>CAJVRI010001211.1:0-2862278 GCA_911649635.1 Poeciliopsis gracilis | reverse complement strand
TGTGTGACCGGTGAACTTCTGCGTTGTGTGTGTATGGTGATCGGACAAACCACAAAGCACCAAGTCTGGGTTTGGAGGCGGTCTCCGTTTATTGATCTGTCAATCGGGAGATATTAGCATTAGCACATAGCATGTGCTCCAGTTCTCCAGCCCGATCTCTCCCCAGTGGAACAAATGACAAAAAGGGCGCCAGACTAACATACCTGTCAATCGGGAGATATTAGCATTAGCACATAGCATGTGCTCCAGTTCTCCAGCCCGATCTATACAAAATAATAATGTTATAAAGGCGTAATAACTCAAATGAAAGCATCTAAACACATATAATCAACACAGATGGAAAAATAAACATTTGAAAAATATAAATGAAAGGGTTCCAATGGACCACAAAACTTGCCTCTCCCCAGTGGAACAAATGACAAAAAGGGAAGAGGAAATGAGTAACTTAACATTTATAGCAATCCTGGAGGACCCCGAACAAGAGAAGAAGAAAGTAAGGCGGAGCTGGAGGACCAAACCCCCCATAGCAGACACAGAAGAACACAAAAACAACCAGAAGCAGATGGACAAATACATTAAAGAAAACATGTTTGTGTAAATATACAACTATTAAAATAGTCCCAGTTACATTCACCCCACTAGATTTACACAAAATTATGAAACCATAAGGAAAATAAATAAAAAAAAAAAAAAAACACAATACAGGCCAAAAATTACCACAGCCAATGGGCAAAGTCAGCAAAAGAGTCATCTACTAAAAGATGAAGTGGTTACAGAAACCTATCAAACAGGATGCGGTGCCCTATACACCACACCGTTTTGGCCAATTACAATATTCAGAAAGAAGAGCGTGTACATGCCATTCATGTACTCAACAAGGCACTATTCCAAAAACACAACAATCAAGTGACCAAAGAGGAAGTACTGAGAAAAACAAACAAAAAAAGAATTTATATGGCTGTAATAGAAAAACAAACAAACAAAAAAAGAATTTATACAGCTGTAACTGTGTGACTCCCAGAAACAGGCTGAGTCTGGGCCATAGACTCAATCAACCTACGCACCGGCTTAATAATCCTACCCAGACGCGTAGTGACCCTGTGACCTAATCCCCTGTCCTGGAGGTCATGCAAGTCCCCTTGGCGACTATGTGACTCAATGGAAGGGAGTAAAGGAGCACCTGCACCAGCCCACCCAAGGGAGGCAGAAGACTCGCTCTCACATGACGACTGTGCCTGAACCCAGGATGCCGTACGGGCCTCACTAGACTCACTGGCACAAGGAGGGATACCAGTCCCCAGGGTGCCACTTCCTCTCTCTGAGGAGGAGGAAGCATCAGGCTCCTCAGGGATAGCAACAGAGCTAACAGAATGCTGCTCACCCGATGAAGGGTCCAAGGGCAAGAAGTTAATCTGGAGCAGGAGATTGCGATGAACAGTCCTTTCACGTCCTGACGAATCCCTAATCCTATAGAGGTTAAGGCCGGGTTTGGAAGCGACCACCTCAAAAACTGTGGACTCCCATTTATCTGACAGCTTACGTTTCCCTCTCGCGCTCTTGTTTGCCAACAGCACCCGGTCCCCCACCAACAGAGGCAAGCCCCTGACCCTTTTGTTGTACTGTCTTGATTGATGTCCCTGCTCAGCGGCACTGTGTTCTTGAGCCAGGACCATAGCAGAGTGCAGATCATCCATGAGGGACTTGACATAGGCATTGTAATCACAAACCGTGTCATCACAGAGAACACTCTTGAAAATAAGATCAACCGGTAACCGTGGAACACGTCCAAACATCAGGTAAAAGGGTGCATACCCAGTCGTTTCATGTGCAGTACAATTGTACACAAATGTCATCGACTGAAGCATTTGCGGCCACTTATGTTTCACTCTAGGGGGCAGAGATCTCAACATGCTCCCCAAAGTCCGGTTAAACCTCTCCGTAACGCCATTCCCCATGGGATGGTAGGGCGTAGTGTGCGATTTCATAATGCCACCCATGTTCAATAACTCCGCCACCAACTCACTCTCAAAGCATGGGCCCTGGTCAGAGTGTATGCGCTGAGGAAAACCATATACACAGAAGAAACCCTCCCACAGCTTCTTTGCCACACTCTTAGCTGACTGGTCACGACAGGTGAAGGCATGCGCCAACTTAGTAAAGTGGTCAGTGATCACAAGTACATCTACAGACTTGTTGCTGCTGTCTTCAGCCGACCAGAAATCAATGCACACCAACTCAAGCGGGGCACAGGTCTTTATACTCTCCAGTGGTGCCCTGGCAGCTGGTTCAGGAGTCTTACTGAGAACACACCTTGAACACTGTCTTACATAGTTACGCACATCTTTGTCCATATCAAGCCAAAAAAAACGTTGACGAGCCAGCGACAAAGTGCGCGGCTGGCCTTGGTGGCCAGCGTTGTCATGTATGCCAGAAAGTACCACTGACTGCAGAGACTGTGGTACGACAAATTGGAAGCGCTTGCGTTTCATTAAGGGGTCTTTGGTGACGCGGTAAAGAATCCCATCCGAAAGCACAAGTCTGTCCCACTGCTTCAAAAGTTTTAAGGTCTGCTGACACTCGTTGTAGCGTTCACGTCTAGAAGGCCTCCGCTTCCTGGTCACATAATGGAGAACCCTGGAGAGCGTGGCATCGTGCTCCTGTTGAGACTGAAGCTCTGCTTTGGATAGCACAGAAGAAGCATCAGCATTAGGAGCAACTACTGATGGCAAGCGGTCAGCCAGGGATGTGGCCCGGTGTCTGGTCGCCACCTCCCAGTTGCAGGTGGACGATAACACAGAAGAGACATCATCCTCAGACATGGAGACATTGACAGCCATCGAGAACGGTAAATCAACCAAAGACTGGGGGGTGGCAAGTCAGATGGAAAGCTGCCTGTACAGACTCATCCGTCACTTCACAAGCCTGTTTCAACAGGTCAACATAGGGTTCTGCCAGCACATGTTCAGCCAACGACCCAACAAATGGCCTTCTGCTTAGAGCATCTGCCACAACATTCAACCTGCCCGGGACATACTTGATGTCAAAGGTGTATGGAGAAAGCTTGGAGACCCAGCGTTGCTCACAAGCATCCAGTTTTGGCTTGGTCAGAATGTACGTGAGAGGGTTGTTATCGGTCCAAACAGTGAATTTATGACCCTTGAGCCAATGACTGAACTTATCACACACTGCCCATTTAAGAGCCAAAAACTCAAGTCTATGAGCAGGGTACTTGGTTTGGCCACGACTGAGGGACTTGCTAGCGAAAGCAACTGGTCTTGCCCTCTCCTCACCCACCGGTACCTGAGAAAGAACAGCACCCAGACCATCAGTGGAGGCATCTGTGGAGAGGATGAAGGGCCTGTCAAAATCCGGGTGTGCCAAAACCACAGAATTGAGGAGTGCATTTTTCAGCTGCACAAAGGCTTCCTCACATTCAGGGGTCCAGTCAAGTGGCGTCAGATTCCTGAATGTCCCAGGTCTCACATGACGGCCGCTGCCCTTGTGTCTCCTCTTCTGGCCTGCAGTCAAGGCAAAAAGCGGCTTGGCAACACGAGAACATGCAGGGATGAAATGCTGGTAAAATATCACCATCCCAAGAAACGATCTAACCTTCTGTGGAGATGGAGTGCGACCATCAGCCTCCATTAGATCTGCCTTTGTGAAGCCAGATATTACTCTCACCTTCTCCTCATCAACAGAAACACCAGAGGCACTCACGACATGTCCAAGAAATGCCACAGACCGTCTCAGGAAGTGACACTTTTTCTGAGAGAGTTTCAAATTGCTGGACCGGAGCCGGGAGAATACAACGCTCAAACGGTTCAACGATTCCTCTTCAGAAGGCGCAAACACCAACAGGTCATCCAAGTAGCAGAGGAGACTGGAGAAGTTTAAGTCACCAAAGATACTAAGCATCATGCGCATGAACGATGCAGGACTGTTACAGAGACCTTGGGGGAGACGGTTATACTCATACAGGCCAAGTGGTGTAGTAAAGGCTGTGAAACGTCTGTCGGACTCATGCAGGGGGCACATTGTAAAAACCCAGAGGTCAGATCCATGGTGCTAAAGAAGGCATTCCCGCCCAGTGCAGCAAGACAGTCAGCTTGGTGGGGTAGTGGATGAGCATCTTTAACTGTTCTGGCGTTAAGCCAACGGAAATCAGTACATATTCTCAAGTCACCATTCTTCTTCCACACCAACACCAAGGGTGAAGCATATTCACTGATCGACTTACTGATTATGCCTTTCATCTCCATCTCTGATAGCACTTCCCTCAACACTTGATAATGTGCTGGGGGCACTCTGCGGAAAGGCAACCTGAAGGGGCGAGCATCAGAAAGATGGATCCGATGGACAAACCCTTTTGCTTCCCCACAGTCCAAATGGTCCTTAGAGAACACATCCTGAAAGCTCAACAACAGATCAGCCAGCTTCCTCTTCCACTCATCAGACACTTCACAACCCTCCAAGTCCACATCACCAAGGCCACAGTTCTTCAGCATCTGCATAGGATCTGATGATTCACATCCTACTGAGAGTGAGGAAGTAGTCTGGCTAGACTGGACTACGGAAGAGCCCGGGGCGACAGGAAAGTCCTCAACAGCCACACACGGGAATACGTCAGCTAACTTACTATTGCGGCGCAATAGAAGAGGCTTATCAGTGGGATTAAGAACCTTTATGGGAATCCAACGATCACCCCACATCGGTGTAATGACCCGACCAACCAAGATGTTCTTTGGTGTGGAGCGAGCTGAAGTCGGTTCTACAATAACAGTGCTCCCAGGTGACACAGGAGCAGAGGGGGGAAGCCTTCCCCAAACAATATATTCTTTTCGGGGCAGCAGCGTAACAGCCTGCTGCAATTTCACAGTACCCACCTTGTCAGGTACCTCCGAGTTCTGCCACCTAGAGGTGCAACTCAGCAACTGGAGGAACTGTTCACAATCAGGGTCAGTAGTATGAGAGGACATCATCTCCCAGTATTTCCCATCAGACTTCATTCTTTGGATCACTGGTCGAAGCACATTTGTGCCAATGATCAACTCATCCCTCTGTCCAGGAACAAGGAACATCGGCACTAGACAGTTAAGGCCGTAGAGCTCTATGCTCAGCTCATAAATGCATTTAGGTCGTGTGATAAGTCCACCACAACCGACAAGAACAACCCTTTCAGGGATAGGTTGCGGAGACAGGACAACACCCGCCTCTCTCAGCCTAGCCTCTCCCATATCACTCAGTGTACATGACATACTACCTGAGTCCAGCATCCCTCTCAGTGACGCCTGGCCACCAATCAACACAGGAGCATAAAACAACTCACTAGCTTCCTCAACTTTTTGTGACCCAACCAATATTATTGTTTTCTCTTTGGGGAAGCTTTCACAGCAGTCAACATACTCTGAGTGTGGATCAACAGAATTAGTGAGGGTGTTGTGTACAATGCCCATGCTGCCCCTCTCATCACATAGGCTGGTTAGTTTAAATCAACATGTGAAGCAGCATTTGAGGATCTCTGTCCCACCGCCTGCTTGCAGTCACGTTTCACATGTCCTGGCTCAAAACAGTTAAGGCATAACCTGAATAATCTGCAGTGTGAATGTGTGGAGTGTTCACTGGATCCACAAACTCGACAGGCATGGGGCTGTGTTCGCTGGGGGACTTGAGATCGACTGGCTCTCTGACGACCAGTAGCCAGTGAGGAATTACACAGAGAGAGGACCCTGTCAAACATGGTGACCATCTGTTGAGAAACAGGTTCAACAGTGGCAACACTGCATGCTCCAGTGTGCTGCAGGGTTGCCATGGGATCGTGCGATGAATCAGCACTGTCAACCGCCTGTGTATTCGCCACTATGCTCCTGACTTTCCTCACCCGACCATCCAGGCAACGCTGAACCTCAGCTGCTGTCCACTGTTCAGGTGGTTTCATTTGAAGCGACAAGGAAAGTGTGGGGTCAGGGCAGTGACTGATAAACATCATCACAACCTCTGCACGAGGGTCCTCCACGCATTTACCACGCCTGCGGAGGCACTCATCCACAGCATCAATGGACTTATTAAGGCGGATCCAATAGTCCATAGCGTCTTCCCCAGCCTTTGGAACAGTACCATAAAAATCTCTCATAGGCAGGTTGGAACATGTGAGTTCACTGAAGTGGTGCTTTAAGACATCAAAAACAGCATTAATTAAACCACCACCACACAGTTCAGGGCGGCACCGTAGAGAGACCTTCACCACATCACGGGCTTTGCCTGTTAATCTTGACATTAGCAGCCCATATTGTTCTTCAGGAGTCCCACAGTTAGCCCTAGACAGGTAACATCTCATCAGATCCTCCCATTCTTGGATGGAAAACGTGTCACTATTGTCACCTCTGTAGAATGGAGGGGCTTTGGCTTCAGACTGCACCACAACCTTAACATGGGGAGGCTCCAGCAGAGTAGGAGAAGCAGTAGTAGCAGGGAACTCCTGGGAGTGGCTGGCCTGTTGTGCTGTGCACATTTTGGCTGTAATATTGTCTCCAATTTGTTTTGCAAGGTCAGATATTAAACCACTGAGTGCCTCATGTGAAACATGTGCAGGCTGTGATTTAACAAGAGGAACTGGTGTGGAGTTTGCGACGGGCACAAACTGTGGATTTATTGCAGATTGGTCAACTGTGCTTTCGTTGTGACCAGGTGCCACAGGCCTACCCCTCCCAAAACACAGTGAAGCATTATGGGGATTTATTGCAGGGCCAAAACTGACACCCCTGCCTCCATACTCAAGTTCAGGCAGATTTTCATGAGACATGTCAGAACTGCAACAAAGCGTACAAATAAAATAAAAAATAACAATAAAGATAAAAAAAAGAGAGAGAAAAAAAAAAGAGAAAGTTTACACACCCAAGGCAAATGCAGGAAAGAAAAGAAAAAAAAAACTTTTAATGGAAAAGTTTGTTTTGTGGTTGTCGAGCGCCTAGCGCAACAAAAGGTAGTGATATTAAACCTGTCAGACAGCACTCAGGGCAAAGCGGCTCTAGCGGCGCAGCTCGGGACCAGAAGGCAGCCAGAGATCGTCACGGCTAAGCAGGACTGGGGAGCGCTGACCGCAGACTCGATCGGAGATGTCTCGGGTCGAACGGCACCAAGTGTGACCGGTGAACTTCTGCGTTGTGTGTGTATGGTGATCGGACAAACCACAAAGCACCAAGTCTGGGTTTGGAGGCGGTCTCCGTTTATTGATCTGTCAATCGGGAGATATTAGCATTAGCACATAGCATGTGCTCCAGTTCTCCAGCCCGATCTCTCCCCAGTGGAACAAATGACAAAAAGGGCGCCAGACTAACATACCTGTCAATCGGGAGATATTAGCATTAGCACATAGCATGTGCTCCAGTTCTCCAGCCCGATCTATACAAAATAATAATGTTATAAAGGCGTAATAACTCAAATGAAAGCATCTAAACACATATAATCAACACAGATGGAAAAATAAACATTTGAAAAATATAAATGAAAGGGTTCCAATGGACCACAAAACTTGCCTCTCCCCAGTGGAACAAATGACAAAAAGGGAAGAGGAAATGAGTAACTTAACATTTATAGCAGTCCTGGAGGACCCCGAACAAGAGAAGAAGAAAGTAAGGCGGAGCTGGAGGACCAAACCTCCCATAGCAGACACAGAAGAACACAAAAACAACCAGAAGCAGATGGACAAATACATTAAAGAAAACATGTTTGTGTAAATATACAACTATTAAAATAGTCCCAGTTACAGTTGCACACATGGCTGCTTGTTCTGCTCAGGGCTTTTCTACCGGAGCCCAGATGGGACATGTGCAGCACCAGCAGTCTAAGCTCACTCCTGTCTTTTCTGATCCGGTATGGCGTCAGATCTGTACGGTGGCCCTGAGGTGCAAAACACAACAACATTAACGAAAACACAACAACATTAACGAAAACACAACAACATTAACAAAAACACAACAACATTAACAAAAACACAACAACATTAACAAAAACACAACAACATTAACGAAAACACAACAACATTAACAAAAAACACAACAACATTAACGAAAACACAACGGAAGAGGTAGGTCCCAGTGGGAGACCTAAGAAGTCGCTGATTGGACGACAGGTCGTTTCTCTTTTGAACCGGAAGTTATGCTTGAGTGCTTCTTTTGAATGAGAACCCAAGGAAGCGGGAATACAGTCAATTCGTCATGTATTGCCCGAACTGTGGAAAGAAGGTGGTTGAGCCGTCACCAAATTTCTGCAGTAATTGTGGCAAAAGGCTTGAAGAAACTTGTATGACGGATACTCCACAATGTTCAAGTAAGTTAAAAAGCTTAAAGGAAGATTCATATTTCTTAAGGATGTAGTTACTTGCTAACGCTAGTGGTCTCCAGACCGTTTTCACTGTCATTTAGTTGTTAATTATAAATGCAATTAAAAGTACACAAAGTCGCTATAATACAGCAGAATTGTATTAGCTATATATAATAAGGTCCGTTACAGCCTTAGCCACTACTTTCTAGAATAATTTGTGTCGTTCTGGTTCTGCTGCACTGCGATCAGGCTAGCCGCCTTTCGGAAGCGAACTCGCACTTAATTTATACTTGTGGTAGCTTTACTTCAGTTCGTAATACATATCGTCTGTTTGCATGAATGTGATGTGCGACATTTTTTTTGCTTTACTTCTAGCACAACAGACTGTCCCATCCTGCCCTACACCAGCCCTCAGCACCTTCCTTGAGTACAGAAAAAAGAAAAATGAGGAGCGACAAAAATATTCTCTTGGGAAAAAGGTGTTGAAACAAAAGGACCAAAAGAAAGTTAGGGTAGGTCCGGTATGGCTCCAACCAAAAACAAGCAGCTTTTAACTAATGGACTTGCTTAAAGAAAGTTCTGCATAGCACAGCTATACAGAATAATTGTTTAACGGTAACAGCAAACTGTAAATTCATGATCAGTCAAAACAGTAAATCATCTATTGATTAATTACTGAGTAATAGTTGTCAAAGCATTGTTCTGTTTGTATCCAAATCTGTATTTCAAAATTAAAAGCTTGAAAATGACTGATATGAATAGCTAATGGATCTGTTTGCATGTTATTGTAATATAAGCCAGGAGGAATTAAAAACAACAACAATTTTTTTTTTTTACTATTCTTTAAAAAGAAAAATAACATTGCTCAATCTTCCACATAATTTTTTGTTTCAGATAAATATTGGATTGATGACCATTCAGAACAATTGTCTAAAGCCACGGCGTGGAAAAACCATTTCGGTTGCAACAAACCCAGAAGTCTCTGCCACACCTCTCCTCAGTCTTGCTATTAAAAAAAATGAAGGACTTCAACAAAGATGTCAAAGATGGACCTTTCCTCCTTCTGTACCCAGATGGGACAGAGGTTATTAATATCCCTGGGACACAAACACCTTTTACCCTTGCAGCTTACAAGGCTGAAGTTGGCAAGACATATCAAAGGATATGTTTTTTCCTCTGCTTGAAAAGGGACTTTGAAGAAGGTAAGCTCAGATGTCTGCGCTTACATTGGCACATTGCAATAACTGCAATAAATCTAAATCTTAAAGCTGTGCAATTAAGCATTAGTGGCATGAATCAATAAAGTAATAGATGTACATAGATTGGCTCTGACATGTGAAGTTACTTCCTGGAAACTTGATAGGTAGACATTCAGTTATTTGTTTTTACCAGTGCTATGTTTGTCCTTTCTGATACAATGTAATATAGTTGACCGAATACAGTACTATCACTTAGTAGAAGTTAAGTTGGTTTGTTTTTTTCCCTTGTTTTGCAGTTGGAAAATTGTCAGACTTGTCCGATTATGACCCAGAGATTGTTATTAGAAAATCCTCTGACTTTGATCTTGCTGATACACTGGTAAGTCCAACTTCAAATGTATTTGGTCTGTCATTTTTATTTGGTTGAGTGGTTAAACGGACGGCGGAGTCCGGCGGTAACAGGCGCTTAAATTCCGTGGTATTCATTTTATTCTATGTTGTATTTTGTGTTTATGATGTAAAGCACTTTGAAATGCCTTGTAGCTGAAATGTGCTATACAAATAAAATTTGATTGATTGATTGATTGATCACAACAAGCGCATTTCACCTAAGCTTCATTGGACTATGAAGATGTTAAATTGTGTTTCATTTTCTTCAGCCATGGGAACCTCTGGATGAGAGCAGTCGTTTACAACAGGTGGCAGAATCACAGTAAGTTATATTTTAGGGACATATCATAGCATGATGTGTGTACATGTATCAATAGTATTATAACCTTCATTGCATTTCATATAGTATGGATTGGTGACATGTTGAATGTGGATATTTGTAAATTATGTGGTTATGGGAACATGTCCAATTAAGTTTTTTTTTGTTTTTTTTCAAGTTGCTTGTTTTTAAAAGTTGAATATACTGGATTGGAAATAATTATTAGACCACCCTTGCTTTCTTCATATGTTCAAGTTACCCATTAATATGTTTTTTCATTGTCCTTTCAGTAATGTTGTTGGGGATCTTGTACTTGCAAATGAAGTAAAACAGGTACAACTTTTTATTATGACACACCACAATCCACAGATTTTTATCTCAAACCTTTTAGTAAAATATTTTGATAATTAAAATAACTGTAGAATAGTCAATCATTAAGTTTCACTCTACTCTTTTGTCTGTTTTCAGGTTATGGATTTGGATGACAACAGCAACAATCCAAGCACCAGTCAATGTGTCCCTGTCCAGAGCTCCTGTTACAGGTGTGTAATGGCTTCTGTCATAAAGAAGAAGGGTGTGTGTTATGTCATCATGACAAGGTGATACTGATAGATCTATTGTGTCATCTAAAGTGCATTTATTTACTTCGAATGTTGTAAATATAACTTCTGACATAAATGGAATGTTTTGTGAAGGACAGTTGGAAGTTTCCCCCCCTCCATCTATATTGTGTGCACGTTTTTGCTCCACAGAGACTACACCAATCTCTTTGAGCCCATTGTTATTGATGATGATGAGATTGAATATGTAACTGAAGACAAAAAGCAAGACCTGCCCCCAGAAGAACATGCGTTAGTAATTTTAATATTTTGTATTAAATTAACCAGCATCCTGCTCATGCATAATTACATAATGCTAATTGTGATCAGTCAATTGCTTTAAAATATTTTTTTTTTCTAGAGAAACAAATGTGCAGCCACATGATATTATTGCAGAACTGGCCATGGATATTGACCACAAGAAAGTCAGCCGGTTCAATATATGTCGGACTGATGTGTGGGATGGAGCTGTTCGGGGGCTTTCAGAGGAGCACATCCTCCGACAAGAATGACATGTTCATCAAATTTAACGATGATGCTGGCTGGTTGGAGGAAGGGTTGGACACAGGTGGCCCGAGGCGTGAGTTTCTCACGCTTCTCATGGCCATTCTGAGAAATCGCCCGATCTTTGATGGACCCCCAGAGAGTCGTTACATTGTGTGCAATTCGAGAGGTGAGACATTTTTTGGGTTTGTGAAGTGGTAGTACTTCTAAAATCTAAATTTGCTGAAAATCAGCTTATGTTTTTGTCATAAGCAGATCTAAGATTTAATTACCCACATTAATTCTGTGCTCTGTACAACAGCTGCCAGGGAAGATGAGTATTTTTTAGCAGGAAAGATGATTGCCGTATGTATTGTACATGGGGGGACCAGCACCACATTTTCTCTCAAAGAACCTGGTCAACTACATGATAGGGAATCCAAGTTTCAGCGCCACTGTTGAAGATGTTAAAGATGAGGAGATAGGGAAAGTTCTGAAACAGGTAGGAAATTACCTAGGCATAGGGAATAGATTTATTGTATGCCAACTGGAGATTATTTTCATTTTATTTAATATGATTATTTTCAGATTGAAATTATGAAATGATTATGACAAAATACCAATTTTGTTTTATCAAAGCTTGACAAATTTTTTTGCTTTGAAAGGCCCGATTTCAGCCTGTCTCCACAGATGTTACATTACAAACAAACAAAATACTAATGCTATGTTTTTATTCATAACAAAGACGTTTTTAAATTTATAGTTATGTACTTCTTCTGAAATACTGCTTTTTTTGTAGGTCCTGGAAGCTGATTCAGATGAATCTCTGCTAAATGTAATTTTGCAAAACAGTGGGATGTTCCAAACTGCTGGATGCTTCAGAGGTGTGAAGGCTTCTGAGAAGAAAGCTTTTGTAGAGGAGTATCTCAGATGGTACATCCTTGACAGAAACCACAGTGCCATTCAACGGTAATTAATAAATAGTTATAAATAATTAAAAACTATTCTACAGTTCGATTCTCAGTACTCAAGATCATTGAGTGTTGATCTAGAGTATCGATGCTCAATGTTAATACTGTGAACACATGCCACTTACATCATGACACTGTAATTAACTAAGAAAAAGTAATTGGGTATAAAAAATTGGGATCAGATTAGAGATATGACATTAGTAGATCAGACATCAAATTTAACCAGCTTCCTTCCTTAATTGTTTTTGTTTTTAATCTGTCGTAGGTAACACATCTTTTTGTGTCTTTCTGAAAAATTGTGTGAAATATTAGAATATACAGAGCAATACTTGCCAAATTCTGAGTTTCACCACTTTTATCATCCATTCGGAATCTTATGTGCAACAGGTTTTGAATCGTTGTTCACCATTACACAGATTAATCATAGGCATGGCACATGAAAAATATTTCAATATGATTAATAAAAATATAATGTTGCATGACAATTTCGTTTTTTGCACAATGAAAACATTTTTTAAGTTTCAATTTTATATTTTACTTTTAATGATAACTTTTGAGCACTGTGGAAAATTAGCTTTACTTTTTATTTTTTACCTTTTTTACTTTTTATATACTCTATCAATACAGTACATTGCTTCTCCTTAACAGATTCAAAGATGGACTGGCAAGTCTTGGTTTTTTTGCTGCACTGCAGCAGCATTCCAGTGTCCTGTTCCCAGTCCTATGTTTCTCTGCCAAGGCTCTGACTGCTTCAGACTTGGAGACCATGTTCCAACCAGATCTCAGCCCTGAAGGAAGCAACAGGCGGCAAAAGGAGGGCAAAACAATCGTCTTCTGGGCAGATTATTTGCTTGATTGCGAAGGTTAGTAAGAAGGAATTGTTTTAATCTAAAATTGTTTGTTTTATTGGAAAACAAAAATAAAAAGAAATAATTTGTACAAGGCATTATCTATTAACTACATTGTTTATCATCTTTCAGAGAAAACAACTGCTGTATCTCTAGAGGAAGTCCTGATGTTTGCAACAGGTCTCACAGCGATTCCACCAGCAGGCATGATGCCATCCCCACATCTTGAGTTTTTGAGTGATTCACCCTTCCCTATTGCAAACACCTGTGCAAACACACTTAAACTGCCACTTTTGGAATCTTACGCTGATTTTAGAGCTAACATGGACTTTGCAATACAAAATGCTCCGGGATTTGGATGTTATTAAAATAGAAAAACATGGTTTCTTGGTTAAATGTGTTACAAAAAAATTGTTTGTTTTGCAAAACCTTTTTTCCTGTTATGTTCTTTTTTCGCAACTTTTAGCAAGTTAAAATACATACTCAAAACTGTTAATTAAGAGTGTAATGTCAGATTTTATCTTCGTAGTTCAAACTACATGCACAATTTTGTGTATTAAAAAAAGTTTAATTATGAATAACAATGAAGTTTCCACTTTATATCAACAAAATGAACAGGAGACAAAATATAACATTTGATGTTGTTTGTTTGTGTTTACAGCCTCGCAATGTTTTTGAGCAATAAATACAATTCCATTGCTGACTCCCAGTCTTGTGACTGCTGTTGTCCATGTTGTTGCATGGCTTCCTGTAGGTATTCCTCGATGTCTTTATCCCCACACAACTCTGTCACCTGACTTGCTTCTGGGAAAACATCCAGATCGCTGTCCTCAACAGGAAATCCACAGTCTCTTGATCCATATCTGCAAAGTCAGAATATAATTAATAATAGAATTGTGACAGCTGTTTTCTCTATTTAGTACAAATACTTGGAATCGTCTTATTTTTTTGCTGGCTATATAACCCAGTATAAGTGAGCACTATCAGTGACAGCTTATACAGTGTATCACAAAAGCAAATACACCCTTCACATATAAGCTGTACTCACACTACTTTTCATTGTGTCAAAGTGACTTGTTGGTGTTATCCCATGACAAAATATACTTTAATAGATGCAGAAATGTGAAGGGTGTACTTACTTTTGTGTACATCAATAGCTATAGGTTACTTGTACATAGATAAGTGTCCTAACAACACTTCTGCATTGTTTTGTAATGTCAAGCATTATTTCTATTTGTGAAGATGTCAATTACCTGTGAGGCAAGAGATAGAGTTCGTTAGGAATCCCCCCCAGGACATGATGCAAGTCTGCTTGGCCGGATCCTGTGGTTATTCCAGAGATCTTTGCATTCATCCAGGTCTTTCTGCAGAACTCTGGTGAAGCAGAATCTGAGCAAGCACTGGTGCTCATGGCTTCCGTTGAAGTTTCCAGAGTCTCTTAAATCTCCGAACAAGTCCATCCAAAACTGAGACCTGAGGATAAATTGAATTAGAAACGGTTCTGTTCTTTTTCATATTAAAATGAAAATAACAAATTGTCCTCCATGTCCATAACATTGAAAGCATGCTATAAATGTATGTCACACTGAATATCGCGCCCTACTTTTCCACGTGCAAACTAAAACTTTGTATAACATCTGATACCAAACAATAAAAAATTATAACTTGGACAAAAAATTTGCAAAAGCCTTATGAAAATAAATGTTTGAAACAAATTCACTTATTACCTGGCAACACGATAGCCATGTGACTGTCAACTCCATAGGCACTTCCTATGAAGTTGTCATGACAACAATAAACAAACCACAAGCTTAAACCTGCCGAACTAGAAAAATTTGTTTCACTGACATCTGACTTACGTGTATGTTGCTATAATCACTCAGACTTTATGCTTACATGGACTTTACACTGTGATCAGCTTTCGCTGTACTTCACATCTGAAAAACGTAGATGTACCCACCTTCCTCTCCTGAAAGAAGACCACCATGACTCGATGCGTTGATTCCCTGTGGATGATCCGTAACTGTGGCTTGATGATCCAGCATAATAATCCGTATGCGCATGCCGGAGGGTACATTGTACTGCTGCCATAGTCCCGTTCTCTGTGCCTAGGTCTGTTCGCAGTCTCATTGGTATTACGCCAAGACTCTTGACACAGTTTATATAATGCTGGGCAATGACAGAGGGATTGTTGTTTGTTGCCCCACAAACAAGCCACATCATTCTTCTAGAAAACCCATCAATGCATCCTGAGATGGCCAAGCCGAATGGCTTCAGTTTGTCGTAGCCATCTACATGCCATATGTAATTGGGCCCCATAGAGTGGTACGTGCGTCTGGTAAACCTCCTGCGAGTCCTCAGAGCGATGCCCTGAGGATTCAGCTGCCTCAGCAGTCTCATTACCACATCACGTTTGACACGCAGGTTGTGTTTTTGTTTGAGAACCTGCCACATGGTCCGATAGCCAAATAATTGGCCTGGTCCTCTAAGCTCGGTCATAATGGCACGTCTCACGTCAGAAAGTGGAGAGTAGTTGCCTCGTCTATGCAGCCCTGCTACTTTCAAATGAGCCTTTAGAGAACGCAGGCTAACCGACACTTCGTAGTTGGTCTGGAGCATGTCCAGTATCACCTCGTATGTATGTCCTGACTCAAAATATTCCCGAATAACGGTACTGAGGTTTGGATCACTGAGAACATTCATGTTTTTAGCAATCAAGTTAAAGCCAGAATAACTTCCGGTTAAAAGAGAAACGACCTGTCGTCCAATCAGCGACTTCTTAGGTCTCCCACTGGGACCTACCTCTTCCGTTGTGTTTTTCGTTAATGTTGTTGTGTTTTTGTTAATGTTGTTGTGTTTTTCGTTAATGTTGTTGTGTTTTTCGTTAATGTTGTTGTGTTTTTGTTAATGTTGTTGTGTTTTCGTTAATGTTGTTGTGTTTTCGTTAATGTTGTTGTGTTTTCGTTAATGTTGTTGTGTTTTCGTTAATGTTGTAGTGTTTTGCACCTCAGGGCCACCGTAGATCTGAGCACCTAAATCACACCTTAAACCGGATTACCTCCGGTTTAAGGTGTGATTAAAAATTCACTCTTGAAAACTTCAGTTTTTAATCAAGATGTTTTTGTTTTACAGCACCTTGCAGAAGTATTTACACATTTAATGTATAAAACAAAAGTTTTGACATCATGTTTCATGCTGTCAGTATTTTTTAGTTTGTAGCACGTATTAAAAACCAAACAACAATTATTAGACCAATGTTTTGTCGTCTGTGTCTCTGTTGCAGGAGCTGTCAGAGGAGCGTCACTCTCCGCCGCTGCTGACAGTTAACGGGCCTGGAGAGGAAAAACTGTTTCGCAGCAGGAGCGCAGAAGTGGAGCTGACGGCTGAGAAGGAACGGGTCAAAAAGATGCTGTCAGAAGGGTAACAAAAAATTTTATTTATATGTCAGGCACGTTCAAACCAGGCAATAGGAAGGCTGAGAGGTAGAAATCATCAGGAATTTGATTCATGTTTGTAAATGTCTGTCACTTCAGACAATAAAAATCACTTACAGGGTTTTTTTTGTTGTTTTTTTATGTTTCTCATGTACAAATGCTTCTGATTGTGTAAATTCCTGCTGACTGTCAGACATGGTGGTGGTGGAGTGGTGATCTGGGATTTCTCTGCTACTTCGATCATTTGGGATTTTCCCTTTTAATTAGTTAAATCATAGTGTAAAAACTGCATCTCATGTTAACTCCGGTTGTCTTTGAGCATTGAAGATTGCTTGACAATCTAAAACAAATTGTGATAAAAACTAAAAGTAGATGGAATATGCAAGTGGGAAAATACCTTGTTATTAAAGAAAATAATTTAACAGTCAAACTCTGTTGTAAAACAATATCAAGTCTTGATTTACAGTTTCTGCATATGTCAGGTTTTCAGATGCAGATGTTTCTACTTGGTTCATATTTACAAACAACTCAAATATTTCAGTCCAAGATGATGTATAGAAGAATTTAAACTGGGAAACATATTATTTATTAAAAAGCATGTATCATTTTCAATTAATCTTGAAAATACGCTGCAAAGTATGCAATAAGCGCATATTTCTTATGAGGCTGTGGAGCAAGAGTTTTTGTGTAAATTTTTAATTGAGTAAATCCCTGATCTACTTAAAACACACAGCCAAAACAAACATGAGCAGAGCTCAGCAAAAAAAAATAAAATTAAAAACCAGAATTTGATTAGCTTTTAAGGATGCTGATATTGAGTGGAATAAAATGTTTTACAACCTGCTGATCATAAAATTGACTCCACTCCAGAGTAAAGACGCTAGCATTGGGGATTTTGACAGCGTGATCCAAAAACATGACGAGAAGCTACTTTAAAAATTCACAAGACTTAATTTACATTTATCTTTAAATATTTACATGAAGAAAAGAAAAACACAAAACAGACTGCATTTTGTTGTGTTTGCACTCTTGCTTTCTGATTGTTTTGGACCAATATCTGACAAGACGTCGTATATTCAGAGCAACAAAATAATAACCAGAAATCCCGAGAGAAAACGCACATTAAAGTTAAACAACAACAGGAGCAGCAGATGTTTGTGTGTCTTGAGAGACGGGTTTGTTTTCTTTTGGAGTTCAGAAAGTGACGGCAAACATATTTACATCGCTTTCATATTTACTTTGCCTTGAACAGTTGCTACAGGGAGCCACCGACTCCTTCCAGTGTCCACCAGATCAGCTTCGCAACACACTCAGGTTCACCGTGTTTGTTTTAACAATAGAGAAAAATAAGGACAAAAATCAAGAAAAAGTCCAGCAATTTCTGCCCCACGGTTACCGACGGCAACAGAAAAAGGGGGAGGAGCTGTCGGTTACTGGTTGCTGCGGTAACCACCAACTGCCAAGGGCAACATAGTGTAGCTTATTTGACAATAAGTGTCAGGAGAAAATTACTTTTTGACTAAAAATACAGTAATTCTGACAAAGTTTACATCTATAATATTGTTCAGATAAAACCCTGTTACACATACGTGGTTGTTTCTAGGCTTTTTGCATTTTATTCTTATTATTATTTGACACACCTTCGCACCTATTCTGTTTTTTTTTCTTGGTGAAATAAAACATGGTGGCTAACTGCTGCCCACCTAAGTGGCGCTTTGGCTTCATCGTTATCACTATTAATTGCTAAACCATTCATGTGGAAACACAGGAATGTTGTCTGTTATCCCAGAGATTTTATGATTTTCATAAGCCTAGACTCTTCCCTCCTGTTGCTATGGTTTTATGACGACCAAGCTGTTTTGTCATCAACACAAAGAGTTCTTCCTGAACTGCATCGTCTCGGCTGAAAGCCCTGCTTTATTACACATCCCCGCTGAATCCTGACCTTTACCGGCGCACCAGATCTTTTCCACCTCCTAATAAAGCAGAGCACATTAATTGTCTTGTGTTGGTTTTTATATATGCACTCAGTGGCGTAATTTTCCACTGCTGCTCTGCTTTGTTTCACATTGAAGACCACTCTTCTAAAACTGACCCAAATAATCACCAGAGTGCTTTAATATTAACATAATACCTTGCTAGCTTGTTTTATTGCCCCATAATCTGAGTTAGATCCACAGTAAACCTATTAGCACCCTGGAAAAGGCTTGGAATTAAAATACAATAATCTTTTATGGCAATAAAGAAAGTAATTGAAAGAAAACTAACCTTTAATTTGAGTACATTTAAGGAAAAAACAACAGTTTTATGAATTACTTGCACTGCTGCTTTAAGCCGCAAGTGGCTATTTTTGTTCTTTTTCTTCAAAAGAACAAACATAAAGAACTAATGTTTTAAATTATAGAAATTAGGGTTGGGCAATATGGTTTAAAATTTTTATCTTGGATATTTATTACGTTAATAATAAAAGTGACAAAGTATTTACACTTTTATAATATTGTGTAGTCGCCATCATCTGACTCAGCTGTTGTGTGTGATGGGCAAAAGGAGCCAGCAGGACCCTGGGTGTATTGCAGCAGTAGGGCAGGTTTATTCTGTTTAAAACAAGAATATATTCAGCACAGCAGTTTTTGGGCCACGGCTTCTCCACAAACACCTTAACCAATCAAAAGAACAAAAATAACCACGTTGGCTCAGTAAACTCAATAAATGTCAGTAACGTGGGAATTAAATACCAGCTCTGCGCTAAACATAAAACAGTTAGGGAACAATATATAAAACAACTTGAGTTTAGCAAACATACTTTTTAGGACATTTTGTATATTTTAATATATAAATAGAAGACACAGGAAACAAGAAAATAAAAGCTTCTCTACCAAAATAAAATACATTTTAAAAACCAAGAAAAACAAATAGACATAGATAATGAGGATGGATTACAATTACCCTGTTTTAAATTTATTGATGTTATGTGTCTGACAGTACAGTCAGTATTTTGGATTTTCAAACAATTCATTATGTTTAATTATGCTAAACATAATTAAATGTGTTATGTTAGTTGTTGCTAGGTAAACACAAGTTTATAATTATTACAATTGTTACAAGATATTTCTCAAGAGAACGACACAGTAGATGCATGTATTTGCTAAATACGATAACAAATGCAGTTTTTTTTTTCGTCTCTAAGTTTTTGTGTTTTTCTTGGAACTTCCACAACAAAATGGCACAAAAGAAGCAAAAACTCTTGGGTTGTTTTTTTCTGCAACGTCTCTGCAGGTCCATGTGTGAGCTCAACTTGGAGGCTGAACTCTTCACTCTGCAGGACAGCAACGCCAAGCTGGTGGCAGCGCTGCAGGAAGCCAACGGCAGCGTGGAGCAGTGGAAGAAACAGCTGGCAGAATACCAGGAGGAGACCGACCGCCTCCGAGACCAGGTGACCAAATCTGCTTCACTCAGCGTTAAAATTGACCAAGGATTAATCTTATTGCTATTTTTTAAAACAAATTCTTGTGAGTATATTTCTGTATTATTTTCAGATAAAATCATACACTGCAGGTTAAGTTGCAGCCTTTAGAAAATGCTCTCTGGGTAAGAAAACAGCTAATTAGTGTCAATATTTTCTTGGTTTAAAAATAGAAGAGTTCATTAATATTTCTAACTTGGATGTCAGAGGGAAACAATGTTGTTTACATTTGGTTATGGTTGGAATTACATTCCCAAGATGCATCTCTGTTGTTGCTATGGTTGTGATTTTCTCATTAAAGAGAAATGTGTTGGTTGTTTTACGTATTAAGATGGACCAACGTGTCTATAAAATAAATCTTAAATTAACCTTTAATTTATAGATAAGCAGCTGACTGGAAAATTATTTTTAGCAGTGGAGAACCTTAAGAATGCTTGCTGAAAAAAATATATTAATAATTGGTGTGAAATAGAGCTGGATGATATTGCTGAAAAACACACATCAGTTGATATAGATAATTATCGATTAGTTTTTTGCCTTGAATATCTGAAATACTTCTAAACTAGTGGGGAAACCTTTCCTGTTTTATCCAGTTTTAATTCCACGCCGTTATTTTTCACTTTTAAGCAGTTGTGAAGTACGTTGGTGAAACCCTTAACTGCTGCTATGCAAGTTACTCAAAAAGTTGTTGCTAGGTAACCAGAAGTTACTCAGCAGGTTGTTGCTTGGTAACCAAAGAATGAATGTGATGTTTGATGCCAACAAGCTTTGGTTTATCAGCTAAAGTCTGTCGTTCGTCCACACAATGCTCCGCGGTTCTGGATTTCAGTTCAGTGAAATTATTGAATATTCTATCAGATATGTGTATTGTAATGTGTATAATTATTTTTTCTCCATCTGTGTGAAAATATTAAATCTTAATATTAAATCTTTATTTTTAATAAGGTCCTACTTGTTGGTTTTCCAGACTATTCCTAAAGAAAAGGCTGGAAAACCAACAAGTAGGACTTTATGAGTCTTGAGTCTTTATTTTTTTAGGCTCAGAGTCGCTGGGTATGATTTGTTCTCCTTTTCTTTTTTCTGTTCTTCCCTCGTTATTGCTAAGTAAAGGCCAGTGCTTCTCTGTGACAATACAATGAATACATTTTTCATTTGCGCTCGCCTGAAATCTCTCTACATCCCCTGGTCTGCCTGCCCTCATTAAACCATATATGAACCATTGGGAGGTGAGTGTGTGCTGCTCCTCAGCTTTGAACCATGTTCACTCGGGAGTGCAACTGATACCAATCTGAGTGCAAGAACCCTAATCAAGGCACTTTTTCCTCTCATCATGCCCAATGTGGCATAATGGTTTCTAGCTTTACCAGTCCTCCTTCCTCCATGTTTGATGACCAAGTGGGCCGAATGTCATAGCCAACCTGTGGCTGCTACGAAGCTCATCCACATAGCAACAAGCAGCCTGATACGCTGCCATCGCAATAATGAACCACCAACATCACATCTTTTGCTTTCTCAAAGCAATATGTGATCTCTGTTTCCAACAAGCATAAAAGGTTTCAAGGTGAGACCTTGATGCAACCCTGCTGAAACCATCCACATTCTTAACACCATGGTGAGATCTCTTTGTGATATTTTAATTACCCTGTTAAAGGAGACCTATTTTGCAAAAATCACTTTTAGGTCTCTAAAAACAGTCCACTCACAAACAACCACCCAGCTGTTTTTTGGAAAAGAGTCAATGTTTTTTGGTGTCTGGAAAATGAGCCGTTTTAAAAACCTCCTGATTGTTGAATCACAATAGACGGGCACGGTGCTGTCACCTAGCAACCTGAGCTGCACTCCAGCACATTTAGTCAGCTGGTTTTACAACTGTATACGCATCACAATGGTTCCTGGAAAAGATGAGTGTTTTGTTGTTGACTTTCCATTTGTTGTGCAGGAGGCCCCACTTCTGCTTCTCAAAGATGTATGGTTGTATAATAGCTCATCTCTTTGCAGCTATTTTAAACCATTTACACATGTACATTTACACATACATGTGCAAATGTTGAGTTGGGGGTTTATTTGCTCTTATTTATGCTTTATTAGCAGCTTTAAATATTGTTAAATATTGTCTTTGGATGGCTTAGACAAAAACAGTGTGTTGTTAACATAAGTTTATCATTCAAAAGAAGCACATTCATTAACTAAACTTGTCTTGCTGTTTGAGTCGTTCACTCCCAGAGGATTTTCTTTTCTATCAAATCACTGGAAAACATGCCACTTTTAAAACATTGTTTCATTTCTGCTTGTTTGGCACAGAATCATTTGATTTTGTTACGTCAAGAAAACTTTCTACTCAACATTTAAAAACAGGATGGTTCAATAAAGCAAGAAGACGAACAAAAATAACTGCTAAAGTCAAGACGAATCGACAGGACCTGCTCGTCATTGTTCGTCCTTTATAACCACTCAGACTGTAACTAGGCATTTTTTTCCTCATAGTGTGCATGTATCAGAGTAAAATTTCCCCAAAGACTGCTTCAAACTGCAGATTCATTTTTCATCCAGCTCCCCTCTCACTGGCATATTTCTGTTGACAGGCTCCCGTGATAATAGCGGGGCCAGAACGCAGACATTTCATCTTTAATTTAGAGAGAGGAAATTATGCCCCTGGTCAGGCTTAACAAAGCGCCTCCAGTGGCACAGTTCAACAGTCTGGAGTGAAACGTTATCACCGCTGACAGAACGTGGCTCTTTATTTTTAGCTTGGGGCATTATTCCGTCTATTTTCTCTTTCCGTCTGCACATGTCCAGTTGAAGGTTACGCCTCAAACACACACATCACAGGGCTGAACACACACTCTGAGCTGCTGCAAAGTCAACCAGGTGGCTGGAAGTGGAGCAGGCCTCCAGGGTTTGGCGGTGGGGTATCGAGAGGGGCAGGAGTAGTTTTTATTTATTTTTTTCTTTTGGGACAGGACACCCCTCCTTCTCCTCCTTGTCCTCCCCACTCTGTCCCAGTTAGAAGAAGATAAATCACTGGAGAAACAGAGGGAGAGCAAGGTTGGCTGGCTTTTTTCTCGCTCGTCACACTCCCAGCCATGCTGGCGTTCATCCACCGGAGAAACGCTCTGGGTTTATTTTCTGGGTTTCTGGCTTTTTCTGCAACCTCTGTTCAGGTTTAATGAGAGTTGACACCACAGAAGTCTGTACTGCATTTTAATAAGAAGTACTTCGCAGTTTTTACTCACCTGGCTGTGTTAGGGGATGTTTATCTTTTTTCCAAGATCTACAGAAACTCCTCCATATATTTATCTTTAGTCACAACAGTGTCTTCACAGGTCTGCCTAAGGATACAATCAGACAGCTGCAGCTGATCCAGAACTGACTAAAACCAGGAAGATAGAGCACATCACCGCCGTTATAAAGTCCTTCCACTGATGTCCTGTCGCTCAGAGAATAGACTTTAAAATGTTGCATTCATTAATTAATCAATCGTTTATTTGTGTAGCACATTTCAGCAACAAGGGAGTTCAAAGTGCTTTTGTGCATTATGTGTTTTGCTGAGTGCCATCATTACAAATATTAATAAACTTCTTATATGTTGCCTTTTTAGTATCAAGACATCCAAATATTTTAGAGAACATCCATTAAATCTAATATTGGCTGCCGCTTGCAAGTCAGCCAATCAAGCAACACTATTCATTTTTCTTGGTGCTGATTGGCTGAACCAGGTTCAACCAATTAGCTAATATTATTTCCACAGTGGGTACTTTATTACAGAAAAGTAATAAAGATTTCTAAATACAAACGCTCTAAATGCAAATTTGCTAGATGATAAATTATCCTATTAGTAACTGTGTGTTTTGAGAGCATTATCAAGTAACACAATGTTAATGGCATTTTAATGCAAGTTCACCCGATCAAAGATCAATATACTTTAGTTTTTATTTAACATTCCACAGTAGAACTGAAACACATTTAAATTATCCAAATCAAATAAACAAAACAACTGAAACAACAAATAAAATGGTCACTAAAGTCTCTGTAAACAAAACTGTCCTTTGGAAAACAGTTTTGTCATCAGGTCTTTTGGAGAAAAACAAACATTCAAATGGAAATTATTGAGGCTGTTAAACTGTGTTGTGAATTGATTTTTTGCGTATTGCGACAGAACTGGCTGGCTTTTTGCACACATTGACATTGTCATGATGATTGTAATTCAATATATTTATAGTTGGGCTTGTTCCACTTGAGAAGTTTTTGGGGAACTTTATTGCTTTCTTGGCACCAGGAATATCCATTACCGCTCTGCTGCTCGATTTGCTATTTAGGTTTTAAGATTGAACTGTTCCACGGGAACATTAATTGAGAAAGATTTCAGAGTTTTCTCTATCCGTGAATGTTTGTGAGGAGCTCAGAGATCGAGCTTGTACCTCTGTGGCACACACACACACACACACACACACACACACACCCCCCCCCACACACACACACACACACACGCACACACACACACACACACACACACACACACACACACACACACACACACACACACAGAGCTGATAATGCAAAGGGGCTGAAGCCTCTGGGACGGTGGACAATCCTCTCTTTCAACCTGCCAAGGTTTTCTGAAGCGCGGTGTGGAGTTGAATGTCTAAACCGCTACTTTGAAACTGTTGGTGGAGATGTGGGGGACACTTTAAAGGAGAGGAAAAGGAAGAGGAGCCCTAAGAGAAAGAAGGATTCCTCATCTCCACACTAACATTTTCAGACATTTTATTCAAAAAAAACTGCCAATGTTCGTGCAGCTCAGTTTGCCACTTGTCATTTAAATGTATAACGTAGGCCTGAGCAATAAATCAATAACACCATATATGGTAATAGACATGTGATCGATATCAATAGCTAAAACATCTGATGACATATTCAATAATTGAATGAACTCCGATCTGAAGCTGCATTCTGGGGGAGAATGCTGTGCATAATACTTATTTCTCTATCCTGACCCTGAGGAATTATAATACTACTAAAATACAATATTTTGATGCCCTCATGCGTAACTTTATAATGTTATAGAGGTTGTTTCTATTATATTCCAAAAAGTAATTAAAATTAGACAAACAAAAAGCAACAAGGAAATAAAACCAAACCATGAAGACAAACCTCAAACTATTGCAACTCTGGTGTCAAGCTTACAAAATAATGTTATGCATTTCAACCTTTATCTGATTTAAATTGGATTCCCATTAATTGCTGCAGATTTAAACTCTGTAAACACTTGGGATCCAATTAGTTGAACATCTTAAGCTGATTACTGCCACTTTGAACAGAACATATCGCACTCCAGTCAGATCTGAGGTACCCAGAGCCAAGAGGGAAGGAACCGCGCCCCAACGCAGCTCTGATTGCAGAGGTTTGAACGATCACATCAGGATGCCGAGCAGCGCTGTCCTTGTTTTGTCAGGCTGTCACTCAAATTCTCTGAGATTTTCCATTAATATGTTAAACTCAAGGAACTGGGTCAGACTGGGGGAAATGGTTTCCGTGGAAATCTTTTGCCAGGTCACATCCCTCTATTAGAGGAATCTTCCAGGCGTCACTTCTGAGCCCACTGGCAGCAAAGCTGTTTTTCCACAGAGTAATTTTACTTGGTGTGTGTGTGTGTCGGGTTTTATTTATCTGCACATTCAAGAGAAAAGTGAAGAGGGACGAGATGAGAGGGAGAAAAGGAAGAATGATGTCTTTGATTCTTCTGCAGATTGCACTGAGGAGTGAGGTCTGATGCTTTCAACTAAATGATACTCTGAATAAAAGATGTTTATCAAATGTGAAAATCACATCAATTACTTTCTTTGTGGGTGGATAAACCTCTGTTTGGTCCCAGTTTTTCATTTAACAGAAGTGTTTGTGACTGCAGGATTGGCCTTAAAATAAATACATTTTTATGCCAATTCTATATAATTCACATTCACTTCAGCAAAATGTGATGATGGTTCATTTTACTGGTCATCTGAAAACCAGTTTCTTCTTACAGTTTACAGGGTTATGCAAAAGTCGTGCATCATACCTGATTTCAGGAGCTTTTAAAGAAGTGATATTTTGTATTCGTACAACACAATCAAGTGACAATGTTTCATATTTAAAAAGGATTTGAATTTAAGGTGCATTGATTTATCGGCTAGTCAATTTATCGGTCCAACTTCCCTCATTTTGGGAGATCAGCGATGGCCAATAGATGCATGTGAAGCCGATCTTACGTACCTCAGCAAAGGTCCAAAACTCAACCACTGAGTGACGGATCGGCCCACCAGCTCAGGTCTGCATGTTTACTGATAATAGTCACCCCATTTGACTTTATTGCCATTATTGCTTTTCAGACAAAAAGAAATTATTGGCCAAAGTTAGGCTTTTAAAAAATCGTTTATTGGCAATTAACCAGAAAAGTGCAATCAATGCAGCCATATTTGAATTATTTGTTTATTTGCTTCTTTTAATACATTTCTAATATTGTATAAAAAAGATTAAATTAGATATTTGCAGAATATGATTTTTTTAAATCCTATTAATCATTAAAGAATAATTAATTGATGCAGCCCCAATCCCTGCATCTCAAACTTCCTAAATTCATTTTCTTAAAATGTTTTTACTTGGACCTGAAGCAGAGCAGGTCATTTGAACTGAAAAATCACAAGTTGTTTTTGTTTTTATTTCATTATTTTTAAATGAGCTGTATGAATTTATACTGTGTCGTCTGGTTTAACATGTTATCTTCTGTTTGCTTGAATGAAGTAGCTCTTAAAATTTGACGTTACCTCTCAAAAATATAAGTGAAAAAAGAAAAAAGGCTTTCCAAAATGCCTCACATTTTGACATTTTGGCAGTGTGGGTCTTCTGTTTGGTAATATTTTAATGTTTTTGGTGTTTTTGTGTTGCAGGTGGCTGATCTGGAGGCGCAGCTGGGGCGTCCTGCTGCTGGTCAGCTGGCTAAAGACGAGCTGAGTCGGTCGCTGGAGGAGCTGGAAGCCTCGCTGAGAGCCAAAGAGCAGGCAAGGAACAAAGTCCGGCCCCTGCACCGCGCGCTGTCCACACCTATTTGCCATCTCATTAAACAAAGTCTAAGAGTGGAAAGCTAGCCCATAAATACAACACAGATATAATACTCTGCCAGCAGTGAGCTGGTTAGTCAAGCCTTGTGGGTATGCAGGGATAGAAAACAGCAAGTGTCGGCTTAAGTAATTATTCTCTGAATCATCCTTGATGGTGAAAAATAGAATCCTTCTGGTTCAATAATGATAATAAATAATCTGGTAAGTAAATGTTTATCAATTAAATTGGGCATAAATGAAAAGGGATGAATGAGTTTTCTAGTTTTTAGCGTCATTAGATACTGATCGTTCTTTAAATTACACAGGTATTTTGTTAAAAATAGCTTTTTATGGAATTACTATTTATACCTAAACAGTAATATCTTTTACTTGCTTGGACTAAATCATATAAAATAAACTGTGTTTGATTAAACAAACATAGCTTTTTGTAAATATTGTCTTTAATGTTCGATAGTCATGCGTATTAAATACATTTAATAGAAAAAAGTAATCATACAGTCAAATTTGTCAAGCTGCTTTGCTCCTAAAGCTAACGTAGCACTAGCCACTTTTTTGATAAGAATACAACAGAACAAGCTGTTCAGGAGCCCTGCTGTGGTTAACACTGCTGCAAAAAACACTAAGAACTGAGAGCAATCTGAAACCAGAAGGTATGATGCAACACGTGAGCTAAACGCAGAGCCGGCCCAAGGTATGTGCGAGTTAAGTGGCTACTTAGAGTCCCTACACTAACCGGGGGGCCCCAAATCCATCATAATATAATATAACCATGTATTTATAATAACATTTAATAATACAAACTAAATGCCATTATACATGGAAAAACAATTTCTGTTGTTTTTGAAGTTGGTGCACAAATAATTTAATAATTTAATCTCTTCCTGCAGTGGGATGCTGCCACTGTTGGGGAAATATAAGATATTAAACTTGTTTACTGTAATTTTAATGTTTATTACCTCATTTTACATTAAATAATATGGCATACTTAGACAGCACTCTGCATCTTAAAATCCAAATATATTTTTTGTTTACTAGCTTAAAATCAACAGCAATAATACCACTGGCATGATGTTAGCTAGTTACTAATGACGCCAATGATAGTACATATGTTACACACACATAGTTACTTAGAAATACTAAAGCATTTGATGTTGACATATTGGTATGGGGGGGGGCAAATGAAATCCATTTAGGGCCCCAAAAAGGCTAGGGTTGGCCCTGGATAAACGAATGATAATTATTGAATAGAGGATAATCATGAGCAATTCAAAGAAATTCTAAAAGTTGATGTTTCTTTGAATATCTTGTAGCATTTGCTGTTTGTGGTAGCAGTTTGGGAACCTCTGATTTAAATGATCTTATGTTCTTATAGCAGGAGGCGGTGGCAGTGTTTTAATGTTACTTATGTATTTCCAGGAGATTCAGAATCTGCAGTGCAGGAAAACAGATGTGGGTGAACTGGAAAAGGAGAAAGAGGAGATCATGCAGAGACTTCAGGTAAGTTGAATGTTGGCTTCATTTAAATTCAAGAGACCAATCAGCTGAACAGTACCTCATTATCCACTCATGCTTAATTATCCAACTTTAAAGTCTTTTGTGCTTTTCTAGTGGCAGTTTTGGTAAGTTACCATTCCATTTGTAGCTCATTTTAATTTACATGTAAAATTAGAAATCATTTAGGTTTAATTAGTGCTTTTTCTCATAACAAGTTGGGTCATTTTATTCCTGAAATCAGATCATTGTCAGCCTTTCAAAAGATGTTTGGTCTGTTTTTATGTTTGCGTAATTTCTCCATATGTTTCTCTATGTTCGTCTCAGGTCCAATAGGTTTACTTCAGGACAGTTACTCTCAGGTTCACTGTAAGGAAAGAGAAAACCAAGTTGGTGTCCAGCAGCTTCTGCTCCAATACATTAAATAAAATATAACAAATAAACCTAAACAAACTGCAAAGCAATAGCTCCCTATAGCAGCAGTTGACATTTATAAAATTAAATATAGCTAAAATGATAACAGTTAAAAACTTACAAAACAGCAAAATTACTCATTAAACACTATATAGGTCAAAATGTAAAACTTGTAAAGAAAACACCACAGTTACCGATGGCAACAGAAAAAGGGGGATGGGGGCTGCCAGTCGCTGGTTGCTACGGTAACAACCAACCGCCAAGAGCAGCACAACAGAACTTAAAACACTAATAAATGTCTGGAGAACCAACTTCTTTACTGAACAAAATAAACTCAAAGAGTAAATAAACACATTTCGACAAACTTCACACGTGTAATATTGTTCAAATAAAACTCTATTCCATAGATAGCAGTATTTATAATCCATCCTCAAACTGTCGAGCGTTGAAAAAGGGCAAAATAAATGGTTGACGTTTGAAGCCCTCCTGAATCTGAAGTGGTGAAGTGAGGCCTTCAAGGACAACAGATTAGTCGGGATTTCCTTCTTAATGTCAAAGATTGTATCTGATGCATATTGCATACTCTCTATTAGGTCGTCTATCATTCCTAGCTGTGGTGTTGGATATGAATTGTGGATGATCGCTTTCGACCTCTGTAGTCCTTGTATTCAATCCACAATTTATTCTGGGCCTTATTTATACACAATCACCTCATAAAGCGCAGCGCCATAAACTGTTTTGGTAAAATTCCTTGTAAAAGAATTTATAAAAACAGGTGTGCTCTGTTTTAATGCACCTTTTACCTGCCTTATTTTTCTTAGATATTCTGATTCATTTTAAGGTACTATAAAAAATTTAGTACCTATTTTTCCAATATTTTCCAGTATTTCTGCTTTCCAAATATTTATATTATCAGCATAGAAGACATCACACAACTGGTGTGAGAAAGCAGTTGATAAAAACCTTTTACCATTATTATTTTGCTATTATTTAAAATAGTGAAATTTGCTAAAGACAAAAGGTCTTTAGTTTGCAAACTAAATATTTAGTTTTACAGTTAAATATTTAGTTTTCAGGTAAATATTTACTTTGAAGCTGAATATTTTTGCTTCATAGCTAAAAATGTTTTTAGTTTGCCAAAGCTAAATTTGTAGATTGAAGCTAAATATTTAGTTTGAAGCTAAATATTCAACTTAACTAAATATTTAGATTTGTAAAATTGTAAACTAAATACTTGGTTTGCCAATTACTTGGTTTAAACCTAAGTAATTAGCTTGTTACTAAGCATTTAGCTTGATAGTTCAATATTTAATTTGCTAACTAAATATTTACTTTGAGATTTAGTTTGAAGCTAAAGATTTAGTCTGGAACAAAATATTTAGCATGTTAACTAAATATCTAGCTTGCTAATTAAATATTTAATTTGTGGATAAATATTTTTGTTTAAAACTAAATATTTAGCTTGAATTAAATAAACATTTAATTAAATATTTAATTTGCAAACCAAGTATTTACTTTAGGCCTTAATACTTAGTTTCAAGCTAAATATTTAACTTGGTAATATTTAACTTGTAGCAAAAATATTTAGCTTTTTAAAATTGTATGTTAAATATTTAGTTTGAAATTGACATTTGTGCATGAATGACTTGGTGAAAATATGGTTTTGGAAGATGAATCCCCATTTTTTATTTCTAAATAACCTAGATTATTGGTGTTACATTTTGACTGTGTAACTTTTCAAACTGAATCAGTAACTGAGGAATAGCGAGTCAAGTGTGGTGCGTCTTAATTTAAATGCCAGTTTACCCGTCACCAGGTGATCTCTTGTTGTATCTCGAATATTCGGTGATCAAATGTTTATATCAGTGAATAATAAAAACCCGTTTCTCGTTGCTCAAATAGGATCTGGAGAGACGAAACACCGAGCTGGAGAGTCGTGCTCAGAGCGCTGAGAAAACGTTGGCCACGAATCTCGAGGAGCAGCAGCAAGCAGAGGTTGAAGTCCAGCGAATCATCGGGGTTCTGGACGTCAAAATCGGTGACCTGAAAGGCCTGAGAGAAAGTCTAGCGAAACTGGTGGATAAGTAGCCACAGCTGGAGCTGGGATGCATCTCCACAGTCTGAGTTGAATCGGTGCAGCAGGACAGCAAAGATCACAGAGATGAGGTGGAAATCACACTGAGGTTGACCTTTTTCTCTGAGAATCAGTGAAGATTGACAGCTTTCTCAAAACCTGTTTTATCATCTGCAACTGCTGACTAACCTCAGAAGGAGGAAAATCTGTCTGCTATGGAGAACAACAACACTCCAAACTACAATCTTTATGGCTTTTTGATGCCGTAGCTTTTAGTAAAACTCTCACCTGGAATCTCATTTACAAATACAATCAGACATATTTATACTCACTTAATCTTTAGGTACATTTAGGTGTTCATAAATGATTCACAAAAGCAGAAAATCATAACAAACCTGGATTGCTTTGCCTCATCTGGAGCCAACAATCGAACGTGTAAAGAATGCACAGCTTTCTGTGAACAAACACTGCAGTTGCAGCCATTCTGCTCTATCTGCAGTCTGTCCATTCATTCCAGTAGAGAACAAGCATTGCAGCAAGTAACCTAAACCTTCAAATAACTAACAGAAGCCTGCTTTTTAAAATACCCACACTCACGTCTTCTGGTTTAAATATTTGTCCATGTTTTGCTATTTGAATTGCTTCCTTGGTAGTTTTGCATTGCTGCATCAATACACAGGGAAAATATTTTATTAAAAATACTTAAGGCGAACAATGAGTGGATAAAGTCCAACACAGTAGGTATAGATGACCCATGAAGACTTTAATTTGTTTTTGTCCTGCTATGATAGCTAATTGTCCAGTTCAAACAGTGACAAGCTGTTTAAACTTGGGGCTACATTTTGAGATTTTGACTTGCATCAAACCACCTGACCTCAACTCTCCTCCCGGCTTGAGGTGATCCCGTGTTGACGTACCATAGCTGCTTTTTGTTTCTGCAGAGGATTTTTTCTTGCAAGACAATAGTGACTTGTCATTTTACTAGCAAATTAAAGACAACTTAATATGCAAAAGTTTTACGTTTTGCACATTTTTCTACTTTAATTTTGGTCTCAACTGCTTCAGAAGTTTATGTTTTGGTTGTCTGGAAATCTCCTGATTGTTATGGACACTGCTCCGTTACCCAGCAACCTCAGCCAAGCCCAACCTGTTACTTAGCAACTGCAGTAGAGCTCCAGCATTTTTGGTCAGCTGGTTTTACCGCTTTATGCGCTGTACAATGGCTGCTGGAAAAGAAAAGTGTTTTGTTATTGACTTACCATTTAGTAAAATTTTTGTACAATGTTCAAAGACTGATGTATGAGGTGTTTGGGAAGATGTCGCCATGGCGCCTCCAGTTGGAGGTTTTGTCAAAACGTATTGCTGGAAGGGGACCCCAGATTAGAGACTATAATCCCCTTTTTGTTAACACTTTGGTCACCAGAAAGAGGTGACCTCATGAACTCTGCTGACTGACTTCAGATAAGCAGAAGACAATGGATAGATGAAAGTCAAAAAGAAGAAATAATCTTCAAAACTTTCAAAGTATTATTGTTGACAAAATATTAGCAAACCTTTAGGCATAGACTTGAAATGTGTCAGTAAAGACAATATAGTAATGATCACTTTGACTCAGTATTGTCAGAAAAATCAGGAATAAATTTCAAGTTGGATCAGTACTGGAACAAAGGTTCAGGATCTAAAAGCAAACACAGAAAACAATGGCGTATGTATTCGATTTAGTACCAGTGGCTCATATCTTTTTGGGCCATTCAGACTGCAGTGAATAAATCTGATATACCGGTAGGGCACATTCGCCTGCTGTGTGGAAGTAGCCTAGGCTTTTGTTTCTCACCATTGGCCCTGCTCAATGTGATTGCATGTGCATGACTCATTTAATGACAGTGCCAACTCAAATTAGCATTTGGCAAGAAACATCCATGAGCTATCCTTTGAGATAAAAATCACTTCAGCATCAAAGGAAGGTCGTACTCTGTTTTAAATCCACTTTATAAATTAAGCCTGGTAAGTAAAATGCAAAACTAAAAGCTGCCAGCCATTCAGCTTTATATGTTCATAGTAATGAAATTAATGAACCAAAATTAATAATGTGAAGCCTCATTGACAGAAAATAAGCGAGTGTATCTTTTAGGAGATTGCTATTTAACAATATTTTTAATGATTCTGGCCTGTTCCTTAAATGTCAAGCTCATTGTGGTGTTATATTCTCCATGATAGGGAATCCAGAGTGGTGATTGAATTATCAAATAGCCAAACAACAACCTGAGTGTGTGTGTAAAATAGAAAAGGACAGTGATAGAGCGGCTCTGCTTTCACCAGAGCTGCATGTATATATTTCAAGCACTTGGGCATGTCTGGACAGACAGTGAGATAACAGAGCCTTCAGGGTGTGAGTTACATCAGACAAGCGCCTCATCAAAATTCTACATGTGTGGTTCCAAGAAACAAGAGAGAGTGAAAGGTCAATTTCCTTATCTTGTAGTTTACTCTGAAGTCTACATAAAATTGAAATAAACACCTGGACTCCTCAAGTGGTTGTAGAAATGCCACATTTAGGTTTAAATCTTCTAGTTACTATTAGTGACTCAATTTACTAATGCTTAGGAGTAGGGTTGGATCAATTAGTTAAACAATCATCGACTAATTTAGTAATTGGTTGTTATCTGGAGTAAAGGCCATTTGCTGAGAAAATAGCAACTTAGAGCAGCAAATGTATCAAAAATATAAACATTTTACCATTTAGGTGTAAAACTTTCTTTGCCTGTAAACATGTTTTAAAGTGACATGTTTAGCTTCACTTGGTTCAAATTCTTTTAAAAAAAAATTCCTGATAGCATTTAATATTAAGATATTGTCCCCTGAAAGCTGCCAAATATTAGCCTGCTAACCGTTTGCCGAACGTTAGTTTGCTAACCGTTTACCGAATGTTAGCCTGCCGACCATTAGCCTGCTAACCGTTTGCCGACCATTAGCCTGTTAACCGTTTGCCGACCATTAGCCTGTTAACCGTTTGCCGAACGTTAGCCTGCTAACCGTTTGCCGACCATTAGCCTGCTAACCGTTTGCCGACCATTAGCCTGTTAACCGTTTACCGACCATTAGCCTGCTAACCATTTGCCGACCGTTAGCCTGCCAACCGTTAACCTGCTAACCGTTTGCCGAACGTTAGCAGGCTAACGCGTTCGGTACCGAACGTCCGCAAACAACGTTTTCCGGATATTTCATGGTATTTCATTTGTCCGGCAAAAGAGCATCAAGACAAAAGTAATGATGAACAAAAAAAACAAATACAACCCTTTATCCTTTATTTTGAATGTCTCCAAACCCCCATAGATTTGCAGACTTCATGTTTAAAAATTCAACATTTTTAAACATCCAATGTTTATAAAAAAAAAAAAAAAACCTTATAATCAGTATCAGTATGTTTTAGTACATTTTTACTAATCAAAAAATAATGGTTAACTATTTTTTCACTGTAGATGCAATCCTTGTTACAAATGATCAAGCGTACGCAAAAGGAATGCAGTTTTTTTAATAACATTTTTGTTTATTTTTTTTTTTTTTTATTTTTTTTCTTTTAAAAAAGAAAAAAAAAAGGTGGTTTAATAAAATATCTGCAGGATCTGACCATTTTTTCCCCACCCGATTAATTACCAGAATAATCGATTACTAAAATGATTGTTTGCTGCTGCACTACTTACAAATGGAATACCTGCATTAATTGCCATGAGGCTGTGGAGATGCACCCAGTAGAAACGTGGTCAGGGTTTGGACTCATGAAGACAAACTCCTTGATCAAGCTCCCCACCATCCACAGGCAGCAGGATCACACCAGCCAACACATCAGCAAACTCAAGAGATGCAACAACTCGCTCCAGCGCAGAGGATCGCCAGCATAAAACTGTTTATATTTTATAAGAACTGCTCTTTCTCACAACTTGTTCTATTATTCATGCTCATTGATGCGTTGTGCGCAAGAGCCGGGTTGGAAAATCTGCAGCCCAAAATGGAAAGAAAAAAAATTTAACTTAAAAAAGTGTTGAATTTACATTTAAGCTACAGCTGCTTAACAGAAGTCTGCATGAATCCGAGGATTTTTGTCTCATGTCGAATCATTTTGCACTTCGTCATGTATCTGTGCCAAGTTTAGTTGTTTACGTTTGTCAGTATTCACACACAGAAAGATTAAGCTTAACTTTATATACTTTGTGTTGCTCAACACTATTAATACCAATATTAGTAATAATTGTGAGCTCAGCAGAATTGCAGGCCTGAGGTCGCTATGGTAACAATGCATGAGCCTTGCAGCATCCCTTTACCTGCCAACCAATGAGACGCTGTATGTGAGCACACTGTAAAAACACACAATCTCACGAAGCCATTTTGATCTCGTTTTAGTGCAAATATCTTAGTAAACTTAAAATAAGAGAAAACTAACTTATAAGTAAATCTTCTGCAAGATATAGGATTTTAAGTGAATAATTCCTTAATATTGATTTTAAAAAACTACTAGTTCCACTGGCAGATTATTTTACTTAAGATAAAACATTTTTCCCATAATATAAGTAAAATACTCTGGCAGTGAGGCTGTCACTTTTTCATCAATATTAAAGATTTATTTACTCAAAATAAGTTCCTATATCTTGCAGAAAATGTTCTGGTAAGTTCGTTTTACCATATTTCAAGTATATTTCATCTGCACTAGAAACTAGATAAAACTACTTGGTAATATTTAATATTTTTGCAGTGCAGCCTCAGGTCCAAACCGCACAACGCAGTAGTAAAGTGGTACTTAGCTGACCCGTCTGTCAGCGTAAGATGTGAACTCCAGATGCACAAAAACCATCAATTTCTTCTTTTTTTATGGCTTCTTTGCAACTGATGAGTTATTGATTTCTCCATGACAGTTGTATAGGTACAAATAGGGTTTTTGTTTTGTTTTTTTTGCAGCTGATGAAGCAGTGACAGCCAGAATGATTATAAAGCATCAAGATGTGAAAACAGTTTGAGAACCAAGCTGCATTATGATGTATTCAGTCATCTGAAAAAGTATTTACACCTCTTGAGCTTTTCTGCTGTTTGGTGCAGGACAACCACAAACTTCAGTGTTTTATTGGGATTTAATATTTTAGTCTAATAAAGTAGAGCATGATTATGAAGTGGAAGGAAAATTACGTTTTAATAAAATCCAACGTGCCACATTCATTTGTATTCAGCAATCTTTACAAAGATGCCAGAAAGAGTTGCTTAAAGAAAACCTTAAAACAGCAGTAGTAACTTTTATAAAATTATTTTTTACATATTTCTTAATACTGCCACCATGTCATGACAGTTTAATAAGAGACAGATAATCTGTGAATAGATCTCCTCCCTGAGCTTCCTTTGCCTTTTGAAGAAATGCACCGCTCCTGACCAAAGACAACCAATCAGAGCGGAGGAAGGAGGAAGGCCTTACTGCTGTCAATCATCCTCATGTACTCACTGCTAAATGTGCTAATGGCAGAGAAGCATTTACCTGCCATCATCGGTGATCATGCTAACTAGCCTAGCATTCATGACAGGTTGTGTTGCGCTGCACTTAGTAGCTAATACCACAACAGTGCCTGCAAAGAATGCTAAGGGTAGTTAGCATGGCAGCAAATAAATGGTTTCTTGTAATGGTAAGTTGTTTCTGTATCATTAGCACATTTAGTAGCAAGTACATGAGGTTAATTGACAGCAATAAGACTATCTTCTGGTTATTTTTGGTCAGGAGTCGTGCCTTTCTTCAGAAGGCGATAGCTCCGGGAGGACTGCTGTAAAAGAATATTTTAGTAATCAAGAAGCTGATTGATCTTTTTACAGATTATCTGTCTCGTATTAAACTGTAACAACGTGGTGACAGCTTTAACAGATAATTATTTTTCTGAAAGTTTCATACTGCTGCTTTAACCACTTCATGCCAAAATCTACAGAGAAGAGTGGCAGAACACTGATGGAGCCCATCACCAATTATGCTGTCAACCTTTTATTTCTGGAAAAAAATTGTACCTACAGAAAACATCACACCTGGATTAAGGTCCCAAAATTCCCTATTTAAAGTTCAGACTTGAATTCAATTGAGAATCATTGTGAAAACCTGAAAACTGATGTTCCTCACATTTAATTCTGATTTTACTAATTTTCCTTACACTTCATTTTTTGCATTATAAAATCCAAACTGTGTAACAAAATGTGAACATTGAGCGGTACAAGTCGCTGCATGTTGAGCTTTGATTTAGTCATTTGACTGATAGTTTAAATAAAATCTCAGCTGTTCTGATTTTTGAGTCACAAATACACTACAAACATTTCTTCAGCCTCGTTAACCATCTAAGGATCAAAACTCAGCTGCTGCCTGCAACCGATCCAGCAATACTCCTAACAGAGCTGCATGCTTGTAGAAAATGGATGTAGATTGAGACCTTTGCAAAACCTCTCATGATATGTTAATAGATTATGATGAATTGCCACCTTTCATGCTGCCGAAAAGGAGGGAAGGAAAAAAATGCTCTGTGAGGTTAATGTCAGACATTTGCGTCAGAACAGCCTTGTCTCTGCACAGCGACCTTGTAAGTTCATTAGGCGGGGCAGAAATAGGCAGGATGCCCTCTACTGCCAACAGACCAGACTTCATATAGGCTTAGTCAGCATTCAAATATTTAACATGCAAATTGTGACAAAAGTATCAAAGGAAAGCTAATAACTGGACATTTGGAGTATTTAAATTTGCTGTGTTTTTCTTTAAATCTGCTTGTAATGAAGCAGAATTTTGTATCCCTTGTGTGTGAGTGTATAGTTACTTTTTGAAATACTAGAAGGCTAAAGATGTAGCAGTAACATGAAATTTTCTTTTCTTTCATACATTACGATAGACGATAAAAGGAGGCGCTACCTGCAAAAGAGCAGCGCCAAAGATTTTCCGCTGAACGGCAAAACTCCACCTAAAGGAATCTGCTGTTCGCCTCCATTAAATTTTATTTTTCCAGGTTTTCTTTCCTTCTGTCCAACATATTTAACCTCCAAATACGACTCCAAATACCTCAGACCTGTCCATGGAGTAGAAGCGAGCCACCCAACAGGAAGTTGGGTCATCAAATCATATCTTTAATGGGATTTGATGATTTCATTATATTTGTACCGACATGTTTTAAACATTAAAATTTTGCCCTGCAATAACCCTACTGTGGTTCTTTTAATGGAAACAATTTTCTTACCATTTCTACAGAAATGAAATCTTCAGGATTCCTAACATGTTGTAAAGGTTCATTTAGATACGTAGAAACTTGTTGAAATAAAAAGTATGTAAAGTTTTGGATCTTCATACATTTGATTTTTTAAAATTATTGCTGAACTAGTTGCCTTTCCTTCCTTGTGTCTTAATGAGCTCATCCAGGTGATATTTGGTTTTCTGTACTGATCATGCTCAGACCAGTAAGTTCTGGAAAAGTCCAGTTTCAAACTCCAGGAAATCACGTAACGAGTTATCCAGGACTGAGGGAAAGTTTCTGCGAGCAGAAATAATGTGAGCTCCTCACCCATCTTCCATCTTCATCTGAGAACATTTGGCAAACTGTAATACAGAGTTCATTGGACCAGCTGTGCCTTATTCCAGGTAATTATATCACCATATTGTAGCAGATGAAATGACTGAACAACACACACACCAGGCTGGAAACTATCATTTATTTTAACGCAAAATGGCGCACAGTGCCAATCCAACCAAAGTGTTTACTTCAGCTTCTTCTTGGGGCGAAGGTTGTTGGTGTGTCCGCACTTCTTCTTGCGGCAGTTCACAGCACGAGGGTGCAGACGGGCGTAGCACCTGGGAGGAAAAATGATCCGTTTTTCAACAACTCACACCGAAAGATGTAGTTCTGTTAAGATCGCATTAAAGTCAGAATATATTGCGTCAAAAATCGATTAAATACACAAAAAAAAAACTTAGATGTGACGGAAATTAGAATAAGTGAAAAACTAGTTATTTTAAGTTTAAGACTAAAGGTTGTCTTAATATTCAGCTGTATAAATGCAAAATTGCTTAGTCTGAATATGGCGACTTAATTGAGAGGAATTTTGCACATTATGGCACAAATTTCTGCACAACTCGACTTACTTGCGGCAGATCATCTTGTCGCAGTTGTACTTCTGGGCCAGCTGTCTGAGTGACGGCTCGATGATGCCGCCGCGCAGACGGAGAACCAGGTGGAGGGTTGATTCTGGAACACAACGAAAACATATTTATTCCTCAAAGAGATTTCAAAACAATTTCCCAAACAACTTAAAATACTTATATGTTCCATTTATAGGAGGAATATCAAATCTGCAGAAAGACTCACAGTTTCTAATCCTACAGATTATTTGCCACAATTTATGAGGTCATGACTCTTAGTTCTTCTGTGCATTTTGGGGTATTCAGGCCTTACCTTTCTGGATATTGTAGTCTGACAGTGTGCGTCCATCTTCCAGCTGTTTTCCAGCAAAGATCAGACGCTGCTGATCTGGGGGAATACCTGCAAACACAAACAAATTACTAAATGACTGAGTCCCAACATTTAAAATGTGTAGAAATGTATATAAACTAACCCTGATTAAACAGACTGAATATTTTGAGTTTTTTCAATTTTCCATTTTCATCAGATCTATGATGGCACTTTTACTTGCAGTATTTAATTTTTCAGAACATGAACATTGATCCAATAAGCCCACAAACTAAAACACTGATGATAAAAATAATTAAACAAAGATAAAGTCACAAATTATTATGAATTAGTGAGCAAACTTTTTCTGTTGCTCCATAGACAACTGAAGAAAAATGATGGAAGAGTCCAACATCTCTACACTTTGTGTTTTTAATCATATGTAAACCTGGAAAATGAGTAAATACCAAACATTTCTAAACCAATTAGATCCCTGTCACGTTCTTCACACCTCAACTGAAAAGTCCCAACATGGAAGAAGACGAAGCTGACCACCAATACTACACACTGAACCACCTCAAAAGCTGCAACTGTACATTTTCCTTACGGTAAACTGTAAGGAAAAATACAAGACTGCTAAAATAAACGTGTCTGAAAGCAGATTCAGTACAGTGTGAGGTTATAGGACAAACTTTTGGTTGCATTCTTGTTACAGCTTTAAGGTTCGCTACAAAGTAAACAAAGCCAGATCATTTGGTATTTTCCATTGCCTTGGCTATAAATAAAAAATACCCCATTACACTGTAACAAATTTGACATTTTTGCCAAATTAAACAATGAATTGAAGACAATTTACTGGTATTTGTGGTGAAATGAAAAACTCACCTTCCTTATCTTGGATTTTTGCCTTGACATTTTCGATAGTGTCGCTGGGCTCAACCTCAAGGGTGATGGTCTTCCCCGTCAACGTTTTCACGAAGATCTGCATGTTTGCAGGCTGGAGGAAAAAAACTCATGTCAGATTTGGCGTACGGCTAGCTCTTCCAATGACGTCTCAAAGCTTACAGAGTTCACATTATCCTCACACACAGTCTACATAAGCGCTAATATTTATGCTGGTCGTATTTTTGTTATCTAAAATGATGTAGATGTATCTCCAGGGCCAGTACAGACTGATATGAAACGTAGCATTAGCCGTTAGCTCGGTGAACTCGTTGAAAGGCCGCGCCACATGACTGTCGGTAACGTAAAATCTAAATACGATAACGCTAATTCTGCACCTAAAACACGAATGATACCAACCGAACAGGAAAGATTTTTAACTTAACAGACGTCGCAGCAAAATATTTTTTGTATGGAAGTGTTCAGTAGAGTTAAAAATCCTAAAATAAAACCCGACCAGAACGTGTACCCACCCGGCCGCTAGCTGAGCCTCAACGAAAAGAGAGCGGAAGAAGACGCCGCTGATCTACGTCACTTCCGTTTTCTGGGTCCCATTGGAGAAAAAGCAACTTTTTTATTTATTTTTTTCTTCAAAGCAATTTTAATCTTTAATCAACATTTTACCGCATCCATATATTTGGTTTCACGTTTTTGACATGTATTATTTGATATGATTTGAAATATTACTGAACTGAAATGGAATTTGACTGACCTCTGCCGTTGCCATGCAGAAATTCACTTTACGTGGCAAACGTAGTCAGGTAGTACAGCTGGTAAAACTTGGACACACCATCACTCATTTTAGCCCCCTGGGTCGCTGTAAATTTGAAAAATTATATATATATAGGTACTTTATTTTTCACATATTTTCAGGTCTGGGTTTGGATAAATGGGGTAAAATATTTCCCTGTTTGTTTATTGAAGGGGAATTTAAATCAGAATGTCGTTATGCACAAATAAAGCAGAACGATTTATTTTTTAATCTCCATATCAAACGCCTTATAAAAGTAAACAGAATTATCTATGTCCAAGTGATACTGCTGAATTAACTACCTTAAAGATGCGAAACACCTTTTTCACTTCCAACTTACCCCACTAAAAATAGGAAGTAAAATTTAATTTGTAGATATAGAATTAAATTTGTCACATTCAAGTCAGTTTTAATCACTAAGCTGTCCATTGAAGGAATACACTTTTGATATGTACAATGAAGACTAGTATAAATACTGAAATTGATTTAAAAATGTAAATTTTCCATTGCTACCTCTAATAAGCTTTTTGTACTTTTATCTTTGTATTATTTTATTTTCATTCTGATTAGATTATTTTAAAAACTGGGAAAGTCTCCTTCGGTCATTGAAGCATGAGCAAAAGTGCATTACATCATGTTGCATCATATCTGTCTTTCCTTTGCTTTTAAAGATTTTGCCACCTCCCTATTGCTACATGTCCCTTTGTAGATTTACACACAATGAAAATGAACAATTTTTGGTACTGTTTTTATTTTGACAGGTTATTTGACACATGTCTTGAGTTTGTTTCTTTGCAGTTGCAGCTGGCAACATTATCATGTTCCACAGCACAGAAGTTTCCACGGTGAGGCATTGTAGCATTTTCCAAATGCTCTGAAACCATATAGCTGAAGCACATTTGCATTGCTCCCAGAAGGACCCTCTAGATCTGCAGAGACAGAAATTAGCCATATGCTAATGCAACTCACTTATGGGTAGAGTGAGACTTTCAGCTTGGAGGCAGCAGAACAGTATTCTGAAAGCATCGACAGCTTAGACACTACAAATACCAGAGGTAGGTGTCCCGCCGCGTTGTTTTCCATGGATAACTTGCAGCAGAATAACGCTAACATGTCTACAAACTTTCAGGCAAAGGGAGACTTTCACCATGGAGTCCCAGGGATTGACTGGCCGTCAGCTGCTTGTCAAAAAATTTAAACCAACAGATACAACAATATTCAAGACGGTGGAAGATGTTCCTGAAACCGTCACACATGCCTCTTATGTTCGAAAACCTCTATCAAAACTAGTAAGATGTGGAGCAAAACATTTAGGTATGTCACAGTCTTATGTGTTATTTAGATTTGCCTTATGAATTCATATAGCCGCAGTGATTATGTGAATATTTACCAGATTTTGCAAAGATTAGCTTTTTAAAAACAAGTTAAATATTGAACAGTGAACTTTTTAACCTTATGCACCTCGTAATGAGTAACACTAAAATCATTGCAGTGAGGCTTTATCACTCGATCATGTCGTCTGTAATGTTTAGCAAACGTCAAATTATGCTTTTGTTTCACTGTTTCTCTGTAGAAGAAGGTTTTCCAACGATAAAAGGAGATCCACGCACTTTCAACTTTACCACCCATTACAAAGATATTTTTAAGAAACATCTTCTCCAGAGTGTGCCGCCTGTTAGAAAGGTACATAACAAGGTTTATGGCGAGAATAAAAACATTCAGTTCTGAGCTAATTTAATGGGAGAACAGCTGACATTGTTTCACAAACTCTCTTTAGAAATGTTACCAACATACTTTTGATAAAGATAGAGTAGAAAGTAACAGAGTTACCCAGAAGTTCAACATTTATAGCTGTATGAGATAAACTGTCCTTCCTCCCTTCCTTCCTTCTTTCCTTCCTCTTTCCCTCCCTTCATTCCCTTCTTCCTTCCTTGTCTATCCTGGCAGATAATTGTGAATCCAGTAGCCCATAAAACATCGTTAGAACTAATTTAAGTAAGGAATCCACTATAAAATGACTAATTAAAGTTATTTTTTACTAAAGTTTCTTGCGTTTGTTTTTCAGCATTACTCCACCGTCATCATAGGCGACCCTGAGAAAGGTTCAGAAACTAAGACAATGTACGGAGAATCGTACCCCTACCTCAATCTCAGCAGGTACGAAACTTTTCTCCACCTCTGGAAAGTTTCTGTCAAATTACTCAGTTCATTTAAACGTGTCTTAAAATGCAATAATCTGTCATTAGAAGAGTTCAGTAATGGTTAGTATTTTTCACCTCACAGTTATTTATCCCAGATATGGATAAATAACCGTAAAGGTCTTGGCTGTAGTTTAAACTACTGTTTTAAGTGGTGAAATGTGGAGCGAGATGTTAAAACGTGAATACTAATCATTTTCAAGAAAGTAAAAAACCAGATTCAATAGTTGAAGGACATTTCTGAATGTGGACAAAAATCATTTTTAATTCAATAACAGAAAAAAGAGAAAGAAAAAATCACTGTGGTATGTTGTGTTGAAACACTGAAATCTTTCTATAAACGCTGAAAAGTTAAAGTTTGTTTGCCAAATCACTGTACATAGTTGTTTTCTTTAAGGCCAGGCAACGTTAAGTTATTGTAATTTTTAATCTTATTGTTGCTTTTTGAAAAATGTAGATGATCTCGTATTTTTCTTGTTTGTAATTAACAAAAGAACAAATGAATAGTTTTCACAAACAGCCGAAGAAGAAGGATAACCAGGTGCTCAACCCGAGCGATGTCTTCAATGGCTCCTGGATCTCGACCTTCAAAGATGACTTTAAAGACCACAAAGTTGGTATGTTTTTACTTACTGTGAGTTTAGCTCTGTTAAAATGGCTTTTAGACACAATGATACAGAAAGTGAACATGGAAATGAATGTGGAGCATTTTGCCACTTACAGTGAGGAAAAAAGGTGTTGAATATGTTAATTTGTCTCAGCAAATATGTTTCTCATGGGCTTGTTAAATGTAGGTAATCTATACTTAACAAGAAAAACAAAAATTAGGTTGTAAATTATGTGTAATAAATGAAATGACAGGGAAAAAAAATCACTCCCTCCTGATGTGCTGATCAAATTACCGACTGAATTCACACCACATGATTCATATCATTATGCCAGAAACAGAGTTTTCTTTCACACTGGAGCTGAATTAAAAACTTACAAAAGACGAAATGCTAACTGTTTTTTTTTCTTACATGCTAGGCTACATGAGAGCGCCATTGGTAACCATGTTGTCTCCATGGTTACCAATGGCTAGACGAATACCTTCTCCATAATGTGATATTTATGTCTTTCTAATCAGACTTATTTATTATATAAACAATAGTCTTTTTAGCCTGTAAAAAGCCGCTAATCTACGATTTGGCAGAATGGTTGACGGCTGCTATCCATCGCCGCTGCCGCGTCTTTCCTCATTAAAAGTTAATCAGAAAAATTACACGTTTGCTTTGCATCCTTGTCTGTTTGTGCAGTGAATCGCACTAGACCCTATGACCATTTCTAAAGTGAAATCAACTAAATAAAAGCTTTATTAGGCTAGAGACGTCTGTTTTTTTGACAGGCTGTGTCTGTGCATGAGCGCATTGGTAGTTTGGACGTCCGTCATGGCGGAGAAGGCCGAGTTCTGAAGAGACGCCACGTGCAAACGGTTAATACTGAGAAGAAGCTGCAAAACAGCTTAGAAACCATCGAAATTAGTCAGTATTTAGAAAGCAATTCCCATGTCATAGTCAGATTACTAGAGATGTTTTAGGTCATAAACAGCTCAGATACCCCACACAGACCTGACACAGGTGTCCTGATTCATATTTTGCCATGCATAATCTGCACAAGGATAACTCTAACATGCTTGCAGACCTTCAGGGAATCTCCTCCGTGGACACGAGTATCCTGAGAGCTACCAGCAACTTTCAACCCAAATTAAGCGTCCTGACGGAGCAAGATTTTCCTATAAGCATGACACACGCCAGCTTCATTCCACATCCACCATCAAAACTGGTAAAACCCAAAGTCAGTCATTTAGGTATGTTGTTCACATTTGCTTCATGATTTAAATGAAAAGCCATGCTAAGTTATGAATGAACGGCCACAGGATTTATCTGAATATTTAGCAGCTTTTGCTAAGATTAGCTTTCCAACAACAAGTTAAACATTGAACAAAGAACCTTTTAACCTTATGTCCCTTGTAATGAGTAACACCAAAATCATTGCAGCGAGCTTTAATTCCAGATCCTGCTGTTTGGTAATGTTTAACAAAAATGTCAAATCATGTTTTTTTTTCCCTGTAGAAGAAGGTTTTCCAACAATAAAAGGAGATCTACGCATTCCCAACTTTCTCTCCCAATACAAAGACACCTTTAGGAAGCATCTTGTCCAACCGATAGAGCTGGCTGAAAGGGTATGACACAAAAAATATGGTGGAAATAAAAACATTCACTTCTGAGATAATTTCATTGTTTCAGAAACTCTCCTTAGATTTACACAGTCAATTATGATAGAACTATTAAACAAAAAAGAGTCTGAATGAACTAGTTTGATCAGCTTTAAATGTCAAAATGTATGAAATAATTGTTTCTGGTGGAAATATCTTATAGAAATTACAATCAGCACCAGATTAAAAGTTTTTCTTGTTGTTTTTCAGCATTACTCGTCCGTCTGTATGGGTGATCCTGCAAAGGCTTCAGAAAAACAGACATCATATTCATCAGCATTCCCTCAGATCTCTGTCAACAGGTCAGAAAGTTTTCATCATGGGGAGAAATGTTACAACTTAAATAAATTAGAGTCAAAACTAATCATTGTCAAGGAAGAAAAATAGATGGAATGGTTGTCAGAAACGCTTGAATGCGAAAGGATTAAAGTGCTGTCTTTTCACTCAGCAGTGAAGAAATTCAATAAAGTTCTTCAGTTTGCAGCAGGGAGGATAAAAGACAGACTTTGGATCGCTTTAAAAAGTCTGAAACGCTGAGAGTTGTTCTGTTTCATGGCTGCATCAGTGCAAGCAGGACATCAATATCAGCAATTATCAGGTTCAGATTGTGAAGGAGGATTTCAGGGAGACGTTATGTGGAAGCATCCAAACTTTAACCCCACAGAGGAAAATTAAAGGAAAAGTTATGCAGTTTAAGATTGACAACTTTTTACTGCAATAACAAGATAAACAAGATAAAAAGGAAAAACATTTTGGAATACTGAAACCTTTAATATCGATTTATCGTCAGGCACCATCAAATACTTATAAATTAGAAACTCATTGTTGCTTTTAAAAATGTTGGTCATCTTGTATTTTCTTATTAATGAACAAAATAACGATTGAAACGTTTTTACAGCCCAACGAAGCCGATACGTCAGGATGAGTTGAGACGTAGATATGACTACAAAAACAACTGGGCCACCTCCTTCAGAGACGACTTTAAACCCTACAGCGTCGGTTCGTTCTTCCTCACTTTGACTTCTGCACTGATATAATAATTCTCTGTTTCAGTGAATTAGATGCAGACAGCTGTACAAAAGTGAAACTGTGGAACATTTGGCCATTCACAGCGAGCAGAACGTGTTGAATATGTACCGGTAATGTTTTGGCCAGCAATGCCTTCCAACAATAACCAAGGAAATCTACCCACAAAAAGAAACCTGCAAAAATTAGGCCCTAAATTATGTGCAATAAATAGAACAACACGGGAAGAAAAAATCAAAAAACAAAAACTGCAAAATAGCTTAGAAATCCAAGAAACCAGCTGAGATCTATCAGTATTTAGCAAATAATCCTGCTCTTATTTTCAGATAAGAGCTGGTTTAGGCCAAACTGAAAGTTGATCATCAGGTTTCTCTTTACAAACAGATCAATAACAGCAAAGACCTCGGCATCCTTGCTTTTGCAAAACCTTCATAACAGTTGATGTTGATGTTTAAACTCCTGAATGTTCCCAGTCATTCTGCTGCAAAAACTGAAATGCTAAGTTTCCTCAAACTTTATCTCTCTTTGCAACAAGAATAAACAACGAAAAAAAAGCAGTGAAAGCAGTGAAAGCAGTGATTAATCTAGTTTTGTTTCCTTGACGACAGTGCCTATTGTCCAAGCAAACCAGGCCCAGAGAGTCAGCTCTCTGCCCTTTGACAAGGAGCGAAGCGCAGAAAACATTCCTTTAACCACCAACAACGTCTTCTTCTCCAGTGTAAGCTTACAAATCTTTGCAGTTTTTATGTTAAATTCCTAAAAGGTCAGCTTGGGACCGTTCATAGAGCTTGGGAGTTTTATTTAATGTAGATTATTTTTGATTCAGTAACCTGAACGTGTCACATTTGCTCACACACCAGCAGCAAGGCTCACAGCTTCCAATCTCTTTACCTGATCTCGACTTGATTACGAAAAGTAACGTCTATTTTGGCCCAGAAAGTGTGTCAAAAGAAAGCTACAAAAAAGCTGAGGAGAGCGTCCAACAGGCCGTAGAGCAACCCAAAGCAGTTTCCTATCCGAAGAGTTACATTCTGACCGGACCAGGTATGTGTCGAAATAGTAATAATAAAAATAAAAGAAATAGTAATAATAAGAATACGTTATTCATTTACTTATTTTTCAGATTTGGAGCCAAAAATCAGCATGACAATGGCTGACTTCAAGCCTAAGGAGATCACCCAACAGCCGCAGTGTGAATCGCAGAGAACGGTGAGAAATCATCCAATTTCCTGCCGCAGTGACTGATACCGTCAGAAAACCTCCAGTGTTTACATCTCTGCTTGTGCAGGAATGTCTAAGCTTGGTGATTAATCTGCTCTCTGTACACCAAACAGACCAACTTCAAGTTCCCGCTGAGCGACATGCGTTTCAGCACAAACTACACGGATGACTACATCGTGAGGCCGTTGTTCCCGCCGCCCACTCCGTTCGACCAGCGCCGCAGCAACGTCAAGCTGAGATGACCGTGAATCAAAGCAGGATTTTGGCTCCTAATAAATATTTCTGAACAGTTTTAATACAGTAAGAAGCAAATATGCAATGTGTTTCAATAATTTGAGGTATTTTGATGATTTCTATTTATTTTTTAAATGTTACATTAGAAGTCAAGTCATTTTGGAGTCAGACCAAACTTGGGATTTAAAAGCTGCCTTTATTCTGCCACTTGAACATGTAGCCTACACAGCAAATGAAGTGGTTAAAAGCCAGACTGTGGGGTAGAACTCATATTTGTGGGGTAGAGCTCATATTTACGGTGCTTTGACCTGACAGACTCGGTTCGATTGGGGGCCAAAATCACAACCTTTGCTGCATTTTCAGCTGCTGCGGTTTGGTTTCACGCCGAGCTGTTAGACACTACCATAAGTCCTCGACAGGTTTGAGTCCCAGTCCAATCATCTTTGCCCCATGTCTTCACTCTCTCTCATAACCCACTTTCCTGTCTAACAACTGTTAGTAAAGGGAACCAGAGCCAACAAAGTTTGAAAAAGCTGTTCCCCTCCTTGCCTGTGGGGGCGCTGCACCAAGAAGAACTAAAGGAAACGACAAAAAACCTCTGAAGACATGATCAGAACTTCTTTCTTCAGAAAAGTAAAAGAAATGGAGTGGTATCAGATTTTAGCAGTTGCAGGATTTCTATTTTTTTTTTTTTTTTGGCAAAATTTACATTTGTTTTGGTTGTTTTTACCCAGAATGCTCAGCGCTGTAGTCCAGTCTACAGCGCTTTCATCCTCATTGCGCTTGCATCCACAAATGCTTTCAAATCACATCAGAGTTCACATCAACCGAGACCAAGCTTTTTAAATGCACCAGTTTGGTTAACATGGACTGAGCAGGGCTGGTGTCAATCTTCATGTTCCCAGATCCTCCAGTTTTTTTAAGAATAACAAAGACTTAAATTATTCACCTCATCAACCGGGCTCTCTTCCAATGAACTGCAGACAAATTCTTAGGATCCAAATAAACCAATTCCCAGAAAAGTGAAATATTGAAGCAGAGTGCAACAACTGCTCCAGCTTAAACATAAACTGTTAGCATCTCCTTCAACTGAAGCAGCTTCAAATATTAATGTGGTTTTTCCTCTCTGAAGACATTTCGAAGTGCTATGAAGGTTACCGTTTTGCGGAAAGATGCCCTCCAGGCTGCCCTGCACTTCCACCCTGTTTACACTGTAAATTTCAGAGCATTGGAGTTACAATCTGCCCATAAAAACAAACCATGTTGAAGCAACAACAGAGCCCTGAGCCTGAGAAGATGAAGAAAGAGGGAAAGAGATCAGCTGTAAATAAACTGAACATGGAGTTCAACAACCTGGCAAAAAAAGGAACCAAATCAGTTCTGGCCAGAATGGTCCAGTGAAGCAAGAACCAGGTCCAAAGGCCACCAAAACATTTTTTCCCCAGAAATAAATCAGCAAATACTGGAAGATTTTTTCAGATATTAAACTTTTTTACAGTTTAAAGCAATTCCAACATTTTTATTGGAAGCTTCAATTTCAATCATTTAACAATTAAAATGCAGCAGTGCTTTAAGATTACATTCAAAAATAATTTAATGAATTTAAATGAGACTAAAGTGTTCATGTCTGGCTACACCAGATTACAAAAGTTATATTGTTGTTTGCTAAACCACAGAATAATGAGGGTGATTTTTATTCAAATTCAAATGTATAAATGTGTGCTCTGCATTTCTTAGGTTTGTTTTTCAATCCTAAGTTAAAGGCTGAGTTAAAGGTTTTTGGTTTGCTGAAACTTTAATCATTCCTCCGTGCAGAACCGGTGCAGCAGAGCCGACTGACTTGTGTGCAGCTTCTCCATGGAAGTGAAATCAGAGTTTTTAAATTGTCACTCCAAAACGTTAACGTTGATGTCCTGAAACTATGTTTACGGTCATTCTTCAGGTCTTACAGGTGTTATGGTGTTCTTGGACTTTTCCCTGTTTTACTTTATATTTAATGATGGTCTTGTGGCCGACATTTAAATTTCAGTTTCATCAAACTGCAGGGAAACATTTAATTTCTCTCTGAGTGCTTTTGAAAACTATAATCAGGTTTTCTGTGGCTATTGGAGTCACAGCTTCTTCTTTCCTGTGCGGCATTTCAGTTATACACTATCCCACATGGACGCCATTCTTTTAAACTTTTGATCACATGGACCAGAATCATGAAGTCAAAATGACTTTATTACAAAAAAAAAGGTATTTTACCTTGTCAACAATGAACTAAGTATGTAATATTTTAATTAAACAAATAAAGGAGTCAGATTTGTTGATGGAAAGGGAAGTGTAAATTATTCAAAGTCCAAAACGTAGAAAGGGCTTTGCATGTTTTTCTTACTAAAATAAATAAATTTACTTCATTTCCTATATATCAACTGAGAAAAAACCCCCCAATTAATTCTGGTCAATAAAATGAGGATTTATGTCTCTCTTTTTTGAAAATGCTTGCTGTAAACAATCGAGTTAATTAAATTAACTGAAAGCCAATTTGGGAACAGCAAAGTTTTCTTTTGAGCAAAGAAAATGTAAAAAGCCTGGTTAGTTAAAGACAAACACTTTATTAATCCCAAAGGAAAATTAATATTTTATACTGTAAGAATATTTTACTTTGTCTGGGATAATTTTGTCCCGTCCCTTCATATTTAAATGAATTCTCTTTATGTCTTAGATTATTATTATTATTTAATTTAATTTTTAAAGAAATGTGTCTTTATAAAATAGATCCTTTACCTTCTCTTGCCATAGTGCAAAAGCCCTGAGAGTTTGAAGCGTTCAACATAAAAACAGCGGCGTGTTTAAAACCACGTGACAGACTCAGCCCACTCCACGCGGGTCCCATCCTCCTCCTCCTCTTCCTCCCTGGAGGCTGTGAGGGCGGGCGTGGCCGCCATAATCTCCTTGCCATTGGTGAAACGGAGTGAGGGGTTGGGAGGCGGGGGTTGCTCCATGCTGCCGTTTAAAAAGGAGGACTTCCACTGGAAACCCACAGAGGGGAAAACAGTTCCTGCAGAGCTGCGTGTTCGTGGCGGCGCTCACGTCGCCCACGGCCAGTCGGTGAGTGTGGAGACTTTCATTCATCCCTTCAGCTGCGTTTGTAAAGCGCCAGGCCGTTTCTGAGGCCTCCTTGGCAACAAAATCACCTTAATGACAGGAGTTATAATTCTGGTTTTGTTTTTTTTGTGCCTTATTTAAATTTAACTCTTCATACATACCTGCACAGATTAATATATATCTACTGTGTTTAATAAGGTTTACGTTTGTCAAAAGGGAAAACCTGCTTTATTTGGGTTTTCTGCATATTTCTGCTCACACACTGAATAATCATGTTTACAGATGTGTAATAATGAATGCTTATTGTTGACATGATCTGCGTTTGAATGGATTTTTGGTGTAAAGTGCAAAGCTGAATTCAAAATGCAGTCTTAACGCAATCCTCTGTAGTTTCAATGAAAAATGGACGTTTTTTTCATTATCGTAAGTTACATTATAATAATATTTTTCTTATTATAGTTTATTTAGTCACAACAATTAATTTTCTAAGCCAAAGTACAGATATGTGTTGAAGACATGTTATTTTTGTTAACCTCTGAGTTTTTGTGGAAAAGACTTTATAGGAAGGGCGAAATGAACCCAGATGGTTTATGGACTTATTTTAAATATTTTCTAACCCTTTTGAGAGAAGGGGTTAATTGTTAGCAGCACATATGGATTTAAAAATGTTAGGGATCATAAATACCGCACTATCTTTTTCAAAGGTAAATTATTTCAAATATGCATAGAACGTTACCGACAATCGGCTATAAATGTCATGAAATTCTGGCGCACATGGGCGCCAACAACATCAGGCTAAAGTTGCAATGTGGTCGCTAATAGTTACTGTTATGTGCAGAAAGTTTTTACTTTACGTCTGGTTCAGGCTTGTACAATACGGAATCGTTCATTATTTGGTATTTAAATGGGAAACATAAGGGCTGTCACGCCATGACATCAGAACTGTCATGGCGACTGCCAGCAGAACGTGGAGACGCCGCTTCAGGCGATGATGTCACGGTTGCCTAGAAACAGACAGCAAACACCTGCGCCTTTTTTAAAAAACGAACTGCACCGCATCCTGAGCAGCGACAACTTGCAAAAAGTACAGAGTAGGGAGATGCAGATCCCTGGACCAGCATCAATGAATTCAAGAAGATTTTGAAAACTTGTGATTGTTTTAAGTGGCTTAGAGTGGATGGTTGATACCAGACAGATTGGATCAGGAAAACAGGACTGGAGGTGATCAGTGACCAGAATCACAGACTGGTAATGGTGATGATGGTGGTGGTACATTAATTTCATGACTGGTTCCGTTTCCTGATGTGCTCCAGTGGAATACTGTGGTTTATCTGTTTGGGATGTTGAGTTTAAACAGTAAAATTAGCAAATTTTATTTTAATAGGTTAATGGTTACATGCTTGGTGTTCATTTTTGACTTGCAGTGAATAAATATATATGCATATGAGGAACGCAATATGCAATTTGTTGCGACTGGTTGAAATATTTTATTATTGAAGTCAAGGTAAAAAAAAAAAATAAAGACGTGAAAAATGTTAAATCTGTTTTTCTATGTATTGCATATTCAGATATGGCCGTAACTGGTTAAAATCATCAATCATTTTATGTTAATAATTCAAGTGAATTGATGAAAAAAATATTTACATTTACATATAATTTTGTCTGCTATTGATTTAATCAACTGAAACAATTTTGACTAAAACTAATTGACATTTTAGTTAAAACTAAATAAAAATGTGCTCTTAAAATGAACAGTTTACAGATGTTTTTTAAGAAGTCTAAGAAAGTTCCTCTCAGCTTAAAATGTACATTTACTTGAATTATGCTACATTTGAATACATATTGAATGTAATCAGTGAACTTTATTTTGCTGGTAAAATTCAGCCAACAAAATTATAAAAAGAAATATTGGTAATAACTTTGCTCTTTATTTTAAAACAAGCTGCACAGCAGCAGATAGTGATTAGACTATCAGGGATCCACCCAAACAAGCTCCCCTCCCTAAAAGTAAACCTTTAAAAGACGACAATATAGTTGTGCCAGAAATGTAAAACTATTGAATATTACTTAAAAATGAGGTTAATAGAGAACTTTAATTGTTTATGTCTCTCTTCATTTCATGTGTAGTCCCCCAGGGTTTTGTTTTAGGACCACTCTAATAGATTATAAATAAATTTAGCATAATCCCTCTTGTTTGCTTCCTTGAAGACTGTTTTGGATTGTTTTTGTTTAGACATTACTGGACTTTACTAGTCTGACCATCGTTCTTCTGTCCTCTCTATGAAGGAATGTCTCTTAGCTCCATCAAGACTTTCACCCTGGAGCTGGACGGTCCTGCGGATGCGGCCTTCACGGTTGGGGAGGTGGTGTCCGGCCAGGTGATCCTGGAGCTCAGCAGGGACACACGAGTGCAGTCCATGAAGGTGCAGGGCAGAGGGGTGGCCATGGCGCACTGGCTGGAGAACCGTGGCATAAACTCGGTGTACAACGACTACACGTCCAAAGTCACCTATTTCAGGAAGAGGCAGAATCTAATCCGAGGTCAGTACTGCTGGTAGATGATACGGTTGCACAACACTTTAAATCACTATTAGTAGAGCCACAAAGTGGCTTGATGGACAGCAAATCAACCAATGTGCTCCTGTAAAGCCTGTTTAAAAACAGACATTTGTAGCTTAATGTTGCTTTTCTTTAGTTGATTTCAGTTTAGAAATGGTCATAGGTTGCTGTGCGGTCGGCTGCACAAACAGACAAGGATGAAAACCAAATTTGTGATTTTATAGAATAACATTTAATGAGGAAAGACGGCGGTGATGGACAGCAGCCATCAGTCACACTCACTGTCAGTCCCCGGTGAAACCGCGGATTAGCAGCTAACACTTTTTACAAGCTGATCAGCATTTAGATACTTTATACGTATGATTAGAAAGACATCAAATATTGTATTATGGAGGAGCTACATGCCTAACCGTTAATAACCATGGAAACCATGAACACCATCATGTAGCCAGACATGTATGGAAACAACTGGTCAGCATCTCCTCTGTTGTCCAGTTTTGAGGCTGCTCAGGTGAAATGACGAACGCTCATGAATCCTGTGGTCTGAATTCAGGCAAAGTCTGTAATTTGATCAACACGTTGTACGGCTTGTTTTCTAAGCTAGCTGTTTTCATCTTTTGGTTTGACTCCAACTAGTAGAAACCATGAATAAACTGGCAAAAACAACTTTAGAAAACAATTTCAGTTGCTCTGTTCAACACTCCTGATCCTCATTTCCGACGTAGTTGCAAAGGGTCAATATGGTAGCTTGTAGGATTAGGAGGTAATTTCCCTGAAAATTGTGTTGTAAATTTCCTGATTAGGCAGTAGAAACTGCATCTGAGCAGTCTTGCAGTCCCTGAGGTTGACGGAGCGAACACGCTCGGGCCAAATGTGTTGCATAGAAACCTGGGAGAAGGTCAGATGGATCTGCCCGATAGCACAATCTGTGACATTAAGCACAAATCCATTAGTGCAGAGTCCAAATACACACTATGAGCTAAAAGGAGTGAAATTCCCCCAGTGGCGGCTATAATCATGCAAGAACCAGAGAATAAGCAATAGTAGCTGAGTAAAGAAACTGAAAATAGGTTTCAGTGTTTGGTCAGATTGGTAGGAAAGCTGTTAATCCATTTTATAGCTGTAAATAATGTGTTTATTTGACAGTAATCAAACAGCATGCCCTATTATTTATTTTTATGGTACTAAAAATTTATCTGACACTATTTAGCAGATGAAATTGATAAAGGACCACATTCCCCTTTTAAAAAATCAATTAAAGCTTATTGTCTAAATTTTAAATGTTATGTTTAATCTTCACAAAATACAAGATAATTAGTGAAAGAATATGTGACTCTCGAATGTTCAGTGATTAATAATCAATCTGAATACAGAAATTGGAGATAAGTAATATGAAATAGTGTGTTTTGTTTTGTTGTTTTTACTTTTTTGCTGTTGACCTGAATGCAGCATAAATTATAATAAAAAAATCCAGATGGATTAAGCATATAAATTGTGAAACAAGTAAAAAGCAGGAGGAGTAAGTGGTAACTGCTTGTTTTCAAAGCAGAGAGAAGAATCACAGTCTAACCTGAGGAAATGAGCCAACTTTTTAAAAAGATACATCCTTGGTCACCATGGCAACCAGGAAAACACCACGTGGTTCTGCTTGGCCCGCCCCCTCAGCAGAGCAGCTGCATATCATTTACAAAAACAAAACTTTACCTCTCTTAATAAAAACTGATGCTTTTCCACAATTAAAAAAAAAAAGATGTAGAGAATATTTAGATTTGTTGAATTGTTCTCTTTCAGTCGCTTTCTTAAGATTGAAAAGCCTCTTTGTTTTGAGGCAAACAGCTTCATCTCTGCCACTGTTTGTGTCACAACGCTGAGAAGGCCTTTGGTTAAGCCGAGAGGAGTTCCCATGAAGAAATGCGCCTGCTTCCCCCCTGCATCAGCGTTAAAACGGTGTTTTCAGCCACGGCGTCGGGCTAATCAAACTGGGTCATCTGGGCCGCCGCGGGGTTATCTGGGCCGCCGCGGGGTTATCTGGGCTGCTGCGGGGTTATCTGCCCCCTCAGGGTTATCTGCCCCCTTAGGGACCTCATGATGCCCCTATCAACTCGCTGTCAGTATCTTGTAGCAGAGATGGGCTTCTGCTCACTTTCACCAGCAGGTGGCGCACTTGTATTTATGTCATTTTTAAATTATTTTAAAGCAAAACATTAAAAAGCTCTTCCATGTAGAGCATGTCAAAAGTAATGTTTTATTGATTCTTTTGAACACCTCAAAAATAATTTGTATGAAAAGGATTTCTTTTTGAAATCTATTAAACAAATTTTTTATTTATTTTTTTTTTCATGAGAAAATCAAACCTTTCTTTTTTCATTGCAAAACTTTCTGCATGATTGTCCTGCAGCATTTGTCCAGTTGGTGGCACTAGAGAGCCCCTGTCCCGGGGAACAAAGGAGTAAACAACTTTGTTTTTCACAGAGAAGACACAGCTTTGGACTGAAGGAGTTGCACTGAAAAGATAATAATTTACCAGCTGCTGAGATGAATTTCAGTAGATCTGTAACTAAGTTTAAGATGATTTTGCTCAGATGTGGGTTTTTTTTTTTTTCATTCATTCTAATCATCAGCATGATTAATGTTAATAAAGTAAACGCTGCAGTTTGTTTTTGATTGTTTCCGTCTTAGCAGCAGTTTGCTGGGATACTTTTGTGCATGGCTGCGTGTTTTTCATCTGCCAGGCGTCCCACGCGTCGTCGACACAGAAGAAGTGGAGTAAACAGCTTTAGTCCAGAGTGAAACAATTTTCCCCTGAGCGCTGCCAGAGCGGGGCATGCTCAGTGAGCCTGTTTTCTTCTAAGAACCTGTAACCATCAATCATCACCCTGTTTTCCTCCTCTGGCTCCACACCCAGTCTGAATGTTTATTGTGCTGCCTTCAGGGACGCTCTGGGAGTGTGGAGTTTTGTGCTTAGGTGTTTTAGTTTCTCTTTGTGTAATATTTGTTCTCACAAACTCGGGCATCATAATCTTTTGCTCTGATTTGGTTGAATGTTTACAACATTTTTCAAACATATTGATGTCTGTGTGTTGAGGTACAAATTGTCAGAAATGCAGATAAACTGTTTCTGAAAACTGATTTAAAATACATATACTTTTCCATTTGGAGCTCCAAACAAAAACATTATTATTTTTTAAAAACTGAACTTGAAAAACCCAGTGGGATTTGCTTATTAACTAACTCAGTGGCCAGGCTAACTACTGTTAGCAATGCAGGCTAACAAGAAAAGGAGGCTTTGTGGATGACCAGAGAGCAGAGAGAGAAGGAGGAACTTCAATCATATCCCCTACTCCAACATCTCTGTGTCCGGCTTTCTACTTGCCAACAAACTGATGGTGAGGACATGTCAATGTGGGATATTATCCCAGCTGCTTGGCAAGTGAGCTGTTATCATGTCAGAAGCAGTCTTCAGTCAGAGACCTCTTCAGATGTGTTGCAAGACTGTCTGCTGCTGGAGATCCTTCTTGTCACCAATGAAAACCTTTCAGAGATAACTGAATTACGTCAGCGTTTAATTTACCTGTGTGTAGGGCTGGACAACAAATAGCAAATAACACGACAGACACGTAATTGATTTCAATAGATAAAACTCCAATCCAGAACCAAACGGCATTCTGGGAGATGTAGGCTGAGAAAAGGGTTTAGAGGCTTAACATCAATTAAGCCATGTTGGTGGCAACTAACTCGCGCGCTCTGTGGTTACCTAGCAACAACTGTTGAGCTACTTGTAGTTTTGTTTCAACCGCTTTACGTGATAACTGTTTAAAAATAATATTTTTAAAAAAATCATTGCGTCGAGTGAGAACCGGATAAAACTGGAAAGGTTATGGAATATTTCAGATATTTAAAACAAAAAACTAATCGGTAACTATTAATATGAACTGATATAAAAAGTGTCTTTCACTCTGGGACAAAGCTGAATTTTTATAAAGGGCATAACTGGTTGTAACATCGTTTATCGTGGGACTCGGGCGCGTGGGGATGTTTACTAACGCGGCATTAGCTATAAAAAGCGTGGGATTCACTGAGTCGGGGAATGTGTTGTTTTGCAACTTCGGTTCTGTCATGTCTGTGCCCCGGAGGGGTCCGTGAACGCAGCATTCTCTCTCCTGAGGCCTTGCATAATAAATCGCGAGGCCACGCCCCCTCGCTCTGCCTCCAAAAAGGGCTGCCGTGGCTGCAAGCTGCACACTTTGAGTTTTGCGACCAGACAACGGGGAGGCGCAACAGCGAGTTTCAACTTTCTGCGCAGCACAGAGAGACTTACCGAACCGACTCCCAGAAGAACCTCCGAACCTGCGGACATGATTTTCAACAAGTTGAAAAAGTTCCTGGTGGTTTTTGACTCGCCGGAGCTGGACTGCGCCCCGGTGTTCAGCAGCGGGGACGTGGTGTCCGGACGGGTCGTGCTGGAGCTGTTAGGCGAGACCAAGGTGGAGTCCCTGAAGCTGCACGCGGAGGGGTTCGCCAAGGTGCACTGGACCGAGTCCCGGTCCGCCGGCTCCAGCACGGCGTACACCCAGAACTACAGCGACGAGGTGGAGTACCTGAACCGGAGAGAGGTGCTGCTGCAGGCAGGTCAGTCCGCTGGCGAGGGAGGGATGCGTCTGGGAGCGTGTTGTTCTGCAAGCCGGATCAGAAGCAAACCGAAAATACAGCAGTTTGTTTCTTTATAAATCAGATACTTTTGTTGCGTTTACTTTTGTTTTTGCAAAAAGTTGAGGGACTCTCTTTGCATTGTGGTTCAGTGAGAGAGAGCAGCTGCCTCCCTCCTCATTGTGAAAACATCTGCTGGAGCAGCCTGGCTTGTTTTCTGCTGCAGGATGGGGGAGCCTCAGGTTTCTGCTTTCATTCATTCAGCACAAAGCTGGTTAGGTTTAAAGGGCTCACCAGAAAGTTGGCACTACTTTTATGCTGCAGCTGAACTTTGTCCTGCAGAAACCTGCTTTCACTTTATCATCTTAACTTCTTTTTTTAATCTGTTTGACTTTTGAAAGTTTGCAAAAAGACTCAAAAACATCCGGTCTGCTGAACTCAAACACGCATTCTTGAACCTGTTCTGCAAGACTCTGAGACAAACAGTGATTGAAATGAGCTTCATCATGTAGCTGGAGGCAGAAAAGCATGTTCTCCAGGGAGAACCGCCCCCTCAGAGCAAAAACAGAAACCATGTGATTGGAAAGAAACAGAGAGCCTCACCAAACTGAATTTCCTGCTTTAGCCAGGCCAACTTTATGTGTAAACACTTTTATTGAAAAAGCTTTATTCTCTCCTGTGTAAGATAAGAGGAATCTGAACGTATTTTTCTGCGTCTCCTCAGATAACGGCGAGCTGACGGTCCTTCCTGCTGGCAGACACGAGTTCCCGTTCAGCTTCCAGCTGCCAGAGGAGACGCTCGTCACCTCCTTCGAGGGGAAGCATGGCAGCATCCGCTACTGGGTCAAAGTGAAGCTGCACAGGCCGTGGTGTCCCGTCAGGAAAATCAAGAAGGAGTTCACCGTCATCGAGCCCATCGACATCAACACGCCAAGCCTGCTGGTGAGCAGCCGGTGGCCTCATTCGATACCGATATCTGAGGTTTAGCATCAACTGATTCAAAACAGAAAAACGGCTGAATTCACTTCAAATGTTTATTTTTTTAAACAAAGACGTTGCAATTAGCCTGGCGGGCCACCAGGCTTTACCAGTAAATGTACTAAATTATACATTAATATAAGAACTCTGCACCAGAACAGCACACTTTAATACAGATATTGATATCGGTGCATCTCTGTTGTAAATACTGGTCCTCATGGATTTTCAAACTGGTTCTTACTGGTTTTTGTTTATCTTCAGGCTCCTCAAGCAGGAACAAAGGACAAGCTGGCCCGGACGTGGTACCGTAACTTTGGACAGGTGTCTGTAACCGCAAAGATTGACCGCAAAGGTTACACTCCAGGTAAGAAAACTCTCCATAAATGTAACGCCTGGCAACCCGAAGGCGGCTCTAGGTTCTAACAAGCCCCGCCCCCCGCTGCAGGTGAGGTCATACCGGTGTTTGCCGAGTTCGACAACGCCACGTCCAGGTCCATCGTGCCCAAAGCCTTCATCATCCAGACGCAGACGTTCATCGCGCGCGGCACGATGAAGCAGAAGCGCTCAGTGGTGGCTACGCTGTGCGGCGACGTGGTGAGCGCCAGAACCCGGGAGACGTGGCACGGTCGGGCCATCAAGATCCCGCCGGTGGGGCCGTCCATCCAGCAGTGCCGCATCATCAAGGTGGAGTACATGCTGAAGGTGAGTCTGTTGCAACAAACAGGCCTGTCGCAATAAATCAATAAATCTCATGATTAATTAAAACGAGCTCGATGATTTCCACTTATCTCTCTTTTTCTGCCAAAAACTGGATGACAAAAATCTTCAGTCTAAATTTGTTTACAGAGACGTCATAATTCATTTTATTTGCTGTTTTTATTTATTTTGATATTTAAATGTCTTTAAATCCAGACAATTTTAATTTATGATGCGATTAGTTGATTAATTGCGTATTGTGGCAGGTTTATTCACACATAAGTCTCCATTTAAGTGCTAACTTCTTGTTTTCCTTCTCCAAGGTTTGCGTCGACGTTCCGGGAACTTCCAAGCTGTTCCTGGAGCTGCCGCTCGTCATCGGCACCATCCCGCTGCATCCCTTCGGCAGCCGCACGTCCAGCATCAGCAGCCACTACAGCGTCAACCTGGAGTGGATGCGCATGGCCATACCTGAGCAGCCCGAGCGTGAGTTTCCCTTCAGCGACCCAAACGGGAAGCTCCGCCGGCTTGAGTCGGGTCGGTCGAATAACCGAGTCTGTTTCCCCCGCAGCTCCTCCAGAGTACAGCTCCGTGGTGACGGAGGAGGAGGCGGAGCAGCGGAACAACGGCGTCGCCCCGCCGCCGGCCGAAGACCTGAGCGGCATCATGGAGCGCCCGCTCATGGCTTTCCTTCAGGAGTTTCGCTTCCGACCTCCGCCGGTCTACAGCGAGGTGAGCGACTCTAAAGAGATAATATTTTTATTATGTACACCGTGTTCCAAATTGTTATGCAAATTGGATGTAAGTGTCATAAAGACACTTTTTTGTTGTTGTGTTATTAAAATATAGATGGTATTGTGTGTCAGGGCTCTTTGAAACACTATCATTAATTTCAGAGCTGGTCGATTAGTTTGTCTGCAGCTCAATCAAAGGAAAGCCAATTAAGAAGGATGTTCCACATTATTAAGCAGGCCACAGGTTTCAAGCAATATGGGAAAGAGAAAGAATCTCTGCTGACCAACATCATCAGACAGTGTAGTGCCTTATGACAAGATATGAAAACATTAGATATTTAATGAAAACTGAAGCGTTATCATCGTACTGTGAAGAGATTTGTGGCTGATTCAGAACAAAGATGAGTTTATACAGATAAAGGCATAATGAGGAAGGTTTCTGTTAGACAAATTCATCGGATGCAGTTCATATTAAAACAGCAGCTCTCGGAAGGTTTTCTGACCTCCTGCAAAGAAATTCAATTTAGGAAAATCTGAGAAAATATCACTTGCATAATAATGTGGAACACGGTGTAAATGGAAGAAAAACATTGAAAACATAAGTAAAGTATCAAGGAAGTTAGCTAGATAGCTGTTCCAATAGTTTAAATGAAATCTAAATACAACTGAAGTTTGTCAATAATTAGTTCAATCAGGAGAAGTAACTTTTTCCTTCCACTAAACTTCCCATAAATTGTTTATAGATCCCAAAGGGAATTTAAATGAAATGTGCTTCAATATGTAAACACCAATGTTAAAATTAACTTGGGTTAAGCACAAACTGCACAGAAGTTACTTTCATCCAGTCAAAAACATAAAATTTAAAGAGACTTTATTATTCCCAAAGAGAAGTTGATTCAAGATGTTTGGCAAAGAGTTGATTTGGGCTGGGAGGAATTCCAGTAGCAGTCAGTCGTTCATAGACTTTTAAGAAGCCTCTGACTGAAGACACTTATCTTCCTCTTTCTGAATTCAGACGGTGTGTGGCTGAATCTTACTTATCTAACCGTTGCTGTTTTTTTTTCTTCTGGTGTCCAGATTGACCCGAACCCTCAGCCCCCCAACCTGCGACCTCGCTGCATGACGTGTTGAACCACGAGCCCCGCCTGAGCGATGAGCTGCGTTACTAGCAAAACGAATCGAGAGATTTGTCTTCTTCTGGATCTAATCCTCCTTGCCGAACGAGCGCCTGGACCGCGGAGCCGGACTGCAGCGCCACCCGGAGGAGAAGGAAGGAACTCGCAGGAACTGAAAAGCTGGCAGAAGCCAACGGTTCTGCCGACACGGGGAAACGCCTTCTCTGCACCAGTTCCTGTCCTTCACAAGTGATTTGTTTTTTCACAAATTTTCCTACAATTTTTCCGTCTCTCGGAGAAAAGGGAGACGAAGCGCCTCCCAGTCGACGATTCCCCTCTTTCTGTGAGACATAAGGAGTTTGGGACTTGTTGGGCGGTTCAGGATCACTTGGTATTTATCAGGCTGAGTCTTTTTCTGAGCTGATTGTCGACTCAGTTTGTAACTTTGCCGTTTCCTGGCAGCAGGCAGACGACAACCCGCATTGCTGTGCGTTGTTACTGGACATCCGCGTCTGTTACGTGATGCACCAACAGGTGTGAAGGTGGAGCAGAGGATAAGATGCGTTTGTTCTTGAATGCCGGTGAAGACGTGCAAAAGGAGACGTGCGCCTTAATGATCTGCATGAGAGATTTAGAGGCGTTCTCCTCTCAGAGCTGGAAAAACCTGAGAGAAAAAACAAAATGGTTGAAATCAGAGAGCGGTTTTTGTGTGGGAAACACTGGAGTGTTTTGGTTTAACGGACTGACAACAGGAAGGATGTTGCATTGTTTTGCTTTTTTGCGATAAGCGACGGCCTCGAGCGATTCGGCCGGTGAAGCATTCCACTAAACTGACTGACTTTGAGGATTTTTTAAATTTTAATTTTCCTCAACTTCCAAAAAAAGTCAGTTTGTATCAGTTCAGGGTCAAATGTGCAACGTCAGGGCACACTAGAGTAAAAATGTATTTTTATACAAAATGTTGTTTTGTCAACTTTTCCATTTGTTTTTTCTAATAAACGTTTAAATAATATCTGCCTTCAGTGCTTCTTTGGAAACAATTTTAGTTTCATTACATAATTACAAAGTTAGTAATTCAGTTCAGTTTGGAAAATTATGCTTTTTCCTTCCACTAAACTTTCCATGAACATGTTTAAATGCAGCACTCAGTGAAAAACTAGTGACTTTGTTTGGTTCACACTTAACTTTCATAAACCACAAACTGAACTTTCCTTCTCATTCTTGAGTAAAGCTCAAATTTATTCATACCCCCATCAGATTCAGATTTGAAGTTTCTTTCATTCAATCACAAAGATTCAATTTTAAAAAAGGAAAATTAAAAGTTGTAATTCACATCATCCTTGTATCCTTGGTTATTATGAATGATCTCCAGTAGCAGTCAGTCTTGCAGTGAATTCTGAGAAGCCTCTGACTGAAAACACTGTTACATAAAGGCCGTTATGTAACGGCATGAAATCTGGCCAGCAGAGATTATATATCATAGCAACATGGACTGGATGACCTCAGCAGCAGCTGCTCATCGACTTCTTTTGCTTTTGCCGCTCCTCTTTGGATCGCAGACTGACGTCAAAGTCTGGAACATGATTCCTGTCCTTTAACTGACGGAAGCAAAGGTTTTGAACTCATCCTGCTTTCTCTGCTCTTTTCTCCTCTACATCAATCCAGTCTCTATTTTAACTACTCCGGGGTCGTAGGTCACATATTATTTGAGCTTTTGAGACGCTGATCAGCTGTTCTCCCAGTTGTAAAAAAAGGACCTTGTTGCCATAGTTACACATCATCACCACTGACTAAAAGTGGAGGTTTAAGACAGGCGCATCAACTCATCCTCGTTTTGGGCCAAATGAAAATCCTAAAGGCTCTTAAAGGGCCGATTGTGCCAGAATGTTTTGATAAAACCTGAAAAATAGTTAAAATATCAATAAATTCTTAAAATGAGATCTTATTGAACATCTCAGTCCCTCTAGGATTTTGTGATTCGTTTTTGTGGAAATTTGGAAAATATTTGAAATATTTGCTCTTATTTAGGGTAAATGAGACTTTATTACTCGCTGTATAGATCATGGATTATAATCTGACGTCAATTAAATCTGAGGCAACTGTTTAGTACAAGTAAGAAAGTTTGACAATTTTTGAGAACATTTTTCAATAAACTCCAAATTATGTATCTGCAGAAAAGATTGGAGGGATTTGTTGATAATTCTCAAGAAATCAGAGGATCTGATTGATATAATTTGGCAGTAAAAAGATAAAAACTGCACTGATTTGATTGATAACATAATATTTAAGCACATTTATTGTTTAGTCTAGAATCTAGAGGGCCATATAAAAAGCTTTGGCGGGCCAGATTTGGCCCATGGACCTCAAGTTTGACACATGATGCAAGAGCAAAAAAAATTCCTACCACACTTTTTCCTTCCACTCAACTTTCCACTCATATACTTGAACACAACACTCTGCATATCATTCATTCATCAAAAACCAGTTTTTAATTAAACTTATGTAATATTCTAACTCGGCTTTAAGCCGTAACATAAAAACTTATTCTATCCTTTTCACGTCATTTTAATTTGAAATATGTAATGCTGAATCAACTTTTCAGTTATTTTAATTTGTAGAGATGCAGACAAGTACGCAATGTTCGACTCTGGAGTTTTACTGGAAGAACAAGCAGCACTCTCAATTAAAATAACCATAATTACAGGCCAAAACTATCATGGCGACGTTTGAATGTGTATTGTTTCTTTTTTTTCTTTTCAAAGCAGCTGTTTGGGTTTCATCCAGGATCTTCTTGTTCAGTTCTTAGTTTGGTCACATGGATAAATTCAGCTGGAATCCAGCCGTGTTTTGGCTCGTGTAAAAATACAGCAATGAATAAACTAATGAGTGAATTACAGCATGAATACCTCCCACACTGAGCAGAAGCATGGCTGAGAAAGTGTTTAACAAACGGAGACGAAGAAGGACGACAGCCTGGATAAAACATGCAACATTTTGTTATGTGGAGATTTATGGATTCCTATCATTTTGATTATTCCGAAAATCAAATCTTCAATTTCTCTCAAAGTGCATTAATTAAAAGTTAAATATAATAATAAAATAGATTTTATTATGGAAATGCTGAAGAAGAAAGTAACAAAAAGGTAGCAATTATAATCATGGCGTTGTATCCAAGCATAATAAAGGAAAGTTAAGTGGACGAAAAAACTGTGGTAGAATAACCAGCAGGTCCATCTGAATGTCTGCCCAATTATTTACTTAAAACAAACTCCAATATTCTTCTGAAAAGTTAGTTGTAAGTTAGTTTTATCTTATCTCAAGCATACTGAGATATTTGCAGTAGAAACTAGAAACACTTGCTAAGATTTTGTGTTTTTGCAGAGAGAGCACAATAATCCTCAAATCGAGAATAAAAAACAAACCTGAATGCAGCAGCTAGTGTTTATTGAATCTATTTAATTTACAAGTTTCAGCTTCTGGACTGAATTCATGAAAACAAAATTCAATATCTTCAGGTTTATGATTTAGTTAGAAATAATAAACATTTACACTCTTCAGGTTTAGGATCATTAAAGCATCTTTTTGTTACATAAAATGATTTTTTCAAAAGAAGGAACTGATGGTCAGTTTATTATTTTCTCTCTGAAGGTTCAGCTGGTAGTAACAAAGTCTGAGATTGGACCGGGACATAAATTTTGATCGGTTCTGACGGGAAGTTTGTGGCTCTAAGTCCCAGCAGAACCTCAACGTTTATTACGGCGCTCTTCGCACGGTTTCATGGGTGACTCAGAGTTTATGGAAAACAGTTCGTTTACAGGAACAGGAGTTTGGATTTAAGGCCTTTGGGCCAGAAAGACGATCACAGCGTTGTGCAACAGAACCAAACAAACCGTCCGAACCTCTCCGGGTTGTAAACATGGGACCAAATATTTCTGGTTTCACTCAGGGCCTTTACATGCCAGGTTGGTTTGTTTTGTGGGTTTTTCTTCCTTTCACAGAGCTTTGTTTTTATGATTAAAATATATTGATCAGTGATCAGGAGTAAAATTGGACTGAACATAATTTCTCTGTTCTGTTTGTTCACTTTCATCAGATTCCTGGATGTTTTGAGGCTTCTGTTCTGTTCCTTAACTTCAGGGTTTTCATAGATTTGCTACCTAAAATATTCACATAAAAACTGGATTTGCTCAAATATGTTTTCATTTTGCAGAAAAATGTGTTATTAATTCATTTTTAGGATAAAAATGTCAGCATTTAACTATTTTCAAAGACATATTTGAACTCAAACCTAGACCAAAAATACTTAAAATTTTGGTTTTGAAGAGTTTTACAAAACTCTTTTTTGTTTGTTTCATTAAAATCTTACACATTTAGTCTATTACTGTGCTAATAAAATGAAAACGTTTGTTTATTTGTAAACATTAACATTTTTGCAGCCCCCTCAGACCCCGACTTTGATAAAAACTTTGGAGAAAAATGAACTAACCTGTACTAGCAGCTGTTTTCATTATCATGTTAAATGATGATGTGATTTTTTTATTTAAAAATAGACTGTAAAATAACATATTCCATCAGGAATCATTTGTAAATGTGTGCAGAGTTGTATTTCTGTCAAACTACCACTTACAAAGCTGGAGCCGTTACATCAGATTCAGACATCATACATGTATTTATGCTCCATCTGCACTTTTAATATGCAGTTTAGTGCTTATGTGCTTCAGAAATAATGAACAGCCACCCAGACCTGGTCTGATGACACTTCCAGACACAAACAAACTGCATCAGATTCTCTGACAGGACACTTGGGGTTCCGCCCACCGGCTGCAGGCCAGCCAATCACTGTTTGCCGCGCGTCACCTGACCTGCGTCAGCCAATGAGCATTTAGAGGGCCGGCTGTGTTTACTGTAATTATGAAGAACTTTAAAGCCAGGGAGATTTAAGACTTAATACCAACATCTTGGGTTACAGACTAACGACTGCATCATGCCACTTCCTGGTGCACATAAATAATACGCCTACTTTAGCACCGCCTTTAATTAAGCTGATGTTGCTGATGTTGTTACAGCAGCGAACAGGTTGTTACCTGGATGCTGCACAGGGCCGGCGTATCCTTAACCATATCCCATAATTCACCGCGGGCGTTGAAGAGAGGCAATTTATTGTGCTAAATTACACTTTAAGTGACAACATAATTTTCTTAATATGTTTTTAGACGATAATGTAGCTGTGTAAGTTTCAAATATCTGCTCGGTTCATCATTACATCACCTAATTGCAATATTGTTCGGACATATCTGCCCCCTCTTCGTTAGCAGCTAGCAGCTAGTAGCTAGCGAGCGGAGCGGTACACCGGCCGCTTCCGGTTCGGTGTATCGGGAGAGGACGCCTTTCTCCCGCCACAAAGTTTTGAAAACTTCCGCCAGCTTTCCTCAATGAGTGGAAGTTAAACGCCGATATTATTTCGTGCTTGGTTTACAAAAGTATTTAATTTATTTCTGAGCAAATCGGTTTGACTGCTTAAAGTTAAGCCTTCAAACATAAAAGCTTTATTCAACTGTAATATCTTTATTTCCTTTTTGCTATGGCACAGCTTTTACTATAAATTGTGAAGAGTAATAAATCAGGAGTTATATATGGCTAAGTAACAAACTTCAGCTCCGTTTCTTTCCCCTTCGATGGTGTCACGGTTGCTAGGCAACTACTGAACTCACAGCTTCCCTCTTCCGGTCGTCCATATTCGCCCTTCCAAAGACCCGTCCTTTGAGTAGACCGGTTTCTTCTACAGATGCTGACCATGGCTGACGTATATTTTGTAGGAGTGAGAAAAAAATGTCTCTATGGATATAAAGGTTACAAACACCTTTAAAAAAATAAAAGATTATACAAGTATCTAGACATCAACATCAACAATCAGTTGTGTTTTCAATTCCAGTTTACCGGAAGTGTAGGAAGCGTTAGAAAACCAGTTTGGACCCAAAAGCCAGTTAACCTTTCCAACTTTTTCTGTCCCCCGACAAAATGATGCTATGAGCACCGTTTTCAGCATTTTATGGAGTTTGATTGTTAAAATGTAACATCAAGTATGAACTTCAAATATTAAAAAACAAATCTTATCTCCACATCACATGAAAACGGATGATAACATTTTAATGTGATGTTGTGAGCTTTCCTGTAAATTTTCCATCATGACCTGGATTTGTCAACATCAGCTGTCACATCTACACAATAAAAGCTTCTTATGCATCATTTAACAATGTTAAATGATCTGAGAAATGGTTTAGATTTGAGGGTTAAATTCAGGGCAAATCCTTGATGCTACATAGTGAGAAACAATATGAAAAGTTTCAAATAAAACACCATATGGCTTTATGAGTTATTCAGTCAGTTTGTGGAGAAACTTCATTTTTCAAATAAAGATGATGAACAATTTGTCAAATATGAAACTAGGGTAATTAAACACTAAGATAATAAACTGATCCAATCAGATTTCATTGAATCAAAATGAAAAATCTTGACTTAATGTTTATGAACGAGTCAGTTGAGTGGGTCTGTCATGTTTTCATGAAGAGGTTCACTCTGGAAGTGTTTTTCCAAAGCAAGAAAAGTCCAATGTTGAACCAGAAAATGCTCAAATCAGCGCTATATACTTGCACAAACATTAGAAATACAGAGTTAAGTTCATATTATGGTAAACAGAGAGGTAAAATGCAAATATGCAAAAACAAAGTAGAAACTTATTTCCAAAAACAGAACAACAAACTTTGGGAAGAGGCGTGCAAAACTTTAATCGACATAATCCATAAACGTGAAGGTTTATCTGAGAAAATCGTGACCTTTTCATTTTTAGACAACTATTTTGACCTTTTTGTACATATATCATATCACTTGCATGATATTTGCTAATGCCGCAGCTTTTTAGCATTCTGTATTTCTGCAGAAAAATTACATATTTAAGTTCTTCCTATTTCTGCAAAGACAAAAATCTGCAGATCATTTTCTTCTGGCTAGTTGTCATTTTTTTATTGGATGTTAATTTTTTACCAAGTTCTGATTATTCTGGGACACGATGTAAGTTGAACCATCAGCAAACCAAGGACCCCTGATAACAAACTTCCTCTCATTTTTAACCAAACAACGACTAGAAAATGTTGCAGTTGCATCATCTGATTTTTCTAGACCAGGTTCTGTCACTGTTGCCCAATTTGTCTGCAGCCTTTAAAAAGAAACATGATTTGAACATTTCTTTGTTAAAGAAAACACATTGTTAAGGTTTCCAAGAGGAAGAAAAATGTCCAGATTTGTTCCTCCTTATGCCATTTAGAGTCAGTTCTGAAGTAAATTCAATGCAGATGACAGAAAAACAGTGGCAGACAGATCAAAACAAGCCTTGCCCTTCCTTTGTCTCTGATTAGAAGGACATGTTATGTTTGTGAAGAGATTAAAAAGGGTTTGCAATAATAAAGCTGGTGTGATGGTGTTTTAAGGCCAGACAGATCCGAGAAGAACTGCAATATATCGTCTGAGATCCTGTTTAATCTCTGGTTTAGTTTGGCCTTGCAGACTAATAAAAGCTCGGAAACTGAAGCAGACAGTGGGTGTAGCAGATTTATAAGGTTCAGTGAATTTATTTGCTAAACACAAATAAATTAGCTCAAACCAAAACCAATAAAATGGTTACTAGTGACTAACCATTTTAAATAACTTTAACTCTGCTGACGAGAAGAGGGCTGGAAAATCCCGTCAGCCTGCAGCTTGTTGATGGACATTTACCAAAAATGAGAGGGGTGTGTGCACATTTGAACTCATTCAGATAAACATTTATACTTAACTTTTATGCTTCCATTTGGGTCCCAAATGCTGCAAGAACTCAAGTTGACTTTTTACCAAAAATGTTTTTCCTCTTACTTGGGTAATTTCTTGGATGGCTACTCTTTACTTTTACTCGAGCATAAATGGGCTGCAGTAGTGATACTCTTATGTGGGTATGATAATTTTTGGGTGCTCTGCCCTCCACAGAACATGACCAAAGTGACAGAAGTGTCAGCCAGTTTGCGTCGCCGCCTCTGAAGGGAGACGTGGGCAGAGTGGGATCAATTTGCAGCCCTCCCTCCCAGCTGCTTTTCAAGACTTCCTGGAAAGCAGCATAACTTCATTGGGGTCAGGGTGCAGACGGGGCTGCTCCCCGAAATATTCCAGAAGAGGAAAATTACCAACAACATTCCCAAACAACAGGCCATGAGAGCAGCTTTGTGCGTCCGCCCCGCCTCCAGGCGTGACTCGAAGGCTCAGAGAAAATTGACTTTGTGGTGCTTATGATCCGTCTCTCTCTTTGTTTCTGTTTCTCTGCGACACCCTTTGTTTTTGTGAATCCTCCGTGACACAATGGAGGCTCAGAACAAAGAGGATGAATTTTGTCAAATAAATCCAAGCTGTGTGTCATAGGGCGCCATCGCCAGCAGGCACGGATAGATTTAATCAAACACAGTGGATGATTAAAGACGTTTAAATCAGGGAAATGAAGTTTTGTTTCGTAATGTATTGGTTTATGATTAATCAAGCAAGTCAAAGTGTAGACAGCAATTTTTATTTTCTTCAAATGAATGAACTGAAGCTTTAAAATAGACTTAAACTTACTTTACTGTCATGTCACAAAAACAAAACGATGAATTTGGAAACAAAATGTCAGAAAAAATACTGAAAAACTATAAATGTGACCATAGATAAAAACATGTTGATATTAGAAGTAATAGATATTTATTTCTCATTAAAATTTTGGGCTGAACAAAGTTATTTTGTTAATTGATTATTCCAACAATGAATCAATTAATTGGATAACATGCTGCAGATTTTTCATTTAACTCTTTAGCCTTTTTAAACATTAGAAACACATTAAAAGATTCTTTTCTAATAAGAAAACTGTTTTTGCCTATAACAACAAAAAACATTCCTCTAGAGTACGTCTGATTATTTGTAGCAAAGGAAAAAAATACGTAAAAAGAACAAAAAAATACTTTTAACATCAACATGTGAAAAGCAAAGTCCTTTCTGCTTGACTTAAAACCAATAAAATGTGAATTTAATCTGTTTTTCTATTAACTGGTTAATAGTTGGAGGGAAAAAGGAGCTAATGGGAGATTTATTTTTCGTTTTTCCATGAATTAGAACCAGATGAAGCTAAAAGTTTTCCACTTGAGGATTTTTTGAGTAGAATATATTTATAGATGAAGGGTATTTTTATATTAAAGGCAAAATTTATGTGCATTTTTGTACAGCTTTGGGTTAATTACTGCTCTGAGTAGGTTTTTAATGATTGATTGATCACTAATTTAGTTGACAATCATTTTAGTAATCAATTAATTGTGATTGATTTGATTAACTGGTTCAACCCCAGTTAAATTAATAGGTTTTTACATCTCAGAATAAAATTTTGGCTCTAATTAAGCCAGCAGTGTTGCTATAAGCTGAGGTTTTATGGCTGGTTTGAGGTGCTGCTCTCCTCTGGTTGGCTCAGGCTGCAGCCAGATTTGGTCAGGAGGTGAAAATGTTTTCCTCCTCCTGTGTTTTGCAGACTTTAGCCAGTTGTTTCCCCTCCGGTTCTGAGCACATGGCTCGGCCGTTTGGCTCGGAGGGAACTGGCTCCCGGCCAGATCCACAAGACAAAACTGCTAAATGTGACAAAAAATTAAAGCCGTGCTGCTGAGGAATGTGTTTTTCTTGGGAAGGGAGGAGATTAGCACATCGTGTAGCTCCCTCAGAGAAGGAAAAACAATTTCCAGGGATAACCTGAGGAGACGGGTTGGTTTTGACTTGAATTACCCAATCGTCTCGCTTTTCACGGCAGAAAGAACATTATGTCCCATGAAGGTGATATAAGTCTGATGTAAACACAGTCGAAGGAGGACAAGGGGCGTCAAACGTATGGAAGGAGGAGGAGCGGCTGGGAAAACACAAGCAGCTGCTGCAGTGAGTTTCCTCTCTAGGAAATGTCCCCAAAGCCTCAAACTTTCCTCCATATTTACATATTTTAACTTTTTAGCTTCAAGCTTGACGTCAGAATTAATTTCTCTGATTATACTGAAAACAGTTCCATGAAAAACTCTGAACTTTTTCACTTTTTATCAAGTTGAAACCACAAACTTGATCAGAATCTGCTTTTTTTCAAATAAATAAAAATCTGAGAAGTGTGGCGTGCATTTCTATTTAGATTCTGTCTGATACACTGAAATGAAAGCAGTTTAACAGTTTGAAATTACATGTATGTAACTCAATTACTATGTAAATACACCTTTTAAAAGCAAATTAATACTGATTTTACTCACCTCGCCTCTTTTGAGTCGTATTAATGATGGAGACAGAAGACGATTCAACTATCAACTTATTATTATAATTAGTGCATTCAATTCAATTCCAGTCATATCATCTGCCCCGCAATAATTAAAATAAAAACAAATTGCGCAAGATTTTAATGAAACAAATTAAAGTTTTGTACAAAACTCCAAAATCTTACCCTGTATTTTGTCTATTTTCTGGTGAAAATACTTTATTACACATAAAATATATTATACATAGTAATATTTTAGACATTATGTGTAGTAATAGTAATCTTATTAAGACATTTACTACATGTAAGTATACATGTAGTATTATTACATGTAAAAAAAATATCCAGATAGAAAATTCTTTTAAGTTAATAATATTTATTACTTAAGAAAAAATATTCCACTGGGAGATTTTTTCCTCTTATAACAAGGGAAAAGTTTTTTGCAGGATCCGTAACTAGAGGGAATAATTTTAGACACAAAAGTCAAGAAAAAGAAAAACAAATCAGACGTAACAGAGTTTCTCTAACATGATGCCACCATGAGAAATTCAGAAACAATCAGACGAAAGGAAAATGAGTCGCTCTCCCAACGCGACAATTTAGATTCCAGTAGAGAAACTAAAAGGCTGGTAAAATGAAAAGTGAAAGAGAAAAAACACCTAAAAGCAGCAGAGGGAATTAAAATTAGATTAGCTGTTTATAGGATGGGAAAATGAAAGTACTACTTGTTGAAGCTTCCTTCTGTAAAACAAGAAACTTCAGAGTGAATTTGTGTAATTAAAGTGCCAAGGAAAGTGATACATAAACATTATGGACAGATGGTCCAACTTTCAGAAGTGTTAGCATTAGCAACATAATGCTAACAAGAGCAAACCAGGACAGTAACGTTACGACAGATAAAGTTTTTGCCAGCGATGAAAAGATTAGATAAATTTAGCCATCTGTTTAAAGGAGAAGTGGTAAATAAGTATCTCAAATATCATTTTGTCACATTAATCATATTTCTGTTAACAATAAATTTCCACAAATAATGAAATAATAATGACAATAAAGAAGAGAAATTAGCGGAATAGAAACACGGCAATTTGAAAATTGTTTCTTTTTCAATAAAGTTGTTTTCAAAATGGATGCATTTCATAAAACTGCAATGCAAACACTTTTAATGATTCATATGAGTCACATGATCAACAGCCGGACATTACTACAGGCGAAAACGACGAAGAAGACGACAGGAAGTGGTTGGAGGATGAAGGTTTGAATTAGTTGTTTTCTGACAATAAAAATAATTTTATGTGTTGCTGTGTCTCACAATAACAATACATAAAATGTTTATTTAATCCAAAACTGTTCCGTAAAATCACAGCGTGCAGAACAAAATGCCACATATGTTGCTGATGCTAGTGCTAGCATCATGGCTGAAGCGTGAATAAATCTCTTGTATGTCTTTACACCCGTTACAGCCATGATTTGCAATTACTTATTGTGTGATTTTAACTTAATTTCTTATTTAATAGAAACACTGCAACGGAGAAATTCTGTTTTTTCTGCACAAATGCAAAACATAAACAATACAAATGCAGCTAATGAGGGTGGGTAGAAACTGATTTCACTTCTGCTGGTTCTGTTTCATAACTTTCCTGCGAGTTCTGTCACGTGAATTTCTGCAGGTCAACATCATCATCATCGTCGTCGTCGTCTCTTGTTTCCCGCAGGTTTCTCTCTTGCATGCAGCGAATGCCTGGATACGGGCGTAAACTCAACACCATAAACATAAATGTTATTCAGAATGTAATTCGACTCCCGCTGTGCAGGTCGTGTTACGCTTGAGATCTGACCGACTGGAGAAACTCCCGCAGAGACGAGCAGGAGAGCTGGGCCTGGTTGAGGCGGCGCAGGTCAACGTTGGTAAGCTGCAGTAAACAACACACGATGGAGAGTTCAGACACTCAAAACGATCCTCCAGTGAGCAGAAAGCAACACGTGACGTTATCTGCACAGTTTAGAGGTTCTGCATTGAAGAAATGTTGGTTTTAAACCATCAAATTTGGATTAAAAGTGAGATGAATGACCTGAGAGGAGATGGCCTCCATCTTCTTCAAATCAGACGAAATGGTGTTTGTCATCTATCATCTTAAAGACTTTGAGAAATGTTTCCAGAGAAGTTGCTCTAAAAGTCCATTAAAAGTCGGAACTTTGCATTAAAGTGTCATTAAGAAAAGTTGGGACTTTTAGTGGACTTTTAATTATTACTTTTTAATTATTTACCGGATGACACTTCATGACAACAGTCAGACATCCAAAAAGACTCCTTCATGTCAGTGTTACAACATCTTCAAGGCCGAAGCAGCACATATATTGCAAAACGCCCTTACAGATATTTCTAAATTAGCGTCATAAAATCTGTGGTTGTGATTGCAAAAAACACAAAAACAATCAAAATCCGGGACAGACTGATCAGTGTGAAAAGATATTTTTAAGAAACACAAACAGATGTTTATTGATATTTTAACAGTTTATTGGGTTTTATGAACTGGCCCTTTAAGAACGTTCAGATTTTTAAAGCGGCCTGTTTTAGAAGACATGTTTGCAAAAGATAAAATCCTTTTTTCCTCTGTGAACGTCTTTCGTTTTCTTTGCTTCTCACAGTTGAAAGCCTCTCAGAGGAGAGTCTATCCCGTTCTGACGTCAGCCTTCATGGGTAAGTAAACAGAGCAATCAGGGGAAGAGTCTCCATGTAAACAGAGCTGTTGTCACTGTCAATAAGATGCAGACGAAGAACCAAACAACAACGCAGGTCAAGTTTGGAGGACTGGGAAAAGTGTCAGCCAGGCCTTTAACTTTCTGTAGGATTTCTGTTGCTCTGAAAATTGTTTCCTGATCATTTGTCCATGATAGGCGATGCACATTTTTCTGTTTGCTAACATTTACTGTGTGAAAACAAACTACTTGCATCAAATTAAATATCTTCACTTCAAAAACACAAAATCTGATCAAGTAGTTTTGGTCTACATATAAATAACGCTTGGCACATTTTACAGTTTTTTTATTTGTAAAGGAAGTTGAGATTTCTGCACTTCTTTGTGCTTGAATATCACAAAACAACCCAAATAAAGGTATAAATTTGTTAGCAACGTGCTAACTGTTTGCTAATGTATTTCTTTGCCCTGTTTCTATAGCAACAATCTTAGAACGCCTGAAATGAGATAAAATTAAACTACAAGTAACTTTTCAGTACAATACAGGTTCTTGTTTTAGGTTAATAATTTCTTAATATTAGTTTAAAAAGTAGTAAATTATTTCACTTACAACAATTTTGTAAGTTAAAAGTGGAAATGCTACTTTTTAAACCAATATTAAGAAATTAGTCATTGAAGTGTGATAAGAAATTATCTCTATAAACTAGACAAAAAAACAGCTAGCATGTTGCTAACAAAGTTAGACATATATATCTGTTTATTGTGCTGCAGCAACAGAAAGCAGTGCAGAGATGTGAACTTCTTTTACATCTAAAAATATTAAAAGTGTGCCAATCATTATTTCTGTGTCAAGACTTTGTGAAAGCCCCTTTTCTCTGCAGCTAGAGCTGCAGCTGTTTTGGGCTAAATAGCATGTTTATGATGAGACGCTGTTTACTTACGTCAGAAACTGACATCATTGTAAAAACGAACAGAAAATCAACTTGTTGCTCTTTAATCCAACTTTTCCAGCTTTGATCCCAGTGATGCTCGGCTCTGACCTCTGTCTCTGTACAGCTTTTATTCCCAGAAGCTTCATCCAGATTTGGTGGTTTGATGTTTTATTTTTTGGTGTCTTTCTTCTACAACCTCCAAATTGTAATTCTTGTCAGATTTTAGACTGTGATATTTCTCTCAGTCGGGTTTTTTACCACAACTTTTCTCTATTTCTCCTTACAAATCTTATTAAAACAGTTTCCATTGTTTCAAGTGACTTCAGGTATGAAATGAACAGAATGAAATAATTTCTGTTCCCAGCTGTGATTAATGCAGCAGTTATGCAACTGGATAAATCCTCTGTGATTTACACTTTGCAGGCTGTTACCCAAGATATTGACTGATGTGCAAAAGTTGAACAAGTTGTGGTTAAAAAAGAAGAAAAAACAACAGAGGAAGAGAAAGCAAGTCGTTTAAAAGGCCTTCATGCTCTGAAGCAAAACATTTCATCATCTGTAACCCACATGAAGCTTCTGTGCGGCTCTGCTGAACGTGCTACCCAGAAGGTTTACGAGGATAAAGGCTGTTTTTTCTCTGTACATTTTGTTCTGTAACCATCTGAGGAGGAAGTGAAGACGCCTTGCCAAACTCACCACCACCTCTGTCTGGTGTGAACCGGTGAAATGACAGCGTTCAGATTTATGACTGCCGATTGGTTTCGTTTCTCCTTGCGGCGCATTGACGCATCGAAGAGTTATTTTAAGAGTTTTAACTTTGCAGAAAGGAAAACAGCGTTTGCACAAGCACTTTTTGCTTTTAGTAAAACCTCTCAGCGAGTATAACTTCTGTCTTTCTCAGGATCTTCAAATGATACTGGGTTATTTAACCTATAAGAACCAAATTTAACAGGAAAAACACTTTAAATATATATATCTCTGGAAAAAACTGAGAGCCCCCTGCACTGAAAACCTCCTGCTTATTCCACGAAATGTTGATTTCTGAACTCTTCCTGAGTTAAAACGTCAGTACTGTTGTTTTTAAATGAATATTAACTTGTTTTCTTTGCATTACTTGAGGTCTGACTGCATCTTATTTGTTTTCACCACTTCTCGTTTTCTGCAAATAAATACGAAAACATTGCTTGGAATTTCAGAGACATGTTGTCAGGAGTTCATAGAATAAAAACAATGTTTTAATTAAAATTCTAAACACGCTTTAACCAACACATCACGTCTCATATCTCCAGTAGAAACATGACTAGTGATCATATTTCCCTCCAGCTGCTGGTTTGTTTATGTTTCCAACACTTCAGTCCAGATGTGAAAAAGCCAAAAATGAATCTGTGCATCTCTTTGAATCTGGGAAGCTCATGTTTCATCTGAAACAAAAATAAAGAGTTTAATCCATCAATATTATAAACAAACTAGATTAAAACCAAAAGCCCGACCCAAAGCCTCACAATCCCCTGAGAGTTTCCTGTCTTTGCCAAACCGGACAAACTTCTGACGAAAGAGAGATCCGATATTTAACCCGACTTCCACACCAAGCGACTGATGGACGTCTCCATCCTGCTGCTGCTTACAGGACCCAGAGGATCTGCTGCCACCATTGTGATGCCCGCTGCCACAGGATATTCCCACAAGCTCTGCTTCAAGAGTTTGGGAAGCACAAGGAGGATGTAAACAAAATCCGGGAGAAAATAGCAACTTTTCCTGTAAGCTGGCATCGCCTCTGAGGCTTTCAGTCACCAAACAGGATTGTTCTGGTCCAGTTCTGACTGCAGGGTGTTTCCACACCTGATAGTGCGGGAGAGTCGGGTTGATTAGGAGCTAAATTGCAACATTTGCTACATTTTCAGTTGCTGAGGGTCAATTTCACATTTTACTGTATCAACTGAACCAAACAATTTGAGAAAGCTGTTCCCCTCCTGACCTGTGGTGGCGCTGTGCCAAGAACCACTGAAGGAAACGACATGAAAACCTCTGTTTTGTCTTTAGATAAAGCCAACAAACCATTTCTCCTGTTAGTATTAGACTCTCAGATTTACCCAGGAAATTAAACTCATTAAACTCTCATTCGTTTGCCTAGAAAGTCCTGTTCATTTAAAAAGGAAAGTCTTGGTCTCGGTTCGTTTGAAGTGAACTCTGTTGCAGCTCGAATGCATATGTGAACCCCAAGTGGACTGGAGACCGCTCCAAACACAGGAAGTGAACTATAGCGCAGGGCATTCTGGGTAAATACAACTAAAACAAACACGACTGGGAGAAATGACTCCTGCAACCACTAAAATCTGATGCTACTCCATTTTTGTTTACATTTCATGAAGAGGAATGTTGGACTCACCTATTTTTTGTCGTTTCCTTCAGTAGTTCTTGGTCCAGCGCCCCCACAGGGGAGAAGGAGAACAGGTTTTTCAAATGGTTTGGAGCATTTGCCTGATAATCTAACAAATGTTGCAATTTTGGTCCAAGTTTACAGAACTATCAGGTGTGAAAACACCCTTAGTTTCAAAAACTTACTTTTACAGGAGAACTCTCCAACTGATTTTACTAAACAAAACACAATTACTGTTTCAATTCGCCTCTTTGAAGTCAAAAGCGAAACTGAAAAAGGTTACAGGTGATACAGATAAAGATAAGATAAAACCAGCTGAATTTGGACATTTACTGAGATCGTTCTAATTTTCTGCAGAACACAGATTAAAAAAACATTTAAGCTTTTTGCAAACAACATAAAACCAGTGAGGTAAGCGAGGATGAAATGGGCTGATTGCTTGACATGAGCTCTACTCATGCAGGAGTTGCTTTTGCAAAGTGAACTGCAGCTAATGAGTCAGGCTGACCTCTGGGTGACATCATCGGCGGATGCACCAGGACATTATTTGCTGCTGTAAACACAGCGGCGGTGGAGTTTAAAACTGGCTCGTTAGCAGTTTCTCCAGAACCCATCAGCACGGCTTCAGGATATCGTGCTCTGTTTATCAGTCTGCTAGCGACTCCTTGATAAATTGTCCTGATAGTGTAAACTTTGATCATCTGTAATGACGCAGCACCTTCAGCAGAGGCGGTTCCAGATAAAATGTTGCCCAGGGCGAGGCTTCACTCCCCCGTCCCACACAGATTCCTTCACACAGCACTGAGTAAAAACAAGGTGCAAACTTCATTGCAACAAACCTTTGGGAGAAACTGCAACTGCAAACAAAAGCAGAGAAAACAATTTCAGGAAACAAAGATAAAAAAATGCATCAAATTTCACAACTAGTTCCACGTTTCTGTTTGTAATGACTGGAACTACTGGGAATAATTACAGGAGTGAGAAATTACTATGATTTGCACAAATGTTTAAATGTAGAAGAGGTTGGACCGACAGGTGTGTGAATTTTAAACGGTACGTATAACACATGGTTCTTTACTTCCTTTTGGGTCCAAAATGCTACTAAAACAGTCCAAACACTTTAAAACTACCCAGCAGTTTCCTGGTAATAAGTTAATGATTTTAAAAATTCCAGATTCGAGTCACATTGGACAGGCACTCCGCTGTTACCTAGCAACCCCAGTCAATCCTATGCCGTTACCTAGCAACCCAAAAATAACTCAAGAGCATTTGGTCAGCTGGTTTTAGCACTGCCAACGCACGTCACGGTCTTCAATAACTCTAAATCTAAATTAATGAGTTACAACAAAATTTAATTTCCCTTTGGCATTAATGAAACATTTTTAATTGGATTGAATTGAATGTGCTGTACAATGGCTACTTTAAAAGATAAGTGTTTTGTTGGTTGTGCGGGAGGCTCCGCTTCTGCTTTTCAAAGATGTACGATTATCTTCAGTTTGCAGCCATTAACGTGTTCGAGTGTAAATGTTGAGTTGGGATCGATCTAATTTTGGCCAGTAACAGCTTATTTAGATTTAAAGGGACAAGACGCCCTAAATAAGCTCAATCTGAAAGGAGCTCAAAATATTTATCAAGCTAAAATCTCATTTTCTAAGAATGTGCAGAAAATTGTAACGAACATGTTTTGTATTGTGCGTAGATCAATCCTAACCTGAAGGAAGCTTAATAGATCACCTTTAAAAACATGTTAAAATGAAAAAGAGAAACAATAGAAAACCCAAGACAGATTCGTATGAATTATTTTCTAAATATTTGAGATCAAATCCTTGAAAATTCTTTATTTGGTAGAGTTGAGAAACTACAAAACAAAAATAAAGTAAAATTTCAAAAGGAAAACTGAAAACTATATCAATCTTGTTACTCTAGTATTGATCCAGTACTGATACCAACATTTTGGATCAAGCTCCAGTTTCAGCTCCGTTTTTGAGGCCTTTCCTGCAGCTGTGGTTCAGTCTCTGGGCTGAAGGAGGAACAGCAGCTGGGTCTGATGTTACGACTGGAGGACCGGTGTTTTGCTTCAGCTCGTCTCCCTGGAGAGGATTCGAGCTCTAAGAGGCTCCGGGTTGTTTTGGAGAAACCAGAGCAGAAACTTCAAAACAGCTAATGGTCCTTAAATGATTTGTTTTTCAAATCTCATTGACAAACAAAGAAAAACAAAGTGTTTGTTAACCAAGTAGTGGAAATGTTTACAAGTTAGATTATTATAACCAATCTGCTCAGTGTTTCCCAGAGACTCCTGGATCTCCTCACGTTAATCACGTGTTCTTCTTCTCCCAACACGTGTCCTTATTTACCCTCCAACTTTTGGACAGTGGATGTGAATTTGTGGAATTATGAGCTGTTTTCTGCCAGGAGGAAAAAGGTCAAACGGTGGACAAACTCCCTCCTCCTTCACGTCCACAAGCCATTGGACCTCTGTTTTCCTCTCCAGGGCTCCCACCCCCACTCCCACCCGCAGGCTTGCAGCAAACTGCTACTTCAGGAGAAATCCTGCTGGTTCTGTGTCGAAGGCCAACAAAACACACTCTTTCTCAGATGGCGAAGAGGCCAAACAGCTCCTCATCCTCACGTCTCTCACTCTTCCTTCATACTGCAGCCCCTGTTGGTGATTTTTAAGCCCAGGTGTTGGAGATTACGTAACTCATCTTTCTGAAAAACAGGTAGCAAACTGCTTGGAGGTACAGAACCTTTAAAACTATGCAGATCCTGTGAACCTTTTGAGTTTTTGTTATTTTACAGCTACAAATTCACAACTCAGTGCAACCAATTGACTTCCAGAAGAGATTTACATAGAAAACAGCATGAAACTCTGTGTAGTTTAATTTCATCTTAGGGTTCATTCACACCAGCTTTGCTTAGTCCACTTAAATCAAATTCTAGTTTGTTTGTCTTGAAAGTCCGGTTTGTTTGGGAAGGTGTGAATGTGCAATCAAACCTCAATACGAACCAATACAGCGAACTCTTCTCGCCTCGGTTGAAGTGCAGTTTGAATGCATATGAGGACCAGAGACCAATCCAAAAGCAGGAAGTGGACTACAGCACAGGGCATTCTGGGTAAAAACAATGCCAGAGTGCAACGCTAATGGGAGAAATGGCTTGAAGTCTTTCACCAGTGACCAAAGAGAAATCCTACAACTGCTATAATCTGACAGAAATCCATTTTTGTTTACATTTTGTGAAGAAAAAAGTTCCCCTCAGTGTCTTCTTCAAATATTTTTATGTGATTTCCTTCAGCAGTTCTTGCTGCAGTGCCACCACAGGCGAGGAGGGGAACAGGTTTTTTAAATGGTTGCCTATTTTGGACCAGCTGAAAATGTAACAAATGTCCAAAATTAAGTCGAGTTTACCAGACTACGCCATAGTCTGGTAAACTATAGCATATATAGTATATTATGCTATATATTTAGAAGAAACAATGTAAAACATGGAAGTGGAGGCATTATGCTGTGGGATGTTTCTTTCTAGTAGGAAGAAGGGGAGAGTTATGGTAGCTGATCAGAAGAAAACTTTAGATTGGCCTTAAACATACAGACAGATCTATAATTATATTATTTAAATCAAATCAAGTCGACTGCCATGCCAGATTTTTACCGTATAAACATTTTGCAGAGCTAGCGCGGCTGTTGTTGTTGCTAGCTGATCTGAGACACATTCTTGTGACGGTGAAGATGGCATCGGGCCTGACGAACCCGTCATAACCTGCCATGTTTCCATCCTGAGCAAACGGCGCTTGCTATTGTTCAGACAGGCACAGACCTCATTAGTCACCAACGAGTTGGTGAACGTTTTCGTTTTCCGTCTGCCTGTTTTCACCAAACTGCTGCTCGTCTCTCACTCGGGTTTCTAAACTAAACCTGAGCTTCTAATTTTGGGTCACTGCTACAGTTCTGAAACTGACTCAGACTTGTGGTTTGTTCAGTTTTTGTTTCAGGAAGTTTGAGCTTGAATCTGGGAATGACATCAAATCTGGAATGAGTGATTTCTAGATTTTCTAGCAACACAACTTAATTAGTTGTTTTCTCCTTTTCCAAGTGTCTAAGAAACTTTAGAGTGAAACTTATTTACTACGATGCAGTCAGACGTACGATAACCAAGTACGGACGTTTATGCATAAACCTTTTTCTCAGCAGATCTGTTCTAATAATGAGTTTATTTCCCAATAGTTTCCTGACGATAACTGGTTAATTTCCAGATTGTTTTCTCTTTTGAAGGACAGAATTAGGTTTAACACACCAGTGATCTCGTTTGGTGTTTGATTAACTCGTTATCTCGAGAAAATCACTGGGAAGAAGCTTGTGCGGAAAATGTCCACTCTTGGCTTCCGTACTGTGTCTCAGTGAACAGATTTCACAAACACTTCACTATCCTGGACATTCAAAAAGGAGAGAACAACATTGTCATTGATTTGTGTTATAAGAACATCTAGAAATTACAAATTTCAGATCATATAAGTCACATTTACAACATTAGCTACGTTTTCTATTCACAAAGCCATATTTAACTTCTATTCTCTCAGCTGTTGTTTTATCACCGTTAACCAGAAAAAATGCTAAATTTTTGTTTCAGACGGGAAACTTTTCTAGTGTTTTAGAGAACCGATTTAAGGGGAAACATCTTTGCAACATTTAGGAGAACAGTTAGCGCTGAGGCAGCACTGTTTTACGTCATTGTTGGTTTTTGTTCCTGCTTGATGTGACCTCCTCTGATGACTGCTACTTCCCAACACCTCAACCTTTTCTGGAACTGAAGTTCAAACATAAAAGCTTCTGCTGGAATCGCCGACGGCGACGCAGCTCAGGAAGGACTTTCCCAATATCACTGGAACCAGCCCGACCAGTTAAAACAAGGCGAGTCAGCTGGAGTTCCCCACCAGCAGAGAAATCACCGTCATGCTTTGTGCCAGCGGGGCTGAAGAGTGACTGCTGGTAAAATACAACACCGTCATGCACTGACCTGCTGAGATGGAAACAAGAAGTGAAAGAAAAAAGAAGCAGAAACATTTAGAGATTATTTTAGAAAAGTAAATGGCAGCCACAGCGGGGCTGTGTCACTGGCAGCCTGCTGGAAAACCGATTCTCAACGGGGAGCCGTCAATGGAAGCAAAGCTGGGAAAACAAATCCAACCCCTGATGTCCCTTCAGCGCCATGGGAAACGCCGTCACCTCCTCCTCCTCCTCGCTTCTCCAGCTGGGAAGTCAGGAGGTCACTCAGCTGATCTAATCCCTCGTTCGGGTCACATAAACACCCAGCAGTGGGAAAACGTCTAATTAAAGCTGCCAAAAGAGCTCTGAGGAGTTTTTAATGGTCGTATTAATGGTTTCTGGCAGGAATCCTTGGTTTTCCAGAATGAGAAGAGCAGCTTCTGATCCGAAAGGCTCGTCGTTTACCCACCTGCCAGACGATGCCATCGAAAAAGGCTTGATTACAACATGCAGAGACGGGCAGAGCACCCAAAAAATGTATTCAAGACTAGCACTACTGCAACATAAAAAGGAAAAGGTGTTTAAGGACTCAAGTACTGAGAAACAGATCAAATTATCAGTCACTTAATATCTAAAAACTACATCATCAGGCAGACAAAAATATAGCTAAGTGAAAATTTAGGTACTTTAAGGACCATAATGACAATAATTCATATAAGTAACAAAAAGTAGCAAAATCAGGCAATAGAAAATGTTTCCGAATCAGTTTCTTTCAACAAAAACTTATGAAACCTTTAACAAAAATGCAGGTGTGTCTGGTGGAGTTTTAGTAAAAACATGTTTCAGTGAGTAGAAAATCCTAAAAAAAAAAAAAAAAGTACTCTAGTAAGAGTCATAATAAAATTACTCAAGTAAAAGTAAAAAGGACAGCGAAGTAAAAATACTCCTAAAAGTTACTCAAGTAAATGAAACTAGTTTCCACCCAACGCTGACAACAATTATGCAAGCAATATGTAAATATTGGAGACGGTAATATGACCTATGTCCTGGTTTTGTGTTTTAGTTTAGAAAAACATATAATGCATAGGTGTCAAATTATAAACTATCCTAAATAAAACCTCTAAAATATATCATGCTAACTACTAAACCACAAAGACACTGGATTTCTAAAAGAAGAGAGGCAAAGAGAACGTCTCTGTTGAACGAAAACCATCAGATATCCTGTCTGAAGTTCTCCAAAAGCGCAAAACCAGGAGACCAAAGGTGCTGGAACTCTGCTGGGGTTGCTAGGCAACGGGACGGCTGTGGTTGCTAGGCAACGGGGCAGTGCCTGGCAGTTGTGACTTAATAATCGGGAAGTTTTGAAACAACCAAAAACACTGACATATTGTAAAACAAAAAAACCCCAAAAACGTAAAAGTCTTGGTGTTTTATTTATAAGCACTTTGTTTCTGTTGAGGCCGAAACGGAAGCATAAAAATGTATAAAAATGTGAATTTGGAGGAATAGTCTTCTCTTTATAAATTCTTACAATGGAAGAAACATCAGTCATCAAGTTAAAGACAATAAGGGGTCAAGTAGAGGTCACAGGACTGGTGTGACTTACCTAAAGAAAAACAAACACTCAGGGTTTATAGAAATGTAAAACTGAAATCTATGAGTGTTTCGCAAAGCAGGAGTTGCACATACTTGAGAGAGAAAACAGCTGTTTGTATTTACGTAATGTCCTCTTTGTCATGTTACCTCATGTCAGAAAGCTGCATGTTTATCTTCTGATGGCTCAGAGATAACAGAAGCAGAGGAGTGAAGGAGAAATTTGTCAAAAAGCTGCAGGGAAAACGTCTGAAAGACGACTTGGGGAGGTTGAGGGAAAGAAGGCAAACGCAATAAGTAACAATTCACAAGAAATATTATGAAAGAGCAGAACATAAATCACAACAGAGAGACAGGAGACGCTGCAAAAACACAAAACCTTACCAAGTAGTTTGGTCTCGTTTCTAATGCAAATTTGAAATAAGACAAAACTAACTTACATGCAACTTTCAATAAACAAGTAAATAATTCCTTAATGTTGATTTTAAAACTGGTTGACTAGTTTTTGTCGGATCAGTTCCTGAAGAGTTCAAAATAAAACATTAGTTTTCTTTCTAAAACCACATTTTCCTTCATCATCATTCATCACCGTTGATTCGATGATTGCGTTATTGGATCTGGTTGAAACTGTCCTAAATGTCACTTTTGTGGATAATCTATGAAAATCTGATGAACAGCTGTAATAATCCCATCACTTCTTTAGAGCCTGATTAAATCTGATTCTGATTAGTCAGCATGTTTGCTCCAGTTTCTGGTACATTTAAAATAAAATAAAAATAACTGACAAGTAACTTTTCTGGAAGATATAGGAGCTTGTTTTAAGTCCCTTAATATTATTGATTCAAGTTAATTAATCTACCAAAGAAACTAGTTCAATCAAAATTAAGGAATTATTGACTCACACAAGCTTTTTTGTCTTGATGAAACATTTCTTGTAAGTTAATTTTATCTTGTTTGAAAAGTTCCTGGTGAGATTTAATGGTTTTGCAGAGAGATCATTAACTTGTAATGGCTGTTTGATCGGCGCTCGGTGTGAGAAAGCAGGAAAAAATCGACCAGTTGAGGATCAAACTTGTTCGGTGGCTGCAGAGCAGCGAGGACTGCCTGTACCTGAAACCAGGGAAGCATGAAAATACCTGCAACACACTGGGCCCATTGTGCCATATCGGATCCAAAATCTGCAAAACAAGCAGCGGAGAAGAAAGGGAGGCCGGCTGACTGCTGCCGGATGGATGGAGGGACGAAGGCAAACAGACAAACTTTGTGACCTGATTCGGGAACACGCTGTACCTGGCTTTCCCTGCCCTGACAGGTGGGATGAAAACAAGCTGGATTATCAGGTTTTCTACAGCAATGAAAACAACACGGCAACATGCTTGTGCAAAAGTTCAGGAGAATCTAGAAAACCAGCTTCTGCAGCCAAAGTCTTACTCATACAGCTATTTTTGAGATTAGACGTTGACTAATTAAACGTTGGCCAAGAAACAAAAAAAAAGGAAAATCAAGCACACCTGGCCGAGGTTTCAGGGTACTTAAATGAACAAATACTGCAAGTCGAGCAACAATAAATCACAAATTAAAGGCTGAAACATCCACCCACATGTTTCTACCATGCATTTTATTAATATTCATGTCACTGGAAGGAATTTCACAGTTTGTACCATTAAATCCACAGATATGAATGAGATTTAATGGGATTTTATGTGACGAACCAAAACAGTGAAGCACAATTATGAAGTTTGGGGAAATAAAAATACAGAGAGTTGGGTAGTATCTGGTTACATTTATTGAGTAACTTTTTTGGGGGGAAAAACAACTTTTAGGAATAGTTTTACTGCGCTGTACTTCCTACTTTTACTTGAGTAAAATTTCTGGATCCTCCACCCAGAACAAACATGTTTAACCAAAATTTCACCAGAAACACATTTAATTTTCATTAAAGTTTCACAAGTTTTACATTGAAAGAAGTTTCTTTGCCTGATTCTGTTCTTTTCTAATTATGTTGTTTATATCAATTATGTTGATTTTGGTCCTTAAAACACCAACATTTCCATGTAAATGTATATTTTGGTGCAAATTTCAAATATTAAATGATTGACATCAACTATATTTGAGTAATTTCTTCAACTGCAACTTTTTCTTTTTATTTGAGTAAAAATATGTTGAAGTTGTGCAACATATTTTTGAGTAACATTTAAGATTTAAAATCTCACCAAGTATTTTTGGTACCAGCAGATTATTTCACTTAAAACTAGCAATTTTTCATCAATATTAAGGAATTATTTTCTGAAACAAGCTCCTATATTGTGCTGAAAAGTTCGTTTTGTCTTATTTCAGGAATATTAAGACATTTGCACTACAAACTAGACCCAAAATACTTGGTAGTACTTTATGTTTTTGCAGTGTAGCTCAATTAGAAAAGCATTTGTCAAACAAAACGGAGTGATGCGACGCTGAAATCAGCTGTGAAAGTCAAACAAAACAGTTTGTTCACACATTTAAGGAAATGGCATCAGCCTGATCGGTGGTTTAAACATTACAGGTGCCACAAAACAAACTGAGCTCTCAGTCTTTCACTTTGTGAGTCTCGTTTGAGGACAAAGTACAAAAAAAATGTTTTCATCCGACATGCATGCTGTATGTGGTTACAAGCAAACACTTGAGCTGCAATGTGAACACACACACATGCGCACACACACACTTCCTCTGCAGCTCCAGCTGTGTTGAGGCTGCAAACAGTTAAGTGTAACACCATATGGAGGATGTGCATGCCTGACTGTGTGACAGAATGTACAGAAGCGTGCTTCTCTCATGTGGGCGGCCTTCCTGGATATTTTTGTTGCGTATGTGCAGCACTGTGCTGCAGAGGAAAGTTGTGTTTGCATGCACAAAAACAATGATTGAGTATTAAGTGTCAATTTAAAAGCAAAAATAAATAAATAACATAAAACCAGCGGTGCGTAGAAATTATTTTTACATATCTGTTGCAAAAAGAGTTTTTAAAAAGTATTTACTTGAAGAAACAATACATGTTTATTGTTTTTGACTAACAATAAAAAACTTAAAGCATTAAATCAAAGTGTGTTTTTTAGAGATTTCACTGCAACAAAACAACTCTGACTTTTGACCTGGTTCTTCCAGGAAGTGTGCTGCGTTCATAACGCTTTTAAACTTTAAAACCCACAAATCGCTCATAAACAAGCCGAACCAGACATAAAGAGGATGAAATCAAATATACACATAAAATCTTTCAAAGTATTTTTGGTTTAGTTTCAGGTCAAAATATCTCAGTACAGTTGGAATAAAACTAAATTAACTTTTTCTGCAAAACAGTTAATTCCTCAATACTTATTTTTAAAATAATAGTTTCAGTGGCAGATTATTTAACAACATATTTTTCCCTTTAGTGAATTAATCTGCCACTGGAAGTTGTATTACTTCATCCATATCAAGGACTTTTCTCATATATCTTCCTGAAAAGTTACTTCTAAGTTAGTTTTGTCTTATTTATATTTGCAGTAGCAGCTAGACTACATATGGTTGGTAAGCTTTCGTGCTTTTGTGGGGTAAAAAAACCCCAAACTAAATGAGGCACAGTTAAAAATGCAGGGCTTCTTTTGTTCATGGCCTTTAAAGCCCGTCACATGTCAAGTCTGCAGAAACATGTCATCATTCTTTAACAAAGGATGATGCAAGTTGCTGTGCGAAGCAGCAATAAACTTCCTTTTGCAGCTTGTTGCACTGAACTGTTTGCTCCGCGACTCTCGTGTCGCTCACAGCCAACCTGTAAAAACTCGCTGCAGCTCGGGGCCAAGAACTGGCCAAACCCGCTCCCAGCTTCTGCCTCCACGACAAAAGGGGAAGTGAAACTCAAGAACGCGTGGGTGTGGGTGTCTGTTTGTGTCTGCAACAGCAGACAGCTGGGAACATGAAGCCACGCCCACCGCGCCGCTCCTCATTGGCCCGTTTGTCGTCAAGCGCATTTAACGAAAAACAAGTCGGCTGCTCTGCCAATCGCTGCAGAGCGAGAAATTCCCCTCATCTGCAGGAGCGCCTTATCGGTGGTGACGTCACATGGCCCTTTAAACGCAGACCGCAAAGTTTAAATGGCCCAAAGAGGCAGAACACACCTAGAAGAAACAACAAGCCTGCTTTGGGTTTGGACTGTCATCAACATCTGGCCTGGTTGCACTTTGTGACAATAGAGTCATCAGATAAACTCTTAAAGTGCAGCAACAGAAAGACAGTCAGTAGGGAATGTACGGAAGAGGGTTAGTGCCACTGCAAAATAAAAAATGAAACAGTTCTGACTTTAATCTCAGAATTCTGACTTTGATCTCAGATTTTTGAGATTGAAGTCAGAATTCTGAGAAAAAAGCCAGAATTCTTTTCTCCTTTTTTTAATCCTAATCCTTTTCCATATGAATTTGATGTGTTTGATGTTGAAAAGTTGAGAAAATGTCATTCCTGACCCAAATGCAGAGTAGAAAAAGAGTAGAACTACTTCTATATATTTTTACTCCAGTAAAAATAAAAAGTAGCCATCCAAGAAAATACTCCAGTTAAACAAGTATTTGGTAAATTGTTTCCAAATCATATTTTGTTTAGTTTTATTAATTGTGTTGTATTTAATGTACAAGAGCAGAAGCAGGTGGACTGATAACCACCAACTTGATTTCCTGTTTTGTCAGAATAAATACAGTGAACCTGAGTGTTGCTTTTTCTACACTGTACTGGTTTTTTCTGTTGTTTTTCCATTTTTGTTACTCTTGTTTTGTCCACTTCTTTCTGCTTTGACAACTTAAATTGGCCACTTGTGGACTAAATAAAGCATTACCTTATCTTATTTTCTGTTATGGTATCTTTCCCGTGTAGATCTGTGACGTCTGCTGCAGATTTCCACCCCACTGTGGGTTCAGTAGCAGCTTGTTATGCCTTTGCCCGACGCAAAGCACTAACATCTGACATTGTTTACATGCATGAATTTAAAGCCGTCGGAGCAGCGCCGATCTTAAAGACGCTGCTTTTCCCCCCCTGTGACCTTATGAACCAACACCAAACTTCTTCCTGTTTCTCTTTTTTTTCTTGTAGGTGGAGACACTCGACCCCATGTGGTTGGCAGACGCTCATAGAGCTGCATCCTGTGAGAGAAAATGTTTCCTGTTCCAGGAGGTTTTAAACATGTGACTCATCTGCTAGCCTGCAGAAACCCTCCTCCCATCTGCTGCAACCCCGAGTCAATCCTCTCACACAAAAACATGCTGACGTCTGACACTTTGTTTTGCTGCTTTACTTTGATTGAGCCTGACTTACAAGGTACCTGACTAAAATATGAGATGGGCGAAAACTTTTCAATCCATTTGTGCTCATTGCTAAATGATGTGGTACTAAGATAATGTGTGCAAAAAATGCACAATTTGTTTATATTTACGGTGCAACTAACAATTAATTTAGTAACCAATTATACCATTTTTTAAAAAAATATTAGCAATGCATTAAATAAACAGTTCAGTTCAAATTTGAACGTGAATGCAAAATGTTTATATTTTTGTACAGTTTTGCAGTAATTACTGCTCTCATTGTGTTGATCTTTCGGCAAATTACATTTTTTGAGTCTGTAATGATTAATCGATCACTATACTAGTTGACGATTATTTCAATTCATCACAATTAATCTCATTAATTGTTTCAGTCATGTTTGTGTTTAAACCAAAATACATAAAAATAATCAAAAACTGCCAAATTAACGTACTTGTAGGCCTCAGTGTGTGTATATATATATATATATATATATATATATATATATATATATATATATATATATAAAACATGTTTAGCATTTAGCTGGGGTAGAAAAACAAATTATGCACTTTATATGCAAGCATAGGGGGTAATTTTTATTATTGTGAGGCATCGTAGTCGAAACATTTTCACTTCAAGTATAACGTTTTGTTTGTTGTAAATCATACAGTGAATGTATATTAATAGGTTTGTTTCCATATTTGCCCAGGAGAGAAGGAGTTGAGTGAGACGGGGTAAAGCGTCCCTTTGCCCCTGCTCGGGGTAAAGCCTCCCTGGCTGGTATTTAAAGGGAAATTACTCCCAGTTCTTTCACAACAGGAAGGGCTTGTCAACTTGGATCTGCAAAACAAAACTTTGCAATTTTTTCCCCCCCGAGAGGCAAAATCTCACACTCATGGAAAGACTTTCATATCCTTTTTTCCTTCCTTTCTTCAAGGCCGTCTTTTCTTAATTTATCACTCAGAGCGTTTCTGGAGGACAGACGAGGAAATGTGTGTTTATAGCACCGTGTTAAACACAAAGGGACGTTTTTGTTCTCTTCCATAACAGGAAAACTCTTTGGTAAAAGCAGCTGAGCTTTGAAAATAAGTTCTCTATTAATTCATGTCCCCTCAAAGCTCTCATAAATATTATATTTTAAAGTGAATGTTGGTGAAAGCCTGAATTTATGAAGCTGTGCTGTTGGTTTGGACCCGACGACAGACACTAAAATGCGAAAGTGAAGCTTCATAAACAGGATTCCAATGCAGTTTGGAAAATCTTCTGAATGATTTGTATTTTTATAAACTGAAAAGGTGTAGGAGAAATAATACGGAGTAAATAGGGGTGTTTTGAGAGTTTATTTGATATCACTTTCGTCATTTGTTTTCCCTAAAAAATCCCAGTTCTCCACAATCTCCAGCCAGCCCTGAGCAAACGTAGTATTTAAAAGTACTTTAAGTACTTTGTCAAAGAAATAAGTACAAAGTAACCTTTACCAAAGTACAAGTATAAGCTTTAGCATTCAAAGTACAAGTATTAATATGTAATATTAGACTTCTGCTTTTCAATATAAGCAAAGCATAATTAAGTATATAAAGAATAGTTTACAGAAAGCAACCAGGAAAACTCTTTGGTAAAAGCAGCTGAGCTTTGCCTCACTTCTTAAATATATAAGAGTTCAGTAAAAACAGGAATAGAGTTCAATGAACAGGTGCGTCTCATTAAGTGAATGTGACAAAAGTCCATTTAAACACAGAAATGCAGGAGGAAACAGGCGAAATGTAGAGAACAAAACACAGAAATAACTCAAAATATATGAACAAAGAAGAAATTAGTTACTTCTAAATGTCTAATCGTAAAATAAAGAAATGAGTGAAACAAAAAAATTAAACAAACAAACCTTACCAAATATTTTTGGTTTAGTTTCTTTTGCAAATATATTAAAAGACTTGAAGTAAGACAAAACTTACAAGATACAGGTGTTGTTGTAAGTCAATAATTCCTTAAAATTGGAAAAAAGTACTTCACTTATAACATGACAATTTCCCCCATGACATTCCTTAACAATATCAAGGAATAATTGACTTACTGAAAAGTTAGTTTTGTCTTATTTCAGGTTATTAAGATATTTGGACAAGAAACAACATCATAATTACTTGTTAAGATTCAGCGGTTTTTGCGGCTCAACAAGCTCACAATCAGATAAATATCATAAATAAAGATTTTGGGAACAATTTCAGCCTCATTCCAGTTAGAAATCACAGAAAGAGACATGCGTCAAGTCCTCATGCGTTCAAGCATCCCAGTCTGCGAGTGAACTTTAGAAAGGAAGAAGTCATGAGGAGGCGGTGGAGGTGACGGGGGGACGAGCTCCCAGCGCTGGCTCGCTCCGGTTTGCACCGCTTCTTACTGGTGCAGCAAAGCTGGCAGGGGAGGGCTGATTCAAGAGGAGGGGGGACACTTAGCGCCTCAATTGCCCTTTGCAGCTCTGAGGTTCTTGGCAGGGCCGCCTGCTGAAGAAATGTGGGGCAGTTATCTGCTTTATCTGAAAGCACGCAGCAGCTATCACCCTTCCTCCGAGCAGACTGAAACACTCAGCCATGTGATATTCTGGTTTATGCATCACACTCTAAGCACGTGAAAGAATAAATATAGTGATCGGCCATTATGAGGTGAACATCCAATAATACAAAATACCCAAATTTAGTGACAAGACGGTTCTGACGAGTCAGTGAATCTGAGTTTTAAAGAAACATTGGTGTGAATTGACTGGACATCCAGTCGTGATATGTGTGACGATGCTTGGTGTGTGGAAACTAACTCACATGAACAAAGATGTCAACATTTCATGAGTTTTATTTTAACATATTAAAATTTCTTCATGTTTCACAGAGGGAAATGATGAATAGTTCTGAATGAAACAGATTAATAACAAGTGAAACAATCACAGTTTATATTTACTGCATCAATCACAGATTTTGTTCTCACCAAAAAGATCCAAATTTGTCCCTCAACAGCAGATTAAGAGTCCTGGTAGACTCGGTCCAACATGGGACCAAAATTGCAACATTTGTTACATTTTCAGCTGGTTTGGTTCACTTTCACACGACACTGTGTTGAAAGATAAAACTCTTTGAAGAAGCTGTTCCCCTCCTCCCCTGTGGGGGCGCTGCACCGACAACCGATGAAGGAAATCATATAAAAATTTCTGAAGACAATGAGCGAAGCTGAATCCTTCACAAACGGAAACAAAAATGGATTGGCATAAGATTTTAGCAGTTGTATGATTTCTGTTTTGTCTTTGGCAAGAGACAAAGTAGAAAGACTCCCAATAGCATCAGACTCTCACGTTTGTTTTGGTTGTATTTACCCAGAATGCCCTGCGCTATAGCCAACATCCTCCTATTGCAGGAGTTGATTAAAGCGGACTAAACCAGGTTGTGCGTTCACACCGGCTCTGTTTAGTTCACTTTATTCAAACTCCAGTTCCTTTCCTCTGAAGGTCTGGTTCATTTAGAGAAGTGTGAATGCAGAATCGATGCAAACTTTAGTCCACTTACAAACCTCGATCTCGGTTCGAACGTAGGATGAGGATGTCAAGTGGACCGGAGAACACTTCAAAAACAGAAAGCAGACTGAAGCGCAGGGCATTCTGGGTAAATTCAACCAAAACAAACACGGGGGAAATGGCTTGTGATCATTTACAACCACTAAAATCTGAAGCTACTCCATTTTTATTTTATTCATGAAGAAGGAAGTTATTATTTTATTTTTATGTCATTTGCTTCAGTAGTTGTTGATGCAGCGCCTCCAAAGGCGAGGAGGGGAACAGCTTTTCAAATGGTTTGAACTGTTCGACAGTGCAGAGTGAAAGTGAACCAAACCAGCTGAAAATGTAACAAATGTTGCAATTTTGGTCCCAAATTGAACCAAGTCAATGTGAATATTAGGAGTGGAAGAACTGAACAATCTTTTTGATTCATTAGATATTAAATTGACTCTTTCGCTGCACTTTCTCCAAGCTTCTGTCCTGTAGTGGTTTCTTAGAACCCATATTAAGGATGGAAAATTTATCCAAGTTCTGGCAAGCTGGACAGAAAGAAACATTTCCTTTTGGAGACAAGTAAAGCATAGATTGCTGGACCTGGAATGGCATCTTTAGAGTAATAAATAAGATGCAGCTGGAGAGCTATGCAATGGAAAATCTAAGTGGCACCAGGTCACGTCTCTACAGGTGGGAGTGATTTTCATCTCTGTCAGAGGGAGACAGTCTGCTTGCTTTGACTGTTACATCAGTTCAAAACAAAAAGAAGCTTGCTTTCTAAAACCACATTTACCGACGTTTGTATCCGTCGTAGTTGATTTGATAATTAAAACTCCAAGTAATCTTAAGTATCACTTTAGGTAAATCTGATGATGTAGTTGAAATGATCTCATCACAGCCTGATTAAAGCTGATTGTAGTCAGGTGTAAGTATTTTTGGTCCAGTTTTTAGTCAAAATCTCTTTCTTGAAATGAAACAGTAAACTTACAGTAAATTTTCAGGAAGAAAGAGTACTAAATGTAATTGAAATAATCTGCAAATGGAAATTGTTTACATAAAACAAGCTCCTATTACTTCCTGAAATTTTCTTTTTAAGTTACTTTTTTCTTATTTTATGTGTCCCAAGACATTAGCTCTAGAAACTAGACAAAAATACTCAGTACGATTGTGTATTTTTGCAGTGTAACGGTTTGTTGCTGAAGCAAAAATCCCAACTCTGAATTTCCAGGATGCATTTCTAAATAATATCTAAGCGGTTAAATAAGTTTATTTCTGTGCTTTACGTTGTCAGAACATGATATCCTGTTCTTCTTGTAAATCTGTTAGAGAACCTGTTCTTTACAGCTTTCTGGAGATCTCTGATATTGGAAAGAATGTGAGGCTGACAATAAAATCTTCGCTGTGAACACAAACTAAATACCGAACCAACGTTTGCCGTAGTTTACAGGAAGACATCTTGGTGTCGGTGCCAGAGAATAAAACAAAGATGAGTTCACTGCTTTCAGGCAGCTGCTCCGCGCTAATAAACCCTGTGAGCCAGCACTGAAGAGTCAGTATCTCTTACAATGACGAGAAGTGATGTGTGCTCTGCAAGCTGCATGGATCCTGGAAAGGTCAGAGGTCAGGAGTCAGAGTTCGAACTGGGCTTCCTTTCTTGTGTTGACTAAAGACACTGAACTCATAAACATGATGTAACTGTTAGCGCTTTAGCATTGTCTTAAAAGTCCAAGTTGACTGTTTTAATTTCAGCCCACATGCCTCAATGCCCAGGGCGGCATGGAACAGGGGGCGGCAACAGAGATATAGGAGCTTCAAACAAGCTATATCTTGCTAAAAAGTTACTTATAAGTTTGTCTTATTACATGTGTACTAAGATATTTGCACTATTTAGACAAAAGACTTTTTAAATTTTGTGTTTTTGCAGTGTACTTTCAGATCGAATCACAAAAAGTGCAGTTTGATCAAGTATGAAACAGTAGCTAGAATCAAAGTCAGGTGATGATGAGTAACAAACTCTGATCCTAAGCAAGAAAATCCATTTCATTACCAATTTCCATATTCTTGGAAGTGAATGGAAGCAGCTGAAAGTCTCACTTAATAAAATATATACCCTGTTTTATTAGTTTAAATTAAATGTTATGCAGTGCTTCATTTGGCTCAATCTCTGGGAATAAACAAGTTTTGACTGCAGCTGGAAATAATTTTTTCAGCCATGTAGGAGACGGTTAGCATTGATTTAGCTTGATAACGTCCTACATCAGTAGATATGTCATTCTGACACACTGTACTCACCCAGAGAAATATTATGGAGCTGTTGTGTGAATTGTCTTCAAAGATTATAGTTCAAATGTGCTTCAACAAACAGACTGTAGAGAATCTTTGTAGAAAGAAAGAGCACTCACTCCAACCTGTTCTTTGTATATCCAGATTCATACTACCAAGCAGAATCAAACCAGTGTTTCCAGTTGTGAAACCAAATACTGTAAGTTTCTTTGTTTCATAAAATTGTACTTTCAATATACTGGTTTTTGAAAAAACAATGTTTTACATCAAGATTTTCTGTGATTTGCCCTGAAGCTTTAAAGAGCAGCTTATTAGCAGTAGCCGTGTCGCCCAGAATGTAAACCGAGTCAACCGGCTGCAGACTCGCCGCAGTGTTCCTGTTGCGGCGGTGAGTGAAGTCAGAGAAGAAGAGAGTATTAATAGATGTGAGTGAAGACAGGAGCCGGTCTGAGCCTGACCTAAAAGACAGACCGTCTATTAGAGTATCTGGTTGACCATCATCAGGGTTTTCAACAACCAGCAGAAACTAATGGACAGATCAAACTGGCAACAGCTTCAGGTTAATGTACAACATGATTAGCAAGGAGCAAACAGGGTTCATCCATCCATCCATCCATCCATCCATCCATCCATCCATCCATCCATCCATCCATCCATCCATCCATCCATCCATCCATCCATCCATCCATCCATCCATCCATCCATCCATCCATCCATCCATCCATCCATCCATCCAACCATCCAAGTGGATCTGATGGCACTTGGATCAGAGTGGATAAAGGTAACCTTCACTACCAGCCATGAATCAAAGTTACTGACTGTTTCACTGAAACATTGTTTTTCACACGTTTGTCTCTTTAACATTTGTTAAATAACCTATCACTTAAAATGCCCTAAATCATGTCATGTAAGTCATGCAAGACATTTAGAAACCTCTCAAGAGTTTAGGCTTCATCCTATATAGTAGCTAAATTTAGATCTACAACTTGTACCCAGAAATAGACCTTACAGCGGGTGCAGCACGGGGACAAAGTGTCCCACCCCAAGTATCCAACAAATCCCAAGCATGTCCTCAAAAGTCAGAACGCCCAGTTTCACTCCCTCTAGACACTCTCTGAATCCTTGCATAACGATGGGAAACACCTGCCAGTCCGGCGAACATCGCCACCCCGCCTGCTCCGGATTTTCTTTCACTTCTTGGGAGTGTGGTTTTTTTTTTCCTGTGACGATGAGCACATGACGGAGCGCTAAAAGAGAAAGTTCGTCCCGTCTGAGTCAGAAGAAAGATGAGGAGGAGAAGCAGGAGGAGGAGGAGTATGGGAGAGTATGAAAAACCCCGCAGTCAGCTGGTTCAGACCGGTTTGTTGCTCCCTTTTCCTTCCCCTTCTTTTGCGATTTTTTGTAACCTCTGGCTTACTTGCTTTATCACATTTCCCCTCCTGTTTTTTTGTTCCTCTCCTATTTCTGTTAACTTTTACCCCGTTTTGTTCTTGTAAGTTCCCTTCCTGTGGCTACAAAGTCAAAAGAAACTAGAATATTCAGCCTTTACATGACTAAATAAACTAACATTTTGACATAAGATAAAATTCCTCCTGTTGAACATTCCCCAAAATAAAAACCTTACTTAAAGCATATTTAATTCCTCTGTTAGTATAAGAAACCATTGACATAAATATTGATTAAATCTTCTTGTAGGACTGCTACTTGAGCTGGTTCACTGAAAGGAGTCAAAGCATCCATAAATCACAAAGAAACGTATTTGTGTGGTAATTTGTACTCAGTATGAGTCATTATCATCAGGTTAAACCAACGCGGCTGCATGCAAGGTGACGGTTAACTAATCTGATGTTGGGGTTAATATGATGAGATTCAAAGAGTCTCAGTTATTTCATAAGGGACTGGAAGTGATATATTATTTCTAATACATAATAAATTAATTATTAATAACTTCAAAATGTAGCTATTGAACAGCAGCATTAAACTATCTACTCATTTAAATAATTAGATTATGTTAGATAAATATGCTTTGTGTTTCTTACAGTCTTATTTAGATTAATTGTCTTTTTCTTAAGTTTGGTTCCCAATTCTTCACCAAGCTAAAATCAGCTATATATAATTCTGGAGATTTAAAATATGGCGAGCTTTTTTATGTATATCTGGTATTCTTTATTTTTCAAAACCAGTCAGCTATGCATAGAGATTATTCACTGAGATATTCTGACTTTTCTTAATAGAAAGCAACAACAATGATCTACTTAACATTTTTCTGCATGGTTTGCTCAAATGCAGATCTATTTATTTGGATGAAATTACCTTATAATGTGTTTTCTGCATAGTATAGGCGTAAAATATCCTTTCCAAATTGCTATTTTCAAAAGGTTAGTACGTTATTTCTGTTACGTTGTGCACAAACAGTGACAGATGGCAGATTATTTTACTAAATGAGTCAAACTTGTGGAATATTTATTCATTTAAAATATGTAAAATAGAGAATAAATAAATAAATAAGAAATAAATCAAAGTAATAATGAAATGTAACATGGGTTTCATATCCAGGTCAAAAGGGAGCAGGGGAAACCAAAGCTTCTTAAATCCGACCCCCGATTGTCTTACTTACAGCCGCTGGCATGCAGCAGTTTATCCGTCACTCTCTGGGACACTCAGTACACGACAAGAACTTTATGTTCAACTCCTGAAGATGCTTCCCTAATTTTCCACCTGAAATATTATATCACTTGGCTGATAGGTTGTTCTAAAAGCATCCCTTTCCACTATGACCCACAAGACTCTGAGTTTGGTAATATGTGTTTTTAGTTTCTGCTTTTCAGCTAAAGCATTCTGGTGGATTTAAATAAATCTGTTCCTTCCTACAAGCTTTCTACTCTCTCATAATAAAGGTTATTCAAGAACAGAAACAACAAACAAGCTAACAGTTCTGCTTGAAAAGGTTTTCATGTATTTTAAAACCAAGAACACTATAAACAAGAAGGCCACATTACAATCAAGCATAGCAAAAACCGTGAACCTGGACTAACTAGCTAGCATTAGCATCGAGCTACCAATAGGCTAACAGAAGGCAATGAAGATGTCTGCTTGACAGAAAAGTGTTGTGAGAATAAAAACTAGAGAGTAGAAAAAATGTTTAGAAAATCTAGAAAATTTGAAAAAACTTTCTGTTATTGCAACAGTCAGCGATTAGCAACACTTCCATTCAGAGCAACTTCTGCCTCCACTGCTACAAAAATAAAACTAATTTCAAGCCGCAAAAACATTTTCTACATAAGATATTTTATCATTAAGCCCAAATTAAACCACAATTTGTTTCTATTTTCAAAATTAATCTATTACAAACAACACAAAAGGAAATTTGTTGTCCATTCTGAATATTTTATGCAGATTTTCCATAAGAACTGACAGAAAAACTCCTAAAATGATCATTTCTTCTTGTGTCCCCAGTCAAAATCATTTCCTTTTTGATTTTCTAAGAGCCACAGGTTGCATATCATATTCTACCAACAGAAATTAAACCTCTGATGCGGAAAAACCTGCTCTTTTACTGCTGTCAGCTGTTGAACCTCCAGGCGTGCTAACAACACGTGCTATTTGTCCAAACAAAGAAGATAATAAATTTCCACATGAGATATGCCTACGGTGACCCACAAGGTGTTTCAGTTTAATTCACTGGGAAGAATACTCTGTCTCCTTATGAAACAGAAAAATGATTTACTGTCTCACAATTTAAATGTTCCAACTGTTAGTAGGTTTGAGTCACATTCAAGAGACAAAACAACCCTCCGGATTCGGGTCAAATTTCAGCTGAAAACAAACGTTCTACTCTGACGAGACGTTGAATAACAACATGGTGCACATTTACAATATTAACTAAACTGTATGAACTTTCAAAATGTATCCCCTCTGAGTGAAAGTTAAAATTCACCATGTAAGGAGAGACTACAAGTGGCCTGCAGGGTTTTGTTTACTCATATTCATTATTCAAGGGCCTGACGAGAGAACGGAGTACGTTTACTTGGACCCACTTTTCAGACTGGATATTGTTTGAGTGTAATTTAATGGAAACTTCTTACTTTTTACACAAGAACAAAACTTTTCCTCTCTCACATGACTTTTGGAAACCCATTAAAGGGGTATAAATCCCTCCAAGCAACAGCAAACAAGTTTGAGCCAAACAGACAGTCACGCTGACATCTGCAGAGGCCCTCAGGAAACGCTCCAACTCTGCTGCTTTATTCTGAGATTCATAAAACGTCAAACTTGTAGAAGAAGAAGTTCCCCTTTGTGTGTTGTCAGCTGATGGGCCACTTCAGGCTGTTTGCTTTTTGTGCTTACTTGAAGAAAATTTAATTGAGATATGAAACTGTGCAAACGTTTTGAGTCATGCCTCTTTGCTTCCAGGGAGCCAGACTCTTCTTCAGTCTGTCAAGGTTGATAAAAAAAAATGTAAAAAAGATGTTCTCCAGGTTTTCAAAACATCTTTTTGAATTGGACTTATCATGCAAAATTCACATCTCACACATTTGTTATTCTTCCATTTGGGCATCAATTGCTGCTAAAAAACATCCAGTAATGTTAATGTTTTGTGGCGTTTGGAAAACAAGCCATTTCAAAAACTACCCTATTGTTCATTTATTCAAAGGCCAAGTCTGCACCGTTACCTAGCAACCCCAACCGAGCCCAGTCGGTTACCTAGCAACCCAACTGAAGTTCCAGAATGCTTGGTCAGCACTTCCACTGGCAGATTATTTCAATTATAAAAAGACGTTTTTCCAATGTTGTAAATGAAATAATCATCAATGCAAAGGAATTACTGACTTAAAACAAGCTTCTATTTCTAGCTGAAAAGCAACTTGTTAGTTTTGTCTTATTTCAAATGTACTGAGATATTTTCACTAGAAACTGGACCTAAAATACTTTCCAAGATTTTGTGTTTTTGTAGTGCAGCAACAAGGTAATTCTCACCTTGTGGGATAATTGATAAATACTTAAAGAAATAATCAGATGAAAGAAGATCCACCTTTGTGGTTTTGCAGAGCTGCCGCTTTAAAAAACCTGCAGAAGTCCTGAAGTGAACTGCTTTGACGATTACAAGAACATGTCTGAGTCCAATTCTTTGAAAGCAAAATTAAAGAAAAACTGCCATCTTAAAATTGGTGAAAGCAAACTCATAAAATGGGATGGATAACTTTTTATCTGAGTTTTGTTGAAATGTATGGTTAATTTTTACCTATAAATCTACTTCTTTGTTTGATTCCTTGATCGTATACATCTGTTGCTCCTCTGGCTGTGAAGTAAACAGCATTAGAAAAGCGGTGTCTGTTTGTGAGCTGTTATTCTGAGAGCCCCAGCCATGGCTCCGACCTGTTCCATCCAGATCTCCGCAGCGCTTTTATTTTCACCCTCGCTGCACTTCGGGTTACCGGGGCCACTGGCAAGCTTTCAGTCAGACAGAGAGAGAACTTGAGTCAATGTGTGTCATCTAATGTGGCTGGTCGGGATGCAGTGTAGGGGTGAAGGTGTGTGGGGGAGGCTCTGCTTTTGAAACAGACTGCTGTGTCACACGGCTGAATAGCAGGGATGACTCCCTGTTTAGAGACCTTCACCCTCCTCCTCCTCTCTCTCCATGGATATTGTTAGCGGCTGCTGAGTCAAAGCTGCCTAAACCGGCTGAACTCCTCAGATGATGAAGACGAGCTGCTGGAAACGTGTTAGCCATCTGCCGATCACTGACACTCCTATGAAATTGAGAAATTACCAGAGTAAACAGGTAAACAGAGTGACCTCTGCCCTAATGGTTATGTAACTGCTGGCTGACATTTGGCGGTGAATGTCCTGGACTATTTTGTAATTTGGATCACACATTGACAGAATGTGGCTGGAGGGTCAGTATCAGCCACTGGAACATCTCTGTTTCGATCTGAGTATCTTTAAATAAAACATCATCAAATAAGTGATTTAAACTGGGAGGGTCCAAAGGCCATTTGTGGAACTTGGAATAATTGACTAGAGGTCAGTGATATGGACTTAAAGGGAAACTTTATGCTTTACACATTTTTGAACTTTTATTTGTGTTTCTACTGCTTCTAAAAACGGCCCAAACAATTAAAACATAAACACTGAGGTGGTTTTTGGTAATAAGCTAGTACTTTTTTGAAAAATGTGCCATTTCTAAAACTTCCAGAATGTAACATCACATTCCGGAGCGTCACCTAGCAACCTTAGCGAAGCCCAGTCCATTACCTAGCAACCCCGGAGAAGCCCAGCCCATTACCTAGCAACCTTAGCGAAGCCCAGCCCATTACCTAGCAACCTTAGCGAAGCCCAGCCCATTACCTAGCAATCTGATTAAATTTAACAGAATGCAAATGTGTAAATGTCTCCAGTTTAATTTTTCTTCATGAAAATTTTAAAAACAAACAATTTTAAAAATTTGTGCCATTGAGAAAATTATTACATCTGCTAAAAAAACTCAAACCACATCAGAAACCTTAATGGTGAACATGCTAGGATATTCAGGTGAACATTACACACATTTATAAATACCTGAATTCAATGTTCAGGTTGCAGCTCGATGAAATCATGACTTTGTTATGGGCGCATTGGGGTGTTTGCGAAACAACCTCTTCCATCCACAGATAACAGGCTGCAGACGCTGCCTTCACATAATTGGCACTTGTACCAACTTAAAATGACACTGAGTCATGACCACAAGGCTGGAGGCTGAATTTCAGTTTGAGGTGAGGACCTCGAATGACGAAGCAGCTCCAAACTCAATGTTGACTTCTTTGAGGCTTTAGGAACAAAGACACGACCACTGCAGATTTTTATTTCACAAACAAGGTCTTGAAATACTTCTGAACTAGAACCCAATGAAAGTTTGGGTTCTAGTTCATATCTGCTGACAAAGCAGAAGTTCATCATGACCTCAGTCTGGGGCAAACAAATCATAACAGCCAAGACTATAGAGGTGACCCTGAAAAGGTTTTTCTTTCTGCCAATAGTTCTTAGTTTCAGTGTGGCTGTCTGGACTTGTTTCCAGTCAGTCACCAGAGCTAATAAAAAAGATAGAGACGATCATAACATGTGGGTCTTCCAAGCTTTTAAAGACGTTACCAGAGCAAATCTGTTAATACCTGGAGCTGCATAACAACAAAGGAATAATCATCAAACTTTTAGAATAATAGTTTTTCTCCCCAGATTAAATTACTACCGTAATCTTAAAGTAGAGCATCTACCTGCTGCTATTTGTTTATTTATAGCACAGAGATCATGTGGAATCTCTGCTACTAATTACAGCATAGTACAAGTTTCATTCAATTCAATTGCCTGTTTTGGAAGTTTATGTTTAATATATATTTTAACCCATTAAAATTTTAATGTATGAAAACAATGTGAAGATCCAGTGTGAATGTTTCCAACCTGAACTATTTTGGAATAAAATAAGATTTGTGAAACTTCAGTTTTTTCTTGTTTGTATTTTGAAGTGACGTCTTCTGGGTCAAAGCCGTCATTAAACCTCTTTTATTAAAGCATTTGGAAAACGTTTCTGTGCAATACTCCAGCAATACATGTCAAACTCCCCCATAAAAACTTAACACATTCGTCCACAAATAAAACATGTCCTGTTTGAAACTGAGGACTAATTTTATGGATCAGACAGAGCTTATGGGCGATATAAGTGAAGCTTCAGGACAAACACACACACTCACACACACAATGAAAGTTTCTTTCCCAAGGTCTACCAGTCAGCACCAACATTAGCAGATGGATATTCAGTGCAGAATATACTGAGGTTATTAAAAGCTGCTGATTGATGAAGGTGAGAGTGCAGCAGGGCAGACTGTAGTGGAAGAAAGTTTCTCTTATTTGGTAACAGGATCGTCCTGAAAAGTGTAAAAAAAAGAAAAACACAAGTTGACCCCTGCTGTTAATCAGCAGGTAAAGATTGTTGGCTTCAAATTTTAGTCTGGAGCGCCCCCTAGCGGACAGGAGTGATTTAAACATTTAAAGTTGTTTGCTTACTAAGTTTATAATTTGTAATATTTTTACTAAGACATGAGCATATTATTTTCGTTTTTCATACAAAGAATACAAGTGAAAGCGGAAGACAATGACGAATGTAAATTTTCATCATTTTTCACCTTTTTTTTGAGTTTAGGAAATCAAACTATTATTACCCATTATTTACAACAACACAAACAAAAAAGCTGTAAACAGATATGAATAATGTAGATCATTGGTTGTTTTAACTTACCATAATGTCCACAATATCTGCTTTCTGACTTTTTGTACGAGGTATTTTTCATTGAAGTGTGTTCTGTTCCTCGATTTTTTTTTTTGACTATTTGTAAATAAATGTTTTCTCAATAAAAAAAGTTGTCTACTTTAATTTCTTATAACAATTTTAGATCCAGGAAACTATTGATAAATTGGGATAAAAACATCCTGCTCATCAAGATTGTTGCCATAATAAGCATGAGGTGTATTATGGGTTAATTCTCCTTAACTCTTGAAGTTAAGGTGAATTAATTCTCGAAACAAATATGCATATTCTGTAAATATCTTAAATAGTTCGCTCAGTTGACTCCATAGCACCCCCTGCTGTCTAGGAGGGGAAATGTCTAATTCTGACCCTGAAATATAATATCGCCCATTTAAAACATAAAATGATAATATAAGGAACTTTGATTCTGATTCGAAAGTGTAACTTAGGCTACATTTACACTGCAGCCTGAGGTGAAATCAGATTTGGGGTTTTTTGGCGTGGCCCTTCACGCTTCCAAATATGCAACAAGCATGATCTCCAGTGTGAACTGCAAACGACCTGAAAGTGTCCCGCATGCGCAGTAGATGGCTCAATAACGTCAGAGACTGCGCTCACTGTTTAGCCAACCGTCATTTAAAAAAAAGAAGAAGAAGAAGAAGAAGTGCTCTGTGTTTACGGAAGTAAATGCTAATGATAGGGCATACGATTTTGAGCTTGTCGACCGGAACCAGTACATTAACAAACTTAATCCACATTAAGGTCCGCCATGGTTGTTGTTTTTCTTCCCGCTTGTGCTTGTCAGTGCGCAGAATAGTGACGTATGTCGACGTTTGTCAATGACGTTCCGGTCGGATGAGGTCAGGTCACATGAAAAAAATCTGACATCGACTTTACGACCACACGTCCAAGTAGCCTGGGTCGATCTGTGTTGTTCAGACGGTCATGAGACGATCAGATACGGGTCGCATTAAGGCAAAAATAAATCGAAATCGGGTGACTTCATGCCGATTTAAGCTAAGGGCTAACTCCGGCTCTGAAAGTGAAACTCCGCCCCTTTACATTTTAAAAACTTCCAGCAAAGACAAGAAACGGCCGAGTGGAGGATGAGCGATCACAATAAATATCAAGCCTGAAAACATGAAGCTTTAACGGACCGAATGTTCTGATATTTGTGTGGGAAATGTTTGCGTGTTTCTTGGCGTTGAATCCTTGTTACTATGGGAACGACCCAAAGAGCTAGCTAAGAATAAGAGTAGTTTTGAATAAATATTCAATGTTTTTTTCGGTATTATTTTCCCTTTACAATCGCATACTGCACTAAATTAATAACACCCACACATTCAGGATTTATTTTTGTGTAATGTTCTACCGCGGATGGCCGACTTTTGCCCTTCAGCGTTGCGCGCATGCGAGAGACTTCCGGGTGTAAACAAAAACATGCAACAGCTTCCGCTTGACTGGAGAGGCCAGTAGTGGGACGATTTTATGCAAACTAATGCCGAATTAAAATAATTGCACAATGTCCGAATTAGCACAGAATCATAAACATAGAATTTCAAATCACATATTTGGGCAATTAAAGTAAAAAAAAAAATTGTTGATTTGGGGATGAGTTTCACTTTAAGAACAACCCTTTGTGTAAATGGACCGCTTGCTCAGCCATTCAGCTGTGTGGGTTTATGAAATTCTCGGTTTCACTTTCTTTTCTTGGTTAAACGGAGAAATTAAGTTTCGTCTGTCAACGCATCTGCTGCGCTCCGTCACGTCTGCTCCTGAAGGCCACTATGTTTAAAAAATTCGAAGACAAACCCAGGTATCCAGAGTTTCTGTTGCAATAAGTAAATGAATAATTTGATTTACTTGCTTTAAAATTTCTGCAGGAGGCTTCGGCGCTTTTTTGACCTACTTGGCTTGATGGGTTTCTGTAAAAACTGGGTGTGGAAGTGACAGCAGAAAAGATCCTTATAAACGATCTAGAATATGTTGGAAACGTTAATTTATTTTCGTGATTCGATTAAAAAAGTGAAATTGAGATGTGTTAACTTATGAGTTTATGGCTTACTGAAACTTATAACAAAAACTGCAGTTTCTCAAACTATGCAATGTAAAATCGTTAATCTTAATTAAGACATATTATGTTGTAATTAACATAAGAAATCGTTGGAAGACTGCTGGCCGCAGCAGTGTGCAGAGTTCTGTATCCAATAATGGAAAATTTAAATTGTGTTGAAGTGATCATAACTGACTGTAGTTTATTTAAATGCATGTATGTGTCAGCATATATAAGCACCACCAATTTTATGCACTTTTGTTTACATTAAACAAAAGTAAACAAATAGTTGTAACTATTGCTACAACTAATCTTGTAGCAATAGTTAACTTAAACAGAATCAAATATGTAGCTAGCAGGAAGTCCTCAAACATAAAGAATAAAAACTTTGGAGGAAAAAACCCAGCAGGATGAGGAGACAATAAACACAGTGAGAGTAAATTAACAATGTGACACAGCTGTGTTCATTAGGTAAAAGGAAACGCTTTCATAAACAACTCAGGAATAAGGAGCTATAAACCCATGGACAGCAGAAACAGGTAGCATAAATTACCACAAAGCAATGAACTTATTTCCTGAAGCATTTGAATATATTTTTGAACAAATCAAATTGGCACCTTCCTACCACTTATTACTCCCCTGCACTCTAAATATGACTGGGCTAAGTTGATATTTACAAGATAAATACTAGTAGCCTATTCATAATAAGTGACTGTGTGTAGTTTGGCATGTTATGTTGATTTTTATAAAAATTATAATTCATCAATTGAATTTTACTTTTTGTAAAAATGCTATCAGCTTAATTATATTTTATCAGTAAGATAATATTGAATAATACAATTTTACTGTATGACGTCGTCTTAATTTTCCACTTCTGCTCCAGGGATTACCCCACACAGACGTAATTTAATCAATTGTTTTTGCTTAAAGTCAATTATATCAACTGTCACTTTGTTGCCATAATTTATAATAAATCAAATCAATCAAATTTTACTTATATAGTACATTTCAGCAACAAGGCATTTCAAAGTGCTTTACATCATACAAAATATAAAGCAGACAATTGTCACACTTTTCTAAATTCACATGGATACAAATTTCTGCATGGTTATAGGTTTTTACATTAGGTGGCCAAAAGTACAAAAATACTTCCAATTCATATTTCATATTCTGACCTACTTAAAGGAGAGGATGGGAAATTACATTTGTTCTCAAAAACACTGTTTTTGACAAAAGTTTGGGTTGAACTACTCAATAAGTCTAGATTTTAGAAATTTGTTGTTTTGTTTTTCAGTGTATAGTCTGACACATATTTTCTTTCTTTAGTGGGGGTTTCACGTTTGGATGTTCCGTCAGCTCCTCCTCCCTTGTACCTGAAAGCAATCCTTCGCCTCCTGCTCCTATTTTGACCCCATCCAGCTTCACTCTTTCCAGTCAGTTACAAAATGACAGCACAAAAGAGAAAAAGGAAAAACCTGTAGGAATCCCAGGTAAGCTACTAGTGGAAAAATTTACAGATTTATGTTAAAATCTGCTTTACTTTCTTGGGTTTTTATGGACAGTAAACACAACTCCTAGAAACCAAATATATGTGATTTGGAAATTAAACTAAGTTATTTGCTAAAGCTTTGGAGTAAATGTGCAGTTTTCGGTTTTTAAGTTTCTTTCATTTAAAATCCTCTCAATCAAAGTCAACTGAAAGTTGGAGAAAACAATGAAGATTAAAAAACATGATATTTAGCCTGTTTCAAGTTTGACAACGCTAAAATAACAACACATAAAAGAAATTAAAGTTCATTAAAAAAGCATTGTCATATCTTGACATGGTAATTTGCTTACACACTTTTGCAGCTTTTGAAATATTAGGGGTTTTCTTACATTTACTTTTCTGTATTTTTAGGGCAGCTATCATTGAACTGGTAGTTAATGATCTTTTAATTGATTAAGTTTTCACAGGATTTCAGTCAAATCTGGAATCTCAGTGGAGAGATGTTCAGTGGACCGAAGAGTGAGTCCATTTATCCTCCATCTTCCAGCAGATCAATGTTGTTTCAATCTTCTTCTGATCCTTTCATCTTTAAATTAAAGGCAAAAGAAAAGCCTGATGAAGGCTGTTAGCTCCTACAGACCCAGCTGTAAGGATGTGCCTCAGGCCCGGGTTCTCCTCCTTGGACCGGTTCGTTCTGGAAAGTCCAGTTTCATCAGTTCAGTCCAGTCTGTGTTTAATGGGAGAGTGACGAACCGAGCCATGGTGGGCTCCTCCTTCAACACCAGCTTCACTAAGAAGGTAACGGTTGACCTGCAGCGAACACATCCTCCCGCCTGATGGACACAGTGCTGATAGAATAGAAAATGTATCTTTTTAAAAAATTTAAACCATGGATCTTTTTGTCGACTTTAGTCGTGCTGTACTTTGTGTTGTTCCATGACAGGTTACACCTCCAAATTCAAAGTTTCTGCCTTAATTAGTCTCTTCCACCTCCCCAATGTTTTGGTTCATTGAACAAGTGACGCATTTGTGTTGAAAATGTTTTTTTAAAGGAGAGTTATTCTGGTAAATTAACATTTTGCTCATTTTTGTTCTTCCATTTGGGTCTCAACTGTTCTTAAAAACAACCCAAGCTCTTTGAACAAAACATACAGGTGCTTTTTGGGAAAAAGTTGGTGTTTTCTTGTTGTCAGGAAAACTACCCAGTTCAAAAACCTTCTAACTGTAACGTCACAAATCAGCAGGTACTGCCCCGTTACCTAGCAACCCAAGCAAAGCTCAGCTCATCACCAAGCAGAGCTTCAGGACGTTTGGTCAGCTGGTTTTACCGCTGTATGGCTGTACAATGGCTGCTGGAAAAGACGAGTGTTTTTGTTGTCAACTGAAACACCACATGCTGCATCTTGTTGGCTGTGCCGGAGGCTCCACTTCTGCTTTCCAACGACGTACAGTTGTATAATTATGCACCGAGTTGCAGCCATTTCAACATTGAGTTGGGGGGCCGGCCAGCAGCAGCTTATTCGGATTTAAAGTGACAGGAGGAACTGAAAGAACTCAAAAAGACAGAACTAAAATGTCAGTATCCAAGAGTGGTTGTTCAAAAAAGAAAAAAGTGATGAACATGCTCTGTCTCGCTATCTTAACGTGTTCAAGGAAGCATAATGCGGTGACTTTTAACAAAGCAACCGGTTTTCTTTCTGCAGTCCACCACATCCTGCTGTTTAACACTCCACTCTGCAGATCGAAGGCCTTTATTTCTCACCTCTTTTCATAAATGCAGGTTTATTTATTTATTCATTTTAATTTGTCCCTCCTCTCTCTTGTTGACAAGTTTTGCTCATTAGCTTTACATCATTAACTTTGACCCATTTTGTCAGCTACAGTCCTTCAACATCCGTGGTCAGAAGGGGGAGGACAACACTGGACTGGTGCTGTGTGACATCATGGGCCTCGGCGACGGAGAGACGACCGGGTTGACTCTACACGACATCCTGTCTGTGATTAAAGGCCAGGTTCCTGAAGGGCACAAGGTGGGAGGATTATATCTGATTTTTTAAAATCTTCTGATCCCATATTCCTCACACTCATAGGGGAGAACTCTCTCTTTGTATATTCTTTCCATCACAGTTTAATGTTTGAAGCTTGATATTGCCTGTCCTCAGTTCAGTCCGGATCAACCAGTTGGCACAGAAACGGCAGGGTACGTGAAGACGCCCAGCCTCAAGGACAGAATCCACTGCGTGGCCTTTGTGGTGGACGCCTCAAAAATCTCATCCTACCACAAAGGCTTCGGCTCCACCTTCAAACAGCTGCGAGAGTACATCAGCGAGCTGGGTGAGCAAACGCAGACAGACACAAAGCAGGCATAAATAATGTAAGTTCATCATTGTTTTGCATGTAGCTTTAACAGGTAAATTCTTTCTAAGTCTCTTTTCTGCAAGTTGAATCAAAGTAGAGGAATGCATAATTTTATCAGGTCACAAGCATTTTTCCCCTCAAAGTTAGGATTTTAAATTACCTTAAGGGTTATTGAATTGTTATTTGTTTGTTTGTTTTAGGGGTTCACCAGGTGGCTCTGCTGACCCACGTTGACCAAATTTGTCCAGAGACGGCCAAAGATGTGAGCAACGTTTACAAGAGCCTGAGCGTTCGAGAGACGGTGGGTGGAAATGTGTAACCTAAAGTCAGCTTTTACACTTTCTCTTAGCTCGTTGGTCCTAACGAGGCCCACATTATTTGAGTTTTATGAATATAAACAATAGGACTGGACAAGAAATCCATAGCAACACATCTCACAATAAATTTGGATCGATATGAATAATCAATACTTTCATTGAACTCTGATCCAGAACTGCAATGCATTCTGGGAGAGTTAGACAAAAGTAGGAAAGATTAGCCGCTCAAACTGTTAAGACCAGATAAGCAAGATTACTGGCATCAACTCACTCACTATTTGGTTACCTAGCAACTTACCTAGCAACGAGCTGTTGAGTAACTGGCGCAGCAGCAGTTCAGGGTTTTGCCCCATAACTTAGTTATCCATAACATAAAATAGGGAAGGTTGCATTGCCAGATTTTTATTGCTTACTAAGACTTTTTATTATTTCAGATATTTGAAACAGAAAACTAATTGGTAATTATCTATCGATTGATATGAAATGCTTATATTTAGATTTTTTTCAACCATATAGTCCAGCCCCAATAAACAATATTAAAATATCCATCCATTTTCCGTCACCCTTCTCCCTAACGGGGTCGGGAGTTGCTGGTGCCTATCTCCAGCTGCGTTCCGGGCGAGAGGCGGGGTACACCCTGGACAGGTCGCCAGTCTGTCGCAGGGCAACACAGAGAGACAAAGAGGACAAACAACCACACACACACACCTAAGGAGAATTTGGAAAGACCAATTAACCTGACAGTCATGTTTTTGGACTGTGGGAGGAGAGAACCCACGCATGCACAGGGAGAACATGCAAACTCCGTGCAGAAAGACCCCGGGCCGGGAATCGAACCCAGGACCTTCTTGCTGCAAGGCAACAGCGCTACCCACTGCGCCACTGTGCAGCCCCAATATTAAAATATGATAAAGTTATAGTAAATTTCTTTGGAGTTGTTGGTTTGGGGATGTATTAAACTTACAATTCATCAATTCAAAACTGCTGATTTTCAGGACAACCTATTAATGTATTGCAGTTTGCATTAGTAAAATAATTTTACGTTTGAAGTTAAGGAACCAAAAGTGGCTCCAACCCAGGGGCCCCATCTTTCTATTTAATTTTTTATTTTATTTACATTTTTATCCAATAAATAACAAAAGTTGTGCTAAGTTTATTAAGTTTAATTTCAGACAGCTTTTGTGTTTGCTTTATTTTGGACTGAAATGTAAGAGTTGTGTGTCTGCAGATGAACAAAGCCGGAGCTCTTCTGGGCATGTCCACCTCCTACGTCGTTCCAGTGAAGAACTACGTATCAGAACTGGACGTAAACGTGAACACCGACGTGCTTCTGCTCAGCGCCGTTGACCACATCCTGCAGTACGTTGACATGTATATGCAGGACTACGCGCCTCGGCAGACAGGGTCAAAGATGATCTGATCCTCTTCTAACATGTTTTCATTTGAATGTTTTTTATGTTTTTTAAAACTAGCTGTAAGAAAAGTTGACTTGTAATAGTAATTTGCTGTTTTTGTTAAGTCTAGCACTTTGCCTCACTAAATCAAACGCAATAATTGTCACAAGTTCTATTGACCAGACTGACTAACTGGTCAATAGAACTTGAACTATTGACCAAGAACTATTGTTTTTTTATAAAAGTTTTGATAAAAAAACAAACCAGCTGCCAGAATACTTAGTGTTTAGCAATAACTTGAACAGATTTCTATTTTGGTAAGAAAGTTTCAACAAAAGTTCTGTAAGTGTGCTAAGCTATTTCAGTTTCTATGAATTGTTACAATAAGTCTGGATTTGGTGGGATAAAAGCAAATTTGATACGAGGACTTAAGGGGAATAAACTCTGCAGCAAACTTTCAAGCAAGTTATCTATTTTTCCAAGCTTTAACAGCTGAGTGAATTTATTGTTTTGTGTTTTCTATTAAACAACTTTTGAAATTGCACAACTGTTTGAATAACTTTGTGAATGATGATGTTTGGCACAGGCCAAAACCAGTTGTGGTCTGAAGAAAATGGAAATAAAGAGACACTGATTTCAGTTTCAATGACTTTGTTACTATGTTCAAGTTTTTTTCTTCCTAAACATGCAGCCAAACTTTGGTCTCAGCTCCAGTAATTATAGCACTGTTGCCCCCAAAGCTGAACATTTAATTAAGAACTATTGACTTCAATTTGCATAAATTAATCAAAAATAAAGAAAAACATATTTCAGAAAGCTTCATAGTACATTTTAATGAGAAATTTATGAATAAACATCTTTAAAATATGGATCAAAAGATCAAAAATATATGGAAAGAGTTTTAAATGGACACATTTAAATAATATCTGTTTCATACATTTTGCTGGGCAATAAGTTATTGCAATAAGCCAAGATATTCTTTTAATACCATTTTCAACTAATATAATGGCAATAAAAAAAATGCATGAACACATTCTCAAATATCAATAAACTTTCATTTCTAACGAACATTTAAAACTGGAAGTGGAAGAAATGTAACTATCCAAAGTAAATGGAACGGAAATAAAAAAATCAAATGAATTGTCCTTCAAAAAATGGCTAATTGAGACTGAAAGATTTGACTCAGTTTTTGGTAGAGACAATAAATCATACAAATAGAAATTGAGCTTAATTTATTGTGTGATTAATTAATTTTTATGACGGGTATACATGTGGCTTTAAATATTTTATTTTAGGTTATTTTAGGTTATCAGTGTTTTACTTCCTGTTAGGACCAGAAGAAGAGGATGTCTTCCCTCTGGTGCTCCACTTAGCAGCTTCTTTGGGTTTTTATTTTCCATTTCCACAACAAAGTCTGCTGAAAATGATTCATTTCTGAGTTTTGTTTCTTTTAAATTGTGTCCTGTGAGTAGTGGGAGAGTTTCACCGTGTGGCGCAACAGCTTGATGCAGTCAGACTCTGGTACTGACTGGTTCGCTCCAGCATCTCTACAACTCGCTCAGCTCAGGCGCCGCTGCTGGAGGAAGATTTGAGATCAGACAACCTGAAAATAAAGATCAGAAAGGAGAAAACGTGTTGATGTGACCTTGCTTCAGACCCATCTGAACGGCTGAACTACATCTAAATCCATTCTGGTCCCCTTCAGCTCCTGGGTGTTGCATTTTATTTACTTAATTTTTTTTTACAGGGAAGGGATGTTCTCAAAATCTGTCAATCTGTTGAAATAAAAATTAAAACCAGAAAATCCTAGAAGTTTCTCTGAATGTGGAGATTTGACATGAAGATTGTACTTGTTGCTCCATCCACCTGTCATTCATCCATTTATTTTTTCATTTATCCATCCATCTTTTAAATTGAATAACAAGGCAGGGAAGGAGCCAGTGAAGTTGCTTTTACTAGATGCTTTAAAAATATATAAAAAGATTAGAAAAATGCAGCACCCAATGTCTCAAAGTTGGTTTTGATTTTTTTTTCTTTAGGAAATGAGGTTTTAATGTTAATATGAGAGCTATAGTGAAGAAGTATTCTGTACTTTTAAGACGTGTTTTAATCAGTCATCTGGAATTTGACAGTTATTTTAATCTGTGCATTATTAGACTGGCACATTACCGCCACCTACTGGATTGGATTGGGGCGTGCAGGCAATGCAGTGGGGGCGAAACCATCTGGAACATATGTAGGGGGGATTCATGCAACTTTATTATTTATTTATAATGAATCTACCGCGGTCATTGATTATATTTGCTTAACTTTATAAATAAATATTGTTTATCATACTAAATGTGTACTAGTTGTAATAAAGACGTAAAATTTAAGGTTTATATAATCCCTAAACTGTCACACAATGGTATGACCCGGCCAACATAAGCGCCAAACCGCCAACGTAAGCGCCAAACCGCTACCAACTAACGGTTCTGGTGTTGGAGATTCCCCGAAGGCTCCTCGTCTGGAAATCGCTCATTGCTTTTTGCTTTGTCCTCGCACATCCGGAAAAGAGAAAATGGTAAGAATAATTAAACTTTTGTTTAACTATTCATTTCCCTACCTTTCCACAGGAAGGGAAATGAAAACTGCTTGATTTTAGCTCTCAAAATTTTCACGCTCATTTGAACATAGTGATATTTATTATCCACGGTATTATGAGAAAATATTTTAAATCCTGATGTATAAATGTATCTAAAATGGTCCGAGACTTTGTTGTTTAAACGGTGTTTAAACCGCTAACTGCTGCAGTTACCCGTCAGTTGACGGTTAGCCTTATTGAAGGACTTTGGCGCCATTTAGTATTTGCTCAGATTATTTTTCCTCGGGATATCCTCATGTTTTGGGAGTAAAAAAAAATTTCACTTTTAGAAGAAACTTGTCTTTTGACTCCTACCTTTTCTCTCTATTTTTTTTTTTTGTTGCTGGTGTTGAGTTTTTTAGTTTCTTCAACTGATATAAACTGATATAACGGTTCATTCATCTTTCAAGGCAAACGGTTTAACGGGCAATTTAAAATGAATTCTTTAACTCTTTTACAGCCAGTTTGGATAAAGAGCCTCATTTTCTAAGTTCAAAACTGTAAACAATGTGTCAAATATTCCTATCAGTGTAACTGGTATGATTTATCTGTGTCCCATATTAAAATGAATCTTTTCTTCCTGTCCAGCGTGAGTGTATTTCCATCCATATTGGTCAGGCTGGAGTCCAGATTGGCAATGCATGCTGGGAGCTGTATTGCCTGGAACATGGTATCCAACCAGACGGGCTGATGCCGAGTGACAAGACCGCAGGAAGAGGAGACGACTCCTTCAACACCTTCTTCAGTGAGACCGGTTCTGGAAAGCATGTCCCCCGGGCCGTGTATGTGGACCTGGAGCCCACTGTCATTGGTAAGTCTAACCACTTGCTGGTTGAGAGAGCATTGAATGAAGCAATTGACCTCAAGGATTTGAATATTCATTAAAGTTGATTTAATGTGTGACTATTTTCCATCCCTCTATAGATGAGGTGCGCACTGGGACCTACCACCAGCTATTCCACCCTGAGCAGCTGATCAGTGGTAAAGAGGACGCTGCCAACAATTATGCGCGTGGGCACTACACCATCGGAAAGGAGATCATCGATCCTGTTTTGGACAGGATTCGCAAACTGGTAAGATCATGGAATGAAGTCAATTTCAAAATCATAGATGATATGCTCACTAAAAAGTCAAAGTAAATTTGTGTGATGTAGATTCTGACAACCCTTCTCTGTGTTCAGGCTGACCAGTGTAATGGCCTTCAGGGTTTCCTGGTTTTCCACAGCTTCGGTGGAGGCACTGGCTCTGGTTTCACCTCCCTGCTGATGGAGCGCCTGTCTGTTGACTACGGCAAGAAATCCAAGCTGGAGTTCTCCGTCTACCCGGCTCCGCAGGTGTCCACAGCTGTGGTGGAGCCTTACAACTCCATCCTGACCACCCACACCACCCTGGAGCACTCAGACTGTGCCTTCATGGTGGACAATGAGGCCATCTACGACATCTGCTGTCGCAACCTGGACATCGAGCGCCCCACCTACACCAACCTGAACAGACTGATGAGTCAGATCGTGTCCTCCATCACGGCTTCTCTTCGTTTCGACGGCGCGCTTCAACGTGGATCTGACTGAGTTCCAGACCAACTTGGTGCCTTATCCACGTATCCACTTCCCTCTGGTCACCTATGCCCCCGTCATCTCTGCCGAGAAGGCTTATCACGAGCAGCTGACCGTAGCTGAAATCACCAACGCTTGCTTTGAGCCAGCCAATCAGATGGTGAAATGCGACCCTCGCCACGGCAAGTACATGGCCTGCTGCCTTTTTGTACCGTGGGAGATGTGGTGCCCAAAGACGTCAACGCTGCCATCGCCAACATCAAAACCAAGCGCACCATCCAGTTTGTGGACTGGTGCCCCACTGGTTTCAAGGTGGGCATCAACTACCAGCCTCCCACTGTGGTTCCTGGTGGAGACATGGCCAAGGTCCAGAGGGCTGTGTGCATGTTGAGCAACACCACGGCCATCGCAGAGGCCTGGGCTCGGCTCGACCACAAGTTTGATCTGATGTACGCCAAGCGGGCCTTCGTTCATTGGTATGTGGGTGAGGGCATGGAGGAGGGAGAGTTCTCTGAGGCCAGAGAGGACATGGCTGCTCTGGAGAAGGATTATGAAGAGGTCGGAACCGATTCCATTGAAGGAGAGGGAGAGGAAGAAGGAGGGGAATATTAAAATGGCCACCTGAAACAAGTTCTGTGCTTTCAGTCTTTCTTGGTCCATTCTGATGTTTTTTCAACTTTTCTTTCAAGGACTTTGAGTTAACAGTTTTATAGAGCACAGCCAATTTTGTGGGTATTGTTTAGGATTGGAATATACCTACTTGTTTTTAACTTTACATTCCCATTTCTAGATAGAAACCCATTGTATCTGTGTTGTTTAATCAATATGTCTGGATGAATAGGAAAAGACCTTAAGTCTTTACTAACATTACTATTAGTAGTAATTTAAATTCTCTGTCTTGCCTTATGAGATTTAACGTGTGAAAATAGTTGAAAAGCCAATTCTTGTTTTGGCAAATATTTTCCCTGTGCTTGTTACCAGGGATCGGTTGTAATTCTTTAGAACATGCAGTGTTTATATTGTGAATTGGAAATATGTTGTGTAATTTGTTCAACAATAAAAACTAAAAACTGAATATTTAAGTTGGCTTCTTTATTTTGCTCCTTAAACAACAGTAAAGGAAAAAATATAAAAATTTCCATACTGAAAATGTTTCAGTTGCTTTAAAAATAAACACTGAAGAGTAAAAAATGAGACCTGGTTTATCTCATGGTGAAATTCTCATAAATTAAACTGCTGTAGATTCCTCTAACCAGTGCATGCAAATTAGTAAGTTACTGATTTACATATTACATTTATGCTAAGTTAAAACAGGCCAGGTTTTACCGTCATTCCCATCTCTGCAGCCTCTTGGTATCAAGAGGGGATGACGCACAAACACTCATGGTTTTTCCATCACATGCATGTGTAACCACTGCAATAGACATGAAAAGATTTTTTGTTTCCATAATCATTTGGAAAATTTTGAGATCAATTTCAAGAGCTTTCAGATAATGGGACAAACCTCATTGGATCAGAGCAACAGTTAAAAATCTCTCCCACATGGAAACGTCTAGCATGTGAATGTTTATGCTCAACGGCAACAGAAACAAGTTCAGCACATCTGACTTGTTCTGGAAGACATGGGTTAATGGATACTTACCTCAGTTGTTTCAGAGTGAAATGCATCAGGTTTCTGATGAGCGCGCGCGCCATGATGAGCATCATGCCCTCGTGTTTGCTTTAAATGAGAAAACTAAATTAAAATCACAAGTGAATAAACTCATTAACGTCAGTCATTCAAAATGCTAAGAAACCCGATCAAACAGCCACTGCTGGAGTTTGGGACGTTTGGCAAAATGAAAAACAGAAATAGATTATTTCTCACCATCTAGTTTAAACAGACAAGAGTAACTCTTCCTACTGCTGCTGTTAAGGCTATGAGCTGCTGGCTGGAGCTGCTCTCTGCCAAGGTCTCAGACATGTTGACAATAAGAGTTTTACATATCAGGGGCTTTTATTATGAATCAAGGGTAAAAAATTATTATTTTAAATGCTCTCTGAATGTCCTTGTAATATAAAAAAGGTTCAGTTTTAGTACAAAACAGGTTGTGAAAAAATGGCTTTGCACTTTGAGAAGCACCATGCAGAGAACAATCAGAGCGTTAATGAACATTGGTCCAGTTTTCTCCATTAAATTGAAAACACACAGAGCTGCAGCTGGTTAGTTTCTGTCGGGTAGAAAAACCACAAGCTCAATCTTTGCTTTTCAGGATTTCAATACAGAAGGAGCAAAGCATCTGAATCCCTCCTGGAGGTCTTCAGTGAAAGAGATCTAGGTGTTTTGTCAGTTATGATACTGTTTTTGTTTTTTGCAGTAATGCAGAAGAAGCTCCATTGATTTATTAATCCACCTATTTCCCCTGTCACATATTGCTATATGGTGTGGATCATGACTGCAAAACCAAGATGTGAAGTGGCTGGAATGAGGATCCTCCTCCATGTGCCGGCTCGGCTCAGTGACGGACGGCTGAGGAGTTGTGACATCGGGGGGCAGCTGGGAGGTGACCCCCGGGTCAGACTCCAGTGTTTGCTCCGTCTCTCTCACTGTCATCAGAAAATGTTTTGAGCAAATAATTATAGCAATAAATGAAAGTGGTTAAAGTTGCTGGATAAACTCAGTTTAAGAAGCTCCTGCTCTTTCTGACTTTTCACAAAAATGTATGTGGGGCCTTTAGTTATGTTAGTTTGTTTCCATGACGCCATGATGCGACCAGCTATTTTTTCTATGAACCACCAGAGGGCGCTGTAGAGAAATTTAATAATTCATTTTGAGTGCCATCTGCATTTATTTTTCTAATTTCTCATTTCAGAAATAAAAAAAATGATAAAAACTGGACTCTTAAAATTAGGTGACAGCAAGAAAGATTTATCAGTCAAGAACTCAACATTTCAAGACTTGGGACCAAAAATGGATCAGACGTCTGAGACCATGATGAAGACGCCGCACAACTGGATGACATAATTAAAATCATCCATAAAGTCAGAGGAATTATAAACAAACTGAGCATGACGGCTGCTGACAATGATTTACTTAGAAAACTTCAAGTGTTGAGGAGTCACCTTCATGATATCAATAGTCTGTATTAAAGGTTTTAATTTATTTATACCAAGAACATTTAATAAGCAGCAAGTCACAGTGATTTAATCTACTTATCTGCAGATGGTGCTGTTCCCTCAAACTGAAGCAGTAACTTTATTCCTTTTAAGAAAGGATGGTGTGTTTTAACTCTGAATAATATGACATCATAGCCCTGAACATTTTTACATTATTCAACTATTTTTAAACAAAGGTGCATGTCTACATCTTCAGTTCATTCTCTTTAAACAAACATCTTAATCTGTTCCAGACATTTCCTTGTTTCTTTAGACACTTCAGATGTTTCTTTATTAAAAAAATAAACCTCATCAGAAGGTCAGAGACAGACAAAACAAACGACTCCTTTTGATTAATGAAGTTTGATTAAGAACTGCAGAAGAGCTGGTATAAAAGTCAAGTTGGGCTTTGTGTGATTATTATGGGGTGGAATATGTTTTCTATATATAGAAAATGTATATAACAAAACAAATATCTCTGCCACGTTGATTTAAAATAAACATTATACACACAGAATCTGTTTCAGAAAAATGAACCGGCACAAATGCGTTCCTAATCATAGTTATAAACACGTAATGTAATGCAAAGCCGAAGCCTGTCAGCCAATCAGAGCGCTTCAAAACAACCACGACTTCCAGTCAGGAATTAAATATGGCGCCAGCGAGTTCATGTTTGTGGAGCTACTTTTAAATGACGCATTCTAATATTAGCACGTTATTTGTTGCCACAGACTGTAAAACCCCCAAATCTTTGTTTATATACGGAAACACATGCCGTTTTCTTAAATCTCCACTTTTGGTTAGAGTTTTTCTAATTAATCGTTAATTAGTGGTTGAAAGGCCAAATTGCATAAAAATGCATTTTCTGGCTACATGTGATCTAGCTGTAAGTTTTTTTGTTGCTTTTTTCCCTAAATTGCAACATTCTCTATTCTCATCACCTAAAAAGAAACCCTCCACTGTGCTGTGCAGAGCTTCATGAAGCAGCAACCTATCAGGAGCTGTCAGGCAGGAAGCCTCGGTTCTCCGGTGATCACAGGGAACAATGCGCTGAGGGTCGTAACGAGCCAGCAGGAAGAATAAGATGCTGCCTCAAGGAATAACTAAGCAACAAAAACCTGCACAGCCCATCCACGTTCACAGGCATCAGACAGGAAGCGCAGAGAGTTCAGCTGCTTAACTTCCATGGTGAGAACAGGAAGGTAGCTGCATTTCCACTGTCATTATAATTGAGCAAATAAATTTACAAAAAAATTCAAATGTTTTTGTTAAATTTTTACTAGTATTATAAGGTTTTATTTGGCAGTATCGAAAGTGGTGTATTTTGCTAAAATGCAATGGAAACAGTTTCTTTTGGATCACACAGGTCATGTGACCATCAACCAGATGTTACTACTTACAGAAAAGACCAAGACAACAGGAAGAGGTTGGAGGATGATGGCATAATATGCTTTTTATCGTGTGAACTAACTTATTCACACATATTTTTAATTGTGTGGAATTAATGGAACCAGCGCAATTGTGTTAGCGGGATATCAACAAATTCTCACGTTTGTAATGAAACTGCAGCTGGTGAGCAAAGATACTGACATGATTCAGATGCATTTAATTGAGTTTAGTTCTTTAAGTATTCTACTTCTGAAGCTGAGCCCATTCTCCGATGCTGCTGAGTGAAAAAGAGAGCAGCAAAGAGAAATATTGCTGCCGTGTTTTGGCTCTGTTCATATCAACAATGGCCGACAAACTGGGTTTTTAACAAACATTACTGAAGACGCAAAGTTTTTCAGATTGACTTGTTTTTTAAATACATTTTGTTCAGTCAACAAATTATTTTCTCCTGATTTTTATTGCTGTCCACTTTCTAGCCCCCATGAAGCTCTGTGCGAATTACGGGTGAAACTTCCGCCGCAAACCGGAACCGGCGTTTGTTTACATGCTTTCGAACGTTTCAGGCTGTAAAATATCACAGATTAAATGTGCCAATATTGTTTTACCTACAGCTATTGGCCAGGTTGTTGGAGAATGACCTGTAGCATACTTAGCTACTTCACTGAGTTGGTTGCTTCAGATGATTCAGTGACGTTACGCTTGACAGTCGGTTACTATAGCAACCGGTAACCATCCGCTCCTCCCCACTGTTCCCTCTGCGTTTTTCTTCACCAGTATATTTTGACATGTTTTAGACAAATCTTGTTATTTTGTATATTTTAACTTATCAATTTTAATGTTACTTTAAGCTATAAATAATTTATTAGTATGGTATTAGAATAGTTTACTGAACTGTAAACATTGACCCAGCAGAATGTGGTTAAACACAATCCAGTGCAAACGTCAATAAACCCAAACTAACACAAAAACAAAGAAAACATTGGAGAGCCTAAAGAACCAGTAATACAAGAAAGATTAAAAGAAAATGGCTGCTATGGAGCAGATTGACGGCAGCTTGATGAGATGTTTTTATTATGCCTCTCTTATAGGAATGATGTGCTCTGTGTGAAGCAGGTACAACCAATCTCTTTCCAAACAGAGTGCCTTCATTCAAACAAAGAGAGGAAATAATCAGGTTCTTTTGTGCTTCTGGTCTGCACGCAACACGAGAGAGACCCGGAGAGCCAGCACCGTTTGTTCATGCAAGTCTTATAAGTGCAACTTCAACATTAATTTATGGATTATTTAAAAAGAGACCCAAGGAGGAAATGAGGGAATCTGGAGCACAGAGATGCAGTGATGATGACGTTACTCAGGATTTGTCGTCACTTGGGGGCAGCAAAATCACCTGGATGCCAATTTGTTCACATCACCTACGACAATTACAATAATTTATGTATAATAGGAGACTACAATGCCGCCGTGCAATTGTTGTAATCCAAGCAAAATTAAAATTTCTTTGTATATAATGGAATCAGACAAAAGTTAAATTTTGCCTCTTCGTCTCTTTAAGTTGTACCCTGATGGTTTCTGAAGTGATTGTAACACCGGATGTTTTGGTAACCGTCTCGTAAATCATTTAATATTTGCAGATTATTTGGTTCCCTTGTCTCTACAGTGTTAAATATGATGTCTGGTATGACATGCTCAACCCTAAAGCAAAGGTTACTATTGCAGAGGCTCAATTTCTCAGTCAGTAAAGTTTAAATGATAAACCCATCTTTCATTTTTTTCATTTATAACCATTATCTTTAAACAGAATCAGTGACTAACAAACTAAAAGATAAAATAAACACACCAGATCTCCAGCTCCGAGTTATGCATTGAAATTATTGTTTACATTCACTGTATAAAAACACATTTTGTCCTCAATTAAATCAAATTCCCTGTTTTACATCAGACTTAATTCGATGTTTTGAAATGCATCAAGACATCAGACATAATATTTTGTTTTTGGGTGTGAAACCTGAACTTTCCGAGATCTCCACTGTGCTCTTTCTTTTACTGCAACTCTTTAAGACAACTTTGTTGAAACTTTTGGAGGCTTTGGCCGACCCGAGAGGAAAAACAAGCCTGGATGCCAAAACCTTTGCAGCTCTTTATCAGAACAATAACCCATAAAGTCATTTCCCCACTGAGCCGTGACCGTTACTGACAGGATGGAGGCAGGAGGATAGCTGTCCGTCAGCCTTCAAAGAGCAAAGTCCAAGGCAGAACAACATGTTTACTTTCTCAGAAAAAGTCCAAACAGGGTGAGACAGGAAGGAATCATAAACACTTTGGTCCTCAGAAGTGTTAAAACTTTCCTCAAACTGTTTAAAGACATAGCAGTCTTGGTGCTTAGACATTAGACATAATCGCACTGCCTCCTGTTTCTTAGTTACATTACTTTTCCTATTCGGACTGAAGGGGCATTAAATTGTAGTTACAGCAGTTCGCCACCAGTGGGCGGATAGAACGATGTGAGCATTCCTGACTGGGCGAGCTAACAGCGCTAACTATCGCTATGGTGTTAACAAGTTAATATAAATTAACGCTGCTATTTATGCCGACTTGTGTAGAAGTGAACTGAAGTGAAATGACCTGATATTCTATCAAAAGATATGAGTATTTAATAACATCTTCGCTCACTTCAAAATAAGAGCATGAATACTAACATTTGGCTACTTGAACATTGTAAAACGTCAATAACCAAAACTTCATCACAGATGTCAAACTTTACTGATTAACAAAACTCTAAAGTAAATCAGTGAATTGGAATTTATCTGGAAAAATTAAATTAGGCAAAGTTAAGTGCGCTAAACTTTTTCAAAATTAGCACAAATGCTAAACGAAGAGAGTAAATTACTTCGATGCCATTAGAGACACCATGAAGATTTTCAGCCACCAAACTGTTGAAAGGTTTCAGGAACATTCTCCATTTTGCCACTTCAATATTACATTATGACTGTAATGTTACAACATAGTTTATGAATCAAAAAGTGCAGAATTAGAGAAATGCATGTGTAACTTTGGACAATCGCTCTCATTTTCCTTCCATCATTAAACTGAGAAGTTGCTTCTCGTTTTCTGCTTGCACGTTTACAATGGGTCAAAGGTCAGATTATAGGTTATCGATCCTCTGAGGGAGAATCGGTCGAAGTTTTCAACTTCACTGAACCCAGAAAAGTTTGTCGTCAAGCAGACGAGCATCTGACTGCAACGCTTGTAAAAATAAATGTTAAAGGAAAAGTAATTGATATGCCGAATTAGGAAACAAAAGCAAAAAGTTAATTAAATAAATGTTTTTATATAGAAACATGAAAAGTGTGGAATGGATATTTATATAGTTTAGGATCAAAACTGTAGAAAAGCAGCTGGATCAGAGGTCTGTAACCTTTACAACTTAGAAAGACACTTTCACTCTCAGGCCAAATGAAACTAGTTTAGAGACACAAAAGTCACTGATGTTTTGGAAAAGAAAAAAAAAACTCAGAATATTAGATAAATATCTACTATAAAAAATATTTCTTTTCTATTTTAGGATTTAAAATAGAGGTATACATAAAATCAGCAAAGAGAGACAAGAAAAACTGATCTAAGATCATATTATTAGTCCTTTTTGTGTCAATCTTTGTGGGAATTAAAAGCAGATATCCATGACATAAACTGAAAACTGTTAAAAACCCACGTTTGTTATCTAAACTTAGAAACAGTTGCTTTTTATTTTTTAGTCCAAATTATTAATAGCTATTGTGAAAGACCCAAAGAGCCACTGACCTTTGAGCTATAAGGTCAAAGGTCCTCATATATTGATTTATCTCTTATTTAATGGTTATTTTTAGGCTAATCTGTTTGCTTAACTTGGTTATTTAGTAAGTGTTTCTATTGGTTTCAAATTCAATTAAATTAAATTTCAAAAATACTTTATTGATGCCAAAGCAAATTTAAATGTTTTATATATGTTTTGTGTCTAATTTGTCTTTTAAACCTCTGTGCTATGATTGGCTGAATAAAGTCTTTGAATAAATTTTGATTGATTTAGTCAACTTCTGGGTCATTAAAACATGAAAAAGTCCAGCTTATCAGAACTTTCAAGCTCAATTCAAACCGTTCTCCAGTTTCCATCGATTGATTTTTGCCAACCTGAATAAGTCCAAACTCCGTGTGGCGTTACGAACACGTGTTTTTTCACACTCTGGTTTCACCTTGTGGTTTCTGGGCAAAAGACGAATAAAAGAGCAGAACGACCTGCAGTGGAGCCGCGGTGATGGACAAGCAGCGAACCCACGAACCGTCTGAGTAAACAGCCGCCGTCTGGACCCAGTACCTGATCGACCCAACGCCCTCAAAGAACGGGAAGGTCAGGACGGGTTTACCTTAAAAATAGAGCAGAGGTTGGTCAGGTTTCAGCAGCAAACTAATCGCCATTTTGGACTTTAAAATGTGAGTTTTGCAACGTGGTCAAAGGTCAGAAGTGCAAGTCCAAACTGAGAGCACGAATACATCTCGTGGACAAAAGATGAGGAAAACGGCCTGTTTCAAGTTTATGAACATTTTAAAGAGAAGATCTAACGCCACTAATGAGACAAAACTAAGATTCTTATCTGCTGTAAAGAACCAGCTGAGTATTAAACTCAACAAAATGGAGCCGAGTTGTTTAAGGTGGCGCGTTTCTGTCAGGATGCTCTGAATTCATTTAGATTATTTCACTTTCTATCAACAAGCTCCGATTAAAAGCTTTTCTCCAAACATTAACCAGCTTTGTCTCAGAGAGATCCATTTTATGAGAACATTTGTTTATCTTCTACTGATAAAACCAAACCAGAGAATAGAGCGACATTAAAACTCTCCTATACGCCTCTTTATTTTCAGTCTAAATCATTAGTTACATAATAAAATCAACCAGATGTAATTTTAAAATGTTGTCCAGTCAGACAAAATCCACTTTCTGACATTGAACCAACCTTTCTCCTCCAAACCAATGGTACTTTTCCAGCAGATATTACATTTCTTTTGTGAAATGCCAACAAAGATTTATTAGAAAATGAAAGAAAATTAATATGAATATAAGATACATTTTTCACAATCAGCAGGAATTTAAAAAAATTGACTTTAGCATAATAAAAATCACAAACAGAATTGATAATTCACTTGGAAAACATGTCTGCATAAATATGTGGCTTTATTTAAATTAAGCTATTTTATTTTTTTATTTTTTTTTTTTTTTAAATCTGTTGTGATGATTTAATAGTGTGATAATTGTTTGTTTTTTTTTAACCTTTTTAATGCCTCTGGGTTGTCAGACATTTCTGAACAGAGACACGAAGCTGAATTTATATGTAGCCACATTTTTTGGTCGCCTATACAAAAAACTGAAATATTATACTTCATTTTAGTGATATTTAATAGACTATTGTACTTCTGTAATAATGAGTTTTAAAGATTTTTCGCTTCTCTTGTGTTTCTTCTTTATGTCTCCATCAAATAAACAATAAAATAAAAAAATCAAACAAGCAGAACTGCTGGATTTTGAGATAAGTCAATCAAAACTTGCTAAATATAGTTTTATTTTTTAAAAAGTATCAACAAAAATCACAGTTAATGTAGAAGTAGGTGAAAGGTGAAAGGAACCGTTGACCAGAACTTGATCCTGAGGGGAGGATCGGATGGAAGCCGACATGTTTGTTTTGAATCAGCAAAAGGAAGTTCAGCACCAACCAACAGCAGCGTGATGACGTACACGTCAACAGCTACTCACCCTGCAAGAATTTGTAAACGATCATTTCCACACAGAAGTTTTTTTTTTTTTTTTTCTCTTTGCTGGCTTTTAACGCTTAATGTTTTACCATCTCATAAAACCCAAAAGAATGAACCAAGCCTCTCATAAAAACAAGAAAAAACCAGCAGCTTTCGCCATCAACACACTGGGCGACCTTTGACTCGCAAAGTCTGCAGCTCTGAGATCAGAAGAAGACGCCTCAGGGGAACATCTTTTCTCTCTGGGTGAAAGTGCAACGGCGAAGGGAAGGAGGAGGAGAAACACGGGGATGCAGAGTTTAGGAGAGGAGGAAACTGGGTAAAAGGTCGCAGTGATGGAAGTGAAAGGATGGAGTATCGGCCTCTGGTTTGTAAATAACAGCTGCTATTATTGAATCCCTTGTGACATCAGCGAGCCGCACACGAGCTGTGCACGAGCCGTGCACGAGCGCGACTTTTCACCCACTTTACTGCTTAGCCAAAAACCGTGACGCGAAACGGAGACGTTGAAATGAGCCAGAAGCCCGGCCCAAAATACAGAATCTGTTCAAACAAAAACAAACCGTCCTCCACGGTGGGAGACGAGCAGGCCTGTCAGAAAAACAGACGAAGTTGGTTATTGTGATAAACAATAATAATGACAATTATTACAATGCACAAACATATTGTCAAAGATCAATAAACTTTAAACTCTAATGAAGCTGCAAAACTATCCAAAATAAAGAAACAAAACAGCAGAAACAACAAAACGAATTATAAAATCTCTGTAAGCAAAATTGTTTTTCAAACAAAAGGTTGCGACAAAAGCACCAAACTGAAGACTATTGACATCCAGTTTTTGACAGAAAGATGAAAAATAGAAAAACATTCAGTCATGCAAAAGAAAATTCTTGTTTGCTTTAATTTATAATGCGATTGATTGATTTATTGCTTATTGTGACAGATCTTGAGAGGCAAGAATGTGATAAATAAAGGCACAAATCAGGCTGTAGATTTGTTTTGTTTTTATTGGAATAGTGATAATGACACCTTATGCCTGTAATAAAGACTAAAGTATTGTAAAACAAATCTTTTAAAACATCGAATGTCAACCAAATGTCAAAATATTAATTTCTATCAAATACTTCAATTTCTCAGATGTTTTCTTTATAATTCAATCACATGCAAATTTTAAAATGTATAATAATAACAGCAATAATAATGTTTTTTTTATAATAATTTTTCAGAAATTTTAAATTACAATACATTGAGGATAAAAACAGATTTCTGCGTGATATTAAGAATACGGAAAAGGATTAGGGCCATTTAGGGAAAAAAGCTCAATCTAATAAAATATTATTTTTTCCCCACTTTCCTCACAATTCTGACTTTTTGTTTCCGAGAAAAAACATGGCAAACATGAATAGCACAAATTTCAAAATATAAAATAAATGGAAAAACACTGCAACCACAGAAGAAATGTTGCAAACACAGGAAATACAATCAAAGGCAAAAACAGGAAGTATGAAAAGCTCCAGAAAACATAAATGCTCCAGACCACTAGGGGGAGTCAACCGAGTCACACGGGACGAGGCCATCGGTAAAGATGGTGGGATTTCTAGAAGAAATCCACAGCGAAGAAAGAGAAGGTGCATTACACCTCAAATCCTTTTCAAACATGCAATCATTTACAATGTTAACAGCAGCATAAGTATGTATTTTACCTTCTCCTGACTCCCCCTAGTGGTCTGGAGCTTTTTGGACTTGATAAAACCCAGTCAACCAGATAAACTGGCACCAGAAATTACCATCAACTGCAAAAACTTTATACTGGACTTCACTGAATAAAAAAACAAAATTTACTTTCATCTTTAAAAAATAGGACATAGGAGCCCAGAGCAACACTCTGCCTCTACCATAGAAATGGTTGTTTTGGGCCATTTGGGCCGAATGATCCGGGCCTCGAGTCAGACACACGTTTGAGTGAATGGAAGAGTAAAACTTTGAGTTTTCATTAGCTCAGAGTAAAAGACAATTTACCACAAAGCTATTAAGACCACACTAATTAGTAAAAATAAAATTACAAGAACGAAGTCATAATACTATGGGAATAAAGTTATAAATTTACGACTTTGTTCTTATAATATGATATTGTATTATTTTAACTTTTTACGACGACTTTATTCTTGTAATAAAGTCATATTTTCCTGCAACTTTATTCTCATAATTCAATTTTTTACTTTTTTAAGTATTGTCCTAATAGCAGCAGTAGGAAATTTATCACTCTGGAGTGAATTAAACTATGTAATATTCACTTTTGGACCTAATTTACTGAGATAAATCAGCCTTTTTGTTACTGAGATCTACCAAAATGTATTTTGGAGTTTCAGCAACTTCTCCGCCATCTTGTTTCCCTTTGCCCCATTCTGTTGTTTGCTCTGTGAAGTAACCAGTAACTCTTAGAACCAGAGATCAAAGGTCCCAACAGGAGTTAAAAATACCCTCTGTGCGTGCGTTTCTCTGACTCTGGGACTCGTTGCATGCGGCCCCACAGCTGTGCACGCCTGATCCCAAACACGGTCCCAGGGGCTGATGCAACATACCAAACACGCAACAGCAGCCCGACCTTTCACACACTAACCCACTGGTTTCTGTAAAACCCCTCCATGGCTCTATGGAGACACATGCGTGCCCATGTGCGTGAGGGAACATGCTGTATTGCTGTAATCTGTGCAGCCCTCCCATAATTTCAGGAATGTTTCAGGACGTTCTACGAACAGGAGACCGACTCCACCGGCGTTTGGTTTATAAACTCTGAGATAAGCTGGAGAATCATCTCACACTTCATCAGTCAGTGTCACCCAGAGCTGTGATAGAGGAGCCGTCTGTGTTTGTGTTGTAGATATTTTATCTCTAAGCGTAGGCCTACATCAGGCTCTATCTACATTTGAACTTTGACACAGAAACATTAAACCGAGGTCCATGGGAAGTGAAACCAAATCTGAGACAATCTGAAACATTTTGGTTTCATTTTGTTTTCTGCTTATGTATACATTTATAACATTCTGCTGTCAGTTTTTAATCATGTTCATTTATTTCTGCTTATAAATATTTGCACCAATATGCCAAAGAAAACCAATCTGACACCTACTTCCTTGTATGGTGATAATTAAGGCGACGTTCACATGATGGGCCAAGTCTGTGCTGAAATCAGATTGTTTTTGCATTGTGGTTCATACCACTGAAGTTTTGTACCTGTTGTGGTTCAATACAGGACATTTTTCTATTCTATTTAAATGGTGAGACTGCAGCCAGACTTCTGTGTTAATTTACTAAGTGACCTGCGTACACAGAAGAACGCTGACGTCACAAAGCAGCGCATTGTTTACGAAAGCAACAATGGATGCTGTGATCTATGTATCAAGTTCACTGAAAGATGGCAGATGACAACGTCACAAAATCGTAACAATAAAAGAAACAACAACTCGTGGAGCATTGACTCAAAATCAGAAGTGGAACAAACTTCATTCCTAATCATTTTTTCTTAATGTTTTCAGCCGTTGTTCACATCTGATCTGGTGCAGAATTAAGACCAACGTCTCACAAACAGAGGCTGAAAACTCAATGTGGTGATCTGAGAAAACTGAAACTTCCTCCTGCGGAAAGGAGGAAATGAGTCACTCAGTGCTTTAACAGACAGACGTGGTCCATTGTTTACAACGATCAGCGCACGTTCGGCATGCATCTGTCCGGACCTTGTAATCCTGGCCTGTGTGTGAGTGGTGTGTGTATGCGTGTCGCTCTGCACGTCAGATCCAATATACTAAGCTCAACGCTGCCCATTAATAAACAGATCTGAAGTTTAGTTGTTTAGGGCTTTGGAAAAGTATTTGTCCCACCCTTAATGTTTCAGATAATCACGTTTTCATTGGGACAAAGATAAGCAGAGTAAATACACAAGATAAGTTTCAAAATGACTTCATAGATCTACTGAAAAACACTTTGAATGAGCCTGACAGGCTTGAAATAAAAGTCATCATTCGTCTTGTTAAATTAAGAGATACCTTATCATTAGGGTGCGGTGATTCGGCTGAAAAACATTTCACTGGATAAAGGTTTGACATCGGTCAATATCAATAATTATTGATTAGTTTTTGTTTTAAATATTTGAAATACTGCCAACCTGAACTGTTTATCCCCAGTTTTCAGTACACGCTGTTTATTTTTTTTATTTTTAAGCACTTATGAGGCACAATAGCAAAACCTTAAACTGCTGCTGCGCAAGTTACTCATCAGCTTGTTGCTAGGTAACCAAAGACCGAGTGAGTTTTGCTGCATTTCAATTGTACTCAGAGCTGGGAAATCCCAACTTCCCAATTCGCCCTCCGAAACTGGGAGCAACTCTGACTGAACCCAGTTAGGTCTTTGCGTTTCAATATGGCCGCTCATCGCATCAACAGCAGTAAGATGAGGTGAGAACATGTTTATTTTACTTCACGGACATAAGAGTGCATCCAAAAATCAATGTTACATGTTGCGCCTGCAAGTCTAAGCTGAACAAATGAAAAGCAATGTTTGTGAGAGCTAGGTCCGTCGCCATATTGAAATGCTGACTTAACTCGAGCGCTGATTTCTGACGTCAAACCCAGAAGTCTAAAAAACAGATCAGAAACAAACAGCTTTGGGACAGCGGTAAACACTCCTGGACCAAAATCACTCCGAGAGCGGCTGGACGGCTTATCCAGAACAAAATCTGTCTTGGCTTCAATCATCCCAGATGAGGAAAAGGTTCATGACTCCATCCACAAAATGCAGCATTTCAGTAAAACATACCTGCAGTAAAACATGGTGCTGCAACTTTCCATAATATACTGAACTGCCATCAATAAAATGGTTTGAAGCATGTAAACATTTAAATATTCTAATCAAAGTCCAGACCTCAATGTTTTCTGTCCAGTCAAAATAAATTAGATTTATTTGGCGAAGATAAAAGGAGAAAAGGTCTAATTTGGTGCAAATATCATCAAAGACATGTGAGCTTAGCAATAGTATTTTTGTCACAAATCTATTTAGCAAAGCTGAAGCGGATTCTCTTGTTTCAGCCGACATTTTCTTTTCCTGGAAAAGTTTAATTCATCCGTTTGTTTGAAGTTTCCACATAATGCCAACCAGATGCCTGGCGATGATGAGCTAAAAAAAGGTTAAAGATCCACAAGTTTAACTCCAGACAAAAAAAAAAACAAAAAACCTTTACATAACCGGAGACGACAGCATCCAGGATTGGTTTAATGATTTTCAGACGCTCTGGAAAGAACAGAACCAGGGCAGAAAGTCCAGTCCTGCTGATTCCTCCACATCCCCAGCGGTTCTGCAGCCCAGGCAGGAAACAGCTGCTGCAGCTGAGCTCCAAACTCAGCCTGGCAATGGGAGTCGAGCATTGTGTTCGGCACGGCTGGGATAGGAAAAGTGATTCCTGCCGCTGCTCAGACTGGATCCAGTTGGAGCGCTGCCTGACGGGGGCAGCAGGTTCGAGGATGTACGTGCGGCGCTGCAGCACGCGGCGCTACGTGCTCTGGAACACCGGCAAAGTTTTCCCAACGTGAGAACAAAACCTTCCTCCACCCAGCAAACCAAGACTCTGAGACCTCCGTAAAACTCATCACCCAAAATACGACTTAGTTTGTAGGAACAATTCAATAACAGGCGTCTGATAAAACTAATCTATCTTATCAGATTCGTTTTTTAAAACTACAATCCTGTGCCAAAGTCATGAGTCATCACCCTTTTCTTTCAGCTTTGCTTTAAAGCATTTCAAATCTATTGTTCCTAATGTTTTTACACCAGTTTTCTGTCCAGCATTCAGCATCTATGTACCACAAATCTGGATCAAACTCCCAGAAAACTGCAAAGCGGCCGAAACACCGAGTTCCAGTAGAAAACCCAATGTTTTTGACCATTTTTGCATAAAATTTGCAATAAACTTAGTTATAAATTAGCAGGAAAAAATGTGGCATCTGTTGATTTTATGTGAATTCCCACAATCACAAAAACCTGGATGGACTGACTGGTGTAATTTAGGAGTCTTGAGGGCGACACAAGAAGCTCTGGGGACCAGAATTGGATCCGGGCCTTGAGTTTGACACGTGTTCAAGATAAACAAACTAGAGTTTAACTAAAGCAGACCAAACAGGATTGGTGGAAATGCAGTCTAAAAATACAGACGGTCAACAATGGTTTAGTTTCCTTGAGTAAATGGAAAGAAAAACAACCAAATCAAAATATTCAAAACTGAAAGTGGAGAGATTTCTGGTGTACGGTCAGCCATGCTGGGGCACACACTGACTTGACTTAGAAATAAGCAACAGAAAACCTACAAGTGATTTCACTTTAATTTCAATTTCTAAATTGAGATTATAAAATGGATGTTTTGGAACATAATTTGCTTCACAAAAGTCACATTTTAGCATGAAACTGTTTAACTTAAGGCGTCAAAAATGATCGTCTGATTTGATACAAACATCTTGTGAAATTCAGATCAGCCTTTGTGTCGCTTTAAAGATGATTGGCAGAAATAAATCCACCGTAAACTCAAAATATTTATTTGCCAAAGCTACGCTGGTTTAATCTTGTCAAATGTGCGTTCAGTCATGGTGAGTAAAGACGTTTTCCAGTTACGACTTGCCAGAACACAAAGCATGCATTCCTCAGCGTTTTCTGTCAGTCGGGACAACGAATGCCTCGTGTGTGAGTGTGTGTGTGTGTGTGTGTGAGTGTGTGTGTGTGTGAGTGTGTGTGTGTGTGTCTGTGTGTGTAGGATTTTGGGTGTCAGGAACCAGTGAGTAAAAAGGCCTCAGGGTTGAACTTTCCCCTACTTCTCACACAAACTGGAAAATGTTCCCCTGCTTTTCTCTCTCTGTGCCGTTTCCACTGCAGTTTGTTGGATGTTAACGCGAGTGTCCAAGAAGAGAAGAAATATAGGCTAAAGGTTAAAGGTCAGCTGTTATGACTACCAACACAAGGCTGCTAAATTATAAATCAGGGAGATCACCATCTGATTTAGTAATTGATTAGTCGTTAACTGGAGGAAATGAGTAAAAAAAACACATTTGGTGAAATTTTTTTTAACATTTTAGCATTTAAGATATAAAACAAAAATTTGCTTCACCAGGTTCAAATTATGTAAAAAAAAAATATTATTCAGTTAATCAAAACAAAAACATAATGGGCCGACTGTGATGATTAAATTAATGCTATTTTATTGGATTTAGGCAAGAAAGTGTTCACTTTTAATGATTGAATTTAATTATTTGTTTGCATCTTTTAATAGATTTCTAATATTGTATAAAAAACTTAAAATTAAATTCCTAATTTAAAAAACATTCTATTAATTGTCAGAATGAACGATAACTAAAATTATTATTGCACCTCAAAACCCAAAATCTTATATTTTTGGTCCATTATCTACTGCTAATATGTTAGTTCGCCTGAAATAAGACAACAAGGTAACATTTAATTGATTTTTGAGTCAAATATTTTCTAATACTGATAAAAAGTACCAAATTATTTCACTTATGACAGAATATTTTAACATATGAGTGGAACTATTAGTTTTTATCAATATCAGGGAATAATTGATTTATTTATATCTTGTTGCAAAGTTACTTTTAAGTTAGTTTTCTTATTTTTGGTCTTAGTACTTGGTAAGATTTTGTGTTTTTGCAGCCCTAAAACTTACATTTCACTGTTTTTCTTATTCTTTCAAAATGTAGCATGTAATCTCTTCTTGTTTGTCCTCTATGAATGCAGAACAAAGTAATGTATTGACTGAAAAGCATAAAAATAACCAAAGTTTGGTCTCCATCGCAACTGGAAATTCAGATGTTTAGTTGCATCATAGCCGAGCTCCCCACCACGAACGTTTCTCCCCTCCTCCATCCTTCCTGCGCCTCCTCCTCCTCCAAGCAGCCAATCAGGCGCCGCCTGCTGCAGCTCAGCGCTATAAAAACCTCATGGAGCCATTCTCCAGCAGACAACTGAAGAGACTCGAGCCCAACGCAAAGAAGCGCTGATTTCAAAACAACCCAAAGACCAGAATCATGAAGATGCTCCAGGTAACCGTCCTCCTCCTGAGCGTCCTGGTCCACGCCGGCGCCGGCTTCCCGTCGGACAGAACCCGCCGGGAGAAGCACGCCTCCTGGGACGACGTGAACGTCGTGGCCCACGGCCTCCTGCAGCTCGGCCAGGGCCTGAAGGAGCATGTGGACACCAACCCAGATGAGAGACGTGAACGGCCGGCTGAGGGTCGTCAACGGCACGCTGGCGGAGCTGGAGAGGAGGCAGGAGCAGCAGGACGAGGCGCTGATGGCCCAGAGCAAGGAGGCGCAGGGGACGCACAGGCTGCTCTCCCAACTGGGAGAGGAGGTGAAGCTGGAGGTCGGCGAGGTGAAGAGACAGGCGGAGGTCATGACGTCCAGGATGGACCGACTGGAGGAGGTTCTGACGGAGCCGACGAAGGATGGCAATGACAGCGAACACGAGAGAGTTTCATTCATCCAGGTGAGCTGGATTAAAGCTTCAGCGCTTTAAAAGTTGATTTTTGTAAAGCGGTTTGAAGCTGAGCGTTTCTTCCCCTCGTCCAGAGGCTGATGGTGGCTCAGAACAGACGAATCGATCAGCTGGTGGAGAAAATCAGGCAGCAACAAGACAAGCTGGAGAAACAAAGTCTGCACCTGCAGGCCCTGCAGAACAAGGTGAGGCGCCTGGAGGAGGCAAACCTGCAACTTTGTGACGTCAAACACCAGAATGGTTTTTAATCTTTCACTGATTGTTGTTCTGAAGGTTGCGCATAAAAGAGTGAAATCCCACAGACGAAGAGACGAAGCGAGAGCGCTGAAAGGCGAGGCAGAGCTCAACCAAGCAGGTAACTTTTTACAGTTTCAGCTCGTTAAAAAAACATTAGGCGAGTCAAAACTCACTCCTGGAAAAACAAAAAACAATACATATAATGAGCAGGTTTTAATCACACACCACAAAAACAAAGTATTACCAAGTATTTTGGTTCAGTACCTAATGCAAACAAGTTGATACACCTAAAATAAAATCAACTTATAATTAAAGCTTCAGTAAGATTTAAGGCTCGTTTATAATTCCACTTATAACAAAATGTCTTGTTATGAGTTAAATAATCTTCCACTTAATCAATATCCATGAATTATTTGATCAAAACTAGCTCCTATATGCTGCTGGAGTGATAATTGTGAGTTATTTTCATTTGAAACAAGACCAAAATTGCTTAACATTTTGTGTTTTTGCAGTGCAACAGCAGTTAGTGGATGATAAAAAGACGTAACCAAACAGTTCACCTTTGCACTTTAAGTTATGATGTCTGATTCGCTGGCAGAAACAAAGCAAAGTTCAGAAGAAAGGGCAGCAACCTTAAAAAGAAAAACAAAAACAAGGCCGTTAAATGTGACTTATGGACAAAAAGGAGCTAAAGTAAAAAGTCTGATTCATGTTGTGCTTTTGTTTGCAGGGCTGGCCAGAGATTGTCAGGATCTGTTTGCACAGGGGCAGCGAGTCAGCGGCGTCTACATGATTCAGCCCGACAACTCAAAACCCTTCAGCGTTCTCTGTCAGATGACGCCTGGTGAGTCGGTTCACTCCATTTCTGAGATTCATCACAAGATATTTTCACAAATTCAAAACAGGAGGGGAAAAACTGATTTGTTTTCTTGTTTTTTCTGCAGATGGCGGCTGGACAGTCATCCAGAAACGCCAAGATGGCTCTCAGAACTTGGACCAGCTTTTGGAGAGCCAACGGGAAGTTCCCTCATCGCCGCGGGGGAAGACCGGCCACGTTTCAGGGACAAGTCGGGCCACTCAGCTCCACTCTCCTGAAAATAGCTCCGGTTTCTAAGACGCAATAAGACGCCGAGTCATTCAACCCAGAGAACATCTGGGTCCTTAACTACTACTGACAGCCTGAAAAGACGCTGACGACGCACATTACTAATGTCTGCTGATGCACTGATGTATGCAACGCATACGAAGAAATGGAGTGTGAGCTGAAACGTTCAGTCATGTTGACTGGGACTTTATTCCCCTTTGTGAGGGAACTTTTTATTACATGTTATCTATGTCCTGTAATTGCATTTTGCTTATTTAATATATTGTTTTTTACTCATTTGATTACAGTTTCAGATGCTTTTTATTTGTATAAATAAAAATAAACATGGAAAATAAAAGCTGGAAGTTACTGTATTTTCTGAGTCACCAATAATGTACATAAAAAAGAAAAATCAACAGGTGATTTAACTTAAATATATTCTTTTTTTCAGTGCATTTATAAGACGTTCTTTAAATAATGCTTGAAAGTTAAAACTGCAATGTTTTAATATAAACACTAGACTTTTTAATATTTAATCCAAACAGGCTGAAATTCAGAGTAGAAACCAGACAGAAAACAAAACTATGGTTTGGTTTTCTAAGAGGTTTGGCAGCAGAAAACAAAGCAAATGGTTTATTTATGTGTTAACTTTTGTCCATTAGTAAAAACTTTAATATTAGAAGCCAGTGGATTTCATTCAATACAAATTTAATTCCCTATATTTTTACTGCAAAAACACAAAATATTAAGTATGTTTTGTTCATTTCTTCAAACATCTTATTTTACCTGAAATGAGGCTAAACTTACTAGTAACTTTTCAGCAATATATAGAAGCTTGTTTTGAATCAATATTTCCTTCGTGCAGATTAAAATACTGACAGATTATTTCACTTATAAAGGGTGAAAAATATGTTTAGAAGTGAAATAATCTGGCAGTGAAACTAGTAGTTCTTATTTCGTCATTATTGAGAAATTGTTTACTTAAAAAAGGTCTATCTTGCTGAAAAGTTACTAAGTAAATAAAAAAGAATGTTGCAATCTTAACCGACCCAAAACCTGACCAGGTTGGTTTGATTTAGTGTCAGAAAGGAATAAAAAGTTGCATGTTTTTTATGGTGTATGTAACTATCTGGGTTCAAATACACTCATATTTATTAAAAGTTCATGTTGAGGTTTTCAAGTCACACAAACGACACTCGGTGTCATTTTAAATCTGAAAAACAGGCCATAGTAGAGCAGAAGGCAGTTATTACAGGGTCCAAGCCCCATCACAACATGTGAATATAAAATAACTAAAACAAAAGCGATTGGGAAGGTGTGCAGTTTAAGCTGAAAGCTTACAAAAACATAAAATAAAGACCACTTTGCAAGATTTGGGGGGGGGGGGGGGAAGATTGTTCACTTCAGTTTATTTCTTCAGTAACAGAGTACATTTCTAACGATTAAGGTCAGCAGATGATAACAAGGCGTTGAGTCTTCTGACTGATTCCCTGATTTATTTTCAATGTGAGTAGGTGCTCCTAAACTCTTGCAAGGCACCTCAGTTGTCGCAAACATCATCGTTCAGGTCAGCTTCTTGGCACAAAGGTAAATATAATGTAATGTGCAAAAAGTCCTCAGCAGCAGGAGAAAGGAAAGCTCTTCAGGAAGTTAAAGCAAGCGATCAAGAACAGGTCCCATATAACTCCCAAAATTTCTAAAAGATTTTTTTTAAATGGTACAAGCTAAGAAAAATGTGGAATTTATATATTCTTTCTGGAATAAATGCATAAAAAACCTGTGACACATAAGACAAAAATCTCATAGCAAAACACGATAAAGTGTGCAACAGTTTGTATTCAAAGACAGAAAAGTGAGTTTTGATTCACAGAAATGAGTTGCTAAATTGAATGGCACCAAAGAACCCCAATAAATCAAATAGTTGTTGAAATGGCCCACAGGTGTATTTTGTTGCATTGCTAATGAGAGTACATAAGGCAGCATTTTAAACATCAAAATTTACTCCTGTTGCTGGATTTCAACACAGAAAATAAAAAGGCTTTAACGTTTCATGATCTGGGTGAACAGCGACCTCTGCTGGCGTCAGAGATTAACCCAACCATTCACTTTACTCCTGAATAATTAAACATGAAAGGCAACCAAACATCTGATAGCTCAGCAATATTTTGATGCTGAAAATGCTGCAGGGACTTTAAGACTGGTGAAGGGCTCTGCAGGTGTGATGAGGTTCGATTGCATTCAGCTGATCATAAAGTCAAGTAAAGTGAGGAAGCAGGTTTGGATAAATGCTGAGAGTGAGAAAAGAGGCAGGAAGGAAGATAAGGTTAGTGCGTGTGGAGAGGCTTATCAGAGGTTCTGCTGGAGGAAGTGCAGCAGACTAATCTCGTAATGCTCTCCGGACTCCGGACACCTGATGCTGTGGCGTTCGTTGGGATAAATCTGGAGAAACAGGAAAAAAAAAATACATTAAATGATGCGTTTGATGCACGAGGACAAAACAAGTCTTTTCAAAATATCTGGCAGCCATTTTGGATATTCTAGCTCAACAAGATTATAATCAATCAATAAAAAGTTATTTTGGACCATTTCTGTTGTTTTGTTGTTTTTGTGTTTTTTGTTTACTTGAAAAATCTGAATGAAACTAATTATTTTTAAAAATTTCTTCCTTAATTTTCTAGTACTGAACAGGTCAAGTTTAACAACCCAAACAAATTTAAGACCAACTCTGTCAAAATAAAACGTTAAAATTAAAAGTTAAAACGTGGCCCTGAAATCTTTTTGGACATCTGAGCGTTCTAAAACAAAATCTGTCCAAAGCTAAAAAAGCAACTAAATACTGATAAATAATTACTAAATATTGATACATACTGAGTCTCTACACAATAATGACAAAAATCCACTAAATTCAAAACTCAAATTATTAATGTTTGCTACAAATTTACGTTGGATATTTTATTAAATCAGGCTCCCGACGTCAAACTGGTAAAAACACAACCTGGATAAATAGATGAACAGATGAATGAACGGATGAAAGAATGATTGGACATTTAGACAACAGGCCAATGAATCCGAATCTGTTTCCAGAATCATCCAAAAACATCCAGGCCTGATAAATTCAGTCATCAGACTCCAGATGTTCCAGATGAACTGATCTGGAATCTCCTATCAGGTACCTTTGCTGTCCAATTATTAGTGACCTTCCTGGTTAAAAATCTTTTCTCCAGCCAAACACCAGCGCAGGTTTCGTCAGCGTACCTGAAGGCTGTACGGCTTTCCTGCTCGGATGAGCTGAGACACCAGGAAGTTAGTGTGGAAAAAGTGAACATTCTCGTCTAGAAACCCGTGAAGGATCAGCAGTCGGTTCGGCCTGCAGAACGCACAGAGATACATGTCGGCCATTTTTAGTCATTTACATTCACAGACCGATTAGCAGCATATTATACTGGTAATATAAAACAAGCATCAGATTTATTTAATTGTCAAGCCAACCTCAAGAAAACTTGCAAAACAAAATATTTTCTGCTAATAATCTAAATCTTATCGAAATGCATCATTTGCTACAAATGATCAAATATTCACTTGAGGAATATTATGATATTGCACTTCAGGCAATGAAATGTTAATTTTCTAATTTAAAACTTAGCCGTTTATTTGGATCTTTTAGTGTATTTTCAAAATTTTATAAAATGATAAACCTACAGAATATGCAAATTAATAAATAGTTCATTCAAGATTCATCAATTTTCAGAGCAAAAATTGATTAATACTGAGGCGCAGGCGTCAATATAATGTGTTTTTATCAGGTAAAGATGATTTTGAAAGCGTGAATTGTTTTTTTATTCTCACTCATTGGGAAGTTTGTCAACATGCAGAGCGACGGAGCACGCTTCGTATCCCTTCTGGTTTTTTTCTGGCGTGTCCAGATATCGCTCTGTGTAGCCGGTGTCGTACGCCATCCACAGCGTCACCGGCGCTCCGGCGACTGCGACCTGATCAATACACAAAAAAATTATGTCTGATTGATCCTGCGTCAATTAGAGAAACACAAGTTACAATTAGTAGAGACTAAATGTTTCTGATTTCCTGCAGTCACCTTAAATATGTCGGGTCTGTGGATGAGGCCCATGAGGGAGAGGAATCCTCCGTACGACCAGCCGTGGATGGCGACGCGGCTCAGGTCCACAAACTTATACTTGTCAGCAATGTAGTGCAAACCCTCCACCTGGTCGTCAATCTCCACCAGACCCTGGATAAAGAAGAACCGAATATCCTCACCATTCTCTTTAAAATCTAATTTTCTACACAGAACACTGGGAACTGTAATTTTTTAAAAACAATTCTCTAAATTTTATGTTAAGTAATGATTTACTAGGGCAGAAAAGATTAATCAGATTAATCGTCAACAAATTTAGTAATCAGTGACAAAAAAAATGCCATTTGCTGAAAGATCAACACAGTAATTAAGCCAAAATATATAAAAGTATATACAGACAACCTACATTTAACATTCAAACATTCTTTTTTTGTAAATATGTTCTCAATTGGCATAGTCTTCGTTTCATCTGGCTCAAAAAATCCCTATTAAGGGCTGTTTGAAATCCAATTATTGATTGGTTAATGAAAAACACGACATATATTTTGCATTTAAGATAAAAAAAACAAAACAAAAACATTATTTTTCTGTAAATATGTTCTACGCAGAACTCTTTACGCAAGTTACTTTTTTGCTTCATCTATTTCAAATTTTGTAAAAAAAAAATCTCCATTTGGCTATTCATTTATTAATTGGCTAATCCAAAAGATAATCCACAGATTAGCCCTACAATGCTCAGATTTTAGGTCAGGCAGAAAAGATGAAGATTTTCACATTTCTTGGCTTCAAATGATCAAGTACACACTAAAGGAAGTGTTGAAGTTTATGCAATAAGATGTTTATTTTCTTATGTAAAAAAGGAAAAGGATTATTTATTCGCATATTTAATTGTATTTCTAATATTGTATAAAAAGACTTAAATGATTAACTTTTTAGGGGGGGATCTGATTAATCGTTAAAGCAGTCGATTGATCTAAAATAACCATTAGTTGTGGTTTCTGAAGGTACCATTTTGTCCTTCACAGCTCCTTCAAACTTGAGTCCTCGTTGGCAGGATCCCCGCCCGTCGATGACCAGCACCACGTAGCCCAGGCAAGCTAGCGTGCTTAGCCGCAGGTACTTCACTCCTTTATAGGAGTTATTCACCAGCTGCACCTGGACGGAGAGCAAAGGGTTAATTCCATGTCATATTTTAACTTAGTTTTAGTCAATTTTAGTCACAGTTTAGATCAGTTTGATCACTGTTCTACTGTTTGTGATGTTTATTTTAAAGTGGAAGAGATCAAACCTGAGGACCGCCGTAGACAAAGACAACAGTGGGATGCTTCCTTCCAGCCACCAGGTTGTTTGGTTTGTACAACATGCCGTAGAGCTCAAAGCCCGACTTCCCAGTGAAGCTAAAGATTTCTGGAGGCGGAGCGTCAAAGTGGTACGCTATAAACAAAACACAGGAAATTAAACTTCTGTCACAATATCCGCCATAAATATTAATCCTGCATTATGTTTGAGTTGAATTATTAGCCATAATTATATTAGTTTAAGCACCAGAAGACTCCATCATGCTGGCCCAGAACTGAGGTTCTTTGTGCAGCGGGTCGCCGTCCCCGACCAGCTTATAGATGTGAACACAGGGAGCGGTGGTCAAACTGCTGAAATGGCTAATAAACATATCAAAGGTCTGTGTGGAGAAAGAAGGAAAAGGCTAAATTAATCACCCATAACATCTCAGATTTATTAAGAAATCAATAATTAGTCGTGCGCCGTATCAAAATAAAATCTGATTTTTTTCATATATGTCTGATATTAATCATTTTTTCTTGCTTTCCTTTCTAAAAAAGAAAAAAAGTGGCTTTTATTTCAATCATCTGCTCTCGAGTTGTACAACAGAGCTGAGTTATGAAATTTTTTTAAAATAATGAAAATATAGTCATAATATTAGCAGAATAAAAGCACATTTTTACCCAAATGTCTTTAAATTACAAGAAAAAACTTTAATGAGAAAAAAGTTTCTAGAATTATAAAAGAGATGTGACCAGCTGAGTCCATGTGATTTTCTTCAAGTAAAACTCAGTTGTTGCTCAATTATTTCAAAGTCCTGTGATAATAATTTGATGCTGGTTCGATAAAAGATGAATTATTTCCTTATCTGTGAAACAAAAACCAACTTATAACTTCACAAAATGCTCAACATAAACTAGCAGGAAACGTAAACTAGATAATTCAGAGGAGTTTGTGTCAGTCGGTACCTGGCTCACTGAGCAGCTGTGGGAGAATCCGGGTTTGGTGAGTCTGACGATTTCCCCCGGCGTCTCGTAGCTCACCACGTACAGATGATGCTCCAGAGGAGAGTCTTTGGTTCCCTGGAAGTAAACCAGCTTCGCCGCCTCGTCAACCCAAATCTGAGGGCTGCAGGAACGCTACACCAAATATCAGACAACAAGAACATCCAGAGTTTATTAGGAAAGAGCTTTGTCCTTTTAATTTACATTAAATTTCATTATTATTTATATAGATTTACAGACTGCAAAGGTCTCTTTGAGAAGATACTTGCTTATATTTCACAGGCCATTAGAGAAAAATTGTTTCCACAAAGGATTCTAACAAACAGTCAACTTACAATCAGCTGTCAATAAACAGTTTAGGAGATTAAATTTCATTCAATCGATTAACTAATAACGTCCGCTCAGACCTTCTGGATGTGTTTTTTTTCTACTTCCTGTTTTGTTATTTGTTTGAAAAATATGTCTAAGTTTAATAATGAGAGAAAAGAAAAAAGTTTATTTTGAATTTATTATAGTTTAAATTGCTAAACTATTATGCATTTTTTTTTAACTTTATGAACTTAATGTTCCTTCTTGATGCAAGAATAAACTCAAGTTTTTATGAAAACAGCTGCTTGTCAGTTAATCAACTTCAGATTAACTCATTAAGTGACAACTTGTTTGTACAACTTGTTTGTACAAGTTGTCACTTGAAAATAAGTTATCACAGGGAAATATTGACTTTAATCAGCTGTAAAAGCTTGAGATGTTTACTAAAAGTTTAACTGGGGTGAAGCTTCACCTTTGCTCCGTGATTGGCCAGCACCTCCCACTCCCCACTGGTCACAGTCACCTCCTCTTTAACTGGACACTTAAAATCACCTGATGGAAGAAAATGTCATATTTAAGCTGAATATTACAACGTAAATGTTTCTTCTTCAACATGTTTCTGTGAGGCGTTACCTTCAGAGTGAGTGTATCCTGTGGCCCAGTCGTATTTGCCCCGCTGTAACACTGAGGTGATCTTATACAAGTGGCAGAAACCCGTTTTAGACTCGTTCACTGTGATGAAGGTGAACTCGTCATCTGATGTTTGGAGGAAAGGATGGAAGATGTCGTGCACCTGCAGCACAAACAAACAGAAAATTTATTCAATTTTCGCCTGTTTGTTACCATTAAATTCTTCAAATTAACACATTTTAACATCTGACAACCTAAATAAAAACTAAAAGTTTTTTTCAAATTATGTGTTTGTGACATCACTTTGAATGAATATTCATTTTAATTCAGACACATTGGAGGGTTTACAGATCTGCCTTTTTGATAAAATATCTGCTATATGTTTAAAGAACTATTATTTTATTTTGTTTCATACTTTAACATAAGGAGAGATGGAGTTTTTTTGCAATAAGGTGGGTGGAAACATTTTCTTCTATGGCAGGGGTGGGCAACGCCAGACCTCCAGGGCCGGTCTCCTGCAACTTTTAGATCTGTCTCTTCTTGAGTCAAATAATGAGATCATTAACTGGACTCTGGAGAACTTGACAGCACTTAGGAGGTGAGTCAGTGATTTAATTCAGCTGTGTTGGACTAGGGAAACGTCCAAGAGTTTCAGGACACCGCCCCTCAAGGACCAGGATTGCCCAGGATTTAAATCTATTTTTCCTTTCTTTTTGTCATTGGGTTGGAAACGTTCTACATTTTCAGAATCAGAAATCAGCTTTATTTGGCAGAAAAAGATTTTTAAATTCGATTTCAAGTGGAAGAAATTAAATAAAGTTAAATTTCTCACAAAGATAAAGAGAGAAGAAAGTTTATCTGTTCACACTATTGCAAAAAATGTTGCCTCTATTTTAAAATCTAAAAACAGAAATAGAACAATGATTCTTTAGTAGATATTTATCAAAATATGTAAAATTCAAAAGATTGCAGCTCTAAACCAGTTTTATTCATCTGGACTTTGAAAGAGGGAAAATGTCTCATTCAGGTGAAGGTTGCAGATAGTTGATCCAAACCTTTAAAGTGTGACAGAAAAGCTGATGTATAATCCTTATGGTACTTTAGTCGTTTTGAATTCCTTTAAGCAACGTTTAATTTTCTACAACGCCGCTGTAAGACAGTCTGAGACAAAACGGTGATTAGGAGCTCACGTTGATCCAGATGTCGCTGGTTTCTCTGTAGATGATGAAGGGATGAACCGAGTCGCCCAGAGCCTCCAGGCTCTCCCGTCTTTTCGCTTCGTCCTGTTGAGCCGGGATGAAAAGCGCCGGAGGAAGCAGGACGAGCTGAAGGTTCTGCTGCCGTCGGTCCATCATGACCGCCCACGCGCTGACAGAAACGGAGAGGAAGAGCCGTGACTCGCAGCAGGAAGCCTAGCTTAAACCGCGTAGCAAACTGAGCTACGGTTGAGTTTTACCAACTTACTATCGGCCGTCTTTTGTCCATCCGGCTCTAGTGATGTACTCGATGTTGGGAAACAGGCAGTTAAAAGGAACAGGCAACACTTTCTCCTGCGTGCTGACGATCTGAGAAGAAAACGACGTCACATCAGTCGAAACTCCGTCTGGACTTCTAGGTTAAACTTACAATGTAATGAGGACTCACCTTTCCAACACTGTCTGCCCTGATTTCAGCTATCTTCAAAGTGATTTCAGGATTGTCACTGCCTGAAAATTAATTAAGCTTGATTACAAAACCTGCTAACATTTCTTGGCAGCAGCTCTGTGAGTTTTAAATGGCAATATTGCTCTCTGCTGCCTTGAAGCTGCAGTACATAGCTTTCATAAAATTTATGTTTTTTACATTACATTTTTATGTATAATAAGAGACAGATGATCTGAAAATACCGACAACCTCCACATACTCCATGTGCTAATATCACCATCAAAAACAACCAATCAGGGCCAAGAGGAGGGTCTTATTGCTGTCAGTCAACCTGGTGAACGTGCTGCTAAATATGCAAATGACAGAGAAACAATTCACCATTACAGAAAACTTTTTATAAGCCATAATTTGTGGCCATCCTAATTAGCCAGAGGATTCATAGAATGCTGTGCTGACAGGGAGAAGCTGTATCGTAGCGCACATGGGCATGATTGACAGCACTAAGACCCTCCCCCTTGCTGTTTGTTTCTAGCTAGCACAGGGAGAAGACAGAGGTGCTTGATTTTTTTCACAGATTATTTGTCTCATACCAAACTGTCACAACACAGTGACATTTTCAACAAATATGTAAAAATAAATATATTCTAAAAAAAGAAAAATACTGCAGCTTTAAGCACAGTATGTTTTTTGGGGGACGGGGGGAGTGTTTGCATAGAATCCATGGAGCAAGAAAGTAGCATCCAGCCCACTACCAAAAGGGTCACACTTACTCAAGACAGATGCAAAAACGGCTAGCTAGCTAGCAAGTATCAGTAGCTTGTTGCTAGTAGCATTAAAGCCTTGAATGCAGTGGGTGATGATGACTTATATAAAAGTCCAATAATAAAAAACCTAAATAGCCACCACAAAATTTAAGATCTGTGATTAATGTATTAAAGAAAAACATTTTCTTTAATGAATTCAAGACATTTTAAGGCCTTGATTTTAGATACATGAATTTAAGGCTTCATGGACGCCTTGTACAAACAAGAAACAGCATTGATCAAGTACCAAACAGACGTCTAGTATTTCTTGTGTGATTGCTTAATTAGATTCTGAACATGAAAATATGTCTATGAATCTGGTTCATAGACAGGAAAGTTGGTTAATCTGATAAAAGTGAGTTATTTTTGGACTAGTACCTGCTCGTGGGTATCTGTAGACGTCGGTTTTCCGCTCCTCCAGAGCCGGAGATGGAACATGGATGATCTCCACCTTCGACTCGTCCACCTCCTCATACAGAATCTGCAGAGTTTTACCGCCATCAGGCTCTGAGTCAAAGAATAATACAAATAGAAATACATTAGGCAATCACTGAAAAGGTAATTTATTCAGTAATTTGATTAAAAACAGATTGAACATGATTACACTCAGAGCACTGAATTTTCAAGGTTTTATTTAGGTTATTTTGAAGATTATGGCTTAAAGTATATTCTCAGATTCAATTTCCATAATTTTTTTGCTTTCTTTCTAAAACAAAAAAAATTCAAAAGAGAGAAAATATCTTCAAAAGTAGCTTTTATTTGAATCATCCTTTCTGTTAGTTGTACAACAGAGTATTTGGCCAAGACGACGAGAATATTTGTTTAATCATGAAAATATAGACATAATATTAGCAGAATAACATTAAAATTAAGAAAAAATATTTGTTCCATAAATCTGTTCCATAAATCTAGATATGATATTAAATGAACTTTTCAATGATGAATTTATGACTAACATAAATACCTGCCAGAAATAAAAATAAATAAATTGAAACTGATTTGTAATTACAGTTCTCAAATCATCAAAACATTAAACAAAAATTAAAAAACAAAAATATGATGATATTTACCTTCGTGTGCGGCTGGAGACCACCAGTAACCAGTGAAGCGATCAAACTCTTCCTGAGTGACAAACGTGGCGACCCCAGCTGATTTAGGATCGTCTTTAGGGTTATTAATACCTGCAACAATTAAAAAGAAATATGAAAAAAAAAAGTAAGTAACACATTTAATAAAGAAACAAAATGTAATCTGATCCAGTCCAGACCTTTGTGGCAGAATGTGAGTCTCCTCTCTTCTCCAGTCTCTGTGTTTGTCACCCAAATGTCGTTGTTGTTGATAAAACCGATGAAGTTGGGGTCCCCAGGGCAAATTTTGGGGTCCATTCGTGTGCCTGAGTTCTGGCTCTTGATCTCCATGGGGTTCATTGGAGAAGTCTGGAAAAACACAAGCCAGAAAACAAAATTGTATGTTATAGATAATAGTTATAATATGACCAAATGTGAAAAAGTCTGAAGAGGCAAGAATATATTTTTTAATTTTATGTAACATTTTAGTTTTGAGTGATATTTAAGTCACACAGATTAAAGAATTACATTTGTTTTCATTAAAATACATAATATTAGTTAAATCATTTATAAAAATCTGCCTGTTACAGAAGTACTTATGCCAAACTATATATTGTACAAATCATTTTACATCTCTAAGGGTTAAAGAGTTCAAGGAGAAACGTGAGCAAAGTGCTGAACATAAAGACTGAAAACTGCACATCGTGTTTTCTCTGTATGCTGATGAACCGAGGGAGTCCCTCCAGTGGGAAGAGCTTCAGCTGCAGTGAACAAAGCAGCAGCAGGAGTTTCCCTGGTGGCCGTAACGACCTTTTAATATCACTATGCGCTTGCAGAAGGGAAACCTTCAGGGTACAAAAATAAGCAACGTTCCTCTCTACTTTTCCTTTCGATTGGAACGAAGGACCCAATGATCCGTTTATCAAATTAAATCAGTGACTGCTCGCTCAAATAAATGGCTTTTTACATTTTTACCCTGGATAATTATCTGTAAAAATGTCTTTCTTTCCCACAGTGTCTGAGCTAAATGAGCTACAGATGGTTAAAATGCGTCCCCGGAACCAGAACCACAAATGGAGAAGAAGCGTTCAGCTTCTATGCGCCACAAATCTGGAACAAACTTCCAGAAAACTGCAAAACAGCCGAAACACTGACTGCCTTTAAATCTACACAAAAAACCCACCTGTTTGGAGTTGATTTTGAAACATAGTTAATGAAACATTAATCTATATTTTGATGCGTAACGTCACCTCTTGACAAAATGTAATGCATCAAATGTTGACTGTGTGCTATGACTTTATAAAAACACAAAAATACAATAAAAATCACTTCAAACTGCTTTGTTGCTGAAATGTGCTAAACAAATAAACCTGATTTATTGACTGATTGATAGAAATAACTCCTGCTATGAACATGAAGAAGTCTTCGTGAATGTTTATGACTGTTTTCATTTAATAATTACACTTTTCATGCAACTTTGCATTAAAATTTTCATTATTTACCAAATGACATAAACATATAACCAAATATTTTAGCTTTCCAAACCGTCTCCTGGCAACTGTGATGCAATAAACCCAGAGAAATCCTGTAATTATGCATTTGTCCTTTGACTCACAATGAAAGAGTTGTTAGCACCGTCCCGACAGTAGAACAGGCTGCTGTTGGCCTGGAACAGGAAGAGCCCAGTGGGTTGGTGGTAGTCATAGGCGGTGATGCCAGATACCCCCAAACGTTTTCTCTCTCGCAGCAGTTCCTCCTCCCGAGAGAAGCCCCCGTGGTGAGGACTGGCCTGGGGTCAGAGGTGACCGCGGGACACAGAGCGTGACACACCAGGCCGATCATAGCCAGGAAAAAAAAGAATCAGTGGGACAAGATGAGATGCACAGCAGCCGCTTTCTGTTCGCTGTATTTGAAAATATTTTTCATCTAAGCACTTAAACTCCTATTTTAACATTAAAATATGTAAAAAGATGCAAATAAATAATTGAATTCCTTTTACATCAGAAAATAAACATTTTATTCCCTGAAGTGCTATAAAAACATAAATATTCTTCTAACATCAACATGTTTTGCTGATCTGTTTGTTTAGTTTGTGAAAAACAGATTAATAACTGAATAGTAAACGGTGATTAATAAGAGATGTTTTAAACAGAATTTAAAAGCCTCCTAACTATGGCTTCAGAATCCGAGATGTTGTTCCAGAGGATTCAGCAGTGGAGGTCGATCAGCTGCAGCCGCCCAGGAGCGTCTGAGGCACAGACTGGTTCAGAGCAGTCTGCTTCCTGAGGACTCAGTGGAGCCCCCTCTGATGGAAACTGGACCTCAGTGTCCTCTTTCTCATAATATTGCAACCCAATATTCAGCTGAACTTCAACTTCTGTTGAAGTTCAGCTTCAACAGAAGTTCAGTTGAAGCTGAACTTCTGGATAGAACATATCTACAAACAAAGAGGGTTTATCTTTTACATTAAATGCAAAACTTTTGTACAGTTTTTGCTCTGGAACATTTTTTTGAGTCTATACTTCAGTTTACGATTAATCCAATAACTGATCACAGAGCTACCACCACAAACTCTCTTTACCTGAAAATGGTCCAGCATCGGTTTCCATGTCAAAACGAGCAGCGCATCTTTGCGGACCTTCTTGGGAATGTCGGAGTAGAGCAAAGCGTTTTCTCGGCTGGCGTAAGGCATTCCTGTCAGGAAGAAACACCAAAGATCTGTGAGATTATCTCCAGATAATGGCGACGTCTCTGGTGGTAGAAGTTTCTAAATAAAATCTAATTTGTGTTCAGGTTTGTGAGCCTTTAGCACTTAATTAATGATTCATAATAAAGTGGTTTGACAAACAGCAATTCAACTGACTGGCTGCTGATTGCTGTTCATGAAACGTTAAACTCTCCTGTTTCTTGCAGCAGAACGTCTGACCTCTATTAACACAAAATGGAAAAACTGAATTATGCCAACAAAGCAGAAATTGTGTCCCTGTGCGTGTTCCCCATTTTCTCCAGCTGCACACAGGAAGCAGCCTGAGTGGCTCTGCGGACGTGAAATGGGTTCGTAAACAGACGCAGGCCGGATCCTCTGACTCACACCGAGGGCAAAACCCGCTAAAGACACCAGAACACTAATTTGTTCAGCTTCTACATTTATTATGGCCATTTCTTCTAACAGCAGTTTCTGGCATTTACTTTGATTTCTGTTTCAAAGGCAAACAATATTATATGTTTTGCCAGTTAATTTGTTGGTTTTCTTTCCTAATCAGTTCAGTCTAAATGACGTTCTGCAAGAAACATAATAGTTAGTCTGGGTAGGCTTGTCGCAACAAACAATAAATCAATAAATCGCACGATAAATGAAAATTATTGACCTCGTTTTAATTTATCGGCTTTTTGTTTCTTCCTGCCTTTTTCTCTTTCTATTGATGACACTGGATGAAAAAGGCCTTCCTCATTTCCTGGAGTGAACAGGATTTGCCCAACTTCTCTATCTAAATCTATTGATTATTGATATAGATACAGACTTCATAATCTGAACTCTTGGTTGAATGTAGTTTTTATTTCCACTTTGGTTTTATGTTGTTTCGTTTTTATTCAAATATACTTTTTGTTAACGGAGACAGAGAGTCCACTTTATTGATTTTTGGTTGTTTTGTTTATTTTCTTTAACAGTTCCAGTGTTAAGTGTTATTTTGACAATAAAGTGTATTTATTTTTGGCAGGACGTGCATTATTATGTCATTATCATTACATTAGCTTTAATGGTCTTCAAGCAATATTATTGTTTATTGTTTTTGAGACAATTAATCGCTCAGTAAATTTGTTACTGTGACAGGCCATTTTATGTCAACAGTGGCATTTCTTTTATTATTATTTCATTAAAAGTTTTCTGCATGTCCAAAGTGTGGCCTGGGGGCCATTTGTGGCCCTCGGAGTAGCTTATTGTGTCGATAAATAAATTGTCTCAGAAATTACTGAGGTAAACGATAACATTGTTTGTTGTTTTGAGACCTTTTTCAGCAACTGTATTGAAAATGGCTTAATAATGTAAGTTCTTGCTCTCAAAGACCAATAAACTTTAATGTTGTGATGAGCTGTTAACGCTGGAGCTGAAGATATCTAAAATATTAAAAATGAATAAACAAAACAACGAATAAAAGAGAAATAAAAACCACACACAAGCAAAACCACAAATTAAATGGATTATAATGTCTCTAAACAAACTTTTCCTTCAAAAAAATAATAATCTGAATTGAAACAATAAGGCTCATTTTAATTGATCATGCAGTAAATTGATTTTCTTATTGGGACAGGTTTACAAAACAAGTCTTTTTCTTCCATTATTTTGGTTTTTGTTTTAATGTTGTAGTAATTTGGGCCACAAATCTCCAGTGACTTTTTATTCACAGACAGACATTGTCAAACCCAATAATTAAAATCAGCCAAATACTGTCAAAGGTTTTCAAAGATATTTCTCAGTTTTGTTGCTGAATAAGTTGAATTGATTTCTTAACCAACAATTTAGGAAATAGTCCAACTTTGAAGCTTTTCTAAAATAAATGTTAAAATTGTTTGCTGAGCAGGTAAGGAGAAGAGAATTCACAAATTATTTTGCATTTTTAACTGAAAGAATTGAAAATAAACTGTGGCTCCTTGTGCAAACAGTTTGGACAACAAAACAAATCGTTTGTTTTTTCACTACCTCGGCCCTTTCCGGAAATAAAAACCCGTTTTTGTTGGTTTCCGTTCTTACCGAGGTAGTAGATGCGGTGGGAGTGCGGACTGGCCTCGTCTTTCTGGACGAACTGGAAGTCGTGCGGTGCCTTGTTGATGACCACTCCCGTGTTTTTGCGGCTGCTGTGGATGATCTTCCGCAGGCCGTCCCAGGAGTGTTTCTCCACCTGGAACTGGGTGGGATTCACGTCCTCCATCTCCACCACCTCTGTGCTGTCTGAGAGCTCCCCCACTCCCGTCATGCCTGCCAGCGCGTCTCTGATGCTGCCGACACAAGAAGATTTATCTCAATACTGGATACTGACATATTGATACAGACCTTTATGCTTTTCAATTCTCAGTACTTCAGTAATTTGAAATCATGTATTTTCACAAGAGGACAGGAGACGGGGATGAAGGGAACTACTTTTTCTTCCGCCTGATAAACGTGTAAAGCGTCCTGATGCTGCTGAGTCACTCAGACTCAATGACAGAAGAAGTCATGCAAGGAGATATTTCAGCTTGCATTTTACAGTAGTTCATAATAATTAAACAAGGATTTATTTCAGTTGTGTTATTACTTTCCAAATTTCCTATTTTTTTTGTTTGCAACAACTTTTTCACAATTTTTTAAGATGTTTTGTTGTTAACAGAGCTTAGCTGATACCTCAATGTACTTGAGTTTATATTGAAGAGGGATGTCAAGTGTTCTTTTTTTTTTTAGCTTTAATAGGAAAATTAAGTGGTTTTTGACCCAGATAAATAAAAACCTCTTACCTTTTCTGGCCGTCTTCTGTTTTGTCGTCAGTTTTCAGCCTCTTTATCTTGTGCATTAACTGTTCAACAACCTTTAGCCAGATCCGACCGCCTGCAAAACAAGGTAATGATATAGAAATTATAGAAATGAAATATAAAGGCTTGTTCTGGAATAACAAATATTTCCAGACGTTTACAGAAGCCTAAAGGAAAGTTAATTGTGACTTAAATTTGTGGCACATTGCCACCGATTGTGGGGCTGGGCGATACAGCTTGAAAATAAAATCAGATTTTTCCATACAACGTCCAATTTGAATACTTTTGGTTCTTTCTCAGTTTCTTCTTTTCAAACTAAATATTTTCAATCTTCTCTTCTGCGAGTTGTGTGACAGAGTATTAGGGCCATGCCTTATTTATAGTCATAATATGAGCAATGATGAGGCAATTTTACCATAAAAAGTCTTAAAATGACAAGAAAAATACATTGTAATGAAAAAAACTTCAGCTCAGTTTGTGGTTCTTTCTTCCAAAGTCCTGCTGCTGATAATAATTTGATAAAGTGTTGAAATATTTTTCTTTTCTCATCTGTAAAACAAATACCAAACTATTAACTTTTTAAAATGATTTTTCACATTGAAGCTCTCATAAAAGTTTTACTTAATTCTACTAATATTGCAACGTTATTCTGGTAATATTAACACTTTATTCTCGCATTATATCGACTTTGCCACACAACTTTATTCTGGGATTACTACGACTCTGTTATTGTAATATTATGACTTTATTCCTCCAATTGAAATAAAAATCTTGGCTATATTCCAAATCTGTGATTAATCAATAAAGTGGATTGATCGCCCAGCCCTACCTGATCACATACTGAAAACAGCGAGTTTTTCCTAAGCTGCTTCCTGGAAGATCCGCTCCTCTTCAGCTGATCGGCACCAATGTTCTGGTTTCTCACCACATGTGAATCAGCTGCAGCCCTGACAGCTTGACGTCTGTGTCACAACGGTGGCAAATATTACACTGCAACTCCATATTGTACTGCAGGATGTCTCCGGCTGCTTGTTTCTGGCCTAAATGACCAGAAAATTCAGCTGCATTTACCAAAATAAATCAGCTTAAATGATTGAATTATGAAGACTTTTTAAGTACTTCTGAATAGGTTTAGCAAACCAATGGAAAACCTTGTTTATTTAAGTCAAATTAAAACCCATTAAAATATTTGAAAGCATAAGTTTCCATAAAATACTCAATTAATACTAACATTTTTCAGTTTTAGTTAGGATAACCAAAATTACTTTTTGCAATAAATAATCAATCCATTAATCACGAGTTCAAATGAGCCTGATAGTTTCAATTCAGATGATTCAGATTTATTGAAGAGAAATTTTGCCTACAAAGCCATTTTATTTTTAATTTCGGTTGTCTGTTGGTTTTATTTCGGTTCATTAATAATACCACATAATTCTGTAATTATACAGAAATTATAATTTCTGCATAATTCTTTTAAAAATTGGTCTGATGTAATATTCCTAAATGCTTCTTTTCCATTATATCCAAGCAGAGAAATCATAATTAATAGAGATGAAGTTTAAACCAATTTATTTTTTAAGGCAGGGCCTCCAGAGCCTAAATAACAGGCTAAAATGATTCAGATCCCATTTTTGAAGATCATTTTAAAAATGTGCAGATTGAAATTTCAAAGTATGACACTAAAAGTAATAATAATACATTTATAATCTTTCTTCTTGTCATTTTGTTTACATAATTTCCCATACAAGAAAATTAATCTATCTTGTTTTTGCATAAGTTTTATGTTTTTCTGTAATTAATAAACTAAAAACACACATCATTTTCTCAACAAAAACTCTAAATGTTCTCTATTCAACAGGTCTTTTTTTTTAATTATTTGCAGCTCCAGGTTTCAATGAGCAGGACTGGATACAGAAATGTTTTTTCAAACGCTAACGATTACAAACTGACTCCACTCTCGAGTGATTCTGAACCATTTCGATTCGTTTTGTTGGTGTAAACCTGCAGTTTGTCCAGGTTCTAACAGTTCATCTGGAGCTACTAAATCCTGGAAGCTCCTCAGTTGTGTCATTAAAACATAAACTCAGTTTGACACTCGGGTAAACCTTGAAGTGACTCACTGAGTGACAGGAAACATCTGGGTGAACATCCAACGTTCGTATAAACCCGGTTTCGACCCAGTCAGTGCATCATCATCATCAGCCGTTGGGTTTTAAGCTAGCTAGCACAACACGCACAGTAAACAGGACCAAAAGGGATCTAAACGGAGTTAACGGCGTTCAAACTTTCTGCCCACAGACCTTGAAAGTTTGTCTCCTCCTCTCGGTTCGAGCGTTGCGGTCCAAGCGGGGAGTCGGAGCCGAATAAGCCGAGGAAGTGGGCAACTTTCCCGGGGGGCAGCTAGCCGCTCAGCGCTAATGCTTTAGCAACGCGGAAAGAGACGGACGGCGAGTGGAAATCACGCTGAAACCTTTACCCCGGATATGTTGGGGCTTGGAAATTCAGCAATAAAATAAAACATTTTAGAAAACGGTTTTGTTAAATACACCTTGGATTTATGATTTATTAGTCTAAATAAAAAAAAAAAGTCTACTTTTAACACAAGAAACTTTCTTTTTGCTTAAAAAAAGAAAGCTAACTATGACTGCTGTTGTAGTTAATAGTAATTTGAATAATTCACGATATAAACAGCCAACCAACACAAACTTGTGGAGCAGCAACCAGGGCTGGATTCAGCAGAATATGGGCCCCTGGGCTGGAGCCAATTTGGTTCCCTCACCACTGAGGAAAAATTATTTTACTAATGCAAATTAAAGTACATAAATAGGTATTGTAATATCAGCAGGTGTGAACTGATGCATATTGTGTAAAATTGGCTTTTGGCGCTTTAGATCATATTATGTTACTCCGTCATCAAAAACATACGCCGAGTGTTTCCTTGATTTTTTGCATGAAATGTAATTAAATCTCCCATGGGAACCATTCAGCTTCACAAAATGCCTGAGTGGACCTAGCATCACCTTCAGTTTCCAAGCTTCCGCCTTCAGGCTTGCCCATTGAGCACCTTCAGACTAGTCAGCAGCAATTAGCAAACACATGGTGGAACTGTGCATCTTCTGAGCTCATTACAGATGCTACTTCTCAGTGCAACACTAGTAAAAACATTGTTAAAGAATTAAAAGATGTTGATATGACTTGCTGAAGGCAGAGTTTAGAAAGAGCAGGTGTTTTTAAAGAAACAAAGTTCCAAATTCAAGACATTAAATCAGGAAGTACAATTTCTTTTAAGCCATATTTGATATACATTTTATAAGAACTGATGGGATAAATAAACCCACACACTCGATACTGCTCCGAAACAGTGACACTGGTTTCTGTGAATGTCAACATAGCTTTTTGTATTCCCATTAATAAAAGACCCCTCTTTATATTATTGTTTGCAAAGTAGAAAAAAATTTATGGTTATTGTCATGTTGTTCATATTCCATATTTTTAAATAGACCAACATTACCCATCTATCCAATAAGTCACTGACTTTGTTGTTTTTACATTATGAGAATAAAGTAATTATATTACAAGAGTAGTTGTTTGATAATAGTCAGAATATTAAGATTATTCTCCAAATATATTCTCCAATATTTTCTTGTATGGGTTTTTCTACATGGGGTTTTATTTTAATGTTATATATGTTAAGTTTGTCAACATTTGTTTATTCTTTGAATTTATTTTGTTTAGTCAAGTTGTTTCTCCAGACATTTAATGGACTCTTTGCACGTCAGTTTCCGTGTTCGCGGAAAAGTGGCTCAGTCGTTTCCGGTCTGTTGAAAATGTCATTTTACACTTGGTGCTTGTAGAACTTGGCCAAGGCAACAATTAATGATGTACATCGATCCGGAGCCCCAACAAGAAAGCTGGAGAAAGGTTTTAAGATGTACGCCTCGTTATACATTCACAGATACGAAGGTGAGTTTTACTTTCTTTACTTTGTGGCTAACATTAGCTTTATTCTATCCGCTGGACCGATAACCAGGTTAATTTTTCTGTTTTGTTAGAATAAATGGAGCGAACGTCAGTGTGTGTCATGAAATCAACCTACTGGACCCGAGGTAGACACAAAACAGATAAATGCTCATACCAAGGAGCCCAGTTTCATATTCCACCCATAAGAAAAAGAATATTAACTATTTCTATCTAAAAATCTAAGTTCATAAGCAGAAACTACAGCTAAGTCAGCAGTTGTTATTCACAATTTACAATAAATAGTCTTCAATAATTTTTTTCCACAGAAACAAAAACCAAACATTTATTTTAATCTTAAAACATTTATTTTTGTAATAATTTGTCCTTTTTTTTCTTTTTGCATAAGTGCAAAAATGCACCCAAAACAGCCACCTGAGGGAAGTCTACATCTTTAAATAAAAAACAAGCAAAGTGTACATTTATAGTACAAAATTCTCTTTTTTTAAAAAAATTGCACAGTTTGTGTATAATATATATATATTTATATATATTATATATATTCATAATCTCCATTTTAAACAAACTTTAAAGGCTCAGAAAGTAAACAAAAATTCACCAAATGAAAAATAAAAACATTTTTTCCCTAGAATTTAAAGCTGAGAAAAATTTAAACCCTGTTTTTTTTCCATTTGCGTCCACCATAAATATACATATTTAAATGCAAGTCTCTTTACATATAAGTCTCTGTGCTAGTGTTTCACCAGACAATCAAAATTATTGCGAAGTAGTTTAGATCTACTATAAAACAAGGGTGTAAGGGAAGGTGGGGGATAAAAGTTTCTTTCTGCTCAATATTTCTTAAATTATGCAAGAAAAGAAAAGAAAAATATTTTTTAAACCCTTTAAAATTTTCTGGAATCCCTGTTTTCATAAAAGATTTCTATCTCAAACTGTGTTATTTCAACATTCCTAACAAACAATCCAGTATTGCGTTGAGCAAGAACACTTATTTCCCTGACTTTTTTTTTTTTGTTGTTTTTTTGTTTTGTTTTTTTTGTGGTTTCTGAACTTTACACCATGCCACACCGCCATGAGGAGGCGGTCAGCGTCGATAGGGGTGGAAGCCCTGTACGTTGTGGTTCTGCCCCCTGCCAAACGCGCTGGCGGCGGGCTGGGGAGCGGCAGCCGGCTGTGCTGTAGGGGCTCCGTACGAGGCGGCCGGCTGGCTGGGGTCTGCAAAGCTGTGGCCGAAGGCTGTCAGGTCCTGACCGTACCCTAAAAACAGAAAGATAATAATGAGAACCTGGAGGAGGTTTAGCAAAACTCCTCTAAAACTTTACGTAAAACAAAACAAAATGAAAAATTAAAGGAAAAATCCACCATTCCCCCTCTGACAGCTATGCAATTCCCTTTTCTAAAGTATTTTTGAATTTGAATTTTGTTGGAAGAAAATATTTTATAGCTACAACACACATTGCTTTAAAAGGAAAAATTCATATTTTGCAGTTTTAGTATGTCTTTTGGGTAATAACTGCTTCTTAAGCTGCCCAAAATGGCCTCTGATGCCAATTTGGGCATCAGGGGCGTCCTGGGAGCGTTGAAAAGTCTTTAGTGAAGCGGATATTCTACCCACAAAAATTTCAGCCAACAAACTGGTTAGTGCTCCATTTGTGCCATTAAAATGTTTGGTGAATTCAAACACGGTGCAGAGGAGCCCGACGATGACATTCTCCTGCTTCCAGTAAATAACGGCCAAGGCGCTCTCTCAATATTTCATCCGCCGTTGTTCAAAGTAACAGGTAGAGGGTAAAAAAAAAAGTCAAGCTCCTCCCAATATCACCAGTCTTAAAGTGCGACCAGAGCAAAAAATGTCAAAATGACTTCAAACTGGACATGGTTCCAACTTGAGGCATTCTTGACCGCGAAACGTGTCTGGTCTGAACGCAGCGTAGCTCAACACTGCAAAAACACAAACTCTTACCAAGTATTTTTAGCCTGATTTCTAGTGCGAGTATCTTAGCACCTTTGAAACAAGGCAAAATTAACCTACAAGTAACATACCTGTTTCATTGACAGATTATTTCACTGGTGACAATTTTCCAATTTTATAAATTACTTGCCAATAGAAAGTACTTTTTCGTCAATATTAAGGAAATGTGTACTTAAAACAAACTCCTATTTCTTGTTGAAAAGTTACTTTTTAGTTAGTTTGAATTGTACTGAGAAATTTTCTCTAGAAACTAGACCAAAATTACTTGGTAAGATTTTGTCTTTTTGCAGTGAACCGCTTAAGAAAGTTGTTTATTGTTAATATATTAATGTTTTTTGGTCTTTGGAAAATTTAGTTGGTTCAAAAACCTCCAGATTAAGTCACGTCCAAGGACATTACACCTTTACCTAACATTAGATGATTAAGTTATTAACTGATTGATTAGTCGGACTATCTGCTCTGGTTCCACGCCTGCATTGAGCTGCTTAACAGACTACAATGGGCAGCTGTAAAACTGACTGTTTTATGACCAGAAATATTTCCAAAGTAACCAACTTTGTTTCATGTCATAGAGGGGAAGTGTAGAAGCTGTCTTTCAGCCAGCTGATCAACAGTGCACAGCAACAAGAGGGTAAGGGGCTTGGACACAAACTCCACAAAAATCCATGCGTTTTGTAGCCTCAGAAATGAGGCTTGATCTGTTATTTTCTGATCATTACGTCAATTCAACATGCAGATGTTTGTAAAGTCTGAGAAGCAAACAAACTGATACATGGTGCTTAAAGGTGGATCTAGTTTTTCCACACGCGAAATCTGCGGATTGAGCTTTTCTGATCAGTACATCACAACAGGCACAATATCATGCGGTACCAAATTTAAGGCTGTAATTTTAGAGCCTCGTAAGGACCATTATGATACATATTTTTGGTAAATAAAATCTCATTAATTGAAATTTGTACAGTTGCAGATTCATTAAAATGATTTCTGCTGTTTTTACAGTTTTGTCATAAATGTTTCAAGTGAGGAAATACAAAAATAAGTTTTCAAGTGATCATTTCAAAAAAGCTATCCAAACCAACATGGCCATAAGAGAACAAGAAAATGATAAATCTACTGATTAACCAAATTTTATTTTCTGCTTTGCAAGCAACACACCCAGATCTGATGAGCTAAAGAACCAAGACACTGAGACTTTTTAACCTCCTTCATGTCATCAGGCAGGTTTTATTATCCAAACAATAACATGCCCTCATCTGAAGAAATGCAAGAAAAGATGAGGAACAAAACCACTTTTGTTTAGAGGTGACTTATTATGTTTCCTTGAACAAGTTCTCTTGAATAACAAGATTTTACCTGGTTGAGTATTTTGAGGAGGTTGCCAGGTCAATTACTTTTTCACTGGACAGCATATTGTTCTGGATAGCTTTTAAATCATCATCTTAAAACAGCATTTTGTATTTATTCAGGTTATATCTGTCTCCTATCCAAAATGTCTGAAACATTTCAAAACATGAAAAAAGACAAAAAAAGAAAAGATTTCTGTCAGAGGAAAAAACTTTTAACAGCACTGGAGGTATGACCAGCATGTTTTTTGTTTTTTGGGGGTTTTTTTTAAACAAATTAATCCATCTTTGCTGCCTGATTAATTATTCATTAATAATTAAACACAAATAGAAACCAAAGCGGTTTCTATTTATGTAGAGGAAGGGTGTCTAATTCATTTTCATTTTGGGCAAAATTATAATCAAGAATGTTTGTTATAGCAAAATGTATTGGTAAAACGACATTAATAAACTGATAAAATATTAATAAATATATTTTTCTGCATTACATAGTAATTCTTGAAATTAAATATTGAACATCTTTTCAGATCGATTTAATTTGACAATATACACATAAAACTGCTTTAATTTGATTGACGAACTAACATTTAAGAACTTTTTTTGACTTGAAAAGAGTCTCAAGGGCTAAATAAATTGTTTTCAGTTTGACGTGTGACGTAGAGTCGCTAATATTTTTATTTTAAAATAACCTAAAAACTAAAAAAGGTGGATTTTTTTCCCCAATTTTTGAAAATTTTAATATTTTAATGAGCTATTTGACATAGAAAGTTTCACCTAAATTAGAGCAATATTTTTTTTGTTTTGCTGGTTTGATGTAAAATGTGTGGAGTGTCTTGAATAGTATGCATTACACACTTTCTAATTAATTTAGGCACTGGATGGCACCATTTCCCTGCAAAAACACAAGGGAAACACAGGAACTACTAAGAAAGGAAATTCCCTGAGGAGATGATTCAGACCAAAGCCTGAATGTCAACTTTGGTTCCCAAATTGGTGGCCAGATTCCCAGTTTAGATATTATCCTGTCCTGGCAGCATCCAGTTCAAAACAAGAGTGAAGCTATCAAAACATCTCTAAAAAAGATCTAAGCAACTGGAGTGGAAAGATGAGGGAGAAAAAAAGAGAGGAAGAAATGCACAAATAGAAGAATACAAGACTTTTTTTTTGGAAGAATGATCCCAACAGGACCATCAGAGAGAGAAGAATCTGTGAGAAACTCAGATTTACTGGTATGCTGGTCTCCTTTCAATCTTCTTTCCTTTCTCACCCCTTTAGCTACAATTAGAGACAGTAGATGGGGGAAAAAACGATGGGTGAATGGACTGCTGATGCATAGAGACAACTGAACCATGAACAAAATCTCTGACAATTAGATCATCCTTTTAGAAATCAGCAAAGCAATGCAGACAGTCAACAACAAAAAAGGAGGACATGTTAGTCTTGGTATAGTCAAACCACAGCCACTGCTTTGAGCTAAACTAGCCAATTTGATGTAAATGTCTTTCAAATCCGGTCAGCTGTCATGTAAACGATAGCCGGGCTTAACTATACAAGAAGGCACGTGGTAATTTGTATGTACATGCAAAAATGTACATGCAAAATATAACACACACAGGGCCAAATAATCAAGCTGCAGCTCTGTAAGAACTGAAGTAGTGAAGAAAATAAATGCTTCTTTTTGTTGGAGAAGGCGATGCTGGCACCTACCTGCACTATATCCTCCCTGCTCATCCTGACCATAACTGTGAGAAGGACGCGTTGGTCCGTAGGCAGAGGGGTCCTGAGGGTAGTTACCCAGGCCTATCAGGGAGATGAGGAGACCAGGTTGACTGAACCCAGATTGTGCTGGCTGACTACCTTATTATAGTTCCCTCACTAACTGTGTATATCTATGCTCACTCACTGGCTCCACTTTTTACTCTGCTCTACCTTTCTGCATTGTCTGCTGGTTAGGAAGGACTAAAAATCATGCCAAAAGTAAGTGCTTGGGGTCACTTTCTAGAGAAATATCTTGCATTACAGATAAATGTTTATGGTTTTGTTGTGGTCAGCCAGTCGGAAATCGTCTTTGTGTGGTTTCATTTCAAATTTATCTGCTTTAGCCATTTGAAAAAAACTGCAGTTTACAATGCCAATGCTCGTCTACATGTCATGATGCTTCTCTACCACTTGGGGGCAGGCTGATGTACACTGAACAATTAAGAATTTGAGCTTCTTTTTGCCTCATTTATGCAGCTTTTTAGCCTTCCACACTTACAGAAAACATAGATTACACTAAACCAGGCTGAAATTTAGATTAAAAAAAATCTCAAACTGTCAACTGTAAAATGTGTTCTTGATAAAGCAACTTTCTTTATAAACATGATTGTTCAGCTGGTTTGAAATGACACAGAAATCTTTCTGCGATTACTTCTACAGATTAATCTAAACATCTTTGAGAATTAGTATTTGTAGCTAAAATTAGATTTAACAAAATACCTGCATTTCAGTATATTTGAACCTAATTATTTCAGTAATTTTATTTAAAATTAAATATTGTATAGACTTTACATGGAGACTGAGGTATTTCATGTTTTTATCAAATAAAAAAAAAATTTTTTTTTTAGCATTATGGCTCAAAGTAAATGAAAACCTAAAATTCAGTTTCTCAGAAGATGTGATTATTATTGCCAAAACAATCATGGACTGTTGCTGTGAGTGACAGACAATCCTTGATGCTCTCCACAAAGAAGCTAAGGTGCAAATGGTTGTTGCTGAGAAGGCTCACAATTTACAGAATGCTTCAAAGCATGTTAATTGAAAGTTGAGTGGAAGAAAAAAATGTGGCAAAATGTCAACACTCAACAGAGGTAACTGCAGGCGTGAGAAGATTGTGAACAAAAACCCATTCAAGGGTTTGTGTGGGATTCAAACCCTTGAATCAAATCAACTTACAGGTTATTGGGAATATTTATTTATTTATGTTAAAGGGGTGGCACACATAGTGCCAGCTAAATGCAATTTAATGCCTTGAAACAAGTTTCTGCACTAAGTAGCTATTATAAAAATCAACCTGAAATATTATTTATTTGAAAAATATCTCTGCGTAAGGTCCTTTGACTTCAACTTTACATTTTTAAATTTCTCAATTATATTCTAATTTATTAACTTTGTGAGAAAATATCCAAGAATTAGTCTAAATTGACTATTTGGGATCGCTGTAGAGATTCATTTAGATTTTATCTTACTCACCAATTACCAAAAAAATATTCTTGGTCATCCTATTAATTACAAAAGGTAATATATGGTAATGGGTGAGCATTTGGCCAACATCAACTTGACCAAAAACAAGGAAAAATTATCAGATCTGTAGATAAATTTAGGACGAAACTGTTCTTTCATAAAACTTAACATGCATGTCTAGTGAGTAAATGTGTCTAAAACACTAAAATCAAAGTGAAGAAATCATTCAAGGGGGTTTTAAACTCTTATTTAGGGATTGTGTTGCTTAATATATTTAACATGCATCCTAAATCCTGACTAAACCTTCATCACTTCTCCTGAGCCAAACACAAACTAAACAAAACCTTTACGAGTAAATAATGTTAGCTCCAGTTTTAGCTGCTCTTTTCTACAAATGCTTAAGGATTTAACATCAACAGCACCACATCACACAAAAGGTCTAGTAGTTTCTACCGGTTCTGCAAACATTTAAAGCAAAAAGGTGAATGGGACGCCCAGCACAAGCAGGAAACACTGAACAAGATGGACACCTGCCATGACTGACAGCGGTCACATGACTGCTTCAAACGCAAACTCAGCAGATTCAGGCAGCTGAAAGCCAAGTCAGAGTGAAAATACCAGCAGACAGAAAACCGAAGCATCTTCTACATAAATGTCTTATTATCCGATCGCCTTTATGTCACTATGGAGGCCAGGTTGTTTTCACTGCATTTCCATTCATTTTAAAGCTGTATAAATGTTAGATTTTCAGGTGATTACAGCTACTGCACTGTCTTTAAAAATAATAATAAAAATCAAGAATTAGGAATTTTAATTCCCTAAAAATTCTCATAAATGCTTACAGTAACGTAACCAGTTTATTACTGTAGAAATAAAGTTTAATGTAACTTTTAGATAAACTTGTGAAGTCTAGCAAAAAGTTTAATTTTAGAGACGCACCAGTTGGCCAGAAATTAGATCCTTGCTCATTACAAGCATCAAAACTAAAATTTCCCACAGTTTTCAGTCTATAAATGCATCACAATATGCACATTGAAGCTCTTTTAACATGACATTTGCTTTTTATAAATGCATAAATGAAGATAACCTTGCAATTCATCTATTTTCTCTTTGATTCAAAATTAGTACCTCTAATCTGAAACTCTAACTTTTTAATTTCAGGCCAGCAAAATAAAATGTTGTTAGAGCTGCAAATGTCACAACTTTTTGAGAAAAAGCAACTTGTAATTTCAGATTAAGGACATTTTTCAAGAGCTACCATTTTACTTAAAATAAAGATAAACACAAAATTTAGCAATAAGAGGATGGACCTTTTTTTCTGTGAGATGGAAAATGATATAAAAAAATTTTTTAAAGCACAGATTCCAATTTAATGACAATAAATTCAGATCTAAATATTGATTACTAGAACTTTTAGTCATTTGTGGAAATTCGAGGCAAATATTGCAAGAATAAAATGAAAAACAGGAAAAAGTTTACATTTGGTTCTTTTTAATTTTTAGCGGTTGCTAAAAATTAGCATTGGCTAATTAGCGCCGGTTAATTAGTATAAGCCATTGTGGAAAAAGCCGCAGGTTTCAGCTCTAAATCAGGAATTTGTTCAACATTTTTTTATTTTATGTGTTACAGCAATTAAAGAAAACAAACTGGAATCTGGAAAAATCCAAAATCGGTATTGGTTAAAAAAAAAAAAAACCTGATCGGTGCAACTGAACATATACAACTTTTGGTGTGAATTATTGAATCGGTTTGTGATTAATTAGTTATTTTAAACAATTGTCAAATTAATTTAGTAATTAGTAATTGATCTAGCTTTACCTGGTTCTAATTCTGCAAGAAATAAAATAAAACAGAAAAAAAACTTAGTGTATGTTAATGCTATGTCGATAATTTATTTTCTCAATAAATAGAATTGAATAGTTATTTGCATTACAATACATTTCCAATATTGTAAAAAGGAAATGGCTAATCAAAAATCTCTTGAAGGTGCCATTTTTAAAAATCCAATTAAATTGTCAAAATTTGCTAAGAAAGAAAAATTAATCAGAAATTTTCTTTAAAAAAAGGTGTTACTGTCATGCAAGTGCTCCTCTAAAACAACCATGCCAAGAGTAAGGGAGGAAGAAGGCGGAAGAGTCAATATAAAAAGTGGTAGTATTGGGATCAAATCACATAACCAGCACATAGAGCATGATGAAGCCCTTTAAAAAAACAAAAACAAACAAAACACATTGCAAGGCAGGATGATCTAATTCAAACCCAACTAAGACCTACCAATCTTTAAAAACCAAAGCACAGCCCAGCTGGGAGAACTGGACAGAAATGATTGCCGAGGATTCCTGGAAACAGCAAAACGTCAGCAGCGTCTTCACAGCAGAGCCAGAGGTGTTCATGTACGCAGTAAGCATGTATGGATGTCCAAGCTAAATGGGACCAAAGAGCAAGCTCCTGCTGCTGTGATGAACTCAGATGTTGCACCATGTTGGAGTGTATTTGGGAAAATGTGCAGGATTCAAAGAAACGATTAAAAAAAACAACAACAATAAATCAAAAAGGGACAGAAAACGTGCAGGACACTTCCTTCCTTCCTTAAAGCTTTTCTTACCATACTGGCTGTAAGGAAAATCAGGCTGCCCTGTGGGAGCCTTGCTCAAGTCCTGAGTTGGCGTGGTTGCGGGGGCAAAGCCCAGCGTTGCCGTTCCTGGTGTGGTGGGAGGAGGAGGAACCTGCGGAGCGTACTGGTCTGCCTGGGGTGTGCCGAAACTGTAACCTGTTGGAGACGATCAGATAACTGCAGTGAGCCGTCGCCAGAGATCGTTTGTTTCTCTACCTTAAATGCTCATGGAAACAAACATCTCCAGTTACATAAACCTGGAATAATAGACGATTTTATTCTGAAGTTTTATCTTCTGAAGATAAATATTCTCAAAATTGTCCTCAGTGTTTGAAAAGAAAAGGATTCAGGATTCATCTGAAGAGAATTCACACATCAATACGTTTTAAATAATTAATTCTCTGGTTTGTCGAAGTTATTTTAAAGATTTGTTGAACGTCATTTATAAAACATTAACATAAGTACGATCAAAAACATGTGGCAACATGACCTGGGTTCGTAAAAACAATAAAATTTACTAAAAAAACTGTTTCAATTTACTGTTACATATAATTTATTACTGTTGAAATGTCTGCTGACAGCAGGAAAAAAGTAAAATAAAATATAAGTCTCTGACACCCTGTCCATCTGACTAGAAATTAGACACTTTTCCATTTAAACACCATTAAAGTAACAAATATAAGCAAACATTTATTTAATTTACAAAAATCAAAAAGTCACTATTAAAAATAATACAATCCAAATAAACAGTACTGGGGTAAAAGATGTTCCTGCTCAGATTAAATGCTTAAACACGATATAAAAAGGAAATTAGAAATATATATAAAGAAATACTCAGTTTTCTGGCATTTAGTAAGTATAAATATTTTTTTGTGGTTATTGACGTAATACAAGAAAAATTTGGTCTGGTTTAGCTTTAAATTGTGGAAAAAAAACATATTTTTATTAGGTGTATGAAAGTATCTGGTTTCAACGGTAAAAATGATTTTCCAAATTTAGGCTTTTAGTCAAACATTAGATAATTGCACTTTATTGCAAAACTGATTGTTTGAACATCCAGCGCTTTCCAAACCTTGAAAACATTGAAATTCAAACATTTTCAAGGATTTCCAGCACAAGAACAAACCCTGTAAGAGTCAATAATCCTTTACGGTTATTCCAGCTGCATTTAATTCATTTCTGAGTCTGCAAGTCATGCTGTCCTCTGATAAGACGAAGGTTACTCCCTTACAGCAGCTTAAAGCACACCCTCTTTCAGTTTCATGGCTTAACAAGTAATAAAACGTTCAGTGCAAAATTATTTAAATATAACTTTGAATCTACAAAAAACACAAAAAGCAACATTGTATGAAATTAAAGTCGAAACCAAAGTGGAAAAGTTTTATTGAGAAAAACTAAATGCATCTCATAAGTCAATAGTTTGTAAAGCAACATTTAGCAGAAAAAGCTAAATAGTGAATTTCTGTGTGACGTTATCAGCCTCTCTCATTGTGGAGGAGTTTTGACTCAGATTATATGCAGTCAGGACATAAAAACTGTTTTAACAAATATGTAAAAAAAATTACTTATGTATTTTGTATATTTGTTAAAACTGTCACCTTAACAGTTTAATATGTAAAAAGATCAATCTCCTCTACCTCCTTGCTGAGCTTCTGTCACCTTCTGAAGAAATACACTACCGACCAAAATTAAGCAATCAGAACCAGGAGGAGGGTCTTAATGCTGTAAATCATGCACATGTACTCGCTGCTCTATGTGCTAATGGTGGAGAAATAACTTAAAGTCACAGAATTAATGTTTATGGCCATGCGAAGTAGCCTTAGCTTTCACAACAGGCTGTGTTAGCTACAGCATAGCAGAGCAAAAGGGAGAGATGGGCAGCGCCACACAGAGGGTGATTGACAGCACCAAGACCCTCCTCCTGACTGGTTGTTTTTTGTTAACTGCTTGATTTTTTCAGATTGTCTTAGACCATCAATTTCAACAAATATGTCAAAACATATTTTTTATAAAAGTCACGAACTGCAGCTTTAAGGTTAGACTTTGTTAGTGACTTAGTAGCTCAGATAATTTTATTATGTGCTCACTATATTAAACGCTACAACTGAAAAAGGGTAAACTTTGATTTGTTTAAAATGACCCATCCAGTCCATCTTTTGGCTCATCTACTCCAGAAAACCAACTTCAACCACATCAGTTTATACAAAGTTCCTGCAGACAATCCCCTTGAAATGATGTCATTGCCATCAGAGTAAATAATCTTTGTGAATGAAGGACTGACCAAACTGAGGTGCTGTGCTGTAGCCCTGCTGAGGGTAGCCCTGAGGTGCTGCGAAGCTGCCGGCCGGCGTGGTGACCAGGAATGCGTTAAAGGGTGACGGGGGTTGCGTGGGGGTTCCCCGGCCCGCTGACAGCGAAGGTACATACCCACCTGCTCAAACAAAGAAAGCATCCATCAACTACTGCAATTACTCAATGGAGAAACTTTTTCAAAATCACAAGAGGTCCCAGAACAACTCAATTTGACTCGTTTTGTTTTTTGGTCACTTGTTTTACTTGCTTTTATTTATCATCGTCTTAATAGTAACTCTACCAGACTTTGACTGGTTACCAGTATCATAGTAAACAACGGTTATCATTTCAAAAACTAACTTTTCATGTTTCCATCAATTTCTCATCAAAAACTAAATGAAATTTTCATTGGCTGGATGGTGGAGAGATTACTACTAAGCTGTCCCTCCCCCACACGTTGCTGCACGCTGAAATTCAGCTTGATGATAGAAGCTTATGTTTCCCTACCTTTGAGGGAAGAAAAGATTTTTTGACAATAACTCAGATTGGGAAAAATGGTCAGTTATATTTAAAACTAGAGAAGGGGTCAATTAAATTCTTTAAAAAAATAAAAATAAACATTTTGTTACCTAAAATGCAATAATGTACCATTCTTTTTAGCGTACACTTGATCATTTGTAGCAACAGACACATTTGCAGCAAAGAAATATTTCTAAGCTTTTGATGATTTTCTTGGTAATCAATTCACATTTTGATAGCAAAAGGTGCTTAAGAGATTTTTTTCCCCAGAATTTGATCCAGGTGAAGCAAAAACTGCCACTAGATGAGTAAATCCAAAATCTTAAATCCAAAATATATCTGTTTAGTTCTGACCCAATTCCTGCTCCAAGTAGGCCATTTCTCAGCCGATTTACGACAGTTAGCAATTTGTTAAATTAGTTTTAATTACATTTAATTCAATTTATCGTTTCAGTTTATTGTAAAGACATTGTTACTCAAGGTTATTATAAAACAGCTTTTATTTGTGTTTTAATAACTTAAGTTGTACAGCAGCATCTGAAAGCTGAGTTTTCTGACAGGCCGACATTCCAGCGACCCCCGCAGGTTGACCTGCAGGCTGTGATATGAAGTCAAGCCTGACCAACAGCAGAGTGACGCCGAAAACATTCAACCCCGCCATCTGGCTCAAGTAGTAAATCATCAGCAGCCTCAGCCATTATGAATCAGTGAGAACATGCGCTGCTAAACTGTCATCAGCACGCTGGGCACAGAGCTTCAGCCCCGTTTCTGCCACGTGAGCTTTTCCAGATAAGCACGTAATCAGACGGCCACGTCACATCAGTAATCTTACAGCTAGACAGCATGCAGAAAACTCAAGGAAGGGTCTGTCAGTGGAGGAGCTGGTACCCACCTATAGGCTGGCCAGCAGCAGACACCCACACTCCTTCAGGAAGAGAAAACAGCCACAGTTTAAAACAGACCCAGAAAAGGTAAAATGTTACAGTTTAAACCAACGAGAACAAGGACTAATTTACATAAACTAGGTTCATGTTTAAAGGTGACCCATTATGCTTTCTGGGTGGTAAACACTTGTCTTTTCAAGCAGCCATTGTACAGCGAATACGGTGGTAAAAACTTGCTGAGCAAACGTGCTGGAACTCTACCTGGGTTGCCAGGTAACACACAGAGCTCCGCTGCTGTTGCTAGGTAACAGCACAGTGCCCATTTATTGTGACGTATCGAGGTTTCTGAAATGGCTGACTTTCCAAAGACCAAAATACTTTAACTTGCATCTAAAAAGCACATAATTTTTTTAAGCTATTAGGTTGGTTTTAGAAGCAATCGAGACCCAAATGGAAGTACAAAAACATGCAAAATGTGAATTTTGCATAACAGGTTTCCTTTAAAGTTCAAGCCAACGAGAACAAGGACTAATCCACATAAACTGGGTTAATGTTTAAAGGTTACCTATTATGATTCCTTGAACTGCTTGCAAAAGGTCTTTGTGTGATACAAAACATGTTTGCTACTTTTTTTGCACAAATTATTCTTAGATAATGAGATGTTAGTCTGCTCAATATTTTGAGCTCCTTTTAGAATGAGTTGTTTAGGGAGTCTAGTCACTTTAAATCTGAATATGTTGTGCTATCCACGCCCCCCGACCCAACGTTTACACTCATTTGTGGAAATGGATGCAAACAAAATCAATCAATCAAGTTTATTTGTATAGCGCTTTTCTGCAAGGCAGGTGAAAGTGCTTTACATAACAAAGACACAAAAGTAGAATATTATAAAGAAAACTCCATCTAGTCCAGTTGAACAAACTTTACATTTTGATGAGTGTCATCACTAAAAATTATACAGATGTGTAATTATACAACCGTAAAGCTATGAATTGCAGAAGTGGAACCTCCCGCACAACTAACAAGAATGCAGCAATTTCAGATGATAAGTCGATAATGAAACTACTCTTTTCTTGCAGCCAACCAAACGTGCTGGAACTCTGCTTGGGTTGCTAGGTAACGGGCAGAGTTCTGCTGATGTTACTAGGCAACAGTGAATTGACCATTAATTGTGACTTATTGGGAGGTTTTTGAGACGGCTCACTTTCCAAAGACCAAAATACTTTAGCTTACAGCCAAATAACATCAGGGTGTTTTTGTTTTTTTTAAGCAGTTGGGCCGTTTTTAGAAGCAATAGAGACCCAAATGGAAGTACAAATTCGTGCAAAATGTAATTTTTGTCTAACAGGTCCCCTTTAAAGTTCAAGGTAAGAAGAACAAGTGCTAATCTACATAAACTGGGTTAATATTTACACAGAACATGTTCCATATCTACACAGGTTGTTGCTCGTTTCACTCTGGGCCTCGTTCCCACTCACCTTGTGGGCCGTATGCCTGTTGCCAGCCTGGGGCCGGCTGTGCTGTCCAACCATTAGCTGCAGTCAAAATCCCCCTAGGAGCCCACTGGCCAGGACCAAGCTGGCCAGGAGCTTTGTTGTCACGAGGTTCTGCCTTCTTTACTTCCACCTGGATGAAGGACAAGAAGGGCACATTTGGCAACACCTGTAAACGGGTCAAATAAATCCTTCACCTGCCCTACCTCTGATGCTTAAGCTTAACGTTTTGGGCCAGTTTAAAATCTTTCACTTTATGTTTATTGGATTAATGTGGGGGAGCTACTTAAATTTAAAGTGTAGCCACAAGAGCTGCACGGCTATGTGTCTCAGGTACTTGTTACACAATTAAGTCATTCAATGTACTTTTAAAACATTTTGGCTCCACATCTTAAAATGTACCCGAGAAACATAGATTTATGTATTTATTTGTTATCAATTGCCCTATGTAAGATAAATACATTCTAATGTAATGTCATGACTTACCTTTCTTCAGCTAATGCTTAAAAAAGGATCTAATTTATCAAATTTATTTGGAGTAAGTTTTGGAGGGTTAATGGATGTAAAGAGAAAGTTGTGTCTTGGTTCTAACAGGATAAACAGTAAACATGCAGATTGTACAAATGAACATTTTTTTTTTTTTGTCAACATAAAACAGAATCTTCATACTGTGTCAAAAAAGATGGAGATGGTAATTGATCCCAATTGAAAGATTTGCTCCAGTTATGTGTTGTTCTACTAACTACGCTAGCAGCTAACCAGAGCAAAGAAGCAGGTTGAGACCAAGCGGAGCCAACCAGAAATAGACTGAAGGGTTGAGTTATTGGGGTCACCTTGCAGGAGAAAAACGAATAGCAAATTCCTCCCCGCTTTAAGGTGTTACCACCTTCCCCAGCTTCCCGTCTTCTTTCTCTGTCGACCTAATTACATGCACATGTTTCCAGCAGTGGCCCTCGCCGCCGCCGGCTGCTACCTGAGCATTTTCTCCCCGTGGGCGCCGCAGCTACAAGTGATGGATACCATGACTTCTGCGTGGTCCTCAACAGCAGAACTGGGATTTGCTCCACAGTTTGATGTGCTCCAGTTTCTAATTTTGTAACTTATATCTCCCAGGCTCCCTCTAGTCCCAGCGTAAAGTAAAGTCAAGTCAAGAACAATGGATTAAGTCGAGCCACGATTCCTGTAGGAAACCAGGGCAAAGTCGAGGCAAGCGGGTACCAAAGGTACGCACACAGGTTGGGCTGAATCATTAACCGACTAAACGGGTTTCAACTCATCTTTGTAAAATAATGATCAGTGAAGCTTAATGTTTCATTACTTGGCAACAAAAATCCCGTTTGAATTTGACCCATCTGCCTGGGGAGGTTTTTCAAGTTAAAAGCAGCTGTGTGCAATACTCTTTATCAAGGGTCTGCCTATGCTCTGCAACTTTTAGATGCATCCGCGCTCTAAAACACCTGAATCAACCAACTGAATTACTTCTTCAGCACCTCTGAAAGTTTTGCAAAGTTTTGTAATTTGATTCAGGTGTGTTGGAGCAGTGATGCATCCTAATGTTGCAGAACAGGACTCAAGTTACTATATAATCCGGCTTACTGAAATAAATGAACATTTAATATTGTAATTTATTGAATATGACTCTAAACCTCTAACAAACAAAAAAGTTTGGTCAACAATAAAATGTATAATCCAGAACACATCGACAAATAAACACAGAAATGATTCAGACACAAAACAGTGTCTGGAGATTTCATCAATTTGAATTACTTCTCAACATGGGTTGACTTTTATTGCGAATTAACGTAATTAAATGTGGATCTTTTGAAACATTCAAAGTGAGATTTTGCTGCTGCAATAAAAACCGAACTTTATTTAAGGTTTGGCCACGACTAGTAAATTAAACTGACTTTCGTAACACTTCCTTATCTATAATGTCATGCAAAAACCAAGTTTATCAATGCTTCATAATAGCCACTGTTGTTTGTATTATGGGAGAAAATGAGTTCAACTTTTTAAATTAGACCAAATATAACAAAATTAACACCAATGATTCAAAACCTGCAAGGAAACAGACGTGTTTAGAGCAAACATCAGAAATGTTTTGATTAAAACTTGCCAATTTTGTGAGTGAGTTTTACTCAGCTGAGGCAGCAGCTGGGTGGTGTTTACTACACACACTGAGCCGACACACACTGTGCCAAAAAGGTTATGAAGAGTGTTCGAATGAGACACGACCAACAAAGTGTTGTTTCTGCCTGTATGAGAAGCTTACCTGCTTCTATCTGAAACGAGTGCAGTAAACTCCATCCATCTGGAGAACCCAGCAAGCTAAACAAACACCCAGAAGTGATATGCAAATATCGTTTTTCTGCCTTCCGTTTCTCACTTTCCTTTTCGCTTGTTCCGACAGATAACAGACACAGTATGGAGATTCGACTGAGGTCACCGTGTTGAACTTTTTCAAAAAGAAAAAAGAAAAATAAATTAAAAATAAAAACATGTTGACATGTAAGTGACCTGCCAACAAAACATTAGAAAACAGACAAAAGAAAGAATGAAGAAAAAAAGAAAACAGAACTGATTGGACCAATCCTTTAGGTGATAAATGGTATTTTAAACTACTTGAATTGGAAATAATTTAGCACTGGAAGCCAGAAAAATATGACAAATATAAGAAATTTTGGTTTAATCTACTTGAGACACTCTAAAGGAGTGGTCAGTTTAAACAAAGCCTTGGGCGACAATTAAATCCACACAGAAGCCGAGATAAGTTAAGTGGTGCCAATATTCTTGTTATTTTAGGATGTTAAATGATGCATTTCAGCTGCTGATGAAAATTCTACTAATCATCATCAGAGCGCATCGCCCAAGCCTCTGTTCGATCTTAAGGGTAAAATAAAACTACAACTACACACTTTTTTGCCCATGATGTCGTGAAAATGCATGTTGACAGCCTGGTCCACTGATTGTTCGGCCTCGAAAGTAATAAATCCAAAACCTAGCCAACGACCAAGAGTGAATCAAGGTAGCAGGGGGTTGTGACAACACAAGATGAAGAACAGTATTGGGCTTCAGCAGATTGAGGATCCGTCAAGGATGAGCAAGAGGCTCCTGGGGTTCGGATGACGTCGCAGACTTGCAGAGCAACACAAATCCAAGACTAAAGCCTGGGGGGATTGAAGGAAACCTTTTTCTTTAGAAATGCTTGGTGAAATGAACAATTATGAACAGCTTACATGTTAAACATGAATGACGATGGGTGGGGATTATTGCAAAATGAGGTCAGTCAGTAAGGTCAATTTTCCACCTAAATAATAAATTGCAGTATTGTTACATATTGTTAGTTGGTGCCGTTTCATCCAAACCCCACCTTGATCTGTCCCCTGGTATATTGCTGTGGAGCACACACTCGCAGCAGCCATTGTTAATGCATCACAAAAACATGGAGTAACACAAATTGTAGAATGCCTAAAGCTTTCTCCGAGCTTTCCCAAATTTTTCTTTTTTTTTTCTTTTTTTACTTTTGAGTCTGCCAGGATAAGCCTAAAAACGGACATTCGCAAAACTGCTTACAAAGGTAACACAAAGATACAGGTCATAGCGTTTCCCCCTCACTGATCTGTTTATTTATTTCGCTCAAAGGGTTTCACAGGGAATACACAAAGTGCACCAAGAAGAATCGAGTTCAAAGTCAAACTTTTTGGGAACACCAACCTCTCAATGAACTACTTCACAACTTCTCTACAGAGTGTTAACAAGCTGCAGTGATCTACTTTTCAATCTGATTATCTTTGGGTTCTGGCAGAACTGGGTTGAGCGCACATCTCCATTTGGGGACCTAACCTGGATCCAATTAAACGTCCTACGAGACGATTTCAGAGACCTCTAGTGCAACGCCAGGCGTTCCCCGCCTTATGCTCTACTGCTATTAATAACATCTGTCAATGACCCGTCCCCAACCTAAATTTACAACCACTGGCACCATTAAGAAGTTTGAAATATCTTGGTTGCACTCAAACTGGAATGGCAGAAAATGGTTTCTAAAATGTAACAGTGTTTTATTTTAATAATATCATCATTGTAAAGTTTGTCAAAATTTGTTTATTCTTTGAATTTATGTTTGTTCAGTTAACATTCATTGGTATTTTCAGCTCTTTTTTTTGCTGCTCTTGGCAGTTGGCGGTGGTTACCGTAGCAACCAGTAACTTTTCCTGTCTGTAACTGTGGTATGTATTAGAATCGGCACTATGTTTTCTTTACAAGTATCATACTTTAACATGTATTTTAGATAAAAAAAAATTATGTACAATGTTTTATGAGTAAATTTGCTGTGTTTTGTCTACATTTTTAACTGCCATCATTATTAATGTTGCCCATTTTAGCCATGTTTAATGTTATAATGCTGCCAACTTCTCATTGGGAGATATTGTTTTGCATGCTTTAAGGTTATTTATTGCATTTTTATATAATATATGTATATATAAACATAGAAAGGTTACATATTGGAACACTTATTACACCTGGAGTAACTTTTTGAAAATTACAGATCCCCCTAAAGGACACAGAGATTTTTTTTTTTCTTTGGTATTCTTTCACAGTGATAAATATCAATTAAACTTGCACTTACATACACTTCTTGACTCTTTGATGCAGGAATTCAATTTATTGTATTTGTGTAATATCTTTCGGTATAGATGGGACTCCACATGATAACTGCTCTTATTAACCATTCAGACAATAAAAACAGTACTCCATGAAATCACTCCAAAAGTCCAAATAGTTTGGCTTTTTCTATCCTTCATGCTCGCTTGATTTCTTTCAGAAAGTTTTCCATCATGTTTACGTTTCAGAGAAGATGGAAAGCTCATGTTTGATCCACTTTGCCTCTGGCATTTAGCACACCGGTTTTGTGGTGCGTTTGAGTCCAAAAGAAAAAGATGTAAAGCATCTAATATCTTACAAATCATATTTTAAAATACATGGAAACAAGAAGTACAAAAATCTTACATTGTAGCAGCTCATGCACTTAAGATGCAAGAACTGACTATAATACATTATGCCGAGGGAATGCAAATGAAAAAAGAAACATCTCAATATGTTTAAACTTCACACAGGAAGAATGTTTAAAACCCAGTTTTGCAGATTAAATGAATCATTCAAATACCAAACAAGTGTAAAAAAATTCAAAATTCTTTTCATATACTTAATCAATTCAGATCTGAATACTCTCCACAATAGATTTCCAGATATTATCGCCAATTTGCTGACACTTATCTAAACTGTTTAATTTATTAATGTATGCCAAAATTAACCATTGATTGCAGGTTTTTGATGCAACTCTAAACACAGAATTTGATCAGTGCAATTGAAAATATGGTGCCAGTTTTCTACCAGTAAATAATACATATTGTTAGAATAAATGCAGTAAATATTTCATATGCACCCATCCACCAGAATAACCTGATTGAAAACTCTCAGTAAGTCAGTCCTCTCTCTCACCACTTATCTCTGTCTAAGCCCAGTCTAAAAACTGATGCACCTCATGTAGACCCCATTTCAGAGTAAAAATGAAGTGCTTTTACAACAGGCCTGTACCTCTGTGTTACCTGTCAATGCACAGTAACCTAAAGGAGAAAAGACAAATCTTATGAAAACAAAGTTAATCACATTCAAACCATTCACAAGGAGAAAGGGGACAGAAGAAAGAAAAATAGAAAGGGCTTACTTACAAAAATACTTAACTTTCTACAAACGGGAAAACATACTATGCCATTTAAGATACAAGTACAAGTTACTTCTAAATCAAGGTAAAGAAAACTTATTCCAATCTTTAAGACATATATAAAGTAGTTTTAGTAACCAGAAAATGTTAATACTATTAAAGATTAAATAAATGATTGTTACTGATGCAGAACATCATGTTAAATCCCAATGATAAACTATTCTGGGTTCTTCCCAACAGCGGATAAATGGTGACATAAAAGACGGAGTTATAATGGAAGCAGTGGGTCAGCGGACGCCGCATCGCCGCGATGTGGGACGAGCGGAGATGAAACAGCTGTGGCTGTAACTCAGCGGGCCGAGCCTGACGCCAGCACAGCCAGCGGGACGAGTCCGATTCCCAAGGAGGTAGTGAATGCTAAAAGTGTCGACACATGTCAAAGGCTCATCATTTATTTATGACTTAACTGGACAGATGTAGAAGTCAGTTTTTTCTGCAGTCGGGAAATAGGTTAGAGAAACTTTTCAATGGGTAAAAAATGTTTAGTTTAATGCTATTGTTCCTGTGGTAACCATCTCGTATTCTCCATATGGATCTTGGGCTTCGAGCCGCCGCTATGAAGGACAAATCCCTCTTTAGATGCTCAAACTGTTCTCAATATGCCAGCTGCGCACTGTGATTAACTACTGTATTTTTTGGAGCACTTATTTTTCCCACAATCTGTCTCCTTATCAGGTTGCAGTTCCTTTTAGCTCCCAGAATGCATTTCATTAACTTCTTCATTAATTGGATGAATCTGCTTTTTAAAGGAGACATCTACTATAAAACAAAACAAAAAAAAAAAAAGGTGGTATTTTATGATGCTATACATCAACATGTGTAATTAATGCCACTGCGGACACATATTTGCATTCATGCATCCCATGTGGGATTTTCTAATTTTTCTTTTTGCATAAAAAGAAATATCTTTATAACAACACAGGAAAAATAATGCACTTATTTAATTACAAATACTTATTTTAGCTGTGTTTTTAGGGATTATTGTAGTCTTTTGTACACATTATAATACACTATTAAATAAAAATGTATGTGTCCTGGTACTTTCTTTCCTATAAAGCAAAACATTACATAAAAGCTTAGACAACAATGCGTTAACGGTAACTGAATCATGTTAAAATACACAAAACATTTGCCCTGATGTCACGGCGACATTAAGTGGAAGAGATACTTTCAAGCAAATGTTGCAAAAAAAAAAAAAGAAACTAGAATTTGCAAAATTCCTGCAAAATAATCACTGATTCTTTGCACAAACATGGAGAGCAGTTAAAGTTATTATAGTTCCTGGAACAGGTTAGAATTGGTACATTGTACAACGCATACAGCAATAAAACAAACTGACCAACAAAAGGAGCAAGTTGGGTTGCTAGGTGACGGGCCAGGTTCTGGGGTTGCTAGGTAACGGCACTGCACTGGGACATGTTTTGAAAGGGCTCATTTTCTAAACCCCCCGAAAAGACAGTAACTCCTCGCCAAAAATCAGCTGGGTGTTTTTCTTTAAGATCTTGGGTTGATTTTTTTAGGAACATTTGAGATTCAATAACTCTCTGAAAAATTTTTAATTCAGATGAGTTACAAAAATATTTAATTTCCCTTAAGGATCAATAAAGTATTATTGAATTTGAATTGAAATGCAAGTATAAAATGTCCAAAAAGTGAATTTTGCATAATAGGTGCCCTTTAATCAAAAAATAAATAAATCAAAATGACGTTCTACTGCATATATATTAAACATTTTAGTGTCCTAAAATGGGAATCAGGAGCCTATGCAGAACCTTCAACTACAAATAACCTCAAGTCAACAAACAAATGTCGTAAGTCATCTTGTTGGAGGCATTTTTAAAGCTAAAGCCTCTGTTTTAGGTTTTATTGTCCTTCAAATAAATAGCTTCCTTTCTCCGTTTGACCACCAATTTCTTTTCAGAAATCAATCTTGAGGAAAATCACAGGAAAAGACTCATGTTTTCCACCAAGGTCACGACCCACACACTACAAAGCAAACCCTACAATAGCTACAGTAACTTCAAAATACATGGAGGAAAAAAACAATAGAAACACAATGAGTTATTTCAATTATGAAGTGTTATGAGATGAGACGAGTTAGTCATTTTCTTTTAAATGGCTTCTAGAAAACTGAGCTTTTTTTATTAATGAAACATTCTGGGTTTATTTCAATCTGGTTTAAGTGCCTTTGTTATTCAGTGTGCATCCAAAATATAACTGCAGGGTAACATGTTTTAAGTGAATTAAATGGAAATGAATGGGTTGTGATTTCTCACTTTGGGCCAGAATAGTTTGTCATGGGATTTAAGATGGTGAGGAATAGAACGGGAGAGAGGGGGGGAAAAAACGGGATCAGCTTTTACCTCGGGGCCTCTGCTTCTCCGCATCATAGATCATTACCACCTCTGTGACCTTGAATGGGACAAAAGGAAAACAGTGGCTCCATTTAGAAAAATGGACAGGATCCTTTCATATTCAATTTAATAACCCTCACTGTTAACGTTCTTATGCAATGCCATGAAAAAGTGTTTCGTTCTATGTTCACACAGCAGGCAAATGCAACCCAAATCTGATTTTTGTTCCTTTTTTTGCCCAAATGCGACTTTCATCAGACTTACCAGTCTAAACGATTCAATTCTGATCTTTTCATTTCACAAAACAAATCCGATGTCACTTTCATATGCGATACCAAATCGGATACGTATCCAGTTGTTTTCAAGCATCTGCAGTAGGGTTGGGTGATAAATCAATTTTATTGATTAACAAAATTTCATTTTTGCCAAATCTGGATTTTTTTTTTCACTAATGCACTCTTTGAGTTTCCATAGTTCAAACTGGGTGTCGTCAGCCATCTTTTACAGCTTCTAATTATTTCGACTTTGAATTCAGGTCAGCTCACAGAAAGATTGATTGTAAAAACAAAAAAAAGTTTACATTTCTAAAAGTGATGGGGCAAAAAAAATTAAAATCAGAAAACAAATTTAGCATAAAAAATTTCAGAGATTTTCTTTTTAAGCACGTTGCTGAATAAACTTTAATATCAATCTATAAACGGCTCCATCGATTATTACTTCCATAAACAATGTGTGACGTCTATGTTCTTTTTGGGGTCATAAACTGAGATTTTATTGTGGCCACATTTAATTAGTATTATGAACAAACAAAAAGAATCAAAAATCAGAATAAAGCATCAAAATCTGCCGTGTGAATGAAACTTTATATATTCAAATAATCAAAAACGATAGACAAAGATAACCCAAGTAGATTATTTTACAAAATAGTTTTATTTAAAATTGAAAAAAAGTTATCAAAAGCAACGAGCCACTATGTAAAACTATAACTGTTCACTTTATTAAATCAATTAACTGTAATTAATGGTAAATATCACTTCAACTTTACAAACAGAGCTGCAGCATCCAGAATCTCCTCAAATAGAACCTTCCCCTGCTATTTTAAGCTAAAAAAAAATCCAAAAATAGATTTAATAGCATGAGAAATCCATTGACAAGGTTCCAAAACACTTTGTTGGATCTTATCAATTAATGCATAAATCTGCATCTTTAACACAAATTAGCCTCATCGTGGTGATGTGGGCGCCGCGCCTCGGAGCATCGGCCACCGACGACAGGCAGCCAGTGTGTGTTATGCGATAGAAAAATGAACTGAGGCGTATTTATTAACTGATCTGTGCAGCTGCCCTCTAGGCTCCAAGACTCCAGTGAAATAGTGAGAGCAATAAACAACAAATTATAAAGACATGAAGTACATCTGGCCGGCCTCCAAAAACTACTCCAAGAGTGAAGTGGCGATTCATCCGGGTCACAAAAGAACCCAGAACCACATCTATTCCACGCTGGCCTCACTTGCTTCAGTGAAGTAAGTGATGATGATTCAACAGGAAAGATGCTCAGCAAATAAAATGCCATCAATAGAAGAGATTAGAAGCTAAGAAGAAGAAAAATTAAAAATCTGCCGACATTTTCCAGACTTTTGAGAAAATATTCTGCTTACTAATGAAAAAGAAAGTCCCTCAGATGTAAAGCAGCATTTCAGAAAAAGATCATCATACTGTTGGTCAAACACGGTGACGGTAGTATGATGATCTGGGGACCTGGACAGCTTGGAATAACTCAATTCTGTTGCACACCAAAAAAATCCTGAAGGAAAATGTTCGCCCATCGGTTCGCTACATTTAGCTAAAGCAAATTTTGACAAGCAGTCATTTCATCTCAGGCTAAAAAGAAAACACAATGAAGGTTTCTGGGAGTTGGTCTAGTCAAAGTCTAAACTTGTATCTAATGGAGAACAGACCACTGATGCTCAACAACCCTTAATAGTGGCTGAATTTAAAGATTTCAGCGACACAAAAGATCATCAGTTATTGTAAATCAGGTGTCTGCAACCGGGATGCTTCGCTTCTCCAGCATCACTGGCAATCAGCTGTTTAGTCCGGTTTAATTAAACTCTACTTCATTCAAACTCTAATGCGAACAAAAAAGATACAATCAAACTCTGGTCTGAACTCTGGTGCATTTCGAATGCATATGTGAATCACAAGCGGATCAGAGACTTCTCCAAAAGCAGGAAGTATACTACAGCGTAGGGCATTCTGGGTAAATACAACCCAAACAAAGGTGAGTCCAGCCCTACCTGAAGGAATGGCTCATTGTCTTTTACCAAAAGCAAAAGTGAAATCCTACTAAATCTGACATCACTATGTTTTTGTTTACATTTTTTAAAAAAGGAAGTTGCATTCAGGATCTTCTTCAGTAGTTCTTGTTACAGCGCCCCCACAGGCGAGGAGGGAAAAAGGTTTTTCAAAGAGTCTGGTCCGTTTGACAGTGCAGTGAGAAAGAGAAGCGCACCAGCTGACAAACAAATGTTGCAACTCTGGTCCCAAACCGAACCGAGTCGAGTCTACTGGACAATCAGGTGTGAAAACACTCCAAGTCTCTGGGTTTTTCAAAACTTTCTGCTGCAGCTTTAGTCGTTCATTTGATTCAGGGTGCTGGAGCAGGAAGTTGCAGACACTCAATCTTTCACACAGAAGCAAGTTAGTTTGGCTTGCTTTTTTTCTTTTGATAAACAAAATCATCATTTGAAAACTGTGATTTATATTCACTCAGGTTATCCTTGTCTGAAAAACTTAAAACGCAACAGAAAAAACAAAACCAGAGGAAATCTAATGGGGCTTTTCTCTTTTTCATATTAATGTGATTTTAACAAACACTAAATGGGCAGCAGTGATACTTACCACTCCGAATCTATTGAAATAGTCCCTGAGTTCAGGTTCTCCGCAGTTATGGGGAATTCCACCTACAAATATCTTCTTAGATTTATTGCTATCAGCTTTGCTGCCCTTCTGAAATAAAAAAAGCAAGAGAGTGGATGGATTTGATATCAAAGTGTGTTACAGTATCACTTCAGGAGGAGGGGGAGGTCAGTACGCTATCATCTATTTAGACGGTGCAGAAGAAATTAGGCTCTTCTACTGCCCTGGGGTATAATTCTTAACATGTCAAGTCAATGCAGCTCTAGTCCAGAACACGGCATCTTCCACTTACACTCAACCGCAGAGCTTTTCTCTGCTGCAATCTGGCAATAAAAGCAAGACGCTGCTTAAATAACTTATTTTTTATCCATTTAATCTTGACTTTTTTCCAGTAAAAACCAGCTGAATGACTTGGGGGGAGTTAAAAAGCTGACATTCAGTCTTCGTACAGCCAAATATGTGACTTAAAATGACTCCAGTTTTACTGGTTGACCCAAAAATTATCCAAGTTGGAGGAAAGATTTCTCACTGCCTAAATAAATTCAATGCTGAGACCCATTTGTTGTTGTTTTTTTTTTACATCATAAAATCCAGTTTATTTTCAAATCCAACTTAAGCCAGAGAAAAACACTACAAGGGGGAACATTTCACATAAAAGTGGTTGTTTGTGTTAAAAATGTTTCTGCAAATTACATCGTAATCCAATGTATTCCTTGTTTTTACTTCTGTTTTATTTATTGTTTTTGGTTGTTGGATTTATTTTGAATATTTAAAATGTCTTCCAGCTCCAGTGTTAAGTGTTCTGTACAAAGTTGAAGTTTATTCATCTTTAAGAGGGAAAACTTTCATTAATTAATGAAAATAATAAATATAGCACTTAAAAATGGTCTCAAAACAATTTCTGGGACAATTTATCACCAAGGGAAATTTTTAATGATAAACAGCCTTCAATTAAGAAATTTTTAAATATTTAATTTTAGGAAAATATGGATTTCTCTCCCCCCCATCCCATCATTGAACTCCATCGCTTTCCATCGTTCAGAGTGTCATCAGCCTGCCCAAAGCTGCCATCTTGTTTAATAAGTGTGTTTTATCTGAGAAGTAATCAGATTACTCTTACCCAGCCCTCCTTGGTTCGAGACTTTTCGGGCTGCATTCCTCTGGGCGTGCATGGCTTTGGGTCAATCTGACGGGAGAGGCGGAGGAAATATTTCCACAATATTCTCACAGAGAAGAACAACAGAAGAAAGTCGAATGTAGATTCATGAGCTTAACTCCAAATGATGCGTCATATTAACGCCACAACAAACATGACGCTTGCTGCAAGCAGGGCTGCAACTAATGATTATATCAGTTAGAGTATTCTATTGATTATTCTGACAAAACTGACACATTCTACAGATTTTAAGCCTTTTCATACATGAGAAAAGGCTTAAAATCAGCAGAACCACACCAAGAGCGTAATGCATGTATCAGTTCATAAAAATACTTTTCTGCAGACAAATATCTCTTCTTAAAAAAGAGATCTTAATCAACAGATTAAGATATCTGTTGATTTTACATGATAATGCAAAAGAGAAAAACTGTTTTTCCATCAACTGAGACTTTAAAGACTTCAACTAATTGATATACTTAAATAAATTAACTTACTCTTGCTTTTTTGAAGTGTACCTATGTATAGCTCTGAAAAAAAATTAAGAGACCGCTTAACATGGTCAGTTTCTCTGATTTTATTTTTTATAGGCATTTGAGTAAAATGAACATTGTTCTACAAACTTCTGACAACATGTCTCTGAAATTCAAAACAACTTTTGTATTTATGTGCAGAAAATGAGAAAAGGTCAAAATAAAAATATGCAGACCTCAAATAATGCAAAGAAAACAAGCTCATATTAATTTGGATACAAATATAGTGATGTTTTAACTCAGGAAGAGTTCAGAAATCAATATTTGGTGGAATAATCGTGAGGTTTATTCCATCTAGAAGACAATAAAGTCTTATATTTACTCTAAACATCACATTTCACTCTTAGGGCTGCACAGAAAGATCTTGTCAAGCAAACCATCATCAGTCTGCTAAGATAATTTCTCTTTTTTCTCAAATAGTTTTCTATAAATATGAAATATGTTCATGCACAGTTAGCACAAAGCAGAGCCTAAAATACTCACATTTCTTCCATCAAGGTTATGTGGCTTTGTCTCCAGCACTGTTCGTACACAATTAGGGTCTTTGAACTTAACAAAGCCGAAGCCTCGCGACTGATTTGTGGTTTTGTCCTTCATGATGACACAATCTACTACCTCTCCATACTGCGAGAAGTAGTTTCTCAATGTTTCTAAGAAAGCAGAGACAGACATTGTGTTGATATTTCACAGCATTGTAGGAAATTACAACCACAGATTCAAGAACAGAATCAAGAAATACAGCCAGGATTTAGATGATTTTTTTTGTGCTTTCATTATGATAAATGGAGGATGAATTTATGCATGGCACTTGAACTTGCTCTGAAGATGTATGTGGAACAAAGAGAAGTGCAAAAGTAAAGTATCCTGAGCTGCTAAACCCTGAAAATCCTCCTGCGACCTTGAATTTATGTTGTATCAGATTACCAGGGATTGGACTATTTACGTGAAAACATTAAATTAGGATAAGACACATACAGAAACTCCCCAAGAGCAAACAAAGCACAGACCTAGAGTCATCTTGCTCGGTGCCAAGCATGCTACTAAGCACTGCAAACCCAGCACACACCCAGGGAGCCAATTCAACCAAGACGAGCAAGTTTGAACAAATGAGAAGTCACTTTGGAGAGCTAGCAAAATCGGTTTTCTTATTGCTGAAAAGCCCTGGGGCATCGACACAGAAGAAAACCACAGAGTTACGCGGAACTGTGGTGCAGATCTTAAAGTTAAGACGTCTGTAAATACCGACTTGTGCAAAGTTAAACAATGGCAAATTAGCCATGAGCTACAGAAGGGCTTCAAGCAAACCTGGAAGTCGACTCCTGTTGGGTCTGAATGCAAGCGGGACGTAAATATAAACAAAAGCTTTTGATTTACATTTCTTCCTACCAAATATTATGTGAACGCATCATAAAGATGAGCATTTCAATAAAACTAAACTGTCGCAACATATAAAAACACTTCAATTTAAAAAGAAAATCATTAACACTGATTAGATCATGTCTGAAGAATACTTTGAATGACTTGAAAGAGAAAGATCAAAGCAGAAACAAATCAGTATTTCCTGCAGCCGTTTGGCCTCTAACATCATTTCCTTTCTTTACAAAACGATGCAATAGAAAGACACTAATCAATTGACACATTTTGCATTTGATCAGCAGGTGAGATTATAATTCTTTTGTTTAAAATGTCAAAATAAATTTAAAATTAACAATTTTAATTACAGATTATTAATTCAAATTTTTCCCCTGAAAAGATTAAGATTAAAAGATACAACAGAACTGAAGACAAAAATGGTTCTTTTGGCTGCAAACTTGTGCATTTAATGCAGCAAAAAGAAAAATCTCCACCAATTTTAGTAAATAAATGTATCAACCAACCGCATTGACTTTTCTTTCTTATAAACGTATGTAATCTATTGCTTTATGCAAAAATTGAGATCATTAATTCAAAGTTATTTGGATTAAAAACCAATCCCTGGATGAAAAAACCCAGCAGCACATTTTTCTCTTATGAATTAAAATGTACTTAGAATAAAAGTTGAAATTAGTGCCTTGAAGATAAACTGAAATCAGCAGGGGGAAAAAAAAACAATCTGTGCATCTCTACTAATAAAAAATTAAAGAGTAATAAACATGCCTTATTTTACTATCAGCTCTGGTTCTGCATAACTGATATCAAATAGAAGTAATAAATTTATCATTATGACTATTTTGGAAAATGATGGTTTCTTATACTTGATTGTCAGTTTTTCAGATTTTTATTTCACTTTTGGTCAAAAAATTATATGTAAAATTTATGTGGTTTTACAATAGCACTATCCTTATTATTGTTATTACTATCTTATTATCAATAAATGACATTGATAATGGAAAACCTTTTTAGAATATAATTTGCCATCTACTCATGCATTTGATTTATCTTAATTATTAGCTCTATATCAACTTATTTGATACATGATCATTTGATCAACGAGTCCAAATTTAATTCTAATGTTTAAATCAATTTTAGCAGGATGACTTTGTTTCAGAATTAGTCATTTTAAAAGATTAAAATATTTTACAACGATCATGACTTTCTGGCCGATTAAACTAATACAAATCAATAAACAGATTTTATTCAAAGCATTAAAAAAAGTGGGGTATCTATGAATGTTTCAGGGAAATATCTGCTAAATATAATTATATTCCCATTTCTGAATTAGAACTTTTTATTATTATTACTTTAATTTCTTTAAAATGAGATCAGCTATCCCAGATTATCAGCTTTTTAAACATTGTACCCTTTTAATTTTAACCAATCCAGTCCTGGAGATAACTACCCTGCAGCAGTTCTGTCCTGCAACGACCTTTTGACCCCGTTCAAGTGATGGGAGACAGAAGTAATATAACGTCAGTGCTGGACAATGTGCTGCTGAACTGGAGAGCTCCTGCAGTGACAGACTGCTGCATCCTAGGTGCACAAAGGAGCGTTACTGTAAATCCTTCCTCCAATCTGCTGCTCAACACTTTTACTGTTACCGCTCCCAACAACCCCTGTTATTGTCACTTATTATGAACAGTTTGTTGTTTTTAAGATACAAACATACATTTTGTACATTACTTTTAAAATGATCCTACTCAGTGGCACACAGTTTGGAAGTACCCAATTACAATTACATTTACTTGAGACACTTTTTTGGGGGGAAAAAAACAGACTTTTATGTATACTTTTATTATGAAGTATTTCTACTCTTACTTGACAAAAATGTCTGGATTTTCTACTCACTGAATAAAAAAAAAAATAAAAAAATAAAAAACCAACATTTTAACCAAAAATTCAGACACACACATGCATGCAGTTTTTGTTCAAGTTGCACAAGTTTTTTTTTATTATTGAAAGTAAAAAGTAACTGATTTAGAAAGATTTTCTTTGCCTGATTTTGTTACTTATGATTATTATTGTCATTTTCATACTTAAAATATCTAAATTTCCACTTAACTTTATATTTTAGTCTGTCTGATTACATAACTTTTAAATATTAAATGATTGATCATTTGATCAGTAACTCAGCACTTGAGCAGACCTTTTACCAAATACTTTTTCACTCTTTCTTGAGTAATTTCTTGGATGGCTACTCTGCACTTTTACTTTAGTAAAAACATGTTCAAGTATTTTTACTTCAGTACAATTTTTGTGTATTCAGCCCACCTCCATCTCAGAATACACAATTTTTAATAACTGCACAGTATTTTTATGTTGCATTTTTACTATTGCAGTACAGTAAATAATTCTTAATTTTGTTTTTACATATTTTCATCTTTGTGGTACTTTACATGCTTTGATTGCCTGTCACTTTACTTCTGTTGCACCCAAAATGTCCCCAGTGTGGGACAATACAAAGTATTTTTATTCTACTCTAAACACCTGATGTAAATTAATGGCTCTTTTCCAGACCTCTGCAGAGCTAAAAGATGCTGATGAACCATTTGATTCAGGTGTGCTTGAGCGGGGATGCATCTAAAAGCTGCAGGATAGTAACTGGAGTCCTAGCATGATGCTGGTATCATTTGAACGTTATTTTAATGTGCTTTGAGAAGGCAATGCTTGTTTTGAATAGAGAAGCAGAACATATGAAATTACAATTAGCTGACAATTCGTGCAATGCTTGAATGCAGCATGAATTCAAATCTTTCTTGCCAGTTGAATATTTGACAAGTTAGATGAATGAGGAACTTGTGGGTTTATGGCCACTGACCGTCAATGCAATATTCAACAAATTAAGAGGATGCAATGAAATCTATAGCTTTATTTTTATTTTCCTGGCATACCTACTTCTGTTACAGCAGCAGGACTTACCTTGTGTCGTACTCCAGTCCAGTCCACCTACAAAAAGTTTCCTAAAAGATGAAACCAAACATAATCACTAGTTATGCTAAAGAGATAAACTGAGAGAAAAGCAAAGCTTCTGTTAAAATGTGGATACAACATTATAAGTTTAAAGAAAAACACACACACAAGCTGGTGTAACATCAGGATATAAACACACGATGCAACGCTTAAAATCACCGCGTTTTAATGTTCGCCTTTCGCCTCTTTGCGCTTTAAATACTGCAAGCAGCGGCATCGACAATAAAGAGGTCTTTTACATGAAACGTCCTGCCACGTAAGTCAGCCCGGGACAGAGCCGTGACGTTGGGGGAGCTAGCTGGAAACCACCAGCCTTCAACCATGAGAGCCCGACCACAGCGAGGCAGAGCCGGGGGAAGCGCGGCGGCTCGGCTCGCTGCGTGCGGAGCGAACCAAACTCCCGGTGCCCACCAAATAACCCTGAAGTTCAGCTTCTGTTTTAACTGTTCAACCAGCTACCCGGTGGAGATAATCGACATAACATATGAGGTTAATGGGTGTGAAAACGGAGAGCGGTGCGGGAGAGGATGCTCCGTTCCCCAGCAGTGCCCGCTAAATGTCCTAGCCGCGGCGGAGTCAAGAGCCGACTTTCGCCTCGCTGCCGAGCGCTAGCAAAACTAGCTCTGCTGCTCGGAGCTAACTACAAATAAGTGACAACAGTAAAAACCAATTTGACAACTAGTTTGCCAGTATCGCAGGTGAACCGGGTATAATTCGCCACAAGCCATAACACGAACAACTCACTCACTAGTTCCACTTTTTAGCCGCGTTTCCTCCGGTTTACTGAAGCTAACCGAGCTTAGCCGCAGCTAGCTGTCAAATGACAGCTTGACAACACCGAGCGCAGGCTGCAAGTTACAAAACAGCAGAAAAATGTTCTTTCGGAAACACGGCGAAGCTCTTTTAGGCATATCTCACCCGACTTCATCTCCGACTAAGTTGTTGTTCATTTCTGAGGCTGTGGCGGTGGACTTTGGGAGCTGTGAGCGGCTTCTTGCTTCAGTGCTGCCCCTCTCAGACTGAACGCGCAGGAAGGTCACTCCGCTTTTTGGTTCAAACTGTTCTGCGCAATGACGACGCTGCAGGGGGCAACAGCCTTAAAGGAACAGTACACCCAAACACCAGCACTTCACGACTCATCTGCTCGGAAAGACAGAACTGTAATCTGGAAATTACGTCATGCTCAGTTTACAGTGCACCGCAAACTTTACTGGATTTCATTGGGATTTTATGGGATAAAGTTGCAAATAACTGTGAAGTTTAACTCAAAGTCAAATACTGGATTAATCCCAGTGGGAATTGAATGTTGTAAAATTTTTCTTCAGAGTTGTAGATGCTGAAGGAGCAACATCGCAAGAAGCCTCTGACAGAAGACACTATCCGCGTTTTTATTAATAAAGTTGCGCAAATTGAAAATAAAATCGCTTAATGCACGTATGTCAAACTCGAGGCCCATGGGCCAAATCTGGCACGTCAGAGCTTTTTATGTGGCCCTCTAGATTCTAGACTCAACACTAAATATGCTTAAATATTATGTTATCAATCAAATCAATGCAGTTTTTAATCGGTTTACTGCAAAATTTTATCAATCAGATATAATTTCTGGTTTCTTGAGAATTATTGTGGATATTCACGTAAAATCAACAAATCCCTGCTCTTTTTTGCGCTAATACATAAAACATAATACATAATCAGTGTATTGCTGATTTTTCTCAAAAATTGTCAAAAACCTTCTCACTTGTACTGAACAGCTGCCACAGCCTTAACTGATAGTCCATGATCTATATAGCGAGTAATAAAAAGTCACATTTAAATACATATTGAAAATATTTCCAAATTAGTACCTTAAACACTTTGATTTTTAATGGAACAATTACAAAAAGAATCATGAAATCCTGGAGGGGTTAAATAATATTATTTAATTTAAAGAATTTATTGATATATTTAACATTTTGTGAACAAGTTTTATCAATACATTCTGCCACAAAAGGCCCTTTAAGAGCACTCATGATGTTGATTTGGCCCAAAACAAAAATGACTTTGACACCCTGGCTTAATGGAAATTTTGAAAAAACAAACATTTTGTAAGAAAAACTTTTTTGCGCTAGCTAGAAATGGTTTTTCAGCCTCAATGAAGCAATTTTTTGTTTCCCAAACAAAAATATGTTTAATTCATTATTCAGTGTCATGTTTGTCATATGACAAAATCTCTGCATATCTTTCAAGGGTATGTAGACCTACACAAACTAGACTGTCACCTTAAAGCATTTCAAATAATAAAAAAAAATCCATAAATCTTGCATTTTTAAAACTTTCTAGATGTTTCAAATGAACTCAATGACCCACACCTCCAGTCAGCTTACCAAAGGCTTTATATTTAAGAAACATTGCCCCACTTTTTTTTTTTCCATGAATCAAATACACACACAAAGATAAAATATTATCTGAAAATATTTTTTCAATACAATTTTGCATGAATCAAAATCCTTATTACACATTTGTTCCCCTTTTCCCTTTATAACTGTGTCCTTTCAACCAATTATGTATCTTGGATCCAATTAACAACAGAAATAGAAGTACAGGAGTGTCTCTGTGCTGCTATTATTCCCAAAGCTTTCCCAGTCCGCCGGTGGGAATTATAAAAGTCAGAATGAGAACCACATTCTCAGTCAGCAAAGCGTGTCCCTGGAAGATGCTCTTGTTTCTCTTTATCTCCTCCATATCATTCATAAAGGACAAATTGAGGACAAACATCAGCATGTCATGATTTATAGCAGCCTCTCCGCTGGGACCGGAGCCAATTTCTTTCAAATCACCTCATGTATGTGAGGGAAACAGCTTGATCATGTTTCTCAGAGGAAATTGACTCACTTCTGTTTCACTAACAAAGAGAGAAAGAGGAGCAGCAGGAAGAGGTGGACATAAAAATAATCAGTAAAGGTTTTAAAGGGTATAATTAGTAGATCTTCAAAGATGTTAAATGGATTTTACTTTGAAATGATCAAACATGTTGAGTATGAATTTGACTAATAGGATCCATTTTGTCTGCTTAGGCAGACATACATACAGATCTGGAAAAAATTAAGAGACCGCTTAATTTTTACTTTTTATAGGCATGTGTTTGAGTAAAATACACATTGTTCTTTTATTCTATGATCTACTGACAACAGGTATCTCATATTCAGAGTAAAAATTTTATATTTCTTTGCAGAAAATCAGAAATGGTCAAAATAAGGAAAAAGATGCAGAGCTTTCAGACCTCAAATAATGCAAAGACAAGAAGTTAATATTCATTTATGAACAGCAACACTAATGCTTTAACTCAGGAAGAGTTCAGGAATCAATACTTGGTGGAATAACCAGGAGGTTTCCAGTGGGGTTCAGTCTTAATTTTTTAAAGAGCTGGATGTAAAAACAAACAAACAAACAAACAAAAAAAACTATTTTTATTATTTTTATAGTTGTTACCCAAAAGGTTTCTTACTGCTGTTCGCTGCTGCCACCTTTAGGGAAATATAACATATTCACTCTGTTAACTTGTCTACAGTAAATTTAATGTTTATCAGTTACAATACAATACAATTTTGCATGGATCATAATCTTTATTACACATTTGTTCCCCTTTTTCCCTTTAACTGTTCCTTAAATGGTATTTAAGTTTACAATAATATGTCAAACTTAAATACAACATTGCATTTCAGAATCCAAATATTTTCTAATTTTAGTTAGCAATACTGTAATGCTAAAATCAATACCAATAGTAACATTTGTATAATGTAAAATAATTACAAATAACACTAATAATAGTAGTTGATTTACTCACACAGAGTAGCTTAGAAATAATGTTGAGGGGCCCAAATGAAAATCTGCTCCGGGTCCCAAAAAGTCTTGGGCCGGCCCTGTTTCTAAGTATTGACATGTAAGGCAGCTGGCAGAATGAATCATGCTGTAACAACCTCTTCTGATCGTAACATCTGACACAAATTCAATGTTTCCTAACTAATATTGTCACATTTCTATGATGACATTCTGCTATGAAAGTCAGATTCAACCAGCTGCAGCTTTGTCGGGTTAGAAAAACAGCTCCCTCTTCCTGTTGCCACCAGACCTGCTGGCCTCGCTGCAGCGAGCTGACCACTGGTTGAAAACCTTTCATTAAGATTTAATGTTTCAACATCAAAACAGCTTCAACAAGGAGGTGAAATTTTGTAAAACGTCCTAAATTAATGCAAGGATAGCAGCTTCAAATCCAAGTAGGTAGTAGTTTCTTTTCACGTGAGCGCAGTCTGAAACATTGCTGATATCTGTTGGATTATTTGAAGTCATTGAAGATTTGAAAACATGATATCTGTTGAGTCACAAGGGAACATCAATGAGAATTATGGATAATTAGAAACTATGAAAAAAACAGATGTTTCCAGTTTGATAAAAAGCACATGATAAATAAGATGTTCTTAATCAAAAAAACAGCTATTTGAAGCTTCATGTAGTCAAGAATATCTGACATTATTTGGTATTTGAAACCTGTAAATGCTAATTCCTCATTAAATATGTTTACACCACAGTTAGTGCATTGACTTCTGGAAGTATGTTTGACAATTAATCAATAACTAAATTAATTGATGATTATTTCAATAAAAAAATGGCACATCCTGCAGATTTTTAATTTAAGCCTTTTTTTATACAGTACTGAAATAAACTATTTATTTTGAACAAGTGAAATGTCAGAGAAACCAAAAAAATGATAAACATTTGTTTTATGATAAACAAAAAAAAACAAAAAGAGAACTTGAAAAACTATATTAAAATGCAAATAAACAAATAATTTCTTTTCCTTAAATAAGAAAATAAACATTCAAAACTTGAAGACTTCTGGAAAATGTATATCTATGCATATTTATATATATATATATATATATATCAAGAATTGGCTTTTTTTAGAGTTTGTTTACTCCAGGTAAGAATCAATCAATTACTAAATTAATTGATGATTATTTCAATAACTGATAAATCATAATTAATGTGATTAATCGTTTCAGCCGCAGTCTCCGTCCTCTTGCTGGTAGGCTGCAGGCCTCCACACGACCCCACCAGGATAAGTGTAAACGACGGATGGATGAAAACCTGAAAATCAAGCCCACTCTTCTCAGAACTATATTTAGAGCCACTTATCTTTTTCACTGCAGATGATGTGAATCACAACATTATGTGGTGAATCACAGCAGACAGACTAGCGCTCGGGAACAGATCCGCTGATCATCTTTCCCTCTAATTCCTTTTCTACTCCATTAGATGAAGCTGAGAGAAGGTCCTTGTTGCTCTGCAGGGTCTCATCATCCACCAACCCTCTTGTGAGCCTCTTGATATCCACTGCCTTCAATGACACTTTGCTGCACTGAATCTCACTTGCATGCATTAACTAATGCGTTCTGACACGGGAAACAATAAACCACTACTCTTCTGGTTAGATATAATATTCACACCTCTTCAGCTTTCTTTTGTCATGTTACAACCACAAACTTCAATGTATTTTAGTGGAAATTTATGTGATAGAACAAAGGAGAGTAGTGGGTATTTATAAAGGTAGAAGGGTAATATACATACTTTTTATAATATATACAGCTCTCTGAAAATTATTAGAGTGCACTGCACTGAACCTGAGGAAAACCTCCTGGTTATTCCACCAAAAATTGATTTCTGAACTCTTCCTAAACATCAGTATTGTTGTTTCTAAATGAATATTAACTTGTTTTCTTTGTATTATTATTTTCATCTGAAAGTATCTTTTTTGTTACTTTAACCATTTCTCATTTTCTGCAAATAAATACAAATTTCTTTGCTTGGAATTTCAGACATTTTGTCAGTAGTTCATAGAATAACAGAACAATGTTAATTTTACTCAAGAAAGGTGATTCAGTTTAATTGTTGTGTTACCATGGCTACAATATGGCGTAATCTTTGTGTTTGAATTGGGTTTGTTCACAAATATATCACGGCAAGCAACAAATAATCAGTGATTGATTTTAAACTCGGCCAATAAACCTGGTCTCCCTCAAACATGTTAGTGATGCTGAGGTTCTTAGTACTAAGGGTTTTGGGGGTGGAGTGGGAATCTGTCTAAGGCCCCATATTACCTTGAGCCGGCCCTGGATGAAGAGCTGCTGTGATGCGCGTCTCTGGAATCCACCTGGAACCTACCTGGAACCTACCTGGAACCTACCTGGAATCTACCTGGGATCCACCTGGAATCCCCTGATGGCCCCCGTCTGTCCACGGATGCTTTGGGGACATTTTGATTCATTTCATTGTAGCATGTTTTGCTTTATGCTGCGGTTCTAATTATTGCTCCAGTATTTTCTCTGAAGTTTATTGTGTGAACTCTAAATGCTCTGGACCGAATCTTCCTTTATCACTTGAGGTTCTGCAGTAACTTCTATTTACAGTCGCTCACCTCCAGCCCAGATTCCGTCAGGAGCAGCTTGAACCCGCCTGGTGCAAACGTTAAGGAGAAGCAGAGCAAACAGTCAGCAGGTGGTACCGGGTGGTACCAGGTGGTACCGGGTGGTAAAGGATGGTACCGGTGCTTTGAGGTGCGTCGCGCCTCGTGGTGACAGTGGCAGTACAGACAGACATTCTTTCTATCTGTCAGTGGGACCGACCCAGACCGCCTGTAGAACCGGGCCTTTAGCAGAATGATGAAATTAAGTCAGAAGTTTCTCTGCAGCCGCGGGTTTTGTCCTGCTATTGCGAGGACAATTAGGAAAATATAAAGAGAAACAGTTTTTCTAACGTCAACATCAGACCAATGCTTTTATTCACAAACCAGAGTATGAAAAAATATTCTTGCCCATAATTTAATAGTTAGAGGCGCAGATCCTCCTCTCCATGGACCCAGAGTCTGAACAACATGGGAGAACAGAAACTGAGTCATTATTAGACTGAGGGCAGCAAGGCTAGTTTATTTTGCTAAATTATTATATTTATCTACATATTATTGCTGAGGGGCACAAGCAGGCCTTCTGCTTGTGGCTTCTGCTCTAATCATTATCTAATAATAATGATTAGAAAAAAAATACATATTTTTTTGAAAAAAAAAAAATATATATCAAAAAGGGCACTACGGGCATCACAGGTAAAAGGGGCAGGGGCTCAAGCCCCTTTTGCGCCCCCACCCCTGCACGTCCCTGCAGACATGTCTACCAGGACAGCAGCTGATTGAAAGGTATTGATATAAGTATTTTGTGAGACCAAAAGTTCAAATTCCAAAGATTACCGTAAGTCAGATTGATACTCCTAAAGGAAGAAGCTGAAAGCAGCTGTTTCAGTAAAAGCTGCCAAAATGGGTTTACAACTAGAGAAAAGACTCTTGATTTATTTCTGCTTCAAATCATTGCATGTTTTCTGATTTGATATGTTATTGGTGTTTTCTGTGACAGACCAGTAACTCCCAATCAATCCAAGCAGGGATTGGCAAGTGGTGTCCAAATGGTGAAATAATACTATATAGATTTCAAAGAAAAATGAAATGTTGTTGTAACTCTTAAAGAGTTATTGTAGATGGTGATGGCTGCAAGAAGGAAAGATTATAACTAATTTGAAGAAACCTTTGACTGAAGACACTTTGTTTTTCTATCTATATTTGTGGCCCCGACCCCAACGTCATTTCAATAACGGCACAAATGTGGCCCTCCAGTGCAGGCATCTGATGCAAATGGACTCCATTTGTAATTTTTAACAGTAGTTTTTTTTGTCTTCTTAAAATGGGATTTTAGCAACATTAATTTACTTTTAAGAAAAATGACTTCATGCTCTATGCTAGGAACATTCAACAATATGGACAAGAACTTGTGACAACCTGTAGATCCTAAACCTGTACATTTAGGATCTACAATTATCTAAAGATTCTCAATTTTTTTATAGAAATCTGACTCCTTTGTTTGATTCATTAAATTCTACTGAACAAGTAAAAACATCAAAATAAATTATGTATTGTTATTGAAAACAGAAAAAAACCCAGTAGCCTCCAAGTACTTTAAAAGTTGAACAATTTGGCTCACAAGAGCCAAACTGGTCCATATCACAACAATAATAATAATCCGTTATTTCCCATTGAGTGAGCCATCTTATCTTCAGAGGATCTTGGGCTCTGTTAAATCTTGGAACGTGTATTTGCGCTTTTTGACCCCCAGTCACACGATTGCGGTGTCAGCAGTTGTGAGCTCAATATAAACCGCCGCCTCCTCCACTTTCACCCTCTTCTGTGTCAGAGAAACCTTCCAGCAGAGCCCGCCAACCGCAACGACAGCAAACCAAAATGACCTCCGCTCCTCAGCCCATATTCACCAAGGGAGAGGACTGCAAGCCCTCCTGGCACGACGCTAACGCCGGGTACAATGAGGCCGACACACACCTCGAGATCATGGGCAAGCCGGTCATGGAACGCTGGGAAACCCCGTACATGCACTCGCTGGCGACCGTTGCAGCTTCGAAAGGTAACAGCGGCCGGGGAAGGAGTGTGTATTATCGGGCGTCGCGTTCTGCCGCACAACTTGTCCGATATTGGACTTACACTCCATGAACTTGCCATTTAAAGAGACAGCAACACAGAATGTGCTAAAAGGAATGTGGTTTAAAATCACACTTTTTTTTCTTGTGCACACTTAAGAGCCGTTCAGATCTCGGACAGCAAAGTGTTGTTAGCTCAGCTGAAAAGTATAAATGAGTTAAATTTTTGTTAGAACTTTATTGTTTAACATTGAATACTATAAAACTGCAAAAAGTTGATTTAAAGAACGAAAGTACATGCAAAAACACATTTTTTGTGTTAGAATACATATAAGAAGTTAATCATTTATATATGTGAATATATAAATCTGTAAACTTATTTTCTGTTAACCAAAAGACGTTTACAGTTACATGTTAGTGAGAAACATGGTGCACTGTGTTGGTGAGTGCTGCAGCAGCTGTTAACTGCTCTACTGGGAAAACTGGGAAAAGGAAAGAAATCTGCAGGGGGCAGAGAGCATTTCTGCTCACATACTTTCATCTTTGAAAGCCAGAATGATCCAGATGTTTCAAAGAATGCAAACAAGTTTAAAATTCACATTTAACAGTGTTGCACAGTGTGAATGATATATTCAATATATTTCTTAGATTGATGTGCAAATGCATGTAAAATATCTACATTGTAATTTTTTTTAAATTTGGAAGCAAATTCTGTACCTTTTCAGAATACATTTCCTGGAAGTTGCAAAAATATAAGCAAAGCTAAATATTTCTGATGATCTGAAATAGGGCTGTTGTAAACAAATATTTTAGTAATCGAGCAACCGGATAAAAAAATAAAGTAAAACATTGGTAAATCTAACATAACAGCAGTATTACTGTCGTATATCAACATCAGTCCAATTTTTCACAGTTGAGCTTCCCTAACAATAACGTTTCTGTAGAATAGAAAATTAACTCGTTACAATAATAGCTCACTTTCCAAGTTAACCTGAAGAAAAGTTATACAGAAATCTGAAATTTTATTCCGCGTAATATTAAAGAGGCATTGAGTTACTCAAATCCCTCGAGGAATCGTTTCAGCCCTAATCTGAAAGCAATTTAAAGATTTTTCAATCATTAAATAAAAGAGTTAAGCATTAAGTTTTATAAGTATTCCTGTGTAATCACTTCCTCTTATTACAGAGTAATAAATCACACATAAAGTAGAATACTGGCAATTTTAGCTCACCCTGAACATTTGATGGGTTTTGTAAATGCTGTACTAGCAGAGAACAGATGAAAAATTTGGTTCTGTTTGTCTGACAGGCGGTCGGGTTCTGGAGATCGGTTTCGGCATGGCCATCGCTGCCACGAAGGTGGAGTCCTTCCCCATCGAGGAGCACTGGATCATCGAGTGCAACGATGGAGTATTTGCCCGTCTGGAGAACTGGGCCAAGTCTCAGCCTCACAAGGTCATTAAACCTGCCGATTCTCAGTACAGTGATGGAAAGTTGGTAAAACAAGGTTCTAATGAGCCTCTTTTTTTCCTCCTGCAGGTCGTCCCTCTGAAGGGTCTCTGGGAAAACGTTGTTCCAACCCTACCAGACAATCACTTTGATGGTGAGACATTTCCTGACACAACTAGTCATAAATATATAAATTACTGGGAATAGGAACGCTGGAAAGAGCTGTGACCTGTGACATCATGAACATAAATGAAAGCATGCCTTTAGAGAAGAAATGATACAAATGAAAGAATAAATAAATACATTCGACTGCATGATGCATGCTGCCACCTCTGCCTTCTCTTTCAGGTATTCTCTATGACACATATCCTCTCTCAGAGGAAACGTGGCACACTCACCAGTTTGATTTCATTAAGGTAAGAAGCTGAAAGAAGCTGAATCTGCAGCTGAAGCTCTTCAGCCACTTTGTTGGTTCTATTTTAAACTAATGGCAAAAATAACAAGAAGTCCCATAATTATTTTTAAATACAGCAGCAGAGGTTTGTTTTACATTTTAATTCATTTTTTGCACAAAATCTTTCTTAGTTTATGAGATATCAGTCTGCTCAATTTGGCCTATATTGAGCTCCTTTGAAAAGCATTAGTAGAGGCTCCTGTACAACCATCAAGAATGCAGCAACTGGTTCCTGGATTGGAAATCAACAACTAAACACGTCTTTTCCAGTACCCATAGGTGATGGACTGGAGTTGCTAGGTAACGGCGCAGCCTCCATCAATTGTGACTCAACAATTTTAAATATTTTTGAAATGGCTTGTTTTTCAGATACCAAAAAATATTAACTTATTGCCAAAAAACAAATTTGGAGTGTTTATAGAAGCAGTCGAGACCCAGGTGAACGTATAAAAATATGCAAAATGTGACTCCTGAAGGTCTTTTCAGAGTTTTATATTTCTGTTTCGTCAAACACATTTACAAACAGCTTCTGTGTTGTCTTGGCTGTGTTTATCATGTTATTATTGAGCTGGAGGATGAATTGTTTCTATAGTCGGAGCCCATTGAGACCCCAGACCATTTTTTTTTTTTTTTTTGATGGGAAAATTAAGCGTGTGGTTTCTTTACCTGCAGGGTCACGCTCACAGGATGCTCAAACCCGGAGGCGTCCTCACCTACTGCAACCTGACCTCCTGGGGTGAACTGCTCAAGGGAAAATACGACAACATTGAGAAAATGTTCCAGGTTTGTCACCTTGATGCTCTCATCAAAATCAAATCCTCCATGTTTGGCCTCTGATTGTCGTCCGCTTCTCTACAACAATTGAATTAGCTCCAGCTACGCAACCGAAACATAAAAACAGTTTTTATAAGACAATTTGGTCGTATAAATTCACTACATATTGACATAGAAAGAAGGGTTTTTCTATCTTAGTACAAAATGCATGTATTTGTAAAGTTTTGGTTTAATTACTGCACTGTTGTTCTGACAAATGGCTTTTTTTTGTCTTTATGCTCCAGTTAACGATTAATTGATTTCTGGATTAGTTGACGGTTATTTCTACACTCGATTCATCATGATCAATCCGATTAATTGTTTCAGTCTTAAACTTAACGCTGAAGCGGTGATGCGATAATTTGACTCAGCTGCGTTGGAGCAGAGATGCATCTAAAAAAGTTGTAGGGATGTAGCTTTGGAAACCTGTAGTTGGAGATCTCTGCTTTTAAAACATGCAGATCATAATTATTATTAGTGATAATGATCATCTTTGTTTTAAAAGGGACAATCCACAGCTCAAACATAAATGTCACCATTTGAGTTTCTGCACCAGATTATAGCAGAAACTAATTTGCATCTGCGTTCCTTTGGACATGCTGATGCTTCCATTGCAACAACTATTATCACAAGAGACACATGCAGATGGTGAAAACATCACTGAGTTCACCTTAGTTACCTGCTGCTTTCATGTCAAGGTTGCTGCTGATAAACCGGATTGGACCGCACGACGACCGCCTCTCTGTCTCTGTTAATGATTTTCAGGAAACCCAGGTGCCCCATCTGCTCGAGGCCGGCTTCAAGAAGGAGAAGATTAGCACCACCACCATGGACATTGAACCACCCACTGAATGCAAATACTACTCCTTCAAGAAGATGATCACTCCCACTATTGTGAAAGAATGAAGGACAAAGACGCTGCTGCTGCTACAGCCTTTTTATATTCAGATGTGCCTTTTGTCTCCTGCCAATCACATATTTCACTGAACATCGTTTTAATAAAACAAACTCCATCATGACTGCATTTAATCTTTTTTTGTATTTGTTTAGGGCTACATCTAATGATTACTTCAGTAATCGATTATTCTATTGGTTATTTTTGATGATTAATCAATCAATCGGATAAAAGAATACATTTTTCACTTAACCACTTTTATAAAATCAAAAATTCATAAAGGGGAATAAAGGGTGGATGTGCTGAACTTCTAGAGCAGGGCTGCAATTATAAATTATTTTAATTATTAATCTATCAGCTGGAATTAAAAAATGCCATATTTTGCAGATTTTATACTTAAGCCTTTTTAAACAATATTAGAAATGAAGTAAAAGATGCCAATAATTCAATTCCTATTTTAAATAAGTAAATATGCATTTTATTGCCTTAAATTCAAAAACATTCTTTCACCATATGTTTGATCATTTATAGCAAAGGATGGATTTGAAAAAATACATCAAGCTCAGCCAATTCTATTTAATATCAATACAGTGTAGGGTTGATCTATTTTTGTTTTAGTAAATGATTGGTGAAGATATTTTTGTCACTTGAGGAGTACTATACAGAAAATATTACAAATATTTATTTTCTTAAACGCAAAATATATATTTAGATAGTTTTGGTTTAATTAATGATTCTACTTAATGATTAATTGATTACCAATTCGCATTGACTTTCATTTTAATAACCGATTAATCATTTCAACCCTATATTTATCGTAGTTGATGTTACTACATTTTCTTCCCATCATAAAATTCTGGAAGTGGTTTTAATTTCCTGTCTATTAGAAATACCTCCATCATTAAACTCACCTGTTTCCAGGTCTTACATCACCCAGCACGCCTCCACTCCAAGTCTAAGCTGTGAAATGATTACTGATGGATGGGACAAAAACATGCTTTGTTGCAGTTATAGTGCAAGATGTTGCCCCGTCTGCAGTACTCCTGTTATTTATGTTGTGTTGTGTTTGTTATTTATAAACCTAAAACAACAATGCTGGCTCAGTAAAAACCCTCCCAGAAAACCTCACATTTGGAAATTTCAAATGTGGTTTTAAAAGCAAACAGTTTGAAAGGGAGGTATCTGAATTAAAAATCTTAAATATGTATATAAGGGGTTCTATCAATAAATCTGCACACCTATGTCTGTGAATATTTCTGAAGATAAAAGCAAGATAAATTAGGAAATATGATGCATAAATACCTACTTAAATATGAGTGGTGATGTAAAGGGTTACAGTAAATATAACCATGAAAAATGCCCACCAAGACTACAGAAAATGTTACAGATTTACCATGAAGTGATTCTTCTGACCTTCCACAATGGCTCTTACCAGCTTTAGCTGAAAACGAGTCTTGTTTTTAAATAGGTTTAGAGCTGCAGCTAAGGATTGTGTTAGTAGTCGATTATTCTATAGATTATTCTGACGATTAATGGAAATAGGATTTTAACAAATGCTCTTCGCCTAGCACATAAAATCCTAACAAACTCATTGACGTTTGGCTGCAGCATGAAAAAAAAATGGACGTGCATGAATAGTTTTGCATTCAAATAGTTACTTAAAACTGTCTGTAACAACTGAGTATAGGACTGATGTCTGAATTTATGGTTGGAGATAAGTGTAAGGTGAGATTAAAGAGTGAACACGTAGGAACCAGTAACCACCTGGCGAGGGGCCATTAATCATTAGAGGATGGATGATGCAACAACAGACTGCTCTCTGGTGGGAAACTACAGCTGCTGGCGGCCCACAGATCCGAATCAGGACCAGCTCTACGTGTTCACTTACAAGTAATATATAACAGGACAGGGGAGGGAACTGTAGGGAATATGTCTGCGTTTGACCAAAAAGAACAAGCTCTGACTAAAATTCCAAGTCTTATTATTCTATTTTCATAGTAAAAATGAAGTATTGTTGAAAGACTGTAGTGTTAGCCTGGTCATTAGCTTCCTGTTCACTGTTTGGGCTTGCTCTCCTTCGTTTAGATTCCCTCCGGTAGATTTTTTTGATCGGGCCAATCAGCGAAGTTGTGAGCGATGACGTACATTTTCTGCGCTGTTTTAGAATTGTAGTCCGCCTGTAGTTCTTAGTCAGACGGTGAGCGAAGCCGTTCAAGTTCGTGTAAAATGTTGAATTAATATTAACAGCCGCCTTGCTAGGATCGGCACTAATATCTCAGCCGTGGAGGAACGGTTGCTTACAGCGCAGGCTTCTTTGGCAGCGATAAGCTTTTTTAGCGTCGAACTGACGCATTACATACGTCACGGGCGAACGTTAGCGACTGGGTAAAATTTAAAACCTCATCGGAGAGCGAAGAAAATGGCGTAGGAAGTGAAGCTGGTTTTTACCAGGTTTTATCAACCACATGGTCAACTCACCGCCTTTTATCTAGCATCGGGCAACACCTCAGATCTTTTCAAAAATAAAGAAAATGTCTGCCTATGAGCGGCTGATTCAGTGATGACACATTAAAACTGCATTCAGTAACCAAATCCTGTTCTGTTACAACCATAGAGTACATTGTCTGATGTGTTCGCAGCTACAGAACAAGAGCAGTCAGAAGCAATAACAAAGTGAATGCATGACTCATAAACTCTCCCAACAACAAATGTAAGTGAATATTTGTGGGTTCAAATGCGTGTTGCATAAATAAGTCTTCTACCTTTACAATGATTAAGCATGCAGTGAAGCTGATATGGCTGAAGATGCTAGATTCTAGAAAATGATTTTCATCGTTAACCTTTCTTTTATGGAAGTTAAAAAGTGCAAGACTCTAAAAAAATAATCAGGGTTTCTGCATGTTTTACAGACTGAATCATATAAGACTTTAAAGACCATTATGAATGGAATTTAACTGGGTAAATTTGCACTTACCCATGATAGTTAGCTGGCATTTCAGAAATGCCAGCTAACTAGCATGGCATATTAGCAGTAAGTAAGAATGCAATGAAGATATCTGCATGTGACTCAAAACTTTTGCAGACATAGGAGTCCCATGAGAGACAAATGCATTCAATATATTAAACAGACCTTCCAAGACCAAATTTAAGACATGTGATTAACATATTTAAGGCTAACTTACTATTTTCTAATGAATTTAAAACTTTTATGGCATTAAAATGATGTGGATGTGGATAATTCAGCAATTGTGTCAGTGATGAGTTAAAACAAAGTTAAAACCAGATGAGTCAAAGGACAAAAAATACATTTATATTTAACGGTCTGACTTAAAATCCCTGTTTTAGGTCAGTTTTTTGTCAGAAATAATGGGTCAAAGTTCTAACAGAAACCATCAAATTCATGCAGTTTTGAATAATATATATTTATATAATTATCTACTTATGTATTTAATTAATGCATTAAGATATTTGCAAGCAATTTTTTTTATTCTAATTTATTTTATTGTGACAAAAAAATTACTAACTCAGTTGTTCATTATTTTGTGTCAAAATTAGCAGTTGCAAAAATGAGAAAAGCAACAATTCTTGATTTTTATGAACCAAAATTTATTGGAAATAACATTTATTATATTGTGGTGCATCACTTGTTTTGTTTACAACCGTGTGTAGAGTCATAAATGCTGCTTAAACTGATTTGTCTTTAAACTGCGTTTTAAAACAGTAACACCGATTTAAAGACCCAGAAACCTAAACAGAGCAGAAGCTGGTGAGTCTCATGAGAAGCAGCTTTGCATAAATTACAATATTTCATTTACTGAAGTTTCTGCTGCTCTACGCGGAAGAGGAGCAATGCCCCAAATGAAACCAGAAATACAACATTTACACACAGATTTACACAGATATACTACACGCTCACTTCCTGTACCAGATACTTATCTTCTTCTCTCGTTTGATTTTCTTTTGCAGCTGTAAAGTGCCGTACAGGAGAGCTTCTGCTGTCGGAGGACAACCTGGGAACGAAAAGAAGCCATTAAAGGTTACTTATTGTGCTTACTGGAACAGGTTTTGAGCAATACAAAACTTACACATTACATTTTTTTGCACAAAATCATTCTTAGATAATGAGATTTTTATCTGGTGGCCCCGCCCCCAACTCAACGTTTTACACTTGCACATAAAAATGGCTACAAACATATGGACTATTAATACTAACATACGTCTTGGAAAAGCAGAAGTAGAGCCTTCTGCACAAAACACAAGAATGCAGCTAGTAGTTTCTGAATAGGAACTCAAGAACAAAACACTTGTCTTTTCCAGCAGCCATTGTACAGCCAATTCAATGGTAAAACCAGCTGATCAAACAGTTCTGGAGCTCGACTAGCGTTGCCAGGTGACGGGTGGACCTCTGCTGGGGTTGCTAAGTAACGGTCTGGGTTTCGCTGGGATTGCAAGGTACATGCGTGAGAAATGGCTCATTTTCCAAACACCAAAAAACATCAACTTATAATCAAAAACTTGCTGGGTGGACTTTGAAAAAATACTAACATGGAGCTTTTTGAATGCAAGTATTTATTTAGTATGTTTTTAGATGGAGATGCTAAAAATGATCAAACGTACACTAAAGGAATGCCATATTATTGCATTTTAGCCAGTAAAATTATAAATGTATTATTTTCATTTGTATTCTTAATATTATATAAAAAGGTTTAAGATGTTAAATGAAAAAAATTGCAGTTTGTTAATTTTTCCCCCAAATTGCTTGATTATTGATCAGAATAATGGATAGAATAACAGATTACTAAAATAACTGTTAGCTGCAGACCTAGTTTAACGAGAAGATTCAAAGATTTAGTTTTTAAGAATTAAATTATGCATATCAATGAATAAGAATTTATATAAAACTTGATTTCAGCCCAAAAAGTAAGACTCACTGCACAGAGGAACACATGTATGTTTTTTATTTATTGTGACTTACAGTCACTATAAATCCTAAATTCTGTTTCACAGAAATTGGAATTTGATTTAAACTATGCAAAAATCACTTTTTTATATCACTGAACATAAATCTTAAGCCTACCTGGTACATAAATGTCCACCGGCACGATGCGGTCACAGCCTCGCACCACAGCGTAGGAGTAGTGGTAGTAACCTCCTCCGTTAGCACAACTACAGGAATGAAATCAGAAAAACGTTAAATATTCTTAGTCTGTCTAGAGACAACAGATATGCAAAAACAAAAGAGTGCATGACACAGATGGGCTTTAAGTTTAACTTCAGCTTTAATCCCGATATGAAGGCAAATACTGCCACCATGTGATAAATAATTGTAACTATAATAAATATAATTCACATTTAGTTTGCAGACAGTATTATAGGTTTCTGAATGCAACATCTTTAACATTTTCTACAGAAAATAATTTATTGCCTATTACTTCACTTTAATAGGTAATAAACTGAGCATTTTGTGTCCTTTTAGCTTTTTAACCTGTGATTTTCTCATCCTACTTTGAACCACAACATCCTTAAATTAATAAATAAGATTTTACAAACAATTTCCACAATGTGGGCCTAAATACAGTTCAAAGTTGTCAGTTAAAGCATGTAAGACCATATGAAATCTGTTTAATTTTTTACTAAATTACACTTTAAAAATTTTTTAATTCCAATTCCTGATGTTGAAAACCAAAGCAAACTGGCAGCATTACAGGGAAAGTTGTTCTTTATTATTTTCACCACTGTCAGTTAATTAAAAACTATGATTAAATGCAGTTACTGTGTGCATGTTAGTGATATAATTCACAATTCTTTAAGTAAGTGGTGTCCTGAAGAAGCCTGCTTCAAATGGGAATGTTTTTTAAGAGAAGGATTTGTGTTTGTGGCGCTTTGGCCATACATCTACCTAAAAAAAAGTAATAAATAAAATGATTTAATCATAATTTTTCTCATTGTCAAAATAGTACCACAAAACGTTGTGATAAAGTTCAAAGCCTGTGTTGTCCACCCTTAGAGTGGATCAAAATATCTCAACTGCGACTCTTCTGATTCAACAACATGAACAAATAACTCACCTTCCCATGGAAATTACGTATCTGGGCTCAGGCATCTGGTCGTACACCTGTAGGATGGAAGGAATCTTTTAGCTGTAGTCAGAATTAATCTGTATATTCAGCTGGAGAGAAGCTCCACGGCACTCTGCCAATCCATCAACAGGCTGCTCCTAATCCAGCCCGCTTTAACACAGCTATAGTGTTCCCACCACCGTGATTCGATCTGACTGATGCTACTGTCTGTGTTTACAGCCTGAAAACAAAACAACGCTTTTCTATTAGACTTCTAAAAGAAGAGGTCACCTAATCTCAGATGAGGATTATTATTGATCTGCACTTCATGCGTCAATCTGTCAATGTTTTATTCTGCCTCCTTGAGATATGTTTATGGGACATACAAACATGTTCATGACCTTTTTTCACACAAACTCATTCTTAGACAATTAGATTTTAATGGGCTCTTTTCATAACGATCTGTTTTAGGGCCTTGTCACTTTAAATCCAATTGGCTGCTGCTGGCCACACCCCCAGCTCACTTGCACATGAAAATAGCTGCCAACAAATGCACAGTTATACAACTGCACATCTTTGAGAAGCAGAACAACCAACAAGTTGGAAAGTCTTGTAAAATGTCAAATTTTAGGCTGTTTTCACTGCTGATGGTCCAGGAGACGTGGTTCAGTTGGTGACCAAAATTGCAACATTTGTTACATTTTCAGCTGGTGTGGTTCGTGTTCACACTGCAACGTGTCAAACAGATCTTTGTCAAATCTGTTCCTCTCATTGCCTGTGGTAAGGCAACGACAAAACATCTGTCAGCGCATGCAACGGTGAAACCATCTGACCAAATGTGCAGGGCTCAGTTTGGGTTGCTAGGTAACAGGGCTGGCCTTTGCTGTGGTTGCTAGGTAACGGCGGAATGCCTGTCAAATGTGACTCAACATTTGATAAGTTTGTGAAACTGCTTGTTTTCAAGACTTAATTTATTGCCAAAAAACAGCAGGGTGTTTTTTTAAATGCTTTGCATGACTTTAGTAACAGTTGAGAAAGAAATGGAAGTAAGAAAGACATGCAAAAAATAAGTTTTGCATAACTGGTCTCCTTTAAATGGATTTATGATCCATTTAGTTTGAATAGAAACTCTGCTTTGTTTGGGACTAAAAATGTGAACTCTGGTCCGCCTAAAATCTCTGTCTCGGTTCAATTGAAGGGAGGTTTGGATATATGAACACCAAGCGGACCAGAGTCTGGCCCAAAAGAAGGACTTTAAATAATCCAAGGCATTCTGGGTAAATACAACCAAAACAAGCGCGAGAGTCTATCGCCAGCGGGACGAATGGCTCGTGGTCTTTTACCAAAGACAAAAGTGAAATCCGACAACTCTTAAAATCTGACTCAATTCCATTTCATTACATTTTGTAAAGAAGGAAGTTGCCCTCAGTGTCTTATTCGGGTTTTTGTTTTGTTTTGTTTCAGTGGTTCTTGCTGCAGCGCCCCCAAAGGGTGAGGAGGGGAATAGGTTATTTGAAGCGTTTGGATCATTTGATACAGTGCAAGTGTGAAAATATAACAAATGTTGGAATTTTGGTCCCGAATCGAACCATGTCTCCTGGACTATCAGGAGCAAAAACAACCTAAAAGTCAACATGTATTTATGAGACTTTCCATCCTCTCACCTTCCGCAGAGCCGGAGCCATCTTATTGGTCAGAGTTCCCGCCACAATCATGACATCAGCCTGTCGAGGACTCGCTCTGAACACAACTCCGAAGCGGTCCATGTCGTAACGAGGGGCCGCCATGTGCATCATCTCCACAGCGCAGCACGCCAAGCCAAAGGTCATGGGCCACAGAGAGCTCTGATGGGAGAAATGAAGCAGAGAATGAACCAATATGTATTCAATCAACATCTTGATGAAACAAAATGCAAAAAGTAAGTGATACCTGATATTACAGGTTTATTTTTATTTTAAGAGTAGATTTTGTAAGGTTGCCATGTTTGTAAGTTGTGGTTGCAATGAGTGTGTAGATACAATAAACTGTTAATGGGTTTTGATTGTTATTGTGGTACAACTGTTTAAAATTAAACTGTATTCAGTATCCAAATGACAAATTTGTCTACGTTGCATGTTATATAATTTATTTATTAGCTCATCAGCACAGTATATTGAACAGCAACATGAATATTATATCATGGTTTTAATTACAATTATTGAGTTGGTAAGTAATATATTTCATTAAGTTGAGAAAAGGGGTTGGATTAAGTAAGTGTTTACTTCTTCCTACTCCTTTTCAAACAGAAAAGTATGCTAATTATTTTGTTCTTGGCTATGTATGCACATTTTTTCTGTCCTGCTGATTACTTGTTTTTAAAACCCGTTTGAAATAAATAAAATCATCTGTTTAAATCCCATGATTTTTAAACACTTATTGCATGAACAGGGTTCTTCAGGTGTGATTTTAATTTAATTTCATATTTAATGGAAACACCGCAATTGTGAAATTTTGCTTTTTTATTTTATTAGCAAAATATAGACAAAGATCTGAAGACATTTATCACGGAAACAGACTAGAAAATGTATCATTTTGGGAAGTAAATATAAACATGTAGTGTGTCTATGTGTTTTGCCAATATAGTGGATGTCAGGGATGCAACGATGAACACTGTAAATCTAATCCAAATCAGCGTCTTCTCAGATACTGACTCTGCGGGCCCAGTTGATCAGATCGTCGAGCTTCGCCACCACATAGTCCGCCTTGCTGCTGGCCGCTGCTGCTGGCTTGGCTGCAGCCACAGCTGTGCTTTTCTCTCTGACTGGCACAACACTGCAAACACAGAGGCAGAGGAGCCATTTAACATGTGCCCCATGGTGACCCGGTGTGTGTTACGTCAGTCCCCTGGTTAAGTTCACCTGGTGCTGGTGGTATTATCATCTTTAGCACTGCTGTGGAGACATTTCTGCTGAATAGCAAAAACTGAAATTGGCCTGATGGAAAAAGAGAAAGAAATTACTTGAGCATATAAATGAGAAATAGAAGGAGTGAGAAGGACAGATGGAAGGGCTTATTTCTTCTGAGTCTCTAAACTTCATGATGCATTGGAGCTTAACTAGGCGATTCCTCTGGAAGGCAGACAAGCTGAACACTGCAGCTGTCAGCAGAAAACAGCAAATGTTTCTGTATTTGCTTTTCATCATGGATCATTTTCTATGACTGAAGACCATCTGACCCCACTCCCAAAAATACAAAGTCGTTTCCTAAAACAAGCTCTTATGTTGCAAGGCACCAAACAGCAGGAGGGACAGAATCAGCCAACAGGTAACAGGATTAGAGGGTTTTTACCTGGTTGAAAAAGAGCCAATCAGAGCCAGACGAGGTGCTGCAAAATAAAGGCATTTTGTAAACAAAAAATGGATAAAAACTCCAGAAATTCATATCCAAATGTTGTTATGCAATATAATGTATAATAAAATATATCTGGAGCTGACAAAAGTAAACCAAGGATGCTTGTTACACCTCTTAAATTAATCAAATGTGAATATATTCTTAATCTCTCTTAAGTAACACTTTAAGTCACAGTTTACTGTCACGTAGTAGTAATAATAATCATAATGATGTAACTTAAATAAAATATTCTCAAAATTGGTCACAAATGAGCAATACGTTTTACAGTGAGGTGAAATTAAAACTTAAATTGCTTTTTTTGTACTATCCAAACGGGGCAGTTAAATTGAGGTATTTCCTGGCATAATTAATTTAATTTTTACATATCAATATGGAAAAAGATTTTTATTCAGTTAGTTTATGTACAGGATGAAAAAATAAATAAAAATACAAACTTAAAATTTAATTTGTCTACTCCTTTGGTCTGAGGAATTGATAGAATCTATACAACTTATTCAAAGGTATTCAAAATTACAAATAAAGCCTGAGACTACTTTCTACATCTTATTGAACAACAGCATAGATCATTCCTAATGTTCAGTAATGACACGTTTCAATGCTCAGGATAAGAAAATAATTATAATCGTAATAAAGTAATAAATGCGTCCAAATTTGGCATAATAAATGTTTTTTATTATTATTATTACTTAACAAATTAACATGTTGTCTCATACCTTCATAAAGTAACACTATTCTGTTTGTTTTTTCAATAGTTTTGAAGACTGATGTGAAATGATATGTGGGGTGAAACAAATTAAACGTGAACATGTAAAAATCTCGCACTTCATTTCAGGATTAGGATATGAAAGCCAATCACAGCCAACACTTTTGCATAAACTAAAGATGTCAAACTATGTAACTGAGTTATTTGAGGGTCTTATATGGATGCCGAAATGTTCACCATGTCTGTCTGATTTTATTCAAGCTTTTAATTGCTATTAGTTGCAGTTTTTATCACAATTGCAGACAAAACATGTAAACTAGAAGCGTTTTCCCGATAAGTTTGGTTCCAACAATATAAGCTAAACGAGTGAAAAATCTTCATGTACGCCACATTTACACAAACCAACTGTACAATTTTAAATTGTTGCATCAAAAATCAGTGACATGGTGTAAAATTATAGCTGTAATGTTGGGTTTTCAGCTGGGGCTCATCATGTAACTCTGTGTCCAAGCTAACCCTTGTTAGCCGCTTGGCTATAGCAGACGGAGCAAGGTCAGTGTCTCTAAAAGTTACAAATACAACCTCCTGCATTGTCACACACTCAGATTCTGCCCATTTCTGAACGTAATTTTAAATACCAAAGGCAACATTAATTCAGAGACGTCATTAATGTTAAAAATAAACGTGAAAGAGTTTAATCAAAACATTACTTACCCACCAGCGCCGCCATCTTTGATGGTCTGGTTACATCAAGGGTCTCTTCCGGTGCATGTGCGACTCCAACCGGTGGATGGCGCTGCTGCCTCACAATACGTGAGTAATGATTCAGAAAAATACTTCTTAAAAGAACCACCTCTAAAGACAGGAAAAAAAGTCTAATCAGCTTTTATTCAGTGAAAACATGTTGGCTTAGGTTTAGAGATCTGAGGATGTTATGTTCGACCCACAAGGCATCAGTAAAGATAACATCTGTGATCTGCACACTTTCACACATGGCTGCAGGAGCATTTTGACATCTGCATTTGCAAAGCTGTGGACTTTGTTGCATGATTCTGTTTATTTCTCTTTTTCAGAAAATCACAAATTCCAACCTTTGCTTTTAAAATATTAATATAAACTTTCCCATCTATTTAGATTTTTTATGATCAGTCAACACTGAATTCCTCATATTGACCAATAACATCTGTCAAAAAAATACATAATGCAATTTTGTACTTATTCAAAATCAAACTTTATGTTCCTGTGTCTTCTCTGTGACATCCCTGCTCTCTTTATGTATTTGCAGAGCAGAGTTGTATAAGAGCCATTTAAGACAACATAAGTGTTTAACAATGAACTCTTTTAGATACAGGAAAATACACAATTATTAAGCCATAAAACAGTTATCAGAATAAGAATAAACTTCCAACTTTAAATTGAATGAATGTATTCAATGTCCCAGACCGGTCTGAAATTTTTCCATACAAAGTTTTACATAATTTGTACAAAACTCAGCAGTGGAGTTTTATGTGTTTAACAGTATTTTACCCAGTGGTTTGGGCTTGGTTTTGAGTGACCCAGATATTTACAGGTGAGCTGCTGACTGGTTCTACTGGTTCAGCTGCTTTCAGGAGTTATCACAATACAGAAATTCATCCTCACATTTGCAAACCTTTCATGTGTGCTGTGTAAATCTGTGAAGTATTGATAGTACCGCTGTGAAAAGATTCACACTTTAAGCTGAATTTAGCTTTTGTTCCACAGATCGATCAGCAGAATGAAAGAACAGCTTTGTGTTGAAGTCAGAGATAAACAGCTTAATTTATGTTCCAAACCCAAAATACGGTCACAAATATACAACCTGAAGGATGGATGGATGGATGGATGTAAGGATGGATGGATGTATGTATGTATGTATGTATGTATGTATGGATGGATGGATGGATGGATGGATGGATGGATGGATGGATGGATGGATGGATGGATGGATTTTAGAATAAAATCATCTATCAGATCTGTTCCAGTTGAAGAAAGCAACATTCTTCTTTTGTCGTTTTACATCTTAAGATAATTTTTATCATAACTTCAAAACATTAATTTCTACAACCAGCCTGACTGCAAATAGATTTTATCATCTGATCTTGAAAAAACTCAAAACAGTTTTTAACTTAACGAGCATCTTCAGTGTCTGACCTCTAATTACTGAAGAGCTCATTAATCTCCAGTTGACTGAGAAACCAAACTGAGTGAATCTTACTCTCTCCTGGTTTCTGGTCTCATTTGGGAGCCACAAACCCAGGAGGTTCATCAGAAGAGAGGATGCCAGCAGGGTGGAGACACACAGAGAGCAACATGTTATCACATAATGACAGTCTCTGCACTTCACCAGGAATAACCGCTCAGTCCAGGGAAAAAAAAAAGCACCAGAAAAAGACAGCTCTATATTTTTTTCTTACAAATGGTTTTTATTCCAACTCTGTCCAGTACAAACCCTCTGTAAAGTCAAACTAGTAAAATCTGACAACTGCAGCTGCTTTGCGGTGAAACAAAACCAGCCGCGTACAGGGCAGAGCTTCTACTTAAATATAGGCATTGGAACAGCTTAAAAAGACAAAAGTTTTATGTGTACAGCATTGTTCAAAGGCATCCTCGGCCACAGCCAGGCAGAGCGCTTGCATTTCAGATAATAAAGCACAAAACCACATGAAAAAGGGCTGCACACAGGAGGAGCAACAAGTAAAAGCCGTCACATAGTTGGAGGTTACAGCGGCGGCGGGTGTAGCTCTGCTGCGCAGCAGACCACAGGAATGGCCTATTTCTGGGAGGATGGCCTCCTCTCGGAGAAGAAAGCGCAGCTCTCCCTCTCACTGAGCGTCCAGGATGTCTGTGGGCAGGACGTCTGGTTTGCCGCTCGGGCTCTGCGATGTCTCCCCCGACCAGGAGGACGGGGTGACCTGATTATACAGGCCGTCCTGAGGGCCAAATAGGGGCTGTTTGAGATTGAGATCGTACATGAGGAACAGATTGAGAGCGACCACGGCGAGGAGCGGGAAGGAGGTCAGACCAGAACCGAAGCCTCTCCAGGAGCCGCACGTGTTCAGGCTGAACCAGAAAACAAGCCTGAGAAGGACGAGAAAACAACCCAAACAGGAAATCAGAGGACGTTCAGATATTGATGATAAACACTAGACGTCTCGTTCATCAGTCACGTTTACAAGATGAAGTATTTCCAACAACAAACCTGCATTACTCAACATAAACATATCTAAGCTTTGACTTTTAGTAAGATATAAGCCGCATTGCACTGAAATGTAACGAGTTAAGCCTGATCACTATCATCTCACTTTGTCTTTAGCAGCTTTTCATCAGTGCTAGGAAGCCATGATAAGATCCATCAACGAATCAGGATCAGGATGAGGGTCACTTAACAAAATGGAAGAAATAAAGAGAAGAAATCTGATTTCAATCTCAGAATTTCAACTTTAACGTCAGAGTTACGACTTTGAACTCAGAATTTCAATTCTGTGTCAATCTATGTCAGAATCCAAACAAATAACCAAACAGTCTCAGGTCAGTAGTGTTGTTCGTATATGAAAATAGAAAATAATCACAAAACAGTTTCCTCCTCGTCATATATGGGCTTTTGTAAACCTGCATTATATCCAAAGTCTCAAATTTGACAGGTCGAACTGAGTTTTAAGACAGCCTGCTTAAGTAAATTAAAGCCAAAATTCTGAAAAAGTCAGAATTCTGAGAAAGTCTGAATTAATTAAAGTCAAAATTCTCAGAAAAAAGTCAGAATTCTGAGAAAGTTCAAATCTGAAATTAAAGTCAAAATTCTGAGATTAAAAATTGTATTTTATTTTTTTTTTCGGTGGCCTTAGTTATCTTCCTATAAGTTTAATGAACTTCTCAGATTCTGGAGTGAATTTGGGTCAAAGCTCCCCTCAGAGATCCAGAAGCTTGTCGATTCGCAGCTCTCTGTGGGACTTTTAACCCCGTAGAAGCCGGGCTGTATGAACACTTTTGAGCCTTTGGGCGTTTTGGTGTTTGGTGACGACTCCTTCACATCAGAGGTCACCATTAAGTCCTTCAACCCGCTCTAACCCTCACCTGCCAATGATGAACATGACCACCAGTATGGGCACCAGCTTCAGCTGCTCCTGCCGCAGCAGGGCGGCCATCACGACCAGGTTGAGCACGTAGAGCAGCAGCTGCTCCAGGGACGAGGAGACAAACAGCTGCTGCACGGCGTATCTTCGATCCGTCGGCTCCTGCAGACGCAGGGACCCGGAGCACAACTGGCACGCCGCACCAACCAGCATGGCTGCAAGGCAGAGAGGAGGAATAAGTCAGGATTCATCTTGAATCTGGGTTATCTTCCCACCAACAGCCAAAGTCACTGCAAACTGGTCTGACAGCAACTCTGTGTTTTTCACATTTTTCCCTCATTTGAATACAGCTACGGCTGGCAGGAAGGCCAACATGCAAATACTCCCCACTCAGTCATCTGCTTGAGATCTGGGTCAGAGGTAACTCCTCTGGGGTGGATTTGCTCGGGTTGGTTCACCCACCTGCTCTCATTCTGAACCAGAAGCCACTGGTACCATTAAACTGTTCACTTTTACCACTTTGACATAATCAGCTGAGATTTCTGGATTTGGTTGAAGTCAAATCAGCTACCCCAAAAATATTCAAGAATATTTAGCAGAAAGAGGAGGAGGACAAAATTTAAAGAGTTCATATTTTAGAGAACCACTTTTTGCTGCAGCTGTAGATATTTATTTGGGTTTTTCTCATTAAGTTTGGAAGGACAGAATTCCTAAAAACAGTTTCTGTATTCAATCTGATCTTTGATCTGCATGATGCTGCCAGTGCCAGTTCAGCCTTGGTTTGATTTGACTAGGACTGAAACAATAAATTGGATTAATTGTGCTTATTCAACTAATTAAGTAATCGATTAATAGTTAACTGGATAACAAAAAAATGTCATTTTGCTGAAATAACAGCATATTCAGAGAAATAATTAAGTCAAAAATGTAAAAAAAAAATATATATATATATATATATATATATATATATATATATATATATATATATATATATATATATATATATATATATATATATATATATATGAAATTAATTATAGGCTATTTCAATTGCATCTTCCATCCCACACCAGACTCCATTTGAGCCGTTTCCCTTTCTGGGATCCCTCCACCATCTTTGTTTCTGTATCAACTGGCTCCGCTCTTGGATGACCAGTAGTGCCCTCTTCTGGATGGCAGGCAAACTACAAACCGGAAAGAAGGTCTAACCAGTGGAACTAAATTTAATCTATTAAATGAAAGTCAATAAATTTTTTGCATTCCTATTGTGGGTCTCAAAGTTTAAGGTTTGAACATATTTGCTTAAAGACCTGGGGAGATGTCTGGGCTACAGGAAGGGGCAATCGGCGATCGACCGATACCGATACGTGAAGCCGATCTTCTCCACCGATCTTATCTACATTAGCAAAGATCAAAAGATCAGGACCTCTACTCTTTTGCTCTCTCGTAAGAACGTTTGTAGTTAACAGTAGTCATCCCACTGCTGCCAACTCACTGACTTTCTTGCTATATTTAGTGACATTTCAGACAAGTTGGTATCGGTCAAAGGTCATCCTGTTGGTCCGGCTGCCTTTACGTCTGATCTTTACGTTTCGTTGTGTTTGTGACCCTGCAGGTGTGAGTCGTACCGAGCACCATGGGGAGCGCTGCCACCGCGCAGCAGCAGAAGGTGAAAAGGATGCGGCAGGTGACGTCCGGGCAGTCGGGGGGCCTGATAGGGACATAGAAATAGAGTGCATAGAGCATCCCGGCCGCACACAGAAGCGAGGCCAGGACGGAGAGGACGGCGGGGAGGCGGCCGCTCTGGCTGCATTTACAGCGGCAGCAGCGGCAGCAGCACCTCCCCTGATCCGACGCCTCCCCTGCGGCCCCATCAGTCTCTCCGAGCCCCTCTGTGCTCCACACGGCCAGCTCCACGCTCTCCCGCGGCGGCCCTATCAGGGGTCGGGCCTCGTCCGCCGGGCTCTCCACGGTGGTGGATTCTGGGCTCCATCTCGGCGTGTTTGTGCCGTTGGGAATGTCGCCCGGCGCCGGGGCGCTCATGCAGTTTTCCGTGGCGGTGTCCAAACTGTGCGAAGTGATGATGGGGCTGCAGAGAGTTTGATCCGGGTCCTGCTGCTGCTGCTCTGTCCGAGTTGCTCCGCTGTGTGGCGCGGCGGTGGCGCCGGGCCCCTGGTGGCACCGAGCAGAACCTGTCAGGATCAAAACACGTTTTAGTCCAAACTTGAAAATCCAAACCTGAAAGGAAACAATCAGAGGTCTTGGAGCATCGAGCGTTACCTAAACGGGAAATTGTTGGACAGCCATTAAATTGTATTGTGATGATCAACTATGTCACTGAAACTCCAAGCAAAAATCTAGTATTTATTAAGAAAAGGTCAAAATAACAGAAAAGATGCCGTGCTTTCAAACCTCAAAAAATGCAAAGAAAACAATTTCATATTCATTCAGAAACAACAATAGTAATGTTTTAACTCAGAAATCAGTATTTGGTGGAATAACCAGGAGGATTTCAATGGGCAGTGATCTCTGTATGTGTATTTCTAAATAACTTTATACATTTTCTTTTTTATCATTACTTTTCTTGTTTTGGGTGGATTGCCAATCATTTGGCGGGGCATGTGGGTGGGCCAGTACCCCCTCCACCCTCACTTTAGCTCCACCCCTGTAAATAGTACATAAGCATTCACCAAAAACAAGCAAAAGAATGTACTTATTTAGCTAAAAGTTAAAACAAGATGTTAGATTCAACTCCATTTGCAATATCTAAAACGATGCACAGAATAGATGGAGGTTTCGTTTAATCAAAACCTCAGGAAAAGTGCAGAAAATGATGCAGAGTGTCGTTTATATGCTGTTGCTTAACCTCAAATCTATTTTAGCTCCCTTTGGTTCTCTTTTACTTTTTCTCCATTTGTTCCAGAGATTCAGTGACTCACTCCTCGACTGCGCCGTCGCTGCTGCCGGCGGCTCCAGAGAGCGCTGGGAGCCGGAGGCCGAATGGGAGGCCGAGCGGAGCTCCTCCACGGACGACTCCGGGCTGTCTGACACCGGCGCCAGGGAGATCTGGGTGTCCAGATCCAGGAAGGGCGAGAAGGAGAGCCGGGCGGGGTCGATGTCCTGCAGCTGGTTGATGATGTCACTGATGGACTCCTTCACGGTGTCAAGCTCCTTCACGTTCTGCCTGTCAGTGGCCTGAAGCCCCGAGGTGCTCATAGTCACGCAGGCTGAGAGGAGCGAGCTGAGGTCCAGACGAAAACCAGGACAGCGTCAGACCTGGAACACGGAGGACCGACAGTAAAGTCTGTAGTCTGAAGGTCAATCAGAGGAGTTTTGAAACGACTTGTTTCCTAGATACCAGTTTCACCAGAAAACAGATGGATGTGTTTTAGAAGCAATTGAAACCTAAATGGAAGTATAAAACCAGGCAAAATATGAATTTAGCTTTACTAATGATTAGTTTGCTACTGTTTCTTTAGGCAAGTGACAGTGATGGAAACAGAAACTCTTATTTAAAAAGGAACAGAGTTCATATTACATCCGGGGCAAAACAACATCTCTACAGTTTTTGTATTAATTTTGGGTTTTTGACTGGATTTTGTTCCTTTTTAATTCATTAGGAAGATAATTGTATTTAATATGCCAATGCTAAATTGGTTTGGTGAAAGTATTTAATTATTTTCATATGAAAACAGCTGGATTGCAACACTTGCATCACCTCTTCTGTGTGCTTTTCCACCGTTTGCATCTCTGTCCTCTGTTATTATTGAGTGGCACCAAGTGTTTATTTTGAAGAGCATTCGCTGGCAGTAACGCATGCACTCAGATACAGCTAAATATCTTAAAAAGCATGTAATCCCTCATATTTTCTGTATGTTATCTGTAGCCTAGAAGGATAAAAATGTTTGATTGTTGGACTCATTCGGTTCTGTTGGAGATGTTTTTAGACTTTTGTATCTGTAAATCGTTGATATATATAGAACTGAAACAATCAGATTAATAATGACGCATTGAATACATGATAGTCAGCCAAGACAGTAATCGATTAATCGTTAGCTAATGATTAATCGGTTATACTTTTGTGAGTATACAGATTCAAAAAGGAAAACACTCAGATGAAAGATGAGAAACTTTAGTCTGTAAATCTGTTCTACACATAAATCCTCCAGTGGAAAAGTTTTAGCTACATTCGCCTCAAATTTATATAAAACAATCCTGTCAAGCATCTTTTGATGTCCAATTATTAATCAATTAGCCCAACTAACAGATCCATTCTGCACTACTGATGTTAAATCAGACTGAAAGCTTTTCACATGTTGAAGCTTTAAGGATTTTTTTTTTAGCTGCAGATGCATCTTTTGCTACAAATGATCACGTTTACTAAAGTAATGATATGTTGTTGCATTTTAGACAATAAAATGCTTCATGTTTACAAAAGGAACTATTTGCATCTTAAATGTATTTCTAATATTGCCTAAATGGACTTCAGTGGTTAAATGAAAAATAGGCAGAATGTGGGGAAAAAGAAAACTCAATTAATCGATCAATCGTCTGTATAGATGACTACTAAAATAATGAATCAGATTAATCATATATTAGCCACAGATACTGATGAAATCTCCAACTATGTGAGACAGGAATCAGAGAAGTATGATAAATAAAAAACTTTAATGCTGTTTACCAACAGAAGGACTCACTGATCCGAAACAGAATCATGTCACGTTAAACCAGGACGATAATTAAAGTAGACTCATTTTCCTGAAGTCCTAATTAAATGTTTTGGGTTTGGATCCCGGTACCGAAGCGCTGCTACTCGCCCAGTGATTGCAGCCTGCTTGTCTGCAGCTAATTTCAGGGCTTACAGCAACCCCGCTCCTTCCCTCTCTTTAGCAAATTGCGTGTTTTACAGAAAACAAATTTGACTGAGAACCAGTCTGTCCGTCTGCAGCCACAACAAACAGAACTGAGATCCGTTCGGACCTTCAGCCTGTTCATACGGGTCAAACTGTAAGAATCTTAGTAAATCATCATTTGAAAACTGCTTTTTAATTTACTTTTGACGTCAATATTTGTGGTTGATGCTCAAACTTTTAAATGAGAGGAAAATAAGAAACATATGAGAGGGAAAAGACATTTTTTCTGCACTGCATTCAGGGAAACACTGAACTACAATGAAAAACTAGAAAATTCCTGAAGAAATTTAACCGGGGCCCTGCCAAAGTGTGCCCGTCGGTTTGGAGCCAGCGTTCTGATGCTAAACATTAGTGTCAATGCTAAAGAAAGCTGCAATGTAATCAATAGAACATGGAGAGTCACAAGCATGACTTACTCCATTCAGTATACTAAACATGGGTAATAAGTCAAAGAAATAGCTAATAACTCATTTAAGGTAAAAGGCTAATTCTAATGCTCTGCCTTGCTGTGCAGAGCATTGCCTAACCTGAGAGAAAAATATCATGCTGTATGATCTTATTGCACTGCCGTCGACAGTGCACTCTTGGGAAACAGTGAAATGCTAATGTTTGTGCTAATGTTAATGCATTAGCATTACCATTAGCACATGTTTGTGCTAATGTTAATGCACTGGCCCTAACTTGAGAGAAAACGATAATGCAAGCTAATATCATTGCAGCGCCTTGTGGCGCTGCATTAGCCGCAGATGAATCTTAAGGCTTTTATTTTGAAATTTTCAGAAAGCTTGATTTTAAATGGCCAATCTAATCCCGTGTGTAACGGTGATTGCGTTACATCAGTTATTTAACGGTCAACAGAGCAATTACTTGATGGAAAAATTGTCAATGTTTTTATTTTGAAATTGTTTTTAAGCTTAATTTAAAATTGCCACACTAATTCCATGTGTGACAATGGTTTTGTTAAAATCAGTTATAAAATGCCCAAAACACAAGTAGTTCTAAAGGCCAACTCCTTCCTCAGAGCTCTGCCATAATAAAAACTACAGTGATGCATTTCTGTAGTCCTAATCAGCTGTCCATGGTGTGTTCTGTTGCTATGGTAATGGATCCTCTGCCAGCTGTGAGTCAGACATGGGGAGACAGAATTCTATCAGTTTGAGGCAGCTATTTTCACTAAACAGGCATGAGCCAGAAAGGAATCTTAAGGCTTTTATTTTAAAATTTTCAGTAGGCTTCATTTTATTTGTCCAAAATAATCCAAAGTGTAACAGTGGTTTTGTTAAAAAAGTCACATAATGCCGAAGAGAGCAATGTTGTGATATAAAAGAATGTCAGGGCTTTTATTTTGAAATTTTCATGAAGCTTAATTTAAAATTCCGTGTTGTAGTTCTGACAATCAGCTCTGGCCTCTTCTGTAGGCACTGAGTTTTCTGCCATGTTGTAGTCCTAACCTTCAGTATTTGTAGTTCTATAGAGGAGGTCAAATGTCATGTCAGTGTGACACACAGGGCAGACATAATTCTAAATGCTTGAATCAGTTAGTTTTTCTGAAAAGCCTGACAGAAATTTTCAAGCTTTTATTTTGAAATTTTCATCAAGCTTAATTTAAAATTGCCACACTAGTCCTTTGTGTGACAATGGTTGGTTAAAATCAGTTATAAATTGCCCAAACACAATGTAATTCTAAAGGCCAGCTCATTCCCCCTCAGTAGTAACTGACAGTTCCGCCATGTTGTAGTCCTAACCTTCAGGAATTGTAGTTCTAAAGAGGAGGTCAATCCTTCCTCAGAGTTCTGCCATAGTAAAAACTACAGTGATGCGTTTTTGTAGTCCTAATCAGCTGGCCCTCCTCTGTACCGTTGCTATGGTAATGGATCCTGTGCCAGCTGTCATGTGTGTGAGACAGAGAGGTGGAGACAGATCTTTGTGAGACATCCAGTCAGTTTTAATGGAAAAAGCAGCCCGAACAACTCCTTGCCGTTCGGGAACCGTGATACGTATCGGAAAACCGTTGGAAGCGTATGAGAGGGCTATTTGTCATCTCTGATAGTCCTGCAGTTCATATCTGTAGCTCATTCACAGTAATTGCAGCGACGAGAGAAAAATGGTGTGCGCTGAGGTCTGAAATTTTCCACAAAAGCATGAAAATGAATGGTGGAGAGCGTCAGTTACCCTGGAACTTGATTTCACTCCGAATCATCTTGACAGAAAACCATGGGAAAATTTTGAAAACATTTTCCCGGAGCAGGCATGCGTATCGATGTCATGACCAAGTTTGATACCGATACGCCGATATTTGTGGGCGTGACGGCAATTTCAAAATTGATTTGGGGTCAAAAATCCACGTCATTCTTCACTCTAGCGGAGCGGCAGTTGGTGGCAGTTATGCTCTGCGTTTTGGCAGTTGGAAATTTTTCTTGTTTTTCGCTTTTTACGTCGCCATCATAACTCCGATTCCCCATAAAAGAAATAGTTCCAATGCCGGGAACGAGCCGCACGTTTTGATACCACTTTTGTGGGTGGGCTTGCAGCGGTGCAAGCCGCATTGCTATGGCAGGGCCCGTTAAAAAAAATAAAAAAATAAATAAAGAGACCTTCTATTGGGTGAAGATTAATAGGTCCCTGCCAAGATTAATAGGTGCCTGCCATGGAATTGCCCATAGCAATGCTCTCCTTATGCATTGCTATGGGAAGGGCCCCAATGAACTTATACTACAACAAATATTAGCAAAACAAAATTAATACACATTGGTGAAAAAATATTATTGAACAGCATAAAAAAACATTTGTAACCATGTTATTTCAACAGTTAAACGCACAATGTGCAAATAATAAAAAAGACTTGGTGCTGTGCTACCAAATTTGGCCTAAATTAAGTTGATGTCAGTAAAATAAAATGTGTTGAATATTAAAAGCTAAAAAAAAACAAAAAAACACAAAGAATAGTCCAAGTTTGTGATGGATTCAGCTGAAAGCACAATAGCTCCAATAAGGCGCCTTTGTGGGTCTGGCACCGCTTGAGCCGTTTCAATCACATCTGCAGATTCAGTTTAGAGCTTTTTCTCCTGCACTTTTTTTTTTTTTTTTTCCTTTGGCGCACATCCAACTGCGGCGCTGGAGTCAGCACGCAAACGACCATTTTCTAAACAAATGAGGACCTCAGCATGTATGGATCACAATTAGGAGGCCTGCAGGAGCAAATCAGCGCGATTTGTTGGAGATGGCGCATGAAGGGGTAAAAAGAAAAAAACCCACTTTGTCCTTCACTGCTGAGCTGAGCAACTCTTAAAGAAGTTTCAGATTTTTTAGAAAGTGACTCAATCGTTGCGCAAACTGCAGGGATTTTCACATGTATTATTAAGAACATCAAAAGGAACGCATGAGGTCGTGCGTAAAATGCAAAGTCATTCAAAAATCCGTCGCATCCAGGAGCTGATTGTTTACGTTGTAAACGCAAGTCGCGGTCTGAGCTCCAAATGAACCTTTTCTGTTCACTCAAAAGATTTTAAAACCAACTTACTTGAGTCGGAGATTGCAGAGTGTGGATTTGCGCCTCCGTCCTTCCCTCCCCCTCGGTTTGCTTTTGTCTTCCAGAATCCTGAACTTCTGAATCAAATTTCAGGACGGACAAAATACTAGGTTTTTCCTCCGCCCACACAAGGTTTTCCTTTTTTTCCCCCCCTTCTTCCCGGTACCATGTCAAAGACCATATGGAGCAAATAAAGCCGGAGAGGATCCACAGCACCAGCAGCAGCAGCAGCAGGAGGAGCAGGAGGAGGAGGCACTTACTCTCAGTTTACCTTCAAATTCAACATTAGCAGTCACAGCCATCACACAAGCAAGTTTGTCCAAACAGGACGGTAAACATTTACTCTCAAACTAAACTCCAGCGTCCATCTAATATTCATACTCGGGATGAGTGTTTGTCCCCAGGAGGAACTTGATGAACGCAAACATCTCGGCTTCCCTGCGCGCTTTTCAGGCCTTTTAAAGATGTAGTTCAGGGAGGATTTTATGAATCCCCAATAAATTCACACAAAGTGAAAACACAGCTGCGGAGCGCAGTTTTGGATTTCAACTTCATGATTTCTGGAAATGTGTGGTTCTAAAAAAAACCGCAGAAAGAAAAAAAAACAAAACAGGATTCTGTGTTGATGACATCACAAGAGGCAGAAGAGTTGAGCACATTGGTAGAAATGGCAGAAAAGCTAGTTTGGACAGATTTAATCATAACTTTTAAATAATTAAGTTGCAAGGCGTGATGTTATGCATGTTTGAGGCTTGGAGCTCGACTCCGACACCATGATGGATCCTGAGGAAGATGAAGCTGAAGGAAACGGCAATGAAAGATCCAGGAAGTATGATCACACTGCTTTAAAAAAAACCAAACATTTAAAACTACCTTTCTAAAACAAAAAGAGAACTCTGTCACATCCACTAAAACTTGAACAGGACGCCCATATTTGGACGAGGGCGTAGCAATGTCCAAAAGTCCGTTGTTGCTGAAGACGACTTTAAAAACACAAAAAATTAAGGAATGTTGATGAGAACTGGAGCAGAAATCACAACTTGGCAAGTTTTTTGCTACAATTTACTACCTTAGTTAAAACAAATTAATTCAGCTCTTTTAAGTCCCTGGGGAAGGTGCCGGTTTGCCAAGTCTCCAAGCTACCACTCAGACATTTATCTGAGTAAGTAGTGGAGGAAGGTTTACCAGTGGAAAACAGGATCTTTATGTTGTTCATGGCAAATTCAAAGGCAAAAATTGCATTTAGTTTTTTTTCTTCTTTTAAATCAAAATACACCAGAAAACGTTTTATTCCCCGTTTGCCTGAAAACAGATTTATGATCCATTTCTACTGAAAACAACAAGACAGAAAATAAAAATCAGAATTTCTGATAAAAGGAAACCAGTTAAGGATAAAACTGTGTCTAACTTTCCCATAAACACCATTTCCATTTTCTCAATAAAAGTTATCAATCTGATTGCTCTGGGAAAGCCACGCCCACTTCCTGAATTATTTGCATCAGAACCACACCCGACATCGTCACAACATTCAGTCAAGTTAAATATTGAAGCAATGAGCTAAAGCCACACAGAAAAGCTCTATTAGTCATTTATTGTAAACAGATAAGCTTTGATTAGCAATATGATCAATAAATAGAAAGTTAGAAATATAAACAAAATAATTCAAGTTTTGTTCGGGAAATATTTACACGCGTTAGCAGTTTGCTGCTTGAGGAATCAGTTCTGGAAAGAAGCCGGGTTCAAGTGACGATCAGTCAGCAGCGTCTGAAATGTGCCGTCCTTTAAGGAGAACCGCAGGAGAACCGGCCCGGTTCCCGACACGGACATACCACCTTCCGGTCAGGCGGTCCAATCTGGAATCTGCAATTCAACCTAAACATGAGCTACAACAGTCAGCTGAGGCGGGGAGGGTCTGTCAGTCCTCGGACAGCAACCTGTGGAAGTGGTCCTTCCTCTTCTTCAGAACCTCCTGAAAATCCTCCTGGAGAAACAAAAAGAATCCGACCTGAAGCCACGGCAAGAAGGGCAGATGTTCAATTCATAACAGCTGGGAGGGTGAAGAGGTTAATAATTCCATCAAAAAGAAAACGAAATATACCCAGAAGCCTTTTCTTGAAGAGTTTAAGTCGCTTTCACACCAGTTCTGTTCAGTCCACTTTAATCAAACTCTGGTTTGTTTGTCTAGAAGGTCCGGTAATCCAACTCTGATGTGAACCAAAACAGCAATGGACTCTGGTCCCCCTACAAACCTTAAGACTCAGTTTGAGCGAATATGTGGATGAGAGATAGTGGACTACAGCGCAGAGGATTCTGGGTAAATACAACCAAATCAAACGTGAAAATCTAAAAATGGCTCATTGTTAAATCCTGCAACCGCCAACATCTGATGCTAATCCATTTTTGTTTACATTTAGTGAAGAAAGGAAGTTCTGCTCAGTGTCTTATTCAGAGGTTTTTTTGTCGTTTCCTTCAGTAGTCCTCGGTCCAGCGCCACCACTGGTGAGGAGAGGAACTGGTCTTTCATTTAGCTGAACCTCACAGCTGAAAATGTAACGAATGTTTGAGCCCCGATCCAACCGAGTTTACCAAACTGTCGAGAGTGAAAACACCCTTGAGCACACTTTTATTTCCTCCACAGTTTCTAGGTTGGAAATGACATAATTGTTCTGTAAACTTTGGCCAAGAGTTTGGAAAAGAACAAAAACAAACCAGTTTTTAACCTCTATCATAGATAAACAACACAGCCTCAGTCAGCAGCAGCCAGGGTTATTCTTTTCTCTCAGCAGCATTTTATGAACATCAGAAAACAGATCCAAGCAGTGACAGATGTTACAATAATTAAAAAAAAAGAGAAAGAAATTAACTTCAGGAGAGTTTCTGCTGCTTGTACCAGGTGTTTCACTTTAACTGCAGTGACATGGATGCCATAAGGTAACATCAATGCAGACCACTCACATTCACGTCATCATTTATACATTTTTTTACCAGCTGCTTTCCTGTTGGAGGTGCTACAAAACTCCCCTTGTCAGGAAAAACATCCAATATAAAAAACAAAAAATACTTTTTCCTCTGCAATAATCCTAAACAAGTCTGCATTGTTACACCGCCTTTACTTGGTTCACTTCAACTCCCTTTTCTTGTACAAATGTGGGCTGTATTTTACTTATACAATATTTTGTTGTATAAAGTTATACAACCCACTTTATACAACAAGTGGGTTGTATAACCCATTTATGGGTTATACAATGTAATGTGGGTTACATTATTTTAGCCTTCAAAAATAATGTGGCTTATTTAAAATCTAGTGAGTGTATTTTGTCCTTTTCTCAGTGTAAAAGGAAGATAAATAAAAGCCACTGCCAATACAGCAGTCAGAAAACTTGTCATACTTGCATGTTTCTCTTGATATTTTCACTATTAGTCTGGATGATAATTAAGTTTTAGGTTAATTTTTTCCATATTTTCTCTATCAGATTCAAGTCAGGATACAGCTGCACCTTCCCAGAAGGTTAAAATTAATTCCAGACAAAAATAGATTAAATAGTTTATTTTGCCATAAACAAGCCATTAATAATAGATTTAGACATGCAAATGATTCATTTTAGATTAGACACACAAACTTAGCAACTACTTAGCCTGCAATGCCTGAATGTGTCCACATGAGGGCAGCAGGACTTTCTGTGCTGAAATCCTTTAATGAGGAACAATATTTTTCCTTTAAATGTAACTTCTAGAGGAATAAAAGCCCAGGAATCTAATTTTAACACATATTTTTGTAATATTAGCTGATTAAAGATAAACTACAGGAGCTGTTAAATGCTGTATGGTTATTTTCGCCTGTGGCAGAGCGTGTCCCTTTGGGAGAAATCTAGGAAAAGAAAAGCATCTAGAAGCAGACTTACCGCTGGAGCCAGTCTCTCCATGTAGGAGACGAGTTTCTGCAGCTCTTTGTCTTCTGATCCTCCAGACCAGCTCTTAATAGGTATCGTGTTCATCAGCTGGAGAGAGGAAAAAAATATGAGAAACAAAGAAAACACTAAACTACCGAGGAACAAGTAAACCTAGAGGGTTAAAATATCTTGTTTTAATTGAAAGGAAAAGGGGAAAATTTGTTTAGACATTTAAAAATGAGATCTTATTGTGATATGGAAATCTGAGAGTTAAAGTGAGCAGGTTTTAAAACAATGTTAATTAGTTCTTAAAGTGAAACGGATTTGCACAAACCAAAGCTCAAGAGTGCATCTTTATCAAAAAACTTAAAAAAAAATCTTGCAGCACATTATGAGAGAAAAAACCCATTTTATTGCAATGCTAATGCTAAAGAGTGCAATAATAATAGTTACCTCAGATTCTTAATTTATCCCAGTTTAAGTTCATCCATATCATGCAGTTCTACTCTCTGGTAATTAAATCTATTTTTTAAGCTGAACAGTTTTCTGTGTAGTAAAGTTTCTCACGTGGTATGGGTAGGTGTGTGGTGCGTTGTCCAGAACGACGGTTTTCGTCAGGTCTCTCCCCAGGATGCTGAGGTCCTTGATGTAGTGACCGAGGACGCAGGCGCAGTCATCCTGGTACAGGCGGTGTCTGAAAAAAGAAAATCAGAAGCGGCTCAATGTCAACTTGTAACAAAACAAAGGAAAACCAACAAAGCATCAGCAGCAGCTCTGAAGGCGGCGCACCGGAAGAGTTTCTTCTGAGGGTCGAGGATCTCCAGGATCTTCTCAGCGTATTCCTTCTTTGCACAGGTGTAAACAAAAAGCTGGAAATCACAGGAAGCTGCGGTTAGGAGTTTGTAAATGATTTACAAAGAGAAACAGAAAATAGGAATCTCTCAAACCTCGTAGATTTTTGCCATGGCTTGAAGAAACTCTCTCACATGTGGACGCAGGATCATGTACACCTGTTGAAAGGAACAAACACTTCTTAATTAAAAAAAAAATTATGAAAAATGACTGGTGGTGTATGAATTGCATATTGATTTATGCAAATCTTTTCCTTTAAACTTTCTAGTAGTTCTGAATCATTCCCAGGATTCCTCTGTGGCAGTTTAATGTTTGGATTAGACAAGCATAAAGGGATTCTGGGAATCTTGATTTTGTTGTTTTCAGTCTAATTTTATGCCAATACAAACTTGTTATTTTTTTTCTACAAGCTGATTCTATTTTATTCAACCAGATCATATAAAACACACAAAAGTAAAAAATCTTTTTAAAAAGTGTTCCAGGTTCTCTGATAGAATTATTTGTTCTGAATTCACCCAAAATTTAATGAAATACAGCAAAATAAACCCAATTTCTGCATCAAAGCACGTTCACAACTGATGCCTTTTGAAAATAAACTGACATTACAAAATTGTAAATATTTGCAGACAATAAATGTTGGGAGTTTTAGTTTTGCACATTGAACAAACCGCTGGAGAATGATTTTAATCTGGAAGCTCCTTGTATCGTTTTAGTTTCTGCAACAACAGACCTAAAAGTTATGATTACAATATTAAAAAATGCAACTTTTCTGGAAAATGTTTGTTTACTAAACAGCAAATTTCAGATTCACCAAGTCGGCATGTTCCATAAAACCGTCTGTTATATTTTCTTGGTTCAGCTCGCCTGAATCGAACAAGAAGCTAAAACAGAACCTGGAGCCCAGATGAGAAACTCATCGAGTCATTGGCTGGAGCATCAACATTTAAAGCATCAACTAAAGAAGAAGGTGGCAGAAATCATTTACCTTGTATTGATGATCCTGGAATGTGGTATAGAAAGTATAATCTGCTTCTTCGATCACATTCAGGGAGCTGAACATGAGCGTCTCCTCCTATTCGGGGAAACAAAAACATCAATCGCTCTTTTAACTGCAGCTGCTGCAATAACACAAATGGTTAGGACTAAGAATGAAAAAATGTCATTGATGTACCAGTATTTTGCTCTTTTCCCAGAACCTCCTGACCTTTAATGCTGCTAGCGAACCAAACCAAATGACACTGAATGGATACGGTGTTGGCAACAGTTGTGTTTAAATCAGGTTGATTTCTTTGGGTTTGCTCCATCGCACTAAAACGTCTTGATCAATGATCCGACTCGCTGATCCAGCAGCTGCTTCAGCGGTTCACAGGTTTAAGACAGTTAATAATCAGGGAGCTGCAGCCTCCCTTTCTTTTTAAAGTCGGGGATAATTAGGTGCAGACGAGATAATGAACAGCAGCTTTAGCTCAGATAGTTTCTACACGCAGCATAAAACTCACATCTAAATAAACATTTACTGTATGTGATGAACACATAAAATCCTTCTCAGTCTTGAAGATCTAAGCTGTTGCATTATGAGCCATTAAATGTTTATTTTCTTATTTAATAAAGAAATTAAATTGCTTATTTGCATTTTTTAATGTATTTTAATGTTTAAAAAAATTCGCAAAATGTTTTTTTTAAAGCTGATTAGCTAATTAATCGTCACAATAAAGTGATAGAATAATCAGTTACTAAATTATTTGTTGGGTTCAGCTCTACATCATACTAGGATTGTTTTCCAGTACTTATGCCAGTTTGGTTCCGGGATGAACATTAATGCGTCAGAATTGCGGTGTGACTGAACGTACCAAGTCGACCACCAGCGTGGCCTCCGGAGTGCTCCGGGTCTTTGGCGGGATGTCTTGGAGACACGGTCTGGAATGCTGAGACTGGGACGGGATGTTCTTGATAAAGGTAAACCTGAGAACACGATAATAAAAATGTAACTTATGAAAACAGGACATTAATGAGGGAACTGGAAATCTATCTTTTCTTAAAATGAGATATATATATATATATTAAAAAAAAAAGTACGTACGGATCAAAGACATCGTCTTCCTCATCTCCAGCCAGCAGGTCGATGGAACCGTAACCAAACACTCCTTGTTCTGGGCTCAGCAAAACGCTGTTGGCAGTTTCAGGACATTTCACATCTGAGCAGAAAAACAAAGAACAGCCTGAGTCGACCCGGCAGGAGCAGCGATTCGCTACAGCAAGACTGGCAGAGGAAGCTCAAAAGGCATGACGGGTTTTTATAATTTCTATTTAAAAACAAATTCAATTTGATACTTTCCCGATCATTTATTTATCTTTAATGTCAGATTTAGAAAGCTGAGCTAAAATGTTAAGTTTACTGAGGATTACACACAGAGGCCGCTGTTTACGTTGGAAAATGCCAACTGGGCTGGTCACTAATCCAAGATATCATGGATGGTTTAACATTTAAGTCATGTAATCACACTCTATTTGCCTTTAAAATATGCAAAGATGTTTCAAACGTGGAAAAGTGAATAAATCCTACAAACAGTGGAAGGCTAAGAGCTCATCCAAAATAAGACTTTGACTAATCTAGAACAAATCCAGCTGAAAATGTTAAAAAAAAACAACCCAAAAATCACAACACATTAGCAGGACTTTTTGCACATTTCTCACCATAACATGTTTCTCACTATCCAAATGATGAAGTAATTATTCACACAAACTGGTCAGACATATTGACATTTCATTTAAAACTGATAAATTTGGTTTTCTATCTTAAGCAGCACAGGTGGTTTTCTGACTAGCTGTTAGCGTTCGGCCTTTACGTTGACTAAAGGCCCTTCTCCAAAACCCGCTGACACGACGCCGTCCGGTGCAGGCGAGGAACTGCTGCTGATCACCAGAAAAACTCTTAATGATGCAATCATCAACACACAGCACAGGTCTGAACGATTTGCCTATTGCTGCTCGGTCTACAGTCCTTTTAACTCAATAAATTGATGTTCTTCAACTGCTGTTCATCTTGTCTGGTCGCATGGCGTCACCATGCAGTGGAAAAAGTTAATAACTGAATCCAAAAGATTTGCTGAAAGCAGCAGAGACCATGAGACTGATGGAAATGACACAGGAACTAAACAACAGGAGTCTCTGACGCGCTTCACTGTTTCAGGTCAGAAGCTGAGACACCTACTCTCCTTGCTGGGAGTGAGGAACCGCACGATGGGCGGATAGATGTTTCTGGCCGTGGAGTTTCGAGGAGACGCCACGTCGATCTCCGACAGAATGCGCTCGTGGTGCATTATGGGCTTGAGTGGGGTCTTAAAAGCCAAATCTGGAAGACAAGAAGAGGATTGGTGAGTAAAGAGGATTTATAGATTATGGAAAATAAAAAACGTAATGAGTGTAACCTGCTGATGGAGATAAAACACCCGGCTCTCTGTCCTCCACTGCGATGGCCCTCGGCCGCTTCCTCGCCCGGCCACGAGGCAGCGGCCGCCTCTTCACCGTAGGAACCTCATCCTCTGGTTGGTGAACCACGGACTCCTCCTCAACCTAGTCACAGGTGAAATAAATAAGGTGTTAATATTCCAATTATACATGATTATCAAGTGATATTTTCAAAATTCCAGGCAATTTTAAACATTTTTTAACTCAAAAACATGACAGGCTGCTGGATGAATGACTGTCCTAGAGCCCACCATCTACACCATCAATATTTAATGTTTTTAGTTTGTATACTTCCAATTCTCTGTATTTTCATTTTTTTTTTACAATTCTAGTTTGAATATTGTAATCTTCCCCTGGAAAATAGAGCTGTAATGGTTGTTTTATTTATTATGATGCACAAGAGGACTTTTATTTTTTTCTTAAGTATTGAAATTGGCATCATGACTTTGTGATTACACGTTTTGCACAATTTGCTTTCTTGTGAATGCAGAAAGTAAAAAGTATATACATACCAGTGTAGTAAGTTTTACTGGTTTTTTATTAAATCATTTCAAAATTAATTTTGTATCTTCATGCATATCTACAGATTAATTTCAACTATAAACAGCGTTATGATTAATCTATGAGCTATAGCTGTCTAAATTATTACTAGAGACAAGAATGAGCCTTTATCAAACCAATATTGGTTCCATGATCTAAGACTAAATGTCCTCAACAAAGAGACTAACACTAATGTTTAGTTGATGAAACCAACACTTTCTTAATTGCACTAAAGCAACTTACACTCCATAATGAACAACCATAGCTTATGACAAAAGGCATTTATTTCAAATGTCCTCATAAAAAGCACATCTAATGAAACATCAGCTTGTGGATCAAAAACATCTTAGTTGAGCTTTTACTGAGCAACATCTGATGCTAAACGCTGAGGCCTGATCCGACATTTCTGCGCTCAACCATCAAACTAGAGTAAACTCCTGGCAGCGGCTCAACCCTCATTTGTGTTCGCAGCGTGAAACACGTGCGTTCTGGTGACCTACTTTCTCCGGACCACCTCTCGCATGCGACCGACTCTGCGTTAATGCAACACAGACTCAGTCTGTCCTCTAAAAACCATCATTATTTCAACATTTTCACGACGGGGAGAGCTAGTTTTGTTGATTTTCATAGTTTTCTTTGTAAGGCACATTTTTATCATCAAACTAATTCAAAGTGCTTCAGATGACTGGAAGGAAAATAAAGGAAACAGGCAAAAAGAAACAACAACAACAAAAAAGAAAACTCTACTTTGCAGCGGCAAATTAAAACAAACTGATGGGGCTGAAAAACAGATCACACTTTATGATGTTCCAGTTGTTATTAATCAAAGCGAAAGCTAAACAAACAGGGTTTTTACTCAAACCCACATCAACACATTGATATAATTCATAAAGTCCCACAGTGCTTAGGAGAAGTCTGCGTCTTGTTTACTCAAACATTTCAAAAATAAAATCTCTATTACGACAAGTATTGATCTTAATTTGTCCCTGTTTTTTGTCATAAAGAAGGATATAAGGACTCGTTAGGGGTTTGAACCAGCAACCACCAGTTACAAATAAAACAATACATTTATTGGCATAAATCTAAATCATCATTGTGACATTAGATGCTGATCCGAGTTAGACTTGGCTCTTTAAGAAAGGAACAAACAAAAAAAAAGAGTTTTGACTAAAAGAAAGGCAAAGAACTGGAAGATTTTACTGCGTGTTGCAATTGTCACAGCATAGAGAAAATGGATATTTTGTCTAATATAAACTAAAACCATAAAGTGAAATAGAATTTTTAGATGAAAACACTGTTATGGCAAGCATGTGTGTGAGCAGATAGATTGGCTTACCAACTACCTAATGTCAGATCGTTATGCTTGTATAAAAAAATAGTAAGAATATAATTTTATTTAGGTCATAAGCATGTGGGAGGAAAAAAGAAGTAAATTTCACAAGACATTTCTGAATCTTGCGTGTGATTAAGTTCCGGTAAGAGGTGTGTAAAACCGTTTTTTTTTAAGTATGATGTATAGCATAAAATCTAGCTTTCGTCCAAGAAAGATTCCGACCAATACACATTGTCCTACCGACGTGATCAAATATATAATCTTAGGAAGCTGAAAGAGCAATTAAGAAACATCAGAATGGTTTGACAATGTTAGTTTTTACACACTATATTTGTTTATACTGTGTTCTGGTTAGTTGTGGGTAAACTTCCGCCCTGATTAGCAGTTTAAGAGTTTCATGTAGAGCTAAAGGGGATCTGAAGAACAGATGTTTGTCAAGCTAACCTCAGCATTTCTCTGAAACAGCGCCTCCTAACGGAGCTTTGAAAATGATTGAGTTCTATCCACAATAAAAACTGATTTCATGACCCGTGGATAAATATTTACTACATAACCTATAAAAATCTGATCGGTGACCCAGTATCTCTACTTTTGATTAGCTGCCATTAGAGGCGACGGATCGTCGTTCGTTTAGGCCACCTACCGTTCAGATGCTGCTTAAACACCAGATGCTAACAGCAGTTAGCATTAGCACCGTCTGCTGTGTTGCAACTGGCAAATCAGATCACTGAGTGATAACTGGATATTTCATCTGAAAACTGTTCACTGTTGCCACACACGTGGTGAGTGTTACTAAAATGAAACAACCGTGTATACGTCGACAAGCTACCTTGTTTGGCGAGGGGTTTTCCGTCTCCGTCGTCGAAAGGCGCGTTTGTCTCGACCGTTGACGTGTCCTCCTCGGCGTCTCCGAAGCAGCGGTAATCGTCCTTTGAGACCTGAGTCTCATTTTTCCTTTTCATGTAAGACTTGTAAAGCATCTAAACTGAAACTCTTCCGCTGCAGTGTGTTGCCTTTGGGCAAGCGTTTTAGTTTTCCTCCTCCCCGCCCACAACTGGACGTTTACTTGGTCTAACCCCGCCCCGCTCATCCCCGCGTCTTCTCGAATCAAAGAGGAGGAGTGAGTTTAAAACTGCAGCGGTGCGTTCGATTCTCTGTTCTGAACAGCGCTTGAGGGCGGTGCTTAAATAATGGAACTGTAAGATAAGTCACGTGTTCTCTGTTTACGTGTCCTGCCAGCGAGGACTGGACGGCTCTTATTCTACAATTAATATTTTATCGAGTGGTCAGAAATGTATTCTTTAAAATGTTTTTTGTTCGAGGTGGTTTTTATAGACTCCTTACAATTTCTGATAAAACTTCAGACACACAATTTTTCTTATCTAAACCTTTATTGTAGTATTTTGTAATAACATAAATATCGAAAAATAGAAGTTTTTTTTTTAATTAGAAATAAATATTCAGCCATTCTGAAAATTGTCCAATTTTGACCTGTTCTAACTTGTATCTTCATTCATTCTTCTGCTTTTATATCAGGCATGTCATTTATAAGGAAAAAAAAAAAAATCAAAACCTATGGAATCTTAAGGAAGCATTAAATCGTTTAAAACTATTACAAAAATTATTTTCCATAGAACACAATAGGTAATTTAAAAAACACTATATTACACACATGGTGTTTTGCTTTGTGATGAATCTCTTTGCCTTTTTACGACTATTTTTACATTAGTAAAAGAGAGTAAGTATTCTTCTACTTCAGTGAAAATGTTGACAATCTCAGAAAAAATAACACATTTCCATTTAAAATAGGTATTTGATACTGTAATTATGTAAAATACAACCTTAGATATATTTAGTCTCAGTAAAGGAGATAAAACAGCTGAACTCTTGACCCTTGTCGGCGAGGGGGATCAGATGGCTCAGCGTTGCTGCAGGAGTTTTATTGGTTTGGGAAGCATGGCTGCAAATCAGTGCAAAGTTCAGCGTCATGCCATTCTGAAATATTTCTGTTAGAATGGGATCGGTCTCTTCCAGTGTGATGAAAAGTGGGAATTGGATGTAATTCAGAGTCATAATATTTAAATGTTGATACACTCTACGAGGGAACATATTTTTGAAGAATGTGGTTCATTAAACAGATGGACTAAAACAGCTGTAAAGTCAGGGCCTTGCTTTGAAATTCATTAAGCAAGACTATGTGTACTTTTGAACTTTAATTTACCAGCTATTTGTAAAAGCTGCTAGAATAGCAAATTAACAAAATAAAACTTATTCTGTGGGTTTCTCTGGATTCTTGTTCTGATAAAACTAGATGTTGGTTTTTCATATTTGGTAACATTAGTAAAGGCACCTAAACATTTTATTCATTTTCCTGTAAGCTGACAGCCTGGATAATTTAATTAAATTGAAAAATACTGTTTTGACCCCAAAGGGACATTTAATGTGGATGATTATGTTGAAGGGAAAAAGGATCTTTACTATCAGCAAAATTAAAACCATGTTCGCTGCTATTTTTCTTCTAATCTGCTACTTTGTGTTGGTTTATCAGAAAAAATCCCCCAATACATTAGAATTGTAATTAAAAAAGTAAAACAATTCACAAATGCAATTACGTTTGCAACTGTGCAGCAGTTTGTCGTTGATATAAAGTCTAAGAATCAAGCCTCTGTTGGAAATCAGGACAATAAATAAATAACACCCACAACTTTGCAACATTTAAGAATTGTGATATTTTATTTATTTCAGATTCAAATAAAAGTATCCACACAAACACATATTGACTAAATAGGCAAGAATTGCTCTTCACCCTTTCAGAAAAATAATGAAAAAAAAAACAACAACAATAACAAAATAAAACAGTTGCACTCCCTGCAGCCACTCCACTGTTGCCGTGGTTACCGGGAAACGTCCCATTCATCAAAAGACGATAATCATTTATAGAAAAACAAAAAAGGAGGGGGAAAAGTGTGTGTGTGTGTGTGTGTGTGTGTGTGTGTGTGGGGAATAGCACACATGATGAGAGCGGACAGGAAGATCCACAAACGGACTCGCCATACTAACAGTGGTACAGGAAGTGGTACTTGTTGTAGTACTCGTAGTAGTTAGCTGTTCATCTGGAGGTTTCCTGTTGTTGGAGCTCAATTAGACTGAACAGCAGAAGAGTTACGAACGTGTAACAGTAAAAAAAAGAACAAAGGAAGGAAGGGGGACACATAAGGAGGCGTCCAAACGAGCCTGGGAGTAAAGGGTGAGAAGACACCGGAGCTGAGGATTACCAGCAGCTCATGTTTAATCTGATGTTCGTCCTCCCACTGATCAATAACATGAGTCCAAACAGGGTAAAAAAAAAAATGCATCAAACTGGAGGTAGAGGTAGATTTTCCTGAGAAGTTGTAAGACACAACAGACACGCCTTGTTTCCGTACTGAAGATACTCAAAGACACCCGAAGATCACTCACTCTCACTCACTCACACACACTCTTCGCTACAATAATCACATTATTATCAACATAATCATCGCTGGATTCATAAAACTGCTCTAGAAGTAATCTCTGTGTGCCTCGGTTTCTAAAAGCTTGCCAAAAAAAGAGCAAAGAAACAGCAAACAAACAATATAAACATGATATAATCCATAGCCCTAAGTAAGCCATCTATTAGAAATAATCTATTTAACAAATCATAGAAATACAGATTAATTCATATAATTGTCACAGCAGAAGGCATCTTGTTGTTTTCTATTTTCTCATGATGGTTTTCCCTGTCCACAGTCCAACCTGATGGAGGTCAAATCAGTGATGGAGTCCATTCAAAAAGCCCTGAAGCCACCTCAACCCGTAATATGTTCCAGCTCGGCGGCAACGAGAGGGAACAGGACGCCACTTCCAAACAAGACGCTGAGGATCCATAGTTTGATTTATTTTTTTAAATCTACAGCTTTGGTTGGATGAAAAGCAGCTCTATTTCAGTAACATCTGTGAGCATCTAGGATCTTAGATTTAACAAAGTGGATTTGCTGAGAAGGATGTTCCAGTTTGTGCAACAGCATCAAAAAAAGCTAAATTAAGCAGCAACACCAACAAACTACCAGAGCGTAACTTGAGACGACGGATGACAGGAGCTTCCAGAATGGAAAATAAAAAACAAAAAACCAGTTTTGTTTTGTGTGCTACTCATTTAAAACCAACGTGTTTATTTATTTATTTTTGCTACAATTTCACTTTAGGTATCAGACTCCAGTTTGATCACAACGACACTAAAACAGGACGCCTGGTTCCTGTAAAAACACCCAGACAGAGCTGGAAGCAGAGCGACTGCCTGTGTAAGAGTTTGAGATTTTTCTGTGGTAGTGTTTCATAATGCTCCTTCACACATTTCTACATAAACACAACTGAAACACTTGGAAGATATGAGGATATGCTCAAAGTTTGTGTCGTCGTTGAGGTAAAAGCGATATATCCATTTAGAAAGCTGATTGTGCATTGTAATAAAACCTTCCACTGGGGGGCGCTCTTGCCACAAAGGTTTTAAGGCTTGAAAGTAAATCTCCTGCTCTCCTTGCATGACTAAAAATGGTTATTGATTAAAGGAGAGAGTCACATTTAAGCAGATATCTGATTGTCTGCGGTTATTACAATCTCTTTAATGGTCTTTGTGAAGCAAGAAAAAACATTTTGATGAGGTTTTTCTGCTTGAACGACAGGAATCGTTGATGAGAAGCTGAGGTCCTTGAGGTAGAAACGGGGCTCGGCTTGTGGTTGAAGGGATGTACAAGAGCTTTTTTGTGTTTTTTTTTTCCTTTAGAGGTATACAGTGTTGCCTTAAAATCGTCTCCTGATTGTCGCAACCACGCAATAAAAACAAAGTAAAAGCTGAATAAAAACGCCAACCCTCCCTGAAAATACTGCCATGCGCCAAAAGAGAAAGGAGCTGCAGAGCCTCCACTGTTCAAATGCAAATATCCCTCAGAAGCAGTCAATAGATATGCAATAAACATGGATCGACTGGCTGGGGGGGCAGCTGCTTTACTGCTGCCCTGGGAGCTGAAAGGTCAAAGGGTGAAATCTAAAAAGGCAATGTTGATCCTTTAGATCCAGATTGATTGAATTTAGTTTTCCTTCCCCCCTCGCAAACATTCAGCCGAAGCCTTGGCTCTTTTTTTCTTTTTTTTTGATTGTCAGCAACATGGCATCTGCAAAAAAAGAAACAACAACTTTGCTTTCTGTGAGGATTCAGACGGATGCATCTTATTTATTTATCACAGCAGAAACGATTTTTGGTGCTGAACTAAAATAAATGCCTTTCACAAGGATCTAAATAGACAAGTTAAAAGTATTTTTCTTTCAAAAGCTTCTTTTTGATCATTATTTTGAACTCCTTGGTAGAGATTTTATTTTGTATTTTTTCTGCAGTTATTTTTCTAAAATGTTATCGCCAGCTTTAATGAATGGGTCCTTGGATGTTTGTTCAAATCAAATTAGAAAACATGATCAACAGAAGACGAATAGTTTCTGTTTGACGTGAGGCTCCTTTTTCAAAAGATGATTTAATTAGTCAGAGCCTTAAAAATACAAAAAGAGTCCATTTGCAACAACCATCTCTGCTGGAAAGCCGAATTTGTGCCATCTTTTAAAAAACAATTTCTATAAAATAAATAACAGTGGAGCATTTTTTTAACTATTTAATTTTTTCGTAAAGGAACAGATGGTTATTTAGTAATCCATGTTTTCCTGCTTCCTTCAGGTTTAAATGTGTCTGAACTATTTTTAAAAATGTCAAACTGGCAGCTAATTATCTAAAAATCCCCATATATACAATTAATAATTAATACGTTTAAAAGCAGAACTGCAGGAAAAAGTGGCAACTTGGGGTCATAAAATCGCCATAAGTGACACCAAAAGGGCCTGAGTCTTTGACAATTCATTAAAATTTTACATATATTTGATTAAATACTACTTTTAATAAACTTTAGACATTTTACCAGAGGAACAACAGAGTTAAAGACAAATAGTAAGTGTTTTATATAAGGGAACATTTCCTTTAAATTACATATATTATCATATTTTCAGGCCAAACACCCTAAAAATCTTAAAAGTATAAAACTTGAGTCACTATCGCCCTTTCTATCTGTATTTAAAGAAGATATATAAAATAAACTAACTGTAGACGGACTACTACAGAGAGTCCTCGGATATTAATGTGCTGAAAGCTACATCACTGTAGAGTATTCAACTCTGTTATGTGGAGAGAAGTGAGGCTCGCATGGCCTGTGAATGTAAAGCATTTTGGCGACTGAGCTGCTTGGAGGAACGGCAGTGCAGGGTAAGAATGCAAGTCAGAATTGGAGCAAAAAACCCCAAAATCAAACGTTATGTTGTCAAAATTATTATTATTTTTTTTGGTGTCGTGCAGGCAGACATGGCTCTACTTTTAAAGCAACCAGATGTTTTTCTAACTTCCTCCACCTCACTGGATAAATCTGTTTCAATATTAATTTTATGAACCCAAACTCAAACTGTAGGTTTTGCCATACTTGTTTTGTATTTGGTGGATGTTGGGTTTTCCAATGATGAGGTCAAATTTTATGATGCATTCCTGACTCCTCTGTGTTTGCTTTTTTCATGGTTCTCAACTTTGGACCCATTCTGAACGAACGACTGGGTCAAAACTTTTTAAAAATTATGCTAAATGCTCTTGAGGATTGTCGAAACCGAATAAATTGAAAGTTTCAATCTAAAAAAAAGAACTGACTTAAGTTTAAACATCTTTTTTAAATCAGGCAACTTTAAATACAATGAAAATGTGAAATTTAAATTCTTTTTCACTTAAATTTCTTATGAAAGGGGTTCTTTACTGAGCTAGAAGAGCGCTTTTGAAAAGTGACCAGTGTTTGTTTAGCAGCTGGTGGTGATTTCCCACAGAGAAGCGAGTACAGGAATCAAAGCCCTGACAGCCATCTGGTGATATTTGACTGAACAGTAAAAAGCGATTAGGCGGAGGAGCTGCTCACTCTCTGGTCACCTCACGCTGCGTTAAGGCCTCAGAACAGAACCAGCGCACAAAGCCTGATTTAGGGCCGAGTAACGATCTCCTACTGCCGACAGCCCAGAGAGGAAACGCAGGTTCAAGCTCAGAAAGCTAAACGACTGAACGATTTCAAGATGCGGAGACACTGCTAGCTGCTACGCCGTGCCTCTTCTATCATAAAACCGACCGGGTTTGCACCGATGATAAGACACAAGCAAACACGTAGAAAGGTCCAGATCGAACCGCAGCGGCTGCACAGTTTGAGAAACATTCGCTGCTGTAACGTTGATGGAGAAGGCGACATCCATGTCACAGCGCAGGATAAGAAGCACTTGGATCAGAAGAAGCACAAAGACATGCAGAAAACGAGAATGAACGGAAAGAATGAAAAGCAGAAGCGTCTGTAATCAAGATTACGAAGAGCTGAAGATGCCTGTCGGTTTTCTCCTGAGGCCCACGTGATTGTCTGTGTGAGTTTCAAAGAAAGCAAAGGATTGATGAACTCTCAGATCAGAAAATCGCTTCGTTTCTGATTGAAGGGGCTGAAGCATGACACTGACCTGAAGAGGCAAGAGGGTAAAATGTAGAAAGCATTGCTCTGTCCAGTGTAATAGAAGACAGCTAAAAATCACACAAAGCAAAGAGACACCTGAGAAAAATCATAACGCGATATTTTAGCCAACGACGAACCTTAAACTGAGTGCCGTTCTGCTCCAGAGTCGTTCTGGAAGCGAGGCGAACCCACGTCTGAGACTGGCCACGGGAAAACATACAGGACGAGCCGCAGCCGCCTCTGGAAGAACGAGCGCACAGACAGACAAACAGCAACGTGCAGAAAGCATGCCACCTGGAGTCTGGATAAGAGCGATAATACACCAACAGTCCTGCAGGTGAGGAGAAGATCCCTGCTGGTTCTTCTGCTTCACTTAAGACTGCAACCAGGACCAAACCTGCACCTGTTCTCCCACAGGGCTGCCACTTTCATAAGGTTATCTGGTTTTACAACAACATAATGTCACAGCCACACAATGTTTTATGCCCTGAAGAGAAAAAAACAAAACAAAAAAAAAACATGCCTTTTAAAGCTTTTCTGATTAAAAATAGAGGATTTTCATACTTCTTTTTTCATAGAATTCTTAATATATAGATTATTTTTCCTGCAATGAGAAGATTGTTAAAGGTTTAAAAACTAAACACAATAAAGAGAATAACAATAATGATAATAATGACAATGAAAAGTTAAAATAATAAAAAAAAATCTCTCCTCTTTAAGATATAATATCATTGTCAGTCAGTAGCTGTGTTTGTGTGTGTAAACAATGCGTTAGCCTTCCTAGTTATTATCTTCTCTGTTGTTCTCCAATAATCTGTACATTTATGCAGAAATAAATAATTCACAGGTTGTGCACAAGTTTTAGCATATACTGGCTCTCAGTTGGGATTATTTATTTTCAAAATCCTTTTGGCGATGAAGAACAAAAGAGGTGAGTTTGTGAGAGAAAACCTGAGATAGTGTACTTCAAGTGAGCAGAGTTTCAGTTTGTCTTTCTGTACTGATGATGGTTCTTCTCTTCTTTTCTTTTTGGCATAGATGATGTAGAAAATTAGGTTGCTTTTTGGCTTTTCTTAGCGTGGTAATAACAACAAAAAATGGGGGGAAGTTTGTTAAGACAGCTGGTTGCCGGAGGCTGAGGTAGGTGTGTTTTGGTGCTGCTGCTGTGGAGCAATACGACTGCTGACAGACTTGTTGGGGAGGGACGACACAGACGCACCGGACGAAGCTGACCCTGCTGCTGCCTGAGCGAAAAGGACACCTAGACAGGAAAATGGGCAAAAGGAAAACCACCAATCACTGTTAAAATCCACAGCACATCAATTTAAATCTAATTTCAAGACTTATGGGTGAAGAAAATAGTAATATTTCACTAAAAACAGGAAACCAGGTGCTTAATTTGCACCTTATAAACTTTGTGTTTTAAAGATATAAATCCATACGATCACTCTAGGTATTTTTGATGGAGGCAGTTGTTTTACTCAAAGTTACCAACATGCACTGGAAAGGTTATTTATTCATAGAGCATTATTTTAACTCAATAAACAATTTCTTGTCATAAAAGATTTAAATATAAATGTTGATTTTGGACATAGATTGACACTCTGCACCATCCTCTGCAGGATAAGCGATTAGTTCAGGTCATTCTGATGTCATGATAGTAAATAGAATTAGTCAAAGTCGTCATGTTTGCAAAAGGTCAGATCTCTGAGTTGAGGAGCATAAATTTTCAAACAGAAATATGTTGTTGGGTTTGAAAAATTGAGACTAAATGGGCAGTAAGAGGAAGAAAAAGAGAAAGCTGCTTAATTTTAAGGAAAAACTAAAAAAAATCTAAAATGCATCACAGTTTCATTTCTAGAACGGCATTAAAACAGTAATTTTTCCAGGTCTCATTGACATAAAAACTTTTATTTTCGGCAACCTGATCTCTCGGAATAATGACACGAATGTTGTTGGACGTGAAAACAACAACAAACTGGAGATAAATTTTATTCGAGGAACATTTTTAAATTGTTAGCACAAACAAACTGTTAGCTTTCCTTTGATGACCTTTAAAACAAAGTTTAAATTTTGTGACACAGAAAAATAATATAAATATTTAATTGTTTTGGCATAAGTTAAACTGTACTAAAATATGTTACTGACTGAAATTTCAAGGAATCCACAGGCTAGCACTAGCCTAGCCGTTAGCCTAGCCTAGCCTAGCCTAGCCTAGCACAAACAGCTTTGAATGAAAGAATCAACAAAATTAAGATGAAAATGTGTTAAGGATTGTTTAAAATCATATTGGGACTTTGTTAAGAGACTTAAATCACAAATTCATTGATGTTCAAGCAAACATCATTATGACTAATATTATATCAGCAGCTTTGATAGTTTTCTGCAGTTCTGAGGCACATAAATTGATGATGATTTTAGTCTGTAGCATTATATCTCCAGAGATATGCACTCTTCAGTTAATCAGTTATTTATAAAACATACAAAACTATCTAAGGCACCTTGCCTTAAACAAACATATATATACATTTTTATGAAAGGTGGTTATCTCAACAGCGATTTGGTGAAATATTTCTAATATTATGATAAATAAAAGCAGCAAACAAAGCTTTGAGTTGCTTGATCTCATTTTAAATATTTAGATTACAGCTTTGTTTAATCAGGTGAGGGTATTTGCTTGATGGTACACATTTGCATCAAGAGTACTAGACCTTAACGTCATGCAAAGAAAAAAGGAGTGGTCACCGGACATCTTGTCTGTAAAGTACAGGAAGAAAAGGATGCATTCTGTTTCTAAATAATGACACAAATATTCGGACGTTAACAATTTAAAAATGTTCCTTAAAAGATATTTATCTTAAACTTGTTGTTGTTTTCATGGCCAACAACTTTTGTGTTATTAATCTAAGCTACATTAGCAGAGGTTGCCAAAAATAAATGTGTTTTATACCAATGAGATCTGGAAAAATTAACTATTTTGATGCCGTTCTCAAAATCAAAATCTGATTGAGTCTCTACAGATTTTAGCATCTATCAATATGAATATCTTGAAGGTAAAGGCTTGCAAAGAGAAGACAACATATACATTTTCTCCCAATATCAAATTATGAGGGGGGGTAATAACAAAGGAAGGAAGTGATGCGCTGTACTTCCTGTGCGACATCACAGAGATACTCACCAGTGTATACCACTCCATTGAGCTCCACTGACATGCTGATGCTGTTTGTGCCGTTTGTGGTGAGGTTCAGAGCCGACTCTTGCCTGCCATCTGCCAGGAAGACAATAGGTTATTTTTTTATTCTAATCTTTTGTCCCAACAGTGTTAAAAATCTCACCCAAAAGACACAGATAGAGTGGAGTGCACAGGTATTTATCTTGGCAAACACACACATTTCGTGTGATCTGTTTTTTCTTCTGCTTTTAAATCATCTCTATGAGAACATTTCTGTGAAGTTCCATCGCTTACTGAGAAACAGTTTGCGTGTTCCATCAGATAGTCAGAAACCAAGACGAACCTTCGCTATAAGATCAAAGATGCCGCTTGCACATAACAATCCCCACAAAGACAAACACACACATGTAAGGCATGTCTGCATGCGTGCTGCTCCTATAAGTTAAACAGGTCAACATACAGGCTTGCTGCTAGCGCTTTCCTTACTGCTGCGGTTTGTGGTGACAAGAATGTATTGAGATGGCAACTGAAGCACAGAGGGAAGACGGGTGAAATCTAGAAATCATACGCAATGAAAGAGAGGAAAAGATGCCAAAGATGTGCTGCAGTAAAAACAAAAAAGTAACCTGATGTGTATCTATATCTACTTCACACATAAAACGCTTTCCAAGATGACCATTTCAATCATTTTAAATGGGGCAAAAAATAATGACTGATGATAATCTATCAATTATTCTGATGATTATGTAATATGTAGCTACATATTACACAGATTTTTCTTTCCTTTTTTTTTTTACAACATTGTCTTAAAGATAACTTGCTATGCTATGCTAACAGGTTAGGATAATCTATGGGCGATACAAAACAATTTTTGGAACAAAATGATCCAGATAATCAGATTTTCTGTTCAGTTCTGACTGTTCAGAATTTACAGAATGATCTGTTTCAGGGCATCTTGTCACTTTAAAGACAAATTAGCTGCTGCTGGCCACGCCACACAACTCAACGTTAACATTCACACATGAAAATGGCTGCAAACATATGCAAAATTATTCAGCCATACATCTTTGAAAAGCATTAGTAGAGCCTCCAGCACAATCAACAAGAATGCAACAAGTGGTTTCTGGATGTTGAGTCAACAACAAAACACTTGTCTTTTCCAGCAGCCATTGTACAGAGCATACAACAATAAAACCAGCGGACCAAACAAGCTGGAGCTCGGCTGGGGTTGCTAGGTAACGGCGCAGAGCCCGTTGAATAAGATCTAACCTTTCAGGTGGTTTTTGACATGGCTCATTTTAAAAACACTATAATATTGCCAGAAAACTCCTGGGTGTATCTTTATGCGTTTGGGTTGTTTTTAGAAGCAGTTGAGATCCAAACTGAAGTACAAAAACATGCAAAATGTTCATTTTGTAAAATGCTATTGGTGCCTATATTTAACTCAAAATGTAAGCAATCAGAAGATAACATTATCAATTATTATGTAATAGTGTGTTTGCTATGAGTTTGTATAAACATCAGACTTTCCAGAAACTGATAAAAACAAATATTTCTCTCATTATTATTCCGTCATTTAGTAAATTATTTTGGTAGCACACATTCGCATAGTTGGAAAACATTTCTACTTGTGAGGAAACGCTGCAGGAGGTCTGCCTGCTGCGTTCGGCACCTTGATTGTTGATGCGGATGTTCATGGGTATCTGCGCAGTCATGGCCAGCAGGTTGTGCTGCAGAGCCCTCTGCAGCAGCCGGTGGTGCTCCTCCGCAGGCAGAGCCATCTTCTTCTCCGGAGGCTCACCCGCCTCCAGTTTGTCCCTCAGCTGCTCCAAGGCCGCCACCTGTGCCGCCATGGCCGCCTGGGCCGCCGCCTGCACGGCAGCTACCGAGTGGCCGGGCATCGGACCCACCGGCAGTCGAGGAATCCCGACCCCCGGCAGCGGCTGGCCTCCCTCCTCTTCTGGTCCGACACAGAGAAAATCAGCGTCAAAAATAAAAACACACTGGAATTCTTCTTTCTCAAACTGCGAGTCCGCAGGCTCCCCCTAGTGGTCCACAAGGTACTGCATGTAAATATGTGGCGTGACGTCAGCTCAACGTGCGACGCTACAGCTTACCAAACGATGGTGGCTAAAAAGTGGCGTAAAAACGGGTCACTGAAAAAGAAGAACTAAAGATGCGATGGAAAGGGAGTCAGGATTGCGTATCTGATCGGAGGAAGTGAAGTCATTCCCGCAGAGTTAAGTTTTCTAGCATTTAGGAAATAGAGATAATTTTGTTGATTTTAAATGACCTAAAACAAAAAAAGTTTAGTCTGATTTTACTTCAGACAGTGAGAAAACAAAATACTTTTTATTAGGTAAAAAACGCTTTTCAAGTTTAGATTTTTAATCAAACACTGAATTGTACTTTCTTACAAAAATCAAACACTTTGAAGGATTTTAATCTTGGAAAACTTAAAAACACTTAATTGAAATTCCAGCATTTGCCAGAACTTCAAGCACCCATAAAAGAGCTGTAAAGAGGAAAACGGGTCATTTAAGTTTTACTTCCTATAACCAACAGTTCCTACCTTTCTTAATCTTCTGCATGGGCGTGAGCGAGGCGCCGTTGGTTCCCACCGTCAAGCCCACGTTTGGCGTGGAGACTTTTGGCGAGGACAGCATGGTTGGCGTCCCGTTGGGGGAGTAAGTGAAGAGCGAGCTGCCGAAGCTCTGCCGTCGTCCTTCCCGCCGATTGCTGTCGATGGCCGCCTGAAGCTCGTTGGGGTTGCTCAGACCTCTCTTGTCACATTCATACGGGTACAGGTACTTCATGTATCTGGAATTAATGGATGGAAATGACTCTTTTATGAACTTTAAGTGATGCATTACTTCAATATTCAATGTACTTTTGGGGGGATTTTATGTCAAAGAGCAACACAAAGTAGTGGAATGAAGCACTGGTTGTTGATTATTAAATATTTTCTGTTGTAAAAGTTAAAAATGAGGAGTTTCAAAGCTTTTATGATATCTACACCAGATCTATGAACGTCCAGATGTTAAAAAAGCAGAATAATCGTCCCTATTTTTTTATTTCATAGAGTATTGTTCTCAGTAACTAATTCTAGGAGCTTAATTTGCTTATTATATATTTCCCTCTAAATTCACTATTTCACTATGTATTTCTTTGAATTACCTTATAACTACACCTGTCATGATAACAAATTTGGTAGACGACAAATTGTCCCAGAAATTATTGAGATAAACGATAATATTGTTGTTTTCATACAATTTTCAATTATAAAAGGATAATGGCATTCGTCCTCTGAAATGCAAGTTTGTCGTCTACCAAATTTAATCACCAGAATGTAAATTAATGAGCTAATTTTTCATTTGTCTTATGATTAATTGACAGATTGCAGAATAAATATACATGTATAATTTATTTCTGCTCTATAAAAGCAAACTGATCATCAGATTCAGAAATAGGATGTGAATTGATTTTAATATCTAAGAAGCGCTTTACTCATTAGAAATAAAGCTTTTTACTATTTTAAGAAAAAGGGATAAAATCTGGAAATTTAAACAGATTTTTTAAATTTGTTTAAATGTAAAAAAATTTTAAACAAATTTAAATTTGTTTAAATTTAAATTTTTCCATTTCCATTTAATGAAAATGGAAAAAGTAAATCAAAGACTTTTCCAGACTGTTCCAGGCAGTGCATCGGTGGACTCAGGGCAGCAAATATAAAAGAACGCCTCATTTTTCTGACTTTTATTAGTAAATTAAAATGAAAATTCCTTCAAATTTAACATTACGATCCAGTTTGTGTTGTTCTATCACATAAAATCCCAATAAAGCACAATAGAGTTTCAGGTTCAGGTATAAAACCCGTAAATATAACACAAGCCTGGGAGAGCAGCTCAGGATGAGATTTGATCTGATCTGATCTGATCTGATCTGATCTGATCTGATCTTAGCTGGGAGCCCCAACAACCAGAACCAACTACAGGGAACTACTTCTACACACAGGAGTTAATTTGAAAAACAAAGCAGCTGTTGACATTTGATCTCTGCCATCTCCGACGCTGTGAAGCACCGAACAGAGCAGGGATTAAGGGATTAAAGCTGTGACAGTTAAGGCACTGTTTAGTCATGAAGAAAAGCTGAATTAGTTGCGTCTGTCATCGCTGGACGGGTGAATCCAAATATGCCAAACACAACAGCAGCATAGTAACTGTGAGAGGAAACAGAAACGTGCACTGACTGTGTGCGGAGGGTGAAGGCTGCACTGGTGATTGAGGTAGGCAGGTTAAGTCCCTTGGTAATCTCCCTCCACAGTTTCTTGTTGATGACCTCCACCAAGCCGCCTTTCTCCGTCACCAGCTTGTAGAGCATGTAGAGGTCCAGGACCTGCTTAGCCATGATGGGAATCCGATTCACAGGGGTTCCTGGTTCACACAGGCACAGGAGAAACATGAGAAACCATTTATTGAAATTCAGCTTCTATTTTCTAACTCTTTGTTTGCACTGAGCGTTGAACTGGATTCGTGTTTGTGGGCGTCTTGCAAAAGATAAGATGCAACAACAGAGGAAAGCAGAGAACATTTAAATAAAAGTCTTTACCTTAGACTCTCAAATGCTGTTAGTTTATAAATCACTGAACATCTCAGCACTAAAATACATTAAATAGCTGTTATTGTTGTGGGGTCAACCTTCCAGACCCCTCAGGTCTTCTGGTTCTGGTCTGAATCCTCAGAACCAGAACCAAACATGGAGAGACAGGATTCAGCTTCTATGCACCACAAATATAGAATAAATTTCCATAAAAGTACAAAACAGCCGAAATGCTGCCTTTAAATCCAACCTAAAACCTCATGTTTAGCTCGTCCTTTGATTAATAGTGGAAGCTCATTTGTTTGAGTCTGGATTAATTTTTCCCACAGCAATGTGAAGTTTTGTGTTGTGTTTTTGTAAAGCACTTTGAACTGCCTTGTTGCTGAAATGCAGACAAACTTAACTAGTCACCTGTGTTTGCTTATATCATCTCAAGTCATAACAAGAACTAAAAACAAAATTATTGATAAAAAAATATCTATTTTACAATAAAACAGTCATCTTTGCAATACAATTTAACTGAAGTAATGCCTCAGTTATCAGAGTGGCCTACAGATGGCGCTGGCAGATTCTAAGAGTGGGCTTGAAAGACCCACCCACTGGCTGCGGGTGACACTGTAAATAGCTTGTTCTGGTTGTTCAGTTGTGACCACATGTCTGTTGTCTCCCATGTCAGGCCCCGATGTGATAACATGCCCTGAGCCCACCTGTGACTCCAGCAGCGCCTCTGCAGAGCAATGTCAAACGGCTGCAGCTTTTAGATGCTCACAAACGAGAACGAACTGCACAAACAGGGAGAACTGAAGTGCAAAGTGTTGGAGAAGTGCTCAGGCCTGGATAAAAGCGCTAATTCATTTCCAGGCTTTTATACGGTTGCGAGCCGCAGTGTGAACGTGAAGCAATCATCTCTGAAATGAATGAAGACTCCACCCAGCCCAGTGAAAGCAGAGAAGACGGGGGAGGGTGATCGTCGTCCTCTATAAAATAATTAGAAGTTGCCTGTGGCATCGGCTCGTAATAAAGCGAGGAGATTCGATGCAGAAATGTAATGGTTGTAATGGATACGCAGAGTGCAGGGCTTTCAGCAGACACACGGACACTCACCTCGTTTCTGCATGAAACTGAAGAGGTCGTCGAGAAACTCTTTTCTTTTTGGGTCCCCGTCGAGTTCGTAGAGCTGTGGAAACAGAAAGGAGAGAAAATGACGGGAAAAGTTAGAAATCATTAAACATTAAATTAAAGATGGCAGCTCAGAAACATAACTTAACAACAGTCAGATACCATTCCTGTTAGAGGAAATATTAATATTAAAAGAATGAAACATTTGAGCAAGTTTTGTCATTTTTCAAAGAAATTAAACTGTTGTGAAAACGTTCTTTTACAAAGAGTGAGGAAAACTGCTTCAAAAACTAGAGAAAAAAAAAAATTCTTAATCAGTATTTATTCAAAGTACAAAGTTTTGTCATCATTTATCCAAGAAAATAAATTATATAAACCAAAAACACAAATTAGACCACTGTTTGCCTCCATTTCACTGGCATTTAATGAATTAAGGAAAGAAATTTCCAACATACTCATATACTGAACTTGTCCCTTGTACCTTTTACCACTTAACAACAGGTGAGTCAGTCAGCAGCAGCTCTAACCCACGGCCCTCCTGACCTGCCGTCTCCTAAGTGAAATTAAAGCTGCAGTATGTAACTTTTATCAAAAAATACTTTATTCACATATTTGTTAAAACTGTCATTGTGTTGTGACAGAATGGTATGAGAGATAATCTGTGAATAATCCATTTCCTCTGCCTTCTCCCAGTGCTATCAAGAAACAGCTAATCAGAGCCAGGAGAGTTTAACGCTGCCAATCACAATCTCATTTGGTGCTGCTCATCCCCCCCCCTTTGCTTTGTGCTATGCTGCAGCTAGCATAGCCTGTTGTGAATGCTAGGTCTAGTTAGCATTGCTACCAAAGATGGCAGATAAACGATTTTTCTGTAATAAGTTGTTTCTCCACCATTAGCACATTTAGCAGTGAGGTAATGAGGTTGATTGACAGCATTAAGACCCTCCTCCTGGTTCTGATTGGCTGTTTTGGTCAGAATGCTGCATTACTTTAGACAGCAATAGTAATTCAGGAAGGAGGTGGAGGATATTGATTGTTTTCACAGATTATCTGTCTTATAACAAACTGTCATGACATGGTAACAGCTTTAACAAATATGGAGAAAACATATTTTTTATTAAAGTTAAATACTACAGCTTGAATAAGATTCAACTACATAGCATTTTTTGAGAAGTCTGATTGCTTTGTGTATTTTGCACATTGCTTTTGACTCTTACCCGTGGGGAGAGACATTTCAGTAATCTAAAAGAAAAAAATTAAGCAACCTACTTTCATACTGTATGCAGACAGTTGGATGTTAAATTCATGAGCAGTAAAAATTGTGCTAGTTTCAGTATTGGACCAAAGACAGCAAGGCAAATGCAAGCCTTTAAAATTATGATGCTTTTTATGGGTCAGATAATCTCAAGAAATTGCAACAGCAGCTGCGCGGAGGGTGTGGGGGGGGGCAATTAAATTTTTTTTTCAGAGGGCCCAAGATTCCTAGCGGCGCCCCTGCCCATCGGCAACTTCTTTCATGCTTTTTAAAAATGTTTTTCCACTATAATTATGAAAGTGAAGGCATGTTGTGAGGTTAAAAACAAAACAAATAAAGATAAGTCAAGAAGAAGACCAATAAAATAAATCGTGGAAGATAAGGGGGGCGTCCGAGATGGAAAATGAAGAAACGCAGCGGACCAGTGTGGCTTGATGAAATCCTGATGTGGGTCCAGCTGCTGGCAGGGCCTCAGGGTCTGGAAAGTTCAGCGAAAGTGAGCAGTAAAAGTGAGGCGCCCACACTGGGGGAGTACAGTGAGCCCATTGAGCTTGTGGTCGTTGTTTTTTTCCGCTTGCATTGATAGTGAAATATCTTCTTAGAGCATTTTCTATTTATGCCACATGCACACACTCAATGCAAACATTTAGGTTCTGTGGAAGCGTGACTCTCTTCACACTTCAGCACAGCTTTACAGCGACGAGCCTGCGCCGAATATTTAGTACAACAAGATCACACGGGTGTCTGAGCAAGGTCACGGAGTTTCATAATGTTGTATTGGACATGAAACACAGGCTGTGAAACACAATGTGCTACTGAGCCCTGCCGAACAAAACCACAGAAAATAAAACCAGAGCGTATTATTACTAGACAGGCATCAGCACAGCCCACAGCCTGCAGCAAAGCCTCATGATGAAGTTTCCAACCAAGAGCGTTTGATATCACTTCAGGAAATCACTCACCTCAGCTCGGCGCCGACACAAACAGGCGAAAAGGACAGAGGCTTTCTGCTGTGCATGGCACTACAATAGCTCCAGAATGACTTTAATTGAATAAAAATAAGAACAAAGCATTCATAAAATAGATTATATTGGATAGATACCTGGAAAATTCAGATTTCTCAACTTTTTTAGTTCAATTAAAGGTAAATAATTTAGAAACTGTATGTTGGAATGATGAATGTCCATGTTACGATACAGAGATCTGAGCTTTAATATCGAAAAATATTTATATTTTGAAAGACAAACATAAAAGTATTGAGTTATAAATTCATTTTCAACTCTTAGCATCATAAGCTTGGTCAAACATGAAAAAACAAAACAACTTTAAATTGTTCTGTCCCTGCAAATAGGATTATAATAGGCAACAAAAAGCAAATAGCAAAGAAAGGGAGACAAAAACAATAAGTTGATATGTAAAATAAATCTTCTTATAAATGGTTCAGAAAGTGTGATTAGGACTCCTAAATATAATGTAAATAAATAATAAACCATAAAGTTTCTCAGAGTTCAAAGTGTAGAATTAAATAAAACAGATCTGCTCTGATGGATCCTCATGGCACATTGCTAATGATTTAAAAAATTTTTTCAATTTCAGATTTTAATATCAGATTAGTGCATCTCTAGGGACGAAATGCAAAAAAAAAAAATCCCATTAAGCTCAGAATTATATTCAATTATTTAATTTCCCCCTTGCAACAAAAGTTACAATTCTCTGTGCAAATGTAATTAGTGGGGGAAAAAAACCCGATAATTTCCTTGAAAGCCCGTCTCAGAGAAAATGAAAATGAAATTTTGATACGATGGCGACAGCAGCGGTTTGTCACCACTGAGCTCTTCCACTAACGTCGCGTTCAGCCCTCATTAGTGACGCCAGGCTGGTGTAGGATCTTACTAGCCAGTGGTCAAGACTGAGAGGAGTGGGGGCTGTGAGGTGGACGCTGCAGTGGGGGGATGCCACCTAATGTACAAGCCTGCTGAGGGGGGGTTTAATTACAGGATGCATGCATTTCGTGAAGTGCCGCACCATAAATCTTAGAAATTACCCCTTACCCAGCTCCCATCCCCCTCATGTTACTTTATTTGCTCCCTGTCCCTTTTTTAGTCTCTTCCTCTCCCTCTTAAACACACCAATAAATATTTGCCTTGTGGTGTTGCTGCAGGACACTCCCTCTAATCCACGGGATGACAAGAGGATCAGAAATACAAACAGCTATAATATCCCAGAGACCATAATGCCTGAAAACAATCCAGTTATTGTTACCAGTAAAAAGTGTGATTCCCATATGAGGATTGTCGTTCGCAGGTGTTTGGAAAGACATAAGAAGCACATAGCTGAACGGCAGCGTGTTGATTAGCGTCACTATTTCCTCGTCCACTCAACAAGGCTGCTTCGTTTTGTAAAGTGTGAACTGTGTTGACACCATTCTTACTCAAGCATATCCGGTTTCAGGTCTCATTCAGGGTTAACAGGCTCTGGCGCAGCTCCCTCCTTCATCTGAATGCCTCCAGTTGCTTCCTCCATATTTGGCTTATTGTTGACATTTTTCCAACATTTCAAATTGAAAGTGTCTCTCGGAGTTGACACACTTTACCTACACTGCAAAAACACAAAATCTTACCAGGAATATTTTGTCTAGTTTATAGAGGAAATATCTTAGTACTCTTGAAATGACTAAACTATCTTACAAGTAGAATTTCAGCAAGATAGAAGCATGTCTTAAGTCAATAAGTGCTAGTCCTATTGGCAGATTATTTATAATAAGGTATTTGTGCAGTTTTTGTGCAACTAGTATTTTTAATCAATAATAAGGAGTTATCAATTTAAAATAAACTTCTATATTTTGGTGAAAAGTTACATGTAAGTTAGTTTTGTCTTATTTCAAGTTGTACTGAGATATTTGCACTAGAAACTAAACCTAAAACCCTTGGGAAAATGTAGTGTTTTTGCACTGTAGAAGTTTTAAATTGGTGTTATTTTTATGAAAAAATAAAAGGGGTTGCTGAGTAAAAACAGTAATTATTATGACCCAATCTGCGGCGCCATTGTGTTGTCGAGGTTGGCAGCATCACGTAATTGTCTAAAAATATTATAATTACAAGATGGGGTGAGGTATGCATATTATATGATGTTAGGAATATACTCCATTCTTCACAGAAGGACTAAATAAATGAATAACTCAGTTCAGCAGAAACATCACATACAAGCAAAGAAAGAAAATGCTGGCTCATCTAGAGAAGAAGAGGAAATAATTTTTCTTTTATAGCGCCATCGTTTTTATAGCGGGATCATTTTTACAGCGTGGAAGAGTTTAAACTTTAATTATGGGCTAATGATTCAGCAGCGAAGAAAATGCTCTTAAATAAGAGAGACTTTATTTTAATCAAGTGTGGAGCCAAATCTAACAAAGAATGTTTTTAAACTGTTGCTATGAGCTTCAAATGAGTGATTCTGCTTCATTGTGCTATAAATATGACATGAAACAGACGGCTATTTATCTTATTTACTTGACACCAAACTGGATGACGGCCCAGGTTTGTCTTGCTGCTACACAGAGAGGAAGATGTTAAACTAAAATAAAAGTCCCCATAAATCACTGCTGGAGAACTGAAAAGCAGCAGGTCTGGGTGTCATAACAGAAGAAAACCTTTGTAGCCTTTATTCCAGGGAGGAATTACAAATATAGAGGCTGCACAGTGGTGCATTTGGCTGCACTGTTGCCTTGCAGCAAGAAGGTTCTGGGTTTGAATCCCGGCCTCGTTCTTTCTGCATGAAGTTTGCATGTTACTTTGATTTCCTCCTACAGCACAAAAACATGAGTTTTGTGATTTCTGCTTAGGCATAATTGTGTGCTAGCATGGTTGCAGAGTTGTGCAGTCAATAATTACATTACATGTGTGACTTTTTGGAAAAACTGGACTTTTACGAGTATTTTTTTTACTATGCTGCGCTTTTTACTTTAGCTTGAGTAATTTTATTTTGACGTATCGACACTTTTACTTCACTGAATGAAGAACAAACATGTTTAGCCAAAAATACGCCAGGCAGACACAAACCTGCAGTTTGTTAAGGTTGCATATATTGAAAGAAATTGATTTACAAAATTGTTTCTTTTGTCTGACTTCATTCCATAATTGTGCTATTTATACAAGTTGTTCTAATTTTGATCTTTAAATACCTAAATTTGTACAAAACTTTATATTTTGGTCTGCCTGATGATGTAATTTTTAAATATTAAGTGACTGATGTTTTGATCAGTTGCTCAGTAATTGACTTTTTGACATACTTTGTACTTTCACTTGAGTGACTTCTTGAGTAATTTTTACCTTCACTTGAATAAAACTATGTTGAATTTATCCACGTCTTTCCACTTTCAGATCAGTCTGAAAGTCATGAGTCTGATTTTTTCCCCCCACCAAAAATATGCATCTTTCTTCAATATGTGGTACTAATTTGGAAATTTATTCAATAGTTTTCAAAGCGTCTGCAGTCTCAGTTTGCTGGAGTTTGCAAACTTCCACTAGGACGTCACTTAAGAATACAATAAATATGTTGCAACTTCAGCAGCTGATTTGTGATCCCATGTGATTATTTCTCCTCTAAATAGTCCACGAATCTGCTTTAGGCGCATGAACAATCTGGAAATTGGTCCAGATTGTCACTGTGTCTTTAAACAAGATAAAGACTCTAAAAGTGACAGAAATCGGCCTTTAGAAAGCTGCCATCACCGTTCCCTGATGTAACGCCTGTTGGGAGCTAATAAATGTTCTGCTGGTAATTTTATAAAACAAAGAAACACTTCTTTTTTTTAACATTTCCGCAGAGTAATAACTGAATTCATGGGATGTGTTGTTTTAATCAGATCAAGATAATCTAAACGACTCGGGCTGCCCATATCAATGCCTGTAAAAATAACCTCCAGAGGCAACAGACTCACTCACGATACAAATCTATCATGGGAGAGAGGGCGGCCGAGTTCACATTCTTAAAATAAGTCAAAGCAGAACTATGAAGGGATGCAAGGCTGTGCTCTGCGACAGGTATGAGGAAGTATTATTATTAGAAAATATAAATCAAGCAGCCTTTTTAAATGTAATAAAGAGAGGAGTGGCCGACAGCTGCATAAGTCCTATTAGAGGTGACCTATAATGGTTCCTTGAACAGGTTGAGATCAATGGGCCATTAAAAACATGTTTATCACATTTTTTTAGGGTGTCTTGACACTTTAAATTCAAATAAGCTTCTGTTGGCCAAAAAAATCAAATGTTAATTTTGTATCCTACAGCTTAGAAAAGCAGAAGCGGGGCCTTCTGCACAGTGGGAATGAATGCAGCCAGCGTTTTCTGGATGGTAAATCAACAACAAAACACTTGTGTTTTCCAGCAGCCATTGTACAGCGTAAAACCAGCTAACCAAATGTGCTGGAGCTCAGCTTGAGTTGCTAGGTAACAGACTGAGCTCGGCTTAGGCTGGGATTGCTTGGTAACAACAGAGTGCCCATCGAGTATGACTGAACGATATGGATGTTTTTGAGACCCACATAAAAGTATAAAAATGTGAATCTCGCTAGACAGGTTCCCTTTAAAGCCGTTGAGAAGCTTCAGATTTTGAGATTGTTGTGGAGCGAACTAGATGAACCCGATGTGACACTGACAGAACAGGAGCGTAAAGCAGCCAGTTGGGATTCTGTCAAACTGGCAGGGCTGCTATCACGATCGCACCACACCCCTCGCCGTATAGCATTGTGAGCTTCCCACATACACACCATACATCTGTCTATCTGTATCTGCTTTCCTTTTTCACTCCTTGCTGCGTTTCTATTTGTCCTCCGTCTCCTATCAGCTTCGCTCTCTTTGTCTCCGGCCCTCTCTCAGTCCCAGGTATATAATTCCTGTGTACATTACAACCCACCAGTACCCCCACCGTTACCGCCAACCAACAAGACTTTTATCAGACGGACGAAGGTGTGGCTGCCGTAGGTTTTCCATGTAGTAAGTGAGCTGAGACGGGGGGGATTTAAGCCCTACTTGTCAGATAAACAATAAGAAACTAGATAAACGACAAGAAACTGGGCCGACTGGTAACGCAGGGTCCACACACCTTGATCAGAATAAAAAGAAGAAGAAAAACAGCTCTGCGCTTTTAACCTTTCCTTCACAAAAACAAAGATAAAGACTCTAAATCATATGATCTGGTGAGAAGTTAAATAGATCATCTCAAAATTACCACCAACAGCAGATAGGTGTTATGATGACAGAGCAAAGTTAATCCAGCCAGACTTCAGATTTCACAACTTCTGATAAATAATCATTTGGTGTCTGTTGTCTGATAGTTTGGGAGCGAATGTAGGTCAGCGACTGAACGTCTGCAGATAAATTATAAACAGGCCTTATTCTGCAAACAATCAGTAACCAAAGAGCAGCCTTTACGGCCTCAAAGGCACCAGCAGTAGGTAACTAAATGTGTGTGTGTGTGTGTGCGTGTGTGTGTGTGTGTGTGTGTGTGTGTGTGTGTGTGTGTGTGTGTGTGTGTGTGTGAGGGAGTTTTTGGGGGAGGGTCAGTCAGCCCATTAATGCAAATGGCTGTCAGTGGTGCTGGCGGCAGTGTCACGTAGCACACAATGGAGCCTGTGCAACCGAAAACCCAAGCCGAGCGAAGACCCCGGTATCACCTACATGCTCCTCACACCTGGCTCTCAGAAAGGCCCACATCCACAGTCATGAGTCTGTTTAGGTTTCTTATTGTTCATTTACAAGTCTGACCTACATTCTGCTGCTTTCCAAAGGGAATAAATCTTTGTAGTTTTCCAGCAGCTAAAAAAGGTTTAAAGAGTTGGACCAGAAGCGCTAATGATTATCAAACTAGAAATGCACTTAAAGGCGGAGTTATAAAGAAAATCGGCCTAATGTGCAGCTATGTTCACTCTACCAAAAAAATACAGGAGAGCCATCAGGAGACTGAATTTCAAACAGCTTTAAGAAGGTATTCACAATAAACTATAACTATCCTGAATGATTCTTCTTAATATTATAATGTGTTATATCGATTGTGTATGTTTTTCCATCTGGACGCAGATATTTTATCCCCAGCAGATTGGTTCCAAAATTCAATTTAGCATAGTTTAAATATCATTTCACTTTATTCTATTTTTAGTTTTTAATCTTGTCCTCATGAAGATATCGTTTTTTATGGTTTTTAATAGCACCATGCCTTTTTGGATTATGTTATATTTATATTTATATTGATGTAAAGTTTCCTATCTGGTGAGAAAGCTGACTCCTCTCACTGTAACCATAGCTACCAAATGGTATAAAGAAAGTTAATTGATATTAAAGTGAATGTCCTTTTGCAGTCTGTTTTCTGTGATATTATAATTCCTTTGTTTTCATCTATAGTCTGTATTTTGCATTTGTTTATGTTTTATTTTTATTTTGAATTTGTTATGTGCATTTTTAGTTGTTTATGTTGAAGGTGTGGAAGGGAACTGCAACAACTAAAACAAAATATCATCAAGTATTTTTGTCTAGTTTTTAGAGTAAATATCTTGAAATAAGACAAAACTAACTTATAACTAGCTTTTCAGCAAGTTATAAGATCGTATTTTAAGTCGGTAATTATTAAATCTAGATTACAAGTACTAGGTTATTTCACTTATAACATGGGGAAAATCTGCCAGTGTAACTAGGACTTTTTAATCTATATTCAAAAATTAACTACACAAAGCAAGCTCCTGTAATGTTTGCACTAGAAGCTAGACAAAAAAATTTGGTAAAATGAGGTGTTTTTGCAGCAAAAGAAAGTTGAACAGCGTTATATTTTTAGCTCATTTTATTGACCGGCTGCAGGAAAAGAAGAGAAGCAGCAGAATCTGATTGAGTAATGGCACGGCGATAACCCCTGGGTGTGTTTTTACCGTCCACCGTGCGCGTTCGTCCTCTACCTTAAAGGAAACGCTTAAAACGCAGCGATCAGATCACCTTTCGCCCAATGCACTGAGAGAAGTTTCATAACATCGTATTAATCCACGTCCTTCAGGTGATTCTCTCTTGGGAAAGAGCTCAGTATGAACTTGTTTTCTTCATTCGGCCCCGCCTGAGTGGAATGGAAAAAATGCAGCTGCCTGTCGCCATAGGTTCTGTTTAGGCGTGACTAAATCAGATTAAGTCTGCTAACCGGTCAGGTTAAAAGGAAAAAGAATAAAAAATAAAAGTAAATGATGATGATGATAGATGGGTGTGTCTCGTTGAGCAGATAACTCTGACAGTGGAGAAATGAGAGCAAAGGGGGCGAGGTGAACACATGATCAGCCGTATTCAAACGCTGCATTGTTCCAGGCTGGAGCCCCTTTGCAACTGTCATTAATGTAAAGAGCAAACACAACTGGTCAGACAGGATCGCTTCACCATAATCTTTTTTTTTTTTTAACAGGATTTTGTGGAAACGTTTATGACCCAAAAGCAACATGCAAACTCGGCGTGCTTCTCCATACAATAAATAGACGAGTGCTTCACATAATATAAATGTAAATGAATGAGGAACACTTTAAATTAGTTCTTTGTTACAAAATGTCCTTTAGTTTTTTTTTTGTTGATTAATGCTTGAGTTTGTTTCCGCCATTTCTACCCACCGGGAAAACATTATTTTAGTGCATTTACACTGACAAATATTTTCATATTTATATGAATCAGTTGGACTTTTTTCTGCTATTGACAGTTGTGTAATATTGTGCACCCACTAATAAACTTTTTATTCAAAGTAATACTTAATTCAAAGGCGTTCAATGTATAAAAATGCTGGTATTGACCATTTGCAACTACCGTGTGCGCTCGCCCTCTACACTTGCTACACTTATTTAATAAACGGGACAATGTTTTAAATCCAATATTATAAATACATTAAAAGATGCAAATAAATTATGAAGTTTCTTTTTTAAATAAGAAAATAGAAATTTTATTGCCTGGAATGCAATAGTGTGGGGTTCATATCGTTGGACGTCAACATGTGAAAAGTTCAGTTCTTTCTGCTCAACTTAACAATATCAATCAATTTTTTTGATTGGCCAATTAATTATTTAATAGCAAAAGTGCTTAATAGATTTTTTAAACAAAAATTGAAGCTAAAGTTGCCACTTAAGGATTTCCGGATGGCACACATTTACAGAAAATACGTTTTTTTCATCTTAAACACATATTGCATGTATTTTTTGCACAGTTTTGGTTTAATTACTGCTCTAAGTTCTTTGTTTTTCAGCAAATGGACATTTTTGAGTCTGTATGTTTCAGTTAATGATTAATTATTTACTAAATTATTTAGCAATTATTTCAATGATTAACTAATCCAAATAATTGTAAAAATAACATTTGTGTGTTTTGGTTAATGTTTGCTGAGGATGTATCACCGTCATACTGTGGCCTTAACAAAAAGCTGAAATCCACAATAATTAACAGAAATAATGAATATCTCTGTGTGAGGAATCTTTTTATGAAATATGAGTTTCACTTTTAGCACAGAATTACTGAAATAAATACACTTTTAAGCTAATTTATTGCATTATAGCTGTAAAAAAAACAATGTAATCTTTCTGAAATGGCTTCCATAAACCACCACTTTTAATGAATCTGTCTTCATCTTCTTCAAGCCCGTTACCTGGGTCCCATCCCCCTCAAACAGAAACACAATTAACAGGAAAACCAGAGCTGCCACACTTCTGGGGCTCTGAATATTGCTTTATCGACCAGGCAGGACCGAAGACATCATAATCACAAGTGACCGCCTGACCCCGCGAATTAAACTCCATCGACAGAGGAAGGAGAGCCAGCATCTTTGTCAACACAAGCAGACTCCGCTTGCGACTGACTTTAACTGATGCCGCGTTATCAGCCACCAACACGTTTGCCCACAAAAATGGCAGAAAAGATAAGCAAGTAGGAAGAGAAGAGCAAGAATGAAACTGCAATAGCGCTTGAATAAAACCACAGGTTGGAATGTGCCAATGATGGCACAACACCAAACCAACAGATTCAGAAATAGCTCTGGCAAACATTTCCTCCAGGTTGATAATCAACAGGGTGCCGCGTTTTGCCTTTAAATTTCACAGCTTCTCTTTCACTTTCATTAGACCGAAATGGTAAAAATGTGTTATGTGAAAGAAAAAAAAAAAGAAAGACAAACTTAAGTGAAATAGGAGTGAAAACGTCTTTCTTTGCAGAGTGTAATGTTGTAGGTCGCACCTCAGTGTTTTCTAACTGAGCCCAAAGATTTCCAGGCTGGGGTTTCAGAGTTGCGTTCAAAAGCGGCGGTGGTTAATTTCAGAGACAACACTGTGTGAACTGCGGATTTACCAACATTTCACCACATTTTAGTCAGGCTGTTTGGCTAAAACTAAAAACCAAAGAGCGAAAGAGGACTTGTTCGTAAGAAAATAAATCAATAAGAATATACAGGACGGTCCATACGTTTACATGCATAGAAGGATGTAAAATGTCTACTTCTTTTGTATTTCAGATACCCAAGAAGATGCGTTTGACAAAAGAACAAAGAATTGAAATTATACTGATGGCTGGATCCGAAAGCAGTCGCATGGTTGCTCAAAACTTCAACAGAAAACATGGAACAAACATCACACACGACACTGTGGCAAAACTTATTTACAAGTTTCAGAAAACTGGAAATGTTGCAGATCAACCATGAAGACATGCAGCGATTACAGAGTCCCACGAAAACAAAAACGCTTGTCCAATATCAAATGTTTTTTTTTATATGTATTTAAACTTATGGCCCAATATAGAGACAGAAATGTGATCAATATCAGTAGAAATTCACCCAATAATTTCACTGATAGAAAGAACCACAAAGCATTCTGGGGGACGTAGGCTCTCATACTCAGCTAAACATGCAGGCCACTTAAAATGATCAGTTTCTCTGATTTGACTTTTTATAGATTTATGTTTGAGTAAAATGAACTTTGTTCTTGTATTCTATGAACGACTGACAACATTTCTCTGATATTACAAGCAAAACTTCAGTTTTTATTTGCTGAAAATGAGAAATGGTCAAAATAAGGAAAAAGATGCAGCTCTTTAGACCTCAAATAATGCAAAGAAAACAAGTTTATATTCATTTAGAAACAAAAATACTGATGTTTTAACTCTGGAAGAGTTCAGACATCAACATTTGGTGGAATAACCAGCAGGTTTTCAATGGCCTCTTAGGTTTTACCAGAGCTGAACGTAAGTCCAATAACACGGGCTCAGTGATGCATAAAAGGCGTTCTGTGCAAATAACACACAACTTCCTTATTTCATGTTTTTTTTTCATTATAATTTTGAATACAAACGTGATGGGTTAGTATATGCCACTGCCATGTACCAAATGCAGAACTTCAACATAATGAACATCTGTTTGCTCAACGGATGTGTGAGTTAAATAGATTCATTTATACCTTCTTTAATCCTTCAGATACCTTCAGAATCTTTACGAGTCTCTTGCAGCAAATCTACGACCATCTTTGCGCCCGTGACCTCCATGTTGAAGACCTCTTCTTTAAAACATCTAAAAATAAAATGCTTCATTTTCTCCTCTCTTAATGCCTTCAATTTCAATTCAAATTTATGTAAACAATGTAACATACTAAAACTTAGTTTTCTAGAAACTCGGTCTTTGTTTGGACCTTTATTAAAACACAGGGAAATAAAAATTAAAGATACACACAGAAACAATCATATGCTGAATTTATGTGACTATAAACAAGAGAAACGTAAAAAACATATTACAGAAAGTTAATTATCCACAACAGAGCATGTCAGTGTGCATTATTTGTTATTATTTTAGCCTTGTTTCACCTGGGAATTAAAAACCGTTTCTATTTTTGATGGTAAACCGTTCCAGATATAAAGATTTTTGTATGAAAAAGAGCATTCATTAAATTATGTTTTGCATTTTGCAGGTTTGCAGTCTCCATCAACTTCATCTACCTTCACTTGATTTTAAAAATCCAAATTCTTAATGCACTTTTCTAAACATTTCAGTACCAGTCGTGCTAATAAATGTGGAAGAGAAAATGGTAAAAATGAACAGAGGATCACGCGACTGAACCAGAACAGGCGCCTCTAAATGATTATATACAGTCCATTCATTGGAAAAGCAGCACGTTTTCCCAGAACCCTAAAAGTCTGATGTATGTTTCTAACCGCGCTGCTAATGAGAAGGATCACAATGATGGATGCCCAAACTGAGCGAGGCGAGGCTCAGCAGAAGGAGGGGAAGTGGGCGTAGCACCAATTTAAGATCACAGAGCAACGTGTGATACCACACACAGCAACAGTCACTCTGTGATAGATAGGGGCTAAAATGGAAGTACTTTATATAAAAAAAACGATGTTATGAGCTCGTTCTTCCCCTAAGATGACTGAAAGATTCTGATCCAGATAATAATCTAATGAGCCTGAGCGAAGCTGAAAGTATTTATTCAGAGCCACCGCAGATGATGAGATAACTTTGTCTGAATGCAGACAGATGGAGGCGAAGATAAAACACATGAAGTTTCACAAGTTGTTTTAAACGGCATTTGGATGCAAACAATGGTAGGAGAAAGTTTTAGTGTTGGATGATGGACGGAGAGGTCAGAGGGTCGACTGGTGACCTTAAAAACATATCTGGCCCACCCAGCGTCGTGCAGGGCAGATAGCCGTCCGTGGGCCCCAGCAGAGAGGGAACTGCAGGGCCTCCAGACTACATGCAGACAGAAATCTGACCTACAGAAACCTCTGAGTTTTTCTTTTCCACATGGCAGAGGAATCCATCTTCCTGTTTAAACATTTATGCATCTGACTTTTAGCAGAGTTTGAAACGTATACAGTGCGTCCGTGTTTGTAAGCAAGACTGATCCTGTTTGTACAATGGCGCAGGAACTTCCACTGTGTTTATATGTTCCTTAAGCATAGTGGATCTTATTCACTGCAAACACGCATCGGTGTCCCTGCAGGTAATTCATGGGGTTCATTCGCTGTTTTGTCCACTGTAGCTCAATTCTAGTTTATCTGTCCTGTGCAATCAAACTTTGGCCTGAAAACCTAAGAATCGGTTCGGTCGGGGAGTGAACTTTGTTGTGTTTTGACTGGGGATCGCTCCAAAACAGGAACTATAATGTAGGGCATTCTGGGTAAATAGTAAAATACAACCAAAATAAACGCCTGATTCTAGCGCTAGCCCGAGAAACGACATGTGGCCTTTTTACTTACCACAAAAATGAAATCCTAAAACCGCTAAAATCTGATGCCGCTCTATTTTTGTTTACATTTGAAGTTCTGCTCTGTGTTTTTTTTTTTTTGGAGTTTTTGTGTCGTTTCCTTCAGTAGTTCTTGGTGCAGCGCCACCACAGGTGAGGAGGGGAACACATTTTTTAAAGGGTCTCACCAGCTCGGTTTGTTTTCCTGGAAAGTCTGCTTCACTTGGGAAGGTGTGATCTCGTCTGCCTGAAAACCTCGGTCTCGGGTCGATTGAGTGAATTCTGGTGTGGCTTGAATGAACCTGGAGACTGCTCAAAAAGCAGGAAGTGGATTGTAGTGCAAAGGATTCTGGGTAAATACAACCAAAACAAGTGTGTGATTCTGGCGCTAGCGGGAGAAATGGCTCATGGTCTTTTACCGACGACAAAAGTGAAATCCTACAACTGCTAAAATCTGACGCCACTCTATTTTTGTTGAAATTTCATGAAGATGGAGGATGCGCTCAGTATCTTCTTCAGAGGTTTTTGGTGTTGTAGTGATAGCGCCACCACAGGCAAGGAGGGGAAAAGGCTTTTCAAAGTGTTTGGTTTGTTTGACACCAGCTGAAAATGTACAAAACTTTGGTCCAAAATTAAACTCAGGTGGAAAACACGTTGGACAACATGTTTAATGAGATCCGGAAAACAGGTTTTATTAAGGTAACCTTCATGACACGGTGAATTATCTCCAGGGAGACACGTCTACTATCAGGTTTTACTGGTGAGATATCAGGAAAGACTATTTGTATCCAAGCCATTAGCAAAGTCCAACAGCCCGACTTCCTGCTGCGTCCACACAATCATAAAAGGTTTGTTATTATCATAGAGACAAGACAGAGGAGCCAGAGTGATGTCACCGGGCGAAATGTGACAATTATTGATCAAGGCACTAACCGAAGCTTTTACGATACAAAAAGATGCTCTGCTTTGAGGCGACCTATTGACTCCTCGGACTATTACAGCCGCATTTCAAAACACCTATATCTATTTTTCAGCTGCTCTTCACACTTGGACAAAGAGCAACTCAGACCTTGAAAATGTGTCGCCGAATCCCTTTATCAATCTTTGACCTATTTCTTAATTGATTCCTTCAAGAAAGAAAGCTTTCAACGCTTGCTACCTTTTCAGGGGAATATAAATGTAAAAGCACAAAAAGAACAGCTTTTGTTCACATAAATGGTTACCACTGGGTCTTTGTGAGAGGGGATGTGACTTAGGGGTTTGTTTATTGATAACTTGAACTGTCTTTCTTGCCTGTGTCAGAGTAACACACAAAGGATTCATTTAGAAATTTAAAACACGGTAAAAAAGAGCGATGAAGGAAGAAATCAAATATTTGCTGCAGAGAGACAGAAAATCTATAAATCCTGCTAAAGTGACAGTTGTAAAAGATTTTAAAAAGTTTTTATACCCTTAAATAAAACAGTTCAACATGTCGTTTTGCTACAGAGTGATAGCCTCACCAAGTGAGAAAGTCACAGTTTGTTGGTTAGTAAGTCGACTTCGTGGGTGGACGGACTGATAGAGATTGTGCAACCAGAACCACAATATTCAAAGAAATAAAAATGACAGAAAATATGCAACATCATCTGCATTGATAAAACCAGAAACCATAATGCAGTGGAATACCACCTAGCCACGGTTCAGTGGAAAGTAACTGATTTTCTTGTTTATCTCTTATAAAGTGTGTTTAAAAATTCAAAAGTTAATGAGTTTAGGAAGCTGAAATACCTAGGGACAATTAGCCTGGCAAAAACTAGCTCCTTGCTCAACACTTTTTTTCCTATTGAGAAACAATAGATAGCTGGAGGTGTGGACTCTGTTGACGTTTTAAGTTTTACCAAATTTAATTAGACAATTTGAAGATTATTGTAAACAACTGCAGCGTTACAAAGAGAGAAGAGCCAAACAAGATGGCTGTTAATTAAATATTTGGAAGTGTAGCTAACACCGACTGAATGGCTTCGTTGCTAAAACTACAGATTTAAATTCTACTGGAGGAATCAAGCTCAATGGGAGAAACAAGACGATGAGAATTGAGCGGGGTTGCAATGTCCGGGTGAAGGCGCAACGCAACTTGATGCGCTGCAGGTTAGTGCTAGCAAAGCCGCCAATCCAGAAGCGCCATTTTTAGTTGTTGGTTGTGTTCAAAACGAATGTTATTCAGAATTTAAAAATATAGAATATAAAATGTAGAAGAATATATTTAATTTTGTTCCAAAGGACGAATGCAGTTCACTGAAAACTTTGAGAAAGTTTGTGTTGTGATGACTTAAAGAGCAGAGTAGCTTGAAAACGACAGTACAAGACACAAAACTAGAAACTTTGTCAAGATAAAATTATGTAGAGTTTTAAATATCAACAAGTTTTGACCCCGATCATGAGGTGTGTGAGGGAAGTTATTTTTCAGTTTCAAATATAGTCTAATCTCATTTCACAATGAGATTGATCTTTAATTGGGCTGAATCTGACCAAAGAAAATCTTTGGCGTCACTCGTAGAGGGATGTGGACAAGAGACCTCCTCACAATCTGATAACTTCTTATCGGTTCCTGAAGCTTTAAGCATAAGAGGAAGTCTGAGAAAAAGCCTCGCCGCACAGAGAAAAAGAAAGAGACAGGATGAAGGCGCTAACTCTGGCCTTTACACAATCTTTGTTTACATTCCTTCCCCAGCTCCCCTCTCCTGGTCCATATTGAGTGCCTGCCAATTTCCAGAATCCCCATGGCTGTACAGTTTCTGACATCAGCCCCATGCAGCATGCTCGGGCTTGGACACGTTTCAAATGCTCTGCGGTGCTTCACAGTTAAAATGAGCGTTTACTACACGCTCTACTTGGCTACGAGTCAAAGCGCTGTGCCAAGTGAGGGACTTTTTCCTGCTGCCTCAGTCACACCTCGTGTTTTCCCTCTGTGCTGCTCCTTTCCCTTTAAAACAGGAAGACTTTCAGAGGTCTTTCCATGCAAACTCGCTCCATTTTTAACCCTCCTATAAAACCTTGTCTTGTTTGTTAATGAAACTCAAGTTTCTCCAAAAATCTAATGAAAAAGCCCCTCACTGCTGAATAATGCAGAATGATATGAGGCACCAGATGATGCGCTTTACAAATTGTTTTGGAGTTGCGGAGAAAAAAATCAAAGGGATATTTGGAACAGAAAAAACTAAATGCTGGATAAAAAAAATAAAACAGTGAAACTAAATGTCTTGGTTGGTTTAATAACAAGATGTTCTCATGTTATGGTCATTTCTTCAACTTTCCACAGCAAATAGTAATTTACCATTACTAAAACAATGGATTACAGAGATTATCTCTCTAAATTATAATCCTGACTAATTCAAACCCAGGACACTGAAGTTATTAAGACGTTAAACCTTGAAGCAGAGATAAAAGATATGACACTCAGGGAGATAAATGCACAGTAGTTAAAATCACAAACAATAAAAATTAGCAAAAAAATGTTTGATTCAATTTAATGTAGAGTAGAGATAGAAAATGTCTTTTCTTTATTTCACACGTTAGATCAACTTTAGTTCGGCCATTTTACAAACGGCGCCGTCTCTGGGTTTCGGGATGCATTGATACCGTTTGGGTTTTATTGGTTCTGGTCCGTTGAACATAAACTAAAAGCTTATATAAACTAGTGGAATATCAGCTTATTTTGATATTTGGTTTCATTTTTTATCCTTTTATCATATTGGCAAAAGATTTAATCACAAATAGGACATTTTACTCAATTACTGGTGGATTTGTTGACATTGTGATGATTTTATTCTTGCAAGTAGAAATTTATGTCTACACATATTATTTTTATTACTATTATTTTATTTTATTGCAAACTTTGTAAAAAGTTGCAAAAATTTAATTTTAAGACTAAAAAAGTCTTAAAAGTCATTTTTAAAAAGAGTATGTACTTCAACAATTAGATAAATTGTAATTACAAAACATTTTCAAACTTAAAAGACTAAATTGCAAAATTCTAAAACAATAAAATATAAGTGTTTACTAAAAGCCCATTTTTCGACAATAATAAAACCAAAACAACATTATACAGTTTTAAATATCTGTTTAATTTACATTTAATTAATTTTCTTTATTCTCTGTTTTTTTTAGTTGTCTAAAATATAAACACCTACTTATGGAAATAATTGCTGGTGTTTTATTTTTGGTTTTTTGTTTCGTTATTTGACCTGAATGTCTATATATATGTTGGTCATTGTTGTGTTAAATAATCATAATAATAATTAAAAAAAAGATAAATTAGATTATTTTTTAAGCCAGCTGACAAGCAGTGGGCATTAATATGTGGAAAAGAGGCGATATTGTGCTAATTTATCTCACTAAAAGACATTTTTGAAGCATGCTAACAAAGCACAGCGTACTCTCAGGATATTTAAGTCTCTTTTTGGGTTGAATAACGTTATAAAATAAAAATTGCTCCTAAAAGACCAAAGAAACCCAGCAAAGTAAAAAAGAACTCATAAACACGGATCAAAAGGCTCCCCTACAGTGGATTATAAACTCAACATGCACTTATCAGACAGCTGTATCAGCGGAAACCTGATGGGCAATCCCAGTAAGTGTCGCTCCCAATTGGCTCTTATTCCTGCTGCACTTCCTGTAGTCCCTAACAGCCCCCTCCTCCCTGTGTGTGTGTGTGTGTGTGTGTGTGTGTGTGTGTGTGTGTGTGTGTGTGTGTGTGTGTGTGTGTGTGTGTGTGGGGTGGGTCAGAGCAATTTAATGTTTAATGCCAACCCCCTCCCTCCATTTCAACTGATCATGGTGAGTGCCATGAATTTTTAAAGACATCCCTACTTTACTGTCCATCTGGGCTCCATCTGTCCAGCTGCTGGTGTTTAAAGCAGACAGAGATGTGGAGACTTCAAAGGGGCCGCGTGGCCCCTGGATGGCTTCTGGCCTGAAGAAGATATTGTTTATACAGGGGAGGAGGGCGAGGTATTTAGCCATGGAGACACAGCAGCTCTGAGCGAGATTGTCAAACCTGCATGTCTAGAAACGTTCGGAGTGTTTAGAGGCGAAATTAATCGAGCATTTGAAGCGTTGATGTTGGTAAAGTTAAAGCAAAAAGCATTCTGATATTAGGTTTTGATTATTCTTTCTACAATTTAAATTAAAATGCAACAATCCACTTTTTTTCTCTTTTGATACTGATACAGACATCAGAGGTTTAGTATCGATCCAATACAGAAAAAACTGCTGAACTGACTTAAAATGCTCCTGTTGTTAAAACACAGACATGATTACAAATCCATCTGCACCAGTACAGCACAATTAAATACACCAAGAAACCTGATCAAACCAGTACAAACAACTTTAATTTGAAGTGAAACAGCCAGTGTAAAGTAGATAATAAAGAAACTGAAGCTGTAACAAACCTATCAAATGATGTAAAATAAAAAATAAAGCATGTCAACGCGTTCCCATTAAAAATACTTTTATTGGAGTAAAACTGCCACTGCAAAATCTTACCAAGAACTTTAGGTCTAGTTTAAAGTGCAAATGTCTTATTACACTTGAAGTAAGACAAAACTAAATTACAATTAACTTTTCGGTAAAATGGTTTTATAACTTATTGTTTCAATTATTCACTTATTTTTGTCCGTCTTCATTTATTCTGAGTTCATTGTGAGTTATTTGGGCGGTGTGATTTTTATACCAGAAAAAATGTGAAATTTACTTACTGAGACAAATTCAGTATCTTTAAAAATGCACAAAGTATCTGTTTGTTTGTTTTTAATCTAGTTGAGCTAGTAGAACCCACAGTTTCTCTCTGTGGTTTTGTTTGTTAAAGTTAAGACAGAAAGAAGAGATTAAACCATTTTCATAAAACCAACAAACTAAAACTAAGAAAGTTTTGTTTCTGGGAAACTTTTAAAGCCTTAATAGGCTTCATATTGGTGACAGACTGAGGAAAAAATGGATGCAAGAAAAATGAAAATTATTAATGGAGTTTATAAAGTTGCATTGTTTGCTTTGTTCGAATCTAATATGAATGGAAATTTCTGTAGATATCGCAGAGCCAGATATCTATAGAGAGTTCAAATACCAAGAAGGGCTATAAGTGGTATCAAGCTCGTATCACTGAAATAAACGCCACCAGACACTCAAATCAGTTTCATTTACAAATTAATCCAACAGCGTGGCATAATTTGATATCTGTATAAAGCTCTGCCCTTTATTTAATTCTCTCTGCTCCCTGCCCTGTGCAGATATGATGGCGCTGGCAAAGAGCCTTGAACATTTTTGATTAATTCACTTAAAGCCACAGCGTAATCAGACTTGGAGCAGCCGGCACCTCTTGGCTTAATTTAGTCTGACATTTCAGCAGAGAGCGGAGGAAGGTGTCTGGATGATCCTCCAGGAATGCAGGTTGGGATTTGCCAATATGTCTTTGCAGCAAACTGCCCGGAGGCGAAACGTCAACTACAAATTTGTTAGGATTGGTTGCACTTTTGTTCTTCCCCCTGCAGCGCACCGTGCATGTAGACAGAAAAAGAAAGAAATGTTTTAACAACTTGTAAATTAAGAACATGGTATATTATTTGGGTTTTACTTCGTCTAACTCAGTCTGCAGCACCATTCAGACTTTATCTGCTCTGCGTAAGTCATAAGCGATCTAAAAATGTCGGTTTACAGTTTGGAGAAGCCATGACTGCTCAGGACTGATAGAGGCACGCAAAGTTTCTGCTGAGGATCTGAGGTTCCTAGTGGCCACATTATCACCCTCCATCAAGCACATTCCTGCAGCCTCCACCCACCTGCTCAAAATAAACTGTACCATCTTAACTCCTTCCTCCCCAGACATTCGGAAAACTGCTTAGCAACATGTGTACGCTGCAAGTTATTAGTAAAACAACATTAAAATCTTTTGCTTTGTGGCCATAATCTGAGAGCAGAAAAGCCACTTTGTTCATAAGAAATAATAAAAAGACTTACTTGTGACTAAAACATGTCAACAGATTAAGTTTCAAACAATGCAAGTAGCTTTTTGTTGACTTGCACCTTCAGGCGACGGTGAGATAATGAAATCCGATCAGCAGAAGAAACTGACCCGTGAACGTGAGCGAGGGAGTTATGGCGCTTTCAGTTCATGTGAACATTTCTCAGATTTGAACAGAAACCCAAAAGACCTAGAAATAGCTGTCTTTTCATTGATTAACTCAATTACTTTAGTTCTCTTTTGCTCTTTTTATAAACTTTTGTTACGATAAGGACAGTTATTTTCTATTAGTTTTGGAAACTGTTCAGCTGGAAGGAAAACTGCTCTTTTTTACTTTCAAAACAAGTGTTAGGGAAAGAGGAGCAGCAAAAGCAAATGAAGTAGATTAGCGGTGGAACGTCATCTCTGCTGCCTGGATTTTGAGTGTTTAGCACGTCTTAATGCTGAGACAGCAGCTTCAGTCAGAGGTGTTTTCAGAATCAATGCAAGACTGACTGCTACTGGAGATCCTTTCTGCTTATTGTCACAAAATGAAGCCTAGTTTATCAATTTTCAATTAGGGATCGGTTGTAGATTTAAAATCTGTGCTAACCAACAAAAAAGAATCTTAGGTTTTCAACAAAATATTGTAAAAATAATGAAAATAAAAAAAGGATTTAACAACAAATCTCAAGTTTGTATAAAGTCCAAGCCTGGAATAATCAGTGTTGCTACATGCTCTGTGATGACACTAATAAACCAAATTGATTTAACGTTTCTCCCAAAAACGTATGACTTTGCATTCAGAAATGTGACCTGGAACTGTGTTACGCAAACAGAGAGACCGACACAAACACTGTGGGCAAGTTTTACAGACCCAACTCAGAAGAGCAGGAGCCTCATGTTTTTAAGATACCAGGGTGCATTGTTGAGCACAGTTTGGGGAAAAATAGCTGATGAAAAGCCAACATTTGTGTTTCTATTAAAGAAACACAATGCTGATTTTCATTTCTGTTTAACAGTTCAGACTTCAACGTTTCACGTTTTGTCTCGTTAGAACCACAAACTTCTGTTTTTTTATTTATTGGAATTTCATATGAAAGACGAGCGTAGGCATAATTTGTTGACTTGCAAAATCAGCTTTAAAAATGAACAGAAAGTGTTGCGTGTTTTTGTGCTGAGCGTCTCTACTCTGATCTCATCTGAGCAAAATTAAATCAAGCACAAACATTTAGGACTTACTTACAAAATAAAGTACAAACTGGGCCTGCAACTAACAATTAATTTAGTAACTGATTATTCAAATGATTAATAGATTAATTGAGTAAAGAAAATGGCAGTTCTGCTGATTTTCATTTAACCAGTTAAGCCTTTTTTTAAAATAATATTTGAAATAAAATGAAAGATGCAAATAATTCCTTTTTTAAATCAGAAAATAAACAATGTATTACCTAAAATGATATAACAAAATGTACAGTTTTGGCTTAATTGCTGCTCTGACTGGGTTGTTCTTTCACCAAATGGTCTTTTTTTTGTCTGTACACACCAGTTAACAATTAACTGACTGTTAATTTAGATGACGATTGTTTCAACAATTGATTAATCACTGCTAATTTGATTAAACAATTCAGTCCTAGTCCATAATTATGGAGCATTCTTTTTTTATTTACAAAGAGAAAATGTCAATGTTGACATTAATCCACGTAATGATGGAGCATTTTTCAATGCTTAATCCAACTTTAGAAAGAGAGAAACCAGCAAAATATGGACATCCACCAAAAATGATCAAACAAAGGATTATTTAAAAGAAGCAGACTCAGATGGGAGAACTTGCTCACAGGAATACTATTAGAAATCTGCCCTTTATTTATGGGGGACTTTCTGGAGACCACATATTTTCAGTTTGAAAGCAGGACTTCAAATCTTTCTTCTCAAAACTTGTAATGCTGTTTGACAGACTTCTGCTCTCTTTCAAATACTTCTCAAACCTTTCTCCTTGCACTCAAAACTTGCCCCTGTTCGGATCAAACCTCTGCTCGCTTGCGAATAATTTTCTGCCCGTGCTTGGAACAAAAAAGTACTGTTGCCTGGCAACCTGGGAGCCAATAGAATGAAAGAGTTCCACTGCGTGCGTTTGTTTCCTTCGAGTGGGTGTGCCTGTGTAGCTACTGTTGATTGTAGCAACCTGAACCACTGGATGTTTTTCTCGCCAGCAGATTCAGTGAAGCACAAAATCCCAGGAAAAAGGCTGAAGAAATGAAATAAAGTTTACTTTCCAAAGCACTGCAAGCTGGATGTGCACTTTTATCATTAATGACAAAAGTAATGCTGCCCAGTCAGCACTTTTCCATGTCTGCATCAATCGTTTGAAAACTGAAGGCAGAACCTTTTTAGATGATAGCTGTTATATAATTACTTTTATTGCATTGTTTTTCTGGGGCAGACGATTAACGTGCGTTCGCTGCTTCACACATAACAGCAGCAACAAATTTTCTGCTTCATCACTTTTGATATTTCACAACAACCAAGACCAGGCAGAACCGTGAGATATAATAAAAAAAACTGCAAGATGATGGTTTATATATCTACCAATAAAAAGCGAAGAAGAAGCCACAAATGTATGGTTGAGAAAAAAAAGAAGAAGCACAATAAATATGCAATCTAGGGCATGCAAAGCAAGACAGTTTGAATTTTCAGGCGGCAGCTATTATAACAGGTTATAACTGCAATTACAGCTTATTGCTATAATCATCGAAGGCCAAAAATAGCAACATCTTTCTAAAATATTGTATTGTTTTTCATTTGTTATCGATTTTCCCTACATCTATGGTAAGATAAATACAATACAGGCTTTAATAATCTATTGATCAACAAACAACCAACATGATTAAGTGTCAGATGCATTAAACGCAAATCTAATCCGCAGCCGAGTGACGCATGACGATAAAATTGCCCAGTATGTCATACCTGCCACATGAAATCTGAGAATGCCCCGTCAGGGCACTCACACAGGGAGGGGTGGGTTATTTTCAGAAGCAGAGTATAGGTTTTAGGGGAGTTATATTCCACAGCCTGTAATTACAAAAAAATAGGCCTTAAATTACTGAATCTATAGTTAGGGCTTGATAATGAAGGCTGCGTGCAACGTGGCCAATTTAACCCGCCTGCGACACGCAGACCGTGTCAGCGGTGAAAAGAGTTGAGAAACGTCGCAGATGAGAGCGGCCCGTTTCTCACACTGATGAGTGTGTTTTATGGTTGGAAATATTGCAACAGGCCATGATTGTGTTTGCATTTCAGTGGCGGCTTCCATTATGTAATAAGCTGCTGCGTAAAATGGTGGCTCAGTCTGTGCCACACAAACACATATACTGCTCAAAGAAAATAAAGGGAACACTCAAACAACACAATATAACTCCAAGTAAATCAAACTTCTGTGAAATCAAACTGTCCACTTAGGAAGCAACACTGATTGACAATCAACAATGATTTTGTTGTCAGCACATTCAACTTTGTACAGGACAAACTTGTTTCCTTTGCATTACTTGACGTCTGAAAGCGCTGCACCTTTTTCATTATTTTCACCACTTGTCATTTTCTGCAATGAAATGCCAAAATTTTGCTTGGAATATCAGAGACATGTTGTCAGTAGTTCATAGAATAAAAGAACAATATTCATTTTACTCAAACATATGCCTATTTTATATTAATTTAGAAACAACAATAGTAATGTTTTAACTCAGAAAGAGTTCAGTAGTTCATAGAATGAAAGTACAATGTTCACTGATATCCATAAAAAGTAAAATCAGAGACACTGATCATTTCAAGTGGTCTCCTAATTTTTTCCAGAGCTGTATATGCATTCAGAAATATTGACCCTTTGCACATGACGTTACGCTCTTCAGGGCTCCGCCCACTCCACCTGGACGGACGGCAAAAAACTGGCTTCGGCTGTGAAGTGGAGGCATGTTTACTAGATCTGTTTTATAAACTATAACCATGGACACTATAAAGTACATCTATAACTACAATCATTGCTTTACACTGCAAAGGTCAACCTTCTGATAAGACTTTATGCAATTTCCAGAGGAAAAAAAACTGATTCCGTTCCAGTTTAAATCATATTTACAAACAGTGGGAGTTTTTCTTTTTTGTATCTGAACTGTGGTTAGATTTCTGTTTTAACTGACAGCATGCAGTCTCGAGCTGCTGACAGACTTCGGTCTTCCCATGTAAACAGCCTGTCTTGTTTCACTCAGGCCTTCCTCATAATATCCAGCCGCCCACTTGGCATGTTTACAGTAAACTCCTGCACGCTAAAGCTGTTAAAACGCTCCCTGACCGAACCTCCCCCACTGCACTCTCGCCTGAATCTGCTCAGCTCAGTCAGGAATAACGTATAGACTCCACTCCTGGTGCAACTCAGTAGAAATTTAACGCTTATTCAGTCTATTTTTATTATTTGTTTCAGCTTGGTTTTAAAGTGAATACAGTTTCATTAAATCAAAAACTGCAAAAATTGATACAATTTTGAGGGGAATAATCATGTTAGTCAGTATTAAGTTAGTTAAAGCCACATCTAAGCCTGGATTTAGTATCACAGTGAAAGAAAGAAGCAATGTATTATGAGACTTAAAGATTCATCTGTAAAAAAACAGAAGAAGCAGCCTCACCTGTCTGAACTGCTCCTCGTAGGTCCATTCTCCGTGGTCCTGCACGCCCAGGTGGCTGTGTGGAGCGTGGGGAGGCATGATGGCGACGCGGGGCTCCTGCTCCACGCTGGGCCGCACCTTCGGCAGCTGGGAGTGAGGGTGGAGATGGCGGTGGGGCAGCACCAGGATGCCCTTCCCAGGAGCCACGGCGTCGTGGCCGGTCGGCAGCCCTTCCTCTGCCAGGTCGTCGTCAAAGTCTTCGTCCATGTCGCTTTCAAAGTCTCCCTCATCCCATTTCCGTTTGCTGATGTGAGGAATAAAAAGGTCGACTCAGATTTTGCAAAAGCTAATTTATTAATTTCTTTGAGGAGTTGGGCGAAAAGGGCTAAAAATAAAATCTCAGAAATTTCTAATTTTTGCTTTTAGTTGATCTAACAGAAAATATTTTTAAAATCTGACTTTTATCTCCATCATTAGTTTGGAGTCTTGTAACCAGGCTATAAGATTTCTTGTTTAACTGATACGAGCATATCAAAATAAATTCAAAAACACTTTATTAATCCAAAAGGGAAATCAAATTTTGTTGTAACTCATTCATTTAGATTCTTCAAAGAGTTATTGAAGATTAATAATAATCAGAACAATAGAAATAAGAATAATGGATAAGAATGCAGTAGAATTTTTTTTTAAACCATAAAAAGTTTATTTACTAGGATCTGATATAAGCAGCTGGTTTTGTTTGCTTCTTTCCTTCTAAATAGAAACATTTATTGCTCAATCCTTTCAAAGTTCTGCCATGTTTGTGTAAAATATAATTAAGTATTTATTAAATATTAAGTACCATCTTAAAATGAAGTACCATCTGTAAAATGAAGAAAATATATATATATATATATATATATATATATATATATATATATATAACATTATTTTGGTAAAATTATGACTGTATCTTTTTAATAAAAATAAAATAACTCTTTACCTGATCCCAGTATTCAGTCTATTCAGTATTTTAGAGTTGAAATAAATAGAAGACGTAACACGCGGTGGTGAAACAAGATGGCTGCCGTGAGCGTGATGTCATCACAAACAAATGCGAGGAAACATTTGTTGATATTCCACTAATGTAAAGAAAACCAACAACCTGCATTTCGCAATTGCAGTGTTTCAGTTAAATAAGAAACACAATTAAAATCATGTGAATACGTTTAAATCACCTTCCTGTCGTCTTCTTTGTCTTTTCTGCCAGTAGCATAACATCCACTTGTTCATCTCATTACTTGTGTGATGTGAAAAAAATTGTTTCCAATACTTTATTAAAACCCGAGTTTTTCGGAATTGGCATGTTTCCATTAAGGAAATTTATTTTAAATCTAACTTAAGAAGTTTTATGGTGAATGGAAACAACCTCCAGGGAAACACTGTTGAAAAACGACCCAGATTTCCTGACCGATGGACTTACATCTGTTCCTCCTCGTCGGAGCCCATCATCTCCTTGTAATGCTCCTCCCCTTCGTCGTTGTCGTCGTCTCGCTCCTCCTCACCACCGCTGCTGCGCTTCGACATGGGGCTGTCCGACACCCTCTGCAGCCCGGCGGCGGCGGCCCGCATGGCTGCCAGCGCCGCTATCTGCGCCTGCTCGCCCTCGGGGGCGGTGCTCTCCATGGGGTCGTCGCCGGCGCGGACCTGGGCGTGCTGGGCGATGGCCTGCTGCTGTAGCTGCTGCTCCATCAGAAGCTTTGCCCTCTGCTGCCTGTGCAGGTTCTCCATGACGGCCTGCAGCTTCATCTCCGGGGAAAGCGGCACTCTGTTCAGCGGCCTTCCTCCCCCCCTCTGAACGAGCAACAATTTCGCTTCCAGTCAAGCGACGAGCGTCACACCTCTGTCCCAGAATAAAGGGCGACTACGCAGCGTGGCGGTGACAAAGCACCTTTAAGATGTCGGGGATGAACAGGAAGGAGGTCTGAGACATGCAGTCGGAGGTCTGAAGCCTCTCGCTTGTTTCAAAGCCGGGGGCAGAGCTGAGCTGTCGAGGCACAAGCAGTGGCACTGGAGGTGGAGGTACAAAGATCCGCAGATAAACTCGGTTACCTGAGGGGCAGAAAAAAGGGCAAAATGTCAAAATGTTCCTCCACTACTTTCTGTTTACATCAGCAGCATGAGCTGTGGGGAAAGATGCAAGATGATCTCTTCAAAACAAAACCTCTTTCTCTTTCCTCCAGTTTACAGATGAACAGGTTTGTGTTTTTATTGATTTATGAGGTGATTATTGGAATAATTGTCAACTCATTTAGTATATTGCTAACTAAACTTTACTCGGGCTGCACAGTGGCACAGTTGGTAACACTGTTGCCTTGCAGCAAGAAGGTCCTGGGTTCGATTCCCAACCCGGGCTCTTTGCATGTTCTCCCTGTACATGCGTGGGTTCTCTCCAGGTACTCCGGCTTCCTCCCACAGTCCAAAAACACGACTGTTAGGCTAATTGATCTTTCCAAATTCTCCCTAGGTGTGAGTGTGTGTGTGTGTGTGTATGGTTGTTTGTCCTGTTTGTTTCTGTGTTGCCCTGCGACAGACTGGTGACCTGTCCAGGGTGACCCTGCCTCACCCTGCCTCTCGCCCGGAACGCAGCCGGAGATAGGCACCAGAACCTCCCGACCCCACTAGGGACAAGGGTGAACAGATAATGGATGAATGGATGAACTTTACTCCAATTAGCAACTCTGAGCTGTAATTCAACCAAAACTACACAAAAAGACATGCATTTTGCACTTAAGGTAAAGAAAATTGCTTCAAATTCTGGTTAGGAAAATCTTGTATTAAGCAGCTTTTACGTCCCAATTATGAAGTGATCAATCAAAAAATAATCAACAGATCCGTCCTGTATTGATGTAGTCTGTCTCATGTGGAAATGGTTGAGCTTTTAACAAGTTGATGTTATTATTTTTAGCTGCAGATGCATCCTTTGCTACAAATAATCAAACATACTCTAAAGTTTTGCTGTGTTATGTGATTTTAGGCAGTGAAATGTCTATTTTCTTATTTTAAATGGAATGAAATTATTAGTTCATTTGCATTTTTTACTCTTTCTAATATTTTATTAAAAAAGGCTTAAGTGGTTAAATGAAAATCTGCAGGATGAGATTTTTTTTTATCAGAACAAACAATACAATAATCAATTACTAACAAAATCATTGGTTTGCTGTTATACTGGCGAAATGGAGGACTTTTATTGCGCTTGCTCCTTGTTTTCCAACCAACACATTGTATAAACCATTTCAGGGAAATTAAGTTAATAGGTGACGCTGCACGGAAAAAGTCCAGCACATTTCCAAGCTGCTTGATTAATCATTTTTGAAGCTCCAACCTGCAGCAGCCAACAAAGTATTGTCTCTCAATTAACTGCAATCACAAGTTAAGACAACGTGACTGAGGAGAAAACGCTTAATTTCACACACAAAACCCCAGTTTCAAAGCAAAGTCCCTGTGACGCATATGCAGAAGCCCAGAGATAACATCTGTCATGCACCGTGTGCAGGATTACTCACACCAGAAACTGAACCGGCGAGTCGCTCACAGAGGGGCGACGATTTCAAAAAATTAAAAATAAAAAGAACGAGAGGAAATGAAATCACAGGAAGAAATGTCGTTTTTCTCACCTGGTTGGATTGAATTTCAGATAATCTTCCAGTCAAGGCAGAAACACAACTACATTGTCTCAAGTTTCCTCAAAGACCTGCAGGTGAAGCCCACTCATTTTTAACTGCAGTGTTCCCCCCTCCCCTGTTTTAGCCAGTGAGTGACACACAGTGGGGAGTTTTTCTGCAACATGTGTAGGTGGCAACAGTTCGCCAGCACACCTGCTTCAGAAAAGGTCCATGTATGCAAAACAGCCACTGTTCCAATCTTCTAGGAATATTCTTTTTTAAAAAATCCCTATTGCTAAGCGCTTGCAGCACAACCAGGCTGCGGCTAGATCAGTCGGAGACAGATAAGGGCTGCACTGAAAAGTCAACAGCACGCGGGGAAATTAGATTTGAGCGCAGGTGCTGGACGTGCAGGAGTACCAGTCATGACTGGAGCTGGCGCTGACTGTGCGGTACCGCTCGTTCAGCCGTGCTGACTAATAAAGGTAAACGCAGACTTTCGCAGGCAGCGATTTTATACTGAGAGCGATCAGGATTTGCACCGTTTTTCTGAGCTCACCCTGGATTTGAGAGGATATTATAAAGGTATTGTTTAGTTTGTGTTGTTATTACAAGCAGTTCTGAAGTCAATGTTTGAAATTTGTACCTAGAATCAAAAGTATTCAGATGTTTCCATGTCATCACATTATAACCACAGACTTTAAGGCATTTTACTAGAAGTGATCGGTCAAATAAATGTAAAACAAAAGTGAAACAGACAAATTAAAATCTTAAAAGTGTGGCCTTAGAGGAGATTAGTGCAGTAGATTCAATTCTACTGGGGGACCAAAATTGCAACATTTGTTACATTTTCATCTGTTGTGGTTTGTTTTCACACTGCACTGTGTCAAACAATCAAATTGAAAATCACGTTCCCCTCCTCACCTGTGGGGGCGCTGAACCCAAAACCACTGAAGGAGACACTGAGCGCAGCTTCATTCTTCACAGAATGCAAACAAACATCTCAGATTTTAGCAGTTGTAAGATTTCTCTTTTGTTGTTGGCGAAATACAAGTCATTTCTCCCTCTTGCGCTAAATTGCAAGTTTATTTAGGTTTACCCAGAATGCCCTGCGCTATTGTTCACTACCTGCTTTTGGAGCGGTTTCTAGTCCACCTGGCGTTCATATATGCATTCTGAATGAAAAAAGACTGAATCGAGACCGAGCCAGAGTTCGAGTCCACATTCAGAGGTCCCAAAAGGAACTGAACTTTCCAGGCAAATGAACTGGACTTTAATTAAAGTGGATTCAGTAGAGCTGGTATGAATGCTCCCTTTGTTGTGCAGTCTAAAGAAACCCATTGATAGGGACAAGACATTTATAGAAAGTCATAAGAAATCCCATTTAGACAATGTTAAAAACCTTGCCTTCTGGTCAGATGAGAACTGAAATGGGATTTTTTTTTTTTTAATGGTTTGGTGGATGTTCATCTTCAGCAGTGGCTGATAAGACTGGGACGGAGCTACACATCCTAAAAGTAAGATCTTAAGTTGTTAGCATATTTAGGCTCAGGCCTACTTAGTGCATGTCGCTGCCGCTGAAACAATTAATCGTGACAAATCAAATATTGAAACTCTTCAACTAATTTAGCAATGGATTAATCATTAACTAGAATATACAGACTCTTACATTTACTAAAAAAACAACAGACTCAGAGCAGTAATTAAGCCAAAACTGTAAAAAACAATTATACATTTTGCATTTAAGCATAAAACAAGATAATTCATCTTTAAATATGTTCTGCCAAGAACCTATTTGTTTATTTACTTAGGTTTAGGTTCACCTACTTCAAATTCTAAGAAAGAAAATCTCTCGTTAAGCACCATTTGCTGTCCAATTATAAGCTGGTTAATCCGAATAATAAATCACCAGATCAGTCCTACGCCTTATTGATGTTAAATCGAGCAGAGAGCGCTGAGCTTTTCACATGTTTATGTTAGAAGTTTCTCTTTTCTTCTATTTTGTTGCTGCAGATGCTCAGACATACGCTGAAAGAATCCTGTTATCGCATTTTAGGCAATAAAATGTTAATTTATTAAAAAATGAATTACATTTATTCACTTTTAACATTGTATATTTAAGTAGTTAAATAAAAAATCTTTTTTTTAAATCAAATGAATCATTATTATTAAAATAATTAGTGAATTAGCTGCAGTCCTACATTCCACACGTTTAAATTTGTTGGCATTTATCTTTCTCTTTTACTTATTAGATTCCAGTTAATGTGACAAAAAGTGGCTTCTTGTCTTCGATGTTTTTGTCCTCTTTTGAAAGCTGATGCTTGCACTTCTTACAGCTGACCACATTCATGACAGGCCTTGAATAAAACATACTTGGGAGTCAGCACAGCGTCAAGGTAATACCAGTCTTCAAAGTACCACCACATTAAACCGTGCTGAGCTTACCTAAAAAGTGACCACCGCAGCACTCTTCGCACACAATAAACCCGTCATTACAATGAGGGTATTATTTTGTCTCATGAGAGGAAGGGGGGTGACTTTTCCCCCCCAAGTAAAGCGCAGCTTTTCCTGGAGATACTCAGAAAATCTTCACAACGTCGTTGACGTGGAAGAGGAGGACAAACAGCCTCCAGTTCCAGGTCTTGCCTTCTTGCAAATAAAATTCTAGCGACGTTATGCATCCATTCACAGGAAAATCATCTATTTTCCATATCTAATGTTTACATAAGTCGTGGATACATAATGAAAGGCAACACCTCACAGACATCCTGGTGTTGCTCTCCGAGCAGACGCCACTGTGATGCGGGTGTTTTTCTTTTAATAAAGCCACTTGCGTGTGCCAAATGGAAAATAACTGATAGTGTAACATTAAACCAGCCTGACCTAACTGGAAGATCGACTTATATATTTACACAGGATGAGTGAGCTTGTGTTTCATAAAAAATTTAACATCTCACAGACCACACTGGCACACCACATTACTGAATACTTCTTCCTTTATGCTGAAAATTTTACAGAAGTCAAGCCACCTTGGGAACAGCAGCTCGAAAGAAAATGTATCAAGTATTGCAAAACATATAAACCTAAATAAGTTAAACTGCTGGGATTCTTGGTCGCTCAATGAATAAGAAGCGGTCTGCATACCTGGAGCTCACCCTTATCCTGATATCCTGGGGTCTGCTCCGCTCCTCCTTAAAAGCAGACACTGATAACAGCTACTAAACCCTTCAGATGTTGCATTAAGACATGTGTTATAGACGCCTGTCTGGCCCAGTTGAGCAACAAACAATTGCTGCTCAAAGCAGACAAAAAAAACCCTCCAGGCACCCCACGGTATAGCCGTATATGTTAGAGGAATCTTGCGCAAGGAAAGAAGAGCTGTGAAACTTGCATGTTTCCTCAGAGGGTGAAGGAAGTGACAACCGACAGAGAAAACGCCGTGAGCCAGCCGACAGATACTCAATTTTGATTCACTGGATTCTTTCACGGGCAGCGGAGGCACAAGCGGACATCAGCAGCTGTCAGGACGAAGAATAGTGCCAGTGTAAGCGGGATTAAAGCATCTTACTTAACTGGATCTGGTTTGACTCAAAACAACTGCACTGCTCTCTGCAGCGGCAAAGCCAAACAAAGACACCCAATAATTACTCCTAACTATCCAGAAAACAAAAAAAAGAGAATCATGCAGAATTTTGAATTAGTCACTGTCAAGCGATTTGTCACGCAATCCATGTTTGTGCCAAAAGTAGTGCCGCCCGCCATTTAAGCCCTCACGCCCCCTCCATGTTTCATGAATGTGATTTCAAAGACAGAAGTGATTACAACAAAGCTGTTGTGTTGAGCCTTCTCCGGTGCAGGAGGAAGCAGAAGTGGTCTCTTTGTTTCATGCCACTGCTCATCATAAGCATCATGATTTCCTACATGCAAGATGGTGCAAATTCCATTGCGCCACCACACGTTCTGCAAGCTTCCTGAATTTATGCTTAGATGTTTTCTGTAATGTATATTTGTGATGTGACTGACCGGAACGCTGCTGCTGTCATCATCGCTTTTAAGTCACACAAAACAACATGTGAGGCTCTGACTTGACTGACACCGTTGGATGATAAACGGAGGCAGTTTTATTAAAAAAAGAAAAGCTAAACACATTCAGTCTGCATCTCGACTTAAACATAATTGGCTTCTTCCTCTTTGCTCTGGCGATGTGGTAGCATGAGAAGCCTAATGCGAGTTTCCTACATATAAACTTGATGAACATGGCTTGCGGAAAACTTTGTCTCTGTCAACAAGAACAAAGGTTTTTAAATTGCACATGTTGCCCGCAACATTTCCTGATGCCTTAAATGCAATACCATCTTTGTTTTAAAGATTCATTCAGCGCCATGTTTCAAATAAAAGCTCAGTTGTTTATTCTTTTACTATAAAACAAGGTGATGATTAGCAACAGAATTTAGGGAGTTAATGGCAGATAAGAGAACCTATCAAACTTTTACATGATTTTTTATTTGGCAGCTAAACTGATGAAAGTTTCCGTTCTTCTTGCACATTTATGCCCAGGTTTTGGCTGAAACGATAAGGCATTTAATACCCAGAGCACAGCAGAAACATGGGGTTATACATTGTGAGGCCTTCTTTGATCTCAGAAAATAATGAGAGGATATGAAGATAAAAGACAACTTCCTCCATGGTTTTGTTTCCACTTTGTGAAGGCATTCTAACCATAGAAATGTGGGTAAAGCTGTCTCCGTTAAAAGCTCTCAGCAGGACAAGTCAGCCTCCAAATGCAGACCTAATTTTTCTTTGACCAAAGGAACAAGGAACAAATTGAGCTCCTTTTCTGTTTGCTGACATATGGCTGTTTTTTTTATAGCCAACCATCTGCTTTAGTGACTGTGAAGAGCACCCTCCGTGCAAAACAACACAGCAGCAAAAAAAGAAAACCCAGTTTGAAAGGGAGAGAAAAAGAAAAACAGAGAGAGAGAGAGTCCCCCGTCGGATTGCTGCGTCAGATCAACACAGTTGCTTTCTTTCCCGTCTCATGTGCAAACCTTAACCTGTCAAGCGTTAAGGTTTTATTTTTTATGAGAAAAAATGAAATACAATAAAAACAAGAAATTGATGAGTTTCTTGCAATATAACAAAACAGAGTTTCATCATATTGATAATTAGATAATATTGTGGCATATGCACAAAAACTGTTTAAATTTAAAGCTGCAGCATGTATATTCATAAAAAATATTTTTTTACATATTTGCTGAAATTGTCACTATGTCATGACAGTTTGGGATAAGAAAGATAACCTAAAAACATACAATGGTTCTCCTGTAATTGTGAATTATTTCTCTGCCATTAGCGCATGTTTGATTGACCGCGCTAAGACCCTCCTCCTCGCTCTGATTCGTTGATGTGGTGCATTTCTACACAAGGAAGAGATTGATTTTTTTCACAAATTATCTGTCTCATGTTATACTGTCACAACTTTTAACAAATATTTAAAAGAATATGTTTTAGAAAAGTTAGACACTTCATCTTTAAAGCAGAAATTATTCCCAACGCCGCTGCAAAATGACAACAAGCTGCAAGTTACATTAAAAATAATATTTCTTATCAATAATATTTATTATAGTACTTAATTTTAATATGCTGGTTCATTGATCTGCCTAATGTTCTGTTCAAACCTTCCACCTATCCAAGGTAATATTGCTGCACAATGTTTAAAAAAAAGCATACAAATGCAGTATTATGTAATGAGAACAGTAGTAAATATATTATAGAATAATATTAATAATAAAATTGTAACAATTTTGTAAATGTCCCACCTTTTTTTCCCATTTCCCTGATTCCCTAGCACTAAAATCTGCTGTTTATTGGCTCCCAGCCAGTGAGACTCCATCCAGATGCAGTTTTCTAATTAAATCATCACAACAAAATTGAATTTTTCCATTTCGAGCCACATTTTGTTGCTTACACTTCCACCTCCAACAGCCTACCTGCACTCAGAGGTATTAATGACATCTCCTTAAGTTAGAGACCTTCCAGTTTGCCCTGATTACCAATCAGTGCACAAGCTCCTTACCCAACATCGATTCAAGAACTTCATGTCACGCCTGGATTTTAAGCAACACAAAAAAGGAGCAATACCTAAAATAACAGCAGTGGGTATTAATCAGACCTCATTAAGTGGCTAACGGGAGACCACCTGTCGGAAAAGGTGGCAGGAGGAGGAACTGGCAAAGGAACTTCAGCAGTTGGCCGAATCAAGGATAAAGTAGAAACGACAAGAGCTAATGGGTTAATCCTCTTTTTTTCTAAACCCACATTTGAGAAGTGGAAGATTGCGAGGTCTGAGCAAACAGGGCAGTGATAAGAACGAGAGCGAAGGGTCTAATTCCAATGAGATAAAGAGTCACACACTGCCATACACACATATAGCTGCATATAAGAGCGGCTGCTTGCAAAGAGTGTGGACGTCATAATCCTCGGTGTCCACATGCTTTGTTCCTCTAAGCAATACAAAACTGAGAACTCTAAGAAGAAAGTCATGCATTGCTGCCGCTGCCTTCACTGTTTTCATTGCAGCTATTATTTAGCGATTCAGCTGAAGGAGGATAAAAAAGCGGCTTCATGCACTGAGAGAAGAACCCGTCTCTGTGCCTGATCGAGCCGGGCGGTCTGAGAGAAGCTGGGTGAGGTCTGGGTGAGACCTGAAACTATGCATTAAAATGAAACGTCTGTTCTGGTTGACTGGAAATCACAGAGTCCGATTCTTACAGTGGTAATCCAGTGTTCAGCTTCATCTCCGGCGCCTCGGCTGTTCATGTAAATCAATGTGGGCGACACTATAACGTTTTCCCCTGGATATCACCAGGCTCGTTTTGAGTTTCTGTGGGCGGTACTTGAGCTGTCATTCTTCAAAGTAAGTTGTTGTAATAATGATTTTACTGCCCCTTAGTAATGACTGACTTGTCATTGTTTGCACCAATGTAGAGCTGGGTGATTAAGATAATTTCTGTTATCCAGTTAAGTATAACAGACTTTTCATGGACACTTGAAACCAAATATTTACACGCAATAAATGAAAAAAGATACTATTTATGTTGGATAGTCTGAGGCCAAGTCCATACGTACCCAGATACCTGGGAAACAAAATTTTTATGTGTTTAGGCATCTAATCCACACAAAAACTCTTAATTATTTTAATATAATAATTTATCCATCACTGGAACTTTCAATATCTAGCAAGTTATTTTTGCAGTTTACGACCTAGTAAAAGAGTCCCTCAGATTAATTTCATTCCCTGCTGTGGTGGCGGCAAAAGTACCGTAATAACCCAATATTAACTGGCGAGCGCAATGTCTCCCCTTTCAGAAACTATTGGAATTTTTCAGAGAGCGCAACTTGTAATGGAATTATGGTACTGAAAATTTGGCTGGATTGTCGATGATCCGTTCGGTGTGGAAGATCGCAGTAGTTTGTTGGAGCTTTGGCCCATTTCTCCAAACAGAGCGGGTGAAACTGAATCGGGTTTCACCTTTTTCAGCTTTTCTCACTACGGCTTCCTGCTCACTGAGTGGCCTTTCAGTTGATATTTAGGATAAAAGTCACTGTGATCTGCCATTCCCTTCCCAAATCCATCCAGGATTTGTTCTCATGTTGCACCAGAAGATGTTCTCTCGTTCAGAAATGTGTTTATGTTTCCTTTGAACAAGTTGAGTGGAGGTCAGTTCTTCTTTCTAATGTTTAGCTTGGTAAGAGTTATTCAGGGTTTTTTCTGCATCACATAAGGAAGCAGTTGTGTCTGAAGTGGGCTTCAAAGTTTGTGAATTACTGTATCCAAAAGCAAAAAACCCCAATATGCTTCCCTTTTTAAAATAGCTTTTGAAGATGAACAAAATAAAAGTATGGAAGAAAACATTTTGTTTTGAAACGACTGGTACCCCTTTATACTGGTACCAGGCCAACTCATCTTCTCCTTCTGGAACTGAAATATTCAATGCCAACATTTAGCTTGTTGTTTCTTTCATATTTATTAACCCTTCCAGGTTTTAAAACGTCTGTTATTTGGATTGTTTTGTAGTAATTTTTACGTTTCACTTGTGTTTTCTCATTTTGATGTTACTTGATTGTTATTGTTTCACTCTTTTTTTACTGTTTATCTCTGTAAAACACTTTATTTACACTGAGCTTGAAGAACATTTTATAAATAGAGTTTAATAACTGGTTGATTAAAGGGGCGGTATAATGGAAAATGTACTTTTTTGAGCTTTACGTCATGTTATGATGTCATTCCCTCATTGAAAGCAAACCTTTCGTTTTTTACTCATTTTAATGAGTTTCAACAACATCTAATTTCCCTTTGGGATTAAAAAAGTAGTTTTGAATTTGAATTCAAGAATGGAGAAGAAAATCCTTGAAACTGAGTGAAGCTCTCCAAAGAACGATGGAAAACGGTATCATGGAGAAGCGTTGTGATGACGTACTGAAGGTGGAGGTCCTTAAAGAGACAGATGCTAATTCTAAGGTGTGACGCAAAGAAAAATGTCTTATTATTTTTAATATATGCAGCATTTTCATAACTGTACGTAACATAATTACTGGTTTGTTCTGTAAAATGAAACTATTTGCCTGAAAAAAAAAAAAAATATCGACTTTTAATTCACTAAAATTATTTTTCAGCTTTTTAAAGGAACAGTTGTTTAATTGTACCAGCTGGAAGAAACTCAGGAGAAAATCACATACAGTAGAATCTCCATAAGACTTATTTCTTTATATTTTTTATTTTTATATTAGAAAGGAAACTCTGGCAGAAAAACATAAGAGTGCAAAAAAAATGTATTTACCATCAAGACACTGAAGGGGAGCTTTAAACTAACAAAAAAAAAATTTCTAGTTTGAAATCATTTGTTTTGTTTTTATTTATTACTTTTATGTCACATACACAGAAAAAATTGCTTCAGATGATTTGTTATAAAACTTCAGAGTGTGAGAAGGGAAAATAATCATCTTCCTTTACAAACACTAAATGTAGTTACTTATAAAAAATGAATGAATTGTTGTAAACATGTAAAGTTTTTGCTTGAAATTTGTAGGTTTAACCCATTAGTATCCAAAGTGACAGGAATTAGGAGCAAAGGAAGATTTTTATGATCAATTCTTGCGTTTGGTACAAAAAAACGTCCCAAAGATCATTGAAGAAAATCGTTGCTCAGTGGTGTTGGTCTTGATTATGAATCCCTCTCCCACATTCCTTGCAGTATTACCAAGTAAGGCAGTAACACAGGCTCCATTGAGCCCCACTGCACCAACAACAAGATCATTGAGGAAGTGTCGCACAGGCTGGTCACGCATTTTCCACTGACCTCCTCTAGCCAGGCGAGGCAATACAGCAAACCAAATCTGATTAGCCCCAGCCATGCTATAAATTAAGGAGGCATATAACAAAAATAATCCAGCGATCTGCTTCTCAGCAGTCATATATCAAGCAGCCGACTCACACCGGCTGAGCAACAGGGGCCAAAAGTGATTTGCGCTGCTGCTGCTGACCATATTAGTGGCTGAATGCTCCAACTCTGCCGCAGTAAATACACAGATTTAAGAGTTTCATTTCACTTGAAAAAACAAGCTGGCTCCTCTAATCCTCATGTATCAAACCTAAGGCTTGGGGGCCAAATCTGGCCCACCATAAATTTTTGTGTGGCCCTCAAGACTCCAGATCCTAAATCCATCCAGTTTTCTGTGATTGATTAAGATTCCCACATTTGTTCTGGCTGGCCAATGCACAACTGTAAGCTTATTACAAATTTTTTGCAAAAATTATAAAAAAAAAACATTGGGTTAACTGACCACTAACTCCCACCTGTAGATGCCAGTATTTTGTACTCCGGCTTCAGCCTTATTTGATGTCAAGTTATTGGTTTGTTCGTGATCAACAATTGACAAAGTTACAAAAAACATCATACATAAACGCAAATCTTGCAAAATTCCTTGAAATTACTTCTATACTGCAAAAAAAAAAAAATCACAAAATCAATCTCAAAATCCTGAAGAAACTGAACAAAGTGAAAAGCTGTCGAATTTAAAGGACTTATGAAATGCAGAAACGGGTATTTATCAGTATTTTAACAATTTGTTAATGGGGTTTATCAGGACATTCTGACACGACTGGCCCTTTGAGAACAGTCACATTCTTGATTTGGCCCAAAAGGAAAATGAGTTTGACACCTCTGTCTAATCCACTTCAGAGAAATTAACTCTAAGATGTTAGCAAGTGTGAGCCCAGAACTGTCCACAATTAAAAGTTTGGAGATTTATGCACAACTGGACATCTATTGATGAAGAGAAACTGATCAACAGAAAGCTAGTTTGTCTTCTGTACATGAAAGCACTTATTCTACCCACAGGAACAGCCATTGTCTGGATATTCATATAGAAACAAAAAATCTCTGCTGATTCAGCTGAAAGAAGAACGATTATGTAGGCCAGTTCGCTGGTGGATATTGACCTTGCCATGTTACAAATTCACATAGAGGCTTGACATGGAGAGACGAGCATTATGGGAACAAACATAAATCTCATGTGACAACAGCTCACAGCCCACTTAGAGACACCAATGCGAGTCACCAGTGCAAACCGCTGCTGTCATTATGCTGAGGTTCGGCTCGGCTCAGTGTGAGCAAGCCAAGATTCACTCCTGCTGATGTCGAATTGTTGTCCTGCCTTCCATCTTTGATTAGAAAGATGTGAAACATGATTTGCCTCCTTAACTAGGGCTGGACAATAAATCAATAACAATGTATATTGTGATAGATGGGTGATCAATATCAACAGAAATATTCAATCATTTCTCTCAACTCTGATCCAGAACTGCACAGCAGTCTGGGGGATGTAGGCAGAGGAGAGGCTTTAGCCGCTCAACGTCTCATGGCTAACTGCAGCTAATTTATGCAAGTGCTAAAATAAATACGTCCAGGGAAGGTATTTTTGTTTCTTTTTATATGTCGTTGTAGTTCTAAAAACAGACAATAATTTGAAGAGAATAACAAGAAATACAAACAGTTTAACCACGTTTTGCAAGACCGTTTCTGAAAAAATAGAAATCAAGAAAATGAATAGCCTCTGTACAATAATCAAACATGAGGACAGATGTGGCTCACATGAACACATGCTGTATAATCTTGTACAGACTGATAACATCTTTAGTTAATCTCATAAAAGATGTGATTATTATCAACATAAAGGTATTATTTGAGTTCACCACAGGGCACCTTTAAATAGCTACTAGCTAATCCAATACACAATTTTCTACTTCTAATGTTTGAACAAAATTTTGACAATTATTATTCATTCAGAAAATTATAACATTGTTTTGGAAAATAGATCCTCTTATAACAAGTAATATTTCACTTTAAATAGATAAATAGTTACACTTTGTTGATGTTTAAAATATAAATGCAAATTGAGTTTCCGGAACTTTGGTTACCTAGCAACTCACCCATTCTTTGATTACCTAGCAACAACAACCTGTTGAGCAACTGGTGCAGAAGTAGTTCAAGGTTTCACCACCATTTCTCATAATTGCTTGAAATTAAAAAACAAGTGGATAAAACAGGACACGCTACGTTGCCAGTATTTCAAATTTTTAAAACAAAAACGATCAATATTGACTAAAACCCTTGTATGGCGATACGTTTTTCAGCCATATTGTCCAGTTCTACATATTTACATATTACATATTTCTCTTGTTTTAGTCAGACGTGTTTGAGGTCTGAAGATGAAAATAATATCAGACAAAGACGACCAGAATAAAGTTTCAAAATGTTAAATTTGTAAAGAAAAAGAAATGATACCAAAGCAGTTTAATGTGATGCAGTAAATGCCTCAGCTGAAGGCAACTTTGACAGCAGTAACCACTCTCAATAACTGGCAATGAGTCATTTACATCTTCTTGGGGGATTTTTGACCCGATCTTCTCATAGAACAGTTTTAATTCAGTCAAATTGGAGGTTTTTTTTAAGTATTAATGGTCTGTTTAACCCTCATGCTACAGACTTATATACGTATTTAAGTAAAAATGCACAATATTAATATCTGTATATGTTCCAAAACTCTCAACAGTTGGTATGTTCCCAGTCTATAAGGACAGATCTTTTCAGTCTAATTCTATGCTTTGTGCTTTGAGTGATGCTTTATCATTTATTTTACATTAAATTAAGAATTACTAATTGACCATCTGAACTGTTTGAAAGAAAGTTTATTTTTCTATATTTGACCAAGGTAGAAAGCCTATAGTTGTTTCAGTTTCTTTTTTGTTGATTTGACAATTGTTGTTATAATCCTAATTGCGCTGACTCACTGTGCGAACAAATAAAAGTTGTGTTGTTTTTACATGTTTGACCAAGTTCAATACAGCCGTCGGTGTATTGAATTGTGGTGTAGTTACCTAATAAATTTGGAATCCAGTGAGTTTTAAGCCGTTTTTCTGCATCAGATCAGAATCGGCCGCCACTAAACCTCAGATATCTGCATTGGTGCATCCCTACATTTAAGTTCTGACTTTGACTAGGTCACATATGGAGGTGTGCTTTGCTGCATAACCCAGCTCGAGCTGGTTGGCTTTATCCTGCTGGATTTCCATCTCTTCTAGAAAGTCTTCTGCAACCTGAAGCAGCAAAGCAACCTCAGACCATCCCACAACCATATCAAACTGTAATTTCACCACTTTTTCCATGTATTCCCCATTTGTGGAGTGATCCTCACAGATGTTTGTCCTGGAAATGTCCCTGTAGGCGTTACCAGACTGACAGATGTCAGTGACTTTAGCCCACAACAAACATTCATCCACGAGCCTCCGGTTGCGGATTAGTTTGTTCGTCTACATCGTATAAGTTGATCCGCTGTGATCAGGCGCTGTGTGTCCTTACACAGCATATTCTGTGATTAGGGAACCCCCGGGGTTTACAGGTTTACAACTCACAGCAATCAAGTGTAGGAAGAGCTGAGCTCATGTTGCGATCCTCATTCAGCCTGTTCAAATCCAGCCATTGCTTTAAATACAAGCATATCATCGTCCTCAACATGTTAGTATCTGATCAGACGTTGCTGAGTAACATATTTCTCAGATCAGACGGATTCTGCAAATCATGCGGTGCGTCTGCTCACATGAACTTCTGCTGCTTCTGAAACCGTCTCCTCTTTGTAGCTCATCACCACGTAATCCAGCGTCACACCTTACAGTTCACAGTGGTTTCGGGTTTGTGATTACCTGAGTCAGATTAGATTTTTGCTTTTTTCCACATACTCTTTAGCCTACTTCATGTTGTCAGACAGGTTCTATTCAAGGCCTCAGCTTGGATAAATGTTTTTTGTCAATGAAAAAGATACTCTGTAAAGTACTTGCTGCATTTAATGAGGTTGTCTTTCAACGATATTTTGATTTTAATGTAAATAATGACCATATTGTAATATGGATATTAATCAATTAATTAATTAAAATGGGCCTATTATTGGATTAATATTTTTTGAAGAGTAATTATGTTTACAGAAACCTTTGTAATCCATTTTATTAAGATTTTGGTTGTGTGCAGTTTTCATTTACTTTTTTTAAAATTTGCCTTTTGTGTTTTAATTTGTATATTTAAAGTATCTTCCAGTTCCAGTGTGGAGTGCTCTGTACAAAATTAAAGCTTATTTGTCTTCGTGGGGGTCAATTTGTATTATTATGCAACTATAATTATATTAGTTGAAAGTAGTCTCATAAGGACAATACAGAGTTATAAAAGTTTTTTTTTAAATATAAAACTAACTACTTAAATGCTGCATCTGTGCTTAATGTGATGGTGTGAGATTTTAAGGTGAATTTCAGTAATAAAAGGTAATTTGTGGTGAAAACCTACGACTCTGAACACAGAACATGCATGTTGCGTCTTGCAGTGTTGGATGCGCTGGTGCTGACACTCCAGACTGTCGGCATGAAGATGATTCATTTCGTGCGGGAGAGGTGGAGAAGGGGGTTTGAACGTTTGACTGAATGCCATAAAAACTGGATCAACTTGTTAGTTTATACGGCTCTGCAATTGCGTCATTGCATTGTGATCTTCAACAATCATGTTGTTTTTGTCTTAACAGATAAGGTGAGCGAGTGGAAATCATAAATAAAAGAGCTGTACGTGTCATACTTAGAGACATCCTGGATAAAGGTTGCCACTGAATGGAAAAATGCGGGTTAAAGTTTTATATGCAGGCACTCTGGCGTCTATAAAAAAATCTTTATCTGCTGATGGGGGAAATGGATCTGATTAAATTAGCTTTGACTACCGGAGGACGGCTGTCACTGCCTGCTGACACAAATATAAAACACAAATGTTCCACGTTTGATGGACATGTCAGCATGCTGCAGCTGTGTGCTGGTATCCGGGCAGACTGCCGCTGCACCCAGAGGCAGCACCCGACCGCGTATGGAAAGCCCACACCGTGGTAGTCTGGTTCAGGAACTGCAGGGCATCCCGAAACTTCTGCAACCTTCCTCCCACCTGCGTCACAGTCAGCCTTGATGGGATTCCCCCTCGAACAAAACAAGTGTAAGGTTTCCTCGCACTTATTTCTGAATGAAGAGCAGAAATCCAGCAGAATGTGTCATACAGTGAAGAAATAGGTTTTGGCACGAGAACAACTGAAAGGCAGCCAAACCGCTTGGCCTCCACTTTCTCTATCAGCAGGACAGCTTGGGTGCTAAAAGAATGTTCACATTGAATGCAACACAATGCAAGCTGATATCTGCAGGTGGGTTGGTATTGAAATGTTGTAATCCTACCACACCCAGAGGCTTTGGAAAGAAACTTAAACAGTGACAACCTAAAAGAAAACAACCTCTTCAACCCCGTAAAGGATTATTCTGTAGTTTGATCATAAGAAAACAAACAGACCTGCCTGTCTTGTCCCTGCATGTTTGCCTGCCATTAATTCATAGCCACTAACCAGTTTAGTGGCAAACTGCCACTGACTGCAGCTCACTCAGCCGTGGTGCCCGGAGGCAAACTCAGCGCTCTATTTGCATGCTACACTTTCTGCTTCCAAACGTTTTTCAAACATCCTTTTCGGTCAAAATCAGCCTGTGTCTGCTGTGACAAGGAAGCCGGGTGGATTTCACCCCATAAAACGACATTTTATTGTGCAAACAGAGACATGAATTTAACAAACATCAACACATACTTAAGACACCAGGAAGAACTTTGACTTGTTTTGATAGCCAGGACTATTACACAATATCTCTCTGTGAAAAGAAATTAGATTTGACATCTTCTAAGAAAAGACTTGGTCAAAAGAGACAACACAATATTGACAAGAAGAACAAGAGGACGAATCACAAGAGAAAACAAAGAGGTAAGAAAACAGATGTGGTCAAGCAGCACCTCATGTGTCACCGGGTAACTAAAAAAAGCCCAGAAAAGAAACAGCACCAAATGAAGATCACATTCTGGGCTGCTACGGTTCAAGTAATTAGTGATGTGTGAATGTTTTTTCCTGTGACAACACACAAGAAAGCCAACACTGCTCAGGAAAGTAAGTCTTTTATCTTATTTGCAAAATCTATTCCTCTTCCTCTTTTTTTTTCTGCCCAATAAAATAATATCACGGATTAAAAGAAAACACAGAACACTTGAGAAAGTTTTAAAAACACCATTTGCTAAACTATGAGCTGCTTGGAAATCCTAAAAAACAACAACAAAATAATAGTCCGAGGTGCTTAATTTACTTTAGAATCTTTGTGTTAGTACAGTTACAGCAGTCCTGTGGTTTTATTATGCGATGGAAATAACTTATGGGCCTATGCCTAGCTTCATGATATCACGTTATTTACACAAAGTTTCTACTGCTGCTAAAGTTACTGATTGATGATCCCAATTATAATGGCATCTAAAAGCTTTGCATTATGTTTTTACACACTGACTTAAACAAAAATACAAAACAACCACTTACTAAATAGAGTTTTCCATTTAGTTTTCAGGAACACATTGAGCAAAATGCTATGTTTATCACAGTGAAACAAGCTTTTTTTTTTATTAGTCAGACTATCTGCTTTGGTAGCCAAGCTTCCACCGCCTGCTTAATAGACACGTCGCTCGTAACATGCCAACAGCAGTTTTAAAACAAATAAAATTTTATAAGAGTAATTTGTGGGCCCCCTTTCAGTTTCCATGACTACCAATGTTTTTCACAACAGGAAAATTTTTCCAAGCAGCTGAATTTGCCTTTTACAGGAGTGAGACAAACAGTAGCCTTTACACAGCAAAGGCTACTGCTAAGCAACAAGTGGGGGAGGGATAGAACAGTGTTATTATGTGGTCAATGCACTCAGAGAAAACACTGACTAGACATACAGTTATGAAGATTTGGATGTATACTATAAGCATTAATTAGCAAAGCGCAACAGCTAAAATCTCCAAATACTTGAGACTCCCTCTAAAACACTTAAAACTTCCTATTTTAATAGTTTAAACACCAAATATGGATTAAAACGTACAGTGGAAACCGTATTAGCACTACCACAAAACCTAATATCTACAGTCTTCCTTGTCTTTGCTCTGAATGAAGGCATTTCTGTCTTTTCTTTTGAATCTTTGTGTTTCGTTCTGTGAAAATAATCTGGAAAAAGACAGATTTTCTGCTGATAATTTGGAGATGCTTTCCACAAATCAGTCAACAAACAGCTGACTCTTCCCCCTGAAATGGACATCCGTAAATAAATTTGTGTAGTAATTTAAAAATGGCTGGTTCTTGTCTTTGTCTAGGCATGAAAATTTTTTTTGAAACCTAGAAGATGCTCGTTCGTTAAACGGATCCCAATCACCTTTTAACTGTTTTGGAGGGGTTGTCATATACCACCAACATTTTCTCAAGATTCTTTATTTTGCATATATTTCGTATTACATATTATTTCACCTTTTCTTCCTGGAGTAAGACATCTTTCCAGCCACATTGTAAACTATAACAGTGATGAAAATGTGAGATTTCTTTCAGACACCAGCACTCTACAGACCGTAGCGCTTTTGATTATTATTAACCTCCAAAATCCTGCAATGTGTGCAGTCCCAAGGGCTGGTTTATTCATCAGGTCAAGGTCTGCTCCTATTTCAACACTTTGAGTTGAAAGGAAGAGAAATCTCCATAAAACTACAACCTAGGCAAAACTTCTTCAAATAAAGAGTGGCATACAGGTCTTTAAGTTTAGTAGCAAGCTGCGCATACAATAGCGAAAGGAGGCCTTTTAATAGCTGAACCTGATCACCTCTCATACGTTTCTAATCCACACAGGGCCAATCACAACGGAAATGCCCCTGGATACCCCACCCCCACCTGCTTGCTGCAGCAGCATTTCTCTCCACTGGAAACACTGGTGCGAAGGGGCAGTACCGGCCAGAGGAAGGATACCATATGCCAGATTGGACCAAAGAGATTAGCAAGGCATTTTTTGCTAAGGTGATTGGCCCACAGTGGGGTGGCGGGTGTGATAAGGGCAAAGAAATCTCTCCTGAGACTGTTCCACATTCTACAATTCAGCAGCTGACACTTTCTTTTATCTATCAACAACAAGCCACAGACTGGAAGACTACTTCTGTTGCAAAATAAGAAATAACACGTCTCTTTCTTCATCCCTTTCCTTATTTTCAACTTCCATATTTACCTGGCAACACTTCTACTCAATGAACCTTTTTATAACTTTCTACTAGTTATGTCACAGTAACACAGTTAATGAAGAACTTCAGTAATTTGAAATTCTCAAATAAGGCTATTATTTGACCAAACTTTTTAACAGGACGGGGGAAAACCAGTTGACGTCATTCTTTAGACCAAACCAGAAAATCTCCACTGAAAGCAGCTGTAATTCCTTTCTGAATGTGCATGCTGAAGGTCATTAAGACAAAGAACTAAACATGCCTTTAAAACAAAACCTGCTTCCTGTGGCTGCACTCTCCCACCCCCAGCCTCTTGGTGAGAAACTTTAACACTGGCCACAAACCAAATGCCAGAACGCCAGCCAGTTTTGGATGTGGCTGTGAGGTTTGACAGCTTTGTGTAACCGAGCCAATTCTCCAGTGAAAAAAACAAGAAGAGAAAAATACAGTACAAGAACCTCTTGAACTTTTTGGAATGAGAAGTCTGCTGACCTAGTTTATGTTGGCTGACGCCACACAGGGGAATACTCAGTTATTATACACAGCGGATATTTCCACTACTACACTGTTGTGGCTCAGAGGGAAGAGTCTGTCATTCCCAAATGTTTTGATTTCTCAGCTATACAAATGTACTGCTGACAATTCAGAGTTTAGTGGTTGTTACAACCAAAATTTTAGAAATCAGAACTTTACAAGTTGACTTTAATTTTTTATCTAAACTCTCATTTATCTTGCCTGTGTCACTCTATCAACTGTTACCCCAAACATAAACTATCTTTAGTATCCTTTAAAGGCACTCAGTTTCTAGCAATGACCCTCAGTATGATATTTACTCTATAGGCAGGGCCTATACAGTAATATACACTCTATAGAGTAGAGTATGTTTACATATAAGGCGGTGGGTGCAGTCATATATCCTGGCTTTTATAGCCAGACGAAAAAACTTGCAATATCTAACATCTGGAATGCAATATAATTTCTATCATTTTTAGTTGACCTCCCCCCAGGTTTCAGAGGTGCATCCTAGTCATACCATCCACTGACAGTATACACGGTCTGAACTGCTCATGGTATTTACTGTTTCAGCCACTTAGTTGGGATTGGAAAGTTATAACACCAGTTATATAGATCTGAAGACGGATCAAATGTTGATGTCAAACTGCCCTGACAGATCATCTAAAATAGTTTCACCCCTTTACCACTTAATGCTTCGATAGTTCAGAGTTTCATAGCGACCATATGTCTAGCCACACCCATCAAGTTAAGCACTCGCTTTGACAACCAACAATTTAAAGGAATTTTGCACAAACTACTCGCTGAATATGTTAGAAAGAGTGGTTATGCGACTCCGTTAAATAGGATGTACTTGAAGGAGATCCCTTAGGATTTAAACCGTAAATAAGTAAAAATAAGTACTGTAAACTGGGAATTAGAACCAAAATAAAATGGCAAGGTGAAGGTGGATATGAAGATGTGAATTGCCAGTTCCCCCATTAATTATAGGCATGTTGATCTCAGGGAGTCAGTGGTGGCCATTTTCTTTCATTCATTTTTTTAATGTCATTTAAACAACTGATTATACTCTCACTTCAAAAATAGCTTTTTCTTTACTCCTGTGGGTTACAAGAATTTGACACAATAACATAAAATAAACATATCCCCGCTATTCATTATCTAGACTATTAATAACACAAAGTAAGATTTTAAATTTAGGAGTTAACTTCACTGTTTTACTTTACTTGAAATAAGAACATACAGTAAGGATTTTTGGGTGAATAAATGACTTCCATGTCACTGAATTAAACACTGAGACTGCAGAAAATTAACTAAGAATCATTTGTTTAGTTTTGTTGTAGTATGTAGGAGTGATTTAATAATTTTTTGGGTTTTTTTTTTCAAATGCCATAACACTCATACATGCTTTTGGAATTATTTAAGTTATTTTGATACTCTTCAGATTTATTTGTTTATTATGGTAAACACTTGTTGGCCTCCCTCCATACTTCAAATGTGACCCTCAGTGTGACATTTTAGGCAGGCACGACTCTATTTAAATGCATGGTGGTGGGTGCAGTCACACACTGAGTCCTTTATGTCAGTGAAAGGGCAGTTGGACGTGCTTATGGTATGCAATCCTGAAGCGGATGTTTAATGGCGTCCTGAAATTGAACCTTCCTTCTGTAACGGATGCGTCACCCCCATTAGCTAAACAAAATTTATAGTGAATAATTCAAATAGGATAACTCTAATAAGTAGTTTTGGTGTCTGCTGTTGGTCAGAAATGTATACTTGTTTATTTGTTGTTGCGCTGGGGTGAAAAAGACAGCCTGATACTGTAAATAATCATGTAATATTTACTAAATTAGCTAGCAAACAAAACGGTCAGTATTCGAACGTTAGTTACCGTCCGAGGTAGAAAACAACTTCAAAACATCAGCCTAAATAGTTTCAATCATTTTTTTGTTGCCTGTAATTTCAATATAAGTAAATAAATCAAAACCCCTCAAAACTTTGTGTATAATAAACATACATCATATACTTTTTTGAAAATTTATGATAAAAAAAATAGTGCCCGTCCACTCAGCGTAGGTTAACGTCTATACGTTCGATGACTCATAGCACTCAAATCCATCCGCCGCATTCGCTATAGGTTATTGATCAGTCATTTGATAATGCATCGATTTTATTAAACAAGAAAAACAATAGGGTTCTTTAATTGATTACTCGAGCAAAGTAGATAAGTTGAAACGAGAGAATAAACTGAAGATGTGAACATAACAGTCTGAACGACAATAAATGAAGCAGAAGGAATACAAATGCAACCTTACCACATCGGCTTCCGTTCGATTTTCTCACTGTTTGGAAGCGGAAGAAACATTCCAGTTTTCCCCCGTCTGTCTTGATTCGTGGTCTCCTCTTCAGATCAGAGGAAATGGATAATTTAAAAAAATAAAATAAATAAAAAGAAGGCACCAAACTCGGTGTAAAATGAGAGGTGGTTCGTGTGAATGTATATCGGCTAAAAATTAAGTGGTTTCATGTGACTGGCTGCATGATATCCACGCATTCGGCTCTGAATCGTGTTTTCAGAGTTTCGGAGTCTCGCTCAGGCTGAGACAGAGCATGAGAGAGAGGCGTGGAGACACTCTCCCAGCCTGCACAGTCACATCATTGGTTGACAAACAGCAATCAGATGCAAATTCCTAACCTCTGAATCAGCAGGGGCCGGCCCCCCCGGTGTACCCCCACCCCCTGCAGCGGCGTATGACGGTAAAAGCGAGGGTGTGAACTGTGAACGGGCCCGGAGAGAGCTGGCAATCACACCGCCTTACCTACATCTGCTGGATTGCACACATGCATATCAATGCTTAAATCAAAATGAATCTAGAACTGTCATAAAAGATATATATGATATAAGTTGCATGCTCTTTGGTGGCTTTATTACAATGCTGCAAACCAGAGAGAGGAACTTTTGTGGTCATAGTTTTGTAACTAATAAAATGCATGCATGTGAAATAAATTTGAGGCTTCTATAAAAATCCCAATTCTATTTAAGTGTGTTTCTATTATGTATGAAATTGAAAATAAATCACATGTTTGTTTTTATTTAACAACTTACAAAAGCAGAGATATTTCAAAAAACACAAGTGGGTGGAAAAATTCACTAGTTTTTGAGCACAAAACACATATTTTTATAAATTTTTCATTCCAGTTTTAGGAACATTGAAAATTATAAGGGATGCACCCACATGAACTTTTGGGCCGATATCGATATCCAATTTTAATATTGCTGTTTTGGCTAATAACCGATATGAAAATATTGTATATTTTTCTGCTGTTTTGAAAACTTTGGAAAACAAACGGCAGCAAGATGAAATCTAATTTTTATTGTTAACATCTGCCTGTTTTTATTTATCTGACCGAAACAGATATAAAAAAAAAGACTAATATCGACCGCTACCGATGTTAATGCTGATATTGTGACACATTATGATACATGTGTCACACAATGTACAGGTAAAACTGACAACAAAATGGTGCCACAGCACAATGCTGCCACCACCGTGCTTTACAGCTGGCATGATGTTATTAGGTTTCAGAGCTTCGTTTTTACGCCTCTGAACATAATTCCTGTCATTCTGTCTAAATCTCTCAATCAATATGTCTTCTGACATTAAACATATCAGTTAGAGGCATTAATTTTCACCACACAAGCAGCTGGAAATTTTAAATAACTAATTAAGGTTGTGATTTTTAGAAGATCAATTCATAATTGATGTATGTTTTAGATGAAGAATTTTTGTCTTCCAATTTGTGTAAAACAACCCCTCAGCAAGACGTTTGCACATGTAATTTTTGTCATTGTGGCCAAATGACAAGAATTTGGCCACAATATAAAATTGGCCAAAATATTAAAATAGTTGGCCACAACCAACTATTTTAATAAAGGACTCAACCAAGACTTTCTATCTCATCAAATGGTCAAGCTGTTTGGTTAGCTCACATTTTTAGTTGTGCAAGAAAGAAAGATGGTGCCATCACCATGATTAGCAATTGGTGCAATGTTGGTTTCAAAGCCTTTCCCAAATATTAATCTTGTCATTGTGGCCAAACAGATAAACTTCTCATGTCACCCAAAGATAACTTTTTTCTTCCTGTATTTATCTGTTTTGGTATCTTAAATTTTGCAAGAAAGAAAGATGGTGCCGCCACTATGATTGGCAGATTGACAGATTGGCACTTGGCACAATGTTCTTTGGTTTTCAAAGCCTGTTTTGACTCCTCCAAACATAATTCTGGTCATCGCGGCCAAACGGATAAACTTTTTGCTCAACGAACGGTTATACTTTTCTTCAGAATGTATTTATCTGTTTTGGTATCTTCGAACTTTGGTTGTGCAAGACGGTGTTGACTATGGAGCAGGCATCGTCTTCTTTGTTGGGCGTTTCAAATAAGTTTTGACTGGGGACAAGTCTTCCATTTTACGACAACCGTGGTGGTTTTCTGAACATCTCCGCCAATTTCTTTACACAATGTTCAGTTAAAACTGACAACAAAAAGGAACCACAGCACAATGTTGCCACCACCGTGCTTTACAGCTGGCATGATGTTCTTAGGTTTCAAAGCTTCATTTTTACACCTCTGAACATAATTCTTGTCATTCTATCTGTGTGTCGATTCTCTGCCACTTCCCAGGTAGCATCAGAATTGTGGAAACATTCTGATGTTTCCTGATTGCCTTCCTAATCAATGACTGCAATGTGATTGAAAATCGATAATTCTTAAAAGCTGAATCTGCCCCAGAAACCAACTATTTTAATAAAGTACTCAACCAATTCTGCCAAGAAAGAGTGGTCAAAATAACCAACCAGAGTTAAAATGGTAACTTGTTTTCATTGGGGGAAACTGAGTCTTTATTTGATCCTGTAGGAATCTGAAATCAATTATTGTCTCTAAAAGTCACGGTTGTTGTATTTTGTGTCACTGAGTCATAACAAATCCTTAAAATCCTCTGATAAATATGACATTAATGGCCATCATGACTACAGATAAATATAGAATAGAAGAAGCAGAAACAGGGTTTCAGCATAAACATGTGAGAACTTTAAAGCAAAACTCACTTCCCAAAAAGTATTTCTAGCGCATCAAGGATTCAGAAATAAACGGACGCAAAGTTAAAAATAATTAGAAGAGGAATATTCTGTTGTCATTTGAGAGCCAAAAGTTTTGGTTGGTGCTTTAAAATTCCCACATTAAATATCTGATAATATGTTATCTGTTCTATTATAGACTCAACTGTTAAATAATAAAACAATTTTTCTTCATATTGTCGCCCAGAAACTTTTTTGATTGAATTTTGAATAGAAAATAAATAAGATTTTCTTTACAAAGAAAGAAGCGAAAAAATAATACAGTTTTAAAGTAAATTTAGGAATCTCCTTCAAGGAGAAGGTTTGATATTTGCAACTTCAAGTTAGTTATGGTGCATTTAATGTTTATATATTTATCTTGGATGTGCACTGTGTTTACCATTTTTATAATATACATTTAGAAAACAATACACAGTTTAAATGCATTGGATATTTCACTGGTCAGATTGGTTTAATTCATCTCGATCGTTCAGGGTTTTGTTTTAATTCACAGATCTTCACATCTGTCATTTTGCGAATGCGAGGGCGGTGTGGAGAACTCACCTGAGCTCTCGCTTTATCTGACCTTTTGGTTTCAGAAGCGGCGTTCTGAATGGATGAGTCAGAGCGAGATCGATCTGTCATTAGCACTAAACAGAAGATTGTTTGATGTTATCGACTGCTGTCAATTTCTGCCGCTATTTGACAGAGACGAAGAAGACTCAGCAGGAGAAATAGGAGGGAAACTGCAAGCAGTGCTGTTTGTGTTTCGTTTTTTTGTTTTATAAGTTAAACTTTGGACTGAAAATGGATTGAATAGAGGTGTTTGATTCATATCAAATGAATTTTATCAACATTATAGATGTTAAGTTTGCTCAAATTTGTTTGTTCATTCTTCAGTTAAATTTGGTTTAGTCACAAAGTGATTTCTCCTGATATATAACAATTCGCGCTGCTTTTGACAGTTGGCGGTTGCTGCAGCAACCAGTAACTGACAGCCCGCCGTCCTCCATTTTCTGTTGGCGTTTGTAACTGTGTGGCAGAAACTGATGGACTGATGGGACCAACAGCTTGACTTTCTCTTGTTAAAACAAATACAGGGAACCCGAATGTGTCTGGATCCGAGACGAACAAAGATAGGTTACAAATGCAACAGGTTTTGTTTTATTCCCCCCTTAATTAAACTCAATTTGAGGATTTTAGTGCAAGACAGCAAGACAGTGGCAGCATTCATGAATATGTTGGTGAAATGAGGATCCAAGCAAAGCTCTTCCACTTTCCCAACAACTTATTTTATTCATTAATAAAAAAGTAAATCCAGGGCTGTGAGTGCTGACTGTTGTGTTTGCCCCATGCAGCTGTCGACTCAAATGAAGAGCTGGAGATATCCTCACGCAGAAAACCAATCCATGGGATGAAACGGGATCCATGTTAGTTTCCCAGCTCTCAGTGACAGATGAAATTAAAAATCAAATGGGGCTCTGTGGTGATGACAACTGCAATTTCACACTTGATACCAAAATAATTAAAGATGACGGATGCTTTTCAGCTCAAAGCCAAGGGCGTGGCCGTGGCTGAAAAGTGACACACGCACGATGACACGGCTATTAAAATGAGCCCAGGTGGCAACATATAACACACAAGGCATGACCTTTCATTTTTAGTAGTTGCACAACTCAGCAGAATCTAATCTGCTTAAATTAGATGCATATTGATAAAAAGCTTCCTCTAATAAGTCCTAAATGCAAGGATGGATTGCATTATGTCGGCTCTTAATTTTTTAAAATCCACATATAGCGATACTTGTTACACATGAAGAAAATAATTCGCTTATTTCTAAATTCTGCTTTTATTAAAGTTGCTGTTGAGCTCACAAAATGAGCCAATCACACCAAACACTATAAATTTTGAAAAAAAGGAATCAAATTTCTGCCGTTTATGTCAGGTCATGTCGTCTCTCTGCAGTCATAAACATGTTTGTTTGGAGATCCACCTTGCTGCGTCAGCAAAACAGTTTGTTATTGGTGTTTTGGTATCATCATTTTTGCCCTTTTGTTATTATTATTATTATTACTACTGTTTTTATGAAGTTGCTGATCTTCAAAAGTCTCTAGTGGGAAACAAAAGCTGCTACCTGCACACTAATCCAACTGGAATTTAAATAATTTATCAACAACGATGCACTTTCTGTCTCATCTGTCTTTTAAAACATTGATGTTAAAATGGAAAAAAACCCCAAAACTACTTTTAAGAGGTGGCACTGACTGGAGTCTGGTTCTGTTGCCAAAATAAAGGCTGACAATTGGAAGAAGTCTTTTTAGTGCACTGCCGCCATCTAGCGGGGATGTTGGAGAACAACATTTTTTAACTCTTGTAACTTGTTCATATTTTGGATACTCTGTTCCTGGGTCTGGTGGTGGAGTGGATGTATTTTATGGTTGAAATTCAATGCAGACAAAAAGAGTTTGCATTAACACACAAAAGAAGATGTTCACTTCAACTACGACTTTTAACTTTGATAGAAAAACCTTCTAAGAATAAAGGTGCCACTCGTTTGTTTACTATATATGACAAAACATATTAATTTAAAAAGAACATATTTAATGTAACGTTTTATATCTTTTAATTTACCTTTAAGCCTTTAAGATAAGTCCATTTATGCGAACAAAATACACTTCTGTCTCCTTCCCACTTCACTTTCATTATGCAACTAGTGTTTGCAATTATTTTACATGAACTATAATATTTATTAAACTGTGCTCAATAATTTTGTTCTTTAAGGACGGTGCAAAATTATATTCATGTAAACTGATGTCACTACACATATATATGTTATCCAATTAGTATGAAAATATCATCTCTGATAAAGGTTTTCTGAAGCGATATTAGAACGATGCCCCAAAATTCCCACTAGATGGCGCCAGTGAGCTAAATTGTCAGAGAAATGTCAAACTGCTATAAAGTTAAAATCCGTGACTCCTTGAAGTAAAATAAATTAACTTATTATACATAGCGTGCTTAGAATCTGGTTACATCTAATTTATTATTATTGCTTTTTACTTTATTATTTTTACAAGTTTTTAAGATTTTACACAGCAAAATGTCCTGGATGACATCATCCGTGCTAATTCTACTCAAATCTAAGTTTGACTGTAAATGGAAGAAATATCTAATTAAAATCAGACCTTTATGTTTAAAACATTGAATTTATCATTGACTTTATATCCTGTGCAGTTATGTTTTGTGTATGCATGTATTATTTAAGACATTACGGCTTTTTAGTATTTCAGAATTGATTTATTCTCCCGAACATTTAAAAATATTTACCAAACATAAGCAGACAAGACTGTGCATTGCAGCACCTCTGTACAGTTTGTACCATGACACCATAAATAAAAATCTATAAACATAGTTTACATACAAATGCTATTTTGAGATCCATTAAAGACAACAAAAATAATCAGTATACAACTTTTACAAAGAGATATCCCCTCATCTCTTTATCCTTTACAGCCCAGTGAAAAAAGCTTTACAGAGCGCCAAAAAATGCTTTTACATTTTCCATGTAGGTTTATATACATGAAGAAAATAACAATACAGTTTTTTTTACATCTCAGTAACCTGCAATCAAGGCCTTTATTCTGTGATGCACCAACACAAAATGTTAAAAACATGAAGAAAATAAACTTATCAGCATTTTGCCATCGAACTCTGAATCATTTCTTTCAAATTAATCCAATACCTTCTTCACATCCAGACTTTTTGGATGTAATTAAACATTTACAATTTGATAACTGATGAACACTCCTGGGTTTTGTACTGTTTGGTCAGACTAATAGCCACATTTTGACATTATTAAACTGTAATATATTTTATGAAGAGTCCGTTCTAACTCTCTCTGGACATAATTAACCACATCTTAATATCGAGATTATGTGTTCTGAACGGTCAAACTGATTTATTACTGATCCTGAACAGGATGAAATTGTTGCAAAGACAGAATGCTGGAGGTACTTTGAGGCACCAATGTGTTGAGGAGCTAAAAGTAAATAAAGATGAAATCTGGCATATCAAAAACTGTAGATCACTGAAGTACAACTGTTTGATGAGGTGAATATTTAATTATTTGCTGGTTTTATTCATTGAAGTCATAAGTGCTAATTTGGTCAAACTATGACTCAATTCAGACATGATTTTTGATGCTCTGAAAGTCTATGCTTTAAGGATTTTAACAAATTAGGATTGTTAAAATCCTAATTTTAACAATTAGGATTTAGTAAATTGAACAAAACATCGACTCAAATGTGAAACATCAACAAAGATGCCATTACAGATATTATTTTTCCTGGTGTTTCTGTACTACTGGCCACTCATCTAGTTTTTCTATTCAGCTCGTAAGAACTACGTTACCCATGAATCCTTACTGAATGCTTCTTTCCACTTCAGCCTGTTAAATGCCAGTCACTTAACCAGCCTGAAGAATAAATGAAAACAAATATCTGAGGAAACACAAGCAACACAGAAAAACCTGCAAAAATATAAAATAACAAAAACTGTCTGTACCTCAGAGTTTTATGAAACATCAGCTGCCTGACACTACAGTCCTTAAGAATGATCGACGTTAAAGGTGAATGTCAATAAATTAAAATATAAAAGAAAAAAAAAAAATCTCATTTAAATAAAAAAAAAAAAAGCCCAATTCAGGAAAGATTTATTACACGCAGAATCATTTTAGTTAATTTAGTAAATTTTGGTTTTCCACCAAAACCCAAAATTCAGTATCTTAGAAAATTTGACCAATTAAAAACTCAATTCAGAAATGTTTTATAATAGTTTAATTTATTAAGATCCACCTGTACAGATTAATTTAAATAGCAAAAGTTCATTTTTTATAGATGGCGAGTCATTTTGGTGACCAATATCTGCAGAGTTCAATAAACAACTCTTGACAAAAATTACATTTTGTTGTTTTAAAATGTGCAAAATTGATGCCGACTACAGTAGAAAAAATAAAGTAACACAAAACATTCTAAAGCAGCTTTAGTTCAGGATTTAAAGAAAAATAAATCCAACTGCGGTGTTAACAAATTCCAATAACCTGTAAAAAGAAGCTTAAATTTAAAGTATTAAATTCAGATTTAATACTTTAAATTATTTGCTGTATTCATTAACGGTAAAATTTAGTTTTCGTTCTTTATGTTTGCTAAACCAAAAGGCACATCACAGGGCCTTTCTAGAAACTGGTGATCTACGTTTTACAATGACACATCTGGACAACAAGTTGTGACATCCTTGCTCAACAGGGGGACAGGACAGATGCGTGAGAGGTCACTGACCTTTGACCTCACTCTCCACTTAAAGCTCTAAACGCGCTGCGTTCTCAAACATCCCTTTATGATCGATCAGCAGGGTTTTGTTTTCTATTTAAAATGTAGCTCAAACTATTCTAGTTGTGGGAATATTTACAAGCATCAACGTTTGCAAAGAAACAATGGAAAACAAACAGAACACCTTATTTTTATTATTATTAGGTATTTTTCTTCATCAGGCACTTGCATGAATGATGCTGGAGGCGTAAACCAAGAGAAGTTTACTTCTCGTACCTTCAGACTTTCAGAAACTCCAGTTTGATAAAGATACGCTTTTCTCTAAATGCTCCACATTATTTAGAAAATGTTTTTGGACCATACTTTTGTATTTTCCTACAGGCATGTTTATAAAGAACTAATTCAGAACAGAAAAATAATCAGACACTAAAACGTTTGTTTCTAAACAACAAGTCAACTGAAATTCAATACATTTGGCTGTTTTTTTTGACCTGAATAGGTAATCATCACCTTAGTCAGGAATTAGGGGACAGAAGAGAAAAGCATCATCTGTTGAAAACAATATTTAAAACCTGGAAACTAAAACCCATATTTCGACCAAAAACACCTTAAATGTTCACGTGAAACCAAACTGCTTCAGTCTCCAACTGGACTGTAAATGGCTCATTTTAACAACTTGAACCTTAGTTAAATCATAACGAGAGACAACGCTGAGATATAATCTGCCTCCATTTTGTAAAGTATTTTCACTGAAGACAGTTTGTTTCTCCTCATAAAACAAATGCCTCAAGAAGAAAAACGACAACCCTACAGATAAAAATCCAAGTTGGTTACAGATGCAACGTGACCAACTTTTGGATGTTGTTTGAAAGGTTACAGATTAGAGATGCAACAATCAATCTGACAGGGATTAGATATGTCTATTGTCCTTTATCAGCTCTAAGAAAATGAATCAAAACTAAGAACTCCCAACAGAATATGTGTTATTATGCACTTTTTTGGGTTTAGTAGAAATCAGATGAAAGTTTGAAGCTAGAGACTTCAGATTATTCAGAATAATCTTCATTTTTTAGAGATTTTAGAGACTGATTGCTGCATCTCTCTTTCCAATGACAAACAGCGGCTACTTGTGGAAGACAAACTAGATGTTTTCAAACTGCGGCACGTCGTCGTGTCTGATTATTGTGGCTCAATCTCTTGTCAAAATGTCTGAAGCTGCTGATTTTGTTTCCCCAACAGTCATCAGCATCTTAATAAATAAAAACGAGCAGCAAGGCTGTAAAGAAACATGCCGTCTAAACATGGAGGGACGCGGAGAGGAAACTTCTCTGGCACGTCCCAATCGGCTCGTCTCATTTTTTTCTTTTTTTTTTTTAATCCCCGACAAACAGCACTTGCCTTCAGGCTCAGTCTGGAGCAGGAGAGAGAACCTGCTGCTGCGAGGCCCGAGCGCCTCCGTTACACCACGAACTGGTGGTTGCTGCTGTGGTTTGCCGTGTAGGCCTGCCGGCTGTACTGGAAATGGTCGGTCAGAACGTTGTTCCAGTTCTGCTGCTGTTCGGAGCCGTAGAAAGGCCCCGACCCGTTCGCCTGCGTCTTCTCCAGCATCGGGTTGTCAAAGGTCAGGAGGTCCTGCGTGCTGGTGGGCAGCTTCTTCTTCTGCTTGTTGGCATCGTACTTAGCCTGATGACAAAGGAACAAATGAGAAAGTTTGAATAAAATCATTTCTTATGAAGCCAGTCTGTGCTAAACTGAAACTAAACAACCTGGGAGAATCATGGAAGAATAAATAACATCAAAGTCATGCTGGGCGATGCCGTTTAAAAAAAAACGTATCTGATTTTTTCAAAACTTTTAGTCTTTTAATTTTAGTCAAATTTTTTTTCTACAAAAGAAATTGCAATTTTTACCAACCTTACTTGGACATGAAGCACTAAATGACTGATGAGCAATTGTTTACAGAGACATCGTAATCTATTTTTTATGGTTATGGTTGTGGCAATTCTCATAAAACTACTACTTCATTCTCCTAATATCATGACTTTGTTTTGTAACAATACAGAAATAAAAAAGTCATAGTCTGGCTCTAATATTCAAAGCCCAAATAAACAGAAGCTTTAAAAGATGAAATTTATTGCCCAACCCTACTGAGAAGTATCGAGTGTTAGGATGAAATCTTAAAACATTTCTCCTAACAGGAGTTTAATCTTTGCATTTGAAAGTTATTCCCCTAAATTTTTAAGTCTCTAAAGAAGCTAAATGTCAGCTAAACAGGACAAACGTGTGAAACGTTAAATGTTATATTGATCATACATGATATAGAGGTTGATTATTGATTATATTGTTACTGAATATGACTGAATGAGATGCACCTGTACGGGAAAGACTCACCTTGTTGTAGAGGAAAACCCCGAGAATAGCCGTCATCATACCCAGCACGTTGGTGAGCGTGACCGGGTTGCGCAACATTAGCAAAGATATACTGATGACCATGATCCTCTTGGTGGCGTTGGCGACGGCGTAGCTGAGAGGGCTGACGAGGTTCAGAATACTGAAAGCGATGACGTTCTGGGCAAAATTACAGAAGCCGCTGATGAGGAGGAGGAAGAAGGTGCCGGTCCATCCCGAAATATCCGACTGAAAGGGAGGCAGAGAATCCCTGTTTTAGGCTCATTTTATGATTAACTCCAAAAACAAAACAAAAAAATTTCTAGTATTGTTACTCACCAGATCCCCATTCACAAGAAACACAGAGAAATCCACCAGAACCCAGGTGGGAACCATGAAGAACATGGCGTTAAAGCCCAGGACGTTCAGGAGCCTCAGGTGATGCACACCTGTGTCACGCAGCACCTTCAACAGAGAGGAGGAAAAAAAACTCCTTAAAAAGAATAAAACAAGGAATAAAACACAAAACTGCTTTAGTAAACAGTGAAACCATTTCTCTTTCATCATTATTAAGGATTTACTGACCTACTAATCTCCCATGTTTTGCTGTAAAGTAACTTTTAGGTCAGTTTTATTCCAAGTGATTGAAGATATTTGCATAAGAAAATAGACAAAAGAAATGCAATTGTTTTCAAGTCAAAAATAATTTATTATCCCTTCATTAATCCCAAAGGGACATCGAATTAAATTTGCAGTTACAAACAGGACTAGTTGAAATGCTCATATCATCCCTTTAAATGAACTTTTAAATTAGAATAAAACTCTCACATTTCACAGTGAACTAATGAAAGTAACCAAGTGTCAAAATATTACCAAAAAGAGTTTAAAACCGGATTCTTTCTGTTTCAGCTGAACCTTAGTGTTGATTTAATCTTCATGCTGAATATGAAGAAGCCTCACCTTTTTAGAGAAGATGTTCTGCAGAGAGAAGCAGAGCGTGGCAGCGAGAGCGCTGATTAATCCTGAAACGTCAAAGGAAAGCTCGGTGACGGTCGCCAACAGCACGCCACCGATGATCGGGATGAGAGACACGTAGACCTGCAAAACCAGATCGGGTCGGAGAAAAGAGTCAAGATCTGAACATAAATCAATAACAACTAACTCCTGTGCTAAGCCATGTTTCATTTCCTACTGCAAGTGTTCAGGATTTCTCAGCGACTCCAATAAATGATGCTTAAACAAAATGGTTCTGATAATTAAAAGTACAATTTCTTTGTTGTTGTTTTTTACAATTGGACAGTTTAATTTCTAATGATCTATGCCACAGTTAAATTAACATTTGAATACTGTGAAGTATAGGTTCGTCAGGCTAAATGTTGCTGAGCGATGAATTGTTCCAACAATTATTGCAATAAATGATAATATTGTTGTTTTAAGACTATTGTAAAGTAATGGTCTGGTAATGTACTGGTAATGGCTTAATAATGCAAATTCGCCTCTCAAAGATCTTCAGTTAGCTTTAGAATTTGTTCACAACATATTTTATTTTATTACACGCCACCTTTTCGCAAAACATGTGGGATAAATGATTACTGCCAAATAAAAGGGAAAAAAAATTAAATTAAAAATTTTTTTTTTTAAAATGTGAATGGAAAAAGAAATAAAATGATTAAATCCTAAATACGTACAGATATTTCATCATCAGGGCTTGTTTTTCAAAATAATTTAGACTCAAAACTAAAATGAATTAGTTAAAGACTGTTTATTACCTTCAAGAAACAGTAAATTAATCAAAACAACAAAAAACGAGCCAGAAATTGAAGAGGCATTTTAATGCATCAACTGTATTCGAGAAATGAAGCTCTTTTAAACGATTTTTCATAATCCACGTAATCCTTGTGATGAATGTTAGAGAATAAGAAGCACAGAAACCCAAACAAATTTTTCCATCCACCAGGGACGACACCTCACCGGGGGAAACCATCATTACAGACACCAGATCATTTGCATAGTCCTGAGAAATGCTCATGAGAGACCAGCTTTATTTTTCATGAGATGCACCTGTCACTAAACTCAGCCTGAAACTGAGAAAACACAGATTTAATAAAAAAGAAAAGCTAAATAACACACCATTATTTATTGATTTAACAGCACTGTGGTTCAAAAAGAGAAAAAGGTTGAAATCTGAATGTTTACTGCTGAGAGATTCTTTCACATGAACAGAAATGTAAAGAAAGGTAAACTCCTTTCCCCTATTAGTGAAACCACTTTGTCTCAGCGCTGAACTGCAAAGTAAACATAACACCCTGATGTCAGACACATAAATCTAGTTCCTGTTTAACACACAGAAATGTTCCTTCATCAGAATGGGAAACTGAGGAGCATCTCAGAGCTGACAAATATCAGCTTCATTTCAACTGCAGAGCTGGAAGTCAGAGGAAATGCTCGACTTTGTCAGAAACTGTGTAAAGATGTTTTATGTTTAAAGTACAAGTAAAGAAATACAACAGCAACGCAAAAAAACTAAATCTTACCAAGTATTTATGGTCTAGTTTGTACTGAAAATATGTCAGTACACTTGAAATTAGACAAAACTAACTCAGCAAGATACAGGTGCTTGTTTTTAAAAAAACAATTTACTAACATTGGTGAAACGTATTAGTTCCGCTGGCAGATTATTTCACTAATAACATGAAAAATGTGCTGTTATCAGTGAAATAATCTGTCAGAGAAACTAATACTTTAATACTTTTTCATCAACACAGAGAAATATTGGACTTAAAACAAGATGCTGTATCTCACTGAAAAGTTAATTGAAAGTTCTTTTTATCTTATGTCAAGGGCACCAAGATATTTACACCAATAAATATCTTATTTTGCAGTGCAAAACTAAGTTTATTTAGAGGTTAGGAGTAAAACAGGATTATTTGGTTTTTTCTTTCTGCGCAACTTCACTGCAGAAAGAGCTGGCTGGCCTTTAAATGGTCACTGGTTGCCGTGGTTACCCGCCATTTTACCATTAGCCAGCATGCTATCACAGTACAGAGAACCAGGAAATGACTCAAAAACATATCTATATGGCTTTTTGGTGTGTAATGTGAGAAAACTCTGTAAACAAAGACATGATCTAACGGACTACACACCAAACAAATCCCAGAACGTAATGATGAGAAATAAGAGCCTGATTTTAGTCAGCAGTGTGAAAACGTTCCAGTTTCACCTGATCTGGAAAGATGAAACAGTTTCTCAAAGATCACTCATTTCCCGTCTGGATGATGAGTGAGATATTGATTACATTTGAATAATTTGAAAATATGAGTGTTTTAGTTTTATATACATGAAACTAAATATACATTGGAGGGAAAAGTTATTATATCACTGGTCTTTCACTTTTAGATCTCAGGGATTTTTTTTTTACAAGCATTTTTGTCTCTGTGTTGATGAAAAAAATGTCAACAGAAAATATTCACCTCATATAGGAAAATTTAAAGTTTCTTCTCAGTCCAAAGTCAGTGAATTACAGTTTGGTAATTGATAAACTATTGATTTTATGTGATTCTCAGCCTTGTCTGCAAAGTGGCGAAATAACTGATGGATGCAAATGTGGATAAAAACATAAATATTTAAAATAAACTTGATTCCATAACATTGTGCCACAGAGAAGCAACTTTAAAACTTTTGGATTGTTTTATATGATCCAATTAAATGTCACTTTTCATGTGAATACCAGTTTCAAGCTGAAATCCTGAAATAACTAACTCTTTATGATTTTATTTATATGTTATATATGTTATAATGGATTCAGTTTATGTGCTACCCTTTTCTATAATAAATAAAAACACAAGATGGGGCACATAGGATGGGGAAAATAAGCTTCTATAAGCTTATTTTTATTAACTTTTATCCAAAAAGTTTTATCCATTTTTTATTCAGCATAAAAAAAAAATGAATAAATCAAAGGTCATAAATCTCCTAACGCCATACAGGCTGTAGAGAGTTGGGGTCTTTATATTTTATGTTATTTTCACTCCGTGGTCTGTTTTAACCACCAGTTTGGATGCTACAACAGCTTGTGGTCACTGAACAGTTTTTCTTTTTTTTTTAAAGGGAACGATCCATTTGAAAAAACGAAAAACAAACAAAAAAAAAAAACAAAAAAATAGAAAAATCCCTCCAGGTTTTAATGCAGTGTGGTGTGAGACTCCAAACATCATATTGACTTAACATCTTTTTTCCTCTTCTACAAAGATATTTACGATGATATCCTGACGTCTGTTGGTAAAGCTGAACTACTGGTTCACTCAGCAGAAATTCCTCAGTCTTTACTTTCATTTGAGAATCAACCTACGTAAAGCCTCCTAAATGTCAGATATAGAATGCAGGAGCTGATGAGGATGACCTCTGACCTCCTGGAGAATGCCAGTGACGGAAGCTTCAGCAGGCGGCTGCAACATGAGATGCAACAGAGGCACAGTAGGCTCGCTGTGCCACATCACCGCTGCCGAGTCGCAGCCTGAAACAGAGCAGGACTTGTGCTGCGTCTTATGCGCCGGACCTACTCACCTTTGTAGTTTGCTTCTCCCTCATTATAATTCTCGACAGCAGCACCACCCATATTGGCATTGTGGCTTTGACTGTGAAAGAGACAAAAGGGGGGAAATGGGACGGTGTCAGTTTTAAAAAGAATAAGAACTGTGGTTCTGCAGCAGGGAGAGAACGAACCGATTACATCTGAGCTGTAAAAAGTTAATGGCAGGTCAGAGCTGGGTGCACACCTCTGTCAAATAACACAAAACGTCAGTCACTGAGTCACGCCTTGACAGCAATGCGTCATATTTCCACCGACTGAGAAGAATAAATGGATCCTAAACAATGTCGAACAACCAGATTCACTGCACAGTTCTTATAATAGGAATTAGGACTATATATATTTGGATTTATTGTCGCAAAAAATACAGTTAATGTTAAAAAAAACCCAGATTAAATTTACATTTTTACTTTTTCCTCTACAGTTTTTTCCATAAGAGCAAACATATCAATAAATTGAAAAATAAAATCTGATTAAATAAAGCCTCTATGTCCAATTTAGTGATTTAAAACATTTCTTAAATTAGCTGGTGATTGTGGCATTATGAATGCTTTGCCTTGCAATTACTGTAAAAAACTAATCCATAGTTCTTTATCATAATTTTCATTGTTATCATAAAAAATTACAATAGATTTTTCCCTATCTGTTAATCAACTTGAACAATTTAGTTTAAAAAATAAAAATAGAACAAAAATCAGAATAAAGACACATGTTGTCATGCAAAAATAGGGACTTCAACATGTAAAACCTTCCTTATTTTTCTTGAATTCAAAACAAAGTCAAAGAAAAAATAAATCAGTTTTTTTTCCTCTTATGTTTTCTAGTTTTAAAAATGGTCAAAATCAGAAAAATCTTATATAAAATGCTTATTTGCTAGAAAATGGCTGATAGTGGAATCTCTAATGGAAAGACAATGTAACATAAAATATTCAGAAATAACACACAACTAACTAAAATGAGATAGAATTTCAACATTGAATAAGGAAATGTCACGGCCATGTTAATCACAGAGAAGATGGGTGATAATATCAGCAACAATGGTTATATGTCATGGCAGCATATTATTTAAAAACTGTAGTTAAACAAGAAACAAAAAACTAAATTAACAAGCAACTTAAATGAACATGATATCGCCATTGAAACTGTCCACACTGAAGATGAGGAGTAAAATGTCATAAAATGAAAAGATCAGTGGAGGGATAAAGTGAACTAGAAAAATTCTGGCCCTTGACTCATTGGCTTTCTAACCATATGGTCGCACAGAGATGTAAAGAGGAGATGCAAAAGCAAATGAGGTGGATTAGCAGTGCATGCCAACAACTGACGGTGTCTTCCTGGACATATAATAATGAAATATTGTCTCTGATGTCCAGATACTGAACTGTTATGTTAAGACAGTGAAAAGCAACAGTTTTCAGTCAGAGGCCTCTTTAGATTCACTGTTAGACTGACTGCTACAGGAGATCCTTCCTTGCCCACATTGTTATCAACCACAAAGACTCTTTGAAGATACTTGAATAATATGAGTTGCATTTAAATAGAAAAAATTACAACAACATAATTATAAATCAGCAATATTCAGGTTGAGAAAACTATTTTCCTAATCTTTTTTCAATATCAAACTTACAACACTAATGCACTAGGTAAATATCCCTTTCACAGATAATATATAATGTTTATGGTGTCTTTTTGATCTACAAATGGCTCCTTATAAACTGTAAGTTTGTGGCTACAGTCTTTTGTTTCTTTTGTTGGTCCACAACCAAAAAAAAAAAATCATGTTTTTATTGTTCTTCCTTTACTGAATTATTCAAGAGTAAAACTTAATATACAGAAGCAAAAATAAAAAGCAGGGTGTAGTAAAACTACTCCTAAAAGAAATATTTTCTTCAAGAAAGTTAATAAAGTAACTTATACCCACTTTTGCATTTAATGTATCATTTTACCAGTGAATCGGGGCATTTTCAGGATCAGTAACAGATACTCAGTTACCCTGAGTTCAAAACTGAAGACGCACGCTACTCCTCCCCCTTGACGTATTTCAGCTTTAATTCAGATGGCTAGCAAGCTAACAGCTGGTATTTTACCTAAAATTACTGTAAAAAATACAAAAGTACAGTCAAATGTTGCATTTTAAAAATAATTAGTGAAATAAAAGCTTTTCTGATTGGGATCTACGTGACGCTGCGGTCTGCCAGACTCTTTAAATGCCCTTGTCGGCAGTTGGCCAGCCGTTAGCCGCAAAGCTAATATCAGCTGACGCTAGAGACACATCATCAAGTTGCCCCGGATAACAGGTTCCAGCTGGCCGGATTTAACATTTTACACTCACCTGTGTGTGCATACGAAACGGGCACCTTCCATATGCTGAAGTGAGCCGAAACGGACGCGAAGTATTTTCCGAAAGCCAAAGGGAGGATGTACCACCGGTAGTACCTGCTCGGCAGTTCAGTTTTGGGGACTCCCCATGCCCTCAGCAGCGGCGGGAGGAAGACGACAACGGAGATGATGTGGAATAGAGAGACCGTGACGGGATACGGGAATCCGTTGAGGATTATTTTGTTAATAACGTTGCCCCCGGAGCTCACCGTGTACCAAAACACACACAGGACAACTATCCGAATCCCTTCCCCGACCGGGGTCCGCGCCACCGCAGCCATCTTTCTGCGCGGAGTGACGAGTCACCACCGGTGTGTGTAGTTGTACCGGGGCGCAGTAAGCGCCGTCAATGAATGAAGCGTTCTCTTTCCGGTCTCAAGTTTCAAAATAAAAGAAACTACAACTGCATTTCAAGAATGTACGACAAATTTAATTTTTTCTTAAAATAAACTTATTTTCTGAAAGTTGAATTACACAGCTTTACATCATGAGATTGTCTAAAAATCACTAAATAAAAATGGATCCATCCCAGTATTTACAAGGACAGACGAACAAATTATTCAAGATTTTTTAAAATCTAAACAAAAAGGTCTGTCAATAAGTTATTTTACGTTTAATTTAACTCATACATGTAAATTACAACATCTACTATAAAAAACTTTTTTATTATATGGCTAATTATATGTGGTTAGTTACATTACCCATCTTGTCAACTTGTTTTGTCAGGTTTTCATGACAGTAAATTGGAGAAAGAAACAAAACATTCATATCTATTTTATTACAAGAATGGTACATGATTTAATTTTTAATAAGTCCAACCTGAAAGCCTAAAGTATAATGTATACCAGAGAGAGACAATTTTAATTGGTATTTAGAAGAATGGGGCAAGTTACATTTATTACTGTTGAATCAATCAATTAGAAACACATATAATTAAGAAATCTGTAAACAGTAAGGAATAATCATGGCAGGCAGTATGTATGCGGTTAAAACCTCTTACTCTGTGCTAGATCTGGCTCTTAAATCATTTTAACAACAAACATTCGTTGGGACTGATGTTTTAGCTTTCTTACCAGATTAAGCGATCATCTTCCCAAAATACTTTGAATAACGCAATGGCAAGACATGTCGTTTATATTTGTGACTGTTTTAACAGAGTATCTACAGAAGACTCGTAGAGGCCCTCTACCTGCCATGCTGGATTATTTTTTATGTCATACAAAGATGCATCATGTTTGAGATGTGGCTAAAGATATCTCCCTGGTTGTGCTTCTCTTTCTCTCAGATTTTGTGAATTAATCAGACAGTTCCCAAAAACACAAAAAACAATGAAATTATCACCTGGCCTTCTACAGTTTTTTTTTTTTTTTTTAAAGCACAACAATCTTAGTTAATCTAAGCTTATGTTAATAAATATAGTAAGCATTATTCTTGCTTTCAGGAAATAGAAAAAACTGACCTGAAAAAATGAAAGGTTTAGTTTCATTGAATGTCGGTAAGGAAGGAAAAAATGGTAGACTTTGTATATAATGGATGCAAATTTCAACTACAGATAATGATGACAGGGTTTTGAGGTAATTTGCATGCAGAGCAAGCAATTGAGATAAGATCACTTAGGCTGGTGTCCAGACTTTGTTCTGCACAAGTCGAAATTGTCAAGTTTAAAGTATCTGCAGCTCACAAACCTATACACATGCAAAAATATATATTTTATTATATTTATGAGTCTCTTTTTTCTTTTAAAACACTTGAACTTGTCATGGTTTTTGGAAGGCTTTTTGTCCACATGCAAAATGAAAAGTGAAAAACGTTTTATTGAATAAATAAAGTTATGAATGAATGGGTCTTGTGTGTTTTGTTTTGTTTTGTTTTTTTACTGGAGACTTGGGGAAGACAGGAACACTTGGAAGCAGAGTAATTAGGGAGGTGAGTGGGCAGCGGAGCAGTCACAATAGTGCTGGTGAAAACAATCTGGTTCTTACTGGTGATGAGGATGATGGTCTGCCAGGAGGGGGTGGAAGAAACTGATAGGATCCGGGCTTGGGCTTGATGCAGCTCCAAGACTCCATCTGGTGGAGAACCTGAACAAGTGGAAGGAGATGGAAACCCAAAACCCCGACTCCCAACAGACCTCACTTTATTTAGAACACAACTCAGTGGATTGTTATTGTCCTACTTATAATAAAAAAGAAACTGAAAGCAAGTAAAACATGATTAGTAAAAGACAAAAACTTTGTGTTGCGTCAAACGCTTTCCATTTTAAAACATATTGTAATTTATTTGTGAAAACATACATCAGTTGCCTGGTGTAGTGGGACATTTGTAATTCGGTTGAACTTGAATGCTCTTAACTAAAGCTGTACAGTTGCAAATGAAACAGTCCCAATCACAACAGCATGAGAATAATTTTGGACAAATTAAGTTTTAAAGTATCTGTGTGTTGTTACATACGGTTATCAAATGCCAATAAGAAAACAGGATATTTTACAAAATGAAAATACAAAACAAAAGCTGAATAGAACATCCAGCACAGATAAGGTATAATTTTCCTAAAATTTTCCCAACATTTCACATTTTGTAGACTTGATCAATTAATTTCCTTCCGAGCTGAACCAAGTTTCAGTCCAGGCAGACGTAGGGCAATATGTTCAGTCTGCTCTCATCTCCGTGCGGATCTAGAGAGATGCACTCCGTCCAGTTGTACCAGTTACCTTTGGTGTCATAACATCCGTTAACTCCGGACCAACGCTGTCTCTGTAATCGGTTCAGGTCTTCACTGCTGATTTCTCTACTAACTCCAGGTAACTCTTTGACATGATGGTCTGATACCAGTATGGAAGTTTCTGTGGTATTCCTCTTCTGGTGATCCGCTCTTTTGCAAACCTCTGACATGAAAAGGTTGGCTCCAGCTGTGTGTGCACCAGACGACGACAGGATGTTGCTCTGCTGGGTGAGGTATGACTGGATTATTTCGCTCCTTGACTGTTCTTTCCAGTGCGTCTGCTGGAAGGGACTGGGAAGAATGGGTTGATTCGGCTTCAGCTGGAGTTCAGAGACTTCCTGTTCTTCGGAGGACTCCTTAGGGCAGATGCGTTTAATTTGTCCTGTTAATGGATCAAATGTGATCCTTCTGTCTTTTAACCTCACTGGTTTGCTTTTGTCTTCTGTAGTTGGACCATTCAGGTTCACAACATAATTTTTACCCCTGTATTTTTCTCTTTTTATTTTCACAGCATCATTAGTAATAGTCTCATCATCCAAACTTGAAGTCCTGCTTTGAAACTCCAAATTTGCAGACCCTGAGTGGTTTATGTGAACATTAAGTGACTGAGCAGATTCCTCCGCTTTCACACCTGGATTTCCACTAGTTTGCGTTTTTTTTATAATTTTTTTATTGTCTTGCAGACAATCAGGGCTTCTAGGTTGATGTTTATCCCATCTAACCTGCTGTTGCATAAGCATGTTAGGAGGGTTGCTATACACAGAGGCACTTGCATGAGGTTTGACAGCGTGAATAGGAACTTTATTTAATTTACTATTGTCCAGATACTTAGACGTATTCCTGTCTGATGGTTGGTGTGCATTAGTATTTGCAGGAATTTTAAAACTCCCACTAAGTCCATTAGATGGCTGCTGTTTTGTGTCATCATGAGTGGCTCTGTGTTTCTTTGTTTGACCCTCTTTCTTGTCACATCTACGTTTCCTGTTGCTAATCGGTTCAGAATTTGGAGAGCAGTTGTTGAAGTCACTTCTGGCCTTTAACTCTGAGCCTGTTTTGCTCAAAGCTGGAGGAGAAGAGCAGGGGTAAATATTGCCTTTGGAAGACCAAGATGCACCAGTGAGTTCTTTGGACACCAAGCCATCCTGACCCGGGTCGATTAACTTCTGCCAGGTCCGAAGGAGCTTCTTGGCTCTTTTTGCAAGATCCTCGTTCTTGGTTTTTTTCCGGATGTCATTAATCAGCTTCCCAAGGCGCGTCTCCTACAACCAAAACATCGCAGATATAATTTGACTTCAAAAAGATTTGCTTTATTCAGATTTTTGCACTTTAACATACCTCCAGTACTTCTTTGGTGATGGAGCATTTCTCCAAAATGGAAATCACTTCCACAACCACCATCATGTTGCGTATCTGCTCGGAAGACAGAGGTTTACAATGTAATAAAGGAGTTTCTAATGAAAATGTGAGCCATCAGTTTCAAAAACCTGAAAATGATGGATCATTTGAACGAGAATCATCAAAACAAACAGAAATAAACACTTTATATACCGCGTATATATATATCACTTTACACATTTTGAACTGAAAAAACAAAAAAGTTTCTGATTGCATCCTAATTTATTGACATTCACCAATAAGTCAATGGACTACGGAGTGAAAACAGGGGTCATTCTGACAAGCTTTCATTTGCATAGAGTCTCAAATGTACAGCTGCATTTCATGAAAATATGTACCGATACTGGTTTCGGGCTCAAAGTGACTAACAAAGACAAGAACATGCAAATATTATCTTACTAGCAGAGAGAAGCATAAAGATTTAAATATAACATTGTATTTATCAGAAAGGTGCAAAGGTGAAAGATGCAATGATTTAAGGAAACCTCAACCTGGAAATGACTAGCAAAAACATCAAAAAAGAATCATGCAGCACATGTAAAAATACCAACTATATTGTTGTGGTTTTAATTATTAATATTAGAGTTAGACTGAGTTAGACTGGTGGAGTGCACAAGTAAAACAGCAGGAAGTCCCCATGTTATGTAATTATGACAGCATCAAATACACTTAGTGTTCCTGCACATAATCACAGGTATATTTCACAAATACAATACCTGAATTATTATGTATTGCTTTTGTTGTTTGGTTTTGGTTGAAAGCATGATCGGTTTCATAACATCATTTTGAAATCAACAAATTATGAACATGACTGTGCATATTTTTTGAAAGATCTCTTTTTCTTTCCTTGCAGAGGCTGCAAAAATGTTTAATTTTTTGAATGCAAGTAAATATAAATAATAAAACACAAACGACTGGGATATTAAGAAAATAATGATCAGGATTTGGATGAATTTACTGTGGTCAGAGCAACAACAGCTCTTAGTAGAAAATCTTTCCTTAGCGTTTGTTTTTGTATTTATTGCCCTGAAATGTCATTAGAAAATAAAACACACAAAACATTGCTTGTCAATCTAATAAGATCTGAATATAGTTAAACATTATATGGACCAAATTTTTTGCAACCTGAAATAAATAACTGAGTCAATTTATTTTTATTGTTATTTTTGCTGCAAAAACATTGAAAATAGACTGGAAATGGGTCATTTTGCTGAAGCAAAAAAAGCAATTAAAACAGACATGCAACACTTCGCAAAGCTCCACATTCATGAATTGGAGAAACTTTAGACCCAATGGGTCTCAGAGCCTATTATTTACTCCTTCCCCATTCTGTTACCTCTGCTGTAAAACTTTAAAAAACTCACGTTGCTCTGGCCGTCGATGGCCTGCAGCAGCCGGTCCCTCATCACCCGCGGAGTGGCCGTGGCCGCTGTCATCGCCCGGTGGTCACCAGAATCCCTCTCGACAAAACAAAGCGTTTGGAAAGCCCAAATATATTCTTTCGAAAGCGGGCATAACGTCCAATGACGCCGATGTGTTTGTGTTCACTCCCCGGCGTGAACACCGCTTGGTAAATCCGCTGCAGGAGTCAGTCGGGGATCCTGAACCGTCCGCCTCCGCCTCCTCCCCGGTCCTCTGAACTGAACTGGCTTTTCTTGAGGGACGTGCGAACAGCATGACGGGAACTATTTACGTAACCACGACTGGATGGCTTGCGTGAACCACACTAGTCGTTCGCGAGACAAGAATGGAGTCAGACGTCATGCTGGTGAGAGACGCCATCGATGCGTAGGTCAGTCATTCCGCCATATTGTGAGTGGCTTTGTTCAACTCTGACAAGAAGCTAACGTTGAACTTAATAGTTTTAGTTTTCTCAGTAATATTATTTATTTTAATACTATTAAAAATAACATCATTTTAATAATTTTATTATCATTAAAAATTATAATATTTAATGATTTTAAATATTATTATTATTAATAAATATTATTATTTTAAGTTACATAGCCTCCATCCAATAGTCAACCAAATGCTTTTCTCCAATCAACTTGCAAACCCACTTGAACCAATCATTTGCTCATTTTCATGCCTGTGATTTGATCCAGTGTTAAATTAGGCTCTATATAGTTGATCCTACGTCCCGAGTAGTGATTGGAAATCGAAGATCGTTTGCTCTGGTCTGTTTGAAGTGGTTCCTGTTTCAAAGTCCAGCTGAATGTCGGTGCATTCAGGTGCCGAAGCTGTCATGTTCGTGCAGCTAAACTGTTTTGCAGAAACTAAATCAAATTAGAGTGTATTTATTTATCACAGTGTGTAATCGGACATGCAGCAGTCTGTGGAGTCTCTCGTCCGACTGCTGGAGACATACAGAGGAAGAGATAAAGTCGTGAGTCTTCACTGAACCTCGTTTTTATCCAAAAGTTGTGAAAACACCGAGTTTGATACATCTGCAGGGAATAATCTAGTTATTTATTTTGTTAATGAGTAATTTAATGCATTTTACCCCAGTGATTTTAGCACAAACTATGATTTTGAGTCAGTCTGTATGACGGATTGAATTGACCAAACATGGGATTTTGATTTACAGCGTTTGTTTCTTTCAATATAAAATGTATAAAACTTTGACAAAAGCTGCAGGTGTGTGCCTCTGTCTGGTGAATTTTTGGTTCAAACAAACTTGCTCTTCATTTAGTGAAGTTACACACAGTCGGTAGATTATTAATAAATTGTAGCAAGAGTCGCACTAGTCAAGAAATAAAATTACTCGAGTAAAAGTAAAAAAACAAAAACAAAACAGTAATAGTAAATTTTTTCCAAAAAGTTACTCAAGTGAACTACTGCCCAACTCTGGTGTTGTAAAATTCTATTAATATTTTTCTACTTGGTGTTATTTTTATTAATATAATCTTGATTTTCATCCATTTTTTACCTTTTGCCTGCAGATCAGGACGTTCTGTTATGGCTCTCAGCTGGTCGGAGGAGCTCTTACCCGAAAAGCAACAGCAGCAGATGTGTCATCTCAGCGACTTGGGAAAAGTTTGCTTCTGTTTTCTGCTCAGCTCAGCCACTGCAGGACGGTGCTGAGGCTGTTTGATGATCTCTCCATGCTGGCGTACTCCCACAGCTATGGACTGGGTGCTTCGGTGATTCAGAACAAATGTTGCTTACATGTCCGCACAAGACCCATCTTTCCTGTTGATACTGACCAGATTCTTGTTTCAGGAGGAGGATGCAGGCGTCCGCTGGATATCAGTGCTTATGAACGTGGCTGATCAGCTGTACTATCCGTGTGAACATATTGCTTGGGCCGCAGACGCAGAGCTGATCAAAGTGAGGTCTGATAAGTGGTGGCTGTTCAGCGTAGTGCTGTGGGGAACCTCGTTGTTACTGGGGATCCTCAGGTGAGACATCTGCACTCAGGTATCGGGACACATCAGCTGAGTTATCTGCATCTGTTCTTCCGTCCACAGGAAGGGTTCTGGAAAGTAACGTAACTATGCATTGCAGAAAACCTGATAAAAATTATATTTAATAAGAAACTCAGTCATGAAAGCATGAACCAAATTAAGAAAGTTGTTGAAGTACAAAACAATTATGAAAAGACTCAAATGACAGTTTTAGTGCAAATCTTTATTTCTCCAGATCGTTTCGAGTTCTGCTGTTGCTCAGGAAGAAGCTGAAGAAACACCACAGAAGCGAAGGAGGCAGCAGGTTTTTACTTAGCATATTAATTTTTTTTTATTTCAATGACATTTGCTTTATTATTAACGCAAGCTATGCTTCCAGTCTATTTAAGTTCTTAGCAAATATAAGTTTTTTTGTTCGTTATCTTGTCTTATTAATGTTTTCTTTCAAACTAATTACTCTGTATTAGAAATATACAATTCTCCGATGCTCAGCAGATCTGTTTTCTCCTGCAGACGGTCGGACCTCCACAGACAGACACGAGCAGAGATGCTCTCCATCCTCAGCAGCATGGCGGACCTCAGTAACGCCGTTCACTGGATGCCGCCAGGCTTCCTGTGGGCAGGACGATTCCCCAGCTGGCTGGTGGGCTTGATGGGCACCACCTCCTCTCTAATTGGTTTGATTCAGATGAATAGCAGCAGCAATGAGCTGCCAGACAGCACAGCATTGTCTTCACAATCAGGAGGAGATGCTAATTAACTGGATGATGAACAGCTTCTTGTTTGATTTGATCAGATCATCTGTTTTGAGTAATTTCTACTCCTGTTTCCTAGTAGGTGAATACAGAAAGTGTTAGCTACCTGAAATGTTTTTGAAATTTTGAGATTAGTCTATGTTTTAAATATATTTGGAAATTTTGTTTCTCTTCTGTTCTTTAATTTATTTAGCTCAAAGTATGAAGTGTTGCCTTTGGATTCCTTTTAGCTTATGCCATGTTGTCTGGCTGATTCTGTTTATTCATTGATTTTAGATTCCTCGCAGGTTTCTGGTGAAATTGGAAACCTGTTTCCCAATAATTTGATTAATGACAACTTATGATTGAACAAGGCGGGTGTTTTATTTTTAAAACCACAATCTCGGTCAGTTGTTTCAAATATTAAAATTTATGAGGAAAAAGAGGAAAACGAAAAGAAATATGGAAGGGAGCGATATTTCTAACAGCTCCATTTTGACATTTACAATGCTTCAGACAATGCTTCTCCACAAACAACGTGGAGAAGCTGAATGGTTTTACTTAGATGAATGTATATTAAGCAAAATTAGCTTATGTGGACAATATTTCAGATCTTTGAGTCATCTGTATACGTTCAGTTAATTGCAAAAATAGATGTTTTGCATAGAAGAACGAGTAAAGAACATGAAAGGTCTCTATGTAATGTTATTTTGACTTAATTACAAAATTTAACCCATGTTTATTAATTTATGATTTTTTAAAAATTAAAGCTAAAATCACTTGTTCTGTTTTGTTTCATTATGTGTGTGTTTTGGGGATTACTAACCAAAGAAGGCTGGTATTTCAAACTTTTTCAAGATAAATAGATTGAGATTTTTTCTTTAGTTGACTTCTGTCTACCTGAAATAGATACAGAAACAGAAAAGAAGATACTTGCATTCAAGTATGCAGTAAAAGTTTTTAACACCAAAATGAAAGGGTGACTATGTATGCAACACTATATTAACCAACTAACTGCGAATTATACCAACAAAAAAAAAGGTCTCGACTTTCTTAATCGAAATATCGACATTTGATTAATCGGGACTTGGACGCAGGATGGTTGACGTGGGTCACTGTTGCATTTGATGTGGCTCGTAAATTAAGTTTTAACCTGAGGTAAACTATTGCTCATATGAAATATTATGCTTCAGATCTATTCTCTATTGCTAGTTAGATGCAACTTAATGAAAAACTCGTTGGATTTCTGTATAAATTTAACTACGTACGTATATAAAATGGGCAGAGAGAATTTGTCAGGATTTTTGAGGAGTTACGAGGGAACTTGAACGCCGCAGCAGGATAGTGGTGGCCAATAAATAAAACAGTCACTCGACAGCAGCAGTAGCTTTAAAAGTTAGTCCGGTTTACTCGGAGAAAACTGTACAATAGTGAGGCATTCTGTTAAATTGCTACCTATCTCAGAATTACTGATGTCAATAGTATGACGGACAAAGTATACACAGAAGTTGTGGAGAGGGTTAAAGTTCCTAAACACGTCGACACGTCGGTCGTGGCAGCGACAGTTGTGTCTGTCTGGACACAAAGGAGGCGAGAAAGATTTCTGACATCCGGTGCGAACTGTTTTTATAGCAGTTATGGTATTTTATGTGTTCATTGTTCTAGCTTTCATGTCTACTTAGGTAAATACTGTAAAGTGGAACAGTTAGCATCTAGCTAGTAATAATGCTACTTCAGTTGGGCTGATTATGGACTTAAAAGGAGTTCTGCTTTTATTAATTTATCTTAAAATTGTTTTTCCCTTACTTATATGAAGAACTATAGATTTCTCCAGAAGCACAGTGTTTATTTGAAGCCTTCTTGTACTTTTGCAGTGAAACTCATCTAATTTTACTGTTTATTTCACTATCTGTGTAGTAGGTATTAGTTACACAATCGATAATTATTATTTTGTGTCACAAACGATATACCGGTGCATCTTAATAAATGATCAAATGTAAAATACTTTATTGGAGTAATTCCATAAAAAAAGTTGTTCTTTTTCAACTTAGTTCAAAAATATTTTAATGATCCTAAAAGATAATCAAATGTCATCTAAGTATCTTCAAAGAGTTGTGGCGGTGATGCTGTGCAGGGAGGAAATCTGGTAGCAGTCAGTGTTCCAACGAATCAGAGGAGGCTTCTTTCTGAAGATAGTTGCTCTTGACTGTCATGACATGCTCACATGTTAACGACAGACAGGTCACCAGTCTTCAGACTAATTGGAGTTATGTGATATAACATTTCTTTGAGCTGCTGAAATTTATGGTTGCAGTCACTGTAAGTCACATGTGTCAAACTCAAGGCCAAATCTGATCTGCCGTAGCTTTTTATGTGGCCCGCTAGACTCCTGATGGCTACATAAAAAGAACCTTAAAAACATTTGTTTGTTTTTTTTTGTCAATCAGAGACACGGACAGCTATTTCTTAATATTTTAATAGTTTAATTGGTTTTATAAACATATTCTGCCACTACTGGCCCATTGAGGACATTCATAATCTGCTGTAAGTCATAACTTTAACAAAAATAGATGCTTGAAATATATCACTCTGTGTTTCTAAGTTTCCAGTTTTTAATTGAATTACTGAAATAAGAGTTCTTTTCTTTCATAGTGTCATTTATTGATAACTACCTATGACAGTTTTAGTGTTTTTCTTTATAGGAATCCTTCCAGGAGATTCTGCCGCATTGTGATCGCAGTACGGATTCTGCTCGGTAATGCCATCTTATCCTTGACACAAAATGGACTCTGACTGCTTCCCGGATCAGTCTGCATCTACGCTTGCAGATGGCCCACTGTCTGACTTTGACCCCATTATTGGTGCCTCAGTGGAGGGAAGCAGTGTGCTTCCAGTGCCAGAGGCAGAAGACCTTGATACCTACAGTCTAATTGTTCCTCCTCCTCTGGACTGGAGGTCCGACTCCTCTAGCGAAGCCGGTTCTGCTCATGATCCGGAAGACTCCAGCCTGCCTCCCTCTGCTGACCTCCTGGATCTGAGCACCCTCGGAGAGTCAGGATCCCCTCCTCTGATCGGGGAAGACTCGTTGACTCCAGTCCAGTCGTACCAGCAGGTGCTTCTGGGTAATGCATCAGAGTCAGGCCAGGCTATAGAAGTTCAAGTTGAAGATGCAAATGTTCTAGCTGCAGAGGAAACGACTCACAAGATCTGTGTAGGTTCTGAGGAGGCGGCTAGTGAAGAAGAGGCGGAGGTTTCAAACAAGAGATCAGGTGATGAGGATCACAGCCATATTCATGCCTTGCTCACACAGCTTCAGATGAGGGACACAGAATGCCATGATGATCACTACTCCAGTCTGGCTGAACAGGAAGTGTGCGGACACTCCATGCTAACTCAGAGCACTGAAACCACAGGGCTGCTTTTCTCCGAAAGCCACCAGCGAGACCTGCTGGGACTGCTGCAGTGCACAAAGATCGGTTCTACAACCCATCCATCCCACCTGCCTCTCTTTGGCAACGTCGACGCCGTGCTCTCCGTTTCCTACAGCCAGGAGGATCCTCGCAGATGCTGGAGGCAGAGCGCAAACGGTCAGCGACGCAGGGAAGACTCTGTCGGTTCGCTCCCCGATGACGAGTACCCCGAACCTGTCTGGATGAAGCTCGGGGAGGAGCCGCCGGAGGATGAGGCTGGTGCCGAAGGAGAACAGGTTGGTGTGGAAATGACTAAAACATAACCAAGACATTAACCCAACTGGCTGGGATGTTCATTTCTGAGGTGGAGTAGTAATAATTGATGTTTCGCCGACTAATATTGTCAGAATCCCAAACTTTTTTGCAAAACATGTTTCCTAATCATCAACTTCATTTCAATCAATATTTTTATGTCTTAAAGACAACAGACAAATGAGTATAATTCACTCATTTTTAATTTTTAAAATTCTTTCCATCGGTTTTGGATTCACAGTTTGTTTTTAATTTGATCTTCTCTCACACTTATGACTTTAATTTATTAATTGAGGCTTCAATTTACTTTTCAAAGAGTGCTGATGACCACCCGTCCTATAAAGATGGTGAGTCAGTTTTCCTTTGTTTCCCCTTTAATGAGATCTTTATGCCCTCTTAGTTTTTGTTATTTCCTGATATAATGTGTTGCTGTTTCAGTGCCTGGTCCTTGTGACCCTGAAGACCTGCTGGACGGCGTTATATTTGGAGCCAAGTATTTGGGCTCCACTCAGCTCAAATCGGACAGGAACCCTTCCACAAACGCTCGCATGACCCAAGCTCAGGAGGCCGTTGACAGGATTAAGGTGAATAATAAAATCACATCAGACTCAGAAGGACAGCACTTCAGTGTGGCCTGTAGAAATGAATGGGTTTCCAGTCGTAACCAGTCCAGTTCTGATGCTGCTGGATTTGATTGCGGTGTGTTTCTGTTTCTAGGCTCCAGAGGGAGAGTCCCAGCCGATGACCGAAGTGGATCTGTTCATCTCCACAAAACGAATCAAAGTGCTTACAGCTGACACACAGGTGCTGAAAGTTTATCGTAACAAGTCTTTATGTTTTCCACCTCCCCAGAAAGGTACAGCAAAGTCAATTTAAACATCACAGAGAAGCTAATTTATTGTACTAATTCAATGGAAAAAGTGAAACTTATCTTCTATGTATTGTGATATATTTCAAATGTTTCTTATTGTCTATTATGATGATTATTGCTTACAGACAAACTGAATTGTAAGTGTATGAGAGAATTTTTCTGCCTTAATTTGAGAGAACACATATTCAGTCTGAAAGCAGGACTTCATGTCTTTTGTTCTCAAAACTTGTAATGCTTGTACTCAAATCTTGTGCTCTTTTTCAAATATTCACTGTTCTTTCTCAAACCTTTCTCCATATGCTCAAAACTTGTCTCTTTTTGCTCACACTTGAAACAAAAAAAGTACAGTCACCTGGCAACCTCTCAGCCAATAGAACTAAAGTGTTATACTGGGTGCATTTGTTTCCTTTTAGTGGGAGTGGCTGTGGTGCGCTAAATAATAAAATAAAATTTAATGAAGCTTCGAGGCAGATACATTTTCCTCGAGGAACTTTAGTAATCGAGGTACTCGAATCATTCGAGGAATCGTTTCAGGCCTAATCTGAAGGCTGTTGGCGACCATTTACGCATTTCTAGCGTATGTTTTGCGTATGTCTGGAGCAGAAAACTGTGGTGGTCGTTTCTCCCTATATCCAGTGGGAGGATGTAGGGAGAAGAATCAACAAGAAGAATCATGTAGGGAGAAGTAGCAAAAGAATCAACAGGACCAACACAGGCATACCCACTATAGGAAACAAATGCACCCAGTAGAACACTTTCATTCTATTGGCTCAGAGGTTGCCAAGGCAACGGTACTTTTTTTGTTCCAAGCAAGGAGAAAATAATTTGCAAGTGAGCAGAGAGATTTGCAAGCAGAGATTTGCTCCAAGCAGGCACAAATTTGGTTTCTCCTAGCAAGGACCAAAGTTTGAGAAATCTCAGTGAGTATTTGAAAGAGAACAGAAGTTTTGATCACAAGTATTAAAAGTTTTGAGAACAAAAGACATGAAATCCTTTCAGACTGAAAATGTGCTCTTGAATTATGGCATAAAAATTGCCCCATATAAGGGAAGTTGTCAAAATTTAAAGTTTACAGGATGAGACTTGTTGAAATAACTTAATAACGTCAAGCTTCCTCTCAGGAAGCCATGATGGATCACTCTCTGCAGACGATTTCCTACATAGCAGACATTGGTGACATTGTCGTCCTAATGGCGCGAAGGAAACATAAAGGGCAGGAGGCGGACGCTGCTTCCTCTTCATCGCAGCCTCAAAAGAAGTGCCTAATGATCTGCCATGTTTTCTCCTCGGAGGATGTGAGTCTGTTTAATCATTTAAAAGTTTACATTATTGTTGTTTTGAATCCTGGAATCCAGCAGTTGTGACAATAAGTTGATGTAAGATTTTAGCAGCACAAGGGAAACAGGCGGTCAGAACAATATAATGTTCCAGCGTCTCCTTCTCTGCTCAGTGAAACAGTAAAAAGTCTCAAATATTCTGTTTTTTTCAGCTTTAGTCTGGCCTGGTTTCAGCCAGCGAGTTCCCCTGAGAATCAAATGCTCTGGCACTTGTCCTACTTTTCCATAAATGGCAACATTTAATTTATTTGAGCAATTAACTGGTTGTAGGAAATTTAACAGTCCAGAAAAACAATTTCTGACATTTGTTTCCTCTTCTTCCTATACCTGCAGCATCTCTAATGAGCCTCTCAGAGTAAAGAACCTATTTTGTTTGGTTCAATTCAAAGGTGGAAAAAATATTTTCTCTTATCATATTTTTTTAAAGTAAAAGTGAAATGTCTTTTTATTAGTTTTACTTTTCCAATTTAACTTCTGCTTTAGAGCTGAAACAATTAACCACAATTAATCGATTATTGAAATAATCGTTTATTTTAATAATTGATTAATTATTACTCATTTAGTAATAAACAATTAATCGTTTAATAAACGATTAATCAATTTTTTAAAATCTAATTGCTGGAAGAAAAGCATATTCAGAGCAACTATTAAGCCAAAAACATACAACTTAGATAAAAAAATAACAATTGCCTATTAATGTATTCTCCTCAAGTGGCATAGTTTTAACTTCATTAGGTTAAAATGTTCTAAAACAAATGATCTTTTTAAATACCTGAGTAATTGATAAAATAATCAATTACTAAAATGATAATTAGTTGCAGTCCCAGTCTGCTTGCATGCATAAATATTGAATCTCATTTGCCTCGTCCTTCTGGTCTCTCCTTACAGGCTCAGGTCATCGCTCAGGCAATCGGACAGGCGTTTGGTGTGGCTTACCAGCAGTTTCTTCAGGCTAACGGCATCAAGGCCAGCGATCTGAAACCGGGCGAATATAGTAACTACCTTGAGAGTCAGGAGCTTTACAATGGAGATCTGGCCCACTTCTCGGACTCTCAGAACCTTCGAGATGTAAGCGAATAATTGAAACTTCTTCATCTGGTGTTTTATTCATAAACTCATTCAATGAGTTAGAATGTTATTAAAAATTATAGACTAATACACACAGACTGATGTTTTTAGGCTTTTACTTCTGTTAAAGGAGCAGTAGTATGTATTTTCCAGGCACGAAGAGCCATTTTATATTACAATCAAGTAATTGTGTTATTTTCCATAGTTATAAATGTTATATACCGTATTTTTCGGATTACAAGCTACTACTTTTTTCCGACGCTTTAAACCATGTGGCTCATGGTGCGACTTTTCTGTGGATTCAACCCCCAGTGGGCTCTTTGGCAGGAAGTGAATCATTAGAAGTCAAAATTGGAAATCAAGGAAGAAAGTGCTGATTTTCATTTAGAACAAGCACATGCTAACAGCAGGTACGACGGACAAATGTTTTCAAACTCATATGAAGCAGCTTTTAAGTTGAAGGCTGTCGATCTGGTAGTACAGATTGATAGCTGCTGTACGTAAGCTCGGCGTGAATGAATCCATCGTTCGGCGTTTGAGACGGAGGGCTGCGGCCTTAATAAATCACAAGATTTAATTGAAATTGGGCTCTGTCTCTTTAAGAAGCTCATGCTCTTTCCAACACTACCACAATTCCACTCCATACAAACAGACAAAAGCAGCTATGGAGCAAATACTTTTGGTTGTTTATGAAATCTGTGTGTGTTTGTGGTTCAGATTGGGATCACTAAGGCTACCGGGGAGATCCTGGGTCTGGCCGTGGTGGAGTCGGGTTGGGGGTCCATCCTGCCCACTGTGGTGGTGGCCAACCTCCTCCATGGTGGTCCAGCTGAACGCTGCGGGGAGCTCAGCATCGGTGACCGCATCATGTCCGTCAACGGCACCAGCCTTGTGGGTCTGCCCATCACCACCTGCCAGAACATTCTCCGGGTAAGAAGAGGAAAATTTCTCAGGCTTGTTATGATACTAAAACTAATAATTTGGCTTTATTATATAACATTGAGTGAGAAACAAAAATATTTCTGGCTTTCTTTATATGTGTCATTGACTCCATTGTGCTCTAGATGGCACTGTGATGCAATATTCTTCATTTGATAATTGGTTTATTTGCGTCTACTTCTGTAAAACATTAATATGGCTAAAATCCGTTTGAAGTGCAATATCTTTTGGTTAATATAGTCAAAGTGTTGTTAATTTGTGCTTTGCATGCTAACACTGAGCAGAGCCTGTGAGACGGAGTTTCTTTGTTTCTGCTTCCACCTTTGATGGCTGAGTAATGAAGGCCAAGATAATGAAGAGGTTTAAGTACTTTGCCAACTCTACTAACAACAATTTTCTGGATATTTGATTACTAAAAAATATTTATTTTGAGTACCCTCATGGCAAAACAGTTTGGCATCTCCAGTAATCTGTACTACATTGAATGTTATCAATGTACAGACTGTGATGGGATCATTTTGTTTCAACTAGTCTATTATGCCCAACTCTTCTATTGTTTGTCTATCCTAAAAACATGCTGCTCAATTTAAAGATAACAGTGACGAACCACATAATATCTGTTACCAGGTGTTTCCACTCAGCCAAGGAAAATATGTTCAGACTGTGTGTAATTAAATTATCTTTTTTTTTTATCACATAGTTTCTCACAACAAATAAAAGTCTTTAAATTTAGTGGTTTACAACGATTTTTATTTGTATGTTACAAAACCATCAGAGTTTTTCTTTTTAAAATACATTTTCTACACATAACATTTAAAGCTGAACACTTTCAGTACATTTTCACACTTCACACCAATGATTCAAAATGCTAAAGGTCAAAGGATGATGGAAGCACGGCCGACAAAGAAAGGAAAGTAGAAGATGGGCACTTGATATTGTCATCACAATAGCAGGTTTTCCCCCGGATAACTTGCTAAGTCTGGTGGTAGAGGTGCCAGGACAGACATTCAGCAGTCGAGTTTTTGAGTTAAAAAATGTTGAAAGTTGGCAGGAAATTGGAAAATATGACTAGGTAACTGTAAATGTATTGTTGGAAGACATTAACACAACTCATACACCAGTTATGAAGTCTTAGAAAAGGCAAACATTAAAAACAAATTTAAATAAAGAATGTTTAGCTGGTGGGTCACAAGTAAAACCTGGTGGCCCGCCAGGCTTATAATACACTGCAATATTTACCAAAATTATCGTTGTCTCAAGATTTTCTAATATTGTGCATCCTTAATTTAAAACTACACTCTTTGTAACTTCCAGATATTTTAAATGTATGATTTTTTTTTTTTTACAAAAGTTTTGCTTTGGTTGTTTTTACATATGTGTTTTATTTTTCATTTTTCTGTATTATAAATTTTTGTTTGTTTTTGTGAATATTACTGAGCACTTAGATGACATTTAACAAGTTTTCTTTTTCATTTTTATTTGTTTATTTCTCAATCAGGACCTTAAAACCCAGAAGTATGTAAAGCTCAGCATCGTCCACTGTCCTCCAGTCACCATGGCGATAATAAAGAGACCAGATCCCAAGTTCCAGCTTGGCTTCAGCGTCGAAGATGGCATTGTATGTCAATTTTGATGACTGTCCAAGCAGTAGGCAATTGGGAACGAATAAAGCATCTACTGATTCCTTTCTTTGTATGAAAATCTGAAGTTTTCTCTATTTTTCCAGATCTGCAGTCTGATGAGAGGCGGTATTGCAGAAAGAGGAGGAATCCGCGTTGGACACCGCATCATTGAAATCAACGGACAGAGTGTTGTGGCAACTCCCCATGACAAAATCATTCAGATCCTCACAAATGCGATCGGAGAGGTCGGTCATTCTTAAAATGCTCAACTAAGCAGCTGTAAAAGTCTGAATTAATAGATGTTGATCTGGTAGATATTGTCAAAATTTGGTGAATTTTCTCGTTCGTTCACAGATTCACTTGAAGACGATGCCTGCCTCGACGTATCGACTCCTAACAGGACAAGAGCAGCCGGTGTTTCTTTAAACATTTTCCCTGCTTTGCATTGATGTTGTCTCTGCACAGTGTCCAAGCTTCTTCAGCTTCTGCCAAACTCAGAAAATATTATGCAATTTGTAGCGCACAACTGTTGACACAGGGCTGCCATCATACCACAAACTAGTCATCTTAAATATTTTAAAGTGAGAGCATTATTTAAAATGTAAGATTTAGAGACCTGATTGTTTTTTATTTATTAGATCTTTTTAGAAAGGGTAAGCAGTCTTTTTCAAATTAAAGTGTTCACCTCGTCACATTGGATGACGGTGAGAATCATTTGGAGTCTTCCAGCCTTACATGCTTTCAGAGTGAGTCTGGTTATAAACTTACTTGAAGCGATCTCACTGAATCAGGATAAGAGGTCTGAGTGTTTCAAAGTGACTTCCTATTCATCATGTATTTGTGCATATCAACACAAACCTTAGAGAGCGTTCTGGTTCTTCATGCGGTGTCTTATTGGCCTGGTAGAGATATGCCTAATTTAAGATTACTGCCTTATTTCATAGAGATATGAATATATTTGTATGTTTTTATGCTGATATGGATGCTCAATAAAATGTTCAGTAATATATCTTCATGTAATGTATTGAGAGCCTGTTAATGGATGAACAAATAAAGAGTTGGAAACATTGTTTAATGTCCTTTGAGCTTGATGTACTCATGCTAAAAAAAAAGTAGGTCATTTGTTTTTGCACAATTTATTTATTTCTATTTAGAAACTCAATTTAGAGGTCAGGCATTGAAGTTGGACAAGATGGCCTTGTCTGTGGTCTTTGCTCTGATTATAATTGGCCATTCTTTGAGCATAGTTTTGGTGTCTGTTCTGAAGCAGGAAGAGATCCAGATTCTTAAAGGCAACCACAATCCCATTTGTAAAAGGTCAGTCAGAAAAGTACCATTATGGCAGCTACTAACCTAACACTGGCAATACAAACCCATCCCACTAAGCTCTGTACACTCTGTATCTGAGCTAATCTAAAAGCCAGTTGTCACTGGAAGTCTATTATTTAAAAAAAAAAAAAAATTCCACAGCTTGAATTTATTTTGAAATTAGTTTATTTGTATAATTTTTATTATATTAGTGTTTCATAAAATATCAGAATTTGCACATAACCTTGTTATTTTGTCTGTCTAATGACATGATTTATTTTGAAAATATGTTTCTCAGAATTTAAGTAGCCTTTTTACCAAATACTTATTTGCTCTTGAATAATTTCTTAGTTTTTATTTTTACTTGAGTTAAACATGTTGAAGTAGTGATACGCTTACTTTAGTATATTTATGCACAACCGGAAACGATAAATAGTTTTAAATTACTTGTTCTTATACGGTGTCCGTAACCTACAAATAAAATTAATTCTTATTATTATTATAAACTGGTTACCCAACAGATTCATAATGAAGCCGCTTGGTGGGACTGATTGGCTGATCAACTTTTCTTTAGTTACGAAAACACAGACATTCACCAATCAGATTCTGAACCGGCTTCCACTACCGCACCCCGGAAATAACTTTGTCCAATCAGCTTTGCCGGTGGGCGGGACTAAGTAGCTTCACCTGCTGACAGAAACATTAGGAAGTCAATGTCAAGCTTCCCGGTGAGGCTGTCGGTATGTTTAACACCGTTGCAGGAGTTATGAATTGATTATATATTTCCAGAAAGGTCATTTTGACTTCAGATTTACTCCTTGGAGGACAATTCGTGCCGTTTTGACTTTTTAAACCGCTTTCGGAATGAGACTGTAAACCCTAAAATAGCATCTCTATGAGATGCTAAGAAGAGGAAGCGAGGAAGCTAGCGCTACCCAATCAGGAATTTAGTGTTTTACCTCCGAATTTCTCATTAACAAAGGTAATTATTTTTATTATCTACTTACCTTTTTGCAGTTCAGCCCAGTCAATGATTTAATTACATAATAAATAGCGTTTATAGTTCAGGTTTATTTTAAATTGGGATTGGTTTATTGAGAATGACAATATCTCTATGTTGTCATGGGGATGGCTTGTTCAATCAGATGACATTAATTCAATATTGATCCATTATTAGTAATGTTAAGGATGACTCTTTATACATCATTTAATATTTTGTGCTGTACTTTTGCTGCCAGGATTTAAAAAGTAAGTTTTTAATCTCAATGTGTTTTTGTCCTGGTAAAATTAAGGTTAAAGAAAATTTAAAAAGTATTATGAATGAATGTAATTGACAAGGAAAAAGTTTAAAATGTAAACAAACCTGCCCTCCATGTCCGTCTGCTCTTTTTATTTAAAGGTTTTATCATTTTACTGTTGTATATTTTAATTTATTTGATGTATTTTGACGTTGAGTGTAGAGAAAAGTGCCTATAAATAAAATTAGTTATTATTATTATTATTAACTGCTTCTGATGCTGTTGAATGTATGTGCATCCTTTGTGGTTGATTTGCAAGGGAAATTAGTTTGAGCATGACTTGATAGCCTGACAGAAACTCTCCACCTGCGATTTATGTACCAGACCTTCATAAAGGTCAGAGGAGAAAAGAATAGTAGGGTGAAAGTGAGCGTCTTCAGGTGGGAAAGTTAAGCTGTTTGGATCAGGAGGATTTCAGGATCAAGCGGGGGATTGTCAGTGCCGAGCAGATCTCAGCGGGCATGAAACGCAACCTTTACTCTCCCAGCAAACACAGTCAAAAAGTACATGGCAAATTGTGCAACAGAGAAAACAATGCAGAGAATTATTTAAAAATGAATAAATAAATTGAGCAAAATTCATAATGCAAATGGATAGAATTTACCATTATTTTTCCACAGTGGGGGAATTCTGGTGGAAAGTGGAGACATGCATATTCGCCTCTGCAAAATATTAGTTTCTCTGATTTTACTCTTTACATGTACATATTTGAGTAAAATGAACACTGTTCTTTTATTCTATGAACTACTGACAACATGTCTCTGAAATTTCAAGCAAACATTTATTATTTCTTTGCAAAAAATGAGAAATGGTCAAAATAATAAAAAAGACGCAGCGCTATCAGAGCTCAAATAATGCAAAGAGAACAAGATCATTTTCATTTAGAAACAACAGTACTGTATTTGGAACAACCAGGAGGTTAGTGGAATAACCAGGAGGTTTTCAGTGGGGTTCAATGCAGTGGGCTCTTCATTTTTTGCAGCGCTGTGAATTAACAGATTAAAAACTGTGCAAATAACGGCTAGAATGTTGTTTGAAATGCGAAATCTGCAAATATCACCAGGAATGTGAACGCTTGCAGAGTTTGTTGGTAGCAGTGATCTTTGTAGAGCCTAAATACTGGGAGGAAGGATCTGTGACCGCAGTTCTTTCTGCACCAAGGATGCAGAAAGGAACCTAGTCACTTGGACCTCTTTTTTTGTAAACAGTCATTGTTTTATTTATTTATTTATTTATTTTTTTTGTGTTTTTTTTGCAGGAGAACGTCATGGCACGATAACAGCTGGAAGTAATGGGGTTTTTCAGGCAGCTCTACCTCCTCCTCTGGAAAAATGTCACGTACCGCAGGAGGAATAAGGTTATTACATTTTAATATTTTAATATTAAAGCGTGTTGATTTTGCTGGTAAGTTTTTAAATCGGGATACATTTTAAAGTAATTATTCGAAACCATCACTCTAAAGCGTATATAAAAATCTATTAATTTGGGGTATGTCCTCCAGCATTAATTTTAGTCAGTTTTGATTTCACTTTATTAACAATAAATAACAAAATGTGCATACATCTACTGGTCATATGTTTAGGTACAGCTTAGTATTTACAGCTGCAGAACTGAGTTAATTATTTAAGAACGTTTGTTCTTTTTAACTCCATTCTAAAAAATTTGAAAATAAAAAATCACTTTTTTACTGATCGCAGTAGTTCAAGTTCAGAACCCACTGATACTGATACTGTTTGGTTTCTTCTCGTTGCTAGTAATAAGCTTTTGTTTCTGGTAAATGATCAATATTAAATGTTTGTTGTATTGATAATCGTTTCCAAATTTCCCGCAGATCCAGCTGCTGATCGAGCTCCTCTGGCCTCTCTTCCTCTTTGTCATCCTCATCTCTGTTCGTCATTCACACCCTCCTTACAAACAAGGCCAATGTAAGTGATTCATTGTTGTACAGGTGTTTTCTCTCTCACTCTCAAAGGTTTGAAAAATGGCCTTCTGCCAACAAGCTAATCAAGATTAACTCACTCAGAGTGGCGCTTGTGCCACGCACCCGTCTGCTTTCCAATCCTGCCGAGTTAATGACCTTCTGTGGCAAGTTTTTTCAGAAGAATTAGGTTGCTCACATGAGGAGTTTCACATGAGAAAACACTGCACAATGAACAAGCCATCTCTTCATACATTCATTTAGGAAAATTTCAAAATATGACTCTTGCAACTATTCAGTTCGTTAGAGGATTTAATTTTGCCTTAGTGGAAGAGGACAGTTAGTGTTGAAGGAAAGCATTAAGAGTTTTTTTTTTTTTTTATAATTTTCTGTAAGCTCAACAAACTTCTGGTCAGGTGAGACTAAAACTGAACCTTTTGGTACATACACAGTTAGTAGGATAAATAATAAAGGGACACTCTGGAAGAAAAATTGTTCCAAGTTGAAAAAGATCAGGGCAAAATCCAGCCAGAGCTACAGTAGTTCAGGTCAAAGCACATCCATGTGTTGGCACGTCCCAATGTCCCAGTCCAGGTTTTTTTTTTTATCCAAATAGCCAGCATTTTAGTCCCTAAATATGCAAAACAAGTAAAGACAAATCCCCAAAGACTTCCTTAAAGCACATTTTTAGATTTTCTTTTGCTTCCTTTTCCTTTCTCTTCATAATTACATACTACTATTTTTTTCTGTGTCATATAAAATTAATGTAAAAATAATTGTTTGTGGTTGTAACATGGCAAAATGTTTTTATTTCCGTTATTGTCTTTTCATAACTTCTTAAATATGAGATAACATTTTTGTTTTTCACGTGAGGCAATCTTGATACGAGTTAATAATGAAAGACTGTTTATTCCACAACAGTCTTTCATTATTTTTTGCTGATCTGTGCGTCCTAAACGTTTGTTTCTCTTTGAATTTCTTGCAGGCCACTTCCCAAACAAAGCGTTGCCGTCGGTAGGCACCGTTCCCTGGATTCAAAGCATCGTCTGCAACATCAACAATCCCTGCTTCCACAGCCCGACGACGGGAGAAACGCCGGGACAAGTGGGGAACTTCGACAACTCCATGTAGGTAGAACAGAGGAAGTCAGAGTTTATCTCTGGCATAGAAGAGATTTTTTTTTATCTCCTAAAATGTCTTTGAGTTAAATATAGCTTATTGTTATCTCATTTTGTGATTTGAACGTTTTGGAACAGGCAGCAAGCTGTTCTGGTAGATTGTAACATAAACACAGATGACAAAGAAGTCCTAATCTTTGATAACAGATTATAAAACACTAAACACAGTTTGAAGTAGGAAATCATGGCACTTTGTGTTCATTGCTGCTCTATTTTAGCTTCTTAAATGAGTCAGAAGCATTGATGCAATGAAGCAAATGTCCCAAGTGACAAATGTCCTAAATTGTCACTTAGGACATTTAAATCCTAAGTGATAATCAGGACTTAAATGTCACTTATTGTGCAGAAATGGACAGGTGAAGTATTTCCTTTTGTTGTAAACAGATAAGGATATTGCATAATAGAACATTGGTTACTTTTTTTTTTTTTTGCCATTTCTTCCATCCCTTCCTCTGAATATCTAAAGAGAAACTTTTTGTGAAAATTGTTGCGAGTCAGTGAAGAAAATATCTTTATTTCTCTTAACTGCACTTGGTTGATCTGAGAAATTGATGTCAACAGTTTAAAACATATTGATGTTTGCAGCTCAAAGTAAAGCAAGTGTCTGCAAAGTTAAGTTTTCTTTCCTTGTTGTTCTCCTGCAGACTGTCTCGTCTTTTTGTGGATGCTCAGACTGTTTTGTCCTACAGTGGAAATCGGAGCTTCTCCAATTTTCAGGACCTGATGGAGAGTGTCCGACTCCTGGGAAATCGATTTGGATCGCTTCCAAGTACTTGTGACATTTTACATACCTGAAAGCAAGACACAAAACTAGTCACCTTTTCCAAAAACCCCCCCCACAAAAACAGTTGTTTTGCATTGTTTGCTTCAATATATTTGATTCATTAAAACAGTGAACTAACTCTTTAATTTAGCTACAAACCACACACCAATTTTAGCTTCTTTAGCTTCCTTATATTCCTCTATTTTACCCAATTCCAGATTGTAAGGGCTGCACAGATACTTCTATCTCAGCCGATTCAGCAGCTTCACTTTGTGATTGGTGTAAACTGGTGATGAATGAAAAACAGATTGTTTTACATGTGCTTTCATGAAAGAACCTCAGTGTATAATGTTTGGGTTCTCCCGGTTGTGGTCAGATTAAGTTACCTGAGTTTTCCCGTGAAACAAAATGAACTGAATGAAAGCAGGTTTTGCTCTTTTGTTCGACAGTAATTCAATTCCTAGAGGAGCTGAAATTATTTATTTAAACCACAAACATGACTTTTAAAAACCCCTAAAGTAACTACAGATTTAGTGTTGTGATTCTTGTAACGTTAACTTGGATAAATAGCTTAAATTAAATGAAAATAGTGTCATTTATTCAGTCTAGAGCTGAAGCTCCTCATTAATTTTGAAAGACTATTTGGGGTGAAGCTTTCACTGCTTCTGTGTGAAGAACAATAGCCGCTATTTCTCCCAAACTGACATGGTTTCTTTCTTTTCAGTCTGTGTTGAGCCAGATTATTCCCACTAAATGAAAACCCGCTTTCAGATTCCTGTTTGGTACACAGTGGATTCCCTAAAGACGGATTATTTACACCTTGATTGTCTGCCAGCGAGTGTAAAACATAACAAGAATGTTAGTTTGTGTGTTGACCTTCCTGCAGATAGCTTGAGTTTCTCCTGATCTTCTTACTAATCCCGATGTGTTTTTATTTCTGGTGAATTTTCAGTTCTGATGATTTGTGTTGCCTGTAGGTCTCCGTGTTAAAGAATACCTCAGACCCAATGAGACGTTCTCCAGTTTTCTTCTGAACACAGGAAACCTGTCGTCTTCAACTGTGGACCAGCTGATGGACGCTCGCCTTAATTTTCAGGTTTAACTCTTATTTACCAAAATCTACTCATTTACATGGAGGGAAACTCTATAAACCCTGTAATTCGGATTTGTTTTGAGAAAATGCAAATGTTTTTTCTCTGTTGTTAACTGCTGAATTTATTCTTGAATGCCTGACTCGGTTGAATGAAACATATTATGAATTAAAAGAGTAAAGATTCATAAAAAGAGATTTCTAGACCAAGATTTTCACATGCCAGGTGTCAGTTAACCCTTTGTGACCTAAGTTTCAAATCTCTGCCTGGATATTAGCGCTTATTTTAATTGTACGCAGTCCTTTAAATGTCCTTTGAGTAAATATATTTGCCCATTTACCCATAACAACTGGAACTTTCAGTATCTAGCAGGTTATTTCTATTAGAAGAGCTGTCCTCAGATTAATTTCACTCCCTGCTACAGCGTGAATGAAATTACAGTAATAACTCAATATCGGCTGATAAGAGGAACATCTCCCCTTTCGGAAACCGTTGGGATTTTTCAGATAGCGCAAAGTGTGGCAGAGTTATGGTACTGCAAGTTTGGCTGGATTAGCGCCGACCCGTTTGGTCTGTAAGGGTTAAAATGAATGACAGAAACTAGATTCACTCAGGGCTGAAAATTTGAGTCACCAAAAAAGTTCTGTTGGGATTCCAGTTGTGTAAGTAATGATTTTAAGTAGTTATTTAAATTTTAGGTGTTTTTTCTGAATGGTGACATTATATAATAAAAAACGTGTTTTGTTACAGTTGTTTTTAAATTTACCTGTTCCTAAAACACACTAAGGTCATGGTTCTGGAACTGTGGTACTAGAACCATTGGTGCTGCCTCTGGTAATAGACAGGAATAAGTTTGGTACAATTATTTAATAGTGAAATAAAATCTAATAATCCCATTGATTTCAGTGAAAGGAACATAAGGAATCAGTAGTTGGATCAAGAAATGATGACTGAAATAAAATAATTGTTTTGAAATTTTTTTTTAATCATTTGTAAAAAAAAATGGCATAAAAAAATGTTGCATGTTTAAGCCCTATCTGCATTAGTAACCCACATTTTAGTCATTTTCTCCACATCCTCGTAGCTCAACATTTTAAAATCAGCTCAACCAACCAAAGTTTTCTCCTTTGCAGGCTTTGCTGACTGGAGTCCAGATGCCGCTGAAAGTCTTGGTGTGCAATGCAACCTTGCTGGGAGGGCTGCTGTCTGTGGACAGAGGAGCAGCCAACATGGCGGCTCTTCAGAAGGAGCTTTGTGAGCTTCCTGCTGGTGTCCTGCGTGACGCTGAGCGCCTTTTCCTCTCTCAGCTTGACGTGAGCAAGTTCCTTACAGTAAGTGAGATTTAAGAAGGTTGCAGAGCTGTGGAAAACAAAATGCAGTTTTTAAAGTATTTGTAGTGGAAAAATTGGCTCAGACCAACATGGCCCTGTGTGAAAAACTAACTCTCCTCTGAAGTTAGTGAGTGGACATGCTGCTTATGGCTTTAGTAGCCCCCAACAAGTGTTAGCAATTATTTTCATTTAGTGTTTTATTACTGTGGAGGAATGTCGACGCTCTGTGAAATCATTTAATTGACCTCATTCCCAGGATCAATGTGTAAAGTCGTGCCGCAGCATCTCAATCGGATTAAAGTTCAGACTTCCACTCAAGTCCTAAATTTGTTTTTCTAGATTTGCAGGTGGGCTTTAGATTTTTATCCTGCTTTAGAATTTAATCTTAAAGCTGCAGTATGTAACTTTTATTTCAAAAAAATTACTGCCATTTGAAGAAATGCATGACTCCCAGTCAAAAACAACAATCAAAGCGTTTTAGTGCTTTCAATCAATCTCATGTACGCGCTGCTCATTGTGCTAATTGTAGATAAACAACGTACTATTACAGGAAAACTGTCTATTTGCCATCATCGGTCTCCATGCTAACTAGCCAGAGCATTCCTAGTAGGCTCTGCTGTTGTAAACTAGCTTTAGCGTAGCAGAAAGGAAGGGGAAAGATGTGATAAATGAGTACATGAGCTTGATTGACAGCACTAAGACCCTCCTCCAGGCTCTGATTGGTTGTTTCTATTAGTACTGGGAGAAGACAGAGGAGCTTACGTTACATATATGTAAAAATGTTGTTTTATTTTTTATGAAAGTTACATGCTGCAGCTTTAAAAAGTCAAATTTTTATTTAAAATTTTGACTATATTGGGGTGATTTTTCGCTCCTATTAGGATTTGCTTGATGGTCTCACTCAACACTATGTATTGAGTGAGATGAAAGAAGAGACATAAAAGTGGAAATATAAAATATAAAGGGTATATTTTTGTGATGAATTCTCTGTCAGCTCATTTTCCAAAACTTAATTAAAACTTTTTTAAATGTTTGACAGAGAGACCGTCTAATTGGCAGCGCCGATGAGCTCAGGATCGTCAGTCAGGCCATCAGCTCTGTTTCCCAGGAGCTCACTGTCCTCATAGATGATGTGAGAACATTTTTCTTTTGGTTTATCAATAATATGTTCATATTTATCACTGCTTTCTTAAATTGATGTTTCCTTACTCTCTCTGTCTTCTTTTCCCTTTCTGCCTTCCATTATTCCTTCCCTCAGTTGTCCTCCCTTTCCAGTTTTGCAGAAATGAACGCAGCTCTTAGTCTTCTGTCTCCTGAAAACCGCACAGCTCTGCCCAGAGAAAGCTTCAGAGCTTTTTCAAGGATCATGTGCGGCCATCCCAATAGTGGCGGTGAACGCATCCCGTCACTCAACTGGTATGAAGACAACAATATCAAGTCGTTCTTAGGCAGAAACGGCACGGAGGACGTGGTCCTGGACACCGACAACAACACAAGTAAGAGGCTTTTCTGATCAGGGAAACCATCTCCTTACTCTCCTGGTTTCTTTTTGTTTGAAACTTTTTACCACCTACCAGGGTTTCTTATTTTAAGCCACAAAATGGTTTTAGGTGTATTTATTTGTTTAAATCAACAAATAAAAACCATCACATTTTGTAGTATTGCTTTATACAGGCTTATATGTCAAATGTTTAATTTTGATAATTATTTACCACCGCTAATGACAAAAATCCAAATTTTTTTTCTCACAAAGCAAAAAGTTATAGGTGATTTTAAAAAAAGTGACGGTACTTAAAAAACTTTCTAATGTATGTATATATAAAGCTTCACTTTTCAGTAATATTATTGAAATATATATATGAATATAGAAACCAAATCTATTTTAGTTTTAATTGAAATTTGTAAGACTTCCTGCACTTAATATGTGGTGTTTTTTTTCCCAGCTAATAATCTCGTTTTGGTAGTGCCGTTTTGCCTGTTTAAAGTTTTTACTGTTTTCTTTACTTCTTTAGCACCTTTTTGCAAAAGTTTGATTCAAACACTGGAGTCGAATCCTCTTTCTCGCATCGTATGGCGAGGAATTAAACCTCTGTTCATCGGAAAACTGCTGTACACACCGAACACTCCTGTAGTTCAACAAGTCATGAAAGAGGTACCAAACCCTTTTTTTTCTGTTGCACAAGTAGTTGTTGTTGTTAAGGCAAATGATGCTTTCATTCATCTTTAATCTAACTTTCTGTAGGTGAACAAAACATTTGAAGACCTCCAGATTCTTCAGGATCTGAATGATGCCTGGTTGGAGGTGGGACCAGAAATCAAGAACTACATGGAGACCAGTGTGGAGATTCAGCTGCTGAAGGTTGGATTTGTCCTCTGTTGATCTGCAACATGAGGGTTTAGAATGTAACGACACATTTTATGCTGGAAAGTCTTTTTTCAAACCAGCTTCTTTTGTGTTTGCAACAGGATTTGCTGAGGCGTCCAGAAATTGCAGTCTTGGTGAACATGCGTTTGGAAAACACAACGTGGACGGCGTCACGGATCGTTCGTTTCCTGTCCACGCCGTCGCCGGATACGCCGAGGAGACCTGGAGCGCCGCCGACCTGGCTGGACGTCTACAACGACATTGGAAACACCGTCGGCACACTTGCACAAGTCTCCAAGGTTTTCCACATTTAACGTTGTTGATGTGGACAGTACAAAAGTTTTGAATCATTTCTGATATCATCTCAAAAACAGACATTTTTTGTTGGGTTTCACTCATTTTCATACAGTAGCGTGTACTTAGAATATGAAGAAAGTGGGCAAATGGAGAACAAAAGAAAGTAAACGTCATTTGAAGATGAGGGCTCTAAAGAGGCAGTGAAGTTAAATTTATGGTTTTGAACTTCATGTCAAGTTATAATGTTATTCTCTCATCAAAAACTTACCTGGAGTGTTGATTTGAGTTTTTAAAACACATGCTTATTGGATCGTTGAAATATTATAATTATAATTCTTTTTTTTTTCACTTTTTTTACGTTTATTTTAATAATAATATCTTTGCTGCTTCCTGTGCGTTTTCTTCTCAGTGTTTCAGCTTGGACAAGCTGGAGGGTTTGGAGTCGGAGGGTCAGCTGGTCGACAGAGCTCTGGAGCTGCTGGAGGACAGACAGTTTTGGGCAGGTGTTGTTTTCCTGCTGCCCAACGCGTCCTCACCGCAGCTCCCGCCCCACGTCACCTACAAGATTCGAATGGACATCGACGATGTGACCAAAACCAATAAGATTAAAGACAGGTGCTGAGGATTCTTCCTACATTTATGCTTCTGAGTTGGGATGTTTTTTGTTTTTTTCTTGTTGTAATAATAAGAAACTACAATTTTATGTTAAAACATAATACTTGTAAAGAAAACACAGAGCTGATCCTAATACATGCCACAGTTACAAACAGCAACAGAAAAAGGGGGAGGAGCTGTCAGTTCCCAGTTACTATGGTAACCACCAAATGCCAAGAGCGGCATAACAAAACACCAATAAATGTCTGGAGAAACAACTTGTTGACTAATCAGAATAAATAAACAAACCATGCAGAAACCCTGTAGAACATTTTGTAGTTGGTTTAAAAACAATAAATTTTATTTCCGTCAAGCATTAGAGCAGTTTTTACTCAGCATTATGGTTTGTTTGAAGAAAAATAAAAATCTGATTTGGCTTTAAAATGTTTTTTTTTTTGTTTTTTTCCAGGTTTTGGGATCCAGGTCCAGCTGCCGACCCGTTCGATGACATGCGCTACATTTGGGGCGGTTTTGTCTACATTCAAGATCTGGTAGAGGGAGCTGTGAATTATGTCCTGACTGGCGTTAAACAGACCACTGGCATCTACATCCAGCAGATGCCATATCCCTGTTATGTGGACGATGTGTGAGTAAAGCTGCTAAGTGTTTTTGTGTTCACCCGGGTCCCAAAAATGAAATAAAAATCTAAAAGTCATCCGAAATGCCTCCTTATCTGATCTTAAACATTAAGTATTAACTTGCATGTAGTTTTGTAGCAGGAATAACTGCATCTAACGTTTTTTATTCAGCTTCCTTCGAGTGCTGAACCGCTCCCTACCTCTCTTCATGACTCTGGCATGGATCTACTCGGTGGCCATGATCATTAAAGGCGTGGTGTATGAGAAGGAGGCCCGGCTGAAGGAAACCATGAGGATTATGGGTCTCAGCACAGGAACGCTGTGGCTCAGCTGGTTCATCAGCAGCGTCGTCCCATTCCTGATTTCTGCTGTGCTGCTCATTGGTCTCCTTAAGGTTTGGCAACTTTTCTGCTCCTTTCAGGATGTCACTGTACGATGACTGCTAAAACTCTTCTCTCTCCTTTTGTAGTGGGGGGATATTTTGCCTTACAGCGACCCCACTGTCGTCTTTTTTTTCCTCATGGCATTTGCCACCGCCACCATCATGCAGTGTTTCCTCATCAGCACCTTTTTCTCCAAAGCCAACCTGGCTGCTGCCTGTGGAGGGCTCATCTACTTCAGCCTGTACCTGCCCTATGTGCTGTGTGTCGCCTGGAGAGATCACCTCACGACCACACACAGGGTCTTAGCTGTGAGTTTGCTTCTAAAGTTCAATATTTATTTATTTGAAATATTTATTTATTTCAAATGTTTTATTTGATTATTCATTATATTTTATTAGTTGCAGCCCGACCTGTGTTAAAATCAGCTTATTCTAACCCATGAATATAACGTTAAATCGTGATAGAATACCTTGATGTTTGTGTATTTAACATAACAAAACGTTAAGGTTAAAAGCCTATGAGCGCTTTATTAACAGCTTGTGTTTTGTTGTTTCTGTCAGAGTTTCCTGTCTCCTGTGGCCTTTGGTTTTGGCTGTGAGTATTTCTCTCAGTACGAGGAGCAAGGCGTGGGGATCCAGTGGTTCAACCTGCGGGCCAGCCCTGTGGAAGGAGATACATACAGCTTCACCACCTCCATCTGTATGCTTTACGTGGACGCCTTCATCTACGCTATTGCAGCCTGGTACATTGAAGCCGTGTTTCCTGGTAGGACACATTTATGTATTTTTAGTAGATGTTTTGCGTATTACTAATATTTTTGAGTTGTGATCAGGAGTCACTTTTAACATCCCAGCATTCAGGAGATCTTAACTATGACACCATTTGTGTCATAGTTAAGAATATTGTTGCAATAAGTAAAAAAATATACCCAGTATCATCCTTTTGGTGTGAAGACACATGTGTGTGAATGTATTCTCAGGTCAGTATGGCATCCCCAGGCCTTGGTACTTCATATTTCAGCTCAACTACTGGGGTGGGATTCCTTTAGAAGCAGGCATGCCGATCCCTCCAGCTCCCACCGACCAGGATGAAGGTACAAGAAGCGGCTGCACTTCTGAAAGGAAAGTGAAATTTAAAATGTCAAGAGAAACACAGTTGCAGGCAAAACAAATGGCCCTTCAGCTCTGTGATTTGTGAAACTGCGCTGGCGGTTTTCTAAGCTTAAGGCCGTTAAGTAAATTGTGGTAACAAGCGGAGAGTGTAAGCCAGTTAAGATCAAGGACTGGGAAAACAAGATGGCTAAATTTAATTTGAGTTTTCTTCTTAGTTAATTTTTTTCCTCCTGTGAACAAACAACTTTTTTTCCACCTTTATTTGTTCTTAGTCTAGTTTTTAATGATCTTGAAAATCCTGAAAAGTCTGAAAGTTGAAAAAGAAACATACAAAAAGCATTATCAAAAATTTACATTTCTGCAAAATAAGACAATTTAGTCAATTTATGTTTACAACTCAGGTTTTTACCAAGAATGAATCAGTTTGGATATCAGGTTAGTGACTGAACCGATGATTAAATAAATAAACACGTGATTGAAATCTTAAAGGTTTATTTTAACAGGTTTGTTTGCCTCTAAACCTCTTTAGAGGTTTTAAATTGGACCTGTGAAAGTTAAACTGGGTTTTAAATGTTAACTGTTTTGACATGGCAGTTAGAATTCCGTGCCGAGCGCCGTTACCTAGCAACGCCAGCCAAGCCCTGCTCCGTTACATAGCAACTCAATTGGAGCTGCTGCACATTTGGCCACTGGTTTTACAGCTGCTGGAAAAGACAAATGTTTTGTTGTTGACTTAAAATTCAGAAATAACTTTCTGCCTTCTTGTTGGCTGTGCAAGAAAGTCTACTTTTGCATTCCAAAAATATTTGGATTTAAAGTGACAGAGACCCTAAAAGCAGCTCATTCTGAAAGGAACTAAAATCTCATTATCCAAGAATGATTTTGTGCAGAAAATGAACATAGATTAATTCTATCTTGTTCAATGAATCATAAAACTAAATTGGCTGGAACCCTGAGGATGTCTATCTGTGTTTAGATCACATTGAAGCAGAGCCCAACAATATGAATCTTGGCGTGAACATCAGAAATTTGGTAAAAATCTACAAGAAGGGAGGGAAAATTGCTGTCAACCATCTAAATCTGAAGTTTTTCGAGGGACAGATCACCTCCTTCCTTGGCCACAACGGAGCCGGCAAAACCACCACCATGTGAGGCTGAAACTTATTTCTTAACTTCTGTGATCATAGAAAGCCTTTCTTCTAGACTCGTTATGTCTAACAGCAGAGATTATGATTTGATCTAATGTGGAAACATTCTGGACATTTATTCTGTTTATCAGATCCGTCCTAACTGGGCTGTTCCCTCCCACCTCTGGGACCGTGTACGTGAAAGGCATGGACATCCGCTACGACATGGACATCATCCGGAAAACGCTGGGAGTTTGTCCACAGCACAATGTCCTCTTTGACATGTAAGGATAAAAATTTTAAAGATTAAAATTTGTGGATTGGGGTATATTTAATGACATCAACAACAAAAACACCTCAGTGATTTCTTGTTGTTCTTTAAACTCCTGTGTGTGCGGACAAGCCTCTGGGTGGCGTCTCTGTGTCTGAACATGAACGTGTATGAACTTGCATTATTATGTCATTATCAATATATTACTTAAAAATTTTATTATCACAATCATTTCTGAGAATATATTTTTCAGCAAATTGATTAATGCAGAACCCGTGTATTAAAGTCCAGATCACATTTACTTATATAAATAGTGTTGATATCATCTAAACCAGGAATCTGCAACCTTTGCAGTCCAAAAAAACTTTTTTCCTCAGTCTATATAAAACTCATTTAAAGTCACAAACTGTTCTTATAGTTTCCCTTTTTTATATACCTAAAGTGTAGGCTTTTATTTTGTTTCTTGTGCCGTGCAATAAATGTCAAATTCAGATGTACAAAATACTTTTAAAATTCTCATTTCATATTGTACTTAAGCTTTTTTGTCAGATTTGTAAAATGTATTGAACCATTTCTAAAGCTTGACCTTTTTCATGGGTTGTAAAAAAAAAAAGTCTGATAGAAAGCTTCAACTGTTTTTTCTCCCTCTGTCGCTCAGGCTCACAGTGGAGGAGCATGTGTGGTTTTATGGCTGTCTGAAGGGTTTGCCTGAAGAAAAGGTGATGGCTGAAATGAACGTTTTGTTGGAAGACGTCGGCCTCCTGCACAAGCGTCATGATCAGACCAAAAACCTCTCTGGTAAGGTCACCAATTTCAACTGCAGAACCTAAAAATGAATCAAGTCTGCTCTTATAGAAGTTAGATTTGTTTGTTTTTCTTTTTAAAAGAGGGAATTCTGCTTCTTCTGTGTCTCAGGTGGAATGCAGAGGAAGCTTTCTGTCGCGATTGCTTTTGTCGGCGGCTCCAAAGTGGTTGTCCTGGATGAGCCCACAGCCGGTGTCGACCCGTACTCCCGCAGAGGGATCTGGGATCTGCTGCTCAAATATCGCGAAGGTACCAGTGACTGACCAGTAATGAGAGGCAAGATTAGATGAAGACGCATTTTAACAGCTGAAGAACAGCTGGGCAAGAAATCCATTAAATCCTGTCATTGAACTTTTTGGTTTTGAAGATTCTCATAATCAATTAACATTATTATTATTATTATTATTGTTGTATTTTTCTTGGGTTTCCATTGTTCAGAATGATGTCAACATGACCAGAGCTGCTATCTTGTTTGACAAATTTATCTTGCAGCTTTTATTTATTTGGATTTTGAATTCAGGTCAACTCTACGACAGAACTTCAGACTCTCTACAGTTTTAAATGCAAGGATACAGATTTATTATCATCTCCTTGTTGAAGTAATATGAGAATAAAGTTGTCATATTAAGCGAATAAAGTGGTAATTCTACTTCTACAGAAAAATATGTAGAAAATGTAATTTCAAATGAAGAATGTTGGGAAAATAATTTAATCCAGCAACTTCACTCTTAACTAAACATGAATAAACTGACTGAAATGGCATGAACAAGACACAGGGATGTGACCATTAGTCCTGTTTGTTTGTGTTTCGAACCATCAGATCGAACCATCATTCTGTCCACTCACTACATGGATGAGGCGGAGCTGCTTGGTGACCGGATCGCCATCATCTCACAGGGGAAACTTTGCTGCTGTGGATCGCCGCTCTTTCTCAAATCCAAGCTGGGATCTGGTTACTACCTGACCATGGTGAAGAGGGAGGAGCTAAGCACCAGCACTCCCAGTTATTCCAGTATCTGCACCAGTGCCAGCACCAGCACCAACAAGCTACCTCCTTTAGTAAAGGTTTGCTTGTTATCTGAAATTGGCTCTTTGGACTTGTTTTTAAGGATAGATTCTAACTCGGCTTCATGCTTCAGGACAGTGAGTCGTCACTCAGTGAAGACACCGGACTGGGAAGTGAGGACACCAGTTCCTGTGAGTATTCAAGGATGTCTGCACATCATTGAAAGGCTTCAATTTGTGTGTCTGAAATGAGGTATTAAAATATCTTAAATTCATTGAAAGATCCTAAGTTGGCCTCAAAGACACTGATCCCAAGTCTTAAATTTATAAGGGAGGACTATTTAATGTACTTTTTTCTTCTTGAGTGACTTTTCTGTCAGGCAAAAGTTTGAGTCACACACAAACATTTTTATTGTGTTCTGTGGCTACACTGCAAAAACATGAACTCTTTCCAAGTATTTTATTTTCTTGTTGTTAGTTTTGTATTTATTTGAGAAGCAGTTCATTGTCAGAGTCACCATCTTTCTGGCAGACATGGCAGCTTTGCTGGCACTGGTCCAGCAGCATATTCCTGGCGCCAGGTTAGTGGAGGAGTCAAGAAGAGAAGCCGTGATCAACCTGCCGCAAGCAGCCGCCAAGGACGGCAGTCTGGGCATCTTGCTCTCCAAACTGGACCAGAGGCTTCCAGAGCTGGGCATCAGCAGCTACGGCCTGTCGGATAGCACACTGGAGGAGGTGGGTTATGTCGCACTAAAACAACCGGTTAAAATTTTTGTCCGACACATACTAACAAAACTTTTTCATGACAGTCTGAGCGACCCAAATCAAACAAATCCATTTTGAGCCATTTCATGGACTATCACTGCTAGATGTTTTTTATTATTATTTTTACTTTATCTATTACTTATTTACTTATCTTTAAGTTTCGTTGTGTGCTGTGCTGGGACAATTCCACCAAAGAAATGTTATGCTGCTGCACTTTAGGCATTAAAATGTAATTTTTTTTGTTTTTTAAATAAGAATTGAATTCCTTATGCCCAACTCGTATTTTTAATACTGCATGGAAAAGGCTTAAGTAGTTGGAAGAAAAATCAGCAAAATGTGTCAATATTTTTCATCCGATTAAATATCAGAATAATTGATACTTTAACTGATTACTAAAGTAATTGTTAGTTGCAGCCTTAGATTATTTATTCAGCTTAAACTGCTTTCAAAAGTGTTTAACAAAGAGGAAACTGACTTTAAATGCCACCAATATAAAGCTGCCATGATGCAGCAACGCAAGACAGCAGGAGGAGAAGCAGTGTTGCATTATAGCTGCAGTGCAGCTTGTGTTTCTATGAAGAGTCGCCCTCTGATTTCACAAGGTTTGCGTGTGTGTGGGCGTGTGTGTGAGAGCAAGCACAACAACGTCTTATCACAAAAGCTGGATATTTATGGAGCGGCTGTGGCCTTAATGAGCTTAGTAGGTTTACTCTGAATGAATTAGACACACACTCCGGGGTTTTCTGCTGTGTGGGTTTTAGCGCCACCTGGTGCCATACAGCTGTCTTACATTATTTCGCTGTTAAAAATATGTCAATTAAGATTTATGTCAGAAGTGCTTTAATCTTGGGCCTGTAACTGGAGACTACACTGCACTAGGTCCAGCTTTTAGTGCAAATATTTTAATACACTTGAGAAAAAGTTACTTATAAAGTTAATTTTATCTTATTTCAAAATACAGAATCTTGTTATAGATGATAAATTACTTGTTCTGGTAGCGAGTGATTTCACTGATGACATGGGGAAATGTCTTATTCAGGCTCGACGGCATTGGGGGGCGTCTGGGGGCATAGCCCGCCCAGTGTTTGTTGTTTTTACCTCAGAATGGGCAACTTTCTGTTATTCCTATATCAATTTCATACAGTAGGGGCTTCCGCACTTCCCATATCTGTGTCCTCGGTCACTGTTTTCAGCAGTTAAAACGGTTTAATTCATTGTTAACATGTTGTAACCTGTTTTTTCCGAGCTGCCTTTAAAAGCAACATGAGCGCTACAACGCTCGCTGGGTTTACACCTGTAGCGACATAGCAGCAAACCAACAAAACGCAAAGAACTTAAAAGATGACTAGCTAATAACAATACAGCACCTTGAGCTTGTTAAGTTTTAAATCAATATTAAGAATAGTTTACTTAAAACAAGCTTCTATATCTTTCTGAAATAATCACTTAGTTTTCTTATTTCAGCTGTATTAAGACATTTTCACTAGAAACTAGATGAAAAATACGTCATAAGATTCAGTTTTTTGGGGTATTTTTGCAGTGTATTATGCCACCATTACTTCCGTTTTCACACAATCATTGTGCTGATTTCCAGATCTTTCTTCGAGTAGCAGAGGAAACCGGAGTGGATGCTGATCCAGTTTCGGAGCAGCCAGCAGAAGAGCCCAGTGGCTCACAGCCATCAGAGCCAAAAGCTGAGGAACCGAAACCAGGTGGGAACTCCTTCACTCTCAGCCACTTCTGTCCAGATTTACACTGTGACGATCGAACTGGTCTTCTGTTTGATTGAAAGTTGGACTGTTTGTTTCCAAAAATGCTGCCAGGAAGGAAAAGACTTCGTAAGAAAGGTACTTGCAGTTTACCACTTTTAGAAAATCCTGAAAGGAAGAAAAGGGTTTGTTTCACAAACTTAGATTCTTTACCTGTTCAAAATGTACTTTTGTTGATCTTGCACCATTAAGTTGTTGCAATTTTGAAAGAATTTTTTATCAAAAATATATTTGGGTTATTTAGTTCGTCTTGAAATCCGAGGGTCACCAGTTCGATTCTCGATCAACCCGCCTTGCTGATGGTGTGACATTCCAGGCTAGTTTCTGTCAACTGTTATCCTGTAACTTGCTATCATCAGTGTATGGATGTGTGTGTGTGAATAGAAATGACATGTAGGGCATCTTTGAGGACTTAACTAAAACAATCAGTGAAGTAGTTGGATTGATCAGTTTGAAGAATGTCAGTCTGATCTTGGTTTGTTGTCTGAGCTCCAGGTTAAGGTGCTATATGTCTTCCTTTAGGTTAAACGCAGCTGTGAAATTTATATAATGTCAAATATTCGTTTTTATGGCGGTGAAAGTTGCTGCAATGTCGTGCAAGAAATGAATGAGAAGTGTTTAAGAAGAAATATTGCAGTTCTGGTCCAAGATATTCTAATTAAGCATGACAGAATTGATCATGTAATTAAATGATTAATTCAGTTGTGTGTGGTTTTATGTATTGTTTTTGGTCGTGTTTTATTTTAGATATTTAAATATCTTCCAGTGACAGTGAAGTGTTTTATTCAAACTTGAAGTTTAATGGTCTTAGAAAGAGCTAACTTGGATTCTTATGTCACCATCAGTATATTACTTGAAAATGATCCAAAAGCAAAAATATGATGATTTATCACAATAATTTCTGGGAATATTTGTTATCATGACAAGCCAACTTCCAAGTTTGTAAACAAATCCATCATGTTTCTGCTCACTCCTTTATCCTCCATATTTATCAGTGAATTTTTACACCTTGTTTTTCCTTGCAGAACCAAAGGAGACGGACCCACTGAGTGAAGATGGGCAAGGCGGGACGCCGCTCACTGGCTGGTGGCTGACATGGCAGCAGCTCCGAGCGCTCTTCGTCAAACGCTGGCTGTACGCCCGACGGAGCCGCCGGGGGCTCTTCGCTCAGGTTAGACAGGAATTTAATTATTTATTTTAATGTGTTTTTAGTACTTTATAAAAAGGCTTGAATGAAAAACCTGCAGAAAGTGACTCAATTCATCATCAGAATGATCAAGTACTCTTATCGATGATTTCAAAGCTTGCACAGGCGTTCCCGGGTCAACCGGACGAACACACTGGATGTACTAACCTGCTTTATTCAAACATGTTTGATTTGATTTTCAGATTGTTCTGCCGGCTGTGTTTGTGCTGATAGCTCTGCTCTTCAGCCTCATCGTTCCTCCGTTCGGGAAGTACCCCGCCCTGGAGCTGCAGCCCTGGATGTACGGAGATCAGTACACCTTCTTCAGGTAAGACCGAGCGTTCCTCAGTCATCCAGGTAAGTCAGTCTGTATCTAGCGCCTTCACCCACCTCCCAATTTAATAATTACAGCAACGACGATCCTGGCAACCCAGCCATGGAGAACCTGCTGGAGGCTCTGCTGGACCAGCCAGGTTTTGGTACCAAGTGCATGCAGAGAGAAGATCAGGACGACAACAAAACGTAAAATGATTTCTGTAAACATGGCAAACACCAAATGTATTGGCACTCCACTAGGGTTGCTAGGTAACGGTGCAAGGTTTGTTTTATAAAAATTTATAACAATCAGGAGGGTTTTGAAAATGCTCATATTGTGTTATTTCGAGGGACTCGACATATCTCACTGTGAACAAGTTGCTTTAATATTGCCAGTAAGTCATGTTTAGGACATTTTCTCTCATTAAAGAGAGGAAATGGTCATTAAATGCAGGTGGATCTCACTCACTGATGTGAATTTATTTTATCACGCTGTGTGAAACAGTTATCGTTTGCTGACAACATGCTAGGTAACATTAAAACAGCAAGGTACCGTATTTTCTGGACTATAGAGCGCACCTCACTATAAGCCGCACTCACAAAAATCAAACTGGAAACGTACATACAGCCTTCAACTTAAAAGCTGCATCATGTGAACTTCTTCCTGTTTCCATGACGAGGGGGTATGAGTTTGAAGACATTTCTTTGTTGTGCTTGCTGCTTCCATGTGCTTGTTCTAAATAAAAATCAGCACTTTCTTCTTTGATTTCCAATTTTGACTTCCAATGATTCACTTCCTGTTAAAGAGCCCCCTGGTGGTTGAAGAAAAAAAAAACACAAAAAAGCTGCACCAGGCTACAAACTGCATGGTTCAGAGTGGGGAAAAAATAGTAGCTTATAATCCGAAAAATACGGTAAATGTGGGTAACCAGTGAGCGTTTAAAGTCAGTCAACTTGTGAACGCATCAACAAACAATCCCTCTTTTAGATCCCGTTTTAAAATTTTAAGGAGATCCAGCTGACACTGGATGTCTACAGGTGTTCTTGAATCCAAATGTTCTCCCCGCTGCAGGAATCCTCAGTGTGAACCTGAGAGAGGGGGCCTCTTCATGCGGCCCCAGATGTCGTTCTCCACCTGGCAGATGCTGAGCCAAGGCAACTGGACCAGAGACAGACCTTCCCCAGAATGTCAATGCAGCACGGAGGACACCCGCCGGATGCTTCCAGATTGCCCGGACGGCGCTGGTGGGATTCCTCCTCCACAGGTTGGTCAGCTGGCTCCCTAATCGGGTTTTACGCTCCACTAAGAAAATCAGGGTGGCACCACATAAACACGGACCTTTCTACTTCACAATGAAACTTACTGCGTCTTATTTCAGTGGTATCTCCTTCTGTTTTTTAATAACTTGTCATGATTTCAGATGAAGAGAGCCACTGGGGATATCCTCCAGAATCTGACAAGGTATAACCTCTCAGATTACCTGGTGAAGACCTACCCACAAATCCTCAAGAAAAGGTACTTTTTACTTTTAATCTTTCATGCTGTTTAATATTTATGAACAGTTTACAGAAAGCAGATAAATCTGAGGATATATGTTTAATTTGCTTAGTTATTGTCATCTGATGTTGTTCCTGCTCATAATAAAAATCTAAATTTCACTTCAGCACTGCAGGCTGTTTCATCACATGTTTTGGCAATTAATTTCTTCTTGTAAATATCTATATTTTTCAATCTTTCCATAACATTCTGCAAAGTTTAACTTATTATTTTATTTTTCTATCATTACATAAGGTCTGAATACTAATATTTAACTTTTTCCCTTCAGCCTAAAAACCAAGAAATGGGTAAACGAGTTCAGGTGAGAAGCCAAAACTTTCTTTTTTAAAAACAACTAAAAATACAAATTTTACTCTCTTGTTTTAAGAAGATTTTTAAGGTTCAATTGTAGTAGGAAATATCTTCTACTATTATATATACTTCAGTTAACTGAAAAAAATCTTTACCTTTTAAGGGAGTTAAAAATAATGATAAGTAAACTTTTAAAATTCATGTTTACTACAGATTATAGCAAAACTAATTATGGAATATGTCAATTAAAACGAGAGTCTAGTGCAACTACAGATGTTCTTCATATAAAACCCCAAAAAACTGGAGAAATATTATTGTGTAAACTCATAAACAGTTCAATTAGAATAAATAATTAAATTAATTTGACCTGAAATCAAACTACAAGGTTTGGTTAGAGCAATAATTTTCTGTTCCAGATATGGAGGCTTCTCTCTCGGAGGCTCCAGCACCCAGAATATCTCTCAGGTCCAGTATCTTCAAGACTCCATCGCGGCAATCAGGACTCGATACCAAGTAGAACAGGTGCACAAAGTATATATATATATATATATATATATATATATATATATATATATATATATAAATCCTCTCCTTCTTTCTTGCATATTGAACATTCAAACCCTCACCAATAAAAGTTACAGAGGATCTAGTTGAACAAGAGTAATTAAAAAGAGTGAAACCCAATGCGAGTACGTTCACAATGAAAAAAGAGATTTTAGCTTCCATTTCTTCCTATATTTTTGTATTTTTCAGCAGCAAGTCTTAATAAAAAATCTCTCCATTGCATACATTTCCTTAATTTCTTGTGGTCCAAAGATGATGATGGTTCCACATCGAGCCTCTTGTGAGTTATAGGTTTCTTTGCGCCCATTAGTAATATTAAAAGAAGATATTTACCTGACTATTTCAGTCGTTGGGGTAAATTAAAATCATAGGTCAAATTTAAGTCCTTTATAGTATTGATTTCACCTTTGACCAATAGGGTGTGACCTCTCACAAAAACACGAAAATGTCCTGTAGCCACATTCCCACTGTCCGTTAGTGTTATTATTACATTGATTACACTTAAATGTTCTGCTTATTTTTAACCTTGTTTAAATCAATCACCTAAATGTCTTTGTTTTCACCACAGAACAGTTCACTGGATCGTCTGCTGAAGAAGCTGCCGGGGTTTTTGGGAGAAATGCACACCGTAAACAACGTCAAGGTGAACCGTTTCCCTCAAGGTCGTCTCTCACATCGTTTCCTACTTAAAAAATCATTCATTGTTTGGAGTTTTAATCGAATTTTCCAACTCAGGTGTGGTACAACAACAAGGGCTGGCACGCCATGGTGTCGTTTGTGAACGTGATGAACAACGGGTTGCTGAGAGCCAGTCTGCCGCCCGGACCGGAGCGGAGGAGACACGGCATCACCGTTTACAATCACCCGCTCAACCTCACCAAGGAGCAGCTTACTGAAATAGCAATGTCAGTTAATATCAGCGTGAAGTCGGTCTATGCTATGGAATAAAATAAAATAGAATAGAACATATCTTATTGATTCCCAAAGGAAAATTGCTTATTTGTTAACAAGCTACTTCATCCACAGCTTTAAATATTAATAGTACAAATATAAGCATAAGAGATAATGTTTTTAATATACGTATATAGTGATGTAAGTCACTGAATATAAATAAATTAATTAAAATACCTATAGCTGATAAGCTAACTAACTCAGTGGAGTTGTTATACGAGGAAATGCTAAAAAACCTGGAAATTTAATTGCACAAAAATACAAATGTTGGTAGGAATAAAAAGCTTTGGAAACACTTTATTTGAAGGGGTGTTCAAATGCCTGACATGACACTGTCATAAACATGAAGGAGTTTTCATAAATGTTTATGACATGAAGTGTCTTTTAGTAAATAATGACACTTTCGGTTGCATTTAAAGTCCACTAAAAGTGTCAGCTTTGCATTAAGTGTCATTATTTACCAAATGACAGCAGTCAAACACATTTATAAAAACTCCCTCATGTTTATGAGTGTCATGTCAGTCTTATGCACACCAAATAAAGTGCTACCAAAGCTTTCATAGAAACAAAACTAAATGTGAATCTAAGTGTTAATTTTTTCTCCAGCTGTTTAGTCTTTATTTTTACGTTTTTTTCCCTTCTTCCTGTTTCAGGATGACGACCTCAGTGGACGTTCTGGTTTCCATCTGTGTCATTTTCGCCATGTCTTTTGTGCCGGCCAGTTTTGTCCTCTTCCTGATTGAGGAGCGAGTCAGCAAAGCCAAACATTTGCAGTTTGTCAGCGGAGTCAAACCAATCCTCTACTGGCTGGCCAACTTCGCCTGGGACATGGTGAGTGTTCAGTCGGCCTCCGTTGCAGAAAATGTGCAACAACTTCAAGGGAATCACGGTTGTTTCAAGAATTTTGTAACGTTTCTTAATGAAAGAGACTCTGAGTTTCATTGTGTTCAAATATAATATTTAGAATAAAGTGAATAATAAACACTTTATCAGCATGAACATCATATTATGATGCATTTAACCCATTCTTTTTTCCAGAATGCTGTTACGACATTGTAAACAAGTTCAGTTAAGATTTAAAAGCATTTGAATTATTTTATTTATTTATTAAATTCAAACCTGTAGACAAATTCTTGCTTTCTAAAATAATCCTTTCACACTGGAAAAGTAGATGCGTCTCTGAGACCAACCCGCCTCATGAAAAGCCTAAAATTACACACATTGTGCTGAATAACGTGTTTGACTTTTAGCTAATTGTTTAAAGCATTCAGCACTGTTTCTGTAAGATATACATAATAACAGTGTTTTCTTTGCTGTTTGAAGTGATTAGACTTGGATTTTTCAGCTTTTTTCTTCTTAACATTATAATTATGCTTACATGTGTAAATATTAAAATGACAAAGACTCAGCTTAAATAAAGCGCTTGTCCGTTTTTTTCCCTATTTTCTCCTCCCTTTTCTCAGTTGAACTATTCAGTCCCGGCCATGATGGTTGTCCTGATCTTCATCAGTTTTCAGCAGCAGTCCTACGTCTCCGAAACCAACCTGCCGGCTCTGATCCTCCTGCTGCTCCTCTACGGGTACGGCAAGTTATTGCGAGGATATTTTGCTTCTCATTTCTTTCTGAAAAGAAAGTGTTTGCTGTTCAGTTTTAACAATTCTGTGTGTTTTATGATTTGTCTAAATCCAGTGTTTATTTCTCTTTGATAGGTGGTCTATCACTCCTCTGATGTACCCAGCATCCTTTGTTTTCTCCGTTCCGAGCACGGCTTATGTTGTTCTGACTTCCATCAACCTCTTTATCGGCATCAACGGGAGCATCGCCACCTTCGTCCTGGAGTTGTTTGTAGACAAGGTGCAAAACACAAATACACTGAGATGCATTTGGAAAAAAGTAAATACTGGATAAACATGTAGAGTAAAATAATTTGAAGGAAATAAAGGTTTTAAGCTGTAGAAGTTTTACTTTTATCTTCTTTGCATTTCTTTGTACATTAAAAGCATTTATTGTCGATTTTTCTAATTTATGTGTGGATTTTGTCCTTGCAGCATCTGAATGAGGTCAACAGGATCTTAAAGAAAGTGTTTCTGATTTTCCCACATTTCTGCCTGGGTCGAGGTCTCATCGACATGGCTAAAAACCAAGCGCTGGCCGACGCCTTCCAGAGGCTGGGTAACAATGCTTTACCTCTGTCTTTATTAGGAAGCACATCTAACATGTCTGCTTTTAATATTTTCTGCATTTTGATATAAATGGTAATTATCAGGAATAATTCTGGGCTTTTTTTTCTGGGTTTAAAGAGTTTGTATTTTCTTCTGATTCACCAAGAAAAAGTTCATGAAACTAAAGTATCAGTTTAACAATGTGCAAAATGAGGCCTGTTTGCCTTATTTGCTATTGATATTTTGCCTCTTAAACATTTGTGTTGATTGTAGTCAGAGGATAAATGTTTGGAAATGATCTATTTTTGTCTATTTTCTTTTGTCTGTTATTCTGACAGAGGAGATTTTTCAAAACATGAAATAAAAACTGAACAGATGAAATCCACTTTTCACAGTATTGTTAAAGCGTTGCCATGACAAAGCACTACTTATTTATGTAAGTCATTTTTAAGACTTTATAGTCTGTGTTCAGATATTAATCTTTCAATAAGACATAATTATCAAGTCAACTTTTCATGAAAGCCCTGCGTCCAGCCACAAAGCTCAGCAAGTTTTCTGGGGGAAACCTTGAATGCTTTAGCTGAAAAAGCAGCGGCTCTATTTTTAGCCTCCTATTATCACTATATGTTATAATAGAGGGACAGTTTAAATAAACAAAATGTTTCATGTTTACATAAGTCAGGAACTTCCTCCTCTGTGTCGACCCGCAGGAAGCAGACCCACTCTTGACCCTCTTCAGTGGGACTTTGTTGGGAAGAATCTGTTTGCGATGGCAGCCGAAGGTGTCATCTTCTTCATCTTCACCATCCTCCTGCAGTATAAGTTTTTCATTCACTTCAGGTAAATCCCGCTCTTCCATTCCCTGCTTTGCTTGAAGTTTTATCTTGAACATATTTCATTTAGTTTCTGTATTCCTTGATGTTTCGCTGTAAAGACGGTTATTGTTTCATTATTGTTTGTCCAGGCCGTGGTGGAACGATCCTCAGCTTCCTCCTCTTGGTCCAGAGGATGAAGATGTAGCGAAAGAACGTGAGCGAGTGAAAAGTGGCAAAGCCCAATCTGATATCCTCACCATGATTGATCTTAGCAAGGTACAAAATGCTTAAACAATTTTTTTTAGCAACCTAAAATATGATTTCAGAGGAGTTTATCAGAACTGTGGCAGCAAGTGTAGAAAGTTAAATTTGTGCGTTTGTAACATAAACAAATGCATTTTAAAATATTAATATTAATTAAAATTGACTAGAAATTAGCAGATAGGACTGTGGACTTCCCATTAGGTATCCTGAATCGACATTTATTAAATATTGCTCCCTATGGCTAGAATGTAATAATATAAATTTATTTTATTTTGTCATTCAGGTTTATAAAGCTGGAAAAAAGCCAGCTGTTGACCGACTTTGCCTTGGGATTCCCCGCAGTGAGGTGAGAAACTTATAAAATGATTTATGCCGTTTGAGCTTTCCCTCATTTTTGAAGTGTGTGTCTTTATGTGTGTATCTTTTATTTAAAAATGAAAATAAATCATTGAGATTAAAAATCTATTTTCTGAGAATGGCCTGACAAAAACAGAAGCATAAAACAGAACAAATACAAAACTAGATGCAGATAATTCATAACCAGGATCGTGTAATTCAACATAATTTAAATTTTTAGATCTACAGTGAATGAAAACAAACAACAAAATCAGACAACTTTAATAGCTTGATTTTGGTTTAATCTTTTTTTTTCTGACCTGTCGATTTTGGCAAACCTAACAAAAAGTTTGGACACCCCTGTTCTAGACGGAAGTGAGCATAGATCTGTTGGAAGATGCCCAGAAATGCATTAATAAGTAAAAACTGGGCCTGTAAGAGAGTCTGCAATCAAAGGCAGACAATTAAAACTTTGTTAAATCCCACTTATTCTAGATGCATTTGAAAAGCTCATTATTGGGTTAAAGCTACATAGCAGCATGAATATGAAAAGTGAACAGGTAATAATAATATATAATAATATTCCTGAACTATAAAATTGTTGACACTGATTCCAGCTGATTTACTGGACTTATCTGTGATAAATGTCATTTTTTCTGAGGCTCTTTCAACTAAAATCATGCGTTCTTCACGTTTCTAATTGTTTTATTTCTCAGTGTTTCGGCCTGCTTGGTGTGAACGGAGCAGGGAAGACGTCCACGTTTCGCATGCTGACTGGAGACACACCGATCACACACGGAGAGGCTTTCCTCAACCAGCACAGGTGCAGAACCTCTCCCCGGCTGGGAAGCCTTCACCATCGGAGGAACAGTATTTGTTAAGTCGCTGTTTGTCCGTTTCTCAGTGTGCAGACGGAGATGGAGCGCGTCCACCAGCTGATGGGTTACTGTCCGCAGTTTGATGCCATCAGTGACCTGCTGACGGGTCGGGAGCATCTGGAGCTCTACGCCCGGCTCAGGGGGGTGCCAGAGGATTCTGTTAGCAAAGTAACCAAACCAGAAAAAAACAAACATGTGTTTTCCTTTATATTTCTAGCTTTTCAGAGTTTCCATCAAATGATTCAGTTTACCTTAAAGTTCAGGTTGAAAAGTTTGCAGTTTTCTGTTCCTGAAGTTTCCTCTCTGGCCTGTAGGTGGCGCAGTGGGGGGTGAAGAAGCTGGGGTTGACCCAGTACGCAGAGCAGGAGGCTGGAGGATACAGTGGAGGCAACAAGAGGAAACTTTCCACGGCGATCTCCCTGATCGGAGCACCTCCTGTTATATTCCTGGTACAGAATCAAAGCAGACGCAGGAAAGGCTCTGCTTTAATTTATTAATTTATTACATTTCTCTCTCTACTGGCAGGATGAGCCTACCACTGGGATGGATCCAAAAGCCAAAAGATTTTTGTGGAACTGCATCCTGAGTGTCACGAAAGAAGGCAGAGCTGTTGTCCTCACTTCTCACAGGTACAACACCTGAAATGGAGTCAGAATCAATTCATTTTTCCTCCATATTCACAGAAATAAATGTTTTTAGTCTTTGGGATCTTACTTTTATGATAATTTTTGTTCATGGTGAGTATAGGAGTGACAATAAAGAGCAGAGCAAGAAGTCTCCTGTTGTTGCTCACATACCAGGAATCATAATGAAAGCAGTTTGTCACCATATTGGTCTCAGTTATGGCAGATTTTGCCCACTTACATTTTAAATACTTTTTTCTATCTATATGTTCAATACTTAAATTGACAATATGCTTGCATTAATTAGCATCTGCTTGGCAACACAAACACATATCTTTTTATATATCTTTGAATAAATGATGGTAATAAAACACTTGGTAATGTGTTTTTTGACAACAAAAGACACTTTATTTCCTTTTTTTCTTTTTTACAAATGAATGTGTATTTATAGTGATGTGAATGTCAAAGGTTGTTTCTTTGCTTGTCATTAGTATGGAGGAGTGTGAGGCTCTTTGCACCAGGATGGCCATCATGGTGAACGGCAGATTTCAGTGTCTGGGATCCGTGCAGCACCTGAAGAACCGGTAGCCACACAAAACACAACTATATATACAAACTTAAAATACAATGTTAAGGTCATAAAATACTTTTTTTTTATTTCAATATTTCTTTCTCCAATATTTTTGGTCTTTCAGTATTTGGAGGGAAATGTATTTATGTACAACACATGGAGGAAAACATTTCAGTTTGATCTTCTCTCATCTTGTGTCCAGATTCGGAGACGGATACACCATCATTCTACGTCTGGGAGACACCAAACCGGACGCCGAGTCCTGTCCCGTCAACGCCTACATGAAGACGTCGTTTCCCGTCATCGAGCTGAAGGAGAGACACCAGAGCATCCTGCAGTACCAGCTGCCATCGCACGCCTGCTGCCTGGCTCGCGTCTTTGATGTTCTGGCTAACAACTACGAGGAGCTCGGAGTCGTGGACTTCTCCGTCTCACAGACCACCCTGGATCAAGTGAGGATGAGGATGCAGCAGAAATGAAGGCCTTCATTAGTCTGAAAGCAGAGTTGCATAAACAACCAAGAGAAAAAACAAAAACAGATTTCAGATTTGAGCATCACGACCTGCTGTGTGAACGTAACCTTAGATTCATTCATTTGTTTCCCTGCTTCATTTTTGCAGGTGTTTGTCAATTTTGCGAAGGAGCAGACTGACGACGACTGCCTCACTGACGTGATGATTGGTAACGGCACGGCGCAGCTAAACTTCCCCTGCAGAATAAATGCCCCCGCTGTCAAACCCCAACAACCCCCAACACCACCTCAGCTGAGGAAATCCCCACAGCTTCCTGCCAAATCACCCGACGGCAATCTGAAGGAAACCAAGCCGAAAAAGGCCAAAGCCAGGAAGGTCAGTTCAAACGGGGAGACGAGCGGCGGCGTGCCCATGAGCGGATCACCGCGGGGAGAGGAAGTCGGTCCAGAGGCGGGCAGCAGCAACGGAGGACTTCAGGGGGAGTCCAGCAAACCTCACAGGTCGAAACACAGAGAAGAAAGCTCCAGCAAAGATCCGGCTGCGCTCTTCATAGTCAGCAGCAACTCACAGGAAAGCTCGCTGTGACGAGGCGCAAGACAAAGTGGACCAAAGACGGACAGATTAATAATTACTTCCTGTTTATTCACCTGAATGCTGCAGAGTTCACACATGACACAAACTCTCTGGAGTCAGAAGTGAACGATGTTCTTCCTTTAACGGCTGCGGTGCCTTGTTCACCTCGTTACGTATTTGTAGCTTTATACACATTTTAAAAATGGCCTGAAAGTAACTGTTTGGTCTGTTCTGCTTGTCCTGAAGGAAAACTGCAAAGAAACAGTTTATTTCTCAGGTTTCCGTCAGTTCGTCTTTATTTATGTATTTTTTTTCCCAGGGAGCACTTTATGCAAGATGCTGCAAAGAATCAAACACTAGCAGATTAAATGTTACTTATTATGGGGACTTTATAGATGTGAGTGTTGGAGGTTATTACAGGACATGGATTTGACCTCTTTAATGTTTTACAGTTACATTTTTGTCATCTGTCTTTTTTAAATGTATTTATTTATGTAGACAGAAAGTTTGCAGTTACTGTCAAGTAGAGGTTATTTACATTTTCTTTTTATTATTTAAGCTATTTTTTCCATCTTTCTGTACGCTACACATTTATGAATGATGTAGTCTAGAAATGCTCCAAACGTTTCTTTTTTGATTTATATAAATTATAATATGCCAAAGTGTCCAAATCCAATGAACGATAAAATCCTGATCGGTAAAATACTTTTGAAGGAGAGTAAGCTCAGTTCCCTGCTGAATGTCTGAAGCACTGTGATGCACTGTTGCATTTTAAAAATACTGTTACTGTAATATTTAAGACAAAGTAAGCTGATTTCTTCTGCTCTTTTTTGCAGTTTTACCTCCGGTTTTATCTTTTACTGCTGCATGTTAAATCAAATAAAGCTGAATGTAAACTTCTACTTGAAGGAAATATTTATCTGCTGTAAGATGCAAATCATATCCTGATATCATGATGTGGAAAAGATTAAAGTCTGTTCCGAATGTTTTCTGCTGGAAGAAAATAAAAGTATTTGATTTGTTGACAACTTTACTGTATTTTTCTGCTTTATCTAAGAACAAATTTAATTGTTTTTCAAGAAACCTTACAGATCAGGAATGTTGATTTTTGGCATATATTTGATATAATCTGAATGAACTATGTTTGTACTTTCACATATTGTAAATTTTACAATATTTCAGAACCCTGTTTCATTCTGCTGAATCATTTCTTCCTCTTTACAGTCCGGAAGATAAACAGGAAGTTAGCAGCCTTCCTTGTGATCGTTTTACACAGTGACATGGCAGAAATACTTTTTTTAATAACCCCTATTTATTGGTATTTCGTAATCAATATTACCCCAAAATACATTTGTCAAATATGAAATATGAAAATGTGTCACCTTTTGGACCTGATCTAGTAAAATGTTATTTTTTTCTAAGCTATTGCAACTTATAGAGAAGCACCAGTTGTTTCCCTCTTGGTTCCTTATTATATACAACATACAATGAATCAGGTGGCCTTGAAAGGGTTTGATTATGAAATATGGTATGGATATTATATAAAATAAATGTAGTTTTCTTCCTGGTATTGGTTTCTGTGTTTTGAAGAGGAAAAAATATGCTATGTTCAGCTTTAAGGTAGCTTTATTTTATGGAAACCTGTTTCCACCACTGATAAAAAACAATCCCAACTCATAATTAGATATTTTTATTTTTATAAATATTATTATTTTTTGTAAACACATCTTTAAAAATCCATGTCTTAATATTTATTTTTTGTTAAAATACATTTCTAAAAATATTTTGTAAAAATAAAAGAAATCAATATTTAAAAAAATATATATATATCTCATAAGATAGATAGTATCTCACTCTGACAAATATTTATCAAAATATTTTAGTACAAATATTTTTTTGCTTTTATATTTATAAAAACAAAAATATCTGTACGGGGAGACCAACAGCGCCCCCTTCTGCCCGAACACCGTTCTGCCTTTGCTCTGTCAGCCTCACTGGCTAGCTGCTAGAAGCTAGCACCCGCTCTCATTGCTTTATTTTTTTATTTTTCTATATCCTGTCAATTTTCTTTGTAAATATACCACCACCCTGGTCATCCCCTTTCGACATACTTGAATAAAATGGTCGTTTTGACAAATGACGAAGAACAGGATTACATGTAAGTACTGATTTCCTTATTACATTAGAAGGAAATTAGCTACTTTGCATTAGCCGAAACTATAGTGCTTTGTTAAATTACAATAAAATATGTTTCAAGTGTTTTTCTCGTCTTTAAACGCATTTCAACTGACCGAATATCAAGTAATTATCTAAAGCTTTTTGTAGCAGGTGTTTAGTGTAGATTTAAGGGTTTTAAAACGATTTATTTAACTATCCTTGTTAGCCTTTTGCAGCTAACCCTATAGCTAACTTGTGTACGTCTGTTTGTGTTAGAAAACCATCATAATTAACATTATTCCAGTTATTACTCATGTAAATCTAGCAAGTGCGTGATCTATGTGCATTTACGAATTGTTCAAGCCAATTTCACGTCGCGGAAGATGATAAAAAAGTAAAAAAGGAGCAAAATAGTGTAGCAACTATGATTAAAAAGCTGATTTTATTCGTCTTTTCATGTTAAGTGAATGATTCAGATGAATCTCACTAAACAAGGTAGAGATTACACAACATAATGATATTAATAACATGCAGGGCTGGGGTTAAAAATGGCATCTTGAAGAAAGAAAGCTCGGCAGAGGCGTGGGAGGATCCCCACTCAAACCCACTGACCTACATCTAATTCTGCTGCTGGAAGCAGAGGATTTAAATTTCACTGCCCCGATCCGGTTTAGCCCACTGGGTTCTGCAAACTGTGGCTCCTGAGACCTTCCAATGTAATTCTTCATTAGCTCACTAATATTTTTAAATATGGTTTTAATAATAACATCAAAAAGCATGTTTTGCATTTGCTGAATCATGCTATTTTTTCCCCATTAGGTTAGGAAGTATGTGCTTTTTTCCTGCATGTATTAACATTGAAGGAAAACATATCCATCTTTTTTCAAAAGTCTTACGCTTTTATTTTAAAATCTAGATAATATAGAAATAAAATGTGGGATCTTGAAACATCACAACACATTTTTTGCAGTAGATATTTATCAAAACAAAGTGTTGTCTTTTTTTGAAATTACATTTGACCTTCATTGGGAGTAAAATGGCTCTTTGGACTGCTAGGGTAGATAAATACAAGGACAAAGAAAGCATTAAATAAAAATATTATTAATAATAATGCTACTTGATATATTATTTTTTACTGTCACTGGAGTAAACTAAATGTTGTTCCTTTTCACGTATCTTTCCATGTTAAAATATTCTCCTATCAGATTTTTTGTGTTTTTTCTTTGCAGATGTTAAATGGGGACTTCTCTATTATTAAACAAAACATAGATTCATTATTGCAAACTAAGTGTGTGTGTTACTGCTAAGTCTTGAGGAACTTCCTGGTTTGCGAGTCTGAACTCCTTAAATGGTTTTATTTCCTTTTCCAGTGACTTTGTTTCTAATGTGTTATTAAAGTGTTAAGTGTTTTCATTATGTGTTGGTTTTTGATTAGATTTTTTGAAATTCTCTTCATGTCATTTCTCAATTGTGCATGTCTGACAGTAATGAACCGTGAGTTGATTACCAGAAAACATTATTTAGCTAATTCAGTTGTTTGGAATGGAAATACATTTGAATCACACTTTATCTATTAGGATCACATTGCTACATAAATGTAATTTATAACTTTCAAAAATGCATTCATCACTTCTTTTTAAACATGCATACGTGAATGCTGATGTAATTGCGTTTAGCTTTTTTTTAAATTCTCCAGCTTTTTAATGGCTTTTACTGCTGTTTCTGTTGTTTTTTTATTTTTTGTGTGGAAATGCGATCGTCAAATATTTGTGCAGCTTCAAGAAACTCAGAGATGTTACCTATTGTTCTGGTTTTCAGCCTGATAGAGGAGCGCAAATGCGTCTCGCTGCCCTGCTCGCCTGCTAAGCGCGTTTCTCCAGCCAAAAGGAAGCAGTATTACATCAATCAAGCCGTCCGCAACTCTGAACTCACGCCACGCGCCAAAGGCAAAAAGAGCCAACGCCGACAGGAGAACTGTAAGGCCAGGCAGCTAAGCTAACATAATACCGATAATTTAAGTTGCACATTTATGTTTTAGCTTGTAAAATCGATAATCTGCTTTCTTGGTTGCAGCTCGTTTTCTTGCCAGTCTCCTGGAGAATGACGAATTCTCTAAAGATGACCTGGAGGTTTGCAGCAACCCGGCCCTCCCGTCCATTTTTACTGAGGCCTGCACCAACGGAAACTACATAGTGGTACAGTTTAGAAACTTTATTCTTAAGGTAGCAAACGACGCCTAACATTGGGAGATTTATTTTGCAGACTTTATATCTAATAAAGTCTGCAATATGTGTCTGATTTAAATGTCTTAAAATTGAGAAGAAGCTCTTTTGAAATGTTTTATTTGTTGAGGATTGGTTCAGAGTTGAGTAGTAACTAGTTACATTTACTTGAGTAACTTTTACTATGCTGCACTTTTATTTGAGTTCTTTTATTTTGAAGTATTTCTAGTCTTTCTTGAGTAAAATTTCTGGATTCTCCATCCACCTCAGCTCACCTGAGTGAAGTTGCACCACTCACTTTCTTCAAATCAGACAAAAATGGTGTCAAATATTTGTGCTGCTTTGGCATTGATATTAATAAAATTTTGAAGGTAATTTTGACTTTGTAAAAGTGGGGGGCTGGTTGAACTTTTGACCTTTAAACTTTCATAAATGTCTTCAAAATCATTTTGCCTCATTGTGGTGCAAACTGAATCTGCTGTTCATGTGATTTCCTTAAAAAGATTCCCTTCTTATTTGCCATGTTAGTTTTAAATCTTTTTGTGTTTCGGTAGCCGTGGGATGACTTCATGAATTGCTCCGGTGAGGAGCAGGAGCGGCTTCTTTCTCTCCTGGAGCAGGAGGGAACCAAGAGGAAAAACAACAATCAACTTCTCAAAGACCACAGGAATGGTGAGTCTCTCCGTTTGTTTTTGCTTATTTTGGAGCGGGTTGTTTTCGTGTGTTCGGCTGACTGGTTCTCCTCTCTCTGCAGTTTATACTGCCTTTTCTGCTCAGGAGTGCTTCCACAGAATCGATCGGCGGCTTCAAACCACTCTGAGACGGAAGCAAATACCTATGGTGGGCGTCGCCTCGTCGTCGCATTTCCTGCGCTCAGAAGTTTATCGTTGGTTACCAGTTTCTTTAGTTAAGGCTTGAATTGCTTCTACATTAGGAGACATTTTATTTGTTCCTGTTTTATTGCAATGATTTTATTTTCTTTCTATTTGTTTAATCAAACTCTTTCCACATTATTTTGTTAGTTGGATGGTGAAACATGAGAAGGGATGCATATAAAAGTTGCAGTCGCTCTCTAGGACTGGACTTGATTGACCTTAATTTGATGTTAATTTAGGTTTTTACATCTTTATGTTTGTTTTTGCCTTTTATTATGCAAAAAATTATGTTTTTATTCACTTTATGACTTGGAGAGCCTTATTAAACAGAACACATGATTTGATCTCTCTTTTCTTTTTGGAGTGCTTGAAGTCCTTGAAAGTGCTTGATTTCTCTATAAAGTCCTGGATATTCAAATACTTCCTGATATTTTTGTAATAAAGCATGAAAATCCCACTTACAGTTGAAACCACCATTTTTTTCTCACTGTTTGAAGTTAAATAAAACTAAACTTTTCTTGTTTTAGGTCAGGTAGAATTACGAAAGTTATTTATATTTCATAAATGACAGAATATTTGTATTTTTTTCATTTTTGAATATTTGTTGTTCAACGATGTATTAATGTAAACGTTGGCCTAAGCAACACTGTTGCAACTGTGGGATTTAACCTTTGCTTGTTTGAGGGTCTCTGTCACTTTAAGCACAAGATTTTCTGATATTTTAGAGTTGGAAGGAGGAAGGAATGATATTGGAAAACGTCAGTAAATAAAATCAAATCTTTTGCTGCTTTTTCTCCAGGGAACGCTGGAAATGATCGAGGAAAAACTTCTCAGCTTCTTCAGCGCTGAACCTCACTCAGTTTACACAACCATCCTCAGCAGCAGGTAGAAATCCTCTTTCTGTTCTCACAATATCTGCAGGTCTTCTGGATTTGGATGCTTAGACTGGAAAGGTGAGTCTTTAATGGTTAGTATAGTATCATTTCTAATTAGGTAAAATAATTATTTTATTAGGAGGAACTATTGTTCAGTGCAGGCAGTGTGAACACTTCCTGCTTCTAAAAAATTATTAAAATTCAGCAAAAACAGGCAAATTGTTGATTTGAGAAAGAACTGAGCTTCACTGAGCTGTTACTTTCTGCCTTGTGTCGGCCTTGTTACTGTCTTAAATGAAAAACTGCAGTTATCTTCTCTCAGTTGTGAGCTTTCTTTTACTTTAAATAAATTTCGACAGGTCTTAGCGTAAACCTGCCTCTGACCTTATGATCTACTTCGACTTAAATTTCCAAATATATGCTGACATCATTCAGAAACTTCAATACAGCTTTGCCAATCAATAGCAAATTAGATCCATCAGGAAAAAAAAAGTAAAAGAAAATATTTGTGATTTTAAAGTATCAGGACCCGACAACTGCAGCTTATTCACCACTTTTGGACATGAGGGTTACTTAAATAACTCAGCTTAAATGTATACCTTAACTTTATTTGTGTACTTTCTTTATATTAGATGGAAAAATTGGTTAAAAAAAAAAAAGTCAGTAATTAACGAGACTAAATTGAATATATTTCTACAGAGTAAAAAAAGGGAATTTTCCTACATATATTAGAAAATATCCTTATTTTTTGTCATCCTAATAAAGCACAATGCTGTAAGAAATGTTAAAATACTCGAGATCATGAATTAGGTGACGAAAAACTTTACTAGTCGGTTTGAATTTGTTGTAAATTATAACGTTTTTCTGTGTGTGAACCAGTTTTGAGAGGCTGCTTCTTCATGCCATCTGCCAGTACATGGACCTCGTCTCTGCAAGTGAGTGGACACTATTATACACAGCTTTTATTTTTATTTGCAACATCCAAATCTAAAACTGTTTTTAAGCTTTTCTGTTTGTATAGAAGTTTGATATGTTTCGGTCATGTTTGGATGATGAAACAGGCATCGACTACAACGGCTCACGTCAGACTGAAGTGATGAACAAACAAGACGAGTTTCTTCCTCCAGGACTTTTACTGTCTGCCTACCTGGAGAAGATGAGCTGAGACGACCTCTTCCTCTGTAATGTAAATGTAAATAGGACGTGGGGTGAATTTTCCATTAATTCTATCCACAAAGAAACTTCAACAAACATTTAACTAAACCTTCAACTTGCGTATCCTTCCAAAAATGTAGATCATTTCAGTACGTCTAGTTTCTCACTCGTTGGTGGTTTGGAGCAAAAACCCTCAAAACATTTTTTTTTTATGTCGTCAGTCTCGAATAATGATGTTTTTGCAACGAATAATGGTTACGAAATGTTTTTAATCTCTGTTTGGATTAATGCCGCCTCTTGAAGACTTTTGTAAAGTACGATTTAGTCAAACGCAGAAACTGAAAAACGCTTTTTGTCGCGCATGTCTGACTGGAAACGTGGAATCATAAAACGATAACGGTGAGCTCATGTTCTTCTCCACGTGCAGATTCACAACGTTTTATTCTTTTACATTAGAGAAGAATAAATATGGCCCAAGCCATATTTTTACTCTAAGCTATAAAGCTTAATTAATTGCAATAACAAAAGTTACTTTTGTTCTCATTGGCCTGTATTACTGTGACAAAGGTTTTTATTATAAAAATATGGTAAAACTTTTCAATGTGACATTTATCCTGTACAAAAAATAATCTGGTTGCATGAATTTGTGCACAACCTTAAGCTAATACTTATAAATAATGTATTGACTTATTTATTAATACTAATCTAACAGCTTCCCTCATTTTGGCTTTGATTTGACTCTTAAAATTTGATCACAGTGACACTTTTGTGATAACAAAAGAAATTTTTTTAGGAAATCAGCCACGTAAATGTCCTGAAGCAGATTTGATCATGTTTAGTTATATTTAGTGACGCTTTCATCAATAAACAATGGAACAAACAATGAAGAAAATAGTAAATGAAGCAGCAAATCTGAAAATACAGGCAGTTTTTTAAAAACGATTTAAATTTATTGGGATAAATATAAATCATAATTCTTATGATTAAATATTTTTCATGATAAACGATGCGATAAATTCTATGATTTTAGTTCCGACTCGCAGAAACTTTAGTGTTTGTTCATAGTTTCTTCCACATCAATAAAAACAACAGTTTCATCTAAAACTGCCACCACCACATCAGCCTCACTGATCGTTTATCAGTGATCGGTAAATCCTTATGTCGACTTTTGAAAAATATCCAGTTTTGATAATGTTACTACAAACCGTAGAGTGTGTGTGTAATTTTTCTAAAGAATGCAAATGATCTTAGGAAACTGAACTTCACTCAGGTTCCTCAGATTTACGTTTTGTTTTTGTTTTGTGCACTTAAGAAAATGTTAAAATTGAGTCCAAAGGTGCGTAAAATATTTGTCTTAAGGGATTTGCATACCTATACCGCAGTTTCCCCTCTAATAGATTAGTTTTATTGTACAGGTTAGATGTCAGATTAAAGGTAGAAAAAGTTTAGAAATGAATGAGAAGCACTAGTTGTTTTCCGAATACGAATATACAAAATATGAACCTGCTTCCTGACCATCACTAGAGATGTTTTAGTTATTCATGTTCATGTTATCTCTAGTATTTCTCGTAGAAATGATAAAAATACATACAGAATACATTAGAATCAGTATAAGTTCACTTCATGAGTCTTGTTCAGTCTATAAAGAGGAAGTAAAGCCTTTAAAGTGGAAACCTCAACGCCATCATGAATGAATATTTAATGAATTGAACTTGTGTCTGTCTGAATAGAGAAACAAAAATGATAAAACCTGAAGAACTAATGGAAAGTTTACTCTGAGGTCTGCTGCTGGCTTTAAGCATGAACGGTGCTATCTTTGCTCTCAGATCAAATGCTTTTCTGCCTGAAACTGTCTTCTGGATTTTTGTCAACGAGTTTTAGAGCATGAGTTTTAGGGATCCTCCTGTAAGCACAGACATGTCGCTCATCAAAGTCACGTTGTCCTCGTTGTTTAGGGGACATTTATCCATCTGTATCGATTTGTGTTCGCTTTCTGTCTCCCTGACGCGCCGACGCCCTGTTCACACTGGAAATGTTCTCATTAACTAAATCTTCAGAGTTTATCGATTGGGCTGCAGACACTGCCACCTGAAACGCAGTCCGGACTTTGAGCTCAGATCGGTCCAGGTTTCTGATTACACAGCAGATCCAGTTTGGATGCCTGGAGCAGCTGCTGTTCTGGTGCTGGTTTCCAGTGCAGACAGACCGTCTGGTTCTCCTCAGTTAGTCTAAAAGATAAAGAACTTTATTCTGTATTACAACCTATAACAGGAGCCTCCATGTCTGCATGCATTTCTGGATTTTTTTCCCCTCCAGCCTCTTTGTTTACTCTCAGATAAGAGGTTTAGCAGCTGCTTTACTTTAACTGATACCATCGATTAATGATGTAGTTCACAGTTTATACACCAGAGGCATCATTTTACACTTTTCCGATCCACATCAGGGGATTTTTTAAATTATTTAAAAAACACTTTTGTCAACAACCACTCTTAAAACAAGAAGAGAAGCACTTCTGCCTTATGAACCTGCAGTTTCTATCATTTGTCTGTACATGCATTTCTATATTTTTACTTGACCAGATCTTGGAAACATGTATCCAGTTTCTTCTTCTTTTTTACGCTATTGACTGCTGCAGTAACAAAACTTGACCTGTTGGTGCATTTTGTCAACAACCAAAGCGTGTGTGTCTGTTGCGTGGATACATCCAACTTCTCAGGCTTTGAGTTCGTCTCTCTTAATGTCTCGTTTCACATGCCGTCTGCTTTCTTCACGTGAACCTGGTTCGTGGTCTCTGCAGCTCTTTGGCTGGCATCTTTTTAACTACTTGTAATCACGCTGTAAATATTTAACTGACTTGTGCCAAAATGTGGTTTTTAAAAGCTTAAGCATCTGAGAGCTGAATACGTGATTCTGGAGGATTTTTGTGTATATTTGATGTGCATATTTATAATGATATCTGCTGCTATTAAAGGGGATTTAAGATGCATGTGTGGATTTTATTCCTTGAGTTTTTCTCTTTATCTTCAGGCAGCTGAAGTTGACGCCACTTTGAGTCAGAATCCTGATTTTGATAATTAATAAGGTCTACGGTACTGAAACAATTAGTAGATACAGGTTCAGGTTAGAGTTGTAAACATCTTTTTCAATGTGGAAGAAGTACATAGAGTTTATTTTATAAACTTAACTTTTAAATTGCAACAGAACTGACAAAAGTAATTATTTTTATAAGTATGATATGTCCACATCTAAATCTAAGTTTCATTCATAGCATTCTTGTTAGTTCTGCAGGAGGCTCCACTTCTGCTTTTCAAACATGTATGGCTGCAGCCATACAAACATGTATGGTTGCATGATTGCAGATCTGTTTGCAGCCAAACGTTGAATAAGCAGCAGCTTATTTAAATTTAAAATGACATAAATCTTGAAACAGCTCATAGGCAGTACTGACCAAACTAAAATATCTAATAATTATTTTCTGCAAAACAAGTTGTGAACATGTTTTGTAAAACCGTGTACCTACACTCGCCTATTCAAAAAATCACAGTAGGCCCCCTTCCATAATACAGTCTATTTTTTTTAATTACAGCCAACAGCACTTTGAAATGCCTTGTAGCTGAAATGTGCTATACAAATAAAATTTAATTGATTGATTGATTGAACAGTACCCAGTGTGGCATAATGTAAAATTACACCAGTCAAAAGCAATATGATAAACAACTCATAGCTCAATACAGAATGGACTGAAACTGTCATCAAGCCAGCAATTTTAAAAATGGCGACCTTCATGGGTGAGAAATGTAACATTTTTGAATAATTATTAGTTAATTGGAAAATTACCACATGTTTAGGTCAACACGTTCAACTAATCCTTCAGCTTTAAAGAAAGGAATAAAAATGCAGAGTCCCATAGTGACCATTAGGGGGCGCAGAGGTACCTGTTTTACTGTTGAAGTTTGTTCGACATTAACAAACTGAGGAACTGTGAAGAAGAAGATTCTCTTCTGCCATTTGTGTTTTTTTGTGTAATTAAAAAAGTGTCAAAGTATTTAATAAAGGAGAATTATGTTTCTCCTGAATCACAAGAGAGCAAATAAAAAACTGCTTTATGATCGTCATCAGCTTGTGTTGCTGTGCTTTAAAGCTTAAAGCTTCTGTTTTAGTTTTAAATGTCAAGATGTGAACGTTTCATTTGTTCACTCATTCAGTGAATGATCTTCAAAACTATATTTTATTTCAGTTATTAAATTAAGCTCATGGTTCAATTTTATTTTTAGCAACGAGACAATATTAACATTTACATGGAAATACATGAGATTATATAACAAATATAATGGGGAATAAAATATAAACAGCCATAAAATCCAAAAATATTTGCTTATGTTAGGATTTTTTAAAGATGATTTATTTTTTATTTCTTTGCTTTCCGAGAGCCTGTTTTTAAGACGTTTCCTAAATGAAATGAAAAGGGTCCTTTTTGATGCTTGGAATGTAGAAAAAAGTGGCATTTTCAGAGCTAAAAACTAACAAGAAATATTGCAGAAAATGTGAACGTTATTAAAAAAAAGAATGTCAGCATAATGAAAAGTTTGTCCATGCACTGTCCAGTGAATAAGTTGCAGCCTATTAACCTCAAAGGTTGTTTTATTCGCTGAAGTTTGTTCTTGGGTTCCAGTTTGCTCTCATAAAGACACCAAAATGAAGTTTCTGATTAAAGCTGAGTGTTCATATCACATTTTTGGCAGACATTTCTCAAACAGATATGTGTTTCTTCCCTGCAGACTTTCTGTTTTTCCTAACTCAGCTTTTTCACTTTTAGGCTCAGTTTCTCTTCTGCAAACTTAGTTCAGATTGAGGGCCAACCGGTGGTGTAACCTTGAAATTTAGCAAATTGTGCATTTCTTACACTCAAAAAAAAAAAAAAAAAAAAACATTAGGCGAGGCAGGCGAAGTGTCTTTCCCACGTCCACAAATGAGTCAGACCAGTTCTGAATGTTTTTCACATTTTGTGATGCTACAACCACAAATTTAAATATATTTGTGTGACAGGCACAAAATATAATAAAGAAAATAAAAAATCTGAAGTGATGTTCCATTTTACATAATTATGAACTGTAGTGAAAGTGGTACATTGTTTTCATCATGTTGAAACCCAGATTCCTGTCGACTCGCTGTCTGATAAAAGCCAATAGGGTAAAACAACAAAAACAAGATTCTGTATATTGTTGACAAGTTACTTCTAAGTTAGTTTTGTGTTAATAGTTCAAATGTACTAATGTAACCCTCTTATGTTCGTCTCAGGTCCAGTAAATCAACTTCACGACAGACACATTAATTAAAAATGTATTTAAAAAATACGTTTTTCCTTCAGGAAATCATCACAGGATTTTTACCAGCGTCGCACTGAGAAATAACTTGTGTAATGAGCTCAGAGGATGTACAGTTCCACCAGATGTTTGCTAATTGCTGTGGGCTAGTCTGAAGGAGCTGAATGGGGGAGTTGTAGAAGAGGAGGTGGAAGCTCCGAGGAGGAGCTCGGTCCACAGCATTTTATTAAAAAAATAATAACCATGGAGATTAAAAGATTTAAAGATGTTTGTAAAAAAACCCAAATAAAAAATATTCACACTCGTAAAAACTTTAAATAATTGATGTTTGCCAACCACCTTTAGGAGTCTGATTAAAGAGTAAAGAGAAAAAATAATGATTTAACAGACATTCTTTGTTTTTTGGTTTTTTTTTTAAGCTTTTAATAGATGGGACATTTATATTCGAAATTCAAAAGAACATTTTATTGATACCAAAGGGAAATCAAATGTTTAAAGAATTCAGATTCTTTAAAGAGTCACTGTAAATAGTGATGGCCTTTGATAGGAAAGATATCTTGTAGCGGTCTATATTACAGATTTTTGTTTTGTTTGGTTAACTTGCCTTCTTTAATTTATTTGAAACACAGCAGTACCTTTACATTACTTTCATAAAGAATAGTGGAACATAGGACTCAATATTGAAAAGTTAAAGGAATTTAGTGGTAAGAAGATGATTAACGTACAAAAACAGTGTTGCCTATTTTTTTTCAAATGTAATTTTCTACAGCTTTCTATGCTGTGTTGCTAGCAATATATGCACAAAATAAAGTTTTTGCTGGTTAAAGCCCTGTAAAAAGTCCAATAGTCCAGGTGAAACATCCAGTCCTGGCAGTAGACACTCAGAGCCTTTGGTCCATTTCTCCTTCATCAAGAATATTCTAGAAAGAGGAGGAGAGCAACGGGGCTAAAGCATTGGCAGGGACGAAATGGGTTTGTCAAACTTTGGGTACTTACTGTAGGAACAGAGAGACCCCACCACCCCTTCTCTAATGTTAGTCATGACCTGTTGCCCTTCATCTTCCTTAAACCATTGTTGATGCGAGGAGCGGCCATATTGAACAGGCCGTAACCAGAGGTAGTTGGAGTTGCCCCTTCTTCTGTTGCCATCAGTTTGATCTGCTAGAGTAAGTAGAGCTAAACAAACTTTATGCATTGCTGTCATTTTTTACGACCTTTGACCTACCAAGCTATTTCTAGCTGCCTGCTGTGTTGCTAACTGCACAAAGAGCATTATCCATAAAAAATAACTGATGCATAAGGATAAACCATTGGGTGTGCTGGTCCAAAACAGCGGTGCTGGTTGACAGATAAAGTCGTTCTCCTGAAAGGTTCCTCAATAAAATAAATAGGGTGTCATTGAACAAAACCATATAGAATAAAAGGTGGCTTTGAAAAACAAAAAGGACAATTTGGAATAAAAACAGCAGGAATTAAAGAAAAATTTCACAAAAACTGCTACAATTGGGAAAATAATTCACAGTAAAATGCTTTATTTTAATAAGCACATTTAAAAAAAGAATGAATATGTCACAGTAATGATCAAAGAATTTATTATTCATTCAGTTGCTTCACAATTTCATTGTCATATGTTTATCTATTATTTAGCATTGTAGTTTCTTATATTACAATGTAGTATTTATTTCATTTTGAGCATAGTAGTTGTAAGTAATTTACATATTTTTGTGATTACATGTTTATATCTTGTTCCCTGAAAACTTTTACCGGCAGGTGGGCAGGATCATCTGACCATCATTACACTGAGGACGCATCGACTCAAGGCCAACATGACTTTTACCCCTTTCACAAACAAATGTAAGGTAATCCTTATGTTCTGCATACACCTTAGTTGCATCATTATATCTAAAGGAAAGGCCATGTTGACGCAATAATTGCTCGTTCACAGTGCATGGTTCTGAAAAACAAAAACAGGAAAATAGAATTAACTACAAAATAAATACTTGCCAAAATTAATATAAAATATAAAATGCAGCTTATGTTCCAACTTTTTTCAAAACCATGGAATCATAATACATTTTTTAATTATTTTTTTATTACTCCTTTGGTCTCTACTTCTGACTTTTGGCATTTAAATTGATATAAATTGTCTGTATAATCAGATGCTTTCAGTTTAGTTATTATTCTTTAATTATTACTTTACTCAAGCACTTATTTATTCTTTCTCATTCACTTGAAATAATTTTTATTATAATTTTGAAAAAGTAAGAAGATATTTAATTGTACTTTTTATAGAAAGTTTAAATGTACAGCTTATTTAACAATGTCATGTAAAGTGAAAGGTAAAAATTTTACTTACTCATGCATCTCATGTTTCCTTCCCATTCACCGTTGTTGCAGGTTCTAAATGGGTCACCCTGCATAATGTACTTATTCTGACAGATATATTCAACTTTGTCACCAGTTTGATAAACTGCATCTGATCTGAGAAATAATTTGGTGTCTCCATCTTCAAGAGGTGGTGGTGCTGAACAACGTAGATTAGCTGAAAGAATGTGAACAAAGAGAAAAAAGTAGTTTGAGATTGTGCTTTATTCATTTTATAGCGGTGAGACTGTTGATTACATCCTGGTTGCTTTGGGGTCATAAACCATTCACACAGAAGTCGGATCAAAAAATCAGACTTCAGCAGAAAAATCTGACTTAAGGAATTAAACCGGCTGTATCAACTTTGCCAAAAAATAGAGGTTTGCAACACAAACCACAGAGATTATAACTCAGTAAAACCAACATAATCTGAAGATTAAAACCCCCATTTCAACACTGAAACCCTTTGATTGAATGTTTTTTCAATTTAAACATGGAATTTATGTTATAAAACATGATCAAAATTAAGTAGTCAACATATGTTATACTAATGAGACTAATTGTTGACTAAATTAAACAATATAGTAACAGTAAATATGGACAAAGAAATTAAGAGGGTTACAACTAATGTGGACCAGGATGATAAATGTAAATGTCACATTTTAACAAATGCATGCTCATTTTTCCCACTGTGGCATTAAGGATTTATTCTAAATTTTCCCCCAATAAATGAAACCACTATTTAAAAGTTGCATTTTTTTATTCACTTAGATCATCTTTGTCCTGTATTAAAATTTGTTTTTGAGCACAGAAGGGAAAATCTCCACTTCAGATGGACGTACCAGAGCACGACGGGAAGGAAGCGTTCCATTGGCCGGTTGGTAAGCATTCAATTTCCTTTGAGCCGCTCAGCTGGTAACCAGGACCGCAGAGAAAACGCAGCTTGTGTCCAGGTTTCAATGTTGCACAAGTCGGTGTTAGTCCAGATACATACAGATTAGGATCCAGTTCACCAATTTCACAAGCGTTCACTGAAAGTAAAACAGGAAGTTAATAAAATAAGTGAATATGTAAAAAATCTGAAAATATCAGGATCTGGATTCGTTTCCCCCTTAGAACGGCCGTTTAACACCCGTGCATTGCCTTTTTGTCCGAGCCTATTCCCATTACATAAGCGCTAACATACCTCTTTGTACCAAAGTACTTAACTGTACTGGTGTTATTTATTTATTTTTGGACAATAAGTATCTCACAATTTAGGGTGATTTACATAAATACTCATGGAGAATTTATATTACAGTGTTTCCATTGGCTCTGGTTCTGATCTTAGATTAGGCTGGCTGATTTAAAAAGATCTGACATTATGAAACTTGACATAAAAAAATGAACTAGAATAGAATAGAATATACTTTATTGGTCCCGAAGGGGAAATTGCTTATTTGTTGAAAGCTACTCCATCTTAGGTAATAAATACAAAGTTTGTAGGATATATATACACCTAAGAGTGATAAGTTCAAAAAGACTACATGTAAACAAATACATAAATAACAAGCAATCACATGCAATATATTAATAAATAAATAACCTATAAATGATTGCAAGATAAGTATAAGATAACTATAATCTTCTTCTTCCCCACATGCAATAGTTATCATACGTAGTTTATACTTTTTGATGCATACTAGATGCAAAACTCTGTTCAGAGCAACTTTGCCATGTTCCCCTTTGGCATAAAGTTAACTACAAAAGTTAATAATAATCTTTGTGTAATGACTGACACACACCATGCATTAATCTTTCAATGCAGTTAATGAAACAGTGTTTCATGCATGTTTCTAACTCCTATATATAAGCAGATTGAGTCTGAAAGGTGCCATGTAAACAAAGTTTTCTTGCCCGAAATAAAACTTTCTATGTGTTTTCTATAACAATGACTTTAAAACATGAATAAAAAACAGTTTCTTACCGTTCTGTGACCAGGAAAATTTCACACTTAGAAACACCTGGAGAACCAGGAATATAAACCGCAGAGGCTTCATTGCCTGTGTTGACTCGATGTTTTCTGAGGAAAAGTTTACTTTGGTTGCCCCACTTTTAATTCAGCTGCAGCTCCAAAGGGCGACATGGACAGCCCGCATTTACGTCACTGTTTTCCTTCTACCAAGATGAACCCACCACTCACATCCTCACACATTTATCAAGACTTAAATGGACTGCATCAAAAAAACAAACAGTTAGGTTGATCTTCTCTGTTTAAATATAACCTTTGCCTTTAAGCTACTGATTATTTCTAAGAATCTTGAGATTTTGTTTTGCTTATCAACTTTTGAAGGTCAGACTGGATCGGTTACCGTTAAGCCAAACTTTCTGTCTGAACTGTTAGTTAATCATGTATATTTCTGTTTGCTTGGTTATCTTGCGAAGATTTATTTAAAATCCCCTGGCATCTTTAGCTGGTTTTCATGAAGGACAGTGGACTCAGTATTGTAAACTAAAGCAATTTAGTGGTAAGATGATGATCAATACATAAAGAACACTGTCTTGTGTACTTTTCTCAAACATAATTTTATATAGCTCTTTAGCAAATGCTGAGAGATGTATTACTATATAAAATAAAAGTTTTACTGATAAAAGTGATGTAAAAACTTGAATAATCCAAGTTTAATATCCTCTCATTCCACACAGAGTAGCCAACATTAGAGTTGAATCCGGAATCCTTTCTCTTCATTACTGAGATGGATCTTCCAGCCAAGATGGACAAATTCTCCTCAAAAAGGGCTAACAAACAAAATTGATAACCCAAGTCTCAGGCTGTGTTCACACTGCAGCCTGAAGTGACCTAAGTCAGATTTTTTTTCTTGCTTTAATGCGACTTATCTGATCTTTTTATGACAATCTGAACAACAAAGGTCGGATTTTTTACGAATGCGACCCAGACTGCTTGGCAAACCGATGCTTATCTGATCTTTTCAAAGGTGACATGAATCCTAACAGGCAGGTCCTGAACGTTATTTATTCTCAACAAAAGTTCCTACTCTGCGCTCTGATACGCTCAAGCGAGAAGAAACACAACTATGGCTGACAAGATTGAGGATTAAGTTGTCACTGTGCTGGTTCTGGTCGTGCAGCAAACACTGAGCACTTCTTCCTCTTTATGACGATTGGCAAAACATTGAACACACTCTCTATTCTTACATTGTTATTGTGGTCTGTACTGTGGATGTGGGGCACTTTCAGGTCATTTGGAGTTCACACTAGAGAACACATACAAGTTTTTCTCTGTCGTTTTCAGTTTCCTGTCAGTTTCCTTGATTATTCCCAGCTGTGTCTCGTTACCCTCTGTGTATTTAATCCCACCTGTGTTCCTGGTTCCTTGTCGGATCTGTTATATCAAGCTGTCTTGCTGTTTAGTCTTTTGTCAGAGGTCCACTGTTACCAGTCGCTACCAGTTTTGAGCCATCGCCTTCCGTTCATTCTGTGCTGCCTAGATTTTGGATTATTGTGCTTTTGTTATTTATTTCATCATTAAACAACCATCATTCACTCCAACCTGGGTCCTCAGCGTCTGCCTCATCACTTCTCTACTGCACCTCATGACAGCGACCACACCAAAAAAAAAAAATTCAATTTGACAAAAAATCTGAATATTGCAGTGTGAATGTAGCCTTAGACTCTAGTAATTCCCTTCTAATGAAAAGTTTTGGACATAGTAATAATAAATAAGCACTGATGTAAAAAAAAAATCAACGTTTTGCATCCTATGTTCTAGGTTATAAAACATAAAATGGAAAATCATCTTGCCATCACAGCAAAATATCTTCTGATAAATTATTATTTCAGTTCAATCTGCTAGGGCAGCGTTTCTCAAACTTGTTCAGGCCGAGGACAAACACTCACAGACCATCTGACTCGAAACTGACCCATAATAACACAACCTCTGTTCAACCTGAAATGGAAAAATTAGTCTCTTGACTAATATATAAGAGTGATGCTATTTTATAAATGTGACTGGCCACAACATAACCACAGACAGGTCTCTATGGGGCATTTTGAGTTATTTAAAGTTTCTTAAACTGTGGATTCTGAGCTCTCCAATGACGTTAAACACATAAAAAAAAAAAAAAAAAAAAGTTGTTTTACTTCAAAGAACAGTGACATCAATAAGTATTCCTGGCTCTGTTTTCTTCCTTCAGCTTTTCTTTAGCGTGACCTGCTTTCAAGCCACTTATTTGTTATTATTTTTAACCCCAATCGTTTGGTAAGCTTAGAGAAAAATGACGCAACGGCAATTGCTCTTATTGGGGTGAAAATCACAGTGAATTGTTTTATTTTAAGTACATTTTAAAAGAGAATGAAACATGATAATATGTCACAATAATGAGCATGCAATTTAATATTCATTCAGTTATTTCACAATTGCATTGTCATATATTTATCTGTTATTTATTTTAGTAGTTTCTTGTTTCACAATGTAGTAGCGAGTTATTTAATTTTGAGCATTTTGAGGTTCCATAGTAATTTACATATTTTTGTGATTACATGTTTATTTATATCTTGTTCCCTGAAGACTTTTACTGGCAGGTGGGCAGAGTCATCTGACCATCATTACACTGACGACGCATCGGCACATTGCCAACACGACTTTTACCCCCTTCACAAACAAATGTAAGGTGATCCTTATGTGGTGCATACATCTTAGTTGCATCACCAACTCTAAAGTAAAGGCCATGTTGACGCAATAATTGCTCGTTCACAGTGCATGGTTCTGAAAAACAAAAACAGGAAAATAGAATTAACTTTGTTTCATAAACTAATAAAATGTATAATTACCAATATTTGTACATTTGCGTTTAAATATTTATCAAATGTTGTGAGAAGTATATTCCGTTTCTAAGCTGAAGACACGGATAAATAAGCTTCTGCATCTTATTTCTTACATTTTGCTTCTTTTCTGTCTAATCATGAATCATAATAAGAATTACAAAAAGCAGCTTATGTTCCAACCTGTTTTTATGTTATTAAAACCATACAGCATAATTCTTTTCAAAATGTTTTTTATACTCCTTAGATTTCTACTTTTGTTATTTGGCATTTAAGTTTGTCATTTGTTTGAACAATTAGAAAAACACAATTTCTAGAAATATAAGGAGTGTATAAAATACAGAAACTAGAAAACAAACACCAATAAAAATATATAGTTTATAAATATGCATACTATTTCTAGATACTTTGAAAGTACAGATAACTTAATGATGTTTGCCTTTTATTTATTTTTTTTCACTTTAAACATAACCTTTCTTTTAAAAAAAGGGTTTCTGGTTTGATATGCAACTGTACATTTTATTATTCTTTATTACAGCTGAGATTCAAAATAATAAGCAGCAGTGGTTTTTAAATACATAATTAGAACAGCAGAAATATCACAGTGTACAAAATGAAATGTTAAAATTGAACTTACTCATGCATCTCATGTTTCCTTCCCATTCACCGTTGTTGCAGGTTTTAAATGGGTCACCCTGCATAATGTACTTATTCTGACAGACATATTCAACTTTTACACCAGTTTGATAAACTGCATCTGATCTGAGAAATGATTTGGTGTCTCCATCTTCAAGAGGTGGTGGTGCTGAACAACGTAGATTAGCTGAAAGAATGTGAACAAAGAGAAAAAAGTGATTTGAAATTGTGTTTAATTCATTAATTTGATAGCATTTAGGGGATATATTATTAGTTGTTTGCATCCTAACATAGAAAATGAATTGCTGCCCGTGGCATTTAATCTAGAACACTGCAGTGACTTTTCTACGTCTACAAAGAGTACAAGGAGAGACAATCTGTTGTCTTTTTAATTCATTATTTTACTCTTTATGCTTAAATCTTGCTTTACCCAGTGAATTTGAAAATCTCATTTTTTGTTTTTGCTCCATGTGGGGACTTATTGGTCAAAAAGAAAAACCTGCGCTGTGAAAAACCTGAAATTGTAGCTTCCCTTTGCCAAACATTTTAATTTCCTACAGTTGAGCAGAAAATGGGACTTATGACCAGAAATCAATACCATGTGACCTGGCCTCCTATCTGGTGCTTTCTAGAGTTTTTAGTCATGATGACCAGAGTGGCACTTAGTTAAATATATTTTAATTAAATGTATCAGAGTGTAAATGCTGACACCTTGAATAGATATTGTTAGGTTAAACAAATGTTCAAGAAAAGAGTGAGACTAGAAGTGATTTACCTGCACACTGAGGTAAGGAAGGGCTCCACTTTCCATTTCCCAAACAACTACTTGATGAACTCCCTTTCATGATGTGGTCTTGTTGACGGCAGGCAAATGACACTGTATCTCCTTTACTTATAAAATTGCCTTGTACAGATGAAATGATGCGAATGCTATCGGGTACGTCTGATGTTTTGCATTTCTCTGCCAAAGAACAGAAGTTTTCAACATCAGCAAAAGTATGTTATAACTCAGTGAAACTAAACATCAATTTTAATAGTAACATTATTTTTTAAAACCAATGATTATACATTTGTTCATTTAAACTTCTCATTTACCCCATAAACCTTTATCAAAATTCCACTAATGAGTGAGATTGTCAACTTCGGGTCAGAAAGGTTGTCAATCAAGGATTTTATCCGTCACAAATGTAAATGCTGCTTTACAACAATGCATGCAAATTAATTGTAAACAAAAAACAAAGTCAATTGAACATAAAAAGCAATTTTTAAAATTAATTGATTTTAAAGGCATTGTACAAGTGGATTGGTTCTGTGTTTGCAAGCTGCACCAAATAGGAAGTGAACACACCAGAGCAGTTTGGAAACGGGAGATCCCACTTCCCCGTGTCTAAACACTGAACTTCATCAGGACCCTGCATGTCATACTCATCTCCACACGTAAAACGTAATTTGTTTCCAGGATTCACTAGATTATTTTGGGGTGCCCTTTCAGCATGTCTCAGTCCGTCACTCAGTGGGTCAACTTTACAGGGAATGCCTGAGAAACCAGAGCAGACCAGATGAAACACAAGTTTTAACTAACAATTCTGTTTCAATTTTATTAAACCTTTCAGTAAAAAGTGCATCTGTCAACACATTTTCTTGAACTGATGTAAAAATAAAAAACTAAATTCTATTTTTCCTGTTTTTAGCACCATTTCTTCTCACCTGGACATTGTTCAGATGTTTTCCACTTGCCACTCTGACATGTTGCGTTGCCTTCTTCATTTCCACCAGTGCACTGATATTGAACCACTTCTCCTTCCACGTAACTTTCTTTTATCATGTCTGGATTCACTTTCAGTCGGGGATCACTGAGCTTCTCACACAAAACTGCAACACATTAAGACAATTTTGTTACTATTTGCATCACAGAGGTTATTTCAAAGGGCAGGCACTCCTCTAAATCACTTGGAAGGCCTTACTTTGTGCTTCAGTTCATGCCAATCATTGAAATGTTTTTATATAAACTTTAAAATAATTTGAATATTTTACAATAGCAAAAAATCGAAGTTTGATGAAAATGACTAATAATATCTACTGGCAGAAATCCAGTCAGACAATCAGATCATAATCTGTCATATATTTGGTATAATTTTACTAAACTGCAGTTTAGTCGACTTTTCTGCAAGTGTTTCTTAGATTTTCTCAGCAGAAATCATGAAAATACTTGGTGCGTACGCAATAATTAAATATCGCAGGAATTGAATGTTTTGCTTACAAGTATTAGAAAGACAGAAAGGGAGGAAATCGTAGCACAGTCCAAAAACAACGCCATTAATAATATTTTGAGAAGATTTTGAATGAAATATCCACATACAGGCACATGTGATGTTTCTCATTTCCCATTTCCCGTCTCTGCATGTAATGGTGGGTTCTTCCGCCATTCCATACTTGTCACGGCACTGATAAGTCACAGAGAAGCCATCCAAGTATTCCTTCTTGTATGAAACGGTGACAATTGCATTCTCAACTTTGGGTGGTGGGCCACAGTGTTGAGCAGTTGCTGCAAGACATGAAAATATGTAAAATTCAAATTAAAATCTTTGTAAAATTTAATCATATGAGTATTTTAAAATGATATGGATGTCTCACCCTGGCAGATCGTTTTTGATGTTTGGCCATGATAATTCCATCTTCCATTTTCACAAGTTAGTTCAGGAATCACTGGAAAGTATCCTTCATTGCATTCAATCTGAGCACGGTTATTTAAAACTGTCACTTTTCCATTGGAAATTGCTTGAGCCTCTCCACACGATGTCTTTGCTTTAACATAGCATTGACGAAGCATGTCAGTAATGCATCAAGATTGCTATTGCAAATATACTGTACAATAAAAACATGTTTTCAGCTAATATGCTTTATAAAATAATTAAAAATAAAACATTACACATCCAAAAACTCTGACTAATTTACAATGACCAAATATTACACAAACTTCAGGAATTGGAAGCATTGCATCTGGTTAAATTCATAGGAGTAAAATTATGTCTATGAGAAAATAGAGATTAATTACCTATACATGAATGAAGTTGACCAAACACACCGTCTTCACATTTGGCATAACCCCACCAGCTTTTGGTAGGAAGTTTGAAATTTTCATTACAGGCGTAGTAAAATGTGCCTTTAATGGGTTCAACTGCAAATCCATTTGTAATTTCAGGTTTCTGGCAAACTGGCACAACTGTTGATGATTCAGAAAAAATAAGTCATATTCCTGTTGCAGGGTCAAAAGATAAATGCAGCTAATATGTATCCATGTTCGAGGCCTGATTTTAAAAATGTTAATATCTGTCAGTTCCTCTTTTCCCAGTTTGTTTTTACCAGTTTGTTCATAGCTTCTTCTTGTTCAAGTCAAGCTAGTTTGTCTACTAACATCTTAAATATCCCAAAATCATCATGTAAGACTTTGCAGCTGTAACCGGCAAAAGCAACTTGTCACTTTAGTTATGTTGGGAAAACAACTTAAGTGCTCTGATCAATACTCCTGATCGTCACTTCCGATGTCCATCATGGCACTTAGAACTGAGTAAATAAGGGTCAATATTTCCTGTAAGTGCCTGTCAAACCATGACAAGGTTCTCACAGCAGTTCGCAGAACACAATTAAATTACTCACAGATGTTCTTACCTGTACATTTTTTTACCCCGGTCCAGGCTCCTCGATTACAGGTGATGGTAATTGATTCCTGATTCCCTCTCAAACATTGGTATGTGAATTGGTCACCCTGGTAGTAAGTTCTTTTTTCCCCTCTGATAATTCTGGAGTTTTCAATGTTAGGGTTTTCACACCGTGTCCCTGACCAATGAAATAACATTAAACATGTAGTTTAAGCTGCATGATATTTGCTAACAAAAATATAAGGAAGAATCTACATGCAAAACATGTGAAAAGAAATTTTGCTGATTCATTGCTAAAGTTTATTTCTCTGCTTTTTTTCTCCTTGTTTGAGATTTTTTGCGTTTCTACTTTGTACTAATCATTTCATCAAAGGATTTTTCAAAAATAATTTGGCGTATACAGAACATCAGGAGGTGTTTATTCAACAGTGTATGACTCAGAGGCCTAAAGAAATGTTCAACATCTATTTTTTATTCCATCTCAAAATAAGTATTTGCTTCTACTTGGCAAAGAAATTGAGTTTAAAAGGGTAACCTCTAATGTTGGTGTTTTATGGTTGATTTCTTTGGCAAGAAGAAAGAATGCCAACATGCTTTTTGTTCAGGCTGTTTGTTTTTTGAGATTTGACTCAACCTTCCAGATAATTCTGCTTCACTGCAGCTGTCACAAAATAATCCAGGACTTCTCTCTTTAGTTGAAGTGGATAAGCCACCTTCTTTTTAAAAATAAAGAGGATAATTTACAAAGATTTTTTTTCAAGATTATGAAGTATTTCTGCAGGTATTCTGCAGTACTTCTGCAAGTATTTGTGCATCTTGGAGTTCTCTCATCAGCCTTTTTATAAGGATAAAGTGGGAAATGAAATGAAAATGTAGTTTTAAAGTAAAACAAGAAAAGACTATTTAAAGTGAACAGTACCAACACAAAGTGGTTTCGGTGTCCATCCGTCTCTGGTGCACGTCGCCATCCTGTCTGAACTTGCAGGAGTGTAGTAATAGTCACATCGATACCGAACTTTGTCACCTAATTTGTTTCTGCCCCAAACACTATCATGATCATACAAATGTTCTTCTCGTATTTGTTGTGGGCATGTAACCTCTGCAGTGGAAGAAAAATGCATTTTCTATTTATCAACAGTATTAATCAATCATAGGACTAATGAAACATTAGCACAAATACTTTTTAACTGAATAATTAATTGATGACATTGTGGGCTTTTAATACCTTGGCATACCGGATCTGTAATCCAATCTCCAGTGACTCCACAAGTAATATCAGCCTCTGTTGTTTGCGTGTCCAGAATCCAGTGTTTCTCCCCACATCTGACTCTCACTGTTTCTTCAGGTAAATACAAGTTTTTGTTTGGAGGGTTGTAGGTTGTCCCAGGGATTGATGCCAGAGTCAATTCACATTGAATTCCTGGAATCATTGGACATATATCTTTATTTGTCAGTTTGGTGGAAGGAGACGCACTTCATATGTGCACCTCAGACTTTACTCCTCATTGCAGTAAAATAATTTGTTGTTGTTACAGAAATCATACTCACTTTTACATGCAGGTGTGGGACTCCAGTCTGCTCTTTCTCCAAACTTTGTGCATCTTGGAGTTCTCTCATCAGCCTTTTTATAATCAACATCACATCTAAAATTTAAGATTTCATTTTCTTTGTACTCCTGAGCGGCACCAAGGACACGGCCATGTTCAATCTGAGGGACGGAACATTTTATTGCTGTTGATATAAAGCACAAACGTTACAAATTTTAATGGAAAAGTAGACTGATAATAAGCCTTTAAATCAGTTTGAGATTTGATTGGCTCATTGTTAAAACATATTACAAAGTTTCATAGGGAGGTGCTATATAAAATCAACTTTTTTGAGTGTTTTATTGTATTATGTTGTAATTCAGTTAACAAAACATACACAAACTGTTGCTTTTATTTTTTTAATGCATGTTTAAGAAATCCTTGAATCTGCCATGGCAGCTATTCCAGCGTGCCTAAATGCTTACACTCCAGCTTTCACGTAACAGACCTCCTGTCCCTCGCTTCTTCCCCACGCAGCTCCTCTAGACTAGCAGCAGCAGCAATTGACAAACACCCCGTAGAATTGTGAGTCTGCTGAGCTCAAAATATGAACAACCTCTCAATCAAACGGTCTTAAGAACGACTGTAAAAGCCATAAAGGCTAAGATTGTTGTGCTGAAGGCGAAATGTCGGAAAGATTAAAATGTTCTTAAAGTCAAGGGGGCCAATTTCAAAGCGTCATATTGTGAAATTAAATTTCTTTTAAGTTTTCTTTGGTACATCCAACATTTTTATAACAACTGAAGGCAGCAGTTTGTTGATTGCACTATAAAATTGCATGTTTTATCTGGAAAAATATTCCCTTCATTTACTAAATAGTATCAAACATATTTCAAAGTAATAAAATACATTATTTAAATCTTGAATTTAGTTTTTATCTGCTATAAACTTATGCTGCTAGGTTAAAACATATCTGCAATAATGCTATATTCAAAAAAAGCTTTTAACATATGTGGTGATTTTTAGTTTCAATGTCTTGCCATACCTTTGCATTTTGGAGCAGGGCCACTCCACTCCCCATCATCCTTGCAATAAATCTCTTTTGACCCAGACAAGATTTCTGCATTTGACTTGCAGCTAAACCGAACAACATTGCCAGATGTGGCTTCTTCTGCATCCCCCAAAATATATACATTATCGTCTGCATGAATGACTGGACATTTCATGGCTGGAATGACAAAAATTGAAACACAAGACAAAGAAAGCTTAATACACATAGATAAGTAAAATAATCTGACAATGCACTGAAAACATACTAAAAATGGTTGGTATGTAAGACTTTGTGTTTTTGCAGCGTAACAAAAAAGTGTGATACACAATAACTTATTCCATTCTGATTTAAAGGTTTTAAATGCTGCCTCATTTTGTTTAGTTCAGATCAATAGTTATGTTTACATTGGAAATGTGAGCAAAGGAACACAATTAAAATCACATGTGAATAAGTTTGTTCACACAATAAGCCATTTGAAAACATGCTGCGCTAAGAGCCTCAACTACTTCCTGCTGTCTTCTTCTTCATGGTTTGTACCAGAGTAACATCCTGTTGTTGATGTTACATTGGTAACATCAAAAGGTGACATCAACCATATTACACTGTTTGATGTTACCAATCCCTTACCAATGTAACATCAACCAGTGTAACATGGTTGATGTCACCTTTTTGTGAGACGCGACAAAAAGGTTTTTCCATTGCAGTTTTGTGAAATAAACCAAATTTAATATGGTCAAAAAACCCCTCCTAATCCTAATGCCAAAACTCTTAAAATGTTTTTTAAGATTTTTTTTAATCTTGAAAAAGATTTAAAAAAATATTTTTTAATAAAAAAGATTTAAAAAAAATAAATTTTCCATTAAACAAAATTTAAGATAATCTATTATCAAAATTCTGTCATAAGTCACATCATAAGTATATTATTTATATTATATACATACGGTGTGTCATCTTTTACAAGCAGTTTGAAAACATAGGACATTAAATAGACTCACAAACTTCTTTACTACAGGCAGAGAAATGTTTTTTTTCTTTGTTTTTTTAAAGAAAGTGTCATCCTTATTCATACTGACAAAAAAATTAACTTCATATTCAACTCGTACCTTCACACACTGGAATGTTGCCATCCCAGCCATTTGCCAAGCAGCGCCTGCGGCTTACCCGACTGACCATCTGATAACTGCAAAACATTTTTAATGAAAGTAGTAAGAATGCTCACAATAAAACTCACAAAGAGAAAGGAACTTTTTAATTTTTTTTTTTTATCTTATCATACCCTCTGTTGCACTCATAAACAATTTGAGATCCAAACACAAAATCATCTCCGATCTCAAGTCGGAAATCTGCAAATGGTGCATCTCCGGGATGTCCGCATGATTTCGCTTAAAATATTGGGATGAGAACAAAACATGGGTAAATATTGTGTGGTGGAAAAAAAAAACTAAGATAAAAATGTTTAAACTTACGTTCACATTTTTTGCCAAAAGTCATCCAGGTCCCCTCAGAACAGACCAACCTGAAAAAGCCAGTATAGCCAACACTGCAGGGAACTCTCACTTGTTTTCCTCCGCTGTAAGTGGCATCCAAACCACTTACGTCAAAATTTGAGTCAAAGTGAGAGCTCTTCGTAAACTGTTCCAGTGTACAGTCTGTGTGACGGAAACAAACAATTTCAGTGAGTTTACAGCAATAACAAATCATCAAACAATCAATGCAAAATAGTTTAAAATTCAAATGGCTGAGCGGAACTATTAGGACTTACCTTGGGATGATACAGAAGTCATTAATTGCGACCACAACAGTAGGACGCAGCTTCTCGTTATCATGTGCATTTTAACCTTCTACTCTGAACCACCAAACAGAGCGAGGCGCAACAGACAGCTACACTGTTATACAGAGAAGGAGCTGTGGATTTCACAAGAGAGAGAGAGAAAAGAAGATTGCTCAATGATTGCACAAGTGGGTTCAGTCTCCAATCCCTAAATCACAGATAAAGAAAAAAGGAAGTGACCAAAAACAGTCCCTTAAATCATGCACCAGTTTCTCAATAAACGAAAGTAAAAAAAAACTTAATACTTTCAAAAATAAGTTTGAATTAAAAGCCTGGGAATGGTTAAGCAAATAGGACATCAAATCAACAGTTTTTAAATAGTAATCCTATTAGTACATAACTGCAAGCCCCGGTTTGGTCATTTTTCCATCAATAACTCTGAAGTAAAAAAAAAAAAACATGTTTTCCTGTAATGTTTTGTTTATATTGTTTTCCACTTTACTGGCAATCATTTGCAGGAATCAATAAAGCAAACAAAACTCAGTGCATTTCCCAAACCAGTTCAAGAGATTTTATTCAAAGTAAATCAGATTTAATTTAGACGAAAATAAGTTTTTCTCATATGCTAAAAAGCAACATCATTAGAGTTGAAAATATAGTTTCAAATGCACCTGAGTTGCTTTAGAGAAATTAAGAAGTGCCATAGAAAAAGTTTTAAAAACAAACAGAAGTTTGACAGTGACCTGAGTTTAAAAACAAATAAAACTGAACGTTCATGTTGAGCAATGCAGGATTTACCTATCTTTCTCAATACTTGATGCCGTTTGTACAACTTCTTTGAACTAAACAAAACAACACTTTGTTACTTAAAAAAACTACTCTCATAAAAACAAATTTCTTAAACAGATGACTCAGAATTGCATAAAAAAAAACTCAGTATATGAAATCCCAAGGAGCTCTGAGAATGTTAACAGTATTTATTTTCCTCTGTCATCTGTTTGCCTATAACATAGTTTGGTCTTGTCTTTTATTCACAACATATTTTGTTAGTTAGTAGATTTAATTAGTGGTTTTCCTTGACAGTTTCCTGGAAATAGTTGTGAGTTTTGCAAACGGCCTTGCCTCAGTTTCTGCTGACAATGCAGAAAGAAAAGTTGAATGTGGGGTCATGCTCGCCTAACAATGGTCTGCAAAGACTGCATAACTCTTATCAAGCAAATGTTTTACATTTCTGTATGAAAACATTTACAAAATGTTAAATGCGTCACGTTGTGAACAGACTAGTCATGAGTTTGAAACAGGCTGAGAAGACTCCCTTTTATTTTTCTTGCTCAAGTTGCATTTGTTTTAATTTGTTGCCAGATGCACACAAATCCACCCCACTACAATCTGAACAAGATAACCCCTGTGCCACCACAGCACGCCCCTACAAAAGGCTTTTTTGACTACTTTATGTTGAGTTGTGACAAACTGTGCAAGTTTTCTGAACCAAACTCTGAGGACTTAGATGAAAAGAGTATGATGAGAGTTTGAACAAAAAAGCCGCAGAAGATGGACTGACAGACCAGAAGAGACATTGTGCCAGAGACGATGTCTCATTTTTTGGACTAATTAACCTGCAGATTTAGTTGGATTGATTTGTTTAATGTAGGCTTTGTTCTTGCTCATCATGTAAACTTTTAAAATGAATTAAATTGTAAACTTTTTAAATCCAGACTCAGTAGAGAAGCCACCAGCCCTGAGAGGGACTTTCTCGGCCGAACAACAGCTGCGTGTTGAGATGGAAGAGCAAAAACTACACCAGCTGAAGTCCAAATTCAGATCCCAAAGAGAAGTGACACCATAAACTGATTTGAGTCCAGAGTAAAACACTTTTCATCAGTTTTATTGGCGGCCAGAGACGATGGATCCGAGGTAGAAAACCACAAACCTTCTTTTCTTACTTTCTTTTCTCACATATGTATTTGTAGTTATGTGTACATTTTAACTTTAAATATCTACAAGCAATTAATAGAGTATGTCTGAAAAGTGCAGGAAGTTCATGTCTTGTTTAATCTGTTTTACGTCATCACCACAAACTGCACACATTTCGAAAACTAACTCCATCAAGCCTCTGGTTTTATTGGATGAACAGTGACACTCTGAGGAGGTTAAGAGATGTTAACATTACAGAATTAAAAACCAAAATATATATATTATTCTGTTTTGTACTTACATCTCGATCACTGCTGTGCTTTTAGGTCAATAAATGTTTTGACTTTCTTTATTTTTCCTTTTTCTTAATCTCAAAAATCATTTCTGGGACACAGACATCCAAAAAGATCATTTCATGTGCCGATTGGTTTCGTGAATGTATTTGTGAAATACTTTAATAATCTATAATAGTTATCGCCATAACTAATCATAGAAGATGGTTCAAGAGTGAGATTAATTTTCACTCAGAGAATTTGATGTCTGTCCCAGTAAATAAGAAACAAAAACTAATATTTACAGCTGAGGTCAAGCAAATTTATGCAGTGAATCAACGTATTGTGTAAATGACTTAGTCACTAAAGTGTTTCTGTAATAGGGCGGTTCAGTATTATACTTTCCCTGTTTAAACTGGAGATTTGTTAAAAATGTGAGACAGATGAAATTATTACAATATGGAGAAACACAAAAGTGCATTTTTTTTGTTGTTTTTTTTTTTTACAAGTTTTTTTTACAAGTCTATTTAAAAATGCAACCTTAAGGTTGAAACAGAGGATGGATTTCTCCCTGTATATTTACACCCAATCCCACAGGAACTGACAGTGCAACATGTATGCATTTACTGAAAGCCTGGCTAAAAATATTCACCTGCAGCACAGGATGAATTATTAATGAAAATTATAACATTTCTGGGAAATACTGCGCTCTCTGTATTCCAGATTTGTTTTAATTTTCCAGTAAAAGTAAGATCCACGGTTTATTCATCAGGGTCACAATACTATTGTTACCAAACCCTTTTTCTCTGTGCAGTTTCTAATTTCTCCACTAGAGGGCAGAAGAGATCCACAGGGTTTCTGAAGCCCCAAGCACAAGCTGGAAAAAAAGAGATAACATTTAATTGCAAGAATGAATTATTACTTTTAAATTACACATATTATCATCTGAAACATGCAAGAAAGAAACTGCAGATTTTATTATTCCAAGTAACAGTTTTATCCTCTGCCTTTTGGTTTTCAATGATGTGTAACAAAAGTATTAGAAGAGCGTCTTCTGTTCTCCATAACCCTGGGCCTTCATTTCTGCAGGAAAACGCTGAACTATTCAGCTTTTTTCTGTCAGCAAAATCAATACACCTTCTTTCATTATTTGTATATCTTAGCTTTATTTCTTGAGACTGGCAAAAGTAAAAATCAGATCAAAGCTGCACAGAACTATTACGAGCAAAGATGAGAAAACGTCCATGTTTTTAATTCAGTATATTTAAAATATGCATTACGCTCCTGGTTTGCAGACGTACAACATTCATCTGACAGAAATTACTTAAAACAACAAATGAATTATTTATGGAAACGTTTTAGGTTTTTAGACATTAGAAGTTGTTTTTTATTTATTAATGAGTGAGCAGATATGTCTGCAGCGAACACTGCAGTGGTATTAATCAGCACAATTTCTTCCAGAGTCTGTTTGAAGATGCTGAAGCATTTAGCACGTTGGGATAAGATAATCCTCGTCTGTTTATTTAACAGGATGAACATGATTATTTGAGCCCCTCGTAAATAAGCAGCTCAGTTCTCTAAGGAGTCGAGCTTAATGCTAATGATATACAGTAAGCAGTAACAATAATTTCACAGGTTATTGAACTGTGTGTCTTGGTGAGTGAGAAGCTCATTCGCTTTTCCTTTTCAAGCACAGTTTGAGATAAGATAAGTCTTTGCTGCGGCTGCCGTTCTGGAGAATCTATTCTCATTTAGTTCCAGCGCTTCCTTTTCTTCAAAGCTGTTATTTCTTACAGCAGAGGCAGAAAAGAAGCGGAGTTAAAATACATAGTTTAACGAGCCTATGTCATTTTTCTTCTCCCTGCAGCTTTTTCTTAAATTTTTTTTTTTTTAAGTTAAGTCCATCTGCCCTTTTTCTCACAAAAAGAATATTAAATGAATCAAAATGATGAAACATGGGGTTGCTGTGAAGTTCAGCTGCTTCTTTCAATGAGCACGTCAGCCCATCACTGCACTGACAAAGTCTTTACTGAATGCAAATGCGTCCAAAATTAAAGGTATTATCAAAAAGGTTAAATTAGTTCAATAATTAGATTTTTATAAACGTGATGTGTGTCTTTATTACACACCCAGAGTTGCATTTCAACAGAGTGATGCTGTTAATTTGGTGTTATTATTGTGTTTTACAACAAAAACCTAAGATGGGAGTGAATTGCAGGTGGCTACACTGACTTTGGACTCAATAAAACACAGTAGATCTGATCCACTCACTGACTGTGGAAACTTTACTCAGGACCTGAAATAAGAAATAAGAGTCCAGGCAAGAAGCATTTGTCCAACGCCAGAAAATGCAACACTTGTCCATACTTTGTCTTCCCAAAAGTCTTGGATTAGCTTCAGAATCATCTCAAAGCTGTGGTTGACCTTTGTGCTGGTGCAACCGTTTCTGTTGAACTTTTTCCTTCCACTCAACTTTCCATTAACATGCTTTAATTCCACAACTCTGCCAACATCCAGCAAAATCTGTGTTTTTGTGGACAATGCCTCCTCATGCAGGTCATAATATAATATTTATGCATCAAATATATTTGTTGCATCACATTGGAGTGTTCTGAATAATAGGTGTTTGGCTTTTTAGGAGCTTTCCGCCGTAAAATTTATAGACATCTTTAATATTTAAAGTTTAAAGCTACGAGTTTCACTTTTTGTTGCACATTGTAAATTAGTTTCCTTCGTAGCTGAAAGTCGTCTGCAGAAGAACATTTGAAAACCTAAGAGTCACTGACGTAATAAGAATTTCTCTCATGCTCTCATGTTTTTTTTTAGCACCTTTATGGTCACTATTTTGTCAGGTCCAGACATTATGAAGTGGCATGCAGTTTAAAAATAAAGGGAACACCTACAATCTCTTGTCATTTAATGTCAGGCATCTCTTTGTCTTTCTGTTCTGCAAATTGTCCAAAAAAAAATTTAAAAAGTGAAGAACTTACAGGCTTCAACAAATGAAACAAAACATCACAGAGAGCCGGACATCATTTATCAGATATATGAAGATAAAGAAGGCACAGATAGCTGTAAGTTTTGATCAGCACTGATTTGCTTGAGCTTAAAATGCTCAGATTCACCAACTAATTTGCTGAGCAAGCCTGCAGATATAGAGCTTGGAAATACCAAGCTGAGATGATGCCACAAAGGAGCCGGACTGACAGCACAACCTTGACCGGATATCTTCCAAGACATGAATGACAAACAGATATTTCCTGGACGGAGTGAATGACATGGTTGTCAGGGCTTGTGAAGTATCCTGAAGCACAAGCACAACATTCAGAGTATTTTTTTTTATTCTATATACTTAAACTAAAACAAATTACTGCCTAATTGTTAAATGGAAAATTGTGAAACTTTGGAAATTCTCTGCTCCAAACCCGAGTCACCTATAACCATCGATTCATTAATTACTATTAAACTTACAGTTCTACTCCTCCCGTCCTCGAGTCCTGCAACTTCAGGAAGCGTCACTTCTTCAGCACACTTGAATTAAATTAAGGGTTAAACCTGAATATTTTATTGGAATAAAAAACAGAATTAAAATAGTAATCAGTGTATTGCATTGTTCTCAGTCGACCGCTTTGATGCCTGAATATCAAAATTTAAAAGGTTAGAAAACTCCCAAAAGCCAAATTTTTAACTCAAACATCAACAGAACTGGACAAGATTATTGATTAATAAAACTATAGATTTATCTGCACCAATAGTTTTGAATTAAGCTTAAAAGGAAAAGACGCTTTTTGGCACTAATTAAACAATATATAAATACGACCCTCATTGCCACTATAGGGCAAAATGCAACAAAACAAAAACATAGGAGGGTCTTCTAAGAAGCACTGCGCCAATTTGGCAGATTGGACTTCAGCAGTGGAACGGCCGGCTGCTGTGGTTCTGGAACACACCTAATCCCCAGTACAGTCAATTAACTTTAATTCCTCTGCGAGGCAGACAGCGACAAGGTCTTCCTGTGCTCGACTAACCTCAGTAATAATTCTTCATTAGTTCAGAAGGGCTGAAAAGAAATGAAAGAGTTGCTTTGTGAGATGCTCCCTGTGAGCCAAATGACATTGCCTGATTTGTGTGATGAATGTACATAGTCTGTTCAAAAACACTTGTCAGTTCCTTGAAAATTAAGGCTTCATCTCAAGGTTTGGGAATTGGGCTTAATGAATGTACTCCAGTTATTGCACTATCTAATTTGACTGAGAAATGACTTGAAAAATATACAAATATGAGTTTTTTCCTCTAGCTATTGCTTTCATTATTTCAGGAAATTAAGTGCAGAAGCACCTAATGAAAGCAAAATAATGTAATTTTCATGGAATATGTGCTAACTAAACATCTCAATTAAAGTATTTAAAAGCCCATTTATCAGGTTACACTTTTCTGAGGCTTAATAGGTTTGCTAACTGGCAATTCAAATGGCAGAATGACACTTTATACTGGCAATAAATGAAACCTGCTGAACAGTGCAATTTACTTTGAGCTCCTAATTAGGAACATTCGATTTAAAAATAAGTACAGCACATTCTTCATGCAAGTTTTTATTTCTGTTTGCTGTTATTTTCTGGTGTCTAAAGCTTCTGAAGTTTTTTAAATCTTGAAAAATCTTGTCAATAATAATTTTATTTTTTGTCATTTATTATGCAATTCATTCCTATATCTTGTTTTTTTGTCCTGCAAAAGTATTACTTAGCCAATTTGTTTGCTGAGTTTTATGCCAATGAAAACAGTTATAAAGTTTCAGAGCTTTTGTCTGTGTCACTGTTGCTAATCTGAATGCTGTTTATTCCACCTAACCTGGTTGATTAAGATATATCTTCCGCAAAAATTAAGATGTCTATAAATAAGAAATAATTACAATATAAAATCAATGTTGTCCCTGTGTATGACGTGCTTTTCTTTTTGCAAAGTAGTGAGAAGCGTTGCTCTATATTTTCTGATAAAAGATGTTGAACGTCTTAAATGTGAGCCATTTAACCCAAATGGGTTCCAGAGTAAGAGCTTCTGCTTAAAAGTTAAATTTTTATTGGAAAAGGTGCAAATGTGGACGTTAATGTGCCAAATTGTTTATATATTTCTCTTCATGCAGCTGTGCTGAAACAGGGCGTCGAGGGAATTAATGTCTGCAGAAATCATGAACTTGCTAATGTGGCATTCCCGTTTCGGACTGCTCATGCAGCCGGTTACCGAGGGAATGTTACACAGCAGCACCTTCAAACCTGCAATTCTCACAGCAGCCGTGAGTTTACTGCAGACCTCTTACACAGCAAATCCCTCAGTCTTTCACAGATGTCGGCGGCTCCTCCTGAGACCCCTTTAAAAAAATCCATCACTCTGCAGACGTGCAACAAAATAGGACCAAACCTCTTCAGAGCTATTTTTTATTGATGGCTACGTCTTACCCAACAGTGACAAAACCAGGCCACTGCATGTTTGGGAATCCTCACTCGTGCTTTTAATGAGCTCAGGCAGTAACTGTGCTCCGAAGATGTGACTGGATGCCTTCGGGTGCAGCAGCTACACATTTAATGTATCATCTCTGCCGATGACACATTGATGCGTATATATTTAGTAGTTTTTAAACTATACTTTGCTGACCCTGTCTTGCCCCCCTGGCCGAGACTGTAAATCTTCCATTTTCTCTACTCAGAAAGAATCTGTGTGTATCAGTGTATTTATAAAAAAATTAGCTTGTTACCGTTTCGCAAAATTGTCAAAAAGGAAATATTTTTTGACTTGAATGCTGTTATTTTATTTGTATTTTTTCCATATGTAAATTCTAATAAAATTGTGTTTGGGTATTTATGGTAAAAAGAAGATTTTCACATGACATTTTATCCACATTCTTCACACCAATTTTGTGTGAGGTCAAGTCACTGCTGCTTTATTTATGGCTCATTATCACACTTATTTCTTTTTTTTTTTTTTACCCCTGTGGCAACAAAAAGAGGATTGAGAAATTTATTTTAAACCGATTACTTTGGTTTTCTGTAGTTCAAAAAAAAAAAAAAAAGTGAATAACTTGCTCAATAGCACTAAAAGTTGCCATCTGTGAAATAAAAGGATTTTAGTTCTGCTGTGCAATGAAATTTTAATTTTGTTCAAACTTTTTGTCACGTCGGCCAAAATCATAAAAGCATTTGTGGGCCAAGAAATAAAAAAGTCTGCCATTTTTTTGTTTTGTTTTGTGGTAAATGATGTTATTCTTTGTAAATCTAAAACTTAAAAATTATTTTTGCACATTTTCTGAGTACAAAGAAAGAGATTGAACAAATTTATTCAGTCATAACAGAATTTCTTTCAAAAACAGTTCCTATATTTATCCAGGTTTAAATTCAGGTGCAGCAGTCTCTGGATTAATATTTGTTTCTCCAGAGATTTTTACTGGATAAAAACACAGTTCTATTTTTTTTATCAAAGTTTTTCTATTACAAGAAAATTCAGTCTAATAATTTTACGCTGATTTAAGAAGAAAACGTTTTATGAAGAAATTATCTTTCCTGAACTGGAATTAGTAAGAGGGCCACAAATGGCCCCCGCGCCACACTTTGGACACCCCTGCTGTAATTCATGAATTTAAAATCTTAAACAGATGTGTTAAGAAAAACTTTTTCTTGTGCGTTAATAATTGACAGTGTGGCTTGTATTATACTGACATGTTATCGCTGAACCTTTGATGTCTTTTAATTATTATATTTTTTTTTCCTGAAACTCAGAAAATGAACAGCTCAGAGGCTTTGCGAAGTCCGCTAAAGCCGACCCGTGTTATCTTGGACACTGTGCTGTCACTCCTTATCTGCTTTTCCGCTGCTGGTGATGAGTGGAGTTGGGTCGAGCAAGTCTCTGCCAGCTCAGATCTGGTGAACGCAGCATCATGGTGTGAAGAGGCATAAAAGACCTTGTCATGCAAGCGTGATGCACCAGATCTGCTCCAATGAATCATCAGATCCAAAGAGGAGTCTCTGGGTGAAGGTGCAGCTTCGATCCGCACAGTTAAAGTGATCCGTTTGTTCCCGTGTTCCTTTAAACATTTGTTTCTCTGCTTTTGAATGAGGACTGAGATGTGGGGTATATGTGTGTTTTCTTTAGGAATCAGTCATTTCAATCACAGTCAGCAGGTGTAGATTTAAACTACGCAGTGACTCAATTAACAATTTATGTTTCAGTACAAATGATTCAAAATTGACACAGAGTTAAAACAGCTTTAAAACAGTTAAAATTTTTCCTACGGCTTAATATCTTTAGAAAATACAGATGTAGGCATGTTACGTTACCTCGCCAAAGTATGACGTTTCCCCGCAATACTTTTGCATTACCTTGCAAAAGGTTTTGCGTTCTGTCACAATAATGTACTAATCATTTCATGCAGCATAACTGAATACTGCAAATCTTTATCATAGTACTTTCTGCCATAATATAAAGCTTTTGTGAGGTTTTTCTTTGTACGTTAATATCTGATTGTGAAACATCTGAAGTTTTATATCTTCTCTTTAGGATAGAAATGCAACACAAACCTATGATATAAACAGAAACGTCCCATAAGTAGAAAAGAGAAAACTTGGACTCTTTCTGGGTTTTTGTTGTGGGGTAATAAGTTACCTGACAGTTTTAATTGAGTCGTCTTTTTGTCGATAGTCTGAATGGGTTAAAGAGATGTTTTCATGTTCAGTTCCATCACAGGCATAAATTTGCAGTGAATAAATCAGTTTTCTGCACCCGAGAGATAAGAATAAACACTGACACTCTTTAAATGTATATATTTTTTTTAATTTTATATTGAAATTTGTGACTGTGTACAAAAAAGACCAGCAAATTTTGCTGCAAGCTTATTGTGAGGTGATGCAAAAGTACTTGGCTGCATAAGTACTTTTGCAGCCAAAAGTACTTATGCAGCCAAATACTTGGCTGCATAAGTACTTTATGCAGCCAAGCTGCAAAGTTACCAAAGAGACAAATTTTGAAGAACAGCTCCTTCAAAATAAAAGTAAAATGGGTGCATTCAAGGTTTTGCTTTACTTCACAAATCAAATATCAATACATAACAGCTGTAGATGATATCATTACAGATATATGTGCATAAAGAAATAGAAGTCACTTCTTCTCTTTGTTTCTTGTAGATGTTTCTCCAATCATGGAACAGAAATCCAAATGTCATTGTTTGCATTACTGAAATTTTTATCAAAGTGATGTATTAGTTAAAAAATATTAGAAACAATAGTTACTGTTTCTTTTTAAAATAAAAGCAAATAGAATATTTTGGCAAACTCTTTGTCAAACATGATGTGAAACTGGAGTGATTCTACTCCAGATTATCATCAGACAATTATTCTGAACTCTGTGTAATAAAAACAAACATAGTTTAAAGTTTCTAGGTCTCATTTTGGATCTCTAATTGAAGTTTTAAATAACTTTCTCACAGCTACATCATAGCAGGTGATAAAACCCCTAAAAAATGGAAATGATGTTCCTCCAGAGAGGGAGAAGAAGTGATCTTCTGTGCATCCCAGTATAAATGTGTTACTTTTTCAGAGATGGGAGAAACTAGCACAACCTTAAATAACATTTTTATCTAAAAAACAAACAAACAAAACACAAGCTCATCTGCAGAATACCTCCATATGAAAACCCTACCCAACTTTTAATACTATCTAATGATGTTACACTGCACAGCTTCCAAAACCAGTTTATATTTATGCAGATGGTGGAATGAGAGCACAGCAAAAACACAAACTAACAAAATATTTGTAGTCTAGTTTCTTAGTGCACTTGAAATAAGACAAAATTAACTTACAAATAACTTTTCAGCAAGATACAAAAGCCAGTTCTATGGCCAGTAATTTCTTTATAATGATGAAAAAGTACTAGTTCCACTGGCAGATTATTCCACTTATAACAGTGGAACTAGTATTTTTCTTTAAATCAATGCTAAGGAATTATTTATTAAGATATTTGCACCAGACACTAACAAAAATACTTGGTAAACTTTGCAGTAAAATCAGTTCAAACAAAATAAGTTATGATTATTATACAGTTCTGGAAAAACTTAATCGACCAAAATAATCAGTTTCTCTGAATTTACTTTTTTTTTATAGGTATATGTTTGAGTAAATTGAACATTGTTCTTTTATTCTATGAACTACTGACAACTTGTCTCCAAAAGTACAAGAAAAAGTTTGTATTTCTTTGCAGAAAATGGTCAAAATAACAAAAAGGATGCAGCGCTTTCAGACCTCAAATAATGCAGAGAAAACAACAAGACTAATGTTTTGACTCTGGGAGAGTTCAGAAATCAATATTTGGTGGAATAACCAGGAGGTTTTCAATGGGGTTCAATACAGTGGGCTCTTTATTTTAATGTTTAATAAACTGACTGCTTAGAAAAGCAGTTACTTATAAATAAATCTCCAGTGTTTTTCTCAAACTGGGGCAATTCCCCTTCCTGAAAATGTTGGGATCTCAACAAAGTTGTCCAAGTGAATCTTTGTGTTGTCTTGTGGGAAAACGCGTCCAGTGATCTGTCTTCCGTTTGCTTCACTGGCTTTCAATAACATCTTGTCATTCTATCACACCTCCAAAAGCATAAACCAACAAGAGAAACAGCTGCAGACATCTGGAATATCTTTGCATGCTGCAGCATCTCTTATGGCTATTTATACAACACCTGGTAAGAGTGAAAGAAAGAGAAAAACAGAAGATGCACATAAAAGTTTGGCAACGTTTCCTTCCTTACTTTCAAGTCTCTTCAAAAACAAACCTTTCTGGTCACTGAGCTCAATCCATCAGCTCTTGATCCGGTCATCAATGAGCATCTGTCAGACAGGTCTCGTAGGTTCTGGATGAGTTCTCTCCCCCTGGGATCAAGCCTGGACCGCAAAGACATTTCAGAAAAAAAGAAGATCATTAGACCCTTTAAGAGAGAAAAGTTGCTGCTTGTTTGAGACTCAATAAATTGTGGAAGGTTAAAGGAAGAACCAGGGAAATTAGTATTAAGAACTGAATATGAGAAAAAGGAAAACAGGTAGAAAGCATGAAGGTTAGGATTTGTGAGGTCAGTAAGGGAAGGTTGGGCCTTAGAGGAAGAAAATTAGGGATTAGTTTTAGATTAGATGAGCCATATTGTCATTAAGTCTGAAATTTCTTTTCGATTTCTCCTTGTTTTTTTTTTTTTAAAGCAGAGAGAAGAAACACGAGTGAACTGTCGGAGTAAGAATGAATTATTTTATGATGTCCCTGATGGTCAACATCAAATCCAATATGTTTATGGAGATTCAAATGGACTCACTGGCTCATAGTGTCACCTTTTTTTGCAAACTTTACTCAAATTAAACAGATGAAACTTGGACGCAGTTGGATGCTCTCACAGGGAAATCATTTCAATCACACCTAAAAAATGTTTTTCAAATGGATAACACAAGTAATATAATATGTTCTCACCTCGACTGTGTGGATGGAGCATGCTCAGAAACCAAGTCTGTGCCGTAAAATGAAACCAGTCTAAATGAGCTCTGCCAAGAAGACTGGCTAGATATCCAACCACTACGAAGCCAGATGCATAAGTCATACGAACCTGCTGATCGCTACAAAAACATGCCGCTTGACAGCAAATTGTCACAAGATATTTCACAAAATTTAAGTGGAAATGCATGTATATACAGCTCTGTTTAAAATGAAGAGGCCTCTGCACTGAACCCCACTGAAAACCTCCTGGTTATTCCACCAAATATTGATCTCTGATCGCTTCCTGAGTCAAAACATTTCCATTGCTGTTTCTAAATGAATATAAACATAGATGCAAATGTTTAAAAAAAATCTTTATATTCAGTTCAATTCAATTTATCTAAGTAGCACCAATTCAAACAAATATCAGGTCACTTTACAATTCATAATACATGGATTCCAGGTTATTCTAGTTACGAAACAGGACTAAATGTTTAATTAATCAATGCAGGTTAAAAAGTTTCTATTTAAGAAAACCCAACTGATTGAACTGAGTTATATATGTTGACAGCAGAGACATGTTTCTCGCTAAATCCTCATAAAAAGATGTAAACCAGTTTCACACAGAGCAGGTAGAGTCTGTTCCGATGACGCCTGATCACCAATGGGAAAAAAACAACCCTGAATGGTATTTGAGCCAATTCCACCGTTATTTCAGCAGAAAAACGGCGGCATACACTCTGCTTAAAGGAACCAGGCAGTGGAGAAAAACATGCCTTACAGATACACAGATGTGAACATCAGATTGCATCAATATCAAGAAAGGGAGAGTACAGCCCTCCAAGTCCTGCGGGGATTCAAAGAGACTGTTTTAGTTGTAAAGAGAAAACAAACATTCACCATGCGAGTGAAGCCCGCGCACAAAAAGCGTCAAAACAGACGTCCTCCTTCTGTTCAACACACACAAAGACAGCTTCAAAGAAATGCAGTCAGGGTTTAAGATTTCTGCAGTAATATTTGTTAATTCATTTTTAAAAAAGTCATAAATTCAAAGCAATATTTATTGCTTGTGATATGAACCAGAAGCTTCTCGTAGCTTTAGGTGCCGGGTTGCAAAATCTAAACCAGGTTTTTACTCTGTTAAACTATTTTATACATTTTCCCCCAAGTTCCCACAATCCGGTTGTGGTTTTACAGTTATTATATAACATTTCAGACATTTTAAAGCCATTTTTCTTTAAAATTTCTGAGAATTTCTACTCGAAACAATATCTTTCATGATAAAATGTTGCATTTTGATCCCATTAAAACAACAAAATCAATTTTATATACCACTTTTATGTATGTTTCAGCATATATCTTCTTAAATATATCTTTCTTTTTATAAAATACAAATCATAACTGCTCAGCTCAGCTCACAGAATATAAATAACCAAAAAAAGTTGAGATAAAAATGAAATAAAATAGACTTTTTCTTAATTTCAGTTTCTTTCCATCGATTATTTATGGTCAAGCGATCAGGACATACAAGCAAACGACATGAGCACATTCAACTTTTGCAACTTCTCTTTCATCTGTTTGTGCTTGTTGCTGCTGCTGCTGCTGCTACAAGTTATATTGTTTTTCATGCATCAACTTTGAGTATCATTCAAAAAACATGAAAGAAAACAAACAAGAAAAGGCAGACAGGAACCTAAAACTAAAACGATGGTAACACGTCTGCAACACCAACAAGAAACAGTGAAAAGTAGCACAAGTTCCACCCAAGACAAAAATAATAATTGCAAAGTCTGCAGCTTGGATGTAACTTGAAGTGGAGATTTGAAGGTTGACCTATCCAATGACGAGGGTAAATTGGGAAAATCTGTTTTTGAACCTTGATTTGAAGATTTAATAAACCACCCAGGGTCTAAAAGGCACAGCATGTCAAGCCCACTCTCCCTGTAATTTGCTACACTGAAGACTGAAATTTTTTGGATGAAAACTGTAATTTGAATAAGTAAATTCTGGCAGCATTCAGGCAGATGTTGCCATTTCTGCTCAGCTCCTGACAAGCTTCGCCACTGTAACAGGCGCTCATTTAATTTCTCCAATTAAATGAATCATCCGGATTCCCTGCAATACTTTCGTAAACCTTTCAGTGATTGAGGAAGTCACTTTTTACCTCATAATCAGTCTGTGTTTTACATACTAAAGTTTAACTTCACTATAGATTTCAAAATATTATTTTAACTGTTGCACTACTCAGTTCATTCAACAGTAAATTTTCTTAAAACTTTTAGATAATTCTACACATGTAGTAGTTGGAACAGAAATAGTCAACACACAATCATAATTCACATCCATTCAAATGTGTTTTCCTTTATTTTGACTTTATTAAATAACTGAAAACAAATATTGAGAGAAAATCTGAACATTTAGAAAGCATTTATTAATTCAATACGAATGAAATGTGATGTTTTACGTTAAAAATGGATGACTGAAAATAAAAACCAAAGTTCATGGAGGTATTTTCTTACTTAATGCACTTTATGCTAACAAACAACACTGTTGTAGTCTGACTATTTACTGCATGCTTCACCTATTGCTCCAATGATTATGAATAATCACTGGGCCTTTTCACAGGATTAGGATTCAAGAACAACATAAGTGCAAAATCGGTCTTCTTCTATACTATGGTTATTTAAATCTACGGGTCTGAATACTTTAAAAAAGTTACGGGTGAGTTGATAAATATTTACAATGTAAATCCATCTTTGATGGTACACAAACTGACTTAAAAAATTACATTCTGTCACACTTTATGGCAAAAGTTTGCATAAACTTTAACACAATAATAACTGTGGCATCAAACAATGTGTTGAAAACAATTATTGTTTCATTTGTTTCTTCTCCATTACATTTTTTCTTTTGGTGTGCCATTATCATGAAAATAGAAAGGATCAGAACTGAGGATGTTTTGTTAAATGCAGCAAACAGTTGTTGCATCTGAACTGCACAGGTACAATGTTTAACAGAGTCGATGTTTGACAAATTAATAAAAAGAGTAATTACATTTCACAGTGGTTGTAAAACAGACAACGTGCTCCTAATTAAATAACTGTGCTAAATGTATCCCTTAACAAAGCTAATTGATACCTGCTGCAGATGCGAACAGCAGGAACCCAGTGGAGCTCCAACTGGTAGATGTCATTTTCCAAAACAAAATAAGCAGAGCATTGCCAAAAATACTCGTTTCACGATTTCCTCTTCCTTAGCTTTGAGCTTTCACAACCTTCACTTACTGCTGTTCAAACTGAAAGTTTATGTCTACGTGTTGAAAGTTCAGTTGTGAGGGTACACCTTTGAAGAGTTGGTGAAAGATTAGTTTTCTGAAAGATATTTTAGAGGATGGAGAGAGAGCAACACTATGTGATGAATCACCCAAACTGTAGATAAGATAGCAAAAAGGCATCAGCTGCTGCTTGCCACACATACTGTGCTGGCAATGAATATCACTGCAGCAAAGACTTGAATTATTTACTGAGAGTGAAACATCAAAACACTTTGCTAATGAGAGAGCCCACATGTTCAGACGGGCTTTGAAGGTCATATTTCATGTGATTATGTTTTAACATTTATATTCCTTGCTTCAAAAGTGCCAGTCTCTCAATCAGAAGCCCATCTGGCATTCGTGCAGCAAATCAGCAAATCACAATTAGCGCATGAGTCGTTAGGCTTATGAAAACGTGTGCGCTTCATCTTGTTCTCCTGTCACTGTGGATATTAAACCCCTCTTTGTAAAATGCTAACCCTAGCTGAAGTTAGAACTCGGCCAGATGCTAATAAGTGCAAGATGGTTAGCCTGCTTGGGAGAATTTGAATAAGCATCAGACCCCTGCTCTGTCTGTCTCCCAACACCTCAGCTCTCTCTGCAAGAGATGGAGAAGCTAATGGGAGCCAATATAGGCCAATGGTTAATGCATGAGAGGCAGTACTTTAGACTAATGGCTGCTGCAAAGTGCAAAATCAGGCCAGAAGAAGAAAAAGAGGTGAAAATAAATAAAAAATGTAAGCAAGGGGAGAAAAATGGTGGTGAAAGATCGTCCAACGTGAGGAAAGGTGAGCAGTTTGACCACAGGTGGGTGGGGAACAAATAAAACATAATATTAAAATTGTGACTGTTCTGTGCATTACTGTTTATAGAAACTGGCATATTTCTCCAAAAATCTAGACTGTGTTGATTTGTCCAAAGAGTCAATAACATTTAAATCAACTTGATCCTCAGGACAAGAGTCAGGAATTAAGCATCTCTGCACTTAACACACATTTTCATCTTCTCTGCTCTTGCTCTTGAGTGGATATTTGTAAAACATGTTACTGTTTCTCAAATATGTATATATTTGAAAGATAGTTAATTGAGGTCAGGGGTGTGAATTTTTAAATCTTCCATGCTGCATTATTTCCTTCCAAATAATTTTTATCACTCAGAGATTCCCTCAGTTTGCCTCCAGCAGCAGCTGCAGGCTTCGCCATGGCTGCAGCCTGAGGCTGGAGCTGAAACGGCTCTGAAGCGCTGCGGTAGCCACTGACGTTTGCTTTGAGGATTTTGGAGAGAGCTCCAGAGTCATGCTATGTTATGGCTCTCTCTTGTTTTTCATTTATACTAGAAACCGGTTTTACATAGATTCTCTATACGTCCTGTACTCATTTTAGCTTCTTTTTATAAAAGATTATACTTAAATTAGGGTCAGATTTGAAATGAAACCACTTCCGGACTATAAACAGCCTCCAACCCTGGAGAGAGAGGCAGACTTTGGGGGGTGCAGGGGTATTAAAAAGTAATGGCCAATTTTAATATCAGATAAGATAATCCGATTAAATAAAAACCACAATTTTTCATAAGATAATTTCATTCATCATGGCTATAAAAGCAGGTTTGTCACTAAAACGGTTTCGCAAAAAGGTCATCAAGCTTTTGTGATAACAAACCTCAGTTCTGACTCACTCTCTTTTAATTTAATTAATATTTGTTTTAAATTAGCCACATTGAAATTTTTTATTTTATTTATCATGAATGCCAAGGCATCTGAATCCCATTTAAAGCTGAACTTTAACTATGTCCCTCCAAAAACTCACATTCGCTGTCAGTTTCTTTTGAGTCGACTTGCTGGTTTGGTTAAGGTCACAGAATGATTGTTTGACATTACAGGATATTTTTTTTAGAGAGCAGAAGGCATTATTCTCTCGATTATGGCAAGTTGTTCAGGTCCTGCTGCAACAAGGCAGCCACAAAACCTTTCAGAACCTCCACTATGTTTTCCTTTAGTTCTGTTTGGTTATAAAATGCAGCTTTACTTTTAAATCAGATGCAACAGGATCAACACCTCTTCATTAGTTGATCGTCTATTTTCTTGGCCGTTTTCGTGAGCTCTAACGCTTTTGTGCTCTTTTTGGTCTGCAGTTTCCTTTGACCTCTCTTAAGGAAGTGTTTAGATGTTTTTATACAACATTTAGCTTCTTTAAGTGGTTTATTGAGTTTGCAGTTTAGAAAGTAATCAGATATTGGTGTAATTAGTAAAGTTAAGTGTTAATTGTTTGATGAAACAGATATGATCACATTGGTTTCGATAGCTTTTTATAATGTTAAAATTGCTTTTTGTATTCAACTTTAACCGTGTTATCATTGTGTAACATAAAAATTAGTTTGCTCTGAAACATCTAATTATGTAGAAAAAGGCTAAATTATAAACATTTTTTAAAAGGGCAAATATTTCTTCATGCACTGTGTAATTATTTAAAAGGTCAGCACAAGCACAGTATTTTATGTAAGATCATAATTCGTGAACTTATAACGTAAAGAGATCTAAAACCATTAAGATGAGTTAAGATGAGACATTTTGTTGTCCGTGTACAATGAAATGGAAACGGGACAAGCAGTTCCGATAAAATTCCAAATATTTACAGCAGAGAGTGTCCACATAACCCAATAAAACTGTTCAAAGGCCAAGTGACCGGTGCTAAGAGGGGAGGACTGGCCTGTGGTCAAGTCAGTATGGAGCAGGGACGTGTCTCTGTGTTCATGAGGTTGAAAGCTCTTAGATAAAAGCTGTTCTTGAACCTACATGCATCACCTTTTGCAATTGGCAGGCCACAGTGGAGCAAGTGAGAAGGGTTTCTGATGATTGATGTGGCTTTCTGAGTGCAGCGTCTTATGAAGAGCGCTTGAGAGCCTGGAGCTCATGATCCTCTCAGTTGTTGTGATAGTGCCCTCAAGAGACTTCATATATTTTTAAGGTGCAGCTGGAGTACCATACTGTGATGCACTAGGTGATGACAGGCCCAGTGGCTCACCTACAGAAGTTGACCAGCAGCATTTTTGCGTTTTTCAAGCATTTCAGAAAAGAACTGCCTGGATACATTTCTTGACTACTGTTGTGGATTTGTTTGGCCAAGTCAGGTTGTTAATGTATGAGTTTGAGTCTGATCATGTTTCGACTGACTGCAAGTCGCTCGGGAGTATAAGTTGCATTAAAAAATGCATCAAGAAGAGAAAAAAACTACATATAAGTTGCACTGGAGTCTGAGTCATATTTGTTTAGAAACTGTGAAATGTTAGGAGAACATTGTCCATTTCAATGACCTGATCCAGTGACACGTTTTATTCAGTTGCTTTTCAATAAACTGATTCAAAATGCCAACATTGGCTTTAAGGTTTGCCGTAAGTTTTTAACACAACGACGCCAATGCTCGAATTCAGGATGATCAGGAACGACTGCACTCCGCTGGTGAAGTGCGAAGAGGAGCGGAGACGCATTCAGTGTAAGGTCCATTTTTTATGCTCCAATTAGACAAATGGTCTTTGACTCAACGATCTGTCAACGCACCACGTATTCAAGTACACACGAAACGTATCAGAAATTCTGCCAGCGTAAACACAAGCCAGTCCGATGGTACACAGAAAGCTGCACTGATCGCTCGCTGTTTCACTCTTTTATATTTTTCTGTACCTGGAAGTTTTATCAGGTTTAGGTACATTACTTTTTTTTGCAACAAATAAAAGATGCTGGTTTCTATTTTCCTTCAAGTCAGATACATTTTACTTTGCCACTGCAGCTCAGTTCTTGTCTGTCTCACAACAAATTGCTGCATAGCGCCAAATAAAATGAATTCCTGGTTTATCTTTGTCAGACTGTTGGAGGCAAAGTCGCAGGGAATCTTGAGTGTTCTGCAAGATCCCATTGACTTTGGCATGTTCTAATTGGATTCTCAATGCGCCTGTATTGAGGTAATTTTGGGTTTTTTGTTTGTGGTTATTATATGTTAACTCTGGAATCCCATTGTTGGTAGAATGCCTTAGAAGTAGGTTTTCATAAATGTATTTAACTCCTTTAATTCGCTGGATGCCTTTTTGCTGCATCTTTTAACATCTAGAAGCAATTTGTTCTATTTGTGGTCATATGACATATTCCAACATGAAATATTAAAGCCTGCTTTTCTAAAAGTAACATTCCTGGTCGGCCTGTTTAGTATTCCATGTGGAAAACTTCTCATCCAATTGCTTGGTAGCTTCTGACTCTGATAAGAGATGCCAGAGGTTGCCAATCAAATTTTAACTCCTCGTCCCCCCCGTCGGCTCTTCTCTGTAAGTTTAGTGAAAAGAAGACAGGGAAAGATATGCACGATGTCAGTCGACGGCACTTTCCTCAATGTGCTTGTATTTAAAAAATTCATATTTCTCTGGGCTGAAATTAGAAGCCAGTGTTGGGACTTTATCAGAACTATCTTATGGGAGATAATAGAGCAGAGGGGACCTGCAATAGAAGCACATTGCAGCCTTATAGCCAGAAAACGAGAGCCTGTGACAGGTTTGAAGGGGATGGAAAATGTTCATGAGTCAGACCAAATGACTTTAAGGAATCTGTTTTTTTCACAGCAGCATTTATGCAGTCTTAATGAGCAGCTTAAAGCATGCAAACGCAAATGCAAACTCTAAAAATGCAAAACGAGACAGACAGATGGAGAGATGGGTTGTGATATAAGAGAAGGAAGGGAAAAAAGAGAGGCAGAAATAGCTATCATCACTATGATGAATGAGGGTGGTGGCAGAAACCCCCGCGGCGACCACTCAGTCACTGGTGCAGGCTTCTCTGGGCCTAACTTCATTATCATGACACACACACATCAACACACTCCTTCAGATGAGCACATGTGAAAACGCAGCTCCACAGAGGATCCGTTTAAATGGTTGATGTTTAGTGAGTTCTCACAGTTGCAGAAGGACAACTCAGGCTACAGAGGCACATTGTGAAAGCACTGGACTAGTCTTTTAAAAAACTGAATAGAATCGTCTCATTTTAAAATGTCACATCCCACAACTAAATAAATCCTATTTGGCAAACTGGGGAGGAGGTTGAATGCTATAAAAGTGCTTGTTTTATGGAGTTCAACGTTTTATTAGTGAAAAGCTTTGAAAGCCACATCGTGTTCTTTGCGTTTGACAACTTTGTGGTGATTTGCATCAGTCCATCACATAAAATCACATAAAATCCCTATAAAATACACTGAGCTTTCTGTTTGTTTCAAAGTTCAAAGGGTATGAATGAATTTGCAAGTCAGTGTAAACAGTGATGAATGATGACTATTAAAAGAGAATAAATAAAACTAAGATTATGCAAGGAGCATTGTAAGAGCACCATTCCAACAATCATGCACATTGAAAAATGCAAATAAACTCATTTGTAACTAAATGGGTCAAATTTGGACCCAGCCAACCCTGGGTAGTTTCAGCTTAGCAACCTATCTCCTGCAGCCATGAGAGGATCAGAGGTAGGCTGTGAAATAATCCCTGTAAATAGTTAGTCTTTGATTTCCACCTGTTTTTATCGAACTGTTAGTTCTTTCTTTGCATTACAAGAAGATTAAATCAAGCATCATGTTATCTTGATGAGAAATAAATTTACACAAACAAAGATCACCATCGGAGAATTACATTTTGCATACGACCATAAAGGACATTTCCTCCTTTATGTCTTTCAAAGAAAGCATTGCCAACAAACAAGCCTATATGCCTGGAGTCACAATATTTATTATAATCGTAATTCATATCTAATTTTGCACCAGTTGTTTCATCTTTGTCAATTTGGTCCCAGAGGTAATTTTGCCATACATTGATTTCAGTCCTCTTGGGCGATTTGCAGCAATCTGAGTCTGATTACACAGCGTTTGATTGATGATGTGCAGTGGCTTTCTGCAACTTTGGTCTTTCATCGAAACTGATGTAGTTGCGCCTTTAAGATATCTTGACATTTCAAACAGTGCACACTATTTTGAGCACTCCAAAATATTCTGCGACGTTTTAAGGAGTGAGTTGGAGTTTGCACATGAAATTGCTTGTTGAAGCTTTGCAAGGTCAGTCGTTGGGTAGATCTGATTTTAGCGATAATTTGTGAGGGCTGATTCCAGGAAACAGTGATTGCAGAAATAATCTTCCGGGACATTGAGCTAAAAGACTAACGTTTTTTACAGTCAATTGTAATGTTGAAAGTTGGAATATGAAAGGGCCACATTAAATATTTATACAGTGAATTAGTCTCTTCTGAGATGTGAATAAGAACATAACATCAAAGATGCATGAGAAGACGGATTACAAATTAACTTTGACCTCTCATTTTGTTGTTATACAAAGCAGTGAAATAAATTATGCTCATAGGTAGAAGATTGTAAAAAGGAAAATATTAAAATTGTAGGTTACAATATGAATATTGAAATAATCCACAAAGCCGTGTGCCTATTTCTGGGACACTGACATAAATTATGCACATTGCCAGGCCTCATTGAAGGCCAAAATGCCCTGCAGGGATGAAATTAACCACATGTTGCAGCCTTCATGTCTAGAGTGTCTCCTGACGAATGCTTTCTACATGCAAATACACAAGAAGTGAAGAAATTTCTGCTCCTACATTTATTCTTTGTTGTAGCCACAATAAATGACAGTAAATCTTGTACTGTTGGAAAATCTGTTTATTTATAGTTGCTATATTTGTGATGTAGCAACATATCTGTGGGTTTGGCAGCAGAATTATGTATGTGGATTAAACAAACAAACAAAAATGTATAATAAAAGCTGCCAGATCTTTTTTTATCATGTCCAAATTGTCTGTTTTTCCCTCGTTAATACTTAGTGTTATTGATTCTTGGTGTTATTTAGTAAATTTGGTGAATACAATTCCAAGAAACTCAAAAATTTAAGTTACTTATTTATAGAAACATCCTTTCCACCCTTTAAATTAGAAAGGCAGTCTCTGATAAATCCAGTCTGAGTGCGGTAAGCATGGTCATCTTCCCCTCGTTGCAGAAACTCGTGTTGAATTCTCTCCCAATTATTAATTTTCCAGTCAGGGAAGGGTTTCCACCATCAAAAGCTGCTTGGCTCTGGTAGAAATGATTTAGCAAGTTGCAACAAAATACTAAACTGCTGCTCAAACTACAAATTTTCCTCAGAAATATGGCACCATTTACAGGGAGATAAGTTGGCTTTCTAGCAAAGTTATATTTATTGCCCAGAGGAATTGAAACAACAATGAAAACCATCAACTAAACTCACAGTTCTTTAGTTTTTGTGCCAAATTATGCTTGAATTCACAAAATTTGGAAAATTGAGGAACGTTTGACCTGATCACCACAACTTGGGAGATGCATTAACATGAATTCATGCCCCTTATTATGATAGACAGTCAGTTTAACCACAAATCTGAAAGAGAACGAGAGAGAAAATACAGAGAGAATGTGAAACAGGTCAGAGGAGCAGTAATGCTGTTGGTCCCAGTATGTAATTTTGATTGGGACCCCACACAACCACAGGCAACCTCATGACAAAGACTATTCCATGTTTTATTTTGTGTTACATAAATGAGAGTGTCTCCAAGTCTCATTTATGTGGTCTAATATCTAGACCTGTGTTAGCAGGAAAGACCGAGTGGATCTTTATGCTGTTAGCCTCCTTACGATTAGATTTGCAAGAACTAATCATTTGTTCATTCGTTGTGTTTGTTGATTTGCTTTGCCTGGCTCTAAGTGGAAAGTTTTTGGAAACATTAATATCATGTCCACTCCTCATTTAACTGAAAAAGCATTCGATGGGATTTCCATAAGCAAATATTTAAGACCTCACACCCAAAAAACTCCCAGCCTAATTACTGACATCTGTGGAAAGTGGAGAGGGGGACACCTTAGAAAATGTGATCTCCATAAAGCCAATGAGGCGCTCAGACCTCCCAGCTTACTTGTGGGGGCAATTTTAGAGTTAAAATGTATTGGTTTCATTAAGAGCAGCTGTTGTTTGTAAAAGCTTAGAAAATTAAGGGACTCTGAGTAAACCAAGCAAGCTCTGCTGAGTGCAGATCACTACAGGGAAATAGTTTACACTTCTGCTGGAAGTGTTGTGTTTTTGCTCTCTTTGTAAATAGCAATAAAACCGTCAGAAAGCTCCAGTGAACACAGTAATGATTTGTTAATTAAAGCTTTAAGTCTCAACAATGCAGAAGTAATGCAGATATTTATCCATTATGTCTTCATAAGTCCTAATTGAAAATATGTATCTGGTAAAACTGGCTTACTTTCTCTGGACCAGTCTGACTTTATGGTAAACCAGTTCTAATCTTGAAATGGTTTGTGAAAGTGAGCGCTTTCTCCACCCCGTCATGTTCCGCGCTGTTAGATTCAGGAGATGTAGGATTGTAGCTAATCTTCAAAAACACCTGAAAATAAAATGTGAAAGATTTGGAAGGAGTCCTCTTTGCTTCAAATATTGTCAAAATGTTCTGTTGCTATAATATAAAATAGTATTTCCTCAAAACTACATATTTTCAGATATCTTGTTATTCCACCAGATGTCGATCTCTGAACTCTTCCTGAGTTAAAACTTTTGTAGTGTTGTTTCTAAATAAATATAAACTTGTTTCCTTTGACTTTGAAATCTGAAAAGCACAACATCTTTTTCATTATTTTGACCCGTTCTCATTTTCTGCACATAAATACTAAATTTTCGCTTGGTAATTCAGAGACATGTTGTCAGTAGTTTATAGAACAATGTTCATTTTACTCAAACAAATACCTAAAAAAAGTTCAATCAGAGAAACTGATCATTTTAAATGGTCTATTAATTGTATCCAGAGCTGTATTTGTAGAGAGAAATAGACTCACTGTTCTGATTCTCTTCTGTTTTTGGCAGAAATGAACCCAAATGCATAGTTTTGTGGATAGGAGGTGCAGTAAAAAATAGGGAAGGATTTTAATAGCAGTAGAGAAACTAGGAACATACTGTAAAGAAATCAATTGAAGGGTCTGAAATTGAAGCGACTGAATCAAAAGTTATTTATTCTGTTGGGTGAAATAAGTAAACGCAACACAGGTGAGTAAACTATGAAGTAGTAAATACAAAAAATACAACAAACTCAAATTACAGGAGCAAAGAATTTTATTAAAATAAAACGAGGCTCTAAATCATTCAGATCACACATGATGTCGTAGGAAAAATACAATATACAATACAGTAAAGCGTGATGGAAAGATGGTTTGAATATTTACATAAAAAAGGTTCTGCCCACCTTTATGCACTAAACCGTTTTCAATTATACATATTAAAAAAGGGATAAACTAAAGCAACTACAAAACTACAAAACTGCCTGCAAAACTCAGAGACAACAATAATAATAATAAAATAACAGATATTCGTTTATTCATTCTAACATTTTGGGCACAGACATATTAACAAAAATGCTGTGAAACTTTAAATAGGCCCAAAGAATAGATGAACGACGAGGGAGAAACATGGACGACAGTAGTTCTCATGTCATATACAAGACAAAAGAAAAAGCCATTCATCATCTCAGCAATGAACTGAAGTGTGGATCCCATTTCTGCTCTATTTAAGAGTGTTTGGTAAATGTTATGTCTGGTTTGGATGGATTTCCGCACAGGGAGGCACAGCCTGGAGAACACAGAGAGACAAATAATAAATGAATAAATAAATAAATAAATAAATAAATAAATAAATAAATAAATAAATAAATAAATAAGAGAGGGCGGCCAAGCTTTCCGACTGGGTTGATGTCACACCTGAGGTTGATGAGCGTGATGCATGACGGGTGTGGAGCTGCTGCAACAAAGCTCAGCTAAGAAGAAAAACAAAACAAAGTGAGCGGGAAGGCTTACAGAAAATTAAGCTTCACCTCGGGACGGATCAGCCCGGAGGGGAGTGTCAGATTTTTGCCCGAACTGAATATTTTTATTTAAATTTTTAATTATTATTGTTTTGCTTTTGGAGAAAAGCCGTCTGGGCTGTTGGATTGCTGCACCGGAGAGTTTGTACGTCTGCTAGGGAGTCTGCTAACCTCCCTTGTGGCCAGCACGTCCCGTTTGCTGTGTTTTTGTGTTTTTTTCCCCCTTTTAGATTCTAAAAGATGAAACTTTTGAACTAAACGTCTGGTCCTGAACCAACACAGAATAAAGTACGTACGACCTCTCTGTGTTTTCCTTCAGATGTTTGTTTTGTTTGCTACTTTTATTAATCTTTTTCCTGTGATATACACGCCTGTTGTTGCTGCTCTACTTTGGAAGCTGTCAAAGTTGAAAGGTATAAATCAGAGCTGGTCAAAATACAGAATTTCTGAAATCACAAAGATTTTTTACATTATGACCTTTTTCACCTGCTGAACAATAAACGAAACATGAAATAATGAAAATACATGAAATAGGAAGACATTTAAAATAAAGGATTTTCCACATTTGACTTACTAAAAGAGAAAATTCACAAATGTTTCTTCGCTGTTGCTTTTACCAGGCTTAGAAACCCTTGATAATTTTAGATTTTAATCAGTGGGCTAACAGCTATTCCTTAAATTTGTAATAGTGGGTAAGTGACGAGCTCTTATCAGTCTTTTCCTCTGATGATTAATCTGTTCGTTGTTGCAGCCTGGCTCAACGTCTGTAAGAAGTAGGACAAACAACATCAGACACTAACATTTAGAAGAATATCATTTAAATAAGTACAAAACAGCATGTTTGAATCAGTTTCTCAGTGATGACTGATTTCAGTGCATAAATATTTCTACCAACTAACATCATGTCTATTGCTACAGGACCATCATTTCTATAATACACTGTAATAAAATTCTTGTTTTATTACAGTAGGACCTTTTATTATTCAGCAAGAAGCTGCTGATACATCCCAAGGAGAATATGTGCTTAACAGGACACAGCAAGCACATGAAAGTGTCAGAAGAAGCATTTAAATTATTTTTGTGAGCAGTGCTTCCCTGCTTTAAACCCTGTCTTTGTTGAAAGCATCCAAAGCAGATCTGCCTCACTTCAGAGGTATAAATCCTGCTTAAACCTTGCAACCAAACAAGTGGGGACCAGCGAGACATATTCTCGTTTTTTTCCATGTCTGTGACAGTAACAGCAACATGTACACAGAGCCAGGCTGAGGAGGCACATTGTGTGCTGCTGCGATTTGCTGTCTGTCTGAGAAAATGGTTGTACGCCAGTCAATGGATTTCTGACAGCTAACGCAGAGCCTGTTTTCTCCTTAAAAACTCCCCCATGAGATCAGAAGAGCCTCTAATCAAGTATTACTGTCAGGATGAGGGACAGAGTCGAGACAGTTCCCCTGTTGCATCTCAAAACTTAACAAGGCTCTGACGTGTTTAACCCCAAAGTTAGAGCTTTTGTTTATTTACTAGCAAGTCCGAATGTTGGTAGCAGTGAAGCAGGTTTCTGAAGAAACGATGTAGTCGTTTCTTCTCAGTTATTATCAATAGTTATTGATTTGTTTTCTTTATTTTTATTTAATTATCTGAAATATTGCCAAGCTGGTGGCATGACCATTTCATTTCTGTCCACAGTTTTCACTCCATGCCATTTATTTTTAAGCAGTTATGAGGCAAAATTGTGTCGAAACATTAAACTGCTGCTGCTCAACAGATTGTTGCTAGGTAACCACAACTTACTCAACAGGCTGTTGCTAGTTTAACCAGAGAGGAAGTTATTTGATGCCACCAACCTAAATCCAAAAGCCTTTTCTTTGCTTACATCCCCCACAATGCTTTGTGGTTCAGTGAAACTATTGAACATTCTATCAGACGTGTCGTCTATTGATATTGATCGCGTATCTGTATTGATTTATTATTGGCCACTATGTCAAGGTGTGCCAAATATTTAAAATATTTGCTGTAAAACTGCTAAACTTTTCTCTTCTGCCTCTCTGATATGCTCCCAGTGACTTTTGATGAGATGCCAGAAAACGTTGGAGTTTTCTTATGACAGTAATGCCACATTCCTCCCTGCTTACCGGTTGCTTGTTAGAGAGAAGACCCCAAACACGTTCAGTGAACAGCTTGGACAACTTCGTGTCTGACTCACCTTTGGAAAAAGAAACTCCAATTAAAAAATAAATCAATTCTGTGTTGCTTTTCTAGTATAATTCAATTATACAGTTGGACCAGATGAGACTAAATTAGTGCTACTTGTACTCTAGCTTTGGGCTGTAAATTTAATTAATTCCTGTTTGGAATCATTCAGCAACAGGAACTTCTGCGCACATAGTTTCAGTGAAGCGAGAAATAGTTTAATATGCAGCACATCTTTTGGACTGGAACAGAGCATAATTAGTACAATAACTGCAGAATATGTCTCTTAAGGAAACGTGTGCTGTAATGACCCAAAACTGGCCTGTAGGGACCCTACATCATACAGGTGCATGAGAACAAGAAGTGTCTAAACGCTGAATTTTACATGTAAGTATGAAGATCCTTTTAAGACGTACCGAACCACAGGAAGCTTAAATTTAGCACGTGAGTCAGAGTTCATTGACTGTTCATTGCATGACATGGGTTGGCTATAAAAATGATGTTTAAGGCATTGCAGCTTGAATTTGTAACCCTCTTGATGGAGGGAATCGCAATAAGCTTTAAAAACTGGAAAAATAAATGGTTCGGTGCACATTTTGTCAAGGGGAATCTGTAATGTTACAATCTGTCATGTAGTCTGTGTGTGGAGTGTGTGAGGAATTTGCACAGGCCCAGAATTTACAGTCTCTCAAGCTAAAGTGTACAGGAAAAAACCCAATCAAGCATGAGAGGAAGGTTTTATAGAAAGGACTGTCTTGACCCTCGATAGCAAAGGTTACTTTGTGCCTAACTTGCTCTGTCATGCAGGGTTGGTTGAGGTCAAGTTTAGTTTTTCATTTAAAACTCTTGAGTCAATGCAATCAATAAGAGTGTGATCCTGCACTTCAGGTCATTGCATTATTTGAATGCAAAATCCTAATGCAGATAAATCTGTGTTGAACGTTGAGGTTATATTAAACCCACTCATCATGAGCCAGGGTAAGTGGGTGTATTCATGTCTACGCTTCGTTTTATTACCTAAAAACAGAAGGAAACCACTAAAGCTGCCATGTGATATCTTCTATGCTGCAGCATAGCAGTCAAAGATTATCCATAGCCAACACTGCAGTCACTTCTATAATGTCTCTTCACCTGATCCCCTTTCTGCAACACCTCTGCTAAGGTTACAACCATGAAAAGACCCTTGAGTGAAACACTGACCCATTGGGTCCACAGCTGAACAATTCCTCATCCCTGAAAGCAGTGAGATGAATTCTGAACAGGCAGGGCTGCGGGGGTTTGTTGCTGTTATCCAAGGTGAAAACAGCCAGAAGCCGAGGTGGGTGCATTTAGTGCTGCTCAACTTGTGCGCACCCTCCCAGCTTCCCCTCCTCTTTTTGACTTTATGCCAGTTTTAGAAGAAATGTTTTTCTTTTCAGCTCAGGACTGTAAAACCCAAACACCTCAAAATGACAGCAACGTAAAACGTCCTTTGCTTCAGTGCTATATGCGATGCTAAATGAGGTGAAAACAAACTAAAATGTTTCAGATCAAATTTAAATGTAATAAATAAATAAATAAAATAACTTTATCGATACAAGAAGTACTTGTCTTGCATTTTATTTATCAAGGTCAAAAAGTTGTGAAAATGTCAAAATATAGGAATCCCTACTGTTAATTCAGATTGTGACTCAGTTCTTTGGATTATTTATGTAGTACTGATTCACAGCAAATGTCTCAATGGAATCTACAATGTAGACAAACACAATCTATAGATCTGCAGACAAAACGGATCAATCACATGCATAGATTTAAAATCAATCACATGCATTCCAGTTCGATCCTTGTTATAAAACAAATTTGTTTTATTATTTAAACTGATATAAAAATCGACACTTTTCTAAACACTTTTCTGTTTATTGTGCAGCTGAACAATAATAATAAGTGATGGTTTTTACAGGAACGGTCAGAGCAGAGGAGACTTTTCTGTGAATATTCATGTTGGAGGAATATTCATGACACTTGAATTTCCCCCACTACAATAAAGGATATTTCTATTCTATACTTCTGCTCCAGTAAATTCGAATACTGCAAAAGGCTAATTTATTCCAATTTACTACAATAAATGGATGTTGTTGAGAATCATCAGCTGTCACCTGGTAATTTCACCATTAAAAGTAGCATATTGCGTCAGACCAGTAGAAAAACATGTTTAAATTTAGAGCCAGTTCCAGAAAAGGTCTGCTTTTATAATAACTAACCTCAGTTTCTGGTTAAATTTGACATACAATATATTATTGTAATTTCACCAGTGTGTATATAAAAGGCTAAATATTATTATTTTCTGGTTGATATCCCAAACAATACACAAGTTTATGCAACTTTACAAATCCCAATAGCCAGAAAGGAACTTTGATATCTGCAATATTGATGGACTAAATACTTTTTTACGTTTGTAGATCATTTCATGCAAAGAGCATTTAAAGCTAATGAGATTGCTGCACAATCTAGAATTACATAAGAACATTGATGGTGGGAAATTAGTCATGACTCCATTTTAGTGCCGTCACAAAGCTGAAAGAACCATCATACCTCTGAGTGATGAAATTATTTAAATCAGCTGATCTTAGAGTGGAGATTGTCCTGTAACAATAATTTTGTGTAAGTTGTAAAACAACCACTCATCATGTTATAATTAAAATGTGAAAGCCCTTCAACTTTACCCCATGATGAACAGTTGCTGCCACTATATGGATGTGAAACTGCGGCTCCTCCACACCACACTATCTGCCTGCCTGACATTCATTTTCCGTCTCCGACATTCATCTTGCTGTCTTCACTTTTCTATCTCTCAGCTGTCAGAAGCCTCCAGTCAGCCATCCCATTACTGTACATCAGCATTCATGAGGTCGTTTGCATGGACCATTTCTGATTGAATGTGGGCTTTTAAAGGGCACGACATAAAGCAGTGAACTTTTCCAGGTGGCTTGGTACTAAAGAATCGAACGCAGAACATGAACATGTGCACAAGATTTCAGCAACCTGCTTGTTTATTCATTTATATGTAACTTATGGAAAGTGGTTTGCCCCACTGGACACAGATATTTGGAATGTTTTATTTTATTTGCAACCTGTGTCCTAACACCTGACTTCACTTCATTTTGTTTTTTAGAAAGTACTGACTGCTTGACACTTAGATGCAGCTATGAAGCCATTTTTTAACATTGCGATTACTGAGTTGGACCCCTTTTTGCCTTCTGAACTGCCTTGATCCTTGTTGCATAGATTCAACAGGGTACTGGAAACGTTCTGGAGAGTCTGGTCCAAATTGACATGATGGCATCAAGCAGTTGCTGCAGATTTGTCGGTTGCACATCTATGATGTGAATCTCCTTTTGCACCACATTGGACTGAGATCTGGTGATTGTGGAGACCATTTGAAAACCGGACTGGAAGTAGCCGTCAGAAGATGGGAGCACTGTGGTCATAAAGGGTTGGACATGATCAGCAACAATACTCAGGTAAGCTGTGGCATTATCCACATTCATCCCCAGCGTGGATAAATCACAATACTTACATCTAGAGCTTGTTTTCTTATGATTGATCATTAACCAGTAATATTTCACCTTTGATGTATGGATTTTTTATGTGTTTAGGTAATGAAATCTGAATGGATGAAAGGTCCTGGAGGACAGAAGGAGTTCTGGATGTTCTCCTTTTATAACAAGGTCAGCAAACTTTGAAGTCATGCTCAGAACAGAAAGCCCTGAGGCTCATGCTTCATTAAAGGTGAGGGGCATCTATTTTTAATGTTACCAGAACACTGTCAACAAGGAACCTTTTGATGTGACTCATCAGAGTCTTGTTTCCAAAAATGTAAATGTTGAGCAGAGGCTGGCCTAGGTAAATCGCATCACACTGGATTAATGTCTTCTTTAACGGCCGGGTTCATAAATTGTGCCACATTCTGTTTTGTGGAGGTTTTAATGAAAAATGCTGTGCCTCAAGTGCTGCACAAAGTGACTCTGCTTTATTGTATCTCGGCAAAAAACCATTAAAACCACCTGAGCACAGGGTGTCATGTGGGACAAAATCATAGTCAAAAGTATTTGAAGACCAAGAGAAAGAAAAAGTCATCCAGTTTTTTTTTGTTTTTGTTTTTTTTGTAGAAAAGGGATGTTATTCTTTGCAAATTCAAAACTTAAAAATGATTTTGCATATTTGCTGTATAAAAAGAAAGGTATCTCTTTTTGTTTGAACAAACGTATTCAGTTGTCATAACAGAATTTCTTTCAAAACAATTAATAAATTACATTAAAGTTAATTTAGGTGTTAGTTTTGGTCATTGTCTCCCAGATCTCCGTCCAAACTGGAATCTAACATCCCAGTCTTTATGCCTGTTTTGTTCACCCTGCATCCTGGGTTCTGGCAGCTCCTGGATCCAGAGCCTGCTGTTTTATTCTCATGATCAGAGCCGCGTTAAGTGTCCATGGTAAAATATACATTGACATAATACATACAGCACGACTGTGCAAGCTGGCTGTAAAAAGATTCAGATGTTTGAAATCTCTTTTTAAGATAATTTCCTTGACAGTACTTATGATTTGCTTCAAAGCCATATTTCCAGAGTTTCTGTATTTTGTGGCATTCGCTGATTTCTTTTCATCCCTGATTAATTTATTCATTTCATCAAATAAATGCTAATAATTTCTTCTCTTCTGTATTCTGCGCGTGACATTTTCTGTCCTTTTCAGAGTTTCCACTCTGCTAAATCAGGTATCTGCCTGCTGAATGGCAGAGCTAAAAGACTTTGTGCTGGATAAAGAAAGGAAGCACAGCATTATCGGCAGACGGGGACGAGGCTGGAGCTGCAGTTCCTTTGTGTCTGCTGGCAATGCAGAGAAAATGAGCCCAAGTTGGACAGACAACACAGTTTCTAAGGTTGTTCCTTCAAAAGGACTCTTGTGCTAATAATACAGTTTTGCACAACATTTACATATTGATGTATTTGTCTGTTAGAATAATTATGTTTTGTTATCATTCTTACATAAGTAGTTACCAGTTTGTTTTATATAAATGTTAGTTTAGTTTTCTCTCAGCCCAGTGAGAAAAGGAGTTTGCTAAAGTGTGTAGCCTTTCTTTAACCTCAAGCATGTTTTTGCAGCTGGACTTAGGAGAACATCTGAGATACGTTTCAGTCGTAAAACACTGTTTACTACCTGTGGCCCCCTTTTCCTTATCAGGACAGCCTCCCTTTCTTTCCTTCAAAAAAAAAAAAAAAGACCAGCTCTGAAAATAAAGAGCAGAACACCTGGCAGAGCTGCTGGAAGAAGTGGCTTTTCTATGTCTTCTCCTTCTGCAGAAGAATTGATTGAAATTAACGTTGTCTGTGGTTCTTTTTATTTTGAGTTCTTTTTATTGTTTATATAAATAAATAGATAAGATTATAATACACAGCATATGTGATTTGTGAATTTATTTCTTTATGAATTGGAACACCTATGACTACTGGGGTCTACTGGAGTCACAGTTTTGAAGTTCTGGAAAAACAAAAAATCGGTGAAATATGAAATTCAAATTTTTAAAATCTGTAAAGACCATAAAACTCATGCAGTTTGTCTCCAGCAGATTGTAGCGTTTTTGTAACTTTTATTGCAGTGACACTCATTGTTGATGTGGAAACTCTGAGCTGCATTGGCCACATCACATATTTTTTCTGTACCAGCTGCTGCTTTGTGAGGACAAAAGACAAACAAATAAGAAATAAAAAACGACAAATTGGATGGTTCAAAAATAATTTGGTACATTTGATCCAACTAAACACTATTTGGATGCTTTGCTGTTGGTTTTGCACACACTCTCTCCTCAGTAATAAGTAAGCTCCGCAGACATTTTATTGACAATGAGAGCAAAGAGTACAGTGGAGAAGGAGCTCTTCTGTTTTCTGGCACTGACTCTTACTCTGTTGAGAATGACAAATGATGCAGATTGCAGCTCATAACAGCTGCCACCGTAACCCCCCTTGGCACTGGACAAAGAAAGCTCTCCATGCTGTCTAACAACGGGCTTTTGTCTGCCGTTTGAAATTGCTCAGTCAAAATTCCCATCGTGTGTGCTGCACCTGTGGTTTTTAGGGGCTGATAAAGACTGTGGTTCAAAACACGTTTACTAGCTGAACCGTCACACAGAGCCTCCCAAACTGACAGGAGGATGAAGTTGTGGAGGCTAACATCCCACTATTTATTGAGCTCTGCAGGACTGGCTCACACTGTAAAGCCCCCCAAAATGATAAAGTAGCATAATCTTGTCAGAAAGTCATGCTTAGCACAAATCCTTTCTCCAGGAAGGCTAAATGCAATACTTTCCTGAGGTTTGGAGGATTGTTTCCAGGAGCAATAATTGGAAGGTTTTTCCTGTCCAGGGTTGTTTCCACACATGTTCTGCAGGGCCTCCATGTCAATTTTATAGAGAAAAAAAAAAGACATTGGCTCCTCAGTAAGAGCTTCTGGGGGAAAAAAAGCTAATGAGACCATGCTTGACATGTGACATTTGGCAGATAATTTCATGGAAAGCAAGAATGAACGGTTCTGCCAGGTTTGCTGCTCTGTACAGGTTTCAGCATATCTATACAGTGCTTTTACCTAGTTCTACAATATTTCTAGGTTGACCAAAAGTTCTTCGGTAATGATGTCCGTCTAGAAGCAATCATTTCTGTGGAGCTTTATTTGCCATTCCTGACATGATTTTGCATCATGTCCAGCCTCGTGTGAGCTCTGCTCAGGCGCCAGAGCTGCTCTCGCCACTGTGAGGTGAATGTGTGCAGGAAACTGAGCAGACATCCAATTTTAAAAAATAATATATACAGATTCTTTGCTTTTATGTGTGGGGACAGACTCATTTAATTTATTTAGTAAGAACTAAATTTCTTCCTATGGAGTCTGTGGTCCCAATAATATCTACAGAATGAAGATATTTTACAAGGGACTATTTTATTATTCATGGTTTATATTCTTTTAAAATAGGATTTTATTCACTTGTGTTTTATACTAAAACTTGGACTGTCAATGTTAACGCATGATTAATCTGGAATTTTAAATGTATTAATATTACACATATCTATTATGAGCTAAAAGCTTCTCTCCTGCACACATTGTTCGCATTGTGCCTCTTTGCATGTTTCATATTAAATGAATGGAAAAGGACATTTATAAACTGTTTAAAACAAAATGACTTCCTTTAAGCCATCCTGAATATAAAAACCTGGAAAACCGAGACTCTTCAGACATGTTCATTTTGAGGATATTTGTATTGTCTTGTCTTTTGTACATTTTTAATGTTGCTCCAATTTCAGGGAAACTCTGGTTATGCAAAGTGACATAAATCATGTGATGTGAATTCAGGCTAAGTAGTGAATTTGATCAACATGTCAGGAGGTTTGTAGCTGTTTCTAGATTCTGTAAATCCCGCTGTCTATGATCCCGACCAGGTGTGACGTTCACAGATAAATTAGTCCGACTCGAACAAGAAGAAACCATAAATAAACTGGCAAAATCAACTAGGGAAAATAACCCCAGTCGCTCTGTTCAATACTCCTGATCGTCACTTCTGACGTCAATCTTGGCGCCTCGAATGATTAAGTGACGTAGTTGCAAAATATCAATACAGGCAGTTGCCCAGGACGGCATCAGAAAGGGGTGGGACACCCAAAAACCAGAAAATGAAAAAGTCTATTTGTAAGCTGTTCCCTGAAAAGGTTTGCTACTGTTCTGCACGTGTAGGGGAGTAAGTTTTTGTTAGTGTGTGTTGAGTACTGGGAGATTACGTTACCTGCTTTCTGCTACAAAAACAAACAGATAATTGGTTGTATTTCAGTGGATTAGTTGCCCGGGGCATCATTCCTGCAAGAATATTTATATGTCTAGCTTAAAAGTTAGGTACAGTGATTAATTACAAGATCGACATTTTGATAAGATCTTGAGGTTACTACCTCATCGTCACAACACATTTGTTTTTACAGTGAGAAGAATATATTTTTTTAAACTGTTAGGAGTTTCATAACTCTATGCATGGATGCCATCCTGACAACTATAACAACTGATTCACACTGAAAATGTCAGATGGCAAAAAATGGATGGCTTAATGTCTTTAACAGCTCCTTCTCCCACTAGGCTTTATTTGAGCTGCTGCTGGCGGAAGTAGAGAAGTGTGAGTTGGTCATCCTGTCATCTTGGCCTAATATAATAAGAAAATGTCTGCCCTAATAACTTAACAGCACTCAAACAAGACCAGGCAGCAATGCGTTCCCTTTTTTCTTCCTCGTCTTTACAATAGAGGAGACAGAATTGTGATCCAATGGACCAGACACCTTTCAAACAACTCTTTGGTAACAAATTGCAAACAGTGAGGAATAATTTTTAAACCATGGATGTATATATAACAGTCCTTGGCACAGAGCAGTGGAGCATGCAGGTAACCAGGGGGTCCAGGTTGTTATGGATGATGGACAGCCAGCAGTGGTGACCTGAAAGCCCTGGACATGGCTGTGTTTGACTGTCTGTGAAGTTCTCCACCGGTGTGCGCATTCCCACGCCTTGACTGCCTGCTTTGCGCTGCCTGAGGTGGGAAGCCGTGTGTTCCCATCGCTGTCCAAGGTTCTGAATCGTTACAGGACGGCTGTTGCTGCTTTGAGTGGACCGACAGGAATACTCTTCATTTTATTCACTTTGAATACAGATATTATATTGATGTTCTGAGACACTCTTTAACTATTTACTGACATTTTATCAGTATTGAACCACATGCTTATAAAATAACTCCTGAACGTTGCCGTTTATGCATCTGATGCTGTAGAACAGGGGTGTCCAATGCGAGGCCCTCCCTCACGCCTCTACTGCTTTTCAAGGATTACAAATTTCAAAATGTCATTTTGTCCAATTCTTTTGGGGTATGAAAGGTCTGTTGTGTCTCGTTAATTTTGAGTTTCCAGTAGAATTGTACAAAAACAGGTCATAATTGCAAACGTGAGCAACGATCATAACTGAAATGTGTCTCAAACTTTTCTTTTTAGGCCTGTTTTAATTTTATTTAAGTAAAGAGAAGGAGCCTAAATTCAGCATTTATTCCAATATAAATTTGCAGACACACCCTAAAGAGTCTCAGTGAGAATGGAAAAGTTACGACAATCAACTTTTTGTCTTTGCTCAGTCATTTGTTTTTCAGAAAGGTACACATGCAGAAATCCTGCATTAAAAGGCAAACAACCACATTTATTATCTGAGGAGGCTTCAGATCTCAAAGATTGTTCATTTAATCAAGCAGCAGACAATTGTGATGTTTACTTTTATTCAAACAAAAAGCCCTGCTAAAGGAATGATTTTTATTGTAATGCAAGCAGCCTTTGAATGCTCCCACCAGCGTTATGGGAAAATGATGAATATTTGACAGGCAAAACCCCAGTGGAAGAAGAAGTCTTTAACATCAAACTCATTTTTTCCGGCTTTCCAGAGAGCGCGGCAATAATTTCACAGAACAATACCACCTTCATCTAACATGGCTCTTGTAAGCCACCAGACAGAAAGGAGAAATCAAGGATTTCAACAAAGGAGGATGACATCTATGCATCTCTGGAGAGGAGCAAGCAGCTGTTAATTACTAATAAGGAAGAAAAAAACTCACTGGGGTTTCAGACTCAAGGTCGACTCTATGGGATGAAACAAAAAAAGAAGAAAAAGAAACCCAGAGGATATATTAGCACGCAATTAAACCAGGCATAATGAAAGTAATGGTATTGATTTAATTAAGATTATTTTAAATTACATGTATCCCATGAACTGTTGAGGTCTACATATAGTCATTAAAAAAACGCTGCTGTTATTCATTCTTTCAGCTGCAGTAAAACAAATCTCTTAATTGAAAAAATGTGTCAGTGCAGGTTAAGAATCATGACTATAACAAGAGCCGACCGCACTTGCAAGGAGATCCTTAATGTTGCTCCAGCAGCGGCACTAAAGATTTAATTAACTTTTTTTTTTTTCAGCATTGCAGTTTGTTGACATAATAACTAATGACGGTTATAACACTGTCATAAATTATTTCACAAAACTCTAGAAATACTACAATAAAAATACAACCTTCAGTGCACAGTTATTTTACTTTTTTATTTTGAGTTATTTTGTTTTTAGTGCCAAATGAGATGTAAACTAAAACTAGAATGTCAACTGGTAACAAACTAATGAGGCATATTGAATAAATGTTATATGTACCATAGCATCTTAAAAATGTAGTCTTTGGAGAAAGTGCCTTAAAAGTCAAACATAATTTCATATATTCTGAATTACAAGTCATTTTTTAATTGTTAGGGATCTGTCATATTTTTATAGACATGTGGAATGGCCAACAAATATTGTTTTATAACAATCTTATTTTGTTTTTAGCATCTTTTCTGCAGTATTCCTCAGTGTTTGCAATGCTGTTTGTTATTTTTTATTCAACAAACTTAACGACTAAAAATACTACAATAAAAATACAAACTTTAGTTTGTATTTTTATTGTAGGTCTTTTTACTTCTTTATTCTGAGTTATTTTGTTTTAAGTGCAAAATAAAAATATGTATTAGATCTGTATTTATATTGAAATTAAATTACCGCTAACTTCTGGAGACATGTGACTGCACGGGATTTTACAGTGTTTCTCAGTTGCTTGGTGTAATTTTCACATCACTCTTAACATTTGAACAGTCACTTGGTGAAAATTGATAGTTTATTACTCTAAAAGCAAATAGTAATTAAAAGGAAAATGACAACACCAAATGTCTTTGCCATGTTTTTATTCTGTTTTCTGATAAATAAGAAAGACATCTTGATGACACAAACTGAAAATGTCCAAAACAGACATTTAAAATATTCAGCTACTGTAAGTCACTAAATTTAGGAACAGAAATGAGAACAAGACACTGAAAACTTCAAATTTTTACCTCATTTGCCCTTTGTAATTCTAACTGGGTCAAAGTCTTGTGCAAAAGCAAACAATGAACTTATTTACAACATAAGAAACATCTTTTGGGTGAAACTGAGCTCAATTGTAAACAACATCATCAGAGAAAGTAGAAGAGAAATTATTCCTCTGGGAGACGTGATGGAGAAATTCATACAACAGATTCTGACAAGAAGTTCAACATTTTTGTGTGAAATGACTCAAGCAATGAAATGAGGACTATTAGTTTCATAGGGAATGATTATACAGCATTCATGTGTGTAATTTATACAAAATAGGCAAATGACAATGTTACAAAACAGCAGTGAATTGTATGGAAGCTATTGATGCATGTCCGAAAGCATTTGCAACAAAATGACTGCTGCTGTGATTTGCACAAATAAAATGTTGTGGAGGTTGAACTAGTTTTTAATTCTGTTGTAATAAATGCTTTGAAACAATTGAGGACAACTGTAATTAATGTAAAATGAGCGCAAGGGGACACACTGTTCACTACTTTAAGTTGGCCTGTGACATGCAAAAAATATAAAGGAAGAGTTTTGAAATGCGTCATGCAATCTTACCATAATAACTGATCCTCTAGTGTTAAGAGTAAACATATTGGAGTGCTTGAAATGCAAAAAAGCACACAAACACCTCCAAAGAACTTTCTGAAGAGCCTTGTCATGTTTCTAACAACTGAATGAAGCTGCTTCTGATGCTTCAGTGTTTTCAGCTGTAGAGGTTTCCTTCAAATCTCTGCTAATTAATTTCCCACTGAATCGCTTTCATTAGTTTCCAGTGTGTGGACTAGTATTGCATAATTTGATTAAAATGATTGACTGATAGAAATTCTTTTGTATGCTCCGGATGGGGGCGGCGGGGAGGGGTGAACGTCTCATTAGAGTGACAGATAAGACACAAACACCAGAACAGTTAATAAGGGGGTCTGCAGCACGACGTTTCATAAAAAAAAAAAAAAAAAAAAATAGAAGGCAAATTAAAAATCAGACTTTTCATGAACTATATTACACAGGCAGTGAAATAGGAATCCACTGCCAAGAGACTCGGTTTGTGAAAAGCATCAATGAAGGTGCTAAATTAGAAATTCTCCTGTTTTGTGCACCAACGTGCTCAAGTCATTAACATGGATGCTGAAGTGGTTCAAGGTCTCGACGCTAACAAGAGATGATGGAAAACACAATCTAGGGGGTGTTATATGGCTTCTCTTTGATCCATGCTCATTATTTTGCAGTCATTTACATAACAAGAGAAGATATATATAATCTCCCTAAAGCCTTTGAAGGATGTTTACTAATTTCACAGCCATCTATATTAGTGAAAGGAAAGCTTTAACCTTTGCCCTCGCAGTTCACTAGCTCACTTTTTCTCTGTAAGGGCTGTCATGGGAACAAGTGCCAGGACCAGAAGTTTGCATCATACATAAACATGAATCTGTTCACTAACCATAAGATTTTCTGTTTTTACTTAAAGGGCTGTTTCTGCAGAGGCGTAGTGAATGATATTCAGTCTGCTTATTAGATTTAAGATGAATTTGTCTGAGTCTGGATGCTAAGTGAGTTATGCACAAATTGCATGAATTTGTTGGTCGTGAATGGAAACCTCCTGAATTATGTTTTTTTTAATATGATGGCGACTAACATGGCGGATACCTCAGACTGTTAAAATACAGGTCTGGAAATAAATGAAGAGATCATTTAGAATGATCACTTAAAATCCTATTTATAGTTTTCCAGACAATAGAAACACACAAATTACTAGTTTTTCTTGTACTGTTGTACTGAAAGTAACTAAAATAGTTACTTTTAATGTAACTCAGTTACTTTCCAAATCAAGTAATCAGTAATCTAAGCTACTTTTTCAAGGAGTAATCCTTTAATCATCAACTAAACCAAAAATGATCTGTGGTCCCAACTGCAATTCAAATATCTTACAGAATATTGTTAATGTTTTAGGGGGAAAAATGTAAATAAAATATCTTCTTTAAATGTAAAGTTTAGAAAACATTTATTAGCTATTGTTGTTACTTTCATTTTAATACAATAGTATTAAAATTAATTTTACTCAAAAGCAGATTGGTCCGTTTATTAAGCCTGGCTAAATGTTGCAAGTATTTGTGAAGAAAGAACGACATTCATTTTTTTCTTATTGCTCAGACGTGTTGAACTTTTTCCAGAGCAGCACATGGGAAACTGCTAACATCGTATCCGTCTCTAAGGAGAGCAAAGGGCCTCTTTTCCTACAGCTTACAGATAAGTGAATCTTTCCAGAATTTGATGGTTTTGGCCTGGAAGGCAAAAGGTTTGGCCACCACTGATTTATCTCTCAAAAAGGACTTTCAAAGGAGACCTTGAGTCTCAGTGGAAGGTAAAACTGCATCATCCCACTGCAGTAAAATCTAATGTCATACATTTTAATTGACCCTGATAATATATTGACATCCCTGATAAAAATAAATTCCATTCACCTTCCAAAAGTACGTCCAGGCAAGGTTGCTGCTGTTGGATCCTTCTTTTTTTTTACTGATATTTTCAAAACAGGAAGTGAGAAGCAAAATTAGAAGTTAGGTTTAGATGTGTGTTTTTGTTTTAGTTGGCAATTAAAACAAATTTTCCATTTCAACAATCACCCAAGCAACAAAAGATGTGTTTAATTATTCTATAGTTTTGTTTAGATGCTTGACTCAAATGCACAAAGGAGACCAAAAGCACGTTTTCTTTAAAGGTTTATTAAAAGATAATGATCAGGGTTTTTTTTTTCCAGAAAACACAGGACAGAAACGCAAAGTAACATCGTCTCATTTTTGAGAAAACTGTCAACCATCTTAATCCCGTTCAGTGAAAGCAATAATTATTCAAATAAATTTGTGTGATTTAGATGAAAACAAAATACATTTTATACAGTTTTGGTAACAAACGGAAAGTGTTTCAACTAATCTGTCTTTCCTGTCAATACAAACAACAGCAGTGTTAAAAAAAAGAAGCTGAACTCAATAAAGTTAATGGAGCCCTACTGCTAAAGTGTTGGGCGGATTTGCATGACAAGGTTGCCATGAGATGTAAAGTGCTTTCCAATTAAATTTATGCTGTTGTGCTGAGTCAACATTCATGACCAGGCCCATCTATCCAGTAATAAGCCCTGGGTGCATGACAAATGAGTCCATATTAAACAGGGAATGCTGTCTTTGACACATGGAGGAGTGTCTCAATGTTTCTCTGGACTAATTGTCTCTCATTAGTATGAAAAGCATGACAAGATGTGGTTTATGTTGAGAGGCAGCGAAGCGTGGTGGAGCTGTTTACCCAAATGGCGGCTGCTTCATTTGCTTTAATTTACTTTCTTTACTTTCAAAAGAGTTGTCATGTTTACATTTTTGGAGGGATTTTGTGCTTTAACATTTAAAACTGTATAGTTTATATTAAAAGTAAGAAACAATGAACTTCAACACAATATAGCAAAAATGTTTTGAGGCAGAAAGGAGAAGGAAATTTGAAGGGTTTTTGTTTTGGATCAAATCCAGATCATGAACACTGAAAGTGTCATAATGAAAGAACATATTATATTGCCTGTAAGCTTGGCGTGGATAAATCCATGGTTCGGCGTTGGAGACACAGAGATTCTTTATAGCAGATAGAAAACCAAGAGCAGAGGAGATACCAGCGGCTCATATGTGTACATTTCCAGTTTTTTTTTTTAAACTTTGTGGGTGTGGCTTCTAGTGAGGTGCGCTGTATAGTCTGGAAAATACTGAACTGTTGCCATCATGTGAAAGCTTTCAAAAGATCAAAATATTCAGCATCGATGTTAACAAGTCACTGGTGATTTTGCAGGTTTGCTGACTATTGAATTCCTTTCAATGCGACAGGCTTGAGGGAGTAGCTGTGAATATAATTGAAATAGCCACACACTCTAACATTTGTACTCTTGTATGGGAAATTAATCAGTTGTTGTTCGTTTTGGTAAAGGAAACCTTTCCTGTTATCCTTCCTGGTCTGGTTGCTCTGCAGATTTTTTTTTCCAGCTACCCAGAGGTCATTATGTTGTATTCAGCTTGAGCTGAGATTTTTAATGGTTTCTCATTAAATCCAGTCCCTAGAAAGCTCTGTCTCTCAGCAAATTCCCTGCAGCCTGAGTAGCTGTGCCAATATTTAAACAGTGGCAGGCAGCTAATACTTGAACTCTAAGATTTTAGAATTACAATACAACATTAAAATGCATAAATTGTGTTTGTCTGCTTCCACTCTGGAAGTCATGCGGATCTTCATGGCTCATAAACATGAATAATTTTGAATAAATATGTATTATCCCCTAGAGCACAGTTGCTGGAGTATATTCATTTGGCATAGTTGATTGCCTTTTTCATAACCTTCGTTACCCTCCTGTCTATGTTTTGAGGCAAATAATAAAAAAACTGTTGCCCTAAGCACTGCAAAAAGACATTACATTCCTTTATCTCTCATTGAAAACTGATTTTCAAGACCTTCTAAATTTTCATGTTAAACTAAATTTATTTTGTTTTTCCTCAACTACACTTTCAACATCCTATTAGACTTCAGTAGTCGCTGAAATAATTGCTCATTGAATAGTGATGAAACATAATTTGAAGCTGTTTAGAGGCTCCTGTCACTCTGTGAATAGTTTTTTACAAGATCTAGTCAGACTCATTTTCTGGTTGGAGGTTATTCAGAAATGGACCCCATAAGGCACTGCAATTAGTTTCACATAGGTGACAAAATTACAATTTATAATATGGTTCTGAGGACAAAATTCTGTAATAAAAAGTATTTTTGTCTTCTTTCTCATCCTCACTTCTAACTTTTTATACTCCCGTTAATATGCTCATGTGAGTTTCCTGCTGATAAGCCTGCCATGAATACATTAATAGATTTGAAGAGAGTTCACTTTGGTCCCACAGTTACTCCACAGCATCAATTTAACGGGCCCCAGTTGCCGCATCAAACAGGGTCAGGCTAATTACTATTCGCTTTTTCTAGAACTAAATAATAAATAGGCTTGATGTTTATATAACAGAGGAGAAGGGAGATCATTTCTGTCAAGAACAACCATAAACTGACTCCTGCAAATAAGAGAAAATATTACATTTTTAAACGCAGTGTAAGTTGTTTTCATACTCGGACACAGAAACAATTTAAAAATCATCAGTTCATGGTGAGAATATAACATGAAAAAGTTTCTTCCTTTTCAACAACAGAAACAGTAACAAAAAAAAATAATTTAAATCAAGCCCTGTAGATACAAAATGCAGGTTTACAAACATAATTTTATGCATTGCAGTTCAATTTCCACTTCAAATATAAGCAGCCAATTGGCTCAATGAAGTGAAATGCTTGAGGTTTTTCCTAGTCGACTTCCTATTACTCACCTTGAACAAACAGTCCGCCCATGGCTCCTCCACTAAAACACACGTTGCATTCAGTTTCTGGTCCTTCTTTGCCAAATAATCACTACAATTTGACCCCCTGTAACAGTCTAAAAAATCACAAAACCAAAAAGCTGCTATGTTACTTGCAGGCATATTTTTCTAAAAGCACTTTTAGAAACACTTTCAAAGGAATCTGCAACATTTGGTCAAACCTTCGTTGTAGAGGCGAGTTTGGACTCAAACACAGACATGAAAACATCAGCCTGACTTTAAAAATTAAAACTGATTCTATTTTTGTCAGATGCCAGAGCAAATGTGGAGTTGATGTTAAAAGATCATGCTGCTCCAACAGGAAAATGAACGAGCACAACGTCCAAATACTAAACATCAGTGCTGACCTTAAATCACTTTCTGGTGGAGGCGCCTCTCTACCTTTGGCCAGCATTAATTATAATTAACAACAATGGTTCAGCTACTCATTACGAAATACTTTTTAAAACTTTAATTGTATCTTAGGGTTGTTTTTTTGTTTTTAGATAAGGTGTGTTAAAGTTTCGATCAGCAGAAGAAAAGTTATTTCAGTTTAATGGTTATTTTAAAGGCTGTAATTTCTTATTTTGAATCTAGAACCTTCTTAAGATCCAACAATGTGAATTTTCATCATTTTTCAACTGATATTAAAATGTTAACTCAAATGAGAAAAAACGGTAAATGCTCACAGATCATAAAACACTAAGTGAAATTTCGCAGGATTGATGCTGCTTTGTCTTTGAGAGCAATGTTAAAGTTTGATATAATTTAATCTACAGGGATAATAGGCAGCAGTCACTCATACCTGTGAGGCAGGAACAAGATGACAATCTGAAAACGTGCCGGAGTCGTTTTCCTGAAGGAAGCTGCATTTGTGATGAAAACAGGAACAATGCAGAAGTGACTTGTCACTGCATGTTTGACTGTCTTGGTGTAAAAGTATTGTCTTTACAATCAGATTCTCAGAGCTCGGCTGTCATTCACAGATTGTGCTGTTAGTCGCCTGATTTCTCTTTGTGCAGTGAGAACATGACATTTCTTCAAATTATCTTCATGACATGCAGAAATATGTGCAAAGAAAAGTGCTGAAACAATGACTGTAGAGCATCTCATTGGGTGCAGGCTGAGCCCTTTTCAGTTTTGCTTTTTATTTTCTGAGAAAGATGCTTTCTTGTTTTTCGAAACAGGAAAATGAATAAACACTAGATGTTGTTTCCTTGCTTTTATAGCTCTATTAAAGCTCTATTAAAGCTCTATTCTCTCCCATGTTCTCCTGTTTCTCCGCCTTTACGATCCATTCCTCACCTGCTCGGCTCCGGTGGGTTTGCCTCGATGGAAACACTGTGACCCAAAGACCTCTAAACCAGTCCAGTAATCTTTTTTATCCATGCATGCAAGGTGGTATTCAGTGGCTGTGTGAGGAGTAAATTCTGTGATAGAATCTGGTGATGATATCAGGGACTGCACGCTTCATGCTCACCTCCTGGATGTCACCTTGCACAGATGGCTGGGCTGATCTCATGAATGAGGTGTAGGTCCGTGTCATTCTTTCCTTGAGGCAACTCAGGCAGCATAAAAACCTGAACAGGTGAGAGACGCAATAAAAAATAAAAAAAAATACACAAACGGGTTAAAAATCTATCGATACAGCTGTGTGGACATCTTTGCATTAGGACCATGCAGTCCAAGCTAATCCTTGATTGACTTAGAGCTAACTCACCGACAAACATCTTCAATCTTTTAGACCTACATATTTCTACTGGACTGTCATATTAAAATAGATCATTTTATCATACCTTTATTATTTCTGGTGTTGCTGTGTGAAGCAGACACTGATTATTGAATGATCACTTCATGCCAGCAGTTGCAGACATTCATGAAGACCTCGTTATGTTAATGTCAGTCTTATGCACACCCCTTCAAATAAAGGGTTACCAAAAATAATTAATTCACTCTAAATTCCTAAAGAAATAAATCTGAGAGAATTTATTTCCTCCATATGTGTGTGTTGTATGTTGCTGTTCAGATAACATCAGTGCTGGATTTCTACCGCCATCTGTTTTATCAAAGCCAAGCAGGTATTTATAATCAATAACTGAGAACTGAAACATTTGCATGGTCTTAATTTTGATGTATATTCTTAGTTTATAAATAAATGCCTTAAGAAATCATAATAGTTATTCATAGCCAAAGCCAGGCTCCTATTGCTGTGCAACAAATGCTTGTCCACACAAACAAAAGAGAGAAAACAGTTAAATCGAATACAGCAGCAGGACAAAATCCAAACGCTTCAAACAAAAGACTTGCCTGATTTATGTCGTGTCCAGTTGTAGCAGTGTGAGGAGACATCCTCCGGCCATGCACACACCTGGGACTCTGCTCGATGGCATGAGTTTCAGAAAACGAATCTGACATCTACAGGCCCGAGCATGCATGTTAGCACCTGTAGCACCATGTGCCACTATGTGTCACCCTCCGTTTCCGAGACAGATACACACACTACGGAAACTGAGAGGCATCAGCACATTTTACATGCACCCACGTATGTATGAGTATTTTTAGTATGTGTGACCTGCCAAGTGAGTAATAAGCTTCTATTTTCCCCTTGCTATTGTGATAGATATTTCAGGAGGTAGTGATAATATTTAGTCTTCCACATGTTCAAATCATTTTAATGAATGCGACACAGACAGCTGTGCAAGTGTGATAATTTTTCTGCCAAGTCATTGTTAGTTTTATGATATTCTCATTTCACTTTTGTTGCTCCAAATGACTAAATTTAATACCAGCTCTTAAAATCAGACCAGGAAAATTATTGATGTCTTTTTAAAAACTATAGTTTGGATTCCAAATCTTTGTGGTTTAATTTTGCTCTTGGTTCAGTTGAAGTAACCGCAATAGACATGATTGCTGGAAAAAGATAAGACGGAGGAGGAAGTTGATGCTTTTCAAAATAAAATACTTCACAAACTGAAGTCAAGACAAGCATTATATAAGTCAAGACGCTGCGAGCCACACAAGATAGAAAAAAGAGCGCTAACCACTGCTTCCCTAGCTCTTATGTAGGATTTGATTCAAATATTCTCTGAAAATTATAGTTTTTTTGGGTCAACATGGCAGGTTTTTATCAACCTGTGTTAAAAATAGCAACTTTTTAGTCAACCTGTAAACAGTGAGGTGTCTTATCATTGCTGTGTTGCATGTAAATCCAAGGACTTTTACTATATCCATCTTTATAATTTCCGCTCATCACCTGGTTCTCACTCTACCTATGCACTACTCCCTCTTTACTTTATACAAAAACAGTGTACAGATGGAAAAAACATATTTTTTTTATTTATAAAAAAGCCACAGTTTGCTCTGCAGGTTGGAAGTGACTTTATGATTCTGAACCATCCCACTCAATTTCATATCAGTTCTTTTCATTGTCTTTCTCATGCCTCTCATTACATTTTATTTCCATAAAACAGTAGAAAAGAAAAGTGTGTTTCATTCGTAGACTAAAGTTTTCAGTTTAGATGCTGTGCTTTGCAGATTAAAATCTTAAACCTGGAAAGATTTGGTATCCTGGATGCTTCAGTTCTTTTGCTGTTTGAAACACCTGGATGTTTCAGTTCTTTTGCTGTTTGAAACACCTGGATGTTTCAGTTCTTTTGCTGTTTGAAACACCTGGATTAAATGATGGTTCATTAGCAGAACTTTGTCAGACATGGTGCATAGGAAGGGTTTTTAGTATTTCAAGTGTTGCTGGAGTCTTTAAAACATCTAAAACAGACCAAAAAGAACTATGGGAACAAAACTTTGACTTTTTCTGAATTTTCATGTAAATTGGACTGGAAGAATGTAGAATACAATGACGGTTCAGACTGTAGTTAATCTTCACCTTGTCATAGTTTTCCTATTGATGTTTTATTAAAAGGAGAAGAAAACATCTATTTGAATTGTAACTTAAAATGAGATGGAACTGTGTTGTACTAAAATGGAGGAAATAAAACAAAGTATTTTTCCTGTTAGACTAAATATAAAAATGCAGTAAAACAAGATGAGGTTTTAAGGGTATCATACTCTATCACACTAATTGGAGTGAATTCAGCCTCTCTTCACTTCTGATTACTGTTGCTCATTTTGTTTCTAATATTGGGACTAACAGTGTCAGGAGGAAATTATGTCACTTCCAGAACTTCCTGCCAGTTCAACAAAATCCACTTGCCGTTTTTCACTCGCGCTGCATCTTGAAATGTACGATGATGGAGAAACATGGACACACACACGCATACACACACACACACACACACAAAGAAAAAGGGGACTATTTTGGTAATGGGGTGAACTGCCTCCAGCAATGTCACTACAACAGCTTGTTTGTCAGATATATGTCCTCATTTATCACTGTGCGCTGAATATGCGATTTTGTCATCTTTTCCTGCATCAGTGGAAGGTTGCTGTTCACATAAGGTGGAGGGGAATGCTGTTTGTGATGCCAATATGGCAGAGAGGTGGGGAACCGGTGGGGGGTTTGTATGGGGGATGTATAATTATCTGCATCACTGCATTAGCCTTTGGAAACAACAACAACAAAAAAAACAAGCAAGGACAGAAGAGAGCGGTGAGATGGTGGAATCTATAACATACTGAGCCAGGGAGAAAAGTGTGGAGCGACAAGGAGAGAATGACAACATGAAGCAAAGGATGTGATGTCTCTTCATAAACGTAAACGCGTAAACATATATCTCAAGGACAGAATTTTCCAATATAGAAAAACACCTGGACAATCACTGAGGTGATGTAATTTTTCTGTTTTCATTTGCAATTCACTCTCTAGCAAGGATTTTAATTCCTTACTGCTTGACTGAAACAAATGCACGCCACACTTTTTATATTAGCGCTGAAAAAATGAAAGCCATCAGTCATTATCATACCATGTTGCAACAATGAACTTTTTGTGATGGTCTATTTGCATGTATGTGTGAAACTCAAGTCTTAGGGTCCAAATTTGGCCCGATGTAGTTTTTTTTTAGCTTTTTATGTGGCCCTCTAGACTCCAGATTACATCTATGAATCCCTCCAGTTTTTCGCAAATCTGCAAATTTCACACAAAATGAACAGATTCCCACATTTTTTTTCTTATTTTACTGAATTGTTTTCTCAAAATTGGCCAAAAACACTGGGTTTAAGTGACTGCTGCCTCATCCTTACATGATATCAAATTATAGCCTGTGACCAATAGAGTGACTCATAAAAAGTCGCATTTAACATCATACATTGGTGCAAATATTGTAAAATATAAAATAAATAAAATAATCCTTATAAATATTTCTAAATTATCACCACAAATCTGTAATTTTGATTTTAAAAAAACCACTGAAGCAATCACAGCATCCTAGATGAACTGATCAGTGTGAAAACAAGTTCAATATTTAATTTGAAGAAACAATGAATTCCGAAACAAACAGCTGTTTATTGATATTTTAACAATTTAATGGGTTTTAAGAAACATCCATTAAATTTTAAATGTATATAAAGGACAGAATTAAAAAATCTGAATGTTCCTAAATGTGCCCTTTAAGAAGATTCACATTTTTGATTTGGCCCAAATAGAAAATTGGTTTGACACAACTGGTCTATCGGTTCAAAACCCCATAAAAAACACATTGAATCTGAATAAACTTGACAAAATACAGAAAGGTTAATATTTTTGCAAGGAAGTTTGAGAGACAATTCTGCCATGCACAATAAACTAGGATATTGTTGAAAAGTTGGTTTATTTCATAACTCCTTTGATTAGTGATTAATTACAGAAATATGGGCTTAACAATGAACAATCTGCCTAAAACTTTCACTTCAAAAGATGCATTTAAGCTCCCAAACGAGCCTCACTTGAACACATCTTCCAATTTACCGAGGTGTACCTGAAGTCGCTGCAGCGCTTTAATCTGTCAGAGGCAGCCAGGAGCCTCGAAGCAAATCTAGGCATTTTGTTAACTCAGTTTGGGAACATAAGAGAGGAAAATCAATCAAGAAAATCAAAATCAATACCAAATTATTTTCTTATCGACACTGGAGCAGACGTAGCAAGAGACACAGGTTTGGATTTAATGGTTTTGTTCTCATGGTTCAAACTGATGAACAGTCAGTGACAGTATTGGAGTTGGGTGGTAATTAACATCTAATCAAAGCAAGACATGATTTTTATTCGGTGAACATGTAACCACTGCTGAGCCGCTCTGTAAGCCAGCCGCAGTGTCTGGCCTGCAGCTAAAGATAGCACCATTCACCACCGATGACATGAGATTTGGAAAAAAACAAGCAGAAATCCAAATGGCCTGGAGATAACACTGTGCCTGTTGTTCACAGTGATGTTTCTTGCCACAGCAATGAGTCCAGGAGAGGAAAAGACAATCCTTAACAATCCACAGGCAGCAGTAACAGGGTTGTTATCGGCAAATGTAGAAGTCCAATGGTTTAAATTTATCACTAATGAGATAAATAATACAGCTATTTGTCCTCAGTTTAGGTTTGGAGAACTACATTTTTATGTGCAAAAACAAAATAAAACTGAAAGGGAAAATGAGATGGGTCTCACTCAGGTCTCACGCAGGTAAACAACAGAAAAAAACCCTCCCACAGGCATGCTCACTGTAAAAATACAGCACTAAAAATCATGTGGGTGGCCACACTGTAAAACATCTGAAGGTGAGTTTACTTGAAAATGAAAGTCCACCTGCTGCTTTTAACTCAGAAATTAAACGTCATGAAGTTGATTTAACAAGAGACAAGTTGTCTAAACATTGTTTTCTAAGCTCGTTAATCTTGAGTAGTTCCCACTCCTGTCTTTTTCTTTAAGTTTTTTTAATCGCTAACCCAAAAACTCTAGTTTATTAAACTCTTGGATGTTTGACAAAATTAATAAAAAGCTAACACCTGTTAGCTTTCGGATCATGTCACATGTGACCGGGAAGCAGGATGTAAATAGTTTACCTCAAATCTCACCTGGATAAACCTCAATCAACAGCTCAACAGCTGCCTCTTATGTGACTGATACACGTGATGAAACCAGTAAGAAGCAGAAAGCAAATACTTCAAGACTTCCAGCTAACACCTGCATCTCTCTGGTATTGCCTTGGGAGCTGAAGCTCTGCAAAATTTCAGCACATACAAAGAAACACAGAAAGCTGTCAGATCCATTTGTGGGTGGGATCCATGTCTGTTGTTCCTATAACAAGCTCAGTGTGTACCACATTCCCCACAGATTACAGCTATTACATGCTGTCTTTTTTTATTTTCACTTTTTATTTTCTTCTTCTACACAACTGTTAAACTGCATGTAGCTGTTTGATGGGGTGCTTGACATGCAGAAGGGCTAGAACACTTTCCAATTAGGGTTGGGACTTTAATGTATTGATTTTGATTATCAACTACATGGATTTTAATGCACTTAAAATGTTACTGCGCAATCGTGTGATGCATGTTAATCTGACGCACAAGTGACATCTTCAAAAAGAAGTGATGGACAATAAAGCTGCTTGTCTTGATCCACTGAGGCATAATTTTTGCTTCAAAAACAACAAAATGAGAGACTGAAAAAAAATATTATTGTGTAGTTGTGCAAAAAGGAGTTGTCCTGTCACCAAAGCTATTGATCAAGAGTAAAATTATTAAAATTTAAAAAGCTAATGTCAGCTTTTTAAAAAGAAGTTACTTGAATTATCCTAAAACACTTAAAAAGTGAATAGTTATAATAGCACCTTCATGACAGATAAAGACAAAAAATATCTTTGTTGGAAAACTCATTTTCTTTTACTTTAAGAAAAGGAAATAGAGATTTTGAGGGAACTTTACTGCCATTATTTGAGACCACACATTTTCAGTTTGAGAGCAGGATTTCATGTCTTTCTTCTCAAAACTTGTAATCTTTGCACTCAAAACTTCTGGTTTCTTTCCAATACTCACTGTGCTCTCTCAAACTTCTCTCCTCGCGCTCAAAACTTGTCTCTGCTCGGATCAGATCTCCACTTACAAACCTCTCTGCCTGCTTGCGAATCATTTTCTGCTCACGCTTGGAACAAAGAAGTACCGTCACCTGGCAACCTCTCAGCCAATAGAATGAAAGTGTTGTACTGGGTATTTTTGTTTCCAACTAGTGGGTGTGCAGAATAAGTACACTTTAAGCATGTTCACAACTTGTCTGATGTGTTTCTTTAAGTTTTTAATCAAATCAAGTCCTTTACATGACGGCTGTATATTTAGTGAAATAAGACGACTTTCTGCACAGGATATTCAGGAGTTTCAGAGAAAATCACAAATGATTTCTTGCCCAATTCAAATTGTTGCACTAACATTTGAAGGTCTATCAGATAAAATCTAAATAATATGGTTGATTGTTTGTTTTTATGAGACAAACTCTGGATAAGTTCAAGAGGTATGACAACATAAGTCATATTTACCAGGTATGCATAATTTTAATTGACTACATTTAAATAAATTTACTACTTTTATGGACATTATTAGGCACATAAGGTACAAAATAAAAAAAAACAAAAATACAGACTATTTCAATGCATACCAGATGGAGCTCAAAGACATTCAAGAACAGTAGCTGACATGCTGCCCTCTTTAAAAGCTTCTTGCTGGTGTCTGAAGTAAAAAAAAAACAAAACTGTACAGAAACCTGCTGGAAATAAATTAAAAAGCCCTCTGCATCCTGTATGCAGTGCTGTAGTCGTGTTCTCCCTCAGCACATATGACCTTTTTGTGGCGGCTTGGCCAGGTGGGTAGACACAGGACCAATTTATTGGCAGGAAAAGGCTGGGGAAACAAAATTAACCAGCCGCGGACCAGCCCACCCAGAACAAAACCTCATTTCTACACAGATGTATACACACTTCGCACCTCTGTGGCCTTGGCCTTTCTGTTTTCCCGGTTTCATTCTGGACGTGTCCTGACCTTCAGCGCTGATCTACAGCATGCGTGAGCCGGCAGCAGCTTAGTCATGCAAGTCATTACCCTGTATGGATGTTTTATCTACTTGTAGTTCCTTTCCCTGCAGAAAGGAGAGAAAATGGCAATCTTAGGGCTACAGTAAGTGTGTGGTCAGGAAAAACATGTCTTTTTAAAAACTCCACTTTAAGCACACCGCTGTCCTTTTTCCTTTTTTGCTTATTAGACAAGGATATGGGGGATCAGCACCTGGGGAGAAAACTGCAGATAAAGAAGAGTAAAACACCAGAGGTGAGGTTGTGTTTTAGAATAAGTTCTCCTTTTGAACATTTTGATGAGTATGTGGACTTGGGAGATGACCTGTAGGTCAAATGTCTTGTGGCAAAACCTTTGGCCACAAACTGAAATACTAAAGAAAAAATAATCGCAGGTAGTGGCTCCCCACAGTATTTAGGTTTAGAATAAATTTGCCAGAATGACAATAGAATATTGTAAAGCAATAAAGTTTCCATGGCATTCACTATTTTGTAAGGTAAAAGATATAAACTGCACAGACAACAAATGTTTATTTTTATGCATATACTGCTGCACCACCCCTGAATGGAATAATTAGGTCATTAGCAGGGCTCTGGAGATCTGATCTACACAAGGAGGAGGTAATTAAGCCATTTCGTTCCAGTGTTTTGTACCTGTGGTACATCTAAAAACTGCAGGACACCAGACCTTGAGGACTGGAGTTTGACACCTGTGGTGTAGATCATAAGAAAACAGTAGATTAGTAAAGACAATTAAATAAAACCAGTTTGCAATTTTTGAGTTTGTCACTTGCTGTATTATCACTAGCATCTCCTCCAGCCTTAACTCATTTTCTCATTATCTTGAGAAAACCATGGGGAAAAAGTGTAGATCTGAAGCTCTGTATATTATCCATTTTTAGTTTCTTCCTCAGTAACACACATCGTAGTTTTGCCTGACATTTTGGCAGTTAATGAGAAAATATGCAAACTGTGTACTTAACGGTTATATGCCAGACCTACCAGGTTCTAAATAAAAAATCTAGTGGCTACAAAATAAATAGTCTCAACGAACTGCTTTTGAAACTGAAATAACATCCAACAAAAAGACTCCACCAGTTATAACTCAGCATTAAGTTAGAAGTTTCAATGATTTACATTTCCTGATCGAATTGTATATGATCAGGAGGGATTGGTGCAAAGTCAATGCTTGACCCAATCAGCATGATTTCCATAAATTTATGTATAAATAATAAACTGTACTGTGCAAATATGAATCTTTCTGTGTGACTGAACTAAGCTAACTATATATTTCTGGGTATAAACTGATTCTGCTTGCCTTTTTTAAGGGTCTTGACATTTTTTGTGAGATAGTTCTCTGCAAATAGACTGAAATCAAATTCAATTACAAATACATTTAGATAAGCATCCCAAGACCTTTGGACCATTTCATGCTCAAAACTTCTTTCCGCTCGATTAAGACTGAATATCATTATTTAAGGTCGACTTGTTGTCATGATTTGAATATGCTGGGTTTAACTGTATTTTACTTTCATGGATTTAGTCATTCATGCATTGTTTATGATTTGGTTTTTGTAGTTTCTGGTTCCATTTTCTTCCTTTGTTCTATTTGTTGATTTAGTACGTGAAACACACCTGATTAATGTGTTTTTAATATCGACAGAGCATGCAGCTGCTGATATCTGAAGCACAGAGTAAGAATCTTTTCCTTGTGGATTTCCATGGAGACTCTTTACATTACAGAGCAATAAGCGCTGAGCGTAACCTCCCACTGTTTTCAGATAAAGCGTGGGTTGATCAAATTATAACACATGACCAAAGATATTCTACAAATCTTGAAAGTCCTCTGACACTTAATAATGTTTACACTGAACCACATCACGATGAGAAATATACCTGCCCCCTCACTTTATCAATAACATGTATTGCCTATGAGGGCAATGTGTTGTGCTTTTGTCGAACGCACGCTCCAGAGGACAAGAGTCATTTATCCTGGACCCAAAGCAAGATGAACTCCCCGTTTTTATCTTCCAGAGGTGCAACCTTCTCCCTGTTCTCAGTCAATGAGAATTTGATCAAATGCACAACGCCTCTGCCACCATGATCAATCTGTGTCATCTTTTTTCCCCTCACTGTTCCTATTTGCCGCCCACTAGCGTCCTGGCATCCCTGTGAGGCTAGCCATCTGACAGCAACATAAGTCACATAGCTGTATTAAAAACACATTAGACCAGCGGAAGAAATTAAGCTTAGGTTTATCTGACAGAAAATACTTCCTCTGGAAGGAAGTGAGAGTGGGCATCTTCATGCATCACCATTGCCACTCTGACAATGTTATGACTTATGGACTCTCTGAATGCACTGCCAAGCACTTTCTGAGAGTCTATTCAATATGAATGTATTGGAGTTATGAGATCTCAAAGAATTACTGCAATGTTTTCTCCCTCTGTGGAAATAGTCGAGATTCTTTTGGACAAGGAATGGAAGAGGCAGATGTGGGCACAGTGGCTGTTTTTTTTAAGACCCTGTGCACACATTTCTATACCCATATACCACGGGCCCCTAACTGAGCCTCTTTTAAGCAAGTTCATACTTCCTTTTGGAAATCTAATGATAATAAATATGCAAACTTTCCCCAAAACACAACAATATGGACTGAGCATGCACCATGTCTAAAAAAAGGTATGAAAACAAACCAGAGATACCTAATATAATACAAAACAATAAAACAGTATAAAATAAGACACAACTTAATTTAACCTCTTCTTATTTGGATGCAAACCAGCACTTTTAACTTTACTGCTAATGACTGTTTAATGTTTAATGATCCAGTGATTCTGTGTTTAGTTGTCTTTCTTTCCTGGAGCCCCTGAGGTAGAGCTATCAAACTCCAATTTACTACAAATGTCATCATAATGAAGCTAAAAAGACAGAGTTAATTTATTTACAGAAATTGTCAATTAGGTAAGGAACAATGTATTTAAGTTTATCTTATCATGTCTCTTGGTAAAATAAAATGTTGCAAACATTAGTCTCCACAGAGCTGCTTTTGCCCTCAACGCAGCTAAATAATGTTCACTTAGAGCATCAAAAGTTACACAATCTTAGTTTTTGATTAAAAAATCTGATAAAATAAGAAGAATCAGCATTTTTTTCCCTTAAGGTTTTCAAAGGATGAGGAAAAAAGGTTATTTTTTTTCCTCAATAATATTTGTGGAATATTATTGAAAACAGTATTTCAATCTTCAATCTAATGTAATAAAATAGACTGTTACTATTAGCTGTATTTAAAAATATTGCGGACGTTTCGAAGAGCCATTATGATAACAGCTTCTTCAGGGTAAACGTTTTGTGTTATGTTGACAAGTTAATGCACTCGGCCAAAAATGGTCTGTTACCGTAAATTATCAAAAGAATTTGGCTCTGTTGTATCGTGATAAGACTTCATTTGGACCGATGTGATGGTCCTGTTTATCTTGTAAAGTGTCTTGAAATGACATTCCTTGTGTATTGTTGCTATGTAAATAAAATAAGCTGAATTAATTTTGTCCGAAATAATGGTGAGTAAACAAATATAGACAGATTGAATTTTCACCGGTGTTCCGCACCATTTGTCCCGGCCTTGTTAGGTTTAGCTGTAAAATAAAGAAAGAAGGTTTGAAATCTATAATAGCTGGGAAAAGACACGATACGTTATCATCTGCCTGATATGGTCTATGACCACAAATAGACTGCATTTTAAAATCTAGTATTGTCTTACATTGAAGAAAAGACCTTTTTTTCTTCTGGCAGAATATCAGACAAATCAGATATAAAGATTTTTATGAGTCAGTTGCTTAGGAAATGCTGAAGCCACAATAAAAAGTTAAACACGCACAACATAATAGTTCATACAGGATTTAAAATGATCCGACTACCAGAAACGGAGGATAAATACATCTGTGTCCCTGCATCCCACTTGCAATTCAAGGTCCCAATTTAGGAGAAACAGGTACCAGAAAAAGCCAAGAGGAAGAGAAATAAGCAGAACGGGAAACAGGGTGCAGGGTGATCAGAGTGAAGCTCCTCTTGAGCTGTAATTTAATTTCATGTGGCTTGTGGTGCACTGCAGTGCTGGGGGAAGGTCATAATGGCAGCCATATACCATCCATTATTGCAGTGCTGGAGTGCAGTATGATGTGTTCAGGGTGGATGAGCACATCTAACCTGCACTTGGCTCCAGTAAATTTCTAGCCATGTTGTTCATTAGTCACACAACACAGGATTTATGGTGATGTTTAGATTGGCTTTAGGTTGAAGACAGATAGCCACTGTGGTGTTTTCATGTCCGTCGAACATGAAGATTGTTGTCAAGCTGTTTGCATGAACCTTGGATTACATAAGTGCATATTCTTATATCACTAAAAACCTTTAGTCTTCATCATATCTTCAGATCTATGTTGGCGTGAAACAAAGAATAAAAATAGCTTAAACCATTACCTATGAAATGGGAAGCAGTCTTCGTACCATCACCTATGTTTCGTTGTTCCAGTATGTTTAGAAGGAGCAAAAATGTCATTTTTTAAATGATATTTAAAAAAGTGTGAAAGAAACAAAGTGAGGATTAGGCAGCGGAGCATAATGCTGATAGAGTGATGGTGTTACATCACTCTTCAGTAACTAGGACATCAGTGCAGCGGTGGGTTTCCTATGTATATGAGCAACTCCTTTGGGAGATACTCATCTGCCATCTGACCTTTTATATTCGCCATGCGAGTTTTTAATAGATCTGAGTGCAAAAACAATAAATGCCACCTCACTTTGAGCAGCTGTTTTCCTTTTTACACAGGTGTGCAGCTCCGTCAGTAGTCTCCTCTCGTGCTTTTCTCCTTCCAGCTGAACCTGAAGTTGCACTTAAACCAGCGGTTCACAGCTAGCCTCAGGCCTGTTAGCCGGGTCATGCAAATTTTATCCTCAACCTAGCGGCTTCTAAGATGCACAGACATCCAGAGAAAATCTTCCATTATGCAAAAGTATACATTTTTACATTTTCAGGCTAAGACTCGCTCAGTGTAGCACTGAGGCGTTCAAGCTAACGTCAGAGCAGACGCTAGCTATCACAGGGTAACATACAGTTTGATTGATACCACCACACAGACCTGCCTCCTGAAAACCAATCAAGAGCCAGTTGACTCTTTGTTGTGGGCGAGTGGGAGTGGGAACCTTTTGAATTCAACAGGTCGGATGCTGACATGTGTTTTGCTCCTGCCATCTGCAAACCGGCTGTACCTTCTCAACACAGCGAGGCAGAAACTTCTCATTGACTTTACAAGAAAAAAAAGTGACACAAAATATTCTAAACTGGGGCTCATGTGCAGAACATCTGACATCAAGAAAATATTGATTTAAAACAAAAGTGTAATCATTTTGCAGTGGTTGTACTGGCTTGCTGGAGCTCCGCTGGGGTTGCTAGGTAACAGACTTGTAAACATAGAGAGGTTACAATCTAGAGGTTTTTGAAATGAGTCATTTTCCAGACAGTGATAAACATGAACATATTGCCAAAAAGTGGCTGTTTTGTCTGGAAATGATAGAAACCCGAATGGAATTACAAAAACGTGCAAAACCTGAATTTTGTATAATACGTCCTGTTTAGCTTAATAAAAATAATTTGAAACAGAACAATTTGGGCCAGGCAAATTGGAATTTCTTAGTCAGTAATCTTAAGTTTTCGTTTGTTTTTCAAACAATAGAAAAGAGGCAGACAACGAAGGAGGTCAGTAAACTTACAGTCTGGTGCTAATAAATGTCAGTGGATCGGCAGTGGCATTTTAAATACAGATAAAACGGTGGCTAATGACATTTCTTATAAGTGAGGCAAATAGTTGACAGAAAACAGCTGCAGCTGCCTGAAGGGAATGGAGAAATAAAGATTAACAAACAGTAATAGTACAAGGAATAAACAGAAAAGAACATTTTAATCTAAGGAGACTAAATCTAAATTCACAAAAAAAGAAACTCATCAGGCAAAATTTAAGAAAGTAAATAAACAGCAAAGAAATGGTTAAAACATGAACTCAAACAACATGAAAAACTACAACACTGGCAGCATCCCAATGTTGGGACGGGATAGTAACAAAAGGACTCAACACGTTTGGTTGTACCACAAAAAACTAATACATTATGCCTGTTTAAGAAACTTTTGTCTGTGCAGACAATAACACTGTCAATGAGCATTTATTAAAGCCTACATTCTGAGCAATAAGTGACCTTCAGTGATAATTATTCTTAAACTACAGGGAATAAAAAGTGCTTCGCCAGGTCGACTGAGGATTGTGGCAAAGACAACAGGACAGAATACAGATTTCTTGTGTCCATTAGGAAGTATTGACTTTGTCTCTTTCCGTGCTGTAAGGTGTGATTGCAAATGACATATTCCTTCACAAGCTTTGTCCTGAGATGCCAAGCTCAATTCTGCTGCTTGTTATTAATTCTGGCCAACAAAAGGCTAATGAGGGTGTGACAGACAAGCAAAACAAACAGACCATGTAATTAAGAGAGTACTTAATCCAGCCTAAGCCTGGCATGTTCATAAAATGGACAAGCCCACCTTTTTCATGATTCTCTAACCACTTTGCATAAACACACTGTTTGTTGGCCCACACGCAAACATCTGGTTTCCCTTTTAAAGAACTGCTTCATTGTGATACACAAAATCTTCAAAGCATGTGGTAAATTTTCATTTTTCAACAATTCAGCTCCTATGGTAATGGGTTATGGCTTCAGATACAGTCAGAGACTATGTTAGAAAATGCAAATTGCCAGGAAATCCCTCAATCACAGAGGCTGGTATTCTATACAAACCCTGTTTTCTGCAGTGTGTGTACAGCAGGTGATTATGTCCCACTGCTGCAGCTCTCCTCCTCCGCACCGAGTATTTAAAAGAACAGAAGGAGAAACTATAATTACTTGCATTCCCCCACCTGGCAAAGTGAACACTGAGGTTTTATGGAAAGAGACCAGTAATTCATGCTGATCTGACAATATTTATTCACATTTTTATCTACAGAAAATTAGATTAAAGTCTTGAGCATTACTTAATTACGTACATCTAACTTTTACCCTCATCCTGCTGATGAACATTTCCTTCCTTACTGATCAGAGCTGTGGCTTGTTCTCTACATGTTCAGATAGTCCTGCTGGTATATTAACAGATTACAATTGATTGATTTTCCTGCCAGTAAATGTAGCAATGGCGGGCTCCAACACAGCAGATGATAAATGAGTTTCAGAGTTATCAGGTAGATGAATCAATGTGTGGATCAATTGCAAAATGCAACAAGGTCATTCTTGCCGAAGATAAAGCGTTTAGTATGCAGATTCATTCAGAAGATCCTGGATGTGAGGCCCAACTTTTCACGTTTAAGGTTTTACCTTTACTAGTCATTGCATTTAGTTTTTAAAATAAATTCCAAACCTCATTTAATTTCATACATAGTGTATTTATGTGAAACAATTTGAAATGAACTCTTTTAAAAATCAGAATCTACCTGAAATTTCCCAGTCAGAACAATTTAAAGCCTTGATTGGAGCCCCAGTTTCAAAAAGATAATAGCCAAAGCTGTGATTCTCAAGCAGGTCTGCTGTCAGAGAGAACAAACAGGGATGGAAACGGTCGCTGTGTTTTTGTGTAACATGCTGCTAAAAAATGGGGCCAGAGATCACACTCATCTCTGCTGAGCACAGATGATGGCAAATTAGCAAATCTAATGTTATCAGGCTTATGCCACGACGAGGTCACTCCGGTCATCAAAGGATTGCTAAATAGCAGAGACTTCAAAACGCTCAATACAATCCAGACAGTGTGTTGGGGATGAATACAATATTTCTGGTATCAAACTCGTTTCGTGCCAAATCAAGATCATTAAGGCTCTTAAAGGGCTGGTTGTGCCAGAATATATTGATAAAATTGGCTCACAAACTGTCAAAACATCAATAAATTCTTAAAATTAAACAATATTTGTGCACATCTTTTCCCTCCAGGAATTTATGATACTTTTCGTGATTGTCTTACAATAAAACTCAAAGTGTTTGTGGTACTAATTATAATATGTATTTACTTATTTATGATGGTGAATGCAAATTTTTATTACTTGGATGAATAGACTACAATCCAACTCTAGCATCTCCTGTATCTTCCTGCAGTCACTCTGTTTTACCTCTGACAGAAAATGCCAACAGGTTTTCTTTCTGAATAAGTTCTTGTTAGCTTTAATATGATATCCTCGCTTGTAAATTGCTATGAATAAAAGTGTTAGCCGAAGAAAAAAAACGAGTGATTGTAAGTTCAAAAAGCAAAAAAATAAATAAAAAATCAAGTCGCACTGTGAAACATAATTTATTTAGGATTTCTGCATCAGATTGAACTCAAATAAATAAAGCATATTTTAGAGTGTCTGGTTCTGAAGAGATTAAACAACTCCTAAAAACTTTACAAACATTGTATAATTAAAGAAAGGAAACGGGAATCTTGGCAAGGTTTTTGCGCTAGAATGAAGTGGTTTCTCGACTGTATCAAGATCAGTGTATTTCATAAAGCTGCTATGGAAAATCTTTTTTCATGTCATACGAGTCGTGATCAACAAACGAATGTTACAGCTGGAAGGAAAGATGAAGAAGACGACAGGAAGAGGTTGGAGGATGTGTTTTAATGACTTACTTTATAAACAAACTTATTCACTTGCTATTTTAATTGTGTTTTTTTCTTTTTATTGGGAACATTGCAATAGCTAAGTTGTGTTTTTGCAGATTAGTTACGAAGTTTTGTGCACATTTGTGATTGTAATGCATCTCGGTGGGGGGAATTACATTCCTCATAGCATTTCTAAACCATCTCCATTGACTGGGGTAGATGCAAACCAACCTTCCTCTGGATTCTTAACACCTCGGTCAAGCTTGGCAGAGATTTCTCTTTGCACCTTACTCGCACTGAGAAATACATGGCTCTTTTGTGCTCTTTTGTGACATATTGTTTAATGTCAGTTTATGCAGCATCAGAATTTACACCAGAATTCAACAGAAAAACTTTTAATGCAATTTGAATAATGCAAACAGTTTTGTTACGGCGGATTTCAGAGCAATTTGAAATTTACATGTTATTTGTAAACGTGAATGGGCTTTTCAGTGGATAGATGCATAATCACTCTGAGAAAATCTGTGAAATCTAAGAATTAAAAGACTGAATCAAGTTGTGGTTGATGACTGATGCTACTGTAAAGATCCAGTTCTGATTTATCATCATATCTATTATAGCATTCCTACTTTTGTTCCTTCACTACAATCCATGTTGTTTAACAGGTTTTCATCAAATAACCTATTTGAATTATTTATGGCTAAGCATGTCTTCAGTTTGGTGTTCATGCTGTCATATCATCACCTCCTGCAACAATGTTTTTATTAAATCTTGGGAGGGATGAGATAATATCTTCCTTGTCGAGCCAACAGAGATTCTGCATCAGTGAGACTGAAAGTAATGTCAGTATTCAAGACAGTAGTTTGCTCAGATGACGATTCTTACATTAAACAGTGTCCTGCTTTGTAGTGTTTTAAATGCAAAGCAAGGTAAAACTGAGGGAGATCCCATGAGAGGAATGCAGTGCAGCTTGAACTCCTCCTGTTGAAACAAAGGACATGAGCCTTACAGAGTCATTGGCTTATCTGGGAAATCTGCTTTATCTCTTAACTAGGGAGTCAGAAATGATCTGTGTTCAGGTCGACACAACCAAACTCAAGACAGAAACCTTCACACTGACTGAAACAGCAAACAGGTGCCGAGGTTGGCTTATGCAGCAATCTAAGTTGAGGTCTCTGCTTTTCTTACATATTTAGATATTTAGACATTTAGATATTTAGATATTTAGATTACGCTAAAGCTTAATTAGAGGCTGTAAACTACAAAAATGTTAGAAGCACAAACAAGCCTTTTTTATTTTAATTACAACCAATGACTTTGATGTTATTCTTGTAACATATACTATAGGGTATCTGTAATAAAGTAAGACAAAATGTCACTGATGAATTTGTAGATATCATTTCAAAGTAAATTAATCTTTGACTCATCTTTTTCTTTTAGGAAACTGAACCACCGATGGATGACTCGGCATAAATCCCCAAATTCTGCATCAAAGGCAATTAATCGCTTTCTATATTTTAATCTTCAGCAGCTCTATGTGGCAGTAACAGCCCTCTAGAGTTTGCAACACAGTTTTAATGATGCTTCTGTAAAGTAATTTAAAAGTCATTGCAAAAATATTTACACCCATTGAAGCTTGTAATATTACAACCGTGTATTTTAAAGTGTTATTGCTAATTGTATGTGATAGAGTAACACCAAGTAGCACAAAATAACTGATACTTTTATGGCATTCGTACAATTACAGCTGCATGTGTGTCAAGTAGTTTAATATTTATTCATTCACTTTTTATGACTGCCTTAAATCGTCAACTAATACATGTCCTGTTATCAAATTCTCTAATCTAAGTTGTTGATTTAATTGCCTCGACTAGAGTTACCAAAGCTTTCACATTCATCAGTCTGATCAATACAGTGCAACTTTAGCTGGATGGTTGTTTGTTAGAAGATTTGCAGTTGTGCAATACTATTTCCACTTACAGATGATGGATTAAACATTTGTTCCACGAGATTCAAAAGCGTGGGAGATGATTTTTTTAAGCAAATGTTCTCCAACAAATCTCAAAGAATCACAGGTTGTCCTGTGATTCGATCACACACAGGAGGGATCGACTGTCTTCTGAAGCCTTTGGGTGTCTGAGTATAAAGGAGTATATTGTGTTTTTTATTTGTATCATTTATATTCACTTCAAAGTAATCTACACTTTGTGTTTCATATAAGATTTTAATAACAAGCTCTACATTGAAGGTGATAAAGTCTATAAAGTTTAGACTTTGAGCTTTGCAAGGCTTCGTATTTCAACAGGCAATGTAAAGTAAATCCCAAAACAATCTACACTTTGAGCTTCATTGCATCGGTGAAGGAAATGTCTCCTAATTATTGTAAGTGAGGAAAAAGGAATTAGATAAAGGAGAATCAATCACTTTTCAATTGTAGAGGGAATCTTTTTAAAGCTGCTAACTGTGGTTGCAGTATAAATTAGGTTGCTTGTTTAACTCTGTTAATCTTAACAAAATGTGTTCAAAAGTTCAGAGATCTTATTGAACAGCGTGGAGATGCAAAAGACCAACAATAAAGAAGAAATTCTGTCTGAAAATGTTCTTTAATACCACATACAGTCAGTTTTTTATAGTGAAAACTATCAAATCTTCTGATGAACAGCAGCGTCTGTTTTTATTAATACACAAATAAGGAAAGAAATGTGAACAATAATATTTCACCTACAGAGGTTATTGTTATGGCTATTTAAATGTAAGTAGGATAAAATAAGATCAGAATAAGAAGAAGCAATAAAACAGAAGTTATGCAACATAATTTGATGGTTTAATCTTATTAAAAGTCTTAGTTTGGGGTTAATATTTTTGTGTTGTAATTTTCCATGTCTTTAATTTGCATAAATGCATGTACATTAAAAAATAAAAGAATGAGAAGCTGAATTTGTCAGGAGTAAATACGTCATAAAGAGGTAATAACATGAAAAGTTAGAAGGTAAACAGGATGATCTTTTTATTTGACAGTAACAGTTTTGACTAACTTTTCTCCGAGTTTTCTCTGAGTGTGAAAAGTGTTTTCATGCATACTCTCCACTTTTTCTGTCTTTTATTTAAAACCAAAATATTTACACAACCAGCTTACTAAAACCCAACTGAGAGCATGCTAAATTATTTCTAAGATGTATTTAATTTATGCCAAATCTTTCAGAGTTGCAGAAACTGCAGTGTGTAAGAACTTAATATCTGAAAACTGAAAGAAAAAAAATGTGTCTGTAGTCGGGAAACAGTTGAGAATGTTGATTAAGTATCTCAAAGTGTAAAGAAAAGATTGTGCAATAAGTAAAAAAAAAAAAGTAGCTCAACATTGAGGAAAAAGGACAATTGGACAATCAATTGGAGCGACGTCTTCCTTGCAAAATCTTTTACTAAGTTCACTGATAAAACAACTACCGTGTTCAAAACTTGCACTTTAGTGTCCCAGATTTTAAAATGTAACTAAAAGAGCTTGAGTTCAAAGTGAATACTGACTGAACAGCCCTCACAAGTTATTTATATCTGCTGCACCAGGGTTCAAAAAGGCGGTTCAGTCTTCTCTTACATGAAAGGATAAAAGAAATTAGTATTCAGTAGAAAGAACTTCGGTTTATCCTTGCGCAGGGGCCTTCGTGTGCGCTAGAATCTTAATGTTGTAATCGTTTTCAGTGTATGCTAATGCCCTTGTTCATCTTTTGCACCCTTAAGCACCTCAACTTAGGCACACCAGCAAATTACATGTAAGCATTTTATCTAGAACTGCAGAAAATGAGGTCATTCCAGTCTGATTATGGAAATTACTTTCATTTCTTCCTGTTTTTAATGAATTGGTATTTACAAATATGATATTAAAGCGAATAAAGTAAAAAAAAATGAAAGGATTTGGTTTTGAGACAAATAATCCTTCCTCATATGAACTAGTCAACACACAAAACATCCTTTCATTACACCCAGACATATCATCTCCACACTTCTACGCCTCAACCAGTGCATTGCTCTTCATAATTTCACAAAATGCTGCCCCTCTCCTCACATCCTGCACTCAGACTCTCTTATGATTACATTGGTGATGTCAATTTAAGCCCATTATGTCTCAGTGCTTAGGATTTAGTGATGAAGCAAACAGGCTGAAGCCTTGACAAATATCTACTCAACACCTGTGCAAAAAATACAGTAGAAACCAGATATTTATAGACAAGATATAGAAGATTTGTTTGTCTGAAATTTCTGAAATTAAATTAGGAAAAGCTTTCTCTATTTTAGATCAGTTAGTGTAAAATAGTTACACACACTGACCAGCTTCTCCTTGAATCTTCTGCAGGTATTTTGATTATTTTGACATCTCTAAAATAAAACTTCAGCCATCCTTAAAGCTCTTGTTTGGGCCCCATCATTTCCCCGATACCCTAATCAGAAAAAGGCACAATTAAAACTTTTGCCCTGAATCATTCACTAAGCACTGTGGCTTATTGATTAAAGAAGTGCCAAAAGAAGCTGTCTGAAGGGAAGACTACTCAGTATCCTGGACACAAAATCACAAAGCACAATTTAGAGAGAGGGCACGTTAATAAGATGCCCGTCAGAGCAATGGACCTCTGAAGAGCACAAAGCCAATTAAATTCTTTACCACAGCAACAATGACATTAGTATACAAGGCAACTTATTATTACAATATAATAGTTTCTTTTCTTATATGACAAATATATGGCAAACACTTTAATCTAAATCTACATTTTGATTACACCTCTATTTTTGGAATCCTGCTCTGTGCTCAACAGTTGATTTCTTGCATTTGGTTAATGTCAAAAATATCTTCCCTCCTTGTGTCTAAATGTAAAATTATACACTAGTTGGTTTAAAGAAGAATATTCAGAACTTTATGATTGTTTAATGTGATTTAATGATGAAGAGGACTGTGTCCATACCCTTATTTATTTGTTTTATGTTCTCAGGGCATCGATTGATCGATTGATTGAGATGATCACTATTCTTGAACCTGATCTGCTCCAGTCCAGAACTGACAGTCAACATAAGTTATCATGGTTACAGATGCAGGTGAGGAGTAAATCAATTTCACGACAACCAAAGTTAAGCCAATGTTTTTCCACTCATCTCCTGTCAGACAAAATAAATTTTACATAGAGGCAAAGAGCCAAGTCATAAAAATCTGTGAATAAGGACAAAAAATGAAAGATGATAAAAAGCACATTTAAACAGATTTAAGCAGATTTCTCTTTTTTCTTTTCTTTTTTTTACAGAAGAAATGCAACTCTGGAAAAATTTAAAACCTCATGGTTATAAAACCAAACACTGAATCCTGAACTCTTCCTGAGTTAAAACATCAGTATTGTTGTTTCTAAATGAATATAAACTTGTTTTCTTTGCATTATTGGAGGTCTGAAAGCACTGCATCTTTTTCATTATTTTGACAATTTCTCATTTTCTGCAAATAAATAAACATTCTTTGCTTGGAATTTCAGAGACTTGACACATTCTCCATCCCCACATCATTCAGCTTTATGGCTCTTATGTCAAAGAAAGAGCTCAGAGGACTGACAGCGGTGACTTGCAAACTGAGGCAGGAAGGGACACCCAGAGATACGAATGCAAAGAAAAAGCAGGTTCACCACATCACACCATAGTTCGCCTTCTTTTCTCAAGAATCTCTCACAGGTCTTTCATTGAAATTTGTCCTTCTTGTCTTGACAAGTGTGAAACCAAATGACAGCCAGTGCCGGTTTTGCCACTTCATGAGAACAAATGCTGGAGCCGCATGCTGTTCATAGCACTGCGAAACTGTCACCATTGTTACTTGCTGGATGCCAAAAAGATGTCTTTTCCCTTCTATTATTGTTTTCTGGAGCCTCTTTGAGACAGAGCCAAAATAATGGCTCTCATTTTGGACCACTCTGTCCCTCTCCATGTGGGATCTCAAGCAGACACTTCCTGATTACTGCTATCGGGTCTCCAGAGGTCCATTCTTCTTTCGGCTGTCAGGTTCAATTACACACTGGGCAGTCAGGAAATCTGAGACACGTTGTTGTGCCCTGGTCATAGATGGTACATTCTTGGGTTGGGAAGTCTGATTACATGCTTCATTGTCATAGGCTTTCATTGGCGTAAATGTCTGGAGTGTGTCCTTGAGAAATACTATAAAATAATGCTTAACTTACTAGAGCACGGCATCTCCACAAACAATAAAAATCTACATGCCAGACAGATCATTACCAAAGGTTTTAGTGATATTTCAGTGCTTCATAATGGATTAATGGATCAATGAATCTTGTATACTGAATCCTCCACATGCTGACCTGATTTAGTCAAATCATTGGGACTAACCGGCTCGATATCTGTCGTTCTGAGTCTTAGTTAAACCCAGATGCCATGCTGTCAGTGTTGCAGCTTACTATGCAAACCTGTTCCTCACTAATGACTGAGACAATTGTTTTAGAAAGCTCCTCCAGATTCTTGGGTGTAATGTGACAGCTGCTGCTTCCTTACCTCCAAACGTATATAAAATGATAAGAAAGTACCTGTTACTTCACTCTTTCGAAGTGTTCAGGACCATTTTTGAACTTTTCTTTATGTAGTGACTTGATTTGGAAAGCTTTCTTCTGTAAAAAGTGAAACATCTTTTTCCATTTCTGCACTACGTAAATCTTGTTTGGATCATAAGTGATTAAATCTGAGAGCAACCAGTCTTTAAAGATGGCTTGAAGTCAAAATGTCAAATTATGTATTTTAATGCAACCATTAAAGAAAGAGCAATGCCAAAACTTTATAAGGACATTTTCAGGGTTGCATTTTAAGCATTCAAGTCCGTGTTTAAGCATATTATTTCTTCTATCATATGGTTTTAATTCAGTTAGTTCTTCAACTTCCTGTTTGCTTTCCACTTGATTCTTCCTGCCAGCGGTTTGTCTTCGTAAACAAATCACACCTTTTGGAAATTGCGCCGTTATTATGCAGTGCATGCTTTCATCCACTTATAGTTGTACGCATGCTGGCCTCTGAACAAGCATTGTGGGACCTGAGCTTGAGAAGTTCAAGGGTTGTTCTGCTCGTTATTGAATGTGCAAAGAGATCCACACTCAAACTTGAGAGACCCCACTTCTGGGAATTGGTTATGCAACGTATGCATTAATATTTACTCAAACTCAAAGCGTGCAATATTTATTCGAGTGAGTAGTTCAGCGAACCGGCAAACAACACTGGAAAAACATCAACATCTCAGTGAGTGTGCTGCATAGTTAGGTGTCATATGCTGCATTGATCTGCCAGTGCTGCAAACAGTAAAAGCCATCACAAAGCTCCAGGGAGTCTGATTTCTCCAACTACATGTTCTCCAGCTGATAACACATGTTGTCATTGTGTCAAAATGAATAGAGGGCTTACTGAAGACGGGTGAGTCATGGGGCGGAGGGAAGCGATGACAAGCTTTGATGGCATCCTGAATCTTTAGGTCAGAGTTTATCTCTATTTATAAGCAGCAGAATGAGCTCAGTTCTCCATCTAAAAGGTCAGCCTCATCAAACTCTTTCTAGAAAGCAAAGCAGGATAAGCTTTTTTATTTAGACATGGTAATACGCACAATTCTACCGTAACTGTAATTTAAAGGCAAATCGTGAAGGAAGATGGCAATAAGCAGAAAGTTTATCAATATTATCACAGCGTAAAAATAGAATCAGATATTGCATTCATTGTTGAAGGTAGCACTTTATTTCTGAATATAAATAAAGATATCAACACAAAAAGTTACACTGTAAAACAATTGAAGGTGGTTTAACTTGAAAATGAAAGTCCACCTGCTGCGTTGAAAATGTATTTTAAGTCGACAAGAAAATTGTTTTGGTTTTAACTCAAAAATTAAAGTTCTTGAAGTTGGTTTAACAACAATAAACAAGTTGTCTAAATATTGTTTTTTAAGTTCTTTAATCTTGAATTGTGAGTTTTCACTTGATCTTGCAATTTTAGCCAAATAATTATTTCATAATATGCAAGAGTAAAAACTGTCCTCAACTTATTAAAGAGTCACACTTGTCTATTATTTTTTCTAACAATATCATGTTAAAGTAACTACCAAGCCTTTAAACACTTTCCATGAATTACTGACTTAACTAAAGCTTGGTACATGAGTGCTATAAATAAAGATACTGTAATAATTTACTGTAACATTTGACTGTGTTGTGCAAAAGCTGTTGGAGAGGAAAGTTTTCGATTACATTGATTAGTTTGATGGTAAATATTACAATGCTCACATTTACAGTTGAAGTCACCAGATGACATAATTTAATCACATTAGGACGCTAGATAATGTTTGTTTAATGGAACAAAGAAGATCTGCTTCTTCTGGAACAAAATCAGATTTACCTCGAACATCTTCACACGACTGAACACATTGCTAACCTTTGATATCCAGGGATTTGTATAAAGTACTAAATTCTTTCCTGGTTGGAAGAAAATCTTCCTGAAAGAAGATTTTCTTACACCCTGTTTCGTTTATATTCACAAATCGGTCCTCAGGTCAAAGGTTAATTCCCTTGCATTTGACACACCGAGGTATACTTCATGTTTCCAGATTACCTTTTATATCCTATAACTAAATCTTTTGCATTCTAATAAAACAAAGCAAAAGATTTTACCTTCTGGTACAAAAGGACCTGCAGTGTGTGGACTGTAGATTTTTCACATGGACAAAGATTTTCAGTGGTTTACAGGTTCCAAGGTTTTTTTTTTTTTTCCAAACCTCTGATTTGTACAGGATTGCTTTGAGGAATGCTGTTTTTTGGGGAGCCTGAAAAATAGATGTAAATGTTAATTAAATTTTTGTTAGTGCGTTAAAGTACCCTTGTCACGTTGCTCTAAAATGCTTCAGTTTGGCTTCTGGCTATTTAAATTGTCACTTCTCCTGGAAAGCTCATTCTGCACCACTCCAGTGTATTTTAATGGTGTTAAATTAAGTCAGTTTAAATATACTGCATTTCATAGATTTTCCTCTGCTAGTTTAATTTTCAGGTTATAACTCTGCAGTCTGAAGCCCTAATGAAAAAAGGAGAAGTAAATCAATCATAGCTACCTGACACAGCAACAATTGAATATTTTATTGACCAGTATGGAGCTGGTTTATTTAGCATCTCTGTAACTGGTCTATTTGATAAAGTCCCTATCATTGCTGTCTTGTAATGAAGGATCTGCAGTGGGTTCAATGAAGATTATATAGGTAGAAAAGTTACTGTTTTGTCATTTTTATTATTTGCAAAATCAACATTGTTTTTATGTATTTCAACATGATGCCAGTGGAGTGGGGACTTTTAAGAGATGCTGCACATGAACAGAAGCTCTTCTCCTCACAGATCACAGGTGGACTACATTACATTTTTAGTATTATGTGTTTTTGACCCGTGATCACATCCGTCACTGTGTTGGCAGGCCGTCTGGATCTGGATCTGGAGTCTAGAGGCGGTTCATTTCTGCCTGATTGCTACAATCAGACTAAAGTGTTATGTGATCAAGATTTGATTTTCTGAGAGGAGTGGATCCTTGGATTGATTGGTGAATATGAATCGTATAACATGATTTCTTCTTCTTTTTACTCTGGTGGGTAATATATTGTAACAGTGTTTGAGTAAAAGTCTGTGTGGCCTTGAAGTAGCTGTTTGCATAATTAGAAATGTCAGCTGAGTGATGCCGCTTAGATTTAATTGTTGAAAACATGGATGCAAATCAAAGATGTATGTCGGTCAGGTCAAGTATCACCATTAACAGTCAATGTTTTACATGATGTTGGCCTTTTTTTTAAAGCATAAATAATAATATTTCATGTTTCATATGTCTTGAAACATGAAATATATGAAGAGTAAAATTAGAGAAACTGAAGATAAGAAAGCATGAAAGGGTTAAGCTGGACTTCTTCACTTCTTCTCTGATTAATGCTCCTTTGTTGGGCCAGTAATTTCAGCCCTGCAGGTTTGTCATTGGGTCACTCTTGAGACGATTCCTTCCATGCTTTGAGGTTTGAAAAGTGTTGAATCTTTTTTTTATGCACACATCTATACTGTATATCTGCTCTTTGTATTTCCTGGATGTATAAAGTCTTTTGTGCCAGTTTTGTTGATTCTTCTCCTCAAAGTGCCAGTAGGTGTGTGTTTTTTTTTTCATGTGTAGGCTTGTGTGCTTGAGTGGACTGAGGCAGAATTTGTTCCAAGGAAACAAACAAAATGCGTGGATGTGCTTGTGAGGAGAACAGGACAGGTAGCTGAGCATCAGATGATGAAACACAGTGACCTTGTGCTTGCAGAGTGTACTCACAAAAAAGTAGATTAAAACAATACAGACTTTTTATTTTCTTTTTAAAAAAAAGAACTTTATTTGGCTCTGTGCAAAACCTATCAATGGAATCATTTAATTGCACATTTGTTTTCATGTAAATAAAAGAAAATGTTCCTCCAGCTAAACCACTTCAGTTGTGTTGGTGTGAGACTTCAAAGCCTTTAAAATAAGAGAAGGGTATTCATTCTCATGATGAAGCCGCTATCAGACGCAAACAGACTCCTTCCTCGTACAAAAGGCTGAGGCAGCAACATGGAGGAAATATCTTAATGACTAATTACATTTTAAGATGTGCAAATGGTTTTCAGAGCCGGGGCTGTGCTTTAAACCTGTAAGCAAAGAAGAAATATGTTAAAATGCAGCACCAGCCCAACTGCATGGGCGACACAGAACGACTGAAATTAAAGGGCTACTTTTAGTTTTTGATTGGTCTGTACTTTTTGTTTGACAAAGGAATCTTGGTAACAAAAGAGTAAATTAAAGGAATAATGAGAGCAGGACCTGTCTTGTAGTTTTAGGAGGGGATCACAACATAAATTAGAAACATGTAGTGTGTGAGGGGGCAGTGATGGATTAAGGACAGCTGTCAAGATGTGTGATTGAAATACATCGAGAGCTTACTCCGGATCTGAGGTTGTTTTTCACAGCCACCAGAATGCAAAGCAGTGTGTCATAACATATCAAATGAAATTCAGCGCTGTAGAATTTATTAAACTGCTTGACAGAGCGGAAATAATAATGCAGTCATGGTTTATCAGAGCTTTCAAAGGCTTGTCATAAGTGATGAAATATGGTAATTGTATTTTTAATATCGGAACCAAAGTGAGGGTGGGTGAATGATGAAGCATTTTTGGTATATCTGGGACATTCCCAGGATATCTTTAAAGTTCCTATGAGATACTGGCAGCAAATGGAAAACTGATTTATTACTGTGCAAAGTTGGGAGCTTCATATTTATACACCTCCAGTTATTTCATTAAGAATTGTGCATTCAACTTGAGTTGATGGTCAAATAACACAGAACAATTAGGAAGCAAACTTCGAGCTATGCTTTCTGGTTTTAGGAAGTGTAATTTATTCTGATATATTTAGTTCTATATTTATAGTTTCTGATCAGGAAATGAGCTAAAACAAACTCAAACTCTGATCAATAAAGGGGCCACCAAAGTTATAAGATTATTACAAATTATTTATTACTTTATTTATGGAGTGTTTTAACAAGACTTTTAATATGAGTGAAAGAGTGTCCACTATTTTATTGGCTGGATGTTTTTCAGGCTATTTGTGTGAAAACATAGCTTGTGTCTTTGGAATAAAACCTATTGCATCATTTTTTCCCCCGTAATGCTTTTTTATTTTATCTTGTTCTACTTAAACTTTGGTTGTTTTTTTGTTGTTTTGTTTTTACCTGCAAGTGCTCTGAGTTTATTTTTATTGAGCTAAAATTGTGCTTCTCAGACATCTAGCAGCAAAGAATCCTACTTCATTATCTTCACATCAGTAAAATGTAAGATAATTCATGTATGGCTTATTAATATATCATGACAAAAGGGCATTACCAGAGCCATATCTAAGCCACTTTAATGTTACATTACTTACTACATACACATGGTGTGTATTTCCTGATACGAATAAAGCTATTGGAGTGCATGAATATACATGAGCGAAGTCAAATCAGAGAATACAACACTGTTGTCGCAGTATTGTGTTTCTGTCATTCGTTTCAATGGTGTAAGGAGACACAATGCCCCAGGAAAACAACAACCTGGTTACATTTGACGCTGTGGCACACACAATTTGATCACCAGCTAAGTGATGCTGTCACTTTATTTTGGAAATGTTGAAAGATTCTTTAGTATGAGTGCAACAGCTTTCATGCAGCATGTATGCCATACTTACATGTCCCAGAAATTACTCTGAAATAATGTCCTTACACCAACAGAGAATAAATAATTGACCAATATATAGTATATTGTTCAGAGACAGAGAGACAGAGAGAGTAGCACAGACTAGGATAGCAGATCAGTTGCAGTGAGAGGTTAAGTAAGGACAGCTGGGAAGGAAAGCTTTTCTTTAATTTTCTGTGAATAATACAAGTATCTTTTCCCCAGACTCAGAATTGCTGCAAGAGTTTCTCCTGAGCAAATCTGTTCTCTCCTCGTTTTTACACCAACATCAGGCAACAGAATTTGTAGATCACAGGAAATTAAAGATGATTTTGCAAAAATGTAAACACATTTCCTGTTTCACTACCTCAGCTATGTTGTCTATATATTTTTTTGTTTTATGCAAACCTCGGGGGAAAGAGAAATGTAATATGTATTACTGTTCCCCATCTGCCCTCCTGCAATGTTGGAAATTATCTGTTAAATTTGACATGACACCTCCTCCCTGCATTCTTATCATATCATCTTTTCCATCCGCCCCTGACCTCCGTCGGTCTTTGAAGACGAGGTTAAACCTGTTTGGACTCTTTTAATTAAATAAGCATATGACTGATCGTTGCCTCCACTTCACATGAAGGGGAAAGGGTACATGTCACATGATATTATCTCAGAAAAGAGATGGTAATTACTGTAAATGACAGGCCTTGATATGTAAACATGTCTATTTTAAAGAAAATTTGATCTTCACAATTCACACCAGTACAAAGCACAACTTACTCACAATGACAGCTTTAGATTAGTTTTTAGTGAACATAAACAAACAGCCAGAAGCAGTTGCTATATGATGTAGATTAGCCTTGACATCCTAATTAAATGAATATAAACTCAAGATCAGCACAAAATTGCTAGGTCACCCTTTTAAAAGATTTTTTTAAAAGTCTTTAGTAATCAGACCTGGCCAGGGACCTTAAAGTTTTATTTTTCATCTCTTTGCGCTTTGTAAGCTATTATCACATTTGTTTGAGGTTTGAAAAACCTTACATAAACAAATAGTTACACAATTTGACCAAATCCAATTTCACCTGTTTCTTCTCTTCTTCAGTGTTCAAAAGTTTTCCATTAACATGGCACAACAACTATTATAATCTCTAGTTTGGACCTAATTTTCAATACAAAATTCCAATTCAAAAGCACTTTATTAATCCCAAAGAGAAATTAAATTAATTTAGACTCTTCAAAGAGTTATTGAAGATGTTTGGCAGGAAAGATCAGCAGTCTGTGCGGCGTTGAAGCTGAAGAAGCCTCTGACTGAAGATGTCTTGCCTTTCCAAGATAGACTCATGGTCAGAGGGCAGTCCATAATTTTCTTAATTTTATGAAAATGTTTTCTTTGCATAATCATCACAGATGTCCCCAGAGCAGAACTAGCCTTCTTTAGGTCCGTGGCTCTGATGCAGCAGATGTTGGCGGAAGAGATGCCGCTCTTAACAACATACTTATAGAAGATCTGCAACATGTTGGTGCAAACCTTGCAGGACCTTAGTTTCCTCAGCTTTCGTGTTGCATCTACAGTCCAGGTCTTCCATGGTTGTTTTGAAGCAACTGATCGGACTACTCTGTGCCAGCCACATGGAGATGGCATCAGTGCCATGACTGAGTGTGTGGCTGACTATATAAACTTCTGTGTGGACAGCACCATCCCCCACAGAACAGTGAGATGCTTCCAGAATATCAAACCCTGTTTCATCAGTGATTTATAGGAACTGATGCAGAAGAAAAAAAAGAGCCTTGAACAAAGTATCAGGAAGCATTTTTCAAAGATTTTGGTTCAAAGTGATGTGGCAGCATCTGAATATTGCAGCGGATCTTTCAGCTAAACATACAGAATGTTTAGCTGAAACATTCTGTATGTTTCAGCTAAACATACAGAATGTTTAGCTGAAACATTCTGTATGTTTCAGCTAAACATACAGAATGTTTAGCTGAAACATTCTGTATGTTTCAGCTAAACATACAGAATGTTTAGCTGAAAAACAAATTGAGTTGAATTAAACTCAGTTTTCTAATGTTTTAAAGATGCTTAATTAAACTGAGAGGACAGTAACATGAAGAATTATTCTGCTGGAAACTACAACCGTTAGGTGAGCACACCATGACACTATGGAAAAGGACTTAGTCAGTACCAGTCGTCAGGCTGTGTTGTTTTTATTGATTCTCAGTTAGTAGCAGAGGGCCTAACGTTTGCCAAGAGAGTATCAATGCCACTAGACCATCAGCAGCCCAGGGAGCTGATAAAAGCAGAAGGAAGCTATGAATTTCTGTTGTCTGACTCAACCATCTGAATTCAAGAATGGCTGAAAAAAGCAACTTCTTTTTTCCTAATCTGCGTCGATAGCATAGATAGATGAATGAGTATGAGACTGTGCATTTGGATGTTGAAGGCTTTATGGCTCTAGGGTATACAGTAATGTCATCTTTGTCATCTTTGGTATGATGAACTCTTGGCTTTCTTTAACAGGAAGTATTTTTGGGGTCTAATAAAATCACATATTTGGCAAAGTTCAATTCAACTCAATTTGTTTCACTCTATTAATAAAGTTTGCAATTTAATCTGCATTAATTAACAAAAACTTTTTAGAAATAAAAGTTTTTAGTATGACCATAAACCATCAGGTTAATTTGACTGCCTTCAATTAGGAAAATAGAATCAATGTAGGGTGATACTCCCGGTGATGCCACTGCAAGCTGCTGCTGCTGCTATTCCAAGTCAACACAAACATTTTTAGGAGTTAAGTAGAAGTGGATATTCCCCTCAGTGCTGGGTTGGCCTTTCATTGTTCTGAGTCACCCACTGAGGGGAGCAGACTCCTGGGTCGGCGGCCCAGGGGACCAGGAGACGAGGCTAAATGAAAACTAATGACTGCTGACAGAAACAGAAAGGCAGAAAACAAACACGGAAAACAGCTTTAATAATGCGGTTTGGTTTCAGTGTTTTCAAGTTTAATTATTTTTTTCAATATTAAATAGTTGGAAACAGTTTTATTTCTCATTAAGTTTCAATTCAGGCATTGTGTTTCACATTAATATTTTTCTTTCCCTCTTCAGATAAAATGTGATAAACAGTATGTAAAGTTTAATGTGCTTTTCACAGACATAAAATCACAACGCTGTGTACAACACAAATCGATGTTGCGCAAAGAATGAAACAAACAGAGGAAACATAATAAAATCCCTTCCTGAATTCAGAAAAGTATACATTAGTAATACTTAAACGGTTATTTAAGTGCAGGTGGAGTTTTTAGATGGTAAACAAAGAATTATTTCAATTTAATCACATTGTGGTCTTTTTCATGTCTTAAGTTAAAAGCAGATTTCTGACCTTGTCCAGATTACGCCAGTTTCAAACCTTCATAACTCAGCTAAGCTGTCAAATCAGCCATTACTGCTTCAAAAGGTTTCAGCTTCTCTGAATTAATTGATTCTGACTCAGCTGTCTATCACTGCCATGCTTACGTTGCCACGATTTTATTTAAAGGGACAGCCCACAGCATCACAACCATGTGAATTAAAAATATATATATATATATATATATTGTTTTTCTCATAGAAAATTCAGAAAATCGAAGAAAAGATTAGAAATGAGAAAAAAAACAACCTCTTCTATATATCTGAATAAGTAAAGTGAGAAAAGAAAATATGTTTTGCTTTATGAAAATGTTAAAAGGGAACTTTTTATTTCTGTAAGATGGATGCTCACTGATTCCTATAAATTATTAACTATCTTCAAAAAATTTGCAAATTATGTTTGAGTATAGTACATTTAATTTTTTTTTGTATTGTGTAAAAGTGAAGTTTTTATAGCCGGTCATCAAAGAAAGTGAATCAACATAGATAGGGCTTTATTCTGTGCCATTTGTTTCATGTAACTCTGCCTAAAAAAAATCCTTGTTTTAACACATAGTGTAACATGAAATTTTATCATTTATGTATGTATTTTCTTCAGGGTTTAACACCCTTCAATAGGCCGAGCATGGGGCTTAACATGTTCACTTATATGGATGCTGCTGCTGCCGCTACTACTGGTGACTGAAAGCATTCAGCTGATGAAATGGATGACTTATTGCTTCCTGAGGCGACTCCCAAGCAATTGGCGAAAAACTCCTGGGGAGTTGGGAGGCTGAAGAAAGTGTGCAGAAAGTGACATAAGGCAGCTCTGCTGGAATAGTTTGAATTATGATCCTGAAGGGCAAACCTGATGGTTCTTTCTCCAAAAAAAGGGTCAAACTTTTTCTACGAATTCACACTTTTCTCTGCATTGTTGCTCAAAAAAAGGACCAAACCCACTATTTTGGATTCATGTATTAACTGGAAATCAAACATTTTTTGGACACACAGTACAGCAGTTTATAGTGGAGATGCATAGAGCAGAAATGTAACATTCATCTTCTTGTCCAAAATATCAAGCACGTTAGTTAGTGCCTTTCTTATTACAGTGAACCCAGCTTTATTGTAGGGTTACGTTCCAAAAATAACCAGCAATATGCGAAATCCGGGATATAGTCAGATTTCTTTATTTTTTACAATTATCATACAGTATTATAGATCAAAACCCAGTTTCAGGCCCAAGCATTTATTTAAGAAATAAAAATAAAAACGTTTTCTTACAAATAACTATGACAGTTTTTAGAAATAGTGAAAAATAATAATAGTTGATTTTAAGAATCAACCAATGAGGTTAGACACATTGTGAGTGTTTGACACGAGAGCAGTCACAGTCACTCCTCTCTGCTGTAGAGTATTTTCCTACTGAATCCCATAATGCAGGTGTTTTTTTCCCATAGAAGAACATAGTTATGGGTATTTGTTGGTGCTCTTTCTTCTTCTGGACAAGAAGAGTCTCATAAACAAACATGCCGTCGATTATGTTAGAGAACTGTAATCGAAATCTGCCAAGCCGAACACATTCTATAGAGGACGGACCGAAGAGACGGATTGAAAGCTAATAAGGACGCAGAACATGAAATATATCCGCGTTATAGCGAGGCCGCGAAAGGTGAAGCGCGTTATAGCGAGGGTTCACTGCATAGCATTTCATGTGCTCTGAATTCATGTTGAGGCTTGGGCCTCAACGTGAAATATACTGCAAACAGTATATTTGCTGTTTGCAGGACTTTCCTCTCACCAAGTTACCAAGGAAGCATTCCTCCTTTCATGTGAGCCAACTGTATAATGTGACACCCCTCACCTGACACAGCTGATCCCCTGTGAAATTGTCCCTGATGACTGCTGGTACCCACCGTTGTGCACAACATTTGTGTAAATCTCAGTGGCAAATTCAAGGGCATTGTAAGGAACTGCCCTCCAGGTAGTTAGCAGCAGGAAGCCATGTGCATATTTATTTGCTCATTTCCTCCAGAGAAAAAGCATAATGCGATAGTACAGGGTGATTCATGTTAACCCTAGAATATTTTTCATTACTATACTTGCAGGGTCACCTGGAAGACTTATCTCTCTCTCTCACGCTCTATTTTTTTTTTTACATAAAGAAAACAACTCAATATTCAAAATTTTGTGTCCAATTTCCAGTTTTCATTATAATTTGACATGTTAATCGCTGTCCTGTTTTGTGAGGAGCGGACTGAAGCTGACAACAGTGTGGACTATAACTTAAGTGTTGCATTTTAAAATAAAGGGAGTTTTAAGACACTTTTCCTTTTCAATCTTCTAGAGCTGGCAGACAAGACCCTGCTGGCTCTGACGGCCCAGCACTGGCATCACCATATGGTTCTGTGTAAACAATTACATTTCCTTCGTTGGCAGCAGGTAACTGAACAGAAGCAGGTTGTTCAAGGCACAAACATCCATTGAATCTGTCATCTCCTTTGAAGATGCATCGCTAAGATTCTTAAAAATAAGAATACGAATTACTAAATGTATTGATACTTGGCTTTAGCAAATACATCTTCTGTTCCATGTGAATTTCAACTGATTCCTCAGATAAAAAAAAACATAAAAAAGAAATATGTAAGACATTGTTGTAATTAGGCATACAGCAGCTAACACAATGCAAAATGCAAATAATCTTAATAATAATAAAACAAAATTGTTGTCATTCTTGTTTAAAGTATGTGCTTCAAAGTCTTAAATTGGATGCTTTTCTCCCATTTGAAAGAATCATTTTCACTTTCAAAAGTGTAAAGAGTGTCTTCAGTGGCTGCGCCAGTGAAATGCTCATAATAATTCCACAGCGAAGGCTGGAGAGTGTCTTTAACGCTGCTGGATGCCGCCATGCTTGTAAAATTGCTGTCTATGGTTTCCATGCTATTCACTGTAACAGCGTAGCAGCGGAAATAATGGTTTATATTATTTCCAATGTTTGCCCATGCTTCAGTCCCTCCCAAGGGTCATTATGGTCCCTAATATCTGTAGCAGCTACACAATAGGATTTGGAGCTGAGAGGACGTCAGTTTTCCCAAGAATCTAGAGATACTCAGACATTCTTCCAACAAAATAAAAGAAATTTGTTTTCAGATTGTATAAGATAATACAACTACTTTACTAAGGCTTTGCAAATATGCAAAAACAAAACAAAACAAAGGAAAAAAAACATTTTCTCCATTTTCTCTTTGTTAGCTTCTCACTGGGACAAAGTGCCACGATGAGGGGTGGATTTAGAAGTCTCTATAATTGAAGCCTTGTTCCTCATCTGGGAAAAAAGTTTATAATTAATTCTTAATACAGCTTAATAAGCCCTTCAATTAGTTGTACAATTGCTAAATATAGTGGCGCACAAAAGTTAATTATTTAGATTGTGTCAGCCTTTGTTACAGCGTGACATCTTGTCATAATCTTTGGTGTTCTACACATTTTCCTTTCTTCTACGTTTTTGTGAGATTAAAAAAAAAGTGTTTTAGTTTGACAGAATCTTTGTAAAAGTCTAACTCAATGTTCAAGGTACTCTGTGCTGGTTTTGATGCCTGGCAATGGGAGTCACTGCTCAAACATCATTAAAAAAAAGAAATAAATGGCAGGAACATCGCCCATCACCGTTCGTCTTGACTGTGTTGGCTGCTGTGGTGCAGGAAGCACTTTAACAGCCCACTATCATCCATCTGTGCCTGTGGTGGCAGCCACGGTTACAGACACCCTCTATTCATCACATCCGACAGCTTACAGATCCTCTGATTTGTATAGTGGCGATTGAGGAGGGCAGTGGAGGGAGGAGGCCAGACGGTGGGAGCAACCAAAGGGGCATTCCCACAGCGGCAGGAGCTGTGATTTGCTCAAAGCCATGGCAAAATTAGCAACAAAAGTTAATGCTTTAAGACTACCAACAGAGTCAATGTTGGTCTTAAAATGTATCAATTCTGAAATAAACTAAAATCAATATCTCAAGAGAAATTCATGAGTTTCAAGATGTGATTTATAAGTAGATAGAAAAATGAAAGCCTGTATGATTTGCAGTGGTGAGTCATTTAACATTTTAGGAGTGCAATCTTCTCTGAGCTTTTGTATGTTTTAGATACACGGAGGAGCAACTGATCAACAGACAGGTAGATCATGGAAAACCTTAAAACAAATAAAATACATTCAAATGAAATAAAGCTCTTGAAAAAAAGAGTCAAACTAAAACAGAGGAAACTGTTAGCTTGGAAATGTTCCAGTTAAAATATGTTCCACAGCATTTTTTGTATTTTATGCTGATTTGTAATGACCATTATGGCACAGGTAAAGCCTTTTCCTCACTATCACCTAAAGAAGTAACAATTATTACACATAATTTCATTCCAAAATATAAATGCTTTGAAACTGATGTGACTGAATCTGAGTCGGTTTGTTCAGTTACGGTGTTTTCATAAGAAATTTATACAAATTGAATTTTACCAAATTGGAAGCCGTATGTTTAGTAAATAAACTAAGATTAATAAACTAAAGTTTTTAAGTCAGCATTTAAAAATACTGAAAGAAGAAAAAGATAGCAGTGGGAACAATTTCCCAGAATGCGGCATGTTTTTTTTATCCTGAGATGGAAGTGCGCTACATTGATCTGACTCTTGTGTTTTATTAAGATAAATTTATTTTTATGTCCCGTTCATACAAAACTTTTCTGAGCAGAATTCATTGTGATGTTTAATAAAATTCATTATGAGATACGAAATGTTGTTCATGCAATTTGAAACAAGACTTTAAATTATTCTAAGGTAAAATAAGAAGTCTTTTTAATTTGATATTGTGAGTAAAAATAATAGAGGTGAAGGCAGTTTTTTTCCTTCTTATCGCAAAATAATTATTTGGTTTAAATTGCAACGCTAAGTTAAAACTCACAATTCAAGATTAATAAACTTAAAAAACAAAGTTTAGAGAACTTGAATCTTGTTAAATCAACTTCATGAATTTTAATTTATGAGTTAAAACCAAAACAATTTTCTTGTCGACTTAAATTGCATGTTCAAGTTAAGCCACTTTGAAATGTTTTAAATGTATCTGTTGGTTTTAGAGTTCACTCACCCTGTGGTGGATATTGCCTGTGCATGGTGCATTTTTGCTGTTCTTGAAGTTTTACATAAAACTTCTTGGAAGTTTTGCTATTTTCAGGATGTGAGTTGGACAAATCATGTGATTGGATATTGTGGTTCCAGCTTTAAACCGAAGTTTGTACATGTTTCACCTTGGATTTAACAACACAAGGAGAGGAAATGAATTATTCACTGTGGGATATGGGGGGAAGTGCATGTGGACCTAGTTACTGGGCTGTCGGATCACTTATCCCGTGTTGCAGCTCCTGCCTTTCACAACTCACCAAACTGCGCTGACAGGCAGCCTTGTCGAGGGAGGCCCTAGATGCCAGACGCGCCTCTGAGTCTGATCAAAGGGCTCGTTACAAATTTATTCACGCCCCATGGTCACTTTGTTACCAAGCCAATTAGATCACAGCTAAATGTTTAGTCAGTCAGAGGGGAGGGAAATGGTGCCCTCAACTCATACGAGTGCCTTGTTTCATTTCACTTCACATCACAGTGGATAAGCAGTGCAGCTTCCAAACTACTAACTTAAGATCTCTACAGGTTTTTAAATTTGTCTTTATGAATGTTATTTCATTATATCTGCAGAGACAGCAGTGTTCAAAAACTCAAATTTGTATATCACAGAACATTGTATTGATGCTTATTAGTATTTTTAAAAAAGCACCACTTTCAAAGTTGAGCTGAGTTTTCACAAAACATGTAAACTTTTTGTTATTTGCATTTTTCTCAATTTTAATAAGGATAAATTTAATGCTGTTATGCCGACACAGCATTAATTTTGGCTTTCAGCTAAGATTGAGTTGAAAGTTCCCCAAATGAAGATCTGGGCCCAGCATGGTCGGGCTCATTGACGCAGGTCTGTGACATATATCATGTAATTTTGTTCTCTGCCTCTTATTGTTCTCTTGTCACAACCCAGCCAGTGAACATTTTGTCTCCGTCTTTATGCAAAATTATTGTGTGTTTTTGTTTTTGTGGGCGGTGTGATCCGAAGGCAGATGACGTACATCTAGCTGAATTTGTTTGACCAAAACTAATAAAAATAAGGATTTTTTCCCCGTCTCTGTTCTGGACTTTTCATCCTTGCACGCTAACACTAAGGGAAAATTCAGAATGGTTAATTAACCTGACAAGTACTGCATGTTTCTGGATGATGGAAGAAAGCTGGTATACCCAGAAAACCCCAGAAAGCACAAAAAGCAGAAGCTAACTCCACACAGAAATGTCCCAAAACTCATGCTGGACATTTATCCTGCAAGACGACAGCGGTAACAATTCAACTAAGTTCTAAGCTGTAATAAAAGTTAGATAAAAAGGGGAGCCACAATGTTTAAGACAGTCTTGATTTATAAAGCTAATTTGAAAATGATTTTACCGCCGTATGAAAGATTTTAAGATTAATTCTTTTGATCAAAGTATGAATATTGAACATAGCACTGGCCTGTTCAAACCTCTAGGTGAAAAGCTAATTTTGTTGCCAATTAAACTTGGTATCTATCAGGATCTATGAAGCTGTTAAAACAAATCACTCATTTTTAATCTTTTTCATGTAGCTACATTTTTGTTCATGTTTCCAGAGAAAGAAAAGAAAGGAAATTTCAAAGGCCAAAGTCAATGCCGCCTAAAATAAACAAAGCTCATCTTAAATTTTTTATGTTACATCCTTAGGAAATAACAAATACTGTTGCCAAAGTGAACTGGATCATTTTTTATCTCTTATTAAGTGACGTAATTATTTAAATACATTATTTGCATTAATACAAACAATGATTCATTGTTTGTTATGTCAAACAATGAATCTGAAACACCTAAATTTGACAAAAACAAAATAAAAACAGAGAAAATTCAGCCGCCAAAATCTAAAATCTTCATCACCTCACAATAAGATACCCTGCGATTTCATAACACAGCTAACTGGCCTCATCATGCCACCTCTATCAATCTCCATCAAGCAGCTGTAAATGCTGTTGAATGTGTCTAAGGGGTGTCCTCTGTCTGGTGACATTGGCTCACTGCTTCGCTAAAGGCCAGTCTAGCAGCCGGATGATTGACAGGTCCTACCAACCAGTGCCTGATGCTGATGTGCTGCATTCTTGCAAATTATTATTTACAGCCTGGTGGCTGATCTATCTGTGTTGATAAATTATCTTCAAATGGGACCATCCCCTTTAGGTGCTCATTTGAGCTGAGCTCTTTGATTGTCTTATTTGCTTTAACTTCCAGATTTACAGAAAAAACAAAACAAAAAAAAAAACAAACATTTGGCATCTTAAAGTGGAGGCCTAGTTGTTTTCTTCAACTAAAAAACAGGTGAGTAATAAAAAATAATTGTATCCTTGAAAGTTCTTCTTCACTCCTCTACATGGAGAATAGCTCTGTGTGTTATTGCCTGAAACAATTTTTTTTTTACCTAACTCCGTAGAACACGTCAAATAGCACTGTGATCATCTGTGGTCGGCAACGTCAAGAAAACACTTCGAGGATGAGCTATAGGGCTTGCATGAAATTTCATATAAAAAGCTGTAAACTATGCCCACAGTCTCCCGGAAGAAATATTGTCATGGGGTGCGAGTACCTGCCAGAAAAACAGAGGAATATGGCTTAAAAGTTCTGAGAGAATCTCACTCCTGGCAATTGATAAATTATGAAGAACTGATTCTATGTTTTTGCAGCTGCATACAAATCTGAATTGCAACCTACACACACAATTATTTGACTTGTTGTAGATTGTAATATCAGCTGAAATCATGTAACAACATAGAAGAACAAACATGGTAGGTTAGTTGTGGATTCTGAATGTGACAAGCAGGATCCAAACCCTATTCTGACACCTTTGGGATTTAGAGTTTTTATGGGTTTTTCTTCACAAGAAAAATAAAAGCAGAGCTATATCTTATAGTAAGCTAACATAATCTTATCTCCCAGAACTTTTCTTGCTTTGCCATCTGTGCTATCTATAGATTACAATAAATCATATCAAGTTCAGGAGATATAAACCACACAATGAATCTTATGATTGCCCGACAATAAATTTCAAGATTTCACGACTTGTTTTCTGTCTGCTATGTCTGCTGTGTATTTGTTATCTGAGCTGTATACGAATGCTCATGCAAATTTCACAGTCAACTGGTAGTTATGTATTAGTTCTTATTCTTATTAAATCTGAGGATACAGCGGTCATGAGAGCAGCACCGACATGCAGGGTTCATTCATAGAAACTGCTTCTTGACTGTCACTGCATGTTTTACCTCATTTTAGTGGAAATCAAGCATTAATTAGGGAGAATCCTCCCTCCCTGTTTTTGGCACCTTACGTAGCTGACAATTTATTGATTATGCGAAGACTAGAGACCTGTTCAGACAGCATCTGACCTCATATTGGTCCAGATAGACGGTAACCCTCTGCAACCTTGACCAGAGTAAGTTTGGAGAAAAGTGAGTGAGTGAGACTGAAGGGAGAAAAGTGTTTCTTAAAATTGAAGCAGTCGATGCAGTTCAGTGTGCTTACGTCTAATCAATGTCCCACATCCAGTGCTCTGCTGATCCACCATGTGCTGAGCTTAGAGCATCTGGCAGAAAGCGCTCAGCTCACAGCTGCCTGCCTGGCATCAGAGGAAAAGTTCTGATTATTGAATGTGCTTTGGAGAGAGCCCAATTCCAGCATCAGATTTCAGATGTGTACCATTCGAGTGATTGCATCGGGGAAGGGGATTAAAGTGTGATTTTTATATAATGCCGTTGTCCTGGCTTAGCATTTCTGAGTACGATGTTTATTTCTCAGAGAGCAGAGTTAACAACATGCAATTTATTTTGAAGCCGCAGAACTGTGCTGATGAATAATAGCCAAAGTACGTCAATGCTGCAGATTACAAACACTCCCACAATCATCACTGGCAAAGAATAAAATAATAAAACATTTAATTCCTTTTCTCCCTTTTTCCAGTGCATGTCTGCTTGGGGGAACTCAGTCTTGCACATGCAGAAAAGTTTCATGATTGTAGATCTATTCCAAACCACTGAGCTAAATCAAGTTTTCTCTTCTCTTGAAAAAGTTAACTTTCTTCAAAAGGATTTGTGCACAACCCAGATATCACACTTTTTCCAGGATGAAAGCAATTTTACTTTGATATTATCCAGCACCAGATGGAAGGATCGCACATGCTGATTGCACCTGCCAAGCAGGTCACAGTCTGAGAAACTAGAAAACATCCTGGCAAAGATGAAAACGACAATGGCCTGACAAAAACAATTGGATACAGTTTCATGATTAAAATAATGAGATGGGAGACGGTCCTGGGATGTATTACTCGTTTTATTGCCTCCAGATTTAAATTGCAGGATTGTAATATAAACCGAGCCCAAAGAGCAAAGTCATTTTTTTTTTTTTTATTAAAAAAGCACTCATGTGAAATATCAGGGGTGTTTGTATTAATGTGTCTGAAAATAAGGTGCAACATTTTCATCTAGATACAATTAAGTGTGGATCCTTAGTGTGATAAGCACAGCAGGACAGTAGATGAGATGTTTTAAATCTGAAACACAATGACCATAAGAAATACTTGATCATGTCCTTGCATTCTTCTGGATAAGCAAAGCTAAATGCATTCAAAAATAAGATTGTTTATGTGATTTTTCATAAAGCCTAACATTTACTCTTAAGTCTATGTTGCATAAGTTTCCATAAAATTATTTTTCATGCAAAACACTTCAGGTTAAACATAAAGAGTTTAAGAGGCCAGCTCCAACTCTCACTTGGGTTCTTCACCTGACTCCATCATCCAATTCCTCTACTGTAGGGAAGAGAAGCTGTCCACACCTGTCATCAGCATACAGAACCTTCAACATCCATTCTGCTGGGCTGTTGTAACTGGGTATTATTCAGAATATTTAAGAAAACTCAGGTTTTAATAGGGAATCCAAAGAACTTGTTTATCTAATGACTTATTGCATGGATTGCTTTATTCACATGTGATTTTAATTGTTTTAATTGTTGCAGTTGCAAAATTGTGCCTTTTCAACATTAGCAGAATAGCAAAAAGGTTTTGTGCTCATGTGAAATAAAAAATCTCTCATCTACCTCCAGTTATTTTAGCCTAGAACGATTCAAAAGATTGAGGGTTTCCGGTCCTCCTTTTAATCCTACTTTTTGTCACAAAACTAAATAAAAAGCAAAACGTTATATAATTTGCCAAAGGATGACACACCAGTGGATTGCTCAAGATTCACAGAACATCATGAATGATGTGCTGACATTCTAAATGGGAGCTAACCTTATTTGCAATATGCAGGCTGGTTCTTCAGATATAGCGAATGCCATGAACTCTTTCATGCCCAAGGCATAATAATGAGAATAAGAATGATCACCCTGCATTCTGAATATTCAGAAAATGCCTTGTGACAGACTATATAAAGTCTTGTTCTTTCTCAAATTGGGGTTGTTCTTTTTTCTGACAAGAGGTTTTTCTTTAATTGTCAATGTTACTGTTTTCTGTGTCTTCCAGCTGTCAGTTTGATATTACTTATTGTGTCCACCTCAAAATATCAAGATGCTGTACTATACCAGTCATTCATCCATTGTCTATACCCCTGTATATCAGGGAATGGGTTCTGGTGCTCATCTCTAACAGAGCTGATATGGCTCTTTAGCTTGACCATGAAAAGTATTCAATCCATGATGCCACAGATTTTAGATTTGTTGAAAAAAAAAAAAAAAAAATCTGCAGCAAGCACATTGCAACTCTGGGAATCTGTATATAATGTGCACAAATTTAGATAGATTCTACAACACACTTAAATTTGTTCACATACAATAAATGTGCATGAACAAATAAATGTCATTCATAACTGCTGCAAATGTTGCAACAATTACTCAATAGTAATGTTACTTAACCGGCTTGTTGTCTGTTGTTCCACCACCAAGTTTCCAAGATGGTGAATGTTTACAACTAATTGTCTGTTGATGAACTGTCAACACATAATAGAGATCTAACAGAAAACAATTAGACAGTTTTTTCACATTAAATCAACCAGTTTGCATACTTCCTACCTAACTGTTTATGCATCCATGTGTCATATTAAAATGAGAATAAGTCTGACAGCAAGACCAGAAGTAATTTATTTTCTAAGTATTTAAAAATAAATACAATGATTAATCTGATGATATTCCGTGCAAAAGCAACATACATGCTTCAAACGTGTGATGGAATACTGCAACATAGAAAACGCTTCGAACGTCTAAAACAAAAGAACATTAAAAACGTAACTGCTCCTCCATACCTGCACTTCACAGACAGCGACTCTCAGCTGGAGATGCAAAGCCGCAGCTGGGAATACTTCAGAGCTGTTTTGGAGTACATGCTCAGCGATGACTGCATCCATATCAATATCATACACATTTAGACAAATCAGAAATATCAACGTTAAAGTGGAAAGCAGCTGTCGACAGAAAGGAGCGTGAAGCTCTTATTTGCATGTGGACTTGCTGCAATTGCTGGAGGATTCAGTTCTGGATCCACTGTGATCATCTGGTCCTCTTACAGCATAGATAGCCTTGTACTCAGAAGCTATGAATGCAAAGCTGTCTATATGAAACCACTTTTAGAAAAATTAAGTATGCTCAGCAAAACACATCTGAAATGAGCTTTTGTTGTGTTTGGCTCAGATGCCAGGTGCATCATTGCAGTGATGTACAGAGGATGTGACGTGCGCTTTCAAAAAGTGCCTTCCTTAACAAATACTGACATTGAGTTCTGAGGTCACCTCAACCCAAATAGCCTATTGAATTTCATACTTTCTTTTTGATAAAGTTTATTTACTGCAGTTCTGTTCCTTCAATAAAAACTCATAGCTATTTTAGTGTCTTTTTCCAGTGCTTGAGGCTTGTCTTGTTTTCTCATATTCGTCAAAGTAAATCTATGAGATTTATGTTAGACATCATTGCCATTTCACAGAGTTTCTGAATGCCCATCTTCCTAGATGCAAACCTTGAAATGACTTAGCGCTTATGCTTAAAGGTGTACATTAAATGTGATATTTTTGATCCAATTAGTCAATCTATCCTTGTTTTAAATTCTGTTTTTTTTTTTTTGTTTCAGTCACTTCCAACACATCATCTTAGTATTACATAACACAAATAGAAAGAACATTTTAAAGAAGAAGTTATATATTAGGTGAAGACATTCCTGAGGATGACTTGTGACATGACAGTTGTCAACATCCTGCAAATGAAGGGAAAACCATAAAAGCTTTAAACTAATAAAGGAGAGTTTAGTGGAAGGAAAAAGTAGGGAAAATGGCTTTCACAATAAACATGCATAACCACACTTTACGATCAAAGACTATGATAATCTTATTCCTCATGCTAAGCCACTCCTTACCTAGAGAAAACATTTGTGTTACTTGGGACAACAGTGGACTATAGTCCACATTTCAGGTTATCCTCTCTGGTGTGAATCAATGATGATTTGTGGAGCCATGCAATCATTGTTTCCATGTTCAGGTACATTGATACATTAATTAATGTTAAAAAGGTCCTGACCAAGTAATAAGTATAAACTGTGTGGTATATGAACATACAGTACATTTTCTAATATAATGTCCCATTTTTCTAAAAACATGTCTCCATAAGCTTTGAGCTGTCAACAAATCTGTGTTCAGTTTAGTGTATCACATTTCGAAATGCATTCCTGAAAGTTATTTTGCCTTTGATATTGTCTGTAAAGCCAGAGGTTTCTCATTAATAGCACATGTAATCCAATGCTTAAAGCTGATAGAAAGCTGAGGTGATATGCGTTGACTGTAAGCTCCAATTTCTCTGCAGCAATCCCAGTCTTAAATCATAGTGCTTAAGCTTTAGAAAATTTCCTCTGTTTCCAAATGATAGTGATGACAAATGCGTGCAGAAGAAACCATTTACTTTCCCACAACAGACAGGGGATTAGAAATTTGACAGGGAAACTGATTCAAACGACAGATAAGGAGATGAACAATACTTCAATGTAAGCTGCCTAGGAAACGGTTTTTTAAAGAAAGGGAATCACATTGTGGATGACAAGAAAGATTTATTCTTACTTTTAGGAGTTTTCAGCCCAACCATCTATTTCAAACGTACTTAAAATTTGTTTGATGAATGATACAGTCTCTGAGTTCGTTTCTTTTTAAAGCCTTTTTTTTTATTCAGGCAAAGACAGCAGATGTTATCTCTGGTATGTGAGTTAGACCCTTCAGTTCTAATGAGAACTACAAAACCTTTAGCACTGTTGCTAAATTTAGAGGTTAGACATTTTGTTTGGCTACATGCTCCATCTGGAAACCAGTTTCAACATTCATTGCACGCCTGCTAAACAAGACTTAATTCATAGTTTGCTTTCCTCAAATCATGGATATTGCAATGTAAGTATTTTCATTGCTTTCATAACAATGCAATGATATCCAATCTGTTTGTTCTGTTTGTCCAACAAAGCAGAAAAAGCAGCCATAATTAGTCTCCAGGGGAGCTGAGCTGCTGTTGTCAGGACTTTGTCCGTATTTCTTTGGCCATTTTTTTTTTATTTTTTTTACCCCACACACACCTGCTGCATTGATGTAACTGCTTAGGCATCACATAGTTTGTGTTTCTACTCTTGCATGGAGTTCAGCAAATTGGCTCTCCTGAATATGCTGCACCGCTTATGGCAGTGATGCTGATTAGCTTAAATTTCCGTCTGTGTAGAGAAACAGATGGACAGAAATCAGCAGCTCAATGTTGCACAGCCAAACAAATGTGGGCTTCTGGCAGCAGCGCCGGTTTTAATGGTCCAGACGTTTGCACAGGTTCACCAAGAGAAAAAAAGAAAAATTCCACGAAAACAGATATTTCTCTTTAATTAATCAAAATCTGTACAAGGCATTATTAACACTGCATGGTAATATATTTTTGTACATTAACTGAAAATGTCAAGACGGAGGATTTGTTCAGAACCGGGTGCCAGTCAGAGCAATCTATGACCCTAAAAATAACATAAAATTAAATTAAATTTTAGATCTTCTGCTAGACTATTGACCTGTCTTGTCTAGTGAGTGTGACAGATGCAGATGTTTTGTGATTTTTATTTTTCTTGTGTATATTCACAGTGTGCAGCACATAGCAAAGAGCTTTTCTCAATTTCTCACTTCACTGCTGCTTTCGTTGCTCAGGGCATTATTAGCTTTTGATTAATTTTATCAAGCAGCGTGTTACTCTGACTCAAACAGAAAATATTATTCTGTTAAAATGTGAACCTCTGACGAGATGTAAAGAGAGCTAGACCATTATTATACACTGTGCCAAAAAATATAATCCCTATTTAAATCAGTTATAATTACCAGAAAAAATAACTTTTTCTCATAATTTTTCTATCGTTAAATTCAAAAACTTACATACATTTTCATAACGTTTGGTAGCATTGATTTAGAGTAACTTTATGATGATGACACATTGCTGATGTTCATGTACTTAAATAGTTTTGTAGCTGATTTGACAGTATGAATACTATAACTTTCAAGATCTGTACCAGGATTTGGTACAGAAGCATCAACATGAATGTTTTTGCAATTGAAGAAGTGAAGGTGGCAGATAGAAACAGTTTGATTTTCTGTTTAAACTTCATGTTACTCCTTTACCACATGATTTTGTCATCATGTATTCACTGGACATTTGTAGAGACATTTTTAGTCATTTCTTTGCATTTCAGAGCAGATTTTCAATCAGTTGTAAAACTAAAATGTTTTTTGTGTGTTAACATAAGCATTTATTTGTTTTGTTATTTTAAAACCTCCTGGATGTCAACATAGAGTGTCCAAAACAGAAGGGAAGCCCACTCAAAGACTGAGTTCAGGGCAAAGTGAAGTCGATGACAGGCAAGAGTTAGATACTGTTTGGATTGAAGGTCCTGATGTTGGAAAGTGTCTAGCAGAGAAGACAGCAAACAAGACAGGTAAGGCTGTACAAACTGAGTGCTCGGTATGAGATTTACCAGCTGAAGGAAAACAGTTGATTACCTGATGCATGTTGCTGCTGATGTACAAAGTTATACAGGCTTGGCTTGGCTGGCCAGCCTCATCAAGCTGACGCCATACTGAATTTATCCTGGGTCCGAGTCTTTCCAGACACCAAATGGATTATAATTAATTATCTAATCCCATCTGCCCACATGCATTTCTCAGATGCAGCTTTGTCCTGCTTTCCTGCTTCTCCAGAGAAATTACTCGCTTGCTACAGAACTTGAAGCACTGCAAGACTATCAGATTCATCTTTTTGGATAAAAACAAACATTTAACACCAATTTTAAAGATTTGTTGTAATATTAATTATAGTACATGTCAGACCAAAGTATGATTAGTAATTACTTGTCATGTAATTATAGCACGGTGCACATTTTCTTCCAAACTGACAGACTGGTAATTTTAGAACAAACACCCAGATTTTCTCATTTTTAGCCTGTTTGGTTGAATAGCAGATGAAATATAAATAAAGGCATGTTTTCAAGCATGTAATATGTTTTAATACTGAAGGTTGGTATTTTTCTCATTTTCAATGTCTTGTTCTTGTCTGGGAATCAAATGGATTTCTACTTGGCCTTGATTCGGCCTCAAACCCAATAGACTCAGAATGTTGTCTCAAAACCAAGCAAGACCACAGCTGCTGAATAATTCTTTTCTATTCTTGCAAATGAGTGTGAAACTCTTTGTTGCATTAAACTGCCACTACTAATGTTTACTTTGTAAATGTCAACAATGCCACATGCAGCTAAATTTGCTGAGGAAGAACAGACAAGAGGGGAAGTGTAAGAAACAGTTTCCAATGCAAATATGTGGCTGTTTTTCTGTCTCTACAACACACAGATCGCTGCATGAGCTTTGTCCTCTCTCATTTGCCTCTACTTAGTTTGTCTGCAGCTAACGATGAGTCGTTTAACTTTTATTTTGATCAATGTATTCTTTTGAATTGCTTAAAAGCAACACATAACAGATTTCGGTTACAAAACTAAATTCCAAGAATCCTACGTTCGCTGAGTTCGGGAAGTATCGGCAAATTCACCAGTAACAGAAAAAGTATTAAATTTGTCTTGAATATCGTTTCAACCACTCAAAGTTGAGACAAAACAGAGAAGTAAACAGAGAACGTTTAACCCAGGCCACAGCAGGGAGCATGCCTCAAGGGCTGCAGCACTTGTTCGCATCGTGACAGAAAACTATGTGGATAGACACTGAACCGTTTTCCTCATTTCTTTATTCAGGCAATCACAACACCCCCGACTGCTTGACTTTCATCTCCTCTGTGTAGGAAATCCACCCATTTTCAACTTGAACATTACCTTTGTTTTTTTTCTCCTGGCACATATGAGTCTGACAGTTAGTGGAGCTGACAGGGGAAACAAAGAAGTTTCATAAAATGCAATACAAAACAAAATATGAATGCTTAGAAACACTAGACATTGTGACATATATTCACAGACTAGACTCAAAATTACATCAAATATCAGTTTAAATTCAATGTAAATGTGAGAGTGGAAAGGTGCAACATGAATGCTGAGTTCCTCATAGTGCTGTCCTGATGTTTAAAGTAGATATTAAATACAATCTACACCAGCTTCTGGAGAAGTAGTGCTGCGACATTCGATGAAATGGAGTGATCCTCTGCTCACATAGCCTATCTTTGCTGTTGCTATGTATTTGCCCTACTTAGCAAATATGATTAACAGCCATGTCACATGACTGCTGTTGTCATCACAAAGCTTCCAGTGTAATATCAACTCACCAGAATTGCAACCGTGATGAATGGAGCTTTTCATTTCTTGCACAAGTGCTGTACATCTGTGACAAAACCAGTGTGGTGATCCAGCCCACTTGCTGTGCACGAGATTGCGTTGCATGTGTTTTCTGTTCATTGTTGTTTTACTGATAACAGACTGGAAGAAGATGCTAGAGCTGCAAATATACCAAAAACTGCATGATTTCTACTGCACAACATTTTATCAGAGCTTTGTCTAAGCAAAACAAAAAGTTTGATTCATGCAAATTAATTTTGTACACATTAATGTGGGTTTAGATAAATTGTGAATTTTCCCCTATCCAGCAGAATTCAAAACTTTGCATGCTAGTATATTTATGTACCTCGTTAAATCCTCTTCAACATGCAGGGAAACCACTTTTGAATGAAATCAGAAATATCTATATATTTTTAAAAGGGTTCAGTTTGAATCTGTTTTTTAATGTAAGCTCGCTTTGCATAATTTAAGTTCAGTTTTGATGTGTGTTTAAGATCATTTTCAAGTTGGGATACACAGTTATGTCAAAGTTTCAACTTTTTAATTATTTTTTTCTGCATTGTTTTTATGGCAGAACAACAGTAATATTCATCAACCTGCTAAAAGACAATTATCTAAATGTTGCATGTGAATAGTTGAGAAAATCCAGTATGCATTCAAACTTCTGTAGCTACCCATTTGGCTTTAGTTTAACTTAAAGTTGTTTATAATCACCACCTTGAAGAAAAAATAAAGTTCAAAATAACGCCACACTGGTGGCCATGATCAATGCATGCATCAACACTACATCTTTAAACTGGTATCCAGGCTTTAGTCTTAAGAAATGTGACTTATAGGTATTTCTGTTCTGTGGTCATTGTGAATACAGTATGGTGAATAATTTATGTTGCGGTCAGCCATTGTTTGAAACTTGCAAAATAGGTAATAAATTAGAGTCTGACAGTGTGTTGCATCAGAATTTCATTGTCCTGCTGAAGCATGGCTACTGGCTGCAGCCCCAGTCCACTGCATGCTTATTCAGCCCCCAGGCAATACAGTGGACGAGGCATTTTCGTTCCATACATTTCCGCAGTTCGTTTTTTCACATCCACAGCCAAAAAAGTTTAGTCTCAGCATCTCTACAGAACTGTTTTGAAATTACCTACAGCTAATTCCACTAAACCAAACAAGAAAACATTTATTTATGCTTAAACTTTATCAAAGGTCAATTATGTAAATGAAAATATCATTTTTTTTCTTGTGATGCTGCTACTAATAAATAGTCCTCAAATGTCAATGTCATTCAGAAAACTTTGACCTCGCCTAAAATATTGATGTCAACTTGTGTAAACTTAGTAAATGATTTGGCTTGTTTTTATTTATAATAGTAGATATTGTGCCAAGAGGAAGAAAATAATAATAAGATGAATCAGGGCATCAGAGGCGAGCCAAATCTGATGAATATTACTTTTGTTCTGCCATAAAACAATGCATTGTCTGAAGCATTTCACTGCAACTTTTCATTAAAACATTGTGTAACAACATATTTAACTATTTCTATCTATCTAAATCTGTTTTAACATACAGAAGAACTTGGAAAATTAGCTGGAAAACAGTTGGATCCCATCTCCTGTTTATTCATGCAGAAAGAAGACTCAGGGACTTAAGTCTCTAGTGTCTTGTGCTGGCCTAGATAGGATTACAATCAAAGGGAGGCAGAGCAAGGAGCCCATCCCCTTTGCTGCAAACGGAATGAGTAAATGTCTCTGCCTTCACTCTCCCATCTGAGTCAAGACAGTAAAGTGCTACTGTTCCAATTCTGAAGATCCCGAACCCAGCTTACACCTCACAGACGTCATGTTTAATGAATGACGAATGGCAACAACATGTGCGAGAAAAAGTACAGGAAATGAAGCTCGGATAAGAGCCGTGTCTAAAGCAACTCTGTTTATTTAATTAGAGCAAAGTGTTCCCCGCCGCTGGATGCTGTGGAGAGGTATTGGTTGTTTGAAGAGTGGTTTAAAAATAACTCGTCTCAAGAAGAAAGCAACACATGGTACAGACTCATCCATCCTTTCCCTGTATCAGCCTGCGAAGGCATAGTCATCTGTATCTGTCCGCTTCAAAACAGCCACAAACATTTGAGCACAGATGTGACCAGCAGAAACAGGTGCTTGATCTACTGCCACACATGTTTATCACAGAGGGGGCTTTGAAGCAGAAGGTTACACAGAGGACCTTGGTTTCTATCTCTGCAGAGAGAGTCTGGAGTCCATGCAGTCAAAGAAAATGTCACCAAAGGATCATTTAGGATTCATAGAATGTTTTAAATTTACAAAATTTCGCCTTTATGCAATCAGGCCAAATACGACTCAACTGCGTTGGAGTAAAGTAAATGAGCAACAGCAGCAGCATATAGAAAGCTTTGGGTTGGAGTTTAGAAACAATGGCTTAAGAGGGCTTGGTGTAAAATATTGCTGCTGAAAAAATAAGTAAATTCAATTACAGAATGTAAACTGAAAGGTGGAGATTAGACTTCCACTACTACAGTGTTTCCCACATTTATGCCATGTAAATATATTTGAAAAACCTTCACAGAAATGTCAGTGCCACAGTTATTGACACCTTAGCAATTCCTATAAAACAAATGTAGCTGAAGCTTTTTAAACCACACTCTCTTCTTGTGTATCTAAAATATCTGGGATCTTTTAATGAGAAATTTTTTGCTTTAAATTTTTCATTTAGCCACTCTTGAAATGGATACAGCCAGGAAAGTATTATAAAAACAGGTATGTGTTGATCTTAGAGTCAGGAAATTGCTCCTTTGAACCTCTCCATATGTATAGTAGGAGAAGTAATTGAAAATATAAAACAAGTGGAACTGTGACAAACAAGACTGAATGGAGATTGAAGTTTATTTAGCTACAACACACAGTGAGGAAGAACCACTGGAGAATGCTTTTATCATGCATTACTACAATAAAAACTTTTTATTGTAAAGTTTTCAGCCTCCTCTTTTTCTTCAAGAGAAGTGCCAGAAAATGTGGAGGGTACTGTTGGTGGTTTATGGGTGAAAGAATAAATACGTAAAGCCGCTTCTGCTGGACAATCCCCGATTCCGTTTTTTTTTCTATGCAATACAACCTGCTTCTCATCTTTTGATGACAGTCTGAACAGCACAGGTCAGACTCTTTTTGAATGTGACCCAGGCCTCTTGCATATCCGATGCTCCACCGTTAGCCTCCATGTAAGCGGTGGAGCACAGGCCAACGTTTCAGAGGTTTCAAATCAGCGTTTGAAATGTGGCTTTAAAGGCGGCATTCTTTAAAGGATGTTAACTTTCTAAGATCACACACAATATTAAGCTTACTAAAACTCAAAGGTTGTTTTTTTTTAAAAAAAAAGACGCCTCATTCAGACGTTTGCCAGTACAGGTCGCATATGAGTGGCAATGTGAACGGCCCCGGCAAAAAAATCTGATTTGACAAAATATCAGAATAGGGTCATTTCAGTCTGCAGTGTGAACGCAGCCTAAGTGTCTGGAGAAACAATTTGCTGACTAAACAAAAGAAATTCAAAGAATAAACAAACTAATTTGGACAAACTTCACATCTATAATATTGTCAAAATAAAACCCTGGTACAGATTCATGGATGTATGAGTCGCTTATTCTGAAAAGTAAACTGAATGTACGTCTATTTATTCTCAACCAGGTGGCACAGTATTTAGCCAACTGCAATGCGGCAGATGACTTTAATATACACACGCTTTGAGCCAATATTATTTGTACTTCAATGGCACAATTTCTGCAGGTGTCCATTTCTTTTTGCTGTTTTGTTTTGATGTAATGAGGCTTTTTAGTCAGGTTCTCTCCACATAATGTATCTCCAGGCAATTTTCAGCAACAGGTGCAAGATAATAAATAATTAAAACAACAAACTAATTTGGAAACAAACTCTGAAACAGTCATATTTAAAACGTTTGATGAGAATTGATACTCAGATTAAAATTCTGAGTATTTGTTAAACATAATTTTCTTTAAAATGTATATTGATTTGTTGTAAGATCATCTCAAATGTCATATTTCATTTTATTTTATAGGTTTGAAAACTTTAGTTGGTGATAAATTTGCCTATGCAATGTGTTTCACTTAGTTAATTGAGTTGTTGAGATAATTAAACATTCAGTAATTTAGTAAGTTTTTTAAAAATGGACTTGTACGTAACCTGTTGCTTAGAAAAAGCATAAAAATGCCAGATGAGTACAACTAAAAAGAAGAAAAGAAAGAAGAAAAGCATGAAATGATTGTCTCCACTGTGGTGGAGTAATTGTATTTTTACTCACCTGGAGGAAATAGGAGCAAAAATGAGTTCAGTCTAAACCTACAAAAATTGCTATTATCTGTCACCATTTACACACAAGTCTGACACCAATAACTCGATTTTCTTTTTTACACACGTCTCCCCGAAGCTTTTTTTTTATGAGAAATCCTTTCACTATGATGGCTCATTTTGCCATATTGAACCTGATCCCGCTAATGGAACATTGTTGGGAACTCTAGTTAACATCAAACATTTCTCACCGAGAAGCGGAGCTGCTGCTGGCAGAAAGTGTTATGGATTGATTAGGCCCGACCTGTCTGAATTGCCTCAGGTAAGGATGCAGCAGGCATACAGACTCGGTGTTATAATTGTGATGAAGCAGCTGTCCTTGGCAGAACTGATTTGGATTACCTCTTGTCTTCGTTACCATGACAGCCTAAATGAAGAAGCATTCAACATCTATCCTCAAGTGGCACCCGGGTTGGGATTCAAAGTAGGTAAACATATTTTAATTGCACTAGAAATCATATTTCTCCCCTACTTAGCTGTAGGAAAAAAAGAATCTTATTTACTTTAGTATTATCAAATCTAGTCAATTTTCTTTCTGTGCCTTTTATTCCAGCTCTCTGTCACACTGATCAACAGTTTTTCATGTCATCCAAGCGTTCTCGTGTCTTGTCTCATCGTTTTAGTTTTGTTCTTTTTCTGAATCATGCATTAGTGTCTCTTCCCTTCACCCTGACTCATCTACGCCTCCTCAGAAGGCAGGGCACTATAAAGTGCAGAAGTGGATCAAGAATTAAAGTATTTGCCTTCAGTAAAAGTTGTTGAGGAAAGTATGCTCATTAGGTCTTCCTGGCTGCCTTTGCAGAGCCTAAGATGAGCACAAGGAGCACAGAGAGGAGATTGGCGGGGTCATTATCTAGCCTGTTGCTACACGCCGCACTTCAAAGTGGGCTTGCTGGAGCTGTCATTGCTGCTCTGTGCAGCTGGAGCGGGGTCTTGACAGCCAGGGCAGCCATCAATGCTGTACTAGGGAGAGGAGTGAAGACGTTATAGGATTTAAAAAAAACAGAAAGAGGCTTAAAACTTTTTTTCTTTGCCTGTTTTCCTTCCCGCACACCTGTGGCTTTGTATTGCCTAGCACAGGGCTTTTCCTGTCCTGTCTGGTTCATTGTGTTATCGTGTCCCAAACAAGATAATTTCACATGATTCCGAGTTACAGGAACATCAAAGTGTTTAAACGAATCCTGGAACATCGTCTTCTTGACTCAATGTCTTCACCTTCTCTACCGACCTTGTCCACCACAGGTGCATTCACTTTTCTTTACCTCATCGAGTTTTCCCTTACTCCCCAAGCAATATCACCATTTACAGGGTATTTCTTCGCCTCCCTGCTCTTTTGTCCTCCGTCGTCCCACATGCTGCCGTTTTTTTTCAGTCTCTTCCCTTTAATGACGATGAAACACGGTAAAGTGCAGGTCCCGACATTTCATGGAATGAAGATTAATCACAATAAATGATGGGCTGCTTTTTTAAGTGCATGTGACAGCACAGAGATGCATGACTGAGCATACATTTAGTGGGGTTGTGTGTGTGTGTTTGTGTATAAGCTGTTGGCTTAAAGGTTGTTTTTATGGTGCAGTTAAGGGCCCTGTAAACCTGTAAATCTTGCCTGAACTTTTACTACATTTTGTTTTTTTTTCTGATTTCTATCCATAAATGTTTGTAGGATCATAAAAAATAATTAAAGTAATAATAACATCTTAAACATTAGTCTTCAGCAAATACCAATATTTAATACTGGTAATTGTTTACATCTTAGTGGTTGCAACTTTTCCATGAAAGCTTGTGAGTTAAAAAGTCACTGAGCATCATCATTGCCTTTGTCTCTGTTGTGTTTGTTTCTGGAGACAGCTGTTTCACAGTTTTCTATTTTATCTGCTTTAGTAGGTGTGCTAACAGATGGTAGATATGTGGTGTGCAAATGCATAATTAATCTGTTTCTAAATAAATGCAGCTTACTTCTGTTTCTCTATGATTGGTCAAAAGTATGACAGTCTTCAATGCTGTTCTTTTAAAAATCAACTAATTTTGAATAAAATTTGTTGATTTTTCCTGTATGAGGTCAGTTTGAATGAACTAAATAATTAAAAAAAAACATACTATATCTGTTGCTTATTGTGGAAAAACCACCTGTAAAAAGTTAATTTATTGTGAATTATCCCAATTGACAAAAATAAAGTAAAACTTTAAATCAAAACTGGATGGATGGAACTGATTACAATGTGATTTGGGTCCGGTTACTAGTTTAATGCTGTAACTTTAACCATAATAATCATCCATCTTCATACAATTACACAAGAGAGGAGCATAGTTTGATATTTATGAATCTCTATTAACCAAATCCAAAATAATTAAGCTTGTCTCTACATTGTGAGAGTGAAAAGGCAAAAAAAGGAAGCATTTATGTTGACTCAGATTTTTAAAAAATACGGTCATTGGAAGTCATTCAAGAACAATGCAAAATATAATGTGAGAAGATTCTATTTTCTTTTGTCATGTGGGAAGAAATGCAATAATATGTGACCTTGATGTGATGCTGTTATGAATACGCTGCGTTAGCAGGATGATTGCTCCCATCTTGGATCTTCAAACAAACCCAATATCTGCAAAATCACTTTAAATTACGCTTTTACAAAGTTGCAGCAAATAAACAACCTATACCTGTTTATTATTAATGTGCCGTTTATCTACAGTTTCTAGCACAAGTATTTTCTGTCCTTATAGTTTTAAATATCTTCCACATTAAAACCACAAACGTTCTTCTATCTGATTACACAAGGATGTAAATACTCTGAAAGTTTAAGGAAGACGATGCGTGACCAGAGAAATATTTTACAAACAAAAATCTGAAGCTTGTGCCATGAATTAGTGATCAGCCCCCTGATTGAACACTTTGTGGTGTTTCACAGCAATTAAATCATCTCTACCAGCTTCACACATCAACCGTGTCGGTTCTGCCTCACAATTGGTTAGACTCCGTCAAATTTCTAATCTGTGAATAACATGCATCTTCACATAACACGCATCTTGCTAGAAATTTTAAATAAGATTTAGGTTAGAACCATTCGAAGCATGAATATGTCACCTTGTGGCTCAGGCTGTGTGGACAGTGAACTGTTTTGCAGCCTCTATGAGGTTTTCCTAAGAATTGCTCTCTATGCATCTACCTGTCAGTTCTGACCAGGTTCCTGTCCCAGCTGAGGAGAAGCATCCCTCAGTGCCACCACTGAGATCTATGAGGGTTGGTTGGATTTAGCATGTCAATTGCTTTTTTATCCTCCAAGGATAATGTTTTGCATGTAGGCTCCATGGTACCTACATTACTTCATTTGTAAAGACCTACAGTGACATTGGATATTTGTCCTCCTTTCTGGCCTATCAGTTCAGATCAGTCAACAGATTATTCTGTCAGTTTAGGAAGAAGGTTTACAATCATTTTATTTTAAAATTATAGACCTAACAATGCTCTGTGAGACCTTTAAGTACAAAGTAAACCCTATTTTAACTTCATTCCTGGCCTAAATGTTGTGTTCCTTGGTTTTCATTATGTTGTTAGCACAACCCTGAGATCTGCAGAACAGCTGGATTTATTCTGTGATCAAATAAAAAAGTAATTATCAATTAGACAATTTCTTAAGGCATTTAGGAGCAAAGGTGGTTGAATACAGATGCATGGCACACTTTAGACATTTTGTGACTTTGTTTTAATTTCCGCATTGTTTTCAATTCAGATACCAAAAATGCAAATGTGTATCAGATACAAATTCGGCTATCAGTTACAGAATCTCGGCTTGTCTTGTTTTTAGGTGGCAGATCAACGTTGCTGATGTTTGAAGTGGAAAACTGCGATGAAGCAAATTTGTGTTTACTGTTTTGTGTCTTAAAGAGGAAGGGATACTTTCTGTCTGAATCTTTGATTTCAAGCGACAGGTTGCAACAAACTGTTTCTTGAATTATTAAGCAAATCTATTCTGCAGTCTTTGATGTGAGATCAGAAAGTGTGCATAAATTATTTCTGAATGGACTTCGACAGACAAAAATTGGAAACCGTGACTTCTACTGCTTTGCTTTTACAAAATAGGCAAATAGCACTTCTAATCAGGATGCATTTTCCATTCAGCCTCCTGCAAAAAAGGTGATACTCAGCAACTAGTGAGGGGCTCATTACTTCAGCCTGAGTGTTTGTGGGCTCGGGGTTGAATAATGAGGCTATTATGGAGATATCCGCCAAGAAAAGCTGGAGAGGTCTTCGCTCCTACAGCTGAAGTAGCCTGCCAGGCCTATTTCTCCAGCAGTAAAATAACCTATTGCATTTAAATATATACATTGCATTGCGTCTGGAGGCTTTCCGAAATGAATTTGATATCATTTTTAAAGTAGAAGTTGCACAAAAGTGTCCATCATTACTTTCTGAAGCATGTAATGAAAAATTAATGCTCCTTGGTTTGAGGGATTGTTGAGAGTTTAGTTTTAATACACGAGCAGATGCGCTCAGAAGACATTAAAATTCTCAAACGAGCAATACTAGAAACGGTTTGATGTGTCAAGTTGTTTTCTTATAACAAGTTCTTCCAGATGACATCAAAGAATTTAAAGGGAAACTGGAGTCTTCGCTCAATACTCATGTTGTGTATCCCTGCTTCCGAGCTCTCCTGTCTCATTGGGTTCATTTCCAAGATGAAGAAATGGAATATCGAGGCTATGGGCCCAGCTTGACTCCACCGGGAGTTGGGCCTCATTATCTGAGAAGCTGTTTACACTCCAATGCTTCGCTCATTACAGATGGTGAGGAAAAAAAAGAGCATCGATGGATTTAAAATGCTTTGCAGATTCAAATCAAGTTTTTTTTTTTGACCAAAGGACAATTTTGACAAAGAATGATTAAGCACATGCACATCTTAACAATACATAAATTCAGTATCGTCATGGTGAGCGAAATTACATCCCATTTCAGTATCAGTTTTATATTTCAAGATATGGTCAAAATGATTGATCGGTATCACCTTTTAGAACAATTTAAAGGTAATTTGTAGTTTAGGAGAAGGCATAATAAACTTCAAACCATCATTATTATATTGAGTAATTATCACAGGTTTATGTTACAAACTATTATATTATGTTGTGCAGTTATTTTCACACATGCCTTTTTAATATTGACTTTATTCTAAAAAAAATAATATAAAGAGTATTTGATATCTTGGGTTTTATACACTTAATGTTGCATTCCATCCTTTCAAGCTCTCTTCATGTCCCTGAGAATGAATTTCAAAACTCTGAAGTTTTCAAAGCTGAGCTAATGAAGTATAGATTGATTTTGGCCACATTTTTGTCCACTGAGTGGAATTTGTAAAACAATAAGCCTGAAAAACGGGGATTGTAGAAGGTTGACTTTCAAATTAGCGAATAGCTATTGGTCTTTGAGTTTTGTTCCACATATTGTTTGCAGTTTTGTGTTACTTTTGTAATTCTGAGAATCGTTAGGATTTCCACCATTTTTTTTTCTGGCTAAGTTATGATTTTTTGCTTTAAATAAACTCAATACTTTGACTAATTTCTCCTCCTGGGATGTCTTGGTCTGTCTTCCCTCAGCTCTGCTTTAACATCATATTAAAGCTATTTCTTTGTTTCATGGTTGCCAGGTCACTGTTTTGCCCTCAGGATTTCAAAGTCACACTTTTGCTGATACTATTTTACCATTACTGCCTCTTCTGCCTTGACCTCTTGATTTCTAATCATAACTGCTTTATTTAAAACAATACATTTAATATGACCAGGACCAGTCATACAAGAGAAGAAGACACTGATCCACGTCCTATAAAAACATAAATAAACCTCATGCTTATCTTTTAGTGAGACTACAGATTTCAGACTCAAATAAATATCATGCTGGTCCTATTTATCTTAATTGTGCATGACAGCTATCTTGCAGGACAGATGTGGCTCACAAATGAATATGTTTTTCACACATAGACACTGTTCTTGCAAATGTCCTCCAAGAGATAAAAAATGCTCTAGGAAAAATGCAAACCTTCTCCAGCTGTCCAGTTTTTTTTTTTCTAAGCTACATTATCTGTATTACTTTCTCTGCATAATTCAAATAATGCCTCAACTTCCCACTTGAAAGCCTAATATTACACAATAGATGTACCTTCTAAAGATCAGATTAATGGAACTAATAATGTGTAGTATTATTACCACCTAATTAACAGTTTGTTTTTCTTTTGTTGCCAAATTAGCAAACTCCACAACTCTCCTCTCGGTGTGTTGTAACGTCGAGATTCTGGCTGAAGATCTTAAAGTCTCTTTAAAAGTCTCATTGAAAGACTTCTCAAGACTTAAAAACCTTTTGAAATAAAGTCTGATCCTCTGTGGAACAGACTTGTTTGTCCAGAACATCCCACAGATGCTTAATTGGTTTGACATCTGGAGAATCTGGAGGCTTTGCCTCTTGGCAGGTTGAAATATCCTGCTGAATTGTGCCACAGTCAGGTCTGCAACAACACCTAATTCTGTGCTTTTTGTAACATCCACATGGAAAATAGGAAATTAAGTTTCTCAGCTTTTTCAAAGGCCTTTACTAAATCTTAATTCACAGCGTATCTCAGAATCGAACTAGTAGAGCACAGCAGGCCTGCAAAAAAGTGAGGACTGGGTAAAAGTTCTTGTTTTCCACAAAAGACCTCTCTTTGTTGGTAAAAAAAAGTCGTTCTCTATATGTAGCATTTACAAGAACACAGAAACACAAACACACAGTCCTGCCCTTTGGATAAAGCAAAATAAGATGTGACTCATTAGACTAAACCTCCTCCTTTCATTGCTGTGTTTCGGTTCTGAGGCCAAACCCACTGATATGCAGCCATGCAGCTCTATTTGTTTCAAACTGTGATGTACTTAGTATTTTTGAGCTACACTGTATCAGGGCCAACATTAACATATTAGCATTTTCACCTACATAGTTCATCTTTTGGACTAGACTCCTTTATACTCCCAATTATGCATCAGTGAGCCTTGGCTGCACAAAACCTTTTTTTTTTTCAAATTTTATTGCTGACAATAAAATTTGTCAGCAATAAAATTGCTGACAAGATATCACAAATTTGTACTTTTCAATTTCACTCAGTATATTTACCAACTTTTCCTTCTTCTACCTGCAGACAAAATACAAGCACAGATATGTTTTCTCTCCTGGGGGTGCAAGAACAAAACTGCAATCTGTTCTTGAAGCCTGAATTCTTGAAATTTAATGTTAAAACATTTTGAGCAGAACTTTTCCCTTCTTGAGAGTTCTAACCTTTGATATCGTGAAGTATAAAATGTCTCGGCCAAAAGAGATGTTTTTCATGTTCTGGCCACTTTAAGTAAATGTTCTTGTGGATCGTTTATGGGCATTTACATGTCAACTGCTGTTTTCTCATATTTATGTTACTGTAATGCTTGATTGGTGTAGATGTTTATGAATCCATTTGTTATCTAGACCACTTGGTTGGAATCATTAAAGCCATAATGGAGAATCCTGACCAAAAAGACAATTCACAATAACAAAAACTTTCAAAGCATACTTGTAATAAATAAACTACTGATTTGTGTTTATTTAAAATATGTTGTTTTCTGTTTCTCTCTTAAAATGACAATGTGCGTGAGAGAAATGTCAAGAATAAGACAAATCCCCACATATGGATTCAACTGCTTAATCAGATAACTGTTATCTGTGTCAGAGATTAATAGCAGATGGATAAAACCTTAAATTCACATCAACACCACAGAGCAATCTTCTTTTGTATTTACATGCTACATTAAGCATGTAAATACATGGATCTCCTGCGAGAAGCATTTTTAACACCCATTTGCAAACAGTTTTCACAAATACAACAAATGCTAAATTAGTTTGACCTGCAGCGAAGGGAAAGCAGCCCACTCTGTGTACATAAAACGAGCGCTCAGAGGAAGAGGAAGGAGAAAAAAGCCTGTAAATGTATTGTGGTGATGCCAATCAAACATGAGAGCATCTTTGCCTTCTTTGCACAAACCTGCGTTCACCTTTCAACACCAAAGAATTCCTATTTCCAATTTGGAAGCATTTTCTATCCCAGGCTAAAATGGTCTTAGAAATGCTTCTTTTAAAAGATCAAAGGGTTTGCCTTAAGAAGTTAATATGAATGTGGAAATCCTTAACACTGTGCACACAATAAAAGGAATAGCTGAATATCCAACACTAACAGGAGGGACACGTATTTGAGCACATCTGAAAGCAATTTCCTGTATTTCAGGATGATGCATGGTAAAAAGATGCTCACACAGTGGTGGTGATAAAATATTTAGAAACGTTTGCAAGAAAAAAACAGATCTATTTTTCTTGGATTCATTAGAAGAACTCATGAGATGAATTGAATAAAATTTTTTCGGATGAAAAATAAAATGAATTCAGCATGGGGTATTTTCATCAGAACTTCAAATAACAGATTTTTGACTGTAGAGCGCTGTTTAATTTCCCCAGCCTGTCATTATGTTTGCTTTCTTTCTCATAGAGACAAATTTACTGTTAATGAAGAATATTTTTACACAATGGGAGATCAATGAGCATGGGAGATAAACGGAAAAGGCAGCTGAACAATTTAAGAGCTCTGAAAAGGAAGCAAAAGAAGGGAAATTGCTCTCTCTGCGTGGCTATTACCAATGCATGAAGCATGATACCATGCAGTCTCAGCAAAGACTAGCAATGCTTCACTGTGGCATTTAGGTAATTGGCTAGGGAAATCGTTTGTTGCAATTAACAAATTAAAGGATTTTTAGTGCTGGGTTCACTCTTTCTTCTCCTTGGAGACCAGACACCTGAACCACCGCTGCACTTTTCCTTTGACCTAGCAGCAAATTTTATGTCCAGGTGATTCTAGTCATGACCTTTAAGCAGATGTCACTTTAGCTTCATTAGTGCACCTCTGATAGTGCCTCCAGAGATTTGTAGCCTAGCATCCGGATCCGATCCAGCAGTGGCAACAGAAGAGAGTGTCGCCGTGCTCAGCTGGAACCTTTGAGGCAGATCTGTCCCTCACAATGCAGCAGTAATAAATCGACGAGGTGCAGAGCCAGAGGTCCACAAACTCAATATGAAGTTTGTAGAAATGGCCCAGAAGCTGCAGGAGAGAATTAAGAATCAGACTGTGTATTGAAATGTCAACCTGGAGTCTTCTGCAACCTTCTTCACCTTAAAATGTCTTGATGAGCACATACTGAGAATATTAATGTCCTGCATGGTTAGAATAAAATAACTCACAATGGAAAGGAAAGGTTTTTCTTTTCTCCAGGCTCTCATAAGCCCATACTTATGAATAGTAATACCACAGTTTGACAGTGTGGTTTTTCTAAAACGAATTAAAACAATATTGTCTTCAAAAAAGGGTGCTGTTTTTAAACTTTTGCACATATATATTCATTTGTTTAATTCTTGGAGCATACTTTTCTTCAAAATCACAATATATTACATGTTAAGAATACTTATCAAGCTCTCTGGTTTCTACAAATTGAGGTTAGTTTTCAGTAGAAGAAAACGAATAGTTGATAATTTTACTATAGGCATAACAACTAAATGCATGTTTAGCTATTATTAACGTTTCATTTTAGAACACCTTAGTTCAACTCATCAAATATTTTACTGCTCGAAATACATTTCACTTAATTTAAGCTGCGTAAATCTCATTTGTTTTATGCAGAAGTAGATAAATGTGACAAAAGGTAAAAAATGAATTTTTGTAATATGAAAAATTCTGAATGTTTTTTTGCACAATATATTCTACTAAAATTACAGATCCATAGATGCATGCACAAATATTATGAAATGTGATGTATGGTATCTACACAACATCAGATGTATCACTTTTATCCAGAGTATCATTTACAAAGACTAAACAAAATGAATAATCAATCAATTTTATTGCTGCACAAATATGTTGCCTGTCTTGCACACAACTATTACACCATTCCTTAAAAAAAAACCTTGCAATTCTTCAAATTGTTTCCTTCTTTTGTTAGTCTTTTTTGGTCTCACTGTTTCTGATCCATCTAAATAATCACCTCTTACATTCCTGAACAGATCAAGAATTTTCTTTCATCTTTTTTGTTTTTCTCTTTTCAACTTTGAGTCTGATAGTTTCTCAAGTTAATTCAAAGAAACTCATTTGGAAGGTATGACGACAATCTAAAACATCAACACAGTTACATCCAACATTTAGAGGAACACTTTTAAAAAAAGACTTTTAAGATAGATATTTCTGCCGCTGTGACTAGTTGAGAAAGACAAATGTCCGTGGTTTATGTCCCACACCACGACCGTACATAGAACTTTTTTTCAAAGTTTTTTTAGTGCATGTAAAACAAATTGTTTTCAACAATTGTGACCTTCTGCAGAAAGCTCTAACAGGTTTGTATGATGTGCTTCTTCAGGCTGCATTTCAGCTCTCTGGTTAAGCTTATCAGGCTTTTCTGCTGAGTTTTGAGACCAGTTAAAATTAATTTCCCACCCGGCTGATTTGTGGAAATGGACACTAAAGCTTCCAAGAGGAATCTCATTGGTCGTTTTCTGTGTTATATAATCAATTCCCATTTTTTTTTGATGTTATGTTGTGTTTTTCTAAAAACAGGAAAAAAAGAATGAACTTCATGAAAAACCTGATATAAAGATGCAACCTCACTAATATCATTTAGTTCTTAAATATAGATATACTTTGTGTTCATTTTTATTAGGAACCAATATGCAAATTTCACCACTGAAAGGAATAATTGAAATATTGTACTTTATGCTTTTAATAATAGTCTAGGCATATATTTTCTCATATAAAATGTATTTCTTTGATTTGGCAGACACAATCTCAAAGATTTAATAGCAGTCCATTCTGTTTTATAAGACTTTACACCGCCATCACATTTGCGTTTTATGGTTACTCACTTTGATGTCTGATTGTTCACACTGATGGCTGTGAAGGCTGGCAGTCAGTTCAGTTAATTTTCCTTCACTTGGAGTTAGCAGCCATTTAGAGTATTTACTGTATGTTAAGCTGTGAAATGAGAAAAGAAAAAAGACCATTATTTAAACTCTATTTTATTGAAATGTTATTTATTTGAGTTTCTCTTTCTAGAAATGAACTAAAACATTAAAAGTCTAAAGTAAATAGGCCACATAAGACCCACATACACATTTCGGGTGTATGTGGGTCTTATTGAATGTCATGAAATGAACTATATATACATAAAAAAAACATTTTACTTACTCCTTGATTAAGGCTCTATTAACAGTCTTTTCAATCTGTTAATAGCTTGAAAAGCTTCTGGTCACAGTAAAATCAAAAGTTCAAAGTCCTGCAAATAAACAAGCAAACACAGTCATCAAGTGTGCACTTACTCTGTCTGCCATCCTTCATCAGAAGTAAGAAGCAATGACTTTGTCATTCAGTCACAATCAACTAATTGCTGGGTTGGCACATTGATATCACAGCACTACTGGAGGTTAATGAAAATTGCACCTTTGCTTGACAAACATCCGATCCTGTTAGCCTTGCTGAGCAGAATCATCAGGTAGTGTCAAGAGGATTTCCCTGGGGACCAGCTGCCAAACTCACAAGGCAATATGTGCTTAATCTTACCTGTCATAACACCCGTACCTCTGTTTGTGCTGCATGAAAGCTACATTTTGCCTTTGTAATAATCATGACAGACATTAAAGTGGGTGTAATGATTAAATTAAACAAACTTTAAACATAACAAATAATTGAGCAGTGTTTTTGCTGTTGACTTTGAGGCACTCAGATGGTTTTACACAAGAAAACTAAAATTTGTCTGACAAAACCTTCATGCATACTGTTGATTGAAGCATATTGTGTTATGTAATATATTTGATAAGGCTTTTGTGTTTACCTATTAACCTATTTAGGTTACATACATATTATTTTTTACTCAGTTATATATATATATATATATATATATATATATACAGTTGTAAGTAGTATAAGGTAAAAAAGGAATAATTTTATTTTGATTTTATTACATTGAGTTATATTGTAGTTAGTAAATAAAAACACTTGAACTTTCCTAAAATGATTATTTTGTATTTTGCTATAATCACCTAATTGGAGTCAATTCTCCAACTTATTCAATAATAATGGCGTTTCAAGGGAAAGTATTTTTATTATAATTAGTATCAGAGCTATAATAGAATACAATCTGTTCCCATTTGCACAGATACATCATATCATAGACACACTGGCATTCTTGTGCGTTTCTCCAACTCAAAGTTTATGAAAAGATGAAAAATAAATACAAGATAAAATCAACACAGAATACAAACATGGACACAAAAGACAGATTAAGCATGTGAGTAGGGTTTCTGTTCTGCAGGATATTGATCAAGCTGTAAAAGTAATTTGAATCTGCAGAATAGAAATGAGTGAAGGTGTGAACCAGCTTGTTTAGCTTCCTCTTTCTGTGTTTACAGCATTTTTATTCAGATGTCAAATCTAACCTTCAGGTGAGAATAATGTTTGAAAAAACACAAAGGCCTGGATAAGGAAAGTCAATGTTCTTTTAAAATCTGGCAGGATATAAATTGTGCTTTAATTGTGCAGGATCCTTACTAATGAGGCAAGAGAGGGAATAGACACTGACGCAAGTCCACACGCTAACAGTGGTGGCCGTTTCTGAGTCATTAAATGCTGCTGTAATCGTGCCATTACGCTGCTCATTACGGACAAACTGTGGCACATTCTCCCACAGGGCTGCAGGCACCACTCAGTTCCATTAGACACCGTTTCCTGCCTGGGAATCATCCTCGCTCACTCCTCCTAATGACAGACTTCTTGCCGATTTAAAGACCAGCTCTTCTGACACTGGAACTGGAAGCGAGCCAGCTTTGTCCTTGGAGACGGTCTTTTTCGCTAGCCAGCTACAACTAGATTATGGAGGGAGCACAAATGAATTCATTCACTTCCTCGCGTGGCGACTTTAAATGGTAAGAGGTGACAGGAGCAGACTGCAAGGCCAGCATTCTCTGTTTTGTCAGTTGTAAGCAGTTTAAAGAAACCATTTTAAAGCACATAAGCCATGATTTCAAATAAAGCCATGACTAGTAAATTTGTATTTGTGAGTTTTGGGTTTAAGTTTTATTTCAGAACACTGAGGTACAAAACTTAGATGTACTTTTTGAATTGAGGACCTTAGAAAATGGTGGAAGATCATTTTTGATTCTCATACTAACTTAGTTTAGATAAGCTGACTGACTGCAGAAAACAGTTGGGTAGAGTGAAGCAAAATTTGTAAAATGAATAAAATAAAAAAAAGAAGAAAAAGAAAACAGAATAAAGCAATGCAATTTGCAAGTCACAGCATCAGTTCTTAAGAAAGCAAAATCTAAGAAAAACAACTCAAACACTTAATATATTCTGATATTTGTTAATTTACAGAGCATGTATATTTAGTTTTAAAGTAGGCCAAGGAAAATCTTGCCTGTGGACTTTTGGCCTTTTGTCTATATATTAGTCTGTATAAAATATTTAATAAATAATCAGAAACTGAGTCTCTGATAAAATTCAACAACTGAAACTTGTTAGTGCTCTGCTGTCTGCGATTTTATGTTTGCAATATTCCCAGCTGTCTGGCTGCAATATGTATGACCAATTAAAACTGAAGAAGTGTGGTTTTATCTTGCATACGGATTCCAGAAAAGTCTTACAATTACATGGGAAAAAATTGTTTGATTAATCTGTAAAAGTGCACCATTACACAACAGTCCATTTCTTTTCTCCTTTGCTCAGGTAAAGACACAGCTATTATTATCTCTGGTTCTGGAGTAGCTTGACTTATGTAGTATTTATCTGTGTATGGTGGCTTATTCTGGGACAGATTTCACTCAACAGTCCTCTCAGTGCAGCTGTTCTGCCTCCTGCTACCACACTTCCTCCTTCCGCTAAATTTTCTGTAAATATGCTTCGATACAAAACTTTTTGAACAACCAGCTTCTTCAGTAACGACCCTTTATGTCTTATCTTTCTTGTGAAGGACGTCAGTAACTAACTTCTGATCATCTGTCCAGTCAGCAGTCTTTCCTATGATTAGCTTGCACCAAAAGTTGTTCTGTCTGGGACACAGAACCCATCTCCTTCCTGAATGTTGTTATCGCTGGATGTTCCCACCATGTTTGCATGTAATTGTTGAACTGATGAGCTTATCTAAAGACTAGCCAGATTTGGATGTTCAGTTATCTTCCTGCCATCTTGCCTGATTTTAAGGAATCACATTTTTTCTGGTGTTGTCTCAATTTATGTAAATATTTTGAATTCATTTTCAGTGAGCTTACAAAACTAGAGCTTTAACTGGATTTTCCTCATCATTTAAAAAACATAGTAACTCTAATGGTGTAAACTGACACTGAAAAGGTAATTTAATAAAAGTCTTTCATTATTCAAGAAGTTTTTCTATTTTTTTCTTACCAAATATAAATGATTTACTGACCTAGTTAAAGTTCTGTCTGTCTGCCTGAAAGACAGATGAGAAACTCATTGTAAGAAATCTTGCACTGTCTTTACACCAACTACGGATGCAAAGTCAACATTGAAATGTTGAGTAGCATGTGCATACACCGATAAGCACCAGCCACATTTTTGTTCATTTACTTTAAGTATCTGTGTGACATTAGGTTCTGATTCCGTAATCTACCAGGTAATTATGCAATCAGCGCCTAGCGTCGCTCTCATAAAGTACAGCTGGGAAGATGAAAATTGAAGGAAGTAAAGCGAGATCTGAAAATAGAATTTGCTCTAAAAGGAATCAGTCAGGCATTAATTGATATTTATAATCTCATAACTCTGAAACCTTAAGAAAATGTATAGCTTCAGAAGTAGAAGGTTTATCCCTGCAAATAACCCAAAGCAATTAGATAAAAGCCAAATTAGTTGTACACATCATAGCATCATATTCCTTGTAAAGTTTTTACCAAGTGTAATGGTTTTAAAAAATAATCCAAATTACCCAAAGCACTCTGGGCTATTACCTTAGCTTGCACCCAGAAATCTTCACACTGTGTGAGTCTGCTTGAGAAAATGTGCTCCGACTCTGAAAAAGAAAACAAAATACATACTTTTCACTTGCTTCCTGAAACACTTGTCAAGAATATGTAAAAGGAAACCATGTTTGCTAAAAATCTCATGGCTGCTCATGCTTTTTGCTACTCCACATCTTTTCTTTTCTTTCTTTCGAAAACTCAAAAGTTTAGACGGCTGCCACTCACTGAAACCCACAAGCTTTTCATCTCCACTCGATCTCCCAGAGGAGCCACAGTTCAGTTTGCCTTACCTATCAAAACCGTTCTCTGTGTATAACTTCAACCAACTCTCTGGTTTCTTCTCTCATCGGCGCTCCCTGCTGCTCTCTTGCTCTTCGCACCCAGGTTGGGTTCCACATGACGTGAGAGGTTTTGATGAAGACGAAGAGCAGGAGTTGCTGGGCTATTATTGCAGCCTTTTGAGCATTTTGGGGTCTTTTAAAGGACATATGCAGAATGTGTGAAGGTGAAAGATAAAGTTAAATTAGCAACACTTGATTCTCAAACTTCCCTGTGAGAGAGACACTCGCGCTCCTCATGAAGCACTGCAAAAGCACAAAATCTTAAGTATTTTTGGTCTAGGTTCTAGTGCAAATATCTTAGTAAACTTGAAAGGAGACAAATTTAACTTACAAGCAACTTTTTAGCAAGAAATATAGGCTTGTTTTAAGTAAATAAAAAAACAAGTACTAGTTTCATTGGCAGATTACATGTGGTGTTTTTCTAAACAATTACTTTCAAGTTAGTCTATTAATATACTTGCAGTAGAAACTAGACCAGAAATAATTGGTAAAGATTTTGTGTTTTTGCAGTGAGCAGCTGCTTCTTTGGTTAGAAAGTGATTCTATCAGGTTGAATCACATTTCCTTCACAGTATTGGAAGTTGATTTTTTTCTGGCCACCTGCTTTGATGCTTTAAAAAACCAGTCACGTAGCGCACATAGAATCGGGAATGCCGACTAATAGCAGCTCCTGCTCAGCTAGGCAGCAACCTGTGCCTCAGAGACTAAATAATTCAGCCAATCCTCTAATTCCACTGATTCCAGTCTGATGGGTACTGATATTATCTCTGGGAAATAAGCCCAGTTCACTGAAAATCCACAACAACAACAGGGCCCAAAGGATCTAATACTGCTATCCCAGAGTCAGGCACCTCAGGATGTCCCCGGGCATTTTTTTTTTTGTCCCAGCTGTTCTCACCTTTCCATGTAGAGTTTGATCTCTGCATGCAGGTAGTGATTTTCTCTTGCTTCCTTCTACACAGAAATAATTTAGGTTATAATAAATCATCTTTAGGTACATGCATGCTAAATGTTTCATGTTTTTGGTTACTTAAATTATTTAGGGAATGTCCAATCCAGTGCTTATTAGGATAGACTTCATCATATATCCTGTTGTGAAAACCTGTTGGTCAAATTTGATTAAAAAAAAAAAAAAAAAACCCTCAATATTTCAATTTGTAGCTTATTTATTTTAAGAATTGCCTACTGTTCATTTGACAAAACTTATATGAAAAACAAACTTTATTGAACCCTTTTTGCACCTAACCTTTACATGTAGTTTGGAGTTTCATATGTCCTCAGAATGTCTTAAGGTTTCAGATCCCCAGTGGACCAATTATTTTACTTTGCTGCCTTACTCTCTGTCAGAACCCTTGCTCTAAGTTGGATGTTTCATTGTATGCGGTCTCCCCAATGATGTCCTGTAAAGTTTCTTCTAGAGTTCTTGCCAAGCTTAAAAAAGTAACCCTTGCTTTGGGTCACTGGTGGTATTCTTGTGGTCTTGTTGTAATACAAACCTTTGTGTTGGCACCATTTTCTCTTTGAATTTCTTTATATTTTCAGTATTTTAGTATTCTCCTTCTCTCTTTCGCTTGCTCTCTTTTCAGTAGAAACACTACTTTTCCAGTACCAAACCTTGGAAAACCTTGTAAACCAGGGACAATAGTTTCTGTGTTTTTTTGGTTTACTTTCTATAATTTGATTGCAGCACATGAAAGCTTATTGTCAGCTCAATTTTGCTGGAGGTTTCTTCCTTTCCTTCCTTTCTACTGTCGCCACATACCATTTTAGGGCTCTAAACAAGTGACTGGGCTTCTTTAGATAATTTGTCTTTCATTAATGTTACACAATCAACTAAATTTGACTGGATTATTCAGATATTAAAGCCCCATAATTAACTCTACTTTTTTTATTTTTTTTTCTGTGCCTGTTGATCAATCATTCCAAGTTTGGGCTTCAGCAGGATTTGTAGTTTAACAGAAAATGCAGTAACCATCCTATTCTCATTGTATTTTCTCACCAAAACAACTCCAGTAACTCTACCAGTGACTAAATTGCTTGTTTATCCAATTCAACGAAACATTTGAATAAATGTTATGAGGGAGCAGCATGAAAGAGTTATGAAAGCAATCACACACCGCCAAAAGAGATGAGTTTCCAACACAGATTTGCATCCCTGTGTTTGGTATTCAGTTTGAGATATGTTTAACAGGGGGAAAGCATCAAGTGAGACTGATGTCAGATAGAAACATAAAAAAACTTGGCTCTTTTCTGATGGAAGGAGGTTACATGCAACTGGCAGGATCCTTCAAATCCTGCCAGTCCTTAAGAGATGGTGGAGATTGGAAATAGGTCAGAAAGAAAAAAGTTTGTCAATCCCAAAGAGAGAAAGCTCAAATAAGAATTTTTGAGCAGCTCATCTCGATTCAGAAACAGGAAACTTCACAACGAAAAGAATTTCTTTCAGTTCTGGAGGAACTGCAGTCTGATACTTGTGTTCTTTGGATTAGTAAAGTATGAAGAACCTAACAGAAATTTTAAAATGAATAAAAGAAGCTAAAATCAAAGTTTCTAGTTTCTACAATAAAAACTAGAACACTGTTCTACACATGCTTCTTAGCTCGAGTACAATGTGGTAAAAAGCATTTCCCCCTGTATAGGTTTCTTATAATCTTCAAAATTTCAATCTCAAAGATAATCTAAGTAAAAGCAAAATGACATTTTTGAATTATAATTCCATTGGAAGTTATTCAAACCAAACTCCCCCTCTCTAAAACAGTAAACCTAATACTAATTGTTCCACCCTTTACAGCATCAACAAGCATTTGTGAAAACTTTCAGTGAAACTTTTCTATTGCTGCGGAGAAATTAATACCCTGTTTAATGTCATTCCACTGTATTTCAATCAGATTTAAGTTCATACTTTGACTTAGCCACTCCACAATCATCATTGTGTTTTTTGAACCATGGAGTTGCTGGTTTGCTTTGGGTCGTCATTCAGCTGCAGAACCCAACTGGTCTTGAATGGTCAGATTTTATCAGCATCGAGCAGATATCAGGTTTCTGTCATGGCAAGTCTGACATGTCTCCCTGAAGCAGCCCCAAACCATGACATTCCTAATGTTGTTTTTCTGAAATGTGTTCTTAGATTTATGCTCGATGTAACGAGATGCACATCTTCTTAGAAGTTCCACTTTTCTGTTAAAAGTCCATAGAATGCACCTTGAATATGTTTTTACTTTCGTTTATTTTTTGAAAATGCACGTTACTTGATTGAGACAAATTAGTTGAAGTGACTAAAATGGTGAAACATAGAAAATATCTTTGGGGAAATACATTAACACAGGCATGAAAAGAATATCAAAATGAGAATTTACCAAATAGAAAATGGAACAATGGAAACCTTCAGTTATAAACATGTTTTTTTTCTAACTCCAAAAATCACATTCTAAGCTTTAACTTCTGATATATAAATATTGCCAGAAGAAATCTGAAAATTGGAATAATGCCTTAAACATTTTATCTGTAGCTACTGTGCAGTGGACCAGCTCACATGCCTCTCGTCAAGTATAGAAGAACGCCGGAGACCCCGCGAAACCTAATCTCCTCTTTGGAGATAAGACCCAGTAGTGCTGAGGAGTCAGCCATGCAAACAGCTGTGTCCAAAGCCATTACCAGGGAGCAGGAGCTCTCCCTACCCACCAGATTCGCCTGTTTTCCTTCCTCTATATGTTACTTTTTACCGTCTGGAACAAGATGTCTGGATTAAACTCACTGTGACAATGAAAAGAAAGTGAGGAAGGAGATACTAGGAAATGGAAAAATCAGACATTTTATTGACGAATGCAAAAGTATCATAATATGGAGATTTGATAATGTTTTTTCTGCTGTTATTTGATATCAACTAAACCAGGAAGAATGGTAATTGCACTGCATAAACCCGGGGCGATTCTAGAATTGGACTTTTAGGGGTGCTTAGCCCCCAGCAGGGCTAAGACCCATGAGAAGATATTCATTCTTGCTTTTCCCAAATCTAACTGGTAATTTACGTACATTCACAAACATAATTCTAAATCAAGTACTGCATTGCCACTTACAATTGCAATGTGAACAAGTCTGCTCCCTTATAACTAATTAAAAAAAAATGTATATGTATTACATGATGAAATATTGCTCTGTTTGTGTTTAATTCTTCTTTTAGTGTCTCCATAAAAAAAAAACACGTGACTACCTGGGCCTCTGGTAAATTAAGTCTAGAACCACCCTTTAAAGAAAACAGTAAAGACCATTGCATATATATATATATATATATATATATATATATATATATATATATATATATATGAGTGTTTGTATATGTATATGTAGACATTGTATATATAGTGCCCGTCTCTAGGCAACCGTGACGTTCAGCCACGACAGTATAACTGACCTTAATATTTCCTGTGTTTTATTTTGGCCATTATTGTTAAACTTAATGTTGATGTGTTTATTATAGGCGTGTCAGTTATGTATCGGTTCAACACGGGACGCATATTTAACGGCCAAATATGGGACGACTCCATATTTTACGGGATGAGATACAGTTTTTTCCGCTGGAGCGGAAAACCACAAATGCAAAAGTTAAATCACATAGAAATCTACTCTTAATCTCTTCATGTTAAATAAATAAAAAGTATTACTTATTAAAAAAAAGACATCATGTACACCACAATAGATCAAAGACGTTCTAAAGCTTGCATGTCTTGCGCGCCAACATTGAGCCCATAAAGTTCTGATAGAGACTAGAATCAACAGCAGCAAATATGACGAAGTGTTTCAACAAAATTCATTCTCCGTGCCTTGAACCGGTAAACTCATTGGACTCCAGCGATGACGAATTATCAAAAGTACGCTTTTGGAACAGAGACCAAGAAGAGCTAATGGAATCCGATTCAGAACAGGAGAAGGAAGCTCAGATTGTTCCTGGAACATCTGTGACAGATCTCCAAGAAGAACCAGAGATGGATTTCAAAGAGATGAAGAGACTTCTGCAAGCCTTCTTGCAAGAAAAACAGTTCTTGAAGAAGAAGCTTGAAAACGATGAGATATACATAGAATTACTGAAACAGGAACTGAAGAAAGAACGACGCAGACGTTACAAAAAAGTTGAGGATTCTTCATCTGAGTCATCTCAGATACCACCACATCCATCCCCTCTACGTAAATAAAAAGAGACTGTGTGGAGCACCTATTTGAAAAGGTTGTACCATCGCTTTGAAGATTACTTCGAAGACCTACGCTTCCAACCAGAGGAGGCAATTGTGGAGACAGAGGACCCACTGAATCACAGGAAGTTGACTGAAAACATGAGACGCCTCGAACAAGACGCAATACCTGTGCAATATTTCTTCAATAACCTGTTGAACTGGACCTCTGGGTACATGTCTGCCATTTGGTTCATTGCAACATGTACACAGCGTGGCATGGCTAGACCATCCCCATGTTGCTGTTCCTCACAATTCTCTGCCTTTCTCTGAATTATTTAATTTCCAAAGGGTGGAGAATCAAGTGGAGCATCATACCGGAGCTGACTGAGCCATTGGAACCTCCAAAAGAAGACCTAACTGTAAAAGAGAAGTTCCATCAGGTTCTTGAGGTTGCTCAGAAAGCCCAGAACCTGTTTGAACTGATGGCCGACAACCTCGAGAAGGGAAAAAAATCTGTTCATGTGGGTCCAGCCAGGGATGACGATGAAGTTCTACTTTTTACTGTGGGTGTTCTTTATCGTCTCGTGCCTGTTACCTTTTCAGCTGTTGGGATACTTTTGCCGGTATTAAGGTCTTCATCGTTGACTTTATATATATATTTCTACAGTTTCTTCCTCTTTTTCTTTCTAGGATCACCAGAGGTGAGTCGGTTCAAGGGAGCAGCCAGCGTGGAATAACCTTTCACATAGTGTCTGTCGTACCCTGCAAATCCCAAAAACTGCAGGACCTCTTTACGATGAATGGGCGTTTTCCAGTTCTTAACCTTACTCATCTTCTCTGGATCTGTCTTGATTCCCTCTGCAGACACAATGTGGCCCAGATATTGCACCGCCTTCTTCACCAACTGACACTTTGAGGGTTTTAACTTCAAACCATGTTCTTCCAGTCGATCAAAAACCAGCTGGAGGCGTTCCAGATGCCCCTCAAAAGTTTTGGAAAATATTATGAGATCAAGATAAATGAGCAGATGAGTGAAATTCAGATCCCCAAAACAGCATGTCATGAGCCTCTGAAACGTCGACGGGGCATTCTGGAGCCCGAATGGCATTCTGTTGGCTTTGAGTCTACCAGGGTCATGCCTCATAGTCTTTGTATGGCTATAATCCATGGAATTCTGGGAGAAGACATCCCCATTTTTCTCCACTAGTCTCCTGAGGAGAGCATGCTGGTCTTCATTTTCTACTGCTGCTCCAGCCAGGTCCACCTCAAAACTTGCCACCACTTGACCCAGGCTCAGACACAGCTCTTCTTTCACTTCAGTTTGATGTTATCTCCCTTTGTGTCAGACGATTCAACCACTTTGTCCACCAAGAAGGCTGTGGCAAGCTGAGTGTTGGGCTTAATAGTGATGTTTTTCCGGGACACATTCATGACTCTGACTGGAGCATATCCCCTCTTTACATTTGTGAGAACTTTAGCCACAAGTAGGCCTTGGGGGAGCTGGAGTGGAGAAGGACTTTCAATCAGTGCTGTATAGATTTTTTTCTGAGGGCCTCCCTTAATCCTACATTTCACATCCACCTCTTCACCGCTAGGGACACAGATAGCCCGACCAGTGAAGACGACGGGGCCAACCATGCCGTGCATCTGATCTTCTTTTGTGTTTTTATCCTCCATCACAGCAGAATGCCATTCTGCATGGCTCTCTTTTATCCTGTGGAGGAACTTGACACCATAAACTGCTTGTAGGTGACTTTTAGATGCACGGATGACATTGGTTCCTATGCGCAGAGGCACTGAGGAGCGATATTCAGAATCAGGGACAACAAATGTGGGGAAAGTCATACAGTCCTCTCCAAAGACCTTAAGTTCGATTTGCAAGACACCATAATAAGGCACATTTTGAGCTGCAGCACCTTGCATCGTTATTTTGGATGGCTGCAGATTCTGTTTTTGAAGGTCTGGGTGGATGTGCCAGATGTTATGGGTGATGCTTGTGATTTGAGATCCAGAGTCGATAAGAGCCCTGCATTTAATGCCATTTATCTCCACTTCTCCCTCATTTCATGAGCGCACCAGAGGAGTTCCCTCTGTTCTATTAGCATTGCCTTTATCATCTGGGTGTGGGGCTTCCTGCTTGCCCATGGTTGCCCCTGCTACCATGGGCTTTAAGCGTTTAAACCCTGAGCCGGGGGCATGCCGACTTCCTCTGCCGAGGTTGACCACTGAGCGAGGCGAGTCCTGGAGGAGGTGGAATCAGGAAGTACTGCTCGACAGAACCTCGCTATGTGCCCTCGGTTTCCACAGCGATGACATGTAACATTTGAACTGTGGCTTGTGGAATGTGCTGGTGAGGGAAACATGTTTGGGGGTAACTTCGAGGATTTCATACTTTTGTTTTTTTTTTTTTACACAAACTCCACTCCAACCTGTTGGTCTTGAAGAACCACAATCCGGGTCACGGCACCAAGATGTATTCCAGGCTTTCCGTCCCTGAATCTGCAGCTGATGGAAGACGCCCCTGGCTCTGCTTTGTGTTTTATGGTGAGGGCCGGACGTGATCCCTGCAGGGGCGGAATCAAACACATGGCTCTTCACAGACTTTCGCGCGTTTATTCCATCCACCTTGCAGGCAATAAACATACTGTTACCATTCTATCGCTTTCCCTTTCACGCAACAATCAAACATCACCGGCACAAACAAAGCAATTCGTACCCAACTGGCAAACCGAACACACAGAAACGGTTCGGTGTATTAATCTAATATATATGTTAGTCGGGCTAGCGGAGCTGCTGCTTACCTTGCAGGCAATAAACATACTGTAAGGAAGATGGCAGTTCACGCACAAAAATCCCCTGCACTACGGTGTCCCCGGTAGGACAAACATCTTACAATTGCGATAGTGCCAGCAATCATCGAAAACAACAGCACCCTCTTTTGGAACATTTATGCACTGCTTTACAGAGACGCTAAAAAAAGAATTAAACACAAACAGCAATATTTCATCATTTAATATGTGAACCAAAGAGCCTCTTGTGTCTCCAGAGATTCAGGTTGCAGATCCTTGATCTAGCCGATGGAAAGTGTGATCCTATCTCAATACAGCAGATAAAAGTGCAGCACTTTAATTTTTAATTCATTGTTAAAATAAAATTTTAACAATACATATTATTCATAAAATATATCAACATTTGTGAATAAAACACACAGAAAGTAATGTAATATAGAAAATATTTATGTATTTAGTATTAATCTATTTGTATGATTTGTTCTTTTACTGGCCACTTATTTCAGCTAATACTATGAATTATCAAATATCTAAACTCAACATCCTAAGCAATAATAATAATCAAACTAAAATCACAATAAGAAACTGAATCAGTCACTCCATACTTTACTGGGTGGATGGCAATCCTATTCAGGGCATAAACACAGTTTTCTTTTTTAATTTAGAAAAACATCCATTTGACTGGGAGACGCTAAATTCAAATTCAGGCAATTAAGCAGTAGCAAAATGTGCCTTGGCTCTTTTTCATTACTGACCCCAGGCCAAATTTAATGCCTGTCATTTGCTTCTCAGTCATTGTTTTACAATTTCTTTCTCCTTCTTTGTAGCCATGACAGATGTGGGAAGTTGGCCTTTTTTATGCTCATGACACACACAGCCTAGAAAAGGAAAAATAAATAAAAAAACAAAACAAACATAAATGTGTGTTAATCAGAGCTACTTCCTTGAAGAGTGAAGAAATCGCACACAGCTGGCAATAATCCACACACTGATTTTCTGCCTGATGTTTATTTTCAGAAGGGGAATTATTTTTAGTGAGTTAATACATCAGTAGAATGGTATAGTATGTGCTAGCAGAAATTACTGAATGAAATGACTCAAACTCTAAAATTCAATTGATAAACATTATTATCACAGACTGCAATGCATAAGTAAAGATAACTGCCTCAGATGTTTTCTGAAGAGGTGGTTGGAGAAACTCAATGATATGAACATCTAGGTATGTTAATTAAAAAAAAAAATGAAACCAGAACCATTTTAATAAAAAGTTGTTTTTTACATAAAACATATGAAAAGCATACAATACACAACAAATAATTTGTCGTTAGAACTCCCCAGATAAGTCCTGGTATTTTGAGTTTTTAAAAGCTAGCATTAGCATCCTTGGGTGTAACAGAGCACAATATTTCATAAGCATTTCACAGTAATAATCCTTCACTCTTTATTTGTCCATCTTTTGCATCCTTACCAGCATCCTCCAGTTGCAGACATGTGCAAATATGGTCAAAGATGGAGGATAATATCTCATCAAATACAGTTTCTGGTCCTGGGAAAATTGAGGTGCTCCATCATCTGACTGCACTATGGATATGTTATGCTCAAGTTATGTATAAAATGAAAAGGTTGGGACAGCAGACAATGGGCAAGAGGTTTGTGTAAACCCTGGAAAGATTGCCAGTCCATCACAGCCCAGAGTTTAATTGATTAAGAATATGTTTGGATATAAATTATATAGATTTACTTACTTGGACCAGAGCAATTTTATTCCATTAGTAAAAATAAATAATTAAATGTCTCATGTGGATTGTAGCTGTTTTACACAATAATCTCTGACAAAGTAATATCTCTTGAGTCCATAAATGTGTACACAAATCTCTCCTTTTGGAAGAGAGCCAAACCATAATTTCCGGTTTGATTAAACAACCAACTAAATGACTCATCATAATGAAGGCCCACAGATTAACTGGCATCAAAACAGTCTGAGGCCGGTTTCCTCCCTCTGCCAGCAGATGTTTTGCTGCAAATCGAGGCCCCTGACAGGTTTAGGGGAACACATGTCAGATTGCACTGATGAATAGAGGTGCTGGGAATCTATGGAAGGCATAATTACGGTGTTATTGATTCAGATGAAATCCGCTTGCAGTCAAGGGTGAGTCGAATCTCCTGCTGAGGCACAACAGAGCAGTGATTGAGCTCCCTGTGGATGGTGGGTACCTTCACTCTTACAGTAATTTAAAGCAGAACAACTCATGAGCACTGCTGCCTTCAGATGTGTATTATGTATAGCTCTCTTGTTCCCTGATTGAATTTGTACTGGAAGGCCACTGCAGAGTAGATCATTCTGCTACATTTTGATTTATCTCATATTATCTACCTTCTGATTTAGCTCAGGGCTCCAATATATATTAATATAGGGCTGATTAGATTTATTATGTTCAGGATACAAAGTAAAGCAAGTACAAATTAAGTATAATATTACATTATAACATTATGACTACAAAGAAAAATAACAGAAAGCTGAATTAGTTTTACACTAGTTTATAGATTGTCAAAATGGCTTTAAATATTCTTGCACAACTAAACTAGCTAAAGGCCAGCTTTCATTCTCAATCCATCACTATTCAATACTGCACAGCAGTAACAACACAGTTGGATTTACATACGCTCATAAATATGCCCTTTGGAGCGGGCAAAGGCCAACATCAGCTGACATTTTCTTTGTATAACTATGTCTCTGCTAGCAATAACAACAATGCCAGCTTATCACACCATGGTGACACTCAAACAGCACAGATCTGCGAAGATCTCTGAAGGCAAGATGGCATCCGAAGATAAATGTAAACTTGCAAGACTATAATAAAGGCAAAACATCTTAATGCAATACAGAAGATGAAGACCAAAATTCATTGGTACCAAAAGTGATACTGGCAAAAAAAAAAAAAAAAGCAGAAGAAGCAGCTGGATTGATAACTACCAACTTGATTTTCTATTTTCTTAGAATAAATACAGTGAACCTGAATGTGTCTGTTGTGAAGTCGGCTTACTGGACCTGAGACAAACATAGAAGGGTTACAGATACATCCAAAAGAGAAGGTACATGACCCTAACTCAATTGCAGTTGTATTGAATATTTAACTCAACAAAAGACTTCTTCCAAGCAGAAATAGCATGAGTCGACCGTAAACATAACTTTAAGCCACTGTGTTCTCATATTCCAGTGAATTACTCTAACATGTCAAGCAAAAAATAGATTAAATTTTCCTGCATCCATAAATGTCAGTCCATGTCCATGTCTTTTTGTCTCAACAGGAATTTTGTTGTCTTAGTTTGTGACAAGGACGTATTGCTTTGCGACTCTGCATCTATGTGAGATCTCACCAGAGTTGTGATCCTGAAGTTGTCCTGTGTGTTGTGCAAATTAGTTTTTTCCTCTCTCCCCTTCCTTTTTGTGAACTGGGGAACCGCTCCAAAAGTGGGGCTGTTGCTGCTGTGCTTCTCTCCCACCTGCAAGCCAACGACTAATCAAGCCACATTTGAAGAAGACCAGTGGGGCTTCCGTGTGTCGTGAATTTGTCAATCCAGGTTGTCATCATCGGGTTTTGTTAATTTGTTTACCTCTAATGAAACAAAATTACTTACCTTTTGTTTCCCTGTAATTTAAATTACCCACCTGAATCTCCACAGGAGCATCCTCTTGATGATCTAGTTATTTCTTGGTTCAATCCGCTTTTGGCATACTTATCTTGGAGCTTCAACAACCACTGGTCTGTCCTCCATCTTTACCTTACCAGACCCAAACAACAATACCTGCTGAAAATCAATAAACTAAGCCAGAAAAATACAAATCAAACAATTTCCATCAGGGTCACCCAGTACCATATTTGCAGTCTGGACTGTTTACATTAACATCCAAGCCAATTCAGCTTGTTTCCTGAATGTTTTCATACTGTCTTACTCTGCTAGAGTCAGATTAACAATTATGACCAGCAGGATTTGTATAATACTCATCGATCATTGAAATGGCTTAGTAACACAATTTGCTGCTGCCATAATTGACTAGGTAGTACAGCCAATTATGACAGCAGCAAATCCAGCCATCCATCCATCCATTTTCTGGTCACCCTTCTCCCTAACGGGGTTGGGAGGTGCTGGTGCCTATCTCCAGCTGCGTTCCGGGCGAGAGGCGGGGTACATCCTGGACAGGTCGCCAGTCTGTCGCAAGCAGCAAATCTTTTTTCTAAACAAAAATGACCAGAAATATGATGTTATTATGTTTTCTTCAAGACCTAACAAGTTCACAATTATCTCCTGATGTCACAAAAGGTAGTTGGGATGAAGTTATTGACAATTATAAGGCAGAATTATTTGTGTGTTGACTGGTGTTCATTTATTTTATTTTGCAATAGTTTTATACATTTATGAAAATATATATTTAAAACAAAAAGGTCAACTTTATTTCAATTAGAAATTGCATGCAGAATGTGATTTTATAATCAATCACTGAGCAGTCCAAAGTCATTACCATTAAAAAATGAAAAGCAAAGATATGGCTGTAATGTTTTATGGTTTGATGAGCCTTATAAGCTGGAGGTTTCATCCCCCCCATGGCTTCTTCCTAACACAATCAATTTAAAGCCTTAGGTCTGACCAGGAACTCTTTTTACTTGACATTCATCCTTTGACTTTTACCCTGTCTACTTGATTTCACCAGCAGTTCTCAGATGTCAGTTGATATCAGCTTAATTTAACCCAAACTCAGCCTGCATTGCACTCTGTAAAACATAGCCAAAAAGGCTCAACCTAGAAATGAAACTGCAGTATTTCTTGAGATAGTAAACATTAAAATCCTTATAAAAGAATGTGAGAGGACCTGCAATCTAAAACTAAAAGGTCTTGAATTGTATTGGATTGTATTTTGAGAGTTATAACTTGACAGTGTTATAAGAGAAATGCTAATCATATCTGGCCTTTTGAATTTCCCTGGTGTTATTTGTTACTGCAAATTTAAGAACTCAGAAACTGATTCTTTTTTCTGAATAAAAATGTGAAAATTACTGAGGTAGTAATTCAAATTATTTACATTTATAATGCTGAACCCTTTTTAACCATGTTTACATATGCAAATTACAAATAAAATCTTGAATTTCCCATTTACAGAACAATAAAGGCTATTCTGTTCTATTCAAAAACACTTTGAAAATCACACTCACTGTGGAAAACTAAAGCATCTCTAAGAGACATTCATAATACAACACAACACTTTCAAGTGGCTTGCTTTCAGCTTCCTTGCAGGGCATAAGGAATTTATTTCCTGCCTCTAAGCAGACATAGAAAGGAAAATGTTGAGAACTGAACTATCCTTTTAAGATGTAGCACAATGACTTCAGGTTCTGGAATTTGCTTCTTTAGAAACGACGCCCACATCTTAGAGACCAATGGCCATTTTTTAACCCCGTGTCAGACTTACACACAACTGCTTTTCCCCACTTTTCTCCATCAGGCTTTTTTTTTTTTTACATTGTTGAACTGTCAGTCTCCACCTGTGAACTCCAGTTTCCATCAGCCTTGTGTCCACTGCTTTAAAATGGCAGACAACAGCTGTCAAACTGTCACTCCCACAGTGGGCTTCATCCGTGAAATAGAGACCTTTTAATTTATGTCTCATCTGTTGACTTTCTGTCAAAATAAGGACCTGGCAGGACACAAGGTAGAGGGAAATCACAGTGAGTAAAACAATGCATATGTAAAAGAAGAAAATTCTGATCTCTTGCTTACACATTCACAAAATGTAAATATTTTCTTTCATTTAACAGGATACAAAGTCAGATGTCTCAAACGGTGTACAATAGTTGAATAACTGATCGTCTGAATTAGGTAATTTTAGCACTGCATTACATTTATCATTCATATGAATTGCTCTTATTTTTTTCCACTTTATAATTCAACTTATACCCTCCAAATACAAGTTGTCCACAAACTAATACAGCTCTGGAAAAAAGATAAGAGACCACCTAAAATAATCAGTTTCTCTGATTTTACTTTTTAGAGGTTTCAGTAAAATGAATATTGTTCTTTTATTCTGCATGTCTCTGAAATTCCAAGCAAAGATTTTGTATTTATTTGCAGAAAATGAGAAATAGTCCATCCAACCATCCATTTTACGGTCACCCTTCTCCCTAACGGGGTCGGGAGGTGCTGGTGCCTATCTCCAGCTGCGTTCCGGGCGAGAGGCGGGGTACACCCTGGACAGGTCGCCAGTCTGTCGCAGGGCAACACAAAGACAAACAGGACAAACAACCATACACACACACTCACACCTAAGGAGAATCTGGAAAGCTCTTATTTTATTTTAGTTCAGATGAACTGAAAACATGAGAACAATCTCACTGTCTTGCCTGACAATAAAATTGCTATTCTACTTTTTTTTTTAGATCAAGTGAAAACTTTAGCCTTGAAAATATTATTGCAAGTCACATTTCCTCTATCGCTTAAAAATATTGCATTACTTTCCACTTCAAAGCATGAAAATATTTCCAGAGGAATAGGGAAACAGAAAATGTCAGCCGTCTCTGAGATGGCTTCGCACTGAACCTATAAGCAACATTAGCTGCTGAAATGACACGTGAGTCTATTCCAGACCATTTCCATCTTATTGACTGATGGATTTCAAAGGCTCATAGAGGAAGTGAGAGTAGGATAACGCTTATCTGCCCTGGTCTGCAGCAGCTTGTAAAACAATGGTGGAACAAGTGCAATCTCTGTGGTGATAGATTATAGCCCTGTTGTTAGCTCAGCATTCACGCTAGCCAAGCAAGACAATGAGATTGCTCTCAGGCGTATCAAGGATGCCTCACACGCAAACCGCTCACCTTTAAATCTGTCTTATAATAACCATGGAGACACACTGAAGATTGTCTTAATAGGGGCACAGGAACGCTTGGTATTATTTGAATTCCCATCATAGTTCACTTTACCATGTTTCTGTTCTCATCTCTCATCTTAAACTTGGCTAAGATCTCTTTATTGTTTTTCTTTCTAATCGTGACAAGATAATCTTCAAAACATGTTCTGTTTAAAGCATATTTTCAGGGTCATCTCTCTCTGTGCCCCACTTGGCCTTTTCCCTGAACAGGATCATCGTATAAAACTCATCCTGCTGTGAAATGCTGGTGAATCTGCACACACAAGCTTCCCTCTTCTCTGAAATAAATCAAATTGTATCTTGCCTTGTTATGCATGAGGAACAAAAACTAGCTTTTAATAATCAATTTATGTATGTTATGAGTTTAAAAAAGTGATTTTAGCTTAAACATTATGATGGTAGGCTAAACTAGAAGGAACATAAAACATGGTTATGATGTTCCAGTTGTTATTAATCAAAAGCAACTCTAAACCAATGGATTTTTAGTCTCGATTTAGAGGAACTATGCGTTTCAGCAGCTTTGCAGTTTTCTGAAAGATTGTTACACATTAGAGGAGCATGAAAACTGAAAGCTGCTTCTCCATGGTTGGTTCTGATTCTGGATATGCAGAATAGACCTAAATCAGAAAACCTGAGTATCGAAGGGTGACATAATGACAACAGGTTTTGATGCAATTTGGTGTTAAGTCATTTAGTGATTTATGACGAAGGTAATTTCAAGTCTATTCTCTGAGCTACAGGGACTTCAGAAATTATTCTTAACATAAGAATCAGCGTTCTCGATCAGTTGCAACTCTTTGGGTTTTTTAAGCAGAACTGTGAGAACGCTGTTACAGTAATAAATTTGACTGAATATAAAAGCATGGATGAGTTTGCCAACATTAGTCCTTTGATCATAAAAATGCTCTTCAGGTGATAATACACAGGATTTGTAAGCCTCTCTATTTGTTTCTGAAGGATCTGACCCAATCATTAGTTTCTAGTTTTAATAACTGGAGATGTGCACCGAGTCTTGATTGTTCCTCTTTAGCTCCAAAAGTAATAACCCTCTAAGATGTATCATCTTACAATCAAAAATACCATAATTCATATTTATAAGAAGATCCAAAACAATCATTTTAATTGTAGAGCTATGTATCATCTGCTATGTTATGATAACTAATCTTACTTGTTTTAATTGCGATAGCTGGAGTATGTAGATGTTAAATAAGAGGGGCCCAATGATGGAACCTTGTGGTACTCCACATGTAATTTTTATTTGCTCAAAAAACATTATTCACACAAAAAAAGTCCCAATTCTTTAAGAAAGTACTTTACCAGTTTTGTCATTCACTAAACTAAGTCTTATTTTTAATATGTTGATTTTGATTTTATTTTATTTTTTATGGCTGGATAATCTAAAAATGAGAAGTTTTTAGTATGTCTTCACTGCTATTTGTGACCATTCATCTTCTGCAACTGGCATGGCAAAATTACACATAAAGATGTAAAGGATTGTTGCGACAATGCAAAGGGAAGAAGCAACTGTTTTAAAGGCCAGTGAGTGAGTGCCGTCTCTTAATACAATGCAGGATTAAGTCTTTCATAACCCCAACAGGCAAAAACAGCAAATGTGGCTCTTTCAGTAAAACAAACTTGGCTTCATATGATATGGGTCTGACTACCTCAGCAAATCATTATGCCTGAAATTACCCAGTCTAAAAATGTTTGCCAAGGAATGTAATTGTAATTTAATCAGGCTGTGGTGTGCCTTTCCCACAGGCTCCTGTTGTCTTTCAGTCAACACAAGCAGGCACAGATGCTCACAATGCTGTCAGTTGTTAGGAACAACAGTTTTGTTTTTCTTTTTTTTTTTTTTATATATACATCTATCCCTATTTATAGAAAGCAGTGGAAGATGAATATTTTTAAAAAAGGTAAATATTTTTGAATGAGCAACAGCAAATCTGGATTTGGCTTCACCTCCTTGGAGTAAACAGAGGTGAAAATGTTCATATCCAAAGTTCATTTGGCAAGCAGAAATGTGAATTATCAGGGTCTTTCAATAGTCAATCTTTTAATGCTCATCCTGCAAAAAAATCCCACGATTCAACATGAACCAACAATAAAGGAGAGTTCTGCACTATGTGCTCATTTAAAACAGAGCGCTCTGTTGGAAGGCTGGTTCAGCAGATCAGAGATTGGACTAATGGCCTTGAAAATCGGATTAAAGGGCGCAGAGAGCTGTTTGAATCCTCATTAGACAGATACTTTATTAAAAAGCTTGTACTGTCCAGTAACAATGTAGAGCTCTGGGTTTAGAGAGGCAGATGGTATCGGGATCAAGAGCTGTCATGTGCAACTGTTTAGCGCTGTGTGATGTTTTTTTAAAGCATGCTGTATCATCCACTCACATCAGAAGAGAGATGTTTTGATTATGGTGTGTTTGGGGTAAGGAAGGCATGAATAAAAGATTCATATCTTAAAATATATTTCTGTGCCTTTCGTCATGTTGTCTTCCAGTGTCTTGTTAAGATACGATAGAGTTGCAGTAGATCAGTACAGCATAGCCTGATGATTAGGCAGTTAAAGCGTCCTTTTTTTAAGCATGACACAGTAAAATTTTTGATTTATAGAACCCTAACTCTTCCTTTTTCTATTTATTGGTGTTTATAGGCTGCCTTCTCCTTGTCTAATCACAGGAATTCATTTGGGGGAAAGGCAGGCAGTATTAAACGATCTGAGCTGCCTGAGAAGATCAGATAAATCCCCGTGTTCAATAAACCAAAGCGCCTTTCCTGAACACAATCATTCTTAACGGGCATACGAGTGCTGATCCTAATCTGGAATATTTGCCTTGCCTAAAGCCAGAAGCTCAGTCTGCCACCCGGGCCTCGAATCTGCTCTGCAAGACACGTCTATTAACAGCAGTTAAAACAGGAAGGATTGGAGCAGATATAATGTATCCATCAAAGATACATTATGCAACATATCCCATGATTAAAACTGAAGTGGTGACGTGCTAAACTGTTTGACACTTTGCCTAATCTATTTGCTGATATTTCTCTTTTTACTTTTAATGTTTACACTGATTTTGAGACATGACTCTTTTCCAGCAACGCTCAATAACCGACTATATCCTGACTTTTCAAGAAACACTGCATCTCTGGGTACTTAACACTGAAAAACACTTTGCAGGGAAAGTGCCAAGCAAAAATAAACATTGGATTTACAACACACAGGTAAGCATAAAGACTCATGAAGAAGTATTTTTTTAAACCACTGGGCAAGTTTTAAAATGTGTTTGTAGCTTTTAGCTAACATGTTCAGGGATTTGAACTGAGAAATAAAATGTCATTTCAAAGCCTATTTTGTCGCAACATTTGGTTATAAGTAATATAATTGCACATACTCCACATCTCAACCCAGTCAAGTATCTTCAGAATAACTTGGGCAAATGATCCTGATGTTGGAAGGTCCCACCTCACAACTTGCAGAGCTTAACGGATCTATAGCTACCATTAGTGGAATCCAAATTTGACAGCAAAAAGATAAATAAAACACTATTAGTAAAAATGGAAGAGCAAGTTTTTTGTAAATCTGGCTGCCGAAATGTGTTGCTATACAGCAGTGGTTCTCACTCATTTTCTGTCACGTTAACTGCCACAATCATTGTTTTTCTTTTCACAGTTAAACTTCTTCATCTCTCCTTTGTCAGCTCTGTACATTTCTGTGACTGCAGTACTTCCTCTACTGGGTTGGACATATGGCTGCTTGAACACTGCTTCCACCAAGTGATTGGAGGAGGTTTATCGTTCAAGCATGAACAAAGAGACTAATATTAAAAATAATCCTCCAACCACTGCAGCAATATCATGTATTTTCCAGATAAGGTGCAGATTTATACTTCAATCAAATATTTATGTTTCCTTCAGTTGTTATGAAAATGCTGGATATATCAAATTAACTTAGAATAAATTTGATTTTGTATTTTTGTATCTGACCTCTTGAAGTTGGCCTCAGTCTTTTAACAAACATCCTAACCTCCAACCATCATCTGGTCATCACAACAACGCCTCTCCATGCCATTTATTTATGTCACTTTACATCAATAAAATTAGGAGACTTATAGTTTGTATGAAAAGCTCAGCTGACGTCCGGTTTCACCAGATCTTTGCTAACTGCTGCTGCTGCTAGTCTGATGGAGCAGAGTGGAGACTGAAACTCCAACGTGGAGCTTTGGGTGAATTAGTGGTGCATGAGCAGGCGCTGAAACACTCCTGAATGGCTACTATGGGAGATTCAAGCATTTCTCAAACATCCATGAATAATGTAAAGTACATGCTTAACTTTCCTGGCATTAATGATTGTGGTGTGATTCTATTCTTACAATTTAGGGATGATAACACAACTAAAGACAAGCAAAAACAAAGGAGAGAAAATTGCTTTATTCAGACTGATGAACAGCACAAGTAATTTTATGGCTCTGACCTTGGACTGCAAGAAAAGCCTCCTTGGAGGATAGCTTTAGTTTCCCACTTCTCTTGTTAACTACAGTTAAAATCTCTGTCACTTTGCATGTACAGACTCAGAGAGCTAGATGCTGCTGGTGGGGTCTCACTCCTGCACCATGCATGGGCTGTTAGAATAATTACTATCAAATTTAGGTGATATCACAGCAGCAGAGACCCATGTAATATAATATGATCCTTCATAGAGCTAGATGTTAAAAGGCTTTCAGTGAGCCAATGCAGAATACAGATGCTTTTAGGCTTTGGCTTTGCTTAATTTAATTTCCAACATAGGGAGACAGCTCTCAGTGAAAGCTTTTTATAGCAATTTATTCACATGTACATGACTTTTTACTACAACATCAAATCTTTTTTAACATTTGTTTCCATTTAATACTCCTCGCCTGTTATCTCATCCCACAACCTACGTCATTTTTAATCTCTGCAGTACTAAAGTCTCTCTACATGTGTGCTTCCATCTGAAAGCTTAGCTAATGATCCTATCAATCATGCAGCACTTTAAATCATCCTAACATTAATCTTAGTGGAGTATTATTATTTTATTTTGGTGGAGTGGGAGCTTGATGCATAGAGAGGCTCCTAATTTAATATAATTGCATTTCATTCCCCCTTCAATTGGGTCCCATCTTTAAATGATGTTCACTCCTCTGAGTAACACACAGATTCCATTTTGTCGTTTGTGGTACCAGCATAAACCTCTAATGGCCCTGCAAACATGGTGATTATTACTGTGAGCTATTGCTATTATCAATTTTTCTATGATGAACTGTAACATCTAAAGTTGATTAAACACCCTAATGAAAGGCAGCCCGAATAAAAAAAAAAAAGTAAGACTCATCAAGCGTGAAAAGTTAAACATGCACGCTGAAAAAAGGAAAGCGAGAGGAAAAAAAGAGAAAAGAGAGCAGATGTTAGAAAAAGAAGAAGCAGAGAGAAAGATACGGGGAGGAGAAGGATGAGAATTTCTTATTTTAAATCCCAGATGTTGATCTTGTGAGAATCCTTATTTTGGCCCCATGTGGGTGATAGGGCTCCGGGCCAAACAGATGTTTCTCTGACAGGACTTTTCTTTAATCATGTCAGGACACACTAAGCCACTGACATCTCCTCATGTTGACATGGGCAAGAGTTAAACAGGCTGTTAAATAACTTGAGACAACTCCCGACCAAAGACTGTGGCATGCATTTATGCTTTTACCTATATAGCTGTTTGTTTTGATATATACAGCAGAAACAAGATATTTACATACAAGTTATATGAAGATAGATTCACATTTTGTTCCTTACTTTCTGATGTTAAATGAGATGAAACCTTTTGGCTTTTGTTGAGAGGGAAAAATGTACCTGTTTTTCGCCTCTCGTCTCCTCAGGACCGTTGATGCCGTGTGCAAAACTGAAACCAAGACAACAATCACTGTTCAACTTCACAATCAACCAGAATTTATTTTAAACACAAAGCAAGTGCATAACTCACACCAACACCTCAACCTGATCATCAGATGCTGAACCCAAGAAGAAAACATTAATTACCTGAGAAAAAATGCAAAATACGAAGACGTGTCTCCAGAGAGCGCTGTGTGGTCACAGCCCTGTGATCTGATTAATTGTTTTAGCTCAATTACTTTTATTTCAAGGCGTGCTTTTACTGTCTCATGCGTTCTAACGTAGTGTTTAGAGGTGGTCTCTGCCTGCCTATAAACAGCAGCACGTCATTATGTGCTGCCTGGATGCCAACGACCATGCAGGTGTTTACCAAGGCCAAGGGATGAATCTGTCCATCGTCTAAGCTGTACCCCCTGCTTCACTTTCTCAGGCCACGAACAATAGATGTGCTCATTTCATATAGAAACATTTTATTCAAGGAAGCTAGACCCAAGTTTATCAGCTATTTGTGTTTTTCATCCCTCAAAACTGCCGCAAACTCGTTCCAGAGCCACACAGAGTTCTCCTGAGCTCTCCTCTGACCCGATGCATCAAACAGCAGAATTGACTGTAAAAATTAGTTTTGTGTAATATCTTCAAACTCTTATAAAACAGACATAAACAGTTTCAATACCAAGACATTTGTTATACTCAACATTTTCTGATTAGTTTTCTACTTCTCTGGTTATAATGAACTAAAACATTTTCAGATTAATATCTGACTTTCACACTTGTTAAGACTGTTATTTAATATAGACTGATTAGACTAATTGTGCTCCTTATGTCTATGAAAAATGTTCTGCAGATTAAATCATAAATCTAAATCTAACCAAAATTAAGGCGTACTCAAAACAAACATAATCAATTTCCACACGGTAAAGTTAAACGTCACTAAAACCAGGATAATCCAACTAATATCTCCAACACTTCTTATGCTTCTGCCTATAAGTCCAGAGATAAAATTCAAAAGACCTTGAAGATGAAGATGCTGGATAAGAGTGACAAAAGTGTGTCATTATCCAGAGTAAAATTAGTTCAACACTGAGACAAGCTGAAGGGCCACTCAGGGAGGAAGGATTCATTACAGCAAAAGCCAGATTAAACTTCATAAATTGACTAAGACAAAAAAAAAAGACCCCAATTTCTGGAGACTTCCTTTGTGCTCTGATTTCATTCAATTTAAACTTGATTACCTTTTTCACATTTAGAGAAAAGGAGCACATTTGCAAAACAATTCCTATTATGAAATACGATGCAGTAGGGATCATGTTGTAGGGAAGTTTTACTGCTGAAGAGACTGGTACATTCAAACAGATTTCATTGTGATGCAAAAACGTTATGAAGCAACATTTCAAGGCCACCGAAAAGGTTAAAGCTTTGGACTCTTATGGGTGATTTCTCTTCCACCAGTTGTGGCTGAAGGAATGAACCAAAACCAATCCTATGTAAAGCCATCTTAACTGATCTGAGCAGTAAACTTAGTAGGATTTCATAAATGTTTTTGATTTTAATAAAATGTTGTATGCCTTTTATACACTGCATGCCAACATCTGGTTTAATTTGCACATCTTTACTGCACATTTTTTCTCTTTCAACAGAGGAAAACTTGGGTTGGTGACAAAAAATATATCAACATTTTCAAGGTAGCTCAAAAGGATTCAGATACTTTCACAGACAGTCATCTGTCACCTCATTTAAGTGTCTCCCCTCGTCAGTTTTGATTTATCGAACAGCTCCAATATTACTCAAATTCTAAAACACTGTTTCTCTCTCCCTGCAGAGAAAGTGGAGCCAGCTTACTCTTAAAGCAAATGTGAATCCACGTCATCAGAGGTTATTTTAGGGCCTGGTTGGTCCATCTTCCTGTCTCTTTTCTAATTTTAAACTTCCCTGTGGGAAGTGGATTTTTTTTTTTATGCATGTCACAAGCCCTGGATAAGGAGCATACCCTGCAACAGTAATCAGTCCTGTAATGATTTTAATGAAATGTGACAAATTCAGGGATCAAAAAATGAGAGTTGGCCTACAAGCCATTAGTGTGTTTTTAGACTAAATCAGTGTAAAGCAGCAGGACTATTAGTTTGGGAAGTTGTCTAAAAGAGGTTGCTGGCTGGGCAGATAAATGCAGTTTTGTTTATTTAATTTTCTACTGGTAAATAGTGTCATTTTATGTACTGCTTTTCTAGTCAAATGGACCATTAAAACCACTTTTCACTAGAGCCACATTCACCACAAACATGGATACAGTTAAATGCTAAACTGTCCAAGTTGGTAACTTGGACAGTTCCAAGTTGGATAGGTAACTTGGAGTTAAGAGCTTTGCTCAGAGTTAAAGTGATATGAATCAGGAAGAATCAAATTCCTCTGCCCACTGAGCCCCAGCTGTGGGTTTTCTGTGTTGTATCTCATTTCACTTCATCCATCATGATGTCCAAAAACCATATTTTTTGTAATCACTATATACAAAAAGATGGCAAGTAAAAAAATCCACTCTGTGTTCTAGTCATACACTTTTAAATTAATACATTTTCCATTGGTTACTACTGAAACTATATTCGAATCACAATCATTCAAAGTCAGAGGAAGTTTGTGACATTTACAGAAATGCTATAAAGCCTGAGAGATGTTTTCCCTCCACCAGGCCAAAGCAGAGTGTTATGTTTAACACAACCTTTCTTTGCAAAGTGAATCCACATATTATTTGATCACTTTTGTGGAAAATTCTAATATTCACAAAGACTTAATGTACTAATATACATTCAGTTCAGTCATATGACTATTGAAAAAGGAATATCTTCTAAAAATATATGAAAAAGTTAATATTTTCTGTAAAAACACTTGTTGCTGAAAACTGTCCTTTGTTTACATCCTTGTAAATGTTACTACATTTGTAAGGAAAGTGCATTTGTGGTTTGAGCCATTTGGGAAGCACCATTTTATCCAGGTCAGCTAATGTAGTGCTGGTCAGTCTGGCATGAGCGGGACACTCAAGCTGATCCCACAGGTGATGAAAAGGTCTGAGGTCAGGACTGCAGGAAGGCTATTCCAAAATTTGACTTTATTCTCTGTAGACTCTGTAGGACAGAGTTTGTTCACTAAGAGTGGTCATAAGGGATTGACTGTGGTTGCAGAGTATCCTGTCAATATCTATTTGCATTAAGATTGCCTCCAGTGGTGACAAGCTTTCTTTTTCCATTGACGGAGATGCCACCATCACGTTCCCTGCACCTAAAGTTGTTTAGCACCGACAGAAAGAAAATCTGAAGTTTTCCTGGGGAGAAACCGTATATTCAACTCTGCTGTTCATTCCACAAATACTTTTTTCTTCCAACTTTAGTGAGATATAAGGGGAAATAAACAGCCCTCAAAACAAAGTCTGTTTCGGTTGTTAACATTCTGTCACCATCCCAAATAGAAACACTTTTCTAGAGTGACCCAGATTTATTGCAGATATAAATTAAAGCTGCAGCTTTCTTATGGCCAGTCCCAGTTAAGGGCCTCTGAACAAGAAAACTAAGCCTCACTCTGAAGTTACAGCCAGCTTGTATTTTATCAATTTTGGATTTAAAAAGTTAAAATTGGCATCCCATTTGGGCAGCTCTGGGGTCTCAGTGCAGGGCCTGAGGGCACTGGAGAGCTTCATCATTTTGACAGGATCTGACACCTCCAGCATTTGTCAGGCCACCAGCTTCTCTGCATCCTCCCTGGGTGAGCAATTATGTGTGAACAGCTAGCTTTGTGCCATTCCTTATGGCTGTAATACCCCTTCCTCTTCATTGAACATCTGAGCAGGAGAATCAGACAGCAGCGGCTGTCATCAGCTGCCTGGGAATTCTACTTTAATTAGGCCAGACTCCCAATTACCACCAAGGGAAAAAGAAGACAGATACCCCGTGTGTGTCCACTGAAATCCTATTGCATCCATTTTTTCACTTAATATTGATTTAGAGCGTTAAGTGTCTAAAATTGTCTTGAAGGTGACTCCTTTAATTGATCAGAGGGGACTCTGAAAATATCAGCACATCTCTCCATATAAATAATGTAGTTGTCCTGGTTTCTGTAAGCATTTTGTGGGTGAATTTTTAATTTGCTGTACATATAGTTAGTTTTCACTGGCACTAAATAGAAATGGGTCAAGTTAGTCTAAATATCCTTTTAATTTACTGAGACCATGCACGTGCATTGTGTGTTTATGGTTGGATGTTTGGAATTAAATGGTCAATTAATCAAATAACTTGTTTCAGGCATCCTAAGGCCGTGATGAATATGAGAAAGCTCAGTATGGATAAATGAACCCAGAAAAGGATGTCTAAAATAAAACTTTGCATGCCTGTGAAAGCATCGCAACAAGATTTGCATTAAACAGCAACAAGAAGAAAACAGCAAACATGTCAGGAATGAAGACAAAGAGTGTAAGGAGGAAACTAAAATTCTCCATTTTAGCATCAACTATTCCAGTGGCAGATGTACTCTACCCTTCCATAACCAGAGAATATAAATTTAATTCAGGATTCTGAAGTCTTACAGTTGTTTCTAAATGTTGCCCACGAGAATGTGTCAAATGAAATATTTCTACAAACTGTCTTGCTTATGAAGTGAGTGTTGCACAGTTTTTATCTGCTACAATCCCATTTCACGCTATGAAGGGCTTTACCTGTTTGGCATTAAAGTTTACTGATGTGGTTAATCCTCCAGACAGCCATCAGCGAACTTACAAAATGCCAAGCCGTAACTTTGCACTGTGACAGTAATACTATTTAGAATTCATAGAAAAGTGTTTTTTTTCTTTCGACTCTGAAGAAAAAGTTTGATTTGAGATCTCACTAAAGGACTGGTGTCTCTATGCATGATCTGCATCTTTTACTAATCAGCCACATTCAGCAGAGTTCAGCAAACCATCAGCAAGTGCGAGTCCCTCCATTACCCTTATGCCACTCTGCATGCTTTTTGTCTTCAGCCAGAACCATTTTTGTCTAAGACCTTCTGCTTCAGGCTAATAAAGGAAGAAGGAAGGACCTCAAACACTGGAGCACAATGAAGAATAAAATCACAAAATGGGAAAAGACTTGCAAAATATTCTGCACAGGAGATGCCTCACATAAATATGTAGTACGCAGGGTTAGATATGTGCAGCTTAACAGTATTTTAAGACATACCAACATTTTCAAAACACTTGCATAACCCATCACACCTTTAGCCTGGTTTTCAAGAAGATGCCTCATAAAGTATTGGACTTACTCTATATGAAGCAAAGAATCATCTCTGGTCTGTTGTTGCACATTGCCAGTGAGTTTGCCTATAGTAGGCTCCTAAACTTATTTAATGCCTAAAAAAAACATTTGGCTGTTTAGAAATACATTTTTCTTCTACTGAAAAACACAGACAGCAATTTTATGGAAACTAAACAAACAAGCAATAAACATTACATTTTGTCAAATTCCATCATCAGAATCATCAAGAGTAATAATTATCAAATGTACATAAAATGTATTAATGATCAATTATCTAGTTGTTATCAATCAAAGGAAACTCTAAACATCTGGGTTTTTAGCCTTGATTTCAAAATAATTTAGTATAACTGTAGTAATTATTATGTCATATTTCTGCAGATGTTGTAATAATTTTCTATTTTTTTCATTTTTGCTCCAAAGACAGATACTTTTAAGTGTTACTATTTATATTTTGCGAAAAAGTAATCTTCCCTAAGAGTAATGACTCTCATACTTCACCCTTGTTCGTTATTGAATTCACCTGATGATATAAGTGCTTCCTAAAGCAACTTGTGAGTTGAACATGTAGCAACATTTATGTTGTAATTTCCCCAGGGCTGAACTGGAGGATGAAATAAATAAGAGGTAGGGCAGGGGAATGGTGTCTAAAAGCCCCCTGGACTCATCAAACGTTACCAAAACTGAATATACCCCTCTTGATGTACATTTGCGGAGAAGATGGATGGAAATGATGCCCATTTTCTTCCTGTAGTTAAGTGCACTCTCATCTGTTGCCACACAAAGCTAGCCTCTCTCTATTTTCAGGCCTCTTTGAGGAAAGCACTCAATTGATTGGACAGGGTAGAAAAGGCTGATTGACTGGCCAGAGTGATGTTTGCTTTATGCTGTCTTTATGTTGTCTTTCAAGATGGCTCATAGTGGGAGCTGAACCTCGCCCGCTGAAGAGTAAGTGAAGGGGTGTCTCGGGCCGCACACAGCTGGAGTTCACGCAACGTGGCAGATGGAGCAGCCTCTGACTGAAAATACTGACTTCAATGGTGGGTGAAGGCACAGACTAACATCCCTCTCTGGGTCTATTTTTACACCGCGAGCCGCTGTGATTTGCATGAGTAACTGCAGAATTAAAATACTGCCTGCATGGTCAGTCTGTGTCTTGAAGCTGTCAGTTCTCATTTATTTGGTTCAGATACGGCTATAAACGGATTGCAATTTAGTCATGAATAACCTCAAAATATGTGCTGAAAAATAAAAAATAGGTATTGGGATTTATTTTTAAAGAGCACAAAATATGAGGACTTAAATATTGGAAAATTTTTAAAGGATTTAAATTGAATTAGATTCACATTCTTCATTTTAATCACCAGGAATATCTCATTTAGTGACAGCAATATGTTCCAGGAGATTATTATTTTAATTATTTATTATTCATAAAAAAGTAAAATCATTTATTTTTCCAGTGCAAAACAATTTGTGCACCACTTTCCCCTGTTAGCATCCAGTGTAATTTTGGTTTCCTAATGTAATCTTTATCGATGATTTTTAAGTTCTGGAATCCCAAATTGCAGCACATTGTCAAAGATTAACCAGGAATATATGGTAAAAACTGGAAGCATTTTTTAGGGAGAAAACAAAAGCAGGATTCCCCAAAGAAAGGAGGAACAAAAGTTACTTGTAGCACTAAGGTGTGAAACTGAGGCAGCACCAGAAGTGGGAAGAAGCACAGAATGAAAGGAGAACATTTCTTTACAATGTGATGATCAGCTTCTCAAAGTCTTAGTAGGTAAAGGAAGAAGAAACATAGAGAATATAAAAGTGATGCTATACCACAAGGTACAGACTCTTGCATTGTGGTGCTGATTGAGAGGAGACAAGGGGGTAAAACTAAAAACACCAAAGATCACTGAAAACAATGAGCATAAAACAGCACTGCATGAATAAGGAGGTGTTCAGACAGGCAGTTAAGTAAGTTCCCTCAAATAATAATAATAGAACCATATTAGATATAGTCTGGTGTCTCTTTGAAAATAAAATGTTGTTCTTATGAAAAAGATCCAATGTCTGTTTTCAAATCTGCTGCAATTTTCCAAAATATCTTGGTAAAAAAGAGTTTCATTGCAAACTTCAGAATCAGGGCTTTATAGCCAAGCCCAATGATTTATACCACCGGCTGATTTAGTTTATTTAGAAATTGTTTAATTAGTTTAATTTACCCAGAAAGCTTTGCTCCAATATTAAATTGAGAACACTGTCTCAAAAATATTGAGAAATATAAAATGGGCATAAAAACAAATCATATTCTAAATAACAAAGCATGCAGAATATATTTTATATCCATCTTAGTATTCCATGGAAATATTTTAAAGAGTTTACAGCAATCAATCCCTGCTCAGAGTTTCTGAACAGCTCTTTTGATGCACCCGTTGCTATTTGGATGATTTATGTTTGGTGATGATTTTGAGGCTGGAATGCATATATTTCTATATAATGATTTTATGAAACCTAGCTTGTTTCTCTTTTTTTTTTTTAAACATGATTGGTCAATGGAAATTCAACACTTTCTGTGAAAGTGAAATTATATGATGCTTAAAAAAAAAAGCTTTTAAAATTTACGACGCCCGCCCCCAAAACTGTCAAATAAACTTTTGCAGCTCCAAAGTGGTTTCATTTTTATGCATTTACCTTCCATTTTGTAACATTTCATGACATTGCAATTCTAAAGAGATGTCAGACATTTTAAGGCAACCAGGTAAAATTGTTACCCTCTCTTAAAAGCACCTTTGTGTGTTTTTATTGTCAGACATGGATGGCCTGAGACTGCGCCAAACCATTTTCTTTTGAACCACAGCCAATGTGTTGAATATTGTTAGAAAAATCTTTTGTGAGCCAAAATGTTTGGGAAGTTTTTGTGTGTGCTTGTTTTGCAGGGACAGGACTGATTTCATGGTTGGGTAAAACTAGAAATACGAAAACAAAAACTCTTGATATGCATAGTTTTAGATTTGAATATTTCATAGCCATTACAAGGGTGTACAAGTTACTGAAGTTTTCACTGGCAATATGGGTTGTATTTGTTTCTTATAAGCATAAGAAACTGATTTTTGACGTCTTTTTTGCTTTATTTTGAGATTTCAAGAGGCTGCAGTGTAGTAATAAAGATTATTTATCATCTTACACTGAAGAGGAACACAATCCTTCAAGCAGTTCCCCCTAGAAACAAATATTGTCACAAACTGTGTTATGCTTGACCAGCAGAAAAAGAGAAAAATGCTTTGAACACAGCGAAAATTACTTTGAGATGAAATAGAAGAACAGCCCAAACGCTGAGCGGATGTACAGTCAGCAGTGTCACCTTGTGCAAAATCAGAAGAGACAAATTGTGGCAACAGCTTTCCAGCTTTTTCCAGGGAGAAAACAAGGTAGAACGATGGATATGTGTGTGTGTGTGTAGGTGTGTGTGTGTGGACAGCAAACCTCGCCACTTTACCAAACCTCTTGCTCTGTGTGGTCTGCTTGGAGATAGCAGCGCGCATGGTGTTAGGTTGTCATGGGAACCAAGATACATGGCGATTTGAACAGACACAGACGTCTGCGCCCAGGTTCCAATGGGATCGATATGTCAGTGCAATCAAAAGAGAAGGAACCTTTGCTGCCTGAATCTCCTCTGAAACCTAACATTTGGTTTCTGCCTCCACAGAAGTCATAGAAAACTGAAATAAACAGAAGAATAATAGAAATAATAATAATAACCCCCCCCCTCTCCCCCCCCCAAAAGACGTTGAAATGTCTGTTACGTGAGACAGGCTAAAAATAACACAGCGACAATCCAGATAAGACAACAAAGTGAAATCTCACCTGTTCATCTTATCTGTGTGAAGCTCTTATCTTTTCAGAAATGATCACCTCTGCTGTGTTTCTTCCTCCAAAGCTTTATTTTTATCATCTCATGCAATCATATTACAAAAAAATGTGGTGCTCTTTTCAGCTCAGGGCTCAACTCGACCACAAATTGTTCATCAATGTCTGTCAAGAGCTTTCTGAGAGGCATCAGCGTTCTCTGGTGCCAGCCGAGCTAACGAAGGTCGGAATCAATATTTGCGTGGAGTGTCCGGATTGAAGACGGGCATGACAGAGACGCCCAGGAGGGATAAAACAACTGAGAGGTAGGAACCCGCAGACGGGAACAAATGATCCAGCCTGTCATTCTGACTTATTGACTGCTCTGTTCAGACTTACTGATGCAAGAGAAACCTGCTGAAAAGTACACTGTGTTTTAATGACCTTTCCAGCCATCACTTCCACATGGGCTGCAGACAGCTAGCCTGGAACATTTGGCATTTTCAACAGCTGCACGTGGTTTGGTAAACAAAAGGTATCTTCTAGTTCCTTACGGTAATAAGTGAACGCAATGACATTAGAACTGCTTGGTGAGGAATCTAATTGCTTTGGTGATTATAAAGCAACACTAAAGCATTTGTGACCCTTAAAAAAATTTGCTTTTTGCCCGCGGTGGAGCACTTCATCCGCTGAACTAACTGAGATTATGGGAGTAGAATTATGTTTAGTCAAACAATATGAACGAATAGATCAAACCAGTTTTATGTCAGTGACTTGTTGTGGTGGTAAAATATTATTAAAATTCATTGCCACAATAATGAATTTTGTTTTTGTGTTTTAAAATGGCACAAAAAGAACAGGAGCCTTCATTGTTCCACATAGAAATGCCTAACCAATGGCAACAAAGGATGCATGAAGAAATCTGCAAGGTAGAAAATATCATTTATCACCACTGTTTATAGAAATAAATGCTGTTCAAAGTATGGTGACATTTAGTGAAGGATTTTATATGGTGTTATGATTGAGAATCAGTGATCCGATGTTCAGTGGTCCAAAAGCCTGGTGGTAGAAACCTTCCTTCAGTGTTCTGCTCATGCTCGGATGCTTCAATAATGTTTGCTTGATGACAGTGCCTAATATTATGCCACATTATTCGATACATTATCTCAAGTGTGAATGCATTCGTTTGTCACCCTACTTATGTACGTCACTATGAGGTGTTAATGCCTTAAATGGTGAGCATCATTTGAGAGGCAGATTCATATTTTAATAAACCTGTGTTTGTATTACATGGTTTGGTCAAGATGGGTGAAGAATAGAAATGTTTGATTATTAATGTTAAAGAAAAAGATTAAACATACCACCTTAGTATTTGCTCTAAATGGTAAATGGACTGAACTTATATAGCGCTTTTCCACTCATTTTGACCACTCAAAGCGCTTTACACTGGAGTCACATTCACCCATTCGCACACACATTCATACACCGATACACAGATCGGTAGGCAATTTGGGGTTAAGTGCCTTGCCCAGAGGCACATCAACATGTGTCAGGAGGGAGCTGGAATCAAACCTACAACCTTCTGATTGCAAGAGGACAACTCTGCCACACAACCACAGTCGCCCTCTACTGTTTGCTCATCTAACCTGCCAAATGTGCATCATAACTAATTGTGTTATGTTTCAAAAAATGCTCATTGGTTGTACAACAGGTTTATATTACAGTGGAGGATCCAGACTTACAAAATTAATTTACTGAATAAAGATAGTAAACATACTAAAATTCCAGTATGTTTACGACGCATGAAGATAGTATATTTATCCATATTTTACAAGCAAAAGAAACCAGTGAAGGCAAAATTTAATTCAGAGGTGATTTGATGAGGCCAACATTTAAATGCAAGAGCTCGATCTTCTTGTACATCATATTTTATTATGATGTACAAAAGCATGATTTTCAAATGTCATACTTTTGCTGAGATATTTGCAAGTCAAACAAGGAAAACATAAAAAAAAAAGAAAACATAAATATAAAGATGTGGAGACAAGTGACACAGCCACTTTCCTATTTACCTTAGAAGCAACATCCTTCAGAGCACCAAGGTTCTGTTTTCCTCTGGGACTACTTATGAAAGCATAACAGCTTTTGTATCCTTGAAAATGAGCTGATCCCAGCAGGAGACAACAAAAATAATGTGAATCTTTATGTCAACTTCCTGGCCACAATGTCCTTAAAGAAAAAATGAAGCTCGAGTCCATCACACCAGTATAAATCTGCTGTAACAATAGAATAGAAACATATTTGTAAGCTCAACAAATGCAGAAAAATAATTTTGTTTCTTTTAGTTTGAATGCTTATAGGTGTGTAATAAATTAAGGTTCATGGAATTTGAGCGTACACAATTCAAAGGAGGTGAATCTCATGATCATATTGATCACCATGATTATGTAGATCAGTTATTTTTATGTTCAACTTTTGAGCACCGTGAAATCACTCAACACGTAAAATACAAGAACAAGCTGCAAACATGGGACAAAACGGTAATGGTTTTATTATTTTTCATGATTATTTTAAAGAATCTTCCAAATAAAAGAAGGTTCTTTAAGAAGCTAGAATGCACAACAATATTGAAAGGAAACAAAGAAAATGTCAAAAGCCTTTTGAAATTAATGTCTTACATTTGGCTTTCAACAAAACCAGCACAGAAATGATGAGAACCTTGTAGGGAGGCTATTCCAGGCTGTTGGGCTGGCCAGTTTTAGAAACCCAGCAAGCAACCGTTTGTTTCATGGGAGCGATATGTAAAGGGAGTATTTTGCACTTGGAGACTTAGCAGAATGGAGGGGTACTTAATGTATGAGCCAGCCCACTTCCTGACAGGGGCCACCTGTTAGTGCTCATGACTCAAACACCAGGGGAAAAGACGAGGCAAGGAAAGAAAAAAATGGAACCATGGAGCATCTTTTAGAGACAGAATGTAGGTCAAGAAAGCAGGTTTGTCGCGAGAGAACTTTCCAAATCAGTTTGTCTACACATGGTTACCAACTTTTCTCTTCTGAAAGGTGTCTTCAGTCATCCGTTTTTCACAAGCTTTTGACATGGAGGTAAATATCTTTTTTTATGACACATTCTGCAAGTTTTATGCCAGAAGATGCAGAAAAAAAAGTGAAACATTCCTTAATCTGTTCTTATAACTGCAGCAGAAACATCCATTTTCAGCCACAGAAAGAAAGAACATTTTATCCATTAGCAGCAGAATGAAGAAAAACGCAAGCGAGGAGGCGGGGGAAAAATACACCAACTCAATCTGTCACTTGAGCTTTGATGGCTTGGCTTCCAGAGTGTCATCCTGAGTGCTCAGGTGCTGCCCTCTTTCCCAGCTGGGCAGTAAAATAAATGAAGGGTCATTTAGACAGCTGAATGAAGCCACAGAGAAGCCCAGCAACAAATGGGTGCTCTAATAGAATTATATTCGGCTGATGTCAGCACAGCCTTTATGTTATTTTTATGAGTCAGCAGCTGCAAGGCCACACTTCTGAAGAACAGGTTTTTGTTAATATGGGCCAGCTAGAGATTTCCCCAGGTGCCGATTGATGAGAGGAGCCACAAGGTACAAAGAAAAAATAAATAAATAAAATCGACCAGCAGCACTACGTGTGCCTGTTATGATCCAGCTAACGATGGCTGTTCTATAGACTAATCAAAACATGATGTTAGTCTCCAGTTGTGGTTTTTACATACTTATTATATTCTGTTTTTTTAAGTAAAGGTGACACTTGTGTATCGTTTGGTTTTAGTTGAACTTGAGACTGACTGAATTAAAGAGCAGTTTTATTACATGCCTAGGATTATTTTTTCCTTTCGGGGTCATAACAGTTAGCAGGGAAATTCAGTTCAATAATCTTCAAGCTCCTCAGCTATATCAATTTGTGTTGGTTAATGTCCACTTGAAAATAAAATCTAACAACTTGCTGTCAGAAATGGTGTATTTACCAAATGGATTCCACATGGGTATAAATTCTATGGGTCCAAATGCCACTATTCTGTGATATTCTGTTCACTGAAGATTTGTTAGTGAACATAAATGCACAAGTAGCACACCAAGAACACACCAGACACATCAGGATTTAAATTTCGGACAAATTTAAAGCAGGAGTAGGTTATAAAATAATAGTCAAAATGTTAAAAAGGTAATGAACTATGTTTAATTCATCTTCTGAGGAGGAAAAAAGAAGGACAGAGCAGCAAAACTATAAAAAAAAATAAAAATCCATGTAAATGGAATGGTTGGGGAGGAAAGCATTAACCAGAGAAGCCATCAAGAGGTCTATGAAATTCCTACTGCTATATATCGCAATGCTATTCAAGTGTCAGGATTGTTGATATGCTAAAAGAAAACCATATAAGAATCATCATCAACAGCTTTCCACAGGCCATGGAGGGGACAAAGCAACAAACATGTAGAAAAATGTGCCCCGGTCTGATGACGGGGGAGAGGAAAGCAAAACAGTGTATGTAGTAGAAACTATCATCCTAAAAGCACCAACACCACCACGAGGAATGGTGAAGAGAAGAAAATTGGTTGCAGTTGATGGCAAGATTAATGGTTGTAGGTACGGGGCAATTCTGGAAGAAAATATGTTGCAGGCTGCAAAAGACTTGAAAGGTTCCCCATCCATAAACCAAGAACCATAATCATACAGAAATATCTACGGGTTCTCTCCATCCAATCTGACTCACTGAGCAGTTTTTAGATAAACGTTGAAACAAATTTCAGTCGCTGAATATGCAGAGCTTGTACAGAGCGTCAAAAACACATCCTTCCACAATTTTACCGTATATCATTTTTATAATCCTACTATTGTGCTTACAGTTTCTGGCAAAAATGTGGAAAAAATTTTATATAAAAAGTGCAGCGAGCTTAATGAAAACAACTAACACAAAGTAAAAGAGCATTATTTAATTAGTTTTATATTGAATGACTATAACCTCATGTTGAGTAATGTTTCAGTTTGAATAGTCAGTCAGTAGGTGTTCAAAATACATAAATAAATAATAAAAAAAAGAGAGCTTGCATGCATATTTTCCAATTTAATTACAGAAAATGAACAATATTTATTACATTTCTAAATGAGTGAGTGGGTGAGTTAGCCATTGGAAAATATTCAAATCCAGAGGCTGTGGTGGAAGCCAAGGAGTGGAATATTATTTTATTTATTTTTCATATAAATGCTTTTCCTTGAAACAGGAGTGTTTTAAGGAACCATAACATTTTAAAAATATATATGTAAGCTTGTTTTGTACAAAAATAGTGATATTATGTGGATTACTGTAGATATTTTCAAGTCTGTGTTTAAAAAGAAACTAATAGCTTACTTGAAGCCGGCCCTAAGAAACTCGTCTGGATTCAGAATCTGAGGGGTGACTTGACTGCAACTTAGTGTTTGTGTTTAGCAAATAAAAGAAGTACATTTGTAGGACTGAGATATGAATTGAGACGCAAAATGCCAGCTCTGCAGGATGAGAGGCGATGCTGCTGGAGAAGTTAAGAACAAGACAAGGATTCTTACAAGTGCTTATTTAGAAGATGATTCACAAAATGACGAGATGCGAGAGAGGGAGGTTAGGGGGGTTAATAACATGTTATTAATGTCCATCACTGTGTCCATAAACACAGTAGGGGAGAAGTGGAAAACAGAGGTTGGGTCTGGACTCTGATCTTGTCTCTGTCAATCAGAACCTCAACTTGGCGAGGAGAGCAGCATAACTAAAAGGGGTTGAAAATGAATTACCGCCGACATCGATGTGCATGAAGGACAATCTGGGCTGTTGGCAGAGAGAGCGTGTTGTTTTGGTGGCCACACTCAAAAAATGCCTTTGTGGAACTGAATAACGATTGTATACTTTCTAGAATTTAATTATGACAAAAGAATGGATTTTCCTTGGCTATTGTGTGTTTATAATTGAATAATTTAAATCTGTCATACAAATATGTATCAGGAAGTTCACAATTATCAATTTTTTCTACATTCTCTGAACTTCTATTTTGACATAAAAAATATTAATATGCTTATACACTTTAAGACTTTTTGAAAATATATTTTTAATGTTATTACCAGTCTTCTTCTATGAGTACCTTTGTAGTACGGTGATTTATAGTTAGACTAGAGCTAGTGAAGGACAAAATATTTAAACTTAAATTGAAAAATGACCTTAATCAGAGTATTTAAGTACCTGAAAATGTGAACATAATACTCTCCTGTTAACCAGGCTCTGTCCAGGCAGCAGATTTAACTGAAAAACTGCTGAAAATGTGATGATACAGAAAATAATTGAGACAAAACAAAAAAAATAGCACGGACCAAAGATCATTTTGTATGTTTGTGATTATCATTGGAGTGAATGTTGTAATTTTTTTTCTTTTTTTGTAAATGCAAAAGACAACAGCGCAAATTTGATTTTCTTGTGTACGCTCTGCAAGCTACACATGCTAAAGGTGATGCATACATGATGAAAAAAAAATATGGATAGTGGACACATAATAACACACACATCCTTTTTTTTGTTGACTTTTCACTCCTCCAAACAGAACCTCATCTTAAATGCAACTCAGAGCTTTGGAGAGTCACTTTAAAACAAGGACTTTGCTGTCATGTCTAACTAATTTAGTAGTTTATTTAGTTCAGTGGCCATCCATGTTGAAAATGGATGGCCATCTCTCTATTTTAGTTGAGTAAAGCAAGACAACAGTTCATAAGCTGAAAGCAGTCAGTCAGTCATCAAGCCTCAGCTTAGCTCATTTGGCAAATTTATTCAGTTTGTCTGGTCTATAGAGTCAGAAACAATTACAATCAAATAACCAGCACTACATTTGCCAAGAGTTTATTCTAGATTTTTGCTTACCCCTTTGTGACTTTGAAATAATAGTAAATAAAAGCTACTCTATCATAATATTGAAATCTGCTTGCTGCAGAAGAGATAACTGACTTTTCTAATATAAAAGCAACATAGAGGTGCACTGATTGCAGTTTTCTGCTGACTACTGATCTCTTAAACAGCCAAACCTGCCGATTACGATTTTGGGCAATACCAATTTTGTGGGTCTGAAATGCTGCTCAATATAGCAGGAAAGTTGCTGAAGTGGCAGCAGTGGGTGACTGTTGTTAACTAAACATGCAGACATGACCTGGTGGGCCGGTCTGTCAGTCAGACTTTTCTCACAGATAAAGAAAAGAGGACACGGGTTGATTTTTAGATCTTTGCTGGGCTTCCCATGTAAAAGTCGGCCGATTACTAATCTCCCAAAATTAAGGAAAAATTCACCTATAAATTAGCTGGTCGATAAATTGGTGCATGGCTATTTGTGCATTTCATATTTTTACCTGTATAACATGTCAGTAAAACTGTTATGTTTACAGAATTCTGTAGTGGCTCTCTTCACCTGGAAATTGGATACCATGAATAATCTGTTATTAAGAGACAATACTGCATTCTTAAATGATGCTGAACAAAATAGTTGTCAAGAGGTTAGAGATATTCTGATATTTTTTCAATCCAGTATTTGAAGGCCATTGTGAGAAGGTTGGGTAGATGTACCAGCTATGCAGTCTGCCACATAGAGGTCGTGGACAGCAGCGGTACTCCAGAAACAAACTCCTGCACTGTGGTCGGCTTCTACCTGGAAGCATCTGTCTTGTTCAAATTCTGCTCTACACAGAAAGGCCAGTCGAGCGGCAACAGAGTCGGTGATCCGCAATTTATTCCACATCGACCGGTTTCCATGTCAGTGGAAAGACGCAACACTTTTCTGCAGAGTTTCCCTTTTTGGATTTTGTTTTCTTTTCTTGAAGTTTTATTTTTGAACTAAAATCGGTGGTATTGTAAATCCCAGATGGACTAGATTATGCTGGTTAATTGTTTTTCATTCGATTACTTTTTTATTCCTTCTTTTGTCAATATTTGTTGGCTGTATATCTTTCAATGGCAATTGCAAAATGGCAATGTCAAAAATTGTAGTAAGAGTGAAGGTTTTCTTACCTAATTGGATAGATTGTATGCTTTAGTACAATTTTTAAACTTGCATTGTGTGGTAATGATACTTTAATACCTTTTTAATTTATTTGAATGAACTGAATTGAATAATTAATTTGATATGGAAGCAGAGCTTTTTCTTTCTGTTTTTGTGTGTCATTTCATTTAATTTGGCACTTTATTTGATTCTGCTGCTTGGCAAAAATGTCGATATTTGTGTCATCATTAAGCAGTAAAAGCCGTGATAGGTAACACAGAATCAACAGTGATTTTCAGTACAGGATCCCATGAGGATTTCAGGCGAGGTTTTTGACAGTGCATACATTTTAACAACATCTCTCATTTTTTTCCTTTTAAAGTACTTACTAGAAGTGAGAACATGCTCATCCAAGTGATGCATAATTTAAAAGATGAAAGATTAACTCCCTGGAGTCGGTTTTCATGCCCTTCAGTGGGCGGGTTTACAGTGTAGCTCTCTGAAGAAATGAAGTCACAAACATTGTTCTAATACCTGAAAAGAAGCAACAAAGAATTAAAAATACTGACATGAATCTGAAGCTGCACTATTTGTGCTGCAGTGTTCTCATCACAATGCTTTTTGTAAGCTATATTTAGTCCCATTACTATTCTTTGCTTTATATAACATGCAAGAAAAGCATTAAGTGCTCAAGTTGCAAAGATAAACAACTTGAGCATGTTTACCTGCCAAACCTTTCAGTTCAGGGTTGATTTCCATATAAGGTCCACCAGCTGCTCAACACAGGAATAAACTGATCCAATCTCACCCAGAGATAGATGGATATGAACAGGAAGTGAAAATATTACTTGTCTTCTTGCAGGGTGAGCTATGAAATATGTCATCCCAAATAACTCTGTCCAGCATTCACCTGGTAGATATGATTTATTAGGCCCATATGGTAACAGCTGCATGATCAAAAAAAAAAAAAAAAAAAAAATCATTTGATTGTCAATGCTTGAACAAAATGTCCCCTTGTGGATTACAAATTGAAGAATGGTCGATATGAAATTTTCTGCTGCAGATGGTTTCATATCATACTTGAAAATGTTGTGTTCAGAAGGACCTAAAGTACAAAGGTAGATAATGACCAGCGATTTTTGCCAGAAAGCTAAAAAAAAAACAAAAAACTTTTATTTTCTACAAAGAACATTTGTCCAGCTGTGACCATTTATTTAGTGTAAATAAATTGCAGTTTAGTGTAAGCTATTTATTTACACTAAATAGCTTTTTATTCTGCCACTAACTTCCATTAAGACCTCTGCAACGCTTTTGGATCCGACTGGGCCTGGTTCTTGCCGTCTGCGCCTGCCCCTTCTCATGAGTGGAACGGCATTCCTAACACACAATCCAGGTGGCCACATAATCAGAGGCACCTCCCACAATGGAGGACCTTAATTGACAAACAATTTACCTCATTTCCACACAACAGGACCATCACAATTTTACATATTTGCAATTTTGACTACAATGCAATAAATATGTGCTGTGACTAACTGAATCTTGGCTTCAGCTTTTTCCTCCTTCCAATCCACCTCTGCAGAATGAACCTATTCCAATAAATTGCTTTTCAGGAGGATGAATAGTACAGTGTACAAAACAACCATACAAAATTGCTTGCTTGTGGAATAGTGATCTGTGATTAATAACTCTGAGTCCTAGTCTTGCTCAAAGTGCTTGTCAGATCAAATATGCACCACTCACATTTTCCCTCTTTACATGGCTCAAGCATTTTGTTTGGCAAGCATATGAAGGAAGACCCATTAAATAAGACTGCTAGTGTAACTCCATTAGGCTGCTTGGTGCATACATCACCATAAATTTAATGGCAACAAGCTGCACTAGTGGGAAGTCTGCAGCAGTTAAGAATAGTCAACATTGTGGCATGTTAATTAGAACGTGCAATGATCTGAAACTCTTCACAGCTTTATGATTGCTTTAAATAACACTCATAAGAATGCAGGACTTGAGTTGGTGGTTTTTTCAATAATATTTTAGGCATTTTACATTTGAAAATATTTTTATGGCTGGCGTTTTCTGATGCATGACTGCATTTAACGAATTGCGGGCAGCTTTGGCATCAATCCAACAAATTTCAACTTTTGTGTTTTTCTTAAAGGCAAAGCACATTTATGTTGTATAACCTGACCAAATACAAAGCTGAAATAGGTAGAACAAAATAAAAGAAACCAACTGCAAACTCTGAAGAAAACACAGTTATTTGGCCAATGCTTATCTGTACGATGGTCTGAGAGAAAAGTTGGGTGTTTGAAAGATGTACAGTTTTTTAGCTCATCTCTGTAGTGTTTTCTGCCCATAAACAGAGGACAAAATATCTCACTCTGATCTATCAGTTTTGATGGTTTGATACCTCAGACAACTTTTTTTATGCTTAAAGCAGCAAAGCTGAATGCGAAACAGTCAAGGTTAAAACTAGAGGCAAAAGTTACTGGTGTCTGGTCCCCACAAGAAAGCAAAACTTTATGTATGAGCACAACAGCTAAATTGCATCTCTGTTGCCCTCATACACACACACCGCCATGCACACACACCTCCACACAAAAAAATAAGCAACTCAGCCTCCAACCTCACTTTAGAGGAAAAATCCCTGCATTAAATACAGTTAAACAACGTCAGCATGAGCAGCTCTCACCTCAGGTTTGTCATAAAACACAACATTGTTCAGTTAAATTATAAAATAACTGGGATTAACTGTATTATGTTGCACAACCAAGTTCAAAATCACTCCAAAAATAAATGAAATGCATTATGTCTGAAAACAAGAGATAAAGTTAAAAAAAGAAAAAAAAAAGCCACACATTATGCCCTAAATAAATAAACTGAAATCAGATTTTGGTAAAGAGGATGTTGTACATCATGACCAGAAATCTCTACTTATGTGTTAAGGAGATTGTTCTAGAACAATCCCATAATCTTAACAGAGAGTCTTCCCAATCTTTTCAAACCAGCCACATGTGAATAATATCCTTCCAAAGGCTCTGCCATCAACTTCAAACTCTGAAATGCTAAAAAAGGCCAGCAGAGTCTGAGATGTTTTTTCTGCCACCTTTCTGAGTTGTTCCTGACCTTACCCTTAGGTTACATTTAACAACTGGGAATGCCTTAAATGTCTCGACATTTGAGAACATTTTCTTTCTATCTGTGAAATAAAATATATATAACTTAAACTTGTGATACTGTGTACTGAATTTATTTTTTATCATGTTATATACAGCTCTGAAAAAAATAAGAGCCCACTGAACTGAACCCCATTGAAAACCTCATTGTTATTCCACCAAATGTTGATTTCTGAACTTTTTCCGAGTTAAAAAATGTGTATTGTGGTTTCTAAATGAATATGAACTTGTTTTCTTTGCATTATTTGAGCTCTGAAATGCATCATTGTGTTATTTTGACCATTTCTCATTTTCTGCAAATAAAAAAATTTTGCTTGTAATTTCAGAGACATGTTGTCTCTGTAGCTCATAGAATAAAAGAACCATGTTCATTTTACTTAAACATATACATGTGAAAAGTAAAAACCGTGAAACTGATCATATTAAGTGGCCTCTTAACTTTTTCAGCGGTGCATAGGCCAGAAATAGTTGTGATCTAGAGCAGGTGTTAACAGCTACACTCCAATGTATAATCTCATCACATTTACTGTTCTCTACCAGTCAGGACACAGTGCCCTCATTCTGCTGCTTGAGCCTGCCAACAGCCTCTCAGGGGGAATGGTGATGTTAGGGGCTTTCTGCACAGAGATGACCAGAGCCTTTTCATGGGTTACCATCTCGCAACGCACGTGACTCTCCACTGGTGTAACACAATCTTTTCTCTGAATAATACATTCCACACAGTTCATTTGCTGGGGAGATATTTGTTGCCATCGAAAGCATGACGGTTACCTGAAGTTTTGCAGCAAAGTAGTGATTGAAGTTTAATTCTTTACAGTCTGGAAAAATTCAGTTCAGCATAAATGAATGCATTTCTGTCATTGCTCTTATTATTAGATGTATTATCCTCATCAACAGTCAAGTCATGCATGTTTTACTGTTACTGCTGGTGCTATATTGTGGGTTTACACAAGGTTAAACAGTTTGTCTTCCAAATAAACTGTTTACTTTCCAGTGTCTCCTGCGGTGTTTATGGCAAATCTCAAATTAGACGTCTTACACCTTTCTTTTAATAATTGGCTTCTTCTTGCCACCCTTTCATAAATGCCATGTTTTAAAGTACGCTACTAATTGTAATCATGTTAAAAGATTCTTTCACCTGAGTATTGGAGCTCAATGTTGCCCTTGGTCTTCATGAGGCTGTTTGTTAATCAATATTCTTAAACAATCCTCCCAGACCTCCAGAGAACAGATGCAAGTGTACTGACATTAAAATGGTATACACTCATTTTCTAATCAAGCTTTCAGAAGCCTGTCTTTAGTATTGAATTTTATTTAGGGATGCTTATTGTGAGTTGTTTACAGATGAACTGAACACTTTCCAGGTCAGCATTTGTGATAAAAAATAACTGCAAACCAGTGAAATTTTTACTTCCATTAACAAACAAACAAACAAACAAACAAACAAACAAACAAACAAACATGTTTTTGGAGCATCTTCAGATTCGGCCCATGACAACCTAAACTTTAAATAATCATGGTCATTCTTCCTTATTTTTATTTTGCTAGCCAGATTCTGTCTTATTACTCATTACAGCTTTAAAACTTTATCAATTTAGTCTCTGGGGTAGGCTTGTTGAAATTGGCTAAATGTTAGTTACTTTTTCTTTATTTATTTATTTTTCTTACAAAAAGAGCTCTGGCGCCCCCCATGGAGCCACGCCCTACTTTAAACAGCCCTGTCCTAAAAGATCGCTAAAATCAAAATGCATAAGGTGAATATGTGTGCATTAGTATGCTGGTTTTAGCTTTTTGTTGAAAACATTTCTTTGCCTGTAAGCACAGACTCAGATTGCCTCCAGCATGCCCAGAGACTCTGCAGGTTGTCTTGCCCTGTGTGATTTCGGTGTGCCTGTCCAGAGGCTATTCATTCTCTTTTCTCATCCTAATTTTGATGGGCACATAGTAATAGGCCTTTCTCTGAAGAGATTGGAGGTATCTAATCTCTTCATCTTGAAAATTTTCAAGATGGCGGCGCGTGAACAACGCGAGGCTCAGTGTCTCTCCAGGACCTGCTATTTAGTGGTTTTTTACCTATTTCTCATCGGACTTTTTTTCAAGAACTGCACCGCATTGCAGTGCTACAGCAGACAAGAACTTTTGGACCTTTGGAGCTACAATCCTGACACTTTTATCGCCGATCTCAGACTTATCCCAGAGATCTCCAGAACACCGGAGGCGACCCATTTCTCTCGACTGGGCGGAAGTGCACGTAGGCGGAGACGAGAACGTAAACAAAGGCGGGGTAAGCGTGGAGGGGGTGCGAGCTAAGCTAAAGCTAACACCACACCGGCTCCCTTTACCGAGCATTTTCCTCGCCAATGTCCGTTCTCTGGCCAATAAAATGGACGAGTTACGTCTGTCCATCACTAGTGACAGACGGATTATGGACTCAAATGTCATGGTTTTCACCGAAACATGGCTAAACAACAGCTGCCCGGACAATGCTATCCAGTTAACTGGACGCCATACACACCGAGCCGACAGGATAGCAGATGACTCCGGTAAGACCAGAGGCGGAGGTCTGTGCATTTATATCAACAAAGCTTGGTGCACAGACTCTGCTATTACCGAGAGTCACTGCTCACAGAATGTGGAGTTTTTAATGATCAAATGCAGACCTTATTACCTCCCAAGGGAATTCACTTCATTATCCTCACTGCTCACAGAATGTGGAGTTTTTAATGACTGCTGTGTACACCCCCCGGATGCTAATGCCAAGCTAGCCATGAAAGAACTCTATGCGGCCATTAGCAAACACCAAACTAAACACCCCGAGGCTGCTTTTATTGTTGCGGGTGACTTCAACCACTCCAACTTGAAGACAGTCCTCCCCAGATTCCACCAACACGTCTCCTGCCACACCAGAGGAGACAAGACCCTGGACCATGTCTACTCCAATCTGGCTGGAGCTTACAAGGCGACACCCCTCCCCCACATTGGACAATCAGACCATCTCTCCTTGTTCCTCACACCGCGGTACTCACCACTCATCCAACGTGTGAAACCCACTGTGAGGACAGTAAAGGTGTGGCCAGAGGGCTCAGGCGCTGTGCTCCAGGACCAGTTCAGGAATACAGATTGGAATACTTTCCACCACACAGACTTGGATCAGTACGCCTCATCTGTACTGGACCACATCTCCACCACCATAGACTGTGTCACCATCCACAAACGCATCACCATGTACCCCCAACCAGAAGCCCTGGATGAACCGAGACGTTCGTCTCCTGCTGAAGGCCCGTAACATCGCCTTCAGGACAGGGGATGCACAGACCTACAGTGCAGCCAGGGCTGAGCTGAAGAGGGGAATCAAGAAGGCCAAACACCACTACAAAAGTAAGGTGGAGGATCACTTCTCCAACTCCAACCCCCGACGCATGTGGCAAGGCCTTCAGATTCTCACAGATTACAAGAACTCCAACACCTCCACTGCCTCCGCTGATGTCTCCTTCCTCAACGAGCTTAACAACTTCTATGCTCGTTTTGAGAGAGGGAACACTACAACCGCAACTAAGACAGCCACCACCCCAGATCAACAGCCACTGACTCTCCTCTCTTCTGATGTAGAAGCGGCCCTGAGCAGGATTAAATCCAACAAGGCTGCGGGTCCTGATGGCATACCTGGTCGTGTCCTCAGAGCGTGCTCTGGGGAGCTGGCAGGAGTGCTGACGGACATTTTCAACCTGTCCCTGGCCCGCGCCGTGGTACCGACCTGCTTCAAGTCTACCTCCATCGTCCCAATTCCTAAGAATTCCAACCCGACCAGACTCAATGACTATCGTCCGGTAGCCCTCACTCCCATCATCACCAAGTGCTTGGAGCGGCTGGTCCTAGCACACCTCAGATCCTGTCTACCCCCCACACTGGATCCCCACCAATTTGCATACAGGCAGAATAGGAGCACAGAGGATGCAGTCTCCATAGCACTGCACTCTGTTCTTTCTCACCTCGACAACAAGAACACTTATGCCAGAATGCTGTTCTTAGACTTTAGTTCAGCATTTAACACTGTCATTCCATCACAACTCATTACCAAACTCACAGACCTCGGCATCAGTTCACTCATGTGCAACTGGTTGCTCGACTTCCTGACCAGTCGACCCCAACACGTCCGGCTGGACAATCACTTCTCATCCACCATCATCATAAACACCGAGTGCCACAAGGCTGTGTGATGAGTCCCTTCCCTCTACTCTCTCTTCACCCACGATTGCAGACCTGTCCATGGCTCTAATGCCATCATCAAGTTTGCCGATGACATCACGGTGATCGGCCTCATCAGAGACAACGATGAGGCCGCCTACAGGGGAGGAGGTGGACTGTCTGGCTGAGTGGTGCGACAAGAACTACCTGCAGCTGAACACCGAGAAGACCAAGGAGCTCATCGTGGACTTCAGGAGGAACGCTGACCTCCACCCACCCATCCACATCAAGGGAATAGCGGTGGAGCGTGTGAACAGCTTTAAGTTCCTGGGAGTCCACATCTCCGAGGACCTGACCTGGACGACCAACTGCTCCAAACTCATCAAGAAGGCGCACCAGCGCCTCTTCTTCATGAGGACCTTGAGGAAGAACCACCTGTCCTCAGAGATCCTCACCAACTTTTACCGCTGCACCATTGAGAGCATCCTCACCAACTGCATCACAGTTTGGTACGGGAACTGCTCTGTCTCCGACCGGAAGGCGCTGCAAAGGGTGGTGAAAACTGCCCAGCACATCGCCGGGGCATCGCTTCCTGCCATCAATGACATCTACAGGAAGCGGTGTCTGAAAAAGGGCCGGCAAAATCACCAAGGACTTGACTCACCCTGCACACACCCTCTTCTCTCTCCTGCCCTCTGGGAGGCGTTACAGAAGCCTACGGACCAGAACCACCAGGCACCGGAACAGCTTCTTCCCCCACAGCTGTCACGCTCCTGAACGCCTCCTGACACAAACTATAAGGACTGTCCCCCCCATCCCTGGACTGTTCCCCTCACACACATACACATACAATCTTTATATAATCTGTAAATCTAATTTCCCATTATTTATCCTGTATTATAAAACAACTAATATATATACAATCCATTCTTCATATTCCTGTATATTCTGCATAATCTGTGTAATTTGTATAGTATGTACATAAGCTCTCATCTATATTTATATTGTACAAAACATTTTATTTATAGCATATCAATATTATTCTGTTTATATCTTCATACACCTGTTTATAAATATTTATATCATGTATAGCACTTCTGGATAGATGCAAACTACATTTCGTTGCTTTGTACATGTGACATTGCAATGACAATAAAGTTGAATTCTATTCTAATTCTATTCAATGCAAATATATATATATATATATATATATATATATATATATATATATATATATAAAATAAATAATGTTATATTGTGCCTTTCAAATGAGCAACATGTTCCCAACAGCTGGCATTTATTTATTTTTCTCCTTAGATCATGAGCCTATAAACACACAAGCGTTCAGCAGACTGACACTTAATGTGATTGCAATGGCAAATCCACAGCTGAATAAAGACAATAGGAAGACTCTAACCTTATTTTCTCCAAAATGTCATGGTGAAATTTTACAGTCTGCTGTGCCAATTGTTCCAAAACCTTTAGATGAGCCTTTAATATTGACAAACGGGAGTTTAATCTTCTCTCCTGGTGAAAAGCATCACTGCTGCCCCATGTTTCACCCCTCCTCTAAGTGAACTCTTTTTTTTTTTTTTTAAATTGAAGAAAGACTCTTAACAGATCCTCCGCTAAGAGCTGAAATAAAATATGTTAAAAAATTCAGAAAGTTATTACAACTCTAACTCTTCTTGACAATTCTTGTGTCTTGTAGGCATAAATTTTCATTTCCTTTTATTCTCAATTACTGAAATGGTCTGAGCTCAGAGACTAAAATATGCTGTACTTTCCAGTAGTAAAACTTTCATCTGGGTTTGAGCAATAGTTTTTTTTTCTCCATTCAAAGCATATTCACATTAAGGAGTAAAAAAACCTGAACAGTTGAGTTCCTTTTTTGGTTAGCAGGAAACACTTCATATAATCAGGTCATCATATCAGGCTTAGTTCAGTTTCTTTCAGTTAAAGGGGAAAAGGTTTTTATGTAATAATGTTAGTCCCTCATCAAAAACATACCTGGAGTGTTTTTGAGTGTAGCTTTGATTCTTTTATGGATGTTTGATAAATCCTTTAATCTCTTGTGGCAGCCATTTGGAGGTGGATTAACACTTGATCTCACCAAGCGGCACCTTTTCCATACAGTTTCTTCTTGAAGCTGCAGCCTCCAAGCCAAACTTCTGCCTCACTGTTTCCCCTCCCATGTGACTCAGCTCTTTCAGCAATTAGCAAACACCTGGTGGAACGGTGCACCTGCTGAGCTCATTTACCAACTACTTCTCAGTGGTAGTGACTTCTGTCAGTGGCTTAATGAAGGAACAATGTTGTTATGACACTCCTGAAGTGTCAGGAAGAGCAAGAGCTTCTTTAAGAAGCACAGGCCCTGTTTGCAAAGTCAAGTCTCTTTTAAATCATTTTTCATAAACAGCATAGAGTGTTTTCTTTAACAGCTGAAGGCAGCACATTAACTTGATTGTGCTATGAAAGGGAACCAAGTGCCTGGCCATTGGCAATAAACCACACCACAGAAACATTATGCTTCAGCAAGAAATAACCATCATCAATATTTAAATGTAACATGTAGTTTGCTTGTAAGAAAATATCTCTTGATGATTGCCTCAGTGACCTAATGACATTTTGACACAATGCTACTTGAAATGCTATTGGCTGGGGTTTGGAAAGCAACCAGTCCTGGAATGATATTAGTTTTTCCTGGTGATAGGGAACAAAAATAAAGAAGTGCATGGACGCTAGTCTCAGCGGTTGTTCCAAGACTTTTTCCACTCTTGAGCATACTACATTTCGTTGCTTGTACATGTGACAGTGCAATGACAATAAAGTTGAATTCTATTCTATTCTATTCAATAGTTCAATATTTACTTAATGAACTATTAAATTAGGCAACTATAAGAACTTTTACCATTACTGGTACAAAAAAGATCCTTTCTATCTACTGTGGTTCCCAAGTATCTATTTTGTCATGAGGACTATTTTTATGGTTTAGAGAAAAAATGATGCAGATCTGAAAAGACCAGTCTGACTGCAAAGAATAGGTGTGGCATCATTTCTTTGTGTGGGTGTTTCACTACTGGAGGAACTAGTGCATTTCAAAAAACTGGTAGCTTCATAAAGAAATGACCTTTTGAAGGATGACCCTGGAAACTTTATAACTATGAAATTAGTTATAAAGTGAATTAAATACTCAAAACGTGGGAATGGCCATCACAAAGCCTCTGTGTCTCTTATTAAAGCAAACATACAAACAAACAAAAAATGAAACATTTCAAAATTATCACTTTTTTTTTTTTTTTTTTACCTGGACAGATCCCATTACCAGCCCTGGGAAAGAACCTGTTTTCGTATCATTCTGGGGAATTCAAGTCTTTTCTCCCTCGTTCCATTCTGACCAGCAGCTTGTCAAAATGAATACTGAAGAGCATTTTACACGCCACTGCCCAAAACAGTCAGCTCCTCAGCTGTCTCCCCTGAAGTCTAACTGGCCCTACAAAGACTGAGAGCTGCATATGGTGGACTTGATGGCGACAGATGCATCTGTGAAGCATGTACAGTATGCTTCACAGAGCTAAATGAGCTGGCAATAGATGGCAGAAAGCTTGTGTGCAAGGAGCAGTGACTTTAACGATTTAACAGAGACTGCAAGCTTCAATAAGGGAAGAAACTGTGCCTGCACTTATGAGTGAGGAACTGTTCAGTCTCAGCATGCGAATATTACTTCTCATGCTGCAATGACTGGGAAAAACGGTGATATGAGAAATCACGCTGTTCATGGTCTCCTCAAATGTGATACGTTACCATTTGATTTTCAGGTACGACACCAACTGTGTCTAACCTAACATTTGGGTTCCATTGGTTTTAACTGATTACATGCCGAGCATTGCATTGCAAACACAGCAAGCCAAAAGCAATAAAACGGCTTCGCTTCACAGGTGTCCTTTAAGGACTTAATGATCTTACTAGAGTCTGGTGCAACAGTTTGTCTTCTGTTTCACATTTTGTTCCAGTGCAAAGTCACTTTTCTCCACGAGTGTTTTCCGTCAAACACAATGTACCTTGTGATTTATAAATTCCTACAACGCTGAAGGTTTTGTTTAGATTCAGATCTGAATTAATTATTTCAGTTCTCTAACAGTTCCTGAAAGAACTGTCTATGATCCAATAAATTAGTGAAAAAATAAAAAAAACATGACCTAGTAGTTTGTGAAAAATTAATAATGGGAAAAATAAATACAAAGTCAGAGGCCTTTCTGGTTTTTTCCTCTTACATGTTCAAATGAAGTCAAGTAAAGCTTTCAGGATTTTCTTGACATTCACTCCTTTAGCAAAAGCCATAGTTTTCACTCAGAAGTTGATCTCAAAGAATAAAGTTATCAGTCAGGAGAAGGCTTGAAAGAAGAAATTCCTGAAATATAAAGAAATGCAGAATGAATGCTGCAAAGAATAAGGATGTCACTCAGCATTCATAGGAGGTCTGAATGCTGAAATCACAAGGCTTTTAAGCAATTTATTAGATTTTACAACCCAATTATTCTAGCTTTTATTCTTTCATTTAAACAGAATATTTTTGTTTGTATGGGAATTGTTTAAAAGCCAACATGAGTAAGCAGAATTTTGAACACTTGACTTACTTCAAAAGGTAAATGAGCTCTATTTATAAGTTTAGGAAAAAGCAATAACAAAAATTGTTTTTACATTGCAATAAGATGGCACCACACCCCACTTGTGTAGGAAACCAGTTATGTTTGTGATTGTTAGGTGGACATGCTGCCTTTAGAAACCATAAAGTCATATTAAGTTGAGTGATATTAGATTCTATTTGTATTTTTTGTGTTCTACTTTAATTTTCCTTTCAGCAAAAGAGGCAACTTGTTTTGTAATGTATTTCAGACTTTGAAAGGTTAACAACCACAGTTTCAAAATGACCTTTTTGCTGTGTGAAAGAAGCTAATTGTTTCATCTGTCTGTCACCGTCATTGACTCGTCTTATGATGTCAAACAATTTGATGTCTAGAGTGTGGTCTTGAATCGTTATTGCTTTGAATACAAAGCCTTATCCTATTATAACTGCAGACCAGACAAACTTGTATCTATAACTGTCTTTTTCAGTGACCAATTGATCTTCAAAGGTGGACAAAGATTAATATTTTAGTTTGTTCCTAATTTTTTCAGAAATGACTGACAAAAGGGCAGAAGAGCAAATTTTGAGAATTCAATTCCCTTTCAAATGCTACTAAAGCTTTTATGCCAATGTCTAAAAAGAGCCAGTAAAACAGTTCACAGGATGTTTCTATCTTCTCTTTCCTGGGCTTGATCTTTGACCATAAATCTCTCTGTAGAGAAATTAACATTTGCAGGTCTTTGTCCACAATTGGTGCTGGCCCTGGCTCCTCGCCTTGTCTCTACTGCTTCTTCATCCCAACTATCGGCATGGCTGATTGAATCTGTGACCTGGTCCTGTCCTCCAATCACACTATAACAATAACCTTCACTTTCTCCAATAAAGGGACAGACAGTTTGTTATCAAGTACAGCTTTGAATTTCACCACTGTATCTCTCCTCATTCTGAGTTCTTAGTAGTGAAGTCTGTACCTAATCTCCCTTTAGGAAGGCTATAATATGGCAACCTCTTGGTGTTTGGGTATTAACATCCTGGCTGCACCAGGAAAGACAGTGGGCTGGTTTTCTGTGGTTGTATATGCACAGATTAAAATCTAGGTCTTGCTAAACTAGAATCACACCGATTGGACTAATATATCAATGACGGAAATGTGAGCCAAAACTGATTTAAGTATGCTTGCATCAGACTGAACTATGTGTTTAAAAGCGTTGATGAACATTGTTAGCTATTAGTAAATTGTTGAAGGAGAAATCACTTTAGTGCTTACAGAACAAATCAAAGTCAAATCCAGTTTAGCTCAACGCCTACACCAGCAATCGCCCCATCTCTATGCATTTGTTGTCACAAGGAGAAGCGGTTTAAACTATCAACTGTAAAATGGGATATTCCTTCTTGAAGCCAGTACATTGTCAATTTTACACACTTCCTTTGGACATGAACACACTGACATCAATATACCACCTTGTTTTTACAAAAGAGGCTTCATTATACAAGATATGCTTATTGCTTGTTTCTACCCAAAATTTCATATGTCCTGTCATTTTAATGCCCTGAAAGATACAGCTCCATTACTTTGTATGGAGCTGAGTCTGAGCTGCACCATACTGAATATGAGATCCAGCTAAGCCAGGCAGTCACTGATTGTTTGGATGTGAATGTTGCAGTTTGTAGATGTCACATGCAGTGACAGTGTTTACAGTGAACAGGGAAAGCCCCTTTTTATGCAACCAATCAAAATGTAGAAAATCATCAAATCATTAGATGTGGGATGAAATGCTGTGAAGTCACAAAACAAAGTTTCCTTATATGTGTAGGAGCAATCAAGTTTCTCCGACACTGGCTGCACATTATTCAAAACAATAGAAAATCTTTTTTCAGAAAGTAACTAACAGATAAGTTATATTTTTATTTTTATATAGTGCTTCTATTTTTTAATTCTGCAGTGGGCAATGACTCAGGGTAGCATTAGAAATGCTGGGCATGAACGGAAATGCAACTCAAATATTGAAAAATTGACCTGAAATTTAATCTCAAGCAAACCTGAGACTCTGTGCAGTCTGCAGAGCATCATATACAATCACTGTATGTATATTACACATTTATTGAAGTTTCTGCAAGATAATCCACAAAATAGCAAACATGCATTTAAAAGTTAATAGTGTTGTTCCTTTGCCCTTCGTCTAGAAAAGAAAAGGGTTGGTCTGACGCATAGAAGTAACATCTTCATTCAAATCTACCTTATGTTACAGTCACAGGTGTTTAATTTAGTCATTTACAACATATTCAATTTATTTATAGAGCATTGTGATATAAAAATTTAAATATTGCTGACGTGAACGTTTATTTTTGCCATTTTTTAGGACATATTTCTTGGAGTTCTGCATCATAAAACATTGATACTAGCAGGATACATGCTGAATGGAGCGTGCCCAGCTCTGCTGTCCCTGTCAGGGGTAAATCATGTACAATACATGACCCAGAGAAAATTTTAAACTGCATTCAATTTCACTGTGTGAGAGCCTTATTTTAAAAACTGTTCAGCAGCTGTGACCTACTCTTTGACACTGAAGTGGCTCCCCAAGACGCTCATTGTCTGTGGTTCACTTTCTTCCAAGCTCACATAAGGATGAAGTACTTGACTGTCCTATTGTCCTAAAAACATAGGATGTCAATTTAATAGATGTACTTCAATAAATCTTTGCTAAAATCCTTAGAGGAAAATTGAGTGCCGCACGTGGTCTGCAAGGCTGACATTGTTCTTTTAATCCCGTGGCTGGTTGGATCTAAAAAAAATTAAGCAAATACTCAGCCTTTCAGGGAGTAGAAAGCCACGGCTCTTGCTTGATCCTGTCTATCTCCAGCCTCCAAAGCTTATTTCGCTCAACTAAAGTGGCCACACACAGTCTTTATTCTTGAGAGGAAGACTGACAACTCCAGCACAGACCTGAGTGCAAGTACTCGGCAAGATTGTCAGTCTCCAGCTCTTTGCAAGGTAAAATCCTCCATAAAAGCACCACCTGTCAGAACAGTCAATGTCTCTCTCAGGAGTGTGAAAGCAGAAGGTGAATAGAAATCCCTATGACTCTAAGTTAAGGTCATGTCAGTGACATGGACTTAAACTGTCTTGGTACACAGCTGCTCTTTATGCAGGGCACATATTAGAGATCCAAGTGTGCATCAACCAAGCATTCCTCTGCCAACCTTTAATTAATGACAAGGAAAACAAATACAACATTCATTCCATTTCTGTGCAAGCTTTTCCACTTATGTTACATCTCTGATCAAAACCTAAAGTACTTACAAATCTATTGTCACAAACAGCCAAAGGGTTTTGACACAAAATTGAGTGAGTGCACAGTAAACTGGACTGGAGCATTACACCAATTATCTTTACAGGATGGGTCAGAGCAGACTCTACCTGCTGAGGAGGTCTTTTGGAGTGCAGTGGGCCACTTCAGGAGACTTTGACTCCACGGCGGCATCATCCATTTGTAAGTGTGCCGTCTGCAGTAACTTAACAACTGAAAAGAATCAATTGGATATGATTATCAAGAAGGCCAGCTCTGTCCTTGGATGCTCCTTGAGCCACTGCAGGTGGTGTGAGACAGGAGAACACAAACCAAATAACGTCACTCTTTGAAAATATCTCACACGCACTTTGCAAGCACTGGAAAGCTCTTTCAGTGAGTAGATCTAAAATATGCAAAGAAAAAAAATACTAAGTTGTACCTCACAGCTATTAGACTACATCCAGCAAATACAACAAGATGCTTACATTCTTACTATTATCTGCTCAAGTGTACTTAATCTTAAGTTTTATTATTTAATGTTTCTTAAAATCTACATCTGCTATTTTTCATTAAAGTTTCGCTTTCATTGTATATTGTAAATCAGACCTTACTGTACAGGCCCTATTTTCATTTTATTGCTTACCTTTATGTGTATCGGTGTATTTTACAATTGTTTTGCTCCAGATATATGCAAAGTACACCACTAAGAAACAAATACAGCTTTGGAAAAAATGTAACAGACCACTGCACTGAACCCCATTGAAAACCTTATGGTTATTCCACCAAATATTGATTATCTGAACTCGTTCTGAGTTAAAACATTAGTAATGCTGTTCTACATTTATATTAACTTGATTTCTTTGCAGTATTTGATGTATAAAAGCACTGTATCTTTTTTGTAATTTGGACCATTTCTCATTTTCTGCAAACAAGTACCAAATCTTTGCTTGGAAATTCAGAGACATGTTGCCAGTTCATAAAATAAAAGAACAGTATTCATTTTACTCAGACCTATACCTATAAAAAGTAAAATCAGAGAAATCATTTTAAGTGGTTTCTTATTTTTTTCCAGAGCTGTTCACACAAAGACGATCATAGTACATTTTTGTAAACAATTGAGAAGAATTCGTCTAGACATGATGCAGCACCATAGAAAATACTGTAGCCACTGCGTCATAGTTTAAAAATGTCACAGCTCCCATGGCCACACAGAAACATAAAACCCGTATCTGGAAATTTATTCACTGTGGGACCAAAAGTGATCCATAAGGATGGCAACACTGACATCAGCCCTAATAGGAATTGGAAATTACCATATTTCCTTTGCATGTTCCTCAGGTAAACCCTACAAGCTGTAACAACCCCACTTTAGTTCGGTTTTCTCAGGAACACGTTGTGAACGCATACATAGCATTGTTAAGGTGAGATGTTTACACATTTATTGAGGAACAATAGTTTTAACAGGTCTTGTGTGGTTCAGTGCCCTTTAACCGATCAGGTGCCAATGCTAATTTTTTTTGCCTGCTTTGTCTGCTGACAGTTCTGCTTGTTGGAGCAGATGGTATCGCACTGAGCCTGGTTCTGCTAGAGTTTTCTTCCTGTTCAAAGACAGAAAACTCCCTTTTGCTTTCAACACATTTCCTCAGGATGAGGGACTGACACAAGGTTAACGGCTCAATGTAATCGATCATTCGCATGCTTATTCAAGAGGAATAATTGCTGCAAAAGTGATGACTCAAAGAAGACTGGTAGACATCCTCATATTGACAAATTTTTACAAATTTAAATTATTGACTGAATGTGACTGCACTGTACAGAACCAGGACAAAAATATAATTCATTGAATTTTAATTTTAATTACATTTTAATCTCTCTTAATTAATGGATTATATTGGACTGATTTGATCATTTATTTATGGATATAAATTTGATCTGTTTTTTTTAACCCTACGTGAGTTTACATTTTTCTGTGAATTCTTGTTTTATTGATTAACAATTACATTCAGTGGAGAGACGACTTTCTGAGGAGTCATAAAAAGGTGACTTCTTAGAAAGATGATAAATGAAAACCACTGATCAAATTCAAAACCTCTTAGTGACTCTCTGCTTGCCAATACTCATTATGAAGTCACATAACCACAGGAAATTGACGTGAGAAAACTTGTAACAGATGATTCCTGTTCATACTTTAAAATAGTAAATTAATGAACTATCCAAACATTTCAAAAACACAAAATGGAAAGAAAATTGGTACTATAATAATGATAATTGCCATAGTATTAATTGGATATAACTATAATTTCTCAAGCTGAACAGACGCCAAGAAAGGAAATGAGTAATGACAAAATGACATTTGGTTTCTTACCTGTCAGAAACAGGATGTAGACCTTATCAAAGTAAACATGAAAAGAAGTTGTAAATTAAAAGCCACCGAATAGGCCATAAAAATGACAAAAAATTGACTTTAAAAAATCAAGATTAGAATTGATTAAGGTGTCGTCTCTGTATCTTTTGACTGTGAAACTGAAATAAAGGCTTGGTAGAAGACAAAGCGCAAAAGCGCAACCCACTGATAAGAGATTGAGAGAGTTTGAGAGTGAAGACAGTTCAGCTCATTAGCAGGCGGCAAACATGTTAGCAGAAGGCATTCAAGTAAGACAGCAGAATCAACACCTCAGATTCTCCATAGACCAAAACAATAGTGCCCAAACCCACAGTTTAATCACCACAAGACACATTTCTAAAAGTCTCCCAGTAGTGTTTCCATTCCAAAGTGTTGCCATTCAATGTTAAAAAGAATCACCAAGAGAGAAATCACAAGAATCAGAGGACCTCTGTTAGAGCCAGTCTTCCTCATAGGACTTGTCCACATTGGGGAAATGTGAAGGGTGAGTCTCCAGCTCTGAAAACCCCCCCAGAACAATGACGTTCTTTATCTAACAGATGGGCCTTGTGTGCTACAGGAAATAAACTTAGCCCCAAAATACATCCAAATAATGGGGAAGCGGCATTCACTTTTTATGCTCCACTGGAACAAACTTCAAGAAAACCCCACAACAGTTGAAACACAGAGTCCCTTTAAATCATTGATTAAAAAATGTGTACTTGATGATAGCTTTTCATAATTGGGGAATGTCTTATGCTTATATTGCAAATCACTTTGATTTGCCTTGTTGCTAAATGTGCTATATAAATAAACTTGGTTTTCCTTTACTTCAAGGAATCATTTTAGCAGTTATAGTGCAACAAATAAAAAGCATCAGACTTGCTGCAGAAATGTTCAATGGAATACCACCCAGCAATCAGCAGTTTTAGATACTAAAATCCACAATGGCAAAGTGTTAAATGAGTGTCAGGACTGAACTTCATTTTTTAGCCTCTCTGCAGGGGCAACCGTCTCACACTGAGTGATGGAGCTGCAAAGAATAAATTTGCACATGACACAGTATGAATCCCCAGCAGACTTCTCTCTAAGTCATCATAATAGTTAAGTTTTAGGTGATAAAATTAGCAACTGGGAAGCTTAGAAATAATTAATATTCCTAAAACATTTCTAAAAAAAAAACAAAAACAACAACAGCATCAAAAAAACCACTAGGGGTTCATTGGATTCTCTGAACTCTGCTGAAATGTGCATACATGCATGGTGCAGTCTACTTTACCCAGATATGTCTTTTAATTTAGCTATGATATATTATGAAAATACAACAAAAAACCTTCTTTAAAAAAGCAAACATTTAAATCTGTTGGATTTATAAAATATTTGTAATAGACTTTTCTCATCACTTGAAGGGCAAATATACTCAAATAATACATTTTCCAATGAAAGCGTAAACACCTATTCTGAAATGGGGGGAAATTATTCAAAAAAACAAAACAATTTACTCCAGGTTGTTTTGCCTATTGTCTTAAAATCCAAAATTAATTTTGATTTTGAGGTTCAAAGACATTTTCAAGTCTCTGAGCAATGTTCTTCAAGGGTTGTTGCATTAAAATGTAAATTGATCAAATATCTCTGAATTCTTTCACTTATGTCTTTAACTGTTTTCCAACTCAAGTTGTAAAAAATAATCTCTGTAACGTTATGCTTTCATCGACATGGACGACTGTAAAGATTGTGTTAATAATACAAGACTCCTGTTCTTGTAGGAGTCTTGGTTTAAAAAGAAAAGAAATTGCTGTAATTGCAGATTCTTGTATCATAAATACACAAAAGACAAAAAATTGATTTACTGACTTTTGTTAAATTCAATGCAGCACTCCTGAAATTGTTAAGATATAACCACATTTTCTAAATTAGAGCCAAATGTATTGTTGCAAAAAGTCAACATAGAAACATGTTAAGAAAAAAAATATGCAAATTAACTGCCAAAGATTTGAGAAGAATCAAGCATGAACTAAACAGAAACCCATTATCTTACAGTTCTGCCATGTTCTAAAGCTTCAACTTACACAGATTACCTGGAAGTAGAAGATGTTCTGACCACCACTGAATAAAACTGGAGCATCTGGACTGGGCCAAGCTGCCTCTGAAGGAAGATGTTTCAAAAGGTTTTATGTATGAAATGTGAGCAGCTCTTGACAGACGAAAAAATGTATCAACCAGGGGACAGAGCTCCACTTCGAGTCAGATGCAAGCAAGGTGGAGGTGGAGGTGGAGTATTTTATGGGCTGATTGAAGATCGACTCAAAATCAACTCCTAAAGCTACTGCCGGTTCTTAGAAGACACTTTCTTTAAGCAGTAGTATAGGAAGAAGTCTGCATCTTTCAGAAAGACTGATTTTTATCCCAGACAATTCTCCTTCACATGCATCCAAGTACACCTCTGACAGGCCAAACAGTGAAGGCATTAAAGATGGCTTTTCTATTTTTTTTTTTTTTACATAGTTGTTCAAACTTTCACTTTTCACTCATGATAGTATGAGACAGATAAGCTGTGAAAAAAAAAAAATCAAGCTCCTGATCCTTTGCCCAGTGCTCCCAGTGCAAACTGCAGAGGATACAGTTAGTTCTGTCAGAAACAAACTATCAGAGGCAGGAGGTCATTCATGCTTGTGTAAACGCTGCTCTCACCCTCCACCTTTTTCTCTGCTGGTTTACATTTGAGCCTGTCATGAATGCTCAGGCTAGTTAATCTATTTAGCTCCCTAAATATATTATGTATTTGACTCATTATTACTATCATCATTGTTATGTTAATAGAACTGGGCTATGCTTTAAAAAAAAATCTGCGTTTATGATTGGACTGTGCTGGTGTGAATTGAATTGATTTTTCATCTTATAGTTGTCAAAAATTTGGTTGTGGACAAAAGTTAGTTGTCTTGTTATTAGCCCTGAGACAAAATATGTTAAAACAGAACTATACAAAATATTCTGCCTTGGTCTCTAGATCAAAAGAAGCAGATATGGACATGAGTCTGAAGCTAATTTAGATCCCTTCCATTAATACTGTAATTAGGATATAATTAAGCTTTTATTTTAGAATCCATCTAATGATCAGCATTATGTAAATCTAATTTCTGACTCCACTGGAAATGAGTGAATAACAAACTTCCTGAAGGTGGAGATTTGGGTTGGATGGACAAACATTTATTTCTTCTCCTTTCAGTAACTTCCCCTTTATTTACTTTAATGTTACAGAGTATGTACAAAACTTAAATAAGTTTTTTTCTGTATTTTGCCAGCTCTAATTGTCACAATGTGTGGCATGAGGTTGTGTTTTGGACATGCTTGTTTCCAAACTGTCATGATGTGCAGCTTTCTATTCTGACAGTCACAACATTTTGGATTAAAAAGGATTAAAAATTTGTGAGGAGTTTGTATTTCAGGATTAAGATATTTGAAAACACTCAAGAAGTATTTCCCCCTGCGCCGGCTGACAGTGGGGAACACAGGAGCTCACACTGCACAACACACACACCCAGAGGTATGTCAAGTTTATGCAAATTTCTATCAGCCTTGAGGATTAGGAGAGGGCTTCACCCTTGATGATATCTATGTGTGGATGTCAGGGCAGAGCCACTGTCATCTGTTGAGCTGAGCAAGTCATAGTCAGAGATGAGTCACAGAGCTTCAGTTCACTGATCAACACCTCCGCCAGAGCCCCCCCGGCACTGCTTAACACAAATACACAACCCTGTGTCAATCTGTCAGAAACAAATAGGGTGAAGTACTTTTGGGAGAATGTTGAGCTCCAGAAACAGCAACCTCAGCCTGAATGCACCGACTAAAGTCTCATCGACTTGCCGACGCGAGCGGAGGCAAGTCTTCCATCACGAAGGCAGATATCTAATTATTTATGCACCCATCTGTCTAAGCATTGTAAACATGTTTTGTTGTGACACAGTGAGGATTCCATTCATAATTATGTGTGTTTATGTTCTTTTATGAGCTTTAGAAGAAGTCAAAGGAAAACAAAATGAATCTATTTAAAACTCTTGAGATTGAACAATTACAAATGAACTTTGTTTCACTAACTAAAAATTTTCTCTTAATACAAAACTTAAAAGACTGTTGGACATTAGCAATATCTTATGCCCTAAAGTTAGTGCATACATTGGTAATTACTTTGTTGTTATTCACTTTGTTATGAAAACCTTAATCAGAATTCCTAAACTGATGGAATTTCACAAAGAAAATACAGTTAGACAAAATGTTATCGCATCAATTGTTAAAAATTGGTTGGTGTGATATAATTATAGCAGTCCTTATGACTGGAAGAATCTTCTGATTAACTGATCTGTGATTGTATATATTTTAAGGCAGTAAAATCTAAAAATCCAAATGCATTTAATTTGATTGAGCTTCTTGTATTTTGAAAGGTTGATATAGAAGTTTCCCAACTTAAAAAAGAGACAATGAGTTTACTAAGCTCTAAACTATTGTAATAAAAAAGAAACTATGAATTGCTTTTTTATCTTTCATTAAAGGATGTAGCTCCATAACTGTAAAGCTAAACCAGTATCTGAACATCTGTTATCAAAGCCCTTAATTATCTTCTGAATAATGAAATGTTTCCTTTATAGTAGATGGAAATGGACCAATTACAATATATTTAGGGATTTGCAGGCATTCAACTGAAAAAATGTAATTTATATTGGTCAACGCAAACTTTTTGAAGCCACAAGTTAACTTCTGTGTATTTCTATGTACTGGAACATTACAGAGCATTTCTGTTTAGTGTTTATAAACAACTAATTACAGAGTTACTTAAGAATAACTCTGCATATGACAAACAACCATATTAAATAACTTCACTGCAACTTCTGTCATTTTACCATGAGTTGCATCCACAATCAAACCTACAGCACCATTGCCAGGAAAAATCCTGACAAAAAGCAATTAAGTCTCTGCAAATGTTTATCAGGTAGAAAGAAAAAGCTTCAACCATTTAGACCAAGAAAGAGAATTTAATAAAAAATTTCAACTGGCTCCTAAAATGTTGACCAAAAAAAAAAAAAACTTCAATTTTCTAAGCCTCGAAAATCTCTCCTATTCAAACTCCAATAATAGCAAAGTACTGCCTTTTCCTCGAATCAGAACAATGTTCATAGCAAACACAGCTTATTACATATAGATTTTAACATGACCAAAATGCACCTATTGTGAACTGCATCAGCACTAACACGTACTACAAAGGCTCTTTCAGCACAAGGTCTTCACTTAGGCTGACAAAAATCAATCATTTTCCCTCATTATTCTGCTTCACGGTGCACCTTCATCAGCTGTGGTATTTCAATGAATAGAGAATTGGCAGTTGCTGTGTTGAAAGTGTGCTGGAGAAGACAGTAATTGGAGGGAAATAATGAAGTGTAAGAAGGACAGTTTCTCAATGAAATTGTACAAGGAGCTAAATGGATCTTTTAATGGTTTATATATGACTCAAAATGACAATTTTTGGTATGGAATATTAGGTGTGTCCATCATGAATGCGTCTGAACAGTGCACATCTAGAAGAATATGTTTATACCCCAATCAAAGAACATGGAAAAAGATGATAAGATGAAAGCAGCATCTGTGGATTCCAATTAAAATGTGCATTTGATTGAAGAAAAGATGCTTTTCCTTCATCATACGTTATTAAAGTGCTGCCTTTCAACCCAACACTTGTTCCTTCTTTAACATAATATGTAAAGTTAATACACATCGCACGCAGGAATATACATCTTCAAAAACAAGCATAGATTACTAGAGTCTTGCTGTTTAAGAAAATGATGTTTCATAATCCAATACCTTTGGATTTCACAGTTTTTTTCCCCCAGCTACTAAGACTGTTCTTTGATCGTGTGATGTCAGTGTAAGTCTGTTTTCTTTGATTGCCTTGGAAATGCGTCGCTGACCTGACAAAACCAGATTCATTTCAACCCTGAGACCTGAAACATTTGAAGCACTTCCCCCACGTTTGTCAGGGCGCCTTTCATCAGCCGTGTCAAATTTCAGAAACCCCCACAGTTGAAGTCTTTGGAAATATTCAATAATCTTTAATATCTGCTGCTAACTCAGCCAGACACACTGAAATTTGAGCTGAAGAGCTTCATTGCGTCTCAGAGTGAAACAGTTTAGGGTCTGTTCATTGACTCTCCCCATCGTTGCCTGTTAAAAAGAAATAAGAGAAATATGGCTTGATTTTTTTTTTTTTCTTCACCCCTCAGTTGGCTTCATTTGCTCCTTGATGTGTTTTTCCATGGGATAAGAGGCCATGAATAAGCTAAGCATCCTTGAGGAAATGTGAGCAGAAAGCATGGAGATGATCCAGTTAAGCATGAGTGGTTACTTTTGCTATTCTACAAGGGGTGTCTGTCTGTAAAATGACACACAAAACAATGACTGTCAGCGCGCTCATGAAATTACAAAAGAAAGAAAAATTTTCTTTCATACGAACACCAACAGAGCAAGAGAATGGAACGGGTCATTATGGATAGCTGGCAACATGATGAAACCTGACAAAACCGCGTTTGCAGCAAGCTGTAGATGATTAATTTTAGGCTGACAGAATGCAGACCATTAAAGTATTCTGAAAATATCAAAACGTTCGCAGTTAATAAATAAATAGATGTGAATCTATTTTGTGCAACATTCTTCATCTAGATACCTTGTAAATTTACATACATTTCAGAAGTATGTAAATGCATACTTCTGAAATGTTTTCACATTTTTTTTCACCTGAGAAACACACATTACAGCATATTTCATTAAACTTTAAGCGGATGGACCAAAACACATTATTGTCAAGTGAAAGGAATAGAATAAATGATTTTTTTATAATTATTGTTTACCTCAAAATCTTAATCTCTTAAACCTGAAATTACTCACTGACCTGTTCTAAATTTTTAGCCAGACCTGAACAGAACGCACATTTTGATCCCTACAAATGTGCGTCTTCTTTATATATGTCATCATTTTTGTACAACAGATTTTAAAATATTTGATCTGATTTTTCCAAATGTCTTTTCAACATTAATCTATGCTATGCAGATAAATAAAGGGTTTGTTTTTGTTTGTTTGTTTGTTTTTTATCTCCAAAACAAAAGGATTTTGTTTTACAAAGTTGTACCGGAAATATAAATATCTGAATCAACATCTGGACTCATACCAGGCTAATATTGAACAGCCAAACCTGTCGCTACATAGTCCCTCATTTTAACTATTATTGTGACCCCCACTTTAACCTCTGCAGTATGTCAACTCTTTTTTAAAATCTGTGTTTTTCATTGGCCAGCAACTAATAACCACCTTAAAAGTACTTTTAAACATTGGTTGTTTTTGTTGTTTGTTAAGACCAAATAGTTTGTCTTATTTGGTGGTCAGTGAGTGGTCACAAACCACTGTCCTGCATCCTCTAGATGTTTCCCACACACCTGATTCAAATGTTTGAATTACCTCCTCAGCATGTCTCCAGGTTCTGCATAAACCTTTAATCGCCAATTCATTAAAGGCAGATGTGGAGCAGCACAGAAACACAAGTAAAATATGCAGAACATTGGTCCCTGAGGGCTGGAGCTGAAGACTTCAGCTCTAAAATCAGGACTCCAGGTGTGTTGATTCTTGAGTTTGCTGCTGACACACATTTTCTGGACCAGCTACACTTAAACACTTAAACTGTGGTTTTAAATCTTTAACACTAATGGAATAAAGAAATAAAATTAAACTACAACCTTTTAGGAACACCTGGTCTTCCCAAATAGCAACTCTGCCAATTACATGGTGTCATCTCGATGGACTTTGTCAGCATTCAGATGTGATGTGTAGACGGCTTGCTGACATTCAAACTGAGCATCATGAAAGAGGAAAGAAGGGAACGTTATTGATACTGAACACTGCATGATTGTTGGTGCCTGACAGGCCATTCTGACTGATTTGGAAACTGCTGATCCATTAAAACCTTCAGTTACAAATAGACATGGTTGGCAGATCTAAATTATCTTTAAAGGTTATCATCTGGCTAAAATTAACACTAATGTCTTAGTATGACCTGGCAAGAGTGTCTATTGAAAACTAATAGAGCAGGAGTCCTGTCCTCAGAAGCTTCCATCCTGCAGCTTTTAGATACATTTCTGCTTGAACACACCTGAATTAAATTCATTACTTGTTATCAGGCCTTTGGCAAACTTGATGGACGTAGATTAGAATATGGTAAGACCTATTCAGATATGAGTAAAATGAAGTCAGCAGTAAAGACAAAAAACACAAATCAAACCAAATCCAAAGACCCAAGGTTCATCATAATTAGAAATTAACTTTTTTGTTCAATAAAATTGAGCTTAAATCTGAATTGCAAAGCATTATTAATACCTTGTAGCTGAACTGTATCCCGATACATCATTATTTTGTACACACACCATTTGATTATATGGTTTATTATACAGTTGGAACCTCATAGTTTGAGCTCATGTAAAGAATTTGCTCCTCTTTCATGCTCCTGTCACTGTATGTGCTGAGCAAGTCCTTCAGCCTGCATGATGTTTCTTCATTGTGGTACAGGCCCGAATATGAAAGTCAACCTCAGCACAAATTGGGCATGTCACCAGACTTCAAAGAGAATACATTAATCACTTTCTATTGGCTTTGAAATTCATGTTTTCTGTTTGACTTCTGCAGGTGCTCCATGTTAGATTTATCCCCCCCCCTTTTTTTGTCAAAGGCAATGCTTTCTTAAAAGAGAACACACAACCTTCTTTCACTGCCTTTCTCATTCTCAGTCGCCGATGTTTTACTGAAATTCAATGACATCCAGCCTTACAAGGTTTTCACTCACACTGCTCGCAACTTTTCTTTTATTGTTTTTAATATGAGATGAAAAATGTATTATTTTCCTCAATGGCACTCCTTATTTCATGCATTATGCTTTAAGTAGGCTGGGGATTGATCAATGAAGGACTTTATGGTAGCAGATTTATTTTTATTTTTACAAAACTTTGTATCCAGTTTTTTTCAATCACATTCCCCAGTGGATATATAACTACTTAGTAACTGATTTTTCTTTTTACTTATGTCAACCAGAGATATAGTGGATCATTAAGTACCTTTGCTCATGTAAACATGTAGAAAATTTGGACTACAAACATTACTTCTTTCAAGTTCAGCCACCTAAAAACAACACACAAAAAAAAAAAAAAAAGTGGTCTCTAGACTCATTGAATTATATAGATGGTGCAAGTTCCAGAAAGACCGAGAAATAAAACACATCTGTTACATTATTTACTGTAAATATAGATCCAGTTTAGCCCACTGTTAGTTGGCGGGTGTCCTGTCAAGCGTGGTGTAAACATTGTTCAAAAAGAATAACCACACACTGCAGGTGGCTACTGACAGGGAGGCAGTAAGTAACCAGCTGCAGCATTTAACTTGTGAAAACCTTACTCATTTTCTTAACACAAACAAAACATATTGAATTCAGTGAAAACCTCCTCTTATTCCCATAAATATAATATATTTGGTGAACATTTTATGCATATAATCTGACTCAGAAGTTTGCCCAGGTAATCGTTCAGTCATGAACACCCACTGTGCCTGCAAGAAAATCGGTGGTGATTTCTTCAGACTGTGTTATTTTTTAAATTATGCAGCACAAAAGTAGCATTATTTTAACCTGCAACAATTCATTAGCTGTTTTTTGTTTGTAAGGAATTGTGCAGTCGAAAGCGGCTGTTTGGTGCAATTCCCCATCAGGATTGACCGGATGCTCTTAACTCTTACGTTTTACCTTTCTTTGATTTTTCTCTGTTTTCAATAACAGACTCCAGACAGTCCCTAAAGGCAGTCATTTGTTTAGCTTCAGTCTTCGTGCCATGGACTGTAATTAAAACCAAGCAGCTCGTCTCTCTGACTGTGTGGTTGTTGTTTAACTTGGCCTGCTTCAAGTTGCTCGTATTGCTAATCCTTTAAGCTTAGAAGACAATACAGTGCAACTGTTTTGCTATGTTCTCATGTCTTTTTAATGGTGCTGACCAAAGTTGCCTCAGAAACACTGCCATGATGTATATCACTACAATGTGTAATATTTCTGCTTAGAACCCTTTAATAGATGAGTTTAAGTCGTCCACGTCAGCGTATTCAAGTCAAATATGATTTGTCAGAGTGAATTGTGAACATTCAACTGAGTAACAGTTTCCTCTTTTTATTTTTGGAAACAGATTTTGAAGGATGAATGTTTTTTTTTTTGGATAAAGCACGGTGCTCATGCTCAGAAGAAGACCCCTGAATGTGGGGGGAGAAACCCAAATTAGCCCCTTATCAAGCCCTGCAATGCTTCTGAGATGGAAAACAGAGCATGTACGTTTTGTTTTTAGTCTTCAAGTCAGAAGAGGCATGCAGTTTGGCATGCACATGCTTTGGCTCCTTTCAGTGAGGCAGACACGTATAAATCCTTTTACACGCAGTCCTGCCAAACTTCCCTGTAGGCAGGCTTTGCATTTGAAATGTACAATTAGTTATCCCTGTTTGGTTTGAATGCAACATTTCTGAAACATCAAGCCTAGGGGCAACACATGGTGAATGGCAGCAGTGAACCCATACATTGTAACTCTTTGCTGTTTATTCTGTATTCCTGTCAGTCTTGTTCCTTCCTTTCTTTGCTGCTTCATCCTTTCTTTTCTTTCATGCTTGCGTAATTTAGATGTTATCCAGATAAATGCTTGTAATGTATGTGTTCTGAACCTTTCTTTACCATAGAGAACGTTCTGTCAGACATACATTTATTCATTCAGTTACACGGTTAGAGTTGAGAGGGTAAATGGGATAAATTGAAGCACTATCTAATCAGCGAGGCTGGTGGCAAGCTGTAAAGCCAGTTGTTGGTCAGTTGTGTGTGTTTAGGTTAAAGTCTCCCCGCAGTACTTGTTTTCAGTGTTGACCTATAAAATGCCCCAGCCGGTGTGCCTAATCTACAAAGACATTAAAACTGGCAGAAGCGGCTCACAACATGGCTATGAGGGAGGCTTTTTAATCTCGCTAAGCGCTCTGCTGGCAAATAAAGAGCTTTTTTTTGTGTATCGCCTGCAAAAGATTAAAGTCAAGTTCAACATGCTAAAATGTTATGGTAAAGCTTTGCAGTTTTTTCCATGTGAATGTGATCTATTTTCTCATTTGTGCGTTTCCTTTTTTTCCAACATCCTCCCACAAGGGCTGCATGATTTTGGAACAGTTTAATAGCTTGAAGAGATAAATCAAATTTCCCAGTGGAATATTGTTTACTAACAAGTATTTTGCCAATAGGTAAAACTTAATATCAAGGCCGAAAGGGGCTTGTTTAGGTCAGGCCGAGCCACCCACACATTTCAGAAGAACAGCATTGGAAAACATTGTTGCTTCAACTGATGGGAATGATGTGAATGGACTGAAGTCACCTGTGGCATCATCCTTTCTCACCCTGTTCAAAAACAACACAAACCTTAGAACACCTTCAATACAAACCTGAAGGAAGCTATTGGAAAACACCAATGGCAATCTTGGAGAGATCTTAGTTATTTCATCTTAACCTATCAGGAACTTTGTAGCAAAAGTACCTTTTCCCATTTTGCCCTATTATAACCTTAACATACATTATCTTATGTGGTAGAACAAACCATAGTTATGTATAGTTGTGAAGTTGAGAAAAGTGGGTTACAAAATTGTTCACGCTGAAAAGAGTGGCAGTGGGCAACCCTCGAGGTGAGCTAACTGTGAATATACACATGACCATGTCCTCATTCAGGACAATAAATCGACCCAATCTTGAAATTGAACTCAGAGGAAAGGTTAGTGAAACGTCAGGGCATGAATACAAAAAACAAATCTCTAGGGAACAGAATGTCTCCTGGAGTTCAGTTAAATCTATTTTCAAGGACAGGAAGGAACATAGTCCATGTGTAAATCTGCTTAGCCCAACCCTTTATTCTAAGTGTCGAAGTTTTACCCAATTGCTAAATCTGTTAATATTTGCTCAAGCTCTGTGAGAAAGAGAAAAACAAGTTTTTTTGGCTCACATGCAGAATGCAATGGGACACAGAAAACTAACTCTGTACAGCATCCTGAGCACACTGAAACATAACGCTAGCAGCATAATGCCGTGGGATGTTTTTCTTCAGAAGGGAGAGAGGTACTGTTGGACAGCATTTACTATTTCTGTTTGCTAGGATGACTTAATCAAAGTCCAGACTTAAAACTAACAGAGAATCTGTGTCCAGACGTGAAACTTGATGCTCAAATCAAGTGACATACCGCAAAATACTTTTCTCTAAGCCCAAGTATTGATCCACAGAGGCTCAATACAAATGCACTGCACACTATTAACTCAGACTTGACTTAATAGAAGTGGCCACTTCTTCATAAAAGAAGAGGCCGCAAACTACACCAAGTACATCACTTGTTTGAGTCAGGTTGAATTTGGTAGATCTAAAATCTTGGCAAGTTGGTGAAATTGATTGAGGTAATGAGCCAAACCAAACCAAAGAATTGACAGGTTTTCATTCATTTTGTTTTTTTTGTTTTTTTTTATTCTGGTGATGTAGCATTGACAGTGTGGCGTGCACAAACACTGAAATAATCTAGTTCTTGAGTCATTTTTTTAACCTTTATGCAGAACAAATTAATGTTAAAGATCATACTCTGTATTCTCATATAAACCACATTGAGAAGCACATTTTCCAGGTTGAGAAACTTCATGCTGAGAGGACTGGTGGTGCCGATGGTCCAGCTGTACATCCCCCTCCTCCACACTTCTGTTATGGCCCGTTCACAAATTGCATGTTGTGCTCCATCTCTCCATCCTGTGTTGTTGTTCTTTCCTCAGAAGTCAGAACTCTGCATAAGACTTGTTTCACAGACAATTTTGACTGTTGATTATAGAAAAGTAGGTGATGAATCTCACCCACTTTCACTGCACAGCTGGATCCTTCAGGAATGAGTGGATGCTCACTTTATCCTTTAATTTCTTGCAGTAATAAACATCAATTAGGTGTACTTGAAGGGTTTTTTTAAATCAATGATTATTTATATAAATCTTACTGTCAAAGAATGTTCAAATTCAAGATAAAACCTTGCAAAAATTATTTATGGTGATCTAAAAATTGCTTTAGAAAATTACATACAGATTTAAAAAAACAAGCCAAAGGACAGTTATGAATCTTTCAAACATAATTCTAGTAATATAATAGTGTTTTATGACTCTTAAATGTTGTGATATTTGCAATGTAATTTGTCAGTAATTTACAAACAACCCTCTTCGGATCACATTTTAATCAAGTGACAGTTTTTTTTTTGTTGTCAGTTTTCACATATTTATTTTCTGGTTTGTGTCTTTGTTTACTTTCATTATTTCATTGTTGTTCACATCATCTGAATCTCAGGTGCACAAACCTTATTAACGCATTTTACTGCAGAGTGGCTACAATACAATGTAATATTACCACTACAGTGGAAAATTCCTTTTTATCTTCAATTCTCGTAAGACTCCATTTTGATCCGTGGAATTTTAAAAGCTATTTTAAAACCTCCCATCCACGGAGGACGCACCATTATTTTTTTCTACTTCTTTCAAACAAAACGTTGCTAGTTCCAAATGCCTGTGATCCCAGGAATTGTTAACTTGAATGGTGTTGTGAACATGTAATAAACCATCACAAGAAAATGGCTTATGAATCATACTGTTTGGCCACAATCACTCAAACTGCCACTGAAAGAACAATGTCATTTTCTTTGTAGCACCTGCTAAATATCAGCAGTTGGAGGCTTGGAACACCTAATACATTTCACAAAAGTAATTTTCTTTCTGCCAGTTGAATGCTTCGGCTAAACTTCATATATCTTTCATAGACAGCTGGGAACTCTTTTTTTTTTTGAAGACCTTTTCCTCCGCTGTCTCCTCAGGCTGTGAATTATGCCTTCACCCCCAATAGCTCACAAAACTCATAATGATGAAAGTATAAGCAGCTATCAGGCTCTGGTCATACAGTGCGATCATAAAGTTATAGACAGCCTGCTTTTACTATTGTCCTCTATTTCATCCCCATCAAAGAGACTCCTACTCTATTTATTGAGGCTATGGTTATTTTCTTAACAGGCGAGTATAGGATGAGGTGGCTGAGCTGCTCATGTGTGAATACACCTCTGACAGTAGTCACAATTCAGGCACTTCTGAAAACTGCCCATAAACAACAGAGGAGGGCAAAAGATGCTTACAGAGGCAGTAAGTGTATTTGAAGGAAAGCGCTAGTGCTGCTGGAGGAAGCAGCGGTCCATTCAGGAGAGTCGCAGGCTTTATGTTGATTCATTACTCTATTAGACCTTCTGACAGAGATAAGGACCAGCATGTTTCAAAGTGATAGCTGACCTCTGCGTTTTACCCATCCCACATCCAACACACCCACAGCGGCCACTGTTTTTCAAGCACACAAGCTCACCTATATACATGCGGACACTAAAACAGTGGAGTACCTTTCAAATCCACTTTTGATTTCTCTACCCCAAAAATCTATCAAAATAAAATACAGATGTAAAGTTGATTTTTAAAATTGATACAGACCAACTAGCATAAACACAAATTATGTAATGTAAAAGCAGTTGTGTGAAATGATGGATATAGATAGAATGATTGTGCAAAAATTCAAGCAGTAAAAGAACATTTTGTATGTTTACCATGAAAACATTAAGCTAAATGTCAAAGATTTTTTTAAAGTATTTAATTTTTCTTGGGCCTTATTTCTTAAATTTTTCACAGCATAGGTGTAGAAGACATGCCTGCTGCATGTGCTCTTTTTTATTTGGCATTGCAATAAGTGGGATAAAGACTATATTGAACAACAGAAATAAAAATGAAAAAAATAAAAAAAAACTTTTCTCTGTGCAGATGGTCTAATTTTGCATATATCAGATCAAAATGGAAAAGGACAGAATAGAATAATAGAATGGATGTATCCTTTATTGTCCCACAGTGTGGAAATTCAGGTGTAACAGCAACATCAACACATTCAGTGTTGCTGAATGTGTTGATGTGCCATAGCTTTCTTCAGCTGAAAACAAAACTCGTTACCATCTTTTGACCCAAAGAGGAATGATCTAGGGTTAGCATGCAGCTAGAAACTAGCAATCAGTTTGGACCTGATCATCCAGAGACACATAAAAGCAATTATAAAGCCAACCTTCTGTCACCTGAAGAATATTTCTAGGATTAAAAGATTAATGTTAAGTTTATTTGGCTTGGCACCAAAATACAGTGAAGATCTGTTGTCACTGAACCAACCTTCCACATCACTAAGGTCTTCTAGTTCTGCATCAGAATCAGAACCAAATGTTTAGAAGTAGCAGTCAGTTTTAATGCTCTTTTAATCTAGAACAAACTTGCAGAAAACTGTAAAAATGCTGACATACCAACTTCCAAGGCTACAAACCCCATTTGTTAGTTTCCTTTGATTAATAGTGAGAGGAAAATAGATTAATTTTGGTCTGGATTCCAACTTCTTTTTTTTTTTTTTTTTTTTACTTTTTCAGTTCTTCTTTGTTCTGGCAATGAATATAATATTTCATTTTTTGTTTGTTTTGCTAATCACCACTGGTACTGCTCAGTTTGTTGCATGGCTTTTTTGCATAGGTGTTTCTTTTCATAATAACTTTTTTAAATGACACTTAAGTAGATTAGGGTTACTTTATTCTGTTTTGTCAACAAGCTGGCGACCTGTCCAGGTTGTACCTGGAGATAGGCACCAGAACCTCCTGACCCCTCTAGGGACCAGGGTGAACAGAAAATGGATGGATGGATATTCTGTTTTGTTACTAGCTATCACCTGCTATCATTCCTTTTCAAAGAGTATCAGTCAGTAACAATTAAACAGCCTGTGTTTATTTTGGCCAGTGTAAAACAATTTGTTTTGGGTCAATGAGGAAGGGGGATTTATATATAGAATCAAAATATGGGCAAAGAAAAATGATCTCAGTATATTGACAATCCTTTTTGACAGACATATATCCATCGATACTGACTTATAGTGTCTGACTGCTTCTGCTCAGAGAATTAATTTTACCTTGATTTGAAAGCTAGCATTCACATTGTTAATATGACAGAATATTCACTTAGACATCCTGTGACCATTTACCAAACGTTCATCTTTAAATGGAGTGAATTAATGCTCAGTATTTAGCAATGCAGCCTCTGCTCTATTAGCTGACCCATAATGTATTTTTATCAGAAAGCTGAGACAGAATAAAGTCGAACATGTTCACAGGCATATCCCTCGCTGCATTGATGCCCTGCCACAGGATATTGCAGGCTTCAGTCTTTAAGAAGAGCAATAACAGCTCACATTTCATCTGAGACTGCAGTCTTTAAAAGGTAAGGCAAGGCGATAACCCACCTGTTTTTTCCACAGCTGCCTGAAAGTGTTGCCAGAAGAAAGGATTTCAGCGTAAACCGTTTTTAACCTGTGACATAGCAAATCATTGTTGCCATCAGTAAAGAAGGAAATATTGGAATTTTGACAATTGTGATGGATTATTGAATAATTTTTTTAGAAAATGTATTTTGAGGTTTTTGTGTTGGCTTGTGTTCTGTTTACAGATTTTCCTAATCGTAGTGTTCTTTTCTTTTCCTCATGAATCAGATTTTATATTCTATCAGCGCCCCACTCTTCTGCTCCTGTTTTTCATCAGCCAATAAACCCTCTTGCTTCTCATCACAGAAGTACTCTCTTCCACCTCGTAGCAACAACTCTATGCAGAACCTTTTGTAACTCACGATCATTATCATTTATGTCTCATGATTTCTTCATCTAAGCTTTGACTTTAATTTACTGAAAAAATTAAGAATCTAAAAGACATGTACTTTCATATAGTGATGCAGGCAAGATCATCCTGTCCGTGGCTCAGGAACAATGTAATTGTTTCCCAATTTGTACCTTGATTTTAAAAATCAAAGTTTAAATTTGTCTCTTTGTGTCCATTTCATATGCTGAAATGAACTGATTGTATGCATGTACTTAACTGGTTTCTCTTAATTAGCAGTGTTGTGCTTGTGATTAATCACACAAAGAAATTGTTAAAATTATTCAATTTCACATAATAATACACCTAATTTCTTTTGATCACAATTCAGATCTCAATTTGATTACGGTAATCTGTCTCTTAATAAAAATACGTTTTGTAAATGAAAGTCTGTGTTTGAAAAAATTAGGCAAATGAAAATGATCAGCACCAAATGGGAACCCAGTGGGAACAAAACTGGTTGCTCTGGTCCAAAACAAAGTCAGTGACATCACTCACCTTTGCAAGTTGTTGTTGCTTCTTGTTAAAAAGCAACCAAGAAGCTAGGCTGATCACTTTGATGCTGCTAAGAAAATTTGTTGGTATCTGCCAACTGATTTACTGGTTTAACCTAACAAATGAAACTTTATTAAAAGTATTTGCAACAGTCCAGGGGCACCATGCTGCCCCTGACAGGTCAGTGGCAGAAACTGAATGGTGCTCAAATTGTAAAACCCAAATGAGCTGCACTCATTACTGATGAAGATCTGAATGCAAGAACAGTGTTGGTCAGCAAATCATAATTAAATGTACACATTTCAACCATAGGTTTGTATTTACTTCAGAGAACACAAAGACTTCTAAATACTTTATACATAGCAAGAGATGTATTTCATATTTTGCTCACTATTCAAAAACGGTTTTTCTCCCCACTTAATGTAATCACACCAAGCTGAGGCCATTATGTTTAGAAATATGTGGAACATCAGCAGATATGCTTAGAAAACAGCTAACCTTTTGTAGTCAAGAATGCAAAAGGTTCCTCTCAAATCATTAATTCTTTGCTATAAATGCTCGTCATAAATTAATGTACTATAGAACCTTCTATACTGTACAGAAAAACTAAGAAAACAGACAAAACATTCTTCATTTCACAAGTTAGTAGTTTTAGTTGTCACGTATCTGGGCCTATATTCTCAACAATTCTCTCTCTTCTCAAAAAGCTCCTAGCTTAGACTAAAAATTCATGTCAAAATTTAAAATGTCTATCTTAGTGTTTGTGGTTGACCCTGTTGCTAAGTGCGACGCTGACTTCTTGGGACTGTGATTGGTTCTTCTGCTGCTTCTTGTTTAATGGTTGGTAAACAACTTAATGGAGCATTTCCACCATAAACTGGCGAGGAGTGTGGACCCAAAAAAACTTAACATCATATTGTACATATTACACTGTATTTAAATGCTTTAGATATTCAGCTGTCAACGCACTTGGTGAATGCCTTCTTATATAAATTTATTTAACCTTTTAAAACTATTATAATGGAGAAGAAAAAGACGTCAAAAAGAAAACAGTAGCAGCATTTATTGGTGGCACTGCTACTGTCATCGTCAACTACAGGTAAAATTGTAACCTACTTGTAGTTTCAGCAATGACAGCGAACAAAGCCATTCAGTCTGTGTTGACCACATATCCACATATCACAACACGGACCTAGTGCATTACGTCTATCAAGGGCAAACGTTTGTGACTGGGTAGAATTTAAAACTTCAATAGAGTCCAAACATCTAGGAAGCAATCGTTTCTCAATAGCCAAGAGTCCACAACCCTGTCTGAAACAAATACAAAGAGCTGGTTTATACCATGCTCCTGTACACAAGGACATGTGCAACCATGTTTATCTGTATACAGCAAGTTTGCTTCCCCTGAGTTGCAGCTAAAGAGGCAGATTTGCAGCTTCAACATACTCCCAGAGCACCTGCAATTAATGATGACAATTTAAATTTTGATGTGCTGGGCTTTGCCCAAGCAGTCAGCGCTAGACAAGTTGGGGAAGTCACCTATCTTACAGATGCCACATGATATTAATGTAAAAAAGGTTCGGTGCCTCTAACCTGGCAGCCACAGGAAATCAATCACCTCCTCGGCATTGCTTTCTTCTGACAAATATACTCTCAGAGGCCAGGTAGCAGAGCTAATGGCCTCCAAAGTATTTCTGTCAAAGACACAGCTCCTATTAATTATTCAGTCACCTGTGCTGTGGTGCAACCTTACAATATTTACAATGCTGCAAGAGGCCGCTATCCCACCAGCTTGGAGTCCCTGTGGTGGTGAGCTGCTTTAGCATGAGCTATAATTCCATCTGCTCCCCTTTTACTGAGACAGCAAAAGAGAAAAGCTGCTTTCATCCCTTATCAAGAAACATGCTGGTCTCTTGAGGAGACTGAGCGTAAACATGACTGACGGCTGATGAAGGAGCTGCACTGTTTTTTTTTAGACATTAATGAGCCAGGTAGTGTTTTATCATCATGCTGAAATGGAGGCAGAAAGTCTGATTTCAACGGTCATAAAGTATGTGTCTCTTTAATTCCAAATTATGAAAGCTTACTAAATATAGATGGCAATTTTGTGTACATAATGATGCATCACTAATGTGGCAGACAAGCCAACAATATTACGACAGTTTTCAATTTGGAACTGTGTAAAAGATGCCATCCTGGGAGAATGCATGCATGCAATGCTTTACAAAGTAAACAATGGTTGTAAATCCAGCTGTTGCCAGAGAACTGCTGGCCACCATGCTCTCACAGAGTTAAATCCCCCTTTTTCTGCCTACAGATGGGGAATAAAGGGGTTGGGTCAGGGGTAGGAAAGGAGCAACGGAAGGAGGGATTAGAGATGCATTCAGGTGCAAGTGGGAAAGTAGAAGAAACAAGAATTGTTGTTTTGATTTTTTAAAGAGGAAATTCAGATAAGTTAGCTGTTGAATGCTCATCTAACAAACAAGTCACAATGTTTTTTCTGTTTGTTTGCTATTTTTGGACCTACAAATGGAATACAGGTTTTGTAAATGAAAGTCTGTGTTTGAAAAAATGTAATCAGTCTGACATGAATTATTCCTGGTTTAAATTATCCATGTATTGCAGTTTGTTTGCTTGTCCAGGTAAAAACCCTCCTTCTGCGCATTGCTTCATACAGAATGGCTATTCCTTCATCTGAATATCCTACCGGTTTAAAATGAAAAGCTGTAGATGTGTGCACTAATCCTTTTACTAGAATATCCTACTAGAATAAAACAGTATGAGACAGGGGAAACACATTTTTATTGATTAAATTAATCACAGACCACCGCAACTCTTTTTTGCGCATGAATACATTGTATGACGGACTTTATCAAATGCAGCCACAATGTGTCCACCAAACTGCGCAGGTCATTGTGTTCCTGAAATGATAGGATATGATTAATATACACTAATATTACACGGCTATTAAACAGCTTCAATCCCACATAGTATCGCTAACAAAGTTAAAAGCCTGTGGGGTTTTCCCTTACTGGGAGCAGAACACAGCCTGTTGAATGAGTCAGGTAGCCAATCAGAAAGCGCAGTGAAGTAAGCACGGAGAGGAATCCCAAACAGAGTCCGGTGGACATCGGAGGTGATATGTGGAAAGGTTTATTACTATGTGGATAGGTCACTTTTTTAATATATGATTATTAGATGTGTTTATGTTTGTCCAGTTAAAAATATTAAATACGAAAAAAACATAACTCACCTCCAAATCATAGTGCAGCAAATAGAGCGGCTGCTCCCGCCATCTTTTATCAAACGCCTTTTCTTTTCATCTTTTATCGCTTAAGATGAGTCCAAAAACTATAACTACTACTTCTACATCCGTGTTTTACTATTCTAAATTCACTGTCATGTTCGTTTTTGTATGTAAAGTGTTCGTTTTTTGTGGCGCATCTGTATCTTATTTTGAAGGGATATGTAAACGTTACCATAGCGACCAGTCAGCCCGTAGGGGCAGTGGTCGAGATGAGACAGAGGAGTGGAGCTTGTGAGTATTAGGTCTGGTTCACACGACACGATTTAAGGATTTCGGCCGATTTTCCAAACCTCTGTGGCCACACACGAACCGAGCCTATAAACGTCCAACAGGTTCGATCGGTTCGTGTGTCCAGCCCACACCCTACGAACCGATTCCACTCACGAACATCCCGATTCTAGAAAATCTAGTAAAACCCCGGTGAACATTTTAACTCACGATAGCGACTATTGGGAGCCCTGAGCTTGTTTCTCCATCTAGGACTGATGAGACAATGACACCCTAAGTGTGGCTAATGCACGGGCTGCCTGGTCTCCATGTGGAGAAGCAGTTTGAAGCTTCATTGCCTCAATAACAGCCGGTCACCATGTCATGCAGAGTGGGGTTGTAATGTGGGAATCACTTACCGGTCCAGGATAAAGCCATTCTCCGGTCTCTTCTCTGGGCCTTTTCCCTTCACAAAGAAACTTTCCAAAGACATCTGATCTGTTTCGTTCTCATTTTGCTGCTTGTGGCTCCATGTTGGAGGGCAAGCCCGAGAGAATCCGGTTAAAGGATTTTCAAAATAAAATATCCTCCAGACTCAAATAATACATAAAACGGAAATATTTCATTATTTCTTGCAGCCGGTACCTGTTGAGTCACAGACCGGTACCGGGACGCGGCTCGGTGTTTGGGGACTGCTGCTCTGGAACATGTTACTGTATTTTTCGGACAATAAGCCACTACTTATTTCCCACGCTTTGAACCATGCGGCTCATAGCCCAGTGCAGCTTTTCTGTGGATTTTTCTTCAACTTCCACGGGGCTCTTTAGCAAGAAGTGAATCATTGGAAGTCAAAATTGGAAATCAAAGAAAGCACTGATTTTCATTTAGAACAAGCACGTTCTTGTAGCAGGCAGGACAGAGTTATTTATTCAAACTCGTACCCCTCATCATGGAAACCACACGAATAAGATCACATGATGCCACTTTTAACTTTAGGGTTTTTTATCTGGTAGTATGGAGTGAAAATAGTCCAACAAATATTTCGGTGGAGATACCAGCGACTTATAGCCCGGTGCGGCTTATATATGTACGTTTCCAGTATAAAAAAATAAAATAAAAATAAAAAATCAACTTTGTAGACTCTTATAGTGAGGTGTGCTCTATAGTCCGGAAAATACAGTAGGTCACTATCGGGGCTCTGTCACACTTGAGCGCATGTCTAAGTACTTATTTGATTCAGACTTGACTTGATAACAGTTGCAAGACACCGCCAGTTTACGACTGGAGTTTGACAGCTCCATAACGAGACTATACTTCAATTTCCAAATAATTTCCCAGGCTTTTCGCCTCCACCCTCTCACCTAAATCCGAGTCCGTATAAATTCAGATGAGTTTTAAAAACAGCAGTGCAAACGGAAGTTGTTTTTTTCCCCACAATAACATTACTCCAGGTTCGATATAAAACTCCAGGTTTTGAGTTGTGGCAGAAACCATGATTTTTCTTTTTCACCGATGCCCCTTGAACGTCTCATAACGGAGTAACTGGGTCACGTGAGCTGCTCCTCTAAGAGTGCTGTGACGTGATCGAGCACCGTCAGTGTAGCGGTGTCTGACAGACAGCTTTCATCTGCCAGCAGCTGTCTTGGCTGGATGAGAGATCCGGCATCGGTCTGGGTCGGTCCAAGACGTCTCAGAAGAATGCTTCTGCAGAGGAGAAGAAGCGGAGTGTCCAGTCAAAGCGCGGAGCTGAAGGTAGACGAGTTATTGCTTTTGTTCTCCCGCTGGGAGTCGGGGTACTTGTTTCAACTGTGACTGGACTCAGAGATGGAGCTCATATTTCTATAATTCTGTTTTCATCCAACGCGTTTCACGGCGAATTCACTGCACAGCAGCCGGGCTCAGCATCGTGGGGCAGCAGCCGCCGCATACCGGCAGCTCTGCTTCTTCTTCCAGCGGGTTGGCTCCAGATGAAAGTCCGGGGATGCTTTTTCATTTTTAAATGACAAGAACGTCGCTGTAGAGGAGGACAAACTTGGATAAGATCAAGGAAACAACTGGGAACTGCACCGTAGAGCAAGAAATGTGCATTTAAAAAAGAGTTATATAACGGACCCTGGGAAGAGAAGAGGGGTGAAAGAGAGACGCACCAGGAGGAGAACCCAAAAAAATCCCCGCAGGTTACTTGGGGTTCTGCTGGCATGTGGAGCAGGAGGGTCGTTTCCACATCCAAGGTGCAATTAGCGAAAAGGGAGGCGGAGGACGGAGGGCACGACTGAAACCCCGGTCAGAAGAGGCGGTGATGGCGGCTGAGGGAACCGGGGTTCGGTTCACCCGTGCGCCGACCGCAGCCCTGTCAGCAGCCGCAGCATGAGGCGGTGGAGGTACGCAGCGTTGCACGTCCCATCGGTTCTCCACATGCTCATTATTCATTTAGCCATCCCCTCCTTCCACTCCACTCCATTACATCCACCTTTCCTCGGCTGCCTTGACTGGGATCCATGAACTCATCAATCAGTTTCTCCATTTAGTCCACCTTTGACTCAACATCATTTACCTCCCCTTTGTCACTTTGTGGCTCCATAAATGTTACCCGACAGAGTAGCACTTAGACCTTTGGTCCTTTGTATAGGTGGTCCTTTGTTTAGTAAGAAATAATTTATTTCCTGCTTTATTTTCTTATTGTGGATTTTTTTTATAGGAAAAAAAAAAAAAAAAGTAAAATAGAGGTCAGGCTGATTTGCGTTCATTTGTACACATTCCAGTTTTGGAGCCCGCCCCGTATCCCTGCCAAGAGGCAAAGCCATTGAGTTCTTATCGATCACATTGATTTAGGGAGCTTTATGTCCACTTCATTGTGCCAAGCTGCCTGATCTAGTTGGCACCCAAGTCTGTGCATTCTTTATGATGCTGGAAGTGGCTTAAAAAAAATAAGAAACAGAAGCTAACCTCACCATCTGGGTATTCATTCTGCACCACCAGACTGTGACATGTTAATGGGGCTTAATTTCCCAACCATTAGTGCTTGACCTCTCACTTTTGTGAAAACTTTTATGTAGAGTTTGAACTGCTTTAAAATGTAATTCTTATACATTTTGATTTAACTTTTTCCTTTGATCTTAATTGCTGTAAGTTTAACCTTTTTGTTCAAATGTAGTTTTATCGTCATAGAGGAAGTGGTTTTAGTCTGCACACCCACTCATGGACGCAAGCTTATACACACACACACACACACACACCTACACATGCGTGCACACGCACACACACACACCTAACTGCTGAACATCACTGAGGCTTATTGTTTTAGGATGGGTTTTAGGGGAGGTGCAGTCTAGAGTATAGGAGCTACAATTCGGTTCCTGGTCTGCAGCTTCTTTTTGCTCATCCTTCAGGTGAACTAAGCTGAAGCTCCAGCACTGGACAGTGACAGATTCTCTGCATCGTGACACTTTGCTTTGTAATTGATTGATAATTGCTTGCACTAATCTGTGAACTTACGCCAAAATTTCTTGTTTGTCTAGAGTCCTTGTCCACCTGTGTATAAGGGTGTAGCGAGTAAAGGAGAAAAAGTTGGAAGAGGTGAATATTGCTTCCCAAGTAGAAACAACCTTATCACCACAGTGATTCTGCTTGTATGCCAGATCTTTATTTCTCAGAGGTCCTCTATATTTTTTGTTCCTGGCTTTAAAATGTTTGTCAATCTTCTTTTTGAAAAGTCAAGTATTTAAATGTTCCTCATTGCATTAACTTTACACCTAAACTGTACATAAAATACAGAATGTGGTGTTTTTTCTTGTAGACAAGAGACAACAGGGACTATATTTATGGGAGCTGACTAAATGTCATTATATCAACCTTCTTAGTGACATTTAAGAAACGAAACAAAACCCTCACAGATACCCGAATACCCTCGCCCTCTGTTGGAAGGTTTGGCTCTGTATTAACCCAGAGCCGTATCTTCACATGAGATAACGCCACTGCTTTTGTTATTTGGGTCAACTGACCCTTTGTCACCTTATGGCAGTGTTCTATAATAAACGGACTCTTGTGGTCTGACCCACATCTGACCAATATCCACAGTTAAGGGGTTGTGTTAACGTTTCAATAGTTTGCTATTGAAAACTATTGTAAATTTATCTGTAAATTTAAAATTTACCTGTAAATTTAAAATTTATCTGTAAATTTAAAATTTACCTGTAAATTTAAAATTTATCTGTAAATTTAAAATTTACCTGTAAATTTAAAATTTATCTGTAAATTTAAAATTTACCTGTAAATTTTAAATTTACCTGTAAATTTTAAATTTACAGGATTTACTGGAATCCTGTAAATTTGCAGTACTTTGATCACTTAAACCAGATGTTTGTTTTGAATACCTGACAATCATAAGGTTGAAGATGGAAGTTGATAATTTAAGCTCAACTAATCCTTTTATCCTCTAGCGTATTTGAGTTTTAATCTAACTCAAATATACATAGAACTGTTGATCCACATGACTGCACACATTTAAAAAATATTTTCACAACAGAGACATGGATGTTTTACCTGCATTGTAATTGTCCTTGAGGCAGGTACAGATAGAGAATTATTTTATGCAAGCAGGATAAGCTTAAATTGTGGTGCATAGGCTCCAGTTTTTGCAAAATGGATTTTAATGACAAGCCTTTCTTTGTGGTTGTAAAGACTGAGTTTTGATGCCAAAAAATGCAATGGAGCCAGAGCAAGAAACTTGATTTGTGACGTTTGTCAAAATGTTTTTTCATTGTAATGTATGTGGTGTGGGCTGCACAGTGGCGCAGTGGGTAGCACTGTTGCCTTGCAGCAAGAAGGTCCTGGGTTCGATTCCCGGCCCGGGGTCTTTCTGCACGGAGTTTGCATGTTCTCCCTGTGCATGCGTGGGTTCTCTCCGGGTTCTCCGGCTTCCTCCCACAGTCCAAAAACATGACTGTCAGGCTGATTGGGCTTTCCAGATTCTCCCTAGGTGTGAGTGTGTGTGTGTATGGTTGTTTGTCCTGTTTGTCATTGTGTTGCCCTGCGACAGACTGGCGACCTGTCCAGGGTGTACCCTGCCTCTCGCCCGGAACGCAGCTGGAGATAGGCACCAGCACCTCCCGACCCCGTTAGGGAGAAGGGTGACGGAAAATGGATGGATGGATGTATGTGGTGTGTACTGCAGGAAGAATAATCTCTGTTGCAGTAGAAACTACTTGGGAACTTTAGAAAAACAAACTATCAACTTTGCCAGACTTGCAGTCAGAAAGGGGCAGCATTTATAGAAGAGCAGGATTGTGCGAGATTGTATGCAGAAGAGTATATTCATGAGTGGGGTTATTTTCTGCAAATTTTGAGCTTAGGCAAGGAATTTTAAAGTCTAAGCAAGTTGTGCTGAATGCGGCTCATTGTTGCAAAGTGGCCAGTATTTCTCCTCGAGTAGAGAATCTGGTTTTCTGCTGTGTGTGAGCTATATGATCAGATCATGCAGTTTTCTGTCTGTAATTTATTTTTATTTCCAGTTACCTGGTTGATTGTGTAGTTCACCTTTTAAAATTAAATGTACTTTTAGTTTGACTAAACTGTCAATAACATAAATGGATGCCATCCATTTCTTTATTTTACTGGACTAAGGTCAAAGGAAGCTACTGTTGACAACTGTAATAGCTTAATTTTAGCAGATTTTAAAACCCCTAAAACCTTAAACTGAGAATGTTTTTATGTCTGTGGAAAACAACACCATACTAGCAAATTATCACATTTGGCTTCATTTAACCACTTCCATGTTGCCATGGGAGCTGACTGGGCAGGCTCGGGTTTGGACACCTTATCTATGGGCCTGATCTAATCTCTGTGTTTGAAAAGTAATATATGATGTTGAAGCTTTTATTGAACCAATTTAGATTATGTTTTAGCTGTTTTGCTGAGTATAATCAGACCCTTTTCTTGGCATTTGTCATTGATGTAAAACAAACAAACCAGACCATTTGAACCCTAAAAACATAAAGATTAAAGTTACTTTCTTAGTGACATCCACTAGGCTTTTGGTTGTTTCCTTGTAGACGGTGAAGATAAAAACATCTTCAAAAAGCCTTTGCACATTTTGCAAATTACAAAATGACATTTATCTCGTGGTGCTCTTTGGTTGTTGAGAAATCCCTGGTTTGCTTTCACAACCTTCAGCTTACATCTGCGCTGAATCATCTCAGTCATTGAGGTTGAAGAGGACCTGGTGAACCCAGAGATTTAAGTAGCTCAGGTACCACTTAGCGGTTCAATAGTTATTTTATTTTTTAAACTAAATATTAGTGCTAAAATAGAACTTGGTTGTATAAAACCAGTAACCATCACATATCTACTACATAAAAGCCAGCTTCTGTGCTGAATGAAACTGAAACAAAACAGGTCTAAGGAAGAGAAGAGAAATGCCATGGTTGTGCTAGAGACACTCCCACTTTCTACCCAGTTTGTAAGAAGTGGTAAATACATTTATGTGGCACCTCACAGAGGAATAAGATTTAAAATAAGAGGGAAAAACAATTGAATAATAGATGATTAAAACCAAACATGAAATATTTAAGACCTCAAGGAAAAGTGTTTTCATAAGAATGTCTTCAGCTGCTTTTGTATACAATTAAAATATTGAAAGACAAGAGAAAATCAAAGGAACTTGACTTGATTGGTTTGAGGACTTAACACAAGAATTTTAAAAAGAGCAGGCATCTAGTAGAAAAGACAGTTTAAATAGTAGAGTAAGCTCTTCTTTTTGTCCCAGTTCTGAGTCTTGCTGCAGTTTTAGGTCATGGACTTTTTTTTGTTGATGAATGTAAAATGTAAAATTGGTCTTTTAACTAGAACTAGAAGAATGAATATCCACATTCATTCTTCAATTCTCCATGAAATTATATTTCTATAAATGATCCACCAACTCATCTTCAAATCTTGAGTTGTTTGCACATATCTACGCCTTCTCACTTTTCTTGGTCTAATTGTGTTTTTATTGTTTTTCAATGAATTCCAAGCACATTTTGGCCTTTATATACGCCGTTAAAAATCTTTAAGCTTTTACCATGACTATCATTTATAACTCTAGTCGCATCAATTTGAAATTAAAGTTGGTAGTTGTAATGCAGAAAATTGGAGTTTAAAGTGTTTGAGACTGTCATGGGGGTGTGAGCGTAGTGTGACTTCACTTCATCATGTGAACTAATTAACCTAAATGACATTAAATAAAATAGATTGGATACTAAATCAATACAGTGATGTTGCCTTACATTTATGAAATTCGTGCTTTTCTGACTCTAAACACCAAGTGCTACAACAATACATCAGAATTAAAACAAATCAAACATGTTGTGGTTCACTGAGGATTGCTGCTTCTGGATAGCGTTATTAGGTAAGATGAGATCCTCAGTCAGCCATATCAGTCAGGGCTTTTTCAATGATGTAGATTTTAACCTTTATCTTCAATGAGAAGCTACTCTCAATGGCTTATAAATGTGAGCAGAACTTTCTTCAGAAAAATGTGTCACTATTATGAAATGCAATGTTTTTATTGAGTGTCATACATTCATTAGCATTCCCAAAGTTTGTTTTGCATGCATGCTCTTTGCACGTTTCCTGTGAAGAAACTGAAACAAAACAAACGCCCGTCATCTGTATTTTTTACCTCCGGGTTTGAAGCTGATCTAGTGACAGTCAACACTGATGCCCGCCTAATAATGTCACCAGTGCGCCACTCCCACAGCCTTCGTTCTGATTATTGACCGCTGCAGAATCGCTGGGGCTTTAATTAGCACTAGTGTAACTAATTGGCCTGCATAGAAGTGACATTGATGGGAGGCAAGAAAAGGAATTAATGAGGAGAGGCATTGGCACACTAAATAGTACTGTTTAAAAGTAAAAATGGATCCCTGATGATCCCACTGAAATTTACATTTATGCTGAGAACTAAACAAACTCGATTCATGAATGACTGTGGGCTGGGTGGGTGCCAGCACGGAGGGGGGCGTCTATTCCTTGTGTATTTCTCTGCACTCATATCTATGTGTGCCTCCTTGTGTGTTCTCCTGATCAGAGTTCGTGTAACTAGATGTTCATTTGGTTGACAGCAGAAATCTCTCAAGCGCTCAATGTGCTCCGATGTAAAGTATGTTAACCTTTAAAACAAAACTTGCCCTGGCCCTTCTCATTCCCCTGTAATTGCTTTCACTGGGTAAGCACACTCGCCTGAAAAGGTTATCGTGTTCCTTGTCAGTTGTCATGATGAATGAGCAAACATAACAGAAAATTAAAATGGGAACTTCTGGAAATCATTCTCAGACTAGGTCAGTACAATATTTGCACTAAATGCTCCCTGTGCCCCACAAACATCACTTTTTCCTCCTGCTGCTAAAACATGTGAATATTAGGCTTATATTTCTGTCTGACATTTATTTGACTTTTTAACAGCCCCCATCAAAATTGTGAGACAATGAAAAATATTACAAATACTTGCATATGCCACTGGCTTGTAACCAACTGGAAGTTGAACACCAAATGCTAAAAATAAGGAATAGAAGCAACATACGACCAGACAACGTCTTGAAAATGGCTTACTCTGCCTCTGTGAGCTGATATACTGAAGTTAAAGACCACTAACTGAATTAAAGAACAACCAACAAAACAGAAAGTGTCATCGATGAAAAATGTGCTTATGACCATAATGGAGAAACTTCCTCTCTGTCATGCAGAAAACATTCACAGAGATTTCCTTGTCATACCTTTGAACATAATGTGAGATTTAGAATACTGAGAACTCAGAAAGAAAGCACCATTAATAATGTTTTGGCATTAGGAACGCTTTAGAACAGGGGCGTCAAACTCTTTTTTTTGTCAAATCACATCAGGTTTATGAAAGTCCTGAAAGGGCCATTGTGTCAGAATCTATTGATGAAACTTCCCATTAAACTGTTAAAATATAGCATTCTCTCCATTCTGAGTACTTTTTAAAATTAAACAATGTTTAAAATCTTTTCACATTGATTTAATTTGGCCTCATTTGGAAAGCCGCAGAAATCTCTTTCTATGGTTGTCTAGATCAGTGTTTCTCAAACTTTTTCAGGCTTAGGACAACTTAATCTGTTTAACAAGCAGTCACAGACCACCTAGCCTGAAATTGCCACTGCAATAACACATCTTAATATATGATGCAACCTGAAATGAAAATTTCGACCAAGATGGCGGCGCGTGAACAACGCGAGGCTCAGTGTCTCTCCAGGACCTGCTATTTAGTGGTTTTTTACCTATTTCTCATCGGACTTTTTTTCAAGAACTGCACCGCATTGCAGTGCTACAGCAGACAAGAACTTTTGGACCTTTGGAGCTACAATCCTGACACTTTTATCGCCGATCTCAGACTTATCCCAGAGATCTCCAGAACACCGGAGACGGCCCACTTCTCTCAACCGGGCGGAAGTGCACGTAGGCGGAGACGAGAACGTAAACAAAGGCGGGGTAAGCGTGGAGGGGTGCGAGCTAAGCTAAAGCTAACACCACACCGGCTCCCTTTACCGAGCATTTTCCTCGCCAATGTCCGTTCTCTGGCCAATAAAATGGACGAGTTACGTCTGTCCATCACTAGTGACAGACGGATTATGGACTCAAATGTCATGGTTTTCACCGAAACATGGCTAAACAACAGCTGCCCGGACAATGCTATCCAGTTAACTGGACGCCATACACACCGAGCCGACAGGATAGCAGATGACTCCGGTAAGACCAGAGGCGGAGGTCTGTGCATTTATATCAACAAAGCTTGGTGCACAGACTCTGCTATTACCGAGAGTCACTGCTCACAGAATGTGGAGTTTTTAATGATCAAATGCAGACCTTATTACCTCCCAAGGGAATTCACTTCGATTATTGTCACTGCTGTGTACACCCCCCCGGATGCTAATGCCAAGCTAGCCATGAAAGAACTCTATGCGGCCATTAGCAAACACCAAACTAAACACCCCGAGGCTGCTTTTATTGTTGCGGGTGACTTCAACCACTCCAACTTGAAGACAGTCCTCCCCAGATTCCACCAACACGTCTCCTGCCACACCAGAGGAGACAAGACCCTGGACCATGTCTACTCCAATCTGGCTGGAGCTTACAAGGCGACACCCCCTCCCCCACATTGGACAATCAGACCATCTCTCCTTGTTCCTCACACCGCGGTACTCACCACTCATCCAACGTGTGAAACCCACTGTGAGGACAGTAAAGGTGTGGCCAGAGGGCTCAGACGCTGTGCTCCAGGACCAGTTCAGGAATACAGATTGGAATACTTTCCACCACACAGACTTGGATCAGTACGCCTCATCTGTACTGGACCACATCTCCACCACCATAGACTGTGTCACCATCCACAAACGCATCACCATGTACCCCCAACCAGAAGCCCTGGATGAACCGAGACGTTCGTCTCCTGCTGAAGGCCCGTAACATCGCCTTCAGGACAGGGGATGCACAGACCTACAGTGCAGCCAGGGCTGAGCTGAAGAGGGGAATCAAGAAGGCCAAACACCACTACAAAAGTAAGGTGGAGGATCACTTCTCCAACTCCAACCCCCGACGCATGTGGCAAGGCCTTCAGATTCTCACAGATTACAAGAACTCCAACACCTCCACTGCCTCCGCTGATGCCTCCTTCCTCAACGAGCTTAATAACTTCTATGCTCGCTTTTGAGAGAGGGAACACTACAACCGCAACTAAGACAGCCACCACCCCAGATCAACAGCCACTGACTCTCCTCTCCTCTGATGTAGAAGCGGCCCTGAGCAGGATTAAATCCAACAAGGCTGCGGGTCCTGATGGCATACCTGGTCGTGTCCTCAGAGCGTGCTCTGGGGAGCTGGCAGGAGTGCTGACGGACATTTTCAACCTGTCCCTGGCCCGCGCCGTGGTACCGACCTGCTTCAAGTCTACCTCCATCGTCCCAATTCCTAAGAGTTCCAACCCGACCAGACTCAATGACTATCGTCCGGTAGCCCTCACTCCCATCATCACCAAGTGCTTGGAGCGGCTGGTCCTAGCACACCTCAGATCCTGTCTACCCCCCACACTGGATCCCCACCAATTTGCATACAGGCAGAATAGGAGCACAGAGGATGCAGTCTCCATAGCACTGCACTCTGTTCTTTCTCACCTCGACAACAAGAACACTTATGCCAGAATGCTGTTCTTAGACTTTAGTTCAGCATTTAACACTGTCATTCCATCACAACTCATTACCAAACTCACAGACCTCGGCATCAGTTCACTCATGTGCAACTGGTTGCTCGACTTCCTGACCAGTCGACTCCCAACACGTCCGGGCTGGACAATCACTTCTCATCCACCATCATCATAAACACCGGAGTGCCACAAGGCTGTGTGATGAGTCCCTTCCTCTACTCTCTCTTCACCCACGATTGCAGACCTGTTCATGGCTCTAATGCCATCATCAAGTTTGCTGATGACATCACGGTGATCGGCCTCATCAGAGACAACGATGAGGCCGCCTACAGGGAGGAGGTGGACCGTCTGGCTGAGTGGTGCGACAAGAACTACCTGCAGCTGAACACCGAGAAGACCAAGGAGCTCATCGTGGACTTCAGGAGGAACGCTGACCTCCACCCACCCATCCACATCAAGGGAATAGCGGTGGAGCGTGTGAACAGCTTTAAGTTCCTGGGAGTCCACATCTCCGAGGACCTGACCTGGACGACCAACTGCTCCAAACTCATCAAGAAGGCGCACCAGCGCTTCTTCTTCATGAGGACCTTGAGGAAGAACCACCTGTCCTCAGAGATCCTCACCAACTTTTACCGCTGCACCATTGAGAGCATCCTCACCAACTGCATCACAGTTTGGTACGGGAACTGCTCTGTCTCCGACCGGAAGGCGCTGCAAAGGGTGGTGAAAACTGCCCAGCACATCGCCGGGGCATCGCTTCCTGCCATCAATGACATCTACAGGAAGCGGTGCTAAAAGGGCTGCAAAGGGTGGTGAAAAGGGCCGGCAAAATCACCAAGGACTTTGACTCACCCTGCACACACACTCTTCTCTCTCCTGCCCTCTGGGAGGCGTTACAGAAGCTTACGGACCAGAACCACCAGGCACCGGAACAGCTTCTTCCCCACAGCTGTTACGCTCCTGAACGCCTCCTGACACAAACTATAAGGACTGTCCCCCCCCATCCCTGGACTGTTCCCCTCACACACATACACATACAATCTTTATATAATCTGTAAATCTAATTTCCCATTATTTATCCTGTATTATAAAACAACTAATATATATACAATCCATTCTTCATATTCCTGTATATTCTGTATAATCTGTGTAATTTGTATAGTATGTACATAAGCTCTCATCTATATTTATATTGTACAAAAACATTTTATTTATAGCACGTCAATATTATTCTGTTTATATCTTCATACATCTGTTTATAAATATTTATATCATGTATAGCACTTCTGGATAGATGCAAACTACATTTCGTTGCTTGTACATGTGACATTGCAATGACAATAAAGTTGAATTCTATTCTAATTCTATTCTATTAGTCTCTTAAATCACATATTGTTGTTTTCTTTGTTGTTGTGCTGCTGTTTGGTAAATGTGACTGGCCACGACAAAGCCATGACAAGAACAGGTCCTTTTGAGTTACTTACTGATTCTGAAAATGTGGAGCAAGCTTTCCAATAATGTCCAACAAATGGAAATTAAAAAAATAAGTTGTTCTTTACTACTAAGTGTTGTGTGTATTTATAACATTTTTGGCTATTTGTGATTTTGAAGCACAATTAAAGGAAAATAATAGACTTGAGTTGCTTTATCAGGAAAAAAAAAATCATTTTCTGCACCATTACATATAAAAATAATTAACCCTTTTCTGTCAATTGTATTTATTTATTGTTAAAAATATTTTTTAATGAAATAAAACAATAACAATAGCTGTTGACCTGAAAGCAGAGCATCATTCATTACCAAGCAAAGTCATAAAAAACAAAAAACAGTTTTGACTGACTGGACCGATTCCTACTGCTAACCAATCAAAGGAATCCAGTCACTAGTGAACAACGCATCAACACTCAGCAACTGTCAATTAGCTTCCTCTGAAGACATTAGTAGTCCTGGAGTTGTTTTCTTTCCACCAGTATCTGCAATTTTTTTTAAACCTGTTTTCAAGCCAGCTTTCTATCATTATCTTTAAAACAAACCTAGCTTGCTGTAGCGTCACACTTTGAGCTCACGTCACTGCAAATAAACAATCGTTTACATGCAGACCACCAGTGGCCTGCTGGCCTCAAGATTGACACCTGTGCCTTATAATTAAGCAAGGGAAACAAATACAATATATGAACTAGTAAAATCTGGATCGAATTGCTTCGTGCTTATTAAATCTTTGTAATCCATGAGATATTGCAAAATCACATTCATTTCTCATGAAGCAAGTAACAGAGATGCATACACACAGATTGTGTTGGCATGTTTGCGTTCATGAATGCAGAGCACAGTAAATGTTGAGCTTGTTTGGCTTAGTGACATTCTGAATCAGTGAAGACTGAACATGACCGGCAGTATGTCTGTCTCAGTGGACAACTCCCTGGTGGGCACCAGGCACAATCATTTGCATTTTATCCACCCTCTTGTGGATTTGCGTGTCTGCATGTGTGCATAATTCCCTGCATGGTCTGTATTCATGCCTGTGTGTCCTCGAAGATTAAGCAACCCGGGTGATCCCAACAAGACCGTACGAAGCCTTGATAGGCTGAAGGTGAATGACAAGCAGTGGCTGTCATCGCCAGAGGCTGGCTTGGGGTGCAGCACCACCGCTTGCTGGACCCTGAAAACTCATTTTGACAGATGCGTTTCCTCTCTCGCTGTTGATGTGTGGTGGGGGCTGATGACACTCAGCAGCCTATGTGGTTTAGAGCAGATTTAGTCGGCACCACATTGAGCAAAGCCACAGTTTATCTGTGAGTCCTTGGCCCTAAGCCCAGTAATTGTATGCAAAAAGGAGTCACGATGTCGTTATCCACTGGTTGCAAGTTTTTTGCATTTCAATGCATTTTCAGAACATTTGTCATTTTTGACTACTTGTCGTTTGTTGTAAGATTTTAAAATGCTAAACTGATTTAATTGATCTGTTAGAGTTCCTTTTAGAATGGTTTCCCTTTTATCTCCTTTTTTTATTTTATTTTTTGCATTGGCATGGATGTATTTGTCATGTTTTATAAATCTTCTATCAACAAGCTGCAGGCCCATGCTGTGTTTTTCATCTCTGTCTAATTAAATATGCTACGGTGATTAAATATTTTTTTGAATTTCCTTTTCAAAGTGGTAAATTGGCTTACAAAAAAAGAAAAAATCCATATTAGGCGATGCATCTACAAAAAGCTTAAATTGGGACTCTTCCATCTGGACAAAATTAATTCAGATTATTTGTGTTGAAACAAGTCTAATAAATTTAACAGTATAAAGAAAAATAAAGCATAGCTGGAGCTAAAATAATTGACACTTGGCACAGTGCCAGTGAATAAAGAAAGTCTTTTGCAGAATGTTTCCTCAGTTTCTTTTCTCTCTGTTTTTAAATTACAGGGAGCAGACACAGAGGAGGTGACCCTTATTATAACCTGAAGAAGACAAGACCCAGTGTGTGACCCTGTTTGTCTGAAGTGCCAAAGAAGACAAGGAGAAGCGTCGCTGGTGAAAGAATAGCCACCTTCTTCTTTCCACCAGGAGCCCTTTCAACCTTGCTTCAAGCTACACTTAGGGGCTCAACTGTTCTCTTGACTCCACCAGGAGCCTCGCTCCAACCCATCTGCCAGCTCAGATAACCTTCTGATTGTTGGCAACCACATGTTTGAGGTCACTGCATGTAACCACCACCGCCCATTCTCGAGAAGGAGCAGTTTCTCGCAACCTCAATCTGCATCATGCAGTGGAGACGGCGGCACTTATGTTCCATCAAGATGACCTGGACCATCAAACGTTCCCTGTTTCGGACCCATGTGGCTGGTCTGCTCTCCTTGGCTCTACTCTTTACCTTCTTTCTGTTTTTCAGCCACCAGGAATGGCTGCCAGGGCGCAGTGCGCCTCGTGACTACCCGCTGGCTTACACCATCAGGGGTCTCCGGGCTCCCAAAGGAGAGGGCAACCAGAGCAGCTCCCTGAGGAGCCTGTGGAAGGAGACAGGGTATGGCGCGCAAAAGCCTCTTCTCAACCTCAGCTCTCAACAGGCAGAAGGAACAGCAGCTGAGCCAGGAGGAGGTGGAGCTGGAGGAGGATCCAGGATGGCCATAGTGGGGCTTGGGGACTCCATGAGTTCTAACAACAGTTTACAGAAGGAGATGGATGTTGGAGAGAAGCTTAGTGCTCAGCCCTACCGCTACATCCTGAATGAGCCTTTCAAGTGCAGGGACAGTACGCCCTTCCTCATCCTCCTCATTGCTGCTGAGCCCAGACAGGCCGATGCACGCAACGCAATCCGGCAGACGTGGGGAAATGAGAGTGTAGCAGGGGGCCTGGGATTCGTCCGACTTTTTCTTCTCGGCACAGGAAAGAGTTCAGATGCCTTCCTTCAAAGTAGCATTGAAGAAGAGAGCCGTGTTTACCATGATATCATTCAACAGGATTATCAGGACACCTACTACAACTTAACCACCAAAACCTTGATGGGCATGAACTGGGTAGCCACCTACTGCCCACGTGTCTCCTATGTGATGAAGACGGACAGTGACATGTTCGTCAATACAGAGTATCTCATCCAAAAGCTGCTAAAACCCGAATTTCCTCCCAAACAGAAATATTTTACAGGCTATTTAATGAGGGGCTATGCACCAAACCGAAACAAGGACAGTAAGTGGTATATGCCACCAGAGCTTTATCCAAGCGAGCGCTACCCAATATTTTGCTCAGGCACAGGGTACGTGTTCTCAGGGGACATGGCCGAGTTGATCTATCAGGCCTCGCTAAGCATACGAAGGCTGCATCTGGAGGACGTGTACGTAGGGATCTGCCTGGCAAAGTTGCGCATCGACCCTGCACCCCCTCCCAATGAGTTCCTCTTCAACCATTGGCGCGTCTCTTATTCCAGTTGCAAGTACAGCCACCTGATCACATCCCATCAGTTTCAGCCCAACGAACTCATCAAGTACTGGAACCATTTGCAGACCAACAAGCACAATGCCTGTGTCAATACGGCCAAGGAGAAGAACGGCAGACACAGACATCGAAAGCTTCATGGGGAGAGACTTCCATGATGAATCCTGTGACAACAACTTACTTAAGGAAATAAAGGATCTTGTGCAAAGAAGGGAACATTGAACTCGGCACTATATTTAAAAAAAAAAAAAAAAGCACATTGTTTTTGGTATTGTGTACAGTTTATGAACCAACCTATTTTTTTATTTTTGAAAGAGTTATTGTAAATTTATGGAGCTATTTCCGGAAGGAAGAATAGGGGACATGATTGTGTGATGCACAAAGAAAGCTGGAGCTCAAAAGTGGGGTTTTGGATAATTCAGGTGCCAACAGTTGGGTGGCAATTCCTGCTCTTCTCTCAAGGACAGTGCAGTATTTCAGTCTATGATGTTTTGAAGAGATGGGTTAAAAAAAACCCACCACTGTGTTTACACAGACAAAGGGAAATGTACATTTATTTTGCAAAGTTACACTACCTAAATATGAATGAATGATATAAATCTTTTAACACTGACCAGTTATGCTGCCCTGTTTCTCAGTGTTTACTTTACAGATCTATCAAAGTACACTGCTAAGAGTGGTTTTCTTGTCATCTAATGTATTTTATTTTTCAATGGATTCACATAAATCACCACAATCACATCAGAGATGACTGAGATTGTATTTTCTAAAGCTTTACATTGAGTACTACTCTGCACTTAAGTAAATGTGCAATGACTCAGTTAAAAAGAAAAATAAATAAATGTACTGAATTAATTTTGTGTGTAGTTCTTGTCTACTCATTAAGCAAAGTGGGATCACAGCTGGTGATCTTGTTGTTATTCATTGGGTCGGGGACAAAAGAAGATACATTTAGCATTGAAAATTGTCTTCAGTGGACAAAAGCAGTAAAGTTATAGCCTTTATTACATATTTTGTAAATAGGTTACGTCATTTGTATATTTCACCAATAATATGTCTATACGTATATTTTCATAGCGTGTTTAAAACAGTAGATCACAGAATTCCTGCACGAATAAAATCAGTAGCAAATTGAAAAGCAAAAAAATAATTATTTTTACAAAAAAATATGAATGGTCTGAATTGCAAAATTCTGTAAGCCTATAGTAATGTGAGTTCAAGATCAAAACTCTAACTATTACAGGTTGGGCGCTGTCTCTTTTCCCTTTAAATTTGAATTAAGAAATGTCCATTGACATTCGATGTGCTGCTATGGCTGCAGTATATGCATTCACAAACTAATATAAATCTAGTACCATACCAGGAAGACTCCCAAATACATATTTTCAACTAGATCACAAAATAGACAGGAAGCTGGATTAAAGAGGCCGCAGCAGGTTTGACAAGATCATGTCGTTTCTTTATTGATGGTGTACAGCTACAGCGTATTTTGAATAGCTTTTTGTAATTCAAGTGATAAATGATCAAAATCACCTTAGAGAGAATTAAATGTTGAACTGAGCTGGAAAAAAGTCATTTTTAACCATTTTGTAAAGCACGTTCTCACAAATGTTGCTTCCAAAGGATAAAATTAATCTACTATCAAATAAATTATTACATTTCATCTATGTTCAGGTTAAGTAGATTTATTATCATCCATATTTGTAAATCCCTAAAAAAAATATGCAGCACCTGAATTTGGATACAACCACCGGCAATGGCTTAGTTGCAATGGTCAAACATTTTTTAAGCAACCTAAAATGGAGCCTTGGGAACTGTTGGTTCTCCCAATGTATCAAAAATCCTTTAGTTAGTTAAGAATGACCGCAATGATTTCTGGATTCCCCTCTTATTACCAAGAGATGAGACCTGAAATAAGTTACTTGCAATCAATAAAAGAAAATTTAACAATAACATGAAAGGTTGAAGTCAAACCAAAAGCACTGGAATAGATTTTATAAAGTCAACTGCTAAAAGTCTTTGACTTTATCAATTCACCCAGCAGCATAAATTTTGCACACTTTTCAGAGTAAAACTTATGCTGCTTGATGAATTATATGTTGTGCTCACAACTATTTTAATATCCAAAATGAAATATTTGAAAAACAATGCATTGTAATAACTCACCATTAAGATAATAGATATGTCTGACACAAATTGCAGGCTAAAGCGTAACTTATGATTACTGATAAACCACAATTTTTGCCTGTTAACATGTTAATTCTGCAGCCTACTTTAACACAAAATGAGTTCCTTGAAAACATAGTTCCTCTTTTTTCCTGTGGTATTAATTTGGTGTCATTGCTCATTCTACCAGCACTCCTTGAGTAATTTTAGACAAACTAGGCAAATGTTTGTGAAAGGAATACAAATGATCATTAGAAAATCCTAATGTAGTGTTAAAACAGGCCTCAGTTAATTTCCAATTAACACAGCAAAAGACTGAGCAGCTGAATTGAGACATTATGGAGACAAGAAATTTCTGTTGGGAAATTAGCAAAATGTTGAATTCCACTGTGACCCCAAGGAATATGTAATATTCAGCTGAAAAACACATAGTTTCCTTTTTCAATTATAAATGAATTCACAAGACTTGGAAAAAGCAGCCAATATTGCTTCAAATGACTTTCTCCTTGCAGAAGCAGGTGTTTTTGTTTCTGGTTTTGTGTATGCTGGCAAAAGGAAGGGAAAAGAAATTAATTAAAAAAAAACATCTTCCATTGCTTTGAGCCAGAAACAAAAGGAACATATATAATTGGGTGTTGGCTCAAAATAGCATATATCAGATTAAGGTAATTTAATTACACTAATGGAGAGCCGGGACTTCACTACACACACCTGTCACTCTCGTTTTAATCACCTATACATATGAGTGATTCTGTTAGGGGCGGTGTACAATGGGTATAGTTCACACAATGTGATATTTTAAGCTATTAATCACCAAGCAGAAGAGTCTTAAGGGAGCTTGGAGCTAAAACGGTGAAGACAGTATAGGGGGAAAATATCAAGATGTTCATCTAAGATAAACTGCACAGCAGCAAGTAATTACTTCATGCAGGAGCCACAGGCAAAGAAGACAGCTGCCTATTTTTTTTTAGTCCATGCACATTCATTTGCAAATATAACCCCCCTCGTAAACCCTTGTTAAACAGTTACCACAAGAGTTTTACAAAGCGAGTAGTACAGTTTTTCTGTTTTTGTACCAGCTCTCCTGCCAATTTTCTTAGGAAACACATCCACTCCCTGCGAGCAAGTATTTGGTGACATATCTGTAAAATATCAGCCGTATATCAACTTACTGTGTCAAGCAGCTCTATTTCAAAATCCAGTGGTTCATAACATGACATGGTGAGCTCTTTTGTGGTTCAATTGTGCAAACTGCTACAGGAAACAATAATTCATCTGTGAACTTCCCCTCTGTGTTTTCTCAGACCTTCTAAAAACCTTTTGAATTTGACCACAGCAAGGTTTTGCAGGACGGCCTTTCACATATTTGGCTGCATTTAAAGCCATGCAAATGATCTAAGATATTTACATCATTCTATATACTCGCAAGCTAATTTAGGTCTTTATTGACATGAGAATAAAGACTCATATTCACTGCACATATGTCAGCTACTCATTTCTTCATTCCACCATCTAATATGCCGAAGGTGCTCTCTTGGATTGGAATCTGGTGAGAATGTTGCACAGAGGCCTTTTCAGGCCTCTGCCTGCTGCTCATAAGACAGTCTGAACTTTGTGACAGGCTGAGTTTTCCTGTTGGAAATAGCTATTCAAAATCTGGCACTCTGTGGTCTCTAAGGGATGAACATGGTGAGAGACATCCTCCAGGTTCGGTGTGGACTTCAAACAACGATCCTGAAATGATCCTAGAGTACTCTACGTTTTCCAGGAAAACAATTCTGTTACACTGTTACATCTGGAATGTTCCTATGTTGTTTGTACTAGATTCTGACTTCTCTATCTGAATATTGTGGCTTGATCCAGACTCATCAGAGGAGGTAATGTCTTTCCAATGTGATATTGCCTAGTTTTGGTGAGCCCGTGCTTTGCTCTTAAGTGAAAGGAAAGCTTACTGGTGTGTTTCTATCTCTCTGGTTCATCTGCTTCAAAGTTTTACGTCTTGTGCATTCAGAGATGATATTATGTACAAAGCACTTTTGTCTTTATACCATCTCAAACCAGTCCATTCATTCTCCTCTGCCACTCACTGGACACCTTTTTCTTTTATTCTTTTATTTTTTTTGCTTGATTCTCTATAAATGGTTAATTTAAAGATTACATTAGATCAGCAGTTTCTAAAGTACTCAGACCAGACTGTCTGGTAATATTGATAATTCCTGTTCAAAGTAGTGTAAATCCCCCTTATGCCTCATTTTGATGCTTGCTTTAATCTTCAGTAAATCACCTTCCATATGTCCAGATGCCAGAATGTATTATGTTGACTGATTTCTATGAACACACAATTGAACGAGCGTACATTGTGAAATGGCGTGTAATTGAATGCTTTATTGAGTTGTAATGGGTTAAACAACATTTGAAGGAAAACTACACAAATTTTATGAAACCTCGCATACAACAAAAAATTAATCTCTTTCCAAAATACCCATTTCATTCCATAATGATGCAATTTACAAAATGCTTAACTGGCCCCTGGTATTCATCACCTTCCATTTGCAAAGATTAAAGCCATGACCCAAAGCAAGAGGATATTAGGAATACGGTTGGATATCATTCATGCATGCGCTGCACAATCAGAGCAGCAGATTAACAGCATCTGGCACCATTTAGCCCTTTAAAGAATGATGGAAATGAAAAATGAGAAGGAAAATGAAAAATGGAAGCAGGAATGGTGAGAATATCAAGTCTAAAGAATGTGAACGAGAACAAAAATACCATAAGAGGTCAGTCTTCTTTTCTAGAAGAAAGAGGCATGACCACATGAAGAAGTTAAACAACGAGAAAAGCCAGGTCACTGTACTGGTAAGAGGAAAAAGGATGAAGAAGAAAGAGAAAATAGTGAGAAGGAAGTAGTGATGAATGAAGCAAAAAGAAGCAGTGACTGATTAGTATTGAAAACCTATGTTGCTGTAAATGTGGGTAAAAAAAAAAAGGCAAATGGTGAAAACAGATTGAGGTGTCTGCCATGATGGAGTGGAGGCTGCGGCATGGCTTTAACACCACGACTCAGAGTTCCTCAGAAACCCACAGAAGAGAAAATACACTTGAGGAAGAGACAAATTTCCTGACCTTTCTGAAACAGCCAGGCCTGAGAGCTGACTAATACTTCTCTCCAGGCATTACTAATGAATCCTAATGGAAGTTTTACGTGAAGAATAACTGAATTTGACATAAAACATCATGAATTTTTCTTGCTGCAAAGAAATATATTTCTGTCATTTGAATGATAATGGCTGATGCTTGTGAGGCAAAGTTGTATTTTTCCACTTTTGTTATTCATAAGGGTAAGCAACAAATCTGCTTTAATGCACATTACCTTCCTTGCTATTATTATTATTACTATTATTATTATCATATTAAACTTTATGTAGCCGACAATAAGTATCTTTTCCAGTGTATGTCCAGGTTTACTACACATACAAAGATTCTGGTAGTGGTAGTTTTTACTCAGAAAGGCAATAGAGCAACATGTATGCTACAAATGGTTCCTCTACAAATCTATATTACTTTGAATCAACAATTTATTTAACTACACAAAAACCATAAAAATACTGAGCCCTGATTTGCGAGAACCTGCAAATGTTTTGTAAGATACATATCGATATATATTTACGAGTCAGTTTGGAGACATATAAAAGAACCACAGTGACCGAGAATACACACCCATGTTGAAGATTTATTGATGTTTATTTTGAGATGGCCTGAACTACCTCACATTAAGTCAGTGCTTGACAGAGGAAATAGTTGAATACACAGTTGTGGATCAGTTCATTAGCAACCAACTGCAGTATTTTACACAGCTTAGCAGGTATTATGGCATTCTGCATTTTGTTTCCTCATCAAAATGTCTTCTTTCCACTGATTTGCCCCTCCTAAAACTGTGTATGGCCATTGCAGGCTGGTTTCCAGCTCAAACTTCAAGTAGCACACTCTGCTCATATCACAGGGGAACTGCGGTCTAAATGTCCTTTGGGACATTTAGTGTGCTACTTAATGTTTGAGCTGGAAACCAGCTGACGTACCATAACCAAAACACACATAAATCTGTTGAACTTATGAAAAAAACTGTTAATATGTTTGAGTTTATTGATGAAGGCATAAAGTCTTTAGGTGACCACTTTTTGCTGGATTTCAGAGAACTGGTAAAGTTATAATAGTGGCCTGTAAATTAGATAACAGATCTTTGTCACCAGCTTTAAATAATAACTTTGTTTTCATTTGACATGGAAACATTTCTGTTGTGAAGAATATGTTCTGATGTAGGTCAATAGAGCAAGGCGTGATTTTTTAAATTAATAAAATGAAAAGAAAGGTTTTCACGTATTTAAATACATAAGGACCACTGTTTAGCTAACTATATTATCATTGTGCTTTGAAATTAACTGAGCAGAAATGCACCACATTTTGCTTGAGAAGCTACAATTTCCACTTACAATATTTATTTGATTCCAGTTATACTTATAAAAGTACCAAACCAAATTTATCTTTGGTTTAAAAAAAAACAAAAAAAAACTTTCTTACCTCTAAATCAGTTTTCTCTCAATAAATTTGGTACACGCCAGCTTTCAGCGCCGACTTCCACCATGTGGCGTTGGGGAGTGAATGGCTAAATAATGAAAGAATCACAAGATTTCTATCTGTCCCTAAATAGTGGAACTGATGGTGTTATAATGCTCCCTCTGTTACAGTCATCCTCTGTGCTCCCTATGGGAACATATGTCGATGGAGTAACGCAGAACGACTTTGCAAGTTGCAAAAACTCCACGGTTTCTGCAACTGTCCTTTGACCAAAAAACATAACTCCTCATTTTTCAAACCTTTGCATGATCTCCGTAACAAAGAATGTTTACACTTCAATTTGCACTGCAAACCAAATAGTACCTTTTATGTGGCAATCAATATGTGCACATTCAGAGGACAAGCATCCTTATTTATGTGAGTGCAATAAAGCATCAGTCTCTCAAAATCGACATTGTTGGTGAAACATAGTGAAATGTGAGAAAACATAACAAGCAGATGTGTGTGTGGCTGAAAAAACTGAACTTTTCTTTTCTTCATTTGCTTCGAGAAAACAACAGGACGTAATGATGTTCAGAAAAGGATAAACAGAATTTTTTTAACTCTGACAAATCATCCCAAATTAGCATGTAAAAGTTGTACGATCATTTTACTGATTAAGAATAATTTCTAACAAGCTACCAATGCCAACATGTTACCAAGACATTTTCTTCTGTTAAAATTTAGGCGCAAGGCTTGTGAAATAAGGGCAGCGAGGGACTGACACAAAAATAGTGAGTTGCTAAACTGAATAATTGTGTTATAGGGCTCAAAAGACAGAGAAGATGGAGCTGATGCCACACCTCAGGGCCTCAATCTGTTCCTCCTCACAAGAATGTGTTTTGCTTTTTGCCCTTTCTTGTCCATCTGTGGACTGTCTGTCTCCTTTTTCAACGCTGTGAAGTCATTAAGTTTGATTTGTTTTGTTTTACAGTTTCCTTCTGCTGCATTTTGTGCCATGTCACCCTAATGTGCCTCCAGACTCGTCTAAAGCCTGTCCTTTTTTGGGATGTCATGTCATTGACCTCACTTTATTTCACAAATGTGATAAGAAAGCACTATTTTTTTCTAAAAGTTCATAATTGATGTTTTGTTCTGTCTGGATTTGATGAGTTTTAGTGTTTGTTAGCAGTTGTTTGTACTTATCTGTGTTTTGTATCGTCGTAACAGCGTATCTAAAAAAAAAAAATCACCATACCTTTTGTTCATATTTTCATAACTCAGAGTCGTTCCAAGGCATGATTGAGCCACTACCTTGTTCTTCTAAGGTGTGGTGCTTTTTTGATGATTCATAATGACAATGTTGTTCCTTACAATATAAGTTAGGGTTGTTGTGAATTATTATCAGACAACAGCCCATTATTTCTCAAGTTTCTGGGAGATTTCAGCAATGCAAAGATTGTTTCTTTTACCTTGACTCCTTAGACCAGACATATGGACAATGTTTTTTTTTTGGCATAAGTATAACACAACCTGAATTTAGTAGAAATTCCTGCAGTTTCTCTGATGCCACAAACAACCGCTTGCCAGCCTTCCTGACAACTTTAAATTTGATATTTTAAATAATTTAGGGAAAAAAAAGTCACACATGTATTTATGTGTTACATCATTGCTGTTCACTATTTTCTTCAGGACTTGATGATGAAGGTCTTCACTGCACTCTGATGTAAGTGGAACATTTTCTGTTCTTCTTCTGAGCAACACATTTTGAATTCTTTTTCATTTCTCTCTGAAAACTGCAGCTTTACCTCAAAAGTGAAAATGAGAAAATGAAAGAAAACTCTCATCTGGACAACTTTTAAAAAAATCATGTTTACTGAAATTAATGAAAGCCACCTACCTTAGAAAACCGAATGCTAAAACTGAATTACTAGCTGATTTAATAAGGTCTGAGTTTAATATTGCATGCACCTTTGAGCACTGATTATTTATAGTCACCTTGAATTAATTTGTTTGATTCTGAAATGTGCAGCATACATTTTACCTTCAAATTGAAAAACAAAAACGTTGTAATCGTCTGACACAATTTATTTATCTCTTTTTTGTTTTTACAATAATATGGCATTTAAAGAGTGCTATGCTTCTATAGCTTGGCCATAAAAGAAGGCAAAGACTGACTAAGCCAACCAGAATTGTGACATTTTCAAAAAGGGAAAAATATGCTTACATTTTGACATGCATGTTTTGTAAATTTTAAATTGATGCAACATCACAGGTCAAAATAAAAAATAATTTATATTTTAACATTTAATGAGCTTCTTAACAGTTTTCTTGTCAATTAACATTATAGTGCAAGGCATACAGACAGATGATATGTTAAAGAAAAACAAAAAATAAATAATTTCTGATGTCCTTCTCTGTGTCCTACATAAATGCTCAGCCTTTCCAGCTGACTCTAATTTTGCATCAGTTGCCAGAGGAAAGGAAAAGTGACTTTTGAAAAGCAGTTCTGTGTCTAACCTGAAATCTGCATCCAGATCTGTGGGAAAGACATTTGTAAATAGGCTCAGAAATTGTGCTCTTGGCACACATTTGATGAATATGATCCTCATATTTCAGTTGGGTGTCTTAGGAAAAACAGAACAGTAGAAGTCAAAAGATAATTCCTCCTCGGGGGACTGAAAATGTCAATACAGGATGTGATTGGATTGTGTCAGCAAGAACAGTGCATCAGCATTAACATAGAAAAGGGATATTAGGGAAAGTGGAGCTACACTGCTTGAATGCTCCGTTGTGAAACAATACACTTTCCAGATTTTAGCATGTTATAAACAATACTCTATCTACAGAGAACTGAGAAAGGGCTTATATACATTTTACCATTATTGGAAATACAGTATAACTTTTAAATAGTTTTGGAATATTGTATCTGGGATTAAAATGCTCGGAATATGAATAATAAATCACTCCATTTGCCTCTAAAGACTACCCTGACTTGGACAATAATGCATGTTCTCTATTAAATTTTTTTAAAACATTAGATCATATCGAGATTGCACAATGATCTAGAAGCAGCCTCTTCTTTTAGAACCAACTTTCTCAATCATCCTCACACATATAGAGGCAGCTGAAGTTTGTCAAATTAGGTCACAGAAAGTGACTGGGTCATTCTAACACATTTGATCATTCCAGTGTGTTTAAGGTTGAAATGCTATTGAAAAGCAGCCCTTCACCTCATTCTTAACTCTTCACAACCTTGATTTAGCTCAGTCCATTTATCCATCCTCTAAATGCTAAAAATAATCCCCACAGTGGAATAACATCTTCAAGTTTGTTGCATCCCCACATGGCTTGTGGGGATGCAACGCAAGCCATGTGTTGCTAACTGCAACCAAAAATGGCTTTCTTGTTCTTTCAACATCGGCTTACTTCCTGCCTGTTGATGTTCCAGTTCTGTTAAGGTCAGATTCACTTTAAAGTTCTGCAGTTTCTCCATCAGCCTCTGAAGTTGTGGTTCTCTGCAGCACCAACCGCTTTAATACTTCTCTTACACTGGTAATTCACAAATGTTCCCCAGAAAAATCCCTTGAGGCCAGAACAGCTGTATTTGATTAAATTACTCATATGTCACAATTATTGATCAGGTGATTTCTGTAGGCAATTTGGTGCACTACTTTACAGTGGTGTGAAAATGTGTTTGTTCCTCTTCCTGATTTTTTTTTCTTTTTGTTTTTAGTTTTTATACTTGCCATCCATCTACAAAATTTTTTCACCCATAAAAAATAAACATCTTGATTTAAAAATGTAATTATGTGATTACTTGTCGTATCTTTCACAAACATTTAAATTGGTTTCATGCTCTAAAGCACATAAGTGTTAAAAAGATGCAGAAAAAATAGGAAATCAGAAAGCAGGCAAACATGTTTTCACTCCACATAGAGGACATTAGAGTACAGATTGCATAAAATTGTTTTTTTTTTTTACTTTTTTAAGTTCTATAGTAATGTATTCCTTTACTTTCAATTTGATCTTATATGTGGTTGTTATATATGTTTGCTTCTGACATTAAATTGAATACACTGAAATGTATAAATGAAGTGTTCTAAAAGTGAAAGGCAGTGTCAAAAAATTAAATGAACCCCTCTAATTTTGCTGCTGCTCCCTTGTTGAACTCAAACCCAAACATAAAAGTCACCATCAAATGAATTATTAATAAAAAAACAAAACAAAAAAACATGACATCCAAAAAACATGACATCGAAGTTCCATATATGTTTAATGGAGCTTTGACACAAATCTTCTGCAGTCGACACTATGCAAAGTAGGAAAGTGCATCCTTTTATTTCAGCTCTGAAATGCTTTCAGACAGACGGCAGAACTGAGCCAACACTCAAGGACTCGGTAAAGAGGATGCACATGCATTGAGCCAAAAAGCTATTTATAAATATAATTTGACAGTGATGCTCCACAATGCAGGAGAACTGTTGGACATCCAACCTGCCAGGGCAGCGATAAACAAATCCAACCCTCTTTAGCACTTTAAAGAGCTCTGGGCGTGTGGTAGTGTTTGTTTGGCATTTTGGCCGCTAGCCACGCGGAGAGCAGTTCCAGTGGAAGAAAGGCATTGTTATATAATGGACACAGGCTGCAAGAATACTAACAATTGAGATGGGAAAGGAGTGACAAGCGACATGGTGTCTAAATCCTTACAGATATAAGCTGCTGTTTTAAAGCAGCTTTTTAAAGCAGAAATCTGAAATTATCTACTAGCTAAGCAAATGTGCTGCGCTTCAAAGGTCTTTGGCCTCCCTGTGAGAGAATCCAGTGCAGGAGGGTAAAACTGCTGAAAAGGAAGATATTTCAGCACCAGACAAAATAGTGTTAAAAGCCAAAAAATAACAACAACTCAAACAAGCAGAAAAATGTGTGCAGTAATTAAATGTATGTTTTACAATCATATCACTGTCATTCACACATGCTGCTTCAGCATTGCATTTTATCTATCAGAGAAAAAAAATAACATTCACATTTCCATGTAGCTGAGAGGATATTCTAAGGTGAATAACCTTTAGGAAACAGACTAAGTCTCTTTCTGTAAAGTTTATTTGCTGACTGACAAGAAAACAAATGCTCTTTGAATTCATTCAAAAATAAAATTTCCACATTTTCTTTTTCCTTCCCTATCTAAAGAGACTGTCAGCTAAAATTACCTTAACCACAGACTTTGGAAACATATTTATCTGTCATCAATAAACATAGTGTGTCCAGGCCAGCTAATATGATAAAAACATATTTCTTCACAGCTGCAGCTATGTTTGGTCACATTTTAACTCCAAGTTCATTAAATTTGCACCCTAAATAATGCTGAAATAACTGCAATAAAAGTAAAAAGTGTTTTATTGTCAAATTTGTTTTTCTTTCAACACTTCTGGCTCTATATGCAGCACATTTTCGACCAATTGTTTTACTTCATTGGTTTTAGTAAACAAAGATTCTGACCAGAACTACTGCCGTTCCCATGCTGGCCGCTATTTAAAAACCTGCAACCTTAAAAACATGAAACCGATACTGGAAAATATCAACACCGTCTCAATCTAAATCTGCGTGAAATGAGAATATAAAATCAAGGACACCTCTTTGCAAAAGCAATTTACACTATAATTACCTTTTTTTGGTGTTTCCTCATTAGGTATTCATGAAATATATGTACGTAGATAAGAAAAACTAAGAAAGTGATGAGCACAATATGCTTCTCTTTTCAAACTGAGTTGAAATGGTGATGACTAGAGTGCAAAACTAGAGATTTACTGCGCATAGTGAACATCAGCATTTCTTTTTGTCTAATTTCAGTTTGACTTATCAGGTGCTGCTGTCCGTGGTAAAGAGCACTCAGCTTGACCTTGGTACTAATTAAAACATTAAATATTTATAAATGCAGTGGAACTGTCTCCCAATTAAACCACAGGTTTATTAGCTTTTAATCAGACATGTGCCAAAGATTTGTGATAAAGACATTATTTTAGTTCTAAAATATAAAAAATCAAAGCACAACAGTTAAGCACACGATTTTGTTTGTTAGCTGTATTTCACCGTAAACGATCAAATATATGTTATTCACTTTGATGTACCACAGGTTTAATACAACCTGACGTGATAGTTATTAGCTCACACTTGCATAACACATAAAGAATATCCTATAAATTACAGCCATGTCAAAACTAGCCTTATTAAAAGAATGGCCTGTATTAAAAGAATTCCCTTGAATTTTTAGGTAAATTATTTTCTATCCACTTGTTCTGGAGAATGTTCTCAGTAGCATTAATGGGATATGGGTCACACTTTGTTAAGAAAACAAAAAGTGCCTGGTGTATTTAGCCAAGCTTTATGAATGAGTGCCCAAGTCTGCATCTTAGTAAATGTCACTGACTGTGTGTGATCCCATTAATTAAGAAACTAAAGGGAAAGCAGAAACGTGGTTAGTAAAAGAGAAATACATTCTCCATTTTGGGAAGATTTGAATTTGTATGCATCCTGTTGCCTCACATCAGTTACAATATCAACCTAACGTGTTCATTTGCATAAACTACCTATGATAGCAAGCTAAATGCATATTATTTATGAATGGAGGAACAAACTATGGACAACCCAGTTCCACATTTTCTATCTGTTAAGAAAGAAGAATGCACCCTCTCTATAAATCTGCAAACTATTGGATACAAACAGATTTGATCTCCATTTAAAATCGTCCATGAATGGCATTAATCCAAATATTCTTTAGCCAGCCGGTGTGTAAAGGTTTACCTGAGGATTTCATTCACTTTGATCAGTGTCTTCAGCTCATGTCTGCAGCAAACTCTCTGTTTAGTGTCAGAGTATTTAATTGTGTTTGATTTTGAAACAGCAGTAATCCATATTACAAAGCTAATAACTGAAACCAGAAACTTCTTTATTCAAGTTACGGAAATGGTTTTTGGATGTGAGAGTAAAAGCAGCATCCGAAACCTGATGGGTCCGAGAAAGAGCATAAAACTGTAATGCATGTAATGCACCTTCAAGATGAATCATATTATCTGCCTCCAAAGATCATTAACACTATCTCATCTTTCATAATGTAATATAACCAACCCATTCGACAGAATATGACCATTTCCTAGATGATTAAATGTTGCATTGTCCAATGTTATTTCCTGATTTTCTCATTTCGAATAATAAATACTTAACCTGGGCATTTAGATGTAATAAATGCTCTTCTCATGCACTCAAACCCAGTTAACTGACCAGACTTTTGCATTTCCAGATGGTGCATTTGATTATCAAGCTCCTTTTACAGTGACAGGTGGAAGCTTTCTTTTTTTAAACCTTTAAAATAACTGCAATCTGCCTTTCTCACTGTAGTTAAAATATGTGTTGTCATCACACCAAAATCTCATCAAAATCTTTCAAGAGCGACTGCTTATAAACTTGCCAAGTGCATCTGAAAATACATTCATGTGGCACCCACCTAAAAGGCAGTCATTTTTTAAAACGGTATTGCATTTGAAGTACTAATAACGCAAGCGGGATAGGCTACACCGGTCCATTAGGATCAGCTGCATGTTGGGAAAATGTGATATCAGAGGGAGAGAAAAGGCACATCCTCTTTGATTGACAGGTGATCTCTGGCTGCCAAGAGCTGTGCAGAAGCACCACAGCAAAGAGTGATTAATGCCACAGATGGTGACAACAGAAGAAAAAGCAGCTCATGCATAGCATTATCCACAGTGAAAGAAATGAATATGAACTGAGAGTCATGCATTAATCTGTCTGAGACTATAAAGGAATCTGAAACCATTTTTTCTCCTCAATTAATGCTGTAAAAGCTGTTTGTGAACTTACACAAAAACCTTTCATTGTAAAATATCAAGTATTTATGCTTGATCGGCTTCAAATAGTTTGCCATCAAGTGGGATTGGATCTAGTACCAATTTTTGAAAAGAAGGGAAAAAAATATCTGCACAAATAAGATACTAATTATCTCTCCCAAGACCTGCGCGCCTCCTCCCTGAAGAGAGGCTGTGGAGGGCAACAGCAGTAAATGCAGCTCTTCCACCTCTGCTGGGCTCATGTTTCAGTGTGGTGTTTACCCTTGCACTTTCTGAGATGACAAACGAGAACAAATTGCAGGCCAAGGGTGCATTAGTAGGGTTATTGGGTTATGTGCCGGTAAAATATAAGCCTGACAAAATGCCCTTTCCTGGCGAATCTCAGAAGTGTCATTCTCCAAAGTAGAAAACAGAGCTCCTGCAATGTAGCAATGCCTCTTTGTGCCTTGGGCACAGGTCCCGCAATGCACTTGTGGGACCTGTGCCAAGGTGCTGATTTCAATTAGACCGATCTGACAATAGGACTGCGACAATAGTACTAGTGATGTATGAAGAATTTTGATTTAAGAATATTTTAGAGTACATTTTTTTGTATCAGTATATGCATTTGTTTTGGTCAAGATATGAGTACAAAACTCTGCAAGATTATTATGTTTCCACAGTTCTGAAGAACTCAATATTATTTTGCATTGGTGTTGGATTTTGCCCTTTTATTTTCTTTAAGATTTGGGAACCAGTGCCAAAAGAAAAAAAATCTATGGACTGTATTGGAAAAGTTTATCATTTTAAGTGAGCTACCTATCACATTAGAGCAAGCTACTGCTAGAATTTCTTTGTTCTGCTCCGTGGTGATTTTACTGCAGCATAAACTTAGTGCTCTCTGAGGGATCATGTTGGTGCAGCAAGCAAGTGATGTCCTCAAAATATAGAAAGCAAAGCCTTGGGAAAAACAATAACTAATTAACCAGAGCTGAAAGTAAATCTACTGTGCTCTCCACAAACTCCTTAAGAAAATACTTCTCCCAGATCAGAGGCTGAATAGCTTTATAATCGCTGGCAAACATTGTCAGTATTTCTAAAAATTAATATTATGTGAAGAAACTAGGCACTTTTTGTGAAACATCAACGCCTGTTATGTGACTACATAACTTGGTGAGTGAGACTGACTTCTTACCTTTTCTCAAAGCACATAGAAATGACAGAACGCGCCTCAACTCCACCTTGAAGAGTTTCTGAAAGGGGCTAATTAATGCCTTTCAAAAAACGGGACTGAAGCGCCATGTCACTTGGAGTCACCATACGAAGTTCAAAGATTTCAAGTTGAAACGTTTCACGTGTCGAAAGAGCAGTTTAAGTATGTTTTCAGTTGTAACTTTCTGGCTTTAGAATATTTCAACATGTTAAAAATAGGTGGCAGTTTTATGTGGTACAGCATCACAAAGCAGGCACACAATATTCCTGTGGAGATATTAACCATCTGCTAACTGTAGGTGCTGCACAGTACTAAATATGCAGCAAACAGTGAATTTAATTGAGACTTCCATCAATGCCGATGTTGATGATGAGCGCTTTGAGAGAAAACAAGAACATTTTCCCAGGATGACTTGTTATTATAACAACAGATAAAATCTGATCATTTATTTGGATCCAAAATTATGACAACAGAGGGATGAGTCCAAGGGACAGAGTTCCTCTCCTTCATTCACTTTAGTGTCTGTTGTGCTGCTGGCTTTATCAAAAAACTCAAAGAATAAAGAACTGAGATTCTGGTTTCTAATAATACGTGACTTTACTTGTATATTATGTTTCAAACAGATAGTTGCAGCATTGTATTAATGAATACAAATGATAATTTAAAGGCAATAATCACATTAGAGGATTATGGTGAGGATAAAAGCTTATTATACTTTAGGAACTGCAGAGATGAAAGTAACCAGAAGGTTTTCTTATTACCTCAGACAATGGACTTGTGAACTTTTCAGTGGTGCATTTGATATGATCAAGCACAGAATTAAATGTTACTGAGATGAAAGAAGCTAATTTCTTCACTCTATTACTCTCTGTGCATGCTTATGCTCTTATTCTTGTCATTTGCTGTGGGAACACGTCCTTTTTTCTTCTTATTTGCATGCTTTTCTTGTCTGTAGTCCGTAGTTGGGTTGTATAGATACCACCCTCTGTAAAAGGACAGTTTTTAACTCGTTACCCCTAATCTGAAAGGCAAAGATTTGTTGCAGTCTTTGGGGTTTTGAGCATTGCACAGCACCTTATGAACATCAACATAATTAGTCTGACTATATTAATTGATACAACATTGAAAGCAATATAGTGAGTTTTAGTGGAATTTTCAAACACAAATTATTGCCTTCCATCAATGATAAAAGCAAAAACAATTTCACAGTTTAAGCTGATAAACTGTCAAATTTATCAATACATTGTTCCATATTACATTTCAAATACAATTCTAAACAGGTGTGTTTTTAGTTGAGATTTAAAGGAAGTCAGGGTTTCTGCTGTTTTACAGTTTTCTGGAAGTTTGTTCAAAACTTTTGGTCCATAGATGCTGAAAGCTGCTTCTCCTCTCTTGGTTCTGGTTCTGTGGATGCAAAGCAGACCAGCACCAGAGGAGCTGAGAGATTGGGAAGGTTGACACAACAACAGCAGTTCTTTAATGTATTGTGGTGCTAAACCTTTCAGTGATTTGTAAACTAACATCAGTATTTTAAAGTCTATTCTTTGAGCTACAGGGAGCCAGTGGAGGGACTTAAAAACTGGTGTTATGTGCTCTATCTTCCTGGTTATCGTCCTTCCTGCAAAGAGGCACAATAGGATCCAGTATTTGATCATTGAAGAAGAAAATCAGATCTAAAAACTCCCTTGATATGGATCACATGCACGTCACACACGTGCACGTGACTGAGGAGTATAGACATAATAAAATCTACTTGCAGAGAGTTGGATTATTTTCATTCAGATCATGATCAACAACATTTTTAAATCTCTGTTAGGATCCAACCTCAGATAGTTTGAGATTTTGTAGTTCCACTGTATTCCCTTTTATGAGCACATGAATGAACCAACCCTCACTCCAGTCCATTGAGGGGCAGAATATAAAAACGATATACATATCTGCAAAGTATGCTGAGAAGAGCCGGATCACGACTGTTCTAAGAAACACTGTCCTAACTTTTGTGTGCAAAAAATACACAGCACCTCTATGTTTTTCTCTATTTTAGCTGTTTTTCTGTGATAATGCTACATAAACATTATTGTCTAAGCCAGCAACTTTAACTGACCCATCCCTGGACAGTTAAAGTCCGGACATAGCTTTATTTCCACAAAAAAAGAAAGCTAGGGGTTTAAAAGCTTTTTCTCAATTTCATTTGACATTTAAATAATGACTTACTGAACACTATGCACCTTTATTTATGTCAGATAAAGAGGCGGTCAGAGGTGTTGGCATGCGACACTGCCAGGAGCTGCTAGATTAAGTCCTATCGCTGACATCAGCTTGGCACTGTTTCTTGCGCTGAGTCTAAATGCACACAGACAAGGAACAGATACACACTTTTGTTCCACGTTTCACCACAACCAGACTGTGCAATTGTTTCTGTCTGCTGTTAATCTTACAATGTGCTTGGCTCTGCTATGTGTTGAATGGCTTTGGTTAACAGCAGCAAGTGGAAAGACATGGGAAAAGAAGAGCTGTCTGGTGTCAAAATAAAAAAATAAAAAAACTTTGACAGAGATTGAGGAGACGATATCCAGGCAGGAAAATTGAACAAATCCAACGTTTGGAGGATGAAGCTCTGTTTTTGCAAAGGTACCATTCTAACGACAGCAAGACGAAAAACGTTTTTTAGCTTTTGCTTTATCTATTTACAATCTCTGCACATATTAGGGAATAAATTATTCACAGACTTGGACCACAGCTCCCTCTTGCCTAATTGAGATGACTGATGTTGTGCGCTAATGTGTAACATCCTGAGTTTCATTTAAAAAATGCTAAATTCTTGAAAGCACACAGGAGACCTAAGTAAAAGTGGCAACCTTGAAATTGGAGCAGATATAGGTCCCCTGTTTTCAATTAATTCCCAGAGCAAACACGACCAAGCAGCTTATTTTCAGCCTTGCCCATTTTTCACCTTTAATAAGTTTGCCATCGCCAATGACTGAGTAGAAGTTGCAATGACCCACAGAGACAGACTGGAATCAGCATTGATTTGTGGAAAAGAACGTCATCATTTCAGCTCCATGGATTTTTCATTTGACTGTCGTTGATTGTAATATCATTTCAAACAAAATCTTCTGATAAGTGGATGTTTTCCTGTTGTTACAGACCTTGTGAATCACTAGGACAATAACTTATGTTATTCCAGTAGAATAACTGTAAATTATTGATGTATACCAAACTACAAGTCAAGCTTTGAAAAAAATAGTTTCGTTTGTGAAGAAAAGATCTGCTCTGTGACAAAAGAAATTATACATATATAGAATAGAAATGTTCTTAGGAATATCTAAAAATCTGGAAAAAAAATAAATAAATACACCTCAAGTTCCTGCATTGACTTGATGGTGATCACTTAATCATAAATTAATTTGTACAAATAAAAACAAGAAAAAATGCCCTCGACATCTAATTAATTTTGTGATATCTCAAGAAAGTTAAATAGTTACAACTTTGAACTGTGCAGGCACTCCTGGCACCGCATGTGTAGATATAGAAATGGTACAATATATTGCATCAGAAATGTAATATGCCGAAGAAGAATATTAATAAGTCGCTACTCTTTGCCAATCTCTTATTAGGATACTTTGGAAGGTGACTGCTCTAAGATTGACAGTGTGTAGCAATGTCTCAGGCTTTTATTTTAAAGTTTGATGGGAAGTAGTATTTGTGTTGTTTCCTTGTTGTGTTGATGGAGACAGCACAACAAAAACAGCACATGGACTTGCCTCCACAAATTGCCACACAAATGTTTTTTATGGCAGCATGTTGGCTGCATGGTTGAAAAAAAATCCACAGACAGAGCGACAGATGAGATATGAACAGTTTATGAGCTTCTTGATGATACTGTGACTGAGCTGGCTAACACTAAACCACGAACGATGTTAACATTTACATCAACTTTAAAGTTTCCAATAACTCTAAAGCAATAACTAATGTTGGTTCAATATTTGGTTCAGATTTGGACTCCAGTGTCTTCCCCTGAACCTGAAACCTCTACAAAAACGACTATTATGAACACAATTCATTTTGATTTTTTCATTTTATGAGACAGCAGGAATCAGCATTTATTAATGCCGTTTCAACATTAGAATAATCTTGGAATTAGAAAAGCATACAAATAAAAAACACAATTTATGAATTAGTTAAACTAGATTAATTTGTTGGTTAATTGATTAGTTTATCTCAATAAGAGTTGGACAAGAAGAAGAGAAAAAGTATTAAAAAAATAAACAATAGACAAAACAAACTGAGATGAAAATTAGCTTTTTATTTTTCTTTAAAATCCTGTTTTGTTTTTGTGAAATTATCAACCTGAATCATGTCATTTCATTGGATTTATTGAGCTGTCAATATTACCTATTTATTTAGTTGCTCAAAAAGCTAATGACTCTAAATGGAGCTCTTGTAATGCATGCTGATTTTTTAAATGAAAGGCAAAGAAAGGAATTGTAACATTGACAATTTTAGGGTTTTATCAGTTTAATTTACATCTGATCATTTTTCACCCAGACTTTTAGATGAACCAAACTGACCCTTGAAAAGTTTTAACTCATGCATGTTTCTGTGTTCGGGTGACTTCATAAGCTCCATTGCATGTATGCCAATGCTGATTAAAGGTAAAAAGAAAAACTGCACAGACTGTACCTTATAACAATGAGTTTCAAATAAGAGCTGCTGAATATCATCATTGCAATATTAATGTGGGCATCAATAATACTGAAGGCCTGGGAAAAAATTGCAAGCATTAGTATTTAATGTAGTTTATATAATGTTGCACACTGAATTCACTGAGTTGGTGAGGTGGCTCTGTTTGTGGATCTTTTGTTATCCAGGATTAGAGGTTGAATTAAGATCATTAGACACTGCATGTAACACATGTGACACAATATTACAGCAAGTTTCAGTTTGGAAAAGGTTTTATTTTACTGTTACAATGCTATTACTGTTAATCTGTTAGCACCAGAGTAAAAATTATATTTTGTGTATGTCTATAATTGCAACAAGATTAAAATGACCTTTTGAGTAAATTTACTCAAACTTTAACTCCCCAATATGTCTTGCTCAACAGTGGACTTTAAAACTGAGATAACAGGGTAAGGATAGCGCTTAATCTCAGGTTCCTCAAATATTTGTTGTTCTTTTATATGAGTCCTTCTCCACATGTAATTCAAGGATGAACAGTCTAAATATAAATGATTTACCAGTGTTCGCTTAGTTTCCCATAACTAGAGAAATGGGAGAACGTTTTTACATATAGTTTTCAACATACGTAGGTCTCTGCAAACTGGTTCAACCAGCACTTTCCAATAAAGATAAGTGAAATCTGTATGGCTCAGGTCAAATTCCATACAGTCAAATTCAATCTTTTACTGTAAAAAACACAAAGCAGTACTGTGGATAATATTCTCCCTAAAGGGAATGGGTTGTAGTCTGTGGAGAATTATCCGTTCTCCATGCTGAGTTCTTGATGTATGAGGAGATAGCAGGACAAAATGGCAACAAGCAAGAGTTGGTAACTTCCTCTGTCTAAGCTGTGCCCTAAAGAGGGCATTCTCTAGTGTCCTCCCTTCAGCTTTGAAGATGTCTCCTAACATGTCATTTCCTTTCGCTTCAGCTTTGCAACTAACTAAAAGAAATAGAAGAAAAACACAGAATTATTTATTCTCAACAAATCTAAAAATAGAAATTAATGAGGGCAATAACACATTAACAATACAATTTCCAGCAGCTACTAAGTGGAAAATGATTAACAACTTTGGACAAACAGTCTTGACACGTGTAGCAATGTTTGCATTGTTTTCATGGTGTTAAGTGAATTTACGTGATCACAATCTAATCTGCTATGTAATTGAAAATACAAATATTAAGACCATATTACTAAGCATAAAATATTGAAAAAAAAAATCTTACCCAGCAATTTTGTAGTCTTTTCTTTGAGTGATACTTTTCTGGCCAAAATGTCACATACTACTTGTTGTGTAATAAATATAAATGTAACTCTGGCTTATGTTGTTCTATCAGAAACCAAACATGAAGCTGTCTTTAGCCCCCATTCTCAGCTCTCTTCTCTAGAAAAAGTAGAAGAATCTTCTACTTTCTCTAGAAAGTAGATTTTACAGTCATTGATTCACAACCATTCTACATATGTGAACAAAACTGCATTTTTTCAGTGAAACATTATTGTTTATAATAAAAATGCAGAATGTTTTTCTTTAATGAGTGTGTATATTATTTAATATAGATAAACCGATCTGAGCACAGGGTATAGAAGTAAAGTAGAAAGAGGGTAGAGTTCATCTAGAGGTCATCTGCCAACCTTTCAATACTTCTCATCAAAGCTTGACAAAGCGTCTTAATTACACACTGTTTTTTGACTTTCTGCATGAAGTCAACGGTGTTATTTACTGAGACTAGTCTGTCTTCAAAAGAACTTTTTTATTTAAAAATTTACGCATCAATATTGAATATGATGAGCTGAACGTGTAACACATTGCTTCAGGCAAAGCAATGATTCCTGTTGAGCTGCTCAGACCCTGTGCTGTGCAGGCTTTCCCATGAGTTGAGTCATTCTTGTACGTATGTATTCTAAATGTCTGTAAAAACCTCATCCAACTGCATCATTGATAAAGCAAATCTCTTAAACAGGTGCTTGCTCTTTTGACAACGCTTTTGCCAAATTTGAGTTTTATGTGAAATCATATTAGATTTTGAATTAGTCAAAAATAAATAGCTCTTATAGAGCTAGGTTTTGGGATTTTGGGGTACTTTGTGGCAAAATTGTATTGACTCTGACAACAACTTGCAGTGTTACCACAGATTGCCATGTCCAATGATTAGATCAGACGGGAAAAGCACAGCTTGTAGTACAGCATGACATTTTGATAAGCAGCCAACAGTAATAGAGTTTCTAATACAATTTAGGAAACGACTCACATATACAGAGAATAATAAAAATATAAAGGCAACATTTTGTTTTTGCTCTCATTGTCATGAGCTAAACTCCAACATCCAAACCTTTTTCTATAATAGAACCACTTATCTCAAATATTTTTTGTAAATGTGATTAAATGTGAGCAGTTTCCCTTTGCTGTGATAATCCATCCCACCTCACATGTGTTGCATATCAAGATGCTGATGAGAGAGCATCTGAAAATGCAGAAGGCATTATTACACAGATCACAATAAAAGCCCACTTTGAAATGTGCAGTTTTGCTATACAGGAAGGTCGAGGTGGTTTAAAAAAATCACTCAGTATCTGGTGTCACCGCTATGTACCTGTCGCAGTGCAACACATTTTCTTCACATAAAGATGATCAGATAGTTGTTTGTGGCCTATAGATTGTTTCTTCACTCCTCTTCACTGGTAGGAAGTGGAACATTCTCTTATGAAATGTGAGTTTGAAGATGGACCAAAATGTATACAGAAGCTGAAAACTTACAAAAATCACAGAGAATGCAGGGAGCCAGAGCAGAACAAACACAGAAACGTGAAGCAAACAGAGTAATGACAGAAAAGTAAGTGGAATATTCCAGTATTTAATTGGAGGAACTAACAAGGAGTTCCTCCCATGGTGAATGGTTTAATGCTGTGAGGGTGAATGCTGAAACAAAAGACCTGGGCTGATTTGCTAACAGGTTGCAGAGGTGAACGGAGAGGCAGGACACCGGGGACTGAGAAAATGGATCTCAGGGTAACAACAAAAAATTAGACACGACGAAGAAATAAGCATAATAAACTAGAATGATTAATTTCAACTAAGGTTAAAAAGAAACAAGGCTGCTCTAAGCAAAGAAAGAGACAAAGGAACACAGAACAATAATAAAACTGTAACCAGGATCTGACACACACTGTTGTTGACACTGACCTATACCATCCCTGACATGTCACATGCTCAGTGACATGTCAGGGATAAAGTCAGAGAAAAGATTAAATTAGAATGTTAATCATTTATCCAATGTAAACAGACTGTGAAAAGGTTGGAAGCAATAAAACCAGTGCTTCTAAGACAATTAAAATTGTAACAAGAAAGCTATTTAAAGCTTGGAAGAACAAATTCTTGTTGCAAAAAGTAAATACAGCTGAACACTGTATTTATGACCATTCAGATAACACCAGTTGTCTATGAAGAGGCTGCATGTCATGAAACACCTCTGCTGAAGAAAGGTTGTCCATGTTTGGTACATTTAGAAGCAATCCAGATCCCAAAGTTTGACAAAAAAAAAAATGCCATCAATGCCAGAGCAGTGTAGGAGAAACATTTAAATATCCAAATCATATTTAAATTCTGGTGAGCAGAAAACCAAAGGGAGTCTTGTTTACCAGTAACGAAACTATATTACTCGTCCAGCCACATAACTGTTTTGTTCTTTTGTTTTTGTAACCTGTTCTTCTATGTGATTTCTCTAGACCTTTGTTATTTCACATTCTCTTCTACTATGCTACCAATAAGTTTTTTTTATTTGATATGTAATGTTTCCCTTTAATTACTTAAAGGAAACACTCACTGCTTGGAAAAAGGAAGCTGTAGATATTTGTTTGCTGGTTGTAAAACAAAGTCCTCATTCTGCAATATGTTTGCTTTAATAAATGATTACCACAAAGTTTGCCAAATTATACCAACTGAAGAAACTCAATAGTACCTGCAGAGTTTTTCCATCAGTAAAATTCTTGTATACATATAATACACATTTATAGGCTTCATGAGCTGCTGCAACCCTGCCAATGTGATGATACAGATAACAATTAAAGCAATGTTATAAATGTTATATTACAAGTTATCATATACTGATGATAGACTTGGATCATTTATACTTACCTTGTAGAAGTAATCAATGTAATTTTCTATGTATTTACACACATTTACATTACATGGACAAGTGCAGGAGGGTCTTAGAGTCAATGGGTAAGGAATTTAATTCATTTAAGGGTTGGATTAGGTTGGCTGAAAAGTTACACATAAATGGTATTTGTAATGTTTTTGAAAAATGTACTTGTTCACTAAAGATGTGATGTACTGTGGGTGAAGCAGAACTAAGTTATGATACTCCTTGCATGTAAAATAAAGTTTGTTCTAAAGTTTGACTGAGAGCCAATTCAAAACCCTGTTGTAATACTGAGTTAACACTGCATTGTTCAAATTTTACTGCACAGCCAGGCTCTTTTCTCTTTGTTCCTCATTGCAGTCAGAATGTTATTCATCATAGATCCAAAAGTTATTCCTCCTGGCTCCCAAAGGCCAGAATGTCCTTATTCTTTGTGCAAGACTGAACAAGTCCTAATTCTCTACAATGAATATATTCTGATTTAACTGTAATTAATTCTGTTCACTTCAGGTAACGATGATGTTCCTTATTAAATCTGCAAGTCAGTGTTGAAGAACTATTCAATAAGAAAAACATTAGTGAGGTCACAAGCAACTGTTTGCACACAGCATGTTCTGTCATTACAGAAAAAGTATTTTACACATTTTAAAGCACGCATCATTTCGTGCAAGCAGATCACCTTAGAAAAGGTGATCTGCTTCATTCAAATCAGGGGCCACAATTTCCCTGTAGCAGAAGGATTTTGCTCTGTTTTATTCACAAGTGAATGAACCACTGATAGGGTGAGTAATTGAATTTGAACCTTGTGTACAGAAATGCAAATGGTGAGCAGAAGGGGACAGCTCTATTTTAACTCGAATGTGTCCTGGATCTAGAGAGGCAGATCATAACCAAAAGATAGAGACCCCTGATATGATAAAATCGTCTGTGATGAACTTCCTCCATAAGGCGGCTGGACTTACACCCGGAAGGCGAGGCGCTCCATCAGAGCTGCTGCTTCTTTACACCAACAAGCAGGAGTTCAGGTTTTTGGGCTTTTGAGTGGGATGGATGTAAAATAGCCAGTCGATTTTGTTGGGTTTCTGTCTTTCTTCTTCTCGAACCTATAGACATGATCTCTGAAGTTTCACTATGAGGCTTATTCACAATAAATTAGTTTAATTTCTGCAGCCATATTAATGGTACACCAGCTTTTATAAAAAATAAATAAATAAAAATATTTATTTCAGGGAATAATTTTAAGTTGCCTAAACTCCTTATATTAAATTTTATTTACATTTGTTTTGGAAAAGTTCTTTGAAAAAGGCATTTCTCTTTGCTGCTGAATAAAAATAAAACTTTCCAAAGTGGCTGCAAAATATTAACTCTTGGTTTGTCTCTAAGAATACCAACATATTTTTTTAATTTGCTGAGACTTTGATGTGCAGCAGAACAATCTGTTCAACCTCCAAAGAGTCTTTACAGAGTCTATCCTTCACTGGCTCTCCACCCACTGTAACACTTTATGAAGTACAGCTGCAGCTGTTGCAGCTAGACAACTTCAGAAGTGATGCAGCTTTTCAAGGTTGGCTGCTTCCTGGTCGAGGCGATATTAGCCTCTGGAGGGAGGTGGGCATCAATCTCACATGTCTCAAAGAACAAAAGGCTGCGTCTGCAACCTTGGAGGGTTTTCTTTTTCTTTATTTATATGCCTTTGCTTTTCTCCGCTTTTTTTTGTTCCTCCATACATCCTCTTATGGGCTTCTTCAGGAACTTTGTATGGAAAAATTAACAAGAACTGTCCTTTTGATAGGCATATTTATGTTTGTACTCTGGGTTTCTCCAACATGAGGTCTGCTTCTTTCTTTTAATGTTGACACTTTTTTAAAATCAGTTAGTGCATTTCAACAAAAGATGGGCTAACGATAAGACAACCACCACCATCAGAAAGAATTACTTTAATTTAAATCTGAGGTCTGTCTCATATCAAACTGCTTCATTTATTTTACATTAAAAAAAAACACATAGCTAAAAAGCTAAATGTATATTTAATTTCTAAGACTTCATATTCTTTTTAGTGATATCAGCTTTCCTGACAACCTTTAATACTTGATGACCACCTTCCTCTCTAGAAAACATGATTAATTTGTTTTGGTTGATAGTGCAGCACACACTGAGGCCAAGTAAAAATAGCCTTATACCCCTCTCTTCTATTCTTCCTTAGTTTCCAATTGTAGCTCTTGTTTTGAGGCACAGCAACTTCTCTTTTACAAGGTCAGCCTCTTTGCATGGTACATTTCTCTGTTTCCACACTGAAGATATAATAAAGTCATCTGTTTGTTCTTAAGTTTTGTTTTTAATTACCACATATGTCTTCCTGTGAATACCTTGTGGTTCAAACATCGCTGAGGGAGCCAAGAGAAAGAAAGGGCCTGATGACAAGAAAGAGACTTAGTGAGGTATCTGGATAAAAGCAAGGAAAGCAATAATGGAGGAAGGAAGCATGAAGGGAGAGGAGATATAAGAAACACAGTGAAGTCTGTGGAAATACGTATCAAGGGGAGAAAAGAAAGAATGAAAGAGAAAAGAGAATAAAGGAGAAATGCAGGACCAGAGCAGGAGGTACTTTACACTCAAATTACACTCATTTTTCTGGCTCAATATTTTTTTCTTTGTATTTTTCTGGCAACATAAAATAACTCTTTGCAGAAATACTTCTGAACTCCAAACTTATTTACCCTCCAAACAGGTATCTCAGGTATCACCCCAGGGATTGATATCTTATTTTTCTAAATGATCAGTAATAGTTTTCTATCGTAGCTGTTGAAGGTCACAAGCCATTTTGCTTAAGTTAAGTAAACTATTTTCCATGGGTTGCTTGTGAATTTGCATCACTATGCACCAAGATTGATTTGTTGATCTTACAATTCTGGGTTTTCACCTACAATCAATATGCCCCACCCATTTCTCCTTTTTCCAAAGGTGCTGCAAGTCAGAAATTAGATTTGTTTGTTTTCTGTCAATGTCACATAACCAAATCTGCACCCTTTACAAAGAAATGTAGTCAAATACTTCCAGTGTTGGGAATAGTATGGAGAGTCCTGTTGAAACTCTAGTAGTCCTGTTATATTCAAGATTATTGAACAGGACAATTTTTTCTTTATGGCTTTGCTCACGCATAATAACTAGAATTGCATTTACGATAAATGCTAAATCTCTCTTGAGTAAATGGAACGTAAAAAAGATAGGCACAAGATGTAAATTTATAGAAGACTGTGGTGTTAAGTGTTTAGTTAAACACATGTTTAGAAATAATTTTAAATCTGATCACATTTAATCCTTGGTAAAGTGGGAGAGAGCATGTGAAATGATATAATGTTCAAAATGGTATTGATTCTGAAGGATGACTTTTTTACACTCAAAAATAACCAAATGATAATAAAGTATTTAATAAATCAGATTTAATCATATCAAAACAAAGTAATGTAGATGTTATAACACCAATGTTAACTTAGATACACATTTGCATCAATTTATTTATTTTATTCCAATGCTTTACACTTCAATATATCATACATCATGAATGATAACAATCTTGAACATTTTTCCTTATCAAACTAAATGAAAACATATTTTCCAGAGATAAAACTTAATTTTATTGCAGACTGTAATTGTCACATCAAATCCTTAATGCTATTATCCCTGAATTGCAAGAATGATTTAATATATGATTTATATACATTTTGGGACAACATATGTATTGCTAACATGCCAAAGTGTACCAGGGACATTATAGTGCTCAAAGTCCAGAGAGCTAAGTGCTACACAATCACAATAACCTACACTATACAATAATGAATAAGCATGGTAAGCTGTATGTTTTAATTAATTTTTAAATCTTGACTCATTTTGGGAAAATCAATGTTTTTAATAAACTCGGTTTAGGGTTCAGAAATCTCTGCTTGCTCTACTTTAAACAAAAAAATAAGCATTGTTTGAGGGGGAAGATCTTGTTTTATGATGACAGACTTCTATGCTGGATGGTATCATTCATGCAGCTTTGCCAGCAAGTTAGAGAAATTTCAATAAATAGTCCTCATGTGACAGTGTCTTTAACTAGACAGAAACAAAACAAGCCTGACAGCGCTCAGGGTATTTTTTCTTTTGAATTTGGTCATTATTCTGCACAGAGCTGAGAGGAAGCCAAGTGTGGCAGGTGAGAGCATCTCGACTAGACAGCTGTCAAAGCCACTCTGAATGGAAGGGCAGTGCGGGAGAACAGCGTCACCACCAGAGGCCTCGCTGCTTTGACTGGTAGGAAGCAGGTACAGTTGGTGTTCAGAAAACTCAAACAGAAAGGAAACGTAGCGCTCACATGCACCTGCATGGGTGGCTTTGTTGCCATGGTATCAGGTGATTGATCCCCTGAGTTAAATAGAGGGAGAGAGAGAATATTAATGATGGGGAAGAAGAGGTGGTGGAGGAAGGAAAGCAATGGCATGGTGGGTGAGAAAAACAACTAATAGAGGCTCGCATCGATGTGCAGAGGGAGGGATCAATGAAAACAGCATGTAGTGTGTTTTGTGTTTGGCTAAGTCTGTGAGGACACATTGAAACACTGAATCCTTTCATTGCTGAATGTGAACTGCTGTTCTCAGCTTATTGTATGGAAGACTGTAATGTTATAAACCAAGCAGGCTTATGAGGATTTAAGTAAATCTATACATTCTGAGACTATGATCGCATCCCAGAAGAGTTTCTGTTTCCATATTGGTTTATGATTAAAGCTTCATACTCCACATTATTTAATGAAGATGGTGATTCCTCATAAAAAGTGGAACCCAGGTGAGATGGTTGTCTCTTTTATCCAAGGAAGGCCATTTATTACAAAACTGGTAGTAAAACTAATCGTTAAGCACAGCTAAGACAAGAATATAAATAAATGAATAATTAAAATTTGAAAGCTAGACATGGTGAATGCAGATGAACAAGGGGTGACCGTGTTAGACCTTTCTGAGTTCCTGGTAGAAAAATATATCATTTTGGGATTTTCAACAATATTCAGTATCATGAAACAGAACTTTTAGAGAACAAGACTTTTGTTTATATAAAGGATGGAGGCTGGGATTCAAATTCACAACCTTCTTTCTGTGCAACTGAGCAACTGTGCAGTCCAACCACTGAACAAATTTACTTAAATAGTTATTATTACTGTCAGTAAGGCTGACAGAGAGTAACAGTGATGAGGGCAGGTGTTCACCCCTCTTTCTACTGGTTATTGGTTTGATCTCCGCCCATCTCTGTTGTTGTATCCTTGGGCAAGACACTTCACCCCTTGCCTCCTGGTAGTGGTCAGAGGGCTGCATGGCAGCTTCTGTCATACTGCCCAATGGCAGCTGTGGACACCATCCACTACTATCTTCTGATGATGATGTCCACTATCAGTGTATGAGTGGGTGGGTGGATGGGTGGATGGGTGGATGATGACTGACTGTAGAGTGAAGCACTTTATGGTCCTCTGGACTTTATAAAGTGTGATGCTAATCCAAGTGCAAACAATGAATTTTAGACATGAGAGAGGACAAGAAAGTATGAATTGAAAGGACATAAACTTACACAGAAAATGAATCGGTAGGATGTTGTTTTGAATATGATGTGTCACTTGTGTTAATATTCAAATACCAATTTTTTGTTTGCACAGAGCAGTGGTTGAAGAAGTCACATAAGCCATCACCACACACAACCACGAGGTGAGAAATTATAAAAACCCATGGAAAGATGAACAAAGTGTTCTTAGTCTCCGATGCTGAAGTCAAGGCAGAGGACCACACCCTTGAGCCACGGGAAGGTGAAGACTCCGCACTGCTGGAAGGGGACAAGACCAATCGACCTTCGACCCTGGTTTCTAGTTCGACTGCTGCTCTGCGCTCAACCCAAGGATTTCAAGGCTGCTGGAACAGACTTGGTGAATGGACACAGTACAGGGAAAGAGGATAAGAAATGATTAATATGATTTTAATCATTTTAATTCTAAATCTGCAATCATTGATAATTAACTTGTTTGTCAGTACCCCTGCTAAAAGCTTGCTTGATAATGACAAATTTAAATTCCAATGACATTTATGGACAGTCAAATTAATTGAGTGATCTACTGAGTATGGTTCTTCTAATTACAGTAAAATCCATGAGCATGTTTCTAGAAATGTGGTTGCTTCAGACGTTTCCTTACTGTAAAATAGCAATCTTGAGGATTATGTTGAGTCACTAAAAATAGTCTAGTCTGTAACAAGTGCACGTTGTTGATAGGGAGAGAGCTACACCTAACAAGATGGTTATTCGAGTTATGCAGTTGCAGGGCTACTCAGCTGATTGCTTTGTTAACTGAAAAAGGTCATAACTTTTGGAATGAAGATAGTTACTGGCTAGATGACTCTCACTCTACACCAGCTCGAATAGATCATCTCCCCTAAACCTGTCTAAAAAAGTAACACTCACGGGTTTCAGAGATTTTATGGACCCATTAGACGGAGAGCTGGTCAGTAGTCAGTCCATGAGAGTTGTGAGGTTTGGGATGCAATAACAAGAGGAACTGATATTATATTGCTACAGATAGGGAAGTTACCTTTTGCAGCAACCTCACTTTTACTTCTTTGATGCAAAATGCAGATAGCACAATGCTCTTTTATTTAGCTCCACGCAAAACTTCTAAAGTATCCCTCTGAGAATGCATAAAAATGTGATATAATAGAAGGATAAAAGACTCAGAAGCACCAACTCAAAGGTGTAGCATTTCATCCAAATGTAGTCATTACTGTAATGATGGTTGTTGTACCAGCATGAAGCTATACCTGTCAAGGTGAAAATTACCATGTGCTTAGTGTTCTTCAGGGCTGTCCTGGATCTGTGCTGCAGAATTCATTTCAGCATCTAACTCATGGCTGGTTGATGTACTTTCAAAGGAGGCATCCAGAATGTGATACTTGGAATCTTCATTATATTTTGTTGCACAAATTATGTTAAATTCTAACAGTAATGAGATGCCTGCTGCGTAGCTCTGTCTTTTCAACCACTGATGAGTGAGTTCCCTTTTCACTAATGAGTAACAGGAACCTAAACTGCTTTTTTATGACAAACTGTAAAAAGAAAATGTATTGAGACAAAAAATGTGGGCTTTATTATTTATTTTTTCTCTAAATAAATCTCTTTTATTTAGAAGTTTATTTAGATTAATCAGATGTGATCAAAGGTCATGATCACATCTGATTAATTAACAAATCACAAAGACTTCCTCTAAGATGAATAAACTTTACACATCAAATTTGAGAGGGAAAAAAAAAAACGAGTTGGAAGATTTAACTTGGATTACAAATCTCTCAAATGTGAAGCTAAAAGAGCATCTCTGGAACCAAGACCTACACAACCAAAATGATGTGCTGCTAATATCCTGGAGTCAGGTAGCACAGCACACCTTCAGTGGTTTCATGTGGTTTACGCCTTGATGTGTCGAGGCACTTTGACAGCAAAATAGAATAAACAACTATTAGAGGTGATGTCCATAGTGTTATGTCAAACTAGTGCATGAAGTTTATATTGTTTATTGATTCCAAACACAATCATGTATCCTTGTCTCTCTATTCGTAGCCACTCTTTTGGAGATTCAGGACAGAGTTAAAACTAGCAATTTGTGTGTCTGCTTTCAAAACTTTTATAAAACCTTTTTACCATCTGAGAAATAGTGACAAATAGTGACAAAAATCTTTCAAAGTCATCAGAAACTAGCTTTCAACATGACAATAAGCATCATGTTGTAAGATGCCAGTTTAAATGACTGAGGAAAATAGTTATTATTCATTGGATCCACCTTGAAATTGATGAGTTTTGATTAAATATTTTATGCACTATATTATCTAATTCACAACATATGTTTATATGCCTTTCTGGTAGACAATAAAATGTGTCTTTCTGCTAATTTGAATAAAGACTGTTAGATTAAAAAAGTTTTTTTCTACACCCAAAAACTGAGTAGTTCATTGATATAAAGGATTTTTTTTTTTTCTGTCTTTACTATGTGGCAATAATAAATGCTATCACAGGCAATATTTTGTTTGAGGTTACATTAAACAATTGATTTTTGCATCTAAGTAAAATAAACTTCTTTTAGAGGCAGGATGTACGTGCATGCAAAAATAATTATCCATGAAAACAGAACTGTTGTTTCTTTTTCTACATTTTGAGGTGGCTTTCTTCATCATCAGGTAACAACCTGTCATTAGAGAGAGGCTGTAGCAGCTGCAAAATCTGTCAGTTATCAGTGGGCATACAAACCCTGGCTTCCAGTCACTCTGATCAAATGCTTGTGATTCAAAAGAAAAGAAAAAAAAAACAGCTCTTCTTCCAAAACATATAAAAATAGAAATGTGGTTGCATGAAATTATTTAGTCAGTCACACAATTTTTTGCAAAATAAATAAATAAAATGCATAAAAGAACATTTCTTATCCAGCACCTGATTTCTGAAAATTGTAGTGAATAAATTATTAATATTTTGTCTTACATGAGCAGCTTCAGGTGAATAAAGCTACTCCTGTGAAGAAATATTTTCTTTCTTGCTCTCTCTCTCTTTCATTGTTGTTGCTGTTATATAGTTTTTGAGAACAATGAGCCTCAACTTTCTAAAAACTGTCTGTATGTCAATATGACTTCTGGTCAAAAGTGATGTAACCCTGTAGCGCCACCTTGGACACACGCAATCCTGCAACTGCCTTTTTTTAATTTTTTTTATTTTTTTTGCTGATGTGTCTCCCCATGAAGAAGATTATTGTGCTTCTGATAAAGTGTTTAAGTTGCTGCAAGGTCAACGTTACTGCTGCTTCTGATAACAGAGACAGGGAGCTCAGCTCAGAGGGTTCTGAAGCCAACAGATAAAACTGCACAGGAAGATGGATTCTTAAAAAAGATAAAAGAGGAATAGAAGTATGGGAAGAAAATGGAAGATACATTGCCAGCTTCTAGGACCAACAGGACATCGTCTGTGATTGCTGCAGGCCACCCACACAGGCAGAGCAGCAGCGACAGGCTGTTTACTTATCTGCCTTGGCCCTTGGAGCCTCAGGGGTCGAAGATTATTAGAGATAAATACGGCATTTTCACTCTGATGTATGGCGTTGGTTTGTGGTACTGCTAGGTTTTACTGCTTTATTACAAACTGTTAGGTTAGGCTCTCTTTGGACAAAAGAAGTCTGGAGATAAAAGAAAAAAAATGGGCAATAATACAAACAAAAGCAAATAATTGTATCTAAAACAAGATCAATAGCTTGTGAGGCTTTTATTGGTTCAAAGCTGCAGGTAAAGATTTCAACTCTTAGCTGAGCAAATTTCTTTCAAAAGTCACGTTTACATGTTAAACTTTGAGGCGCTGACAGAACAGCACAACTCTGCCCTCTTGAGGCAAAAGAAGAAACTGCACACATTGCACCTTCACAAGCAGAAATAATAATACAGATAATTTCATATAGTGAAATAAGCATCAAATGTGTCGGACAATTATATATTTCAAACCTAGGATGTTCTACAAGACAACTAAAGTATTTAAAAACAATTTTGATTAGGGAGACTCATGGTCCATGAACACTTTTGACACTTTAAAATATTCATAGTAAATACTTGAGCAGTCATCTGGTAATGTGGTAAAGTGTCATTTGAGAAGACACACTGACACACAGGGTTACTACCAACACATTACATAAGTGTAGATGTGTAAATATTCTGAGGGTGGAGGATGAACGGGACAATTATTTAACACTTGCCATATATTATCATTTTAAGGTTAAGCTGGTCTTGCGGTTGTATGTCGGTTGGGCAACTACAAAGCAACATAACAAGGTGGCGTTGACCTTATTTGTAAAGGACCAGAGCACTTCATGTTGTGGAGTGATACAAATCAGGGGAAGCAGGGATCAGGAAGTGTCTCAGCATCTTCCAGGGGGCCTTTTTATTTGCCATCTTGTATGAAGAGCTCCAGGATTACCGTGCTCAAGGAGCTGTGAAATCTCCTCTGACACCTTGGGCGTCTGAAACAACTGGTGTCGCCTCTCCTATCACAGAAACACACACTGGCCAGCGTCCATCCTGAATAACAAGGAGAAAAACTGCCCCAAAGCCCTCACACGCAAACCATCTCTCAAGCCCAGCACACACACACACACAAGCAGACACACAACCTCTCACACACAAAGTCAAATAGAATCCGGTCCTGTCCTTTTTAAATTTCTAAACCCTAACCTGACATGCCACCAATCCAATTTGTGTCAACTGTGGTCCTTCTACCCATCGCCTCAACGACAAGAACAAAAACAGCTATTTGTGTTGACAGCAGTCAGGAGAATACTTACTCGCCACATTGTCGTAACCTTCCCTAAAACAAATGTCACCGTCAATAGCCCGGCACATCTCAGCTGACACATGCAATGTCCGGTCTTTCAGCAGAGACATTTGAAAACTAGAGATGACACAGGAGAGGGAGGGGTGCGCAAAATTCATTTAAATTGCACAAATATGGGATTTATGGTTTTGATTTTCTTTGGTGTAACCCTAAATCTGGGTGTCAACAGGGTGAATTGCCCTGAAAGTAAAAATGGTGGTAATGTTGGTGCATGTTTTCCAGGATTTCAACAACTAAATGACTTATATTTTAAAGAGTTTGGCATCGTATTAAATTTGAAAAAGTTTAAAACCTTGAGGAAGTTCCTCTTAAAAATGACATATATTATGATTTTGAAACTTGAACTTTTGTTTTATATATCATAGTTACTATAATAGTTCTAAAAATTTTGAGTCATAGTTGTGATGACATGAATAGAGAAGTTGACATTCAATCATCAAAAAAGGTTGTGTTGTCAATTTTCTGTCAGTCCCTGTCCTTTCTATAACTCTTCTGAACTTAATTAGCATCACACACTGTTTTTTATTTCTTTTTTTTTCACAATTTTTTGAGACAATGCTGCCTCTAAACAAAACACATGCATGATTGCTCTCTGACAGCCAATCGGCAACCTGAGTCATGGGTGTAATCAGGAACGGCTGATTGTCCACTGGAGGAAGTGGGGAGAGGAGGAAAATACGATGCTGCTAACACAATTCATGACAGCCTCTCACAGGACCTTGCTGACTGATTACAGCTCCGAGCTATAGCATGTGGCAAACAGATATTACATCAGCACATGCTAATATTGGACCAAGTGCAGTATGCATGTGCGGCTTACAGCTACATACACTTGTGGCGATGGGAGAATTACATTTCTATAAGGGCTCCAGATGGGTTTGCGGATTCTTCTTCTCACAGTAATGATTAATAGTGATGGTTTCACAAATTGTTCCATTGCTTCAGTTGTTTTGCACTTGGAAACCATTGTATTTTTTAGAGTAGCGGTTAGACATGCATTCAGTGATGAAATTCGGATGCAGAAAAATTGAAAGAGTCTAGATTGATTTTGCAAACCAAACCCATTAAGAACTTTGATGTGAAATGACATTCCCTGAGCCCAAACAATACAGAAAGATCTGGAAGCGTTATTTCATTTCACCTCTAACCTTGTGTACTCCCACAGTGTGCTTGTTGCCACCTGCACAAAGATTGCCTCTATTTTTAGTTGCGCTTCAGTCTGGTCCCCTGACCATTTTCTAACATGTTGCACACTGACTCATTTTATAAAATTGGGTCACATATTTGTTCTGTACTTCTTGACCTCATAACAGTTTTGCCTTTCAAACTGGCCACCAGCAAACCCATAAATGCACATTTTTGGGATCCAGTGTCATCCTACTTTGACTAATAAAAAAACCATTTACCATTAAAATTGACATAAATTGTTGAACCAGACTTAAGGCGGTTTCAGTTTTCAGGGCTTTAATTGACTTCTTAAAAACTCTTTGTAGTGTTATAATTGAAATTTGCAGCAATTTAAAAGATGAAAGAAACACCCAGCAGTTCATATTTTTTACTTTTTCCAAAGTAGATTTGTGAAGCTTTTTATTTATTGTGCCAGTGAAAATCTGCGGAAGAGAAGCAGAGCCAGCGAGGGAGCCTGCTGAGACCGACCCAGGTGCTTTTGGACTCCAATCACAAGCTGCTCGCCCTGTGGACCTGGAAGTGTGGAGTCTGTCACACACTTATTGAGGTTTTCTCTGAGCTGCTATGGGCAATAAAGTTGCCATCAGAGTTTTAACCAAATTTACTACCTGCAGTCAAATACTGGAGGTAGAACAACAATAAAGTGGCTTATCTTGGTGTATCTAGTCAGACTAGACACACTAAACTTCACTTACAAAGAAAACATTATTTTTCTGCTAGTTTCATTTTAACATTTCAGAAATGTCTCAATGAAATAAGTATTTGATCCCCTACAACTAAGCCTGAGCTTTGTTAGGTAAAGGTAAAGGAAAACTTATTTATGTAGCACATTTTCAGGAACAAGGAAATACAAAGTGCTTTACAGGAAATAAAATGCAAACAAAATAACAAACCAAAGGAAAGAGCAAAATAAGAAAATGCTAATAATGTTGAGCCAAAGTAAAAAAACTAGTTACTCAACGTGGCAAAAAATGACAACTTACCATCTGTAAACTTATAACTTCATATTCTAATATTTGCCATAGAGTCTAATAACTCTGCAGTCTTTGTTATTTCCACTCTTAGGTGAACAGCCAATCAGCACCAAGGAAATTACATGCTGCTCTCAGATTGGCTGCTTTGAAAATCCCAGCCAGTCAAGTAACATTGTTCCTAGGTTTATCTGACAATAACTTGGTCTTAAGTTTCACTTAAGTTTGCTTAAATTGAAACTATGAACCAGGATCCACTGTATATGTATTGTGATTCATAATATGGGAGTCTTTTGCAATAAATTCTTCATCGCAAAAAAGAAAGAACATCATAGGGGAAACAGTGAATCTCCACAAGGCTGAAGTGGCATACATTCCTGCCTTGCTGTTGTAGATATTCTGAAATGGAAGAAATAGAAAATTACTGTCAGTTGCCCTTAGTCTGTAGGTCCATGGAAGGTCTTGCCTCTTGGAGTGAGGACGGTCATTAGAGAGGTGATGAATCACTGCTAGCACATTACATAGTGATGGATTGAAATATTCTCTCTCTCTAGCACATCTGCAGGCATCATAAGTTTTATAGTGAATTATCTAAATGACTCAGAGAAGGCGAAGACTTACATGAGAGACGGCTGCTCATGTAAGAACCATTAACCACTGTTTTATTCTTAGGTATATTAAACGCACACACCCACACACACGCACACGCACGCACGCACGCACGCACACACACACACACACACACACACACATATATAAGGATTAAGGTTTTTATATCCAACATTAACTTTTAAAAGTTTATGAATTTTATCTGTCCCTGTCTGCAGCCCTAATCAGCCAAAACGAAATTCAGTGCAGGCCCCCTGTCTGCAGTCCTTCTTGACTGACGGTATTATCAACACATCGAAATAGAAAATCTCCACATGCTGTAAAGCAAAGGAGGAACTACAGTCAATCTCCATTCCTGACTGAAGCTCACACAGATTGAAAAATAACAGTGACACAAATTTAATAGATTTGCATGGCAAGCGTTAAAGATTTTAGTATTAGTTTATTGATAAACTGACCAAAAATGAAATATTACGTGCTCTCCTAATTGCCTGTTAAGAAGAAACTCAGCAGCACTCAATCAAGCTATTGCCAGGAGCTACACTTTGATCAATGGAGATGAGAACTGAGATTTTTCCTTGTAGCTTTCAGGCATGAAGCAGTGGGTAGCAGCAGAAAACACTATCAACACAAATCAAAAAAACTTTAGGCTCATCAGATGTTCTTTTCTAAATTTAAGATGAAAGGAAATGAAAAGGAAATTTTCTTGCACTTCACTTGGTTCACAAAAAAAGTACTTAAAATACTGTGAAACTATGAAGCACACAAGACTAGTCATGTCTTCCTCAAACTTTGTTTACAAATCAGCAGAAGGAAGCATTTTTTCCCTTTAAAGTGGAATAAATTGACAAAACAAGATAAGTAATTATTTGAGTTAAAACATTTTTAAATTCGATAAGATTAAAAATGTTACTTCTTGGACACACCAACACAAAAATAATCTTTTTTTTTAATTTTTTCTCTGAAACAAAAAATTTCAAGACTTATACTCTAGGTTGAATTTGTTTTAGAGGAGAGAAAAAAGGACAAATATCTACAGAACTATGTTTTATCACTACTTCATGACATACTGGTGTACAATGCAGGACAAATTTACAAATCAACTGGATAAAAGTATGCATAGTAATATTCTTGATCAGGAATAAAGCAAAGAAGTGATGTGTATCAGACTGTTCAGTGTTACAATTAAGGTTCTGCATCTTCTCATTCTCTGATAACGTCCAATGTAATTAAGTTTTTAAAGAGATGAACCTTCTCTTCTTTCTGATGGCTTTTATTTTCTTTTTGCTAAAAACTAGCTTTTTTTAAAACCATACACCTTTTTGTTGATTTTCATTAGGATCCCAGAAGTACAGATTAGTTCTTATCAGACAATTATTTTTCCCACATGTGGAGTTTTTCTTCCATCCCTCCAGAGAACAAGCATGTGCTGCACATGTGGGGTTTCTCCAGCCAAGCTTAAACACAAACGAAATCAGGGGAATTTGAGGCAGTGCATTTCTGATAAGAATGGATGTGATAGTCTGTATTTTGTATGCTGGGATTGGCTCTGACCTCATATAACCCAGACGAGGAAGAAATGACATGAATAAATGAAGTCCACGGAGACGCTGTGAATGTCTTCTACAGGTTTATAATCCAATGTCAACAACTTACCCCATGCTGTCTCTAATTTGTCACAATGAAACATCTAATGACAATGAGATGGAAGATACAGATCACTCTAATGACTTCTCATCCTTTTCCATAGACAAATTATCCACAGTGCCAAGTCGATTTTCTGAGTAATTGTCGACAGTTTTGGGTTCCTCTCTTTATTTCTCTGTAAAATCTTGCACCAATAGTTTTACAATGACAGCCCTTCAGAATGGGTTCAGTGAAATTAAATTAGCATTTATTACATCTGTGTGACAAATGATGTGCTTCTCTATTATATTTTGAATTATATGTGTTTCTGCAGTGTTCAGTGGTGCAAATCCATCCACAAACAATTTGTCACCCAATGCCAGCTCCACACGTCAGCACTTCACTGCGGCTTGAAATGTTTCTGCATGCGTCATTACCAAAGTGTTGTACATGGGAGCTGGGACACATTTTCTGAAAGTGTCATTTACTGTAGGCTGTTTTATATTGTAGTCACTTAAGTGTTGAGGTTGTTGAAGCTATTTTTTTTTAATATTAAACTTCAATTTTACCATAAGCCCTGCCTTTGTATATAAAAAAAGCACTGGAAATGTACTATAAAGTAATCTGCCATTCCTTTTATATTTTATTTGCCCAGAAACAGAAGTTGTATATATTTTTTTAGTCAGAAACCATAAAAAAGGCCTGAAGCAGACACTGTGAGCCTTTTAAAGACCATTACCATGGCAACTATTAAGCCAATCACAGAGAATCAGTTTTTATCTTCTTCTATGACAACCCTTATTTGTCATTCAATTTCTCTAGCACTTATTATGATTTCATCTGCTTCAAATATGATTCTAAGACATTTAGACTACAGCATCAAGATAATAATTAAAGTACATGTGAATTAAAACTTAAGAGTTCATTTCCATATCCATGGCATTTATTGATTTTTTTTGGTACAAAGAGTTTCCTCCTCAATGGTCAAGGTAATCTAAATGCTGCCTGGCTGTTTTCTGTCTGAACTGTTGATTTGTTTGATGGTGTAAAGGCATTCTGAGATGATGCATTTATCCCTCTTTCCTGAAGAAGCTGTTCTGTGCTGCTTCATCAGGTATTTTGGGATTCATGGTTGAATCTGCTGCCTGAGGTGGGCCAGAATGGTCAATGAAAAATTCAGAATGGATCTATTTTACTCTGCTTTTGACTAAGGAAGGGGAAATAGACATGCAGGTTAAACGATATGCCTTTGTTCTTGTTTTTATGTTTTAACAAAATGAGATAAATGGGAAGAGAAAGCTCTAGTTTTACAGTAGCTGCATTTAAATAATGGGTATTGTATTCCAAGACACATTCTTTCAAAACCTTGCAGAAATGAAAAGAGAAATTCAGTGTTTGAGCAACGAAAACTAAAATGACAGTTGTCACAAATGCAATCCTTTAGAGTGCATTTAAGAACAATAATTAAATATTAGTTAGTGAGTTTTTGGTAAACCTCTTGAAAGGAGATAACTGTCACTGAAATGCACCTTTTTTTGAAAAATGCATGCAAAGGTCCTCTTTTTATTTCACATACTGAAACAAGGACAAGTTCTATTCCATTTGTGTGATTTGAAATATGACGTATTTCTGATAAACCTTTGAAGGCAGAATTGCAGATGGGGAGAAATTATATAAAAAAAAATCAGAAGAGTAGAATAAATTAATGCATTCCAACAATGGTAAAATTTAAATGGCGTTGTTAGAATTTGAACACGGGGTTTACATTTACTTCCAACACTAAACTATTTGCAGGTGCTGCAGCATTTTACTTGAGTTTTATCTCATTTTAACTCATTTATCAAAACTCAAATATTTTGGCATGATACGAGTTTTGCCACAGATCCTTATGAATGTTATGTTCTGTAGTTGTCACAAAATAATTATCACAAATACACAATCTGAGTATGTTATTTTGAATTACTCATGTTGCAACTATGTCCTTATCTATTAATATCACTATAACCATTTTTTTGCTTCACTTCCGTCCTGTTGGTGGCGGTGGCGTGCACTTCAGTTGATTCGCCACCTATTCACATAGGAAGAAGAAGGACGCTTCATTCGTAAGGTGGGAATCAGACAGAAACGGTGTAACTAAGAGGGCAAAACCACACGAAAAGCTTTAGATCGTGTGTTGTGTTGCTCCAGAGCTGCTCATACACTAACCGCATGTTTTATTCGAGGCACAAATTCGAGTCTTTACGAGCCTTCTGTTCATTTTTGACCATGTTTATCCGCGCAGTCTGTCTTCGTAGAGTGTTATGGACCGACTGCAGAAGGTCATTCCTGCTTGCTTTATGCAGACAGTACACCAGCTCAACTACTTTAATCAAACATTCACTTTTCCCACTTTAAAACTACTCATTATTTTTGTCATTGTACCGTTAACATTAGCAAACCACTTAGCAACTGTGAAGATATTGCTGTCCCAGACGCTGAACATCGTTGATTCGTTAAAGTATTATTTCATTGTTTTTAATAATCAACCAAGGTATAAATCCCACAATACTGCTTTAAAACAGAGTTAGGTTTTTGTGACGTTCCAAGAAAATTATTTCCAATGTATTTGTATTGTTAACGTTCATCTTGAAAAACTTGACACAAAGTAAGACTACAAACGTGGACAGGATTGAACCAACTTCCTTTAAGCATGTTTCATTATCTGATAAAATAAGTAAAAAAAAAAAAAAAAAAAATGTAAAAAAACACACATTGCTTTCAACAAGCAGGGCAATTTTGTCTCTTTAATTACTTTACAGTTTACCGTGTTAGTAATGTACTTTTTAACATAATCCTCCATTGACATACATATAGTTTGTTGTCTTTTTAATTGAGTAGACACTTCTGGGCAGTTAGAGCTTTGAACCATTTGCTTATTAACCCTATTAGGTGGATAATCCTAGATTATCAGTCTCTTAAACCGTACTGCATTTGTAGAAAGGCCATTAACTAAAGCAGCAGTAGTGAATGCACGGTGTTGCTACCTTCCACTAACAGTAATTTGTAAAGCTGCAGCTATGGTTAATTTTTCTTTCTTTTTTATTCTACTATTTTACCTTCCTTTCCTCCCTTCCTTTGGTATTATCACATTTCTAAGGTTATTAAATGTGCCTTACTGTGTGTGTTAGTTTTCATAGTCCTGTTTGCCTTTGGTTGTGCCAAATGGACTTATGTTTTTTTTTTCTTTTTTCTTTAGGATGGGGAATCTTACCTCTTCCAGTACTGCAGGTCTCTCCAATACAGCCTGTGTACAACTTGTTCAGGTGAGTAGTTGTTTACAAATCTACCTCGTGCTTTCGTCGTGCTACTGTTAAGTGGATGGCCTTTGAAACTCACTAATGTCTTTTAAATTTATGATTTAAGTCAAGAAATAGTGTTTGAAATATCTCTGACGACAGATCTATGTATAGTTGCTTCTCAGCTGTGTTCCTGCTCTCTTTAATCTTTTGTTTGCATCGTCTGTCAGTGTGATCTCACGGCTTACCACAAGTTGTTTTTCAGTTCAGTTTGTAATTAGAATTATTGATTAAGTGAATTTTATTTTTTTACATAGACTGTTTTATTCTCAACTATATAACTTACTTTTGATACATGTATTGAAAAGCTAATTGTGATGGAAAAAGTATCAAGTGCATGCTAATGGTCAATCATGGAGACCTAATGAATCCTGGAAACATTCAGTGAAAGTCTTATAGTAGGCTAATTTCCATTTTCCCCTTAATCTTTCAGGAGATGGTGTCACAGAACTGTGTTGTCATATTCTCCAAGACCACCTGTCCCTATTGCAAAATGGCCAAAAATGTGTTCAATGAAATCGGTGCCAATTACAAGGTGATTGAACTGGACCAGCACAACGATGGGAAGAGACTTCAGGAGGCCTTGGCACAGTTGACTGGTGTCAGAACAGTAAGAGTGTTAGATCTTAACGTGAGACTTTTAATGAACAGTCTATTTGAACTTTCAGATTAAAATAAAATAAATAAATAAATATGAAAACAGGGATTGGAATGAATAAAGCTGGATAATTAAGCGTATGGAGTGTCCTTTGTCTTAACCAAATTGTAAATTTGAGTAAAAGCTGGATGTTAATCAAAAGATTTAAATGAACTCCACTGATTCTTTGAAGCAGAGTGGTCAGAAATCAGTCCAGTAACGTGTCAGAAAATGTTTGTTGTCGTTGTTGTTTATTCTTTTTTTGCAACTGCTATTTAAGCATTAGTCTCTTAAAGCTCTCCCTGTTGGTGGCACACATTAAATTTTCCTATGTTGTCAAATTGTGTATTTGTTCAGGTTCCAAGAGTTTTTGTGAACGGGAGCTGCATTGGGGGCGGCTCTGACACCAAGCAACTCCATCAGCAGGGAAAGTTACTGCCCCTCCTCGAGCGATGCTCCCCCTGCTGTGTTAACGAAGGATCAGGCAGTGGACACTTTGAAGCCTCTAAATGACTAACCGTCATTGTAGCCTTTATAAATCCTCTATTATTTAATGCTTTGCTTAATTGTATACTAGGAGTTACAAATTTTTTGAACATGTCCATGCTCTTGGTTTATCAAAGTCAAACAGATTGTTGATGTCTAATTTGGTTGTATTTTCTCAGAGATGTGACATATCAGTATACATTTTATTAAAATCTCCCATCTTAAAACATCAGAAAACCCTGAAATCACATCCGTTCCTTTGTTGAATTATAAAATAAAAGGACAAAAAATAGCTTTAAACTTTAATATGTACTGGAATTCGAATACCTGGAAATATTAAAACACCTGATTATAACACACACTTTACTATGCTGCTCGTCTGCAAATCTTGAAGAACATTATGTGTATTTAAGTAGCTTATTGTTTTTTGACATTTTAGAAATAGCAGTGACTGTCTGAATGTTTACTAGAGAAAAGCATTGATAAAAAATCTCCAATGCATGTCAGAGGTTTCAGGAGAGCCTAAACGGTAGAAAATATTTGTATTCCTGTACATCAGATGTATATTATGTAATAAACATGAAAGAAATACCATTCTCAACTTCCAGTGCATTTGTCTGCATTTCTCTCCAATTTTAAATTTTTTATTTTTGTTTCTGTTGACGTTTTAATATTGGAGCGTATCAGTGAATTACAAGCAATAATAAGATAACAATTACAATGCACATTTTTATTGAATTAAATGTTTTATTTATTGATGTGCTACTGTATTATGCATTTCTACATTTAACATTCACAAAAAGTCATAGGCATTCAAGACGAAATGTTAGACCACACAAATATTTATTTATTGCAAAGTTGCCATACCACCCCACCGGTGTGTCCTCTAAAACAAATCGCGCGTACCCAGCAAAACACATAGCACCGCATAGAAGTGAGGTCACTGTGCTACAATTAATTAGCCTAGCTAGCGTGTGCACTGCAAAGCTATAATAATTTGATAATCATATATGTTCTGAGGGTTTAACGGTGCGGTGGAAAAATGTCTGGCAGCGCAGGAGAATGGTGTCTGATGGAGAGTGACCCTGGAGTGTTCACGGAGCTTATTAAAGGTTTCGGTGAGTGTTTTCTGTCCAAACGTTGGCAGCTCATTCAATGTAATGTGGCTATGCGCAAACGCTAGCTAGTTGCTGCAAAGCTAACTTCTAAATTAGCTGGTGCAGAGTAATTTTCTTCATTGTGTCTACATATAACCAGCTGAGAATCTTGATCTGGCATCTGAATTTTACTCCTTTTAAACATTTGCATGCGGTAATTGGGTAGCGGTCGATAACTTCATCTGGAAAGCTAAATAGCTAGCATTACTCAGCGTTCAAAAACGACGGCGCGTAAAAACAAGCCGTCAAAATAGCGGACTAGTGTTTTCAATGGGTCTGTTAGATCGCGTGTAAAGATATTTTATTTTTTCAGCTATTTAAACGTTAGTTCAATGCTGCTTTTTTATTTGTCAGGTTGTAAAGGGGCACAGGTTGAAGAGATCTGGAGTATGGAGCCAGAGAACTTTGAGAACCTGAAGTATGTTTATATTCGCTACTTGACTTTATCGCACTCTTTCTCTTAAGGCATCATTTTTAATAAATCTGTTCTGTCTCAGGCCAGTCCACGGATTGATTTTTCTCTTCAAGTGGCAGCCAGGGGAAGAACCAGCAGGATCAATCGTCCAGGATTCAAGGCTAGACCACATTTTCTTTGCTAAACAGGTAAATCGTTTACAATGAAACCCACTCAGCGAAGGTCAAACAAACCCAGGGCTGAAAGAAGTTTGTCATAATTGTTTTCTAATGTTTTCTTTAATGTTTAACAGTTCATCCAAGGTGATGATTTTGCTATGCTTTTACCGCATGAATGTGAAATTTAAAACTCTATTGTAACAAAGGTTCTATCTGCATTGTGATGTAGGTTTGTATCTTAAACAATTAAAGATAAAGCAGTTTACCAAATTCTCCATAGCGTTTGAATGGTTTCAAATTGAAGTGCCACAGCAATAACATTGATACTTGTTATTCACTGGGGAAAAGGTTAAATTCTTTCACGGCTTCTTTGAGATAAAATGTGAAAAGTGTGGTGTGCATTTGGATTCAGTCCCCTGGAGTCATTTCAAAGAAGACTCGGCTCTCATGAAATATTAAAGTGATGTTTTGATTTTTGTTTCGTTTCCCACTATGGGACTCATTTTCAAAAATAATTTATTTTGCCTATTCTTCCAAAGCATCAGATCCATGTGGATGCACACCCTAAATGGCAATATATTTACGCAAACACCTAATGTCTTCCCCGTGTTGATAATGTACAAAAGTTGATTAAATTCGAGCTCCCCGAAGGAAATATATTTGCATGAACAGTTTATTAAAAAAAATGCTAATGCCACACACATTTTATTGACCAGTCAGAATATCCTCAATACCGTTTTTCTGTTTAATTGTTAGTATTTTTACAGCCCTAGTCCATTTCCAACAGAATAGTGTGAAGATGCTGCAGATCCTGTTAATCAGTGGCTGTTCTGTGTGCTTTTAATTTCTGCTCTGTGTGCCATTTTCAGGTCATAAACAATGCATGCGCCACCCAGGCGATCATCAGCGTTCTGCTCAACTGCTCCCATCCGGACATGTTGCTTGGCGACACACTGACAGAGTTCAGAGAGTTTTCTCAGAGTTTTGATGGAGCTGTACGTAAATGGTATCTTTGTATACTTGCTGGCGTTTTTCAGTTATGATGAGAGAAGAGATAAACAACGTCTCTCTCCGCCTGTGGATTTTGTGATGCCAGCGTTTCACCGTGGATTTTATAATCTTCTGCATTTGCTCCTCAGATGAAAGGTCTGGCTCTCAGCAACTCTGAAGTTATCCGACAAGTTCACAACAGCTTTGCAAGGTGAGCGCTTTCCCATGTCATCTTTAAGCTCTTTTCTTTTTAACCTGTTGTAAATTAGCTGCTGAACTAATATGTGTATTCTGGATTAAAAGTCAGTTTCAAAATATCCAGCATACTTGACTGTTTTTTTAAATCTAATAACATAAAGAAGACATTTTCCCAACAGTTTATACTCATATTCCAATAGAAAAAGTTTTTTGCTTTATGTTTGTTTTATTTGTGTCTGAGATTAACATCAGAATTTGTCCCATTATGATTATCTTTGACTGGGTTTTTATGTGTTTTCAAGACAGCAAATGTTTGAATTCGATGCAAAGTCTTCAGCAAAGGATGAAGACGCCTTTCACTTTGTGAGCTATGTTCCTGTTAACGGCAGACTCTATGAGCTCGATGGGCTTCGGGAAGGACCAATCGACTTGGGTGAACAGAATGATTCACTTTATGCATGTTTTAGTTAGTTAAAGTTTCTGTATAAATTGTAAAAACAAAAAAACGTAAATCTTAACATGAGATCTTGATTACCTTTTGATAGTGATGTACTTACTATACATGCTTGTGGAAATGAGAAATTTTCATAGTTGTGTTTTATGTCACAGGTACTTGCAACCAGGATGACTGGATCAGTGCAGTTCGCCCAGTGATTGAGAAAAGAATACAAAAGTAAACAATATATGGAAATAACACATTTTTACAATGATCTTTAAGTCTACTAAATGCTGAGAGAAATTCTGTTTTTCTTCTTCAGGTACAGTGAAGGAGAGATCCGATTCAACCTGATGGCCATCGTATCAGACAGGAAGATGGTATACGAGAAGAAAATTTCCGAGCTCCAGGCTCAGCTCACAGAGGTAAGAAGCAAAGAGAAATAATATTACTTTTCTTTTTTGAAGGCTTAACTTAAGCATGCTTGAATTTAAAATAAATAATGCTTCTTAATTAATTTGACCTTTAAATTGGCTTTTGAGACAACTGCATTTGTTGCAAGTGCTGATCATTTTGCTTCTTTACTGTTTTCTACCTCTGCATTCCTGACTTTGTTCAGGTATTAAATGATGTTGCTAACCACAAGACATTTATTAACTACTTTGTGTTAATTTATACCTCTCGGTTGCCATCTTTACAGGACATGTTGCAAATTGAGGGAATATTGGTTGTGTATTTTTTTTGTTCATTCTTTTATAGTTTGGAGCCCAAATTACATTTTAACAAAAGAGTAACTATAACTGTATAAACTAACTAACTGTTAAGCCTTAAAGCTCCTCCAGAGCTTTGGGTTAGTTTGTGTACTCAGGCGGTAGAAACCACCTGGTGATGCTCATTCACACTTTAAAACTCTACTTTAAAATTTCTGTCCCAGAGTTTTGAGCAATTTGACAACCTCTGCAGGTATTTTGTGAAAAATTGTACAAATATACGTATTTCTTCACATCATCTGATGAACATTCCTCCAATTGAATGTGTACGAACAAAACTCGTTTAAGTGAAACATCAGCGTTGCTGTCTGAGTAAATTTCTGTATAAAACAAGCTTCTGACCAATCACAAAACACATTGCAGAGCTCTGTTGAAGTAGTTCTACATGGACTGATGTCAGTTTTTGGTATGCGATTAAGTTAATGAGAGCAGATTTCAATGGTTTGGGGAGCATGGGTGAGCCTTCAGTGTGAACCAAACCAGGTCATAGTGTGCATGTATGTACTGGTAGCAGAACTCAAACCAGTTGCATACATGTTAAATAATGCACCAACTTTCTCTGCTTTCTTTCAGGTCTGATTTGCCATTTAGAAATTTTAAATTACAGCTTTTTTGTCTCATTGTTGCAGTCCATACAGTCATTTGTATACATTTAGCTTTGATTCAAAGATAAATTTAAAAAAAGAAGCTGCAGGCTGCTTGACAGAGGTGTTGATTTGGAATCCAGCAGTGAATTAACTCCTTACAATATTGTATACACATAAAAAGCACATCAATATTGTTCTACCCAACTCAAACCTGCATGCATCATTTTGCATGCAGTATTTTTCTGCTGGTTAAACATTTATATTGCTGTGGATTTTTTTTCACCACTAGAGGTCAGCAAAAGTTTTCTTTTCCAAACTTCATGTAAACTGTTCCAGAGTGAGATCTTTTAAAGCACTGCCGTTTGTCTATATTCAGACGCACAGATCAGAAGAATATCCTATTGCATCCAAAGAACTGTTTAGATGCTTCTTTTTTCTAAATCACCCTTTTATTCATTTTTGTTTTCATTACTATGTTTGCAGGAGGAGCCCATGGACACAGACCAGAACAACACATTTCTTAGCTCCATCCAGTCAGAGATTGCCAAGTATCAGCTCCTTATTGAAGAGGAGAACCAGAAGCTTAAAAGATATAAGGTTAACAACACAAAATGGTTCATCAACTTAAAGCTCTGCTTTATTTGTTGTCATCTGGTTCATTTATCTGTCGCAGAACAAATGTAGCTTTGCCCAGCTTTTTAAAATTCTGCTTTCTTGCAGATTGAAAATATTCGACGAAAGCACAACTACCTTCCCTTCATCATGGAGCTACTGAAGACATTGGCAGAGTACCAACAGCTAATACCTTTGGTGGAAAAGGTAACAGTTCTCTCCTTTTTGCAGTTTTCCACGACTTTATTGACTCTGGGTTCAGAGATTGAGAAGATAAGTGCCATGACATTTCTAAAGCATGCCAATTAATTTAATGAGCCATCTGGGTGCGACCTGCAGGTACTCTTTGAGGGTTGAGAATGAGAGATACTTCTTTCCCAGGAAGATAAAAGGCTTGTTAAAAGGAAAATAATTGCCACTTTTGATAAGGCACTCCTTTCTAGAAAAGTGCTGAATGAAATGACTAAACCAAGGCTTCAATTTTTATTTTGTACACTAGACGGCATCACCTGTGAACATTATATTTTCAAAAGCAAAGTAGGCTGATTTGTAGGAAGAAGCTAAAACTGTTTGTGTTTTGTTTTAACGCTGCTGTGTGTATGCTGTACCAATTGATGGTCAATGTGGGTTTTTCTAAACAGGCAAAAGAAAAACAGAGCGCTAAAAAGGCTCAGGAGGCCAAGTGAAGAACACCAACACTGACTTCACCAGAGAAGTTTCCAGTCAGACACAAACACCCAATCATCCTGATCACCAGAGTCACTCTTTCATCAGTGAGCCATGTACAGATTCACCAGTTATCTTCATGAGAGCGAGTGTGGACGGCCTGCGGCGCTCACGCTGTGGCTTCCTGTGAATTATTCAGAAAGAAAGAACTGCAGCTGCAGCACAGAGACTGTCTGACGAAACGCTGTCTCCGTGTGTTTTAATTAGCGCTAATGCATGTCTGAAGGAAAAAAAATGTGGTCATATTTTGTTTTGTCTTATTTTCATAATAAAATGTCTAGATGTTTGTGAGTTGTTTGGTTTTCAGAGATTCAATTTTCATCTTTCTCTTTTTCACCCATCTTCCGGTCTATATTTTAAACAGGGCCATTGTAGATAGAAAAGAGTAAATTACTTCCAAACCCTCTCTGACATATTCTAGGAAAAACATGGCCTTTCTGAGCTTGAAAAGTGGATATTTTTTGATACTTTTCAAACTAAGAAATGTCCAAGTGTTGGGGCCAATTCTGTCTACAACAGTCTTTATACACTGTGGTATAATCTCGTCTAAAGCGCTCTTAGACATGAGTTTTTACCGCCACCTACAGTAGAAGCACTGTAATAGCTGAAAGCATTTTGAAAGTGTTGCTAAAACTTTTAGCAACACTAGAATTGTTATATGAATTGTGTAGATTTAGATCACACAATTCATATTTAGATCACTAAATCTACACAATTCATATAAGGTAACACTCAAACATTGGGATGTGGTTTGCATGCCATTATTAGTTGATATATTTTTTAGTGTTATTTGATTTTGAGTTATCAAAATTTACAGATGATTAAAAGAAATCTAAATGTTAAACAACCAAAACAGATAGATGTTACTGTCACAACCTCCTGGAGAAGACAGACTTTAACCCTTCAACATGAAGCTGAGCTCACTACAGGTGATTATTAAAAGTGCTGGCAGTTCAGAGTGGTGAAACCTATCATTTATGAATTGTTGAGCTCAAAAGAAAAAGTGGGGTAGGAATAAGTGTACAAGTAACAGAGCAGCCATAGTCCACAGAGGATTGTCTTTTTAAGGAGGAAAAGGAATGAAATTTTGCACTACATTTGGAAATCAAGGTTGCAGAGGAGGGAGGAGAGAGGAGAGACACCAATGTATAATTATTGGAGGACCAAAGTTAACTTTCCACAGTGAGTAAGGAGTTCTGGAGAAATGTCAGCTGTGTTTTATCAAGACTAAAGTCATCATAGCCATGTGCTTGGTCATTTGTGAGCACTTCATGCTTCCATCTGCTAAAAAGTGTTATGGAGAGGAAGATTTTATTTTCCAACAGAACCTAAAACCTGCCCACACTGCCAAAAGTCCCAAATACCTGGTTTAATTTCCATGATACATCATGGCCAGATTAACAAACAAATTCCATGCTATGCCACGTTTATGCAGCAGCTCGTGCAAAAGAAACCCAGACTATGTATTAAATTTAGCACAGCAATATTTTTCAATTGCAAAAATTAAATTTTTATGCAATTTCAAATCCTTCTCAGACATTATTTGGGGTTTTTATTCGCTATAAGTTGTAATGTCTTGAAATAGTGTGATGAATATGATGTGATAATTTAAGATTTTGATTTAATTACTTAAAACAGTTTTTTTGATGACCAAATGATATATTTTAATTTGATCTGCATCTGTATATGTAGCCACATGGTAACCAGTTGTATGTTTTATTTAAGTATGACTGATAAAACATTTTAATAAACATATAATCTAATTTGTATCTGTTAGAAGCACTGGGTTGCGATTGTTAGCTTTTTGACGAAGCATGGAATTGTAATTTTGTAAATAAGGCCAATACAAAAAATCCAGTCCAATTGATTGTCTATATCTGGTTGTTTATGCAACAGTTGATGCAAACTCCCTGCTGAAAGACGTCATGCTGGATTCAAACCCAGAACCTTTTTGCTACGATGTAACACTGCCACCAACTGATCCACTGTGCAGCCCCTTTTAAAAATAATCATACTTATAATTGTTTCAAGTTCTCCAAGTTTTGATATGTTTTCGTATTATTTAGTATAAATGGATTTGTCCCATGGTTTAATCTCAACGATAAAGTGAAGTCATTGCGTCTGTTTATCTAAGGGTTTACAATGAGCCCACAAGGCTTCTGCGTCCAAGACTTGTGGGGTCATACACGAAATTATTTTCTAAAACAGAAATCCACTCATAGATCAACCAAAACAGCACATGATTTTCCATTTCATAGAGGTAGAAACATGTTGATGTTCTGAACTTTCTCCTTCCATTTGAATCCATTTGAATCAGCATCTGAATGGAAACTTACTGAGAATGCACTTATTTGCTTTAATTGCTGCTCTTGAACAGAGCGTTCTTCTAAAACTCTGCATTCTGACGCATCTGCAGTCTGCTGACCGAAGTAAGACTTGGCCGGTTTCTAATTTCAGATTCAGAGTTTACATATGCACCTTAAGTACTTATTGGACTCGATCCCAGGAGTCTGTTGCCAGGTCGGTGCATGGCAACGGAAGAAAACCTCATTGGTCTTACTACCAGCTGAGGGGAAAAAAAAGATCCTCTCTGTTTTATTATTCTGTCTGTTACGGCACGTGGACGAGCAACTGAAGTAACAAGTAATTTGTTCTGCTGAGGTTTTTGTATACTGTAATCTCCACGCTGTATTTAGCTCTTTATTGAATCCACTAAAATTATCTGTTTGACTAGGGCCACAGGATAAAGTACTGCAGTTGGCATATGGGGAACACATATGCTATGAAAAAGAATGAAGTCCTAAATAGCAAGACTGCTGCATAACGAAATGCATATTTGGTATGCCTACTTGGAGGGTCAAGGAAAGTTTATTTATGAAGCTCATTAGCGCACACAGTTCCTTACAGAGCTGAAGAGGCCCATTGCTAAAACCGTTTCTGTTCAAATTATTCTAACATAAACCAAGCAAATTAATGTAACCTGACCTCAAATGTCAGAAAAAACAACACAGATGACTGAAGGTGCAGGCTTTCGTTTTGCTTATAGTTCAAAATGTTTCCAACAAGCACAACATTTTAGACATCAGAGTTTTAAAGAAATAATTTTGAATCTGCAGTAATATAAACATGAGAAACCTCTCTTCTTTTGCTGTCATAAAAACCCTAAAACAAATACAAAGAGTAAATTGTACACATTTACTCAGTCGACTACACCCAGTTTTATTGACACAGGCCAGAAATAGACTGCTCTCTGCGGCAAGCACACAGAAGAAAAAGAAAAAAAGAAGAATGTTTCCAGGTGAAGGCAGCAGGAGGTGTCAGGAGCAGGATGCTTGTTTCCTCCTGCTGCAAGGAGTTCACAGCCTCTTTGAATGCACACATATGTCAGACTGGAGGAGGATTGACACTATCTCTTCTTCTCCACTGACAATTTAAACACTCATCATTGTTATAATACTCAAACAAAGAACAGCGCAGTATTCCAAAAAGACAAGAAATGCTGTTGTTGTATGATTTAGCAAACTGTTTCTAATTGCTCGGTACACTGCAGACCTTTGTCCTTCTGTCATGGGTAAATGACTGCTATTTAAGTTACTCCTTCTATTTTAGGCTGAGTGACGCTGATTGCGTGGAATCTAGAGAATTTTAAACTAAAATTAGCAAAGAGACATACTTATTGAAATGGCCTTCTGCATGAATTCCCACATGCAGTGCCTTGCAGAAGTTTTTATGTATCTTTGTAACTCTGTGCAGCTGAAATTTTCAAGCTGCAACAAAGTTCACTTTTATTTATGCACTGCACTTAAATAAGACTATGTATAGTTTGGGAGATAAAGGCAACAGTAAAGTCTGAAAAGTGTTGCAGACATTTGTATTCAGCCGCCTTTACGTCTACCCAATATAAAACTAAACCTTTTAAAATATAGTCCACCAATGTGTAATTTAATCTCAGTAAAAGTGCTGTTCTGTGAGGTTTTTGCAGGACACAATTGACCTAAATTATTAAGACTTCCAAAGGAAGGAAGTGTTGGAATAAAGCTACAGAAAAGTCATATGCATAGTTAGGTTTTAAAAATGTAAAATTCTACTAAACTCTGTTCAATCTGTAATTTGAACAATGACATAGTCCAACTGTTACTATTCTAAATCAACCACTAATTTCCAAAAAGCTTGATCAAATCCACAAACATCTATGGACTAAATGGACAAAAGCATTGAAGAAATAGTTTACTAGAGTGATCTTAAATGTCAACGAAAGACCTTGGAGTGAATCTGAGATTCTAATGTGTAGGTTCATGGTTGAACTAGATCTATGAAGAACCACATTCAAGGTTTTCAACATTGAGAAAATATTTTATTTCACAAGCAGGCCAGCTGCTCAGAGCTTAAATATACATGAAATATGATATCAAATGCAGGATTGCAGTATTTACATTCTCATAATCATTTGCAGTGAAAACAGTTGACATTATCATACACATTAAACTTGCACACATTGTGTAAACAAGTGCAAATGCGACAGAGTGAGATAATAGTGATAAAAAAAAATAGGGATACAGGACGGTGTCAGACTCTTTTACATAGTCTTTCAGTGGCTTTTGACTAAATGTACATTCTTACAGCACTGTCGGTTTCATTGGAGCAGAGAAGCACAGTCCAGTGTTTTCATTTCTCAGTTCTGCAGCTCTACAATGTTATTCTTTTCTAAGTGTATCATTGCATAAAACTTGAAATAGCCTACAAAGATAAAAAAAATAATAAAATGTGGGTAATGGCCCGTTGATGAAAATGTAACCTTAATTCCACCTTGTAAAAAGGCTCTGCTCTTTTCCTGCAGCTTATTTATATTAACCTCACAGCTTCCTTGTTGAAATCCTGCAGCAGGACAGCCTAAAAATGACTTCACTTTGCATTTTCCACACTCGCTGCTGCTGTTTATGTTCAAAATTTGCATTCATGTCTTTTATCCTGATGCAGCTCCTGGAATGAACATCATCTGCACTGAACTCACAGTCACAACAGTAAACAAATGACTTCAGGAGTGGGTGTGTGGTTTGACTAGCACTTTATGAGCTTGCTATTTCCACTGGCAACTGCACACAGTTCCTTGTAGAGGTCTGAGTGGATAAACCTAGGGTAGGAATTGTTTTCCATCAAGCTGTAGACTTTCTTCTGTGCAGCCTGGAAGCTCGTGGCAGTGGGTGTATGTAAGCATTGCTCAATAGCATTTCTTGTGTTGAAATCCAGATTTATCTGTGGCAAAGGAAAACTAAATGTTAAACATTTGATATTCTCAAAACTACAGAGAAAATAAGATAAGGTTAAAATAACTTCCCAAACAGCAAATATCCTTACCTCCTTTGGAGCTTCACTTTTAATGAACTCCTCATAGATGCTGTTGGCCTTGGATGTCAATGCTTTTCGTGACGTGAGGGACTTGAAGTTCTCACAAGCCGTCCAAAACTCAATGTTCTCCTCACAGAACTCGGACTTCAAAAAGATATGGAAGGCAGCTTTCCCATCTGTGGGAGGAAGAAACAGAACATGAGGATTGTGAGATGTTCCCTTGTGTCTTTCAGGCTCAGGCTCTTTGCCCATTAATGGAAGGTAAAGTGAGTGCAAAGCTATTACGAGCTTTGGTTTATTGAGGCCAATAAAATGCCTTTATTCAGCTCCCAGTTACAGCGTGACCTTTGAGACGCTTTTATGTAAGACTGCTGCAGCAGCGGGATGAATGATACTTACATTTATGGCCGAGTAGTTTGTCAAGTGACTGTGCCCATTGGTTCACGTCATCAACACTTGGCCTGAGGGTAGAGAACAGAGCTCTCGTAAGAGGTAATTATAGCTGAGACAACTACCACTTTTGTAGGCCACTGTAAATCCTTGCAATTGATTACCACAGCTAAAATAGTATTACAATCGACTGGCTAGCTGTTCACTAGTCTTGACTACATAGCCTTACTTTCTTTTTGCAGTTTCATCTGCTACACTGAACACTCTAATATCTTTCACTTTGACTATATTCAGTCCTTTTGATAGTAGGTTGTATCAAAATATAGTTATGTGGATTAAAGTCCTCAAACCTAAATTAATACAATATATCAACCACATACACGTATGTGCACATATATAAAATTGCCGTCCTACCTGTATGACTTATTTTTCTTTGGATGTAGAATCGACTTGGAAGAGTTTGTCCACAGAAATCTGATTCTGTTTCTCCAGTTCTTTCTCCTGTTAAACAGTACAAAATACGTTAATCACTTCTTATTTTAAGTACAATTTCATTATGGGTATCAAAAGACTTACTTTATCCCCCTTTTCTCTGCAGACAGGTCACTGGGTTTCATGCAGTCAGGAAGAGCCATGTTTTGTGACGACATGCTGCTGAGGTTCTTTCTCATGGTTTAGTCTCGTCTCTTTCTCCCTCTTGGCTTGTGAGGCTGCTTTATACTTTTTGCTCTGGAAGTCATGGATGACGTATAAGAGGGCGGTCCAACCAGACTCAGATTGGACTTGGTATGCCTCTGCCTCTGACTTTGCCTGAGGCAGAAGAGAGGCTGTGACTGCATAAACATTCCCTCCCTGAAAATGCTGCCGGTTTTCAAAATTAAGAGTGAGGAGAAATATATGGCGAACATTGTTTATATGTTTTAAAAACTTCACATTCCCTCCTGCTAACTCCTCTTTTCAGGTTGATTTTTTTTTTTTTTTATTTCAATGTATTTTTTTTTCAACTGATTTTGAAAGAAAAACAAAACCTGAAATGTTAGCAGGTTTTGCCAAAAAGAAATCTTCTTTTTCTAGTTCCTTTGTGTTGTTCTTGTTCATTCTCTATTTGTCCTGAACAATAGAGTCATTATAAAACCGGAAACATGGCTGGATGTTTCATGTTTATTAAATTAGTCATAAAGGGTGTGTGAGCGTGAAGCATCTTGACGTTTTTGTCATGATGGTATGTTGTGATATGACAGCTTGGTACAGATATGATGATGTAATATCCTCTCACCTTTCAAGGTGGGATGGTCAAAAAAGACAGGTCAGCATTAAGCAGGAGACAACTTCACATTTCTTAGAAGTAAACAAGAAATGTTTACTTTTCATTTTATCTGAAAAGCTTCATTTTCAGATGAAATGAAACTTTTATGATAAGAAATTTTTAGAAGGAGGTTACACAGTTTGATTTAGTGGATAAGGTTTCACCCTACTCTGCGAGCTCTCAGGAGGATTTCATCTGAACTGTGAAGCTTCTCTAGGAAGTGATGCTCCTTTGGCAAACACAAACTCAAATATTACAACCCATTTAAGTCAACATTGGAAATTTAAACTCAACAGGATTAGGAGTGGTCCATGTTTGTTTAAAAAAAATATAACCTACTACACACACCAGCGAGGCTACGGTTACCTGAGAATATATCTGGCTGTCAGTGGTCGGCTGTCGGAGGATGAAAGAGAAGGTGATGGATGTGGTTGATAGAAATTAAACAATGCAAGTTCTAAATTTGAGATATGAAGTTATTTTGGAGCTCAAGCTGTATCAATGCCTCTTTCACTAATAAACTGATAAAAACATTGCCTGCTTTGAATATGATTAAATTAGTCTTGGTTAATTAGGGACTAGAAAAAAGGAGCATGTTGATTTGACTTGGATTTGCTCTTTTTAGTCATATAACATGCTGTTCTTTTGCTGCTCAGCTGTTCAGTATTGTTTATGAGATAATAGTTGATTTTCTCCTCCGTTTCTCCTTCTGTGTATTTTCCTGTGTTTTTTGATAGTCATGGAGACTACAATAAAGTCATACAAGTTATGCGCCCATTATTTTCTAATTTGCAGTTGTAGTAAATGAGATATATAATTTAACAGAGTCTGACTTATTATTTTGTTAGAGAGATGTTAGAGAAACACGGGAGATCCGGAGGCCTGATAATTTCCTAAATGAAAGGGTAGCGGATGCTGTGGGTTTAAAAGTAAACATACATTTCCACATTTTGTCACGTTGAATCCACAAGCTTGAATACATTTTATTTTAATTTTACGTGAGAAATTGACCGATATAATGTGTACAGAAAATGACACATAGTTTCAATGTACAAATAAAACTTTACCTAATCTAGAGTAAGTCTTTTCCCCTTTGCAGATGTGATAACTCATCAGATGTGCTGAAGAAAAGCATGTTTCAAAGTGGAGATGATGTGTACAACTCTCATGCAGACTAAACAATGCTCTGTGAGATCCTCAAAGTGTGGGATAATGTGTTTTACAATCTTTATGCAATTTTCCTAAAACACATTAAAGTTTCATTGTTGTGCTATGACACAATGTAGAACGCTTCAAAGCATCTGAATAAATATGCAAGTTACTGCGTACATATAATAAACAGCGTTTCCTCAGCTTTTCATTGTCCATTCATAGCTTCAAGTGAGGGGATGAATTATGTTTAGCCTTTAAAACCATTCCAAACACATCTTTTCAAGAGCTTATTAACTTAAATTGTATGTTTTTGTATAACTTCCCAACTTGCACACGTGGACCTGCAACATTTCATAGTGACACTAAAAACAAGTTCATTGAGTTCGCTGTAGCAATGAATGGGACAAATCATGTCAAAACACAGATGGTGAATAACCCACATCATCTATGATAAACACAAACTGCCGTCTTTTTATTCCGTTTATGCCTTTCTTTAAAACTCTGGTCCTGAAATCTCTTTTTCATAAAAAAAACACAAGATGGAAAAAGTTAATCAGAACTGAAATTATTTTTCATGATCTTAAACAGTAAAGATTTAGAGCAATGTTATTAGCAAGAAGAGGAACTTAATAGGCACAGTAAAACCTTTTCCAGTAAGAGTATGGGCTTCATTATGACATCACATCCCCGCAGAACTGAAAGGTCAAATCCACTTTGGAGCACAACATGCTTATATGTAGAATTATCACATTTTGTTCTATGTTATCAGTGGTATTGTGTATCTGCGTCACCTGCTGTACACTGTTGTGGTTAGCATTGGCCTCCCTCCTGCTTTTGCACGGGTTTAAAGCTATGCTTTGTGAAAACATGGTGTTCACCTCTTCTGTTTATTATGATGTGCAGACTGTGTGTAAGCAGATGTCTGTTTATAAGTGGATGGAGAGCAGAGCCAAGTTTCCACTAAAGCACTCGTTTTATCTGCAGTCTTAAATAGAAGGTAATTCCCATCATTGCTTTGCACCACTTGTCCTTTCTGTGTTTTTGGAAGTTGCAGAATTCAAAAAGGACGTGTGCACTCTGAATCTTCATTTGGGGGTTTTCTGCTTGGACTGATAGCACAGAGCAACAAGATAAACAGTCAACGTTCAGCATGATGCTTCAAAGGCTTAAAAGCTGTGCTCCTGGTTTGGAGCACAGCTTTTAAGCCTTTGAAGCATCAGAACAACACATTTTCCTTTTGATTCAAATAATCTGGCAGTCAAATAATTTTTGAAAGAAAAAAAAATTAATTAAATAAGAATTAGTATTGTACTGACTTTCTGTTTTGTCTATAGCTTAGTAAAGTTCAACCAACAGGGAGGTAATGAAATCAGCTGAGTTACATTTTCTCTTCTGCTGGAACTTTGGGCAAAACAAACACAAAATTTAACACCCCAAAAACAGGCTAATTAAGTAAGAGTAAAACACTTAATGAGAATTTTCCTTGTATGTCTTTGCTCAAAAACAGCATAAACTGTCTATAGATTCAAGCTAAGTTTATAAAGTATTATTAGGTAAAGTTGAAATTGACAGAATTGTTTTCTTTTTTCTGACATAGGATGTAATTTCAAATTACCATAGTTTGTATGAAATATTGTGTTGCATTATGTTTTAGTTGTGCATTGCTCCTTAAGTATGTTTGTAAACCTATTTACAGACATCAGAAAAAACATTTTATGGGTTCCTTCGACAACATAAGGCAGGATTGTTTGACTGGTGAGACACACCTTCACGTACAAGTGCTTCAGCGCTGACTTGTTTTCTTGGCTTCTAAATCGAGATTTCATCATTAGGAACATTTTAATTGGACATGCCTGAACATTTGCCCTAATGAATATAAATGGTGTTTACTTATGGCAGTGGCCCTTTTACCAGGATAATGTGACAAAATGACATAAGAATGATTAGAAATGTGAATTATTGTGTTTCATAAGCCACATATTGGGATTTTATGTTTCCTTTTTAGCTGTATTTGGGCCTATAGATCATGATATTTATTTATCTAATTTCTTATTCGAAGTGGAAAGGGAAAAAAAAAATCAGTTCGAGTCTCTTCTCCAACACCTGAGAGGCTGAGAAGGATGTAAATATATGAGGCTTAAATAGGGAGCGCCTACTTCAAAATGCTGAGCAGCAATGTTGTCTTAATTTTAAATTGATCTGATTTACCTATGTGGGCAATTCCAAAGGTATTTTTAATCAGAAATTGCATGTATTATATTTTAGAAGCATTTTATGTTTTCTTTTTATAAGATATACATAGACCTCTTATTGTTAAAAGGTTCAATGAATGTCAAAATATTGAAATGTGTTTCAGAAAAGGAAAATGTAGAATGTCCTGTTTCACCCTGATTGGATCTAGGTAGTTTGATGCTGTTTTGTCAGCATAACTCAGCATTATGCTGACAATGCTGAACAACACATTTGTTCAGCATTTCAACAACAAAAGTCTTACCTTTAAATAGTAAATGAGTCCAAGCTTAATACCTGGTCATGGTGAGGTGTTGGGAAATAGTGTGGTGACAGTTTATGACTTAATTGTGACATTTTTCTTGCATATTGTAATGTTGAACAGGTCACAACCAGCACAGAGGTCTGTGTTTTTGTTTTGGGCAACACTAGGTACTCAGTAGGCAGCACGTCTCCATGGTGCTGTGTTTTGGCATCATAACTAGACAAACGGGTTGAAGAATTACTCTGCTGTGAATTAAAGAAAGATACACTGGCAGACTGTGATGACGGCAATAAAAAAAATACCGACAGTCTAAATAAGGACAATGTAAAATGTAAATTAGTCTTATAAATCTGATATTTTCTATGCTCCTTGAATTGAAAGATTATTCCTGTAGCTTCCACTGGTTTATACTTAACAAGGAGGCAGCTATTATAGTACTTTAAAGACGTTACTGGAGAGTTGGAGAAAGGAGTATTTATCTGTTTATTTCAAAGAGGATGTTAGAAATAACTATAGTTTTTTGTAAAGACGGCACCTTTATAAAGTGGGAGTTATTTCGGGCAACAAATCTGTGACACACAGTTCCACAACTTCTTCCTCTATAGGTATGTAGATGCTATGAACTCTATCAACTGTTTGTCATTTCAGTTGGAATTCGCTGTCACTACTGTGTTCGTACACACTGTACAAATTTTTCAAGTATGCGTGTTTTGTCAAGTGTGCTATCTGCAAAAACACACACAAAGTTTATGACAAATAATATATGCAATATTTATTGCAGTTTATATCGCTTGACTTGCATACAGGTTTAACAATGTTTTCTTTATTAAGTACTAGGTTATAGGTATGCTTTGTATTTCAGCACAATGTTTTCTTGTCTATGTCTCAATGACCCAGCAATATTTGTGTATAAATAAACATAATAGTTTGTACCAATGTCCGTAGGATGAAAAAAGGGAAACAAACCCACAAGAACCATCTATCTGCTTATATTAACACAAATTTGAAGTGAGAAGTGAGAGACAAAAGTGCCTCCAAGGGGTTTGATCCTACTCTTCACTTGGTTTCACTTCAATAGGCACACCTTTGCAAAGGACAAAAATAGGTTGTGAGTGTTAAAAAAGGTCAGAGATCTGACACTAGGCGTGCGCCGATTGATTGAAGTCTATCTGGTTTGAGGGACAGGAAAGTCATAGACATCAAAACTCTTCTGAAAACACTCCCTTCCTTTCAAGTTCTCCAACATCCTGTCTGACAGAATTAGTTCCTATTTTTACTCACATGTTAAAGCATACTAAGACTGATTGGTCGCTTCTTTTACTGCTTCTCTGACAAAAAACAGAGGCACATATTTGTGTGGTGGTCTTGTAGCAGGCCACAGTGTCTAGTAACCTTGTAAAATCAGTATAACATTAATAATAAAACCTGCATAATAGTAAGTTTGTATTTAGTGTGAATCAATGGAACGATTTCGGTTTGGAAAAAGAGACAATTTTGATCTGTGAGTCAAGCTTCCTTTTTCGTCCTACCTTAACAATAAGACAAGTAAAAAAGTAGCTCTTATTTGTTCAGTGGTTGCAAATTTAAACTTGCCATGTCTCTAATTTTTACATTAAAAAGTCAAAACCCTTAAAGTGATCATGTGAATTTTTCATGTTTGGAGTTTTGTAGAGTTGTTATCAGCACTTAGTATCTTGCATGCAGCTAACAGCCTTTTGAGTCGGCTCAATTTGAAGAAACTGAGCTTCTCACAGTATGGTTGAGCTAGGAGTTTGTTAGAATGAGACGATTCTAGCAGATTAACCACAAAGCAAAATATTTCACAATGAGTGTCGACATTGTCATCCATTTCAGAGTTACATAGTCTGGTAAGCTTGTTGTTATATAAGCTGAAAAGGGGGAACGTCAGAGGTCCATTTCTAAAACATGTTCCTGAATGGCAAACGATTTCTTAGAAATAATTGCAAAAGCATTTTAGCCAGTTGAAACTGCAAACTTCAATGTATTTTAACAGCAACATATAGTTGTACATAATTGTCATGCTAATGAAAAATAAAATGTAAACATTTTTTAAATTATGTTTTGCAAATAAGATTCTAAACAATGTAGAATTTTTAGTGAGCCTTCAAGAATCAGATACGACTTCTTTGTGTAAAAACAGTTGCAGAACTTTCGGTGTATGTCTTCACCAGCCTGCATAGTGATTGAAATGTTTGTCAATTCTTCCTTTTAAAGTCTAGATCAATCAGTTTTTAAGCTTTGCTAAATATTTTCACTGTTTTAAATACTAAATATTTTATTTTTAAATATTATTCCTCCTCCCTCAGTTTCTCTGCTCTCATCCTACTGCTCACCTGGATCTTTGTCATTTTCCTCCCCTTCATCAGTATTTAAGCTCCTGGTTTGTTCATAGCTCCTTGGTGGATTCCTCTGTTTCTCTCATCCCAGTTCAATGTCCTGTTCTCCTCATGCCAGGCTCCTCAGGTCTTCATTTGGAATCATTTAATTTCAACTCTGGCATCTGCTTATACCCGTATCTTGGTTGAATTGAAGACAAACATAACAATGCTTCCCATCTGAATATGTTTCAAACAATTGAATTGCTGGGGCCATAATGTGAAATTCTGGTCGTAATATTTTCTTATGAAACTATGCAGCTCCTCCACAGTTAGCATTAGTGTTTTGATTGCTTCTCTCATTTGTTTCTTTTTTGTTTTTTTTTTATCAAAACAGATATTTCCCAGTTCAAGTTGTCTTTGTTTTACAGTGGTCAGACAGGAAAGTAGGTTATGAGGGAGGGGGAAGACATGCGACAAGTTTCAACCCATACGGCACTGCCACGCCCACACTGCTTCTTTCATGAATACTTTCCTCGCTTGGTGTTTCAATTTATCTTGGCAGCCATGAGTTGCTAAGGTTACAGTTGTGCCATATGTTTTCCATTCTCATATTTGTATATAAAACTAAATTGTGAGATATTCAAAGCTTGGAATATTGTGATAAAACCTAACACTGCTTTGACTTTTCCTAAATTTTGTCTTAAAACTTTCTGAAGATAAAAGAGATTTCACTGGTTTTGTCGGGTCTTTGTAAACTTCAGATTGAAATATTGTCACTTTTCTTGTTTATTTCCAAGAAGTGCAAATAAAAATGTCATGAAAATTTATCCACATTTTCCGTTCACATTTGCAACTTGCAAAGCAAAAAGTTCAAGTAACCCACAAAGAAGAGTTCAGTTGTAAAACAGGAAAAAAATAATGTAGCTGATGGTAATTTGAATGAATGAAAACATAGATGCAAATAAACATAGCTGCATGTTTAGAATACATATGAGCATGCAATATTTTCCATATTTTCCATCTGTCCTGTTGTCACTACTTTTTTTCTTCCCATATTTTTTAAGTACTTTATCCTCAATATTTGCATGGTGGCTGTGAGTGGAAAGCACACAAATTTGCATTTTCCATTTACAATTGTCTTGAATCCTGGATGGAAAAATCTGCCATTGACACCGAAAGTAAACACGGATGTTCCTGGTATGTTTAATCAAAAAGGAATATTTTTCTAAATCATTATGCAGGATCAATGTAGAAGTTGTCTTAAGACTTTAAGGCTTCTAAATACTTTTGGTGTTTCTGTGGAAAAATGAAATGAAGTCAGCTATGAGGCCAAAATTGCTCAATGTTAACTTGCAACTTGCACAGTGTGAGTGTGCGTGGTAGTAGGCACAATGAGCGCATTGAAGAGGGACATCTGCACCTCCCACTTCTACAGACAGCTACTTTAAACCATAATTACCAGTTAAAGATACTAAAGAAGATGAAGACACATAAGATCTTGGCCATACTTTCATGAGTGACACAGAGTGAAGAATGTAGAGCTTTTACTTTTTAAAATGGAATTTACGTGCAACTTTTACTTTATAGTTTGATCTAATACTGGAAGTATTGTCCCTATTTAATGACAAACCTGTATAAAGTAAAAAAATCAATTTGTCAACTTGTAAAATAAGAACATGAAAGAGATGAGAGTGTTAGACGAGGATCAGTTTAATAATTCACAACCCATGAAGCATACTGCTGCAGAGTCAAACATTTTTTTGAGGGAATCAGCAGCACCAGAATGATTAACTCCAGCAATTTATCTTTCAGAAGTAAAAGAAAAGTTAAGTGGGTAATGTCTCATTACTTTTTTCCAATATTCAATGTTTGGATTCTTTCATGGAAGTCTTTTTAGAATAACAAAAAGCTTCGCTGTCTTGTGCTTTTGCTGGTATATTTTGTATTGCTTGAACTTCCAGCATCAGGTTTACACACAAGATGTAAGATCTCATCAAAAGTCCCTTATTTTGTGAGTTTTCTTTGCCATCATTGCCTCAGTGAGAAGTTTTGAGTGGCTATTGCACTGTACACTAACTTCAAATACAGTACATCATCTTCACGTTTACTGTTGTGCTTCAATGTCATCTGGTTTGTAGAGAAGATCATATCTTTATGGGAACTTCAGAGGCAGTTACTGTGTGCTACAAATGATTCACCACCTTTGAACTTTCTTACATTTGTCACTTTAATGTATTTAATATATTTTATTACTTGTAATAGTTTACGTGAAGCAACATCACAAAATGGCATATAATTGCGGAGTGATGCGTAATTTATGAAGGCCAAAATCATTTCAACTGAATATCATCTGACCAGAGGACACACCTTCTACTGTTTGCTGTGCTCTGAGATGTTTAAAGATGCAAAACAAAATTTTCCTACGTAATTGTCCTTTATAACAGACCTGTCTGCCATGTTTCTTGGTCTTCATGGTTCTGCAGAGTTACTACTAGCAGGACTGTGCCAGGTATGGCGCCAAAGTGATTTGATAGACAACAGGCTGGATTCATTGATTGGCTCGTGATTTACATCACTGAAGAGTCCACACATTAGAGTTTAGCTGTGGACTGTGGACATGCTGTCTGGTATCAGAGAGCTGTTCAGTATGGAGGAGCAATTATGTGTTATTTTAGCATGAATGATTTAGCAATGCTAATGGGGCTGCAGTTTTGAGCTGACAGCATGAAACACCAGAGCTGCATAATATTAGCTTGTGATGCGAATTTTATTTTTGCTTTGGGACTGCAGAAATAAAGTATAATGAAGTTCCGATGTGGCTATTTGTTTACATCTTTTTACTTGATTACCTAAATTAAAAAGGTTGGACATTTAAAAAAAAATAAAGTGCCAGTATATAATTATATTTATATAAATAAATAATCACCTGATCTGGGTCTACATTGCTATATTTGGGCAAGCATTGAATTTCTATGAGACAAAATTAAGTCCATGAGGACCAGAACCTTGAGGTTCTCCATTGAAATACTCAAAGTATTGTAAAATATGTTGTTTCTACTACGAGCTGAATAACAAAGTTTGCTAAATTTACAACAGTTTGTTTACCCAAGGTCAAATCTCTATTGCATTTAGACACATTTGGGCCTGCAGACAAAATAAAATGGGGAAAATCCAATTTCTCTGACCTCTTGATTTCACAGGAAACTGAAAGTCCAAGCTTTCCGGTTTGTCAAACCCACATGGCACTTGTATGTCAAAAATGCTTTTCACTGACGTCAAACCACAAAACAGCAGGGAGACACTAACCACCCCTGTTGGATTTATCAACAAGGTAATGTTCTTTGTCATTATTTTTAGTAAAAAACAAACCAAAATCTGTAATATCTGTGCTCATTTGAAAGAAATTGGATTTTTACACTTCCACTTCTTCTTTTGATTTCTTATCATTTTCATGATTTCCAACATAAACAATTTTTCAAACTTAACATAAAAGGAATTAAATATTTAAATTGAAGGCACTCATAAGCATTTAGCACATATTCATAAAAACTGCTGACTATTTTTTTCATGCTTCTATGACGTATTATTGTGTTACGCAATACCACAGACTGTTATGTGCCAACATCCCTTGCGCTTATAGTGCAGTCTTTTAAGATCAGCCTTTCTCCAAAAGTATGCTGTCTTCTTTGAACATATTTAGGACTGAAAAAGGTCAGGATGAGGAGATTAAATCCATGTGATAGAGAAAAATAAAAGTCTTTTTTAAGCGGTTCAAATAATTTAATATCATTTAAATCCACCAGCAGTTAAAGAAGCATTTCAACTCTACAACAAACTTTGCACTCAAGTTGTGACAGAACAGTAAGCAATAAATAATACAATATTCAAATTTTAAGTTAATTTAACTATATAACTCCTAATAAGCATTTATTCACTCTTATTAATGCTTTGACAATCAGTAATAAGGCCCAGTCCTAGAATATATAGGTTTAACCACATTTTCATGCTGTGTAATAGTAGTCCTAATTCTATTATTATCAAATGCAAAACTCATTATGCTTCAGTGCTGTAAGATGTCGGTTTGAGATTTGGCAAGCCGTTGACCAAGTGACGAATTCAATTTGACGTAGGCTGTCTCAAAATGGGAAGTTCTTGGTTTCAATAGTGCAACTATTTGTCAAGATCCTACAAAGAAGTTTGGAAAATATGCATGATTTTTTTTCTTTATACATATCAGTTTAAAGACAATTCTTGCAAAAGGTACTCTGACAATAATCAATGCTAAAGAAGTTAAAAGAAAAGGGGGGAAAAAAGGGAAAAAACTTCTCTATGGGCCACCTTTGAATGAAAAATATACATGCATTTCCAACCCAATTTAGATTAAAGAAAGAAAGATGCTTTAAAATAGTTCTCACTAAAAAAGGACAGATCATTATTAAATCCTCAGCCTGCGATGGATTTTCTGTCTCTCTTAGTGCTCTGATTTCTTGACCAGCTCTTTGGCTACAGCTTATTCTGAGTAAATGGTATTTAAGTGCCATCATAAAATTCTACTTTTTTTTCATTTCACTTTGTGTCTCTTCTTTCCTCTCTAACACACGCAAGTGAGAGTGAGAGTTAAGCAGTTGTGACTGTTGTATCTCTTATTTTGTATCTGCACAGGAAACCCCTCTCCAAAGAAGGCCAGAAGGCATCTAGTGCATTCTTTGCATATGTTGCGGCTTCACTGTCGTCGCAGGAGTCTGTCACCTTATTAATTGGTTCACCGTGAAAGCCGTTCAGTTGTCCTGCACTGTCTTCATCCTTTGTCAACAGTGTCTATGGGGTCATCTTTGGGGAAATTTGCTTCAGAAAAAGTCTTCAGATGTGTGGTGCTAAATGTAGGGATCCGCTCTGCTATTAGTGTAGAACAGGAGTTGCATCGCCGATGTGTGCGGGCCGCTGATTGTGTCCTAGTGCCACACTGGATGACCCTCCTTCCTTTTCGTTGTCAGTTCCTCCGCCTGAAGGAGCCTCAAAGATTCCAGTTATGGTTTTTCTTCTCCTTCCTCTCTCCTCCTGACCGTGCTTTCATCCCGTTGTGGCGTCAGCAGCGAGGCTTTCCAGGAGTGTTCTATAAATGTCCGAGCGGAGGAACCGCGGGTACGAGTCTCTTTCCATCAGCCCGTAAACTATCTTCTGAGCTTCGTCAAAGCAGTGCATGGTGGGAGTCTTGACGTTTCTTTTGATCTGCTCTCGAGTGTGATAGTCAATGTTGATCTGGAATGAGGCACACAGATAGGTATGAGGGGGATTTGAGCCAAGAACCAGAGATGGGAGATTCAACATTTGAGCTGCTGTTTTTTTCACTAACACATGGAGCTCAAAATGTAAAACAGAAGTTGTTTGGGTGCGTGTGTGTGTGGGTGAGCGTGGGTGGGTGTATGTGTCTGAATGGAAAGACATCTCCCAACTTGCTTTACCTCTTTAGGTGATTCTGCTTTGATGAACTGCTCATAAATCTTCTTAGCTCTCGAGGACAATTTAAAAGAAGACTTAATCTTCTTGTAGTCTTCACAAGTGAGCCAAAATTCAATATTCTCATCACTATATTCTGATTTGAGGAAGTTACGAAAGGTGGCCAGTCCATCTGGGGGAGGAACAAACAACAGCAGGCTTAGCCACGCTTAAGGCATAAATAGCATTCCTTTGGACCATTCTGTTATTGCGTTATTGCATGCAAACTTTCATTTTCTTAAACCTAATTTACTATCTTAGCAGCATTTTAATTCCCAAGAAGAAAACAACTTACATTTAGATTCAAGAAGCCTTTCCAGAGACTGTGACCATTGTTGGGTGTCTTCTAAACTTAGCCCGCTGGGAGAGAAAACAAGTTGGATTACTTAACCAGAATCAAATTGAAGTGAAGTAGATCTACAAGGACAGAAAAGGCTCTGAGGCATTCAGGCCAGGAAGGCCTTTGCAGATGTGCTTATCAAGTTCATACAGAAATGTTGAACCCTGGGATTAGCTGGCACTAGCATGTATCGTTCCAAAGCAAACACTGTGCCTCTACATCATTTGAATCCTTTCGTGATGCCATAGATGGAAATGATTGTAGCAGGCTGGCTGTTTTAAAACTGAAATGTATGCAAAACAGTACAAAAGATTCCTCACCTCTCTGAGCATTGAGTCGTCGGTGAGAACATGCACTGGAGTCGACACATAAAGTTCTTTCCACTGCGCAGAAATAAGATATACATGAGTTCATCCTTCATTGATTTGCTGTTGTTAAATGAGACTCTAGTGTGTGTATGTGAAAGCATGATGAGAATGTAAGTAAATAAAAAGGAAGAGCTTAACATCTAAATGTAATCACAATGTTATTTTGCCCCCCAAAAGATGTATTTTATTACCATTCCTCATTTTTTTTTCTAAAATTTCATATTAACAAGTTAATCATGAGTTTAAAAAAATCAGAATCTTTCAGATAAATCATGTCGTTAACAACTATCTTAAATAATTACCAAGTCAGCATATCTACAGCACATCCCATTTTAAAAGTACTCACAGTGTGGTGTTTCTGTTCCTGTCATCTCGGTCCATGATGAAGTGATGAATGCTGGGTGGTTTGGCTTTTATGCTGGGCATTGTTTTGTTAGGTCCACACTCTCAGGCTCTTGGTCCTGGTCATGCTGTGTCTAAGAGGTACTCAGGAGGGTTCCCCCTGCGATGCAGCTTTTTATACGAAGGTTTCCTGTCGCCACAGGCTGGGGCTGCTGGGATACCTCAGCAGCTCTACTCAGACTAAAGAGGAAGTACCCCTTCCTCCTCCTCCCCCCAACCGTGCTTCTCCTCCTACTTCACAGTTCGAAACAACACATTCAGCGCCTGAATGCCTTCCTCCTCCTGATGCCTTACTCCCTATTATGTCTCGCTGGTTCTTCTCCTTTCCCGTCTGCTGTTGCTTTTCAGTCTCTCCTCCTTGCTGGTCTAACCAAACAAACAGCAGTCTCTGAGGCTGAAAGCATGCAGTGTTTGAATTATTTTTAGTCTGGCTGCGCAGATGCAAATGACAGCAACAGAGAGTGTGATAGGCAAATTTCCAACCATCTCGTGCAGCATGTTAAGCAGCTCATGAGATGAGACTAAATTCTAATCTCATGATAACGCAAATGGAAAGACTCTTCTTCACAACAAACTACACAGCAATAAACTTAAGTCTTCATTTATCCCACAAAAAAGAAAGAATTTACAAAAAACACCCCAACAAAAACATGCAATGTGAGGTCACAGCCTTTTGTAAGAAAGAGGAAACACCAGAGTGATTGCAACAGAGACCGAGCAAAGGGACAGGAAGTAAGAGAGACGGTCAGGACGTCACATTGTGACCAGTCTCATTTGGAAACCACCAAGTTGGTGTCTAAAATGTTTAGCTTGGACAAACTGAAATCTTTAAAATTGTGGTAAGAATAGAATATATACATATGGACAGCACCAGCAAAACAGAGAACAATAGCACTAGTATAAAATAACAGAGCAATAAAAAACATATGCATATAACAAAATGCACCAACAGCCTTATCTGGAACAATGATATTGTTCAAACCAAAGAAACTTTAGCATCTAATTATCTAGACAAACATTTTGCGAATGAATGATTTTGCAAAAGGAAGCAGATTGTTTTTTATTTGAAGGTGTGCAGATATTTATCAGTTCACCCTGTTAGCAATTCAACAAACTGGGAGCTGACAGAAGTAAAGAGACTCAGACTCAGTGCCAGAAATCCACTTGCTGTGTGGGAACTTGAAGTGAACTGGACAGTGTCTTGGCATCAGGCTAGCTATAACTGATATTAGCATTTGTGGTGCTGACCACTGATGTTTGAGGTTGTCTTCAGATCAGCTGTGATCAGTCCCAGACACTTTGGCTTGTGCCTTAGCAGATACCGAAAAATGAAACACAGTGTTGGGAATTTACATGTCGACATTTCGTCATGAACTGGATGTTGTCCTGTAGAAATACACAAGTTATCTTGAACAGCATTGAAGTACAATGGATCAAACAGCCGAATGCTGTGTATGTGATTTAGTTTGAGAAAGTAAAGAGGCTCTCTGGAAAATAGAAACCACTTCAATATGTGTTTGGTCAGTGATAATCTGGCTCTCCTGTACAAATAGTTCAAAAAAGGTTGAAAAGTATTGAGTTATCTTTTCTCAGAGTAAAAATACTGCTGCAGGTTGTCCACAAATCTCTCTGGATCTGACATAAAAATGCAATATGACCTCTAAAACGTTTTCCTGACCGCTAGTGCAGGACGATGACTGGCTATAAACCATTTTGCATCTACCATAACCTATTGAGTTTTGGCTACTCAATGTCATCTGTCAACTAAAAAGTAATAATTTCTCAGCTTCCAATAAAGCCATTTTAGTCAACACCAGTACGGTTAGAAAAGTATTTGCCACTTTTCAGAGTTTTTTTTTAATGTGTTTTCTTTATTTGACATAATCCTATATTTTAAATCATTGACCATTTTTACATTTTAAACAACTATAACCAGAGTAAACACAAAAAGCAAGCACATTATGATTTAATTTATCATGGGAAAAAAGTAAAAAATCTCAAACCAACCAGTCCCTGTGTGAACACACAACCTGCCAAGCCCCCTCTGTTATATCAAAACCAGTGATCTACCACATAATTTTATTCATCCCACAATTTTAGAGATTAGAAATGTATTTTGTTGAAATAATTTCTTCTGATAAGACACGCTGAAAAGAATTTTAGCATGTTTGAGGTTGCATGACTGCTTGCTAAGCTCTGCTATTGCATAACCTAAGAATGAGATTGGGTTTGGAGGTAGCCGCAGCACTTACCGCTTCCTTATTGCTAGCACACGCTGAACATGCTAATTTATGCCTGCAGCACTGGAGATAGAGTGATGGGGTTTTGGCTCAATCAATTCACCTAAGGGTAAATTGATTGAGCTGTTCACTCTTTGGAATATCGGCATGATAGTACTTCAAACTTTTGGTACAAGTCTCAGGTGCAGATGCTGCAGTAATTGCTTTTCTCTTTTTTGGGTTGTATTCACACAAATGTGCATGCGCCTGACCAACAAAATGACAAATACTCTGTTTTTATAAAAGTTTTCACAGTTACTGATGATAAATTAATCAAATGGACTAGAAGAGTGGCACCTGGCTACTAATTCCCTCATACGTCTTATGAAATCAGGGAGGTAATACTTAGTTTTTCTAATGAGTAGGTTAGTCGTCCATTTGTTCATGAAATTCTTGTAAGTTAAAACACCCACTTCAGTCCTTTTCATTCTACTGCTTGAAAGAAAACAGGAAGTTGTGCATTCAGCCTTTGACTTCCCTGATGAAATTTTACACAAGAAGATTAAATTGTTGTTTTCTGGTATTATTATTAATCCATCCATTACATTTATTGTTATGTAGTCCATCTGTAAATGTGCATTTTCTGTTTCTTTTTTTTAAACATTTTGAAGGCAAGTACCATTGGATAAGCCCTACTGACATATGTGCTCTCTTACAGCCTGTCCTTTAGTTTAGCTTCACTAATGCTTCTTTCCATTTTTTGCCCAAACATGGCTATAAGCAGTGAGCCGTTACATGCTAGATATCGAATTGATTGCACAGTTAGACAAAAGTGTTGCACCTCATGTGGATATAGATTAATTTAGGATTTCTAGCACTTTGATAAGTCACAATTGGGACAACTGTAACACAGTGCCATTGACACTACTCACTTCCTTCTAGCTACCATGGTAACAGAACTGGGCAGTGAGAAAACAGTGGCAGCTTGTGTGTGAGGAACAGCACACCATGTGATGGAGATCCGAGAACTGTGTGATTTAGCAGGAACAGCCCCTGACACCCCAGTGTACTCACGTTTACTGACGTAGAGCTTTGAAATAAATTCTGCCCCTCATAAATAACTGCCCATTAAAACGCTTATTTATTTTGGTCATTGTCAGTTTTTTAATCCAGTAGTCATAAACTGAATGAATGTCCTACTAACTTTCAGTGTGCAGCAGACAAAACACTGAGGTCTTGATTTCAGATTAGACTTTTCCACTTCAGCCATGAAACTGTTTTTTTTTTTTTTTTTTTGTTTGGTAAACTAATATTTTAACAAAGCTGCATGTTTTGTCATAATCAATAATGTCTCATGAATGCATAAACCTTAGCACGCATGCAATTCAAGATAGAAAAAAATCTTGTCTTGAATGCCATTCAAACATTACTGGCAATATGGCGCGTAAACAGTGATGGAAATGTTTTAAATCCACCGGCTGTGTTGGAACAGACGTGTGTTTTTCTTTTTCCAGAATTGAAAACATCCTATTAGTTTCTGGTGTAATGACAGAGAGAAAACTCTTAAAACAAAAGACGTGTCTTCTGGTGCATTTATTTATATGCTTGTGGTACATTTTATGGATTTTATGCTTTATGCTGAAATAGTTAAGATTTTGCACCAAAATCAGTATAAATAATACATAGCTTGTTTTGAAAACTTTCTTTTCAGAGCCAAACTAGCTGGATCTCATGATATTGGATTGTCAAAATTAGCAAATAACATTATTTTTACCAAGAGAGAAGTATGTCCCTCTCATCTAAGAGCCTAAAATGCAACCCATTGTCATTTCTAAAGAGTCAGACTCTGGTTTTGGTAAAGCAGGTACAATTTACAGATTAGAGATTAGAGCAGGCTTTAATGTCTGCTGTTGCAATGTTTGATGCTTCCAGCAGAAAATGTTTTGAGTTTTTGCTCACATTCTGCAATCGTAATAAGCAAACCAGATGCAGTGTGGGAAATAAATAAGTTGAGTTGGGACATATTATATAAAATAAATACAGTTATATATGTATTTCAAATAAGAGAAAAATATTTTGATTTGGAGGTTAAATAAGTGGACTTCTTTTTCCAAGGCAAACACATTTTATTTTAATGTTAAACTGTAACTGTAAAATAAATAATCTGAAATGGTGTTTTTTAAAATCTATTTTACAATTATATTCTCAAACTAACGGCCATTTCTTGCCTTCATTCTAATGCTGACGTTTTAAGTATTTTAACTGAATTATTTATGAGGATGAACTTATCTCACTTTGAGTTAGAGGGTAAACAGAGCATTTAAGATAAATGTGTGCAGCTGATAAGTTACATAAAAGCAAATTCTTTAAATATTCTTTTTTTTTTTTAAACTTATTTAAACAAAAGACCCTTTATTTCTTCCTAACTCCCCACACTGTCTCTTTTTCTAAGTTAAGCTCTTGTATTTCTTCCCCATCATTGTCTGTGGGGTGATGAGATTATTCCCCTAACAAGGCAGTACATTCTGACTGTTACGCTTCAGGTTGTCTGATGACTCCAGCAGTGTTGTCGTTTAAGCTGCTGGCTTATTTTTAGCTGCCTTGGTATTCCTTTTTAGGCTCAGTTTTTACGAAGAAAGCCTTGTTCAGAGCGGAGTACGACTAAAGGTCACAGAGGGATTGTTTTTTTTTCCAGTTTGGTAAACCCTGTAACTTCTGTATGGAATCATCCCTGAACCTAATTAGAGAACATATCAGGCATAAGACCAAAGACAGAATCTTTTTCTGCGAAGTGGAAACTCTTCTCCTATTTTGTGGTTCTTGGGCATCTCTAACTCTGCACTTAGTCGTTTAGTCACATAGAAATTCTGACCACTGGGGGAAATATGCAAAAGCAGACACTCATAGAGAATGAATAAAAATCACCACAATAGTGTGGTTACTGAATGTAACAAGTGCTTTCAAATTGACGTCAAATCGCAGGTTTCTATTATTTACAGTTAACATTTTAACTTTAAATGGACACTCTCTAGTTGGCTGAATCTTGCCTTGATCATCAACTCTAATCATTATCAATACAATTAATGTAGAAGACAAGCATTTAACTTTTTCACGTTTTGAGGATTCAGTTTGACATGTAAAAAATAACCGGTTGTGAACTCCCTCTGAGGTTACCAGTTAATGTCAGGTTTCTGAATGAATAAAACAGGAAGTTTTTTCACTTTGAAAGGACATTATTGTTTTTATATTTACATAATGGACACACATTAATCCTTATATTCAAAGTATCCAGTACTTTACTAGAGCATCAAAATCATGTTTAAAGGCTCTTTTCTTCTCACTAGAATTCAATAGATTAGCAAAAAATATTTGGAAATCATTTACTAAATCTAGACTTAAAGGTGTTGTTTTCATGTCTGCACAGCAATTATGCTCCAAAGAACATCATAAAAAATAATATTAAGAACAAGGTCCAAAATTGTGAATGAATAAAGAGAGAATATTGAATTTCTGGAATAGAATCAGTTTTATTTTTGAAGTTTTATTTTGCTTTTGTTTTTTCAATTACACTCCCTTACTCCCTTCATTTAAAAAATTATAATTTTTTAAAGATGCAAAGTGATCTAAGTTAAAGTTCAGTTTGAATCATTACTTTCCCACAGCCCAGTATTTTCTGGCTAACAAATCAAACTCACCCTTTTATACAAAAATGAGCGAATCTTAGCCAAAGTTTCATTCTATGGTTATCTTACTGTGAACATTGAATTTAAACAAATGAACTGAGAAGCTGAAACTCAATCTGTCCTAAAATGCATTCAGAAAACTGCAAAACAGCTGAAACACTGAGTTCCTCTAAATCCAGACTACACACTCACCTATTTAGAGTTGTCTATGCATCATAATAACTGGAAGATATATGAATATGCTGGCATTTGACTAAATGTAATGTTTATTGCTGTTTTATAATGAATTAATGTATTATATTTTTTTGGTGTAAAGCTGTTTGAACTACCTCATTGCTGAAATATGTTATAAAAGAAACTTGACTTGACTTGACTATTGAGCCCATGCTCATTGTGTAACATCACCATGACAACCATGTTTTTCTATACACCATGATAACAGCGAGGAGCAGGAACCATCTACTGAAAGGTACATTTACTGAATTTTTTTCACTCCTAATTATGACTGAAGTTCCAGATCATTTTTTCAGGTGAGTCTTAAGTTCTTGTGCTTACAATTTCATGCTATTGGACTGAAACTCAAGTCCCAATCTTTGCTGGAATTTCTATAGTCTGTGTCCTAAAGAAGGAATAAAAAAGAAGAAAAAAAATCAACATGAAGAAATAAACTGTAAAATTAAACAATCCCTCATTCAAAAAAACAAAGGAATGTCATGCTATTGTTTACATACGTTAATCTTTTATTGTTCTCCATAATCTCCGACATACTGAGACTTTCAACCAACACATGCAGCAGTACAAGCATCCCTGAACAAGCAAAAACATGCATGTCGTCTTCCTTCAATACACATAGTCATCACATTACTCCTCTCTCTTTCAGCTGTTCTTTTCAATGACTTTATATTCTTACAAACAAACCATTTTTAGTTTGTACACATGTCTTGTTAATGTATCATGACACTGAGTTGTAGTGTTTCCCCCTGAAATGGGAACAGTGCCTATTTTCTCCTAAATGTACCAATGGGTCCTAGTTTTGCGCTTCAAACTCAGGTAAGCATCTGAGTGAAGGAATCTGGGACAAGAGTCTCTTAGCATCAGGAGGTAGACATGTTTCTGGGCTTCATCAAAGCAGCAACGACTTGGCTTCTTCAACGACTCCTGGATCTTCTCTCTGACGCTGTGGTCTACATTTATCTAATAGAGAAAAAAGGAAGAAAGTTTAAATTTAGAATGTGCAGTGAATGAGTACAGCTATGATAAGGTGAAAAAATGATCAATGACTTAATCTGGCAGTGAAAAAAATGTCTCAGGAATAAAAACTATGAAAGACAGAAAATCTCTGTCTTTAATCCTAACAAAATTATACAGGAAGGTAAAATTTTCTGAGAAAGATGTGTCTTTTTAAGCATTCTTTTTATTTAGAACTAAAAACACTGAGCAAATTATTGTCAGAAGTTTTCAACTGCGCTGTGAACATATTCTGAATCTAGTGTTTATCTAATTGTTTTCTCTGAAGACTCTGCTTGTCTCAACTAATTTTTTTTGTCTGCACTGCATAAAACTAGAAATGTATATAAAAGCTGGTACTAAAACACAAATGCTTAAAATGTGAAGCACCATTTGGCTCAGATGTAAACGATTGTGAATAGCATCACAAATAAATAACGCCCAAGATATATGCTGGAAAATATATCTAAATATTTTCTGCTCAAGGCATCATTTAAAATAAATACCAAAGTTTCACTGAAACTCAGAGCACAAATTGAGTTGGAAGTTGAGACATCCATGTTGTGCTTCACTTCACTGTATGTAACTTCATTCTTGTTCTGGATCATTGTGTTGACACAATGATTTGTTCAGTAATGTAAGATTTATTTAAATGGCAATGAAAGTGACAGTGAGCCCACTCCTGGCCAAGTTGGCTACTCCTCTTCTTATTGTACAGAATGAACTCCTGGATTACTGTCAAACTGACCTCTCTGCATGCTGTAGGTTTGATAAACTCCTCATAGATCTCCTCAGCTCTCCATTTCAGGTCATCTGAAGCTGACCTGAAGTCTTCACATGCGAGCCAAAAATCAATGTTTTCCTCACTGAACTCGGACTCCAGGAAAGAACGGAATGCTGTTCTGTACCCTTTGGGAAAATACAGGTTAAAGTCAAACAATTGTTCAGTATCTTGTGTAACTCCTTAATTGTTGAAAGTGTTTGGGAGAATTGCAATGGTACATTCTGTGAAAAGTTAGAATGTCTTACTTTTATCTTTCAGCCATTTTTCCAGAGATAGGTCAAGGTTATGGTCAGTCTTCCAGCTGAAGAAAAAATATTTATTATAGATTTTTACTGCCATAAACACAAAATATATTACTAGCAGAAACAATAAATAACCAGAAAACCACTACCTGAGGTTTGAAGGACAAGCTTCACCATTTGATTTTTCACCTGGGCACCATATGTTGTAGTTTCTCCTCCTTTGACTCAGAACAATATCAATCCTGTCACACAAATCAAATTAAATCTATGCAAAATAATAACTAACAATGAGAAAAACATTTTCATAGTCAGTATCATGCTGTCTGGCTTACCTTCTCGGTCGTTGTACATTTGGAAATAAATCCTTTATATCGCTAAACCGAATCTTGGAAAACAGAAACTTGGGCATTTTAACATCACTGGTATTGTCTTAGGAGAAGATCAGAAGGTCTGATGTGGTGTAAGTAAATGGTGTTTAGTTTCCCCTGAGCTGGGTTGTAACTTGACAGCTGTAGTGAAACACCTGTGACGTTGAGGGCCTGCTGGTGCAAGTAAGAGAATACCTTTCAGATAACTGGACGACTACGGATTCGTCTGAGCGGCTGTTGTTATGATGTTGTTACTGAGTCATTGATGTAAAATTCCAGTGGGGAAAGGTTTTTTTTTGTTTCTTTTGTCTTTTCATATTGATAATATGTAGATGCAAATGTTTCTTCATTTATTTTTGGGGGGGTCAGGGGGTCAATTTTAGACTTTCCCATTCTAGACTTTTCTAAGATGGGTGTAAATCCCGACCCCCCTGGATTTACACCTTTGCTGCACTATGTTCTGTGTAAAAGTTGGTTCTTGGTCTAGATTGGAGAATCTTTCTCAAAAAGTACAAAATGGAGATTTTACATTTTATTTGTAATAGAGTTCAGTAGTGTAATGATCTTTGGGTGTTTGTGCTTTGGTTCTCTCTGATGTTTTTGAGTAGGTTATTTTAATGTTACCAATGTCTCATTTTGTATGGATTTTCTCATTTTATTCTTGTGTGCATCGCTTAGTCTTTTTTTTTCTGGTTGATAATTCATTGTGTGCCATAGATCAACTTTTTTCATTAATTGATTTCCCTGTGTTCCCCTGGCCTCATTAAGTGTATTTTTCAGTATTTATTATTGTTGAATTTTTCAGATTAGTTAAGATTCCTTCTGTGTTTCTTTCCTCAGATATTCTGCCTTTCCTCAGTTCCCCCGCTTTCAATCTCCCCCAGCTCCTCTGCCTTTTGTGTTTCTTAATCACATTCAAACTTGTTGGCTTCATTCACTCACTGCTGGATACTTAAGTTATACTGACGCTGCCACCTTGAATCCTATGTCTTTTCCGTCAAGTTCTGTGAGTTTTTCACAGAATGTGTCATTCTTTACTACTCAGTAAAGAGTAGCTCAGTGCATGAGCTGTTGTCTTTCTCCTCAAACCCTCAAAACATGACCTAAAGAACCTGTAATTATAAAAAACCTTACTTTAGTTTCAAGAACATTCCTGCACCAAGGGGCAGTTAATCAGTTTTCATGCTTATCTGACTTTATTGGGTTTGTGGGAAAGACAAAATCTCCAGAAAAACTCCAAACAAGTAATTCATTAGCTGAAAGTGGAGCAGGTGCTGCTCATATGCTTGAAATGATTAAAACAATGTGCTGGATCAAGATTACAGAAATCCCATCTTCTATTGCTTTATGACACAAAAACTTAATAAATTGAGTTTGCCTCTTTTGATGGTTGTTTTTAATATGTGTGTGTGTGGGTGTGTGTGTGTGTGTGTGTGTGTGTGTGTGTGTGTGGTGGTGTGGGGGGGTGTAGCCTTGTATTAGATACAGTGTCAGAACCAGAAAGCGTAAGGACCATTTTCCTAGCACATACCATGTTGTGGAGACTGACTGCTCGTTTAGGGCCATAAATCATGGGCTCCCTAAGAAAAAGTTCTGTTTTTGGGTCAGGGGTTAAGTTAGGGTGAGGGTGAGAATTGAGATTAGCTTAGGTTAATGAAAGTTGAACGACACACTGTGAGTGCGTGTGTGTTTAGTTTTTAGGAATACCCTCAGGGAGCTTAACGGTCAGGTATAGTAAGTTTGTGGTTAGAGGAAGACTGGTTGATTTATTTCAAACTTTCCCCTCTAGAGAAACAGGAGCAACAGCAGATGTATACATGGGACTGTGCACTGCACATTTTATGAGCCAACACCCTTCATTTTGCATGCTTGACAGAACAGTACTTTTACACGTACATAGGAAAATTCAGAGAATGTAAATCACTTAGGGCACATGATGTCATTGTGAAAACGTTCATTGAGCTTGTGTTTCTGTTTTAAACTTAAATTGTATCTTATCTTTATATGACCTAAAAATTAAGATGATAGTCTGATGTCAGAGTTTCTGAGGCTGACCTAACATTCATTATGACAAAAATATATAGACAAAGTTTTCTACTCATATTTATACATTTTAGCAACTATCTTCCTAAAACAGGAAATATGTAACTGTGCTCATGCATACATAGAATTTGTAATTCTTGCCTGAAAACCACCCCTACACAATCTAACACAGTCCACTAATAGTTGTAAAAAATAACTATTCTCACCTACAATGATCATTTTGTCCAGTTTGGTTGGTCATTCCCATTTTGTCTGTTTGAAGCTGGAAGTCCCAAAGGATCTTAGCTCAGCCATTCTCAAATCACCACTTTGAGAATGTGGTCAATTTGACCAAATCTCATATGCAACTAATTATTCCTACAAGGATATCTGCTTAGTGTCAAGTGATTTAAATATAAGTTAATATAATTATCATTGTATATAGAGATAATAAAACTAGTTGTCTACTTGGCACAGATCTTCAGAACTGATGTGGCAATCAGACTTGCTTAAAAAGTCTGATTTTTTTAAGCAAAAAATCAGACTTTTTGCTTAAAAAAATGTGTTGAAGGCTTCATGAGCAGCAGCATCCAAGCCTTACAGTTAGGACTGCCGCTCACAATCACAGAAATAAATATTCTAAAGTCCTTTGAATTTAGAAAGAAAAGTCAGTTTATTCTACTCTGCTATGGGATCAACAGTTTGTGGCCATTTTAGCTGCTGGTCCTGGCACCAGTTAGTATGGTGCCTGTTGCTATGCTGTGCACCCTCTGAAACACAATTTCTCATATTTGCATGAAACATTCAGACAAGGAAATGTGTGTAACAAGGGGAAAAAATACAAAACGAAATAAATTAAAATGAGAAAATGAGAGCAAGATTTATACAAAAAAATGCAAATATCATAGAACAGGTTCTAATCAGAAAAACACAAATAGGCTTTTCTCCTCTCAATCTTCCAACCAAATGGCCAACTGATATCGCAGATGGGATGTTCCTGTCATAGTTGGGAGTCCGGACAAACTTCTTTTGACGTGTCAGTTTGTCTGAGTCTTTAGAGAATTGAAGATTATTCAATAGAGAAACACCAAATTTCACAGATGACACTATGCATGACTAAAAAACAGCATCGTGTTGCATTTTGGAGCTCTTCATACTCTGCTTTAGAGTAACAATGTGACCTGTTTGTACCAGTTATTCTAAAAACATCTGGTTTTCAATCAGTTTTCCTGAGTGAATGTCCAGCTTCCTTTGACTTAGATGGCTGAGAATATACACAAGCATACTTTAAGCAGCATCCACTTACAAGCTTGCAGAAATCCTTTCTGTTTTCAATTCCTGGCGTTTATACGTAACTTAAGGACAATCCGAAGCTGCTAACTTTTGCAGGAAGTAAAATGCTAAAATTCCACAATGCACGTGTCAGATGCCTAAAAAAGACTTTAAGGAATTCAACAATGCCTTCACTTTTTGTCTAAAAATAGCAACTAAGATGTCACAATTTTTTAAATTCTCATTAAAAGTTTGGTTCACTTGATTGAATTGTGACCTATGTGCATCACAAATTGTGGTCACAATTTATTTAAAAACCTTCATAAAGCTTCATTGATTAAAACAGGATCCATATAGTACGTTAGTGAAAGTCAGGCAAAGGGAATGAAAGACAAACATTGTGATCATGGTTGACAAACTGGTTTTCTGGATTCAGATCCTCATAGACAAGATAAACGTGACACAATGCTGTGGCAGTATGTATAGCTCAAGTTCTATGAAAAGATCAAACCAGTTATGTTTGTTTTCAAAGAACCAATTAGAAACCTGCTCTACCTCCAGCTCCAAAACATGTAAAAGACCACCCGGGAACCACCGACAATCCAGACATTTATGCCTGAAGGCAATTTTGGCCAGTTAATCTAGAAATCTAAAGACCTTTGAACTTTACCACAATGATAAGGATGATAACTTCTTTTTAAAAAGATGTGCACGTTCATTCATTGTGAATCCAGTGTCAACTAGTCATCAAGCTAGAAAATTTCAAAATTTCTCAGCAACATGCAGAAGACCGAGAAGCTTCTATGAATGCTGATTCAGTCGAAAACAGTGACGACAACTGATGGAAGAACAACGAGATCAGAACAAGTATAAGAAAACAGAAAGGGCATGCTGTACGTTCCTCATACCTTCCCTAGAGTAATGAATGGCATTGAACAACACGTTTTCAAAACATAATGTGGGTGACGTCATCACAAATACTTTCCTTCTGAAACAAAGCCAAGATGTATTTTATGGTTCTTGATGTGCAGGACTGTTTTTGAAAAGTTATGGGTATACAACTAATGGCAAGAGAAACATAAAGCCAAGAGGGTCACAGATCCCCAATTACCAAACAAGGTAGATCAGTATCTGCTCCCTTTCTGATTGCTTCTGTATTTGATCATTTCTGTTTGGTTTCATCTCTTCCAACAAATCGTAACATCTACATTTTTAAGCCTGCTTAATGTTGTCATCAGAGTTGGGTAATGAATAGATACATTTACTCAGTTAGTTTTACTTGAGTAACATTTTGGAAAAAAAAAATACTTTCAGGAGGAATTTCTTGGATCAATTTTTATTTTTAGTTGAATGAAAACATGCTGGTGCAGTGCTACATTTACTTGAGCAGAATTTGCACAGACTCTCCACCTCCGGTTGTCATTAAGGCTCTAAACTAACTTTTTCTACTGGTTCCATTGGTGGGCCTAACTTTTTTTCCTAAGTGCACCAGCACAAAATTTAGGTGCACCTAAACTGTCATGTGACAGGATTTAACGTGATAGTTAAACCCCGTCATGTTTAACATTATTATAAATATTCAAATGCCTTAAACCTTAATAATTTACAAGTAATGCTGCTTTGCAAAACATTTAATTACCTGCAAATTATTAGCATAGTTAATAATTTCCTTCATTAAGTGTCATTATGGTTGTTTGTGTATCTAAAAATAAATGCAATAATTAGTTTTCAAAAAGTTGTCCAACTGCTACTAACAATAGAAACTTCCACATAACTTAACTAAAGATCATTTACAAGATGAAGAGCATGAAGCCATTTTGAACTTCTGGTTCATTAAGTGTTATTATGGTTGCTTGTGTACCTAAAAAATGCAATAATGAGTCTTCATAAATGTTCCAGTGTTACTAAAAACTCATTGTTTCACAAGAATAAGAGTATGAAGTAACTTTGAATAAGTTCTACTCAAAAGATTTTGCACAATGTCCTGTAAAATGTTTGTTTATAGGTTCTCAGGCACGTTGAACTTCTTAGAATGTTTAGAAATTTCCCTGCCACACTGTGATCCGCAAATGAGTCAGCAAAACAATTAATGCATTCCACTGACAGAATGAAGGAACAAAGATAGACAACTGACATCCACAAGCTCATGAACAGATAATTTAGTGCCTTGGCAAGATTATTTATTCTTTTGATGTCAGATGTGTGGTTATTTTTAGACTAATACTTTATGTACATCAGACAACACCTTAACTTCTAAAACAAGTTTAAACTCAAGATTGGATTTTAAAAGTAAAAGTTTAAAAATAAAACTAAACTGTTAATTAATGATGTATGCTTTGAATTTAAATGAATTTACAAGCAATCGAAGATTTAACCCCAGATTTAGCCTGATGACTGATATTTTAATTCATGAACACTTTTGAGATTTTGGTCCCATTATAAAATAATACATCTACACTCTAATGAGCATTCAGATTTGATTGTTGGTCAGGGCGATATACGACTATTTCCAAAGCCTTGCAAAATAACTTACCATTTTCTCATTGTAGAAACACAAATTTCAATAAAGTTTCTTGGGTTTTATTGTGATAAGCCAATAAAAGGTCGAACATAACAAGTGGAGGAAAATGAAGGTTCTCAATTTTCACATTTACATATAGAAATCTGAAGAGTGTAGTATGTATTTTATCTGAAAATAAAATCAAAGAATGCAACAGTTTACCACCCATCAACATTATGAACAGTAAATACAGCAGTATACAAGTACATATAAATCCCTGACATGTTTAAATCAAAGTTAGGTTGTACAGTAATATTCACTTTCTGAAAATTACATGGCACAACTGCAAACCTTGATGTTGTCATTGACTTGCACTGATACGACAAGAAAACAAATGTTCAAACACACTGATGAGAGGACAATTGTAAGTTGTAAGAGATTCACAGCTTAGATGAGGTGATCTGTGGACAGGAAAGCCATCAGTCATGCATATGGTTAATCTGACATCTATGGAAAAGTGGAAATAAGAAGAAAACTCTTTGTCACAAACAACATCGGAGAGAAAAAAAAACATCTGGAAGAAGGTACACTGGACTTTGGACTTTTAGCCATTATATAAAACTCTGTGTTGAGGAGAACTAACAGTGGAACTCTTTCTTCAAATCATGGTTTATGATGGAATATCACGGAATATCTTTCTTCAGAAACCCATTTAGCAATAGACCTGACTGCTACTTGGAAGAGATACCAAAACCTCATTGGTTCATTAAATATGAACCAATGATATGTCTCTTCATACCTTTTATTTCGACCCAGACAGGTTTAGACAAATCAACACTGTTTTGTCCAATAACAGATTAAATTGAACTTAAAACTAAAAAATTAAAAGGTGCACAAAAATGACTTTTCTAGTCACAAAGCAAGAACCTAAAGTCAAAGGCAGCTTTTCAACTTATCACTCTAAACTAATTTAATAAATTTTTCTCTTGTTGTGTTATGGTGAGAAAAATAAAGAGAATGATAAGATATTTACATATTTACATGGTACTGACCGATGGAGAAGCATTTTAATATTGTGCCGGATCTGAGCCGACAGTAAGGTGCTTCCTCACTATCACTAAAAATGTCAGTTTTGTTGCCATAAAAAAAAATTCTCTTGTGAAGCTATAATTGCAACATCCACGATGAACTTCTTCACTCAGTACTATTGTGAGAGAGTTGATTGCTACACAGAGAGGATTCAGCTCTGAAAGAACATTGCAGAGGCAAATAATGACTAACAGGGTTTAATTTACATAAAGAGTTACTTTTCAGAAATCTGTCTCAACTTAAACTGGTCCATGTTGAGACTTCCACACCATCACTTCACAAGAATGCAACAGCAAAAATACAACTGTAAATACGGAAAGCACTGATTTGGTTGGAAGCACTCACCAACAATCGTTTAATGCCAAATTAGCCAAGTCAAGATCAAATACATAAATAAATGCCCACTGAAACAATATTTTAGCTATAATGTGACCTAATCTTCTGGGAGATTGCCTCAATCTCTCGGAAGAATCTTCTTAGTATCTATTTCCTCTTTTGTTGCAAGTTTTTTTTTTTTTTTCCATCTTCCCTTTGTATTTCCATGTGAGATCATGAAGACCAACAGTGTGAAATACATAAACTAGACAAATATGAACTGACAGTGTTTTCGTAACAGACAGGTCTGAACATGTTCATTCAACAAAATGTTGAGGTCAGACTTGAAATCAAAAGGATCTTATTGTGAGCTTTAAAGTGTTGGGGAAAAAAAAAAAGTGATGCTCTGTTCCTTCATGAAATGCTAACTAACCAGTGGAATCTTTACAAAATCTTTAAGCTCCTCTCTCACGATTAAATGAGGAAGAGGATACTTGTGGTATAAGGGTGTGACGCGGTCGTTAAGAAAATCAGTTTCCTGATGTTGTCATGAGATTCATAAAGAAAAGCTTCCCCCAGTTTGAGGCAATCTCTCGAAAGAATCATTCATCTCTGAGAGGAAAGCTGTAAAGTCCTTGACCTGAATATTTTCTGCAATGGATTTTGAAACTGGCACCTCTTTTCAACGACTTTACATAGCGACTGAACGACCTTACAATCTATTCTGTTCTCCGAATGTGTCAAAAACGAAAATAGGAAACCACCAGATGACTGTAAAAAGCTTTCATTACTAATTAGAGATTAAAAGAATTCTGTGGTAATATTTGTTTCACTCAGTGATTTTCTAAGAAGCAACTTCTGCATACTGGCAATATGTCCCTAACATGAAAATTTCCCCTGAGTCTGTGCAACATCCCCCTTTCATCAGTCAACTGTATAGCATCAACTTTTGAATGTTTTCAGAAAAGCTATTGTGACATTAGGCTTACATAATAATGGAAAGTCATGATATGTTTCAACAGTAGATGTTTAATGGACTGACAGGATGTGGGTTTTGAGAGATATTTAACACTCATAACAGATTAACAGAAAGAGCAGCAGTTTCACTTTTGTTTACACAAATAACTTGAAAAAAAAACATGTTTGTGAAGAGCCAGAAAATGCAGTATTTACAGGAATATGCAGATATGTTGATGGTTTCGTTTTTGCAAAAAATATTGTTCTAGTCTTTTTGAAAAGGAACAAAGATTATTTTCACTTAACATGTGGAGACCCTTACCAGACAAGTCTGAAGAAACCCTAAGACACAGACTTCAAGACAGAGTTATGTTGATAAAATATGAACAGAGTTTAACATATAATTATGGAAATGTAAAAACAGAAAATTAAATGTTATAAAACACAGCAAAGAGGTATCTTATATGGCTTAATGAATTATGTATTTGTACCTAATAAATACAACGTACAAATACATTGTATTTATACAATAGTCCAAATGCAAATATACGAATAGTCCATGGTCAAAATTTACAGAATGAATAATTGCAATTTTACTCAAACTGGAATTACTGTCTGTCTGCTCATGCATCTGTGTGCTCTGCTCTTGCTTGTCAGGGCAAAGTCATGGCTCATCTGACACCCTAGGCTTATCTTTCATCAAAGCTAACACGGAGTTAGCTAAAACTGGCGCCACATCTCTGTGAATGACTCAGATGAATTGAAACTTACTGGTATCTGAATCATCGGACAACTTTATCATCCACTTGAAGAGACAGCTGTACTTTTTTTTGTTTTTTTGTTTTACCTGGTAACTTCAGTTCATTCCTACAGTTATCTGTCACTTTATTAAGTAGCGACACTGTTAGCATATGTAAGTGAGGCTGACAACTTCCCTTTGCAATACATCAGGGTAGTTACTTATTAAAAACAATAGGATTAGAATTTGGTGTAAATAACATAAAAGCAGTGGCTCCTAGTTTTGGTTTACTATCATGGGAGATATTATGTTTTGGGTCTTCTGCATCCAACTGAGAATCATTTCTGTCCCTCTGTCGACCTGAGGATTGCTGCACGTTTACATGTATTAGCCAACAGGATGATGCACCAAGTCACAGAAGATTGAATCTTCTCATGCGGGTTTATTGAATGTGACATTGAGTTTACTGTACGCCAAAAGATTTCAGTCCAATACGAAAACTTTCTGGACATGTAAGTGAGGCTGACAACTTCCCTTTGCAATTATATCATTCTACACTTTTAAAGAATGTTCCCAAAGCGCTAACAGTGTCGCTACTAAAGTGGTCATTCAGTGTGTAGCACAAGTTCACCTGACTTCTCCTTCAAAGAGGTCTAAATCATACCCTGATGTATTTCAGTTTCAAATAAATCAATTTAATGTGTTTTATTGCAATTCATTTCAAACTAATAATAAGTTGATAATAAGTTGCCAGAGTAAACAGTTTTCCATTTAAGAAAACCAGCAGATGGCGTCAAAGGTACTCAACCAAGGCAAAGGGATCTTGAGTTCAAATGAAAATATATTTGAAATCTGTTACATCAACTAGTTTATAATCTTAAGAAATGTATGAATGCATTTTTTATCTCTGAAATGTTTTAACATTTAGAATGGAAGAAAAAAAAAAACAATGTTTAGTAGATATGTCATGTAGTCAGATGAATCATCTGCCAAGTATTTTTAGTTTCTAGGTCTTTGTTGAACAGAGACATGATGGGCGAAGCTGATATACTGATAGCTTTTTTTCACACCATAGTGGAAGTGAACAAAGGATATACATTTCAAGAGTAAACAATCAATAATAAACACTGAATCATCACATTTATGCTACTTTTTTTCAAAGGATAAGGCTGTTTTCTCAGTTATGTCCTATGGTTGTTTACATTGCATTGCTTTATGATGCGTGCCTCTTTGTGATCATCCATTGATAATGCTAGAACGAAGCAGGGCCGATCCAGACTGGCACGGGTGGAAAATGCGTGTTGCAAATGTTTCACCAGAAGACGTTGTGGAAGTGAAACAGCTTTTGGTAGCTGAGGGACGTGAGGCCGTGTCAGATTCAGGGGAAGTCAGACTGTCATGTTGTCCTTGAACGAAAGTCTCTGTTCTCAGCATTACATCTCTTGATGTCTTTCACTTTGCTACTAACCCCCAAAGCACCAGGCTGAGAGTTTGCTTTGTTAGTGAAACACATTTTAATTACACTGTGATGACATTTCATTAATGACTGGTAATTTGCTTAATAGTGTAACAAAACTGTGACTTTACAATCAAATGTGGTTTTCTTTTCAATTTTAAGCCTCAGTCCCAAATGCACAATAAGAACTAATGTTTTTGAATTTTCCACATAAAAACAAACACTAAGTCACCCTTCTAGATCAAGGAAGTGAAAATCTAATCTTACTATGTTTAAGGTTACAAAACAAATCAGACTATGTGAATTGTGGTGGTGAAATTTAGATTTTAGAAAACGCTATTAACTCATACCCCTTCTCCACCAGAGACTTAAATCTTCTTGCCTGCTTCTTTCTGGAAAGCTAGTGGTTGTCTCCATCTAGTGGTGAAATATATTGTCTAGAGAAAAAAAATAAATACATTATTTTCTCTCAATTTCAAATCTTTGTGCCAAAGACTTAAAGACAAAAAAATACAAATTGTTTTCAGAACATGTAATAGGCCTTTTCTTCCCAAGTAAATAATGCAAATTTAATTTGCATGTCTAGCAGAGTTATCTAAGTTTATTATTAAACTTTATGTACGCTACAAGAGGATTACATGTTTGCAAGCAAGAATTAATGAGCAAATAGATAATAAAGTCAAGATTTTTGTAAAAAAAAATCTTATTTTTTAAAGAAGTTAATATTACATTGCAGACATGCTATTTTTTAATTTTTTATTTTGTTTCTTTTTTTTTTTTTTTTTACCACATCGAGCAAACATTGCTCTACGTCTGGGCACTGAAACCACAGAAGACAACATGGAAACAGTGATTTTTATTTTTATTTTATTTTGTGGTTTTGCAGCAAACTGCCTTATGGGAAAATATCAACCAGAATGAAATTATTGTTGGATTATAACTAATGTTATTAAAATCTAATCACATTTTTCCGTTTTATTCACTTTTTTGCTCAACAAATAATATTTGTTTTCATATATCATGTAGACCGGAATAAGTCAAATAACACCACATATGAGTGATATTCCATACTGATTAAATAGACAGACAACTTTATTAATCCAATTATTTCAATGCAATTTTCTGTTTTGGCCTGTTTGGATGATCATTTTTCCATAAATGCAACTCATACTGCATTATTACAAACCACACAAACATATACCCATGACAACAGCGCCCCCTAATGGTACTAATGAGTAACACACCCAAGTGCTTTGGGTTGGACATTGTAAGGTACATAATCTGATTGGCTAAGTGGTGTTCATTTTTCAAACCTATTTGAATGCAGTTCTGACCACACAATACCCAGGTTCAGACAAAAAAACACACCAGTGGTGTCGTCTCTTATACGTCAGCATTTCTCCCCACATGAGACAAAACTGAGCTGAGCAGCAGACCTATACTGCAGGTGGTTTAATGTTATTGCTGACCTCGAGTTATTTTAAATCTCGCTTACTTTGTAAGTTATCAGTCCCATAAGCTTCTAATAACAGTACCGTGATAGTACTTTGCCCCTTTGCACCAAAAATTGATCAGGGTAAAATTGAAAACACAACACATTGCTTTAATTATAAGCCTAAGCCATGTATTCATCATAAAGATTAAAACTATAAAGCCTGAAATTGTTTCAGTTCTTGTATTAACATGGTGTAGTGCAAGAGTCAAAAGTTGTGAAAATTGACAAACATTTACATGTTACCAGTATAAAGCTTTGATTTCAGAGCTCAAGGTGGCATCAAATATTTATTCTCAAAGTTGTAGGAAGGCTGTATGATTTTCCTCCTTTTTCTGCATGTGAATGCTTGCAGCACACAGACTTTGAGATAGCTGCAACAGAAAGACTGCTGGGTCCTTAGATTCTCTAGAGATAATGGAGAGAAAAATCTCCATCATTTCTTCTATATCTTTAAAGCTGGTGTATTAAAGCACCAAAACTCTGCCTCAGGAGGAGTAAATCTTTAGTATTCTCTGTAGCTCAGACAGGGTAAAGTTTCCTCCTCCCCAGCAGGAAAGAAAGAACAGTTTGAGGCAGTCAGCAAAGACCTGGTTGCCTTATCACGGACCCTCTGCAGGGTTTACCTCTACATGTCCCTGAGCCCAGAGTCCAGGGGCATTATCTCCACCTCAGCAACTCCCACTGTCGACATGACGGGGCTTTGCTCCATCTGAGCTCCTTTTCTCCGCCCCATTCATTCATCTATCCTTCCTGCGGTTTTTATCCTGCTGTGCTTCTTCCTTCACCTGGTTGTTGCTCCCGTGCCCCTTTCCGCCGCTTAAGCTTTTTAATCCAAGGCTTTTTTTCTATAACACTTCTCCCATTTCTTAATACTCTTATGATGCATTTTGATGTTAACTCTTCATATTCGTTCGCTCATAATTCACTCTGACATTCCTACAATTTAGTATCCATTTTCTACTACTTTCTGATAATCATTGTCTCAGTTCTGTCTTTAGTTATGGTTCCCTCTAACTTATTGTATCCTGTCCTGTCTCCCTTGAGTAAAAAAACCACACTCAGTTTAGCCAAGGACAAAAACACAACCAGACAATGCTGGACTAATTAAACAGAGACTGCAGGGTACTTCACAGAAAACCTTGGACAGGGTGAAAACACTCTGTGGTTTTGCAATATCTTTGTATATTTAGAAATTATTTTAAGGATGCATTATGGAGTAGTTTGTTTTCTGAAAATATTAAAACTTCTACTTTCTTGAAAATATAAAAAAATATGTAGAAAACAGGAACGGGTTTTAGAGGGTATGGGAACAGCAATTTTGTTAAAATTATAGAGCTGGCAGAATATCTTACATCTAATTGAAGCATCAAAAGGCAAAAAATGTTTCTGATTGTAAAACTGATGTGATTTTGGAGAGATCACCACAGGTACTCATACAATTTGGAGCAAAGTCTACTCAAGAAACAAGAAAACATTCACGGTCTTTTTGTGAAATATACACATCACCTTGGAAATTCATTAATATTTTTGTCATTTTTTTCCAACTACAAATTTCAATGCATCTTTTTCCAATTGTATAACACATCCCAACAAGAAAGGTTGTAAAAAAACTGAATAAAAAGAAAATAATACATGTTTTAAAAAACAAATAAATCTGAAAGTGTGACATGAATATGTGGGGCCATTCCCATGATTTGTTTCATGTATTTTGACACAAGTATTTTGGGATATTTCTACTACTTTTGTACATAGATTAAATGTCTCTTTGCTTAATAGTCTTTGAAAAATAATATCCCTCAGCTGACACAACCTAAATGCTCTTTGTTCTCTAATGGTCATGAACTATATTGTTTGTACAGATGCAGTACTTTTCAGATTTTATTTGATAAACATATATTATATTGTTAAGGCCCCTGGCCTCTTGAAGTTGTGCAGGCTCTTTTTTTTTACTATGCAGGTTCAGTTGAGATGACACATCGTCTCCTGATTTGCCGCCCGGAAGCTGCAGGAGCTCCACACCATTGGACCAGCAGAGGACTGCAAGCCAATCAGATGTTAATGAGACTCACCTGTTCCTATAAAATGCTCCTGAACCATTCCTCCAGGGGGACAGCTTGTAGGAAGAGATTTTGTTCAGCTGTTCCCCACCTTTGTTTGCAATTGCTTTTGGCAATTTTGAAACATTTTGTTGTTTGTTCTGCTAGAAACAGTTTGATTGCTATAGTTTGTTTTCACAAACTAAAAGCCAGTGTTTGGGAGGCTTGACGCTCGCATTTTTTTTTTTCTTGTTTTCTTTTCCCTTTTGGGTTATTTGAGTTACTTCAGACTGACTTCTGATATTTTGAAGTGTTAAGTATACTTAAGTATACAAAGTTGCCATACTGTGTTTCAATTGACCAGTAAGGGGATTGAACCCATGACCTTGGCGTTATTAGCATCATGCTCTGACCAGCTGAACTAACCAGCCAAACACAATGTTGAGTTTTCATCGATTTAAATTAAAATCTGCACCACAAAGAGTGAATAAGGTATAGGGCTCTGAATGGTTTTCAAATGTGCTTTTTTTGCTACATTTTGAACAAAAATATACATTAGACACTGAAACAAATGCACCATTTTGCAAATTACTTCATAATCATGGATTCTGACCTCTAACCTCTCTGGGCATTGTATTGTCTTTAGCTATTCTGCTTGATCCTTATTGTTTAAGCACTTTCTCACGACTTTGTCTTCAAGCTTTTCTTTTTCTCTCGTTCTTTTTATGCAAAAAATATGAGGTCTGTCTTATGAAATATTATAATCTTTAATCACCTTTGAGGGAGCAGGTTAGTTTGAATAACAAATCTATATTTTAGGCAGTTTTTAAAGCAAAGAGCTAGAGTCTAACCTCTGTTGTTAAAATTCTTGACTTTTCATAAGAAGGTGAGGAGTACTGATTGGGAGCGGTGTTCAAAGCTGAATCTATAATCTTAAAGCACACTTCACAATATTACTTTTTTCTCTTTGAAGTAGAACTTACATTCTCATCCAAATACTTAAGCATTAAGCCTTTTATGAGACATTTACAATTCACGAGCTTTGCATTTATGATGACTTTTATGCATTCACCTCTGTTTGCATAGCTTAAATGTTGGAGACGTCTTCCAGCTCTCGTGAAAAGCTGCAGAATCCTTGAGTTCCTTCTGACTTTTGTTTGTTATTTTTGCCTTTTGTAGAATGAAAGATTAAAGTTTAAAGAATGTGAGTAAGTAAGATATGGGATTCTGGTTGGAATGTTTTATACATCAGTAAGAAATACAAGGTAGACGAAGCAGAGAAAATATTTGACAATAAACCAGCAGATTTTCAAACACACTCAAGATTTATAAGTTGCATATTGATGGTACCGTGACATTGGTTGCTACGTCTGACTCATCACTTGTTGTTTCTCTTGTACTTCTGTGTGGCATAAAATAAAAAACAGGGCATCAAGAAAATCTCATGGAAGAATCTCGCTTATAAGAACAATGGTAAAGTTTAAAATAAAAAAAAAAAAATCTGTTTATGAATACCCTGCTCAATATGTTGTCTTAAAATAGGCAGACCTATGGATATTCTTTTAATTGAATTGCACAGTGACCAGCTACCAGAACACAAATGAGTTCTAGTTCATTTGTAATAGAACATGTTATTTGTACAAATGTACAAATATTAGTAGCCTTTTATTCATTTTATTCAAATGTACAAATATTGTACATTTGTACAACAATTGTACAAATGTACTAGAACATATTTATGTTCTAGTAGCCTTTTATTCATTTTATTTAATTGAATATTGGGCTACTGTGTCTGTGGTTTTATCAACTACATTCCTGGTGACCTTTGTTTCAACCTTTAATACAGCAAGTTTTTAAAATACACAACCTGCATAACCTGTAAAACTGCATATTAAGAATTATTTATTTGCTGATTTAACAATTTACACATTTTTTCAGTCATTTTTTTCAAATCACATGGTCCATATTTGCAGCACATTGGGAGAAGTGCATACAGTAGACTCTTCTTGTTTTTAAGCTTTTGAAGCAAGATAGCAACTTTTTCAGAAGATGTTCTCGTTAACTTGAAGTACGTAAAATAATGAGTCATTATCAACAATTCATATCAAAACAGAGTAAGCACTGAGGAGTTAGCAATGATGTTTAGTAATCTGCTCTGGATTAAAACAGCAAGACCTCAGCAGGATCAACATCAGATGCTTCTTTTAAAAACTGTATCTTGTGTTGTCTCACATATTAGAAATGATTTATGAGATTTGTTCTTTTCATGCAAGACTCCAAAAAATTATCCCTTAATTTTCTGAATTTTTTGTATACCTATAGGAAAACAGTAACTATTTTGAGTTTTGCAGTAAAATGCATGTTTAATCAAGCAAACATAATTGTTTTAAACTGAAGACGTAACATAGATCTAAATATGGGGATTGTGATTATAAATTAGCCAAATTAGGCCCGTTCTGGTAAATCTGGCCACTAGATGGCAACAAAATGCTGTAAGGGGGTGTGAACCAAATTCAGAACAATTGTTAAAAAAAGGTTAAAGTCATTTTCAACGATGTTTTGTGACTGGTTTCTCAATTGATTATTATGTTGTTTGTATGACTTTCTATTTTTGTGTTTTTATAATGTAATGAACTTGAAATGAAATGTTCTATACATGTAAACTTGATTGATTATTATTACAGTATGGGAATAGGATTCTCTAGACAAATGCCTATTGTCAAATAATTCAGATGGTATAGGAGGCAAAGATTAAGATATATTTGGTACAATTATGGACAGATGACTGAAGATTGTTGGTTCACGTAATTTCGAAAAGAGCTAAAAAGAGACTGTTGGGAATGTTGACAAGTACCAAGGAGGAAAAAAGGAAATAGTTGTTTTTTTTTTGCAATTTCTGTTTACTATACCTACTGATTGAAATATATGCTTAAGTAATTCTCTATCTACGTTTAAAGGAACTGAGGATGTGAAATTGAATTATTTTTATGACATAACTCCATTATTACAATTTTCTTGTCCTATGTAACGGCTATAATGCAACACAACTGCCAATATGTGTCAGAACTGAATTGTAACAGTTGCACTTTTCTTTCTATAGATGCTATCAGATCATTTTCTTAACATTTTTATTGCTACTGAATGAGAGAGAATAGTATTAACGTTTATGATTTTCAACATTAGAGATTAAATAATGAGTTAATATTAAAATGAGGTAAAATGGATGAAAAAAGGGAAAGCAATTTTTTTGTTATCCTTTGGTAACTGCATGTGTTTGGTGAAGTTGTTTGGCGGTGATGGGGGTTGGGGACTCACAGCTCTTGGGAAAAAGCTCTTGCAATCTGGTGGTTTGTGTTTTTATGTTACTTTTTCTGCTTTCTGGAAGCAAACAGCATAAACAATCCATTTCCATCTGGGCTAAGTATACAGCAATTTTTCTGGCCTTCCTCTGGATCTGCCCAGCTTCTACCGTCCCCAGATGTGAAAATGAACTTCCCACTATCCCCTGTGTTGAATCACTAGCAAGGCCAAGGTCTTTCTGTCTCATGCTGTGCAGTTTCTGTACCACATTGTCATACTAAGACAGATTACGCTTTCTGCTGTGGCCCTGTAAAAGTTTTCACGCAGAACTGATGTGAGACTGGTCCTGTGGTGCGCCTGTGTTCAGGAACGGTGCAAAAGATGCCCTTCTACTTGTTGTGGTCTGTTGGAGAGAAACAAAGATCTACATTCACAACAATAGTGACCGAGTTGGTTATGAATCTTCACAACCATCTTATCTGGGATCATTGTGTTGAAAGCCAAACTGAATCAGCAAACAGCATCGTGATTCAAAAGTAGTGATGTCCAATGTCTGTCCAGGCCAGCAGGAATTAAGTCCTTGATGTCCAACCTGCCTTTCCGTTTTAATTGTGGCAATTCTGCTGGTTATAGATGTCCACTGTAACAAAATTGATTCTTAAAACCGTTAAATCTTTATGCAATTCCTGTTTATCAAACATTTTAGACAACTTAAAAACACTAGGTGACCCTCACGGATGTTTTTATTCCCAATATCCTTTTTTGTTCAAGACACCGAAGCATAGAAAGACTAACTGACATTTTGTTTAGCTTATTTTAGATGAGAGGTTCATTTTCTAACACTTAGAGATTGATGTTCATCACAGTTAGTCTGCTGCGCTGAATTTCACATCTGGTCATGCAGTCTGCAGTATGTAAACAAGCTAATGGCACAGATGTTTGTGTGACAGCTGTCTAGTTATCCACCTGTTAGGACATATTTAACCTGAAAATTTTGACATGACTTTGCTCAGTTGTTGAATACAAATGTTCTTCACAGCTTATGCTTTACAAAGGGTACTTGTGTCATAACTTCTGTTTTTTTGTTTTTCTTTAATGAATGCACTTGGAAGTTGAAATGATGAAGTACGTTTTTAAATTAAATTTATGGATACAGCTTATTTGGAAACAATCTTCACCTGGAAAAAGAATGATATTTCATTTTGTCAACTTATCTTGTAAATACTCAGAATTTGAACAGAAAGTTTCTTAGATATTCACAAATTTATCTATCATTCTATGGTTTATATTCACTTATCCTTGCAGGGTCTTGGAGGCTGTTTTCTCAATCGATGGATCATTGAGGGGGAAGCAGGTCACCAACAAACAACCATTAAACTGCACACTTGTGCCCACGGGTAGCTAACAATCATGTTTTTGGACTGTGGGAGGAAGCTGGAATACCTAGAAAAAAATATTCTCAAATTCTGAATAATCATTCTATTTTAATCAGTGGTTTTATTATTGTCTCTTCATAAATTACAACAAATACACACAAAGTTGTATGCACGGAAACATCACACCATAGTCAATATAATCAGCCACCTCAGCTGCACTAGTTTTTCAAAGAAAGAGAAAGCAAACAAACAACACAATACTTTGATAAAAAATAAGTACAGAACAGATCCTAAGGTATTTTGAGAAGGCTGCATTTATTGGTTGAAAAATAATGATTACCCTCCTGAACATTTGGAAACATTTTTCATTAATTGACTCCCAGCTGGATATGGCATAACCTGGTATTGATGGTAACCTGAGAGAATGGGACAAAAATGTCAACCGCTATGACTGACGTAATCTGAATAACAAATCATTTATCCACACAAAAATTATTTGTGCTTGTACAATGCAACAAGTTAAAAAAATATATATATATAAAAAAATATCATGTCAGGTTGATAATAATGCCAAAGCATCTCTATATTAGTTAGTAATAGGTTATGACATTAAACAGTAAGCCGTTTACATGGACAACACTATTTAGTAATAAATTAATTATACTTAAAAAAATTAAACGATGATTAGCTTTCCTAATCTGATTTTTGCCATTTTTCTTTTTTCTTGTTTCAAACATTGAAAAGAACAACTACAACAAAAATCCTTCCAAGGAGCCTTGTTTGCCTTTTAGGTCCAGTCACTGCTCAAACAAACTGTTCTTTTACCCCTTCTTCCTTTGACAAGCAGATTTAGTTTAAACTGAGAGCTTCTTCTAAAGTGCAGAATCAATCATTCAAAGAGCCCTTGAACCAGCCATTTTCTTGATGTTGCTTTCAATGTCCTTCAGAATGTTCCAGGAGAGTTTTCTAAATCTCTGATTTCAAAAGTCGAAAATAAAAGTCATTTTCCATCAAGCTGTATATCAGCATGTGCACCCTGTCAAAGCAAGTTGACCCCGGTTGAGAAATGTTCTGTCTGATTTCTTGTGTTGTCTCAGTCAATCTTTATCTGTGCCGAGAAAGGAGTAACTTATTTCTGTTCTGCACATATGTTCACATTAAAGTGGACTGCAAGGCAATAGCATAAAAGCTTCACTGTAAGTTGTAGACAGGGACCAAAAATTGAGGAATGGTCTAAAATGTTTCTCATTGTAAATGTATAAATGTGACAGTCAGCAGTAGGGGCTGATTTGAAGTTACACAAGTCTGAGATTATTGACATATCCCTGTTCAAAAGACATTCCTGTCTCAGTGCATCAACTTGGACATTTGTAAAACCCTTGGGCAGCAACTTTTACTTCTGTCTCACTTGAAACGTCTTTGTCGGCAAGTCCACATAGTTTTTTTAGTCACTGTACAAAGTGCATGAAGTCTTTGAAGTCTTTGAATGCCACTTATCCTGCTACATAAAGATATAAAAATGTATATTTCATTTAGTCCATTATTCAAAGGCTCCTGTTGGGATTTAAACCCAGACACCACTTACTGCAAGTCAACCTTTTATTTAAAACTACTTTTTGCATTTTTACATTCTTGTAAAATTCATCCTAAAATGCAACTTCATTACTTTGCTATCCATCAAAATTATTAGAGCAATAAATGCCAAGAAACTTAATGTATATTTCTACAAAATATACTTTATGCGTGAAATATTATCCTTGATGACAAGTCAGCAAGTATAGACCATCAGTGTGCTGCATCTATTCATGAGTGGTGGTAGCCAAGTTTCCATTCGCCACTCGCTACATGCGCTTCAAAGCAATGCTATTCATTTACACTTTTTTATTGTGACAGGAATAATTTTCAATTATTTATCAAAGGCAGGTGATTTTTTTGTGATGAGCTGTCTAACTGAGCACAAACTAGAAACTCGCGGAATGCATTTGACCAGTATGAACTCCATCACTGCTTTTTTATTGACATTGTTTGTTCCCTGAATGACAGGATTTAATATTTAAAGCTGCAGGGACACACGCTGTATTCACTTAAAAATAGAATACTGTTGTGTTTTTGTTTTTAACTGGCTCTGGACCAATTTCTCAGAATCTATCTGTACATACTGGTATTGTCTGTAGGTAACGTCCCTCCATGCAAGCACTGGATATGCTACAAAATGTCCTATGTTACTGCTATTTTTCGGCAGTAAGAATAGCAACTCTGTTGATTATGACAGAATAAATGCAGGTTGGAGAAAAAATGTTGCTAGCCAAAAGGTCACTCAGGTCTCGATAATCCTCTGCTCCCTTTGTGGCAAAATACACCACATTTTGTTTTACTATATATTTGTGCTTTTATGCATTCAGTGATAATACATTCCTTGTTTAATGTTGAGTGTTTTTACTTAACATGTTAATATATGGATAGTTCTTAAAAGTCAGCAAAAATCTAAAGTTGAGACCTAAAGTTTTAAGTGTAATAAATTGTAGAGTCTCCTGTACTCAGCACTAGATACCCAATCTATCACTTTTCCAAATTAACTGGCAAATCTTTCTGTGGTTGTTAATTTTGTCTTTCTGTTCTGCAGCTGTGTTTCTTTCAAGTTGCCTGTATTTGCTTTACTCTGTTGTTTAGAGTTTTGCAACAAAGTTCTATTTTTTAAGCCAAGTGGATAAAGAGAGACACAAATCCATAAGTTTAACAAAACACAATACAAAAATAACTTCAGTAAGACAATCCGAAGGGCCTCAAGCCTTCACTAAAAATTAGGGCTTTCCGTTATCACTAACAAACATTCTCGGCTTCTTATAGCAATATGTGAAAGCTCAAAGAAGTCACTGAACAAAGAAAATGCATATATCTGCTAGACAATGCTGTGGAAGCCTCCAGTGCAGTTTTACTTTTAAACTCTGAGAACTAAACTTGAGTTTCGAGGTTTACCGCCTTGGGATCAGACAACTGAACTTACCTAGACATTTTTTAGCCTGCTCCTCCCACCCATTACCTTTGTTGTCATAAAGCTAGGATTTAAATACATTTGTGAAACACTTAGTGTGTCTATAGGAAGCAAATACAAGCAGCTAACTGTGAATACCTTGGTTGCTTTACATACAAAGTCACAGCCAAAATTTCTATGAAAGATAATTTTGCTGTGTTGAGCACATTTGTAATTGAATATAAATGGCTTTTTAGATACATTGATTGTGAATTGGTGCTACATAAAAACTGATTTAAATTAAACAAAGAGCCACTGTCATATGTAAAGCTCTTTGCTCTTCAGTAAAGTACAGATTGTCACTTCTCATATTTCTTTGAAGGCAAAGGAGTAATAGAGGTCTAGGACTAAATTTACCTTCAAGAGGCAGTAAAGACAAAAATATTACAGTTCAGTCAAATTCTTTTTGCCAAAGTACTAAGAGTAAGAGCAAAGCCGAATGAGATAGGGAGAGTTATCTGTCTTCAAATGCATGCCATGAATAAGGTCAGGTGACAGCCTGAGAATGAACATCATCTGGAATCATCTTATCTACACTGGCAGCCCCGAATCCACCTCTTTTTGCTTCTAGTGTCATCTCCTTTTAAATATATCTTCAAATAGGTTTGATGAACTTCAGGCAGGAATGGATCCTTCGCCGTCCAAAAGAGGCTTGAGGGGAAATCACAATGATGCGCCAGGCCAATCGGCCAAGCAGTGAAAGCGTGGAATGAGAACATAGAGCATTAAGAGAAAATGTGAGACTAAATATATCCATTGTGTTACTTTTGGACTGTAGAAGATGGCAGAGTGAGTCTCTTCAAGCTTCAGGTCAACTTTCACGGAGAGATGAAGAAATCCATATCTTTCAAACGATGGCAATTTGTAAATATAAATAGAATATCAAAGGCCCATCTGTCATAGAGATTAACTTCCTTAGGATTGAGACTTACAGTGAGTTTAATTATGTTGTCTTGACACAATAAAGCGATTGGTAAACTGCAAAGTGCCTGATTACACCTACAGGCATGGAAAAAGAAAATTATTCATGGGTGTGTTGCAGATTTGTGCGAGTGTGTTTTCTCTCAGTTTTGCAAAATGAGAGCTTTTATGACTCACACAAAGCTTTTAATGTAATATACTGGCAGCAAAAGATACATTTTCATAAAAATGTTATAGTTTTGACGTTTCATTTTTATGAACTGCTTTTCTCCCGTTTTCTCCTAAACATACTTCCTCAACTTTAGGTATGTTGCATCCTCAGGTCTTAAAAGCACTCCGTTATGTTCAAAGGCTTGTCTTAATAGGTAAGTTAAAGATTTCTTCATCGTGATCTTATTTTGCTGATTCAGAAATAACACACAATAATCATAAAACTGATTATTTTCCCATCAAAAAAAGAGAGAAAAACTTCAACAGAATATGTGTAGGGACTCAATGATTGAAGGAGGATTTTTCACCGTCCAGCAAAAACGTGTTTCGCTCTTGGATTTTAAAACAGCTGGAATATTTCGTTTAAAGAAAGAATTGCCCCCAGATGGAGTAATTAAAATAGAACATGGTCTAGATAGTCAGTTCAATGAGGCAGTTACAATTAAGCATGAGGTTTAGGGCACAAAATGTTTTTTGTTCAAAGATAATTGCAGCTGCATCAATGCTTTTTCTTGATATCTGACCAAAATAGCAAAAGAGATTGTTGATCCTTAAAACAAGAAAGATCTTCAATAATATTTCTCACTAAGAAACTCACTGGATGTAATAAAGTATTGACTAGAGATCAGTTATGGAAATGTGTTCACAAATGATAAAATAAATGTCTGAAGTACAAATAAGGCATTTCAGCCTCTAAGGTTCAAGACATTGAAACTCTTCCCATGCTTTGGATGTACCGCTAGCTCACTGTACAATGCTAAGCAATAATAATGAAATAATTGACTCATATCTTAAGTTAACAGATTAATCAAGTTTTAAATGTGTGCTATTGAATGAACTAATTTCATTGATCAAAATCATTTCATTAGAAAAAAGGGTGCACCCTCACTTTAATCTTATCTTAGCTGATAATATCTCTTAATTGGATGGCAACTATCAGATCAGTTGTATAACCGAAAAGGTAAGAGTTCTTTTCTCACATAACTACAAGAAAATGATTAATTGGAACAACAGTTTCAAAGTTCCTTTATTTTTTACTGAATGTGGATTAAGATGTTTTTTTATGTCTTTTCTTTTATGTCTCTTTCTTTTCATTCATATTTCAATACAATCATTGCAGTTAAGTTTTCCGGCTAAATTATTTTGTGACCCAAAATAATGAATCTCATTGTTTTTGTTTGATTTGGTGCAGCTGCTTAAAATCTCTATAAAAAACTCTATAAAAAAGATCTTATGGGAGGTTATGTGGGTGTCGGAGTCTGAAAATCAGGTGTGTGAATCAGGAAAGATAACACATCTTGCAACATTGTGTCATCTTGAACTTAATCTCATTCAGTGCTTTGTGGCCAGGGAGAATTGATTTATGGTTTCAGTTTTTCATTATTATCATTATTGATAAAGCTTTATTACAAAAACTGTGTGGAGGAAGAGGCCCGGACAGTAACATAACTCCCCTAATTTGAAGCGAACAAAGCTAAATATAAATTTGTGAAGGTTCACAGGTTATCTGGACAACTTTAACCACTCTGTTCAAAGTCATTCAGTTCTTTGGCTTTATACAGAAATTTGTCTCATTGAAAGCAAAAAAGGACTATCTGTTATAAATAAACAGCTAAGTGTTCAGCAGCTTCCTATAGATTCTTGTTTGATTTACCTGGTTTACTCTAAAGTTACATGTCTTTGCAGGTACAGTTCCATTATAGGTGCACATAGTACCTACATAATCTTCATAATTATGGCAATCAAAATAACAGTAAAATAAAAACACGTAAAGCATGTTTATGGTTAAAAGTAACACAAATGTAACATTTTGCTCAAGAAAAAAGCAAATTTCCTATGCAGTTCTCATCCCTTCTTTCTCGTGATGTCCCCCATCCTCCATCTTCCATTGCTCTGTTCAATTATGCGTCAATCTCAAGTTTGGCAGATACCTGTCAAACTTCAGATGTCTACTTGGCTCTGTTTGTGAACTGTCTAAGAGCGCTCGGAGCAGGAGTGGTGTTTTGCCTTTTTTGACCTGAACTATGATGCTATTCAGTAGCAGCTGGTAGGGAAAGAAAAAGGAAGAAACTTAGGAAATAATTTACTGATGTAGACCAAAACAAAATATTTTGCAAAGCATTATTCTACATGAAATTGTAACTCTAACATGCTTTGAACAAATGAGATTTATGAAAACTTAGAAATAGAAAATCTAAAAATGCTTAAGAAATTATCACTGATTCAGGCTGTTACATCTGTCTTGTGTCAAAAGTTATTTACTTGGAAGAACCGTGTCAAAACCATTTAATCAACAAACTTTAACACTCTTACAGATCAATGAAAATAATACGTAACTTACTGTGAAGAGGTTCTGCAGATTTTGAAGATAATTGGTTTTACAGTTTTTCTTTGTCACTTTCATGTTTTTTCTCATTGTTGTGCAAATGAACATTTGCACATTAGTGCATTCTTGTAAACAATTTGTAAAACCTGCAAAAGCATGTCACTTGCTCAAAATGGATAGTCAATGAAAGTGTCAGCGCTTGCGAAATAAAAAGGCCTGAAATGATTGTTTTGGCAACATAGCCAAATTGCTTTGCTATGTTTTCATTATTCCAGAAACATTTAGCCAGTACTGTAATGGAACAGATTTAGAATCAAACCCGCTTTTTGATGGAAGAACCTAGTTAGATCCAGAAAAAAAAAAATGCTGTTCATCGATTTATCCTGGTTGGACTTGATTTATCTTGCAGACAGAATCATAAACATTGCAGTCTGCAGCTATATTTTATGACTCAGTCTGCTAGAACTGCAGAGGAAAGTGGCTTGACAGAGTATTTTCAAAGCGGTCTCAAATACAAACTTTTCAGATTTGTATTAATTGGAAAGATTTGAAAGCATAATTTGCCTTACCCAGTTCTTCACAATTATCCACTGCCTTGTGTTGGTCTATCCCAATGAAATACACTCAGCCCAAAACACTGAAGTTTTGGGCTGTAACTTACAAAGAAAATAGGTCAAGGGGGATGAAGACTTTTGCAGTAGAATGTACATGCATGTAGTAGAGATATGTTTAGTAAGATAAAAAATAAATATAAATACCACATTTACCCACTTCCACAGGCTGCAGAGCCTGCAGTCTTTGTAATGCATGTCATATGTCATGGCACAGTGCTTTGGCACTAGTGCACAAACACCTGGGCCCAAAGCTTCCTCCATTCATTTCCTGATGGAGTTCAGAGAGGGAATGTCTTTTTCCCATGACACCATAAAGCCTAATTTTAGTTTTCCTTCTTTCTAAACCAAAACACTGTAATGCTGAAGTTTTCACTCAAGGTAGCAGAGGTGCCAGAGTGAGGCCAATGTTTTTAGTGGACATAATACAAAAGAATGAGAGAAAACTTAGCTGGAACTGCAGGTTGCAGATCCTTGATCTAGCAGGTGAAAACTGTGATTATATTTCAATATAGCTGAGGCTAAATGTGCAACACATTCATTTTTAATTCATTCTTAAAGTAAAAACATAAAGATATAAAATTAAACCAGTGAATATCCTTATTAGACATTTATTCATATTGCCTCTTCAGTACAGGGGCCCAGACCAGTTGTGCTGAATGTCTAGAAACGCCAATAAGGAGAACATGGGAACCACTTTCCTTAAAACCCCAGACTGGGATTCAAACTCAGGACCTTCTTTCTTCAGAAGATGCTCCTGGAATACATCTTCTAAAATTTTATCTTTCTAAAAAATAAGAAAGATAAGATTTTATTTAAAAAAAGCTAAACACTCTATTCTAGTTTTGAACTCAGGTCAACTCTTATTTTTTTAATGTTTTCCCCTTAAATAAAATAAATAAATAAAATAAAATACATTATTTCAGGAGCACATCAGCAACTCATCCATAAAGTCACAAAATACCTCTAAAAAACATGTAAACTACTGCAGCCCTCATTACATGTCAGTGTTCATGATTCAACCATAAGGGGTCAAAGAGGTCAGAAATGTTTTCTTTGGGAGGGTTCCAAGACCATAGCCACTGCTGACTGAACAGAAGACAAAGGTCTCACATTTTCCAAATTATATATTGAAGATCTGCAAGACTTTTCAGAAAATATTCTTTGAAATGGCAAGAGGCATTTCAAAGAATGCCCTGTTAAATAAATGCCCGGATTTAATAGGGCAGTAAGCTATATTGTAGCCTGGGTCGGGCTGACAGAAGCGATGCTGCCATGTAATCAGCGCCAAATGTAGCATATAAAAACTGCTTTAGTATCTTCTCAATCTATGTTTTATTGTATTAAAAAAGTGTAATGACCAGCTGCTTCACAAGCCAGTTCTTCCTTCATTTGAGATTAGAACAAACGATACCCTGTGTTATTTAGACCTATTTCGTTTTCAGGATCCAGACATCTGTACAAGAAAACAGATGCTTTTTGACCCAGTTCACACAGAAACTCCTGAGAGCATCTAATTCCCCAGAGAGGGGCATCGTCAGGAAGAGGCAGATGCTCAAGTATCAGACAGAGGTGGGGTGTTCTGTCCTTATCTAACGCATGTAGAGATATGCTGTGAGAGATGAGGCTATGAAAATGAGTGATGGGGGAACAAATGGCGTAGCTCTGATCAGGAAAAAAAAGGAAGGGGGAGACGGGGAGGAAAGGCAGACGAGGCATAATAGCGATGCCAGAGCGAGCCTACCTGTCCACCCATCTCTCGTTTTCTGTCTTGATTTGCGGGTCCTCGACAGAATACTTTTCATTGGTTGTCCTAGAACACAGAAACAGGTGACATAAAACACCTCCAAGAATGCGATTTGCATCTATAATGACCTCACAGGACATGCTGAGACTATTATGTTTCCAACAAAAACCTGTCAGATATGCTCTTTGAGTAGTATTCATCACCAGCTAAGCCACAACCTTTCTGCTGTCCTATCACTTAACAATGATGGAAGAGCATTTTTTTCTACATTGTAATGAAGCTTATCTCAGCACTTTTCTCATGGTCCATCTTTGTATTAATTTGTGGCATAATCAATCATAATCAAAACGGATTAACATACACAGCTCAGATGGGACAGATTTCACCATCCCACCGCATGACTGGGTTTTAGATTAAATAAACCCCAGAATGATTGACTCGTATGTTTTAGCCTTCCTGATAATGTCAAACTTTTTTTTTGTTTTTTATGTCTAGGCATTTCCATTCAATAAATCTTTTGTTGTGGGAGATCAGGGCTTTAGATCTACAGCGAGACAAACTAACTCCGAGGGCTCAGGGCGCGGTTAGTGAAGATAGATTTGGTGAAAGTGTGACCCATATCCAGGGCTGTACTTCTCATTTTTACAAGTCCAAAGACAAACAATTTTGGACAAGACATAGCAGTGATTTAAGGGACATTTTGACCAGGCATGGCGGGACCCTCTCAAGTAATGTTTCAGTTGTATTCACCACCCAGAATAATTCTATTTCTCCTTTGGTTTTCTCTTTGTCCATTCCCTTATGCCTCCTTGGCCTCCCATTTTCATCTGTTTCTTTGTGTTGTGACATAAGGATGTCACCTTCTTCAACACCTTCTTCCACTTCCTGTGAAGTCATCTCACCCCATTCTTATCACACCTTCTCCTCCATCCCTCATCACTTCTATCACCGTACTATATTTACACTAAAATATCACCCAGACCTTTGCCAAGTAGCGCAGCCAACAGCCGTTCTTTTCAACCAATCCTCCTTCTTTATATGTCTTTTATTTCCTCCCTTAGCTATTCTCTCTATAAAAAATGGCCTATATTACATATTTCTCCCCCCTCAAATTTCTACTTTACTCTCTAGTGGACAAGAGCTATAAAATAATAAAGATAAGATTTTATTTTTAAAAAGCTTAACGCTCTCTTCTAGTTTTGAACTCAGGTCAACTCTTTTTTTAATTTCTTGAATGTTTTCCCTATAAATAAAATTTACTAAAAATATAGTTATTGTGAATGTGGAAAACTTCAAATATTTTAAAAGTACCGGGGAAATTTAAATTAGTTATTTTTTGGGGTTTATGAAGGACAATTCTACTTTGCTTGCTTATAACTTCAATGAGTATGTAATAGATTAGTTTATCTCTTAAGAAAAAAATTGTCTGTATAGACATTATGCATTCTGGCATGTCTTGCATAACAATATTCTATATGATTTCTCAATAGTTAGACTTTATAGATTAATGCTCATTTGCAAAACTTTTAATGTAAAAAATGGCATTTTCTATTCGAAAGGCATTTTGCTTGTTGACAACCTTTTTTCTCAGTTTTTTTTTTTTGAATCATACGTGTCTTTTCACTTTGTGTTTATGGAGACCCAATATTCTCTTTGATGAGACGAGAGAAGCATGTGTTGGTATGACTAAATGTACCATTTACAATTAAAGAATAAATCAGATTTTATATGCATTCCCTTTTTTTTTTCTGCGAAAAAATATTTAAATGTTTTCTTTGGGGGGAACCCAGATATAATAAAAAATAGATTTATGGTTTTACTTTCAAAATCCCTAATAAACTTATGAATATGGTCATTTTGCAGTCAGTTCTTGCAGTATTATTTGAGTATTGTCTGTGCTTGCAAATATCTAAAATGTGCTTATAAATACCTAAAATCCAATTTTCCTTGCATGGGCTAATCTCAGTTCAAGCAAGAAAAACCTTAGTGCTCCAGCGAATGAATTACATACAACACGCATTTCGAATGCAACAGCATGTCACTTCCAGCACCTCAGGGAATGTAGACTGTAATCCTGCCTTATCGCCTAACATCAGGGACTGACCTCGTAGATGTTCTTCTGGTCCCACGGGAGAAAATCCCTTCCAGCTCAGCTTTGAAAGGTCTATGCAAAGTGCTTGTTGTGGCAACACAATGCTCATGATTTTACAGCGAAATGCAGATAGCGTCAAGACTTTCATTTTTGTACAGAATGTAAACCTCCTTGTTTAGCCAAAGATTATTAATAAATGAAGTGAATAAGAAATTATGGTTGGGACTGGGAATATTAATGTTTGATCTAAATAAACGATCAATTTTACCTCAGTTAACTTCTATTTGAACTTCAATGTTTGGGGATTTAAGTTTCTAATCATGTTAATTTCCTCTGTGCCTGTGTCTCTCTTGTTGTCCCTCTGATTGCAGTTGGAAAGCGACTCAGAAAGTTGATTTGCCATCATCATCCGTGTTTGACTGTGTCAACCCAATTCTCTAATTACATTATGTTTAACAGAGGACTCACAGGGCACATTCTATTCAAAGCTAAATTGCAAATATGCCACCCTAGTGCATAAATTACTTGATTTGATGAAAAAGTCCAGACAATTAAAAACAAATTGAAAACATGTGTAAAAAAATATTCAAAAATATAGCAACATATTACTGCAATGGAACATAGTCTGAAATGTTTTATCCTGACACTAATAAAATAATTTTATTATTTCACCATTCTCCAAAAAACCTGTAGATCTAAGTTTTTTGAATTGTAAATAAGCCTCTGTGTTGATTGATACCCCATTTAATTTTCCATTTGGTATCATGGTACAATAGAGCTCCACTGTGGGGAGCTGTGTCTCTGTGCCTAGTTTCTATCTCTCCACCTCCTATTCTTCCTTTCTTCCTCTCTATGCATCTCTTTCTTTTTCAGGCACATAACATCAAATGCAGAAGCTGTGGGCCGTTGTTGTCCATGTTAAAAGCTCAGCTGGGAAGTCAGAATCTCTTGAACTGATGCTCTGTAGCCTCAGTGTCTCCCAGCTTGGACCAACCATCTGCGTTTAGGTTGGGCAGATGGTGCCTGTACGTATGCTTATAATGTGGATGGGCATAGGTGTAGTTGGTGGACAGGCCACTACTTTAACAAACTGCATCCGTGTTTCATTTAGTTTGGTTCAACAAATGTGTGGTAGTTTGTTTCATCCAGCAGTGGACCAAAGCAACAATGAAATGGAGTCTAAAACACATAGGTGTGGTTGGAATATTTATCTCAACTCAGTGGGGAGTGCTTCCATTGAGAGGAAAACTGTGCTTTGACTCCAAATTAGTCACAGCATGCAGCATTTACAGTTTTGCCCAACCTGCAAAGATAAATGACAAACAAGTGCAAGACAAGCAAAAAAAAAAAAAAAAAAATCATTTCAGACACACCTCTCTCCAGGAAGAAGAATGAGTCTTTGATTTTGTGCCCTTGACATTTCACATGTGACGTGTCCTCTAACCAAGTTGGACTCAGTTCTTTAACAAAAGAACAAAAAACAATCCCTAACAAAAGTTGGATTGTGATCTGGACTGTGATTCTACCATTGTAACAGACAAATATGCTTTGAACTAACCCACTACATTTTAACTCTAGATGTATGTTTAGGTAGGAGTGAGTAGCAACTTTGTCCTGCTGAAAGGAGAATCTCCGTCGCTGAATCAACTGTTTTACCTCTCACAAGATTAGCCTAAGTTTAGTTCCCTTAACTTTCCTAATAATCATGGACCATGTCTCCACAGCATGCTGATATCACCACTAGGTACCACTATGAGGAGGCTACAGAGCAAACTAACACTTCACAGTGTTAGTTTTCCTTCATGAAAAGTGTACTGCATACTAAATGGTGAAAGCAGGAATCACTGCAAACAGAAATTGTCATATAGCTTTCATGCAACAGGCATTTCAGTGTTAGGTCAGCAAACTTGCAAATATTTGATAGGAAAAAATTGGTTAATCTAACTGACCACCCTTTCAAAATCTCTATACACCATGGTGAGGTTAAAAATATTGATATTAAATCACTAAAGTGTCAAGATGTAAGATTTTTGTCAAATACTTTCACATCATGTAATTTAGAACAAAGCTACACCTTTTAAACTTCTGATACAAAATTAAAACACCTATCTTTTCTATAATTAAATCCTAATACATATGTATTGAGCTGTAAACACAGCAACTGTGTTTGCAGTGACTGTTTCTTGAATATGGCTGCAAGAAACCATATTTAAAAGCTATTTTTTGAATAGCAGTGTGTCATCTCAGTTAGCAGACATTTATTCTGATGTTCTATAATCATGACACTGTTACGAATAATAACACAAACGTTTATGTAGGACTTGGGTGTCTTTTTAAAACACCCAAGATCACTATATTGTCAAAACAAGAAGACAAAGAAGAAGCTTGTGACAGTCAAATGTTCCACTAACTACTTATTAACAAATGTAACAATCCAATACAATATTCCTTTCCTACACAGCCTTCATTATGCCTCCCTGACAGCTAATGATCTTCACTTTTTACATCCAAAGAAGTGCAACACCTTTCATGCAGGCAACGTCTTAGAGACCAATACAACAAAGGACAAAAGAACTGACTTTGATGTGCACTTCCATTTTTTCCCCCCAAAGACCGAAAGAGAACAAAGAGAGTAAGTGGGCCAATGACAATTAAACTGGCAAATTTCAAGAATTGTCAAAGCTTAAGAAGTGTGCATGGGGAGGAACATGGAAGCAAAAACTGGAAGCAGAGCTCTTGCTTTTGAAACTCTTTTGCATCTTTTTGCATCTCTTGAGCCAGAAAATGCAGATCAAGACAATTTAATTATCATGTAATTGCGTATTCAGAAACAATTATGCAATTGTTTTGTCCTTAATGATGCAAATTACAACTAATTACTACACATTAATGGATACCAAGAATGTCTATGAGCTGTGAAATAGTGCAATTAGGCAACTGCTTATCTAACAGTGCCATGTGTAAGTATTGATTGTAGGTGTCTATTTATAGTTAATTTAAGCATGACCATTTGTCATTTTCATCATCTGTATATGTTTGATGGATGCTTCACTGAAATAAGACTCTGCATTAGAAAAACTAATTGCATTAGTTCTCACATGAATAATAGAGGAGCATAAATAGTAGGTAGCCCTTCTCAAAGCTTTGGAAAGAGACTAAAGAAAGGTTTAACATTTTTATCCTAAAAGTAAAAGTTCACAACAAAAAACATGAATTTATGTAACAAACTCTGTTGTTTCTGAAATTAGTTATCAAAAATGCTTTTTTCTCTAATTATAAGCAAATATTTTGGTTGCTTTAATTAATTTTATAAGGTTTTCTTTGACATTTTACTATAATTCAAGTTGGTTGTTTTATCTGTCAAGTAGCTTCTTCCTCGCACCAGTGAATCATGTTGCAATTTTCTGCTGGCACTTTCATCATTAAAACTTTTGTACCACCCTATGATCCAACAACTATCCTGTGATGAGAATTTCTTTTATATAAGGATAGAAAATTAGTTCTGCAACATCTGAATAAGGAGAGGAGACATTGCAGAACTATTATTCTGAAAGCTAAAGCCAATCAAAGACCTAAAGTTTGAGTGCAAAAGAAAAAAAAACAGAAGTCCTTGTGACTGGAGAGAAATTAGCTGAGGACAGTTACAGCTATATTAATTAATTATGAAACCAGAATAAGCCATTTTTAATACATACAAATTCAGCTGTTTGTGCCTTGAAAGCTGTGGCGTACATTGTCAGGAGGATAGAAGTTGGTTAAAGGCACTTCCTTTTCTTTTTTCATAGGCGTTTGTTTTCCCAGGAGTCGACATTGACAAAATAACAGCCAAAATAGAAAAAAGTCAGAAAAAATACAACCACTTGTGAATTGACGTTTCAATGTCATGAAAAAGTAATAACAAAACGTTTCAGTCCCATTTTCAGCAAAATATAGCTTAGGAACAAACACCTCTAAAATTCTCAATGTTTTCCTTCACAGCATTTACACCAGATACATTCTTTCTTCTCCACAGAGTATCACTTCCTTTAAATAAGTTAGAGGAGGTAAAGAGCTGCAGCTTTTTTCTGTGGTTTACTTCTCAGAAACAACTTGTCAAACGTTTCTCCTAATCCACTTCTGGGATATCAGAAGTGTAATATATCACACAACTAAAACATTATTACGAAATGATAGATTACCATTAATTTGTTTCAAAACGAAAATGTTTTTCCTATTGGGTTCTTCTCCAGAAGTCATTTCGCAAGAAGCAGGCTATCACTTGGTGACATGGGGACATATAAGCATGCATGCACTCACACCTTGGACAGTTAAGCCAGCCACTAAAATAATTTAGTCTCAATACCTAAATTAATCAAATAATTTAAAATAATTTTCAACTTTTCTAGTTTTGGAAAAGGTCTTGGGGGGGAAAACAAACAAAAATAAAACACCTGTCCTTTTAAGCGCATACAAAAATAAAATGAGCTGACAAAACGTGTTAGAATGAGTAATTCTTGACACACCAAAAAAACACAGTTTTAATTGTTGTGGGTGTGCAAAATGGGACTTTTATTTAGAATCCCCCCTTTAATCCGATTCTGTGACACAGTTAAAGCCAAGTCACTCCATAGCTTCACTGATACAATTATTTTGGTTCATGCTGGTATTCTGTCCATGCTTGGGTGACTTTGATGCACTAATCATAATAATAAACAGTGTGACAGTGTTTTCTGGATGCTTTATTCTTCTTGCGGCTGCTTGCCATGAAACACATACAAATATCAAATCTTGTGGCTTTCTCTTTAATGTTCAAGTGGCTTTTGCATTGTAACTTTTTCCTTTTTCACACAATAATCATTTTGCAACAGTGAAACACACAACAGTAAAACCTTTTCAGTTTGATAGTCTCAATACCTAAATGATAGGATATGTTTTAATCATTGGGTTTGACAACAGACATAATTTGTTTAAAACACTAAGAGCTTTATATACATTTAATAACTCTCTTATCGATAATGAAGGAAATTTAGCATTATTACTCCTCTGAATTTATTGCTGTTTTCCATTAGTGTAATGAAGCACAATCCTTTACTAAACTATATATTCAGTCCTTTCACTAGAATTAAATATTTGTGTTTCTGTTCTTTATCAGTCTCCGTCTTTGCATTGACAAAAATACTCCAAATTATGTAAGGGCTATTATTTTTAAATCAAATTGAAGAATACATTCTGACAACAAATTACCTTAATATCAATATTTGTGGCTGATTTGTATGTGCCTCCAAATGAAGCGTTTTCATTTGTTTTAACATGTTCATAAATCTGAAGCCTTTTCTGCCTATCAAACCAATAAATGAGTCTCACTGTCACAAAAACTTTTTAATAGAATAATTGCCCTGCTCAAACAGATGTTAATATCCAGAAAACAAAAAAGAGGCTTTTCTCACATACATGCTTAGGTAAACTAAAGTGTAATGACTTGTTTTTATGACTTTGACAAATACTTTTTGTTTCCTTCTTTACAGTAATTGACGCATGCTCAGGAATTGTCTCCCTTCTTTCAGTTTTTTGGTGTTTTTCATTTTTTTTTACTTACCTACCCCAGAAAAACCTCTGTGATGGCAGCATCTGTCTCAGAGGATGAAAACGTGATGATGAGAGGTATTTTCTAGGTCTCTCTGGGAGTTTCACTCAGGAAAAATTACATGTCATTGCTCCCCGGTTTCATCACATCTAGTTGTTTTGTCATTTTTGATTTGTTTATTTGCCTAGCTGTTATAGTCTTGCATAAACCAAAATATATTTGTATTGGGGCTACGCTATTTCTACCCGGAATGATTCAACAAGGCAGTTTTTTCATTCTTTTTTTTTTTTTTTTTTTTTGCTAGAAGGGATAATAGTAAGCGTCCATATACACATACATGTACTTAATGGTGTGTTTGAAAAACATATTTGATATTTGAATAGTTGAAACAATTTATGACGGAAAAGATTAAATGAAAATCAAAAGCTGAAATTGTTTTGTAAAGGGATTTACATTATATCCCTCTAAATCTAGTTATTACCAGCACTCTATGAGATATCAGATTTTACCCGCTGTGATTATGGGAAATGCTGAAAATGTGTCTTTCCCAGTTTGAAAAAATAGCACATTGCTGTTGACCATAAGCCGTTGGCTAGCTAGATAATAAAGGAAAAAAATCTGTTTAAGTTCTACATCAAACTTTGCCCTCTATGAATTGCAGATATAGCTCAGTCTCGCTCATGTTGTGTGCCTGTTTGTCCTTATTATCTCCCCAGAATGCCATCCTGCAGGTTGCCCCTTATTTGCACTACATTTTGCTGACCCTTTTCTAAAAAAGCGGCATGTGCTAGATGAAGAATGAAACACATGGCGCCTAACGGCATGCATCAGTGACATGGCAGCAGGAGAGAGAGGAGCCGTTTTCCTCTCTGCCAAGCTTTGCTATCAAGCTGGAGTCCCAGCCTGAACAACAGACCAGTATAAGTTCTTAGATAGGGATTAGTGTGAGAGCAAACCACAACAGGAGAGCCCACAAATAAACAAACACATTCTGTTGGATCTGTTTTGGCCTGTATTTGGCACAAAGGCTAATAACTCATGCAAACACCCATGCATGCATGATTACATCCACACACATGTAACTTACACACACACAAAAAAACCAGAGCTGCATTCATTTATTTCCACATTTGTGTTGGACGCACCGAGGCAGAAAGTCATGTTTATGAATGTCCAGGGCTTCTGCACTGCATTTGTTTGGTTTGTGAAATTTGTAAATTTAGATTCTCGACTTGATTTGCTATTTTTATAATAACGCAGAACAGGCACCCCTTATAATCGTTGCGGAAAACAGTCCACGCTTGATTGACGGAGCTTGTTAGAGTGCTCTTATTTTTCCAATCAGAAAGTAATTATAAAGAGAGCCTCTCGGGTTCTCCCCATGTAATCTGGTCACAGTGGCTAGAGATCACCCCCTGATAGGAGAGTGATTGCTGAACTCCCTCTGATACATTGCCTGTGAGCTGCCTAACTTATGCCCTGCTGTCTTCATTAATGAATGTATCCTACAGTCATTTCTGTATTATAACAACATTCATTTTCTGTGCAGCAAACCAACTAATAAGCTACAGGGAGCAACAAAAAAGTGTAACTACCTTATAGGAAATGATAAAGCCTGAGCTAACTTCATCATACTTACACAATACTTCACAAGAAGGTCATGTTAGGGTGAAAAGCAATTATTGTGACCGCATTTGTCAGCTATAGGAAAATAGTCTAGTTGGGAGCAGTTTGATTTGTGTTTTCAATGGAATGAAATAATTGGCATGTCATTTGCAGTGACCCAATACTGCACCTGTGTTCCGAGATATATTGTTATTCCTATTGAAAGTTCTGTATTTTGTTACGTTAACCTTGCACACTGTATGAATCTGTTAATCTCTGGTATTTTAAGCTTTTGGTTGAGCAAGATCTCTTTTTTATGACTGAAATAAACCATACAAGTATTCAATTGGAGTGAATTTATGCCTGTTTTAAACATGTTTTCTATTGAAAAGTGGAATCTAGTTTGTTTGGGGAATCACTGAATTCTTTGCGTTTTTATGTGATTTTGTTGGGTGTTCAAGCCGCGGCCTTCACCATGCACATCAAAATGAGAAACTTCCAGGATAGACGGTTAAGTCCTCTAAGTCTAAAGCCATGGTTATAAAGCAGAAAAAGGAGAACTACCTCCTCTGAGTTGTGGGTCAATCGTTGCCTCAGGAGGAGGGATTCGTGTCTCTTGACTGGTAATAGGGTGGGGTGTGAAGTGGAGAGACTGATTCCACACTTGCAATAATGTGGGCGTGCTTAAAGAAAAGGTCACCTTAAAGGGAGGTTGAGCAGATCCATCATCCAGAGGGAGTTGAGGTGGTTAGGAGAACTGAGGAGGTTGAGTCCCCTTGGAGTTTGTCTAGGGACATCGTTTTGCAACCCCGGAGACCCAGAACATGCTAGAGATATTAGAATGGGAAAAAAAAACAACCCAGCAAAGATAGTTTCCAAAGCATCCTTGTGATAAATAGTTTCATTAAGAGCAAGTTGGTTTGCCAAAAATATTCTCCCTATCTCAACTAACTCCTGGATCCTGAAAAAAAAAGTCAAGGTAACCTTTGTTCCTCACTACATTTTAGTCGTTCAGCCATTAAAAAACACATTTACAAGGTGATGGTAGCAAACTACTGGATAGAAGCCAAAGCTGCCCTGGGGCACCTCTTGCTAGTGGTGGAAAGACCCTTTGACCACCACTAGCAAGTGAAGCATCTTGTCCAAGAAGACAACAACAGATGATGGCAACAACTCCTGCCAGCATTGCCACCGTCATCCATTGAAAAGAAAAAATACTTGCAAAAAGTTCAGGACTGTTTGTTTGTCTCTGTTTGTCTGAGTTTTGCTCCTTGACATGATCCAGTTTTGAATAAACAGAAAACAATAAACAGAAAAATCATACACATATATTTCTGAAAATTTAAATGTTCCATAATTGTTATATTCCTTCACAATCTACTGACAGGAAGCTGTGGGTTCTCTTTTAACATGAATGGATTAAGAGAACCTGCTTTTTAAAAGAGCTGTCAAGAGGCGGTACAGTCCCGTCTTTTGTGGTGGTCGGTGCAAAGTTTCTGAGAAGCATGAAGTCGGATGAACTTTTAATTAGCTGTATGGAAGTCCAGTTCCCGACTCAGGATGTGTCCAAATGAATGAGTACTGCTTTTTGTTCTAAAACTGCTTAGTATGCTTAGCCAGGCTCGCTTTGAAAGCCTTTCAAAAAGCTATTTTGTCACCTCAATCTCGTCACTGATAGAGTACCGATGATGCGTTGAGAGTGTAAGACCCCTTAAGCTTTGACAATTGAACCTATCACTCTCCGTAAAATACATAGGGGTCTACCCATAATGCGGCCCTTTGTCACACACCACTTACTTAGCCATAGTACTATTATCAAAGCAATAGCCTTCGCTTTAAGAAATTAACGACAACAAAAAAACACATTGGTTCTTGTCTTTTAAATTGGATAGACTTCCGTTCTGCACACTATCACAACTACAGCTAATGTTTTGCTCCTCACCCAGAATGCATTTGAGGCAGACAAATGAGGCCATCGTTATCCACCCAGCATGCTGAGTTCAGAGGGAAGAACAGAAAAGCCATGTGATTTGAATGCATACGTCATGGGAGAGACCCCAATGATAAACACAGAAATTCCCACAGATACATCAAAGCTGCTGCATAATAAGCCCCTGCATCTTGGGGCCATACTGGTACAGACTCTTTGCCTCTAATGTGATATTTGCCATTTTGAAAAGCATTCAAATCATATGTCATCCACAAAACTCCCTGCATCCGTCAGGCTGCAGCTGACTCCCAGGGGGCAATGTTTGCAAAGCAGCAGGTCTGGTCAACAGCCAGGAATAACACAGGTATACCACATGCCCACACACATAATATCACAGGGCTAATGCTGCACCCCGAGCAATACCATGATACCATGGCAATGAATGGAAATTAAAGAGGTTCACAGGTTGTTGTAGCAATTACCAGAGACTAACAGTGGGTGTGTTTTCACAGTGGCTCCTGAGCGGCAAAACGGATTCTAAATGTGCTGGCCTTTCTCCACAGTCCCCGACCTATGCTAAATTATGTCCTGGGGAAGCGTTTTAACAATGTTTTTTTGCACAGAGTTTACGCGATGCTGCATGAGAGGCAGCGACATGAATAAGTGGCACACCACCTGGGTTCTGGGTCATTCTGGTTAATAGTGTGTGATATAGTCACTGTATGACTACAATAGCTGGTGGTGGTGGGTGAAGAGGCAGGTTACTGATTACATCTGTAAACATGCCTACCTCTTTCATTATTCCAGAGAAAATTCTTCCAAAACCTTCCAAAGGTTTAAAATGAGTAATGTTTAAAATGATTTATCTGTGTTGCATCTAAAATGTGTTGAGATAATTTTTAATTTGTAATTTATGTTGAATAATTTGCAATTACTTCATTTAGCTAATGATATGCATTTTTAAATTGTATATTACAGTAACACAACTGTGTTAGGTACAATAAAACTTTTGATTTTTCAGACAACTTTCAGTTTTAGCTGCTTATTATAGAACCTAAACTTCTATGTTTGTGTTTAGTCATTAATTTGCTCTTAATTTCACAGTTATTTTTGTAGTTTCAAGTGATACAGAAATTTGCTAAGTATCCAGTCACATGCAACTTAAATTGCTGCTGTTAAACACATTTTTTACAAATGGGATTTATTGTTTTGCAGATTTAGAACTGGCAGCTGTTCTGAGAATGAAAAAATTACATAATTTAAAAACCTCTAGTTCAACCATCTTATCTGTTGAGAAAGATTACTATCTGTTCAATTACAGCAGAATCTAAAGAAACTTATTGTTATTTATAAAGATTTATTGAAAGCAAGAAACGTTATGTTGTACAATATCAATTAACAGACTTGTTAACTATGCTTTAGGTGAAATTGTCTCCGTTATCCCTCATCTGAACAATTAACATTTTACGCCAATGTCAATGTGATAAAACTTCACAATTATAATTAGATTATTCTTCACTTTGGGACAAAGTCAATTAAGACAAGCAGCAACAGTTGTTAAATGATGTGCTACTGGAAGTAGTTTTATACGTATTCTGTAAAGTCATATTCTGTTGTTACATTCTTTATTCTATAATATAAAGCTTGAGAAATTGTTTTCTTTATGTTCTTTACTATATTTTCTTCACTGCTCAAGTAACACAAATCCTTTCAATTTTTCACAAACTTGCTTGGCATTACAATTTCTCTGGTGCTAGAAAGGACTAGAATGGACGGTACAGTAACTCAGTCTATATATTCTCAAAATGATAACCATCAACTATCTTCCCATGATGCATAAACTCCCTACTGTTCCTTCAGCTATGTTTTGGTTTATAGCATTACATTATAGCGACTGCCAACAGCCAAGAATAATACAATCAATTTGTCTTGCTCGCCAGGGAGGGCAAAGGAACGACTCTGTCTCTTTTTTTCCCTCTTGTTTTCTGTTATTTCCTCTGCCTTTTCCGACTTGAAGCGGGATGAGCTCTGACTTGCACAGTCGCTGAAACATGAAACCCTAGCTCTCTAATCAATTTTCAACGTCAACACTTGGATGCGAATCCTCATCGCATCTCAGCGGGATTCGACGGTTTCAGGCTGGAATGTTTGGCAACTCATCATTTTGATTTCCACATCTAAAAACTAAAAATAATGAGAAAATAATTACTTTCTTCTGATATATACTCATTGAGTCGGACTTGCCTGCCTATTTAATAGTATCAAGCAGAAATTTCTCAGCTATATATTCATTAATATGTTCACAACGCTGGTGGACAAAAGGAACAAAAGTCTTTAATATGTTTTATCAGGTTGACAAGCTCCTGCTTTCAAGTGTTTCCCTTCAGAAAACAGAGCAGTGCTCCTGACAGCGTATTTATAACATGAAAGTAAATTTGTTATAACTGCACTAATTACTTGTTTAAATATTAATGCATGTACAGTCCTTCATGTTTTTTTGTTTTTTTTTGCTTCTGCAAGAATTGATTTCCCCTTGTGAATGTAACCATTTCCATTGCTGATGTTGTTTGAAGCAGTTTTAAAGCCAGTTTTTTCATCACTGGGTCCACATTTGTATTGGAATAGGGGACAGTTCTGCGATCACAATCACATATATGCAGAAATAGCACTATATCATGAATAAAACTCTCTGTAGCCATGCACTAGGAAAGATTGGAGCATTATTTTGCTACAAGCTTAATGGAGATGCTGAATTCATTTTGTGGCAGAATTTGGCATCTATCCAGACTGCAAAAAATACCAATGTTCATGTGGTTGGGGTTGTGGAGGAGAGCTGCAGAGGACAGGTGATTCAGTGGATCAGGGAACAATAGCAGGTGTGGGTGACTGGCACAAGCTGTGGTGTGCTTCTGATCAGTCTCCCTGTCTTTAATTACAGTTTCATGTTAAGGCCCAGGAGAGCAGAGCAGATGAGCATCTGAGGTGTGGGCGGCAGGCACACACCATAGCCTTCAATGCACTCGTGTCTCCGGAAAGAACAAAAATGATAAATATTGACTCTGCCAGAAGCTGCCTGGGGTTATTTGTGGGAAGGACCCCTGTAGCACATGTTACAGTCTGGTCTAATGGTCATTGTGTCACTGTGCTTGATTGGTCAGGAAGCTCCATAGAGAATTTTTGTTGTATTTTATTTTTATTGTATTGTCAGAGACAACAGATCCAAGAATGTCGACTAGCCGAGGAGTGTGACTAAAACAATCTGGCCACTTTGATTGATCTTGTATGTTATTTTATTTTTTATCAATTATGTTCAAAGTTTATAATAAACTGATATTTTCACCATCTGTAATCTACAATCATCAAAAATAAATATATGGATCATATATACATTGTATGCATTTCTTTTTGAGATTTATTTTTTGAAAATTAGCATTGAATTACATTTTATGTTACTGAGATGGACTTATAAACTGGCCACTGGCTTAAAAGAATTATTTGATTATGTCGTAACATTGACCTGGCTGTTCCCTACAGCTTTTATATTTTATCAGACATATTAGACCATTTTTGAAATATCCCTATGCATTTTTAGAACACCATAACCCCAAAGCAAGCTATCTGGCATTTGACATAGTTGTAAGATGGCTTGAGGCATTAAATTGAACATGTATCGGTTTTGCTTGTGTCAGTTACATGTAGTTCTAACATAACATATTTAAGTTATTTAATACTACCTACTGGAAATGCCAATTGAGATGCAACTAAGTTTTATTAAAAATAAGTCTGTTATATTATTTTTTATTATGTGCCAATCTACTGCTCAATGGAATATTGATGAATATATAATAATGCATTTTCTGACTTTAAAGAAGATAAAACCCCTTACAGACAATTCTTAGAATGTCATAAAATCCTCGACTGAGTTACAGTGCTCATGTTAAGACAGTGTTGAGGCCACAGGCATTTTAATCATACTTCTTTTCTGAACGTAACTTTTCTTAATTACTTGGGTTTCCACCTTGAGGGCTAAACTGCCAGTCAGTGAGTAGATGCTGAACTTCAGGATCAATCCAGAGCCCCTGATCAAGACACACACTGGCTGCAAGGAGAAAATAATTTGTTGGCCAGGATGAGAAATAATGTAGTTTAGCTTATTTTATCAGCTTAATTTTAGTTGGAAAAAAATAATAATAAATGGTAAAATTCCTTCTTCTCACTTGTTTGCTAAAACAAGGACTGTTTGTTTTAAACAATCAGCAATCTTTGCAGGGGGTTTGAAGTAAAAAGATAAGATTCCATGAAATAATTTCTTGTATTTCAATTTCCCTTTTTGGGAGGCAATACTTTCATTACCCACATTAAACAAATTGTCTCTCTTTGTTTCCGAGTCATTTATAATGAGGTTTCATCTCCCAGTTTTGGATTGAAGGATTTCAAGAACATAAAACAAAAAATAGACTTATATTTCTCTGTCTCTCCCTCACTCTCACACAAATGAGTATTTTATGTAGCCATTGAGTGATGCATTCTTATTAAGACATGTACCCTTTATATAGCAACAGAATGTTGTACTGAGGAGATCCCTATTTGTAAAACCACAAGTTAGATCAAAGCAGTAGAATGCAGGGGGACTTTATATTTTATGTTTTAAATTTACAAAAATTTTATCCATCCATAACAAAGCTCTCCCAAAAGAGATGCTCTTATTTATTATAGACGATCAAAAGGTTTTCCGAAGCAAGCAAATATTTTCAGCACTTTCAGCAAGTTTTTAGCATACCCCAAATCTCTTCCCATTGGGACATGCATGGGAAATCACTAAAATGGGTTCCTAGGAAGTTTCCTGATCAGATGCTAAAGCCACTTTAATTGACACATTTCAGCAGCGGAGAAGCAGCTGCTGCTCCAACAGGCTGTGGAGCTTCTTACCTTATCCTGGAGGCTGAGTCCAACCACTTTATATGGAGACGGCTCGTATAAAATGCTCAACCCTTTCACAATCAGAATAATAGGAATCAACTTTATTGCCCAAGATGGTGAGCACAAACAAGGGATGCGACTAGAGTTTCACATGTCAATGTATATGACAAAACTTAGGCACCAGAAGTGATCCAGAGACAGTGTTCTTGAGATGGTGAGCAAGGCGACTGCTGGGGGTGCTCACTAAGAAATCCTCATTAATCTCCACTGTCTTTAGGCTCCAAGTGATCCACTTCCTGTCTGCATGCAGACTCCTCTCTGTTCTAGATCAGACTAAAGACAGTAGTGTCATCAACTAACTTAATTTTTGCAGATGCGTCTGGCTGCAGTCGTTTGTGCACATGGCGAGTACAGACACTGGGGCTGAAAGGGTTACTGTAGTTCTGGCAACTTTCCGGGGTTCTAGCAGTACTAGCAATGTGTTTTAAATGCTTCAAACCAGTTGTTCAAAGAATTTAATAATTTAATGACTACATGCATTAAATCTATGGTCATCTCCTTGAATGTTTCATTTTACACTAAAGCAGTTCCCAACCGACACTCCATCTTACCATCTGCATCATAAACAAGACATTGTCAACCATGGCCTCTGGTTCAGGACAGTTGACCCTCTTCTCAGCCACTTCAGATTCAGCTGCGACTCATTCGAGTTAACTTTGAATAGATGTGGCCAATTGAAGATGCCAATTGAACTTCATCATGTGCAGAAAGAGTGTCAAAACAAACACTCTCCTCTCCAAAACTACGCCTTGATCTCCTTTACACACACAAAGCAAAGAGCTTCAGCAACAAGGGGCAGTCCTGGCATGGTTCAACTTGCAATAAAAACAAGCTTGAATTTGTTCAGACAGAGCTCTTTCTTTGGTAACAGAATGCATCTAAAGCCATTACAAGTATCTGTGGAGCTCCATACTCACTCAACACTCTACAAAATACTTTGAGGGATATCACCATAAGCCTTCTGCAGATTCACAAAACATTTGGTTCAGACTACCTAACTCTCATGTCCCCAGTCAGCAACACTGAAAGGTTACATTTTCATAAGGTTATAGTTTATTTTAGCTGACTGATATTGAAATAAGTAAAGAAGCTGCCTACAATAGTGACATAAAGCATATTTGCTGGTCACATTCACTCTAGATTAAAAAAATAAATAAAAAAGCAAAATTCTCAACAATTTTGAGAATATATTTAGATGTTATGAAGACAACATCTTCATAACACTCACATAAGTTGTTTTAGATTTTATTGGTTTCATAAATGTTATCACCAATATTTGTGATTTCTTGTGACAAACATATGAGTGAGCTTTTTACAATTTCAACTAAGGATTTTCATTAAATGTTCAAGAAATTATAATTTTATAACCTGTAACTACTTTTTGCCATAAAAGAAACACTGAAATGCTTCAGTAGATCCCTATTACATTAGATCTCTTGTAAATGATCTGTTGTTTTCAGAAAACAGATATAAGAGGTGGTCATTACACCCTTCAATGCATTGTCAAGCAAATTGAAATTGAGTGCAGATTAACTGAAACAGGAAAAATGTGAAAAAATACTTAATCTTACCAAGATTTTTTATATGTCTAATTTGAAATGTAACATCCAACTGTTTTGTTATTCTTGTCAAATAAACATAGCAGCTTTTTTTTCTTCTCCAAAATGAAATATTTCAGCCAAATGAGTGAAATATTCAGCTTGACCTCTATGTTTCTATTACAAAGAATCATAAAAAAGGTAGGATTCAAGAAGAACATTTTGTGTTTATCAAATTTGGCCTATTCATGTTCTGAATATTTTGGCCTTCTTTCCTTTGTGGATACAAACTAGTCCAAGCAGCATACAGACAAAGTGAGTACAAGGTTGAAAAAAGAAAAGATTTGGTACAAATTAAAACGATAACCATCCAGAAATACAATGAAAGGTCAACAGTTCAAAAAAGTTATATTTCCTGAGGGAAAATCCAGACATCCAACACATCCTTGTTGCTTCAGACATTGATGGCTTCTCCAGGATTCATCTATTCAAGCCTTTAGTGTCCTTAAGTCTGTCTCTTTTGTTTTATCATTCTGCACTAGTAAGCAACCAACTTCACACATAAACCCACACATAGTAACACCATGACAAAGAATGACAAAACCTCAGTAACAGGAGACTTTATGAAAAACATAGCTTCAAAGTTAGAGAAAAGTAAAGTCTGGCAAATCCTCTGCTTAGGGATTCCAACACTTTCAGCTAGATTGCTTTGGGATACATTGAAATGAAATTGTGTCTGTCTTTCCTGTCAACAAACACATTTTTGGTGTTTCAATGATACTGGATGTCTATTAGCCAGCATTGTGCAAATTCACCCCTAACAAGAACTCCCTCTAAATTATGTCTGTACGACTTAGAAGTGAAGTGATGTTAAAGCATTTTTCAGAGTTTACTACTTCAATCTCTGAAGCAAACTATTAGTGAAATATTCACCGACATGAAAATCTTGCTTTTAATTGTGACACTTTTAATGTGCCATGATTTTATATGTTCATAACTGAAGTTTATTTACCGTAAATTATAAAATTGATTTACAGGTAAATGAACAATAAATGTGCCTGGAATTGTCAGACAAACCTTTTATTTTTCCTGGGCATAGAAACAATTTCTTCTCATGATCTGAACATTTCAGCCAATCAATGGTCTTATCAAGCATTTAAGATGGTGCATCAATACAGATAGTAGTAGAATGAGCAGTGGCAGTGACTCCATTAGCATACCATTCCACTACAATATGTTGAGTGGTCATGGGATGATGCATAGTCAGACAAACCGTTGTTGGAAGCTATAACTGGATTTAATTGAGACATATTTTTTTAACTTAGCTGAATTTATCTATGATTATATAAAAATATGTTATTTTCTGACTTTTACACAGATGCTAATAAGTCGAGAATTTCCATTACAATGAATATTTGATAGATGTAATTTCAGGTATTAAGAGTGGAAATTTGTGAAATTTGTCATAATTGTGCCTAATTCTGACATCTAGAGTCAGAATTCAGTACTTAGAATAGGTGAAAGATGAATTTGCCAGAATTAGAGAGGCACAGACACCATGTTCACTGCTTTAAGGCCAGAAGCCAATTGAGGCAAATTTCCTGCAGTAGTGCTCAGGGGTTTCAGAAGCAATTAACACTAATAATATGTGCCCAGTTGCTTACATTACATATTAACTTCAAATCAATGTAAAAATCAATATTAAGTATATACTTTTGCATTCTTTACAGCATCTTACAAAGACTAGTATTAATCTCACTCTTCTGCCGCAACGCATCCTTTCTTGAGAAAGTCACTTTTCAGAAATGCAAGACTAAAAATCAAGAGTTTTTAAATTTGAACATTTTGTATTCTTCACACAGGGCAAGACATATTCTGCAGGAAAGTGTGGTTATCACTCATTCTATTATATTTCCTACATTATAAGATAGATGAGATACGCATGTTCGGTGACAGGATTTCATTTGATTATATTTGATTCATTCCGTTTCTGTGCTCCTTTTCCCTACATCACATCTTTCCAGGAGGCTCTGACAGATCTTGTCTTGATAAATCACTGCTGTTAGATATTTCGCTCAGACAGGTGCCTGTATCTTATCAGCAGCCATTTGATGTGCACTTTATCGAAAATTGCCATGAACTGATGCTGAATGGATGATGTGTGTTAAAATACTCAAAGCTCCACAGTGGTTACACACAAGCCTGATGTATTCCCTGAGAAAATAAACAACTCCTCTCACATCATTCAGTTTCCACTGAAGTTCAGAAAACTATTCAAGAACAAGAAATCTAAAGATACACATGACAACCTAAGCGGATAGGAATGAAATTGCTCCACATAAGTTCTGTGCATTTTTTTTTTCTAAAGCCAGTAGCACATTTTGTTATTCCTCCCTCACATTTTTTTGTGTTATAGGCTTAGTTGACAAGTTCAGGGAGAGTCAATACAAGAAATGACGATTGTCTGGCAGCCAATGTTAGCCACGGGAAAAAGCCCTGACTTCAGTTGTACAGAGCCTGCAGCAAGATAGCAAATAGTACAATGCCAAGAGTTTTTTTGTTGTGTTGTTTTTAATGGAGCAAAAATAATTACGCATTTACAAAAATTGATTTGGGATGGTTTTAAGTAGGAGACACAGAGAGGGAGGAAAGAAGGAGCTTTGTGTGATTGCACATTATTTGGCGTAATTACGCTTTCACTTGAGGATGTGTGTGTTTACTCCAACCCAGCACCATGTTTTCAGTGGAATTTTGAAAAATAGATTTCTCACCTGTTTGGGGCTTGCAAAAAGCCTTTCTCTTCATCAGTGACAGCCCAGCATTTTCACAAATCTCACTCTGAAAAATAACGTCCTATTCCAATTTTTTTTTTCTCTTCACTAACAAGTGTGATGGAGTAGTTTATTTGTAATGTCAACAATGTTTGTTGATTACTAATTAGGTTTTCTTCGTTCCTAATGACGCACATGGAATAAATATTGCTTTGGAAAATAATAAAATCTACAAAAACCCTGGGTTGAAGCATGCTATCCATTCGCTCGTATATTTGTGTACTAACGCCATCAAAAGTTTTAGGCACTCCGAAAGGCAACAAAGTCCACCACTAGAGCTTCTTTTTTTATAAATCAAATCCTGCGCACTACAGAGGAGTGGCCCTTTTTTTATTTATCACAACTAAGATGTCAAATCCAATGACCCTCTTTTGTTGGCTGCAACTTTAGTGAGAGAGCTGTCCAACAGGGATGGATCCAAAGTAAATGCATTGTGAAGAGGACAGTGTTGTGGGAGAATGGGTTGTTTCCTCTACACTGAAAGCTTAATGGGCAAAGAGAAATTACCTTTGATACTAAAACAGTGAAATGAAGATGAAAAATAGGTTTGGGCAGGGAGAGGGAATTGGAAGTGGAAAAAGGTTCACAAAGGACATTCTGAAAACAGAAAAGGACATTATTTTCTACAAAGCAGCTGTGACAATTTCTTAAATTTCTGCAAGCGACTATGTCAAACTGTAGAAAAAATGTTTTGCTTATTATTGTAACACCAAATTTACCAGTGAGCTTGTGGCACAAGATCTTGCAGGATTAAAATACTTGAACATAACTTGTCAAAGGGAAATCTGTCCAACACAGAGCTATCAAGTTGCTGGAGAAATATAAATTGTATTGTCCCATTAATATAAACAGATCTTTTGGAGTTTGAGAGCCTTATGTGTTTATGTTTGAAAACTTTCATTTAAAGGGAAAAAATAAGTAAATCTGTCATTATTTATCATTACAAAAATTAGGGCTTTTGCTGTGAGAATTGCAGGTAAATATCCATAACAGCTGTTGGAGCCACCTTTATTTTAGGGCACAATACAGATGCAGAAACATGTACAGTGGTCCAAAGCTCTCACTGTTTGACTGTTTCAGTGAATTCAAATGAATAGACTCATCCTCTAAATATAATCAGAATATAATATGATACAATTTTAATATTCATTACAAAAATCTTAGTATAGTCAGAACTTTAAAACCCACAATACACAAACTAATCATTCATTTAATTTCTTCATTTAGCAGTTGATACACAAAATAGAAGAGCTGGGAGTAGTTTAAACTTGACAGACTATTTTGCTTCTTCTACTTGGTTAAATGCCAAAAAGCCTAAAGAAAGATTTTTCAGTCAGAAACAAGGTCATGTTTAAAAGCAAAACCAAAATAATTAATATGTTTCTTCCCGTACTCACCAAACAGAGCTTTTAGAGAAGGCTATGACCTACTACCAATTACTGAATGCTGCTCTTTTTGGTTTGAAATGTAAAATGCCTTGGTTCCCACCCAAAACACATAGCAACCTTGAAAGTCATTGTAGCAACTAAAATTAAAATGTGCTACTTACACACTAGATAAACTTTTTAAAATCTCATTTGAAACCAAATTTTGTTTATTTTCTTGTAAATATAAGCCTTCTCCAAAAGAAATATATATTTTTTAATTTTACATTTTTTCCAAGTTGAAAATACTTTTTTTTTTATTTGCTCCACATTTTGTATAATGGCTTTATTGGACTACAAAAACTTAATGCATTAATCAGGACATTTTTGCACAAATATTGTCATTAGTTTTCAAGTTTTTTAAGGCAAGTAATTGACTTAAATTTTTACAATTTCCTTCGTTTTACTTTCTAAGGCATTCCGAAACAGTTCCACAACAAAAATGTTGTTAAATTGGTACATTGCCAAGAAACAAAACTGAGTGCTGTTGTCAGTGCTTCACATTGAACTATACACGGATGCAAAGTTCCAACAATCTAACCAAAACATTGGCAATATTATTCATTTTTGACACATAGAACATTTTAACAATGGCAAATGTGAGATAACATGGCATCCTAAATTTTGTTGTTTATATGGATGTATTTTTTGACATGTCCAAAAAAATGTGTGAAACCTTTCCATGATTTTACTAAGTATGTTACGATCAGTACAACTGCAAATCAGTATTTGTTTATTTAGAATTTGCTTAATAAATGAACAAATATAATATTTATTACATAAGCAAAATAATATACGTAGCTTTCACACCATAAAACATTGTACAGTGAATAAATATTTATTCATTCCTTTCATTTTAGCTTATTAAGGACTGTAAAGATTAATTTCAGTTTGATCTCTTTTTATTTATGTGGTGCAGTAACAAACTCTGTTTGTTCGCAGACAATGCATAATTGTTTTTGAATGCTTTCCTAAATCTGGGCCTCTGTGTTCATTTTCAGTGATGCAGCTGTACCACCTGCATTTGTTAGACCTTTTAAAAGCTCTAAACTTCTGATGCATGTTGAAAAACTGGACTGACCCACCATACATGAATAAATCACCTGTGCAGATCCTAAACATAGAAGCCCCATAGGAGCATGCTCAATGATGCTTAGCTTCAACATTTTACATATTTGTGCTGACAAAGTGGTGCAGGACTTTGCAACTAAAATATGCACATGCATCCAATCACACAAAATATGTTTTGTTCAACATGTTTTTGAATAATAACATTTTTATGTCTTTTTTAAACAAACTTGACCAAACCCAAGAGCTCAAATCCTTCACAAAACAGTGTTGTATACTTCATTAGGTGTGAGCTTTCATAAACTATCTTCTTGATGCTTTTACTCTCTTGAGTGTATTATTCTGTTTGATTTTGTTATGTAAGCTCTATGTGTTCATATAAGACTTTTGTCTTTCAATGAATATTGAGCTTATTTGTAGAAAGAAAATGTGATATTCAAAAATTACCATTGAAATTGATGGCGCAACTATGTCATTGACATGCATTGCAAATAACTGCAGTCACAGTCAACATTTGTCTTCAGCTTCTTAGCAAGATAAACAATAAGGAATCTACAAACCTAGATAAGCCGTAGTAAAATATACAGAAGAATCATACAGAATGAAACCAGAGTGAAAAACTTTCCTGAAGATGGTGACTGCAATTAGAAGAGTACTCTTTATACAGCATGGTTGGCGAACTCCATTCGACTGGTGCCATTGTGTAAGGGGAACAGAATTATTTCATTTCAGAGTTTGAAAAGGAAAAATTTAAATACCTGCTTGGGTTTTAGCCACAAGTGCTAATGCACAGAGATGACAAGATCCACATTTCTGTGCCTGCATTAAGTGATTGAAATGGGTTTTAGTGGAACGCATAATAATAGAGGGAGGGATAAAATTGCATGTAAAACGAAGAATGTGAGCTATTCAAATCACAACCCTGCAAATGGATTAGAGAGACATGGACACAGACACAAAGGATTTACTGAAAATCAAGCAAACAAACAACAAAAACAAATAACCCAAATCCTTCCTGTTTTTAGCACTCATAGCAAACAATTGAATAACCTTGCAAAACGAATATGTGATTATGCTATTGTTTCTGTCACTGGCCAGGGCTGGTGCGCAATTATGAGGTACATTGAATTCTACTGTTAAATTATAAAAAAAATATCATGTTATATAGTAGCTCAACAACCTGACCTGAAAGACACAATGTGTATTTATAAACTATTTATAAGCATATTTGTAAACTTAGTTTACCTTAAGGTACAGAATTCAAGTGTTTATTTTATATTCTCCTGCATTTTTCCTCAATTCTAGCATTTTTATTTGTAATTTCTGTTGCTTGGTACAGGTTATTGAGTTGCTGCTTGTGATTGGTTCTTCTTATCCAGTGCTTGGCAGGTGGGGTGCAAAATGCCCACCTGAAGCTTATCTTCAGTGTTTTTTGTGAATTTCTCCATTCTGAATTCTAATCCATCTGATTTACCTGTACTTACTTTTTTCTGTGTATCTAAATTAAATTATTAAATTATAAGAGCTGTTTTTTTTTAAAGTCTGAAAATCTGACTTTATTCAGAGTTTGCTTAGAACCTGTATCTATTTGTCTCACTCCCAAAGCCTGCAGGAGTTTTTCAATCAAAATGCTCTGCAAGCTTTTGCAGACAGACTCAGTTTTTCATTGTGAAGCCAATCCATTCTCACAAAGGACAAACTGATAGAAACCAACACCTTCACATGAATTTAGAAGTTGTCCTCATTAATATTGACTTATAGAATGTAAATATTTAATGACTGCAGTGCAAACAACTTTTGCATTAATATTACAACAAGCACTTCATGTTCAGATGAGGTGTAATGTTCTGATTTTAAACATCCGAGGCAGAAAGGCTCAGATCAGTTGAAGGTTTCATAAAACACAACACTGAATTTCCTGAATTTCTGGATGCCTTTAGGATTTTGACAATTGATTATCATATTTTTTTAGCACATACAATTTTAGCAAATAAATCAAGATATCTAAATAATGCCAGATTATTGTGAAAACATTATTATTCTGTGAATACAGTACTGCTTAGTTGTTTAGTTTTTTTTAAGAAGACACTAATTTGTTTGAGCTCTTTTGTCATCACATTACTTATTCTTTAGATCACTAATTGTAGTCTGCATACAGATATGTCTTGGGGCTGAGATGCGGCTGTCCTGGCACAGTTTCAAGAAGACATGGAGTTGTCACCCTTGTATTATTTTGGTGCTGAGCAAAAACTCTGGAAAATAATTTATACTTTCACACTAAAACTTATGTCATGTAGTAAGCCTGATGGAAATATTGTATATATATACTGTATATATATATATATATATATATATATATATATAATTTTTTAAAGTGGATATGGAGTTTTGAAAGCAGTTTGTTTGTCGTTTACTAAACTTAAACTTGAAGTTAGTTTCAGAACTTAATTCAGTTTAGTGCCAATCCTCAACACCATGTTGGTACCTCATGAGGATTTTTGTTGTTTAAAGTTTGAACATCTTCTTTGTTAAATTATGGAAAATGGCAAATGTCTAATGTGTTTTTTGTTGAAAGTGACATTTTCTGATATTCCAAATGATCAGTGGAAGTGCAAAGCACAGCAGAGAGTCAGAAAATGTAGGACGAGCAGAAACAAGATTTTTTGCAGCCTGAGCACATCTAATGGCATATGCTAGTTACAACAATAGTTTTATCAAAATTGACTAGAAAGGCCACTTTCATTCTGAGTAGCAAAGCACTGTTATTATCCAAACACATGCTCATGTAATAGCTGAGCAATCTTTAACATGAAGACATTCATTATTGTGCATTTGCAGCTTTAGAGAATAGGTGATGGAAGTCTATTGAGGGAATAATAAGAAGTATGAAATGGACTTCTCCTCTTACTGTGTTAAAAAAATATTCAAAGAAATAATAAAATTTGGTCCATATACTACATACAAGGTAGCCAAAAAAATTTGTTTGTAGACTTGCATAGTAGACAGTAACACCTAAGGGTATCAAAATGTATTTTATTAGACCCAGAAAGATGATAATCCATCAGATATTTTTGTGTAAACATAAATAAAATGCACCTGATTAATTAAGCCAAATGTTTTAAAGAGATCAATGTTTTTTTATTCTCAGCAGATAGCTTGTGATAAGTGGATGCAAACAGGGAAAAAAGTCATTTCAAAAGTCTTAAATTACACAGTTATGATATGCTTGAATCAGTTTTACACCACAGAAGTCGGCACCGAGTATCCTAGCAACACCAGAGCCTTGATTTGTTTGTGTTTCATTGTAATTATACCCATGAGAATTTTTTAAGATTTAAAATGTCTTTTTCCTAAAACGGTAATACACAATAGCTTCAGGACCTTCAGAGTTCAATATGGGAATTATTCACTTTTGTTTAACAATCTGCTATTACAGGAAGTGCATCTTTTCTGGAAAATATGACAAACTAACAACAATGCCTTATTATATAAAAACTAAAACTTGTTTTCCTCATTCATTTGTTCCAAATCAGTAAAAAGGCTCTGAGGAGCATTTGAATGTCAGTACTTAGTTTACTTAAATGAACTGCTTTTTTTTAGTTTTAACAAATGAATCTAAAGAAAGAGAAACTTTGCTTGTTTATAGGTATTTAGCACAGAGACAGCTCTTGTTAAATTATGGATGTCCTCAGATCACAAATGTATGTATCGTCTATTTTTATTACAGTTACACAATATATCAGTTATGCCTGTTGTATAGCACTATGAACACACTTTTTAAATGTTCCTAAAGAAAACCTAAAGAAAATTTTTGTAACAAGAGTTCATGGTAAAGATTTTCCATGTGCAGTTATTAAGCAAGATGTTTCAGTATCTTTTCATTACTATTCCCAGCAGCATGAGATAAATTTGACAGTAAAAAATGTAATACAAAGTGGATATTAGAATGACTGCAGTAATAATGTTTGCATTCCTATTGATTGGCACCTGTAATTACTTTCATTGGTATAACCCATGTACGTTAGTGTCCACATTCCCCTACCTAGTGTCTAAACATACATTTAATTTAACTCAGATTATGGAAGAAATAACAGCTTACTAATATGGAAGATGGGAGCAAAAACAATGATTAGGTTCTGATAATGAACTGATTGTGTGTTTGCTCAGTGGTTAGTTGTCTAACATCAAATGGGCCAAAACTCTGCAATCTCACTGTCACATCTTGAATACACATTTCATATTTCTTCTGCTTTTCTATATGCAGGTGAGATTTAAAAGGGCCCAGTGGAATAACAGAGTTATCATGCTGTCCATATAAGGCTTTGTAATCCGTCTGTTTTGATTTGACGGAACTGATAGTAAATCATATGAAGGTATGAATGACACAACAAATAATAGAATAGAATAGAATAGAATTCAACTTTATTGTCATTGCAATGTCACATGTATCTTTCCTGTTAAGATCTAATAACCAGCTTGTGATCAGAAATCATTTTACTCAATTTTATTCAATGAAGAGAACAACACAAACCAAGCAGCACAAGTGTGTGCGCCTGCCAAATGTAAATAGATTAAATGCATGATTTGCTTAGAAGTATGCAGTTATTCATTGGACAGCATTGGTCACCCTATGACAGAGGGGGTTTAAAAACATTGCAAATTGTAACAAGATAAATGACGTAACCTGGACTACTCATCTTCCCTGTCGCACCATGGTTGTGTTGGGATGGAAAGGATAATATGCAGATCTATTCAATAAATTACTATGTCACTGAAAAGTTAATTAATTTCAGAATCTCAATTTACTAAGTGAACTACATTCTAATTACACAGACTAATGTTTTAGACTTTGTTTCTGTTAATTGTGATAATTTTACACTCACAGCTGATGAAAATATAACATAAAAAAAATTACAATATTATATCAGACCAAGAAAAAATGTTTTTATTGCAAAAATGTGGGCAACATGAGGTATGTTTAATACTCGCTTAACTTTAAAATGTTTTTTATTTTTTTTAAAGTTAGGCTACTTTTCCTTTGACAAACCAACATTGGAACACATGCTATTCTAATGTATTGAATAGGGTGATATCATGCATTAAGAAGACGGCCATATTGATGAGAAGTTCATTAGCTGGTTCGAATGGAAAACACGTGTCAAGAAAATGAATGTTCAAACTTTTTGTTATTCTGCTTTTCTGTCTTTCTACAAGAACTACATGGATTGAACCACCCCCAGAGAAGTTTGGATTGGAGAGAAAGGGTTGAAAAAGTTTGGAGTTTATTTTCAATGTTGAACACTGTGTTTATTTTTTTCCTAGTCAAATGAATTATGGGCTATATTTGCAACAGCTTTATTCAATCACTGAAGTCTTCCTGCCGGGTACAAGCTGTTTCCATGTGTCTCTCAGCCGCTGCAGAATGTTTCCTATTCTTTCATTGAAAATATATAGCACATAGTCTACTCCTTTGTGCAACAGCCTCAATGAACAGGCATCTGGATTCCTTGAATAGCCACCAACCAAAAGAGGCCTGAAATCTTTTTCAGCAGGTTTGGAGAAAATAGCAAAAAAAAAAAAAACAACAACCAAAAAACAAATAACAAACATTGTGAGAATCCACATTAGAAACAGAGCAATGGAAAGCATGACAAACCTGCAAGGCTGATAGAAAGAAAAGAAAAATGGGTCTGATAGTATTCGAAATATAAAGGTGTGCAAGTTTGTAATGCCTAGCTGAAAAACTATACATTCTGTGCAGCAAGTAGAACTGAGGGCATGTGGCATTGTCTCGGCGCTGCTTTGTTCAACAAATTGTGTTGTTGTAAACTGTGGCAATATTCAGTTGAGTTCTGCTACTCTCCGTTTACAAATGAGATGATGTTGAGGGTCAAACTATCAGCATCAAGCCAAAAAAGCCAAAAATAGTCCATACATAATTACTGTAATGCTAGAATTTATGTATTCTAACAAAATAATCACAGTTTCTCTTTAAAGAAAAACAAATAATTGCTGTTTTAATTGTCACAGCAGCTGACAAATGAAAAGTTTTTAATTAAAATTTAAAAGTCAAATTTCAGAATGATGTCCCTGGCAGGTAATTAATTTACTGCTAAAAAAAATTAAAATTATGTATAGAAAGAAAGTCAAATAAAATAAAAAAAACTTGCTTAACACCCACTGCGTTGTTTTCAATCATTCAGACTTGAATGTAATCCTGCTTGGTTTAGGTAAGAAAAACAATATGTGGTCTTTAAATGACCAAACTAAGAATGAGTTGTGGGTGCTGCATAAAATGCCAGAAATATGATATTGTTAAAGTATCCACTCAGAACCTATTTATGTCAATTAAAAAAAAACAAACAAACAAAAAAACTGACATACATATTTATATAACTAATCCAGCACTTTATCTTACCAGAGGGACCAAAGTGTAGCACTCAAGACAAAAATAAGAAATGCATTACAAAGGCAAAACACCCCTTCCTGCCCACTCCATAAAATACAAAAAATAGAAAATGCTTTAAAAACACAACCAGCAATGCTATAAAAGACTAATAAAATAACAAGACAAAAATCAGCATCTCACACGATGCCAAATGCCAAGGCAAAGAAATAAATTTCAAGAATTGATTCAAAAACAGTGATCTGCCTGATCTGCACTGGGAACTCATTCCACATTCCCTAATCAAAGATGAATCATGAATGACTGCACCTGACAAGGTTTCTTCTCTCTATTTGACCCTACCTTGTTGCATTCCAACATGAGAGATGTGGACTTGTTTGTCTCACCTTTTAATACCCAGTGTACCACATTTGGATCAAATAGTATCTGTGAAAAAAAAGCACTTTCCAGCATGCACACCATTATTGTTGGGTAACAGATAAAATTAATTCTTTGAGGATAGTGTTGTAAGACTGAACGTCTCTGGAAAAAGCCTCCTCTTAATGTCCATAGATTACAGCTTAAATAGTGAATTAGTTGCTAAGGGTTAGGGTTATCAGGGACGTATTTCAATCCTTTTATCATAAACTAAAACTCCATGGAAAAACCCTTGTTAAGAATTGGATCTGCTCATGGCGTCTGACTCTTAAAAGTTCTCTGTTTTGATTTTGTTGCCTCTAACCTTCCATTCGACTCTGTGAATCATGGTACTTTGACACAGAAACTGAAGGACTTATTTGACTCTTTTGATGTTTAAAAATAATGTTATTGTATCCTGCTGAAATATATCTTACTGTTTTTATGAATAATGAGTTTTCAGACACAGCTACTCTGTCTTGTGGCAAACCCCAAGGATATGTTTTAGGCTCAGTTCTGTTTTTATTGTATCTTCACCCACAAGGCAATATTTTTAAAAGATATAAAAATGTATCTAATCTCATAGATGCTAATGACATTCATGTGTATTACTTGCCCCTCTAAAATGTTTGAATTGTAGAAGATGCATGAGTTTAGCCAATGTTGAGAATCAGAGTGTAAAGTGATTAGCAGATCAATGATAACCAAACAGAAACCATAATCATTTCTACCAATGATAAGATCCTGATTATAAGGCAGCGTGTGACATTTTTATCTGTTTCTGTGAAAGATGGTGAAAAAGATTGGGTGTTTGCTATGAAAGTGCAATGTCTCTTGAGAGTCACTCTAAGAAGGTTGTTGTTATTACCTAAGAAACATTGCATGTCTGTTGTGTCAAATGATTATTCATGCTTTTATTTTGCCCCATTTGCAGTACTGAAAAATACTTTTTTTTCTGATAAGAAATTTCTGGATTGTTTTTACACTGTTCAGAATACGGTATCAAGGCTTTCAACTGGGACTAGAAAGAGAGACCACTAAATCCCAGTTCTTACCTCGTTACCCTGGCTCCCTTTTCATTATAGAATCCAATTTAGGATTCTGGTTTGACATGTAGGGAACTCCATGGCCGAACCCTAAATATGTTATGGACTTACAGAAGCTTATGTCCTCTTCCCAGCATCTGAGATAATATATTCAGATGCTGCTGGTGGTTTATCAGACTCATTTCGAGACCCATGGAGATCAAGCTTTTCAGACCTTTGAAACTCCCTCCAACTTTCTTTGTGATATGCAGTACTTAATGACTCTTTTACAATTATGTGTTGTCCTTTTGTATACTTTTTGGCGTTTCAAAGCTAAACAGCCTCACAGTGACTGTTTGTTTCGCTAAACTTGACTACAGGCCTTTAAAATCATCTTCCGAAATCAGTAAATATCCTAGACAATACAAACAATAAGAGAAAAGAAAAATAGTTGAAAATCAAACTCAAGGCCTCCCACACTAAAATCAATCTTTGGAAGCCACAGAGAAATCAGTTAAACCTGTAGGTGCCAGGAATGAACTAATGGTTAAAAATACAATTTTTTTTCTTGCTTGTGTTTTTTATGTTTTGTTTTATGTGCTGTGGTCTTTTCAGTGATTGTGTTATGGTCCCTCACAGCATCAACATTAATACAAGTACATTTAAGTCATTTATAATGCACCGGTTCATCCATTTTACAACAGTCATAATTTGCACTACAATTTAGTACATAATCGTGAATTGTTAATGAGACTTTAATCAAAAATGATCTCACATTTCCATTCATCAATCAGTTTCCCTGAGGACTTTTTTCCTAAATGTAAACTTTTTGCAGCGTTATTAAATTTTAAAGAGCTAAGCCACTAAAACATATTTATTTTAAATTTGGAAATGTGAGTGGTGAGGAGGAAGGAAAACAGGCTGACAGTTTTGGGATACAGTGAGAGGAAATAAGACAGAAAGTACAGCAGCCTACAGACAAATCCAGTGGCTGTAATAGTGTCTGCTGGTAGAGTGATAAGTCAGACAGCCCTCGAGCGTCCTGATCTACTGCCAGCCTCGGCCATTCGTCAGAGCTGACTTGAAACTCCCGGTGGCCATTGCACTGTGCTGTATGCAGCACCACGCAGCAAGATCAAACTTGACAGGTGAAATCATTATGAGCAGTCCTACCACTGTTAATGGCCAGCTGGTTCTGTCATGCGTGGGTGTTTCAATCCACAAAAGTGAGTCTGAAATTCATGTAAAAATGTGAAAAAATATGCACAGAACACGCTGAAATCACAGTTGTTTTTTTTTTTTTGTTTGAAATTACAACAAAGAGGTTATGAGCAGCAGAATGAAGATGAGATTCCTCTGAAAATGTGACAATGAATATGGAAATTATGCATCACACATATTAATGTATAATAAATGACTTTTATAACAGTGGCATAATTCTCTATTTCTACACTTTCCACTTGGTATTAGTTAGGAGTGTTTTCTCTGTGTAAGAGCTCCTCTGGTTTTGGATTTTTGTCATGATTATGTTGCTGATACTAAGACTGGCTCGTGAAAAAGAAACACCCATCTCCCTCATTCCCCATTTTCCCCAACTAAATCATGAATTTACTTTGATTAGCCACTTTGAGATCACTTTGAGCTGCTTGCCGAAGCAGATTTCAATTTCACAAGCTACAGTCTGGCTTGATTAATGCCAGTAAAATCTGCCTAACAACATGCAGCTGGCTTAAAGGTTTTAAAAAACAGCAAATTATTCTCCATTCTAAAGAACAGTATGAACAGAAATGAAAGAAAGTTGTTGATATGCAGCATGTCAGTCTGCAAAAGGTAACAGTAGTCAGTTTTACAGTTTTTAAGATTGCAGCAAACCCCAGAGCCAGCATCCATAAATGGTGACAACATGGAACACTGTTCTGCTTTCCCAGGAGTGGCTATCCTAACAAAACTACTCTAAAAGTGCATTGATGACTCCTCCTGGAGGCCACAAAAAAATCTAGAACAAAATGCAAAGGCACTGCAGACCTCACTCCCCTCAGTTCAGCTCTGTGTTCATGATTCAGCTTTAAGATTATGGACACCAAGGGCATATGTGGGTGTATCTCAATCCCTAATCTACCACTGACAAATAAAGCCAGCATCATATTTGCCAAAAAGCATCTTAATGATTGTCTGCACTTATGAAAAACATCTGAGTGTGTGCGTGTGTCCCAAAAGACAAAATAAAAAAAATAAACACTGTCATATTTACAGGCACGTTTGCATGGCATTGTGGGTCTATTTTGCCCAAGACCTGAAGTACTTCCAGTAATTATACAAACCATGAATTTTCCTCTCTCTAATTAAAATCACCAGTTTGTGACCTGAAGTTGCAGCGCCCCTGGAGTCAGCAGCAGGCTGATGATCTGAAGCACAACAGCAAGTCTGGCACTGAAAAGCCACAAATAAAATAATTTGTTGTGCATGTGAGTAAAAAATGATGAGCTGAACAAAAAAAAAAAGAAGAAAAAAGTTTGTAGAATTTTGATTTAAAATTTTTCATCTGATTACTACTACTTTAACTACTAAACCCTCACAGGCATAATGTATAAATCTCGAGATTAATGTTTTGAGAAGTCTTTTCCAATACTGCATCTTTTCATGTGACTCTGATCATATCATTTCCTCCTCTTCTCATTCCAGTAGGTGAAACTCTTTTGGGGAGCAGTTAAAATGTCAATTTGTATTTTACTAATTTAAAAATTCAATTGGAAGATAGAATATAACATATTTATGCATGGATAAATGCCTGCAAATCTCAAGTAAATGAGAAAAGACCAAGTCATTTTTGATTCATACTCATATTTAAAAGCATAGATTTGAAGATTATTTTAATTTGTATGTTTGTTATGTCCTGGTTTGTTCTTTTGGGGTTTGTTTATTCTGTGTTCCTTAGCTTCTTTTGATTGTATCAGCCTTGTGTAAGTAAACTAAGAACTTTGTGATTCTAGTTTATTAGACTTCATTTCCTGGTCCCCAGTCTACTGTTTTTGGCCTCCCAGTGTCACTTTCTCTCTCCTCTCACACCTGCAACCTGTTTGTCAGTTAGCCAGGTCCGTTGTTCCAGCATTCAGACACCCAGTTTTAGTTCCCTTCTTTCTCTTTCCTCCTTGCTGATTTCTCGTGTCAAATTCTGCTATATTCTGTTGTTTTACCATCAGTTTCCTGCTGTCTTTTTCCTTGAATTTTTGGTTTTTGGTCTTCTGTGGTTCCCTTGGCTCCCTGTGATTTTTGTACATTTTCAGATTGACTTTTTTTCATTAAATCTTCAACACTACTTTATGTCTCATCCTGCTACATCAACAAACACACATGACAGTATCTGCAAAAGTTTTTGTAATGTTGTCAAATAACTTTTTTCAAGTAAAATTAAAGTCTCCTTTCACCTTGTACATATTATAGGGGTAATTCAGGTTCTCTGAAATATGTCACGCCCAAGTTTTTCCAATAGTTTAAAGCTGAATATATATAAAATAATGTATTTTACTTAAGTACTCAAAACATTTAATTTTGCAAACATTGCTGCTAACAATTAATTAATTCAAAACACATTTACAAAGAAATATTAATTCCTATTGAATCCATGCGTTTCAGTTAATTTGAGTGTAACATTTTTTAGTTTAAAAAAATCAAATAAGTCCTTCTTATATATTATATCAATGGAGAAGGCTTTAGTTAAGTTTAAAATAGTCAGAGGTTGGGTGGAGGAAAAAACCTAAAAAGCCAAGCACAAGACAGAAAAATTCAGTTAACATGATTAAAACACAGAGTTTGAGAGTGTTTGTCTGTTTGCCTGCTCTGGTTTATCTGCTAAATTAACTTTTCAACAAAATTAAACTTGGCTTATGTCAAGATACAGGCTTATACTTGGCAGCAGGTCTGATCAAGCGATTGCATTGACAACAACTCTGAGAGGTGGGCAGCTAATTGGTTTTTACCTTATCACTTCCTTTTAAATACCAATCCAGATTACACTCCCACTAAATTGGCACCTAATACATCTCTTGTTCAGTGCTGTTAACCCCAGGAGAAATAGTGTCACATGCACTAGGACGTATTCCAGATTTTGCAAATTGGTCATTTGGTTGTGATTAGTTACCTTAGCAATTTCTTCATCACTTTTACTTTTCTTCCAGTAGCAAATATTTCACAATCAGTGGATGAATTTTTTTAATCTACATCTTGTTTAGTTGTGATCCTCCCCTTTTCCTGCAGTCATAGCATTAACATTATCTATTAAATAATTGTGATTGATTGTGTGATAATTTACTGCTGTCACACTGCTTGTCAGTCAGTGGCAAATATCTAGCACAATGGAACCAGAGAGTGCCTTCATCATTATTGCAGTGTACCTTATGTCCTATTCAAAGATAAAAAAAAAAAGTTCAGTAAATCTAATTAACTGAACAGAAGTCTTTGCTGAGTGCTTAGATTTGCAGCCCTAGTGCTTGACCTAAAGGGTCCAAAATAGATGGGAAATCAAACCTGACTTAAAGTAACTCAATACTTAAGGTTTTGTTGAAGAAAAGTGATGTTCAGCCTTTGCAAAGTGGGTCAGCATTGCTCATAGCCAAGTGACTTCTCAAGCACTAAAGCATAAAGCTTTGTCCCCTGGAATAATTTAAATATCATCAATAACACAAAACAGCATAGGCGCATTGCCTAAAAGCCAACAACTGTTGCCAACACATCACAGCCCACTGCACTGAATGAATGGTGGTTCCAAGCCCCTCTCCCATGGTTTCTGGGTCAGGTGCTGGGAGCAATGAGGTGCTAGGCTAATGGATTGACTCTTTACAGCAGAATGGAGATGGAGAAGCCTGATGAGTTTAGAGTGATTTCCTTGCCTATTAGAGAGAACAAAGCTGTAGAGTCGAAAATTGTTTGCAACTGATATGAAGAAGGATTGGAGGCATTGGAGTGTTTTACAGTAATAATGAAAGCAATGCTTAGGTGTAAAAGACTTTACGCTAAAGAAAGAGAAGAGGAATTGCTATAAAGTGCAGGTGTGGCAGCAAGATTAAACAAAATAATAAATCAACCTCTTCCTTCATCCCTGGTCAATGTGCAGCCCAAGTCATCGACTTGGATAATGCCTCCATCTAAAAAGGGGTTTCTTTTTACACATCAGTGATCTTTCTCAATTAAATGAAGAATTTAATCTAGAATCTTTGTCATGCATTTGCAAAATCAAAATATCAGTGGCAATATGTTAAATGAAATTGGTTTATCACTTCCAAGCATTTTAATTGGAGTCATTTAATTTTATCTAAAATAGAAATGTGAAACTATTTGAAAGACCTTTAAAAATCTATGACATTGCAAAACCATTATAGGAATGACATTATCAGTATAACTGATGGGCCAGCTGTTCCATCCTTAACTTTTGAATGTCTTAAGCCATTAATGCTGTGTCCTAAAGGATTTTTACTATGTTCACTATAGTTCTGACACGTAGTTTTCTTTTAATAGCTTTTAATGCTTATGCTACCCTTTCAATTGAAATGGTACTGTCATTACTTGTGGACAGTCTGCACAAACTTGGCATCTGCCAAGAGTGGACCCATGTCAGAAGGCACAGGCAACACAAATTTATGTCAAATAGGCTTTGCAGTCATATAATAGATGATAGAGTGGACCTTGAGTGATAAATGTGACCTAAGGGCTAAAGCGAGAGTGCTGTTTCAGCAGTTGGGACAGCACCACTGTCATTGGTTTGGTAACATGACTTAGTAACAAAATGAGAAAGCCAGTTCTATGCGTTTGAGTGAGATGTCTAGTTTTGAGAGCATATGTGAGATTTAAGTATTCTTTGTTCTAGGTTCCACTCTGTGCAGTCAAACGGACTTTCAGGACACATCTGTTGCAGCTTTTTAAAGAAAATACTTGTTTTCTAAACCCTGAAAGGAACATTTTTCCAAAATCATGTAGTTTTTCTATAAATATTCAGAACATGAAAGTGTACTAGACTCTTTATATTAAATGTGTGATAAAACTGCAAAACAAATGTCTGAGAAAACCTTTATCAACAGAGTGACAGGGAAGGTACAAACAATTTAAAAGCACTAAAAACATAGTGTTTGAAAACTTCTGATTGTTGTTGCTAAGCTACAGAGCAGTTTTATGGTTTTATTGTAGTGTTTTTTTTTCTTTTTTGCCTCAGCTACCTTACATAATCTCTAGTTCAAAATCTGTTCAGGTTTAAATTTATCAAACCTGCATCGAACAGATTCTTGAAAATGTAGTTCAACATTTCCAAAAAACTAATTATTTTTGTGGAAAACCAAAAAGGAAAACAGATTTTTTTTTTGTATGCTTGTTTTGCATTTGCATTTGTGCACTGTTAAACCTAGACTGAACTAGTTTACTTTGATTCACTTAAAATGCATCATGCAATTTCCAAAAAAAATCATTGTAATATTTGTGAAAATGGGTAGAAGGGTTTTTTCAACAATTCTGTAAAAAATTGGAATCATCTTGTTCCTGTGAATCTCCTGCAATTCCTGCAAGCTACCAGTACATCTCCTGTTACATATGAAGACTTGCTCTTCATCTTTGCTGCTGAAATCTAATTCCATAGAACGTAAAATGTTGTGGCCATTTATGCAAACTGTTGTGAATTGTAATTTCTACCCATTTAATTTTCTTCTTTGGATAGTTAGAATATATTTAAGTTAATTTAGAACCAAAATTTGTAATTAATTTTTATATATGGAATTGCTTAGATTACGTTGTTAATTGTTAGACCCTCCCATTAATTTGAGTAAGTAAGAACACATGTACCAGGTGCTTGGGGAGGTCTATTGTTTGGGAAATGTCTAGTTTTGGGAAGTTTTGTAAATTATTTTTTGACCACTGTTTTGGAACATTTTTTTAGAGCTTCAGACATCAAATTGAGATTATTTTTTTTGTTTTTGACAAAGTTGTAAGACACTTTAGTAATTATTTTGTTACTACTTTTGCAAGAAATAAATCACATATACTTTTACAAAACAAGCACACAAACATATTAATATGTTCTTTTTAAAAAAACATGAACAATATGTTCTTTTTAAAAACATGAATAGAAACTGAGCAGTTGCCACGTGTACTTTATTTTTCATTTTTGTTATACTTTATGACATTCTCTTTCCTTTTCATAGAATATATAAAACATGTTGCTATGTCCAAAATTAATACGAGCAACCTATCTCCTGTAAGGATGTTTTTACTTGACTGAAATATCTTGCCTGAGTTCTTACCAGAGGTGAAAGAACCGTGAAATGTATGATGTTTAATTCAAGGAGATTATATGTTGAATAACCTTTTGGCTTTCAAAATGTAAAAGGGTGTAAAAGAACAAAAATTCAACTTAGCCACAATGTTGGTTGTAATTAATTTGATGTTCAACTCAACATGGGGTGTTTGCACTCAATTAATACAACTTATGTGTGCTCAATTTAAATGTAATGGAACTAATTTATTGGTGCAGGAGCATTTAAATTTAAAGTTAAAACATTATCTTAATTTACTGTGTAGCTATGTAAAACTTGGACCTAAGCCTGAAGCCAAACCAATTTGTTGTTCTGTCTATGCAGTAGCCATCACCTATGTTCACTAGATTAGGGTCATAATTAAAAGGACAACATCACTAGTTCTGGCAGCTGCAATAGGTTTCATCTGAAGTGTGGTTATTCTCTGCCCAGTCTATCAGATGAGTGTTATTCATTAGAGATACTGGGAATGACCAGGGAGGAGTAAGAGTGCCTTTGGGGAAATGAATGTCTGGATGTCCTCTCTGAGAAAAACGCCTCCACAATGTAACCTCAAACAAGTAGAGATGGATGGACATATGGATGAAGGTTTAAGGTTTTAAAACAGTTCACATTAGTTTGTTACAGGGAAAGTCTTCCTCCTTTTCTCCATCCTACTCTTTTTCTTTGCACTCAGTCACAGCTCCTTTGGGAGTGTTTCTTCAGAGAACAAATTAAATGTATGCAGTGTTAAAGTGCAGGGAGAAGCAAATTCACATACCCAAAAGCAATACAACCCACCACATGAATGTTAGCACTTTAACAAGGCTTTTTTGATCACCTTAGAGCCAGCATTGTGATTCGGATCAAGAATTTCCAAACTACATTTGACCTTCAGAGGGTTAAAGGGGAGTTTTGGAGGAGGAAAAAACTTTACAATACTACTTTACTGAACAAAAAAACAATAATTTGATGATATTTTCATTGCTATTCTTTTTAATTGCTCTTCCAATTCATGGGAAATAAAAAAAATCTGAGGAAAGGATAAATTGAAACAAATACAATTAACAGCCCAAAGACAAATATTTACAGAAGGAGCAGAAGAAAAGAATGTTTTTATGAGCGCAGTTCAAAAGCACTGGTTTTGCAGTTTCTTTGTCATCTATAAAAACTTTCAATGCCATTTTAGAATCATGTTATAATCTGTTTTGTTCCATTTATTCAAGTGTGTGTGACACAAGGAATAATATTAGCAGAGAACCCCAGATCTCTGTTTTCCCAGCTGTTTTTTGCACTCATTTAACAATCAAATGTCCTGTCACCATTTTTTAATTATTTAGTTCATTAGTAACCTATAAAGTAGTGACCAGTACTTTAGATTTTAGTATTTGGTTAAAGATAAGCTTGCAGTAATGTTACAAACACACTTGTAATAGGATTATGGCATGCTGATAAGTAAATAATATGGCATTGCATCGCTGTTTCTTGTAACTGTATTACTGAAAGGAGTTAGTGAACGTGACTGATATTTGTTGGGGGAAAGTGGAAACAACATATAGCATCTTTGAAAAGATTTAAACAAGTATCAACAAATGTCTGACAGTTATTTTGATACTTTTTATTTAATAAAAAGCTTGTTCCTTATCCCTGATTGTGCTGTACTGACACATATTACTGTTTCTGTCATAATTAATAAAACATATAAACACCTACCGTAGCCTCACCATTCTCACAAGACTTTAATAAGTAACACTCTTAGGGTAAGATAATTTAGTAATTATTAGTAAACCAGATAATTTGAACACCGCCCCTTATGAGATGACATTCTGAAATCAGTGTGGCTTGACATTTGATTATGTTATAAGGTTAGTCAGTGGGAATAAACCTTCCAGGAGCCTGGCAAGAGCCAACTCCTCAAATCATAAAAGATGAGCATATTCCCTGATCACACAAGATGCTTATGTGGCCAAAAGCATCACAAAGGTCTTTTGTGCTCTTTTTGGCACAAGAAAACACACCTGACCATCTGCGAACCAGGTTTACTGAGTACATATTTAAAGTAGAGCTTATGATCAGTTTAGCAGTATATGTATGCATTCAATCACTCTCTAGGAAGAAAAATTATTCTTTCTACCTTATCAGAGCTTATGGCACATGTCCTGCAAGAAACAGCTCATTTGTATAACATTTTGTTATGAAAATAAAAGACTCCAGGTGTTCCTAAAATTTCCTAAAGCAACTCTAATATTTCACACATTGCAGCTCCAACAGCTCCATTGACCACTGGCACCAATGAAGTTTTGAATTACCTCCAAAAAAAATCTGTATTTCACCTTTGACCTTTTGGTATTTCCTGTTCAGGTCAACTTGGCAGTATCAATATCCTCAATTGGAAAAAAGATCCATTAATTTTTTACAGTTATTTAGAAAACAATACTCTGAACAGAGTGAATGCAGATCTGCTCCCCAATAGCTCTCAATTTCTGTATTTTGCTCAAGATTTTCTTTAGATCAACTAGTCATCAGGGTTGGTGTCCAAATGTTCTGATCAGTTTCTGCTGTATTTCTTTGTTCTGGGTGTTTCTTAAGATGCAACATTCTCAAATTTGCACAGTTAATTTACATTCAAATATGTTGGACATATAGCATGTTCTTTACAGCTCCTTTTTTTTAAAAATAATTTTAGAGTTAGATGCTGAATGAAGCAATGAGGGGTGAGGCAATTTCTTACTGTTGTTGTTTTGGTAATTTTCTAGCAGAGGGAGCAAGTTTATGCAGAACATTTTGCACCAACTGTTTTACAATTCGTGCCTGCAGGAGCACAGAGTTTTAATAGGACTAACAGCAAGTTACCATTAGCTTATGCAGTCGGGGACATTTTATACCTTATCATTGTGGGAGCTTAACTCACCTTGTTGAAGCTCTGGTAACCATAATTATCTCACAGTTCAAGATTCTTAACTTTTTTAGAGCTACTCAGGTTTCTAAACATTTTGTAGTCACAGCTTCCACAAGGAGTCATTGACAATATTTGGCTTAATTCATAGGCAAAATTATTTTAAATAATGCTTTTTGCCTTTTTGGCCACATTGCATCCACAGTTAAACTTAAAGCTTCCCGTTATTGTTTTCATTCTTATCTACAATTCACGCTGCTGCAATAGAGGGAAGGCTAGGTTTTGCTGTGATGCTGTGTGGATGTGAGGAGCTTTCTTTTATGCATGTATTTTGACAACAAAGGCTAGTTTGACCTTCAGTTATATCATATCAATTGTTTTTGCAAGAAAACAAAAACACAACTTTGAAGTTTGCAAATTTTGTTTTACTAGCTGTGAGAAAAAAAAAAAAACTGGGCTTGGGCTTCTAGTGGCAAAGACCAATATACAATGTATGAAATGTGATGCTTTGAAAAGCTAAACATTTTGATGTTGTAGAAAAAAGTGGTCACTTTGCAAAACTTCACTGAGCTTAGCATTTACATGCAGCTTCCACTAAAAATACAGCAGATGTTTGCAGCTGTCATTTCCAATCTGACGTTGTGTCATTGTCAGGTTTTAAATTTCCACCAACCCTTTGTAAACACAATTATTTCTTCTGCTTGGAAAAACAATGGCTTCTCTGTAATTACTGTAGCTGCTTTTGTAGCTGCAGCGTAGGCGTGAACACAGGGTTAGAATTTCAAGCCAACCGGGTTTGCAGACATTCATGACAACACTTGGCACTTTACTGTGTCTTCTTTCTCTTTGGAGGGACTTGGCTTTAACAAGAACAGTTTCAGGGGATAGCAGAATGTTCATGAAAGATAACAAATTCTTTTAGTTTTTCAAGTACTCACAAGGCGACAATACATCACATGGTCCGTGTTTGGGGTGTTATTTGATGACTGTGTATAGTGTGAACCAGAGATTACACTACTTTGGTTAATCTTAAGGAACAGTTTCAGAGTGTATGTTTTGTTTTACACCCAGAGCAACGGGGCTTTTAAGATGCTAAGACAGCTGCTCATAATGAGTCTATAAAACTGGCTCATGTTTTCAGGCCATCACTGTTATGTCCCTATGGTGATGGATGCTCTGTCAAGGCAGCATTAGTTCTTGTATAGCTATGAATCAAAATTTGAACCAATTGGCACAAATCAATAGATTTCTTTCACATTATCTCATTTATATGACGCTAGATCTTAGCTCCATTAGCTAAATTATCATTCTACAAATAAACAGGACGTTTATTACTCTGAATATTTTCAGGCACTATATTAATTGAATTAAAATCAGATTATACATTCCTGCCCTGCAGGTTGACCAAGCATATCTTGAAAAGTGGTGTCTTCTTTTCTCTCTGCCCTCCAGTACTCTGTTTATCTACTTTTTACACATCATAATAGTTGAACCCGTTCATGGTTTTTGGGCAAATATCCAAGATTCCTCTTGCTAGATCCAAAGGGAATTAACTGTGCAGATTCAACCTGTATTCCTCATTCTCACTGCTCTTGTTCAATTACAAATTGCCTGAAGAAAAGATGGGAAGAAAAGCAAGCCTGTAGGAGTCCAGAGCATAATTTACAGCAAAGCCTTCATTACCTGTGTTTGAATTTCATGCTTTTTAAACTCTTTATGAGAATATGAGATTCATTGGAGTTATTTTTTATGCAGAGATGGATATTATCACCCATGTGGCTTGTTAAAATGTTATATGGATAATATATAACTTATCTGATTTCAAAGAGTTCTTACATTATAAATTGCATGTATGAAAGATAATCAGTCATGTTCCCCTGACAACCTTGTTCTACACCTAAACAGGGCCCATATTGGCAATATAGATACAGCTTTATTATCGCATGAACAAAGATTAACTTCATCTTTGCTAAAACCTAATTTCTAACCGCTGCTAGGGCTAGAGCCCGGAATAATGATAAAATACCAAGGAATAAAAATAATATTCAGAAGGAGGACAGTGAAAACATTTCAACATTTTAAAATGAAAAGAAGCCATCAGGCAGGGTAGCTGGTAATCCTTCTCCCCAAACATCTAGCTAAACTTTGCAGATGCACTCATTCTATAAGGATGTAGGTAAAGTATGTTTACTTACATCCTTACAGACACAGTGTACAACACATGTGAAATTAAATTCTAAACATGAATTTATTCATACACATATTTAAATACAATGAAAAGATTAAGAATAAAACTACGACTTGTGATCTTGATAAACAACAACATAAAAAGGACTAGGGCTGTTCATCTTTGGTCTATATAATATATATCTTCATATACTCCCAAGGATCAGATGCATTTTAAATATTTAGATGGAACGATACAATTCATCTCTCTATTGAAATACAGTTTGATTCACTTCTTTTAAGGCAAAAGCAGTTTGACTCAATGCAACAAGAAATTGCAGACAAATACAGTTTTTAGTTAAGCAAACCTAAATAACTGTTGTAAATCTGTTAATCCTAACATACCACAGACTAAAAAGCTCTGTTCTACTTGAATGAAGAAGAACTAACAGATTCTCAGGTGGAAATTGACACCTACAAGCTGATGTTTGATCTTTTAAAAGCTGACACAGATAAAAGATTTGGAAGTGAGAGAATATTCAAACACTTACTGAGAGGCAAAATAAATTGTACACATGGTGTGTTATGAGCTATAATGACTAAAAGAGTCGGCCCAGTATAAATAACTTGCAGGCATAGAAATTAAGATTTATTCAGAAATGTTAATTATGGAATCTTTGAATCAAATATAATTGGAAGACAGTAAATATATCTTGCTGGTACTCAAATCAAGACAATTGGTGTAGCTGAATACTGGAAGGGAATATACAGCTTTTCCATCTGGTGGGTCTTAAGACATATCCACAAGGAGATGTTGGTAAATGATTAGAAACACCTTGTTCAAAATTTCTGTTTTTATTGAAAAACTTATTAAATCTAAACTTCCTTATTTTAAAAGAGCTGGTAAATGATAAAGGAAAAATAATACATACATTATCTTTATATTCTAAACTAAGGGTGTCAATTTTAAATGTATAGGGTTTATAGTTCAGTACTTGGTTTATTTTAAAAACCCAATTTGCCTTTTCTCTTTGTTTTCTTGTGGTCATTTTTTTCTTGTCCCCCCTTTTTGATTGACACCGCATTCGACCAATAATGTTATGAAACAGCTTTTTCTGACCCAATAATATCCAGAGAGTGACTTAAACTCGTTTTGACATGCCTGTATTATTTCTGGAATATTTCTGACTGGTCAACTCAGAAACTAAATCTGAAGAAATTCCAAATTGTTCAAGAACAACAGCTGATTTAATTTGGGTATACCTTTTCAGCCATCTTTGGTGATTTAGGGGATGAGAGCTAAGGGGTTAATAACCTTAATTATATTTTTTCCTTTTATAAAACACACATCATTCTTATAAATTTAGAAGACATAATATCAGCACAAGGCCAACAGGGAAGGACACAGAGTTCCTAGACCATAATATCTTCTATGCATATTTTAGAGAACCATAATTTACACAAGATTAGTTAAAGCAAAAATAGTCATAGATTTAATAAACTAAAATAAAAAGCATGAAGATACGAAAAGAACATCTGTGACTTCAACAAAGAATTGTAACAAGCACTTATAGACGCTGTGCAGTTAAGGGTATTGATATCATGCTGATTTTTAATTCTTTTAGAGGGTCACTGTTCATCTTTTTTTCACAAATAGATTTGTCCAGCAAAATGTTGTTCCACAATTATAATAATTATGGAACAATATTACTTTCAATCTTTAAACAACATTTTGAACCTGAGGTAATGAAATATTGCACTTGTTTATATGAATAGAAATAATAAAGTTGGAGCCTCTCAAAGAGTTTTCCATCTCATTGTAGAAGCTTTTTAACTACTACACCTCATGACTTTACATTTACAGCAAGGAGAGCACTCAAAGACATGATCCCATTTAAACTCTTGACAATCATTCACAGCACTCCATCTATTTTCTGTGTTTACAATCCTAGCCATTTCTATGGTGCAGAGTAGGAGCATCTAGCCTTTGTAATATTTTTAAAGGGCAAACAGTTAAATTGTTTTTTTTTGAAGTGCTGAGATTTCAAAAAACCAAATGTAATTCCTCAGTTAACATAGTTAGCTGAGATGTTCATTATCCTTATTAGGTATACATTAATTTCAAAAATAGCATCATAAAATCTATTTATGATGATAACAAATCCATTTGTTATCCATAAAAAAATATGTTTGTGTGTCTGTGTGAGTAGGTGTATATGTTGAGGTGCACACTTGTTACAGTGGCAAGAAAGGCAGAAAACCTGCAACACACAACTCCCAAGAGCACCAAAAGACAGGTGGATTCAGCTAGAAGGCCGCAGCAGCCCCGGGCAGACAGCCAGAAGGCAGCATCCCAGGGCAGCCACACACCCTACAAAGAGGTAGGTTGGTTGTTAGTGACTCACAGAGGCAGCATCCCCCAGGCCAAAGAGGCACTGGGTGAGAAAACCTCATCTTCCTATAATAGACCAGACTAATAACTCCAGCAGCAAGAACCCCCAATGCCAGCCACCAATGCACCAATGCAGCCAGAACTCAGAATCACCAAGGCAGGGAGTGCACATTACCAGCTCATCTGTTGAGCTATCCCTTGAAATTTGAGAGGGAAGGGCGCCAACAAGAGCTCACTGTAACCCCTGTGGCACATAGTCGACCTTACAAATTCATGGGAACTCTAGGCTGTCCGACGGGAGCCCACCATTGTGGGACATTACCCAAGTACCTGCAGATTTATGCCTGATTGCCTATCAGCTACTTGAAAGGTTATTCTATTTCTCAGTAATAAATTTATCCTCACATAAGGATGATATCAGGAGCCTGGCTGAGGTACAGTACCCTGAGAAACAAAAATATCTTGGAGTGGATGTAAGGGCAATGAACAGGGAATCAGCCAGCTATTATCTTGTATTCATGCACACTCCAAAGGAGGCTACAAGGAAAACTGTACTGTAACCTCCCATAATCCATCTGGCGGAGCTGATCTCTTTTGGCTGGCACCTGTTTGACTTCTGAACTGGTAAAGTTTAAAAGGGATGAGGTGAAATAGACAAGTGGGATACAGCATGCTATGGAAGAAATGCTGTATTTTAAAGTTGACAAATTGGGTACAACAGAGGGATTGAAACCTTTACTTGTCATGATGTCACCAGTATCCTTTAGGACACATTGACATACATGCAAGCACTTTGAGGGTGATAGTTAAAGGGTTAAAAGGATTTGTCCTTGCTGAACAATGGGAGTGGAGTATTGAGTTTGGCCCCATTACAAATTCAGCAATTCCTTTTTTTCTTTTACTGCAGTAGATGATGTTCATTGATCTGTGAAATTATCACCCACCATTAGAAGACCAAGCACATACTTCAGACACCCTGAACTCTCAATCAGGCTTCTGAAAATCCAACACCCAAATAGTAATATTCATCACAATGTACCTCATTGATTTAGATGGAGAAGCATATCAAAATAATTTTTAACAACTCTGCATGCCCTCAAGTCTTTTGTAGGGAGTATTATGATTAAAATGACCAACTAAATTTGTTGCAGTAGACTGAAAATCATGGTTAACATTTTCAAGTCATTTAGTGTAATCAACTTTTTTAAGTAAAGCCCAAACATTTATTGACTGCAGCAACTGTCTAAAGTAGGACTGCTGTCATTTACAATGCAAGGCAGTTGCTAGTGCAAGGCAATATGAGCTGCATAGAGATTAAGTACGATTATATCTAAGATACACATCATCCTTTGACTGAGGATAGATTTTATCTTTAAAAGTTGAATACTTATCTTTTTAGTGGCATACCGGAGAGGAAAATCTTCATGATGCACATGAACTACTGGATCTATATTTTGTGGTAGTGAATTATGATGCATTTTGAAACTGAAAACACATTTCTAACTGGGGTTAGATCATTGAATCTGATTGGCAGTCAGCCTCTGCAATTTGAATTACACTGTGTCAAAAGCTTAGCAGATCCCCAAAGTCTCCTTGAACCTCTCCTGACTCACTTACATCCTGATAAGTGCTAGGATTGATCCTGAGTTCATTTTCTTGCAGTCTCCGCCCCTTCAGTGATCCCTATAATTGCTGTGGGGCTACAATATTATTATTTGGACAACATCCAGTCAGTGCACTTCAGATAGCTAGCACACCTTTGCATTTTTAATGTGACCCCTAAAGCATTTAGTAGAGTCATTCGGTTTTGTCGATGCACAAATTGAAATCATTGATTTGGGATGGAGGTCAAAGGGGATGACAAATAGCTTTTTTCTAAAGACCTCATCACTTCTCGCTAATGTTTTATCCTTCTCATTAGAAGGAAAAAAAAAATCTGCATTTTTTATTAATTTACAGAAAAAACACCTCATTGTTAAAATGTACTAAAATCAAATCCTCCTAGACACATTGTCAGTAGATCTTAGTTTGAAATATATGCTCACACTTTAAGGTGGTGCTGTGCTGTTTGGGTCAGAAAAAGGTCTCAATGTTCAAGTATGCACCTATGCTGACGGTCCTTTTGACAAATGAAAGTCAGCTGAATTGTGGCAGCCCACCAGAATGAATAGGAGTGTAAATAACATTAAGGTTACAAGAAGCAGAGTACGCCTTCTTCAATAAAAAAAAAGACACAAAAGAGTATTGTTTGGCTAGCTTTTTACACAAGGAAGAAAGCAAGAGAAAGGTACAAAGAAAGGAAGAAGGAAAGGAGGGAAGAAAGAAGAATTTTACTTTGTTACTTTCATGTCCCATTTTTGTACAGTGCAAATCTTTGTATATGTGGTACTATTTCATTGGTCTTCACACAGTACAAGACAAAACAAATCCAATTCATACCCAGAAACTGGTACGGATCAATCTGATAATTTACACATAAAACTGAACAAGCACATAGTGTCAGCAGAAGGGAATAATTTAAAACGTTAGGCTTATCCATTGTAGTCATTGGATCAATTTGTTAAACCTAATATTAAAACTCTAAATATTTGCGATTATTATACATTGTTTATAACATTTTCCTCACGCTGTCGTTTTGCTTCTCTGTTTAGTATTTTGTTATATTTTTCCTGCTTGTGATATTTACTAATTACATGTTCAGGAGATTTATAAAACCAATATGAAATATAAAAATATTATATAAATCATTTATTTTTCAGTTGTCTCTCATGGTAAGTAGATATTTAGGTGGAGTTGTGAGGTTGGGAGATTGAAATTTGCATGTCGTTCCTACCATTTATTGATTTCAGACTTTGTATGTTTTACACAATTAATTTGTGATAAATTATCTGATATGATAAAATGTACTTTTTTGCCTTTGCTACTTAGTCGTGTTTTGCACTGTCCGTTAAAATTATCTGGTCTGCTTAAAACAGGTGACTCTTGAAAATTAAATTATATTTCAATAAAATGTACCCATATAAATATAAGTTTAGCAAATTAAACAATATATAGTGTTATATAATCTAAAAGGACAAGTATTCATTTTATATTGCTGAATAAAAAGCATTTAAAATGGCTGAAATAGAAATGTTCTTGAATTTACAGAGAACAGCTTATTTTTCTACCTTTTTTATACCTCCTCATATTTCATGAATTGTCTGGCTCCATCCCCAAACACAGAGAAGGTAACATCTGTCTCCTGGATTTGCTTCTGGAGAAGAAAACACACCTACTGTATTTTGCCTCCAGGCTCAGTTAACTGACAGATGGGCAAACTAATAACAATGGTCATGGTACCTGAATGATATGTTATATTTTTGAATTACATGTTTTTACTTTAAAATGAAAGTTTGAATTAAAAATATTGTGCTTTTCAGAAAGCTTTAATTGGTTTTGTTTCCTCTAGTCAGACAACAATTGCAGGTCTCATTGTCATGGTGCTAATTACAATCAGATACCATTGTTAGTTTTTCCTGAGTTCACAATAAACTAAACAATGAGTTTGTCTTCTTGTTAATTAGATAATTGATTTGATTTAAAGCAAAAATGGCACAATATTCATGTCAGAAGTCTGAATTATGAGTTATGTTAGAGATCTATGTATTTTTACCTACATATTCTGTCATATCTATTTTATAAATGCAATAGCAGCTCTGGTAAAGAGTCTTTTCAAATTTTATCTTTTTTTTTAAAGAAGTTGGTTGTGGGTAAATAACAATCTTTTACCTGAGGTGATAAACAACGTAGTACAGACTTTCCCTCAATTGGCATACAATTGGTGGAGTGCAAAAAACATTTCAGAGTTCAGGAAGACTGGAAAATGTTTATATAAATGCAGTCTATGTGGTATTTAGCATTGTGAAGTTATGGTAATCCTTTATAATAAAAGCACATCTGTTCTCTCTTGACTTTTAATGAAGGATGATGGTTGGGTATAACACATGACTTTTTATTTTCCAGACTAGAGTTGATCATCTATCTTCGAGCGTCAAATAATGGCCTTATTTACATTTGGCATTTGAATTCTTATATTTGAATAAAAATCAAATCAGTATTTTATATTTACATCCACATGTAACAACACACATATATATAAAAAAATCTAGAACGTGATTGTGTCTTTGTTGGTTTCTCATATTGGAAAGGCACATTGTGAGAAACATTAGATCCAGATCATAACATTTAGATCATACCCTCAGGTATGACGAGTTGTTCAACGTTAACTGTCATTATTGTTTATATTTAAGCAAACTAAAGTACATAATACATAAATACAACAGAACCTGCTGCTAATAAACTTAAACAGAAACTACTCAAAATTTTGCAGTTGCCTTGAGTTGTGCATAAGATATAATCAGAACCATTTTCTTTTCCTTTTACTGAGAAAGCCAAGAGCTCTCACTGTCTGTAGCTCCATCCTCCATTGCAGAGCTTTGATTCATAGAGTGGTGGCCTTGTGGCCAATCTGAGATAAAGATATGGGATCATACCATTACGACAAAAAAAGAGGTGAGAAACAGTCCATTACTGTAGTCTGTAGATAGTGGTGAGGAGAAGAGAAAAAGTATGAGAAACATAAGTAACAAAGGATGTTACTGTAACAGAACAAACATTAAATTATGTAAGTATAATTCTTCTCATAAAAATACTAAATTCAAAAACATACAAAACTTTCATATTTGAAACTAACACAATAAGTGTGAGACTGTGAATGATAATAAATCAAGAGCCATTTGGGAGCCAAAAGAGCTGTCTCTTTGAAAGCAGCTGAACTGCCCATCACTAAATGACTTTCTGTATGACAACACAGCTCTTGTCAAATCCTGCATAATTAGCACAGTCTTCCTGTAAACTCAAAGGAGCTCTTAACATGACTAACTCACTGATCCACCTGACTTAGGCACAACAACAACATCTGGATGTTAAGTGGAAAAACTAAGTAGGTCTGGAGATTATGCAATTTATCAGCAAAGCAAATGTTTAAGTAGAGGCATTTAAGACCAAGATCAATACCATGTGAAACGTTGAGGCAACACTGAAGAGGCCACAAGAAAAACATCTGAAGTTAGGCACAACAACAGTAGTTCAAGTTACTGGAACTACTGCATGTAAAACATATATCTGAACTGTAAATTCCTTATCTCAGCAAATTTATTCGCTAAGCCAATCAAATAAGACATATTAACACAAAATACAAAAATTTTGTATGTGGGCCTTTTATTTAGAAGATTGTATTTTTCTCTGTGAGAAACATCTACATATGTTAGTCAATTGTCTCTCCTCTTGTGGCCAGGCCATGATGACAATGTGGTTTTTGATTTCTGTAACAAAATTAATTTGTTGTTAATATTTCGAAAAGACGTTTTACTAGCAGTGGACCTCCCTAACCTTTAACTTTTTTGCAGCAACTAGTACTGTCTATCACAAAAATGGGGCGATGTCAATTTTATCTAGGCATGTCAATCACAGATCTTCATCTGCTACGTGATTTTGCCAGTTTTGTTTAAACACACTGGTGAAATTTTGTCAGATTTTTTTTTTTTTATTACTGTTTAAGTGGTCATCAACACCATTTATTTTAAGCTAAAAGCTTTTGAAGTGATCTATAGCAGTAGGAATGTGCAATAATCTTAATTATGCTGCAATGCAAGCAATGTTTAGTCATTAATTTATTTTAAGACAGTCAAATTATTCACTGTAAAGGTGACCACTAGAAGCACAAACGAAATGTGTATTTTAAAGTTTAGTTTTACACTTTTCTTTTTTTTTCTTTGAAGCACATGCAGACTCCCAAAATATTATCTTAAGTATTAAAATAACATTTTCAGGAAAAAACTAAATATACTTTTATAACAAGTCAGAATATCCATAGTACAACATAGTTAAATTTAATGATTTAATATTTTAATTTTTCTGTTGTGAGAAATCCTTATTTTTCTGTGTACACGGTAAAACAATAATGGTATTATTGTTATCTGTAAGCTAAAAAGAAAACATGGGAAGTTAGAAATACAGACTGACAGGGAATAAACATCACAACAAAGCAAATGGCCTCAAGGATTTCACACATTTTGGACTTGTATTGAAAATTCAGTTGCTATTCTGTATAAAATTATGTGACAGTCCTGGATATTCATTTTGTAGATGAGTGATGGTTTAATATCTGGTTGATGTAGTTGACTAATGTCTTCTCAAAGGTGAACTCATCACATCAATCTATGTGATGATTTCACCAATCATCACATTGATTGGATGATTGGTGAAAAATACCACTTTAAACATGGAAAAGCTGGTTTGCAATTTGTGGAGAATGATTACTTTAATAGCAATATACATTTTTCAATTGAATTTAAGAAAAATATAATTGATATGTAACATTTAATTATCTAGGTTTAACTGTAAACTGAAAGCATTTAACAAGTTAGCATAGCAGCTTGTTGTGGCTTGAAGTTAGCATAATTATTTTGCATATTTTACAAATATGCTAAATAGCATCTAGCTAAAGTTTGTGGTTCCATAGGTTATTGTAAAAAAATGGTTTCATGACTGCTGACTAACATTAATAAAATCTACATTTCTGGAGGATTTCTGTCATCCCAGTGTGCACCATGATAATTCACTCAGTGTATAGCAGTACTTAAAAGCTTTGAATAATAAACCTAGAAAAGAAGAACAGGGATAGAACAATGACCTTGATGTCAAGGTAACCTTAGCAGGATGATCAAAGGGATCCTGATTTTACTTTGTCTTGATTCAGAGAGGCAACTAAAGGCTTAGCATAATGACTGAGAGCCAAATCTCAACAGGAACAGATGGGCTTCTCTAAATTTCAAAGCTAAGAGTGTGTTTCTGATGCTTTCTCCCATTACCTCCCTCCAAAACTAAAATAATGAAACAATTGATAAGGTCATTGGGGAGTGTTTAGTCACTGCTGAACACCTTTAGGAGGCGGGAGAAATAGAACTGTCTTGCAGAGGCATGGCAGCGTATCAGAGTGCACCAGCAGTCAAAGCGAGTTCAGGCGAGACGAGCTGTAAGTGGATCCTCCACCTGATGTCCACATCAGTTTCATCTGACTGAGTTCTGTCTCCAATGGTCCCAGACGAGAGGCTGCGGAGGGGAATGGGGCACCTGCTCATCACCAGCAGATGGCCCTAACCTATTCATCCTCACTTGTCTAATGTTTCACTCTCTGGTTATTCGACAACTCTCTGTTTAGGCTGCACAGGGTTGAAGCTGTGGAACTAGAGCTTTATGCAGTTCCAGAAAGCTACAGTTTTAAATGTAGTCACTGTCTTTCAGATGTCCTGAGAAAAGTTTGTATCCTTAAATTGACCCACATCCTTCAATCAACTTTCCCATTGATATGCTTCTGAGTTTGTCTGGAAATGACAAACTTATAAGCATAACATATGACCTGAATAAAATCCTGTGAAGCTACAACACAATTAGCCAAGCCTATAAATAAGATAAAGCTGTAGAAAAAAGCTTATTATAATTAACCTGTACTATGACTTTACGCAGTATTGTGCATGAACTTGTCTGCTGCCCCGTCATTGCTTTACGTTTAGCCAGAGGCAACAAGTTTGTATTGATCAATTTTACATGGAATGTCAGGCAAAATAATTGGATTCCAGGAGTATAGTTAAGGTTTTCCACTCATGAAAAAATTAAATATAAATTTCTAAGTTATCTTTTGATTTTTTTCTAACTCCTTCCTGTCCACCTGGCAAATCTTTTAAGTCTCTTTTTACATTTCTTTCTTCTCACATGAAAAGGTTTTTCACTTTATTTTATTTCATCAAATTTTCAGCCAGAAGACAAAAGAGTGAACTCCTCCAAATAGGAAATTGATTGAAGAGATTGAAGAGAGTGGGATGGACGGCTGCTGGTGGCAGTGGCAGTGTTAGCAGAAAGTTGCAGAGCTCTCATCAGCCAGCTGCCACGACAAGCTGCCATAGCTGTCACTGGCCACAAGAGATCTTTTGCCAAGTTAAGGTAAAGGCCTACTTATTCAGTCCTATTAGGACTGGCAGGCCTTTAAACAGGCCTGGGATAGAGCTTTCAGCTGTCTTCATGACTGTTGCGCTGAGGCTACCTCATGCCACATGCAGCAAAGGTCCCTCAGTAAAACACAAAGACCAACAGTGAGGACTCATGACAGGCTTCAGTATTAGACATCGACTGGGCCTAAGTTAAAAGTAGCCCTGAGGCAAGCAGTGTTTTTCATACTCTGATTTTTCCAAATTTCATCTATTTTTTTGTTTTTTACATTCATTTTCACTTTGTTGTCCCTTTCTTAATTGTTCTATTACATCTAGATTTGTTCAGTGTGAATCTGCTCATTTTTGTTTCAGTTAATTTTGATTCACTGTTCTCTGAAATAGTTTTTACAGCAGCCCATTGTATTGGTTGTACCTTGACTGTGGAAAATTCTGATTCTAATCTTGGTTTAGCTGAACATAAAGGCCATTTTACAACGTATATAACTGATTTAGGTATGTCAAAAAACCCTGGGATCTCATGAATAAACATTGAGTACAAACAAAAAATGGGCGGCACAGTATTTTACAAACGTGTAAAAATGAATGTTGCTTGAAAATGTTCAGTATTCCATGCAAATGTTTGACCTACCGTGAAAATGTACAACAGCAAGGTGAACCTTTTTAGATGAAAGTAGCAAACAACAAAGCAGGGCTGAAAGATGGTGTAAAAACAAGGGAGCCTACATGTTCAGGATAGAGACCTGTCAAGACCTCAAGACAGTTTGGACTGAAAAATGGGTAAAGCCATACCTGACCTGCATAATGTATGTGACTAGCTTATCTATGCAGGAGACATCTTGAGGTTACCATGACCAAAGACCCAATATCTAATTCTAATGACTACTTTCTGCTTTACTTTTCCAAAAGTATTTTGTCACTTATTTCATAATTTTTGACATGTTTACTTGGCTGTGATACAAAATTCCAATAATATTCAGTGTCTGTATGTTTGTGGGTCATATTAAATGTTTTTAATGTCATTATACATTAAAGAAATACACATTAAATGTCAAATTGAATCTAGAAAAGTTGTTTAAATCCATCCCTTATTTTTGTGCAGTTTCAATTCTTCACCACATCTAAAGTATCTTTGTCCTATGTTTATAGGTGACCTTAGTAACACTGCAGAGATGCAGCTGTCAGTGAGCAAATCACACTGTCATAGTAAAGACTATGTATCTTTAAATAAAACCTTTTTGTGCCTGTGAGAAAACAAACAGGGGAATATCAGCTAGGTCATATGAAATTTAAAGTGTTGAAGAGGATTAAAGGTGATAACAAAATGTCATGACATAATCCAAAAACATAAAGTGGGTTGTGTTAATCATCATGCACTCATACACCAATGGAGAAAGACATATCACAGTGCAGGATGACAAATATGTAATTGCAGTAAAAAAGCCCAAACAGAAAAAAACAAAGGGTACAATGTCTGAAATTAGCTTTAAAGCTCAAGATGGAAGGCCTGCTTCTAATGATATGTTTCATGTTTTGTTTTTGTTTAGCAGGTGGTCGAAGCGCTTTAAGGGCCATGCATTTTCAAATAGATTAGGACTGTTGCACTCCACAGGTGGAGTTACATGTTCTCCTATCACATGATTGATAACATTTAAACTTTTTCACCCTGTTTTGGTTATCTCAGCTTTTATCAGATTCTAGTGTTCTGGTTGTGGTCTATTTTCTAGAATAGCTTTTTTTACACCATTGTGATGGGTCTGTGTTAGCTGAGTCCTCTATTCCTATGCCTTTCTACACAAACTTCATATGTTGTGCCAAATGCATCAAAATGACATTAACATCTTATAGTTTCAGGTCAGAGTCAGCAATTAATCATCACCTGTGTTTGTGAGAGCAGGTTTCTGTTAACATTAATGCACAGCAGTTTATATGTCATGTATTGCTACTGCATTCATCCTCTTTGGCTAAGCATTTACAAATTAAACAGTCATTCTCAAATTAAATTTCACTTTTACTAGATTTCCAAGTCCAACTCATTTGATTCAGCACACACTTACAGAGGTTTAAATGACATTCATTGGAAGACTAATCCTTTCACAAAATGTTTATCTTAGCTTATTTTGGCAATCTGCCCAGACATTATGATACATGTTTCTGTAGGGAAACTGTCAGGGTGAGTGAAGGATGTGATCGTTGCTGAAAAGACATGAATATCTAATCAAACCAAAAGTATGTATTCAAATTATCTGATTTTCCAGCAAATAATCAGAATGACAGATGAAATGCTCACTAATCTTTAGATTCCCTCTGGCATATTCATCTTAAGAACTGGTTGTAATTAATGAGACTTCTCAATTGTGACAACCATTGTTTGATGCATATTCATAAGTGTTCATCCTTTATCACTGAGCTTTCTCTAGAGTCATTGAAACAGTTATAAACCTGTGGATTCTGATAATAAAAAGGATAACATAGGGCATTCATGTTCTTGGAGTTGCTATTCTGCTATGATATTGTGCACAGCGGTGAATTTGCTGTTCTCTGCAGCTGCCTCATTTGTATTGGGTAGACAGCCTGTTGTGCATAAGGCAGAGAAAAATTCCCTTGAGTACTACCAGCTGTAGACAACATATGCCTCATAGGTTGCACGCCACATGCGTCCACAAAATGACACCTTCTTTCTTCCTGATAAAATCCTTGTCGAGGTTGGCACACAGATTTAATTATATTCAAATTCCTAATCGGGTTCTTCATTGTTTTGTATATTTTCTGGCAACAAATTCCCTTAGTAGACCTATTTAATCATAACAAAACATGTTGATGTCTCAGTTCTTAAGCTTTTAGTTTGAAATTGCCATTTCTTTTCCCAACTTATTTCAATAGATTTGTTTCTTAAATTGCTCTTATTTTCTCCAAACACAAAAACAGAAATGTTCACTATGTTTATTAAGTCCTTAACAACAGTTTCTACTGTAGACTTCACTGTATGTGCCTGACATAAAGAAGCAATTTGTAAACTTGCGTTGCCATTCACATCAGGTTGGTGTGGTAGTTAGCAGTGCTGCTTGACAAAAAGTCTCCTGGGCAAATATTTTCTGCAAATGACTTTCTCTTCTTTTAGAGTGCTAAAATAATGATACCATCTCCATTGTTTTCTAATTAAGTTAGCAAAATGTTGAGAAATATATGCTTTTTAATTAATTTGCCCTTTAAGTTCTCTGTTCATGTTAGTGAAGCAAACAGTATGGTGGCACTGATTGCCTTGTCCCATAACTTTGACAGCAGATGTGGATGGGAGGAAATTGACACAAATAAGATAAATGAGAACAGACATGATATAAATAACATAATGCCAGTATGCAATATTAATAATACTAATTGTTTTGATTATTATTGCTATCTATGAATGTAAATTAAATATTATTAAAACAAAAATAATAGATCTAAGAATAGCAAAAATAATTCTTAAGATTCTGATTGGTTTTTGCATGTTATGTTGCCTCCAGGTTTAAATGTTGTGTCAATCTATCTGTGTATTCTAAAGCCAGAAATGCTCTGTGTGAATTTGTTCAAGGGAGAGAGAGAGGCAAGCACCACTAAAGTCTGGCAGTTATTACACTTGAAAAATGTTCGTAATTTCAGAGTTATCCACCAAAGCATATAAGATATATGACTAAAAGAGCAGCACCTCACTGAAATCTCTAAGGTTATATCAACCAGTAGGATTGTAAAATAGAGCTAACATGTGTGGGTAAAAGCTAATGGGCCATTTTGGGCTACATATCAACATACACACTTTCCCACATCAGCTGGAAGACATAATTAGTATGTAAAGAAACCTGCTTAGATTACATTGATTACTGATATTGCAATAAACATGTTTGGTTCCAAAATGCCTGTGAGCTCAGCTTTGGAGAAATACAAAATGAACTTAATGAAAAAAATAGAGCTTAAAATTTCCGTAATAAATTATATTTAGAGAACGCCACATTTTATTTTTTATCCAGTAACTTGGTATGATACTGGATAAAATCACTATTCTATAACAATGAAATGGTGATAGGTTTTTCATCTTTTGATTACTACATCATCAATTAATTGTTTTACTAAACAATAGCTACATTTTTATTAAACAAGATAAAAATCTAGAGTGAGAATAAAATAACAGTAACAACCCAAGAACAACCAATAAATGAATCCAACATTGAGGGATACTCTAAACACAATCTGCAAAATGTTACTTACCACAAATTCTGGTGCAGGTTTTAAGGACAACAAGCAAATACAACATCTGACTACAAACAGATATACATCTCAGTTACATTCACACTCATTACCAAACACTAAAACTTAGCATTGAAAGAATGTAATCTCAAATTTATGGTGCCTTTCTCTGATGCAGAAAGGTGGTGGCCCCTCGTGATCCTGAAAGGATGAGCAGACATTCTGTAGATCAGTGAGTCAATCCAGTTCACAGACAAATCTAAAGTTAAATTGAAAAAAAAATTATGTTAAAAGTTTTTATATATATTTTTTAGAAAATTCCACATTTTTAACATAAAAATGTAGAATGCAATAGAATTTGGTCATTTATGGATTTGATGTAGCAAATCACCAAAGACCAAAGGGTCAAGGGTAAGCCAGAGCTCAGATCTCTGATAGAAACCTGACTGCTGCATAACACTGTTCATTGATAGCTAGGACTTGCACAGCAAAGTGCTCCATTTATGAAGCAGAAAAACAGATCTGTAGATAAATTTTCTCCACACACAATTAACTGGATCTGTAAAAGGAGCATGTTCTGGGTCGAGTTATTAGTCAGAGCCTGACATTACAGGAAGAATACAACTGACTGTTAGCCTGATTTTTCCCTAAAAGCTTCTCAAGACGCCGGGGCGTAGCAACATGGACATTTATTAGTTTTTTTGTGACTGTATATGCTGAGTCAAATCATCATTTAGAATTAAATGATAAAACCACACTATGCTGAACCATAGCAGCATAGAAAAACCAAGGCAGCATTTTTACCTGGCTGGATGACTGATGTAATTACGTTATATCCCATTATTTTTATTAATAAGTACTTCCTCTTTTTCACTCATGGGAAGAATTTCCCCAATTACAATGATCATCCTCCTTAAAATAAACTATGTCTGCTTTATGTGGAAGGTTAAACCACCCTAGACTTGTATAGAAATCTTAAATTATATCATGTCAATTTTTTTTATGGATACCTAAACTTTTTTAAAAAAAAATCTATTCAGTTTATTTATATATTGCCAATTCATAGCACATCATCTTGAGGCACTTCACAAAAAAGTCAGTCCGATTATACAGCTTTAAGTATACAGATTTCAATTGATCCTAATGATAATCAATTTCAGTTTATTGTTCAAATTGTCCAAAAAGTTTTCTATCAAACAAAACTAAATGCAGCAGAAAGAAAAAACTTTCCTGTATTAGGAAGAAACCTGTCTCTAAATGAACAGTCACCTTGCATGACTGTCTGGGACTTGAGAAGACAGACCATTAATATTACCTGATGAATAGTTTAAAACACTTTTTTAAAATTAATTTGGAACAAGAACAACAACAACAAAAAAACATCACAGTCTATGAATAATAATTGAGCAAATGCCATGTAAGGCAATCTGCATCTCCATTTACCATCTATGTAATTAGGCAGCGTAGCTGTTTTAAAAGCATCAATATTAGTACAATTCTCACAATACTTCAGAATGAATAGGTCTTCAATTGCCAAGCTTAATCTTATATAATATAAAATTTGTCACTACAAAGGACAACAGAGGGTTTATCACCTACCAATGGATGTCCAAACTGCATGGAGGATTTAGCTGATGACAATGTACATGATCTCTGGTACTATCTACACAGCTGGGTATGGCGGGGTAATATGTGCCTCCCACTGGTTCAGCAGGAGATTAAGGTATCTGGCAATAACCCAGGTGGTAACAGAGAGCTGCCCTACTTGGTGTGGTGCTATTTGTGTGGGTGTGTTCTCACCTCCTTAGGTAACGGGGTTGCATTGGGTGGCCTATGGCTCCCAGGAATGTTGGGATGGCTGTGGGGAATAGGGTCACACTGGACTTTGCTGGGCACCCCTCCTTCTTTTCTACTTAAGGGCTAGCGCATGAATGAGAAGGTGTGAACTCCTTACCTTGGTCATTCGAAGCTCCAGCTCTTGAGTGGGCTGGGAGGAAGAGGCGGGGACTCTTCAGCTTGGCGCTATGCAGTGTCGCTGTCAGGGGTTGGTTGGTAGCTCCAGGCTGTCGCTTTACTGACAACCTTCCTCTATGGCTGGCTTGGAGCAGTGCCCCATGTCAGTCCGCCTCAGGCTGCAGTGGCCTTCTTGAGTAGAGTCCACCTGTTCTTTGCTGCTCTTGGGTGCTATGTGTTGCAGGCTTCTTGCCACTCAAGTGACAAACTCATTCACATACACACACTCAACACAAGCAGACACACTGTGTTTAAGCAAAGAACATTCTCCAGAGACTCCAAAGCAACAAATATCTCAGTTGCTTTAAAAAAGGCTGCTTCATATTGAGAAAATAACTAAACATCCATTCGTCCTTCCTTCCTTTATCTGAACATGAGGGGGGACTGCTGCCTGTTACCTGAATTTATGAAAAATGAAAGTATCATTTTGGGAAAAAATATAATTATAATTATATAATTTGAAAAGCAGTAAACTCATGGGATTCTAGACATAGAAATTAAATTGAAGACAGACTGTGCAATATGGTGCACAGATTATTTTTTTCTTGGTAATTATACATTTTACTTTAGTTATTTGGATGCTACTGTGTCAGTCTGTAATTTAAATTATGTTGCTTTTACCCATGGACAAAGTACTTTTTATTTGAGATATGGAGAGTAAATAAGATTGTAGACTTTTACTCTGCATGTCTCATACTGTTAAAAGTTCTCGTTGCATTTTACTGGCAGAAACCAATTGTTACAAACATTAAATAAAAAGAGTTTCCTCATCCTCCTTCAATAAATTAAAGTTTTAGAAACCCTGCTGTGGATGGACGGATGAATGGATCCGTGATGGAGAGAATAACTGAGTGGTATAGTCATGAGTTTCATGCTTTCCTTCTTGCGGCTCATATCAAAGTGGTACAGTATTTTCTTTCCATTTATGTAAAGTTTTTTTTTTTCTTAAAATTCCACTTGTGAACAAATAAAGAGCTAAACTTGGCACAATTTCTGTTGAAATTATTGCTTTGTAATCCAGTGGAACATGAGGTGAATGCTTGTGAAATTTGCCAGATAGTAAGACATTTTACCTGGCATGGTATCTGAAAGAAATGTATTCTCTGGAACCATTTCTCACTAATCCTTTTTAAATCTGAAGTCAAACAGGTGCTTAGTTGTGTGAAAAAACTGGTGTAAAAACAAAGATATATGCATATATACACTACCACCCGCCAACCCACACATCCACATACATAAGAAACAGGATGATCATGTGATCATGACCCAGCAGAACAACATACTTTTCATCCATAGATTTGATTTCTGACGATACCATCAATGTATTGCAACAACAAAAAATTGTTGTTGCATAGTCTAAAAAACATAGTCTAAAAATTATGCACAACTTTTTAGACTATGATGAATTTTAACACCCTGCAATGGACTGATAACTGGTCCGTATATAACTAGTGGATGGACATATGTCACAACATTCTTGTCACATATCTGCTTTAACTCTCCCTGAACGAGTAAGCAAGTATTTCTGGATTTTTGTCAGTTCACATTGTAAACTGTGATTGATCACTCTGAGGTTTTGTTGAAATTTGGTATTATTTTTCTATTTTTTAGTACAACTTTCTTGTCCTATGTACCTTAGCTTCAATCTGTCATCATACTGAAAATAGTTTGGGGTTTTCTACTTGTTGTGATTGGTAACTTGATAGTGCCGATATAATCTGTAAATGACAATTGACCAAATCTATAATGACAATTTCAAAATGTGAAATTGCATTCTAATGTATTCTCCATTCACCTGCATCTGGGGAATAAACATCATTAATTCACTCTCCATAATTGTTTTAATATCAGTTGAGCGCAAAGTGTATGCATCTGCACTTTAAAGCATGGAAACTGAATTAATTCATTAATCAATGCTTAGAGAACAATTTTGGACCCAAATATCAGAGTGGGTAGCCTGGGCCATAAATTTCATTGTGCTAGAACCATTTAAGCACATTTGCACAGAGACAGGATGTTGATTTGGGAGCTAGTGAGCACCATGGAAAGATTTTAAAGAGGCAAAGCACCAAGGAGTTCACAACCACATCCGCATTAGGTCATAAATCTTCCTCAACTGAATAAGCACTCTTTTTATTCCTCTTCCAAATTCATCATGCCCCTCCCTTGTGTGTCTTTTCCCTGCTGTCTGAGGGTTTCGTTGGCTCTGCCTCCATCTTGCTCTTGCTCTCTCACTTTTAAGTGTCTTTACTGGATAACGAGTGCGATGACAGTAAAAGTTTCATCATCTGCCTCCATCCCATTATGCCGGATGATGTTTGTTTTCAATGCATGCAAAGATGAGAAGAAAGCCGAGCTAAGCTGGTTTGCAAAACACAGAAAGAGACACGCTGTCAGCTTTTGTCCTATCTTTTTCCTCTTCAGCAAACTCACATGCAGCTTATTATCAGAAATTTGTTCATTTGCTGTATTACACTTTTAAAATAGAGAAGAGATTTATTTAATTCCTAGGTAAAAATGACAATGGTGTGTGACTAAAAAGCTTCTTTCTTCCTAACTGTCTGACTGGCATGCTTCTGTCGAACATTGGAGGAATTAGTGGCTTTGTTTCCGATTTGTTTCCCAAATGTCATTACCCAGCAAATGCTTATTATTCAAGTGAAAAACATTGCCTTAATAATGTCATGTAGGCTCTTCTGGCAAACATTTGTGCATTGTTCATTACTTCCCCAATTAAATGAAATAATGAACCTAGTTGAAATAAAGCACCGCCACAGATGAATAATTTCCCCATTTAGTGGAACACTAAATGGCCAAGGATTAAATGACTTCTGGATGGCTTGCACCGTCAAAAACAGAAGACACTGATATGAATTATGAAGAACAGCACAATTCTATTAAGTAACAGGAAGGTCACCTAATTTAATTTAAAGTGGCAAGAATTATATCCACAGAGAGACTCAAGACTGTCATCAACAATAGAAATTAGCTTTGGTAAATCAGATAATGGCTCTAACTGGCTTACTCTGTTTGACTGGTAACACATGCAGCTGAATCTAGAAAGCAGGTGACAAATTGTTCGGTTTCCCCCGACTGCATCTGATCAAACAGATCGATTTTGAAAATATCACGACAGCCTCAGGATATCCAAAATTGAGAGGACATGTCAACAAAGCTGTTGGAAGAAAGACATTTCACAAACACTGGCACCTGATGTCAGAACTGCAAAAAATAGGAAATCAATACTCTGACCTCAGGAGGGTCCACTGTCGTGTATGTGAAATACCAAATAGCAATCACCCTTACAAGCCTCCCAAATAGTCGGGATAGCATATTTGAGGAGAAACAACATACTACACAGACCGGAGGTTATGGATGCCCTCTGCTTGTTTTCTGGTCGGTTTGCTGAACTAGTAGCATTTGCAGTTCAATAGAAAAGAAGAAAATCATTGGATATTGCTTTTTTGAGGTTTTGTGAAATGTGTTGAGTTCTGCAGTCTGATCAGCTTCCCCCAGAAGCAATAAAAGACCCTTGTCACAACATTTTCCATCTGTTAGTGGGTTTAAATTCACTCCACATGAGCCATGGTGAAAGTATCAGGAAACTGGGCTATCGTCCATCAGCCAATTATCTTTACATAACGACACTGACTTCAACAAAAATAAACCTTTTACTGCTGTATTTCACTGCACCTCTATTTGCTATTTTCACAGAGTAATCCTAGTTACACTAAAAATTAACAACGTTTTAATGAGATTTAGAGGTGCTGTGGTGCCGCAGGGGCAAAGCACAACCTACCTACCTTATGGCAGTAGTCATAGATTTGATTCTCAGCCTGGTGACATTTGCCACATGTCTTGTCCCTCTCCGACTCCCCTCTTTCCTGTCAAATGTCTTTCAAATGAAGGCCACTACAGCCTTTATCTGAGAGGGGCTGGGTACTGAGATATGCAGAAGATTCAAAAATCTTATCCAGAACAAGTCCTTGAAAGTGAATGAAGTGCGTCAGTGATTGCAGGAGTATTTTTTTTTTAATTCAAGCTAATCAGCTTACAATGTAAACTAATGGTTTACATTAGTTTCCCCTGGCATACTTTTAGAAGGACCCTAACCTTAGCCTTTAATTTGCATCTACATAAAACCAGTGTCACTTTGATTGTTACAGTTCATTGGCTTAAGTGCAAACCATATTTCCCAGAAGTGAAGGCAGTGCTCTGCTACTCAAGCGTGTATGTATGCATGTCACAGCATAAGCTAAATTTTTTGTTGTTTACTGACCTCAGACGTCAAACCCATCTACAGACAATTGACTTCTGTTCTTCCTCTGAACTTAATTTCGCACACAGTGACAAACACACACACACACCAAATGCTTGTGTCAAACTGCGCACAGCTTTTGTTGGCAGATGTGCGCACTCAAGCATCGTGTGAGTCGGGCTGGAAACTATGACTGAGACTAAAAAGAGCACTGACCCTTAACAATGACTGGTATACTCAGAGCAAAACATGTTTAAATGCTGAGTGATCCTGAAAGAGAAATTCTAGAACTGGCAATGTTTACCACAGAAGATTATATGTTTTTCTTCTAAACAGATGCTAGGGATTCTGCTTTGCCAACTCCTTTCCAACTTAAGTGACTGGAAGTACAGTAAAACAGAAAACCAGGAGTATTCTGTGTCAGAATACTCAGATATTATGATCTTGTCAAATGTCACCACTTCATAAAATTGTAGATAATACTTAAAGTTAGGATTTTTGGGTTTCTTCACAAATAATTTTAAATGTTTTTGAAATGCACTGTCAATTAGAACAATGACAGTAAAAAAAGAAGACAGGCTTGTGCTAAACTTAAATGGAGTTTTTTTCTAAATAAGAAAGATAAAAGTTCCCTTATTGTTAGTTGCCTTTGATAAGTAATCTTTAGAAAGGGAACAAACTTTCAGGTTATCTAAAGCAACTAATGTAGAGTTTAGGATAAAAGAGTTATTAGATATTTAAATGGAAGAAAGTGTGAAACTACAGGCAAAGAGAAAAGCAGCACATGTGTTATAACAAAACTTGAGGTGGTAGGATTTAATAAATGGCTCACAGCTTTGAAACTATTTACACACAAATATATTTTAGCTTTGACTCTATAGCATGGAAATCTATTTGTAAACTCAAATTTCTGAATTTCCGAAACCTGTTTGCAAGAAGTTGATTTTTTATCAATAAACTCAGTATTCAAACAAGTTCAAATTTTGACTCAAAATTCAAAGCATTTAATTTCCCATATTTTACCATAATTTCTCAACCAGCCTAATTGAAATGAAAGGTAATGATCCAGGGATATTGATTGTCAACATGTCTGCATTTTCTTGTAGGACAGGCCCAACCATATTGATTTGACCCTGCAACTCACTGCTAATGCTAAGCGATGTGCAGTCATCAAGATGAAGCCAATCTTACAACTTAAAAAGCCTGACAATATAAAGACTGCAATTACTGACTAAGCATTATTCAAATTAGAACCCTTTAGCCCAGCCTGCTACTGAAAATGATTCCCATGTCAGGAAACTGCTGATAGATATATATTTTTAAATGCTATAATGACGAGTATTTATAGTACACTAAGTTGAAGTTTCTGGATTACATTGATGTAAATTTCAGTCTGTGCAAGCTCTTTTCTAGGAAGTAGTGGGCTCACATAAGAGATTGTAGAAATGTGTAAAATTACAGAAGACGCTTTGTTTCATCAGCCAAAATGCTCAAGGCTTTGCTGCTCTGGCAAACACAATATATTTGTAAAGTATCATTTATCTGAGAAAATGGAAAAATCTGAGGTTGACCAAGGGTTGGAATTTATATTGCACTGTAGCTTATGAAGCAGATCTGACACACTTTTCTTGAAATAACATTGGATGCAGTGAAGAGGAGTTTATAGGCCTGTTAGATGCCCACTGATGCAAATGATACTCATTTCAAGTTATGTCTAATTAGTGTGTCTTTATTTTGAAGCAGATCGTTGAGAACAAAGCATGATAGTATTTGCTTATCACAAAGTTTCCATTTTAAGTGGCATAGCTAAATGTGTGATAAGGTATTTCAGAATGTGGTGTTTCTCTAGTGAAATTAATTTAAATTTAGTTGCATCAATAGTTAGTTTTTGCCTACTTTGTGAGTCAAACTATCAGAAAAACACTGAAATAAACTATCATGATATTGTTAACTAAATTATGTTTCCTTCAGAATGTTATACACATCTATGTTTCCTTTTTTAAAGTCATGTACTCTAACCAAGAAACACTTGTTAAATAAATTATAATTCGGTAGATGTATGTTACAATTCAAGCTTTTATCTTTCATTCACTCACTTATAGCCTTAACTTGCTTCATCATTGCCGATGGTTAAAATTTGCTCGAGACATTATCAAACTAGAGATGTGATACACTCAGGTTACTAATCTCACACGAAAAACAAACAAAATAAACAGCCATACCACATTTGCGCTCACATTTAAGGTCAATTTCAGATTACCTATAAACACAGTATGCATATCTTTGGCGTGTGGGAGGAAGCCATAGTGTCAAGAGAAAACCCACGCATGCACATTTCTATTTATTTAATAAAAGACTTGCCTTAGGCCATTGTTTTTTTTTTCTGTGTATGTTTGAATATGTTTGCGTGTGCTCCTTATAGGGATTCAGACGAAGTTCTGTTTTAGGGTGAATTGAGTTTTTGTTAGGTTTAGGGTAAGGCATGTAATCGTAATGTTTAAAGTAAGGGTCACACAAAATAGTCAGTTATAACAACCACCATGCTTAATATTTCTCATGAAGTACATTGACTTGTTTATGATTTAGGAGAGTTCAAATATCCAATCTGGTGATATTTATGTGTTAAATCTTAAATGTAGTTTTGCATGCATATTTTATCCTGTTCTTGAACAAGGCACAGAAAATAAATAACATGAAATAAATAAAAAAAAAGAGAAATGATCTTTGAGCTTTTATAATAATAAATACCTACATTGCCTCCACTACCAAATTTTTATGCCATGAAGGAATTAGATGTGTGTTTGTGTGCATGGCTTTTATGCCTTTCATTGTGGGAATCCTGCATTCATTTGAACTGTGTTTTGCATAACTGCCATAGCCGCAAGTCACTCCATCTGTGAAACTCAAGCAGCATGAACAAAAGAAAAGAAAAAAAAAAGATTGGAGAAAGAAGATGGGGAGAGAGGGAAAGTGAAATGAGAAAGAGGAAGAGAGTGGTTGCAAGAGGGAGAGAAGATAGATAAGATGGAAAAAGAGAAGAAACTGAAATAGAAAATGGAGAAGGGATTAGAGACAGAGGGGCAAGTTGCAGCTATAACCTTGGACTTGTCATGTGTAAAAAAGAGGAGTAAATGAATCATTTTGCTTGTTTACCACATGCTATCCAAGCTAAACAATTCCTTTGACCCTTGTTTGTTTAGAATGCTACATTCCACTAAATCCATGCAACAGCGAATGTGTATATCTTTTTGAGCCATACTGACCATTTGTGATGGAATCTTATATTTTTAAAACTCTTAAATCTTTCCTGACTTTGCACTGCTGGAGTTTCAAAGTGACCTTGTTAGGCTGCTATAGTGTGACCGACTCCGTGGTTGGTCTCACAGAACCATATCAACTGTAATAGCAGACTGCTGACGCACAAGTACTGAGGTGGGGCTTGCCTTTAATCATCTCTTAACGAGAGTACTGATGACATGTAGGGAGTGTTATCTGTCCTGTATGCCTTCGTGTCCCTGAATAATTTAGTTGGCATAGAATAAGGCAGACATGAAACAAGCTTATTCACCAGATTAGCATTTAATTAATAAACTTTAGGTGGCTTCAATATTTCAGCAAGCATGCATTATTCAGTTTAAATATCTGCCCTAATTACTTCTCCCCAGGCTGATCTACGACTTTGTTTTTTTCTCCTTGGGGGCTTCGTGCCTCTGGACCAGGCCTGCTAAAAATAGGCCCTGTAGAGGCTCTTTACTAAACGTTACCTTACTTCCTTCATTAATGATCATTAGAAGTAACTCCAAAGAACACACTCACAAACACAGACAAACGCATACAAACAGTCAAGCATGTTTTAAGGAGTGTTGGAATGGAAAAAAAAGTAAAAGTCATTAGAAGTGTTTTCTTCCATTTGAGGTTACATGTGAGGTTAACCATGTTGTGTGAGATTTAAATCACATGTTAGAAGTCCACCTTGTCTTGCTAATTTTTGGGCTATTAACGGAATATAGTATGTGGTCTTATGTGTATATGCATCCCTGAATCCAAACCATCAACCTCAGCCGGTCAGAAAACTGTTTGATTAAACTAGTGAATCAATTATGGAACTTGATTGTAGAAGTCTTAGAATTCTTAGAAACACTCAGACATTATAGCTAAAACTCTTTAGAGTGTGGACTTTTGATAGCTCTGAACTTTTTGCCGGTTTGGTTGTATGCTGATAAATTACCTGCCCAGCACCTCAGGAGCCTGGTGCTGATGCCAGTGCTTTTGTCTGTACTTTCTACCATGTTGCTACACCTGATGTTTGCAAGTCTCCTACGTCTTTTCCTTTGGGTCACTCTGTGGGAAGCAGTACAACCAAGGCTGTCAGGATTGGCTGTCATTAGTCCGTCACACTCTTAAGCCTCAAAGTCAAATTGAACAGGGTTTTCACAAACCGGCATAGTGGTTCAGAGGAACAACATTGTTGAACTACCCAAAATGCCCTAGTCAACCTTGGTCCTTTCAAACACAATATCCACAAGGTGTCGAATTCTTGGCTTTAATTATTTGGTAAAATTAGTTAATGACAGGGATAAAACATGGAAAGGAAAGGGGTTGAACTTGAATTGCCCAAATACTACATGTCAATGTACCAGAACATGGCTAGAAAACATTATGGAAGCAATTTCATAATCTTACTTGCAGTGTAAAACTTAATAAGACTGGAAGGGAAGTTTGCAAGCACTAATATATAAGAAAGTGAAGGAAACTTTAAACAGTAGTCAGATGTTATCCACTTAAAGGCGATCACACCGATTCATTTTGATGTGACTAAATGGCAAATTGAATATATCAACAAGCACAAGAAATCTAAAAATATTGACTACCAAGAAGTAATTCATTATTTGTCCATGCTGATTTTATATGACTGGGTGCAGAGAAATACTCTCCATGTGTTGTAACATCATCTGCAATTTAGATAAGAAATGGGTGGTGAGCATATCAGTATCAATCAGAGAGCATTTAGTTCACTGGTCTGGGAGGAAAAATGTTGCTTCAGTGTTTTCCTCTCTAATGGGAAAATGGTTCCTTCTGAATTTGTCTTATAAATTATTGCCACAGTCTCCAAGCAGTCTGGTTTTAAAGTACAGTTCATCTCATACTGCTTTTTATGATTCAGCATCTTTGCAATGTCATTAGCTGATCCTCTTTGTAAAAGTGCATTGTACGGCTTAATAAGAGAATCCGAAATGTCCATATAATTTAATTTCTTTGCATTTCAAGAAGAACATATTTAATCCCTCATATTAATCCTCAGATTTTGAATTGTGTAACACTTAATTAATTTACAGGACACAGTTCTGCTATCCTGTCACTTTTTCATTTCTTTCATTAAACACATACCCTCTGCACTAACATCCATTTGCTGCTTTGGAGCCTTGAGTAAAGAATATTCCCTATGGGTTTGTGACAAACAGAGCACTCATAGGTCAACTCCATCATAATAACTCAGAAATTACATTTTTATTTACCTAAAGTAAAAAATATAAAGATCCTTATTCTCTCTGTCAGATGACCCCCACCTCCAGCCTCATCCCACCCCCTGCGGTGCTCCTTTTTAATCAAGATTTTATTTATTGTAACCTTCTTTTTCCAGCCAGGCAAGTGAAACTTATTTTTCTCTATTGCCCAGACCATCTGCTATTGTGGGAATCATTTCAAGGTTGTGTATGCAATTTCACACCACAGTACGCTAAAGTGAGATCCACAGCTCACTAACGGGTCTGGTTATTGTGATCCAAGAGCCACCTGAAAAGGCACCAGACGTGAGGCCAACATATATGGAAGTGAGTCCTGAGTGAGTGTGTGGCATATGATTTGTAGTAAAAATAAAGAAACTGGCTACTTTCCTCTTTTTTTCTCATGTATGTCTATTTTTTTTTTTTTTTTTGACTAGTCATAAAAAAGTCCTCCAACTTATCTAAATGCCTGTTATTATGCACCATCTTTTAGAAGTTTGTTGTCATTTCGTGATTGGCCAGTGGTTCATTTCCTTTTCAACTTTACAATTATAAGATAAGTCCTTGTTGTATCTGACGGGGTCCAGCACAATTAGGTGCAATATTTATTGATCTTAGGAAAATATCTTAGAAGGTTCAATTTATATAAATGTTGTCTCAGCATGCTTACATTCTTTATCAGTTCATGGGTTCATTTCTGTGAGAATACAGAGTCTGTGAACTGGGAGCATTGCATGACACATGAAACATGAAATCACTGACAAGAGATGCTTCCTGGAGAAGACTTGGCTCTGTCTTGAAATGATGAGGAAGATCACATAGTGGGGTTAAATGTTGTATGGGCTCACATTCCAGACTGTCATATGTGATAGTCTGGAATGAGCTTGTGACGACGATGGCTTGGAAATTCAATGGAAACAAATAATTGTATGACAGAGTCAAATATAGGAAGTTGTGGATGTCTGTTTACACCCCTGTAAAGAGGCATAGTGACTGTAGCTTTTGAGGAATGTTTTGCTTCCTCCAAAGCAGCTGGTCTGCAGCTAATCATGGGCTCGTTTTGTAGTAAAAACTTTTTTTTATTAATCTAAGCCTAGGGTTAGGGTTCTTATACAACTGTACAAGTTGTATAAGATATAACTTTTACAACTTGCAGAGTCATATTGTAGACAAGACGACCTAATTCTATATTCTTTACCCTGATATTAAAAATAGATGTGTCCAAAGGAAAAAAAAATGGTTTCCACCTGGCAAACATCTCAACAGATAGCGTTGTAAGGACAGTAGTTTGAGAGAATAATAGTGAGCAAATGAGATAAACACAAAGAAGGAAGTTTCAAGAGAATTTGTTGACTTCAGTCAACACTGTGCTGGACAAGTGCATTTTGAGACAATCCAATGTAGATTCTAAAGCATTCTCATCAGATTTCTTGGGCTTTTGTTCCTGCGCATTGGCATTTGGACAGAGGGAGTACTCTGGCTTTAAGGAGTTTAGCTTTCAGCCACAATTTGATTCTAACAATCCACAAGACTTAAGTGATGCTAATGGAGATGGAATTATAATCTTACACTGGTATTACTCTATTTGTCTCTCACTCAAGTTTGCATTCTGCATTGATCAATCAATTTGATTGCTTTTCTACGCTTGTAAACATCATATTGTGGTGGCATTACATCAGCCTGCATCTTCACCATAATTGCATAAGGAAACAAATTCCAAATGTTTGCTCATTTATTTGTCACAATGCACCTCGCTATTTATGTTGTAATGAATGTTGTATCTTAAAACAAATTAGTAGCACAGGGACAGTGAGGATAACATATTTGACAAAACCTAAGTTCTGGGTGTTTACTGGTTGATCAATCTTAGTGGTTGGATGCTCCATCAGTTTTGAAAGACCAGGGGGAATATTTGGCTGGTTATTGGAAATTAAATACCTCAATTCTCGTCTGCCCTCATTATATGTGTTTTATCAAGGTATAACTACATGTTATCCAAGATCTTAATTAGTCAGGGACATCCATTATCTTTACTTCTTTGACAACAATAGGTAAGAATAGAAGAAATATGGATAGATTTGAAACATTGAGTGAACACTTCTATGAACATTTCTTTTTCTTCCACAATTTTTACATTTTTACATTTATTCCTCATTGTTTCTTTTAGGTTTTTGGCCAATTTAGAGCACCCCCTTTAAATAACTTCTGTTCAGTACAGAAGTTATTTAAATGATCCTTTATTTAAAGTGGTACTACATTTTTATGCTTTTGAATAAATTTGCTCTCTGGTATTCAGTCTGTAGGTTAAAGAAAAAGTAGGTTGATGTTAAAAGGTTAGACTTTCATACGCTGAGGCCACCTCTAAATTTTGATTTATTCTAAGACACAGGCACCTGTCTGAACTCTTATGAGACCAGCGATCAAAATGCCCTTGGGCTAACAAATTAACCTCCCACTGGTTCTGTGAAGCTGTTTATTGTCCAGCCAGTGAAAATAATGTTTAAGGAGTATTGCTGTGAGGGTTTGTAGAATGTAGCACAAATTGTAAAATTGTATATATGTGTACTAAAAAAAAAATCACACTTGTGTCAAATAACGTAACACATAAACTGAGGAAGTTCAAACTTGGTAAAATAAGTCACAGTGTTATATAGCACAGATTATTGCTTAAAGTGTTGACAGTGTTGCTGTTAAGCATTTCTGTTTGCTTGTTGTTATTTTTTTTTTCTTGGGTGAATTATAAATGACTCAGCTAAACTGAGTCTTATTTAGCTGCATTCTCAGCCACTTTATACAGGCCAGAAGGTAAAGAGAATCTGGATAGCACAGATTTACATTCTGCAATAAGAGCTCTGTCATCCTCACAGTAGAGGTTTATGATTTATTTAGCTATAAGAGTGAAACTAGGCCGGTGAAAACATGTGGCAATGGAAACAACTTCTGGCTGGAGCCTCTCCAGCAAAAAGGGAAAAGTGCTCAAAGTACACTTGGCAATTTGCTCCAATATTTTACACAATTCCCAGGTCTTTCCACTTGCTCCTTGACAGGAATAGGGAGCAAGAAGCTCACTAATCACTCTGGAGTACAGTGCATCCACTGCTGTGTCTGCAAAGTGGGTTTCCCTCCAGGATTAAGTACAGACAAACCTCAATAGGATATGTGTTTTTGGACGGCGAGAGAGGAAAAGCAATAGGTGTTTGGTGTTGGTGTGAGACAGAGATTGTGTGAGCGGAAAAACACAAGGTGGAATTAGAAAGAAAAGGGATTAGGGTTTGCTGACCTTGGTTGCCATGTTGCACAATTGCACTCTCCATCCTTGACTTTAAGTGGAGGGAACCTATTTGACTCTGTAGTTCTGCATTAGAACAAGGATTAGATGGTTCTATGTTTTTTCCACTCTCTGGGAATGATTGGCTATGGCTGACCAGATGGACTGCTAGCTTCTGGATCAAACTGTTGATTTGCCTGGACAGCATGGGATGGCTTGAAGGTTGAAAATTTGTGCATTTGTGTGAGCCGGTCAGGGTGTCTGCGTTCCTGGTAAGAGAGTGTACCAGTGTGTTGAAGTGAAAAAAGTTGAAAGGCTTGTGGAGCAGAAGTCCAATTCAAACAGGGGGGAATCAGAGATAGTGAGTGCAACAGATCACAGTCGACTGGTGAGGAAGAGTGTAATGTGCACATTTGCCTTCCTTTACACACCCGTAACCCTGGCACCACACACTGGTCCTTCCAGACTGCCATCTATGGCAGAGGCTATGCTGCTCACAGCCATGTAACCTACCTCACTTGGCAGCAGATATAGAACAGCTCAGCCAGGGATTTCTGAAAACATGCACTCATCCGCCTGTGTGCCGTGTTTATATACAATCAAAACAAAGTTAATGGGAGAATCCTCTGTTGCAAAACAACAAAACACAATTTCATAGCTTTTCACCCTCAGGGTAAATGGATGGCACATTTACACACAATGCGACAGCATTCAGTTCAAGTTTTTCCACTCTAATTTTGCCGCACAAAGATACAAAACATCTTACTATGGATACAGAGCTTGCCCCTAATTCAGATCTTTTTTTACAAGGTGTTCACATTTATATGTCTTCTCAGACCAAATGCTTTGATTCACATTCCCAACCTATATATATATATATATATATATATATATATATATATATATATATATATATATATATATAAATACTTTTTCTTTTCTTTTTTTCCGATGTTATAAGGCATAAAAGAGTAACCTCCAAATCATGTGACATTTATCCTTGGAGTCACTGTTCTTTAGGTGTAGCTTTTTTGGGAAATATAAGTGCATGTTCAGGATTCACTGAAACCATGAAAATGAAACATGTCATCGTCAATGAGCCGTGTAAGTACAGTCAGGTAGTTGTATAGCACTGGTCTGCTGGTCTGATTTAACAGAGTGCTCCCTTATTCCCCACAGGCTGCAAAATTGCAGTGTGTCACAAAGTGGTTAACTGCTTAGCTGTCAAAACTGCTGAAAAAAATTGTGTTAGGTACGTGGATCACAGGGAACTATGATTTAGAGGAGACGGTGCCTGGACTAATATGTATTGCTTAAGGTTATTGTTTTATTAATGTTTGTAAAGCTAGAGGAATAATGTCCAAACCTCTTTATTTGGTCTTTGGTAGTTAATTGTATTGGTACCTTTATTGTGACAACCCCATCCAAAAACATAATTACGGTAAAAACAAATAGAACAAAGGACCATCCCTTATAAATCTACAAATAGTTTTACATATGGGAAGGTTTTAAGGTTTCATTATTCTTTTAGAAAATCTTTCCATTTTGGCAGGTCCACCCTGATGAACTGGGTGGTCTATTTAAGTTGCAAAGCATCCTGCTGCACTTTGTATATCATGCGTTGCTGCTGGCTTTCTATCTGCCTGCTGCTGCTAGCGTCTGGTGGGTTATCTGCAGCCTGTCCACCTTGTTGAACACCATGGCCAGGGAGCTTGCCATGGTGTTCATCTGTGAGGATGTCAGAGCTCTTATTGCAGAATGTACTTAATCACTTGAAAACAACAAAAAAATAATTTGTGCAAAGTATCAACGCAGAAAATTCTAACATTTATTTATTTTTCATTGTATCATTTATTTCAACAAAACATCAAAATGAGGCGTATAACTTATTTCTTTTAGAGGCTGCTTTTAAACTAAAGCAAAGCAAGTTCTTTTTTAATTTAGTATAGATTCAATGCATTTCTTCAGCTTCTGAAAGGCAACACTATTGCCTTAAAGGAATGATTCAGTAGATCAAAACCCATGAGTCAAATCCAAAATCCATAACAAAGCACAAGAAGACATGGCTAAACCTTTCCCTCACCTCCACCCACACACTAAGAGCTACTTCACAGACATATTTCTAAAGAAGTGCACAGTTTATTTGATTATGACGTATGAGTTATTTTTCACACTTATACAACAATCCCACGATTTACAATCTTGTCAACAACCCAGGCAGCAAAGAAACCCTTTTTTCAGTGGCAAAGACATCTCTTCCAACATAAATCATTAGAATATGTATATTTAAGTCAAAGAAGTCAGCGTTTTCAGCTGCATTTCTTTCTCAGTGTTGGAGCTGGGATTTTCACTTACATCTTTGAAAAATGTCAGAACAACATTTGACTCTGCATTTACGAAAGAAAATGTAAAAATCAAGCTTTAATCAATTGGAGAGGTTAGACAACATCACTAATTAATAAAGTGAGTGACTTATTCACATGAATGGAAATTATAAAGAGCCATAGTTTTATAGTAATTAAGAAATATAATAAAAAATTATGAACACATTGGAAGCTTTATTGAAGGTTCACTGAAAACATATTCTCTGAAACGTCTGATTAATCTGTTCTTTTGTTGATTGAAGTAGGCTTTATGTGTTTCCATTCATCCACCCATTTATTCATCCATCCGTCTTTTTTGCTCACTTAATTCTGTGTAGACTTGATGGTGCTATGCCAATAATCATCTGTTGAGAAGTCTATGTACGTGAAACCAGATTATATTATGTTATTTCTTCATAGAAGAATAAGAGAGAAATTAAAAAAGAAAATACTGCAGCGTTTTAGTGTTTTAGAGCTATTTGTAAGGCCAACATCATTTAGAAGAAGCCAGAATGCCCATGATAGCTCTGAGCTGCAAAGATTCAAAGCTGAATCTTAAAAGGATCATTATTAGTACTGCATTCCACAATTTTTATCTTTTACTGGAGAGAGGCAAGAAGAAAAACATTTCTTAAAGAAATCCAGAAAAGGTGCAATGATTCAAATGGGAAGAGAAAAAGAAGATGAAATTACAGTTGAACTTTTGGGCTTGCATTCAAAATGCTGCATGTGAAAAAGTCTTACTTTCCACCTTCTTGATCCCACCATGTCCAAGGTGAAACATGCCTATGGCAGCAGGATTCTCTGGCTATGTTTTTCTGTCAGCAGAAACAGGAAAGGTACTGAATATAATGGGATGAAAGGTGGAAATAAAAACAGGAAATCTATTCTTCCAAAATACATAAGACTGTACTTTACTCCTGCAGTAGGACACCTGCACTAAGAAAAACATACAACAGTAAACATGAAGGCATATTTGTGGGTGAGAATGTGTCCTTTCAAGTCCTTTGTGGTAAGAGTTGAAGCATCATGTTAATTGATTTCATTTAACTGATCAGACTGAACTTGAGAAGTTTTGCGAAAAGATTAAAAAAATATATTTTTGCCTCCAACAATTGTGCAAAACTGATATTGGCATATATTGAAATAGACATTGCAACTGCAATTGCAGTAGAAACTGGTCTGACAAATTATTTAGTGGGGAATGAGTACACACACCACCATTTTCTGATAAATAAAATCTCTTCAGTTTCATTTCTCTTATACGTTACAATTATGTGCTACTTTGTGACAGACTATTACAAAGGCCTGTTTTTTTTTTACCTGCACAAAACTATATGAAATGTTTTAATCTTGAAATTGAATATTATTACCTGTGTAAAAAAATTTATCTAAACCATAGCCTTTCAAACCACATGCAGTTTGTATAAATGTAGTGAACTGAAGTTGAGTGTGGGCAGATTTATCCCACACAGGTTCCTGTGTTCTCAATTTAGTAAATGTCACTGTCTTCTGAATCACATCTTGTCTGCAGTGAGCTCTTGAAGCAATTCTCTTACAAGAAGTTAACAGCCATGCACTGCCACACATTCTTAAGGCTTGCCGTGTGAAAATGTATTGTTCTTTAGGTCAAGCATGAGTTTCTTCCTTTCCATGATTTCAAAAGATGAAACTTACCTATAGAAGTCAGAGGCCAGTTTTAGCACAAGTATGGATCATCAAATGTGACTGTATGGCTTTAATAGCAACCTTACACACAAATATATGCTGTAATTGAGTTTAACAAAGAGCCTCAACTTCAAAGGTTCTTCTGAGTTTATGGTCTCATAATTTAAGGATACAATGAGCATAGTGCTTGGTAATCTCGTTAATAGGAGCTTCACTGAATTACAAGGTCAAACTTAAAAGAAAAAAGAGAAATAAAAAACATTTCACCCTTGATTCTGGCAAATATTGAAACAGTTACTATTAGTTTAACATCTTCTTACTGCACATGAGCAAGGTACACGGCACACTTCAGCTTAATCCATGGGGGTTTCATTAATTCTGTTCTGCAAAAAGCAGATCAAGCTAATTTGCCCCCAACGGTCCGACCTCACTGTTCATTAAGAGAAGCATCAGAGAGACCAATTAATCAGCTCTCCTTTAATCTGTCAAAAAAGGGCTAAAAAACGAAGGTGTTTTCCTCTTCATTGAGAAATACCGTCATCAGAGGATACACATGGTTTCTAGTCACCTAAGCAAGCTAATGCTTTCACTTTAATGCTTTGAACAATATATGATACTGCATGTTTTTGAATATGCAGGACTCTGAAATACTGCATATTAAATGAGAGGAATATAATTTTTTTCTAAATTATCTCTCTGATGATGTATTTGCTCATAAATCACTTTGTGTTGTATACAGCCTCTTATACAAAGATGTTTCAGTTGCAACAAAAAATCTGAAGGGTAAATTATGCAATAAAATGAAATCATGTTGCAATATTTTAAAGATGCATCTCAGGTTTTGCTCATTTGTTAGGATAAGGTGACCATAGTATTTTAGTTACTCATTATTCTAATGGGCTAAAGATGACTCTAGCTGCAAGCTACTCCTGCTGTGCCTGAATAAGTGTGATGAACAAACTGTGCACTGAGGTGTGCTACTTAAATTACACTCTTGAGGTGATGTTTTCAACTTTTGTCCTTTAGCTATGCTTGGTAAAAAAAAAAAAAAAAGAGAGAATCTTCAGGGCACCTAATTGGTCTATGGCTTATTTTTTTTTTTGTCATTTTCCATGTTTGCTTCCTTTTAAGTTTTCAATATATTTGAAATACAACAGAAATTCCCAAAGTCTATTTTATTAATTTATTTATTTTATGTCAGATGTGATGATAGTAAATGACAATGTACGTACATGAGGTAGAATATGCGGCAGTATAGTCAAAGAACTCATTACTCACTTTTAATGAGAATTGCAATGTGCTCATACATCATTTTTGGCTTCATCTGCAACAGAGTAAGATCCCCCATTATTGCTGATCTGTTGTCAATGTGAAGATATAAACCTGCCCTCAATACTTATGTCTTGTTCCAGTAAACCATTTCTCATGAGCTTGCCCTGATGGACTTTAAGTCAGGCGACATGCTAAACAGTAAGGCATCATTAAACATCTCTTGCAAGTTCAGTGGAAGTTGCTGTTAGCAGGGGTTGAACTCTGAACTATTTTGTCCACAGTTAGAGATTATAATCAGCACATTTACATCTAAAATTGATTTTCCTTAGCTGAAATGTGTATTTCTGATGGAAAATGATACACGAATCTCCCCAAAGATGACAATTTGACCACTACATAAAAGGAAGCAAAAACACCCATAACCTTTGCAAACAGCAAAATTGAATAAAGCTGATTAGAATTCAACTGTTCACATAAGCCTCACTGAACCAGGGACTATTTTATACAGGGAATTTTAGAAAAGCAGGAAGGATGTTGAAAAGAAGCAAGAAAACAACTCCTGGTGGTTGTGACCCTTACTTGGTAAATGCAAAGAATCAGTGCTGTCAGTGAGAGGTCTGGTCAGGTCCAAGTCAGGCTGAGGCTTGTTGAATCAAAACCTCTTAGTATTTTAATGTTGTGCTCTGAAAATTCAGCAGGTTGCCTGAAACTTCAACCTTCTTTTCTCTGTCATCAATAGGTAAATAGACATGTTTTATTGTTAGTTGAGAGGCCAAATAATAGTATACATCTGCTATTGACTAAAGCAGAAAGAGAAATTAATTGATTTCTGCAACTGACCTGCCAAACACTTACAAATGAAAAAGAAAATATTTTTTACATATCTGCCACAATGATTCAAGCTTGTTCAAAAGACATCATCCTTCTTACAGAAAGAAAAGTAAGTGCACGGCCCCAGCATGCACTCTTGGAAACGATGTTTGAAAAAGACCCAATTAAAAACAAAGACGGAATAATTTATGTGTTTAAGAAACTAATATTTTTATCATCTCATGCGGCTCAGAAGATATAGATTTTTTTTAAACTTAATGAAAACATGTTAAAAAGTAAAACACTACATAAACTTCCATATTAAACTCTCCTTCCTTGAAAAACAGTCTGATTTTCAAATTTGACATTTTGATCAACACTTGTCATATCAGAAGACAATCTGTGAAATGTTTTTTTTCCCCTTTTGTTCCAAACCATCAACCTCCGATCTTCAGAGCTGCAGTGAAATGTTCACTAAATATGAGCCAAAACACACTGTAGTTCTCTGATGGAAACCCACACTTCCTGAGATATAATATATCAACCCAGTTAATTTGTTCCTCTTTGCAATTTATAATATTCATCCATGCGGATGACTAACTTCACAGAACTCTTCCATTTTTCCAAGAAGCAATTACCTGATGTCCTAGTATCTGTCATGTCTCTGGCAGTAACGCATTAAACTAATTTTGGAGCTGACCTTGATTGTAGGAGTCTCATGCATTTAGATGTTAAGAGACTGACTCTCTACCTATCTGTTAATGAGGTACCAACAGCTAATTATGCAAAACAGGCATCGTAGCAGGAGCCTTATCCACACATTACTTGCATTTCCTTCCTTTACTGTGATTTTCTGGATGGACCAATTTAAGGATGGCGTATGCTCGTTGAGTTCCGGAGATAAATTCCACTTTTTTCCAAGAGCCAATGGTAATATAATTAGCCATGCATTATGCTTGTAAAATCATTGAAAACTGAAAATGTTCTGCAGCATGTGGTAAACACCAACAAACTGTGCAAGTCCACTGCTGAACAACAGCTGCTTTATATAGAGGTATGTGATGAGCAGCAGGTGTAATATTGAGGCTTTGATCATAAGAAAACAAAATGTAGACATAAAGGAGATTATGAACAACAAAGTAGATCACATAAGTGTATCAGAGCACCGAGGTAGGAGAATAACTAACTTTAACAAGCAATATGCAATAAGGAGTTTTGGACAGCAACTTAACCCAATTTTGTCATTAGGCCATCCCTAGTTACACAAATTTTCTCAACTAAAAATAAAGTCATAGCAGAAACAAAATCCTGGGCTTTTATGTAGCTTACACTTCTAGACTGTCTGTTATGTTATTTTTTGAGAGTTTTCCACTTTGACTTTTCTTGTAATCTATAATGATAATTGAGTTTGTCATGAAAACTTAGACATTGTCTCAGTTAAATCTGAGATCTTAGTTTTATTGATCGTCACAAGGAGAATTTTCTCTGGGACAGCCCAGTATGTCAATTACTTAAATGAGGGACAACATAACTTTGCCTTTGGACGTGCTGTGAAGAACATTGAGTGACAGACATGGTAGGAAAAAGCTTCAAAGCTTCAACATCTCTTTGCCCAAACAAATCCAAAATTATCAGTCTTATTGAGAGCAGAGGTCACGAACCAAAAAAAATGATCCAGTTGTGGGAGTCCAATATACAAACTCAGAAAGAAGAGAGGCTGAGGAAGGGACAGAAAATAGTTAAAGTTCAATCACTACAATGAAGGCAAAACACAAGGAAATGACAATCAGGCAAAGGACTGGAGAAAACAGGTGACGTTTCTGGAACAGAACAGTTGCAAACAATTCAGTAATCACTGAGGGGTTATTTTAATGGATCAAAAACAGGACACAGTTATTGATGTCCGTTTTTGTTTGATATATTCTTCTAATAAAAAATATATTAAATTCAAATTGACCTTAAAATCTCCATTTCCAAGAAATCCATGAATGCATACACATACCTGTCTAAAATTGTTACAGATTTATTTTACATTTTTTGAAAATTGTTCCTTTTATTTGAGCAATGAAATACTTATCTAATATATAAATACTAAATCTACAAGAGTTTCCAATGAATTTCACAGATGGAGTTGATCACCATTCAGACTTTTAGTAGTTACCCCAATTTCAAGGTTTTGGCAAATGATTGGGATTTTGACTTCTTTAACCAAATACATATAAATTTGCATAATTTTGCTAATGATCTCATGAAATAAATGTAATTTATTTTGAGTTTGGTAAGGTCCAATATGTCACCTCTAAATATGATGTGGCCTAATCTCGGTACCCTTTGAACCCAGGGGTAGGTTCAAAGCTCCCGCTGTTTGAGCAAGCTCATATTTTAATTTGCCAGAAGGTTTAAAAGATTTCTAGTCTTTAAAATGCACATGTGTTTAATGGCTAAAAACATCCAGAAATTTTAATTATAGGAACAAAGTAAAACCCTGAAGATGTGACCAAATTTAATCTTTAATCATAAATGTTTCATTTGGGACAACCTGTGCCCTGAGTCACCATTTGACATGACATTAAAATGTTTTTGGTGCTTAGATGGTATCAAATGCCATAAATCATAACTCATCAAGCATTGCTTGATGAGTTTCTTAAAGTTTCTTCAGTACATATCTTTGATGTATTTAGATCTGAGCAAATGACAGTACATCAGTTAATAGAAATTGCATGAATCATCACACACTGAAAAATAACTCTTTGCATTAAATCCTCCAATAAAGCCTTCAAGACTAGATTATCATCCCTGCAGTAGATATTTTATAGCTTTTGAATGTCAAAGCAGTCAAGGGCTTTGCACATTCTCTCTTCATACAAGTAAAAAAAAAGCTCCATTGTTTCCCAATGCAACCTCTTACAATCCTTGTTTCTGTTGTATAGTTGATCATTTGACAAGATTCATTAAAAATCTTCAGATTTCACAAAGTAGAACAAGTATTGTTTGTCATCAATGCAAGGCAGCAAAGTGTTAAGTAATTGCTAATCCTTGCAGTTTAAACCATTTACTGGAACATCCCCTCTTTCCTTTTCTGTTAGTTAATTTGGTCACTGGGAATAGAGCCAGAGTCTATCAGTCTGGAACTGAGTGCACTCCATGAAAGATCGGACAACAGATCAATACTCAACATCCTTAAGGATGAAGCTGCTAAGACAAACTGAAAGAAAAAAGGAGGGCTTTGATACACAGGAAATGTAGGAATAACAAATCATGTCAGGCAAACAGACTAAAAAGTCCCCGACAAGTGTTGAGAGAAAGATCAATGTGGATAAGATAGATGATAAAATATATTTTGAAACAAAATCCAGCAAGATCCCATGGTTTCAGAAACAGAAAGAATCATTGACAAAAATTGGGAAGCAAGACATTCACCTTTCACACTGCTAAAAGTAGCATTTGCACTTTCTTAACCCTTGTTTGGTGTTCATGTTGTTGCCATTCAGGCATTGCTCATGGGTGTGGGGAACTCACAACTTTTTAAATGATTAATTCACCACAATTTAAAACTTTTACATTGAAATGCTTTGACATTAACTTCACTTGAATAGGAATCAATTGGAATAGCACAGTCCAGAGTGTACCCCGCCTCTCGTACGAAACGTTAGCTGGAGGTAGGATGGATGGATGGATGGATGGATGGATGGATGGATGGATGGATGGATGGATGGATGGATGGATGGATGGATGGATGGATGGATGGATGGATGGATCATCAAACAAATCAACAAATGATGTTTGTTCAAATCCATTGAAAAAGTCCAACTTCATTTTTGATTTTTTAAATTAAATTGAATACATTTAAAATATGATCCATTAAACATATGATTGGAAATTAAATAACAATAGTCTTTCTATCAACATTAATTTTGATTTACTTGAACTTTATTTAAAAAATTAACTAACTGAAGTCGGTTTAAATAAAACACGCTGCACAAGCATGTTTTTGTGTTCATCACGTCAGGTAACATTTTGTCTCACACCAGTTTATAAAACAATGGAGGCACAGTTCTCATGGTTTGGATTTCCAAAAAATTGCTAACATTTAGTTCATTTAAATAAAAGTTAAAACTCTACGTTGATTAGAGTAGCTTTTGAACCATAATAATTGGAATAGCAATTGAGCTGTATTGATGATTTTGATAATACTTGACGAGATGTAATGTATGTTACTGTGTTTTTAATATGCAAAGCGCTTTGAACTAACTTGCTGCTAAATATATGAATAAACTTGATTGATTGAGTTAAAAGACAACATTGTGTAATTTCTATTTGAAGAATTGATAGTCTCTTTATACAGTTCACAATGGTTACATATAGGTATTGGTGTCTTGTTTATTTAACTAACTGAATATGAGCAATCAATTAATTTAATTTGTTTCATTTTAATGCTATGTTAGGTCATTAGAGTGGACCTTTTGCATAAAATGTATTAGAAAATATATATTTCTCATGTTAAGTTTGGAAAATTTGCTTTGCTGATGTAACTTCACAAAGACATGATTATCTCTGTTGTGGCTATTAAATTTATGTGGTATTGTTTGAGGATTAATGTTCTGTTGTTTTGAGAAAATGCCGGGGGCTTTGTTTTGAAACGTAAACTGCTTCCTGTGCAAATGGAAGGAATAGTATGTGAATGGTTTGTTGCCCAAATCCTAGGATAAAAGCAGTCCACCTAGATTTATACTGCAGTAAACAGAATGATGTAGATCTTTGGATACATAACAGATTTAAGAGTCGATATTTTTGTTGTTTTATGATTTAAAGAATATTGTTTTTGTTTTGAAATGGAGAAACACTACATTTTGCATAATCAGTGACTGCTGATAAACCTGAGATTAAACTATAGCAATTTTGAGATGATTTTCCAGTCGTCCAACAATTTTTAGGACGAGGACAAGTTTTGGGAAAATTGTGTGTCGTGCTATTCTTTGTAAGATACAGAGGGTAGCAAGAAGCAATTAACACCTTATGATAAGCTCCTTATGATAAGCAGTAATGTAGACTCACAGAAATCAAACCTTTTACAAATTTTCTTTACCCTTTCTTCCACATTGCACTGTTGAAGCAGTACCATAATTCAAATTTATTTGAACCCTTTAACACTGTGCAAGCACCAACATGTGAACAGATGTGATTAAGTAGTTTTTTTTATACTTTTTTAAAATTACTCTGCTTACAATGGCAAGGATTATTGAAGAAGCACAATTGTTTTTGTTGAGCATTCTCTCCTTTGGTGATTGAGATTGAGCTCTATTTGTAACTGAAACATTTATTAAATGCTATAAATATGTTGACAGACATTAATTAAAATTAGAATAAAGAACATTTAAAACAATTTTGGCATGTATTTGTTCTTCAAGTTTTCTTTTTCTGAAAATAATGTGCCCTCCTTGCCTTGGTCCTTCTATGTTTGTTGGTTGGTGTCTGCCTGTTGTGATGGAGGTTCTGGGGGAGACAGAGTTGCTTTTAAACCATAAAAGTTTAAAACCAAATCAGGGTGGTCTTTGTGACCCAGGAGCTCTTGGAGCTCCGGGGTCCCCAGTGGACTGGTTCACAGGCTTGGCTTGCATTACCACAGGAGATGGCATTGTGGTTAGATCCGGGGGTCTCGACGCCCTATATCTCTCCCGGTGCCTCTTTGGCCTGGGGGGTGCTGCTCCTATGCCTCGCTGATGACCTACCTCAGTGAGGGGCCGTTGGCTGCCCTGGGGTTATGCTATGTGTCTGTCTGCCGTTTGGCTTTTGTAGCCTCCCGGAGCCAGGTCCACCTGTCCTTTGCTGCTCTTGACTGCTGTGTGTCAGGCCTTCCACTGTTAAACATAGAAAATTCATTTAAAAGTGTTTGATACAACTGTGTCTTTATGAGAAAGACACAGTTGTTGATGTTACATGGATCTCAAAGGACATATTCAAAAAACTGTTAAGTAATTCTCCTCAACTTTTCTTAAGAGTTTTGATCCAGCAGAACTGAGATGGGTTAACCCTTTTAAAGTGTACTTCCAGACTTTTGTTTATATTCTTTAGCTTTACAAAGTCATAATCACATTGCTCAGATTACAGAATGATCCTGCTGACTGTAATTAAATTGAAACGTTGATGCAACTTGATTTTTGCTTGTCATGTGAAAACTATGTTTCGTTTTATCTCAAACCATGCTTATATTTCAAATCAAGAAATGCTGACATAGGTTTATTGAGCTCAATACTCAGACTATGACAATTACCAAGAAGGGAGTCAGAACATATGTGGCAATGTAATAATTAACGTAATTATGTTCACAGCAACAAGATTCCTAAAGACGAATCGACTCTTCAATCTCTTTGAATAGTCCCATAGGAGGAATGCTATTCACTTAAAATCTAATAGGCTTAATCACTCATTATATCATTTTGTGATTGACTGTACTGAAACAGATGTAATTATCATCTGCTATGAGACATTCATGCTTATACTGTAAGCACGGAGGTTCATCAAGCGTTGTTTGAATGAGTGGCTCAAATATTCTACAAGACAGGCACACATTTGTCAGAATATAAAACCTATGCTTATGAGGTCTGCAGAAAACACTTCCTGAGGGAAATCAGGAGAACCAAGGTAAATGTTGGACACTCTGATCAGTTTAATCAGCAATTAAAAGTGGCTTAAGGATTTCCAATGAGCACTTGAGACTCTGCCTTAAATATAACAGCAGAGCACAAACTCTTATGTGCTCATGGAAAAAGAAAAGCAGTGATGAATACAGTCCATTTGCATTGGAAGGTGAATGAGTACATTAACGTCGTTCAACAAATGAGCTCACGGTGAACCTGCATTACAAATTTATGCAGGCTAATTTGAGTTTTGATGATTATTTCTTAAACAACCATTATGGTAAGTTAATTGTGCATGATGTTGATATAATCAGGTTTTAGTACATTAAGAAATGTTAGGTAAAAAATCTGCAAAGTAATAGGACTGAAAAGGCAATTTTAAAAAATGGAGTTTTAAAATTGAAACCTACCCTGGTAAAACCAGCCCCTTGTTCTACGTCTTGCTTCCTACAGAGCGTATGGACCCTCAGCTATTGAGAAATAGTTTCTTGCTGGAAGTTTATTACCCAAGTTCAAATGTTTGGCCATAGCTTATTTATCCATCTCAACTGTGATAGAAGTTATGCTATGAAGGTTACTGAAACTTATGTCCGCTGTAAACAACCATCCCCCACTGTGAAGAGTGGCTAGAAACATAAAATTTTGCAATGCTGAACTAAAACATGTGTTTATTAACATTCAACAGATAAATAGTCCCTAACAGTAGATAATCAATTGTAAAAATGAAAGTTTTAATTCTAATTAGCTTATGTGAAGTGCACATAAATGTACTTTTGTGCAAGCCTTTGTGACCACAATGATTAAAATTTATATGTCCTGCTACTAACTGTTGCTTAATCTAAGTTGGACTTTGTACTTTTTCAAAATCTATTTAAAGCTCTCTCCACATACAGAATCAGATAGGAAAACACATCTGGAAATTATCTATTTTGATCTGGACACTACAATACTAATTTCTTGAGATATTATGCACAATTTGAGATGTATAAAGACAATATTGGACCAGTTAATTACTTCACATGTCATTGAAGTTGTAAGACAGATATACAATTTTATGACAACTATTTGTTATATTTCTTTCCCCTTGTCCAAATATACTGTTAATCTATATTTATTTGATTGTGTAATTGACTGGCTCGTCATCCTTGAAGGTAATCGGTAGCCAACAGTTTTAAACCCTTCTCCTCACATATAAATCCCTTAATAACCAAGCACTATTGTGCCTTAAAGAACCCATAGTACCAGTTTATCCCTGTAGAGCTCTTTGTTTTTATGCTGCAGGCTGACTTGTGGTAGCTGGAGTTTCTAAAAGTAGATAGGGATTTAAAGCCTTGAGCAATCAGCCTCCTTTCCTGTGGAACTACTTCCCGGTTGGAATTGGGGTGACACTACTTTCTAATTAGGCTTCAAACGTATGCCCTCCTATGTGGAAGAAAATGACATGTCCAACATTTGTTTTCACCCTGTTGTGAAAATGGAAAATGAACCATTGCGTTTTAGAGTATCCACATATTGACAAAATTATTCATACTTTATGTAATCTCACTATTTACACAGTTGTGTTGTTGCTGCTGGTGATATGTTTTAGCTTAATATGAGTGAAGACAGCTCCATTCTCTTGCTTCTGTTTGGTGATTGTTCCTCTACAAGGGGCAAGCAATTAAACTCCTCGTTGGAGTGAGGTTATCACTCTGTGCCTGAAAGAAGCACAAGAGATAAAGACCAGCTGAGAGTCAACATAAACAAGACGGGCCACATGATGTTTGTTGCTCTCTCGGAGGCAGCTATCGGTACATGGAAGGGATCAGGATAGGCTAACCCAGTCCTACATCTGTATGAACAATACAGATTAACCTGAACCACACCCAGGGGTGATTAAGGAGACTCTGGAGGACTCTGCTGCTGTTTTAGGGAACGACTGCTCTGGCAGAAGGCAAACAAAAGGGCAACACATTTAAATGTGGAAATAATGAAGAGTGAGCTTATGGCCCTTTTGTTACTACTCCTGTGATTGTGTGAAGATGTCATGCAACACCCCACCAGACACCCTTATCAGTTATCTAACGTGGAGAGTAGAACAATTTAGATCCAATCTCCCAGGCATGGCTTTGACTTATTCTGCTTTCAGCTGTGAGGGTTTTATTCTCCTAGGAGAAATTATTGAATTTCAGCTCGTTACTTAAAAAAAAGCTAATTTTGTTTTAGGGAATAATTCTCTGAATTTTAATTTATATTATTAGTTTATTTTCAATTTTTATGCAGAGACAAAAATTGTTGGTTGTTGATCAGAATTTTCCTTTTCTCAAATAATGTCATCTAATTTAAAAACAGAGAAAAAAAAACTTACTTGAAGATTAGGTTCAGAAAAAAAATTACACAGTTTTCAAGCTGCGGGATGGCAAGTGTTAGCTTGTAATTGATACGCTCATGTGTTGAAGATTTGTTGGGCCAAATCACAAAACTGGAGCATGTCTCAGTAGTCTGTCTCATTACTGCATCAATACCCATTTCTCTTTGTTTTTGAAACATAACATTTGTTTTTTTTAAAAATCATCCATTTACTACAAAATGATTACTTTAATTTGAGAGATTATTAAAGTTTTACTTAAATCAATGGAATATTTATCTTGCATTTCATAAAGCTTTTCACAAAAAAAAGAAGAAAACATGTCATGTAGTAAAAGGCAGAGCTTGTTTTTATTCATTTTTGAGGCTTTACATTTCTTCCAAATTAGTGTGGAATTGGTTGCACCTACTGGACGAGAAAAGGTGAGGTAGAGGGTACATTTGTAACAAGCAGTGGAATGGAAAATTATGCCAAGGGATTTGCACAATCTGTGCCATTGTTGCTCTCGCTTACACCAGTTGCCCTTGATGCTTCAAGCACTGAGGGTAGTTTTAGGTATTCGCAACTACTACACTCATATGTATATATATTCTCTCTTATTATATGTATTCTGTCAGATAAAGCTAAGTCAAAGCAACATTTCCTCATCTGCAAATGTGTGAATTCGCTCAATGGATTAGCCAGCAAGAGAAAAAGGCCATTTTAATCTAGTGAATGAGAATAGTGATTTTCTGATTGTAATAGCATGAACAAGACCAGCAACAAGAAATAACAAAGACACTTGGCAAGATTGTGATTATTGTTCACAGCAAGGATTCTGTTATTTTTTTCAAGTTTTTTTGTGACATTACAGTACTGCTGAGATTGATTTTCTCAAGAAAGTGAAACACATAACAGCTCTGTCTTAATTATTTGTGGATTTTACAAGGTGAGATTACTCAAATTTTGGGCTTATAATTCACATGATTTGCTGCTGCAAAGTTGCTGGCGACACACTCAAGTTTGCAGCACTTGGGTGATACAAATTTCTCATTCCATCACATCCCAAACTACTCTTTTGGGACGTTATCTGGTAACTCTACGATACATTGGAGTGTATATATATATTTTTTTGTCCTTAAACATGAATTTTAAGATGATGATGTGCCATGTTATCCTGCTGGAGGTATATGAGTACAGTGTATTCATGGTCAGAAACAATTCTCAAGTTTGTTGTGGCATTTAACAGAAGCTCAAGTTGAAGTAAGGAGCCCAAAGAGTGTGAAGAAAATATCCCCCTCACCATTTCACCACTGCTACTCCACAACTATGATACAAGGTGACACAGGTTAAGTTCTAGTTTGTTCACAAAAATCCAACCCTATATCTGATTAACAGGACTGGCCACCAATTAATGGATATTTGAGGTATATCTTTGCCTTTCTATCTTCTTAAACAAGACCCACTTTGCCTCTGAGTCTTGACAACAGATACATTCAGGCCCACACAGCTGCTACTCTCTCAATATTTTCTAGTTTTTGATCAATTTTCTGTAAGTAAACAAATATTTTTCATCATAATTCTGGTATATCAGCAGTTTCTAAAATCCATAGATCTGTCTGGCAAAAACAACCATTTTAAATTTAAAGTCAGGTTGGTTTAGCATTGGTAAATTGATGTACTGTAACTATGCTATATAAGTCAGAAAGGAAATGAGCAGGCTTCAAATAAAGTAGTTGATAAGGATATACATCAAGCTCGGTATGTCAAAGTATGAGTCACAAAGTTATAAGTCTTAAATGTTTTTCAATGTCCTTTTAATTAAACACACCCACAGTGACTACATCCTAATGTAGATTAGAAATGACCTATACATTATGAGTTATGTATAGTAATTTCTGAAGGAGTCAGGGGACAAATTGCAAGGTGGTTTATTCAAAATGTACCACTGGAAATAAATTGGATCAAAGGGAATAAATATTTAACAACACTGTTCTTAAGAATCTTTTCACGCTGTTGGTTTAACCTTGTTTCTCTGCTGTGATGTTAGGGTAAGATTTTTGTGTTAAATTAGAAAAATGATTTAAAAAAAAAATCCTTATTTATATGCATAAATAGGGACAACATTTCCTTCATTATACAAAAAATATTACAGGAAATTGTTGTACATGAACACCGCCCCTAGTTCTGCAATGCATGTCCATTTTTTTTTCACTTACACACACATTTACATTGACACCTCCTGCTATAACACCACCTGGAGAGCATAAACAGAATATTCAGTTACATTGTTAGTCTTCTCCCTCCTGCAAGAACTTATCCCCCAAGGACATCAGGGCAATTTCCCCCCTCATTTCTACCCATCCAATAGGAATGTTTCTTTTCGAAAATGAACATAATAGTTAGTACTTTTGCAAGCCTGGAATACAATTCTAGCTCGTAATCTATTTCAAATAATGAAACTACTAATATGTTCTACATTGCTGTTGTGCTCTACTGGGAGTCCAGATTCTACTGATGGCATTTGACCATCATCACTTCGAGAAATAAATTGTTTGTTTGTGTGGATGTGCAGTTGAATGTGTGCATTAGAAAAAGAGAAGCTGCCACAGCCAGTCTCAGAGGAGACTGCTGTTGTAGAGAATGATTTATGAGAGTCAAGAAACATATCATGAAATGATGTATACATTCCTCAGTGAGAAAAAACAGGCCATGACCTACAGTGAGTCTTCCTTTTTACATTGTGCCATTTCACTTAAGACACGCTAACCCAAAGCCATGAAACTGGTGAGCAAACTGCAGCAAGATGTTTTTCCTGTCGCTTTACATAATTTGGAATGCACAGTTTCATATTGCAACACATCCCAAATAACTGGTTCTTCTCTCTTGGGTTTCATCTGAAAAGAGAGTCACAACCACAACAACAAAAACGAAATCTCCCCACCGAACGGCAAACCACTGAAATAGAAAACATGATTATTGATGCTGTTTCATTCTCAGTACAAGGGCTGGCAGTACAGATGTTGCCATTACAGAAATTCCACTTATTTTTATAGAGATGCTGCTGTGCTGTTGCTTGGGGGGGAAATTCATTTTTGTTTTCTTTTTTTTCAGCTGTCAAAATGCACCAGAGACAATAGAGAAATGAGCAGAGGAAAAGACAAGAGATCTGTGCTGCAGCATTAAGATTTTAAAGAAGAGCTGTCAAGAACCCTACCAAGGTTCCTTGGTAGGGTCAGACTTTGCACTAAAAAGTCTGTCAAATGTATTTTTCAAATATTTTATAATTGTTTGATAACGATCTATGAAAAATATATTTCGTAGTGTTTTCCATGAGGAGGATATTTAGAAGAGCAATAAGAATCGAAAATGAAACAGGGATTCCGAAATTTACATTTATACATGAAATTATCACAAACATGTCTTTTCCTGGAAGTATTGTAACCAACCAAGTTCTTTTAGAAATGTAATTCACTTGTTTTTTAACTAAAATTGAATTATTTTATGTTTCACCCATTTGGAACATGATTGAAAAAATCTAATTACATCTATTTTCAACTAACTGAGCACAAAAGTAGTTTTAAAACAAATGCATTTCTTTAACATTTTGAAAAAGTAAAACTATTGGGAGTAATTTTACTGCACCATACGTTTTACTTCTACTTAAGTCATGTTATTTTGAAGCAACGTTACCCCATGGACAAGAAAGCAATCTTTCTACCGGCCTTGAATTATTTCACTAAAGAACAAAGATATGTTAACTAAACATGATGAAGTCTCACCAGGCACTTATCTGAGTGGTAAGTCTGGGTTGCTTGTACACAAGCTTCATTGTTCTATTGTTATTTTTAATCTGCTGATCATGTTGTATCAGATCTCAGAGTTAGTATTTGACTCAGTTTCTGAGACATAGAATGAATCAATCAGAATTATGTTTGTCGTATACAGAGGATGTAATAGATGACATTAGACAAAACAAACAGGTCCTCAGATGTCTCTTGTCACACAAGAAGCAGAGGAAATTGTTAAAGAAATCAGAATTCATTGGCTTAAAATGTCTCTTTCTATATTAGCAAGCTGGCAGTGAGTGCAGTTAGATTTACAAGTGATGTTTTTCTGGAGGAAGAGTGGCCACTGCAGACAATGATCTAATTTAAGTTATTTACTTGTGTGGACTGAGCATGTTGCATTTATTCCAGATTTTTCCAACATTCTTGCTGTGACTTATATGCATGCTCATTCATTTGATTTTAAATTGACGTTGGGAGTGACCTGCTTGTCTCCTTTGTCTGGCAGCACATTGAGTGTCAAAGCTCTACTGCAATCATGGTGAGCAGATTCATAAAACATGTTCTCATTAAGGTAAACATTTCATTCATAATTGAGCAAAGCCCAGCTGGCCACTTATCACTACCCAACATAGTCAAAGTATCTAGTTTTACAATGATTTGTAAAATAGTTATTTCTGTGAATGACAGCATGTGGTGAATACAGGGACTAACACCTGCTGAAATAATTAACAACTAAAGAAGAGTGTCTTTAATATTATGATAGTAGGACTCTTATTAGAAGATTTGATTTTATACAATAAATAAATATATCTTCACTGTTCACTTGTAACTGTTTATTCATCACATAAACATTAATACTTGAGTGTTTTGTTTTAGCTTATGCTAACTAAGAGGATTTGTGAGCATTTAAATCTTGTTTACTCACTCTATCTTAATGGCTTTATTATTCAGTGGTCGTTATTGTAAATCACCGAATAGCCAGAAGATGTGGGTGTCTGAGATATTCAACAATTTTAAACCAGAAGGAATCCAGGAACTTTGCCAGCAAATTTTCTTAATCAGTTTCCACTCTATTGCACCATCTGTTAAAGTCGACAGTAATTAGCTGTACAATTACCTGTGTATAAAATTCAGCACCCTTCATTTCAAGTCGCTATGTTTGCAACACAGTTGTTATTATTCTTTAACATTAGCAGTGAACATCTGTGGAGAATGGCCAGGGGAAAAAAATCTGAGGACTCAAGAGATACCTTTTGAAGACCAGCATATAATATTTTATGCATGCAGAATCTCATTTAGACTTTTATTTCAAAGTTTGTGAAAAACAACAAAACATAAGTTTGTCTGTAATTTGAATCCACATGAGCTGAAAGCCCCATATAACCGGTTTTTGATTAAGATGCATTTAAAGTTATTGTCAGGAAAATACGGTTGTATTAAAGGCATTAAAATGAAGACAACAGGGATTTTAGGATTTGTTTAGATACGTTAAAATGTATGATTCTGAGTTGCACAGAAAAGCTTGCTGCTATGGTGTTCAATGTTGACACGTACTGAGTTTGCCAAGATGGAATTTATTGCAATATTTTCTTTTATTCTGACCACTTAGATTATAACACAAATACAAGATTGTGCACAGCAAAGCACTGACAGGTTGTGGGTGCAGTGTGTGCTTATTTTAGCTTTAGTGAAAGCAAAAAACTCCAACAAAATTTTAACAAGAAAGAAAATACACTAAGTGGTGGATAGTGAATCAGCACAGATAGGTTGTGTTTTTCAGAGAAAAAGTTTTAGCAAACTTTATTAATAACCTCCATTGAATATAATTTTGCCTTTAATGAATCAACAAACTTACCTCAATCTTTCATCAGTAATAAATGCTAAATTATTAGAGATGCGCATCATTCAGATGTAATTTGCCTTCATTCAAACCCATCATTCAACCAAACTGTTTAGCTTGGTTTGAATGATGGGTTGACAGGTCAGCTATCTTTCCAACAGCCTTTATTTCGATAATTGGCAGGGTAGTGGCATATTAACATATTTTATGCAGTGTATTTCATTTTATAAACTTTGTTCCTAAAGGTTTGTATAAAACAATTCTCCAACATCATCAGCAGTGCAGTCAGAAAACTAGTTTGATGTGACTTTTATTTCAATTTGTAATTTGATGAAAAGACGATAAACATTTATTGGAACATGACATCTGATGGATATGTCAATCAGTTTCAGGAAAAATACAGACTCCTACTAATTCAGTTTAGCCTTTCAGATTCGTTCATATCTTTGCGGATATTATTCAATTTGGTGCAGCTCAGATGACATCATTTCAATATCCTCTCACTATACTGTTGCTCATGCTGTAAATTCTAAACCGCGAATCTGCCAGAGAAGACGGGCCCATTGAGAGTCAGCCGGTGTGCTTCGTGGTTGTGCTAGGTCTTGGCAGATGCATGAGATGGTGAAGGGCTCTCACTGAGGTGATTAATCAAGGCTGACATTTGGATGGAAATGAGCTAAGTTGGATGGCTTGTCTCAATAATAAAAGAGCTGGAGAGGAATTGTCCAGTGTACAGAATTTTACTTGCATGACATATTATGGTGGAGCCATATACGTTTTTTAAAATTGCATTCAAATGAATGTAATGAAAACATGAGTCCAAATGGCTAATCTTTAAAATCATAATGTGTTCCTGGAATAAGCTAAATAATTACCAAGTGACAAATATTTCACTGATCTCTGATTCATCTCTGGCATCTAATTATTTGAAACCAATTGTGCAAGTTCCAATATATTAAAGTGAAATAATAAAAGTATATCAAAACCAATTAACATTATGCATGTAAGTTTATATCACATAAGATTTTATCAGTCCTATATCAGTAGTTTGTTTTTCCTGAAGCAGTCAGTTACAGTAAGATGATGTCACATGTAACACGGTTTCCAATGTATCCTCCATAAAAGGTCAATGTTGCTGCCAAATAAATGTGATTGAACAGTTCATTGGATGTGAACTTTGACCTACCTGAACTGTTCATATAACCAATATTCAAACCAAAACATCTCCTTATCACACAGATGGCATTCAGAGGCCTTAAAAACAGAAGGAATATCCAACCTTAATGAAGTTTTCTCTGACTCTATTTAACTGATTTAGAAATCCAGAAAGTTTAGAAGTTGTCAGGATCAGTTGTATCTTTGAAAAGTGAAGGTGAGTGCTTTGCTAATTCAGGGAATTTATTTTATGTCTGGATTACAAGTTAATAATGTCTACCGTGAGAGATTTGTTTGTTCTGTAAAAGTTGTTTTGGTGTCAGTGCTTAAGGTTTGTTCATATCTGTAGTACATTAGTCTTTTTTATATATTTTTAGCAGTCCGGGTCCTGCATAATGACTAGATCAAAATCCAGGGTGGATTTTTTTTTTCTGGAATAATAATAGTTCTAAAGTAAAAATTAGTTTCTTTTTCCAAATTCGTTTGATTAATTACTTGCTTTAAAAATTCCACAATTATTAAGCATGGAGGAATCAAGGTTAATTCTCATCATTAATGACAGCCTATTTTAAATAGGGTTTAGGTGTTAAGTCTAAAAAGTTAATTTTCTGTCTTAATTAAGAAGTAGCTCTGTTAAGCTTTTCAGCTTAAATAAAATAATTTACCATCCTAATAAAAATATATTTGAGGAAACAATAAGTAACAATATTTCTGCCATTCTTTAAGCCAAATTACATTTAACCTTTTTCATTTTACTAATGAAAGTTGCTGGAATATCTTCACTGTTTGAGTTTGTGAAAATACTACCGGATATTGAGGGAGCTGGCAAAAAGAACAATGATGTTTCAAGCCAGTAAAGAGAGAATATTGAGACAAAAAAGGACATCAATAGCTAAACATGGAGCAATATTTCTTAAAACTATATTTTATTATACAGAGCTTTATTTGTAGTGCCAAGAAAGCATAATTACACCTGACAGAGTAGCCTGGATGAAAAAAAAAAAGATTAATTTTAAAATTTATACTCTGGCTTATAGAATCCCTCCTTGCTGTGTCCTTAAAGGTCAGTATTATGTGTTCTATCAGACTGACATGGGCTGCTGAGGAAAAGGATTACGGGTTTGTTTTGCATATACAGCAGTGGTTACCTGACATCAGCACCACCAAATTACAAATCAATTTAAAAACCCTGGGATCCAATTTGCTGAGACTAGATATGTGTGAACTCGTGACCTATCAGAATGCTGATAAAGAACATTGGTACACATTGGTATTATTATTATTTTCAATTTAACATACATTTTCCCTATAATGTGACACTACTAACCAAGTCTAATACCCATTTATAGCCACTAATAGCAGTACATAAAAATATTTTAATGTTATAAGCCATAAAATACAAACCGAGTGAAGAGTTGTTTGAATTTGTTTCCCCAATTAATAAAGCAATGCAGACAGACTTTGCTAATTGGTGGATAGATGATGCAACAATATAACCACTTTAAATCAAGCACTAGTACAACTAGAGACATGTAAACAGGACTGAGTCTATATTTGAGAATTTTTATATTTCAAAAATCTAGAGTGCCAGAAGCATGAATGCAGAGCTGTTCCACCTCACCAATGGAGAATTTCCTAATTTTTATCTCTTCAGACTGAAATATAAGTTTGTGCTGATCGGATGCCATGGTTAGCCCAGTTGGGACTTGGAAAGATTTTTCTCCAGCTTCTGTGATGCTTACAGTTGGCCGGAAGTTTTTTCAAGTGATTATTTATGGTAGTGAAAGCTACTTTACATGCATAATTGTTGCTGGAAAAACAATGGCCTAAGGTTTGGGTCTTCTCTTTTTCAACATTTTCATCGAAGCTGCACAAGAAACCTAAATTTTCCCTAATAGTGAAGTTAAGAGTTAAGCTTTTTCCTCTTTGGTTACTTTTTAAAATTGAATACCTCATTCCACCTAAACATGATTCATGTGATCAGGCATAAAATTGTGCTGTAGTCATTTGGTACATAAGCAAGCTGAATCAATGGGGCTGTACAGCTACAACCCTGACTTGTACAAGTCAAGGTTCTGATTCAGCTGTTTGTGTTTGAGAAAAATTATATAAGCACAAAGTACAAAAGATCCAGTTAATACTGTATATTTGATTCAATCCCAGAATTAATCTGGGCTTCAAGCTGAAGCAGTGTGGATGGAGCTTTGTATTCTAGAATTAAAATCATTTTCTGCATGTTAAAGCACCATGAAATTGGTTCTGTTTTTAAGCAGCTCCATGTAACAATATTTTTTAGAGAGAAATGCAAATCAGAAAACCCTTAAAAGTCCAGCTGCCATGGACCAGGAAGATGCATGACAAATTGAATCTCCTCATGCTTTAAATTGGCTTTTTTTAATAATATGATATGCGAGTGTGTCATTACACATTTCCATCTTAAAATGAACAATATTCCAAACAATGAGACCTCACAGAAAGCTCTTTATTGCATTTTAAACATCCTGTTTGACATGTACAATGATGTTAGCAGCATTACAGTGCACTCACCTTCTATTAAACGGACATTTACAAAGATAATGGGTGTACAGAGATGCACCACAAAGTCTTATTTTCTTATTTTAAGACAAATTTGTGCTTTAAAACACAACGTTTTCCCTAAAGTGGTTAAAAATATAATTATGGTGCTTTAAAAGCTCAGAAATAATCATCTCCTTTTAAATAGTGTTGACTTTGACTAAAATAATGCAGAAAATATTTTGGAAATGGTCTTTTGGAAAACTACACATAAAGTAAATATAAACTTTTTTTAGGATGATAAAAAATGGTCAACATTTTCTTCAATAAAAAGAGCCAAAATTACTGGAGGAAAATAAAATCATTTTATTGTCTTTACCTACTTATCAATACCAATCATGGATGTACTAGAACCTATCTCTAGCACACTTTGAAGAATGTAAGGTTAACTTCACAGATGTCCCCACAGAGATTTTGTCTTGTTGAATGATAGAAAATTAATCATTGCTTGCATTCAGCAGAGGAAGAAGTGACGTGTCTCAAGAAGTGATCCTCCTGGCAGTCTGCAGCAATTCACTCCTGGAGAAATGTGAAAACAGGTGATGGGAGGCAGAAGAGAGCAGCCATATGGGACCGTGTTGCAAGTTGAGCAACAGCATCCAGTTAAAGCCAAACAAACTTGAAAAGATATGAGGATAGAACCTCTTCTGGAATCAATGAAGCTGTAGGTAGGTTTGGTTTGCTTTTATATTTTACAATACACAGCATTGTAAAAGACCTTGTATTGTATAGTTCATTTGACGTAAAATAATCACTCTTTTGTATCTTGAGCTGCATGAAAATCATCCAAGTGGAAAAACAAATCTTAATACAAATAAAAATGGCAAATCTTCCCAGGGCAATAAACCCTGGGAAGATTTGGGCCCTTTCATAACTACTCTATTGTCCCTGTCTCTGTCTAGTCAGCCAGAGAAAGTGTAGAGACAGTGACAACAATTCAACAAATTATTTATGGTTTCTTCAAAAGTTAGTTTAGGGAGTATCAAAATCCAAAGAAGCTTCTGCTAAATGGACTGGAAGCAAATAATTATCTTTCCCTGCCGTGAAAGTGAGGACTTTTAATGTGAAGCTCAGATTCACAGGGAATACAAATCTATGGCGTCTGAATGATGTTTCTGTTTTTGCAATTATTTGTGAAGTTTAACAATTTTTGCACTGAAATATTTTACAACTCCTGTTACTCACACATTCTGAAAAATGTTAAGAGCAGATTATCTTTATTATTGTGAAATTTATTTGTGAATATTCTCTTAATGTTCTATACTTACCTCATACTTGGATAAACAATCACATTTATGTATTTTTATTGTTTATGTTGAACAGGAAGGATTGTGATGTTGCAGTTAAAATGTGCTGTTAAATTTAAAACTGTTTGCTTACAAAGTTAGATTAAATCAAAAATGCAAGGAAATATTAACATACATCTTGAAAATAGATAACAGAACAAAACTTGTTTTATCCATTTTTTTCTGCAAGATTTGTTCAACAGCTTTTTGAACTTCTGGAAAACTAAATGTCTGATTCATGACATCATGCTGATAAGTTTATGCAAGTGTCGAAGAAGAGATGATTATATTCAAAAGTACATTGTTCAGAATGTTCTGCCTTACAGACTTTGTGGTGTCTGAAATCTTTTCAATATGTTATGTCTATCAAATATCCATTCGATTTGTTACTTTGCCACAGAATTATGTAGAGAGCTTCAAAAATGATGACAAGAAAATACTAGATAATGTGTGGTGGATTTCCTCCTGAAATCCACCACACTAAAACGACAATACATAAAGGGAAAAAGGTCTGGTACTTGTGTGCATCAGAGTCGCCATCCGCGAAATCACAACAAAGATCCAGGAGTACATTAGGAACATGGCCCCAAGCATTGAATTGCCAAGTAAAAGCCTGAGGCAGCAAAAACAACAACAACAACAAAAAAATACTGAAAAGGCAGCAGCCACCATGGAAGGATAAGCTACTCCTTGGTATATGCCATAAGTGGTTGATGTCAAGAATTTCTAGTAGATAGAAAAAGCTGGTCGAGACAACTTGAAGGGACTAACCACACACAAAGGTTTTTTCCTACCACAATGGATTCCAAGGTAGAGTTTACACAAAGATATGACCTCACAATAGCAGGATGTAAGATGCCAACAGTTAACAATGTACTGCATGGACTGACATCATATTCAATCAGTTCAAAGTGGGTGAAGTATACATAAAAAGTCCCAGCGCCAAAACCTTATAAAGATAGCAATTAAAGGAAGTTGTCATGATTCTGTCCCCTCTGCCTGCTTTGTTTTTCTCCTCAGCCTTCACCTTTCCAATCAAGTTCATCTGGTTCACCTGCATGGTGGTGCGCTGCAGCTCAATTAGGCTCATGTCATCCACCTGTTCACCAGCAGTTGTAGCCATCTCTCAGGCAGGCAGATGGTGCCAGATTTTTGAAAGCCTTCAGTGTGAGTAGATCTCCACCATTGCCTACTTTGCCTAACCATGATCATGACCACATCGTTTCTTGTCTACTGGATTTCCCTGCTTTTCCTTGCCTTGCCCACGTCAGATACTTCACTGGCTTCTGATTTCTTGGCCCCATCCTGTTTCTGCCTCTTGACCTCTGCCTCGGCGCTGGGTTTGTCTGCCTGAGATTGTCTTCACGTACCTGACTTGTTTCTGTCCCCTGACCTCCAAATTCTGATTTTTGTTTTCCCTGAGCTCATAACCTGCTACCAGCGTTCAACCTCTGGATCAGTTTTCATCTTTCAGAGGTGTTCTCTACAATTGCGGCCTGAAAAGACCACCACTTCCCTGAGGAATCAGGAACCTTCCCCTGTTCCCCACAGCACCTTGAGAAGGTTAGTGGCTCCCTGTTGAGCCTTGACAGCTACGATTGCAAACCGCTAACCTGGTTCTCTGCCCTCAGAGGTTCTTGTTCTGGTAGTTGCCTGTCTCATACCTTGACTATCAATAAACCATTTGCTTTTCTATTTTGTGTCTGGCTTAAATTTCAGGCCCTCTGTTCTGATTTCAAAAGTTACAATAATTTCAGAAGTTGGAAATTCAAGAAAAAAAAAAATGATCAGTGTAACATTGTGGTCAACATGCTACACATGAAAGTGGTAGTGATATTACCATGAATACAGAAAGGTTCTATAAGACCACAGAAAACTTGAAGATTCTGAAAGGCTTTAAGAGGATGTATTAAAAGTCAAAACCAAAGGTGGAAGGTATATTCAAAATATTTTGTAGAACTCCTTCACAGACATGAGAAATTTCACAGCAGCTTCATGGTTTAATTACATTTTATATCTTTAATTGTGCTTGGTGATGTGTGAAAAGTAGCCAAAATCTGGGCTGCTGGGAGACATTTGACTTTCAAAGTTGAAATGTGGATTTCAGGGGTGTCTTAACTGTGTTTTCAACTGGGATCCTTGCGGTTACTACTTTTCTAGTGAAATTTTAGGTGACAGAGCCATTGTCACTACTCACTTTTCTTTGCAGAGTTGCAGGAGGGCTGTTGCCTATTCCTAGATTTCTTTGAATGAGGGTGTGTGTGGTTGGGGTGGTGCACACTGCGTAGACCCAGCAGTCCATCACAAGGCAATTTCAAAAAACAATGTGATTTCATCTTAGAAATGTGAACATTTGTTTATATAGTGGATAATGTTAACATTAAGACAGAAACAATGGCTTTTACTTTGTCAATTAAGTAATTTCAGGAAAAATACATCAAGAATTCATGCATCTAATACTGACAGTTTTTGGGATTGAAAGTAAACTTAGTTAACTGCTACCACATAGACTCTACATTTAAAATGTAGAGCCAAAAATTATCTGTGGTAGAATGAGGTATTCTGGCAAAGTTAGAGGGGGGGGAACAGTTGCTCATATGTCAGTGTTACTATGCCAGGATGCTCTCAACCCAGGAAGCTTTTCTGCTTTTATTTATATAATCTTTTCTTTCAGGCTGTGGATGAGCTATTAGAAAAAAAAAAAAAAAAATCACGGTGGATTTAAAAAATGCATTTCCACAAAAATGCAGTGACTGCAAAAAGTGATAGAGGTTGATTATTATTGAATCCATCCATCCATCCATTTTCCGTCACCCTTCTCCCTAACGGGGTCGGGAGGTGCCGGTGCCTATCTCCAGCTGCGTTCCGGGCGAGAGGCGGGGTACACCCTGGACAGGTCGCCAGTCTGTCGCAGGGCAACACAAAGAGACAAACAGGACAAACAACCATGCACACACACACTCACACCTAGGGAGAATTTGGGAAGGCCAATTAACCTGACAGTCATGTTTTTGGACTGTGGGAGGAAGCCGGAGAACCCGGAGAGAACCCACGCACGCACAGGGAGAACATGCAAACTCCGTGCAGAAAGACCCCGGGCCGGGAATCGAACCCAGGACCTTCTTGCTGCAAGGCAACAGCGCTACCCACTGCGCCACTGTGCAGCCCATTATTATTGAATATTGAGCTGAATCCCAGAAACTTCCTTCTATAAAATACAGAAGTCTTAAAACTCCTGGTTTACCAGTAATACGATATTAGAATTGTAACAGAATCTGTAACTAGAAGGTTGAATGAAACATTGTATGAAAGCAAATCCACAACATTCTTGCTTCCACAAAATTGAAAATTCTGTTTCTTCTATGTCATAATTTTGATGTACCACTATTTTTTTTCCTAAGATACTGAATACCCAAAATGCATAGGGATTGAACATCTTTGCTCACTGTCAAATTTTGCTGATTGATGCAACAAGAAAATCTGATTTAAGTCAAATTAACTAAAGTACCTGATTATTTGAATATTTTTTTTTATTTCCCACCCCAACATAAAGCACTGTGCCACCACATGTGGCACTGTCAGTTTATATTTTTAAATGTATAAAATATGATCAAAGGGAAGTAGAAATAAGTAAACATGAAAGCTATCTGTTGTTTTGCCATCTTTTACAATTTGCATACAACTGGTTCTTTGCTATACTGTTTGAATGTTCTGTGCTTAGTCACATTATAGATTATACCTTCCTTTACCTCTGTTATGTTGAGTCAATCCACATTTGCACTGCAGTCAGATCTTTAGAAAGACATTGCTTTACTTGGGTTTCCTCTCTTGTCCCTAAAGTGTGTCCTCCTTTTACCCACAGCCATTTTGTTATGCTCTGATTCTGCAGGAGCAGAGGGGATGGTTCTAAAAGCTGCAGCATATGTCACCAAATGCTACTGGCAGTCTTGCAGAGTGTGTATGAGCAGACTTACATTTTGACTAAACTCATAATGGTCTGTATTGCTTAATAAAATCGTTCTTTCAGGCATAACCCTTTTATGCGTACAATATTAAGGAAATTGTTTTTTTTTTCTACGACGCTGTCTTCCATGCGAATGTTTAATTTGATTACCAATAGAAGACCATCTCTGTATTTGTTGTAAAGAAATGCTCAGTTTGTAAAATTACATGAGGCAAAGATGAAAATTGTTCACCAATCACATAAACATTATTCAGTTTTAAACGTACTCATTGACTTTTATGTGATTATGTGTATCCATATTTCTGTTGTGACATTTGGTAATTTTTGCATCCGTTTGCCTTTTATGTAACTTTTTAACAAAACTGAGCATCATTTGTCAGCAGTGTATTTTTTATCCTGTTTATATTGTTTGGAAGTTCATAAGCTGAATGGGAGCATATAAATACTTTTTTTGAAAAGGGGTTGGTGTGTGGGTTTGAACATTTGCTGCTTGTGTGTGGGTGGATGCACTGTCAATACTGAACATTCCCAGTTGAAGGATTGTTGTGGATTCATGGTGTTGTTTATTGGTATTATCTGGCTGTATCTTGAGTTGTATCTAAATTTAAAACAATATGAAGTTAATATAGGTCTAGTTTGGATGTTGGCTTATATTTTACTCTGAATTCAGATTTTAAGCTACATATATACAATATTTCTTTGTAAAATGTGTGTGAATATTTTTGTCTTCATGATTTTTCTAGACTATCAATCAAAAGATAATGCGCATATCCAAAAGATTTTATTCTGAAAAGTCTCCTGAGAAATACTTTTCATTATACCAGTAAGAAAATATGATTTAAGAGAAAACGGAGGATAATGGAAATATTTAATTTGTGATTCCTACTGAAACTGTGTGGTGGGCAGACTTTCCCATCCACCTGCAAGTGTGCCTCATGTCTTCTGTCTGAACACTTTTCTTGTCTGATTACTATCAGTAAAAGCCACAAAAAATGTTGCGTGTTTGCGTGCATGTGTATGATTGTTTTAATACGGCAATGTTTGGGATGGAAGCAGGTCGTTACAGTGGCAACCATAAGGAATCCTGTTTTGATATTTTATTCAAGCACCAACAGTGGCTGTGGCAATGACGGCTTCTTCTGCCTGATCGCCTCATTAAAGAGCCATAAAGCAGTTTGACACTCGCAGGATGCCAATCCATCACAGTCAGGCTACTTCTGATAGGGGGAAACCTCTGGGGGAGAAAGGATGCAATGGCTGGGAGTAAGAAAAAAAAAAAAGTCCATGTCAAACTGAGCTGTCGTCTGGTGAGCTGAGATGCCAACACCCTTGAGGCAGCAGGGCTGGATCCAGATCCAGTAACCGACTAACATGTCCCACTAACTCATGAGCGAGGCAATTAGTAGGAGCCCCTGTGGATAGCACATTCCTCTCCCAGTGATTATTTCTCTCACCCCCAGCACTTCTTCCCATGTTCTCTATGTCTTTGCTTCTCTTACAATTCCACTGCTAACTCACTAGTGCAATGCCAAAGATTCTGCCATCAACACGTTTGATGGCCTTCTCAAGCAAAGTTGCATTGCCAGTTCCTCCTAATTTGTTCACCATCACACTACGCAGGACAATGGAAAAGATCAGAAGTGCAATAGGAAAAAGGCAATTTGAAGGAGCAACACAACTACTACCTAATACAACCATGTTTACTACAGTTCCTACTACAACTGCCACCATTGATAAGCATAATAGTAATAATTCAAATGCACAAACTTGAAACTTATCTAGATGTTGAGGTTTAGATTTTAGTCTTCTGAATAATGTTCTTTCTTGAAAATCAGCCAGCAAGTGTAGACCGTGTGAGTAAATTATTAATATTGTCCTGCTGAAGTTACCATTGAATGCAACAATGATGGTAACATTACAGACAGTACAGGTGGTTTCACTGTAATGTTTCTTCTTCTGTTTATTGGTACAAAAGACCTCACTACTCCACTGTAAAGTCTCCAACAAAAGTTGAAGACTTTACTGGATATTATGTCCAACTGGTGAATGTGCAAAAGTATTAGTCATATGCTGCTGTGCTATCCAGGTCTTATGTAAGCATCTACCGATAACTTTAAAGATCCTAAAAAAAATATAGATATTTATCTTTTCATGTGAAAAAAGAAAATCTCACTTCTACCTGATGAAAATAAAACATTATCACCTGTGCAGATTAAATGCAAAAATTCTGAGTGTGAATTGGACGACATCGAGGATGAATCCACAATTGAAACTGGGCTGCTGAGAGTAAAATTATAGGCCACATATAATAAACATTACAGAGCCTGCATGGGAAGAAAAAGCTGTTCCTGCTTCTCTACATTGACACAACAGGATCTGATAGTACTTGGAAAAACAATGAGAGTCCTTTTTCCCCAGGCCTGAACATGCTGTGATATTAATAAGCGTCCTTCATCATTCCCCAGTGTGGGATCTTGTTAACCTATGTCCCATACTCTAATACTCTATCTAATGGTAGGAGAGAGAAAAACATATATATATATACTTAGTGAGTGCAGTGGAGTCAGGGCTTTAAACAAACATTTGAATTGAAATGTTTATGTTCATGAGTGAAAAGAAAACATAATTTTCTATTATCTGTCTTCAGTTTAAATTTCATATTTTAAATATGATAAATGCATATGGAAACTTTTGATTGAATTGCTCATTCAATTATCAGTATCCAAAAACATGTGACCAAACCTGACCTTCTTTTCATTTTGCCAATTTTACTGAAGGTGAGAATGGAACAAAATATTTTAAATTCTCGTGAAGGGAGGTTGTTTCTTTCAAAGTTTTTATTGAAGACTTAACATTTTAACCTTAACCAAAACAGTTTGGGAATAACTGGAAAAAGCTTAACATAATGCTTAATACCATGCCTCTCCTTCACCAAGAAGTGCACAGGCATCCACCTTTGAAGTGTTTTAGAACAACTTAAATAATAGTGGCATCACATCAGTGTATTTAAAATAAGATGGAACACAGTCTTGCCTCAGTGAGCTCTTCCTTGACAACAATATTGGGGAAATCCCAATCAAGATGGAAGGTGGTAAGCATGATGAGAGTTTAATTTTTCCAATCCTTTTACCTAGTCATTAAGTCTATTTCTTGAAAAAAGTAAATGACTCCAGGCAATGAGAACCATCCATCTGAGGAAAGGTACTAAGGGATATTAAAGATTTTAAGTCCATTACCTTGAAAATTATTAAAAAATGTGTTACACTTATCCCCGGAAACTAACAAAGCATGTTGAGTTGGAGGAAATACAATACTGTGGATGCTTACACCCTAGGACGTTTCCTATTATTTACAAGATTACTGAAGTAAGACGATCTAATCCCCTTCACTGCCTCATAAGAGTAAAGAAGCTTTCAAATACTCATGCTGGACATCCAAACTCATGGACTTCTGCCCTTATGCTCAAGTCTGATTGTTTAACCAGGATGAACCTAAGGAGCAACCTCACTGAGAGTAGCAGTGTTCATTAAAATAATCAACATTATTATATGAAAAAGATGTAAAACAGAATCATCAATAATGTGCTTACGCTTAAACTTGAGAAGAAGACTCCATTTAACAAAGGATAACTTATGATCACTGAAGACATCTTCATTTTAGGCAAATGATTAAGAGTAATACCATAAGTGAAAAACAAATCAGAGGCATGCCTCGCAGTAGAAATAGGGATCAAAGACATGTTAAGCAAAGTTAAAAGAGTCCATGGTACCAAAAAACTCTTTTGTAGATCTATTTAATGAGTCTTTTAAATTAATATTAAAGTATCTGAGAGTTATGATTTGATCTAATTTAATGAAGAATGTTAAAATGTTTTGAAGATCTAACAGAAAGGATGCAGCATAGGTGTACAATAAATATAATATAAATAGACAACGATTGTCCAGTTATGATCAAAGTCATCTTGAAAGCATTAGAAGAGCTCAGAGGGCCTCTGACAAAAAAAAAGGAAAAAAAAAAGTCTTCAAAAGTTATGGTTGCCCTGCTTCCTCAAAAAAAATCTTAAGTGTACATAAGAATGAGCAGGACAGTTTTAAAAGATGCAAGACTTGTTTGTCATGCTGCCAAGTCTCATTGATAAACAAAGTCTCGCTTGTTGAATAAAAAATGGAAGCTATTTAAAAGGTCGGGCTTCTTATGTATAGAGTATGCATTTATTACCATAATTTTGATGGAGAGATCAACTGAGACAGGTGCAGAGGTGACTGGACCAGAGTCTGTCTGGTAAAGTAAGCTCATCATTCCAGTGGAGGAGAATTAGAAAGTGGGTCCAGTTATTTTTATTTTTTTAATTATTTTTTTATTTTTGACATTAATGTGAAAGTCTCATTAAGAGTTACAGCAAACACATGATGGCAGCAATTGCCTTCAAGGGGGACACAACGAAATATTAGAGATAGGGGTTAATTATTTTGACACACACAGGGATATTGGTTTGGACAGCTTTTTTCTCTTGATAGACTGATGATTTGAAAATATTTGCAGTTCTCCATGTTATGTTCTTCTTAGATTAACATTTGATTAATAATCTGAAACATTTAAGTAAAAAATGTGTCAGGCAGAAGAATCCTCCTTAAGAAGGGAGACACAGCAACAAAACACTGGGTCAGGAGTAGCTTCTGTAGCAGGGGTCTTTAAATCCAGACTTCAAGGTGATGGTGTTCTGCACCTTTTAAATGCGTCTCTGTTTTAACATAGTCAAATAATGAGGTCATTACCAAGACTCTGGAGAACATGATTGCATCCTGAGAAATTTATTCTGCCATTTGATTTAGGTGTGTTGGACAGGAGACACATGTAAAAGTTGCAGGACATTGGCGCTTGAGGCCTGGATGTGAAGATAAAAAGAAACAAGAACAACATTCACCTGCATTAACGAGAAGGATGTGAGGGTCCCCAAAGTTGGTCCTCGAGGGCCGGCAACCTGCATGTTTTAGTTGTTTAACACACCTGGCTCAAATGATGGCTTGTTAAAAGGCCTAAGAAGAACATTAACATGCTGAAAAGGTTGGTAGTACTACCAGGGAGAGAACTAAAACATGCAAGATGCCGGCCCTCGGGGACCAACTTTGGGGACCCCTGGATTAGAGGGAATATACAGCAAAAGTAGCCTGTATGAGAAGCAAAAGACAATTCAATTGCAGAATAATTACAAAGATAAATCCAAGTCACTGTACTTAAAACTTGTATCAAATAATGTTAAAAGTAGACAAGGGAATACCCACACAAAGATGCTTCTCTAACTTATCTAAACCCCTCTTCTCTGCCAACATAATGCTTAGCAACAAGCATTCAGTGTTGTGCATTAAGTAGAAAGTATTTTTGTTTTTGTATTTCCTGTAACTAGAAGTGTGAGTGTAGTTCACCTTTAACATCATTACAAGAGTACAGCTGGCTTGGCAGTCCATCTTTGTAGTGAGCAAGTACAAATCCCAATTCCAGAAAAAACTATATGGAAACTATATTATTACCTTGACGTTAGCTAGCGCAAATAAGTTTGTAACTGCACACAATGAATAACACCTTCACACAGTCAGCAGGGAAGTGTTTATACAGAACCATGGAAACTCTATCCTAAGCTCTCCAGCAAACAGATTGTACCTCTTTAGATGTGCAATCACATTGAAGTGTCTTCTTGGGACCTTGAGTTTGGTATGCCAGGTAATGTTGACATCAAGAAACACACCCAGACACACAAATTCTCAACTAGAAGACAGCTGGTTTTCTAAAATCTTCCAAAATTGCATGATTAATTCACGAGAGAACAACACAAGAAGAACATCACAAAATGTTAAACATTATTTAGAATATCGAAAACTAAAGTATATTGTCTTTTTATCCTCACAATTAAACATCTGACTATGTTTGAGGTCACATAAAATAACTGACTTATGTGCAAAGTGTATAACATCATGAGTAAAATTTAGCTAATTCTGATTAAAATAAAAAAGATAAAACATTGTGTTTTTTTCCCCCTTTATTTAACCAGCTAAAACCCCATTGAGATCTAGATATCATTTACAAAAGGTCTCTAGGAGTCTTGAGAGTTTAAACATTTGTGCCATATGGCAAACGAGTCAATCTTCGAACTGTGGTGACTCTTATGACCTTAAACAGATTGGCCAAAATCAATGGATTTTGCTTTCAAAGCATTTCTATTTAACAGCACAAAAAAGTGCTTTAAAAACATGCAGCTTATCTTGGCTCATTGCACCTAGCTCGATGGGTAAGAATCTAAGCAAATCAGTGACAAAAAAAAAAGAGCAGAGAGAGGATTGGTTCTTTCTGACTGAACACACTCTGATATATTCATCAATACTGCTGAAACCATGCAAAAAGGGCCACGGATAACTGAACCATTTTTACTCACAAGCCAGATAGGGATCCTTTTGTAAAAATCATCTGCCAATGGTGTTAGAATGGAAAAAAGCGAGATGGATTTACCTCCCACATGGAATCAGTCAGAGTAGTATTGATCACTCTTCCCTTCATTTCAGCTGGATAGTTAAAACTGATTAAGGCACCGGAACTGAAGTTAATTCTCAAGGATTGGCTTTCTATAGCAAGAGAGTGACATAATCAATGCAAATGATCTCACTCTCCTGTGTTACAAAATGCAGCACTCTTCATAGTCAGAGTTTATCAGTCACTGTAGATGGTACTGTAGATCTGCTTTATTATCTGCTTTTTTGGACACCCACTGCCATGTAAAATAGATAGGGACATCGTTGGCTGATTACAATATCACACTGGTTTTGAGTCTAAGTGAATAAATGTCATATTTTAAATGAAGCAGTGGGGTGGCTCTTTATGTAAACAGAAAATTATAACCCAAAACGTAGTTAAGGCAAGACAGATTCATTATATTTGTAGAATGTACAATGTGAAGATGTACCATAATTAACAGTTTGCCCCATTAAGGAGAGAAATAACTACTTTTCCACAAATAATTCTACTTGAATAAACTCTTAAAAGTGTAATATGTTTTTACTTCGATACCGTCTCCCACGCTCCAAATAAATCTAGTGCAACCAATTTTCTTCAGAATTCACCTAAAAAGTAGTAGCCAACCTGAGTGTGATTTTAATCTTAGTATAAATACAAACGTTCCGTTAAAAGTAAGATTTACGGCTATAATTGGACAGAGGCTATTAATAGTTCTGCATGGAACTCCATGTTGGTAACATTTTAGTGCATAGCATGAGAAGATTGCCATCCAGGAAACAAATATATTCATATCAGTTGGCAGCTGTGCAGCATGACTGTCTCAAGAGTGTGTCCATGTTAACATGAACATATGGTCTGAACTGTTTTGAAAAAGGTCTCAGACATCTTTAGCTGTTTTATTCAAAGCAACAAAAGCAGATATATGTGCACCACTGCAGCCATCAGTGACAAAGAACAAGAATAGTTGACCATTAAATATTCTTCGAGATCTAGTTTTTTTTTATTTTTGCAACACATGGCAGTAATACCTCACATATTTGCCCCTTTTTTTTAATGAAATAGTTTTTCTTTATTATAACATTAGTATAAAACAGTGCTCTAAGAATATGCAGAGCTGAAGCAAAACTTTCTCCTCTTGAAAAGAGCTGTACAAAAATTTGGTTCTGGAGCTCAATTGTTTGTTCAAATTTCCATGAAACAGCAGCATTCACTGTGGTGAAATTCTATGACCTTTGCATAATGTTTTTGAAAGATATAATAGATGGGTGGCTTACTGGCCCAATGTGTTGTGAACACTGCTGTGTTTCAGTAATCATTTAACATGCTCTGGTTCATTTCTCCTCAGCAATTGGTAAAATGAATAACTATAAGTCAGCCAAGTGTTTACAAGCAGAGAGGAATTGGATTAACTAAAGGAAGGACTTGACATGAAATTGGTTTCACTGAAAAAGAAACAAAAAATCAAGTAATGGGCAAATAAATGAATGGGAAACCACTGAAAAGGAATTTGGATTTTTGACCTCTAAAGTTAAGAGAAAACTTGAACTTACACTGGCATAATGGGCTCATGCAAGGACTTTTTAAAAAACTGCCACCTCTGCCGTCTCTACAAAGAATCATGTCTTCTATATTTGTATAATCCTACTTCTGTCTAACTGTTTATAATTTCACACTATTCTAATTTTGCTTAGTTAAACAATATTGTTACTTCTGTGAATGTTTTTATGCTTTCCTTTTCTACAGCTTCACTGGTGCTCTTAGTCAAAACAGACTCCAGCATAGTGGTGAATGCAGACCCAGCGTTGGCACATTAGGGATAATGAGGCACACTTTAATTAGAGACAGCAGAGACAGGGGTGAATAGAACTGGTTGCAGGGCAAAAAGCAGTTGGTGACTTGGGAACTTCTAGTTTTCACACTCACAGTGTGTTCCATTGAAATTCAAAGGCTTTTTACAGGTCATTTCACAATTCCCAATTGTTAAATGGTGCATTCAAATTGTCCTTGTCAACACAGTGGACTCAGAAATTACTGCATGTTACGTTTATCTAGTGTCTGCATTTACATCAATAATTGATGAATGAAAAATAAATAATTTTTAAGCCAGTGAACAACAAAACCAAGCAATGAAGGAAAATGTGTGATATTGATAGGCTATACATTTTCTAACATATATCTTCTCTTTGGAAGCCTTTCTTTCTCGTGCTTAAAATTATATAGATTTTTCTACAAAGTGGAATTAGGAAATAATAAAATAAAATAAAAAAAGACCACACCAAACCAATCCTTCGCCAATCATATGCTCAACTGAGCAATTAAGGGCCAGAAATCAATACGTTTTGGTCTTGTCAGATTTTCAAGCATGTTCCCAACTTTCATTTTTATAAAAAAAAGTGTCATGTTCTGGAACAACCTGTTATTTTGTCAAAAGAACATTTCTTTAGGAAGTGCTTCCCTTCTAAATGGAGGCAAAGAGTTTCAGGGAAAAACTTGAAAAGGAGAGGAGAGAATATGGGCTCCTGGTATGTAATTGTATTTCTCCTTATGCATTACGATGTCAAGCTGTGCCACTGGTCTGCACTTTGCTTCAGTTCAGAAAGCATCTCAAAATGCAGGATCTATCCATTGGCACTGTCAACTGCTTTTCATAATATCCAAAAAAACCATAAAAGCATAGTTTTTGTGAAATTTTGTGAATAGGCAATTTATTTCCAAAGAGCAGCCAGGAGAAGGAATTGGGCTACAGTACTAGACATCTGTTACATTGTGCACCTGAAATATGAGAAAAATGTTGAGAAGGAAGCTCATCTCACATTTTGTTGTAGGGGATGCTACAAAATAATGTGAATAATTATTTTCTGCTGTAAAGATTCATTCTGTGTTTGGTTTTTGATAAATATCAGACCAAGATATACAAAATGTAGTTTACAAACAATAAGTTTATCCATCAAGTAAGAAACACTGTCAAAACACAAATTAACTGTAATTAACATTAATGTAATTAATTTTTTAGACATTTAAGTTGAATCAGTCAGGTCTGATTTCTGTTGGACTCAAGCTCAATAATTAACATTTCTCACAAAAATGATGAGGGTTAAAAGATCTTAAACAGCAACACATTATCTCTGTCAGTCCAAAGCATTTCTAAGGTGTTGCGACTTCATCAAGCTCTAGTGAAAACCATTCATAAATGAGAAAAACATGATGTAATAGTGAACCTTCCCAGCCTTCCAAAATTGCTTCACAAAATTGCTTTACATAATGGTTGAGTTTTAACAACTCCTCCAATAAGTGACAAAAAAACCTAGAAAATATCTAATACACTGAATGCTTCACTTTTGGTTTTTGGCAATAAAGAAAAGGCAAAATGCCATCAATGGGAGAAATCCAAGACTAATCGAAACATTTTAATGACATATCTAAAACTTTGTTATTTGCTGTGGTATAACAGCCCCTTATTATTCAAAGATTCTATAATGTGACTGAATTAAAGCAATAGTGTGGGTCAAATTTTTTCTGAGGTGACTTAAAGAAAATGTAATATTTATCACAGATGCTTATTGGCACGTTTTGCAATTAAGCGTCTGCACAGCCAGTTTCTAGGAAACGGGGTCAATTACATTTTCACACAGGAATCCCACTGGGTTTCAGTTTTATTCAAACAAGGTGTTATGATGGACTGAGTCGACGTGGATCACCGTGGGCCCGGACTCTGAGCTCGATGAGCACACTATGAGTTGATATTCAAAGAGTGACAGTAAGAGAAACTACTGGAATCAGTACTGGAATCCCCCTCGGCTGTTTCAGGCTCAAATTGACACCCTGTTAATAATTGTGTGAGGCAGTGACTGACATTTGGTAATTTCTCATTTTTGCATGTGCAGTTTAAGGACAGTTTAAGGCTTGGGGCTCTAAGCAAGAGTCCGTGTTAATGACAGCCCCTGCTGGGACAAAACCAGCCTTCAAACAGTATGGGTAGGCTAAATGACTATCATATTGTTTGCCTCCCTCAGTAGAGCTGTATTAGTACATAAAAAAGACAATGGCAAAAATGTTACACTGTAAAAGAGAAAAAGATATTCCAAATTAGCATTTTATGTATCTTTTTTTTATTATACCCAAATTTAAAATAATTTTTTTAAAACAAGTGAGTAAGAAGAATGCTTCTGATTTTTTTTTTCTTCTTTCTGTTTGTGGTCCATTTTTATAATGGTTGAAATCAGCTTGGGTTCTTTGCACTGGCTAATTGGGATTAATTTGTTTTGAGAACACAAACCTCTTTTTGGCTTTTGAGTTCTCAACTTCTATGTTGAATGGAAACAAACAACACATTTTAAATCCTATTGGTAATAAAATACACTTAATAAGAATTTTCTTTTTCAAAAAAAAGAAATTAATGTTTAGGGTAGTGTTACATGCTTTTGGAATATAATTAAAGCTAAACCACATCAAATTTATGTGGTAGTATTTTGATTAACATTTGAAACTCTTGTCATTAAAAGTTATGTGCTGATAGAAATGGCAAAAAAAAAAGAACTAAATAAAAGAAAACTGTCTATAATCTGAGCTAAAAGTCTGCAGTTAAATCACTGCTTTCAAGTTATGCAATGTTACAAACAGAGGAACTGTAGGCAGCAGATGCATGGTATCTGTAGTTGTTAGAAGGTTTAGTTGTCCAGATGTGGGCAAAAAAGGAAATCATTGGGTATTCCCTCTTCCCCTGTAATAGATTGTTAGGAGCTGTTCTCTTGGGTCTTGGTTCCAACTTATTTTCCCCAAATGCCATAGGACAGACTTTTTCCTGGCCGACATTTTGACTAAGAAAAATGTAGGAGCAGCAGTGGTGCATTAACAAGTGCTACATTTGTCTTATTCTCCTATTGTGACAAGTCAAAATGTCTGCTTTAAAATGCGTCTAAAATACACGAGTTGGAGGAAAGTAAACAGTGCAGCCTCTTTAATATGTTCTGAAGATTGCTGAAAGCTATCAGTGAGTTACAAAGTTTTCTGCATATAGTGTGAGAGCATATTAACACCATTCGTATGCACTGTTAAATCTTCTGCCTCAGGGAAAATATTCTTGTTGGATGAAGAATTGCCATATCTTTTCCAGACACAATATGACTGTTAACTCCCTTGCAGCAAGGATGTCACAGGTACTGGGGTTAAGCTTCCACACTCCCAATCTCCTGAGTCACGGTGGGTTGAAAACAGGAGTAAACAGGTCTGTATCGTATTTTGCAAATGTGCAACACCAGATTTCCACCAACATTAGTAAATCATACAGCAGGATTGCTACAACCAAACACATGAAATCATTCACTGAATTTGATTCAAGTGTAGCTTTAAAATCAAAATTAAGTCTATAGATCACCAGCTTCCTTAGAATATGGATAGAATGACAAGAAAGTACCCGAGATGTGCAATGTATGGGGATACTAAGTGATATTGTATGATGGAAGTTTGAAAATAAAATCTGTGTGTCTGATTACATGCAGAAGTGAAGCATTCCAAATAAAGAACATTAAAAATATTTTGTTTGTGTGGGTTAGTCACACTCAGACTAAAGTATTACTTTAGATTGGGAGCAAAATTAACAAGATGTTAATTTTGTTTCCAGAAAGTGCATGGAAGAGAAACATCCAAGTAAGTGGGAATAGAATATTTCTATCTTTTAGGCAGATCGTCCAAAGTAATGTTTCATACATCATATCAGTTTGTTTTGTGAGATAGTGTCTGTCTTTTCCTCATCTTCATATGTAGGTTGAGCTGTAAATGATGTGGAGCAAACTCAACAAACTTTCTTTGGAGAATAAACTTATAATACTTTTCTCATTATAAGAAACTCATAGAGCAGGTTGACATTCCTAGCAATGTCGGCTAATAAATAAATTTATTAAAAGTTTCTTATAATAAACTTATTATAAATTTATTATAAGAAACTTATAATAAGTTATAACAAGCAATCAAACTTATTGTAAGGTTTCATTTTATCATTTTATTTGATCATGTTTGTGTGCAAGTGTTTATTAGGCATGTAGTAAGTTGTAAGTCTTTTAATGAGAAGCCAGAGAAAAAGTTGGAACCCAAAAGACCTTGTGAAGATTCTGGATAAAGCTGTCCAGAGTCTCATTGTCGGCAGGAAAACTAGTCTTCTAATGACATTTCCTGAAAAGCCACTAAGAAGAAATCATTGGTGCAAATTACAGTTTTTAAATGCATACAAAGACAAATATTTTAATTTTGGAAGCTTGTCTTGTAGTCTAATGAAACTGAAATTGAAGTTACTGGCCATGATGGTCTGTTTGTTTTTTTTATTTTTTATAATGTAATTGCATGTATGATTTAAGCATTGTTTCAGATTGATGTATTATGGAAATAGTGATCGACCAACAAATACAAGCATCACAGCATAAAATCTGACAATTTAGTTTCAGTAATATCTGTTGTGTACCAGCACATTACTGTTTGACAATCTATAGTTGTAGATTTTTAATCATTTTGTCAGGACCTCTTAATTATTTATTGTTAAGAGACAAACAAAGCAATTCCTTTCTGAAGCCTTTTTTGAAGCCTTTGAGACTAGATATTATTTCACTTTAAAATACTAATTTAGTGGAATTAAGATAAAGGTCAAAAGGTAACTTCAAATCAAAGTGTTAAAACAACAAATCTTTATATACTCACAAATAGTATCTAAACTATATCCTACAAATACAGATGTATATGTAGGATATGCATATAGTTTTCAATAAAATAAATAATGCATTTCAATTTTGCTCTTTGGCAGATTAAAAGTACCATTTTCAATATGATCTTTAGACAGATATGACACATACTTCTCATCAAACCCACATCTCTGAATTAAAATGCTTTCTTTTTATAGGTCTAATGCAACATTCTACTCTGCTAAAAATAAATAATGTCTTTCTTGTAGGTGTAAGCAGAAAAGCATCATAATTAACAAGCTTGAAAACATTATTGTTGTTATTTTCATAGAGAACTTTTCATCAGAGAAAAAACCCTCATAGACACACGGATTCTAATTTATTAAATATCAATGTGATCAGATGACTCAGACTGTCAGGATCTGTAAGTATATCTCATTAATAAAGATGTTCAGTGTTTTTTCAGTTCTTTTTCAAATAAATAGTCTCTGGTCTTGTTTCCTTGACAAAACAAAAATCTCACAATTTATCTCAAAGAACACAACATTTCCCTAAAACTTCAAATGATTAAATGCTCACATAGTGACTCTGTTTTTAGCAGAAACCACTTTAATCGATTTTGTTGTCTGAATTTGTTTTAGTAAGCCAGGCAATATTTCTTCAAGGCTATATTAATGTTGTAAATGTGAGAAAGACATTACATGTTGTTTGTGCTGCACCTTACTGTGAAGAAAAGTGCTATGATTAAAAAGGCTGTGTGCACAAAACATTTTGGTTTGGATTTTGTTGCTGTTAGGGCTATTTAAAAACGACTATGAATTTAAAGAAATCCCAGATATACTGTAGATAACAGAAAGGGTAATTTCAAAAATGTAACTGAGGTCAGAGCATTTCCATTCCCTAACCTGCATGGTTGCTAATACCTCAAGGAGGTGACTGGTGAGTAATAATTCTTTGCACAGAGGGAATATAAAGGTAAAGAAAAGCAAGAAAATGTTGGAAAGTGATGGGCAAATGGACAGTTTTTAATGCACTACAGAGGCTATACTGTGGGGTCAGTGGCAACTTTTGATGGATGATAATCTTCCACAGAACCACACATTTGAGACATCTATGCCCATGGAGACAGTAGTTAAAAGATACAGAAATTCTTCAGAGAAGACATGTATAGTATAAGTAGCAAACTACACATAAAGCTGGATCTAAAAAAACTAAAAATCTGATTTCTTATTAAAAAACTCTATCTGCAAAACATTGCATCTGTATGTATCCTGGGTTAATCAGTTAAATGTTGGTTTAGAAACTCAGTATGCCTTAAAATGAATGATGTAGATGCATAATTATATCAAAAATCTGGCAGCTGTTACTGAACTTACATTTGTCCTCTCAAAAATTCAAACACAAAATTAAAGAGACTAATTTGTTGGGTTGCAGAGGAGACTTCAGGACCCTAATCATTGTGAAGTGCACAATTCAGAGACTGAGATCCAGACAAAAGTCAAGGAGCAAACACAATCTTTAAACATCTGCAGACGGAGAGCAAAAATACACACTATTAGGCGAAAATCAAAATCTGCTCTTAACAGCTCAAGGTTACAAAGTTACTTTATTCACTTCTCTCTGCTAACAGAGGCGGAGAGTTAATCTTCTAAGACAAAACAAAGGAAACAAACAAAGGTAAAAAAACAGTTTAACTTTGTATGCTCATTCACTGTCATGTCTTCGGGATGCGAAAACTAAATACTCCATCTCCGTGCAGGGAAGGCCAGCAAGTTCCCAGGCAACCGGTCTGGGAAAGTTCAGCAGACCTGGGAAACTTCAGTAGACACATCTTGTTCCATTAGTTTGTACACCCTTTGCAGCTGCACAGAAAAACATATTGACTGTGATACAAAAACATTACATTTATGTGATACATAAAGGAACACTGTTCAATACAAATGAAACATTTTGTCTTTAAAGAAAAACTCCTTCACATCATTCTTCAAGAACTATTATAAAACTATACAAATCTGCTCAGATTCCAAAGTCTTCCAAAATGTAAAATAAAAATGGTCATCAAAAAAATAACATGGACAGGTGATATTTTATACACTATTAACACTGACTAGTAAATATTTAAATTTGTTTTCTTTGACATCTGGGATTTTAACACAGAACTTAAATGCATTAAGGAATTAATTGAAAAATAAATAAAAATAATGTAGGGGAGTGCATAGGTACAATTGTTAACAATGTTGCCCTGCACCAAAAAGATCCAAAGTTTGACTTCCTGACTCAAACATGCAAACTCTTTGTGTGGAGTTTGCATGTATGACCTAGGGATTCATGCATTGATTCATTTCAAGGTCATCAAGCTTCCATTCAACATCTAAACATATGCATGGAAGTTTAATAGGCCACTCTAACTTGTCTATCATTGTGGCCATGTGCTTGAATCATTGTGCTTAAAGTCTCTGTGTTGCCGTAAACTGGTGATCTGTCCAGTGTTAATCCATCATCGTTTCCACTGCTTGTTGTAGATAGCGAGACTCCAACCATAAAGCTGGTGTAAAAAAATGCATACATATTATTTATTTTGGCCCAAATATTTAGTAAAAGTAATCAAGACTACTGGTTATTTTGTTTCATCCTATTCATTGAAAGCAAAACATATATAATACATTTTTGGATAGAAACCCTGTTGTGTTAAATCCACCCAGAATGGACTATTTGACATGCTGCTCAGGGAGCAATCTGTCACAGGGCATTACAGATGAAGAAAAATAAATGTCTGAAAAAAAATCAGACATACCTCTGCAGTGTCCAATCATTAATTAATTTAAGCTTTGAAAGAGCTTCACAATCAGAAGATTTGTGTTTGTCAGATCCCTTGCTGGTTCCTAAATCCATCATCGACCGACTTCTGTCAATGAAACACATAAAACAAAGCAGAAAGATAAAGAGATTATAGATTACTGTCCCTTTCTTTCTTGTCCCTTGGCAGCATCAAGCATGAGCGATGTTTCTCAGTAACTTAAGTGACGGTAGAGTTACTGGTGTGACTGACAGACCCCAAAGGGAATCAATAGCATGCATGCCTGAGTGGGGAAAATGCCTACATATTTCAGAGCCATTAAATGACCACAGTTACCACACTGAGGGCAATATTTCTCAATTTCACCTGCCTTTTCTTATCAGGACATTGGCCAGATATGAAAAATTGAAGAGTCACAAATCGCAAACCTGCGCTGCTCTGCAATTTGCAGAGATCATCTGGGCTCTGCAGGAGGGCTGGCAGGCTGTTGGTGGACAGTGTCTGCTGGAAGTCTGCTATTCCTTTTAAGTAATAGTGTTTACAGACACAGTAGATTATTTATGACCTTGACCCCAACAATCCAATTGCCTCATTTCTCAGGTACACATGTAAAGCGAAGTCAATTAAATGATTGGATGACATACTGTTTAATCAGGCAGAGGTCTGTTGTAAATGGATGCACTGCTGTGGCCAGTTGTTTGACCTTTAATTATCTTCCCTCAAAACTGGATTAGATAAAGCTTTGTACTGAACGAAGACATGGACGTATCTATCTTTCAATTCCCCTTGGCATATATTGAAAGAGTGGATGAATTGCATGTGAAAAGACCAAGAAAAAGATAGTATACTCTTTAAATGTGAAGTCTACACAACATTAATGCTCATTATTGTCATTAATGTTGGTAATTCAGGGCATTCAACTATAAATAGTTTCTATTTAGGAATGAAATTCCTAAATTGAAATTAGACAGATTTTGAAGAAAGCAGAAATTAGTTTTTGTTTGTTCATTTGATTTTTAAAAATCTTGGCACAATCCTGAGAATTTGACTGCTATTTTCATCACAAATGTTGTAGTTTATTGTAATGTATAAGTTTTTCTTTTAACCATAGTTTTTTTCTTCTCATTTGTACTTGGATTGAGGTCAGACATTCAAAAAACCACTTTGAAATTTTCTACAAAGAACTGTTTTCATGTCTATTTAGGATTCTCACTCTTTTTCACCCAGTGGCATAACAGCTCTACCTTTGACTCATTTGTCCATAAAACATTTCTCAATGAAATATTTAAGTTGGCCTGCCAATCATTGTCTCATTTAAAAGCGATGATTTTGAAGAATTTACTTTTTCAGGAGGTCTCAGTTCATGTTTATTTCAAAGTGACTTCCCAGTGGACAGTAACACTTATTAAAGCACCTTTAAAAAACTGTTTTAGATGGTGGTTTATGGGTTGCTCTTGAACACCAGCTCTACTTTCTTTTCATCTCATAGTTGGGTTTTCAAAAATGTACTGAGTCAAAAAGGGCAATTGCCAAAAACTGAATTTAAAACCAGGTGTGGGACAGAACACCAACATTTACATTAGCTGTACCAATTTTGCCCATAAGAGTAGTCAAACATTCTTCCATGTATGCTTTCTTTCCAATGTACCAAGGAACTCCTTTTTAGGTGTTCCTTGGTACAAGCCGAGTGAAATGATCCAAAATGCCAACATGCAGTGACTGGCTGCTGCCAGGAAGACACAGGAAGATGCAATTTTATATTTTGTAGATTTGTTCTAAAGAAGTATGTTTTTTTTTTAAGAAAAAAATTGAGTCTATCTTGATTAGAGATGCATTTTACAAATACATAAAAATATTTTCACACCTGACAGGTGCTTGTAAACTTCCACTGATGGCTGTAAATGTAAAATGTTTTCCAACAGAGTGGATGTAATGATTACAGTTTTCTACTCCTATGTATTTTGCAACTTTTTGTAAAATCTGGCTACTTGGAAGGCACAAAGTAGACCTATAAAAAAGAAAGTAATGGATTTCCAGTGTATAGCTCACCTCTGGGTTGTTGACCACTGGAGATCAGCTCCAGCATCTATCGCAATATCCATTAATAAAGGAACTTGCATTCTTGCATTATTTCTTTTTGCATAATGTTCCGATTTTTCCAGAAATTGTAAATGTTTTACTTTTTCTCCAAAGTTTCTAACTATTGAGATTCAAAACTCTCAGACCTCAATGCAAAATTTAAACTATTAGTTTGCCTGTCAATTGGAAAAGGGAACACAATAAACGACTGAAAAATTAAAGAGTTTAAAGCAGCTGGAATGCAATAACTTGTGTGCAGTGTGGGTTCCACTTTTCATACCACATGTCCCTGTATTACCTTGTGATGGACTGACAACCTGTTCAGGGTGTATCCAGCCTCTCTCCAATTGATTGCAAGAGATAGGCACCAGCTCCCCCACGACCCTGAAAAGGATTAAGCTGGTATAGAGAGTGGATGGATGATCTGGTTTTATGACAAATAATAGTCATAAAACACTTTGAGTGTCATTGTTCATCTTTCATGTTTTCATATTTCTTGTCAAAGGCAAAAGTAATTGGATTGAGAAAAATAGATCACTAAAAAAATCTGTATGCATGTGTACAATAAATATTCCAAATCTCTGCTCAGATGAGATAACATATGGAAACCCAAAAGGCTTGAAATCAAAATTAATCACATCAATTTTTGAAAAGCCAAGGGTCCGTAAGCAAAATTAGCAAAGCAGATGAGCGGGCCAATAAGAGCATGTCCTGTTGGAAATGAGGCATTATTGTCAAAATAGACACACACAGAGAATGATATTACCTCTTTGGCATTGTATGTCTTTCTGAGACCCAAGCAGCTGGAGTTATATTAATTAACTTGGCATTAGCAAGGCTGGGCTTTTGTCAACACCAAGTGCGCGAGGGTGTTTTAGGACTATTAAATTAGGGCTGCAACAAGGGAATGACTGCACCAGTTTCAGGGAAAATTACAGCCAGGCAAATCCACGAGGGAGGAGGCCTCCTATGGTAGCTCTCAGTAATTTAACACGACTGTCAATCACTGTTTGCAAAGGGGCCCTAAATCCCTTGTCTGTTGTGTGGATAAAACAACAATGGCATGGTTTGGCCACAGCGCTGTTTTTTCTGTAAATATTCACCAAAAACCCTAAAAGACATTTAGACTATAAATAAATCTTAATGGATGATTATGTGCTTTGAGAGAAATCCAAATGGTAATTATGCAGAATTTTAATTAAGCATATGAAACACATGGACTTATTATGAAACTGCTGCAAAGACATTCTTCTACTAATGACTATTTACAATGTGATTATGTATTTTAACATATCTTTACTTGATTAAGCACAAGTGAGCTCTGTATCTTCACTAACTATTGATTAACATATGTTTATTCTATAGTCATTTTATTCTCTGTTGCTTTCAAAGATTTGGGACCAGCAAAGATGTTTAATGTAGATTAGCTAGTTGACTGACTGGCTGCGATATGCTCTCTGACATCTGATCCACATTAAAAGTAAATGCAATACATTGTTTCAGACCAGTAAAAAAACACAAACAAACAAAAAAACAACAACTATTTATTCAAAAGGGTTTTCTTGTGAGAAAACTTGGGAAACTGTTGAGAAAAGCTACAGCTTTTTGAATTTACTTGACTTTAAGAACTTGTACGACATGAGCCCAAAACATCCTAATCTATGTGTGATCAGTTTGATAGTATCCCTTTAAGTGTATAGCATGCAACACTAAATAGACTTGTGCTGCATAAGAGCCTGTGCTTACAAGCTAAAGAGCTTGATACTTGTCTTTAAAGCTAAATTAAAAGTGATACGAACTGGACCACAAACATAAAAGCAAAAATCTAACACCATTTAAGGATAAAACAAAGTGCTAGATAAAGATCAAGCAGACATAAAAAGTAAAATGTACTGGTAAAATGCCAGGGCTTTGTGATTAAAAATCACCATTAAGAAAATATTACAAAATGTTGCCAACCTTTAATGTGATCTCAGGTGAAATCAAAAATGTCTTCGGACACAACAAAAAAAGGTTTCAAAACTCCTTTTGATTCAGTTTGTAAATTCAGTATGTTTTGGAATCAGTCTGTTAGCATCGCATGTCTTGACTTCTCAATGTTTAAACCTCTTCAGGTGAAAGCATGACTATGTATTGATTTGGATATTACTGACACTAACCGATAAAAGAAACATAATCCCTCTTTGTTTTTATCTTTTGAGCAAGTCTCAGTAGTTTTAGAATATTTTTTCCCACAAGTTTGAAATTGTGGCCAAAAGATAAATTTTAGTTTCATCAGTCCATGAAGATGGAGCTTTCAGCCTTGTCTGGATATTTTCAGTGGAAGAAAAAGTTTCTATTTTTTAAACCTGCTTCTTCATCCTGACATTTGGAGGATGCAGTAGATTGCTGTCATGTGTGGAATGCTGTTGATCTCTTGGCAGCCTGTGTGACTAGCCAGTCAATTTTTATCACCTATGAAATGACCAAGACACTGTCATCTTTATTTTCCAATTACTGATGACTGTCTTTTCTCTGTCATGAAATACAGCTTTGAATTATCTGCTCTTCTCTTTACTGATACCTTTGTAGAATGAGATCACTTTGATCATTTGCAATCTTTCTCTGTATTTATGGCTCTTGTGATTCTTTATAAATGATGAAAGGCATGTGTCCAAGAAGACCAAATCATTATATTAATTCAAAAGTTGCTTGAGCAAATTCTTATCTTGCAGGTTGTTACAGCCTTATATTTTTTATAATGTTCTTTCTTTTGCGGTTTTACAAACAGAACTGCATTATAGCAGTGTGATAGTAATAATAATGTACAATCTTTTCTATTACCACTATTCAGTGATAAAAATACAACTTCATGATTTTAATTTGTTTGCTTAATCAAGAGTTATGAGGAAAAGACACTTTATTTGTTGACGTTATTTTCCTTCTGTTTGTCAGCCCTGGGTTTATCCTTGAAATGAATCAATAGCAAAATCTTACCAATGGAATGCAATATGAGTGAGGTAAAATTCATTTTGGGTCCCAGCTGTGATATCGATCATTTATATCACTACACATATAAATGTCACGCTTAAGCCTGCACATTCTTGGCATCCTCTTCCTCTAGCTGGTTATTTTGACATCTTTAATGATGGAGGTGGACTCAGCAGCAGACTGGACAGATCCTGCAGCAGCATGTTCGTCTTTGATAAATTAACTGTGGACAACACAGTGCCAAACTCATCACATCTCAGACAGCTTAAGTAGTCGTAGGTGTAATGAATGATTCAGTAGACCCACAAAAATAGTGTCAATTTGTAATGTCCTCCAAATGTCCAATCACCTCAGCCTCCAGCCACAGAGCTTACAGATTTGTTTGAAACCAACTGTAAATTAAATTTTATTGTTGGGACTCCTTTCGCTGACTCATGCACTTTCCCCCATTTTTGCTTTCCCCCACTTCACTCTTCTTATCCCAGTGCTGTCACAAAATGGTCTTCCTTGCTGCTTTTATATTATCTCTGTCAGCAGAGGGCCCATGGATCTATCAAACCAAGCTGGGAAATACAGATAGTGACAGGGGTAATGTGGACCGGGTCACTTCACATGCTTTAACTTGTCCGTTTCTCCAGCACTCAATCCCCCACAAAGCACAGGTTGAGAATTTATCTCTATGACTTCCTCTTACCTTTATGTTGTTTGTTTTCTTTCCTAGCTAAACCAACAGAAAAGAGAGAAATAAATGAACTGAAATACAGTCCCTTTCAAAAAAGATTATAGTCATCGAATGTCTTTAAATTTTGTCACATTCCAACCAAAAACGTACATTTTTTATGGGGATTTTATGTGATAAATCAAGAAAGCTCAGTCAAATTGAATGTTTTTTTTTTTTTTCTGGTGTTTTGGAAATGTCATTATAAGGATTGACCTGTGTGGTCAGCTTCCCAGTACCTGCTGAAGAAAAGCATCCACCATTTAGCTGGTAGATGGGCAGTGTTAGTGTTCATTTAAAGTGAGTAAATCAGTAAATCAGTAAATGGTCTTTACAAGTGAAGTTTTTTTCTTTCTTTTTTTAATGTAGCACCTTTCACAATTATTTACAAGAAGAGTTTAAACATTTAAACACAAGTAAATGACAATATAAATTTAATCTTCATGTTTAAATTCTTGTCAAATATCAAATTGAAAGATACAATAAGAATCAATTATATACAGTAAAAATCTTAAAGTGGAAAAACAGGAGCAGCTAAATGAGACCAACATAGATTGGACCAACATAAACATGGGATTTCATTTCTTTAGCTATACCCAACATAGTTTACTGCCAGAATTATAGAATCCATAATTTATCTAAGTGGTACCAGTGTGACAACATAAAATTGGTTAAAAGTTATCAAAAGAAAAACATATTATGCCCCAATCCAAAGAAATTCCAGAAGATATGTACGACAAGGTCATTGGCACCTATTATCCTTAAAAGGTTTAAAAAGCCATTTCTAAGAATCTGTGTCTCCGATAAAAACAGTGAGAGAAATTATCTACAGAGAAAACACGGAACAGTGAAAAATCTCTAATATCACATCATCTTCATGATTCAACAATGAGAAAGACTCTGGACATATTTGCATACACGGTAAAGCTTCAAGGCAGAAGTCAAAGTAAAATGCTAATTCACTTGCTTTACATCCATGAGACATAAGAGGATCTTTTCTGAAGGTTTCTGCTCTGTTACATCTCTTATAAAACTAACATAGAAGCACTTGAAAAAGATATCGCTCACTGGCAGTGAAACATGGTTGGCCTAGTGTGATGGGGTGGAGTGGCTTTCCTTCTTTAGGTCCCAGATGACTTGCTTTGAATGATGGAACTATGAATTTGCTCTCTACTTGAAGCCTCTTAGTGAAAATGCCCAACCATCTGTTTGTAACATTATCCTCAAGTGTGCTTGGGTTATTATGTTTAAGAGGTACTTTCTATTTCACATAGGTCCCATTTAGTTTGGATAGTTTTTCTCCCTTAATAACTGAAATTACAAATTTCTGCTTAGTCTGGTTATTATGTCAGTGGTAGAGCAAACACACCATAAACAGAGGCTACAGTCTTTAATTCCTTAACATTTACTGAATGTCTTTCTCTTCTCTCTCTGTCGACCTTTATGTCAAGTTGCCAATGAATAAAAGACTTAAAAACTTGAGTATTATGAAACAAACTGATAAAAGTTTTCCTGGAATCTTTAAAAGCTTCAAAATGTTTGTATTTAGGTTAAAGTGTGAGGGGTTAAAGTCTGACCTCATGTTCATGCTTTGATCAGTTGTTTTTAGTGTATTATGTAAAAGTTATTGCTTAAATTCACATTTTTAATGATTTGAAGAAAGTGTGGCACACTTTTTTAATGAAGAATATTAAAAAATTAAGCATACAACATTTAAATAACGCAAGAGTTTATTAAAGACTTATTGGGTTTTATTTTTCTAAAAAGTTTCCTCATTAATACCTGTGTGAAATCGAACCAGGTGCTGCTTTTAGAAGATAGAAGTGGAGATGCTCCTCAGCTGGAGTATGAGATTGGCCTTTTGACTTCACCCTCAGGCTACTGCGGAGGGACTCTTCAGCCCATGTGGAGACAAATTGTGTGTTTTTTCTTTCCTGTCAGCACACATACACACCACCCCCAACAAGTAATAGTGTTGATATGAGTTCCCTAGTACACAGACAAGGGTTGCCTGTTGTATTGAAAAGAGGGGTCTCTGTGTACTCTGATGGCCGTGGGGGAGTTTTTGCTTTCATCAACGAGGTCAGCCTCTCAGCAAGAGCTTGTTGCTGCCTTGTCATTTATCTACAGTACATTACATGTGATGGATGGGCATTGAAGAAGCTGCAGCCTTCTTATTCACTGCTGTATATCGCTTAGATAAATCTTTGAGCTATGTATATATATGTATTTTTTTTTCTGTGTAATGAGAAGCTTACACTGTTGTAAAATAGATTGTCTAACAATGTGTCAGGATGTCTCTAGAATAATAGTAGAACACCCAACTAACATGTTTAAAAAAAAAAGGATTAGATTCCCAAATTTGACATTTTTGGGAATTTTCTCTCATTGACCTTGAGGAGAGTTATGCATTCAAAGGAAAACACCCACAATCATAACAGGAAAAATGTGTAACCCTCAGGGACCAAATTTCTCATCTGGCCTGGGAATGCTTTGGAATCGCTCCCAAAGGATGATGACCCTATGTGGATGTGGATAGTGAAGTCTAGGGCCAATCTGATGGATGGGCGGATGGATGTAGATTTAGAAAAAACTTTAAGAATCTGGAGGTATACTATTCACTTTCTGTGATCCACCTGTACCACTGCCAATAATAGAGCCTCACCAATGTTTTTTATACATTGCACTCATGATTTACAGTTGGCAAACTGTATTAGATTTACAACCACTGCCTTGCCTCATCTAAACGTACTACTTGTCATTGAATTTCAATTTTTGTCTTGTCTGACCATAAAAATTTCCTAAAGAAGGCATTTGGATTGCGCATTTGTGGCAGGTGTCAACTTCAGTCATGCTTGAAGCTGTCAATCTTTAAGCAGGTCCTGCTTTCTTGCTCTGTACCTCTCAGTCCATATTGATGTATAAACTTGCTTCACTGTGGCCACTGACACTTTGTTTTAACATTTCCCCCCTTGTCAAGCTTTAGATTTGTTGTTGTTGTTTTTTTTTCTTGGCTGGGTCTGCACAGGCTAATCAATTTTCTTTTTATGTGAGTGTGACAGGTTGTCCTGGAAATGAGAGGGAGTTCCAACAGAATAAATATCACAAATATAAACTAAGCTTGTTTTGAAATAGAAAATAAAATTGATCATATAGTTTTAGAAAAACTCCCCAAACCCTGACTTTCAACCTATTGCAATATGGGACAATGTTTTGAGTGGATTATTACCAGGAAATGAACCATTTAATTAAAAGTCTTCTTTCACAAATCATACACAAGTGAGCAGGCAAAAGAAATTGAGTGAATTTGGAGAAACTTAAGGATGTCATAAACATTTTAAGTTTGATAATAAAACTGTTCATCCATACTATTTCTTTAAATAGTGTGGGAGAACCAAACCTAATTTCTATCACAGAGGTGTATTGAGGGGTTTCTTTATCATCTACAAAACATTCTTTAGACTGTTTTTGCTTTGTTGTTCTTGCTGCAGGGAAACAGTGTTACAAATGTCTTCACTGTGCAGCCCAGAAAATACTTTGAATGGCTCAAACAAGTGGAAACTTGTGACATGAGCATATGAGGCCAACAGCAGGGAATTTGGTGCTTAGTTTATTTTGCAATTAAGCTTCAGATAAGTATTTATAAAAATTCAACAAAACTGAAGTAGTTGTGTTATTCCTTAATTTTGAAATATTTTTTTTTCCATTTAACTGGCAGACAATTAGAAAAATTACCATGACAATTAGTGTTTTCTTTTGAAAAATGTCTTTCAAATTTTTATTTTTTTTTTTAGTTCTTCCTGTGACCCTCGGTGAGCCCTCACAAGGTCGCAGCCCCCTACTTTGAAAAACACTGGTTTAAAGGATCGATTTTGGAAAAAAAGCAAGTCTCATTTAGTTTTTGTCTTCCAAAAGGAATAAATAGAAAACGGTTAACTCTTGTCAAACACAACCTTCCTGAGTATTGTAAAGACAAAAACACCACACCAGAGACACTTTTTTGGGACAAAAAAAGTTGAATGACCTCTCTGAGGAGTTTAAAAACTTCCTTCTGTTCATAAACCATTTGTCCCAGGATTGCAGAGATAAGCACATACCATAATAAACAGAGCAAGATACTGCTGCCTCTGGTTGATATTCTAATACCGAATCTGTGCTGCAGCAATAGAAATGGGGGGAACTTGAGATAGCTTGAGGTAATCTGTATGAAGTATGGGGTATATTCATCCCAAGCACCAAATAATCCTACCTGTTTTAAATATAGAATAGATAACTGCTGGTGCAATGGTATTCTGGGGGAGATGATAGACGGTGAAATGGAGTTAAAATGAATGGGCCCTTAGTTGAACAGACCTAAATTCATTCCACGGGCCCAGTGGAATAGAGTTATCTGAATCAACTGTCCTCGATGGCTGCCTGAGGGATATTGAAGACAGCTAAGGTCAAATTACAGGGGAAGTCAGCTTGTGTGCGACTGTGGTGAAATTACCTTAAGAGTTTACCAGAGCCTGACAGACAGCCAGTCTGCTATGTGATGATCCAGAAATGAGTCAGACTGCTGAAAAAAGAACAATGAAAATCATGTTTTTCTGAATAAAGGCCACAGTATTGACAAAAACACCATCACACACCGTACATAAACAAATACCTTTCCAAAAAATAAAAAATAAAATATGTTCCGGATGTGACTAATCACTGACATGGAAGAGAATTTCATCCGAAACAAAACACTCACATTAATGATTAAAACTAAAAAAAGACACCGATATGTGAGATTATGTTTACTGTCTCTACTCATCCACAGAGGCATGAAGCTTAAATGACCATGTTTCTCTGCAGACACTCCCAGATCCTCTAAAGAGGCTGTGCTGAAGGTGTAAATTAGTTACACATCCTCGCTCATTAAAGACACCGGAGCAGCAAATCCACTAGGTTGCTCCACTTCCACTATAAATGATGGGGATCCATTTGGGGAACATCATCACTCATTATTATGTTAATATATATCATTAAGGCTTCATAGTGAAATTAATACAATTACACTACTTAGTGGGTCACAGCCAAGAAAATCATGTGGGAGTGAAGATGGTTTCCAACATTAAGCCATAAAGCATTTTCTGGGCAATTTTGTTAAAAAAAAAAATAAATAAATAATTGAATTTACAAACACTAAAGTGAATTTCAAAACTATTCAGACCTCTTGAACTTTTCTGTACTTTACTCATTTTCATCCATAAACTTTTAGTGATATTTAAAGTGTTATACTAACAAAAGTAAGATTTAAAAATGTGAAGTTTAAAATGTGAACACTGTGGTGTTTATTTGTATTGGCCACTCTGAGACAGAGCTTTGTAGATTGACCTTTCAATTAAATTGCAGCTACTGCCAGCTTTGTTAAGCTGCAAAACTGTTTTTACAAATTCTTCTTAGTAAAATACTCCAGATCTGTCAGATTGGGAGGATAGCATCAGTGTAGAGAACATAGTGTTCAAGTAATGTCAGATCCTCAAGTCATTTTAGCTTTGGCCTTTGACTAGGCCATTCTAACACATAAATACATTCCATTGTCTCTTACTGTGTTGCACTCTTTCCTGAGTTTTCTTACAGCATTTCCTTCAATTTTGCTACATCTTTCTTACAATCACTCCTGACCACCTTTTCTTTTTCTTTTTGAAGAACGAACATCATGATGCTCCCTCCACCGTGAAACATATCAGGAGTGATGTGTCATCGGCTTGGTCACGTGCATTTAGATGAAATCCAAGTTGCATTTTAATCTCATATGAACTGAAAATGTTTTGGCAGGCATTAAGGATAATATATTGTAGCATTCTTCTTTTTTGCTCTTCCATGTGAGAAGACTTGGGAAGTCCACTTCAGATTGTCCCACTTGGCTGTAGAGCTCTGCAGCCCAGTGTGACTGAAGGTCTCGGCTATTCTCCTCACACAGCCTGTCAGTTTAGGTGGATGGCCATGTTTTGGTGAGTTTGTAATTTCCCCAAACTTTTTAAAATGATGGATTGAACAGTTTTCTGTAATATATTAAAATTTAGGAAAATGTATCATTTAACCCTGCTTAAATTTATCGACATCATGATGCATCATGATCCTATTTGTTCATTAATGATCTCAATAGGAGCCCAGTGGCTTTCACAGAACAAAGGCATCCATAAATGGATTAACGTTCACTTGTGTAATTTTTAAAATTACACAGGTGAACTCCACTTTGTAATTTGGTGACATTTGAAGGTTGTGCGTTGTACTGTGTGGAAGATGTTGAATGCAAATGCATCATGCCACAATTATCCAATTTGTGTTTTGGAGTAAAAAAGAAAAACGAGTGATGTAAATGCAAGGTGCTGTGCATATAGCTCATATTTTCAACCTTTCAGGTTGTCTTCCACATTAGCGCTCACAAGCAATCACCGACCTGGAATGGCTTAAAATGAAAGATAAATGGTCCGTGATGGGGACAGTGGTGCCATTTTTCTAATGTGGCAAACAGATGGATGGGTTCACTTGAGAAAATTGTTGAATTAACGATATATTGCCAACTTTTTTTTAGGTTGTCACTGTTTGCCCATTCGTTCTGATCAGAACTGGGACTTGGAAGAATAAAGCGGAGACTGTGTTACACCGGATCAGACACAAACCTCAGCAGGGACGCGACATAAATCAACTTCAGGACCACGGACAGCTCCAGTCCGCCACAGCATACTAAACGTCCGCTCAAACACACCGGGAAGTGGGTTAATTAGCACCACACTGAGGCCGCAGCGCCTATAGAAGAACTCCAGTATCTGATAGCTCTCACAGATTAATTTTAGTCGTTTCAGGGCAGATTTAGTCCATTTCCTTCCGGCTCAACAAAATTACCAGGTGAACCTTAGACAGCACCACTGTGACATTTATGTGTATGAGAAACTCACTAAGTTTCTCTACAGCACTTTTAATTCGTCCATGGTTATTCATAATTAGCCTAGTGATAAACATCTTGGGTGCATTTCAAGCACGCGGTCCTGAAATGTACCTGTCAAGAAAAAGTGTCTGTCACTGAAAGATGCACAGGCTTAAAGCTGTAATTCTAACACAACTCTTCCCTTGGCTCTAACGGCGCATTAATTATTCCTCTAAAAGGCTTTAATGGAAAAAAAGAAATGGCACTAGAAAGGCAACAGTTTCCCTCCCTGACCAGTCAGCATGCTACACTCTCTGGAGGTGATTTTGATCAACGCAATCTAAAATGAAATCATGTGCCTGGTTACATCGCTGGTCCCAGCAGCTATAATGTGTACTGTCATGCTCATTATGAAAATGCCAGCCCCCATTCGTTCACTCTGTGGCCACATCGCCGCTGCATGATGGTTTGAACAGGACAGCCTTTGGAGTGCCACTTAATGACTCACGGTTCATGCATAGGTGTGATCGGAGAGGATTAGACGTTATGCTCAACACCTTTTCTCTCCTCAAACTAATGTGACAGCTCAAACAGATAAGGACTTAAATGTTGACATCTTCTCGGGAGAGGGCGGGGGCGAAATTCTTCAGGAGGGGAATTCATTTAATTTCATTGCTCAAATCTTCAGAATCAAATGCTGCATTAAAAGAGGCAGATTAAACTTAAAGTCAATGTCATTTTCCTCGCAGGTCAGCGTTTCAGCTAACGCGAGGAATGGAAATGACTTTTCACAAAGCGCTTATTATTATTCAAGCCACGTCGCCTACCTCTGTCCACCCTCCTTTGGCAGCTATTACAGAGAGCTACTTGTGTTTTAAACATGTGACAAAGTGAGAGAGGGGCGCAGGGGGAGAGCTGAGGCGCTCATGCCTGCTCTGTGCCGAGCGCCTGATGACAGTTCCTACACGATCCGGATCCTGCGCTCCTCCACACGGCGATGCGGAGTAGGCGAATCAAGTAGCACAATACGCGGGGAGCAGACCGAATCCGCAACGGGATATTTCACAGTCTTCTTCTTGTTTGAGTGTCTTTTCACGTCCTTGCATTTCATCACATCTGTCCGACGCTGGACCCCACCGATTCCTGACCGCAAAAACTACACTTAGGGGTCCCTCTAATCTAATCGTCAGGTCCTTTGCGCGCCTGGTGGCTCGCTCTCCCTCCCTTCTCTCCTCCTCTTCCTCCTCCTGCTACTCGCGTCTTCTCTTGACTCCATCTCCTGCTGGACGATTTCATTTTGTAAAGTCATTATCCCCAGAAAGGTCAAAGCCTCCGCTTCCTGGAACCTCGTTTTGCTCTGGGATAAGCTTGAGAGTCGCCGTGCTTTCTGAAAGTTTGTCATTGGTATAGAACCGCAAAGGCTGCTTCGGCTGTTCCGTGTTGTTGCCTTTCTTTGCAAATCACTGTTACCTGTTTTCGGAGCCCCGCACGTGCATTGTTTTTTTTCTTTTTCTTTTTTTTTCATTCTTCTCTGTGGAGTGGCTTTTGAACACTAGCAAACTGTGAAATGAGTTTCGTGGCCATTCTTATTACTGATAACGCTGAGATTCTGCAAGAGAATGGGACATACTGAGTTGAACTTTAAGTGTTGTTCCAAACCTTGGTAAGTAACTGGTAATTATGCTTCTATGTGTCGAATTTAACTGTCTAAACAGCTTTTTTTTATTTGGGTAATTGCTCTTTAGTTTACTGGAGTTTGGTCTTATGCATGAGATACTGTGTTCCTGATCACAAAATAAGCAGGGACTCAAGAATGCTGTCCACATTTGCTCCACTACAGTTTTACACATGTGCACAAAGTTCTGTATTTTCTGAGGTTCTTCGAAAATGCATACACACAAGCTTTGCTTGCCTGATTTGTATGAGCACATTCTTTTTCTTTCCCCCTTCCTACCTATTCCCACCCTCACCCCACCGCTCATCAACACTGCCAGCCTTTTTCTGCCTTTCCAAGAAACATCTCTAATCTATATTACTTAGGGTGTATTGGTATTCTCCACCTGAGGAGAATCAGATCTCCAACACTGATGTGTGTATATAAATGGGGTTTCACAGCATCAGCAGTGAAGAGGAACCAGTCTACTGTTCCAAAAAGAAAAAAAAAAAAAAAACTCCAACTGATTTGATAATTATACATTTCACCCTTAAGCGTCCCCCTCAAAGGCGGTTTCTGAGTCAGAGTAACCTCATGAGATCATCAGTGGAGGCTGTGATAGTGAGCCAAAAGCCCTCAAAGAAAGCAAATAGGATTAATCATCCTGGCAAAATTGCAGTTTGGCTTGGGTGTTGTTGGTAGTATTTTAAACTTGACTTCACATAAAATCTGTATTTTGGAGACACTTTATGACACTGGGGAAAAGTGGGTTGTTGCTTTGTAGCATTAAAAAAACAAGGGTTGTGCAGCAGCTCTCTCTGCCACTGGCTGAGTTTGCACCGAAGTGCCAAAGCTGGTTCTCTGTTCTCAAGTGTCCCTTATCTATCCCCGGAGACCAGTGAACCTTACCACATCCAGGCCTGAAAGGCAAACTGTCTCCTTCAGTGCCGAGGCAGATTTCTCTCCTGTGTCAGTCAGCAAGACCACAGTCAGCACACGTCCTGAGTATCAAATAACTAATTCCTAAGATATGAGTTTGGGTTGAATATGTTTGTGTCCTATCTTTTGTGTCAGTTTATTTGTTTACCAGGGCGATAAATACATATCTACTGTACACATGACAGGAGACCAACTGAGTTAGCAAACTGCTTTTACATGAAGCGTGTGCCTGAGTTGGAGCACATGTATAGTTGAGAATAATGCCTGAGGCAGGAATTACATCCTTTAGAGGGCTCCTTGTTCTTACAGCTTAGTGTTGGAAGGCTGATAGGGCCGAATGCAGCATCATTTATATGTTTGATGGCTGGCAAAAGAAGGAAGAAATAGGAGGAAACAAAAAGGAGCTTTGCCAGCCTCCTCCCACAGACTACGCAAGTAATTGCAAATAATGCTCTGCAAGAGGCTTCTCCAGCTTATTTTTGGAAAGACAGGCCAATACGTTTTTTTTCTCTTCAGTGCGGTGAATAACAGCCCTTGATGAATGCTTCGAATTAAGTTAACCATGACTGATGTCTAATTGTAGGTGGGAGTATGAAGATTGAGGTAAAATCTGAGCTTAAAATAGATGTTAAAGGGGAGAATATTGGAGTCATAAAAGCTTTGGGGTTCGGGGTCTATTTCAGGGTCAAGTTTTGTAAGGATATGCTGAATGTCCACGGCCCATTATTTTATGATAATGACCAAGCCAACGAGCTTTACTTCAATGTAAAATTGAAAAGAGTGGCTGCAGGGAGAGAGAGATGAAGATATGAGTGTAAAGGAAGGAAAGGAGAACATTATAAAGAGGTGAAAGAAAAAATCTCATTGAAGTACTTGAGATAGACTGGGCATTAAAATAGATTAGTTTACATTAAGAAAATTTGTAGCACTAAACTAAAATATCTCTCTGACTAAGACAACTTGCCATTGTTTGTATAGACATATTTTGGAGATTGGCAGATGCAAAAACAGTGTTTTTACAGCAAATTACCAGTTTTATTTAGTGAAATATGTTTAGGTAGACTTCATTTAAAATTTAATTCTAAAAAATATACAAACATAACAGGACTGTTATTTGATTATTTATGTCTGGTGGTTTCTGGTGACCACTGGATTGTTGCGGGGAATAACACCAGCAAAACAGAAAAGCAAGCAACGAGCAGAGAGAAAGGATTGGGTCCCTGTAATTTAAGATGAACCTTTGTCCCTGTTCACACAAGGCCACCACTAGAAGAGATCTATTTGGGATTCACTGTGATTTATAGAAGTGCCACTCTCTGTATATGTTCTCTGCTGCTCAGTTATATGCAACTATAAAAAAAAGTTTACACTTTGAGTTGCAATTGTTAAAGCGACCTTTCCCCCTTTTAGCTTTTGACTGAAGCTTTTATGCACCATATCTCTAAGATTTACAATACACATGTTGAGGTATATACTGAGTTTTGACTTGCGAAAACAACAACAACAAAAAAATATGGAGGATTCTCCGTTAGATCACACAAAGGCATTTTTTATTTTATTTTATCTTTTTTACAATAAAATTGAGTTTCTATTTTCTTCGTTAGATTTCCAATTTTTCCAGTCGGGTCTCCATTTCATGTGGAAAGAGCTTTTTTATTTATTATTTGAACCATGTTTCTCTGTTGGCCTGGGAGTTGTCAGCTGTCAAGTTTCTAGCTCTTAAAAGAAAATTCTGACATTTTCAAGATCAGATTAGATTTTTTTTTTTGAAAGCACAGGGTGTTATGCTCCTTAAACACAATGACACAGTGTGCCACAGCAGAGTTGCACTGTGAATTGACAAAAATGATGCTCGCTTTTGGTTTTTCTGCTATCTCATATCTTCTCTTATGCAGAACTGAGAGTAGATATGGCAGCCACATGAACAAACAGCACATGACATTAACCTTTACTTTTACTTCACCCCGATATTGGTACCACAGTTACACTCAAGAACAAATACTTAAATGTGCTTTGTCAGCTTCCAATTAGTTAATCTCCAAATAATTATTTTCATCTGTGTAAAGCAATTGTATCCTTATCAGGAAAGAAAGCCTTATTATTGCAGCTCATGTCATAATTCCATTCTCTCTGTTCTAGAGTGTGGCAGCTAGGCTCACTGCTTGTTCATTTTAATGTGGCTCTCTGTGTCTTCAAATACTGCTCTGGGTTGTTAGTGTGGGAGAGCAGTGGGTCTGACTGTGTGTTTTGGTGAAATTTTCTCTAACACGAGAGGGGATGAGACGTTATCATTATGAGAAGAAAGTGTTAAATGCGTTTGGAAAAGCTTATTGGTGTTATTGTTATTGCTAAAGCTTATTAGAGTTGTGAGTGAGAATTAGAGTTGGGCAGAATTACACTCATTGGGCCTTGTATTAATTACAGGTGGTAAATTGTTTATTAACCAAAATAGTGAATTAATCAATCACATGACAGCAGTAAATTGCAGCTACATAGATGTGGTGAAAACGAAATGGGCGATAAATCAGAATGCAAAAAAGGGTATTGAAGTAATTTGAAATGTGTTGCGGTATTTGTTGGTACCTGACAGGCTAGGCAGAGAATTTCTGAAATCGCTATTCCTCTGTTTTTGTATGCTTATCCATCTCCTCATGCTTATAAAGGATAGTTCAAAAAACATAAAATGTCCGTTGAGCAGCAGTGGCCTGCATGAAAATGCATTGTTGATGTCAGAGATAAAATAAAAATTTCTGCAGACCCTTTCAATACATTAGATTTGTCAAAAACACCAATTTTTGCCAGGAGCTTTATGACAAATTCAAGCACATTATGTAGATTGAGTACACACAGGTGGATGCTTGAAAGCCTTTATTTGTGTTAATGATGATGATTTTCTATTCACAGCTAATGAAAACATGACATTTAAAATTAGAATGTTACAATGGACCTATTAAAAACTATTTAAAAACAAAATTATGGGATTAAAAAAAGAGTGTTTAATACCTGCTTAAAGGTTATTTTCACAAGGTATGTTTGTCTTGCAAACAACCTATGGGAACAAATATTCTAATTTACTGAATATGTCTGTAAACTGGATTGAGTTGATACGGCAACAGTAGTTTAAAAAACCACTAGTTACAACCAACAAACACAGGCCCACCCCCAACATTTCAAATCTAAAAGTAGACGGATTAATGCAGCAGAAGACCATATTGCGTGTCAGTCTTTGGTGCTTTCAGCAGGAAACTGGCCAGATTTTACACAGCTTCACCGAAATGAAAACTTTGTTGATGTCTTGTGGGAGTAGAATTGTGTGAGGATATTTTTGGCATAATTTAGGCTGTCTCTTGCTAACTGAATCTAGTCAATAGAGATCAGTAAAAAAAATTCAAAAAGCCTCTTAAGAAAAAAATACTATTGCTTGCATAACATTGTAATTATAACAATTATAAGATTATATCATATACAATTTGATCATGACATAGGCCAGCCTCCAACAGATTGTTTTGAATTTGTCAAAAATTCAAAACAATAATAGCGCTTACATTTAATGTATACAGTCTGTGAACAACTAGAGATTCAGCTAGAGATTCTGTTGCAACATTTGAATCACAAAAATGACCCAGTAATAATATAATTCATTCTCCCTCTACACAATGTAGATTTATTTACCTCTGGTGACATGGAATAGTTGTAACTGGAAAGAAAATGTATAGGAATCCCCTCATCATGATAAAAACTGTTACAATATGCTCGTCTTAAACATAACATACTTGGGACAAATTAAAATACAAAAATTTAAACTATTTACAACAAAGGCTAATTTACTATATCTGATCATAAAGAAGGAGAAAAAACCAACACACTACTCCAAAGAAATAACAGGTCTTTATGTTTGCAGAATCTCCTTCTTTTTGTCTTGTTTTGGCCTCTGTGGCACTTGCTTTACAAAACAACAGCATAAATAATAAGTAAGTATAGATGATTTACCAAGCACCTTTTCAGACAGATGTCACAACCTGCTTCACAGAAAGGGTAACCCAACAAAATACACAATAATGCACAATGCAAAGAACAGAACACAATCACAATTCTACATGACAAAACAGGAAACAGTGTTTCATGAGCTTTGAAGATCACTGTACACCATTCTTACAGATCTGGGCTTCATCTGTTCTGTTGCTAATTGGATCTACAATAACTCAAGATGTCAAAAAAATCAATTAGGAGGCACAGACATTCCTGCACAACTGCTTGCGCAGAGGTCCCATCCTCCCACAGCTACATCGCGCACATTGCACTTCAAACTTTCATTTGACCTTCCACTGATCCAAATATCTCTGATTCATATCTTCTTTCTTCAGGCATTAGTGTATAATGATTATAAATGCATGTTTGCAGCTTTGTAAATGTGTGTTTATCAGCCAGCATGTGAGCACTTTTAATTGTGACATTTCTTGCCTTTGAAGTCTTCCTCCCAGGACACCACAGCATCTCATCCTTTGTATTTTTTTTGTCTGACAGCCGGATGAGTGCAACTGGCAATCGTATTAGAATTTCACAAAGGCTGTGTTTTACCTCTGGTGCTGGTATGAGAGGTATTGTTGACAGTTGTAGAAGAGAAGATAACTGGGTTAATTAGGGCCAAAAACCTCATTAGTCAGCACGGAAGGGAAGTTTTAAAGTTTATCAGTTCCTGTTTCCTTATTTTGAGGATGGTTTAAGGGCTGGCTTGCAGACAAGTTACAAAGCGGATCCTGTTGGAAAAAACACATTGAGATGAAATATTTTAATCAAATCCCCTCCTACAAAGCGCTCGCCTCACAGCCATCTCATTCTCCATCATTGTTTTTCTTTTAATGTGTTCCAACTGCGAGATATCACAAATGGTGCCTCATTTCAATTTGCACATATTCATGCAAACAAAAGCGATCTGCGGTGGTTTAGTCTTCCAGTCATGGATATGGACACAGAGAAACCACACAGCCAGGTAGATTCACACACAAACAAGGCTCTGGTAGGTGACCATCGCTGCGCTGGCATCCTCCAGTAAGAGACCAGATGTTCAGAGGCTGAATGCTCTTTTTTGTTCCGGTCTCTAAAGAAAACGGCTTGTGAAATTTTCAAAAAACAGATTGAGCTTGGGAGTTCCCTCATCTCATCAAGCTTACTGTAACCTCCTGAAGACAGGCTGAGAGTCAGGGTCTGACAATCCAGTCAGTAGCCAAGCCTTTATCTCTAGAGGAAACATGTAATTTTGGCTACTTGCTTCAAAATTTGGCCAACACAAATAAATCCGTTGATTGTGAGCATTGCAGGTTGTTTAAAAAAAACATGCAGCAGGTGAAATTTTTAGGGTATTCCTTCTGTCAAACTGACAACATTGTTAAATGAGTTGAAGAAATCAGAATCAAAGGATTTTGGGATAAGCCTTAATTGTCAGGTATTATAATTCACTCAGAAAAGTTTAATTGTATTAAATGAAAAGGCTTTTTTTTATCACTAGATGCTGGAAAAACAATTCAGACGCAGCCTTTGAACTGAACCTGGAACATGTATTATTGCATTTGTCTTGATCATTTGGAAGGAAAATGTTACATCAACCAAGTAACAGATTTTCACACAGATGTTTCAGATTGCCGGAGGACATGCCAACCTGATACAATGCACGTCAAACCCATGTGTAACTACCAGCACAGCTTGTAATGAAAAGTGCCTTTGGCTCAACATCTTATCATTTTATTGACTTTCTTTTAAAACATTTTGCCTCGAGGAAAAACATTTTCTTTAGATCATTCATGGGCACATTTTATTATTTCTGTTCTTCACTTTAAAGAATATGCTATACATATTTTATATGTTATAAAAAAAACATTTTATTCTGATTCTTTTTTAGCACTGTATTAGCACTTGTAGGAGGTACCTGTATCATTTCAAACACAAAGAAAACCACATGGTTGATGACAGTAACATGCAACAGTACATAACACTCAAGTTCAAATATATCTTATCATATCTTTTTTCTAATTCTGACATTTACTTAATTATATGTTCTACAATGTAAAAATACTGGAAAGAAACTGGCAGAGGATTTGGCCGAATATTTTTCCATTAAATAAACACCTCAGAGTTGATTTGATATTTTCAACCTAGTGTCCCAGTGCAGCATGTGCAGCTGTTGGGAAAATCCCCCCTCCTCAATCAATATTCCTCTGACTGGCATTTTATACATTCACAAAGTCAGGGCTGACTGAATGCTCCAGACTGCCATTTGGACTTAAGCTTACTTTTCTCCAGTATTTTTGATGTTTACTTTCGGCTTGATGTTGTTTCAGGTGAGTAATTCATTTAAGTGCAGAGCGAGCCTAATAAGCTGCTCTGCCTTAGCAGAGTGCCATTATTTGACTCCATTTTCAGAATACACGAGTAGCGGATTGAACATTTTTCAGGTTTACTGTTTCTGATAAAACACTGTGAGCTGTGGCAAGTGCTCAGTCTCTGGTGGTTAATTACATTGTTTTTGAGATGGACAAACATAGTTATTGATATGTGCGAAATGATTTTAATGGTTGCAATGTGATAATTAGGTTGTCTTTGAGGAAGGTTAAGCAGTATTTAATCTGACAGTAATTAGCCATCAATATACTGCTGTTGTTTAGATATTGTTTTGTCCATAAATGTAAAATTCAACCATTATTTAAAAAAAAAGCCTGTTTTTGAAGCAATTGTATAGTCCTGTATGTCATTAAAAAAAAACAATAGTTTTTTTATTGGGCCACTGCTGAGCCTTTAGGTCGAATAAAGACAAAACATTGCAATTAATACAAGAAAGTGGGGATTTTTTATTAAGTAAATATTTCTTTCAATTAATACATTCTCATCAGTGAACACTGAATGGATCCTCTTGTTATGGTGGGTGGTGGGTGTAAGGAGTTATAGAATTATAAAAAATTTTGGCAGTCACATAAATGTCCTTTTGTTTCACACCGACTCTTCGGTTTCATGTCGGGACATGAAAGAAAGATCTGAAAGATCTCTTCCCTGACGAAATATATAAGACCTTGACGCAGGTGTTGTTTGAACGATAACTTACACAGGACAAACCATCAGTTCATCAGATAACAAGCCTGAACATGGTGTGCATGGGAACACATGCCATCTCTCAATTTAGAAAGACAATTGCTGGACATTTTTGTAACTTAAATCCTGATGTTAGCTTGAAAGCATGATATACAACGATGGATGCACATTTCTGAGAAAAATAATGTGCACAAGAAACCAACACTTACAATTTGATTCAAGTTATAAAACAATGCATTGAAGTTTAGATTTTTATGTCAATTGATAAAAAGTTTTCAGAAAACATTGACTGCATCAAGTCACAGGTTTTGCAGTAAACCCTCATACTGAGTAGGTCTGTTATTATTGATTGAAGAAACAACTTTTAAGTTAGATTTCTCTCGAGGAGGAACACAACTAGCCTATAAGAATTGAGCCAGTAGAAAAAATATGGTTTGAAAAAGAGATTACAAAAGGAGTACTTCCTATTATTAATAATTTGAATGAAATTTTTGAATAATGCTTGTAGAGTAATTGTGATAATGTTTTCACAACTGTCAAACAAAACAAAGCAGCATAGCCCTTGTAGGGTTTGAATAATAAAACCCAGCTGCTTTTGCTGCAGTTCATCCTATTTTGCTTCATACTGAAAATAGAACTGGCATCTGCATACTTAGGGGATGCAAATCTTCATTATATTTGTGTCTGGGAAATCTCTTTCTCATCATTTGCACTGTTGTCATAACTCCATTGAGAGGGCCTTGCACCATCAAAAAATGGCTTTCATTTTTATTCAGCATATCTGAACAGCCTTGGGCTATTGCTGGCACACATTGTGCAAAATTATATTTGAGTGGCTTTACAGGAGCCCCAGTGCTTGTGCTTTGCATCAAATGAAATTTCCATCCTGTTCTATCCTCCAATCTTTTGATATGTTTTTTTTTAGATTAAGGGTTTTCTTGCCTAAAGAAAAATAGATGGAAAGCAGTGTTTGCATAAGATTAGAAATATGACATAATTCTATTTTTTCAAAATCCAAACATCTGATAGTACAGAGTCTGCTGATAAAGGCTTAGTAGATAACTTTATTTGATTAATAATGTAATACTGTACCTACCTACACCAGCCTGAATGTTCGCTGGGAAAACTGTCACAGTAAGCATGTAAAATGTGGCGAATGTGAATCAAAACTGGGTTTCAGAGGTATTTGAGATTGCAGAGGAGGAATGTGGGCTGTTTGAGGGAAGAAGAAATAACCAGAAAAAAGCAAAGAGTATGAAAAGTCGGAAGAAGGTGTTGATGAGAATAGACATGGCAGAATTTTCCTGCATCAGCTTTTGGATAGCTGCCTGGGGGCTGATCGGATTAAAGAGTGTTTTAATGTGACCTTTGTGCTGTGTTTTGATATTAACATGCTACACATTTCCTTTTGTGCAAGGTCACATTTTCTACACAATAGGCACAATGTAGACTAAGGAAGTTTCTACCTGTGATACAGAATATTGAATATATATAGCTACACTGTCTGATTGATTCATTATCATACATTTTGACAGAGAAACCTAGTCTTAAAACAAATACTGTAAGGCTGTAGCCCATAACCTCGTCAGATTTTGACAATACACCCAAAGGGTGGCCCTTTACTGCTAAAGAAACATATGCTGAAAAAGAGGCAGATACTTGAGCTCAAACAGAGAGCATGGCAGAAGACAACAGAAGTGCTGGGAAGACAGATCTCCCTCTGTCTCAGTGCAAATAAACTATTCAGTACAGCTAGTATGAGAACAGAAGCTGTTAAAGTAGTCACTCACTCTTTTACTGCTCCCTCAAAAAATGCAGCTAAGGAGATGTTGCAGAGAATTTGGTTGTTTTCTACGGTGAAAATCACTTTTCTTTCCACTGTTCTTTCAAAATTCTATGCTGTACTTAATTGCCTAGACTGTGTTTAATATTATAAGTAAGGTAAAATTCAAAATTTTAAAATTACAAAATTAAGTATGCAGACTTGGTTCCAAATGTGTCTTCCTTAGGTATTTTCTCATTGACTGTAAGCTATTTCCAATTTGATTTTACATATGCAATCAAGATAAGTGGGGGGCAATAAGCCAAGTAAAAATTAAATTATAGTGAGTTATCTTTTGATCCACTTCATAAGACTGATGTACAACACCACGGACAGGCAAGATGTTCTTAGTGCTCAGAAAATACTGATTTACTCTGAATAAAATGATCTTTTCTCCTACGTAATACAGCCAATGAACTATGCCACGAAACAAAGTAAGGGATGCCAAGTATTATTTTCTAATTATATGTTTTGTGAATGTAATAAAAGAAAGAATTTGTTGATATATCTGGGACAATTTCAAGTTGCAACCAATGCTGTGAAAATCTGAAAAGCTTTTTGTATACATGTTAAAAATTGTGTTTGATTTTCAGAAACTGCAGTATTATACTCTCATAAGGGGTACAATACCAATGGATCCATAGCATGTAAGAGTTTTGAAGGTTCGCATTAAGTGTTTAAACCAGTTATTTACTGTGACAGTGATTCAGGTCAGTTAGGATTTTATTATTATTATTATTATTATTATTATTAGAGATTTGGGAATTTGGAATCACTAGAGAGGATTGGTCAATTCTACAGTCAGGATAACATGGTGCCTTTCTTTCAAGTCCGCCTGCAATTTTTTTGTCCAGCTGAGAACAGGGCTTTTTGAAGATCACTCCAAAATACTCACCTGTTTTCATACAGCCACTTAGCAAATTTGCTTGTATTCTTAAGGCGTACAAGTAGAGATTTGAGATGTGTATGGAACATTTCCATGCAATATAATTTTTCTGACACAGTGCAGCTTGTGAAATGTAGCAATCCTTTTCTACAGCAATACAATTCCAAAATATTTTGTTGTCACCCTGACTTTTGGCATGGTGTTCTTGGACACCAGGAATCATTTTTGTATCTCTTACTGATGTAACGTGAGAAAAAAAAAAGGTTTATTTTCTTTTAATTTTCAGCAGTGAAAGAGAAAATATTACAATATGTAATGGTTGTCTTTTTTTTATTTATTCTTTTTTAGTTTTTTTAAATATCTAGCTATGTGAAAGTTAATGATGCATCCCCCTTACAAATAGGGTCGATTTAGAAGCTGAGTGTACCACAAAATAAAAGATGATGGCATATTTTAGGTTTCCATAGCATTACCAGCTTGTTTCATTCTGTCTTAACTGTGATGTACAAAGAGTAAATAAAAAAGCAAGGTGTTACATGCTGCTTTTATTGCTGTGAAATCCAGACATCAAAATATTAAATGCTGAGTACACCAACAATAAAACAATAAAATGGTTACAAAGAAAACCAGGTCCATAAAAGGCAAAGGCTGAAGCAAGGACAGATATATTCAATAAATTTTAATTCTATTGCAGAGTTTGACAATACTATGTATGTATTTCAGTAAGAATTTACTATTCACAGAGGCTAGCTTTCAAGCCTTTATTTCTATTAATTATGATGATTTTCCACTTATACTTAGTAAAAACATGACATGACATTTCATATTTCCTTAAATTAGACCAATGGAAAAAACAAAACTCTTAATACAGACTCATAGACTCAATTAAAAGCATGCTTACTCCACCTTAAAGGGACAGTATAATGGAAAATTTACTTTTTGAGCTTTACATCATAATATGATGTTATTCTTTCATCCAAAACACACCTGGATTGTTGCTTTGATACTTTCATGCATGTTTGAGAAATTCTTAAATCTCCACTGGCAACCACTCTGGGTAAAGAAACGAGTGGGGTAACTGAGCGCCTCCTTTTCAACAAATCTCCCCTCTGGAGCTGCAGTCTCCTTACTGAGTTTCAGCATTACATAACTCTGCCACTCCGCTCCTGGAGCGCTCAAGACAAGCGGTAGCAGCAGTTAGCTAAAGCTGGAGAGTTGGAAAGAACACAAGCTTCTTAAAGAGACATTGAAAATGTGAAATTTTCAATGTCGAATTTATTTTAAGTCGTGAGTGACAGTGATCTAACATTTTTAACCTGTAAATGTTCTTCTGATCCACTAACTGGTGTGTATTCTACCTGTGCTGTCAACCGTGTTGTCTGAGCGAGGTGATTTTCCAAATGTGCTATCCTCACAAGCACTCACATGGTTGACCTAATTTGACAGAGTGTCATCAGAATATTGTAATTGGACTTAAGATCGTACAAACACCAACACGCATTATTTGACTCAATGCGGAGATCGAGACGTGAGTTCTCTCCAGACAGCAGCGCATGACATTTCTTTTCATTTTATAAATGTTGTTTTAGCTATATAAAAAAACATGTTTTTTTTTATATAGTATAGTAATGTACTGTGTGGCCCAAACAATAAGTCACCATTTGGATTTAACTAAGCAAATACAGACGAGCCTCCTCTTTTGCAATTGCTGCATCTTTCAGTTGGCAACAGCTTCTTTAGAGGCCAATTCCTTTCCATGCATCAAGTACAGAAAAAGAGATTGCAGAAATTATTAAAATTGCATAAAGAACTTCCTGGCATATTATTAAAAACTGTAAGGAAAGGGCTGAATCAACATCTTTCATTCCCAGTCTATAAACTTCTGATTTTCATTTGACAAATTTACAAGGCCATTCGAGGGTTGGTCAGTAGTATTTTGAATCTTTTTTTTCAAACATGCATCTGCAGGAGTCACTTAATGTCTTGAAATTGTGAAAGTTTTCAGCAATATCTTTTGTTGCCGACATCTGAAAATACCATAAAAATAATTTTAAAAAATGCAAATTGCTATGGCAGATGTGCATAAATCTTTTTAATTTTTCTGTCAGCTAATTTCAGTTTAGTTTATAGAGTGTGGATTTAGAGCAAATACAATTTCAAGGCACTTTACAAAATAAACAAATCCAGTTAATGGACTGAAATGTATAGCTTGTCTGCACAATTCTTATGGAACAATTCAGGTGCAGTTAGATACATTCCAGTTTCAACTTAGCGTAATGGCAAATCATAAAAAAAATCAAAATATAAATAAAAAGTCTAAGTAAATGTATTGAGTCATTAACTTTGCAATGTCTGACACAAAAGATCATGTGCTGACAGTGAAGAGAAAATATTCGCTTTTAAACCTGCTGAACTTAGTTTTGTGTAAGCAGCCATTTGCTTCAAATGACTGAGAGTTTAAGAAGACTGAGCACACACACCAAACACAGACGCTGTGGTCCAGCAGCACTTTATAGAAAAAATAAAGATGTAGTGGCTTTGTTTGGGAGAGAAACACAACTAAGCAGATATCTTCTGAGCCATTAGTGAAAATAATAGGCATGAAGTTAGTAGCACCATTTGTTCCTTTAATTATTTTGTCTATAAGAGAGATAAAATGGAAGCATATTCTAAACATATGCAACTGAGAACAATAACAATCTTTGTTTTGCACACAAACAGTGAAATAAATCAGGCTATGCATTAAGGGGATTCTTTCTTCTCACAGCTTCCTGCCTACACTCTTAAAGTATGAAGCAAAACATTCCTATAACCAAGAGGATAAAATATTTTTTTTTTTCATGAGGTTAACATTCAAAAACCATCATCAATGCACAAAAATGCAAATGAACAGCAATGCATGACATGATCCATTAGTTGTTTTTTTTGTTTTTTTAACTGATAGAGAAGTGTCTGTCATTTCTTTGTTGCAGATATTTTTATTTAATGACTACTACAGTTTTAATATGGTTTTAATTTTGATATGCAGAGTGAGAGCTGAAAGTCAGTTTTTCAGCTAAGGATATTTAAATAAACCAAGTGTTAAATTCTACTTTACTCATAACTAAGTTCAGCTTAAACTCAGTGTTCCCAGCAAACACAGGTAAAGGCTGTTTTACTATTTTTAACAAATGTGCAAAGTGGTGGAGTATTTAAGCAGAATATGGAATAAATGACATTCAAAATTAGTAGAAGTTTTTAAAATGAATCTGCTGTTATGGGAAGTTGTGTGACTTTTTCTGTTCTTCTCTTTGTATAGCAACAGTGAGAGTCCAACTTGCTGATATTAGCTTGTTAATAAGCCCATCTATTGGGCTCAGTTACCTAACATGCAGTCTTCTGCTTAACTGACCTGCTGCTTTTGTTCTTGAGCTTGGCAATTGTACTTTTAAAAGAGAATACAATAGTGTTGGGTGGAGCTCTTTTAGTGTTCACGCCATGTCTTTCCAAAGAGCAAACCATCTTTCTTGGAAACAAGAGGGATGTGTAGAATTATGTCCAAACAGGTTGCTTATTTCAAATCAAGGAAATTTTCTCACTTGAAAACTTTGCAGACTTCAGGATGAGCGATGGCAGCTTACCAAAGCAACCTGAAGCTATACAAACACTACACTTGAGCAGTAACACTTAATTTTTCTTTAAATAGCAATTTTCTTTGAGATTGGCAAAAGATTAATGCTCCAAAGTGTGTACGCTTGTTTCTCAACAGGAGCAGGATCCTATAAAACAGGCATCAGAAGAAATGCTAAATACATAAATAAATGAATAAATAACCTGGCTTTAAATGAGGCAGCTCAATTCCCTAATAATAAATGATAAGTGATTCACTGTTGGTAGCCAGGAAGTTACCAGCTGAGATTTTTGCTGTGACCTTTAGCATTTTAGTCACTGTTATCTGTTTCAGGTGTGAGGAGCTTTAGTGAAACTCCATCCAGCAGGCTGATTATCTTATGGCCATACAAAATGTGCTTTCTTGATAAAAAATAGAAACTAAAATTTGAACATTACAAACAAATGATTTTCTTAATAGTAATTCAGTTTGTAATGATGTATAATGTACTTCTTAACGAGAGGTCAACTCACACTTTTCATCCTGTGCATGGAATGGGATGCCTTTAAAGTATTGCTTGTATTGTCTTTTCCGGTTACCATGTTGCTTTTGTTTGTAACTGTGTGTTTATATTTTTCTAGGCGTTTGGGGGGCATTGAGGTGATGCAGGTCCCTCGGTTATCCCAGTGGACGAGCCAGCTAATGACGGGTGCATTTGTCTGCTGAACGTCCCCCATCACCACCAGCCTCCATCCCTTCTTCCCTCCCTTCCGCTCTCTATCGCTGATGGCTCTATGGGGCATCATCAGCCTCAGCCTTCATTGCTGGGTGTGTTTACGACCCTGCGCGACAGCAACAGCTGCTCCAGCCAGCCTCCCTAATGACAAACCCGGGGGACCTCTCGACTGGCTCCTTTCAGATAAGGGGCCGTTCCACCACTCCCCAGAGTACATCGACTTTGTGGAGAAGAACCGGCAGGGCTTCTCCACCAGATACAAAATATACAGGTGAGCTGTGCTCATGTGATGAAATGCCTCTTTAAATATATTTACAACTTCACATATTTCTCCACATTTTTTTTTATACATTAAGCAACTCTCTTTAGTTTCACAAAATAAATTTTGAAGTTGCCTTTAAAAAGGATTTTATGGCTGTAAGAATGTTTCAACATCAGTATATTAGTAAGCATTGGTATTCATACAAGTTTTTCTTAATCAAAGTCTTTGCAGGGAATATGAAATCAGAGCAACTTATTCATCTCTGAAACCCTCCAGCTATCTTATTTGATTAATAAAAATGTGGAAATGACAGGTAGGAGACTTTCTTTTAAAACAGTTATGTTTTTGCATTAATGAAAAGGAAAAATGTATCGGCACTGAAGACAAAGACTCTAAATTAAAATATTTCTGAAGGTGGCACAATGTAGTAATATGGAGTGAGAGTCATTCTGCATTATTCCACTGGGGTGCATTTACAACAGCCCTGCTTTAGTTCACTTGAATGAAACGCTAGTTCATTTGCCTAGAAAGTCTACTTTGTTTGGGGAGCTTTGAATGAACAACTGAATTCTGATGTAGACCAAAAGAGCAAAACCTGGCCCACCTAAAAACCTAGGTTTCGCTTTGGCTAAATGAACTCTGCTGTGGCTTGAATGTATATGCAAATGCAAAGTGGACTGATGACTGTGCCAAAAGCAGAAAGTGAACTATGGCACAGGCCATTATGGGTCAGTACAATCAAACACTGAATAATCTCGCAGATACATATTTTGAAAAGTGTAACAGAGGAAAATGCCCTTTGCTGGATCCCAATCTTTCCATTGTGTACTCTTCATTTTGTCTAATGACCTATTTCTCTCACAACGCTATACGGTGTAATGACACAGCAGCAAATGAATCAATGAGTGTTTGTTGCAAAACTATTTAGATTTTTTGTAAGTGCCTTGCTGAAGTATTCATACCCTTTGACTTTTATTATAAAACAAAATGAATCTAAAAATCCAAAAACTGTAGCTTACATGCAAATGGAGACTCTTTACTTCTAGTACTCTAACTAAATTCAAAACAACCATTTGTCAGATTTTTGGAAGTATCAGAAGTTGCAAATATTACATTTTGTCAATTTGTATAAGTTGGTAGTGTAAATACAGCTGTTCTGTGAAGGCCTTAGAAGTTTATTAGAGTCAGAGTTAGGTTAACAAACAAAATCTGAAGCACAGGGTTAGCACATGGTGTAGAAGTGGTGAGGCAGCCGAAAATACAGAGGCTGTTATTTCTTGATGCAGCTGCTCAGGGTTTGATTCCAGAATCTGAGATTTTTGCCTCTCCCATTATCTCTCTTCATTTTCTTTCAAACATAGAATTTAGATTTCATTTTATTCATCTTGTGAGTCTTTTGAGTTAAATTTTGAGCTCATCGAAGCTCTTTAAATACATTCAATGTGTTTGAACTTATTTATTTTATCTGCCACAAATAAAGGCCACTAGTGGCAGTAAAAAATAAAGAAATAATATATATTTTTTTAAAGTATTGGACTTCTCATGGAAAGCCATTTTTATTACATTATCAAACAATGCTAAGAAAAGGCCACAACTGCAAATATACCTGGACTTGGGAATGCTCCCAAAGCGATAGACCAGGCAAGGCAAACATTAATCAGAAAAACATCTAGGAGGGCCAAAGCAACTCCATAGACCTTTTGCAGTTAGGGTGGAGAAATCTGTTAACATTATTATCTGTTGATAATTATTAGTTTTGCAATTCACAAATATGGTCTTTGTGGAACAGCAACCAGAAGAAAGGTTTTGTTGAAAGAAAAAAGAAATCACATATCATCACGCTAATAGCACGATTGCCTAAGTCATATGCCGCTTGCATCAAAACATATAGCAGACAAAATATTATGTAGGAAAGTATCCTGATTAAATGATATCAGTGTATAACTTTTTTTGGCATCATTGCAAAATGCACTGTGTAGCAGAAAGCTAATACTGATTCCATACTTGTCACCCTGTCACTACAATGGACTGTGATGGTGTTAACACCATACCACAGGGATACTTTCCTCTTTTCATAAGCAGGGAGAGATAAATTAGGCAGTGTTAATGCGAAGAAAGGTTGGCCAAAATAAAGAGCAGACCTAAAAATATATTTGACAGAAATATAGGACCTTGGATGAAAATGTAATTTAGTTAGTAAGTAACCATGTGTTCCCAGCACCCTTAAAACTATGTGGTTATCAGTTTGTTTTAAGATTTTCTAGAAATTGTTAGAAATAACAATTTAGGAACAAACAGAGGAAACCCAAAACCAATGGGCATAAAACATTGTAAAAGTAATTTAATTTGTTAACCTATATTAATATCTGTGTGTTGTCATGGAGAATTAAAACGAGTATCAATGAGATTAAGTGACAGATTTATCAAAACCTTGCAAGGTCAGAGTAATTATACAGTCAGTAGAGTCTGCTCTAGCTACCTGTTGATTCTCGTTGTTTTTTATAGGTTGTAGTCAGATCTTGTGACAGGAGGTTGTCATTTTTTGTGGGTATTTCCCGACGAAGGGAAGAGAGGCTTGATTGAACTAAATGCATGAAGTGGATTGTTATGCACCATGTGATTTTTGGAGCTCAACAAATCTCCATAAAGTTCAACTCTTTATCCTCTATTTGATGGTAAAGAGGATAGCTTTGATCCTGATAAGTTCAGGAAGATTACACAAAGATTGGTCTCAAGCATGAAGGATCAATTCCCTTCATGCTTGAGACACAGATGTTTTATGACATAGATGAGAGCATTTGACCAATGTTAAAAGACAACAATAATCAACTAATTTAGAAGAAATAGGAATGAGGAGCATATTATAACATTTTTTATTGCATTGTGAATGTAAATAAATCTCTGATATGTATGTGATAAGAGAGTGTATTTGCATCTTGATGGATGAAGATACAGATACAGGGAAGTATGTAAAAATATATGTATATTTTTAGCTTTTCATGATGCTGTAATGTTATTCCATCATCAAAAATATACCCAAAATGTTGCTTTGATTCTTTCATGCATTTTTGAGAAATCCTTGAATCTCTTGTGGCAATCACGCAGGAGTGCTTAAACACTTGTTGTCCCTCAGCACCACCACACACCTCTCTGAAGCTGCAGTCTCTCTCTGAGATTCCACTTCACAGACCACTCCTCTCCTGCACTTCCCCCACTCTGCTCCTCCAGACTAGTGGCAGGAGAAATTAGCAAATACCCGGTAGAACCGAACGTTTGCTGAGCTTATGGAAGCTCATGTCATTGATTGTGAATAATGTTCCTGATTGCACCACATAAGAATCAGTGATTCAGCCATTCATTACTAATTCACAAGCTCATGCTGACACTTTGTTGCTGCAGCTGCCCTAGAGCACAATGCTGGAGGTGTGGCTTGGGTTCCATCAGTGCCACTGGGCCCTGTGACCTCCTTGGCAAGTGAAGTGTCTTGCCCAAGGACAAAACAACTGAGACAGACGAAGAAGGCATTCCAACTGGCAACCCACTGGTTGCATGACAAACCCCTTCAAAAACCCTGTCAAACCCCACCAAAGACTAGGAAATTGATGGTCCCACTTTATGTCAAATCTTACTTAGTGCAAAGTGGGTAAAGGCAAGCCACAAAACTCTTATTTATTGAACTGGATTTAAATTATTGGCTTTTCATATTTTTAATTCAACTGAAGTCATGTTTTTCATCCTTAGCACCATGCACTACCCTTGAGTAGGCCACATTATAAAACTTTGAAATACCTCAATTCTTATCTTCACTACTCTGTCTGGGCTTTCTCCCTTTCAAGTGAATTTCTCATCATTTCAACCAGCCCAATCAGTGAAGAGAAGGACAAGTTGGGCATGTTGATGTTTATTTCCCATAGTATTTTAAAATTGTACTCTTTCTGTGGCTTTAGCAATGACAGAGGTGAAAATGAACAAAGCTGGGTTGGCTGGGATTCTGAATATTGAGTTTCCGTCAACAGCCATCTCGTTCAGCTCAGGACCCCCCCTCTGTGGATTGTTTACAGTACAGGTATTTTCCACTGAGCCTCATAGCATTAAACTGGTGTAAGGACCACATTTCCAGCAATAAATAAGGGTCCAGACCAGCTGTACGAAGCATGGCATAGAACAAAGAACTGTTTGTTTTTTAGTGTTTGCTTTAAACCAGGCTACTAAAACTTAGGTAGCAGAGAAAATATTTCATTTCTTAATTGCAACAAAGCATCCAAATGGGTACGTAGGTATTCAATTAGACTGATAGAGATGAAATGGAAAAAAAGTATATTTTATTTAGTCTAATTAAATTAGATGCAAATTTTCCAAATGTGAGTCCAAAGACAAAGATTAAACTATAGTTAAGTACCTGTTTTGTTTTGCTGTGTGAATTTCAGTACATACTCTTTGCACTGCACTACGCTGATGCGCATTTAGTTCTCCCCTATGTATTTTGAAATATTTTAATTACTCATGTTTTCTTTTAGGGACTTCCCTTATTAAACTAAAACCAAAAGAGGGAAAAGAAAATGGAGCTGATATTGCACAGTGGTCAGAGTACTTTATGAAAAACCCTTTTATGGATGAGTTGATGGCAGGCTGGATTATTTGGCTTGGGTTGTCATGCTGAAAAGATTCCTCACAGTCAGGCTTCAAACAGTCTGCTGTGGGCAGTCAGAATCAAGATGTGCTACATGCTTGCATGAAGTTATCAGATGACTCTATATCACATTCCTGTGGCTTCCAGAGACTCAGGAGTTCACCTGATCATGTGGTCAAATGAGATATGTTGATTAGTGGTGTAAAAGAAAAAAAAAAGATTTGTCATGACAGCAACACAATCTTAGGTGTTGGAATACAAGGGTATTAGTACAGATTGTGTCATGAATCACATCCATCGTCACTAAAAAGGATGTTGTCCAGGCTCCTGGAAATGGATAGACAGGGTTCTTGACATCTACGGATTGCTGTAGGGATGCTTTATAGCTTATGTGATCAGTTGCCGTGTTTAAGCTTTTTAATATTTCCTTCTCTGGCAAATGGCAGTGGTCCATTGGAGCTAAGCTGCATGGGCGGCAAGATTAATAGTCTTATCATGTGGCCAAGTGATTAGTGAGCTCTTAGTACTTATTACTCTGCATTATCACAGAATCCCCTGAGAGGTTTCTGTCAGCTGCAAGGTTGTGTTTGAAGCCCTCTAGATTACCACAATGCGGCACTGATTAATAGTGTTGATATTAAAAGGAAAAACTAACCTAAAAAGTAAATAGCCTGTAAATCTCCCCAAATTGAATTCACTTGGATTCAGTCCCATTCGATCTCGTAAACCGAACTAGACAGCTGTGGGATTGTTTCTGTTTTGGCAAATTGTACCTTTCTTTTAGTGCCTGTGTGGGTGAACTGGTGATGATTTTTTGTGTTAGCTTTCAAATAAAATAATCAGTAGTATTTTTTTTTATTTAAAAAAAAAAAACTAGTTCACTGAAATTTTTTCTCAAGGAATAGTGCTGTTCTTGACTAGTGATACTGGTTCTTTTCCACAGTTAAATTATGTACTTTAGTAAAAGAATGAATTGTGACTTAAACATGGGTTTGTCAAATATTGTTTCTTAGTTAATAATCAATCAATATAAAGTTAATTAGCACAATCTGAACTCCTAAGCATCAGACATCTATCCATATTCTAAAAAGCTGCATTTTTTTCTGACCTGCTGTGTAACAGATCTCCCCCAGTCCAGCCTTCTGATTAAATGAGTGAGTTGCTACATATCATGTTTATTGACCAATTCACTGGATTTACTCAATAAGTGTTTTACCTGGGCTTTAGTTTGGCTCAAGAGTGCAAGCATGGCTACTTTACAGGAGTGAAATTTGCCATGGGAGCTTATGCTACAGCAAGGTCTTTTGTGATATGTAACACCTGGCATTCCCTACAACCAAGGCCATTAAATTCACTACCTATAGTGATTACCATCTCTCTCTGAGTTGGAGGGAAATGCTGACAGCACACTTTTACAATTCTTGGCTGACTGGTCAATCTCGTTGTGTTTCTTGTATTGGTTTAGATAAAAAAAAATATTCTGTTTTATCATCCACATATACAATCTTTGAGACAGGGTTTGTACACTATGTTTATTGTTTGACTAATTTGGACTCTCCATAAGTTTATCTATCAATATGTCTGATTTCAGACATATATTTTCAGACATATTGAAATCAAGTTCTAGATAGCTGCTTACTGGAGTCTTTCTCCACCATGTCACAAAATGCTTTCTACACCACACACAAAATATTGCCAGAATATTCTCAGCCTCTCAATACAGCTTTTCAAATGTTGTCACATTGTACTACATAATAACCAGGAATTCAAAATGTGCATGCCCATTGAGAAAAAGACTTAATTTATCTGCACATAGACTCAACATAAAAAAACAGATACATGTATTCTGCTCTAGATTTTGTCAATCTAATGCATAAGAATATTTTCACAGATGCCACTGGAATGTTTAAACATATTTAAAAATTTAAAATTTACATGCAACATTTGACTCAACAGACACTGTTTTGAAGGAATATTTTCTTAGATATTCAGAAAGTACTGCAGAGGCACTGGTTGTCAAGGAAGAGCTCAAGGCATACGTCAGTTGCAATGCGATTCTACACACACACACAAAAAAATTTGGCTTGCAGAACATGAACGTTGATGTACTCCTCAGGTTTTAACAAGTTGTTGTGTCGTTTTTCAGATGCGTTACCTGTACATCAATAAATAATGAGCTATAACAGCGGGATTCCAATAATTCACCAGACACAATTTATTTAACAAACCAGGGCACATATGGTACGCCCTCCCTCTGAGGTTGATGAAATCAAAATAAAAGTAACTTTCTGTTTGATACAGGAGGCACTTCAAGTACAGGAAACAACAGCAGATTTTGCTAGCCACAAGGGAGTCTGCAGAAGCTCTGAACAGAGTTTAGGTGAGAGTTATAAGGCACACTCTCCCTACGGTGCTTCTTAAACTACCAGTGCTACATTTTTGCTCATGTTTGTCACCTCATGTCTTTTCCTAAATTCTTCCTTAAAGCTTTCAGTTGTTACATGTGCTCCTGAGGGTTCTTTAAAAACAGATTTGTCAACCTTAAGAACAATTTTCACCCCCTTTTATCATTTTGTAGAACTTGATAAACCTAATCAATTCTGTGTATCATAGTATACCTATTTAAATTGGTTTATTGCTACAGGCTATGAAAGATCAATATTTCTCTTGAAGATTACAAATGTCAATGATGACATTATTACTAATGTTATTTTTAGTGGCAGGGAGTTTTAGACTCCCCATAGGTTTATGGTTATGGGTGACAGACAACAGTGCAGGACCACACACAGCTCCTACAGACTGCAGAATATTTCAAACAGAAATAATGAAATGGACTGAATTTAGTATAGAGATTCTTGTCCCTAGGCAAATAAAACCTTGTCCTTACTTTGGGGATTCATTAACTTTCCCCTAGAGGTACCAAGCACTTGGCATTTTGAATGAAACCTCTCCACACCTTGAGATTGCATTTTCTTAAAATGTCTAGGACCTTCTTTGGTGTGAATGCTAAGTTCAGAAAATACTCCTTTTAAAAAAGATCATCCTAAGACATCACAGTGCCATCAGTCTTGGAAATTACTGTGTTTTCTGCAAACTAAACCATAAAGTATGAAAATTGTGCATTACATATTTTGGTCATAGTTTCACTGAGCTTACATGTTTAAATTTGTGTTTCCTTCAATATTCATCAACTGTTTATACCACAATAAACTTTCAAATATACCTTTGGTTTTTGAATTGCTTTAACAGTACAGAGAGTGGTCTCAAATTAAAGTAATCTAAACTATGAAGCTATATTTTTATTGAAGCTATAAATATTTTTATTCCAATGAAAATATTTATCATATTTTATATCCAACATCTAACTAAGTAGAAATGCAAACTTGATAAAACAATTTACTCTGGAAAATCAGCTAACGTTTGTTAAAAACAAGACTTTGTAAAAAGACATAACTTGTCAGAATTGACACTTTTGGCAATGCATCTGGCTCTTTCTTTCTCTCTCTCTCGTTCTCTCTCCTACCCTTTGCATATTCTTGTAGTCATATTCTCTAGACAAGGACCCTTAAGCATCATGTAGCACAGAGCTCTTGGGTAAAACAAATAGAGGAGGCAGAATCTGTCCCTACAGAAATTAGGCTGATGTACTAATTTCACTGTTACATAAGAATGGTATCCCTTTCTTAGATTCATTTTTGTAATCGGTAAGTCGTCTTTGTTTATAACTCCAAGTACATCAAACTTCTGTGAAATCAAAGTGTCCACTTAGGAAGCAACACTGATTGACATTCAACAATGATTTTGTTGTCAGCACATTCAACTTTGTACAGGACAAAGTATTCAATGAGAATATTTCATTCATTCAGATCTAGGATGTGTTATTTGAGTGTTCCCTTTATTTTTTTGAGCAGTCTATATTGTTTGGGAAGGTCTATCATTTTGTACCAATCAAAGAGCAGTAGTGATTGGAAGTGAGTATTATTTTCTGTACTGGTCTTCCTCATGCATATCTCTGCTAAATTTTAATAAATGCTCAATGACAGGAGAAGATGAATTACCAGAATCAGGCCTACGAGCCACCTCAGCAGTGATAGAGTAATAAATTCGCACCACGTTATGCAGGTAATCAATTCCCTGCTTTTCTTACTGATTGAATATGAAAGCAGTTTAACTACTGCGTTGAACTAAATGAAGGAACATTTGTGTTTTTGAGGATGCATGAGCATATTTGAGTTTGTGTGCTTTGTAAATTCACTGGAAAGCATCCCCATGGCTTGGACTACAAACACAATGTGGGCCTTCCGCCTGGGCCACCTGTTCACAGCAACTGTTGCCAAGGGAAAGCTGCCATGTTCACCAGGGTGAAGGTAGGAGGGATGACATAGGTTTGGCCCTTTTCTAAGCATATTGTATTAGGATAATCTCTTTGATTACTTCATTGGGATACAATATGATTGCATAAAATGTTTCAGAATGGAATAAACTGTATGGGTAGTTTTCAAGTCTAAAAATAGAATAAAATAAAAGACAACACTGATATTAGTAGTTGTTATGTACTGCTTAAAAGCAAACCCGCCATTCTAAAAACATTTAACAAAGACGTTAGCCTTAACACTGTTTTAAACATATTTCTACCAAATAGCATTAACACTCCTCTCTATCCCAAACTACGTCTCTGCTACTAAAGCCCCTTTTACACTGCAGTGCCAGGGCCAGCCTGGCTTCCAACCCAGGTCAGCCAACATTTCTCATGGTATCTCTTTGGAACTAGATCTCCACTGAGGGGGGTCACTGCCTTGAGTTGTACAATGACCATGGGTACTGCTGTTACCTTCACCTGCCTTGCTCCCTCTCTCTCTGCTCTGAGCCCTTGGTATCTGTTGACTTTCTTGTATTCCATTTCCCTGCTGCTTCCATTGTTTAGGGCGGCCAGTTCAATCACTTTGACTGTCCTCAGCTGTTTACCAATGTTCAGAATGCTATTTTCCACTCCGTTGGAAGGTGATCTCCCCTTTGACCTCAAGGTCTCCAGTTCTTGTATGTTTTATCATAAAACATAAAACTTTTATGTATACACTTTCTCTTTCCAAAAAAATAACATTCATGGCGTGCTGTGGTGGTGTAGGGGATAGTGCAACCCACATTTGGAGGCCTTGAGTCCTCGATGAGGCCGTCACAGGTTCGATTTCCGTACTCGACAATATTTTCCGCATGTCTTCGCCCCTTTCCTGTCAGCCTACTTTCAAATAAGAGCCCATAAAAAGAGACCCTGGAGGGGAATGAAAAAAAAAAAAAAACATTCATACAACCTTTTCTTTTGCATGCAAGTTCACACAAATTGCATAGAATTTGTGCTTTCGCCTTATTCTTAATTACACTTTACTTTTTGAGGAAAGTGGAGGCTCTTTTTTTTATTAAAAATAAAGAAAAAATATATAAATTCTAAGAACTCCTCAGTGAGATAGTGCTTTGAGAATTAAACTTGTGAAACTGATGTGCCACTGCAAACAGGAGCAATAAAATTGATAATAATAATGACTTAGGTGGTTGTAGGAGGGATTGCAGACCCTAAAATCAACTCTGTGGTGAAACCCATTTCATTTCGTCCTCTTCCTGCAGGATGAACCATTTGGCCTATCGGGGTTTTAAGATAAGACAGGGCTAGCTTATCACAGTCACCGATAACGGAAGAAACGAACGACGGCAGGGATTTGCGAATACGCTTTCTGTACCTGTATCACCCCCAACATCCCCCCCCCCCTCCCTATGTATTCCTCTTTTTTTTTTCTTGCACAGAACATGCTGCACCTTTAAACTTGTGCTTCCATGCTGCAAAGTGGAACTCAGGAGACACTGTGTCCCATTTGAAGAGGTCATTTATTTGTATAGCATAAAATGAGGTGGAGATTTATAGCTACACTAGATATGTCTGAGCAAGAAATTAGTCAGTGGCTTTGTCTGAATACTACAGTGTCAGCAAAAAGGTCAACGAGCATCACTTCTTCATTTAACATCATTATGTTTACTTCCCATACTGCTCATAGCTCCCATTTAACAATGCGTGCAACCATCTCCGACTCTCTTAATATGTAATAATAAATTAAAACTAAATGCGAAGCAAATCTGTGCTACCTGCTCTTTAGGTTTTCTGTGCTGTAGTTTGAATTCCTAGTGATTTACACCTTGTATCATTTAAACATCTGTGTGTTCGAGCTTTCCTCATTACTCCTGGTTTAATGTGATATATACCCTTTCAAAAGGCCACACTCCTTCCATCCATCATCTGCAGCCAAGGTTGCCCAACCCTTTCTGATTACAGCAGTCAAGCTTTTACGGTGACAAGAGAGAAGTGCAACATTTGACTGATTGGACAAAGCAGTTCATATAAATTTACTAAAGGTTTATTTCCGGTCGCACAGTGAAGTATGACCAAAAACAATCAATCACTCAAGACAGCATTTGATTTTCAGGAGGCATCCAGATGTAGCCCTTCAAAAATGAATTTCTTTAATAACTAAAAAAAAAAAAAATGTTGTCTAATATGACTTATGGTTCTCAAAGAAACATATTCCCTTTCATCTCATATTCACCTGATTATCTGGAATGTAGCTGCTTAGTGCCAGGCTGACAGGAAAACCTAATATCACACTTTACATCTAAAAGATACAATTTGTCAGCTTTTTTAACTGATTTCCACCAGTGACTGCTTTCTCAGAATTCAAAACTTTGTAGAAATCCATGAAGTGCATTTGTAAAAAGAGAAAATTAATATCCAGAGTAGGACCTCAAACTGTTGCTCTTCTGTGGCTAAAGCTTTAAATTTGAAAGCATGAATTCTAATGAGCTACAATTAAAGTTGGGGAACTAAGTTATTTGTTTGGTTGTAAAGTGCTTGCATTTTATCCTCCATTCTGATCCCACATCACATACCTGCTGTTTTACATAAAATGTAAGTGAACACTGGTCTTAAAGTTGGATTTTTTTTATAGTTCTTTTCTTGTCTTGGTTCTTTGAAGTTCTGGCTTTGCTTCCCGTCATTCTGCTGTCCACACAAAATACAACAATTAACTTAGAAATATGAAAGAAATATAACATTTTTGGATTTACTGTAGGCCTACTATGATTTATCATAAAAAAAAAACAAGCAAAAAAAACATTTAAAATTAAAAATTATGAAAGAAACATTTCAATAGCATTACTGGAGAGACAAGCTGACTTGGCATATAATTTGTAGAAGGTGTAAATCTGTAGAAACATACAATAGAGACAGAGTGAGAACTGCATGATTCAATTAGCTTTTAAAATAAGCTCCTGAATTGTTCTCCCATGCGAAGTGCTTGAAGTCAAGATGACCAGCATGGATATTCATTTATGGCAGATATATCTCTGACCTTCACTGGTTTTGTGCTAACATTGATAATACTGAAGCTAAAGTTAAATGAAAAACGGACAAATGCCCCCTGTCATATTCAACTGAGCCGTTTCCTAGGTAACAGCTGTAATTGAAAAGGACTTTGCAAACAATGCCGGTCTAAGATTGTAGCTCACATTTTTCCTTGGAGACTAAGTTTGCTCATCTGTCATGGAAAAATACAGCTTCATAATATTTTATGGTTTTTCCAGATATGAAAAATAAACGCCATGTTTTTCCATGAAAACATAAAAATGTGCATTATTTATGTGGTAGTAGATTAAATTCTATTTAAAGGCCAATATTTTTATGAGTGGGTATACAATAATAATTCTCTCTGTACATTAGAAAGATCCTTTAAAAATATAGTAAAAGTCATGGCAAAGGCAGTTGAACATGTTAGAAATTCTGGAGCAGTGCATTTATGTTTGAAAGATTATTTTTATTAGAACAACTTTGACTTTTTGTATCCAGTTTCACATTAAATAGAGCCGTATTCAAAGGAAAGCTTCTTGTATGCTTGGAGCATGTAGGAGAGATTTCATTGGTTTCAGGTGATAAGTCTTTGGAAGCAGTTAAGCAACCTTATACGGAGGCCCAGAGGCAGTCCATGTATAAATGGTGCCCTGGGCTTACCCATCTTTCTGTGTCTGATTCTTTCTCTTTTTTTTTTTCTTATCTTCATAAATTTAATTAAGCTTTCCAAAAAATCAGTAACCAGTTCAAAATATTGAATCGAGGTTTGAATTTGAGGTTGTTTGAGTTTTGTCGTTTGTGCTCTTTACTTGTTTCTATTAGTTATCTCTTGTTTCTATTTTTACTTCAGTTCCTCCTTAGTGATTTTAGTCATGTTAATTTATTGTATACAGTCCTTTCTTAGTTACCTTTTATTATGTTTCTTAGTTATTTTGTGGGATTAATTTTCTAGTCCTCAGTGTCATTTCCCTTCTCTCTCTTCTCAGCCTGATTTCTACTCTCTCGCCATCAGTCTGGGTCTTTTGTTCATCATTCAACCTCCCAGTACTTACCCATCTTATTCTCAGTCACACTTTGCTGGTTCCTCCTGTTTAATCCTGAGAAGTCCTGTTACTTGACAGGACTTCCTGGTCATGTTTAGCATAGATAATGTTGTCCGTTTGTCTTAACTGATGGATTAATAAATTAGGCATCTAAAATAATTATTTTAAGTAATTAATTGAACTGATTAGATAGTCTATCTAAAAAATTGTCCGTGATAAGTTCTGTTTCTCTGAATAATCTCAGGTTTAATTAAATTTTAAGATCAGCTTGTTTACATCTTCTTTTCTTAGCTCCTGCTTTTTGGTCAGCCATTTTATGTGTTACTTTAAACGTTTAATTAATAGGCACATAACCAAAATAAACAACCTTGTGTGGAAAAACAGCTTGTGGGTTCTAGAAGTCTGGCCTCCCAGGGGAATATTAAAAAGTAATGACTGCACTTTTTATTTTTTAGCAATTCATATGAAAATGCATTTGATTTCAGTAACTCACATGTAAATCTTTGGAATTTTTTTTTCTTTTATTACTTTATTTTTTGTTCTTGTGTGACTATTGTTAACAGGGAGTTTGGGCGATGGAAGGTGAACAACCTTGCAGTGGAGAGAAGAGATTTCCTGGAGTCACAGTTACCCTTAACCCCAGAGTTCATCAGAAACATTCGTCTTCTGGGCCGCAGACCTACAACCCAAATGATCACTGATAATCTGATCAAGAAGTACGGGACTCACTTCTTATTAACAGCAACACTTGGAGGTAAAAGAAACCATTACTTCTTATCTCTGACAGATTATTTTTGTTTTTAACATTAGAAATGAATTAGACGAGAATGAAGTCGTAGCATTGCAGCATTTTTGTTGAATGCTGCAATGATGTCAGCTTTGGTGTGTCCACATGTTAATAAATTTTCTTTTTCTGTTTGACATCAACACACTTCCAACAACACTTACCTGAGCTACTGATACTCTGATCTTTTCAACAGCATCTGGTGTGGGAATCTATTGCAGTAAATCTACTTCCAACATATTGAATTTTTAATGGAATGCAAAGTGTGAACGCTTAATAAATAATAGCTAGTACATTTAATATTCTGAAAAGTCCCCTGCTATGTTAATAGTGCATACTAAGATACTGTAAAGACAAGGCAATATTATGCAGTCATATATTCTGCGTGGATTCACCAGTTGAATTTAACTTCATTCCTTTTAAATTAACCAGGAATAAATAAATCAACAACATTCACTTCAAAAGAGCTTTTGTACAAAGACGTTTTGAAGTCAGTTATGCAACATTTTCTTAAAGAACCCTACAGAAGTGCGCTTTTTATAGCAAGACTCTGAACTTTATGAGGATCCTGGTGTGAGACAAGACCATTATTGACTCTCACATTATTGTGTGATTTATGAATGTGAGAATGAGAACGTCAGAAAGAGATTCGATGAACTGTCACAGAAAGGGAATCTATGTAAATACCTCTTTCTTTGGCATTTCTTATTTTTTTTATGTCTATGTTTCACTGAACATCCAACAGAAATGCAAAGTGAAATGAAGTAGATGCTGTTGTACGTAATATATGCTATATATGCACATCAGGTGAAGATACAAAGTTAATCAGAATTTTTCTTTTTCTTTTTTTAATGCTATTGGCTTAAGACAAAGTAATAAAGCCACAAGAATGTACCTTCTTTCCTTTTCTTTTAATTATTATTTAAATTTTTCAGATTACAAGCATTTAGCTCATAAAATGCAGTATGGCCCAGGGGGAAATCTCACTGAATTAATTATTTTTCTAGATGATGATCTTGGCTTCACTAACTTGTGAAACTTGACATAATAAAGTCTTCCAGGTGTTCGGTATGGACAGCAGATGGTGATTCACTGTACTGGAGTTTACTCAGAGTAACCAAAAATCATCCCAATATAATTTAATATATTGGTTTAATATGTAGGTTGAACCACTGTACTCCTGTAACCCAGTCAATCTCAATTGTGTTTTTCAGCAAGACATTTTCTCTCCTTGCCTGCTACTGGTGGTCAGAGGGAATGACTGACTGTAGTTTGTAGCTTTCTATTGTCCTCTGACTTTATAAAGCACTATACAAATGTAGACCATTTACTATTTATTCATAAATACTTGTGCAGGTCATGATCATCCAAAGCTTGATTTTTTTTTCTTCACAGACTGTTGAATGTTCATGCACTAATGGCTCACTGACTTTCCTAAAAAGGAAAAGAAATAAAAGGAAAACTTTTTAAGATGCCAGAGAGGTTGAGGCTTCTCTCAAAGAGATTTGCTTTTACAAAGCAACACTTGTCAATTACTTTGAAAAGGTTGCTGTTGTGAGTGGCTGTACATAATGCAACCATCTCTGGCATCCTGAGCCGATGTTGCCCCACAATCTGGCTCTCAGCCAGAGTGTTAGTGTCGTAGACAGAGGAGAATGAGGAGTTTGCTTTGGATCTTCGCCCGAGAAACGTCTCTGCAGTTCCGTATGGATTGCCTCTGTGTTCAGAAACATATGGACTTAATGAAATTAATAAATAGATTGTGATATTAGGAGTGTGCCCTTCAGCAGTTGAGCAAGAAAGGCAGTTGGCAGAAAAATGACTCAGAAGCATTAACACTGCATTATAATGAGAAAGATGATGTGCAGTGTCTGAGGAACTCTTAAAGCATAGACCGTCTGCTGCACCCCAGCCCTTAAACTTATGAAGAGGCGATTGCTATGATCAGTGGCTTTAGATGCTGGGTGGCATGGCCTATTCTAGCTATGATCAAGAATCCTTCTGCTTTGGAGGTATTTATGAAGGCTGTGCTGGTGTTTCGTGAAGTTTATAATTATCTGTGTTTTTGAGTGGCTCTCCTGGAGCAAAACTAATTTTGTTTTAAGGTTAAGCCACTGTTAATCTGCAGATTAATTTCTGAAAATTGCCAATGAATGTATTTGTGGTGCAAATGTGAATGTTGATGTTGTGGCCAGGAAGAATTTCCAGTAGAATTCAGTTTTGCAGCAAATATACTTGTACTTATATGTAAAATTATGATGATATTCTGTATATTCTGGATGAAACCATCAGTTGTTAGCAAGCACTTCTAATCCACTTCATGTACTCTATAAATCCTAGTTTGGTTGTATGGCTGGAAAACCAGGCTAAAAGGTGCTGGTGTTGGGAACATAATCAGTGGAAAAGATGGTTTCTCTCTGTACTTTGGTTCTGCTCTGCATCCATGAAGCCTTCTTGTCAATTCCTCTGGGATGTGGGGTTGTAGTTCAGGTACTAGTTGAGCTTTTGAAAGGCTAATCAGCTGCTCCCAGTCGTAATCTAAAACACTTGTGGCAGTGGTTATGAATCTTAACAATAGCAAAAAATAGTAAAAAAGGGGCAAAAATCCTTCCAGCAGCACAGTATCAAAGACGAAAGGGAGTAATTGTCTGAAAAAACAATCAATAATCCCAAAAAATATGAACAGAAGTCTGCAAAATGAACAAATCAGAACAAACATAATAGAGCTACTCATAGATGCTGCCACAGTGAAAAGTGCAATTCTACAAATATTAGCAATAGACTTCCAATCAAAAGCATGTACATAATAACACTGAAGTTTTCTGGGAGTATTCATATTACTTCTGGTGCCAATAATAGACAATATAGAGCTACACTCCTATTCAAACATTTGGAAAGCATCACACTTTGTCACTTTTAGATAAACAGTTCATTTTAATGTGTTTTGGGTGTTAAAGCCAGAGAAAAAGACTGAAATCACACAGAACACTCTTAATTTTTAAACATGCCACTGCAGAATATTCTCTAGAAAGCTCACAGAAAGGTTATTGCAAGGCTTTGATGCACCTCTGATTCACTTAAAAAAACAATAAGAGAAATTCTGTTCTTTTTCCATGCAGGGGAAGAGGCCCTCACAATATTTGTGGACAAAAGGAAGCTGAGTAAGAAAGCAGAGGTGAGCGATTTCTCTGGTAACTCCTCTACTGTGACTCTGGAAGCTCTGCACCAGCTCGCCGCTTCTTACTTCATTGACAGGGAGAGCACTCTGCGCAAACTGCACCACATCCAGATTGCCTCCACTGCCATAAAGGTAATGACTTTTTCTTAAGATTTTTTTAAGATATTATTTATGGCAGGAAATGTACATACTATCACACTTTCCATCCACATTGACTCTCAAATAAAACAATGAGACATAAAAAAAAAAAGCTGTACTGATTTATTGACAAGTCTCCAAAGGTAGCTAGCAAATAGTGTAAATTCTCTATCTCACACCTGGCAATTTCTTGTTTTCCCTCCTATTCACATTTATAAATTGCATTTATTAATTTTGACTATCTTTTGAACATTTGAGTATTCTCTTAGACTAAAAATTCATCTTTATCATGGACAACTGTTTTAGACTATTTTGAGTCATATTATTTCATATTATATAGTGCAAAAAGCACAGAAGAAAAAACATAGCTTCAGAAATTTACAGTAAAATGTTCAGTTAAATAAAAAAAAAAAAATAAAAAAAAACTTTTTATCTCAAAGTTGTGCATGGTCCTGAGGCAATTAGCCTATTTCCTGTCTGACTAAGGTCAATAAAGGGCACTGAAAAAAAAAACAAAAAAACAACAAAAAAAAACAGAAAACCAGTTGTTGGCTAAGAAAACCATCAACAATTATTAGCTCACCTATACAAATACCATAAGAAATACATTCAAACATTATGATACCAAATCCTTACAGGGATCAGTAATTTCACCCAGTTTTTTGGGAAAGCACAAATACTGCAACCAAAATGTCTAACAAGCTAAACCCCCCTTCTCTGACATTCTCTCATTATTGTCTTTTAGCTATCAAACATAGTACAATTTTACATAGAAATATTGATTCAAATTTACACAGATCAAATGTATTTTTTATACATGTATTATTGTTTAAACGGGGCTCATTTCAAACTGTTTGAACACATTTTAAGCAATCAGTGCTCAATCTCACACATTTGAATTTCAGATTTAAATTTAACATCAGAAAGATGGCTGGTTGTGCACAGTTGCCATAGTTAATGTCCTTAGTAAAACACCATTACAACATCAATGAGAGCTAAAAAGAGAAATGTTCCTTTTATTCGCCTGCTTGTGATGAAATATGATCATCAGCTGCTTTGAGCACATTGAGTCTGCAGGAAGCACCATGATGGGCACATATGGTGAGGGGGAAGATAAATGAGTCCTGTGAAACACGGCTGGGGACAAGTCACAAGCTCCAGTTGTCACCTTCAGGTAGCATGGGGTTAATAGGGTGACAGAGGGAAGGGCGTCCCTCTTCTCTGCCATTTTCTGTTCTCCGGTCACAGCGGGAGCTGGCTGTGGTAGCTCCTTTTCAACAGAATATGAGTCAGATTCTCTACACTTATGTCAAAGCTCTGTGGCTGTTGCAATAATTTGTTCAGAGAACGATGAGTTTTTGCAGTAGAAGTGGGCACACCAGCGGAGTTGCGGCAAATGCTTTTGACTGTTTTATTTCTCGGAATCAAGGATTCCTTCTGTAGTTACAGAGGGAAAGAGAGTTTGTGCTAGTCTAAAGGCAGTCATCTTGTGTGACTGACAGGTGGAAAGTGGAAAAAGCACAGATTCACCTTTATAATCAGTGGAAAGTGAGTCAAAGGGGTGACAGATTCTTCCACACTTGTGCATCCTTTCCAAAACGCGTTGACCCACAAGATAGCAGAACAGATTGGAACTCTCTGCATAAATCTAAAATCTAGCAAGCTGAGGAATGAATGAGAAAAGACCGATGAGGCATTGCCTGCATGCTTCAGCCATAAAAATTGCAAATTGAAGCTCATTTTTGAGGAGTATAAATGCATCACAATGCCTTTGAAATGTGGAATTTCTTCAGGATGTGTTGGTATTGGTGAAGTTTTCTGATTGGATCTGCTTGTTTGTACAAAGAGTAATGACTTCAGATATATCCAAGAGCAAACGGATGCATTTTTGTTGCACCTTGCAATTTTTGTGAATCAAATCAATATAGATACCTCTGCGTTACTCAAATGTTGTTTGCCAGTCAGTCTACACAAAGTGATAAACAAGGCTTCAGTCTTGACCAAGAGAACAGCAGGGACCTTTAATTTTATCCTGCCATCCGATGGCTTGCCTCTAGATTTATTGCACTCTTGTAATGACAAACACATTTCTGTGTACCCAGTCTCTCTCTATTGATCTCTGTCTGTTCCATGACCAAATGGATTGGCTATAGTGGGAAAAATACCAAAGTACATTCATTAAGAACTTCATACTTATTGTGAGTTGTCTGTGTTAATGACTTCACATTTCTGCTGTCAGTAATACAATTTCCATAATAAAAAAAAGCAGTGTCTTTTGAGCAAATAGTGTGTGCTGCATAGATGTACTGTCCAGGCACCAAACTGCACATTTCAGCACCTAACAAATTTGAAATTTGTAGGAAGACCAAATCATGTAAAATTACCTAAAATTATAAACCGAAACTATAAGTCTGCTTTATTCTTGTGGCATGATACAATTTAGACAGATTAAATAATTTACTCTCTATTCAGCTGTGTTATTCTGTTATCACATGAAAATCTACTTATACTTAAATTTACAAAGCTGCGCATTTTTCCATTTACAGCATATTTTGTATGTCCTGCTTTAAGAGTTCAGCCTGAATTTATTCTCAAACCCACATAGAAATTCAACAATTTTCTGTCCATAGGATTGATTTATCAGTATCGCTATTTAACATTGAAACATGTTGGGTCAAATGGATTAAAGTATCGAAAAAACCCCAAAAGAAAACAAAAACAAAAAACAACCACAACTGTTTTACCCATGTATATGGAATGTATTAATGTGGACAGACCACACACATATGCTTTATAGGTTTATGGGCTAATATATTGTTATCATGAAAAAGGTAAAAAAATTAAAAAAAAAAACTGTTTCAGTCGCACTTATTAAATTTGCATAACTGTTATCACACTTTTTTTTTTATAGTTTTACTAAAAGACTCATTTCCAAATTAAACAACATCCTAAAAATGGCACATGAATAAACATATGATGTATAAACATTCTTAAATAATGTAAATAATATGTCAGTATTTAGAGCTGTGGATAATAGTTGAACATGGTGATGGCTTCTGTTGTCATATTTGAAACCTCCTGATCTTTTATATGCTTTATAAAACATAAAAAATAAAACTTGTTTTTTTTCTCTATTTCTGTTTGTTCTAAATTTCTCAATTGAGATACCCTAGTAAAACACATTATCTTTACCTAATAAGAAAAGTTGTATTTTTTTAATTAAAAAACAAAAATCCTGAAGATATATGGCATATTTCTGCCTCAGTGTTCACCGAGCATCATCAGAGACACTGCTAAACAAAGAGGAGAGCAGTCTACCACAATATTCCTCCATCCACAGTACTTCCAAATTTTATCATAGGCCTACAGACAGGTGGCTAATAATGTCCTATTAAGCTTTTTGTAATATACCAGAATGTATCAGCAGTGAAATGCAGCTGCTAAGCAAAGCTGAAATTGAATGTCCTGCTCATCATTCAATGTTTTTCCATATGGCATATCATATGGCTTATCAAAAAATTCCTTTTAAGGATTAAATATGCATGTAGTTTAGAATCTAGCATTGTGTCTCATTTCCTCGCATTCATATTAGCATTAAGATTAATAAAGTGATATTTAAGTGTATATTAAGACATTCAGTGAAGCAATTCCCCTTTCCTTCTGTTTTGAAGAAAGGATGTTTTTTCATTCTATTTGTCTTTTTGTTTCTATGTTTTATGCTGTTTTATAAGAGAATACTGATTTTGTACATACATGCAACAACTGTTTTTTATTCAGCCCTTTATGATGATCTTACTTATCAACTTACCCCAATTGTCTCGCCTCATCCATCTGTCCACAACAACTGTCTCCTTACAAGCCTGAGTTGGACAAATTACTAAGCAAAATACAAAGTCAAAAAACGACAGAGAGAAAAATGAGATCTACTTAGATGCACGTCACTGTTACTGTAAGAGAATAGGAACAGGTAAAATAGGCTCTTGGAGATGAAGTGAAGAAAGGGGCTTTGTGGCAAGAGTCATTTGGAATGTACTTAATTAGGGGCTTAGACAAAATAAATAAATAAATAAATAAATGAAAAGTGTGGAGCCATTCTTGCTTTAAAATGAGAACAGCAAAGTGCTCCTTCAGCTCCTTTCAGCAGAAAGGAGCTTACTTATTTTACATTCAAATGTACAATTGATTATGTTAAAATGGCTTTATTTTAAGAGAACAGGAATACCAATTTACATTACCCATTTACATTACCCTAGGAACATTTTTCTTTTCTCATCAAGTAAGAGTACTCTTTAGGTTAGCGATGTACTTTGCTAAAATGAATCAAGTGGAGTAGTTATAAATTACATTTTGTTGTTGCCCAGGTGACTGAGACGCGAACAGGCCCTCTCGGGTGTAGTAACTATGACAACCTTGACTCCGTCAGTTCTGTCCTCGTTCAGAGTCCTGAAAATAAAGTCCAGCTGCAAGGTTTGTAAAATTTTTACCCATTTTTTTTTCTCTCTCTCTCTCTCTCTCTCTCTCTCTCTCTCTCTCTCTCTCTCTCTCTCTCTATCTCTCTCTCTCTTTTTTTTGTATGTTTCCAAATACATGTGTTTGGCACACAGATTTATAGATTTGTAGATTTTATTAAGTAAGTTATCAGCTCAGCCGACACTTTATGACCCCCGCACTTTCACTGTCACTCCCTTCATGCACATCTTCATGGCAGTACTAAAACCAGCTTGATTTTACAGGCTTGCAAGTGATCCTACCAGACTATCTGAGAGAAAGTTTTGTGCAGGCTGCTCTCAGCTACATAGCCTGCAATGGAGAGGGCGAGTTTGTCTGCAAGGACAATGATTGCTGGTGCAACTGTGACCCCAAGTTTCCAGAGTGCAACTGCCCCTACATGGACATCCAAGCCATGGAGGAGAGTCTGGAGAGAATAACAGAGACATGGGGGTTGCTTTATAAAGAATTTGAAGAATCAGGTGAGAAAGTCCTCATAAAAAACAGGGAATTATTGCTTCCTCTCAACTTGTTTGCCTCATCATACTTGCAGAAAATACGACTTTTGCATATAAATCATTTATATGAGAGAGGGTGGGCATGAATTCAGGTATTTTATCCGCACCATTAAACTTGATTGAGAATCCTTTTCATATATCTCACCCTACTCTGATTTAGGGTTGAACAATAATAGCTGAGTAAGAGTACTGAATTCTCTTACATATCTGCATATAGAAAATTAAAAACATGACATGAATAGAATAGAATAGAATAGAATAGAATAGAATAGAATAGAATAAATTAAAAAAAAGAAACAACTTTCAGCTTGGCCAGTTTACAGTAAGTCTGCAGAAGATTAATCAGCTATTAAAACCCATTTATTGCTAGTCCAGCTTTTCCAATCACCGGGGAAACAGAGGTTGAATAGAAGCTCTTAGCACAATGTTTTGTTATTATTGCTGTGCTCGGTCACCCTGCCCTGACCATTATTACTCAGGTGAAATCAAAATTGATGTCTTTTTATCCAGATTTGCATTATTCTGAAATATTACTCACTGCAATTACCTTCAAACTTTATGTTTTAATTGCTGGCTGTAAAGTGAGGGCAGAAGTGTGTCCAGAATGCAGACACCTAAAAGTGTCATAAAAATGTCCTTCAATAAGAGATATCACAGTGCAGTGCTTTATCGACTAAAGATGCAAATAAGTCCTAGCACTAAAGCAGAGAGAGTATAGGGCTAAGGAATTTTATCAAGTGCCAAAAATGTAACATGGCACCTTTAGCAATAAATTAATGATGTAATGTTGCCTAAGATGTACCAGCTCTTCTGAATGTACAAGTACATTTCCAATTATGTTTTTCTAAATCAGAATAGAATAAAATGGAAACTACATTTGTTATGTGTTTGTGTATTTTCTTTTTAAAATGCAAATGTGTCACAATAAGTACGTTAACACAACCTACACAATATATCTAATGTACTGTCATAGCATTTAAAATTTTAATACTTTTGTTTGCTCATAAAAAGATGTCGATGTTATAGCAGCTGGTCAGCAATGAAAGCATGTTCATCCCATAGGTCTCTGTAAATAACAAAAAAAGATTGTAAATTGCGTGGCAAATAGTTTACAAAATCACTAGAAACTGCCTGTTAGGAGAATCTGGCGATTACGCCTAGTTTTGGGCTGATAGATAAATATTAGATTTTAAGGTCTAAATTCAGATTTCATATTCTTTGACAAAATAGAAAGTGTTTGAACATTGTCTTTGGAGCAGAATGAAAAATGGGGTCTCTACTGGAAATACATAAAGGGTGCATCCAGTATGTTTTTTAGCGTACTTGGCTGCATGCCGATCTGTTGTTCAAGAAGTGATTCTTGTCATTTATTGAGGTGCGCGCTACATGAACAAGCAACAAAAAAGCTACTGCTGAATTTATGTGACGGAAACAAGCAATAAACATGAATGCAGACTTGTTGGCAAGCTTCACATGCTGTACACTCATGACAGAGAAATCTAAGTAAGAGCTGTGTGGTGTGACTCAATGTTTTTCATCTGTTCAGATGTAAATTCAGCTCACACTACAAACTTCTCTCTTGTCCTACTTTCCCAACCCTGATAGACTAAACTTTGGCTTCTGAAAAATACAAGTTTCCAAAAGACTTGTTTATGCAAGACTCATACAAAACATGGGTGGAATGACTTCTAAGTGAATATAATTTCCTGAATTCTTGTAACTACTTTTTGCATTGGTACAGGAAAATGTCAGGTACATTTCTATCACATTCATGTGTTTACTAAAATTCAGTATATGAACTTCAATTCTCACACCTAACTACTTTTGAAACTGCCAACCTAAATATGTTCATAAGTCCTGTGCTACAGGTACAAGTACAATTCAGTGTTGATATTTGACAGAGTTATGCAAATAGTGCTAAACTGCACTTATTGCACTTATTGCACTCCTCATTAAATATGTTTTCTAGAAATATCAGGAATTGGCTTCTTTCTGTTTGGAAAAATATTTTCTAAACTGAATTGTGGTGTTTCTGTCTATAATTTTCAACACAATTTTGTCCTTTACATTTAAGTATCTGTCTTGCTGTACTGGATGCCATGTTTCAGAACATAAACACTCTGATGATGTTGACGCTGATTATTGTTGTTACAGATGAATTTAAAGCCTTCTACACCAGACTACCCCAGAGCTACTTTCTGAATGTGTCATCTATTCAACACTTGTGGTCCTTGGACAGCCTGTTCCAGTGGCGGTATGAGCAGCTTGAGAACAGCATGCGGGTCCTCTCCAAACGAGCCCAAAGAGTTATTTTCAAGCTCTTCAGTCTCAGTAAAAGATGTCACAGACAACCTCAAATTCGGATACCAAGAGAGCGGTGAGGACACATTTATATTCTTTCTTTATATGTTCAATGTTTGCTTAAGTCAGGGGTTTTTAAAGAGTAACTAAAAAAAGTAACTGTGAACATTTAGCCAACTTCACCAAGTTTTTGCCAGCAATAAAATGGATAGTTTTTTTCTACCATTTAGGTGAGCAAGGAAACAGAATCTGGGCCAAACAAATAAAAAATAAGTAAATTCAAGATCTGAAGATGCTCCTCTGCCACAGTGTCTACTGAGCTCTGGGAGGTTTTTGACTGGAGGGTAAATGAACTGCAGTCACAGCAAAAAGTAGTTCATACTTTTGTCACTGTAAATGACAAGGCAACGCAAGCATCATTTTGCATCGCAATACCCACAGCTTAAGCAGGTAAATCCCACAACATCAGGGAAATATGTGAATGGGATAATAAGTATAACAACAACAAAAAGTTTACAGAATGAAAACCCCTGCTTTAAGTTTCTCTACTTTGTGCACCCCAAATTTACAATTGTGATTTTAAATGCTTTCGTCACTCTATATAATTTTATTCACTTTAAACTATATAGAGTGATGATTTTCTGTCTTTTTCTCACATCTTTTTATAAGGTAAGCACCAACCTCCCTCAGAAGTTGGATGGTTTGGTCATTTTTTCATCAATAGTATATTGTCATTAGAATGCAGTTAAATTTTTAAAATATTTCATAATTATTTTTTTTTGTTGTCACTGGCCTCACAGTTTAGTGAGGCCAATATTTCATTTTTAGAAATAACACCCAAGTCTATATCAGGGGCTTCATTTTTTTATTTTTTTTTCACATAAACAGCAGTGGTTTATTTAAGGCATTTTTGCATTCACTAAAATAATCAAATGAGCAACTAAAAGTTTTCAGAAAAATAAAGAAAACACCGTTATTAAAGCTAAACTTTTATATGTCTTGGCCGCCCCAACCACCTTCATTGCGATGTGGTGTGTTATAGCTATGCTTGGCTCCTTCAGTGTTTACTGTCAAGGAAAGACAGTCATTATTTCTGTACCAGAAAACAGTCACTTGTCAGTAAAACCTAGACATGCCAATGCGAGGGCGCTGAAGGGGTGTTTGCAAAAGGTGATGCTTCTAGCCATCACTGTCAGTCATGCTACATCAGTTCAGCTCAGCTACCACAGTAATGGCAGTAGAAATGGTGGCAACAGCACATAGATCAACTGCCAGATTAATCTATAGAGGGCTCTTGACATACAGTTTCGGTCTCTTTTCTCTCTCAGCATTCCTGCTTCTGAACTGCTCTGGTTTCTCTTCCACGATATCAAACTCACATTAATCGCTTATCTATGCAGCTGATATTGCCCTCCATAGCAGGAAGTTTTGTCGCCAGCTTCTAAACCTTGCTTATCTCAGTTTTTACAACCACATCATCTTTAAATTGTCTTTTAGGTTTTCTTTCTCTATATGGTGATATTAACTCTCTATGGAAAGCCATTTTGAGCTGAATATTTGCACCTCTGAGAGAGAAGAGGAAGGTCTCTCATCGGCAGCCTATTTTCTACACCTGAGATTAACAAATGATTTGTGATTGATTTTTTCCTCCCTTGTCTTATGTTAGAGGCACACCACATTTTTGCTCGAAGTTTGACTATTTGCATTAATGATTGAAACGATGGACTCAGATTTTTCTGTAAGCTTCTCAGAAAGCGCTTTCCTCATTTGCGTCTTCCAGACTGTCTGAAGGCTTTCATGAAGGGATCCTGTTATCATCCAAATACTTGTTGAACGCTATAAGAAATTCACTCTAAAATGATTTTATAGATTTTTAATAATTCTTTCAAGGCTAAATTTCGTATAAATGTTGTCTTTACATTTATGGTCATGTCTCATACAATTTAATCTCGCATGAAGGACAAACTGAATTTACAGTTATCACATCTTTTAATCTGATTCTATGTACATTTACTTCATGACTGACTTTGCTTGCTTATCTTGCATGGGTTGAAAAACTGGTTGATTTTGCATGCTTACCTTCTGAATACCTTTCGCACCTTCTGAAAGGTATTCATAAGCATTTAACTATTTTACTTTTAGTCATATTTTAGTGATTTTATTGGAATTATATTTGATAGACCCACATCAAGTGACTTGTAAAGTCAAAATGAAGCATTTTCACAAATAAAAATCTGAAAAGCATGCCTTTCATATTTATTAATAACCAGCCTATTGCAGATTTGGATATTAGGTTTAGGCTCACAAACCTTGTGGAATACCAAACTGTATTCATGTATTAAGTCTTTTGCTGCCTTAAATATTTTAAGGCGACAAAATCTATTTAATACAAAGATCTATTTGTGTTAAGCTTCACTCATCTTCTTCTCATCTCTGACCAGCTTCCCCGTTTCCACTAATGAAAAGCATCCCTACATTATGATTCTACCACCCGCTGAGGTTGTGTCATATTGGTGGACATGCAATTTTCTACAACACATTACATTTTGTATGAAGGGAAATATCTTTTTTAAATAATTATTTTTAACATCACATCTTGTTTCCTGTATTTGACTTGCAAATTGTAAACATGACTTCTTGGAGCTTTCCATTTCCATTTCCACTAGTACTTCATAAAGGTCTGATTAGCGAACTGCACTACCAAGAGTTGTTAGGTGTATATACTCTTACCATATACGTGGATATCTGCTGCTCCTCCAGAGTTGCCTTGGGCCTTTTTGCTGCTTCTTTGTAAAATTCTTTGTTTGGATTGCAATTCAATTTAGGTTGGCTGCCAGATAGTTGTATAAAATGTCGAAAATCATAAAATAGTTTCATTCGACTTCATAACTATGCATTTTTGTGTGTCTGTTTTATAAATTCCCTATGAAAACCGTTCACAGATGTAACATGGCAAAATGTGAAACAGTATTTGCAACAGAAAAAATAATATAGAACAGGTTATCTGGAAGAAACAGCACAATGCTTCCACATGTGTCGTTTCTGCAGATATAACAGTGAAGATGTTGGTAGTAGTTAAATAGCAATTTGACCAGTAATAGGGGGCACATAAGTAATGACTAAAAAAATAAAAGTTTCTATGTAGCAATCTTTCTGTGACTTAGGCACATTATTTAGTGGTTGCATAAAAACTTTGTCTAAAAAAAGTCAATAAGGTTTAATTGTAATGACCACCCAAATTCTCATGTTCACTTGAGGAAGTATAATGACCCTTAGCAGTCGAGCCTTCAGACAAGGAAACTAACAGTGTGCAATTTGCATACTGGTTTAATTCCTAAGTGGAAAATTAACTTTCCCTGTGATTTCTTATTTGGCAGCCTGTTGTCATAATTCTCAGTCATAGTATGAATAGACTGGTTCAAAGGAATTCTATATTTACTTCAAATCTGTTTGATACAGTGATGTCCTAAGTCTGCATGAAGAAGGGTCTCATCCCCATGGTAACTAAACACAGTGATTAGAAAAGTCTTTAATAGAGTGAAAAGCAAAATCTTCACTTATTACAGAAAGTACTTTAAAACATCCCCTTCATTATATGTTTCTAATTGTAATTTCAATTATGTTTACATTTTTTACTTTGTTTTTCATAAAGCATGAGCCACAGGGAAATTCATCTCAAGAGAGACATGCTGTCTGTCACTTTTTTCTCTGAGAACAACATTTTAAGCAGCAAAGTGAGATACAAAAGTAGACATGAATGATAGTTAGATGAAAAGAAAAATGTATAAGCAGGCAAGAAACTCCTGAGCTCAGACAGAAACCCTATCTGAAATCATATTCATCATCTAACAAAGGAGTGGCAATAGAAATGGAAAACAAGGACACAAGCAAAATGGGCATAAATGCAGCCGAAGACTCCAGCAAGAGAAAACTGACAAGCTGACAACTGAAAAAGGGGAAGATGTGATTATAATTGCATGGAGAACTAACTGGGAAACAAGATGCAAGTGAAACAGGAGACAGAGAAAATGCAGTTATTTAAGATTAAACGTGTCTCACCAGGAGAGCGGAGTCTAACAGGCAGCAGCAGTGGGCAGAGACAGAGAGCTGCAGTAAAGATCTGAAGTCGCCAGCAGTCTTCATTTTGTATAAGAAGGGATAATAGTCTCAAACCTATACATGAGCTTCTGCATAGATATATGATTTATACATTTAAGGTGACAGGATATTTTGAAGTGATGTTCTCAGACCAGTAAGATAATCAGTAAGAGCTTCCTGACATTGATAAGATACAAAGCTGTATAAGCCATCCACTCACAAAGGATCTTTATTATATTTTATTGCTGTTTTCTAAGCCAAACATTTTTTTTTATAAAATGCTAAAGTTCCTTTGGTTGACAGTGTTGGCTCTTGTCAGTCTGAGTCAGTAGATGTGACTTCTCAGTCCACTCTTGGGTAGAGTAGAAGAAACTTTTGGATTTTGCGACAGGCTGTCAATTGTGCGAAAGCAGAAAAGATAGTATGTGTCCACAGTTAGTTGTGAGGACCTTGTCAGGTGACAATTTGCCGAGTTGTTGCAGGAGCAGATGCACTGGCGACATCAGCCACTGGATCTCCAGGGTCAGGTGGATAATTACAAACTTAGTTTAAGAAGTTTGTAATGATAGATGATACATATTCATTACTGACGCATTACATCCCAGAGATATATGCCTTTCCAGATGGCTTTAAAATGCAAATCTACAAGAACTGATAACTTAAAATAAAGTTGGATATGTTTTCTTCTGCATATGCTATTGGCAATGTAATATGTGTACTGCAGGGCAAAGGAACTAATAAATAAAATAACTTAATCTTTCAAATTCCCCTTTTTAAAACTTTTGCTTCCTTAAAAAAAGTATTTTTTATAGTTCTTATGGAGAATATTCTTATCTTTTTGGATGTTTACAGCCTTTTTTAAATTAAATTCAGTGATAGCCTTTAGAGGCGACAGTTTCTTAGAAGTTTTTTCCAGGCCTACAAGATCACAACAGAAAACTATCAGAGCCATCGCTGTCTTGTCTTTACTCTGTTGAAGCTGTTGGCTTATCCTCAGGTCCTCTGTGCAGTAGAGAAAATGTGCATTTTATTTTACTATTAAAATCTCCAAATTTCTGAACTTTGGTTAACGTCTCAATGAAATTCAATAAATTTTCCAAAAGTAATCCAACAAATACTTTAAATTTAGCATAAAGTTTTCCTCAATACAAAGTCATAAACAATGCTTTTTTTTTTTCAAATAAAAGTGCAGCTTTTACATGCTGACCATTTCACTTCTGTAAGCAAAGATGATAAGAGGCATAAAGGGATCATGGTGGAAAAATTGCAGTACCATGGAATTCACATTGGGGAATTGTGTGCATGTCTGAAACTAAGTCACCCTCCGGCTACAGTGCACTTCTAATATTTATGACATAAATTGATCAAAGATAACGTTCTCTGCTCTTCTGTATGTCTGTCATTTTCTTTAATAATCATCAAGCCTGGCAGGAGTTCAAATTCATAAACATTCATGAGAATCTCAGTCAGAGAGGAAAATGTAGACTGATATTCCTGGTAAACAACACATCATGATAGAACAGTGTTAAAATGTTCTAGATTCATTTCTTTTGATCCGAAAATAACCTTAACCAGGATTAGTTAAATTCTCTCTGGCTTGTATATTTATAATGAGCCAGCTGTCTGATGGCTCATTATAAGACAGGTGTCTTATAAAGCTTTTCCCCAGTTAACCAGCTCATGGTGAAAGTGTATTTTGATCTCTTTATATCACTTATTGTCATTCCTGCAGGCCTCACTCCTACTGGCTAGGACATATCCAGTCCCTCCTGTACTGCTCAGAGAACAACCAACTTGGAACATTCTCCGAGGAGCTTCACAGCTGCAGCTGCCGATATGAACACAGCCCCTGTCAGTCGCCCCCACCCTGCTCTGTTGGCGAAGGCTCAGCCTGTGCAGTGTGTGCACCAGACAACCACACCCGATGTGGAAGCTGTAACCCAGGATTTGCCTTGATGCAAGGGGCTTGCAGAGCTATGGTGGCAGACTCTACAGAGAACTACCTGGGCTTTGAGACGGACCTCCAAGATTTGGAGTTAGGCTACCTACTGCAGAGAGCAGACCGCAGGCTTGAGGTATCCCTTTGTTCGCTTTTGTTTAATGATGTCAGGTTCACCGCTAGTTGAGCTGTGCCTAGAAAAAAAGACACACAGACTCCTGGGAATGCATTGTATAGTGGCCAGCTTCTGGCAAAGAGAAGCTTTATAGTTTCTTCACATTTCTGTTAACAATTTGTTACACTGTTTTTTAATGGAATCTATTTGTTGTTTTTGTCAAACTTAGCTGTGTAATATCTGTGTGTTTAATTTATTTGTTTGACCTGGTCAGATATTGAATACATAAATATTGTTGCACTTTAAGTATAACTGTGCGTGCAGATCTTCTATGTGGATGCCACAGCACATTAAAAACAGTGATGGTACATTTGACAAGTAGCATTTTTAGATTAATTAACCCAATTTCTCTAAACAAAATAAAACATCTTCAAATACATGAAACTTCACATAAAGAAGAACACGGCATTCTGAAATGTTTCTTAATTTATCAAATAAAACTTGCTCATAAAGCAAATTACACTTTTTGAAAAGAGCTTTCATAAGAACGTATCTGTATTCAACTTCCGAAAAGACATGCTTACCGTTTGAAAAGAAAGCAAGAGAGTGAAAAGCAACCCGGTGATAGTTAAATTTAATTTGTGAATCTTGTGCAAAGGTTCCAATTCCAACAGTCTAACATGTTTTGACAGTTTTGTGGTTTGTAGCATTTAACTGTATTCGTAAGAGACTTTTGCAGAGGTCTTAGAAGAGCAAATGCTGGTGTTCAATTATTCATTAAGACATTTTACCAGTGGATGAAAATCAAGACAGCAACCGATATTGCGAGAAGTGGATGTGTCCTGCTAGTTTACTCCAAAGTCTGATCAGACAACAACAAAACAAAAAGCTATTCATTATTTCCCCACTCTTGTGGCCAGTTAGATTTTTTTAATAAACCTTTTTTATAAACATCAACAAATTTAAATAAAGAAACAAAACAAAACAACTCAAATATCTACCTGATTCTTGCAGTGGTAAAAGCAGGATCTTTCACTAATCCCAATGCTGGCACAGGTACATATCTTCTGACCCTGAACCTGTCTTCTGTGTCTGTCGATGACACAGATGTCACAAGTTTGAATCTCAGCCTGACAACATTTGCTGCATGTTTTCTCTCTTTTTTAAAAGTACTTGTGTACTGGAAGCAAAAGGCTTGGACCCTACTTCTTCAAATCATTCATGTTCACAACAGATTTTAGAGAAAGTAGGTGCAAATCCTAACTTCAAAGATATATATTACATTTTCAAACCTTTTTTACAACAAAAAATAAAATACAAAATTGACTGAACATATACAGCTCTTTTTAAGGGGTTAAATGCCTTGTACAGAAGCACATCTACAGGAAGACCCTGAGCTCAATTTGAGGATTGTAAGACAATTACTCCCTTTGAGCTACAATCGACCCAATGACCAGCATGGCCCCATGGATCGCTAACAGGTTTTTAAGAGTGTATACTCTCTCATGCTTCTTTCATTAAATATCTGTTAGAAAATTCCTGTGTTACAGAAGAAATCTGTATAAGTTTCACATTACATACAATGATCATATATTTATGGCTAAAAATCTGAGTTTTGTCACCGACATTTCTCTTCTTTTCTCTCCTGATGTCACACCAAAAGTATTAAAACATCAAAGTTTATGTTAAGAAATAAGGGTTAGGGTACTTTTGCTTCTTTAGAACCTCAAGATATTGTGTTGTAAATCAATGATTTACATCTGTTTATGCGAAATATATATAAAAAAATGAAAATCAAAGGTATAGGGTTAGGATTAACTAATATGAGAAGATCTGAATAAACACTCAAAATCTATAACAAAAAGGATGAAAGGAAAAAAAAAACATGGAATGTTTTTATTACTAAGAAAATCTTTGGATGAAAGACTGGAAGTTGTTAAAAATAAAAGCTTTCATATAAAAAAATGTATTTTGTTACCATCATAAAAACAAATTCTAAGACTCTTGTTAGATGTAGTGAAGACAAAATTAATAAACAATGCTTTGGATTGGTTCATTTGTTTCCCTGACAAAATAAAATTTTCTTATCTTAAGAAAATTGAAGGTCTTGAACTTCTATGACAAAGAGGTGTGATGTGTGTCTGTAGCTCTTTTTTTCCCAGGCTGGCTTTCTTCTTCCATTTCAGAAACTAAATCTAATAACATCAGCAAGGCTTGCTGTTCATTTAATATTGTACATGTCCTGTATATACATATACATCTAGGATTTTATTGAATCTTACAGTGTTACATAGACTCAAATGAGGATTTTGAAAATTACAGAGTTTGCACAGTGTGAACAATTCAACTCTGCACAATACAATTTCATCATCTTCTTCAGTGATTTTTGTAAGGATAATATCATAAATATAACTAGCATGCATTCAATACCCATCATGATTTTTAAATGAATTAATTAGATTTTTTTGTGTCTTTTCGGTATCACAGGTTCATGCTATTTTCATCAGCAATGACATGAGACTGAACAGCTGGTTTGACCCGTCGTGGAGGAAGAGGATGCTGTTGACACTAAAGAGCAACAAATATAAAACCAACATGGTTCATATGCTGCTTGGAATATCCCTTCAAGTTTGCCTTACAAAGAACAGTACCCTGGAGCCCGCTCTCACTCTTTATATCAACCCTTTTGGTGGGAGCCACTCGGAGAGCTGGTACATCCCCGTCAATGAGAATGGTTTTCCAGATTGGAAGGCCACCAAGTTGGACCTGCCCTTCGAATGTTACAACTGGACTTTGACACTGGGTAACAAGTGGAAGACATTCTTTGAAACTATCCACATCTACCTTCGGAGCCGGATAAAGACTCAAGATGGAGCAAATGACAGTGTTTATTATGAACCTGCTGAAATTACTGATCCTGCTCAGAGCCTGGGTTACATGAAGATAAACAGTATCCAAGTGTTTGGCTATAGTATGCACTTTGACCCAGAGGCAATTCGTGACTTGATCCTCCAACTGGACTACCCCTACACACAGGGCTCCCAGGACACGGCCATCCTTCAACTCTTGGAAATACGAGATCGCGTGAATCGCCTTTCCCCTGCAGGCCAACAAAAGATGGACCTGTTCGCCTGTCTCCTTCGCCACAGGCTCAAACTCACTCCCAGTGAGGTGGTTCGCATTTTTGCCTCCTTGCAGGCCTTCAGTGCACGTTTACCTAATTCAGTGGAATATGAGACCACCAAGCTGTGCAGTTAACAGCTGGTTGAAAACTCAATTGTAAATTGTGTACAAGGAAAACTTTTTGAGTCCTTGATACAGATGCATACACATGTGCTTTGTCTCTATTAATTATGAAACTCTATGGTTAATCATGAGGCAACCAGCCATGGACAGCTGAAGAATGTACTGGACAATGCCCATTTCAGTGCCATGTGAAAAACGGCTGAATCTTTGAGGAAATGCACAACTGTTTCTCAAAATAATATTTCTGCTGTAGAAACTCAGAAACCACTGCATACAGCTGAACCATCCTGTTTCAATATGATTCTGCTCATTTATACTGTAAGTACCAATGCTAAATGAATAGACATTTTATGGTTAAAATGGTACTCTCTGTTTGTTTGTATTTTTATATGTTTCTTTGCTTTAGTGACTGTGCACTTTCCATGACTTGAAGATTGCAGTGGTGTAAAACAAGATTTTGTAGATAAATTGATATTAAAGACATCATGTTATAACAGAGTTGATCCACTGAAAAGTTGAGAATTTTTTTGAATGCCGCAAAACGTCTATCATTTCCTTTTGTCTGATTAACTTTGGCTTTTCTAAGTGAGCAGTATACATAAATGCCTCTAAAACAGAAAAAAAACACCCTGAACAAGAAGACAAATTTACTATCCCCTTTATCAGGTACACATTGCTACTACTATTGTCCTGTATGGCAAGCTGTTGAAAACCATCCTCAGATTTGGGATCATATCAACATTGTGGTGCAGCACAGATACTGTGTCATCTGGACATCCAGGATGCAAAGCTTCCATCCCATTATATCCCAGAAGTCTTTCTGCCCCAATTGTACACTACAATATTTGGGAGGAAAAGTATGATCCATGGAAAGCAAAAAGTGAACAGTCCTCTCCTATGAATGATGCACACTAACACCTCTTAGCCAAAATCAGACTGAATGTTGCAGCTTACATCGAAACTCATAGGACCAGGCAACATCCGTTTTTTTTATTTTTTATATTACATAATTTAGATGATCGACTGAATTGTTGCCTTGGTTCCTTTTCTTTGGCAGCCATAGTAGCACCCTGTGAGGTCTTCTGTTGTAGTCTGCTTCATGGTTCGATGTGTTGCACAACTGAAGATGATGCTCTAAAAATCTTATATGTCAAAAGTGCTTTTTTTTTACTTTTTGGGAACTTTCTCGCTTAACACAAGAGATGGTTGTGGGTCAAAATCAAAGTATACATCGTCAGTATACATCAGTATCCCACACTCTGATTCAAGATTACAATTTAGAGATATATATCCCTTTTTCGGAAATGTTCTTTTTCAGTGTTGTGAAACATAACTCAGCAGGTTTCACCATCATAAAGGCTTGGAGATAAATATAAGCTGCCCGAACAGCACTGACTAGAACAAGCCCATATTTATGGTAGTTTAATTCATTTTATTTAAGTTATTTAATTTAAGTTATGTTTCCAGGTGATCTAAGCTTCTCAATACAACCTTTTAGGGGTTAATAATGCAGTGGGTTTTACATTGTCTATTCTGAAGGAAGGAACAGTAAAAATAAATAAATAAATAAATTGTATTCTTGCTTTCCAGTCATGCATTCAGTTGAATGGGCTGTATGTTATGAATAAGGGCTGACTGAATGTGTTTTAGTTCAGTTTTCCATTTTTCTTATCTTCTCTGTTTTTGAATAAGTACAAAGAATTTGCAGTAATGCAGTCTTTTTTTTCTGTTTTGTACACATTGCAGCAACAAGAAACTGTTGTGAACATTTTAAACTTCCTTATGCAAACACATATGGTTGGGTAGTGAGCTGTAAGCTCTGTCAAGCAGCCACGAGTGCACAGCACTGAGCTGTGGTTAAACAGATCCAGTATAGACACTGACAGAGGACAGTAGCTGCTGCTATTGTACTGCTGACATGCAACTTCAGCAGTGTGTCCACTTTTAGAACAAATACAAATTAGCTCAGACAGCATGCTGCATTTCTGTTCCACTCAAATGCAAAGCAACCCATTACCAAACCATGCTTGCACAAAATGGCTTTATGTGGCTGTGTCACCTTGTCAAAACATTCTGAGAAGAAGGAGCAAAGCAAAGTGCTCTATTTTTAATCAGTGTCATTATCCTGCACTCAATGTTGTTTGTTTGTGTAATTAAATTCGTTCATGGTCACAAAATTTCCATAACTTGGATGTTTTCTTAAAAGCATATTTAAAATAACCGCAATCCCTTTTAACAATGTAAATATAAAGTGGAGTTATTTCCTATATTACCTGTACTTTGCAGAACTCTGCAGGTTCTTTGTGCAGTTTTTGCATCATCAATTTTGCAACTTGTCACATTCCAAGTTTGGTCCAAGCCTTTGGAACTTTGGAACAGTCATCTCATATGTTTCTCATATGCGAGAGGGATGATTTTAACATAAAATCCCGTATGATGTTTTATTTGCCCATAAATACAGTTGACTCGCCTTGGTTGTTTTATGTTGTGGCAGCTGGGCCTGCTATTGACAGCTGCTGAATATAACTAATAATGTAACTTGTAATGTAACTTAGTTACTTTTACAATGAAATAGTCATTAAAGTAACTAACTTAATTTTTCAAGGAGAAATGAATGATCAGAAATCTTTTGCGAAGTAACTGCATGATCACTGCTTGTCATATTAATTGTTGAGGTTTTTAAAGCATTTGATCATGCTCTTGTTTGCTGTGATTTTGTTGGGGGTTTTGGCAGTTTAAAACACAATGGGGTATAATTGGAAACGGTTTACAAACATGAAGTGCATGAAGTATGACCTGCTGGACTGAAAGAGACCACATTTCAAAATAATTACGCAAGCTATACAGCTGTATATATCAGCTGTTTTTCTTGCTGTTATATACAGCAAGAAGAAATTTAAAAAGTCTTGAGTCTTAATTTTATAAATTTACTTTCAAAACCATTTAAACTGGAGCATAATTCACTCCTTACAAGTGACAATGGAGTCTTTAAAGCAAATCTATTTTTATTTCTGTCAGTCAATTCTAAATAGCATAACAGCAAGACTGCAATAGTGTTCTTTTAGCTTTATCCTTACTAATCTGAAAAAATAACTAATTTCCGAGTTTCACAAAGTAATCCCTAACTCACATAGAGGGTAAAGTGTTTGACATATTGTTGCAGCAAGACTTTATTCATTTTGAATGCTGAAAAGTCACAGGTTTCAAATGAAATTTTACAGCCCCATGTTTAGTTATGCAGGTTTGCTTTTGAATGTTCAGTTCTCTCTTTGAGTTCAATCTTATTGCCATTGTTTCCAGTTTAAACGTAATTTAATGAAGCTAAAGAGATACAAAAACCTGGAGGGCTTTTCAGTCCCTGATCAAATGCTTTGCTTCTGCACTGTAGGTCAAAGATTCTATCAGCTTTATTAATGTCAGGTGCAACATGCCATCTCTAATCAGGGTGCTTGTATGAGCTTCAGTGACACTATGGACCAAAGGGAAGTCAAGCGCCTGTGAAGGTTAACAGTCATCACCTCAATTTGTCTACTCCTCCCATCAACTCGAACTCATGTCAAAAGCTACATTGGATGGGGGCTGTTTATGGATGAGTAGTGTTTGATGAAATGTAAGTGGTGGAATGCATTACAAAATGTCAGCATGTCTATTACCTGAAAGAAGCGGTGTCAATTACACAGAGGAAATGAGTCCTGCACCGTAGCATAGGAAGAGCAAGCATAGAATATTTAGGGACACATGCTTTCGTTAGTGAATCCTTTGTGATTTTGTGTCAACCTGGGGCTATTAAGTGTTCAAAAGTGTTTTTGGCTGGTTTGAAAAGAACTGTGGAGGAAAGATTATTCGAGACAAAAAAATCAGTTTGAATATTCCCCATCTTTATGAAAAATGCTTTAAAAACTCCACCTTCTGAGGAATTTGGGAGTTGAATTGTCTGTTTTTTGTTGTTTTTTTTAAGGAAAAAGGATGTTCGGGACTTAAATATATCCATGTATTTATTTATACCTCTAAAGAGTGTCTGTGCCTCCTCCAGCAAAGTAAAAAATCCCTAGGTAGTTTGCCCATAATTACAATGTTTAACAGCACTCTGCTCATAGAGCAATTACCAGACTGGTCCCTAAAAACCTTTCCTGTCGAGGCAGCTCACTATAATTTATTACTGCTTGTAAGTTGCTTTTTTCCCAGCAGTTCCCCTAGTCTTTCTTGTGACAGTATGATTATATAGGAAAATATTGATTAGAAAATATCTGACATTTTGTTGTTTGTCAGTATACAATAGTCTAGAACTACAAATCCACCTAATGGCATTCTCCTCAATCTACATTACGATCAAGACTTCTTATAACAGAAAGACTGTAACCGTGTCTTACTTTCTGTTTGACTGAACCTGGAAGAAACTTTTACATACATATTTAATTTGTGCATTTGATATAACAAATCCCCAGAAACCAAGGTGCCTTACAAGAGGTTTTATACTTTAACATTCACTTTGAAAGAAAACTGAAACAGAATATGTCTTATTTGTTACTGCAACTTATCTAATGTGTTGGCCCTCAGATGGATCTCAGCTCTTCCTCAGAGCGACAACCGTATGACAGAGACCTGAAAGACCATTGCACCGTTCATTAATAACAATTACTTGCAAAGCAAAGTACTTCATCTATGAAGCAAGAAAACAGCTTTGTTAGTAAGTTTTAGCTGCTGTGTTGTAGCAAACCAAACTCTCCAGAAACAATAGAATTGTAAAGCTCAAGTTGGAACACAAAACTATTGTGGATCATTTTATACCAAAAGTATGGAATTTAAAATCTGAATTGTCATTTTAGAAAAAATGACGAGTACTGTCATTTAATAATAAAATTACCCAAGAGATAGTTTAGCTTTAGCTTTAAAAAAATATTAAGATACTTCTCCAAAGCAGGAAAATTTCTTGTTGTTGAAATTTATAAATTATTTTTAAATTAATAAAGAATTTATTAAGAATGTACTTTGTTTGTAAAGCATCGAATTATGAAAAATAAAAATTGAACTTGGGAATTAACAAAAATTAATATGAAAAAAAAAACATGAACTGGCTTCATAGTTCATGGTTTAGGCATATTATTGAAAGGAGAAACTTTTTCCACAGTAATTTATTTCCTATCTTTAAGATTAAACTCAATGTTTTGCAACACTTTACGTTCAGTTTACTTATTCATGTGTAACAAGATATGAAATGTGATTTAATTGGCAGAGTAAAAGCACAAACTTCCCATAAAGTTAATGAATTGTACTGTCAGAAATTATAGGAGCTTAGAGACACAAATAAACAGTTGTACACATAAAGTGAGCTTTTGCTAATTTCTGGACTTTCTCCCAAAAGTAAATTCAGATTTCTCAGCACATAGTTTGGGAACCTCTTGGCATTCATCATCATCTCATACAAGCTCACTTAGCAAGAGTAAAATATAGGGAAATATTCAAACTTAGGAAGTAAATAAAGGCTCCAGACTGACACATACAGTCTGTGGACAGTTGAAACTTCATACTCAAGCGTACTGGGAAAGAAATACAGCAGTTGTGTGTTATCATCAGCTTTAATTCCTAAAATATGACACCCTGATGGAAATACAGTTTTAATCCAATGTAGCAAGAGTGAGAAAACTCCAAAATAACTTTTAAAACCACATTTTTATCAAACTCTGTGACTCACATAGTAGATGAAAGTGTTTTATCATATTCACTGATAAAATAAGGCACATCTGAACATTTTAGTTAATCTGCATTGTAATCTATATAGGGCCAGGATTTAAATTTTCAGCAACAAACCCCACAGAAGGGGATTTTTTGTAACAAAAGATTAAGACATAGAAAAGCACCTCATGTCCACTGCAAACTATAAATATAGAGAATCTGTGACACTGTAGGCCAGTTTTTCCTTCAAACACCCAGTGGATCTTGTTAAGATTCAGAGCATCATAGACTCAAGGAAAATCCAGTCTTTGTCAATGAAAATCTCTGTGGCCCCTACCAGAAAACTGAAAATGGGTCACCATTGGGCCATTTAACTGGACAGTGATCTAAAACAGTTGGGTAAGTCAACGCAAAAATGGTTAATTGAACACAAAATCAAACTTCCACCATCTCTGTCGGGAGACCTAAATCCTTAAGAGTACTTATGTGGACTACAGATAAGAAAAGTTCATAAGAGAAAACCAGGGATACTGCAGGATCAAGACAGATTGTACACAAAAAGTTGTTCAAATCTCTCTCTCTGTATGTTCTATAAGTTGCCAGTTTTACCATTTGTGATACTGAGAAAATAAATCGGCACGTTTGTGAATAATGACAAAGTCCGCTGCTCTGAGAAACATCCATTTCACAGATATGTGCTTGTCCTGATCAATACCTCCTGCAGTAGTTTTGCAGAGAGTCTAAATCTCAATGTCAGAATGGATGTGCTTTTACTTAAAGTGTAGTGCTTCAGCTTTTGTACAGACCAAACTTTTCCTCTCTGGAGACCCGACAGGGGAATGAAACACAGAACAGGAGGAGAAGGCAAAAGGTAACTGTCGCCCGCCAATAAATCAATACGCTGCTTTATTACTTCAGAGAACAAAAGGCTCTGCACCAAGATCGATTACTGAGCTGAGGAGCCTCCAATATGAAGGAAATATAAATAAATAAAACTCTGCTGGCATTTGGCTGTTCCATCCCTACGACCAGATCAGCATCAATTTATTACTGATGTGATGGTTTCCGCCTGATGTGTTTTTGTATAAGCACAAATCAATCCTGAGTTTATTAGCTGCTATGATGCATTGTAAAATGACATTACTTCTGGTGCTAGATGAATGCCATTCATTAGAAGGGCGGACTGGATCGACTGATGTGCTGAGAATAACAGACAGAGAGTAAAAGAGGTATTAAAAGCGGAGCATTCAGGTCTTTGGATGAACATAGCAATGACTGGATATTATGATCTTCTCTGTGAACTTTAACATTTAATAACACATGATATAGAATCAATAGTATACTTTCCACATGCAAGAAAAACAACTGCCCTCCAAAGTAAATGAAGCAAAATCTGTGAAACAGAATAACATTTTAATCTATATTTATGGGTATAACTTTAAAAAAAAAATCAAGTTAAATGTCTGCATTTAATCAATCACCCAGGTTTAAAAGTTTAACAGTTCCATTTAGTAAGTACCATAATTCAAAAGGAAATTAGCTTAAAGCATAAAAATGCAGTTTTACTGTTAACTGTTGGTTTTCTTTTGATTTATTTGGCCACGTTTTATTTTTTTTTACTGAGATCCAAAAAAGTTGCTTAAGTGCAACAACCACTAGATTCAGAGATATGTGAAAGAGAAGCTTTGTACTTTAAATCATAAAAACGTAGCCCTCCAGGACTTATTTTGCTTTCATGGGTATCTGTAATGTATGAGTCAGTTTTCGATTTGGGAAAAAAATAAAGTTCTTAAGGCTCCTTTTAGTGCCTGAGTGAAGACAATCAGCCAGGAACAGGAGGAACCTCCAGTGCCAATCACTGCCCCTTGAGCTGTTGCTGTGGTTACCTCTCAGTGCACAGATGACAGCAATCCCCTGCAAGGAGGACCTTTGAAAGCTGACAACAAGCAATGTTTCCAGATGTTTTATTGTTAAATATCTGGGATAAACAATGTACTATAAGCCTATGTTATGTATGATAGAATTGTGTATTTTACAACAAGTTTGTAGGTAATGCTGAACTTACTTGCAAATATTTTTATTGATCAAACAATCAAACATTCCTTTCAAAAGTTAACATTTCACCATCTTCAGTCGGTTTTGTTTTCATGTTCCATTATATTGCGTCTTTAAAAAAAAAAGTTCCTTTAGAAAATGCAAGACTATGGTGTCCTTGTAAATTATCTCACACAGAGAGGAGAAAACAGCATGAAACAATCAGCATAGAGGATGGCAGAATGAGTCGGACACTGGCTCTACTTTCATTATGGAAATATTCTTTCAAAAGTCCTCACACAACATGGTGGTAATAAGACTGCTCAGACATCCCTGCAGAACACAAATGTTCCACGCTTCAATGAAAGTGCAGCTCATAAACCACCAAAAGCACACTGTGAGCTCACTTTAGAGTGATACTCCACTCACATTCAAGGACCACTGATTTATGTGAGGTAACAGTTGCTGAATATATACTGTATTACTTCAGCCGTGCCACCGCCTTAAATAGTGCAGAAAAGAAAATAACTGACATGTAAAAATGTTTTCACTAAACTAGTGCTAAACTTGTGTTAGTGCTTGTTTCAGCTCCAGTTTTTTGTGTTTCCACCATAACATGTGTGTGATGCAGGTTCTGTGTTAGTACCAAGTAGGAGCTTCACCAGGGGAAATGATTGCTTTGATGAGTGTCTGGCCAATGGAAATAAAAAATTGAGCTAATATTTTAAGCACCAGATTTAACACTCAGGACTTGCTTTATGTTTTTACAAACAGAACATATAAAAGAAACACAAAACTTTAGGAAAATTCCTGTCTTAGCAGAGGAATAACAAAACGATCGTTGTTTATGTCTTCTCTATCTTTTTCATATAATTCATAATGTAAATTCATAAAGTTTAATTCCATCACTGTGTTTCACTTACAGGCAATATTGTTTTAAATTAAATTAATAAATACTATTTTGAATCTGTCAGATGTTGCGTTGATAATTCTTTCTGTAATTGTTCTTGTTTACTGTTTCCACCACAGTTCCTTACTGAGATTTTCAAAAATTCACTAACACGACCTAATGTATAAAACTGTATTTTAAAACAAGCAATGCTGTTCAAACTGTGAGATATTGTCCTGCTTTTACAAATAGTTGTTTTACATAAAAACAATATTGGAAATTAACATATAAACAACACTACGCTATATACAAATTCATCTCTTACACAAATTTCGTATATTCTCTACCCACAAATAAGCATGTGAAAACTGCAGACATTTCAAATATAAATACTTTCATATATAAACATGTAGATGGAATTGTTGTTTTCGGCATATTATCCTAGGATATTAAAATTTGATTGTGAAGATTTAAAAGAAATGGATTAAAAACTGTCTACCTTTATTAATGATGGCCAATCCTTGGTGTTCAAAATATCCTTCATGTCGGCAGCCACACATTTACAGATTAGTTGAAAGACAAATGACAGTACACGCAGGAATCTTATCAGCCATAATAGGATAATTGGATGTGAAACTGTCATTTTACCTCGAGAGTGACTGGAAGGCGAAGGAGTGCGGATGTGGGGGGTAATAGTGAAAAGAAAACAACCAGCAAAGCAACCTAATCAGCTGTCCCCATCGAGAGCCATTTTATGCTGCAACATCAATTACTAAAGAATTGCTTTAGGGAGACTGTGGCCAGGCTTTCCATTGCTTCCCTTATTAGTCTCTCCTTTGCTGTGACATGTACTCATCAGAGGATTCAGGCACAGCCACGAGACAAGGTCATTTATGAATTATTGGGATTGTGTCAGATTTTAGCAAATATACAGCTTCACAGTCAATGTCTGGATCTGTGTATGTTGACAATAGAGTGGATTGTAAAATCAGCATTATTTGTTCTCTGGGCAAAAGAGTCCTAAGGCATATCACAGTAGTAACTCCAAAAGGATTATTCTAAAATATTTTCACCTTGAGGGTTTTTAAAGTGGCTGACTGGAAAGGTTGCCTCTATGTATAATAAAAAATCTCTTCAAATAAACAAGTTTTGTCAGGGTTTAGAGCTCTATTTTATCCTTTTAGATTATATTACAGGTATATATATAATAATTCGAATGATTAGTTTGCCACATGATATATGTTTTTTTTTTCATTACATATCACCCATATAGTCTTCACTCACTGGTCAAGACAAATTCAAGCAGAAAGTAAAATGGTACGCTTGCCTATTCAATTGACAAGATGGACGCTAATGGTAAAAAAAGGGAAAACTAATTTTTAGCCTCTGGAATAGAACATATTTTCAATGAACAGTGATTCCTAAAGACAATTATTATTTTTCTTAAAACAATGTTAATAGATGACTCTGAACTCTGAGTGAAAATTATTGTTCATTGCGTAACACTGAAAAGTATTTCAAGAGATCATATCTAACCACCATGAAAGGTGATTTAAACGGTCTGTTGCTGTTGATCTCTCTTGCTTAACTGCATACAGGAGTGAGGGTTCTGTGGATGAAAAATATTTCTTATCTGCAATGACAGGAGTCTATCACCGGCATGGCATTATGAAATTCTTTTAAAATGTAGAGGCACAATATACAAAACCCAGCACTTCAAAGTAATATCAGTGCTAGCGGTCTCCAAAGTCAAGTTTTGGGACTTTGGGACATTTTAGCAAATAATTGGGAAAGTGTGCCTTCCGAGACTTAACACAGTACTGAAGGTATATGTGGAAGAAGAGATGTACTGATCCGGTGTGGATTAACTGGAAGAACTTTGCTGTACATCCTTTTTGGCTTGTGCAGTTCTGTGCAAAAATTGTTTTAATTTGGTTCTTCACAACATAATAAACTGATTTGTGTCAGACAGCATCTCTGTCATCACTAATATGAAATAGTTTGAGTTGTCTCATCCATTTTTTTCATCATCACTTTCTCGGACACCAAACAGATATATTCAAAATTTTGGCTAGGCAGGTAAAAATCCTGATATTCTGCAGGTGCAATCAGATTTTTGCATTCACCGTAAAAGAGACACATACTCTTGATGGAGGCCAGATGGAGACAAAAGATCGGATGTATTTTCACACAGAACGACAATCATAATGCTTCCTTCTGTGACATCATGGTAAAATTAAGAGAAAAAAAACCAGCCAATTTGTCAGGAAGGAAACTAGAAACCTCCACAGATCTACAAATGTTTTGACATATCATCACAATGGTTTGACAGGACATTGTTTTTTTGTCTAAGAATTTCAAGTTTGTTCGAAGGAATGATACATTTTCTTCACACTCCAAGTACTACAGGATTCTGTTCTTGAACTTCTTCTTTTTGGATATGAAAAAAGATCAATATTTTCAAATGACCAAACCTAAATTTCATAAAATTAAACAGAAACTTTTTTGAAGTGATTTCAATAATGAAAGTGTGCTGTTTGATGAGAAGAATCAATTGTAATGCACGTGTGACTGAATTAAAATGGTTTTTTGAAATGGTGTGAATTGATGCTATAAAAGTAAACTGAATTGAATTAAACTGATATCTGAAAGGGGCTCTTTCAGTTGTAAACTGCCTGGAATGCTGGTGGGAATGTACTGAATCAACAAGGAGGCAGAATCTGAGCATTTTTTTATGTCTAAGGTTTGTATGTTCCAGAAAACACATTTTATTTTTGTGAGGAATCATGATTGAACACTGAATAACTGTTAAAATCAAAATTAACTAAGTATTCCTGTGACAGCGAGACAGTTAGAAACAAAGACGGTACTTCAAGGTTGGAAAATGGCTAGTTCAATCACTTCAAAACACAAAAAGCCTTCTTAAAAAGGAATGATTGAAGATGGGAAAGTTCATCCGAAGAGACTACTTGTAGGCTTTTTTCAATAAAGCTTCCATTACAGACACACACAACATATCAAATCCTGACCAGCCCTAAGTGTTAAGAAATGATCATTAAGAGCCTCAATGCTACTCCAAATGTTGCAGAGGATGCTTGTACTCACAACCTTATGGTGATGTATGTCGGTAATCAGCAGAAGATGTTGACTGAACGACTGGGATAATTAAGGTTGAACCAGCAAACATAATCAAAGTCCAATCAGGCTGCATTGTGGCAAATCACTTTGCCTGAAGAAGCCCATGTTAATTTATGTCCCAATAAAGTGTTTGGCAAGGGGAGCAGAAGTTGTTTTGTGTTTAAGTAAGCATTTGATCTGAACAAAAATAAATGTTTGTAGATTATGATAAAATCTAGTCACAAGTGGCAGCATAGATTTACTCAGCACTTATGTAAAGGTTTTGGATTGTTATAAATTCCATAAAAAAGCAGATATTAAAAATTAGGTTTAATATTCCACCTTTGTGTGTGTTTTGATTATTTATGCTTCTTACCTCTTCCAAACATCATTTAGCATCCTGCCTCAGGCTGAGGAGAAAATGCAGTTTAATGCACTTTAATAGCTGGGAATTAGTCATGCAATTTGACCTCTAACTTTCATGTATTCTCTTTTCAAATCATGTTTTTATTTGGTTTTGCAAATTTTTTAAAAATGATCATAGTTTTTGCAGACTAAATTGAATGTGACATTTGTCAACAAACATATTTAATTCAGATTTAGTTGTCGTTGGCTTAACCCTCCCATGGTCTTAGCACAATGCACAGGAAAAGGGCAGCAGATGTCACTGTAGGACAAAGGTGAGTGTGGAGGGTGTCCCGTCAGACTGTCAGTTGCAGAAACCACATACACACGCACACATACAAAACAAAAAAAACTTGGAAAAGCTCACGCAGGGACAGTAAGGTTGCAGTCGACTCCACAAGGGGTGAAAAACTTGTGGGGTCCCAATGATCCTGTTTCTTAAAACTCCAAGAGGGTTAAAGGGAAATAAAATGTTCACCTATATAAACTTTTGCTGAATTGAAAAACCTTTAAATGACTGCTACAACCTATGTGCCACAGACCCTTCCTCCTAGAAGCTGAAAGGCATTTTAACCACATTTTAATTTGTTAGCTACAAATTAAACCCCACAAGAGGATGATCATTCCATTTTAAGAACAGAAAACATTGAATGTGAAACTCCCACTGTGATTTACATTGCCAGTCAAATAGTATAGCCTGAGATATCTTCTATTGTATTTTGTAGGTTTGAACTGTCACTCAACCAATTGTTTTCTGCTGCAAGTGGAAAACAACATAAGGAGCAAATAAGGAGCAGTTGGATCCTGCAGTACACATATGGCACCATGGTGACTTAATTTTTTTGTTTTGTTTATCAAATATATTTCTAGATATGTTTATAAGTAAATGAAATCTAATCAAATAAAATATATGGGAAGAAATAAATTATTATAATTACAACTTGCTTCTACTCATATATGGAGGAATTGAATAATTGAGGTTTGAAGGCATTATGTTTCTTGTGCCTTGCTTTTCTTAAGTAAATAAAATCACATCATTCTTTCTGTATGAACCTTCTTATAAATGATCAGCTGAAGTGGTGTATACAGTGCATCCTCATTGGTAACATGCAATATTAACAGGTTGCTTGTTTAATTTTTGGGGACAGTATACAAGTGTGTTAGGAAAAAAAAAATCCAATCATTCAAGCATTTAAAGAAGAAATAAAGGTCTGTTGGATAGCATCACCAAACCTGTACAATCACAACTTCCCAATAAGACTAACAACAGGATTTTAAAATGAAAATCTTAATGCAAACATATAAATCTGTGGCTTTCTCCAAATATTTCTTTTAATTTAGTAGATGTGTTGTGTAATAGATGTAGGCAATGCACTAAAATAATGATGAGGCAGAGAAGCCTAGTTTTTAATAAAGGAATTTTATCATTGTCATCCCAGTATTCATAAACAAGGGTTAAAAGCTGTAAAACTGCTTTAGCAGGAGAGATAAATTATTGATTGAAGGGGTAAATTAGAAATTAATGACTCATGTGGTCCACATTGAATAATCAATTTCAATTATTATCAATTTCACAGTGCAGCTGCTCTGTAACAGTTCCCAATATCAGCTTTGGTGGCATTAATTTTTCAACTTCTTGGAGAGAATATGCACATACATTGAAGGGGTACAAGCAAAGTTAGTCCAAGCTACAACAAAACATGAACTCTATTGCTCTCCTACCACAGGAGGTCAATATCAGTCTAACTTTACTATCTTTTTGTCATCAACACAAACAGATCCTCCATTTCTCCCCTTCCAGGTAAAGCAAAGTGCAAGAATTTGGAGAGAGGAAGTAAGATATCTCTGTTTTCCCACTTGGCCCTGAAAAGCATCCATCACACAAGTCTGATTTAAAATGACATTGATGAGGTGTCTTAATGTGTGTGTCTGTGTGCATTTGTGCATGTAACTACATGTGGTACAGAGGGAAGCATCTCCCCTGAGGGGTGCAAGTGATATTTTAAATCCAAATTGCTTGGATCGGGTGATTGCTCCACGCAAACAGAATAGTGACATCTCAATAGGCGTGCCCTTATCAGAAAAATAATAAGGCTAGTTTCATGACCAAAACTAGATATGCAGACTGTCAAATGAGAGGAAAAAAAGGTCCAAAACAATTGAACCAAAGACGATGCTTATTAGAGAAGTTCAATTTGCATAAATTGTGTGTCAGACATATTGGCTAAAATGTCAAAAACTAAATGAAAAAAAAAGCTTTTCTAATGTCACTGCTAAAATTGCTTCTTGATCAGTGTGAATGAATTTGACAAAGCAGTAACATTATGGCTGTCTTGTGGAAATAAATTATTGCAGAGACATATATCAAACATAGCAGCAATCTGCCTACCAAACCAAACAAAAACTTGGCTACAGACATTCAAGATTCTTTCTCAGACTATGGTTACATCTTGATATGGAGTTTCTGATAAAAGGCATATTTAATTATTTTTATGACTTTTCTTAGTCACTTCTGTTCAGGCTTGCAGCTCATGAATGTTAATCATTACCACATCTGAAGTTGAGAAATATGCAAAGACAGAAGATGTGGTGTCTGAAAGTAGAAAGTAGAAAGTAGAAACCTTTAAACAAGGTTTAAAAACACTCTGTTCTTAGCCCAATTTATATAGTGATGGATGACAACTTATGGCAAGAATATAAAAATCTCAAAGGTTTAATAGAATTCAGGTTGACAACATTTCTGGTTCTGACAGAATTTTAATACAAATAATAGCTTTTTACATACAAAGGCTCTGAGCCTGAACATTTGTGTTATGTTTCTGGTTCTCACAACAATATCTTCATACAACAGCAATGGATGTCAAAGCTGCTTTTTTTTTTTTTTTTTTAGTTTGGCCTACTAAGGGTTAACTTTTACTTCAAAAAAATTATTCTTTGCAATGTGATGCAGTTGAAAGACTTTCCTATTTGCAACCCCTGAACATCATTTCAGTAAGTCCCTTTTAAAAGCACACCAGAAGAAGACTTCTAATGGATCAGCTACATCTCAGACACATTCAAATCATCCAGCTAGCAGATTGCTGGTAGAATCAAGCCAGAGGGCCTGTAGTGTCATGCACTTCTGTGACAAATGATGTTTTCAGCCTATACTTGAGAATATAAGTACTCTGCATGTGTATGGCAGAGTGGTTCCAAGTAAACAGAGTTGTTATGACTGTCATAATCATCATTAGGTTTACATGTGTTGTTTTCAAAAAGCAAATGTGATAGTTAGTGAAGCTGATCATTTATGCAGGAACTGCCACCTTTTAGAACTTACAAGCATTAATTAGACATCCATTATGAACCCAAATCCATCAGAAATGTGGACATTATGCCGAGTGGCAGCTCATTATTTGGGGCCTACGTTGTACTTTATATGCAAGGGTTGTTACAATTTCTTAAGCTTTGTGTAAAAAAGGAGTAGCAACACCATCTGTTTCCAGTGGTTCAAGATGCAGTTGGAATATTGATAAGGACTCAGGTGTTTCTTGTTACATGTGTCAGTGTGATTATCTAACAGATAAGACTGGGCAGCAGGTTATCAAGCAACTTATCAATCCTATCAATCAGTTCCACGTGTAACTTGTCTTACTTTACTTATACTAAAAGGATCAATTTAAAAATCATAGAATCATTATTTTTATAACAGTAAAGTACAAGACTATTTCTGCTCTTACAAGCTAACATTTTTCTTCACATTTAGTTGGAATACTGTTCATAATCAAGTATCAATGACTGAAATATTGAAGTCAAGATATGTAGTGTGACATTAGAGGCTAGCTGTTTTTATTCCTCTTCTCATTTTGAGATTATTATGAGCTCTTCCCCTCATTTATGATATCTATACTTTAACCAGAAAAAGAGTATTTAAACGTGAAAACAGAAAACATTTCTAGGAAGATTTAGAATTTGTCCGGATTATATTATTTTAAGTATCAATTTTATAGATGTTGATCTATATTAAAACTTTTCTTTAGCCTCTTTTTTAAGAAATTTGGTCCAGTTTTTCACACAGCCAGCAAGTTAAAAAACTTCCAAGAGGGGATGGATGTTCCCTACTCGCTAAACACTGGGAAGAAGATGTGAGGTATTTTTTGAGTTTTATAAACATCAATGATATCAGTGGAATTCCTTGTGCTATGCCAAAACATAGTTTGATCAGTCTTCCATTTTAGGGAGTTGGCCCAACACATGTTTACCTGCTACACGTCACATCAGCACATTTAAATGTCAGACATGGTCTAGTTAATTCAGCATGTGTGTATCGTATGGTGGAAGGGGGTAACGTGGACATGTCCCTCAAACGTCCTCTGTCTGTGCACTGTGTTCCTGCTGGTGCAACTGCTTTATTATTTGTTGTTTTTCTGAACCAGTTTTAAATGTACCATGACCACATACATGTCACTTTTACATGCCAATGTTCGTTAAAATTATGGCAGTGTCTGAGAAAGATGGCTTTATAATGTGGGGGTGTAACATAGACATCAACCAAGCTGTAATCTGGTAGCCAATGGGAAAATCTGACTGCAATTGCCACTGTTCAACTCAACAATGGCAGCATTATGACTGTCTTAGGCAAATTATTGCAGAATTAAACTAATTTGCACAAAATTGTCATGTTTTGCACAGACACATACAGATCGCACTTTTACCAATTTAAACAGTTTAACTGCAAAAAAGTTGACTTGGGATTAAATGATCTTTCAAAGGTTACGTATTTTTGTTTTGGATAAATTTGTGCTTATGATTTTTACTTTTCTATTGACTCTAATGGTTACTTCATCTCAGTAAATGTGTTAATTAGAAACTGATTAAAAAAGAAAATTCAACTGTTAATTTTGATTTAAAACAATGTAAATAAAATGTGTTGTTGTCTATCATAAACCATATTTTTAACTTTGCTCAGTTCCAATGTGCTTACATTCATGTCAACACATCTAAGAAGTATTGATTGCTTTTGAGATTACTAACGCAGTTTAAGCCTGTTTAAACTTAATTGCTCCCCAGTGTGTTGTGAGAAACCATGACAGTTTGTATGATTATGCACTCTATATTCACATTTCCACCCACGCAGCCAAGTGTAAACGAATATTTCTGTGGGTGCTGCCAGGAAGAATTGTGGAGGCTGAGTAATGTGAAAGCCATCCATCATGTTTTGATCACTATGTTTTTGAGCTCAGTGTAATTTGATGATAAACTGCCACATAAGTGGTTGTTAAGTGAATGAGCATTACATTGTTTATTTTTTCTTTCCTTATATGAGCAATATAATTTAATGTTTACAGTAATCACCTGACAACAAGGTGAATGTTAAGTCAGCTACCCTGTTATTTATATGTGCATCTCAGACTGTTGGAGCCACTTCCTTATTTGATGGGCAGAAACATTTGCAGCTTGGTTCTGAAGAATGGCGCAGATACTAAATATGAGATCCCTTGACTGGTGTAACAGAACCAAATTATGCATAAGCTGTGTGAGAGAGTGTGAAATGTGAAGCCAATCCTGCGATTACACTTGGGTAATGTGACAATCATCAAATATTTATAAAACAGAATCATATCTTTGAATAACTAAACTCGTGTGAACATTCTCAGCTTAGAATTCTGAAAACATTCAATTTAAATCATGTTACTTGGATAATAGTTACACTGAACATTCACTCACTTAAAAATAAAAAAATATCTATCTATCTATCTGTCTGTCTGTCTGTCTGTCTGTCTATCTATCTATCTATCTATCTATCTATCTATCTATCTATCTATCTATCTATCTATCTATCTATCTATCTATCTATCTATCTATCTATCTATCTATCTATCTATCTATCTGATCTGCCTGCATTCTTTATCATTTTTATCTTCTGATAAATAAGATATAACCATTCTTCCAAATGTTTTAGCCAACAAAGCAAAAGTGGAAAATGATTATCCCTACAGGGAATGGATGATGTCCATCATGCTGGACTGTTTATAACATACAACAATGCAAACAGTACGAACTTTACATAATCCCACTTAGTTTTAGAGTAATTTCATTTGCAGGGTTAAAAAACATTTTGTTTTTATTGTTGTTATGTCACTTATTGTACATATGGGTTAGACTACAATTATATTTGAAATTTTTGGATCATTATAGGATTTAATATGTAGGAGAGGAACAACTAAAAGCTTTAAATATTCTTGCTATACCTACCCCAGCATTAAAGAACGGTATGTACCCTTTAGCAGATTTTTCATGCTATTAGCCACGAATCATAAACCAGAGAACCAATAAGAAAGGAAAAAGATGGAAGTGGTGTAACGATAACTGTGAAACCACCACTTTGGACTCTGTGCTATTTAGTTGACTATTAGAGGGCGGGATGCTCAGCCATCAAAGTTATTCTAAACTTGTTAATTGCAGAATTTGATGAAACCTGCATTTAAGCGTTGCACCTGCTCATGTGCACATCCATGTAATATAGAGGTTGAGCTGATGCTCCCATGGAAGCCTCCAGTCTGGCTGCATTTTCTGAGTCATTAACGATGCGCTTCTTCAGAGTGGGTCACTGGTTTCTGACAGTGGGAGCAACCAGAAACACAGTGAAATGAGGTACTCTCAGTCACAAATAACGACATAATGAAGGATATTACTTCCCTTTTCAATTTATGTCATTTTTTTCCAAAAACTTATAGATTTTCTTTCCTTTTCCAATTTGCTCGACATGCAAAAATCTGAAACAAAGAATTTAAGTATTGCAACTATCCATCCATCCATCCATCCATCCATCCATCCATCCATCCATCCATCCATCCATCCATCCATCCATCCATTTTCTAAACACCCTTCTCCCTAGCGGGGTCGGGAGGTGCTGGTGCCTATCTCCAGCTGCATTCCGGGTGAGAGGCGGAACGCAGCTGAACAGGTTGCCAGTCTGTCGCAGAGTATTGCAACTATTTCAATTTTAATTACACTAACAATAAAATGTGTAATATAATATAAACTGATTTATTTTTGAGAGAACATTTGACATATGGATAAGAAACGTTTTTTAATGAAAATTAAATGTTACATACATCATTGCTCAATTAGTGTGCAATTATGCACAGTTTGTTGAACAGTAACATTTGCTTAGTGTTATTAATGATAGCCTGCCAACATTGTTTTGTTTTTTTTTTCCATTTACACATCAAGTCTGTTTTGTCAGGCTGTTCCTATCCTTAGCAACCCGACAAAAATCTGCAATCATGGCAGAGACAGAAAATATTTTTTTTCTCCCTAAAACTAGAGAAAGAATAACTTAGGTTCAAAGGCAAGTATTAGCAGATGCATCAAATTTATGTAAAAGAAATAGCAATTTTAGAGTGGGTTTTAATTTCTCAGCACTTACAGTGGCACCCTTTAATTTAGCATCTGGTTAAAATTCTAATTTACTGTGATCCATACTTATCTTGTTAGAGCTTAGAGTTGTTAACACTTTGTTTGAAGTTTTCCCACAGCCAAAGCCTCTTAGTTACTCTTGGCCATGTGTTTTAATTTCGGGATCAATAAGCTGGTTTATTAGCACTTTTTCTTCATGATAGCACTCCACCATGCTGAAATGTCTGCAGATAATCACCTGAACTGTGTGTGAATGTTTGAAGAAGTTACCCAATGTTCTTGGGCAGAATTGTGAGTAAGTCTGCTCTCAAGGATAAGAAGCAGCCCCTCATGTAGCTCAGAATGCCTCTTAGCTGGTTTGATACAGGACTTATGTTGTGTCTCACCTTCGAGACATGATTTAGTAGAAGTTTCAAACAGTCCTTGGAAAAAAAAAAAGAAAAAAAAAAACTTTGCTGCCATTTTTCATAGTTCAGTAATCTTTTTTTTGAGACAAATCTGGTTTACTTGCTGCCCTTTTTGTCACAAGTCTGATTTCTAAAGATTTTTTTGACCTTACTGTGTAAATATACACACAGCCATCTGCTGCTCATGTTGAGCAAGCTGGTGGCTATACACATTTACAGAAAAGTCTTCTATAGGAAGCTCTCCTGCCACTTCCTGGATGATCTTGGACATCCTAAATATGTAAACACTGTCAAAACCTTTGAGTATGTCAATATATTGTACAAATAGATTAATGAGATGGGTTCTGCTGAGATCATAGATACACTTAATAAGCATGTGTTTACTTGGTTTGTTTTCTGTTATGCTATCAACATAATATTTCTGGGGGTGAACATGATGGTGGAGTGCCCTATATATTGGAGGCCATTAGTCCTGGACAGTTTTCAGCACTTGGGACCATTGCTGTCTGACGGTCCCATCTGATCCCCCTCTGACAATATTAATGATTACAATTCCAACATTTCTGGGTATAAATTTTATCCTGTCATGACCTCCACAGAGTGGTTTACACTAACATCTGAAATATGAAACAAATAATCACATTTCAGTTCATCAAGTCTGCTTTGCATCCCATGAAACAATTGTAAAGGGCTTGTATATAGATAAAAAAAATTCAGAAGGTTTTAAAAAATTGGGGCTTTTTTAAAAAATAGATAATTATATGTTTTAGAGTGAATCTGTATTGCCTCATTTAAAGAGCAAAATGGTCACACTTAAACACTGCTGTATTCATCAACTTGAAAAAACGTGCATGGCAATAATTCCTTTATTAACACAAAACTGCATTATAAGATGTAAGATAGCAATGTTTGCATAGAAAAGGTATAAAGACTTCTGACCTTATGGAAATGTATGTGAGGAAATATTGCAAAATACCAATTTCTTAAGTAGTGTTTTTGAATGTTGCTAGGGAACATCATTCCCTTAGCAACTACTGTGCCATTTAGTAACTGTTAGATGCCAAATGCTTTGAATACAAATCAGATCATTTTATTAAACTATTGTTCATCGTTCACTTCTTTAGATTATTGCAGACTTAAAGTAAGATACAGATCAATTGAAAACTTTGGAAGTAACACTGTTGTAATTTCTAAAAAACAGCTTTGCGATCTGCAGATTTTCAAAAAGAAATAAATAGTGCTGGTAACATCTTCAAAATGTTTTACAGTGTTTGCCCCTGGACTGTTTGCCAGATTACCAGAAGTTTAACATGGCTGTGACCAGCCCTCATCAACTCCCATTCCAACACCTCTCAGCTGTGAGTGTTTTTTCACCTTTCACAAAATAATAATTAGTTTGGCTGGAAGCTTCCTCTTGTGCTGGCACAGCATCCCAGTGTAGCAGAGATTGGAGAGAGAGAAGCAAGACTGTTCATCTAGATGAAACAGGTTTATATTTTCTCCCTGGTGCATGTTTAAAAAGCAAGAAAATATGCATAATAAAAAAAGCTAATCACTAAACATTCAAAACATTGACTGTATCCCACTGAATTACTGAACACCCTAATGAATACTGTTTTTCTAGCATTTATCCTCTTGTTCATTTGGAGAATTGAAAGTTTTCATGAATCCCACCAGCTTCCAAAATGTGACCTACTTATTCTCTGTGTCTTTAATAAGGACTGACTGAGGGCTGAAGCGGCCTTAGCGTATTTGTGCCTAATGCCTGGTATGGCAGAGAACCGGACACTGGTGGGATCAGCTCTTATTCCCTCTGCCTTGAGATATTGCTCTGACCTCTGCAGTCGGCATCCCAAGATTACCTTGACATCTGCTGGGTGGGTTTCTAAAAGCTAATTAATCCCTGCTGACCTTAGGTTTGGCTGTCTGTTCTAAAATCAAGTCTAGTCTTGGAGTAAAGATGCACTGAAGGTCAACTCACAGCTGTCCTATGACATATTCATGGAAAATGATGTGAGGCTTTTCTTGGACAGCTCTTTGGGAAGGCAAGGATTAAATGTGAAAGTTTAATACTTGTCAAAAACTTCAAGATTTATTTTTAAATATGCTTTTACATACATAAAGAAATTGAATAACATTTTTTCAGTCAATAATCTAGTCTGTATATCTCACAACCAACACTTCACATTTGGATAACTGCATTGTTTTTTGGCCTCCTTCAGCTTACTGAATATTGCATGCAGTTTCTACCATGAGGCAACATTATTATTCATGAATAATATTATGCAAAAAAATATTAATTAGTAAAGATGATGCCAATATATTTGGCAGTGTGCTACAGGACTGTTGATAGTGCTTGTTATTTTTCTTCTATTTCTATCATCCTTAAGTCAGAAAAAAATAAATAAATCAATGATTATCACTAAAACCCCAATGAAAAGTTAAACTCTGCTCTGCACTAAGGTAAGATTACTTTATTTTCAGAAAATGGGGACTGCTTACAGATACTTGCTAATGTATTGCTCTAGTTTTCAAGCAGGTGAGGAGGGCCTTAGGCAAAATTAGGTTTATCTGAGCAATGTTTGCTAGCTATTCTGAAGGGACCAGATAACCGTTTCCGTTTGTCATCACATAGATGAGTGTGCTCAGCTGCTGCATCAAGGGAAATTACTGGATTGTTGTCTACATAGGAGATCCAACTTTTTAAATATGTCAGATATACTTTATGTCATTCAGAAAATGTACCATTTACTGTCAGTAAAGGTCAGAAAGAGAGGAAGAACTCACAAAATATCTAAACGATTTTCTTTTCTGTCCTTTGATAAATGTAAATTAATTTGTGAAGCCTTTTTTAGTTTTTGTTTTAAGCATGATTAAATTGCTTTGCTATTAAACCACTACTCTATTATTTTCAGCAGCACATTAAGAAACTTTGCAGTCGACTTAAATCATTTTAGTCTGACAAAAAAAAGTGAAGTTGCCCACCTGCTCTGAAGAAAGAACTAATGACCGATCACGTCCCATAACTGTTGGACATAACTACAAGCATTAGCTTCAAATATGATGCAAAACAAGAAACATTTGGAGGAGCACTGATGAACTATATAAACAGATTGCTTCTCTGCAGGTTACCTTGATGAGGCTACAGTGTCACGACACACAGCAAGGGTAATGTCTCTGGCCTTGCTTGTACACTGCACGGTTGAATGCACAAATAGACCACTGGCGGCACGCCTCTTAACAGACAGGGAGCATTCAAGTGTGTAATCATGCCAGGGGTTTGTAGCAGTTTACAGCCAAACCGTACCTTCACCCATTGCTGAGATGAATTGTACTTGATGAACTGTATCTTACCTTTACACTTGAAACAGTACACAATTTATTGGAAGACCTCTGCTTACCCAATAGGTTTGAACCCCTTATCAGAGAAGAGTCTAATTAGTCTCAATTTCCCTGTGTTTATTTCTTCCTCTTTTTTTTTTTTTTTTATCTCAGACCTTTTGAGGATAAAATACACACAGCAGACAGTTCACTCCCTCATTGCCAAACTATCCTGAAGAGAAAATGTGCACATTCAAAACATACAATTATTGAAACTGTGGGGGTTTTATGAAATCAGTTTTTTTTTTTAAGTTTCAGTTCAGCTTTGCAGATGGAACAACAGTTTTAGCAATCAAAAATATTAGCAATTTAGCATACCTTAACATCATATATAAGTTGACAATACAATTTCTGGAAAGCTCACTAAACTGTGACAAAATATTATTCTACAGTGTGCCGCAGATTTCAGAAGTTTTTAAATAAAAATTTAACAAAAAAAAATCTCTAAAATTATTTATACTTATAATTATATATTTTGATTTTGAAAAAAAGAGGACACTTGGCCCACTCCTGAAACGCTTTTTATTTATAATGCATATAAACTCATGAATCCTTCACCATCTGAGGGGAGAGAGAGATAATTTGGTTGTAGCTTAAAGATGTTATATGATAATACATTAGAATTATGGGTCTGTTTGGATTTGATTTGTTTGAAGTGTTTTGTTCATTTGTTTTTGTGTTAAATAAAAATTAAAGGTTAAATTGAAATCTAATACAAAAGTAAGTATGCCTGCTTTCATAACAGAATAAATACAAAATATTAACATTTTCCAAGTGAAGCTAAAATACCAGGCTACAGATGTTAATAAATTAAGAGCCATTTCAGAGCCAAAAGAACTGGTTGTTCTTTGGGAGCTGAGCCAAAAGAATCAGCTCTCTGAAGAAAGCTGATTCTTAAGAGAGCTGATATTAATGATGGCTTCCTATCATTAATATCAGCAAATTAAGAAATGTCTTCGTCAAATTTTTAAAACTGAATTATAAATTGTATTAAAATCAAAAATCCATAAAGAGAGCTCACATCCATTACAAAAACAAGCAAGCTTCCACAATTTCTTTAGCTTTTTGGATAGAAGAATAAACATACCTGTGTGGCGACAATGGTAAATGGATTTGAATTTATAGAAAAAGAAATTATGAATAGTTGGCCGAGTCTCACACTGTGTAAACTGAATGCTTGAATCACTTCTATACAGCATTGTTCAAGCCCTTCAGAGAAAGCCATGTTGCGCTCATGGTGCCACTATTGTTCAGCAAATCTTTACTTCTTTCCCAACACTCCAGATGCCTTGAGACATTTTGCCCCCTCCAGGTGTTGCCTAGAAATTAGCCTTCAAAATCCTATCTTAGATGCATTGAATTTGCATATGAGATAGGAGCTAACATGGGAACATATTACCAGAATTAATTTCTGATTAGGCATTTATATGTCATCAAGCTCACAATTAGCACAATTGTTTACCAGTCTCTCATTTGATTGTCATCTGTATTTTATGTCTACATATTATTATATTGCATTAAAACAGAGATATTTAAACTTTATAATACTATCTGCAATAATATATGTTTACTATTGTCAAGCATTCAATTTCAAGTTTAATGGATGCATTAAAATAAAGCTGTTTCTTCAAAAAGTCAGTAGTATGTAAGATTAACTTTTTTGAGTTTTACATCGTGTTATAATGTTAGACTGAGAAAAGAAAACCTAACCTAAAAGGAGAAGTCTTTGTCCATTAAGTGACCAGACTCCTTTGCCCTCCTTTCCCTAGTTTGTTGTCCAGTTGACCCTGCTCACGGACATGATTGACAGCCTGCTGGGTTCTCTCACCTGCCTCCAGGTGATCACAAAGACAGGTGACCTGTCTAGCAAAGACCAGCACTTCGACCTGTAATTTTACAAGGACATCTCAAAGTGACAGTGTGTAAGAAAAATCTGTCCATATAATGTAATGACAAGAAAAGAAAAGAGAATAAAAGTAACAGCACTAAAAATCTGTTTCAGACTTTCAGACAAGTAAAGCTCTGAGACGGAGCAGAAAAAGATTTAAAACCTATAAAACCTATTCAGTGCAATATGCAGAGAAGGAGTGGATTTGTCATTCCAAACTAAAACAAGATTTTATTTTTCCTATCTGATATTCAACATTAACCGGTTTTAATCTCTTTCTATTATTCTTCTTTTACCATCAGGGCAAATATTATAACTGATAAATTTTCAGAAAAAAAATAAAAATAGAAAATTTTTAGATGGTAAATTAAATGTTATTATGTAATGTTGATAAATTTTAAAAGAAACACATTATTTCATCTGATAATTTAGGCATAAGGACAAACAGAACAGCTATGGATTCATTTAGGGATGTAGAGTTAGCGGTGCTCTAATATATATATATATATATATATATATATATATATATATATATATATATATATATATATATATATATATATATATATATATATATATGCAACACTACTTCCCACTTCCATATGAGAAGAGCAAATGTGATGTATTAGGAAACCAGGGATTTATGGTTTGTTTGTGCTTTAAGATGAATATTTCCAAAAATGATATATCATTCTAAGCTCATGGATTAACTGGTTTGATGAAATACATGTATGTGTGCAGCAGCAGCAGCTTGATATAAGGTGTGCTGGAAGGTAAGAGATAAAGGTATGAGCAGCTGAGGTTCGATGAATGGAGATATGTTTTCCTTCTCTTTCCCTCTCTGCCTGTTTTCATTTTTTTGTCTTCAAAGCATGTGTTCTGGAGGGTGCAGGGTTGCCTGGCAGGTGGATTTTTTTTGTCAGCATCCTCAAAGTGATACTGCCAGGTAGTGACTGGAGATCCACTAATAAGGTTCACATTTATATGTTATACTATATGCTGAATATAAGGTTGCGAATTGCAAAGAAAAAGTGAGGATGGTGAGCTCACCATAAATTCAGTACACATTTTAAATTTTCAATACAAATAGTTTCAACATTCATTGATCAGGTGAAAAAATAGGTGTCAAAGTACAGTCAAGCCTCATGGTTTCCACAGATATCTTCACAAATTAATTACTACTTTGATCACTATTTTACTCCACAGATTCTTGACTGGCTTAAACCTGGTAATCTCAGTTCATGCTGATATGACTTTCAGTCAGAAGAAAGTCTTTAAAATTAAAGATGGCACTTTTTCCAATAACACAAAATTACATAGTTGACTTTTTGAATATCACTGTTACTCGTTATACTTAAATTTTCAAAATACTTTATAAAGATTGTAGTGTAAATACTATAAGTTCAAGCTTCTTATATACCTTATACTTGATCTTGATTTTAATAATTTCTACAATAAATTTACTCTGATGTGTTGTCTTGGTTTATTTTAGTCGGCAGCAAATAGTAAAAAGATATCTTCCAGTACTTGACTTTTTCAAGATACATCTTGTCAGGGATTGTCTTTTTGCTGCAGTGTGTGGCAAGTTCAGCCAGATGAAATCCTTGTCAACTGTGTCACCTTATTCTTGGCCAACCCCAGAATCCCTCTGAATTGTACGAACACAAAGCCTTTATGAATTTGTCACCTCCTGTCATTTTATCTTGAGCTGCAGGCAGTCTTTGTTCACAAAGCCTCACAGCAACTGCAAGCTGTTCTCTGACAGGATTTTTTTCCATCCCGTTTCTGAAAAAAAATGGCAAGAGTGTTCTCAATGTTATCAGAAAATTATTCAGAATAGGACGTATAGGCCCGTCATATCTCCCTATGTTGAAAGCCACTTTTATTCCTAAGTCTGCATCATTTGGGTGGGCCCTCCTGTCCAATTAGCCATCATTAATCCGTTGTACATGTTGGACAAAAAGGAAAGACGAATGTTAAATGAACTGATTACTGCATGGTAATTATAGGATTTTCAAAAGGACATCTCATCTGTCTTCTTAACCAAGGCACTAAAGACAGAGAGTAGACAATGAGAATGGTCATTTCAATATAGTGCGCTTAAAGGTTAGTTTTCTTCTACAATAATGAATTTTAGTCTCAATGATCAAGACGTAATAAGCTTTATATTTAAAAAGACAGATTTAGATCCTTTCTTTATACTAACCCTTGACACAGACTTGTTTTTTACAAATTCATTTAAGTCTGGTGCACGTATTGTTTCAATGAAGTGTGTGAGATATTGACAAAGAATTGCAACTGTATGTTCCGTTTAATATTTGAAATACAAATAATAATAGTGATTATAATAATAAGGAATGTAATTATTTCATGAGGTACATTGTGACAATTCTAAATATTTTTACATTTAATTAGGTAAGTAAAATTACCTTTATTTGCATTTGCTTATTTGTTCTTTTTATGTTTAATATCTTGGCATTTCAACAAAGCAGTAAGTGAGACTCGAGAACAACAGAACGGTTTTTTGTTCTTTTTTTTGACAGTCTTATATTAACTTTTCTGAAGCCTTGAGTAGTTCTGAAAGCAACTATTTATTACCTGTTGATAAACAAAAACTAAATGTGCACACAATACGGAAAAAATGGTTAAATCCAAAGCAACATTCAAATCAGTCACTTAGTAGTTAAATATGAGTGATCGTTTTGAGGTAAACTCATCATTAATTTCCAAAACTTAAGATATATAAGTATATACCATACCGATACTTTGAAAAAGACCAGATTTAATCAATCGGTCAAGTTTGTTTGCATAGCACATTTCAGCAACCAAGCAGTTTAAAATGCTTTACATCACAGAAACACACACACAAAAAAAGTTACAGAACACACGATAACGCATCAAAATATTGATTATTGTTTTTCTTTTATAATGTTTTAAAAGCTACTCTAAACAGGTGGGATTTAAAGTAAGGTTCATAAGTCATTTTTAAAAAAATAATAATTTTGTAAGACACAATAATGTGTCAATCGTAACAAGTAGTAATACTGGCTTTAAGGTTATATGTAAAAAAGAAAAATAGCAGCAGCACTGTGATAGTTTTAAATACAAAAATGTGATCTGAATCTTCTTGCTGGACTGCTAATGTCATACGTGTTTATTCAGGTTCTAGTCTGTCCACAAACCTTCTAAAGCAAACACAGTGAAAGCAGCTAATTTGTGCCAGTGGGGCTGTCGGAAATTATTTTTAGACAGTTTGATGATCTTCTTATTGATTCTTGCAGTCAGTGGGAAAACAGATTCTTAAATTTGGTTTTACATTTTATTGTTAAAAACACCGCTACTAACCTGCCAACATGTATAAGGTGAAAACGTAGTGATGGAAAAATACACACAAAACCGCAAATGCAAGAATACAAACACCTACTGTATGTCAAAAGCTTATTCTAAAGGAGAAGCCTGACTCAGGCAAATATCAATGACAATAATATATCAGTAAGCCCTGACAGTCTTATGAAATGTGGATTTTTGTGAAATGATAAACTGCAACCCATATGGCAAAAGAGTTGTTGAATTATCCTGTGAACCATGGTTGATTACATATTGTCAGAGCTTGTTTTGAGAAACAAGCTCTGACAATAACAAAGCTTGTTTTGAGAAGAATCAGGCTGAAACATGACAGCCAGTTTTCATCTGTCTTTTTAATGGACACAGCACATTCTGTCCACTTGATCTGCCATTGAACACTGAAAGTCAGGATACCAGTTTATGAGTATCATTTCTGATGTCCTCACCTTCAGAGTGGCATCACGAGAACAAAAGACAATGTGTTGCAGGGGAGACCATCTGGCCCAGTTAACTAGGAGCCGTCAACTGCAGCTAAGGCCAAGTGACCTTGGCAGGTAAATGAATCTAGAAATGCAGAGACAGTTCTATTAAACTGCCACCCTGCTAACATCGGCATGCAGTGATTTTGAGAAGATCCTTCGATAAAAACGAGAAGAGGTGAAATAAAAAAAGAACATAAACCGAAAATATAACAAAAACGATAATTTAAGAAAATAAACAGTATTAGCGTGAGATAAATGTTTTTCTTTTTTTTGAGTTTTGATAAATACAGCATAGTTCTACTGACAACTAGTGCATAGTGCAAAAACTGCAGAGCATATTTAAGCTATATAAAGACAATTTAATAAACAAATTACCAAAGTGTATAGCTCATGTATGAGATTTTTTTTGTCATTTTAAAATGTTTTCTTGAACAGCTTAGAATATTTATATTTTTGGATCAAAGTCAGCATTGTTTGGAAATAAAAGATGCTTTTTTTGTTTAAAGTCTGTTTAGAAAAGATATCTAGAGAATGAATTCAGAAAATCAGGGTTGAAAAAGTAAGATTAAATACCCAGATACCCTGATACCCAGAGTAACTGCAAGACACAACAAAGTGAAATGGCAAAACACACACTGTCCATTCTGCCCAGTTTCAGAGACATTTCTCTCACAGTGGAAGCCTAAAAGAACACCCTGGACCCACTGATTCATTTCTCAGAACAAACAATTTACTGCTGTCTACTGGGTCCAGTCAACTTGAACGATCCTTGTGATTCCCTGAAGGAAACACTGCAGCTGAAATGGAGCATTGTGTTTCATGGACTGTATCCTAAAGATTGATGGCATTTTTTCTTGAGATGACCTCAACCAAATCAAGAACACTGCTTAAATGTTAAAATCATTACTCACAAGGAACAAAGTCATAGACCTACCATCAAGACTTCCTACTTGCATTACTTGTTTAATAAGACCTCCTTCTTTGTAATACTGCTGTTATACATACAGGTATCGGTACTGTTTAAATAAAATGTTTGCAATAAAAATAAAGTGCATGGATCGACCATGTACCCTGATGTACACTGCCTCTCGCCCAATGACTGGTGGAAAGGCACCAGTCCTCCCACTCCCGCCCTGCTAGCAGGTTTAGACAGTGGATGGATAAATGGATAAATGTGGCTACTATGTTGTTCTCATGGTGAGACTCTCAAAATAACTTACTATCTCAAGCCTGCATTGATACAATGCTTTGAAATTAATCTCATCATATATCTCAGGGATAATTAAACTTTTTAAAAGTAGGTTCTTGGCAGTAGTTTGATGCACAAGGAATTTATATGATTAATTTATGTATTTTATTATCAGCTTTCACCAAACAGGATCAAAAACACATTATGGATAATTGAATAGTAAGACCAGATTCTCAGAGAGGTAAGGGAAAATGGATTTGGATGAGTAATTCTTTAGAGCAATGGGATTTTTAATTCTGTGGACCGTAAGATGCATATGTTAAATGCAGAATATCAATAAAATAAATAAGATTAATATGTTTAGGTCATAGGGCATGTCAAGCTGTGCATGAAAAAAACTCTACACTTCATTCTTTTAACCTACAAGTATCTGGAGGAAGTTTTGGATTCTGGTCACATATTTGGGGGGAGAAATTAAGGTTGAAAAATTAATCCTTGTGGAATAATATTGAAGAAAGGGAGAAAATTAGAGATAAAAGCATACACATAATAGCTGGCAACATGCGGTTCTCAGAGAAAAGGAAATAATATGTGTTCCGATAAGGCTGTGTTGCACTGAGGAAAGAGGAGTCACTCTGACTTATACTTGCCTAATATTTTGTATTTGTTATGAAAGCAGGCATTCTTACCTTTGAGTAATATTTTAATCAAAATCTAAATTTTTATTTTCAACACTGCATACAAATCTACCACATAGAAACAGAAGCAGACTCTGTAACCGACTTTGTCCCCTGCTTTCATATTTCCAATATCTTCCACCAGCATCCAGTCGCTGCTTTGTTTTTGCAACACACTGTCCTCTGCACCACTGACAGAGGTACTGTGAGTTTTGCCATGAGCACAGGGGAGCCACTGTGAGTGAGAACTGAACAGAAAAAGAAGAACAAAGTGAGCGTAGTGATAGTGCCAGTGGTTTTGAGCATGACCCGACCTTATTCCCACTGGGAAAGACATAACTGAATCTGTTTTAGCCTTTTCACAAACTTTTTGGATGTTTCAGCTATTGTGTTTTCATTCTAAGGACTGCTGGTATCTAGAAAGTGGGATTTGTGTAATCCCTTTCCAACTTTTTTACATTTTGCTGTTGATTCAGGCAACAAAAAAATGATCAAAAAACTTCTTTTTTCATCTTTAACACTTATGTGTTTGGATTCTAAGCTAAGCATTTGAACAAAATGCACAAATATACCAGCATAACAGTACATTTGCTTCCGTTTGGGTATAATTTGCATTGCTTTTTGAGAGGAGCCATTTTATGAGAATGTAAATTCCCTCAGAGCCACGCAAATAAACTACATTCCCAGATATCAAATTAATTGTTAAGATTGGCTATGGGCTGCCATGCGGGGCAGACTCCACTGTCATGGCTGAAATGTAATTTATGCAGCATAAATGAAGAAGAATTACCATGCCATGATTCCAACACCAAACACAGAAAAGAACATGTTGCGCTCACAGCAACTTTGCCTTTTGACAAATACCAAGCAGCACATTTCAGCATAATTTATTCTTTATGTGGGGCTTGTTTCCTTGATAAATTTTTAATGAAGGTTTTGTATCCAAATTTCTGATTCACTATTCAGCTGGGATGTTCTTGGGATTAACTTCTTTGATGGAACCAGATTAATTAGTCCTGAAATAGAAACACTGGAAAAAAAGTGACAAAAATCAAATGAATGCACTAAGAATGTTGATTTTGTGTGGCTCTTTGTGACTTAGTTTTGCACTAACATGTTTGTATGCAACATAATTGTTTTCACCATTCAAACATTGAGTCGCAGTTAAGTAAAAGTTTTTAATATTTCAAAGAGGGATGTTTTGGTGTTTTTTTTTAATGTTCTGAGGTTTTTATTATTTTTAGAAACAATAAATTAGCTGTCTACTCTGTGTCCACAATTTCATTGAGCAGAGCAGCACAGACCTTATTTTGATTTTACTTAGTGTTACGTTTATCTAGCTGTCATGGAGACACAAGTACACCCAATTAATTTTAGAATCTCTTCAGTCCAAGCAGTTTAGCAGTTTAGCTTTAATGTTGATTATTACAGTTTGGAGAAAAAGCATTTATCCCCATATATTTATTCTACTTCTGTATTCTTGGCACAATAAAATGTTTTATATCAACAATTAATGTTAATTGGGGTGGCAGTGGGGTGTCCACTCTGTCCATGGGCTAGATATTTCACCCATTTTGCCTTCTGGTGGTTGACAGAAGGCCAGGTGGTGGTGATTGAAGGGCAACATCATGTCTGCTACATTGTAGCTTATGACTATCACTCTTTAATGAGTATGTATGAATGAATGAATGAATGAATGAATGAATGAATGAATGAATGAATGAATGAATGAATGAATGACATAGTTTAAAGCCCTTTGGAGTTAAAAGATTTGACAAACTGCTACACAAGTGCAGGTCATTTACCATTTACTAAGGAAGATCAGACAACAACAACCTGCCCAACTATAAATAGTGCTTTTCAAATGATAATATAATTTATCATAATATAATTGTATCAGAGGAAAAATGTTTTACAGTCTGATGTAAAAAATAAAAATAATAAAAGAAGGATTTGTCCCTCCCTTGCTAAATCATAGCTGAACAGATATTTCCCATATTTTATGGAAAACAAGATACACCTTGGCCAGATAAACCCAGCAGACAAAAACAAAGACCTACCTAACATTTATCAAAAAATAATCTAGAGAGCTTTTTTGGAAAGTATGTGTTCTATTAAATCTCAAGAAAAAAACTATAAAACATTTCTTTAAGATAAGGGCATCAATCAGACACTATCATAATTCAGGCAAAGATTTCCACATACAAAAACAAATGTAAACTTAATAATAAGTGTAAATCTTATCTACAAACATGCAAACAGGACTGTGTCAAGAAAATGAGGAGAATAGCAGATGCAACAAATTTAGTGTATATGCCTTCATGTGCTGACTACCAGAAGGCATAAAATAAAGAGAGGATAATAAGCAAATGTAATGACTTACCACCCTCAATCTGATTTATTAAGTCTGAATGTGTTTGTGTGCATTGTTTTTGCTTAACATTGAGCATTGTTTAACTGAAGGTTCAAACTGGCATGTAAAATGTCTACTGAGATATGCAGGGCAGTCCGGTCCCTGAGGATCAGAACTGAAAAACACTGGCATTTACAAATTTCCTTTTTAAATCCAATTGTGATGCCATAGCAGGACATTAGGCACATCCTCCAACACATTCATCAACAATAACCAAAGCTGAATTGTATGTATTTGAAAAATTTGCCAAAATTCCATAGAACAAAGAAATAATGCAAAGACACCCAAAAGAACATTTGTTGAAAAATTGTTAAGAGATGATCAAAAATATGAGGTAACCAAAAACACAAAAACAGAAATACGTAGGCGAAAAGAAAATTGTTTTTCACTGTGCTTCATCTACCTCTTAATTTATGTTCCATAGTCCTCATAATTTCATCATATGGAATAAAACATTGTATTTTAGCTAGTGATTAATATTGTGAGGTTCATAGTAAAAGTGAAAACATAATTTCACTTTGATGCACTATGTTGGCATATCTAAAAATGCAGAGTTTTAAGTAAAGCATCTTAAAAACACTGAGCTGTACAGGTTGTGTGCTGACAATAAGAAGTCTCAAGGACATGATGAGAGACAAAGCTGAACTTACCCATGCAGGCAAAACACGGAGATGATGACAGACGTGATGCTGCGATTATAATATCAGTTCTTACGTTCCAGAATGTAAGAATTTTCTTCTCTGTCAAAGTTCATCCTGCTTCTATCACCATTAAGTTAATGACTGAGTGGAAAAGCTAAACTATAAAAGAAATAAATGTGAGATACTTAGCCATGGGCTGCTATGTATGTTCTTGTGCTTAATTTATTTTCCCATTAAGAAAGATTAGCAACAGTTGCATTGGTGCATAGAAATTTTGTTTCAAAGACAAGATACCTATTTGACGATTTGATAGTGTCAGTTTCTGAAAGTCAGTTATACAATATATGTTTCAAACTGATAGAAGAAAACTGAAAACCATAACTGAACACATCTATGATTTCTACAATCTAAACATTTCACCACACAACTGATCAAATTAAAACTGCAGTTGCAGTTCTCACTTAAATAACTGACAAAATCACTTTTGAACACTACCCTTTGTATAAACAGAAGAAAAATGCATTGAAAATGTGCTATCTGATTGAAACGATGCTTTATTTATTTTTTCTTAAAAAGGTGACTGTTGTCTTTAAACCGCCATATCACCACCACCATTCCAAGAGTCAAAACAAGAATAATTTGAGAATGCCTCTAAACTTTAGTTTTAATCAAAACACAGAGTTTTATGTTGAATTAAATCAATAGACTTTGCACTGACTTTGACATTTGAGCAGCTTTCAGAAAAGAACATGTTAACACTGTACAAAATTTTTTAAAAAGTCATAAGTCCCATATAAATCAATGGATTTAATACATTTTAAAGCCTCACATGCATTTTTTCCCCATTAATTCTTCCTTTTTAATTTGTGTAGCAGTGATGGTCAACCTTTAACACCAAGTATTTAAATTAAAAAATAAGACAAAATATTATGCTCTCATAAATGCATAATTTCTAAATGTTCATGTTATGAAATAGAATGACTATACTATAATACAATATTGCAAATTATGTTTCGATGTCATTTGCACATTTTGTGCAACAACGTTATTACAGGAGGGCAAATAGATCATTTTATCAATTTAACATTGTAAAACAAAACAAATGCAGATTAAAATTTTAGTAATTCACTTATGTTTAACAAAATACAACATATTTAACAAATTTTTAAAGGTTACAATTGTAAGTTATAATTTTATTGCTTTTTAATTTTGAATTATTTTGCTATTCAGATAAGCATTGATGAGTAAATATGCTTTGCATATTAATGTAAGCAATTGCTTTTGCCTGTGCCTGTTCGGTTACGCTGTGATGTACTAGTTAATGATTTTTGTACTATTCTTGTGTTTATTGTTAAGTGACTGATTACAATTCTTCTATATTTATTGTTCATGTGCATTATTGTTAATTCTACATTTCTGAATTTGTTCCTCATTTGCTCATTTGTCCCTCTTTTAGAAACAATGTTCACAAGCTCATCATCACTACATTAGCATAGCAACTGACCACTAATCACATGTAACTTACAAAGTCATCTTAATTTTTTTTATTATTGTTTTTATTTATAGTTTTTCCAGCTAACTTCATTGCAACAAAAACCCCATTTGGCTGCAGATTTGCATCCTTGAATGTCTTTGGCAAAGAAAATGAGTCTCAAGGGATCCATAAAGGGACACAAGTGTCAAAACGCACACTTAGAGTGATTAATGCTCGAACAGGCCCATAAATACCTGTTATGACCTTTTATTAATTTGCACAGAAAAGGAAGCAAGTAACAGAAAAATTAATTGCTCCAACAGAGACGTTATTTTTGTGTCAGTAAAATGAATATGAAATCTTATTTAATTACCAAACTATAGGTATTAACGGGATACTACATATGTGAAATCTGGAAAACAGCCGGGGGAGTTTGTGTGTCAGTGACAAAGGTAGTGGGATTTTAACGTGGGATAAGGGTTTTGCTGAATGACACCTTCAGGGTTTGTTGCTTGCTTGCTCTTAATGTGACAAGGTCAGCTTCTATTACCTGACACTGATGACATTTGCTCCACAGATTTTCTTTTCTCTGGCAACGGCACGCAGATGAAGCAGCTTATAGAAATCCTGTGAACATCCCTTTGTTTCTGTTTCACCACTGTTTTCTTCCAGCTGTCTCTGGAGGGGGGTGGATTGATTGTGCATTACCCTTGATCCTCTCACTCCCTTGTCATTTTGAAGTCGGGCATCAAAACCACGATACTGCACAAAAATGACAGTGATTTGGTTTGACCTATCACAGTCTTCAAGAATATTTTTTTCTAAATGCACAGCGCCACACACATTCGACTATCCAGATGACCCAGTTCTCACTCTCCCCTAGTGGCAAATACTGATGGAAAACTTTTTTCTAAAATCCTTTCTTGATTGATCGAGCTATCAAAATTCAGGTTCACAGATGCAACCTCTTGTCTTGGCACCTATAGTCACTGGTTTGTTCTGTTCTAATTGGCTCATTTCACTTTATGAATCACTTAAAATAAATCCTCAAGCGGCGATATTCTCAAAGGCTTAGCCAGCTGCATTCCAAATGACCTGAAACTACTCATTACAAAGGACATTCAGTTCTCTCTACCAGTTCCTTGCTTATTAAACTCCCAGAGTTTTTTCATCTGCAAATTATTCATGGGTTGACAGTGAATAATAATTAAATGAATAACAAAAAATAATAAACGGTCCAGATGTGGTAAAATGTTCTACATAAAGTGACAACAAAAAGCACATAATTATATTAATAATTTTCTCATATGTGATAAAAATGTTTTGGACATGTGGTTTCATATTGAAACACAATATAGCACAATGTGCAAAATACATGTGTGTTTTAATTTAGCAACTGTAGGACATTTTCATAGTATAAACTTTTGTAAGTTTTCATCAAAATCTAAACAAAGAAATAGGTAAAAGATTATTAATCTAATTTACAAACTCATCTAATGCTACTCATCTACATAACAAAATTATCAGCAAAATAAAACATTTTATGCAGTCCAACTCAAAATGTTACTTTCAAGAAAACAACCAATATCATGCAAAAAACAGAAAACCAGGCACTATGATGCAATCAGTGACATCATACAGTCATTTAAACAGGAAATGCAGAGTTGGCCCCTCCCATAAAACCTACTTGGGCTGTGGCATCTAAAGGGACAAACAATGGTGAGTTTAAAAGAAAACTAACAAATGAAACATTGATGTTTATCAAGTGGTTTAAAAGTGCTAGCTTTAAATAAAACAAAGGTATGGATGTAGACTGCAACGTAATGCTACCATAAACAAACCTGGGCTGGTGAGTGAAGCAAAGTTACAACAGCAATGTTTAAACTAAAGTATTATTATCAACTATATATTTAAGGGACAAGTGGTAAATAAACCTAAACCTAACCACTTTGTCATACAGGCATAAAATTATCTTTCAAGCAGTAGTGAAAACATGCCACTAGGTTAGTGGACACAATGAGAATATTAAGAGGTACATTTTTTGTTACACTGATGCAAAATAAATAACCACTGTCTCTAAACTAAGAAGTGCCTCAGGACTCAGGAGATACAAAGAATTTCAGACCAATAAGCCAGTGCATAACACTAAAACTATTTATAATTGTGACACTGCAACATGATCTCAAACTCCTAATAGGAGGTAAAACCATCATTCAGCATGCAAAGCTGACACGGCAGTGAATTATACCAACATTTTTCATAAACAAATCTTGATTCACCGGGGGATCTTGGCTCTCCAAATGTTGTCATACAGGGTGCAGTTTAATTACCATCTTCCTGGAATGACTTTAGACAGTTTGCCCAGAGGGAAAGTGAATGTTCGCGTGGGCAAAACGTTATTTCATTAGTGGTGATAATATTTACTTTGTCGCTGAAATTCATGAGTGCCTGTTTTCAAGCGATTTCAGCTCTCTAGTATAGATTTAATGTGTGTGGTAGTTCTGGCTGGTAGGGTGATGCTGACATGTATCTTTTCATAGTAAATAATAAGCTCATTAAATGGGTGAAATGTTTTTAAAAGCCATTATCTGCCCCATTTCACTTTAATTAGGCAACTGTCTCTGAAAGCTGCATGCACATCTTACAGAAGAATTACTTTTTTGTCAGACGACAACAGAATGTTGAGTGAAACTAATCGAACATAATGGCAATGCCAGTTTTCTGACAGGTGAAATAAAGAAAGAAATTAGTCACCCTGTGATAATTGCCAAAACACCAATGGATATGATGGTGTGTAGCTGTGATGTAGCTGTGTTTTAGTAGTAGACTCTTAGCACATATAATTCACTGTGCATTTTTACATCAGCTCTGAAAACTCATCTAGTTTTCTGACAAAACACAAGATGGCTCAGTTTATTTGTTGATTCATATATTCATATTATCTTCATATATATATGTTTTTTTTTTTCACAAAATATTTTACAAAATAATTTCTAAAACAAAATACAAACCTGTTCATCCTATTTCCTTTAGGCTGAGCAAATACCTCAAATGTTCATCAGTTAAGGACACCAATATATTGATTTGCACACTTCTCCTTTATGTTGTGTTCAAAGAGGTTTCCAAAGCCTCAAGTTGGAGGCACATTTTGAAGTCTGACGGTTCAAATCAAGCGTACAAGTTGCTGTAGACCTGCACCTGAGCAAAGTGTGGAAAGACACCCGCTGGGAAAGGTCTTTTGACTTTTGGGTGTTTTCCTCTGCCATTCTCTTTGTCCTCTTTGTACTGTAGTGGATGAAATTAAGAGAATGATTTACAGAAGAAAATTCACCAACCTTGTCTTATTAAAGTTTTTACTTCTTTTCAGCTGAGACCCTTCCTCTAGTAAGGAAAGTATAAGACTCTTTCTTATTGATGATTGATAAGTGTAATGGCTGCTCTGCAGATCTGTTTGTATCTGCTCTCTAACGAGACAAACAGAGCTTTGAGGGCAGGGAAGGGAAACTTTGAAAAAACTTTGACAAACAAACAGTTTACAATATTGCTTTTTAAAGTGCAGTATTATGTGTTTTCCTGGTGTTTTTATAGCACAATCAGCTAATGTTCCCTTTAGTTATAAAAACGCTGCCATAGTAAACATAAGAAAATTACTTTGCAAATTAATGCATTGAAATTGGACCTCTGTCTCTTTAAGAAGCTCCTGCTCTGTTTGATACTGCCTTCAACACATGATCCTTACAATGTTACTCCTTTATGACTTTAATATCACTGTTAATCTGGGATGAGCAAAAAGGATGGATGGATGGATGGATGGATGGATGGATGGATGGATGGATGGATGGATGGATGGATGGATGGATGGATGGATGGATGGATGGATGGATGGATGGATGGATGGATGGATGGATGGATGGATGCTATAAAGTGCTTCAAAAATGGTAAAACTGTCAATGTTCTACTTTTCTTTGTTTTTGCAAAGGATCAAAAAGTGATTTTTTTTTTTTCCATTTTGTAAAGACCCCACTAGATTGCAACTAGAATCAAATAATTTTATTACATAACCATATATATAATTTCATTTGCAATAGTCCACATAATGAAGACATTCAATTATACAGAAGCAACTGAAGGAAATGATTAAAAATGGTTACGGCAGAGTAGGGACAGGGGAATTAACTAAAAGTCCTTAATTATACTTGGTGGACATTAATCACATTGAGAGATGAGGTTCATTTCCCACTCATCTTAATCTTCATCACGCAGAGAGCAGCAAAGAGGACTGAACGGTTGGGACCAGAAACAGACAGTACAGCACATTCAGTACCCTCACCAGCTTTGCCATGGAGACAAATTTTGTAAAGGAACTATGTTCCTGTGTTGCAAAAGTTAAGCTAATTTTACTAATTAAAGTTATGATGATTCCTTAATTTTTTTGGCATAACTTCTTCTCAACCCAGTAATAATGTATTTAAACAAAATAAAATTAAATAATGGATTTGCTTCTACATTAGAATTTAAATCGAGAGCTGGCAGAGGTTTTATTTTATTTGAACTATTAGACAAACATATTTGGAGAAACATGCTTGGAGCTTTTTTGCAGATCCTGCAAAAACCTAAACTTTTGAGTTTCCTGAATTCTCAGGTTAATTAGTTTTAAATTATTATTTTTATCTATTGTGGAAGTTATTCCATTCCTTAAAAATTTACAGAATTGTTTTTTTTTATGGAGATAAATAAAATAAAATACATCACTGATACGAAAGGGAGCCTGATAGTTTTGTAATTTCACGTAGTTGCATAAATCAAAGTTCACAATTTTGAATAATTTGAGCCTTACTAGATGTGACTTTTAAATTTGATTAAATTAGTATGAAATGAATTAATGTTTGAAGAGACCACTATTAAGTAAGCATGAGGGTAGAAAGACAACAAGGTCAAACTTGTGTAAAGGTATTTTTTCTTTCTTTTCTACATTGTTAGAAAGACACTTTTGTATCAACTGAAAAAAAGTGAGGAAAGTTGGTGAAAAGTGATAATTGTCTCTCAAGTTTTTGAACACCAAAGTTATGGTATCACACTTTACTCAAATTTTAATTCTGTATTGTAAAATGAACATTTAAGAATTATTTTAAAACTTCAGGAAGCATCTGTCTTAGTGAACTAAAAATGGAGCAAATTTTACGGCATGATCATCCTGAATCTAGCTGAACCATATACACTACTTCTAGAAATGTGAAAACCCTTGAGTGAACTTGCAGTTTCAGAAAAAAGTGTGCTGCAGGGAAAATAAGAAATCAGATACAACAAAGTATGACCTATTATGCTTCTTCGTTTTTACAGAATATAAAATGTAAAAATGTTTCTCCTTTTCTTTTCCCTGAAGAATCATTTCTGCTGTGTTTTGAAACAGCTTTTTAGAAAGTGTCTTTCTAATGAGCAAGTGCAGATGCCATTACAGAGCTTTTGTGGAACATTTTGATTCTAACAATATTGTACAGGGAAATGTATAGAAAAAGTGATTATTGCCCTGGTGATTTTTAGACTTTTGTTAATTTCGACTTTAAATCCCATTGACCAAATTCAATTTATGTTCAAATGGGCAAATAACATACCTTACTTGGAGCAAGTCTAGTAATTAGGAAATATTGAGAATTTTGCAAATACCTTGACAATGTGAAAAGGAAGAACAATGTAGAAATTAACAACCCACATGTAATTATGTTAGATTTTTCTGCTTTACAGTGTGGAAATGTGGACATTAGATTGTGAAGATATCAAGGAGGGGGGTTGTTGCATCAATATTAGCTGTAGCACAAACAGGAATTACCCTTAGAAAATCTCACAAAGGAACTCACAGAAGAACAGTAAATATGTTTCCTCTACCATAAAGAAAGAATAGGATTAACAGGAATTTGTTTTTAGGTGAGCTCATGTGGAAAAACACTGTCAAAATGTTAATGATTTGATGATTACAGGAAAGAAAAATACCATCTCACAACATCTGTTTTATTCTGTTTTAATATTTTTGTTGTTGTTGTGCTTATAGAACTATGTTTGCTTTCTTGATACACAACTAATATTCTTAATACAATTGTTAGGTTATTATTGACTTTCAGTGAGGGTTTTTTTACAGAGCACATTCTTACTCAGCTTTGCTAAAACACACCAGTTTGATTTACAGGGTTATATAAAAGAAATTTCTTGTGAGCTTTAGAAAGAACGTTTCCCCCTATGCTATCAGCAAAAAATAACAACAGCTAAAATAATATAATCTGACAGCTGGCCCTTGGCATATTATATGGATTTGTGTGCCTTCTCTAAATCACTATCGATTGTTTTTGCGGAAATATTCATTATTTTTTTATTCCAGCATAGATCTCCCAAGCTCTTACAGGATTAATGAAAAATAATGCTTTTATCTAACTCTAATGCCAACACAATCAGAATGCTTTCATAGCTTCAACCTTTGAGAGAGCAGTGTTCTCATCTTAGTCATGCAATTTCTCTGCCTCTCTTACACGCTGCCTATTTATTTCCTTTCCCAATATCTACCATATTCATTGTATTCTAACTGCTTAGCATAATAAAAAAGAACACGCCGTCATCTTTTTTTCGTTACATTTACATTTTGCTCTTCACGTAGGTCTCTTAGCTCCTCTGCAGTTTGCACAAGCAGGCTGAGCTCAGCAAATCTTGGATGCTCTAAGGATCCATGATGAAGACAAAACAAATATCTAACTTGTCATATAGACAGCTTTATGGCATGGGTAGGTAGTGTAAAGTCAAGACATTTTCCTCACATTGGTTTTTTTTAACCTTTCATTTAAAAACCAACTGCACAATTCTAATTGTAGATTTTATAAGCTCTTTAAAAGATCCGAACCAGCAAGATACTTCTATAATTCACTGACCTGAACATTTGATAAAGAGCTCATTAAAATGGGACTAAAAAAATATGATTTATTTTTGCATTTTGAGCAGTTGAGGGTGAGAATGTAGTAAAAAAAACAGTCTAGAAGGTACCGATACAGACAGAATTAGTTGCATATGCAGAATGTTTTTGAATAAATTCATGTTTTCTTGGACCAGCATAATCTCACTCTGACTTAAATACAACAATTTTAATTTGTGTGTACATTTATTCATAGAGGGGAATCAAATCCACTTTAAAAATAATTTTTTATAACACCATCACTGCACAATTATCACTGTGATTGACAATGACTTATAATGAATGTAATTGGAACTTTTTAATATAAACTTTGTTTTCGTTTTATACGGCAGACTTTCTTAGAACTTTTAATTACTAATGAATAACTTTCTGTATTGCTGGGCTCAAAATATGTCACAACACAGAAGCCCATTTCCGTTTACCCATTGGCCTCTAGGTTGAACAAAAGCCCATTTTTATCTTGCCACCACACAGAGTGAACAGGATGGTGAATGAGGTAAAACAAAATACAACTTCAAAGCTCACTGTCTGAGTTGTAGGATTGAGTGGCATCTTGGGGTTACCATATCTGCAAAACAACTATTTGCATGCAAACCAGTTGTAAACATGTGCAGTTCAAGTTTTGCTTAGATAATAGTGAGATTGAGGATTTGAAAAGCAAAGACTTAATATGTGGCAAAACATAATGACTGTTAATCAATCAACATAAATCAATAAAATTTTATTTGTATAGCACATTTCAGCAGCAAGGCATTTCAAAGTGCTTTACATCATAACAAACACAAAAACACAAAGTCATCAAGTGGAGGGTTCTTGCCTTTGCATCCACAAAAAGTTTACTGGTTACACTCCTACTGTGTTATATAGAACAAAATACCTATTGGTATTTTTATTCCCACTCAAACTCACAATCATGCAGTTTACAACGGTGTTAACAGCCTTTCAACGGGCTTCTGGCACAAGGCTCCGTACACCTCTTTCATGGAATTTCGAGCAGAGACTCCGTTGTCTCTCATGGATTTTTGTGCAATTCTATGGTACCTGGTATTGTCTAGAATTTTACAGGGTTTCTGTGACGCGCAATGACCCTCAGTCACATACATTAGTGGATTTGAAAGGCTGCATGACTGTCCTCCAAAACCTCTGGTTAACATGTTCATGTGCATGGCATCACAAACTCTTTAAGTACCCACTGCCATTAAAATAAAACTTAAAAATAAATAAATAAATAAAATATAATAATAATAATAATAATAATAATAATAATAATAATAATAATGATGATGATAATAATAATAATAATAATAATAATAATAATAATAAATCATCAAGAGGTCATTACTGAGTCTTTTAACAAGTTAATGATCCAGAATGTGGTTTCACCAGACCCAAGATCAACCTTCTTCCATGGGCATCTGGCTCCCCAGACTTAAATCACAGAAAGATTGTGAAGAGAGTGCATGGAGAATCTACAGAAAAAAAATCAGTCCTGACACACCATTCTCAAATTAAACATTGTGTTTTTCAACATTTTTCAGTTTAGGGTTATGCAATAAATGTATGCAGTACCTCACTCATTTAGTCTGAAGCCATTTAAAGGTTTTTTACAAATCATTAACAAAAATGCAAAACATGTGTTGCTTCATCTTGCTATTGTTGCCAGTTTTGTGAAGCGAAATATATTATCTGGACATTTGTGCTGATGTAAAACAGCAGACCAATTCATGGGCACATTGATATAATTTTACATTTTAAAATGGAGATTGGAAAGTAATTATTTAAACCGAGTAGTTCCATTATGCTAAAACCTTTGTTTACTTTGTTATAGCATTTATACTTTATACATTAGGTGTATTTAAGGCAGTGAGAAAGGGTGAAACAAATTGCAAAATGTATGATCTTGTACAAGTTGGCTCTATGTTCAATGTTTTTACTACATTTTCTGCACTCTTAAAGTAATTTACCGTCCATTGTTGACTGATAATGACATAGCTGAAAATGGAATCTCTCTTTGCTTGAAGCACTTTTTACACATACAAAATATCCATTAGTCATTCCTGAAAAGCATGCTGTGAGCACAAACTGTACCATCTTGGGTTTGAGAAAAATATTGCCTTGCTTAACATTAGTGACATTCAGGCATATGCTGAGGTCTCGCCTGTGGTCCAAGCTTCTCATTAAGTTACCTGGCATAGAGCAAACAGAAATAATCTTGTCTGGTTTAAGTTAATACTGCCCACATGGCTCCTGGTTTTCACTGACAGAATTTGTTCTCTGTGTTGAAGCTTTTGCCCATGAAAACTGAATGTATCCCCATTGTGCTGAAATGTATTTGTATGCTGAAACAACAAACCTACAGCCAATAATACTATAAGTAGAAACAGTGTAAAATTAATGTGCTAGCAACCACAAAATTCAAAATCTGCTTTATGGTAACTTTAATTAACAGAATGATGGTATTTATATGTGCTTCGCTGTTTGGCAGATGAATGTGGCATCTTCAGGCCAAAGATTGTGGCAAAACAAATTTTGCAGGTCCACAAATTTCTTAGTTATCTCTTAGGCATTTATTTTGATGTTTTCATGATGTCACTGAAGAAAGCAGTGTTTCTGAAGTTTGTCTCAAAAAACATATACTTGTTTCAGTCTTATTATTGTATTTATTTATGTATTTGTCTAATATTTAGTGATATTTAAATTACTTACAGCAATAACTCTGGCAATGGGTTAATCCAGAAAATAAAGACAGGTAAACAGAGGGGCACTGAGCCAGAAATGAAAACAAACAAAAGAAAAGTTGATCAGACAATTGCAATTCATGTGTAAGTGGAAAGTATCAGAAGATATCAAAGAGGAGAAATTGAGTCAGTATGCCCTTTAGCAGCCTAGGGCTACAGCAGTATTACTATTAGACATTGCTCTGGAAAACTTAAATCACTCTAATCATAAACTTACTTCTAAAAATAGCTCATGACTACATTTATACTAAACAACTTTACTAAAACAATATGTTTGTTTATAAACAAAAGTATAACAAAAATATATGAACAGATCACAAAATTGACAGACCTGTGCCAAATTGCTATTATTTACACCTCACAAGACAATGTTTTGTTCAGTCACAGTTTAAATGTTTAATTGCTTGATTGGTATTAATGTTGCCTTGAGAAAACAAGGTAATATTAATTTCATGACTAGCACAGCATGTCCCGAAATGTTCCAAATATGATGGGGATCACTTTAAAACATTTAAAAAAGTACGACTCAATTGTAATTACTGTCTCATATGAAAAAAGTTCCATATCCAGGTCTCAAAAGCTTTACCAGACATGTTGCATTGCTTTGGAGTTCATGTATGAAAACCTTGTGTTGAGTGTTATTACGTTTTACTTCAAATTGTAAAATCATTGGTGGAATGTATACTTTGAAAAATGTTTTAGGGCTACACAAAAAGGATAAATATTTGTCCTGTCAATAAAGCAAACAATAGCAAGGAGATAATCTGCAACTTTGAAACAAAAACACATAATTTGTGTGAAGAGCACAAGGGTATTTGTGTAAACGTGTTTGTTAGAGACAATTATGCTGAAAAGATTCAGTGTTATCAGTGAAACATTTGAATTGGCTTCTGTTTAATCTGTAAAACAAGCTACAGGAATAAAAGGACATGCACATTGGACAAAACACAAAGCCCACAGAGGAGAAAGTCATTGAAAGGTATAGCATTAAATTTTTCTTCTTTTAATGATTTTATTCTGTATTACTCCCATTGAAATGTACCCTAACCCCACACATGCACAGGTAATCACTTGTCCCGCACATTCTTCAGTGACATTTAGCCGAAGTACAGCATAGGCTACGATGATAAGATGAGGGGCTTGAACAAAGAGTTATGAAAAAAAAAAAAACACTTTATTTCAGCACTCAACACTGCATGTTCTACTGAGGTTCAAAACCAATTACTGTGATACCGTTCTTAGAATGTGTCTGTATCCTTTCATGCTTTCTATTGGAGATGCACTTAAAGGTGCAATAGACAAGAAATTAAAGGTTAGGATATATGCACTATTTATATTATATTATTATAATAGAGTCAGTGTTAATGTAATTACTCATTTCATTGCCCTAACCCCACATTAAAATTAAAGGACAACTGGTAAAACTGTTAAATGTACGTCACAGGCACCAACTTTTCAATTGAAAAGTAGGCAAAAGTTTAATCATAATAAAATGAAAATTTTTTTTTTGGCTTTAAGGAATCAAGAATCAACTTTTTCTACTGGCTGAGAGGAGTGATATCTGCTTATCTCTTCTTTCAGCCTGCAAAAACCATTAGTTTGACTGAATGCATTAAGTCTACATGCATTAAAGTATATATTTTTCAGTAATGCTGAAAGTGATTATTACATTTAATTTAACTATTAAAAATGTAAATCACTCTAACATTTCTTTTTCATTTTTGCAATTGCACAGGAAGAAGTTCCATGTGCCTCAGATACCGTGTTCCAATCTGTATCATAGATTGTTGCAGATGTAGCCTACATGGGCCTAAAGAAACTTGAACAACTTATAGATGAGCATAATTAGAAAGAAAATCCTGCACAGCAGAATCTTTGTAATCTCAGCACAATTAGAAAAGTTGTGTTTCATGTACTGCACTTGTGTTGAATCCAATAATTCCCTTGGTACATGCAAAAATGGCTGACCTGTCATTTAATCATCATTATTGGGAACAGTAAGACTCCAGAGACCGGAGGGGTTTAGAAATCAGTTAGTCAATAAATCTAACAAGAACCTATATTTGGGGGCACTTAGTGAAAATATTTATTATAAATGCCCAAATCTAGAGTAATCGTTTCTAATACATACTGTGGTGAGATAACAGTTACTTTACAAGCATACAAGAATAAGCATGACTTACATTGGAAGTACAATGGAGAGGCATCTTATTGTAATATAGGTCACCATGCACTATAAGTCACATAAGTCAAATGTCATAAGGAGAGCAAAACATATTTAAGTTGGACATAAGTATAAGTCAAATTTACAAAGAAATTGTCAAATGTGAGAGAGATCTAGTCCATGTTTGTTATATAACCCAGTGACGTGTTGCATTTAGTTACCTGCTTTCCAACAAACTCACAGAAACACTTAAACATGAATTGGAAGTCTGTATCAAAGATCAGGAACAGAAAGATGACACCGCTCCAACAGGAAAACATCTGTAGAACATCTGTATTTTCAAAAAACCACAGAAAATATTTCAGCTTTTGCAGAGCATCAAGTTGGGCCTGCTTTTGATCCTGCAGACTGTCGCATTGGGGCTGCACAGTGGCGCAGTGGGTAGCGCTGTTGCCTTGCAGCAAGAAGGTCCTGGGTTCGATTCCCGGCCCGGGGTCTTTCTGCACGGAGTTTGCATGTTCTCCCTGTGCATGCGTGGGTTCTCTCCGGGTTCTCCGGCTTCCTCCCACAGTCCAAAAACATGACTGTCAGGCTGATTGGGCTTTCCAAATTCTCCCTAGGTGTGAGTGTGTGTGTGTGTGGTTGTTTGTCCTGTTTGTCTCTCTGTGTTGCCCTGCGACAGACTGGCGACCTGTCCAGGGTGTACCCCGCCTCTCGCCCGGAACGCAGCTGGAGATAGGCACCAGCAACTCCCGACCCCGTTAGGGAGAAGGGTGACGGAAAATGGATGGATGGATGGATGGACTGTCGCATTGCATTTGAGTGTACTGCAAGGCATATATCACGATGGTACATCACAGAAAAACAATTTGATACTTTTTCTTTGATGAGTCCCACAAAACGGGGACTTTTGACAAGCTGTACTCAGCAAACTTTCATTGATTTTACAAAATAAATTAATAAAATAAGCAAATTCTAATAAATACAACTAATATTATTGATAATTAGATAAAAAATAAGAAACAAATCTAATACTGTTGTGTACTGTTGCTGTTTTTCTTGATTGCCTTGATTGTCAACTAAGACATTTTCAAAACAATTAATACACAGGCCGAAAGAGTAGACCCCATGGTTTAAGTGTTACATTGTGTTTATAAAGACACTAACCACACCAATTCAAATACTTTAAAACTTTTTTGAATGATAAATATTACTTCCATGTCATTGACATCATTAAGTGTGCAAAAGTCAAGAAGTTAGTGAATAAAAGTCAATTCAGCAGCAGCAATTACTTAATACCTACAGGAACCTTTTAGCGATAATCAAGGTATTGGACACAGTGATTGCTATTTTAGCTACTATAACCCACTGGCTTCCATATAAGAGCAGGCAGTAGTTAACATTGACTGTGTTTAATGTGGCATGTAAGTTAAAAGAAAATGTAGATGAAGTTCTTAGCACTCATTTTAGTTTTGAACATCCTTTCATGTGAACCTGACACCAATTCTAACATCAACGGAGATAAGGAGAAAAAAACACAAAAAGACTTAGCCTTTCAAAGGTTTAGCATTCACACTGTTTCCTTAAATTAAAGTTTCTATGATTCACCAAAGAAAATTAAACTGTTTTCTATCTTTTTTAGTATGAGAACAGGTTTAACGAGACTTTATGGTCATCTTTCTCAACCACATACTCTGCCACATACTGCTGATTAAATAGCAGCAAGCTAATGAAGAATTTTCCTAATGAATAAGAAGATGATTATAGTTGAAGATGATGATATACGGGCAAATTTGGACAGAGGAGAAGAATGGCTTCAGAAAGCAATAAAAAAGTGTTATCCTTTAGTGAAGAAAAGCTTACTGCTCACAAAACATTTGTGGTCTTTGGGGTCACCCATTCAACATTGTGTACATAATATAATCTCTCCAGGAAATTTTGCAACTATTGGTGCTGTAAAACATGTGAATAGAGCCTGTCACACATTAAACAAGCAGGTAAAGAAGTCGGATAACAGTGACCCAAATGATAACAAATGATAAAGGTGGATAACTAAAAGATATGAACAAATATTAGTTTTCGATGTAAACATGAAGTTCCTTGTAAGACGTCAGTCTTTTAAAAGAGAGGTGAAATATATTGAACAATCTTTTTTTGTTTTTTGAGATACACCAATTATTCTAGTATTCCTCACATTTCTGTCAGTCATATTCCCTTTATTTCATAAATGTATTCTTTGTTCGTTGTTTCATTCAGAAACAAAACATACATTTGCATTATTAAGGAGAAGATGCTTAGATCTTAATGTAAGTTTAAATGTAAAAAAACTGTTTTAGAGATTACAAACTTTCCTTGAGAAACCAGAGGTAGGTATAATCTATCATTAACATATTTAATTTTTTAGTTGTTTCTATGAATCTACCTTGGCTGAAAACATAATTGTTAAAAAAAAAAAAAGAAATTAGAATAAGTAGGATGAAGATTAAACCGTCTACATCTCCACAATGTTAACAATGTCAGTAGCAAAGCAACACTGAAAGATTGGTGGATATATTTATTGCCTAAAATCTAACCTGGAGCAATAAAATTGTAGCCGCTGTCATTGTATTTCCTTTTTTTTTACATTATAAACAAATGCAAAACAGGACTGAGCATAATACAGCATTTATTGACAACTCAATCAATACAATAACAAAATGGTAAAAAGTATGCAAAAAAAACAAATTAAGGCTACTGTGTGGTTCAATTGGTAAAACTTGTACACCATGTTCAGAGGATATGGTTAATTTTGCTGCTTGTCTTCCACCTCTCTCGATCTTGTCAATTTACTATTAAGTAAAGAATAGGCCAATAGAGCCTAAAAAATTCAAAATTCTATATTAGTGATGGGAGGCTTCACTGGGTGTGTGGCACATTTTCCAAACTGTGTCGACACTGTGTTGAAACTTTCCCCTGTCACTTGCAGTGACATCTGGCAGATTTAAAAAGTAATTGCAGGCAAATTCAATAAAGACGGGAGTATTAACCAGGCACAATGGATTCTCAACATTGTGGAAGAGCTCCTGTACAGTAAGACAAAACTTGGGAGCAAATCCTACATTTTTCACCTACAATATAAATAAAAGTTAATCCATGTAATCTAACTCATATATCCCATGAAAAGGAATTTGAATAATCCAACAGAAAAATGATCAACAGTGGAAATGAGAACGGAATAATTATTTTCCATGGTGAGATCAAAATGATCCCACATGGAAGAAAACTTCCTCTTCCTCTGTTGATTCATGCTGGTAGTCAAATACCAGCCAAAAACCAACACAGACCAAAGAACACAAAGTGTCTCCATCCAATAAAACCAACAAACGTGTCGACATACTTTCTCCTTCATCAATACAATTTGGAGCGGTTACACCCAAACAACACGACAACTGTGTCGGTCACATGGTTTTCCTCAAAGTGATACGAGCACCGACACGGGGTTTTAATCTTGTTTGCGCACCGAATGTGCCAAGGTTTCGGTTTCGTCAGGCCCACGCCAATTCTTTCTTCCTTTCTTCCTTTCTGTCTGTCTGTCTAATATTGAATTAACAAAACACATTTTAAATATCAAGGAACATCACATTATTATGTCAAAGCCAACACTGAAAGTCTATGTAAAACCCACAGATAACCTATTGTCGCCACTTGCTGATTTGTTTGTTCCCTCAAATATTCAGCCTCGAGATTTTCTGAAGAGCTTGAACTTTATGTCAATTGCTGAGTGTCACAATTATTTTATGTGTGAATGATACAGCCAAGTTTTGAAATTAGTATTTTAGCTTGTGTATGTCTTCCATGGAAATGTTATGCTTATATAATCAATGAAAATGCATAAAAAAGAAAAATGTCTTTCAAAATGAGATAACCTGCTGATTGCTCAGCTTGCCCTTTAAAGACACTTTAATCTGTTACGGATTAATATGCATAACATTTTTCTATGGTCAAGCTTTCACCTGTTCAAGTAAAAGCTGCTCTGATGATGCAAGGTGATGTACCTAGCAACAGCTTAATTTGGTTTTAATGTATGTGAGTCAAGATAACCTGGACCTCTGAGTGTTTAATTTAGATATCAAATATTTTTGTATATCTACCCTGACATAATCATGCATTATTTTTTATTTGTATGCGCTAGCAGAAAATACACTGCTCCGAAAGCCCAAGAACATAACATCTGATACAGCCCCAATGGGCAAAAGATAGTTATTTTTACCCCTCCTATGGTATTTCAGAAGACCAAATGGAGGGGATAGGACTTGAACAAATTCCTAAGGCAGATGTAAACCATGCATTCAAAGGTTCTTTTGAAAACTAGCAAAATCTCTTAACCGCTGAATCTACTGTATGTTGGTTTCAAAAATACTTTCAGAGGGCCGTGTGAATTTTCTTCCTTTCTGTTTTGTTCACAGAACATTTTGACCTTCAAATTACTCATTATGGTTATTTAAGTGCACAGCGTTTAATATCTTCCTATTATTATCCAGTCATTGCTGGCATCAATGGTGTATAGCGTGATGGCAAACTGCCATAATTTTAGTAACATTTCAGCAGGAGACCAAGGAGAATGATGGCTGACAGTGAACTACCAAAATCTGCGTGTGTTGTTTTTTTTCCCTGCAGCAGTTTTGAAAGGTAAATGAAGACAGTCAACATTTATTTTTTTCTTATCTCTGAGTTAATGTAAATAGTTTTTAATGTCTTCAGATTTGTCACTCTTTTCATACTTTTGGATTTGTTTCAAGGCAAGTTTAGACAGATATGAATCATGTAACGTAACGTAAAACCTGTCGTATAAAAAGATAAGCATCATATTTTCTTGCAATCACTCAAAAGAATTTTGCTGCCCTTACTTTTTCTGCACTACATAGTAAAATTGCATGGTTCATTTTAAAATGTTTACAAATTGACAGACATCCCCGAACACTCATGACTAAACATATTTCCACAGCATTTAAAACAGTGGTTCTGAACCTTTTTTGAGGTACCAAACCCATCGCTTTCATATGCGCATTCACTGAACCTTTCTTTAGTGATGAATAAAATATGATTTTTTTTTCAAATTCAAGACATAAGTATATGTTTTTTTTACTTGTGCACAAAATGAGCCATGCATGAACATCACCTTGCTCAAAGAACAAAACCAACAAAGTGCATAAACTCACAACAAATTACAGTATTACTTTATTCTGGTCCCCCAAAAAATATTTCAGCACCATAAAAGAATTATTAGAGTTATTAAAAAATTTTTAATAACTTAATTTTTTTTTATTTGAAATTTAATACATTTTCTGTCATTTTGGATCCACAAAATACTTTTTTAGTTTTCCCATCTCCCTGCAGCTGCAAGAAGTGTTCCCTTAGTTTTGTTGGTGCGAGACTAGAGTTGCTCAATTTGGGATTGAATATCATGCTGATGGATGATATCCATCAGCCTGGATATCACGGAATGGGATGGGAATCCCATTCCGTGATACATGTGAATCCATGATGTACATATTCATCCGACCACTTACTTTTTTTGCTCAACATGTTTAGTATGGATTAAAATATTGAGAAAGAAACCACATGATGTACAACTACAACAGCCGTTGACAACTCCGCGCACTAAATTCCCTGCAGCACTGATTGGCCAAGCAATGTCACGTGATCCTCTGCAGCAAGTGATGGTCAAGCGGGGTGCCATAATGCCTTTATACAAGTGTGTCTTTACCTCCGCGTAATAGGCTCCGCCGAACCCCTGAGACCGACTCATCAAACCCCTGGGGTTTGATCGAACCCAGGTTAAGAACCAGTAATTTAGAAGTAGGAGCCAAAAAATCCATTCTGCATTGTCTAGCAGCAACATCAATAACTGGAGCTTTTTAACTTGTCAATGTATAAAATGGAATTTAAACCTAAGCCTTAATTTTCTGTAACTCTCCCAAGGAATGAATACGGTCATATCCAATCAATTTGAATATTATTAAAAACTTTGCTTATTTCAGTAGCTCAGTGCATTGAGCGAAACACACTCCACACACACACACACAGCCTGATGTTTTCCAGCTATATTATGTTAATTATGATGTTCCATTTACTGATACTTAAAACTCGACATTTAAGCATAGAATACTACATCAGACCAATCAAAAATATTTTAAATACAGAAATGTGGGCTTGACGAAAAACATGTTTACCATCTTAAAAGTTATTTTTAAAATGTAATTTTTTTTTTCTCTGAGGATTTTTTGTTGGCTCTAGTGGCCTATATTTTTTTTGAAAGTAGGCTGACAAGAAAGAGGAAATGGAGAGAGGGGAAGACATGCAGCAAATTTCGCTGGGGCCGGGAGTCGGGCCTGCGATGGCCACTTCTACGTCTAGGGCCTCCATCCATGGGTTGTGCTAAACCCCTATGCCACCACAGCACGTCCTGAAAATGGATTTTTAATACTGCATTCAGACCTCATTGGAAGGTTAATTCTATTTTGTTGTACATCTGTACATGTTCTCTCTTTGTTCAGTAAATTTCCATGTATGGTCTAACTCTAGCAGGAGACAAAGCTTGGGAGCATCTTCTCCTTGACAAAAACCATCAGCATTTGAACTCCTTAATGGTGTTTTCTTCACATTCCTCTTCTGCTTGTACACAGAAGACGGATCTCTCTGTGAAACTACAGCGGTTTCCAGATGAGACCACTGTAATTGGTGATGCGTCCCTATACAAACAGGAAATATATCAGTATGTCCAGCAGTGTGGTGAGAACCACCTGGAGATTAAGCTTCTCAAGACTGTGGAAAAGGCAGTTGACTTTTGGAGAACCAGTTATATTTTTTTATAAGAAAAAGTGCCTGAAAATGCATGTACATATTGTTCCTTTATCAATATTTTATTTTCTTCTAAAGTATATGTAATTATATATTACATCTGTACAAAGGGACCATTTCCTTATTTGGTTGAAGACAAACATCTAAAAGCAGAAGATTCCATGACGAGGGTGATACAAGATAAAACATGTTGGAAAGCTGTGGGTCAAGTGTGTATGAGATTTTTGCTAGGAACAAGGGAGCAAGATGCTGAGCCAGTTCCACAACTGAACCTACTGAATAATGTGTGTACTGCATTCCAGCCTGAACAGACACCCATCTATCTGATTTTCCTTCTGCTTGAAGCATGTGATATTCTTCATCTCTGGACACATAGCTCTCATATTCTCCACTAGGAACTTACTCTCCAGCCTCCCTGCTGTTTTAATATTTATTTTTATGTATACTCTTCAATAACTTAGGACTCCCTGAAGGAAAGTTCTGCCAGAAGTAACGGGGTAGAATAATGTAACAAAATAATGGTTATCTGTCTTTTTATACATACTCTGTTCTCTGTTTTAAAAGTAAGCGATCCAAGAAGTGTTAAATAACAATTGCCACAAATAGATGAGCTAAAAACTAGAAGTCAAGATTTGTCCAGATATGTATATTATTGCAAATACCTGTTATGCTGGATTTTATTACAAGAAATGTGATTTACTTTTTGTATTAGTGTATATGTAAGACATTCCTGGAGGCTCATTTTGTTGTGCCAAGTAAAAGAATATCTCTTACATTTTGCAGCTTCCGCTGAATTACTGCACTTATAAAGATGAAGTGCTCTGTTCCCTGTCACTCTGTGGGGGATGTACATCAAGTGGGGGGGACAGTCAGAAGTACTTCTGTGAAAATACCGCCCTGGTGTGAGATCTATAAATGGTTAAGCAATACTTCATATTAAACACTTGTTCCACACATTGAAGGAGAACATTTTTAGGTCTCTCTCTTTTTAAAGTCAGATCTTTGTGTTGTAAATTCTGCCACAGCTAAAGCTCTGAATTAACAAACCTTTTCTCAGAAAAATATACTTGAATAAATAAAAAGAAAACCTTTCATTTGTTTCTATAAAGACATCTTTAAAAAGCTGCTAATGGTCTGAAAATAGGGCCTATAAATATTTAGCTTTGCAATAAGCATCAAATACAAACATAACACAAATGTATTGCGACTATTAAATATGTTTTTGTGTGTGTGTGTTTACTATTCTGCTAAACAATCGATGATTAGGATGGTTGATAGCATAAAAGTCAAGTTAGATAAACAAGTTTGTACTTTGTGGGATTTCATAATTCACTGAACTTGAACTCATCCATTGGTCTGAGCTGAAATTAATTAGTTTTATGCTCAGCTAGATCTTACACATTTGTAAATATATTGGATCTTTTTGGCTATTTTGTCAACTACCCTGAGACTGCCCTTTCTTGTGAATCTATGTAGATAACATTGAATTGCATTGTTACTTACATGAACAGAGAAAGGCTTCTTTATTCAGTTAATACGAATCTTAATTAGACATTTAATAAATAATTCCAAGAGAGTTGTTTTTCTGAGAATATTTACTCTAATTTTGAAACCAAATAACAGAATGACACACTTTGTACAGGCTCTGTGAATAAAACTGATGTCTAATCCTTCATTTTCTCGCTTCAACAAGAGCAGTCAGCACAGCCCCTCATCAAACTTTGGTTGTTAATTATTTTGTATTTACTTTAAATGACAACATGGTATTAGAAGAATTATATGCTAGAATATTATCCTATGTACTTCTTTGCAGCAAACGAGCATTACAGCAGCATTTCTATCAGTTTTCCAAAAACATGACTTTTAGGGTTAGTTGTTACCAATTATCACAAATAATATTAGACTGCGTGCACATGCTTGTTTGACCAACAAGCAATGACATATTAAATTCTTTTGAAGGTAAATATCTTAATTATTAGCTATTCATTGCATCTTTAAGGTTTCTGAATGATGACAAACAGGTGTTATAAAGAAGGTTTTGTGTAAGTTGAACGATTTGGTGGAATTTCTCGTCTGTGTTTATACGGTGGAGTTTTGACTTACCTGCATGGGCTGTTGGTTTTTGAAGTCATCTTCTTTCCAGCACAGCCGGGAACCATTGTTCTGTGATTACCCCCGGGATTCCAACTTGGTCACCTCAAAGGCAAGCAGATTGTGTTTGTCAGCTTGTTTGTGCACATATCAGTCAACTGTAGTGTACAAGCATGAAAGGGTTGCCTTCTCATTTTTATTTAGTTTGAGCTTGTTTTACTTAACAGCTGTAATTGTTTCATCCTTGATGCATATTACTGTTTAATTAGGTGATCTAAATGATAATGTGACTGCAATTACAAGTCTTACTAAATATTTAATCTAACCACAACATGATCTTTCACCTTGTGAGGGACCAGTACAAAAAATGTGAATCCTTATAATTAAGACAAACCAGGACGAAGCTGGGCCTTTTGCACCAAATTATTGCAAAATATTAATTATTATGTTGCTGCAGAGGGAAACTTTGTTGATGCCTGTGAAGACTTTTTTTCTGGAGAGTGATGCTCACGTTTGGCTTTAATGGTCACATTAGTCATTTTGCTATGATGGTTGCCATGTAGTAATTACAGTAATTATGCTCTTAGACTGTGAAACTAAAGCTTTGAAGGTCACACTGAAAATTAGCTTTTTTCCGTCGACATCAGACAGCTACAAGCCTTAGTTTCCCTTCTTTAACTATGTGTAACTCAATTCCAGTTTCTTAAAGTGTGATAGAATGCAATGTTCATTTCTGGAGTGAAATGTCTAGGATTGCAAGGACCTTTCTGAATTGTCATCCTTGGTAAAACACACACTTTTGCTCTTTGGGGCTTTTTCTGAGGAGGAGAGGGAAAGGAATGTTTTTATTGATGCAATAAAAATAGTTTACCGATCTTTAGCAAACCTTTTCACTCCCAATGATCCATGTTCCATTGCAAACATTAGTGCAGTTGCAATGATAAAGTATTAGGCTTTGGATTTTGGGCACAAAGTATCTGACATGGTTTAAACTCTTTTTGTACCTGACATTATTTTTAAAACAAATAAAATTCTGTAATATTAGTCAACATTTAAGTTGATTATTTTGTCCCAAATGGCAGTAGGAGGAACAACATAACAGATCAGTTGGTTACTGAACTGGTTGTTGACAGACTCTCAATACAAAACAGCAATAAAGTTGCTTTCAGTATTTTAATTTGTCTTTCAGGTGTAGCGTTTGCTTGAAGCTACTCTGACGCGCCTTGATTGCTAAATTTTTCTTGCATTGACAAATGTGAATATGCACCCATTCATTTATTTCTAATTTGCTGCTGGAACACCTGAATTTCCCCACTCTGTGAAAATGAAGGATATTTCTATTCTCTTCTTTTAAAAAAAAAAAAAAATGATTTGATACTTTAGGGCCACATACATTAGTGTGCTAAATCGTTCCAATTTTGTCCCATCCAGGATAAATTGTAGTCTTTATTCTCTTTGAACTCAGACAATTTGTAATTAACATCTGACCTATCTGCTCTTCAACCTTTCAGTGTAACAGCTAATTCATGCAAACTTGTCCCATGTAACCTCATTAGATCACTGGGTATGTGTGTAAGGTAATGAAGGAGTAACTACCAGATAAAAGGCCTGGTAATCAGGTTTTACTGCCAGAACATTATGTTGAAACAACATAGCTTTTTACTGCCCCTGGGTAACATTGAGATTCTCTTAGCAACCTATAAATGCATGTTATTGCCTTGCCATATCTTTGGCCATTGTTCTGTTTCTTTGTTGTTTTTGCATTGTTTTTGTAGTAAGTAGCTACTTAAACAACAACACGTTCTAAAGATCCAAACTGAGGGTACATCATTCATGATGGAGCTGTCAGACTAGAAAATATTAAGTTTCATCTTAGGTAGAGTTTTGCATTGCAGAGTGGGAATTCTTTACTGTTTTATCTCCAGTTACCAGTTTAAACCACTTAGATTTACCAACACTTTTAAAACAGGTATTTTAAAAGCCTATTAGGTACTGTTTATCTCCTGGATTACCACCGAAACCCTGAAAATAATTATATGACAAAGAAAAAACATTTTAATGAAATGATTTGTGCAATAACACAATTTCATACTGAAAAGTTTTACATGATTGCAGAATATTCTGAATTACGGCACAATCAGTTCAAAGGGAGGCTGAGGCAACAACGTAAAAGTCCTAAGAAAACCATGGTAAAGAGTAGCATCTTAAGCTTACCAAGCACTATGCAGTTTTTTTTTACACACTTATCTCTTGAAATAATATAAAAAAAAATTTAAAAAAATCACAAATGTAAAAATTGACTGATAGTTTAACTGGAAGCATTTACATTGGTCAGATGAGACTAGGAATACTGACAAACACTTCACTGTGGAGGAGCTATGATGCTGTGTTTGTCTTCTGATGTCATCACCTATCCATTATCAAGAGATTTGAAACATAAATTTAATTAACTCTGCCAAGAACACTGAAAATAGGTCATCAGAGGATCCTTAAAAAGGAAACTATACAGAATATAAGGCCAGACTCACACAAGAATGGTTCATCACATAAAAACATTTACATTCTTTTCTGTTTGTCTCAGCCCCCACATCTACAATAAAACCATCAAAAGCTGTAGGATTAGCTCAAAAGAAGAAAATAGAGGACCATTGATTTTTGACTTTCAATGCACCTTATAAATGGCTTGTATGCTTAAGCCGTTTAAATTTTACAGGAGAAAGCTAAGTATTCACAAATTATGGATGTCTGCCAAAAGTAGAAACTATAATATTCTTTACACAGGTGTGATTTTGACCCATTATTTCAAATCTTCAAAGATTTGGGAGGGTTATTAATTCCAGTCTGCAGTTGTTTCCATATTTTTCAGTTGGATAAAAGTCAGGTTGGTAATTTGAGTTTCCTTTTCTGAAACCAGTCAAGAGTTTTTTTAGCTTTTTATTTCGGGCTGTTGTGCAGAACCATATTGTGTGGATCTCTGTTTTTATTAATCATCCCACTCTGTGAAACTTTGTTTGATGAGAAACCTATTTAAGTCGTCAGGTAGTACTACTGTATATAACTGATATGGATTTGCACATATCAGTAGAATTGCAGCTGGCTTCTTAGTTTTTTGTTTGTTTGTTTTAAACTTTTTGCAGATTATTTTATTTAATGTACAATAATTATTTCCTATGTTATGATTTTTTACTCAGAACGTTTTTAGTGGATTTTTGTGGATTGTGCTGATTTCATTGTATTTGTGGATTACTCGGGGCAGTGATGACGTTTGGTGTCATTCTTTGAAGAAGAGAAAAACATTGATGTATTCAACACTTACTCTACGTGCTGCAAGAGGGGAAAACACAAAACAATGCTTGTTCTGCAGTTCACACACTTTACCATGAGAAACATCAATAAGGTGTGAATCTGCAAATCAATGATTGTGTATCATGCGTTGCCAAGTGTTTTGTCAGATTAAGATTTTCCCAGATATAAATGGAGAAGGTCTGGAGTTACTCAGAACTTCTGTGGAGCCAGAAAAAGAAGAAAGAACTAAGTATCTTATCGAAACAAATTTGTGATGATTACACAAGGAGATCAGCAAATCTCTAAAACTGCAGAGCTTATGAGGTATTCCTAGTCTGCAGTTGTTAGTGTCTATTAAAACTGTTCCAAGGAAGGAACAGTGGTGAACCAGCAGCAGGGCTTTGGGTGGCCAAGGTTCAGTGATGCATGTTGGGAATGATGGCCTGCCATTGCGGTCCAATCCAACAGAAAAGCTGTACTGGACTTTAAATTGCTGTAGGAGTTAATGCCAGTTCTGACAGAAATGTGTCAGAAAATATATTACCACAGTTTGCTCTATGTGGGGCTGCACCAGCATTCCCTGATGCCTGTGGGGTCTTTAAGCAGGATAATATGACCTGCCACAGAGTAAGATTGGACTGGGAATGATTTGAGATACACAGCAACAGGGTTGCAACTTATGGGACTTAAAGAATCTGCTATTAAAATCTTGGTGCTAGACACCACTGTGCTAACATTTATGTAATTGTCTCAGTGGGTCCAGGACTGTAAAGCAGAGCAGTGTTTTTATTGTGGTCCTTTTGAAGACATATTAATGAACAACATGAATATACACCAATAGGGACAGCATACAGTATTGCAGCTGTACCAATTCATGAATTTCAGTGAGAAGAGTTTTGTATGTAGAACAAAACTGATATTTGCTTAAAATGTGAAATAATTGATACTATTTACTTCACTTTGAATACTCAAAATACATTTTTAACCCAAAATCAAGTACAGACTAACTCATCGGACAATTTAAAAGATTGGTGATGGTAAAATTTTCAGTTTAACAGGCAGATAAATACAAGTCGTTTGAATATATTTGAAAGAAATATATATTTTGCTGTTTTATGACCAGGTAAAAAAAAGTTACATCCACTGATTCACAGAAAACAGCATGACTTTTTTTTTCTCACTTAAAGATGTCGTGATAAAATGTCTTGTTTTTCTGTCATGTCTACTTAGATGACGTGCCTCTCTCTTATTTGTGTTGATTAGTCTTAAAGAAATACACAAACCATTGTTGGTAGGAATCCCCTGAGAGAAACAAAGCTGTCTTTGATGGCACGCTTGGCATTCATTACTGATAGGGATAAATCGTTTAGACACAAGCCATCTGTGAAGAATAAATTAACCTAACCCAAAAATAAGAAAAAAATAAAAACAGCTAGAGAAACCAAAAGCCTAAAAACCAGTCATATGACATTCAAAGAAAACACATTCCACTGTAGTTTAGCAAAAATACAAATATTGAACTTTATTCTATTTTTGTAATATACAGAAATACTAAATCTTATCTGATCACTTTGACCCCACACTTGTTGTTAGACTTGTCTAAACATTTCTAGTTTTGTAAGTTGTGGAAGATGTATGTGTGTCTGATTCTGTTGAAGAAATTGACCCGTTAAGTTCAAATTAAAAAATAAAAAAAATAAAAAAGTAATTTACTTTTACAAAGATTATTTGTGTGCTTTATAGAGCTATAAGAGTTGAAGAAAAAAGTCTAATTTAGTGCATTTTTTTTACATTAATTTATTACATTGAAAACATTTATAACACTTTCAATTCCTTGAATTTGAGTAATTTATACAATTGATAGAACAGATGTTTAAAGCTTTGGTCACTATACTTGTGGTTTACTTTACTCTAATCCCCACAAAGTAACCTCGGCTTATATAAAATTTTAAAATGTTGGTATTCTGATAAAATTATGTGCTTGGAAACTGCTAAATAAATAAAATTAACAAAACTGTAGTAATCAGAAAGATAGTATAGGAGGGAAATGATTATAGAAGTTCTTCATACTTTAAGTGAATATTTTGTTGCTAACCTTTAGTACCTGAAGTAAAAGTAAAAAGACAAACAAAAACCACACATTTAAATGACTCAGTAATGCTGCTACTAGAGACTTTCAAGAGCTTAATCCGATAGAGATCCAGAAGTATTGTAAGGAAAAAAATCAAAGAAAACACTGGAAAAACAAACACTGTTCATTCAAAAAGAGAAATTGTAACTGGTTCCAAATTATTTATCTCAAACCAGTCTGCATCATTTACTGATTTTAAAGTTTTGATTATATATTATCAAGTGCTTAGATTTCCCATGTTTGGAGAGTTTTCTGTATTTCTATCTTCCTCTACTGATGTAGGTCTGGTCTAACATCCTCAGAGCTGAAAGTTTTGCTGCAGTGCCCCTCACTGGGACAAAATTGTATTTACTGATATTATAACAGAAAAAAACATCCCTGCAATAAATAAATTAAAAGCAGTTCAAAGGAGTATAAGAGAGTGAAATATTTTAAATTAGACATTTATCCACAACCAAATTTCAGCCTTTTTTTTTTAAAAAAAAAGTTGTGATCTTTGGTTTTACTCCAATTTTTACTTAGGATTTAACTTTAAGGTATGAAAACAGTCCTTTAATTACAAAAAAACGCTTCCTTTTTTGCTTTTGTTTGAACATTGCATGTTTCTATCTATATTCTAAAGAACGAACAGTGGGCCAACATCTGCTCGCATTAACACTTATAATTCATCTAGACACTGACAAGGCAGTGCACCGGCTATCGTCAGCATTGTAGCAAGCTAATTTTAACAAGAGCAAGCTGCCTGACAAATTGAAACCATGTTAACAATTAATTAGCATAAAACAGGTACAGAGTAAACAGGTGTTTGTTGACAAAAATATCATATGGCAACTGTCCACACAAAAACACACTGTTATCATTGAGTGACTACAACACCCACAAAAGTGTACCAGTTTGGCTTCACAAAACATTCAAGATCAAAAGGAGCACAAGAATGGATGCACATAAATCTCCTCCAGTGTAGAAGCCAAAAGGAAAAAAAATTAAAGCATATAACGTGTGTTCTTCAAACCCTTTTCTTCCAGCTCAAATAATGGTAAACAGACAATAGTGCAGCATAACCCCTGCTGTGTCTTTGGCTGCTTACTTACAATTAGTTGACTGGCAGATCAGCAGACCACGGTTTTGATTTTCAGAGTGAGGTTTCCTTGTATGATCACTAAGGAGGCAATGCGTTATCTGACAACACATCTATTTTATATTCCTATAATTAAAGACTAAATATTATATTTGACTTTACTTTAACCTGATGTGAAAAATCTGCATTAAAATATTCTATTGTTCTTCTTGCCCAGACTCCTTTCCTTACTCTGCTTCCATCTGTTCTTGTTGTCATAGTAAATGAGCAGGCAGAACATGGGGTAAAACAATAGAAAGGAAAACAACAAGCCAAGACTCGCCTGCAGATCTCCATCCATCTAAAACTGACTGCATGTTGAGCTGCCCTTGAACAGAGCATAAGGTGCAAACACTTCAACCCATTGGCATGTTTATTATTATCTTTGATGTAGAATATAATTAATTGGATACTGCGCAGAAACCTTCTAGAACTTGTAATGAAAATCTCACTATATGAGGTCTGTGATGTAGCTGATTCCAAGCAAGATAAAACATGCATAAACACTAATGAGGGTGAGAGTAGCTGCAAGCTTTAAACTTGAACGAAACCCTGAATCATTCTTATCACTAAAATGACCATCGATCTCCTCTGTTGCCGCTGTTCAAAGCAAATCAATCAACCACAATAGGAAATAATAGTGCAATAAAGTATATTTCAAATGGAGTTGAATAATGTTGCACAATCTGTAACAGAAAGTCAAATGGTCATATGAAGAAGAAAAGACTTTTAAAAGGCAGGTGATTTTCATCAAGTCTGTGACTGAGCTTAAATGATTTTGAACAAAAGGAAAGAAACCTCACATCACTTCTTTATTGAGTGTAATTTCAATGCTGAAAATAGTGTGCACAGATAAATGAGCCAAAGACTCTGATCTAAGGTTAAAACATTTGGTTCATTATTCAAAGGTCCAAGGAGAAAAAGGAGCCTTTTGCTTCGAAAGGGCTTTTGAACATAAGTAAACTCATCTTTATCTTGGAGTCCATTATCATAGTTGCAGTGGAGACAGCCATTAGAGTTGTATACAAATCTACATCTTGCCTTTTGGCAACCTGTCAAAAGGCAGTCTTTTGACAGTTTCGCCTGTACTTGCTCATTATGATGGATAAGCAGAGCCACGAAAGAGATAGTGGTTTCTCCAGTGAATTCATGGAGCATCGCAGGGCCAAATAGTGTTAAGAACCAATTCAGCAGTCATTTTCTAGCAAGCTGGAAAATGTAATTATGAGTATTGGGAATTGTTATTACAATTATTTACAATCTAGTATGTATAAACAATAAACATTAGGGCCTTTAGTAGAATTATAAATGAAGCAGCTGCCTCAGTTATTAACTCAGGAATTGTTACAAAACCTATCTGTAGTAAAAGCAGTCCAACCACTAACCTGTCAAACCTGACAAATGGCATTTCAAGGTAGAAATAGATATGAAACACCGGGACCTGTGAGTCGGACGATGTGAAGCTTAGACAGATCACCCCACAGTGAGAAGTAGGTTTATGTTATCTGACAGGTACCAAACTAATGGGACCACCTGAAGACAAAATTTTGGATAGCCCCAAATTTAAAACTCCTTGACCCAGTGACGGATCAAATTTATGCTGCTGATTGTTGTAGGGGCATTTTTCACAGCTCTCTGTGAGCAATTTGGTTCACTGTGCACAGAAGTGAATGTTAAACTAGGCTGACAAAACCAAACATCCACGAAGTGAAGTAAAGGTCCTCTGTGACAAAGAGTTTAGAAGGACCTGTGTCTAAGGTTTTTTTTTTTAATTTCCTGTCATGTCTATTGATTTTACGAGGTATACTTGGTGAAGGAGCTTTGTAGTGTAGAGGTCAGTCAAAGGCGTGGACTAAAACCTGGTATTGGGTTGGAACACTCCAGAGGATTGACCAGAACTGTTGAGAAGAATGACAAAGTCAGGTTGAATCTGTGAGTTATGAACTAAAAAAGTACATAGTCTTTCCCAAAAATATATAAAAATATATAACCTAAAAAGTCCTTTTTACAGAAAGGACTTTGTAATATCTGCAGTACTCTCAAGTGAAATTGAACAAATTGGCAATACACTACAAAGAAGCTTTAAATACTTTAGCTGACAAAGGTCAATATGTTTTTACAAAAGTTCATTTGTATTATTTTCTCAAAATGACAGAATATTGTGCTCTATTGCTTGTCATTTTAGCAAGTTGCTGAAATGACAATAAAAAGAAAGTCACATTTCAATTAACATCTTCCACCTTGAACAAAAACAATATCCCTGTTTAAGGAACATTTTAAAATAAGGCCTAAAAAACATACATTTTCAACTTGTTTCAATTAATTTAAATTTAAAGTGATAGGCCAAACTGAAATAATCACAAATTACTAACTGCTTAATTATCAACTTAAGTGTTTTGTTACATCAAAGTTAAGATAAAAAAATTTGTGTGTTCCTATTGTTCTCCATATTCTTGTCTTCTGAAAGTACAACTACAAACTACAAAATGATTTTATTCTAATGTTATGTGACAGAACAACACAAAGTCTCACGTGCCTGAGAAGTAAAAGGAGATGTACACAATATTCATTTACAAAAATACAAATCTAAAACTTGTGAGTTGCATTTGGAACAAAATCTCCACCAGACTACACTAAATACTGAAATATTTGTCAATTCTGCACTGTAAACTAACTCAAACCTTCTCATATTTAAAATAAATAATATGTTAACACCAATTTGTCTTGCGGCATAATTAAATCAGAGTCTGGCCCATCCTAAAATATTTTAAACAAACAATTAGTGTACAGAGCACCTCCACCACTTCCACACTACACAAAACTGCCCCCTCCCTACAGACAATACAGAGAGCAGAAATTCCCCAAAAGAACACCCTATATGTTGTGTAGCTACATATAGGGCGCTCTTTTTTATTCACAAGTAGTGTCTGAGATCTCTTTCCTCATCAGTAACTGAAATGCAATCCTGTTCTGCAATCTGCCTTTCCTCTACTACATTCTTTCACAGGATATTTATATCTGCACTCTTATGACTTTCACTCCATGGTCTAACTTAGAGGACACAAGACAATACTGCGCAATTATGGTGACATAAGATTCTGAGGTAATGACTGTTCATGTATCACTTGTAAAAGCAGTGCTGCCTGCTGTTAGTGATCCTGTCACCTTGTTTTGGTCCCAATGTTGTATGTGGGGATTGCTCTTGAGCTCGGTTTAAACAAGTACAGCTGTGGATTTTTCTTATTTAAGTCAAGGTAATTTGTCTGTGGGAATAGTACACCAAGTTGGAGCTCTAGGTCAGTTTATTTACAAAAATTGAAAATAGCTAGATTTAAATCCAAACCAATTATTCTCCCTCCTTATCTTTTCAATGATTTGATTACATTGCCAACTTTGTATGAATTTGTGCCATATAATTTATCCCCACTAACAGTGTTTTCCCTTTCACTGGAGCAGACTTGAAAGTGTATAAAAAAATCTAGATTATGCATGGTAGGCTAATTGATGGCGGGGCTTTCCATGGTCACTACTGATTAGATACATGCCTTTTCCATAATGCAATATTTGATTGCATCTTACTAAATGCATTTACTTATGAAGATTATGAACATTAATCTTCTTACCTTGCAGAGGCAATCCTAGCCTGATTGGCACCCTGGGCAAACCACCTTTCTCGCGAACCCCGAACTCCTCCATGAAATTGTTCATGGGGATCAGGGCTGCTGGTGTGATTATGTATTGGGTACTGTTGACATTCAGATCCTCTAATTGCAAGAGTGGGGAGTGGGGGGATTTGGCAATGAGGGGTGGGCAGGCAGAGAGACGCCACCCTGGGTGGTTACCCATGTCACCCATATCAGAAACCACCACTGATTCACAACAGTTCTGTGTGTCGTTGATATGCTTTTTAAAAAGCAATGTAAATAAAATCACTATCTTCTATTAAGTATGCACCTAAAGGTTCATATAACTATAATAAGTCTGACGTATGTTTGCAGTAGCAGTCTTGATCTTGAGGAACACTTACTCCTACACACATGGAACGTATACAGGCCCACACATGGAATGTATACAGGCACCTCAGACCTCAGTGATCATGTGGCCATGAGTGTCATTACTCTCAGCATCCCAAGATAGCTGTAGGTTAGCTGTAACAATTTGTTTGTCTCTGGACAGTGACTTTGTGTTGATGATAGAGAGTGTGAGGGATGAGAGGTGTGTGGAAGACAGAGACTAATGGATCAGAGGGTAGAGTGAGAGTAATGAAAACTGTCGGTCCACATTGAGTATCACACGACTCTCCTTAAAACTCTTTTTTGACCCTATCCTTTTAGTCATTTTTAAAAATTGGGGCCAGCTTTTAACCTTTTATTTTATGAAATCACCAAAGAGCATATTCTTGACTGAGTGGTTAACAAAACAGGAAAATGTTTTGAACTGTAATAATTATGTTCCCAGTGATTCACACATTTATTTTTAAATCTGTTAAATATGTCCTGTGTTTAATTCTACTGCTTCTGCAATTACAGGTAAATTGTTTGTGTTTATGAGTTACTTTACAAGTAAAAGTGTATTTACAGTGATGCTAGAAAAAGGCCCTTCAAACCATGCTCTCCCCTGATGATACTATCTCTCATCTAATTTTTTTCACACACATGCACACCAGCTGTGATACTTTAACTGCAAAGGTGGTTCACGTTTGGGATGTAGAGCACATTAGAGTCACATTTTCTGCATCTGCATTACATGTTTGTGTGGTTTGCTTTTCTGGTCTAAGGGTGGCAGTGTTGTTTCAGAATTCAGATGCTCACCACTGAGGTTCCAAAAATCTTTTCTGACAGTGATCTATTACTTAAATGGAGGATCACTTCAACTTGCTGTTTCAAAGTTAAATTTATTATTCATCCATGCTTAATATGATGCAACAGATTATATCTTTGTGGAAATAACCCCCACTCTTTATTCTAAGACTTCAAATTGATTAAATTAATCTGATTTTCTCGTTAGTAACATTTTTGAATGCCACAAGAGATTCTATATATCTTCACAAATTATGTTTTATTTCATTTTTGTGGATATGTAGATTTTTTTTGACACACTATTTGTACAGCAGCTGTAGAGCTCTGTAAAGCAACTCAAGCCAACATACAGCAGGGGGCAAACCAGAGCCTGGAATAAATTGTAGCTCGTGGAAAGAATTTCCTGTAGGGAAAATCTATTCCTGTCTTTTAAAGCTCACTGATGTCTGAATGTGTATGTATTTGCTGAGTGGCAGGGGATCATGTGCTCTCGGAGCTGTCCCACTAAACTCAGTTGCATGTGGACTGCTTTTCCCCTGAATTAACCAATTCCTTTAACGAGCCACTGAATTCTGATCAAACTTTCATGGCGCTTCTTGATTTACAACTCCCTGGTCAGGTTCCACGGAGGCTCCAACACGGAGCAGGCCTATCAGCGTCACTGCGTCATTTACACATTAAAAAGGCCTGCCGCTTCACCAATCAAATTTTCATAGAACATCACCTTTAAAAGTCAGAGATTTCTGGAGCTGTGTTCTTTGTGTGTCAGCGTGTGATAATATTCTTGCCAAGTGATTTTTTTTAACTTCAGTGTCACATCTGTGACTCTGCGCCTCACCAGTAAATGTGAATTTGGTTTTGCATGAGCAAGCTTATGTAAGCTGGAACTGAGGAGCGCATGAGTGAGGATATAAAGTTAAGAGGATATTTTAAAAAAAGGAAAAATTAATTAAAAAGATATCATCTCCTTCTATGCTTCAGTGAAAATACTGGAGCTCATTCAAATATCTCCCATGTGTGCAATCTTTAATTCTGCTAATATTAATAAACTCTGATGGAAATTTTCATAAATATATGTATTCCAACTGGAAAATAAAATTTGTCCAAGCATATTTAGAAAAAAACAGCAAAGCCAAAGATGCACAATAATATCCACAATGTGCTGCTCTGACCAGAGGACAAAAATAACAATGGCTAACAGACCAGGTTGGGGAGGTTGTACTGCAAAATTGACTTATTTTTATTTTTATCTTTTTTTTTTTTTTTTTACAGAAAAATGCCTTTTATCATTATTCTGATAGCTATCAGAGAAAATAGTATATTGCCATTTTTGACCAGATTTTTTTTTTTCCATTTGTGTAATTTTGCTAACTTGTGTCAAACACAGTTTAGAAGACTCAATTTTAAGGCTCCAACTTGAGTCATACCTAATTCATAAAAATACTTTTCAGACTCGACATAAACTTCTGCCCTAAAGACTTGAGCAGTTCTATCTATCTCTTGTAAAGAAGCAGATTTTTGCTGTGAAAAGATGTGCTTGATTATTAGCGAGGGAAATTGGAGTATTAAGACTTGTTAATGCTCATAACTTGGTCAGGTTAGTTTTAGTTTCACAATAATGACCACATTAATGATTCACCCAAATTAATGTAATTAAATAAAATCAGAAGAAGAGAAAGAGAAGAAATCAAAGAATAAATAAAGTAAGTAAGTGAAAAGAAAAGGAGAAGAAAGGGGAAGAAATAAAGAAAACACTTGCACTAGCAGTAAAAATGGACAATCAAAAGAAAACATGGCGGAGCAGTGGTTGTACTAACACAAACCAAAGGGGAGTTTCATGTCACTTTTGAACAGTGATGCTGTGCGGAGCCGGATACATCTGCAGAGAAGCAGTCGGTAAGGCAGAGACTGTATTTTTGTGAGATCGCAGTGTTGGATTGCCTGCATTCTGGATTAGCTTTAGCCTAGCCACCGGCTCGTTAACGCCTGTGTTTTAGGCTGTATACTTTATTAATTGGTGATTTTGATGGTTGACATAATTGTTGCATTGTGACTTGTAACTAGTGGATTTGATGAAGTTAACAGTAATTTTAAATAAATAATAAAATAAATTTATATTAATATCAAAAATATTTGAAATCTAAATATTAATTTGAAATGTTGCACTTCAAAGTTATCTACAGAACTCAAATTAGTTATTTTGTTTATTTGACTTCATGCACTTTGGATTGATTCAAAGTGGTTTGCTTAGTATTATTTTTATGAAAACAGGAAATGTTGGAAAATTGTGGTGTCACATCCTAGTCAGCTCATTTACTCTAAACATCTGACAAACTTTTCTGAGTTTATGAGAAGAAAAAAATGTAGTAGAAAAAAGTGCATTGGCATGAGGAATAGCTGCAATGTTGAGAGACAATCAAGCACAATCCATTTAAGAAATTGGGGAGGCTTCACAAGGATGAGACTGAGACAGGAGCCAGCATATCTCGAGCCAGTCTACGTAGATGGATGCCACACACAATCATTTGTCAGATGCATGCCACACGTCTGTATTTATCAAGTCATTCCTGAACAAGAAGTTGGACTGTTGCTAAGTGTTCCAAAGAACTCTTTCCAAATTAAAGTAAAGTTTGCATTTCATTTGAAAGAAGGTTTCAGAGTCTGTAGGAAGAGTGGAGAGGAACAGAATCCACATAGCTTGAAGACCAGCGTGAAATCAGTGATGATTATGTACTGTTGTCTTATGCCTCTTAATGAAAATTTACATTTTCATTTAAAAAAAAGTCACTTAATTTAAAATTATTTTGTGTGATATTCCAATTTTTTAACTAACTGAATTTTGAGGTTTCATTTTCTGTGAGCCAAATTTTAAAATATACAATAAATAAAGACTTGAAATTTAACTAGTATAATATATGATGAATCATACAACACCTAAGTTTCACTTTTTATGATGACTTTTTTAGATACTCCTAATATAGAGTGACAGAAGGTAAAGCTCCAGATACAAAAACATTCCAGATTGCATGGTGGAATATATAGAAGGTACATACAGAACTACTTAAGATCATTTTAAATGAATGAATATAAAATTTGTACAGGTGATGTGCTGAATATTTGTACGAAGACCCGGCAACAAGTTATCTTGTATGATTTTTGTGTATCCTCCATCACACCCTTTGTGATGATAATCAGATTTTACAGTGAAGTGAGACTGTCAACATCCATCATATTGTTTGACATGTTGAATTTCAAAGCCCTTGTAGAGCAGATGTAATGAATCCAAAGTTAGAGATGAGTGGTGTAGAACAGCCCCTGTTCTCCCACTCTTCTGTCATAGCACCCTTCCTAATCACCCTTCAACCCAACAGACCTGCCATACCTATTGTGCACCTCTCCAGGCTGCCAGCTCTCATGGCTCCCACCTTTTCTTAGTCATTCTTTGATGTGTTCTCCAGAAATCGGTACACCTTGAGTGCAGTCTTGCAGTATGACAGAGCCATCCACCCTTTTCTTCCTTGTCTCCTGTGTGATTAATTCTCAAGTCCAAAACAGTAACTTCCTCTGACATTAATTTCCTATGTAACATGACATCTCTGTAGCTGGTAGGACAGGCAGACCCATAGATGCCTGAATGCTCAATTCTTTCCTGTAATAAATCATTAGCCATTAGGGACCTATGCGCCCTAAATGACTTAAACAAATGAACATGTCTGCTTTAATAAGACCTTCTATTACCCACGTGTGTTTTAAAGGCAAAGAGGTGAGATAAAAGTAATATAAAACTATCCTTTTCTGAAAATGTAACCATTTTAGCAAGTAACTAAACTTTAATCAACTTCTTAAGTGTAAAATTCTGATAATACCATGTTATAATAATACGACATAGTAATTTTAAAATTCTAGTTTTAGAAATCAGTCCTTTAACTCTTCTGACTCTACAATTTCCCCAAGGGGAAATCTCAAAGGGATTAATAACATGTCTGTCTGTCTAATTAATGTTGGCTGTTTAAAGCTAGATTTTTATGAAAAATAATCTGAAACTTGCCCTAAGTGGGCGCAGTGGCTGCAGTGATGTTTTGCAGCAAGAAGCCCAAGCAGTCAAATGAAACGTTTTAATGCCATTGATTAAAATTTGTATAGGTGAATTTGCATGTTCTCCCTCTGTGTGTGTGGGTCTGTTTCATTCCGAAAGAAAAAAAGTGTAAATGAGTGATCAAACTTGAAATTGTTTCACTCTATAGATAGGTAGATGGATAGATAGATAGATACTTTTGGACTCCATTAATCCTCAATGTTCCATATATTTTTATTCAAAAGCAACTTTACACAAGTGGGTGTTTAGCCTTGATTTAAAGGGAGTCAGTGTTTTGGGTGTTTTGCAGTTTTATGGAAGTTTGTTTCAGATTAAAGAGGATAGAAACTGAATACTGCTTCTCCTTGATTGGTTCTGTTTCTAGGAATGAAGAGTAGATTTGAACCAGAAGGCCTGACGGTCTGGAGGGTTAAGATGATGACAACAAATCTGCAATGTGTTTTTTGGTAAGTCATTTAGTGATTATTAGTACTGACAAAAGTTTTTTAAAGTTTATTCTCTGAGCAAAAAGGAGCAAGTGTAAAGACTGAAGAACTGGGGTGAAGTGCAGTTTTGAGATCCTAAGATAACTTCAGTTTTGTTTATGTTCAGGTTTAGAAAATTGTGGCACATCCATGCATTGATTTGTTATAAATTTCTGTTCAGTGCTTCTATAGGTTCTGAGTCACCTGGTGAGATTGTTCTTTTGACAAAATAATATCACCTATGGTGTCTGAAAATATTTGGCTGATGAGTGAAAGAAGTGTCAATGTGAAGATTTTGTTTACATTTCAACATATGTTTTGTCTTACACAGTGCTTTTAAGTCATTGACATATATTTTAAGCTCTGTGGGTTTAATGTTTCCCTATTGAATTCCTGAAAACACTTGAATCGCCCTGAATGGTTTTGTTGCTATATAAAGCTCCCATGCCTTATCTTACCTTTCTTATGACTGATAGTGGTGTTGTGATGGACTGTATGCATTCACTAACTTGATTTTATTTGCAGCACGTTTTCATGTTTGCATATTGCACTTGGAATAACCATAACAAAGGCATGCTTACGTACAATAATAATATGTCTATAAGTTAGTACATAATTGAATTCAAACCTTAAAAAAAAAAAAAAAAAGAGAATTAAGCCTGAATATAAACTAAATTCAGATTTAGGTCACCCGATCAGTGAATTGCGTGCTCATATTATTTACCTCCTCCTCTCATTTTAACCCGCCACAGACTTCCAATTTCAAGCCCTTTCCTTTGGTGAGTGGGAGCATCACAGATCACAAACATTTTAAATGATTCTAGGAGCAGATTTTGCACCTGCCAGTTTCTGTTTCATCCAATGTACTGCTAACAGCAACTGTCTGTTTACTTTAAGGGACTAATTTATGTATTTATTACTGAACAGTTTGACCATCTGGAGTGTAAGCCATTTCTTTTCAGAGTGATCTCTTAAGAAACTTAAAAAACAGACACGAAAGAAACTGTGTGGTTTTATATGAAGGAAAACCTGTACAACTGTATTAACATCCAGCCATACGATGCGTGTACCTAATTAAACTTTAGTATCTTTTCAATGTTGAGTGCAATCCAATGTTAATTAACTTAGCAATGGAACCTTAGGGGCTTGACTCACTGAGTCAAGACAGTTAAGGCGTATACTAAAACACTGAAGCATGTGTAAAACATTTTTAAAGAAGTTAAACAGGACAGGAACTCACCATGGGGAGTCCACCAGATAATTTCTTGGGACAAACTCTTCACAAACAATCAACTTAACATAGAAATAATTTGCCAAAAGTCTAAAGATCCCTAACTTATCAAAATCCATAAAAACAACATTCTGATAATGTAACTATTTAGCTCTTATTAGGTTCTCATCTTGAATTGTTGCCATAAATTTAATGCACTTCCAAAGTTTTTTTCTTTCTATCAAGAACCATTCAACTATACAATACATTTTGTTTCCATAAATTATGTTTCAATTTTAGAGAGAAAATGTGGCTGTTGAAAAACAGGTAATGATTTAAGCACTAATAATCTTTGCATAATTCCGACAGAAATTCTACATATTTTACACACAATCAATTAACTTGCTTAGATTGCATAAAATATACAAGAGAGTTTCACAGGATCAAAAAATGGCAGTATAAAAACACCAGCAACTACTCTTTATTTCTGTGCATGAAACGTTATACATTGAGGCAATGATCTGTGTGATCCAAGCAACTTGCATACAATGAGACATGTCAAGTCGTTAAAGATAGATCCCCTGCAACCTTACTTTGTAACACATCCTAACAGATCTTTGCAATTGAAAATGAGCTAGTTGAGCAGTTTCAACATTAATATTATTGTACCTAAAAGCATATTTTTTTTATTTATATGGTCATATTTTTTGTATCACTTTAATCTTACCTGAGTTAATCATAAGTAACTGAAGGTAGTATGTTTCTACTTCCTCCATTTGGAGGTTGGTATTTTCCTTTCTTATTTTTATTCCACGTGTACTCCTTGTATAAGAGACCGTAAGAAAGAAAATAAACTGAAGAAGTAAAATGTGTTTCAAGCAAAAACCAGAACAGCCCAATACTGTGAGAACTTAAAACATTAAGTGGAGTGATAAAATTGGCAAAGACCAAGAAAATAAGATCAGTGGATATAAGTTATTGATGGATGACATCAGTTCAATACTCTCTTTCACTACACTCCAATTAAACCTTAAGCCATTGCTGTGCATTGCCACCAGTGCAGGGATCTGTCTTATCTCCCTTAATCCCAGCCCAGCATTACACCGAACATGAAGTTCTGCTACTTCAAGAGCATTACCAACTGACTGGCAGAGGAGCACTGGTAGACAAACTCACATGCTGTTTTTCACTGTCAAAGAGGGTTTACAAACAGATAAAAATGAAGAAAAAATATTTATTTTTGTGCACATGAATTATTTAATGTTTGTGTTGATATTCGTTTCAGTTTTGGCAAAAATTAATAAGATGTAATGCGAAGTGACTACACAAGAAGTTACAGGCAGTTTTGCAGAGGCCAGTATTGTCAAATCCAGAAATTAAGGAACTTTAAAGAGGAGCAACTGCTTCCATCTGTTTTGTCCATGAGATGAAAATTATGTTCGACGTTACTGCACCATGTAACCTCAGAGTCTTTAGTGGTATCTAATTGCAGCATTAAACATAGATTATCAGATCTACTGATGTAACTGCTGATTTTCTCACCACCACAAATGTGAAATTCATTAAGCCAATCTTCCAATAATTTTCTAAATACAGATCCTGTTGATAAAGCTGCAGGACCTGATAGCTATCACATTTAATTAAACTGCTAATTATAATATTCATAATCATATTTAGACTAAATTATTAAATAGTGCATGCAGTTTTTTATAACTCTAGTATATTATACACTTCCTGTCTGAAACTAAATTAATCTAAGGATATAATCTGATATTAAAAACTGCTAAAAATTGTTTGCAAAGTTGTTAAATTTATTTAATTAATATTTTATGGATTAGCTACTTTTTGTTTCACTTTAGTTGACTGGTTATTGGCTGATGCTCTCAGAGCAGCCAGTCCAGGAGAACCATTTATTTTCCTTGGTGCCGATTGGTTGTAGACCAGTGATTCGGAAGACTGAATAGCAAAAATATAAAAAGCTTTGAAAATTCTAAAATTTGAAGTATTTGCTATGACAACAAAAGGAACTTTACAGAGTTTGTCTGCAATTACTGCTTTGAATAGAACAGCATAGGGAGGCTATAAAGCAGATTTAAAGTCTAATGCCAAAATTGTATGCATTTATGAATGCATACAATGCAGACATCTTGGTTTTGATTTATAGGCCCAAGGCCGGTCTGAACTGACCTGAAGTCCGGGCTGGGCCAGCCAAATTGATATGGTAGACTCAGGCTTCTGTGATACATTTTTAAAAGGGTTTCAATACAAACAGGACAAGGAACACTAAATGTGCCACATAGACCTGTAATAATCTACTCCTTATAGTCTAAATATAGGAATATTTATTAACCCTGCCGAGACAGGAAAGAATAAGGTACAGAACTTAGGTGAGATAAAATGGAGCTTGAATATGTTAAACAAACAATAAATCTGGTCAAGTTACACTATAAAGCCATCAGAGTGCAAAGTCAGAGGTCTGGAAATCTTATAAACTGATAGTTAAAGACTACAAGACGTATGTTGGCTTGTCTTAAGGCTGTTATCCAGGTTGATTCTAAAATTTATATCTTCATGCTTGGTCTGCCAGTGATAAGTGATCATTCTTTCCATTAAATTATTGTGAACGTTGACCACCTAATGCCACTCCCCTGATGCACGTCGGGAGGCGGGCACACACCCAGAGCTAACTGTGGCCTTTTTGGAGCCCTAGACATGAGTCGAACCCTGGACAACAGTGTGGGGATTATAGCCTCTGCTCACTATGTGCCTGCTCTACCAACTGGATGAGGGTTCTTATTAATCTTAAGAGTTATTGTACTCATGTTCATTCTTTTTCATCCAGCATGACAGAGCACCAACTATCAAATACATTTTGAAAAAGGTTTGATTCATAGAGTAGCATCACACAGCAGATAAAGAGTAGTACAATTAAACAAAAGATCAACTATTGCCAATGGCATTTGAATATCCTCCACATTTGTTCTAGTTTGCACAGAATATCTAAAAAATCAAAACTACATAAGGACGTACACAATAGTACCCTTGGTGAGAAAAAGATTATACACATACTTTATTTTACATACACTATATATTGTATGTACAATATTGACAATTAGCTAGCCACCTTGCAAGAGCATAATTAAATCTATTAGATTGTTTTTAAAGCTCTGTATGCTTTGAAAAAGACTTGACATAGCTGGTACAAATCTAGGATAACCAGGTTTTGCACACAAAAACGCAAAAACCTTGAAGTCTTTTTTTATTTTTTTTGTGTACTGTGGTGAAATACCATCCTTTTCTCTCTGTTGCAAATCAACTGTAGGTTACTTTTCACAATTTGGGTTTTAAGGTTTATATTAACACAGAAAACATCCTGTTTTAATCTTTAAAATATATTAAGCTCTGGTCCAGTACTTGCTGCTAGTCTATCTCCAGAAAGGTAATTGGAAATAAAATCCATGCCCAGAGGATTTCACAGTATGCTGAACTATCCTGAAGTGCATTGTTTGCTGTTATGAAGAATTATTATTTTTTATTATTTCTAAATATTTTTCTGTAACAAACCTTTTGCCTTGTCTTCTCCCCTGATGCTTCTTATGGGTCTTGACTTAAACCTGGCAAATAATTTTTTCATATTATTAAGAAAAGGATCAGTATTTCCAGTGTCTTTTTCCTCTGTTATGAAATGAGCCGGCTTAATGCATGAGAGATATCACAAAGCAAAGGCCAAAGTTCCTAAAATAAAGCTCACATCACATTTTAACCTTATAGAGAAATGTAACAATTATTCAAATTAAATATCAGTATTGGACTGTGGCAGTTAAAATAAGTTCAGAGCTGTGAACTCGGTGGCAAACTCAGACTGACCTTCACAATCTCTTATAATTTGATGTACCACCTTCACAAGATGTTACATTGACAGGCACAAAAACGAACAAAGAAAAACAATTCCAATCTGCTGCCCATGGCAAAAACCTTTAAAGGCGTAAATGCATTCTGGTCTGAGGTTAAAATGTTAGAGAATCCTAACATGAAGAAGGATGTAGCCAACCAAAAGACTCATGAAATAAAATCTTTGGTTATGTTGTGTCTGATTTTGTGCCAAACATTAACAGTGACACACATTTGTTGTGGATAGCCTAATGGCTAAAAAACGCTCCACTTTCTAAGTCCTGACTAAAGGCTAACATGACCTAGATGATTACCCTTCAGACAGACACACATCATCTGAATGTCATTTTGCTCTTCACAAGGTGTATCTGGCCCTTTTTCAACCAGCTACCAAAAAAATAAAAAAAATCACACACTGTAACATTTTGTTAGTTTCTAATTTCAGTAAACATTTAAAGACTACTTTTGAAATACAGTAGCCCTGTGGAATCCTAGGACATTTTACAATACGGTACAAATGGAGTGCCATCTACCATTTACGATACATCAATGCACACACTGTGTATGGCGAGGATCTGTGTGGGTTTTCTGAAAGACTGAAGTAGTTACTGCAGCAAAAGCATGACAGAAAAGACATTGGCAACCAAGTTGATTCCAGTCAGACTAAGAGACTATAAACATTGTTCTTTAAAAATTAATAAACATTGGGTGTAGTTTAGAAACCTAAAGAGATCGTTTTTGACCTTGCTTAACAAACAGAAGTAACTCACAACAAATATGTTCCTCAAGCATGAATTACATAAGAAAATATCAGCCAAATGAAATACGAGCTGTTAACATAAACTAAATTGCTAATCAATTATTGAAAAAATCAACTATCAACGCCATTTTCAAAATTCAAAAAATTCTATTTTATAAGTTTAAAAGATCAAATGTCAAAAGAATTACCTCGGGCTGTTTGAAAATATTGTTAATGGCAAAATATAGGGGAGAGAAAATTTGAAAGTGATTATTTTTGTATTTACTACAAACTTAAAATGAAACAAGTGAAAACATTAAAAAAAGAAAAAAAAAACAGTTGGGCTATTGAGTAATATATATTTTTTTAGATGAATCATAGCTGGCCTGTGCACCACAGTGTAACCAATCACCACTGCACTGCCTCCCTCTTGAAGTGCCTAAATTGGATTTGTATTTCCAACTTGGCTCTTACCTTTTCCAAAATGTCAGACTGCTTTACAATAGTCAAAGTCAGTACCATGATTTGGTTCAAACCAACCATGTGATTAAAGTCACTTTTTGTCTGTTGATTCATTGCAGCCTTTATTTAGTGCTTGGAAGACTTCAATATATTATTGAAACTCTCCCAAAAGTCTTCTAAAACATTTTATATAATAGTAATTGTTACAGCAACAAACCTATCTGATGGCCAAAAAGAAGAGAAATGAGATTGTCGTAAAGCAAAACATTTAAATTTATAAAAGGGAAATTTGTATGAGAATAAAGCGGAATACTTTCTCACAGTGGCCCTTCAGTCCTCGAGGCCCACTGTCCTGCAGTTTTTATATGTGCCACAGGTACAAAAGACTGGAATGAAATGCTGAATTACCTCCTCCTTGCGTAGATAAGTTCTCCAGAGCCTAGCTAATGACCTAATTATTCTATTCAGGTGTGGTGCAGCAGAGGTTCATCTAGAAGTTGCAAGATACCTGCAACTTTTAGATGTTGCAGAGGGCTGGGGGAGTTTGAGACTCTTGCTTTATCATATCTCGATATATGTTTGTTCACCTTGTCCAACTCATTTCATAACACAAACCAAGAAACTCGTTTTTACTTTAATAATCCAGATTTAAATTGCGGAGATTCCATTGTCCAGTGAAAGGAAAAACGGCACATATAGAGTTAGATCTGTCAGGGGCAGATATCACAGTACGAGAGCCAAAGTAGCTGGAGTGTTTTTTTTTTTTGTTTTTTTTTTCTGTTCTTTTTGCTTGTGAGCAGTGCTAGTTTCAGAATTTTGATATCTGGTGGGAGGAGCTGAGATAATGCTGCTTCACCAATTTAGGACATGTCAACTTGTCAGTTAAGGAGCTTTCCAATGCCATCATGGTGTCATGCATCGACACTTTGTCTGGGCGTAAAAATAGCTTGGCAAGCGTTCCCCTCTCCATTTCCACCCACACTTAGCCGAGGGAGCATCACCGGACACATATCAGTTTATCAAATCCCCTTTTCCCTGCAATTGAAATGGCTCTCTCTCATTAGTGCCTTCCATTAAGTATAGCTTATAGCTCTTGCACATTTCTCTTTCAAAAGATTTGGCTCCCTTTCATCTGTAGTGTACAACATAATGTTAAAGCTGGGGTATTTATAATTGTTTTTACATATTTATTCAAACCATCAATACATTGTGTTCCAAATTATTATGCAAGATATATTTTCTCAGATTTTCTTAAATGGTCAATGCAAATGATGGTCAGTATAATTTTCAAGTCATGAACTATTACAGTATAAATCAAATTTTACTGAACAATGCTCCCCTGAGAACAGTATTTTTTTCACAAATAAAAAATCTCAAAGTGCACTGTTCCAAATTATTATGCACAGCAGATTTTCTAAACATTTTATGGATCATAAAGAACTGCAAACAATCATTCTTTGAATGTGCACCATTAAGTGGTCACATGTACTAAAATCAAAAGCTATTTCAATTAAAAACATCTTAACAGACAGAGTTACATGTCAACATAGGACCCCTTCTTTGATATAACTTGCACAATTCTTGCATCCATTGAACTTGTGAGTTTGTGGATAGTTTCTGCTTGAATGTCTTTCCAGGATGTCAGAATATCTTCTCAGAGCTGCTGTTTTGATATGAACTGCATCCCACCCTTAGATCTTCTCCTTGAGGATACTCCAGAGGTTCTCAATAGGGTTGAGGTCAGAGGAGGATGGTGACCACACCATGAGTTTCTTCTCTTTTATGCCCATAGCAGCATGAGATGGTACATTGTCATGCATGAAGATGATTTTGCTATGGAAGGTATGGCTCTTCTCTTTGAACCATGAAAGAAAGTGATCAGTAAGAAAGTCCATATACTTTGCTGAGGTCATTTTCACACCTTTGGGGAGTCTGAAGGGCCCAACCAATAATTCTCTTCCCATGACTTCGGCCCAAAAAATGACACCACCTCCTCTTTGCTGATGTCACGGCCGTGTTGGGACGTGGTGGCCATCCACCACCAAGCCACTACTGTGTCCACCTGGACCATCCAGGGTTGCACAGCAGTCAACAGTATACAAGTCTATTTGAAAATTAATCTCCATGTATGGCACATGTGACCATTTCTGCTTGTGAGCACTGGTTAAGGTTAGCCAAAAAGAGAGTCTTAGTCCGTCTACACACTGCTCACACCCTCCTGCTTGCTCTGCTACGGTACAGTTTCTCTCCATTAGCAGAGTCTGTCATGACTTCTCAGGGTAGTTAGCATGCTATCAATGATGGAAGACAAATGGAACATTTAGTTCTCTGCCATTAGCTCACTTAGCAGTAGTACACAAGTATGACTGTCTGGTCTAAAATGGTGCTCCTGGCTCTCATTGGATTTTTTGACTGGGAACAGTGTGTTTCTTCACTCTGCAAAAGAAGCACTAGGAAGAGGAGGAGGAACTTGATTTATTCACAAATTATCGTATTAGACTATCAAAAGATTTGGTCTAGATTTTGTCTAGTGTCTAAGAACCCAGTTTTATTTTTCATAGTTACCTAATTAAGGTTCCTGAAAGACACATTAATTCTCTCTTCTGATTTTCTTATTTTGTGTGAAATTTAAAAAAAATCAAATAACACTAAATGTCCTGGACACTCCAAATAGTTAGCAGGGTGAAAAGAAACCTTCTCGGACCGCTATTTACTTTTTTTTGCTTACAACTCTAAGCACTATTTATTTACAAAATAACAACTGACCAAACCAATGTCAGGCTGTTTGGTAAAGTGAAATGCATCCAATAATTTTCTCACTACAAGACAGAGGTGCCTCCTCTAATGTTTTGAAGAGAGCAGTGTTATTTCACTCTCCTGCAGATGTTTCTCTGATACGGTGGCTTTGGGACTAACAGGACACCAAACAATTGCTTTATTGATTCAAGTTTCTTCCTCAGCTTCAGGTAGATTTTTAAATATATTTGAAATTCACTCAGAGCTACTGAAGTGGAGTTGCTGGGCAATATTAAAAACAAAATAAAACAAAAAAGAAACACAAAATTTCTCTTCATACTGAATAATCTGTTTCTCATAAACATAATGGGATCTAAGGGGTAGACAGAAGAGAATCAGATGACCATGTTGCCAGGGCATACCAGGGCTGGGGGAGGAACATTGTCAATGTCTTTTATTCTGGCTCATTCTTTAGATAATTCACCCAGCTCTGCTCTTTTGAACCTGGGAATAGAAACTCTAACTCCACAGATGGTTTCAGGGCTCGCAGACTCTCAGGAGGGATGGGTGGGTGATTAGGTAAATGTCTCTCTGCTGGTAGCGAAGAATAATTTATTGCTTCTAAAATTGCAGGTAACACTCAAGGTGGAAGTGGGGAAAGTGAAGAAAGGGACGGGTTCTTCATGGGAGTTCAGTTATTAACATTGTTGTCTTTGAATAATGGTTAATCCTGCAAGGACTAAGTGGGTATTCAAATGAATTGAAGAAAAAGTTCACAGGAAAATAACCTTTACATGCTGTGTAAGCTGTGCAAGCAGAAGGTTGGACTTTGACAGTTTTCCCCATCACTTGCAAAACGTTCTTCAGTAAATATAAAAGAAGTCACATTATTAGATTGACAAACTTAAAAAGAGGTTTGGTTTGACACTGATTTCTCTAAAGCTTTAGACTTTTTCAGATACTCAGCTGCTTCCTGTTCTGTCTTGCAATTTTTCTTATTTCTGTCTATATGTGCAACAGATGAAAACCCTCTAGCATTGGTGTCCAAAGATGGCATGGCTACTGAAGTTAATGCTGCATCATAAAGCTCATGTAATTCCTTCAGGTGTGGGGTCAGTGTTGCCAGCTCCCCTGTTTTGTAGGAGAGAAATCCCAAATTCCCATTGAAGGCAGACAAGATGAATGGTCTGTTAGTTTTCCTCCAGGCACGAGATTCAGTACTGACACTGTCCTTCGTCTCTTCATTCACAGAGAGGAAGTCTCTTGTGAGGCACTACTGCGGCTTTTGTGGTGAGCTAACATTTAGGGCTCACCTCTTAAATTGGAAAATCTAAGGTGCAGATAACACTAAAGATGAATTAACATTCCAGCTCTTGTCGTTACCACATAAAATAAGTAACACAGAGAGAAACATCAGAAACATGTCTGAAAGCACAACAAAAAAAAAGATTTAAAATAATCTTGAATAAAGTGGAAACATTTACAAGTTATTTTTCACCTACCAATATTTTTTTATGGTCCTTGGTCATACTTGTATATGGTTACAAACATAGTTATCATATATGTTAATGCAAATAATAATGACATAGGATAAGTACAAGACACACTATCAATGCAAATATGTCTTTCTTGTTGCTTATTTCAAAACCCACATATCTCAAGTGTATCTTTGAGAGATACACAACACCATTACTAAATAAAGCAGTAATCATTATTTTTACTGATTCAGTTGCAAACAAACTATGATCTGAATGCACATAAATGACCTTTTCTCCCTTTTCCACTTCAGCACATATACATTACAGCTGAGATTGGAAGACAAGTGGCTGTTCCTGAGAGAGAATGATTTCTGTGACCCTGCTGGAAGGGTGAATGCTCAGTCTCAATTCACCCATGGTCTGTTTCAGGCTTATTACACAGTAATCTCCAGAAACTTGTGACTGCTGGGAATAGCCTCGCAAGCATTTTCAGGAGCAGTCCCTTAAAGGAGGAGCGGAAGTTAGTCTTATCCTCTTTACTGTGATTTATTACCCCCCGGGGTGTAAGGTTTGCTCTGCTGTTAGATTTGTTTGTCTCTGTTGTATTCTTTCGTATGTATTTTGTGTCTTTGTTGAGCAACAATCTCCACTCATTTGAATTTATACTGAGTGGCTTTTGGGTTTTTCAAACATAAAATGATGATAATAGAATGTCTGCTTTACTGATGTACTGCACAGATTAGTGTTGTGAATGTGTTTGTGCTTGCATGGGTGCACGTTCTGATGTGTGACCATAAATGGTTGTGTGAAGTGACATGAGATTGAAAGTGAGAGTTAAAATTCTGTGTGTCCACAAACGTATAGGGCAAATTATATATATTTTTTGGGTTTTACAGAAACACATAATATAGGCTACATCTTGAATTTCTGATTACCACTTTCTTTGCAGAAAAGAAAATTATGATTTCCCCATGAATACTAATATGAAACTGTTTCATGGTGGCCTGGTTTTCTGACTGGAACAGATTCTCAACTCAAAACAGAGTGGTCAAGGTTTATTATAAGAGATATTGGAATTAAGGCAATTGCCTCAACTTTTTTTTTTCTAATAGCCTGAATATTGCTGCATGAGGGAGATTAATGTGTGCTTGTTTTCTATAAACTTGGAGGGAAAGCAAAATAACACTTCTGCATTTACAAATGGATTAGGATATAGACAGAAGACTAGCTGTTAGCCTGACCTTGTCCAGACAATTTCATAAATAACTGCTCTGAAGGTCAAATGGTTTCCTGTTTCATCAACAGTAACCTAAAATAAAATTAATCAAAAATGTCCCAAAATGTATATTTATACAAGTGAAATTTTAATACAAGTTGAGATACATTTGTCAAACAAATTAATATATTTACAGAATAAAAATACTACTTTTTTTAAATAAAAAAAAATCGATCTTATCTTCATTTTCCTGTCCCAACTGTGTGAAATTTCTACCTGAAGAACTGCTGCAAAAAGCATTTGTATGCAGAGACTCAGTGATACATTGGGTATTTTAATGTTTAAGCTGCCAGACATTTGCTACAAATAAAGTGCACTTTTCTTGCTTGGGAAATGTTTAAGCATTCTGCGATTGTAACAATACAATGTTCAGCCTAAATGTTATCTTTGTTGACAAAATAAAACAAAACAAAATTATTATATAAAAAAATATGTCAGTACTAGAGCAGCTCCTCAGGCAAGATGAAAAAAATGAGGGTGTATAGGACTTTGATGACCACAGATTTTCAGCTCCATTTAGGATGTTCTTGGAGTTCACAAATGTTGGCAAGACTGTCAGGTCTGTGGAAACTTCAACAGAAATTGCTGACATGAAGCAAAACAAAATTAACATGCCAAGGGGCTATGGTATGGTCACTGACTCATTCCATTTTTGTTTTTTTTTAGGGTGTTTAATATTACAGAGAAAAATGTATATGTTGTTTTGTAGCTGTCATTGTCCATTAAAGCAAGGTCAGACAACTATGTTCCATTCTTTTACATTTTAGCTCAGTTGGTGTATCCCCTACACCATCCTGTGTATGTATTGCTGATAAGGACTCTGCAAAATGAATTACTATCACCAAGGACATTTTAACCCCAGTGAGGGATCAGAATGTTGCTCCCACTTTGTGTGCTCTCTGTTAACGGAATAACAAGTTAAGCTTTATTGGAATATATGTGGCCTTATAGGACTCACCAATCCTATCTTAATGGCTTAGCTCAGAATTTAATGGGTAACAGTCTGACAAATATCTTCCAATGAAAAGGTTATGCAGCTTAGACCGTGATCCTAGTATTGGATCAGAGTCCTAGTAATAGCATATTTGAATGATTGGTATATGAAGTCCCTATCAAAAATCTCTAAACACCTGTAATCAGTCTCCTGTCTGCGATTACATTTTGCTCACTCTCAGCAAAATCCACATCTGTACTTTGTACAGCTAATGTTAAGACAAACCATTTTCTTCTGCATGACTAAAGTGTATTATAATTTATGATCCGCATTTTAATAGTCAAATTGTGTATGTTGGGAATAGAGTCCTCAACTTTGAGATTCAGAGTGAGAGAGGGTTTGTGGTTTCCTGTTTGCCATACAACCTGCTCTACCTGACCCAAAGTTGTCAGTCGGTGTAGTCCACAGCGCTACGGGTGGGTGGCGGGGAATCGGATCCAATGGCGTTATGGATTAATTTTTGCAATTAGAAAGAGAAGGTGATAATTGGAGGATGCAGTCTTATGGTTTGGTTGAGCGGAGTTCAGAGTAGGCAATGGATATGAAGGAGTGGATGCAATAGATAATTGTCTTTGTTCTTCCCACAGGATGGGCGAGGGTTCCGGGTGTTATAGAGGATGGACAAACAGCTAGTGGTAGGACCGGCTTATGGGTAAGTTCCTTTACAGGTGAACAGTCAGAGGAACAGCGAGATAACTAGTGCAGACGACTCAGTGGGCTTAACATGAGCTTAGAGGCAAAGAAAGTGGAACGAAATGAACGGTCAAGCAACAATGATCCAGGAAGCACTGGACGACAGCTGAGGTATGCATTTATTTTTTTTTTTTGCACGTGCGTTCACACTACTGATTAAATGTAACAGCAGTCAGACTCCTGTGTGAACTCTTTACAACCATAAACAGTATTGTTTCAACTTCATAACAATATGAAGGAAACTAAATAAAAAAAATAAATAAATAAAGTGTGCTTGGATGTGTAGTCAAAAGTCAAGAGGGGTGAGATTCTGATGTGCTAAAATGCTCATAATTTTCATAAATATAATTTTCAGCCATGTTTACGTCTGGATTTACTGCATCTGGCTTATGCCAGTTCAGAAATATAATGCATGTCTCATCAGTGACATAAATGTTGTATAAAATATGACATCACTGTTCACACCACAAATGCTTTGAAAAATATTCATTACACAAGAACGTCTTTATGTGATGATTTTTGCTGTGTATACTATTGCCTTTTGCCAACAATGCCTTATCATATTAATGCAATTTACTGGGGTCACCTTTCCATATCTCTTTCCACACCTCTTTATTGTCACGGGTTATGCATGGCTACTGAAAGCAAGTCAACCAAGGGGGCAAATTATTATAATTATAAAGATTTTAAAACATGGTTTTGCTTTTAGAGTAATTCCTGACATCAGTATCTTTGCAGGCATTAAACACCCAGGACACACCAGGAAAGTGTGTCAGAGTGAAACAGAAATACCACACATTATATTCACACTCATTAGTGCAATCAAGAGAAGGTACCCTGTTCTGAAGAGTCAATCAATAGATTTTGTACTATCAATGGCTCTAATGGTTGAATGCAATGTGAAAAGATATCAAGACCAAGAGACCAAATATTTTATTACGTACTCCACAGGGTTTACCATACATCACCATTTGTGGACATGTGAACACTGTACATGTCAAAGGACATAGAGACATAAACCAAAAGATAAATCCACTTTGGTTTTATCTTTTGGTTTACAACACAGGCTTGTTGGTTTGCAAGCATGTGGGACAGAAATACACACCACAGCAACTCTAATAAGTGCTATTAAAGGTTAAATGTTTTGGGTCTTTTGACACCCAATATTACCTGAAAAAAGTTATGGGACACATTGAAAGGTAAGGGTTGACTGATTATATCCTGATGTGTCATCATAAATTATTGTGGAGTGGTTCACATAGTTTAGGGTTAACAACAGTAGTTAGTTAATACCATAGTTAATACTTTTTCATTACATTCCTGTTTATTCTACTTATTAATAAGTGGTTGAGTACGCAAACACTAACACTGGTCACAACATTCTTCAAATAGAATAATACAGTTTGTGAAGTTGGAAGCGTTTTGCATGCAGTTAAGGTTTGGCAATCATCACAAAAGAGGTTTTGCTTTTCTTGGTAGTTTCTTGCATTTGGATAAGTATATAAGTGTTTATTTTATTCTGGTTAGTCCATGCTGGTCAAAATTAGAGAGCCAAGCTGCAACTTCTGGTGTAAACTGCTTAAGTTTTTGAATTTAAAAACCTATAAACAGACCAGCGTGAGTTGTTTTTTGGAGAACAGCAAAATGTATGCAAAAATAATCCTGCTCAGACATTTTGGTTTACAGCAGAAAAAATCCTTGTATTTGTCATTTAATGTTGGCTAAACCATCAGAAATCATTTTGTGAAGCAACTGCCAAAGGTACTAACAGATAGCTCAAAGTCAGAATATATATCAGAGATGGCCACTTAAGCTTTCACCCCACGTAATAAATGGAGGCCTTGCAAAGCACTCTAACCAATGTGTAATTCTCATTCATTTTCTATGAAAAAGATTTTCAATATTAGCTCTTCACTGAAGTTATTAAGCTCCGAACCACACTCAGTCCATGACTGCAGTTATTCAAATAACCTAACCACAGTACCCGGCAATGATCATCCTTAAATCTTATTCAGCTTCTGAATCTGAGGTCATCATTATATGCTTTTTGAAGTTGTAGAAAGCAGAGCAACAACTCCAGTCAATCAGTTTCTGGCATACACACGTGCACAAAAGGTAATAATGTGAAGATGACAATATTATGCTTGGCAATTATTTTGTATTCATTAGTGAACAAACTATTCAAAAGCCTCTAGGGTTCTTGCTAAATTAGTGTTAAACAATGTCGATGTGGAAACTTTGCAGGCAGGAAATAAAGTGTTTAGCAGGCTTCAGGGCATTTTTATGTTGTAATAATTAATGCTCTTTGCCACCATAATGTAGGAGTGTCAGCAGCTTAATTCAAGTCCTGCTCAATTTCTTCCTGACTTAATCTTCATTATTTTTCCATTGGTTGCAACATGTTTACCAGTGATTAAAATGTTCCACTGTGAGGAGGGAGATTAAAGCAATCCTGATTGCTGCACTGCTGGTGTTTTTTCAAATGTAAAATTTATGTTTTGATTGATGAAATGTTGCATCTGTCACATGTTTATGGGTACAAGAACTAAGGGTTTTTTTTTCGTTTTGATCACTCGTTGGCCTTTATCAGCAAACTGGCAATTTGTATGTCAATGTGATACAGTTGAGAGGCACTTAACAGGATTAGGGAGCTGATGTTAACGAACATTTCACATCTGGTAATTCCTCATTCTGAGTGTAGAGGAGGGTAAAAAAATGAGGTAGCCCAAAGCTTCTGGTGTATTTTAATTAACAACAATTTTTAAAGAATTACTAAATTTTGGTAATTTTTCTCAACTTAGCTGGGGATAATATTAACCAGAAGTTCTGCAGGTCCAGATGTTGCCAGCCTCAAAATTCTGAAAACCTGTGCAGAACAGGTCTCTGGGATTCTCTTCAACATCGGCTTGACCCAAGAGAAGGTTCGAGTGTTTTGGAAGAGACCAATGTAAACTTACACATTAGTCATCAACGACTAGCTATACGTGTTGCCCTGACATCCCGCACCATTAAGGTCTTGGAGAGCCTTTTGTTAGCTCACCTGAATAAGCAAAGAAGCAGATACCAGGACCCTCTGCAGGTTGCTTATTACCAGGCACTGGAAGTTGAAGGTACCATCATACACCTGCTCCAACAATGAAACAGGTGTTGGGGGGGGGGGGAAGCAGGTGTTGTAAATTAAGTGTTATTGTATGAGTTACAACTAATTTACCTGATTTTACATTTACTGTTAGGATCAATATTTTTTAATTGAGTATTAAATGTTCATTCATTAGATTTTCATTCACAGACATCTTATAAGTGTAAGTTGTTCTATATGTTTCTATATTCTTTTCATTCAAAATTAAATATGTAATGCATGATGCTAATCAAAAAGCATAATTTGGAATGTCTTGACAGAAGAATACTGACCAATGATGGGATGCTACATTGAAAACTACATTTTCCTGTAACACTACTTCAAGGCAGTTTGATTTGTCCTTAGTTATAATTGATTACATTCCTTCTTATTACACACAAAAATTGTTTCTAGACAGCAGACCAGAGAAAAGCAGCATACTAATTCACAATCACTTAATTAACATGAAGTTTTCTGACAAAATCATAGCAAATTCACATTCACATACATTCATTTAGGCTGCTACAACAGCATCTATTTTGGAAGATTAAGTATTTCAGAACTGATGTTTTTCTTCAGTAAAAGAAAAGGACTCTTATCTCTGGAGCATTTTACTAACACAGTAAAGGAATGAGTAAGGTCTGATGAAGAGAAGTTGTTTTTTTTTTATCTCGCTGACAGATATGCTTTGAGGCAGATATACATTGTTTTTAAAACCCATCATATATACCACACAGCCACTGTGAAATGATATGCAACAACATGATATATATTCAGTGAGAAGACATATTTCATTTTTGCCCAGATAACAAAAGAAAGTATTAAATATGTATTTTGACTAAAGCAAACAGTCCTTATGAAAGCTCCTGGTTTAAACATTGTGATTTTCTGGGCACCCTGTTGTTTGCATTTATCTGGAACCTATCAATAAATCTGGATAGACACTAGTGCATCTAAATTATGATCTCTTTCCAACATTGTAAACTCCACATCTTGCTCCACTGAGGACCTTCTGCTCACTGCTTAGAGATTTTGATCTTTGCAGCTTTGAAGGTGACTCGTTTAACTCCTAGTCAGGGCTAATCTGTCTGGATTTTGTCAAATGTTGGAACAGTCTGTATTCATAGATAAGAGCTAGTCGGGGTAGGCAATGACTGGCAGTCCGCTTTTGGAGGATTTGTAGATTGAGCCTCTGAGTTTCAGAGAAGAGTTTTACACAAAACAGCGGGTGAAATATAATACCCCAAAATCAACTGCACATCTATTGCCACTGAACAAAGCACTTTAACTGGGAATGCAGTAGGAGCGAAACACCACCAGGTTTTTTTTTCCAGGGCTTTCATTGTGGTCTTGTGACACAGACTTTCACTGTAATTGCACATAGTTGCATCTTTTAGGAGGAGAACTTGAGTTCCGGTGTTATCAGAAAATTAGAAGGCCAGAACTGCGTGGGAGTCAAAGATAAATCTACAAAGCCCTCTCTGCTTTTCCCTAGCACATTGTCAATGCCAAATGAATGTAAAACCCACCCTGAATCAATAGATTAGTTTTACCAAAGTGAATATCAAGGTCTACACTGCTACTACTAAAAATAATTCAATAGAGAGATATCGATTCTCTGCATTCACTGTACTTTTCTGAACTTCCAAATATGCTGCAAGAGAGGCCTTCTAAAACCTTTAGGACTAAGGAGTTCCACAGATTTATAATATATGCTTTCATGTCATATCATGGTTGCTAATTATTCTGTCAGAAACTGAAAAGAGAATCTGCTTATTAAGATGACAATAGAATGTCATTTATTGTGCAGCTGTTTGATTCAGAACCCTTTTAGCAAATTTGTGTGTGGGGAAAACTATTAATCATGCTTTATACTCCCGATATAAAAATGTTGATTTTTTTTTTTCGTTCAAGTACTGACATTCTTTGCCACATGAAGTCTCCTTTGTTCTTTATTGGCACTCTCACACATACCATAAATGGATAAGCACATTTATGTCAGCAGTGCCAGGTTGTCACAGGTACTGTGCCAGCACTTGTATCCTGCAAAATATTCACACCTTTGCAGCTCACAAAAGATTGGCTTAACCCAAAGAGCCAGCTAATGAGCAGTGGCGTCATTTGTCAGCAGCTGCTTTGACACTATTTGCATCTGCATTGGGCATTCACACACATTTGTGCAAACAGCTTGTGAAAACAAGCACTCAGTAAGAAAGAAATGCGATAGATGCATTTGTATTGCGTATGCATGAAACCTACACAACTTTTGCCATTCTTTAGAGAGGCACACGTTAAAGTTCATTAAAAAAAAAAAAAGTGCTTATAACAGAAAACTAATAGTTTTATAAAATATATTTTTTAAAAGTATTATTAATTTCAATATTGGGGCTGGACAGTGAAGCAGTTGGTAACCTTGGGGCAAGAAATGGTCTAGGTTCATATCCTAGACTGGAGTCTTTCTGCATAGAGTTTGCATGTTCTCCCTCTGCATGCATGGATTCTTTTGAGGTACTCCAGCTTCTTCTCACAGTCCAAACACATGACTGCTAGGTTAATTAGTTTCTCTAAAATTGTCCTTAGTGTGTGCATGTATGGTTGTTTGTCTCATCCGTCTCTGTGTAGCTGTGCAATGGACAGGCGACTTGAGCAGGATCCTCTCTCCTTAACCCCGATAACCGCTGGAGATATGCACCAACACCCTAGCGACCTTTCACGCATCAGCGTGTTTGATAATGGATGAATAATCAATTCAATTTAAATAAATTTATTGTAGGAATTCTTTACATATGCGATGCAGAGTGAGCTTTGTGAGTTTTTAGACTTACTGTTGGCCTCACAGTTATGTTTTCCAAGACGACTAATTTGATAGAAAATTATCAAATTTTTGCATGGGTTGAACAGAAATCTATAAATAAAGATAACATATTTTTTATAATGTTAGTCTAAGGATTTCTTTTTTATTTGGTGTCCTTTTTTGCTTTTCTCCCTCTCTCCCTCTTCGGCTCAGATGATGTAAAGTCTGTTAGGGAGAGCAGAGAGGGTGCCTGCTTGGAGTGTTAATTCCTTAGTGACAAAGCTCTTCTTCAAATGCATGAACTCATCACTGGGAAAAGGTTAAAAAAAACCTACTCCCTCATCTTCTTTTCAATTCCCCTTATAATGAAAAAATTTACACCTGGAAATCAGGGCTTTCTGCATAAGAAGGGTGAAAACCAGATAATGTGCATGAATGAGGTGAGAATGGGTGTTTGTCCATGTGTGAATTGTCACACACATAGACATGCGCACGCATTCATCATGGCGGAATGTATAAAGGTTGGGAATTTTGGCAAATGGAAAATACATTTGCACATGGGTTCATTGTTAAAGCCAGATAATAATGAGTTCATACCATAATTACTTCTCGAGTCATCACAAGAACGCAAAAATGTTGGTATTTTGGTTTGGTATCAGACATTTAAATAGTACAGCCATAAATTTGTCCATGGTTTCTGTTTTATTTGCAATTTATGACAAACTATTCTACTGTATTCCTTTCTCTGACTAAAACCCAGCACTATACCTGCCCTGTGGAACAAGAAAGACAAGATGGTGAGTTTACTTTTTATTGGTTAACCGTAACTGAATTACATATAGCGGAGGCATGTATGTATTCTTTGTTAAAGACCAATTTATCTTTAACAAAAACATTTACAAAGTCCCCTATACTCACAAATATAAATTTGTATAAGGAGAAAGAAAATAACTTATTGTACATCCTTTCCATTTCTCCTCCCTTGCTTGAACATCTTTGATAAAAGCCAATGATACCTAATGTTTTCAGAAGTCACCTAATTGGAGAACAGAATTTACCTTGGGTAATTTATTGTAGGTGTAAAGGGCATTTCTTAACTCAATGGATCTTCTCCTGCATGGGTGGAATATTATTGTTTACATAATGCTATCCACCCAGTTTGGCTAAGCTTGAGCAAACTGGCAAGAATGAACAAAAATGTCCTGCTATGGAAAGATATGAATAGTTTTGCACACACTACAGACTATTTGTGCCAGTAAAACATTTTTAAATTGTAAATTATTTTAATGACACAAATTCAAATACTAAACAACTATTACCCAACGGAAGAAAATTAAATATTTCTGAGATATTAAATATGGATGGCTATTAAATATTACATTTAAGTAATAATAATTTAAAAAACAAAAGGAAAGTTGTGAATTTCAGGGGAGACTTTCATCTATATATTCCTTTTTCAGTGTTAATGCAGGTTGTATCATTGTTTGGTACAAGGTATGATTTATCTTTTTTTTTTTACATGTAGGTGAAAAAGTTGTAAAACAAAATGAGTTTAAAATTGCTTATAAAAAATAATTAAAAATAATGGACATTTAAACAAAAAATAGTGCAAACAATTAATACACAAGCCACAACATAAGGCTGAAATCTTCATGTGCATAGCAAACTAACAATGTTTTGCTCCTGCCAACGATTTTCATTTTTGTTTTTACTGTATCTTCCACTTTTGTATGCAGATGTTTGCTCAAGAGTGACATTTCAGCATGTTTACATTGCAAGTGCTCAGACTGTGCAAAAGAATCACTCCAGTTTTAGAAACATTTTGTCATTGATGGAGTGAGAGCCAAATTCAGTAATACTGTTGAAGTAGAGCTGAAGACTCAGCTGCCTTCGTTATCTCTACTGGTTTCACTTTGCTGTGTTTTCCAGAAGATTTTTCACTTTCCTCCAGACTTAAAAGAGAGAGGAAAAAGGGTCCAATTACTACACCTCTGTGCAATGACTACACTCACATTTCCTCACCCTTCTGGTGGGAGAAAGCAGCATCGATTCAAACAGATAAAGCATTTGACAAAAATGGAAGAGAGACATAATTCCATTTGTCCTGGTTGAATCCATCCCATGTGAGGTGTAAGTGTTGCTGCTGTCAGCTCTGCTCTACACCTGTTTGTTGGAGATAAAATCCCATCTCTTGACAACTGCCCTTTAATCACTTCACTTTGCACAAGACAGAATAGTATGCCACTTGAGAAGGATATATAACTCGCTATATTTTTTTTTTGTTTCTTAACACTTGCAGCTCTGCTTATTGCTTTTGTATTAGACTAATGATGAATGACATATAATGAACAAATTTGATGTCCATATTCTTCCACTTGCTTTCTATGAATATCTAGTTTTTGACAGTTTTGGCTTTAAATATAACTGCAATTACTATTTCCAATTTTACAATACTAATTGTACTTAACTTATGCATACTGTGTAGTTGTACAGTCACTCTGTTCAGTCAGTAAAATATGCTGCCTAGTCTTTGGTGCATCCCCTTAGTTACCCAGTTGGGCTTCCAACTTGGAAGTGTGTGCTGCCTTTTTGAAAGAGTTGCAGCTCTGCCAAACAGCTGTCCTGTGCAGACATTAGTTTTACCAAGACTACAGAGAAACAAAAACATAAATTCTGACAAAAGAAAATGTTTTGGCCAAAACATTGCTTTCTACTGAAAACAGAATGCTGTTTTATTTCTGACTTCTGTTTTATTTCAAATTATGTTTTTTATTCCATTTTTCAAATCCTTTATGTGGACAGGTTAAATTTATAAACGAATGCTCAATATTTTTAAATATGTCAGACCATAGCCAATACATTATTTACCCTATCCCTGTATCCCTGTACATAATGAAAAAAGAGTCTATATAAAAGGACACAGAAACACAAATGGGAACAGAGTTGACACATGGTAACATGACATAGTTTTAGTAAACGTGCATTTCACCACAAGAAAATCAGACAAAACAGTGGCCTCAACATAAGTACCAACAAAGAGTAAGTCAATGGTGGTTGACCAGTTAGTCTGGTCAACCACCTGTCCTAGAAAGAAGGACAGTTCTTTCTAGCCCACAAAGAGAGAGAGAGAAAAAAATGAGCTCCTTTCAGCTTCTTTGGTGAAAGAAGGATGGGAATACTTTGAAAAACTGATGGCAAAGTATATGATCAGATGCTCCACATAGCACATTTTTTCCAAGATGTGAAACTTTGAGTTTATGCTGTGTTGCTGAGTGCCAAAGCACAGTTGCTGAAACCAGGTGCTCACTCAAGAGTATACTTAGCCTTTTACATAAAAAGAAATCCAGTGTATTCTTAAGAAACCCGACAAGTACAGGTCTAAAGCACTGACGTAACTTCAAATATGCAGCCAAGAACAAAAAATGCACCATTAAATAATATTACATTTCACCTATAAATCTGTCACACATTTGATATATTATTTCTTTCAAAATAATGATATATAATATATAATATGTATATTTAAAATAATATATATGTGTGTAGTGAAATATTATGAAGAATGACTAAAATAAAACACTACTGATGGCAGACAAAAAGTGTTATTGATTACCTACCTCATATCAAATTTATTGTTTATTTTACTTTTTTCTCCTCGTTGTTGACAAATATCAGCCTTATTGTGATGTTAAGGAATGCATGTTTCATGTAACTGGAGATGCAGCCATGATGACATTTGTTCTTGTGATGGAATCTCCTAATGGCTTCATTTCCCCAGGCTTCATGCGGTTCGAGTTGAAAAAGATGATGGTTTTGATGGATAGTTCAATAAAACTTAAGTGCCACGTCAAGCTGGGTTCAGCTGTCATTTTAACTGAAGAGCCTATAGTGCTTGATGTTTCTATACTTTGAAATATTGTTGAAATATTGCAGTTAATGTAATCAGGCACCCAGCTGGGTCTCCCTGGGGGTAAATCCCCACCCACTGTTGTATCTAATACCATTGCGATTTTATTTAATGTTTTAGCTGATACTGCTTTAAAATTTAAAGATTTGTGCGGGATCTTTCCATAGTACCATTGCAGGCTTCAGTACAAGTAGGATGAGCTTTCTATTCATGCTTACCTCCCCAAGGCAACAAGAATGCAGTCAAATTCTAATCGCAGCAAATATCTTACTTAGCTTTTCCTCAGGATCTGATGATTATTATTCACACCAGTTTCACTGTGATCAAAACCTTTAATTGCCCTCCTGCTCTGTCAACGGGGACAATGACATTCTATATGACACTGCTTTTACATAGATGGCACACTAAGCCTATCACATTATAATCCCATGAGAACAATTTAGTATTGATTCTCCGTTCATTGTTAAAGCCATGCCAGATGGAGAAGGTGATGTGTGAGATGGTGGAGTCTGTAGCTAGAGGGGTGTTGGGGAGCAGGCAGACAGATGGAAAATGATGCTCAAGGAGTTCTGATATGATCTGATAAGCAGCGGTTTGGTGGTGTAGTACAGAGGTCACAGTGACTTCAACCAAAATGACCGATCATCAAGCGAAGACAGATTGTCTTACAGCTCCTTGAATCCACTGCAGATAATCAACTGATTGCTACCAGGTGTAGAGTCAGCAGCAGAACAGCCAGACCTCCCAGTAAAGATCCTCTGTGGAGTTAAGAAGTCACACACACACACTCACATAAAGCCTAAGCAAACTCCAGGATTATGACATTTATCTTTGTGTTTGTATCCATATAACACAATGTTTCTCAATTCTGGTCTTCAGGGACCTTAGAGACTGGCAGAAGTTTTGATTTTTTTTTCTTCCGCCATACACCTGACTTTAACTCCTGGGTAATTAATTGGCTCCTGCAGCTCTTGATGGCTTGGAGTGGAGGTGATCATTTGAGTCAGGCATTGGACAACAGACACACATCAATGATATTTTATCTGTAAAATATCAACAATGTAGACAATTGTGCATGCAAGTTCTTTAGCCCCGCAAAATGCTTACATATTAATCAATGACTGGTTAAACAAACTATTAAAGTGCAATATGGAATATTAACAAAACTAAGTAGTTCACTTTGTCTATGATAAAATTTTATTGTATCATGAAATACCAAGGGGACAAGAAATCACTCCAGCTTTTTCATTTTCGTTCACCCTGTTCCACCCGAAGAGATAGCTGCTGTACCTAATGGCGCACAGCAAAGGTTACAATCACTGGTGAGCAGAACACAGCCATATGTGGTGTGACCTCTGACTCACCTCAGCAAATCTACTGCAAATGCTGCTGTTTTTTTCTGTTACACTTAAATGATCCAACACTTTGTCCTTAGCCCCATACCTCCTCAAACGATAAGCATCACAGCACAGCACTTCAGATGGATCTCGTGAGGCCTTTATGCTATGCCACTACAAAAATATGTACATGAGCTAGGGAACTGCAAATATGTTTTAGTTTATACAAAAGCTTAATCATAAAATCAGCTGGTGTATATTTGTACATCAGTAAATTTTAATATAAAATAAAGTATAAAGTAATACAATCATGCAGACATATATTGCATATTCATGCATATTAATACATGTGTTTTTGGGTCACCTCTATATTCCCAGTTTTAATTTTTTTTTTATTTGTACATTGATAACTGAACGTGACAATACTTTGTTGGCTAAACAGACCAACAGCAACTAAAAACTTATATGAACTTCTATGAAGTACTGAGATAACTTATGTCATAATGTGGCACCAAGGAAATAACATGAACAGAAACAAAAGACAGTACCACACACATAAGGCTGAAAGCAGACTGAAAAAATAAAATAAATCCTTGCAGACTAGATACATCATGTGACATTTTTACTGAATAATTACTAGAGGTTGCTGGATGCCCATCCAATCACAGTATCATATGGGTTTTGTCTGGAGAAGAAAATTTGTATTACTAGGGGTAAATCACAGTCAGAACTATAGAATTAACATTGTTAAAATAAATTTAAGCAGCATGGCTTTGAGATATAAATTTGAGTTAAAAATGTGGTGTTGACATACAGTATATAAATATTTCTGTTTCCAAGACTGCTTCACTTTTTTCCGATTCTGTTCCTACAATTTAAATAAACTGCCAAAGAAAGTGAAAGAATGATGGTCTTTTTTCTTTGTTTGCATCGAGCATAGAAACATAAATAGCTGACACTCACACTAAGATAATGCAGTTTTGAGACTGCATCTGGCAAACAGAGCAGCAAATCTTTTATCCAGCTGACAAAGATAATGATCTACTCACCCAATGTCTGCATCTATGTCTGTGTTATTCTATATAAATACAATTTTAAATATGTATTCTATTTTTTGCATTAGTTGCTTTGGCCCAGTGGTGCCCAAAATCGGTCCTGGAGGGCCAGCATCCTGCTCTCCCTGGTTTAACATACCTGGATCAAATGATGGCTCATTCGAAGGCCTGAGAAGAACATCGACACACTGAAAAGGTTGTTACTACCACCAGGGACAGAACTAAAACATGAAGAATGCCGACCCTCGAGGACAGACTTTGGGCAGCACTGCTTTAGCCTATTGATTTTCATAGGGGTTTTTTCTACTTTGGTGAAATCTTATAGATGCTATAAGTTATATTAGTATTTTCGCAACAACCATATGCTATATATATATATATATATATATATATATATATATATATATATATATATATATATATATATATATATATATATATATTTCCAGTTTTAAATTAAAGCAATTAAATTTTGTCATACACTTTGATTTCAAGTAAGAGTAATATATAAGCTCGTTGAACTGCCTTGCTACTGAAATGTGCTAAATTAACTTAATTGACTGATTGTAAATGAATGGTATTTTCGACTCAAGATAATAATTCCATTAAATCATATTTCCATATATATTTTGTTTATGAAACAAAGACAACACATAACAATTAAATCTGTGTTTACAGAAGAAAAAATTAAGTTATCCGGGTAGCAGATTTATTTTTTTAAAGATTTTGTATTTAGCTTGCAGCCTTATATAATCTTTTCTGGTCCTGAAAAGATTAATATGATGTTATTTTTAAAAAGTGACATTTCAGTTTTTATTATATTTTGCCCCTTTATATCTGCATTTGCACCACTTTCTTTTTATTTTTTTTATCTTGAACAACACACATTAATAAAATGGGACTGCAGAGTTACACTTTTGCCCATAGGGGAAGAATCAAAGCTTCTAGTTGAAAGAGGATCAATCTGCCCACCGGACCATAGAAACTGAGCAAAAGATAACAGGCCTCTGACAAGCACACTCATGCCAATTTGATATTTCTGCAATGCACTATATTATAGAAGACCTAAGAAAGGAAAAACTGCAAATTCTCTTCAACTACAAATTTACAGAAGAAGCATATTAACTATAGTCAAATAAGTTACACCATTGAATACAAATTTCTGCACAATTATTCCACATCAGTCATAAAAACCTTCCAAATGAACTATCAGACAAATGAGGAATTCTTGTCAGAGAAAGTGCACATCTAGGTCCATAGATCACCAGCTTTACAAAAACTAAATGGTACTATTTAGAGAAAACATTAAGCCCTGCAAATCTAGGTGAATCCAAGCAAATATTAGAATAAAACGACTATTGTAACAATTGATGTCTTAATCTGAATGTTTTGTGTTAGTTTTGCATATGGGCTACATTTCTTATTGTCTTCTTTGCATTTAATGCTTTTAGTTTTAGTACATTTGTACAACAAGCTTTGTTTTATGCATTATATGTAAAACCAAAAATACTTACAAGATTAATTGCATTATAAAATCTCACAATCTGAGAATCAGGGAGATGTATTTTTGACACACCAAGCAATATCTTCTTTGTGTAAAACTGCAAGATTACAACTGTGCTTACTAATTAGTTCTTATCAGAAATTGTTTTACCTTAACCATGAGTTAAAAATTGAACAGCTGACACTTCAGCCAATTACTGAGGTTCTGGCAAATCTTTAGCACAAAGCTTAAAATCTACTGCTACTTTATCTACTCAATCTGCCTTTAGACATCTTATGAGAGACTCCATGTGTGGGGCCTCACTTTCAGCTAACGAGTTCCACCCTGTAGTCTGTGATCCTTTCTTGTTTTTAACAAATATTAGCCACTTTTTCTCCTCAGTTGGTCAGACTTTGTGAGGTTTTTCACATTACAACATTACTCACTCAAGCCAAGTTATGTAGTAAAATTTTATTCTGGTACACTGTGTTCTTGTTTCTTAATTAAACACCAAAACCTATTCGCATGATTAGTTTCAAAGATAATTGTTGATTATTCTAGTGGCCAGATACAATATAACTGAAGTGGTAAGATTATGAAATTAAATTTCCTTTTATACCTTTGTATGCTTTAATCAATGACACTGATAAGATTGTTGGCTGATATGTATAATTAGGCAACACTCTTGGTTGCTAGAGCTAATGACCCAAATTTATTAGGTAGTATTTATTCTCCATATAAATCCATAGTGAATAGATATTGTCAATTTTTTTTATTTTAAGTGACATTAGTTATTTTTCACGTTTAAAATCCTGAGAAATATTCTTAATCTCTTCATGGCTCCTTTAAATGTTTGTGCTTTCATTTTTTTTCCTAAAAAAATGACTCCCTCAAATAGATTTTTAGGCAAAAAGGGCTATATGTGGTTTCCACTGTTTTTCCACTGTCACTGGGAGGCATGTGGAAGAAACATTGCAGTGGTTTTCCCCACTACACATCAGCTTTTCACCAGACCTAGTGACAGGACTACACTAAGCCTCAGGCATTGCTTTTTCAATCACTCAAAGTTATGCAAAACTGCATAACTTTGTTGTTATGCAGTTTTGTGTCGTAAAATGTTCATTTGAGAATGACGACACATGATCACGGATAAACTTACACATAGACACACACTAAAGTCTGTTTCACAATATAAAGATTTTCTGGAGTAGATATGAAGCTTTAAGTTCTGTTTTGCATTTACGGACTGATCTTGTTTTCTGGAACCTTTCGACAAAATACCTCAACAGAAATGGAGTGAAAAGCATAATTAGCTTAAGCCTTGTATGTAATACAGTCATTGCTGAAAATGTTTATTTGTGTGCATAATTATAGTCAGATTTCCCTTTGCATTTTATATCTGCAAGTATTTGCAGTTTGTGAATGATTGTAAGACTCAATACTTCCACATTTCCATTTGATTGTACATTGTTTTAACTTATTTTTGCAGTCAAGTAGGTTTAGCAACATATACATTGGGGATAATTACAAATGAAACTTATTTCACCATGAATACCCATAGAACAGTTCTACTCGCAGTGTGGCCAACATAAACAACATAAGGCTCCCTGCAGGGACTTATTCTTTTTTTGATTCATGATTGATAGTTGCAGAAAAGCAGTACAACCCAGATACTGAAAGACAGGCTTGACTGTGAATTTAATGGTAATGACAGAATAGTGATGAATTGAATCCATTCCATAATTCATCTTTTAATTAGACTGGTCCATGTCTATCCATCATAGTTGTGGAGAGATGAATGGGATAATTGTGGTTTATTGATGAGGAGGTAGTTCTTTTTGATTGCCCTCATATTTGACTCAAACACAGTGACTGTATGAATCTCTTTTCACATAAATGTGCTCCTTCAAGCTCACTTTGACAGATAATGTTAAATGCGTATATAACAAGATGCATGGAAACAAAGATCTTGCAAAATGGCAGAATGAAGCAATTAAAAAATTCTTTCTCATATTGCTCTTTTATGTTTGTCATTCATTTTGAAATGAACAGGGTTTTTTTTCAGATAAGTTTGCTGTGATTAATCTGTGTTAAAGCAAAAAAAAAAAAAAAACACTTACCTATGAGGCTGAAAGAATTGGTGGGTGTTGATTTGTGTCTGTGTGCTTTCAAAGAGAGGAGCTCAACCTTAAGAACCAAACAACTTCACCGATCATTTCATCAGATAAAGCAACATCATTTTCTGTTTGATTGCTGGCCAATAGGAAACAAGCCAAGATGGTGTTTTGACAGTTCAGAAGAATCCCGGTTATTCGCGTTCTCAAAAGCCAAACACATTTACGCTGAGCTTCTCAGCGTATAATCCCACAACAACCACTCTATCTTACGCTTCTCCCTATGACCACAATTATACTGGCTTTTTATGCCATCACAGAGATCTATGCATGTATCAGTGTTTACTTCTATCATTCCAGCTTTTGTGAGAGCTATGTACGACACTTGAACAAAATTATTCTGCTCACGATAAAAAGCAGGATTCTGCTCATTTAAACGTGCTTGAAATATTCAACAATAAACTTATTGTTTATTCATACTGATTTCTTTAAAACTAATGGATAAGGAATTCCAACAATTTGTTGGAAAGGAGGAACATTTGATATAAAAACGGATAAGGTTGTAAATGAAGCAAGAAAAATATTATATTTGAAGAAAATGTTTTTTCTTTAAATATATAAAGTGAAATGAATTTCACTTTAAATAAGAAACTGGGCAAATTTATTACCCATTTTTTGACATTTTCAAGCCGCTAAAGGATGTCATGATACCAGAGCAATGGAAATGTGGTGCAGCTTTAACGAGTGGTGTAACTTACACAAAACCCATCGTGTGGCATCTTTTCAGTATGCTTAAATCAAGAGAAACAGATAAAAATGTGAACAAAGACATTTTGAATTATCTGAAAAGATTTTATTTTATTGTCAAGAACTAAAAAAAGTGCACAGTCTGAAACTGACTGAAAATGTTTATTTTATTTAAGTTTTTCAGTTAAAAGAAACTTTGACTTTATAAACCAATGCATGGAACAATATATTCATTTGACTGGAAAAGTCTAGAGTTTGCCTCGGTGTGCATGAAAATCTCCCCTCCACCATCCATTTATTGGCTGTCCAATCTGTCAATCACAATTCACCACAGCTAATTAAAAGATATTGTAGGACTTTTCAGAGTAACAGCACAATACTGACATTTAGTACAGGACTGTGAGAGAGCAGTCCTGACTTTTCAGTTGTTGTTGTTTCTTTTTTTAAGCTAGCAAAGGAAACTTTTTGTATGCATGCAACTAACCTTAAGCAAATAACATTTGTTTTTTACCAATCTATCATATTCATCTGTCCTGTGATGAATGGTGACATGTCCAGGGTGTACCCAATCTCTCGCCTGTTGACCGCTGTAGATGTACCAGCCTCCCTGGCGACTCTGAAGGATAATGTTAGATAATGGATGAATGGATGGAAAATATTCATCATATAAGAGCTGCATTTTTTCATGACAAATACGTCACGAGTCTATAGGCACAAATACGTTGATTTGCATTTTATGTATGCAAATGTTTTATTTTTTACATTCAGAATTTAGCGTAATAGTTACTATGGTGATGAAATTTGTTTATTGCACAATTGGCACATCAGGAGACAGCTATCAAGTGGTGAACTTGTTTTATACTTGTGCACTTTATAGAATCATACAAGAAATAAGTGTAATATGGACTAAACTGAGCAGTTTAATAAAACTAATAACTGACAAGTAAAGTCTCTTCTTCTGCAGCTTTCCACCAGTGATCTTTACTTCAACAACAGCAAAAAAACATTCTAAATACTGATACTTGAGAAAATAATTTTTAACTCGAAGTAGATTTGATACAGGGAGAATGCAGTTATCAACTTATATAGTTGACATTGTACTGGTATGATGTCACATGGCATGCTATGTGGTAGGTCGGCTGGTTGAAGCAACATGCAGTAGGATTTGAGTTTCACCATTTTTGGTTACTAATTATGTGAAAAGTGAGATACATACCTCATTATTGTTGAAAAACATGCACATAAAGCTCCACTTCTGCCCATTTATTTTACTCCATTGTCACTGCAACAGATTTTAATGATGGCTTGGATTCCTGTAGCATGTTGCTACAGGAAACATTCATAAAACATTCAGTATGTTTTCACATTCAAAACAACCCTGTAGGGGCGTGCTGTGGTGGCGCAGGGGGTTAGCACGCCCCACGTTTGGAGGCCTCAGTCCTCGACGCGGACGTTGCGGGTTCGACTCCCGGTCCCGGCGACCTTTGCTGCATGTCTTCCCCCCTCTCCTCGCCCTCTTTCCTGTCTGCCTACTGTAAAAAATACGAGCCACTAGCGCCGCAAAAACCTCTTCGGAAAAAAAACAACCCTGTACTCAATAGAATGTGTGTATTCACATATAAACATGGCAAACACAATAAATACAGAAGCCATTTTTCTCTTCACCTTAGTCATACACTTTCAGAGAGAAAAGGTTTTGTTGTCAGTGTTTTCAACCTGTGAGGGCATGGATGTCCTTTTTAGTTAATGTATCAATACAATTTTACAATAAACCAAGCTTGCCTTTTTAATGTTTAGGTAGCATTTATATTTTGAAGCAAATCAAACTGTATTTTGAATGTGTCATACTGTGAAGCAGATCAAGAAATAAGCTAATTAAATTTACCTTATATGGGAGGGTGACTTGCTAGCTCTGCAATTTATAATTTTCTATCATATTTCATTTCTGCTTTTATAGCACATTTACTGTACAGTTCTTCACTCTCATTAACCCCCTTTAAAGTCAGAGCTTCAAGCAGACTGTTAACAGCAGCTTGATTCTCTGATTAATTTACATACCACCAGCCTGCAAACACTGACATATCAGGCAATGTTAGCAGCTATGTATTTAAGTGAAAAATTTAGCAAGATAAAACTACATTGAATTGTCCTTATGGTTAACACATTTCAGTAGTTATACATCTATGTTTTGACTTATTTCCCAACTGTAAGCCTTAACAGCAACCTACACTGATGACCCAGAAAGCTGCTGGATAAGATTCATCCAACTTTTACTTATCAATAAGGCTCTTGTTCTGTTGATATGCATACCATGATATCTCTGCCCCTCTTTTATATCACCACATACTTTCTTAGTTGTCAGAATAATGTTCTGATCATTTCAGTAAGCTGTGTCAGATTCTACCTCAAAGTGGTAAAAATGGTGACCCCTATGCATTCAAAATGCCACCTTCAGTGTTTTCAATTCAGACTTTTTTTCTTCGGTTGCACTTTCCTGTGAATTATTCTTCAGATAAATATGATTTCACAGAAGTTCAGAGCCTGGAGGATCTCCGCTTTTGATTTCTCTTGAGCATAGCCATGACACATCTTCCAGGTAAAAACTGTTCAATTTGCATCCTTTCTCTTCTTGAGAGATGATTATTTCAAAGTCTACTTACAGTAACCAATAACTTGCTGACAGTTGGTAAAATTAATGCCTGGAGGTACAAGAAAAAATAATTGCATTTTCTTCAAATTAATTCATATGCTGTTTTGAAAATGATGGATGATAGGGCGAGATTGATGAGTATGTCTGAAAAAGGAATAGGAACCAAGTGATTTAGAGTTTAATCATACAATTAAATTGTATCATTATTGTTATGAAATGCTTCTCCCCTTAGGAGAATTTTGGCATACACTAAAGCTGTGTACTATTTAATTAAGATATTTAAATGTTAATTTATAGTGTCTTAGCTGTTCTAAATAAGTGGATCTTCACAAAGAGAATTGCACATTAAATTTTGTTTTCCCACTGGCGAGCTGCCTTTTGATCATACCTTTTGACCCTAATTAGTGTGTTTGCCAACTGGAATGGACAATGGTTGAGTCTCAGATCAATTTTAGCAACAGCGTATTAGAGTTAATCCCTAACAGAATAAATAATTATCTAATTAATTAAGAGCATAACCTGGACAGGCTGTCAGTCCACCCCAATGAAACAGAGGGACACAAGCAGCTATGCAAGCAAACACTCATACCTAATGGTCATTTAGAGAGACCAATTAAGCTAGCAGAGGCGGTCTAAAACTTCAATTGTTTCCCCTAAAGGTGTGACAATTGTTCATCAACTTCAATTTTATTCCCTTGCCTTACAAATGACTTTTTTTTGTTATTTATTTATTTATTTATTTATTTATTTATTTATTCATTTTTTATTATTATTCTTTACGTAATTCAATGCCTGGCCTATTTGCTTGTGGTTAAAGGGAGAAGATTGTGGTTGGCTGTTATACTGTGTTGCATGTACTGTATGCACATGGTAGCTTACCATCATCATCATGTGAATATGTGGTTGGATGGGTGGATGACTGACCATAGAGAAAAGCGCTTTGGAGTCATCCGGATTAGAGGAAGGCCATTTACCGTTTTACTGGAAGCTATAAGAGATTCTTGGGTATGATGCCATATAATGGTTGCTTCTCATTACTACGTGTCTCAGCTTTTCTGCTTTGTTAGATTGAAGTTAATTCAAGACTGTGATTGAACCTGCTCTATTCCGCCTCATCCAATAACCTGAAAATAATATAATGGAACAAGTTTCATCAATATTTCCGAACAGTTTCTGTGGAAAACTTCCCCAAGGTTTCTGGCTTGCAAGATGATTGTTTTTCGTTTTCAGACTGGTCCCACTGAAATATGTAAATTGAAAAACCTTAATTAATAAATGTGTAAATGAAAAGAATGATGAATGAAAAATTCTCTAAATAGATTATATTCTGAATTTCTATTTTATATCAAAGTCTGAAAAGCTTTTGTAAAAAGGCATACCTGTTGCAACAAATGTCTCGTTATGAATGCAATTTAAAACAGCAGCACTTTTTAACAAACAAGCATTTAACATGAAAGCTTTGATGAAGTAATTTTCTGCATCGTTTGAGACACAGCAAAATCACAGAGTGGAAGTGTTGAGTCACTCATGAGGACAAAGTTAAAACTGCCATTTACCATTCACCTCATCTCATTACAACTTTGTCTAACTCTTTGCAAGCGGTCATTATTTGAGTGTAATTGCCTTTGATGGCTCCAAAAAGTAGAAAAGAAAAACAAAATACATAAGTTGTGCTTTGCCACAGTCAAAATTGTCCACATTCTGTATTTTAAAGACAAACGGTGTATGACTCCCCAGATTATAGTGCTCTGGAAAAGTATTCAAATTTAGTCATGCAACCACAAAGGGATGGAAATGATAAGTTGGTCCTCGAGGGCCGGCATCCTGTATGTTTTAGGTCTCTCCCTGGTATAACGCATCTGGCTAAAATGATGGCTCGTTAGAAGGCCTAAGACATGCAGAAAAGGTTGTTGGAATTACCAGGGAGAGAACTAAAATGTGTAGGATGCCGGCCTTCCAGGACCGACTTTGGGCACCCCTCATATAGGCTTTTCTATCCGTCATATGCAAAATAAAAAAAACAAAAAAACAATCAGAATTGGTTTAAACCAATTTCTGATTGGTTTAGACCCAATCAGAAATTGGGTTTAAACATACTTTCTAATCCCCTAAGCTCATAATTTTTAGTACCACTGTTGTTACTGCTATAAGTTTTACAAATGTAGCAACTGATATTTTTATCAGTCTTAATTGCCAAGTAGTTCAAGCTGAGCCGGTTTAGCTAGAGATTATCTGGGAACATTCATTTTTAAGTATTGCCACTGCTTATTTTTAAATCATGCTCAATCAAAGACTGGAGTATGTTTTTATTTAAATCATTCCAATGAGCTCTCACTGTCTGTCTAGCATATTTGCTCTGAAGGAAAGTGAACCTCTGCCCTTGTCTGAACTTTGACTAATCTCTCTGTATTTGAAGATTCCACAGGATTTTATCTTGGTCACTCTCCACCTCCTTGGATAGTGATCCCAACTTTGATCTAGAGGTCTCCAGTTTGCATTCTGCATACGTTTCTGTACACTGGGACAATCGGTGGGTTGCCAGTTCAATCTCAGCTCTCTCTGTCTCTGTCGTTGTGTCCAAGGACAAAGACACAGACCGATACAACGACCGAGACCCCGGGTGGCCCTGGTACATGGCAGTCTCGCTTTTTACACTGCCCCAAAGCAGCTGTGGCCAATCACCAACAAGTGATTGAGTGGGTTAATGACTGAATGTAGTGTGAAGTGCTTTGGGGGTTGTCTGGACTTGATAAAGTGCTGTACAAACACAAGCCTTTTACACTATTCCCACTATCTGGTTATGTCATTCCATGTATTCCTTTCTTATTAGTGCCTTACACCCTGCTGTGAGATGCTGGATTGTTTCTGGAGATTATTTGCATAACCTTAACCTGGCATATTACCTAATGTTGCAGATCTGGGAATCTATTCCTCTGGTGGGGGAAAAAAAAACAGACCGTGATACTGCAGGTTTATGTCCAGAAATGTAATTATCAGATCACAAAACCTGATAATTCAACCCGACACAGGGTAACATTTAGAAGGTTTATTTGACTATTGGTGTCGGACAACTCTGTGAAATGAAATCCATCAGGGTAAATCCAAATAAGCACCTTCCAGTTTGTCCGGGTTTGATTTGTCAATGTCAAAAATGGCAGAGGTATCCAATTCTTTGTTCTTAGTTGAGGTCAAGGAATAGCCCCTGGTCATCAACAGGAGATCAGGGCAAGACAAGAAAAAAAATGCTTGACATTTACAGGCTGTGAGGTTCAAAATAATCTGGCAGGCAACTTCTGCCTGGGAAAAGCTTATAACAGGCAGAGGCATAGGTGAGAGGCAGCAACCAATAAGTAGGCACAGGCGAACAGGATGTGTATGATTAATGGCAGAGCAAAAAGAGGACCAGGAAATAGGCAGGTTTCAAATTGCAAAATTACACTGAAAACTAACTTTTATATAAAGCAAAAATATTGTTTCTTAATTAAATTGCCAATCAAGTTAGAGCTATCAGAATGGCAGGCATAATCTAAACTGGCATAAACAAAACAGTGGAATATTGTTTTTTGTCTGCAGTTGTGCTGTAAATAACATCTTTTAAGACACAGTCCCTGTCTTCCAAAACAAGAACTGAATTATTGTAAGAATTTTCTGAGAAGCTAGAGGGCAATAAAAAGCTTTATGTTTAAGTGTGTCCATAGTGATTACAACCCTAGATATTTGGCTTTTGAAAAATTTAATCTTATTTGTTAGGGATCATATTGCACATTGGTGTTTGTGGGCTTACTTTATGCTCCGTTCTTTGGTGATATTAAGTTTTAGAGATAAGCAACTCATATATTTCATGTTATATTTTTATGTTTGATGTATTTCTGGTCAAATATATGGGCTGAGGTGTTTGACTCTACTATGTAATAAAGCTTACATGTCATTCCAGATAGCATTAAAACAGACAAAGCATACTGTCTTTCTCTGGTCTTCATATAAAGTGAAAAATAATCATATTTTCCCATTTTCCAACTGGGATGTGCAATGTCAAAGGCACTTACAGTCAGTATAATTAGATACTAGCGATGCACCTCACCTGGGGCGTCTTCGCCTTTTCCTCCTAAATCGACCTCCTAACAAAAGCAATGGAATAAAAGGCTTTTCTTAAAGATTTATGCTACCCCTCAGTCCATTAATGTCTCCTTTTTATGTGTCCATTTGGCCACTCTACTCTCATTGTTTAGGCTGGATCCTGTTAGGACAATGAGAATTCCATGCTGATTCAGGTAGATCGACAAAGGGTGTATTTGTGGCAGAGTAGATTCGCTATATTTGAGAAGACACAGACACTCATTCATGCTGAGCATAAAGAATTAGCCATGAACTACTCTGGAAAAGCATAAGCCACTGTCGGGTGTACATCAGGTTGAGAAGGGTGAAGAGAATTTTTCCATGTTTTGTCAATGGACTTCCACAAAATTGAAGGTATTCCTTATTATATATAACATGCCAATATGACCTACCACGTTACTGTGAAGTGGAATAAAAGGTATATATATTTGTATTCATTTGCATTCAGGACTGTCAGTAATTTTATTAACTTTTTGAGAAAATTCCAGGTGCAATTTTGGTTATGTTGGTTCCAAATCTAGCACAGTCAGACATAACCAAATCTGGAGCCTGAAGATTTTGCTCATTCTTTGCAAAATAAATGCAAGCCAGCTTAATGTACGAATTAGCATAAATAGATTCATTAGATTTAAATCTGGACTTTGACTGGGTCAATCTTATATAAATATGCTTGGACCTAAATGATTCCATGTAGCTATGGCCTTTTTAGTGTGGTCCTCCTGTAGGTCAACTTACACCCGAATTTTGAGTCTGTTGAAGACTGTACCAGAATGCAGGATTTCCTTATTTAGTGCCATTATTTCCAGCTTCCCTGTAACTACTGAAGAAAAGCTACAGCCTGTTGCACTGTACACCCTGCATTTTAAACCAGCGTATTTTATTTTAATTTGGTTATCTGAGTAATATCTGACTCTGACAAGCAATGTGCCACCACAAATAAACCTTGCATAGCATCTACAATACATCACCCTCTTCAATGCAAAACATATAGAATTATTGGAAAGTCAACATACCTTCTATCACACACCACAAACAGGACAATAAGGAAGAAAACCACACCACACTATTTTATTGCCCCACATTGTCATGGGTTTTTGATTAAGTTTTATAAATCATTTTCAAAATTCCACATTAATATAGTAACCATGCTTAATATAATTGCAGCCAAGCAGTTAAAGGACAAGTTGAATTCATGAGCACACCTTTACTCATCAGTGGATTTCTTCTTTTCTTCCATCAGACAGAAATTCTACCTTTCAAACCTTTCATTTGCATGTGCGTAATCACAGTGATGTATCCTCACATTTTCTTCAGTAAGGAAAGTGTGATTCACATTATAATTTTGCAAATTTGTAGCTAAAACATCTTTTCACATAAACATAACAGCACAAACAAGCTTCACTGCATGGATGATGGCTGAAACACAATTAAGAACACAGAAAAATCTCCCAATAAAAAGAAAAATCTACAATCCATCTTCCTTTTAAAAGGATTCCTGGCCCATTTGCTGATTTGTAACAGGGAGAGGATAGACAATCACAGTATAATTCAGTTGGCTATGGCAGTTTGCCACAAATGAGGAAGTACAATAATGATGAAACATCAATGAGAAGATGAAAAAGTAATCTTTCTATTGCAGCCGGGTCCTCAAAAGATCTACGTGTCAACACTCAGAGATCAATATGTTCCATTCTATGTGGGACAATTTACACATAATACATCCCTCATCATTCCATATCAGGAAACCTTACTGTGAATTTGACCTTGAACTGATGTCCTCACTAGAATCATAAAGCAGTATTTAACACACAATTATAATCCAGCCTGTTATGTAAGCATTGTTCAAACATATTTCAAATAGCTTTCAGGCATATTTTGCACTTTTTAATTCATCTCGTCTGACTCAAAAATGAGCCATTACCTCAGACGAGACTCACTTTAACCCAAGTTTATTTCACAGACACACGAACCAATCTTAATTATACTAACAGCAAAAAGACTTCATTCATGAATGCAGATCATTAAAAAAAAAACAAACAAAAAAAACCAAAAACAATTCACTGTTATTTGAATGGCATCGACTAAATGGGTAATGCAAATGTTCTGCTAGAGGAAAAACATAAACATTAAACACAAAAATGAGGCTTATTGGTCTGAAAAGTGGAACTCCAAGACTGTAACTGTGCTACTACCCGGTATCACATAACCATGACATTGAGCTTTCAAAACAGAGTAAAATGAGAAATGGTTGAAGTGAAACTTAGACAGGTAGACAATTGAAGAACTGCCATAACTTTACTATTAACTATTGTCAAGTGTCCTATAATTCCATGGCTTCCTACACTTGAAAAGGAGGACTTGAAAACTTCAGGAATTCACTCAATCTTTTTTATTTTCACCAATGAGTGAGAACCGATGAACAGTACAGGTGAAAAACCTACAAAACACATACAAAATATTTTAACATACATTTTAGACATTTGGTGCAAAGTTAACAATTTATCTTAATGACTAATTCAATTTTTAACCTTAAACATACATTTCTTTTACAATTTTAACCATAAATTCACAGTATTAAATTATTAAATTTCATGTTTGGTTGAGTTTGAATCAAACAAAACACACTTTAGAATGAGTTTTTTTTTCTTTTTCTTAGGACATAAGGTTTTTTTACATTGATATCTTAACATACAAATAGTGGAACCAAACTATAAACTAGCAGTGCAAACTGTTACTTCAATAAATTCTTCATTTCATTTCTCAAATGTAAACAGTGAAATTTCATCCAATTGAGCCCAGTTAGTGGCTTACCGGTAGTCCTTATAAGTCCTTTCCCATGAAATTCTGCTTTGGAGGCTGTGTTTGCCTTCCTCAGCTCTGTTGCAAAACCAGTAAAGTGGTTAGTGGAGGCCTTATATACCTGAGTTGAGGGTGCTGCTGATTGGGCCAGATTTCTTTCACCTGCTGAGAAGTGCTGCAGAGTGGCACACCAACGTGTGTATGTGTGTGTGCACACACAAATGTCTATACATGCACCCACATCTGAACTAATGAGCAGATCTGCGCAACACCTCCCACTCGATCTTGCAAGGTTTTACCTGGGAAGATCGCATTTTCTAAGCGAGCTGGTTCCCTCTACTTGGTCTTCTGCTGGGATGAGCACTACAAGGCGCCGGACGTCCCGATGGAGTATGGTGCCCTGAACCTCCTTCACCAATCCAGAACATTTCACAGGAGGTTTTGGTGTATTTCCCGAACTATACCCACTTGGAGACACTTTCACATAAACATCCCGGACTATGCCTTTGCAATCAGGATTCACAGCAACAACTCTACCCAACTTGAATTGCCCCCTTAGCGCGTTTTGATCGCAGAGCCAGACCACATCACCAATAGCAACATTTCTTTCAGCAGTATGCCACTTGCCACGGACAAACAAGTTGGGACCTGCAAGTTGACTCCAGGACCTCCAAAAGCAGTCAACTTGAGTTTGTATTTCTCTGAGCCTTTTAAAAGGATAAGTGGTATAGTCAAATGTCTTGAAATCTCCACTTTGTGTAGCTCGACCGAGCAACAGGGTGTTTGGAGTGATGTACTGGATTCGATCTTCATGGCTCTGTACTCTAGCATCAATAGGTCTTTCGTTGGCTAGATTGGCAGCTAGCTTAACCGTCGTAAGAAACTCACTGAAGGTAAGGCCTTCCACTCTGCCAAGACTTTGAAACGCTCTTTTAATGATCTTGACAGCAGCTTCAGCTGCGCCGTTGCGATGTGGTGAATCGGCTGGAAGAATTTTCCATGTCCAGTGAGTCCCATTTTTTGCAGCATACTCTTCAAGTGAGAATTTGTCTTGCTGTCTCAGGTAAGCATACATTTCTTGCAGAATGGGTTTTGCCCCCAATAAAGTTCGTACCTGGGTCAGACCACACCTTCTGGGGATGACCTCTGATGGACGTAAACCTCTGGTAGGCAAGTATGAAGCTCTCTGTAGATAGTGTGTTTGCCAGCTCAACATGAATGGCTCTACTTGACATACAGCAGAACAACACACCCCCAAACTTTCATGCTTACTCTTTTCTTGATGTCATCTTTCACTTGGTAAGGGCCAAACAAATCAACAGATATGAACTGAAATGGTGCACTTGGACTAGACCTTTCTTCAGGCAGATCCCCCATTATTTGCTGACAGGTTTTCGCTCTCACCTTTTTGCAGAATACACACTCATCGACAACTTTTCTGGCAATGACTCGTCCTCTGATGACCCATGCTTTCTTCCGCATACACAACAAAGTTCCTGCCACCCCATCATGTCCTTCACTGTGTGCTGCTCGGGCTAGAAGGGTGGAGATCCAAGATTGGAAGGGCAACAGAGGAACGGCTCTGTGGTCCTCCTTAAAAGTCTGAATTCTGCCACCACACATCAAGAGCCCACTTTTTCCATCTTTGTAGACAACCAGTCTATCAGTTGTTGTGGTTGGAAATTGCACACCTTCTTGTGCTGCCAGGCATAGATCTCTGAACACGTCTTCTCTTTCGCCGACTGTAATGACACCAGATAAAGGGACCACCTCCCACTTTTCTTTATCTGTGACCTTGACATGCAGGAACTTTTTTGCTGCTCTCCAAATCCATGCAACTACTCCTATCAGCTTCCTCAAACTGCTGAAGTCCCTCACGTCCACTAGTTGCTGGACTACTGCAGGTGGCCTCCTAGAGATGATCAACTTTTGCTGGACTCTGATTGGATTTTGTTCTTTCCGCTGACTTCGGGTAAGTACAGCAACAAATGTTTTCTTCTGTATTTTTATAACATTGTCTCTTGCTTGCACAGCAACATCATTTGCAGATTTCTTTGGCCACTCACTTTCAGGAAGTTGAAGGAAACTTGCACCCAACTGCCACTCTGAGTCTTCGGTTAAGTAAGCAGGACTTGCTCCTCTGGTGATAACGTCTGCAATATTTGCTGATCCTGGAATCCACCACCAGTCTTGGACATTAGTGCTACTCTGGATCTCTCCAACCCGGTTAGCAAAAAAGGTCTGATATCCATAACTCTCTCGCTGTATAGCACCCAAGACAGTTTGACTGTCGACGAGATGGAACCACTTCTCAACTTTGATTCGGCAATGTTTCTGGAAATAAGTCTTTAGCCGGGCTGCAAAAACTGCTCCACATATTTCCGCTTTCACGGGGTCACCATTTCGGTTAAGAGGAGTCAGCTTGGCCTTAGACTCAACCAACCTCACACTGACACCATCAGTACATTCCCAACGCAGGTACAACACAGCACCATATGCATGCTCACTGCCATCAGAAAATGTGATGCCAATTGGCCCTGCATGTGGGTCTGGTGGTGTCAGGGATCTGATGAATCTGAGTTCGCTCAGGTCAGCATATTCTTCTAGCAGCTTTACAGCATCCTCTCTGAGTTCTTTGGACAGAGCAGCATCCCATGTATCTTTTGCGCTATACATTAGCTTTGCTTCCTGAAAAGCCCTTCGAACCAGAATTGCTCCTTTCTGCTTTGCAGGAGTCACAAGGCCAAGTGGATCATAGAGAGCAGAGACTTGACTTAACAGTTCTCTTCTGGTAAGAGGATTTGGGGTTTGTCCTTTTACTTCTTCTCTTAGCAGGTCCTGACCAAGGCGCATTTTTCTTCTTCCTCTTGGAAAAGTTCACTGCAACCATGACATGCAGCTTGTCATCTTCAACAGTGTAACCCAGACCGAGGGCTTTGTTATCTTTTTTAGTGAGCTGGTTAGGCAAGATCATAGTCTTTATCTCCATGTTACCTTCTCTTGAGTCCTGCCTCTCACTTTGACTAGAGTAGACCCAGGGCTTCATGAAAAATCCTCCAGCTTTAAGGATCTGCTCGATGTTGGATGTAAGGAGTTTCAGGTGGTCAAGGTTGTTGTGAGATGTCAAGATGTCATCGACGTAGACGTCTTCTTCCAGCACACGTTTCTCTTCTATGAATTGTGTGAATGGGGGTAGGCTGGCAGTCTCCCGCATGGCAACTTGTGCTATACAGCCAGCAGGTTTATCTCCGATATTGACCCTTGTTATGGCAAAATCTTCTATTTCAGCATCCTCACTGTCACGCCACAAAAACCTGTGCAGATGAACCTCTTTCTCTTCTAACCACACAGAGTTGTACATTTTTTGGATGTCACCAAGGGCAGCAAAGACACCAGCTCGGAACCTCAGGAGGACGGCTCTGATTGGATTTAAGACATCAGGACCTTTAATCAACATGTCATTCAAACTCAGACCTTTGTACTTCTGGCTGCTGTTCCACACTAGCCTCACTGGAGTGGATATGGAATGTGGATTTAGTGCAATCAGATGACTTATATACCACACTGGCCCAGTCCAGCTTTGTAGAACTTCTTTGGACAGTTTCACTGCAGCTTTGCGATCGACCATTTCCTGGACTTGTGAAGCATAGGCCAATCTCCACTCTGGGTCCTTTGCCAACTGTTTTTCAGTCCTGAGGAATGTAGTTTCTACTGCTTTCCTATTGTCAGGGAGAGAAGTCAGATCTTCGGTCCATGGATATTTGGCGTGCCAGTGTGGTTCAGGAGTGTGGTGGTCACCATTCACATATGTCAAGCCATTTCTCACCATCTCCATCTCTTTCTCCTCAGCCAAAGACATTTCCTTCCCTCCGGGTTGGCAATTCCCGCAGCGACATCCTCCACATTTTGGTACACAGGCTGCTCCGATGCTTTCCCATTCCCACCACTTCAGAAAGTCTTTGCTGGTAGTGGCTGCATTGGATCGGATGAAAGGATGCTTGGGAGACTGACAGGAAACTGAAGATTTGCAGGTGAGTTCACTGTACTTGACTGCTGCAGTCCTCATTGATCTTGCAAAGTGTGTCTCTGATGTATGGGCCATTAAGGTAACTTCTTCAAAGAGGTCCGGATGTGTGCCTCCAACCGTCTTGCCGAGTGGTCCATCCCATAGCACCAGGTCCCCGACAGAGCGAACTTTTTGAGGTACAAGTTGACCTTCTTTGTGGCTAATCAGGAGCTGTATCTCTTTAGGTCTTGTAAGGTCTTTCAAGGAGACATCTGGAAAAATCCTCTGTAGCTTTGTGGCAGGGACATGTCTATGAACTTCTGCAATCTTGTCAAGCCCATAGCAGATCAGCTGATGCGATTTGAGGGTCCCTCTTGGAGTATTGACACGAATCTTAAGGAGATAGCGCTTTGTTTCAACAGACACCTGCATCCCTCCAACACCATGGACTACAAGCGTTACATCTTCACTTCTAAGATTCAACTTACTTGCAGCTTTATGTGTAATGTAGTTTGTGTCTGATGCCAGGTCAATGAGGGTTCCAATTCTTTGTCCATCATTGGCTGTAACATTAAGAATCATCAGGATAACTGGATACTCATTTAAGTCATCCTCCTCTAAAAGGCTTGTCTTAGTAATAGTGGAGTTGTGTGCCCTTGACACAACATTGCAGAAGGCATCTTTACATTGCTGAGCCAGCTCAGGTGGGAGTTTGGAAAGAAACTCTTCCTGGGCTTCAGTATGTCTTTTGCTATGTGTTTTGCCCTCCACTTTCTCTGAACCAGATTTAGGTGTTCTTTGGGACTGCGGTCTAGCGTGTAAGCAGAGAAGAAAGTGGTGTTGGTCTTTACACTCTGGGTTCTTGCACAGGTAATCAGTTTTCTTACAGTAGTCCCCATTATGGAGTTCAAGGCATTTCTTGCAGGCACCGAGCTGCTGCACTATATCCCTCTTATCTGATGGCTTTAGATTGATCCTAAACCTTCTGCAGAAATACAGTTTCTTCCTGTGCTTTGGATCACCACAAACAATGCAGCCTGATGTATCATTGCTGTGCGTGGTTGTCTTGGTTCTGGAACATTTTAAGAACTTGGATTTCTCTCTGATGGGTTCAACAAGATCTTTCAGTTGATCTAGTTGTTCATATATGGATTCTTGTGATCTAAGAAACACCATAAGCTTGTCAAAGTAATTCTGGTAACTAGTGGTGTCTTTCTCAGTTGCATTATGGGTGAGCCAGTCTTTCTTTAAAGTTTCTGGAAGCTTACTCTCTATGGATTTAGTCACCAGTGGATTCTTTATGGCATCTAAATTTCCTAGCTCATTTAAGTCACTAAGAGCCTTCTCCAAAGCTTGGATGAGTTCTATTATTCGTCTAGGTTGACCATTTCTCACTGGTGGGATTGCTTGTAATTCTTCAATAATCTCAAGAGCAATGGTAGCTTTGTTCCCAAAACGATTGTCCAGGACTCTGAAGATCTCATCTGATGAATTGTATGTTGACAGGCGTAAATCCTTAGCCAATTTCTCATCGAGACTATCAAGCAATTGAAACTTCTTTACTTCTTTCGAACCAGATGGTTCACCTTGCTTCTGGAGAGCCTCCCATTCTTTTCTCCATCTGTAATAGTCTCGTTTATTTCCACCAAACTTTGGTAAAGCTGTGGCTTTCAGTTTTATTGCAGCTATTGGAGGTAGACTGTGGATTAAGGCTTTTTTCCCCTGTTTTGTCCTTCATCCTTGCTGCTTCAATAAAGACAGCCTTCTGGGATACCAGCCTAGGGAGGCACACCTCTAGCTCCCTTACACGGTAGCTGAAATCTTTTTTCTCGGCAGGTGGGGCCCAGTGGTTCCAATTTTGGTGTGCTTCCTTCGCTTTCTGGATCAATTTCTCCAAATGGGTGAGCATAAACTCATATGCCTCCAGAGTTGTGTCTGGCCCGATGGAAGAAACATGCTTGCACTCCTCCTCTGCAACTTGTAGAGCCAGGGACAATTCCTTCTCTCCATATGTGGCCCACATTGTCTCTCGGATAAGGAGTTTAGTTTCTTTAAGCTTTTGTTCACATTCTTTCTCCGTCTTCTCTATGTCAGCTTTCAGAAGATTACTCAGCTCCTCAGCTGCAGTTGCTTTGCACTCAGCCATATAAGCAGCCTCCACATCCTCATTTGCCTCCATAACTTTGGAGCTCTCCAGTGTAAGCTTCTTGTAGTTCTCCTCCAGATCCTCCTTAGACATCTCCATGTAGGTCCTCATAATGTTATTTGCAAAACGGGAGAAAAGTCTTTTAACTGTTGTCCTCTCTGCTTTGAGGTCATCCAGGGACTTTAATTCAGCCATTTTCCTCGTTGGAAGACAGATAGCAGATTTCAGTCTCTGGTTGCGGAATGGAATCTCCTCTGATTGGAGCGGTTTTTCACTGTCAAGTGTCCTATAATTCCATGGCTTCCTACACTTGAAAAGGAGGACTTGAAAACTTCAGGAATTCACTCAATCTTTTTTATTTTCACCAATGAGTGAGAACCGATGAACAGTACAGGTGAAAAACCTACAAAACACATACAAAATATTTTAACATACATTTTAGACATTTGGTGCAAAGTTAACAATTTATCTTAATGACTAATTCAATTTTTAACCTTAAACATACATTTCTTTTACAATTTTAACCATAAATTCACAGTATTAAATTATTAAATTTCATGTTTGGTTGAGTTTGAATCAAACAAAACACACTTTAGAATGAGTTTTTTTTTTTTTTTTTTCTTAGGACATAAGGTTTTTTACATTGATATCTTAACATACAAATAGTGGAACCAAACTATAAACTAGCAGTGCAAACTGTTACTTCAATAAATTCTTCATTTCATTTCTCAAATGTAAACAGTGAAATTTCATCCAATTGAGCCCAGTTAGTGGCTTACCGGTAGTCCTTATAAGTCCTTTCCCATGAAATTCTGCTTTGGAGGCTGTGTTTGCCTTCCTCAGCTCTGTTGCAAAACCAGTAAAGTGGTTAGTGGAGGCCTTATATACCTGAGTTGAGGGTGCTGCTGATTGGGCCAGATTTCTTTCACCTGCTGAGAAGTGCTGCAGAGTGGCACACCAACGTGTGTATGTGTGTGTGCACACACAAATGTCTATACATGCACCCACATCTGAACTAATGAGCAGATCTGCGCAACAACTATTGTGCCATGTGAGACACTCTCTACAACTTCCAAACCTTCCAGGTTAAACCATGTGTTTCCAATAGTCTTCTTCTGAGTATCTAAGAATATTACCTCCTCTCAAAAATGTTGGAAACCATGTTATTTCAGTAAGTAAATACACAGATTTTTACAATACCCAGACAACCATCACCCAGACATGTCATGATTTGCATACTTACCATGAAACATCCAAAGGTGCTATCCAGCTTCCACAGACAGTACTTTGATGCAACAGTGATTTGAGTCACACCTATTTAGTCTTCTGCACTTGAGTTCAGCAGCCTCAGGAAATTCCATCCAATGTTTGTAAATTCTATCAGGACTGACACCAAATACTGAAAACTGCATCACAGCATCCAACTGCAGCGTGTCATTGATCTTCCAATAACAAATGTGCCACATTGATGCCAAGAGCTCACACAAACTCAGTTCCCCGACTCACACACAGTCAGTTGGTCAATTGGTTGTCAATCTTACACTTGTGTGACTGAGGCATACCTGGCAGGACTTCAGTGTCTTAATAAGAATGAATCCAACCAAGAAAATATTGCATCAAATTTTGCTAAATTTTTGAGCCTTTGCCAATAACTTTCCCTGTTCTGCAAAATGTATTGCTCTGAAATATTTTATTTTGTGGGAACTGTGACCATTTAGGCTTCAGCTTTATCAAGCAGCAGACACTGAAGACTATTGACTTCTTTTGTCAAAGTTTGTTGATTTGATGCTCAAACTAGTAAATCCATCTGTTTTAACATTTCTAAAAAGGTTCATTTAATTTGATTCGTTAATTGTTTTAGTTTAACTCATTTGTTTAATTTTATTGAAAGTTAAAGTTTGTAGGTTTAAAGGTTATTTCTACAACTATTTCTCAAGAAGTGAATTAAGAAATCTGTCTGTTTTTCACATGAAATTTATGTCTGTTTTTACTGACTGTCCTTAGAGACTGCACTGATTTTGGCACAGAAGGCTTTTAATTTTCCCAGCACCATCTGCATGGAATGAGCTTCAAAACAAACTTAATTTGAAGGCGTTAGACTCTCTTTATTCTTTTAAGGACACTTTGAAAACCCTTAGAGAATCACAGTTTGTCTGTTTTTGTGTTTAAACTGACTTAGGTCAGTTCAGTTTTTAATGATGATCTTGTTGTTGGGGAGTGAAAGTGTATATTTGTTCGTGACTACTAGTAATTTTTCTCCTGCCAATTTTATGAAAGAAGTTTTTTTTTTTTTTTCCTGGTTAAATAAAAGTTGATGACTGCTGGAATGGCATCAATTTCAAAAAATTTATTCATGTAACTAGCAAAGTATGGAATGCAATAACTGAGATTATTGATTCCTGTAAATTTAGAGAAGAAAAGAAAAAATTTGACCAGTCATGAGCAATTTGCAATCACAAAGAATTTGAGTTATCATAAAATTACCATTTGATCACCGGAAAACAGATATTTATGACTAACAAATACAATGACACTGATTAACCAATATATAACACCAGATTACATCAAGTTTAAAGATATGAACTGGGTACTGTCTTTAATGAATAGGAGGAGCTGAGGGAGAGATTACTTTTAACAAGTATTGCATTGAAGATTATGTTGTTCAAATTTGGAGGTAGATTTAGTTCAGATCCTGCTGGGCACTTGAAGGGATCTAGCTGAGAGCCTTACTTAGAAGGATCAGCCTTGCCTTTTCAAAATGCAACCAGAACTGCTGAGTTTGACGTCTGCAGCGAGGCTTTGGGTCACCTCGCTGCAGACGTCAAGCCTCATTGATCGCAGGTGTCTGCTGGCTTCAGCCAAAGCTCAGATATGCCAGAGGAATCAAAATTATTCTACCAAACTACCAAAAACTGACCGAAGTCCAAGAACTTCTTTCATAAGTTTTAAGAAAACCCATGTGCTGATAAAACAGACATAACAATGCATTTGTAAAATTGCTGTTGTTAGTCTCTCCTCTACATTACAAGGGACATTTGTATTTCCAATTTAACTATGAAATCTGCTTTGTAATTTTTCCTTTCTTTCAGGAGAGCTTTTTTTTTTTTTTCTTAAGCAACAAAGCAAGGCAGAAAAAACATTATTTACTTTTAAAATTACTGAAGGAATTATCTTTGCTTCCTTCATTCCTGGAATGTAACAAGACTCCTTTAACATTAATCACACACATAATATTCAAATGTTTGAAATAACCGTAATTAAATACGCTTAAAACAGTTTTTGTTTACCACAATAAATGTAGAATCTCTACATTTACTGACATTCTACATACACAGCTGTGTGAATACTGATGCATGGAAGTTAGAGTCAATTAAAATACTGTCTCTAGTACAAGTTGCTACCACCCTTTGGCTGACACTATGATTCTATTACATCTAGGCTTCAATAGAGTTTTTCAATAGATCCTCCACCTGGGATTCTCATCTGTTTATTTTGGACTTCACCATGAGTTATGAGCATGGGAGAAGAGTCCTGACTTTAGACCTGCAAAGTGTCAGATCCAAGATATAAAGAGTTTATTTTTCAACTTTTCTTACTAGTTTGGCTGTATCACTGAGACAGTCTGTTTGGTAGTTTTACAATTCACTGCCTCTCAGAAGGTGAGAGGTCATTTCATGGCCCATGGTCCTCCTTAGATTTGCTGAAACAAATTCCTGTGAAAGAAAAAAAGTATTCTGTTCTTAGTACTTATCTTGTAGTGTGCTGCTCTCCTTGTTAACATTTGCAGTAATGCTTTGATTGCCTGTTTGTATCAAATGCGACAAAGTATTCCAAGAACTCTTCTCTCGAGTGCCAATAAAATTTCCATGCGAATGCCTAAGACAGAGCTTAAGCATTTTATACAATATTTGCTCAAAACAGACAGTGCTTCCATCTGTATTTGACAACATGCTCAGAAATGGATTTTTTCTTGAGAATATTAACAATTTAAGTCTACAGTTTCCAACTTGCAGCTGTATAGCCAGAGCTGTGAGCAAATCCTCCTTCCTGTGTGACTACACTGCATGTATTTACCGTTTCATTGTCTGTGCCTCTCACCTTCCATGCACACAATCACGCACACTTTTCCTATCCTGAATTCCGAAATACACACACACGCACAGCGTTGAGTGTGGATAGCGCTGCCAGTAGCAAGGTCTGACAGATATTCCTTTGTGGCCATTTCAGAGAGTGGGCACAGAGCTCCAAGCACCTGCTAGCAGGCTTGCATGTCACAGTAGTTGTCACCAACAATCACATTTTTTCAGCTGAGACTAAATATAAGTGGGAAGGTGTGTGCCTGTATTTGGCTTCCTAGCAAAGCTAATCAGACAAAGCTGGCTAAGGAGCCTTCGTATCATAGGCCAATTGTTACACTGCAAACAATTAGCAACCCTGAATCATTTGAGTTTAGGAATCATTAGAACAATTTTTTTATCATAAAAGATGAAAATTTTGTCCATAAGTACATGTTGATTAATTATAACATTTATCACAATTGTGTTTATTGGGTTTCATTGCTGTAAAAAAGTCTTAATTCACCCTCCATTTTTTAGGGATGATTTACAAGATAGCCTAAATATGGTCACATTTTTGGAATCACACTTTTGTTCTAGATGCCCTTTGGAGATTAGTCATTTGTTCTTGTGATGTATACAACCCATTCATTGTTATTTTTATTGAGTTCAAAACTACATGTATAGCTCAATTCATTTTATAATCGTAAAAAGGGTATAACTCAGTTTTAAAAGAAAAAAAAGTAAAATTTGTATTTTATATTGTAAGAGATGCATTCCATCAGCTAATTTTCAGGTTATAGCTTGCAACCAATTAAAAAATAAATAAATAAAAGTTTTTGCTAAATGGAAAGCACTGACTGGATGTTTGGTGGGTTTTTTATTATTATTATTATTATTATTATTATTATTATTATTATTATTATTATTATTATTATTATTATTATTCATTAACCAAAGAAGCCTAGGATAAGGAACTATAGCCAATGTCTGGATATATAAATTATATAGAGATGTAATACAATTTTAAAATGTTGAATTTAACGACAGATGGGAGTCCTTTGTTTTGGTTTCAGTTTTTAAATGTGCCTTAATTGTATTGTGTGGTACACATGCATAACAAACTGATTTCAAATTTCAATCTGCAAAAAACATATGTTAATTGTCTGTACTGTTTTAGAATTGTAGTCTATGTATGCTGCAGATTGGCAATAGCAGTAGGAAATGAACAAAGACATTCAGTCCTGTTGGCAACTCTTTCAATATTGAATTAACATTAACAACCAACCCCTCTTTTTGCAGCAGGGGGTGGTTGTTCACAGCACAATGCTGGTAACCTTCATACATCTCATTACATGCACCACAGCCAAACATTTTCAATTGGGTAAAATTTAAAACTTCAACAGAGTCCATGTTTTAGCAAACAATTATTTGTCGGTAGCTGATGGTCCAGACTCTCTGTATGAAGCAAAGTGTAGAACAAGGGGCTGGTTTTGACCAAACTATTAGTAGTGTGCAGCAACATCATTAGTTCTCACAATCCATCTTTAATCATAGCAAATAAATGCAGATAAGATCACCACACAGCAGCTTCAAAAGTGAGGAGGACATCCAGTTAGTCAGCCAGGAACTTTCTGTTTCTTCCTATTATATGGACAAAGTACTACACATTCAAACAAAAGCCCTTTTACAGTTTGGTTTTTGTAATGTACCTTTAATGCAATATAGACTTAAAAGAAACAAAATCACTTTTATGGGCACAATAATGTATCATCCAATGTGCCATATAGATGTTTTATTCACAAAAAAGTTATTCAGGACATGTGGTTGATGGTGAGGGAGATGGATTGGAAAGGTGCAGAAGTAGGAATGAAATCCAAACTTCACCATGATGAGACAACATGCAGCAGGCTTTTAAGTGAAATGAGGAATGAAAAGACTTTGGCACTATGGCACACATTAGCGCCACACACCAGGAGCTCATCACATAAGGCTGATAGCTTCTGATAGACTATCTCTTTTGTGATGCAGAGAACCCTCTACAATCACTCTCTAACTGCATTTCTATGTGGCTTCAATGCAATTCATGTGTCCCAGGTAGATGATAACAACTACATGACTACTTGTTGCTGTTTATATAGATTTAATACACATTTTGATGAGTAATCCACAAGATAAGATATGTTTTCAGGTCCCTAACTTCAATTAGAATTGATTTAGAATTGATTCAAGTGATATTGTAGTGAAAATAAACAAATATATACATTGTCAATGTATGTTGTTTACCTTTCATTATGCATTTTGAACATTTATAAGTTGAGTGGTTTTCAGTATAAATCCTGCATTGTTTATTTCCATGTAAACAAGCCTCCTAACAGTTTTTTTAGTCACATTAGTATGTATCATGCACACAGCAATAGTTCAGTAGAACAACATGAAACAACTCTTTATTGTGCTGTGCAGGTACAACCTTGTCTGCATGCTGTGACAAATAAAAACACATAAAAGAAACTACAGTGTTCACTTTTTTCCATTTCTTGTGTGATTCCAGGAGTTATTTTTATGTCATGAAGCAATATTTGTAAGGTTGCTAAAGACCCCTTGCCTCACTTGCTGGAAAATATGCAACAAGAATACTTTAAGTTCACCTGTCAGAAACGCAGGCATAAGAGCTCACATGGGACCGCTGTTCTTCTGCTCTGGATTTTGAAAACCACTGCTGCATTTATCCAAACAGCTGTGGTTTACTTGCCTTGAGAACAGAGCCCCCACCTTCACAGTTGTGAGGAAGGGAGACAATTACTGAGATTCATCACTGCAGTTTGTCTTCAGGGTGCAAATCCTCTCTTGAGAGTAAGGGAGAGAGATTGATAACTCTGCCATGCATCACATGACTTGCAGATGTTTCATGTCAAATGACAAAAATGCATGTTTTTTTAAATGGAGCCACTTATGTGTGTTTTAGGGAAGTTTGCAGATGTTTAGTTTTGTTACTGATTTATTTGTATGCAACAGACAGTTAAACGGAATAATTTTATTGTAGCTACAACATTAAAACGAGTTTAGGATTTCTCAGAATATGTGTAACTTCTAGCCAGGAAGCCTTAAAAGCTGCTGCATTCTCATTTGATATCCAGCTGTCCAGAGAAGATCGTTTGGTACGGTTTTATCTTATGTTAGTACATCATGCTGCCTCTGCATTTTATTGTTCAGATAGGCTCTTATTTAACCAAGTCAAAATGTTTAATCAGAAGTGCAATTGTTAGATGAGTAAATATAAACAATTTCTTTCCAATTGTTTATTTTTTTTACTCTCATATCTTTATTTACCAAGCACTTCAAGATCTAAAGTAAGGAGTTTTACAACTTTGAACCCAAACATCTGCATCATACCCTTCTTTTTAATTGTTCATTAATCACCTTCCATATTCCTGCAAATGAAAAGCAACTCAATATCATTATGCTGCCACCATGTTTCAGGCACAAGACAATATCTTGTAAAGTCAGTTTTGTACTGAATGTAGTATTTTGATCACTGTGCACAATGTTACAATGTTTTTTTATCTGATAAAGCACTTTCTTTCACTTATATTATAATCACTTATGCTTTTTTCCCCTATATGGCTTCTGGCAAAATGCCTTTTCTTCAACAATAAATTTTATCTTTCCACTCTGGCATAAATTGTGAGCTATGTAAACTTCTCCAGCTTCTTAAGACTTCCCATGCTGTCATATTTTCCATCTTATTTGTAGGATATTTAGAAAAATACTTAACATAAGTTTGTGGTTGTAACACAACATTTTAAAAACTTAAGGGACAAATGTGAGGCTTGTAACACATTTGATCTTGCAAGTTGAAATTATTTAAATTTAACCTCAAGTGTAACAGACTTTATGCCACAGAGTCCACCAATTTGTTATTGAAAACAATAATAAGCAAATGTATGCCTATCAAGCATTTCAACTGAGTACTAAAATTAGGATTTGGGCTGTCTAAGTAAGATTTTCCATCTTGTTATCAGTGGTTACACTTTGCTGTCTTCATAAGAAAAATAAATTAAGGACTGTAAAAAGAAAAGAGTTAGGATGGCGTTTAAACAGACAGCAGACACATACACCACCATTCACCATTGTTGTCATGGCCAGGTAACTGCTGGAACTAAACCTCAGCCTTCTGCTGCAATCAACATTGGCTGTCCAGGTCAGAAACAATACAAGCAGTTTCACAACCACAACACAACCAGCAGAGTAGCAAATATGGAAATTTGTTGTCACAGATGAGGTTTTTTTATTTCAGCAGGGACAAACTCCCTAATGTGAAGTTTTATAAGCTTAGTGGAATATGGAGCTGATGAGACTTTTCTGAGATTACTAAAACAAGCAGCTGGACCTAGTAATGTGTTAAAGCCTCAGCTTGGGAGACAAGTACATTATAAGATTGTGAACTAATTAGAATGCCATGGTAGGTTGCACAAGCCACTCTATTATTGGGATATATCTTCCCCCACAGGATGTAACACTTATAAGGACTTATTAAGACACTGGTGATGTTGTAACCACTCAAGTAAAAAAACAGATAATAATGTTATGATTTGCAACACCTGAATGTTTCTCAAGTTGGTATTTATAAATGAAATGCCACACATTTATAATTCAGGAATCAAAAATAGGTTTTACAATAAATACCTGCTGTCTTGAGTGAACTCAGTATTAGTCAAAACAGAATGTGCCAAAAGATAACGTAAGATTATACAATAGATTTCTCTATTGTGAAGTCTTAAAAATATTTTTCTTTCCTTTTTTTATAATAAAACTTGCCCCTTAATAATTCATCTCAAGTGGTAATTTGATTCCTTTATATTCAATCAAGATCATCTTCAGATGCATCCAATAAATAAAACAAAACATGTTAAACAGGAAGAAGGTACAGAATTTTCAAATATACTTGTCAAATACATTAAAGCAACATGTGAGCAGTACCAATCTTGGCTTCCATTCTTTGGTGTGGAACAGTTTGGCAAATTAGTTGATTCCTTAAACTTTTCCACATCAATTCATGCTTTAACTACAAACAACAATGAATTTACTGTAGATCTTTGGAGACTGGGCATTGCAGAGAAGCACCTAATAGTAAGTAGCCTGGTTGTTCTATGCTTTACTTTGTACAGAGGGTCTACACCCATGGCTGTTGAGAACCCTGAACTTTTTGGGCTTTGTGGAAAATGCTATGTGTTGAGAAAAACACTGCACCATTGATCACCATAAACCATTTGCTCAATTTAAAATTGAAATGATGATTGTAATCCAACCAAATTTGCAGCTTAGTAAATAAAGGTTCAGCTTAAACCTGGTAAATTATAAAAAGTTTGAATTGTAAAAACCTGTGAAATAAAAAAAAAAATGTATTTGATGGATAGCTTGATTACCACAAGCAAATTGACTTTTTATAACTTTTGAAAGTAATAATCTCTTAAAACTTTTCTTCATGCACAACAAAATGTAACTTCAACATTTTCTGAGATGACAATTACATTTTTCAAATAAATAAATAACTTCTTTTACTAAGAATTTTTTTCTTTTAACAAAAAGACATCAATCTGGAATATGCAGCAGAATGTTACTCTGACATTACAGTGCACCTTATTAATAATTTCTTGAGTTATGAAACATTTTTGGGGGCAGTACATCTTGGTTTGTATTCGGTATGCTGCCATAATATGAAATGTATTTATTTTGATTGAAAAACTTCAAGATTGGCTGGCTCAGCTTCTGGTTTGGTACAATTCACTATTTCTGCACATCCTGTCCTTTTTCATAAACACTCGCTTTGACCATGATGGCAGGCAGACGGGGAGGTTTGGGTCTCAATCATCTCTCCCTTCAAATTGACGCAAAATATGAAAACTTTTTTTTTTTTTTTTTTAAATCTATTCATTTACCTCCATCCAAGGTTCAGTGAAATCCTTTGACTTATGTCAGCACCTTACTTTTTATGCAAGCAAGAACTGCAGATGGTGTTAAAAAAAATATTGCTTGTACCATCTCTGTTCCATTGGAGGAGGGGCAAAATGACTGTCAAGGAGCATCAGTGTGGACAGGGGTGATAACACCAGGCTGCTGCTCCTCTCCCACCTCCTTTTCTTCCCCTCTGGCCCAATAGCATCCATTCTTCCTTATGTAAATGTCACCATGTTGCCTTATAGACCCCACAACATCCATCTCCTTGTGGAAATGCCACAGCATCAGCACCACTGTGCATCGACCCAACACTGGGGCTGCCGGTCCTAAGAAAAACGGGGTCAAGAAGTGTGGTGCAGTTTCTGGAGGAAGTATTTGGAAGTTGGAACACTCAAGAGAGAGCAAGCCATGCCAGCTCAAATGACCTTGCATAGGCATGAAGTGGAGCCATTAATAAGGATAAGGTGGACAAGGAAAAGACAGACAAGTACAGTCAATGGAAAAAACAAACAAGCATCTATTTTTCACTCTGTATACACAGTGTGAGAGCGCCTGTCGCTCTGTGCGATAAGGAGTGGTCCTGCTTTAGATTAATGACCTGCTTACAGTGCTGCACAAAATCAGCGCAGATGTTGTGCAGAGAAAAGATGACTTTGCTGACAAGCAGCGTGTCCTCTCTGTCAACAGGAGAGACTCCTGGTTCTTACTATTACACCGACACCCCCGCTGAGCAGCATCACGCTGATGAAAATCTCTCACCTCTGAATTTAATCAAGGTGTTTTTCAGGTATTTCTTGCTCAAACTGCATGCCTCTTCCTCTGCTGGATTGTCTCCTTATCCCCCACAGGGCAGTTCTGGAAGATTTCACCAGCTCGGTCTAAAGGATATCTTCAGTGCATTTTTTTCTTATTAGTTAGAATTAGTTTTTTTTTTCTCTCTTACTCTCTCTCTCTACAGGGAGTGTGGGTGGCTGAAACTGTATTGGTAGCTTAATCTCACACACAGGGCAGCAGGAATGGCCAGCTGCAAGCTAGTTCTGGATTAAGTGAAAGAATCTAACCACCTACTGAGTAATATCTGGCGCCCTGAAGGAACTTTTTATTGCTCTTAGCATGCCTCGACAACTTTTTGTCTGGATCTTTTCTAAATTATATCTGACATATCTCCCTTCTCCATGTGGTATCAAAGACCACATGGAGCCAGTTTATTACACAAAATAAAATAAGGAGCAGCTACTCTAATATCTTTGACAAGGGGTATGGTGGGACACCTATATAAAACTAATTAGCATTCGGGTTATGAGAGGATTTGAATTGCATCTGGCACTGGTGTGGTTTCACTGTTGGGTTTGATTAAATAGCTGGACCTCCTGTTATACACAGTTGGGCTGGCACCACTTGTCTGTGCTTACTGGCTCTTCTCCTGGGCAGCTCTTCCCTCTCCCATCTGGTACCACCATCACTGCCAGTAAGCTTCTTGCACTGTTTCACTCCCTTCCCCTATCTATCTGTCTGTCTTCCTCTTTGAACTTTCCTTGAAATAATGACTGTAATTGATTCTGTCAAAACTGAGTTAAACATCGTTCAAAACTTCTTGGGTGTTGCAGTAATTTGTCTCAGAGAAAAGAGGAAAATGTGTGTAACTCAGGCAAACATTGCAGGTGCTTCTGAGTCAAGAATTTAGAGAGCTCTCTAGATATTTATGGGAAAGAACACCTATCAGCAAAAATTGATGTTTTGATTTTTTTCTTTTTTGACAAAATTTGCAGTGACAGTCTGGATGTTGTAGGAAAATGGAACGAATGCCATAACAAATGAAATGTGATATGTGGTCTCTTTTTGCACGTTTACACACAACAGCATAAATTGAGAATTCTCAATGGTTAATTAGCACAATTTTTTGGCATTAACTATGTAGTATTTCTGAAAACTTTCTGTCTTCCAAAATCAGGGTTTGTTGCTTCCCAAGTGTGTGCATTCACACAATAAGTGAAGCAAGCTGTTCTTTGCTTTCTCGAGTTTTATTTTGCCAAGCCAGCCTTAAAAAAAAAAAGAAGTATGTTTTAGCACTTGTCTGAGCTTTCAGTGAGACTCTATAACTTATTCCAGTTACATATTTAAATGTGCAATGGCTCTTCATCTATGTCAATAAATTTTCTTAAAGAGGACTCATGGGAGAAAAAAGTTGTTTAATGTGTGAGCAGATGTGACAGCTCTCTACTGTACCTGCTCAGTTTCGGTTGCACAATATAAAAAGTGAGAGGCATCATTTTGGAGCAGAATAACCTCGTTAGAGAAAGCAGTATATTCAGTCAGAGGAGACAGATGTCAGAACAGTGGGTGCTTTAAAAGAAAGACTTCTCTCAATGTTGAACTTTAGCAGGTAGGTGTCAAGAAAGTTTTAACATTTCCAAAATTTAAGTCATGGTGCAGAGCTGTAAAAAGCTGCATAATTTTTTAACCTGAGCTTCTCAAGGAAAGAAAACAGACTGTAGCTGGATAAAAAAAAAAACATGCATACTTTCTGTCAATCAACTACCTACAGTACAAACATTTTGTAACATAAAAATCTTGAATTGGGATTATTAAAATTATTTCTTAAGTTTTATGAACCTCTTTATGTTTGTTGTACTTTTACAGCCTGAATGTTTATTTTCTGCTGAATGGTTGTAAAGATGATAGCAGTGACAAACAGCATGGTTTGTGAGAAACTGTCACCTCTGCCATCCCATCTGACTTCTGTGTCTGAAGTCAGATGCGGTGTACAAAATAGTATGAACGCATATTTATATATACTAATATACTTTTAAACTTTACAATATTATTACAGTTAAAGATGAATTGTTGACCCTTTAAAGTTCTTCATCAGACATTCAACCTATTAAATGGGAATGATCATGCTACTGTGTAATCTGGCCTCAATACATTCACCCAACTGGACATATTTCAGAAAAAGCTAAGTTGAGAGATTTTTGAGGGTCTATGTGTTTTGTACATGTAGTGGCGTGCTGAATTGCCTTGGATTGAAATGTTGATTCAGCCATCCATCTCATAAATGTTGTACATAGAACAACTATAACAAATGATTTGAAATTTAAGATTTGTTTATTTCCCTATCTTTACATAGATTTCATCCTAATACTATTTAACATTAAGACTCAGCAATAAGAAACAATTTTTGGGGGTGGGGCTCATGTTGAAGACAGTAGAGTGTTTGTTTAAGCTAAGGATGAATTGACTGGACCACACCTCCGCCCTTTTTGCTGTCAGCATACCTTTGCTTCTGTATAAAAAAAACAACAACAAACTTTTAAATGACTCCCCCACAGAATCTGCACACTGTGCAAGAATCACAACTAGAGATGAGTGGCAATCACGACAGCTTCCATGTGTAGAGGGATGAAAAAAAAAAAAAAAAAACACGACTCTTCTCCAACCTATCATGCCAGAGTGGTTGACAGGGAGACGTAATCTCCCCAGGAGTCTTAACTCTGTGCTGTGGATGAAGGATAAGGGGAGGTAGAGAGAGGTGAATGAGTGCTCTGTGGATAGATAAATGGTTGGAAGGATGGATGGGTAGAAGGAAAAAACGAGAAGAGAAGATTGAGTAGTGGAGGGTACTCTAGCGCACTCATGCTCTTGATTTGAGATAACTCTCCAAAATCATCAAGGCTGACAGACACACATTTTGTCCTCGTAAACAGGTACAGAACAACACAAAAACTGTGTTACTCATACACACTTGTCAAACAAGACAGCTTTGCATCCGGGATCTTTGTTCAAAAGCTCGAGAACAGGAAAATCCCACACCACAAATCCTGCTGCCATTGATGCCAGCAGGGTGTCCTGTGAACTGCCTGGCATCCGCCTGCATTTTATGTGCGGTAGAACAAGCAAGAACTGTCATGACCGATAAGGAAAGAGACTTTATCTCTGGATCAAACCTTATCCTGAAAAAAGACAGACTTCTATAAGGACATGCCGACATTTCACAGTAAGCAGTGGTTTTGCAGTAAACGGCAGAGAAAAGTTGCTTGTTTTGCAGCAGCATTCCAGGGTTAATTTGCCATTGTTGCTAATGACAACAAATTATCCCAGGAGGTTTGTTTGATATAAACATAAAATCAGTTAAGTGCATCTTTTTGATGACTTATGAACTACTTACATACTGCTAAGGCTAAGGCTTCAGAATTTAAGAATTGGTGACTAATTATTTTGTTTTGGTAGTGCATCTAAGACCATAACCCCCACAGTGGAAATGGATTTCATAGATCAAACGGAAAACTTGACTTTAAAACTAAGAACATTGCGCTGTTTACACTGGGCGATGCACCATAACCAACAGACCAGTATCTGAGTACATAGTTTTTAAATTGTCTTTCCCTGAGAGTTTGCACAAAAACAATAAACAAATTGTTTTATACTTGCCAGCCAAATCAATTCAACTTAATTTATTTAAATAGCACCCACACGCAAATAATTTCCACAATTAAACAATAGAAATAGCTTTATTTCAAACAGCAGTGTATGAGCAGCTCAGTTATGACATACATGTATGTTTAAAACCTGCCAAAAATTTTAATATCTCCGAAAGGGACTTCATTATGACAAACAATGCTCATTATTTACAAATTCAAATGAAATAAATGTAAGCTTTTAATTGTAATTTTTTATTTAATGTGAATTTTATATATTTGTTGAAGCTCATAAGGTTGTGGAATAGATATTTTGCAGTTTCATCTGAATGAATAGTTTAAGACACTGGCAAAATTGTAACATATAAACTAATTAATAAATTCTGAAAATAATATCCTAATAATCAAAAACTAAGCAGCAAATAACACTGAGAATGATATGCATGTTAATATGTATTCTTAATGGTTTGCAGAAAATATTAGAATTACTCAAGATAGAAATTTATGCAGAAGGCATAAACATCATTCAAAGCAAAATACTTATTTTTATAATCTTTGTCTGCACATGATTACCTCTTACTACACTAAACAACAGTTGTGTGAAAAAGTATTTGCCCCATTCCTGATTTCCTACTGTTCTCAGGCACATACAATTAACATTATGACACCTGTCAACCAATCCAGTGGATTTGTCACCAATGGACCGATAGGCAGCAGCAAATTGTCCTGAAGTGAAACGCTCCATACCTGGAAGAACTGAGCCCCAATTACCTCCCATATTGGTTATCAAGTTTTTCATTGTATGCTATGGTCTTAGTATATAATCATTTTTTGTGAAAAATTATTATTTTGAGTTGTAAGTTGTAGGTGCTCAAAGAGAGAAATGACAAAAAAAAAAAAAAAAAAAAACTCATTAAAGCCATCTGATGAATAAAATCTTCATGAACCTTTGTTTGATTTTGAATTTCATTCAGATATCATTAAAGACATTAATAAATAAAACGGTTTGCTTATTTATGCTAACCACTTAGGACTGACAGATTTTGTGCAACAATACTCGAATTGTCCTGTTTCTACATGTTGCCTCGAAGTAAATCAAAGTTACTGCACTGGTCTCTACCTCCAGAACTCTTTTCTTTTTGTTCCCTGAATCCTAGATGAAAGCTAAGAGAGCTTTCCAAGGGATTTAAATTATTGAGTAGCAACATGAAATCTAATTCAGAATGATAAATGAAATTACATTAAATTAGAGTCCAAGTCTATGCAACCCAATCGTTGCTGGGAGGATATAGAGGTAATGGTGTGTGTGAGTAAGGGAAGCCATGTGGGGGAATGTTTTGATGAATTTATGTCTCTCTCTGGCTATAGCTGTAGGGTTTGGTGTGCTGCAGAACATCACCAACTCTCCATCATTAACTGTTCTCTTGTAAAACAAAGACCCGCCACTCACTTGAAATAAACACAGCCTCTAAATCTCATCAAGCTCTATCAGCCTTGCAGGAATAATAATTACTTATTTTACTCATTTTTTCACTCTTACTAGTGCTGTTACACTTTACTCCTGTCAAAGAAAATGAAGACAGGTGGAGGTGGACTTGCCATCTGCAGAAGTTTGGGGGATTTCCCTTAGGGACTGTCATCCTGTTAGCTGACAGGAAGATGAGGAACAGTGACAAAATTTAGAAATACTCAAACTTTTCCATTGGGCATTATGTACAGGCTAACTTTATAAAAACTGCATTGTTGTGTGTGTCATTAAGGCCTTTCAGGGTTTTTAGCAAACAAACCGTCCACAGCCATATATTTTTGAAACTGATTACATTGTGTAAACATCACCATATCAAATCAACTATCACAGTGAATTATTTGCATTCCCAAACAGGCACATTATGTTTCCTGTTCAAATACAGTAAAAAGCTTAAGTAAACCATCAATCATTGCTGGTTACACGGAATTGTCAAATGCCAAATTAAGACGTAATAGAAATAGAAACACATGAATCTAAGCAAATTTTCTGTAGTTGTGCAATCCGTAAGAAACATGTTGGCTCATTGACTAGTGAGGGTAAATTTTTAATGCTGTGAAACCACTGGATGCAGTGGTGAAATGGAGATCTTGAAATAAAATACTATGTGGCCGGAAAACGCATGGTACTGGCCCTTTAAACTGTCATCTACAACTGGGTAATTCATCTACAGCTGAGATTCTGTGAATCCAAGAAAAAGTACTTCTCATTCAGTGGTTAGTGCTTAAAATCACATGCTTGACATGGCTTCAGTAAAATAATTTTGCTTCATTATGAATAACTAAATATCACTACATTAATATGGCTTTTTGAACACACAAATTTACTCTCATTTGAAATTGCTCAGCGGTGTAATTTGAGTGCCTTGAGGTTGTCTGTAAATGTGCACAGTGGACTGTATGTTCCCAGTTTTTCTACCACAGTTCTCTTTGAAAATCTGTTCTTTGAGACTGGCACCCATCAAACAGACATTATGTTAACTGCAAAAATCCAATTATTTGGCAGCTTTTGAGAACATGTCACTTTTTTGAAACTCTTGGATATACACCCAGCCTGACGCTCCCTAACACACACTTCCAAGCTGACTTGTTTGATCTACATTATTCCTCCCAGAGGACAGGTAAGTTATTCAGCCTTTTTTGTGTACTTCTGTTTAGATTTTTCTTTTTCTCTTTTTTTTTTCTTTTTTTTTTGAGACATGGTCTTTTCAGCCCTTCATATGCACACCTGAGGGAAGAGGCCTTACCACAGGGTCGGGATCAATGAACTGTGTACACTGTGCTCAGCCAGCGCAGGATCTTATTTAGAAGCCCTCCAGGTGGGGAGGATCAGTGGTGAACAGAGGGGGAGACGCAAAGCCATCATCCATTATTTATTTCCTCATTTAACACTGGCAGCGGGTTCCTTGCCCACTTTTATTTGTTCAAAGGGTATTGGTGTGGGGTTAATTCTCTAAAGGGGTTAAAATAAGGAACATAATTGGATTCTTGCACCAGGACAGATTGGCGTTTGAAAGATAAGGGTTGTGTTGTAAACACGTAAAGCCTTGTTACTGATAAAAGATCTATTTGTGCTCTCCGGTCTCCTGCTCTACTGTCAGTGCATGCCAGAATGATGTGGGAAGGTGATGTTTATTGATCCATTTTTTTTTTCTTCAATTAGCGGAATGAAAAATATGTCCTTGTTGATAAAAGTGCTTTATTTTCTACAAAATCACTCTTACTGTCTTTCTATTTATTGCATATCTGCACTATTCATCTCAAACAAAATCAGATGGGAATTAAGAACAACTTTATTTTGTCCTGCATCAGACAAATTATGTTTGTAGAAAGTACTTGAGTTGTTTTAAACAGAATAATGTTTTCTAATTTTATTAGACTGGGAAATATCATGCATTTACCAGTTGCAGAGAACCATTTTATAGAAAAACCCAGTAACTGTGTTACCTTCAGTTGTTACAGAAAATCCTTTGAAACATCAAACATGACTTAAAAGAAAGTTTACTTAATAATCTCACACCTTGAAATTGGGCCCTTGTTTTATTAAAAAGCTCCTGCCCATTCCAAAACTCTACCTTCAGTGCATCATCTCAACAATCCTTCTCATTATGCCATTAGCAGTTGTTTACAAGCGCATTAACCTGACAAGTAGTTTGAATGATAAGCTTAGCATTCAAACTCTGACTTCCCCCAGGTGTTTGCTAATTGCTGTTGTCGCTGGTCTAGTGGAGCTGTGTGGAAAAGGCACCGGGGAGGGTGCACTCTGAGATGGAAGTTTGACTGGAGATTGTTGCTCCAAGGAGGCAGCACTTTGTGGGAGCAAGCCTTTAGGTACCCACAAATGGTTGCCATGGAAAATTCAAGAATTCTTTAAAAATGCATGAAAAAATCAAAACAACACTCCAGGTATGTTTTTAATGACATAACACTCCAAAAAGTTTGTTTTTTTTACCTTTTACTCCCCTTGAATGACCTATAAAAATACTAACACACAAGGAAAACACCTATCTCAGTGACCAAGCCCATCTATAGATTGAATTAATAATAACATGAAAAAAATCAAAAGAAGCTCACAGATGGGGAACATTTCATTGATACTTATGGTAAAAACTTGAATAAAATGTAATTTATTGCAGTAGGATCATTCCACACTAACATCCAACCTTTAAGTTTGATACTTAACTGTTCTGAAGTGCTTCTTGAAAAATGTTCTTTGTAATTGGGTTATTATGACTTTATATTTATATTCTTCTGGGGAGTAAATGTGAGCCAACACCAAGGATAATTTCTTTTAGCCATTGTCCACTAGGCATTAAGCTCATTGTGTAACTCCCAACTTTGTATTTCCAATTCCTCATAATCATTAGAATACAGTTGCAAAAACTTTATTCAAGTTTTTGCAAGTGTGTTACATACACTTGATATGGTATATAACAAGTCATTCATGTGTGAAGAAGAAATCACTGTTCAGTTTGGCGGAGGAGCTGTGATGATGTGAGCATGTCCCAAAACACCAAGGAAACTTGTCAGATTTCCTAAACTCTTGGAAATAACAGAACATTTCAAAATCTAATCTTGTACAGTCTGTTAGACAACTGAAAATGGGTCATAAACGTGTCCTTTAGCAGGAGAATGACTCAAACAGATAGTCAAGTCAGCACAGAAATTATTCACCAGACATAAAATCTGTCATCTTCCATGGTCTTTTCCAGCCTTAAATCCTTCAGCTTAACTAAAGAGACAATTCAGAAAATCAGACAGCCCACCAGATTCTGGACAATCTAAACATATTATGGAAAGCGGAATAGTCAAGAAAAAAACGCTCTCTGTATGCTCCAGTCTTAGGAAATGTTATGGGACAAGACTAAAAATAGCTATCCTCTTAGCCAAAAAGATGCCAAAAGTGTGTCTCCTGAGATTTGTTCAGTGTAGTCACTCCATAACACGGAATTTTTCCTCATAGAATGAATGTGCCAAAAAAATTTAGTATTACAAAAACATCTGTGAACATTGCAGTGAATAATGTTTTAGCCCTTAACACATCTCCAGATGAGACAACAAATTTGTTCATGTACATAATTGTATGAGTATAATTTTAATTATAACTCTGAAATCCAAACTGACCCAAACAATTGTAACTAAATCATGCCTCACATACCCAACATAATCTTAAATAGTGTAGGTACATTTCAGACAACAGTAGCAAATTTATAGGTGAAAACACAACGTTTTGCCTTTCGAGAAGATGCAATATATTGGAATATTTCTGAAGTCAAAATAATTGCATATTTCAAAGGATATTTCCTCTGAACATGCATATATTTACATTGCCTGAAGGCACACCACTCAGATGCTCCATTCACTGGGATTCTGTAACTAAAAATGCTAAATGATCTCTTATTAAAACACTTAGCCTATGATAATAACTACCACTGCCCCAAATGGTTGAGTGGTTTCCATTAAAGTTTAAGCTCTAATTAAAAAATAGAAAGAAGAAGAAATGCATTCTGTAGCTGAGCCCTCAGGGAGGAAATCTGTCTTCTATTCTGTTGTAAATTGAGCACACCTATCAGCTCAGTGCAGAATAATCAGGAATTAGGGGATAAATGCAGCAACTGTGAAGACTAATATTTGCCTGCATTGCTCCTGTACCCGGGTTTATAAAGCTTTCTCTCTCCACAAGCTTGTGGCACTTCTTCTCTGTTTGAATGCAGGATTTAAAAGTCTCAAGAGAAGCACAGTGGGTGAGTAAGAAGGGTTTTTATGTGATGTTATAAGGTTCCACTCATATTTTTCACCCTTTTGAAATTTTCTTTCTTTCTTCATGAGTGCATGTGAGTTGTGTTTTGAAATCGTGGGGAGGGTATGGAAATTTCTCATTGCTGTGTTACAACTGAGAAAGGAAAAAAAAAAAATAAACACTTGCATTTCTTCATGATTTGACAAGTAATTAGGAGTAAATGTGTGCCAGCATACAGTGAGCCACACATGCGGGTACACACACAAAGAAATAAATAAATCCACTTTCAAATGGGATACATTTTAAATGTCCTTATTTACAGTAGCATAACTCACCTTATTTACACTTCTATTTTAAGATTGAAATGATCGCACTGTGATATCGAGCATGTATCCAGTCTAACTCTTGCCAAAGAAAAGATGGGAGCAGAATTTACTGTCTTCATATTTAATCTGTCATCTTGTATCAGCACAATCAGGCTCCTTCGCAAAGGCAAGGGACATTGAAGAGGCCATGTGTGCATCCCTGCCTTCACATATCCTTCACAGGGGAAGTTAAACCCCTGTGCTGACAATCAAACCAGCACTGCATGGCCTGGGTGAAAATTGAGCATCAAGTATTTACTTGAGAGGATTAAGCAGTGGCCGAAGGATTGCATGGTGAATGTCTTTAATCTGAACAATTTTGCTACTGCTGTTACAACTGTCCGTCACTGCCATAAAAACATGACCACAAGCTGTTGGGATTGTGCACCTTTTGTGTTGTTAATGGGATTTTGTTTTTCTCCCACTGTAAGGCACGTTTGGATAGGAAAGCCTTTTCAGTTTGTTAATGAACCATTTATTTAAAGTTTTTATTTATTTATTTGGGGGGAACTAGTGATGGCTAAGCCCAAACTGTTTTTAATTGTATAATAGTTTATTTACCTGGTATTTATTTTGTAAATATTTTTTTCCATCTATTTCTAAATGTTTTCAACAAGATTTAAGGTCATGAAAATAACCAAGATTTTCTAAAACATACATGTTATACTACTGGAATTTGCCCTTTCTCATACTGCTATTGGACTACAGCATTCTCCTGTTAAAACCACTTAACTGTCATCTCAATTTCATCAGATAACATGTCAATATTTTGGGAGTGACAATTAAAAAGTAAAAGATCCTGTAACATCTCCACATAGCCAACCACTGTGAGGGGCCTTTGCACAAATTAAATTTTAATCTTTCCATAAAATAAAACGCTTCCCCATAACCTTCAGAATCTTTTAACAAATCTGAAAAGACCTTCTTATCGTGTCTAACCTCAGGAACTATGACACATTATGAGAGGCCTTATCTGCGCAGCTCAGCAGTCTTCCCACGTTCAAAGACACAGTAATTTTTGCCTTTGCCTTCAAGGGTTTCCGATGCTCAACTGAAAATCACATAAAAGACACATTTATTCACAGGTTTTGGCTTTTTAAAGCTAATTGCTTGTTTAAGTTTAAATGCAGTTATCAGTCATTTTCCCATTCTATTTTTTTTTTTTACTTCTGTTTTCTCTTCTCAAATTCTGATTGTTATCCTCCAGTTTGAGATTGGATTTTAGGTGCATCTCAAGAAGTACAATGTCGCTGAAACATTTTCAGAAATTGAAACTCATTTAGCTATGTTCACACAATGGATCTTGATGTTCAGTTCTGATTTTTTTTTCTCAGTTGTTCAAACTACTAAACAAATGTGACTGGAGTCAGACTTCTGTGTAAATCGTTTACAACTCCAAAGTGACTTGCATGTGAAGGAGAAAGATACTGATGTACATAAGCATTAATGAGGGAAGTATGTGGATTGAAATATTCTGTGATAAAGGGAAAGATGGAAGTAGCAACGTGTAATTTTGCAGCTGCAATGATAGCAGCCAACTTTATGGTCCTTCAATGTATGTCAAATGGGATAACTAGATTATTAAACAGAAATGAGACACAAATATCAACAAGTTACAGAAAGCACCGAATAACTTTTCTTGTTTTTGAATGCCTTTGGTTGGCCTGCAACAGGATTTTAATTTCAGTCAGACCATGTAACTTCTAATGTATGAGATACAGAGTAACAAACCACACTTGTTTGGTTTCCCAATATCAACAATATGCCATAAGATAAATGACCCCCATGATTTTACGTGATCCACTTGTTCATCTTGAAAAGTTTGAATGCTTAAGATGCAGATGTCATACATCTAACTATTTTTGTGAAATATGACTCAAAATTCTCACATAAAGATACTGCTTAGACGTTCTTGTATGTCTAAATCCACAACAAAAGTAGATAAGGGCAACCATCTTGCTGGTAAAAAATCATAATGAACTGGAAAGGATGTCCCTTATTGCAAAATCACCCAAACTGATAACCCCCCAAAATTACAGTCTGTTTTTCTGACCTTTGATGGTTCTTGTGGAATATTTTTTCTGTAGTTGCTGGCAATTATTAACAAATATTCTGTTTTACACTTTTTTCATTCCTCCTCTTGTTAAAGCATTTCTGTACAATAAAAGATTCTGTACCAACTTGCTGCCTCACAATGTCATCTGCAAGCCTTATAATCCAGAGGGACCCTTGCCAGATCTTGTACTTGAGCTTGTCTGTCAGCAATGAAAATAAGAAAGAGCAGAGAGCAGAACCTTGATGTAATCCCTGCATCACCTTGAACAGTCAGTCATCTTTCTGCACACCTCCTACAATCTTACTGCCTTGATACCATCCCCCATCACCTTTCCATACTATCCTGACATTCATAATTTTTCATTGGGATATTGCACTTTATCCCTATCGGATGTTCTCTGCCTGCTAAAGCCAACTTGTCAGACCTTCACTGCACTCTTCAAGGGTCATTTCATCCTGGTTCTCATAGCAACTTTAGTTTACGACTCCATCTTAGTCTTTGAACCCACACTCTAAAGTTTCTTTTCCCCACTCTGCCTTTTATTGAAATTCGAGAACCCTGGTTACAGTTCCAGCTTTCAACTAGGGAAGAGGCAAACAGGAAACCGAGCTGCCAACACAGTTATTTCTAATAAAAGGAAGATTCCTGCTGAGGTCTTAAGCGCAGTTCCTATATCTCCAAGAGTCATAAACTATGACCCAGCCTTTGATGTTTTCCCTGTCAGGACAGTTATCACACTTGCTGCAAATCTGCTTCCAATTTGGCACGCTCATCGCTTCCTGCAAACATCACTGAAAGAAACACACATTCCAGGAGCAAAAAGACAGATTCTCACAATCCTTAGTATTTATATTGGTAATTAATTTAATTCTATCATCAGCATACTACTATTTCTCTTAAAGATGATATTGGTACACTTTGTCTCCACACTCCTACCATTGTTGCACTATTATGCCAAACTTGAATCTGTAGAATGATTGATTGTCACATACCTGCTATCAGCCCATCCCTTCTCCCAAGTCATTACAAAGAGAAAATAAAAAGTACTTTGATTTATTCAGAAATTCTACTTACTATCTTTTACTCTTCTTTCTTTAAAAAATAATTTATATTTATGTTTCCACCAAGTTAACCCCAGTCAATTTCCACAATAATGAAAATGGAACATAGCATGTTTTTCACATTTTAAATCAAATCTTAAGACAATTGTTTAATATCAGTGTGTTAAATTCCAACACTGCAGAGTCTGAATTCCTAACTTACAACAACGTAAAACTCAAGGGAAACATCGCATGTAGTTGATCAAGAAAGAGACTGAAGAGTTGATTTGAACTTCCCCTCAGAATTTCCATGAACTTGAGAAATTACTTGGGAAAATGTCTTATCTCTCTACAGAAACATTGCTGACTGATCACTTTGGCTGAATACTCTCTTTCTCGAAAAGGCTAATAGGACTTCATCAAACAATTCTTTCCCAGATAGATATATAGCTCCCACACCTAGATTTTAGCTTGTATGTGCAAATACCTGTCAAACTCTGCAGGCAACTCTCAGTGCTAAAAGTTTTCACTTCCCTTTCACACTATATCAGAAAGATGTAAACCCATGTTAGACATTCTTAGTCTTACACCCAGCTCCCACATGGTATCTTGTACTGACAGTATACTATATCTATCCATCTTCTCTCCAACTCATAAATGAACTCTTTCTGTTCACCAGTCAAACGTGTCAAAATTGGATGTTCTGGCTCTTATCCCCGGAAGTATATGGACACTTCCTTTCCTTCTCCAACATCTTTGTATCCAGTTCTCTGCCTTCTTTACACATATGGACAAAGGTTTTTTGATAAGCTAGTCTGATTCTGGAATTTGTTTTGTGATGTTGGATATCCTAATTTTTCAAACTTTCCCTGAGTTGTGAATGTGCTCATCGTATTCTTTGCAACTACTTGCTTCAACTTGTACCCGATGTGGCTTGGGAACTCAGCAGTCATTCTAGAACTTTTGTCGAACTTAAAAATTTCAACTTGCTCTCTTAAAAAAGTAAATATCATGCAGTTTTAAAGTCAGATAAAGCATATCGATGTTTTTCAGTTTTTACTGCATGTAGAATTACAAACAGTATGCAGCAGAATTGCTCTCCAGGTTATTCGAGCATAACAAATAATTCACAGCTATGTGCACTTTGATTTTTGCGCTCTAACAAGTTGGATGGCAGCTAATACATTTCAAAAGAAATGTAATTTTGATTGGATGCAGCGGACACACAGATATTAATTTCTCAGAGGGCAGGGTCTGCTATGGGGCATCAGATAAAAAGTAATTATGCCCACATTTAATCTGAGATCTTCTGTTCTGCAAATATAGGCATGTAGTGGGTTCATGTAACCGGACTGTATTAATATCTTGTTATAATTACAAAATATATGTTGATATCACCACAATGGTTCACAAATTTAACTGTAAATTCTCTTTAAAAAGTCACTGTGTCTATTTAGAACACGTGTCTTTGGGAATTAAAAACTCATTTTAATTGTGTCTTCTGTCTTGCTCTTTTGTTACATTGTTTTTTTTTTATTTTTTTTTTTTATTTTTTTTTTTTATTTCCTAGCCTCTTCTTTTGTAACATTCTCCTGAGGTAAGGCCCAGCCCAGTTAATTCATAATTTTTAAAAACAAATTTTCTCTCTATCATCTATGTGATACTTAATTCTGCTCAGTAACACGACTATCTGGACATAATTTGCTTTTCTGTCCATTGTCATCACAGACTAAATGGATGACATGCCTTTCCAAAATATGTCACAATAGTTGGACAACTAAGTATTAATATAGTATCTATACTGAAATTTGCAAACTCCACAACAGAAAAATAAATATTTTTAACCCTCTATTCTTTTGGAAATTCAACTTCAAATTATTTATTAAACTTTTGTTACTTGTTTTTATCAGAGTTTCATGAAATATGTAAACCAGTGCAAAAGTAATATCTTAGAACTGATTTCTTGTTTATTTTAAATGATCAATACTTGCCACTTGCCATTTAAACAATTTTCATGGATCTGTGACTCTTTGGAAACATATTATACATCCGTGCAAGAACTCGGAGGGAACATCTGCATTAAAGACAAAATAACTTACTTTGCTGTGAATATATCAAAACAGGATTTTTCAAGTTATATCAGTTTGGAAACTCTGACTCTTACATGTTTGTATTTTAGCTACTTTTTCTAACCCAGACTTGTAAAAGTCCTACATGTAGAGAAGGTCAACCTCTCTGAAGATCCTCTCTGATTACTTAATTGTTTTATATATTTTGGATCTTTTTTTGTGGATGAGCCAAATGGCAGCAGTTAAGCCGGTGACGGCTAAACAACCAGACACTATGTTGGTGGACTAAGCAGAAAAGAGTTACAGACTTTGCAATTAGTGGAAGGAGCAGCATCAACAAGGAGGAACATGGAAAGTTTGAAAAACACTAAGGTGTCAAAGAGGAAATAGAGAAATTCTGAAAAGTCATGACCTCGGAGAAGCTGGTAGTTAGTGTTGCTCTTGGAGTGCTAACCCTCATAAAAGCATATTGGCTAATAGTTTCCAGGAGTAACCTTTTAGATTTCTGTTTTGAAGAGTGCAGACACAGAATCAGCCAAGATACTGAACAGAATATTCCAGCATCTGCATCTGACATGACATTTTTGATAAGTAGTGGAATTTACTCTGAATAGTCCATATGCCTTCACATATAACTTGCTTTATGTGAAGGAAAGAAAGCATAGCAGCCATCTGCCAGCCTGAGTAGTCTTGGAAAAAAAGCAAAAAAAAACAAAACTTTTTGACAGCGTCGTATAAATCTGAAGAAAGCAATATGCTATCACAAGTGTGTTTTTAGTGCTGTGTTAAAACAGAATTGCAAAATTGTAATTGCAAAAGAAGACCTTTACTGTTAGACATTCCTCTTTAAAAGGCTAAAGACCATGTCAGTGACTTGGCTGATCCGAGTTGGGCTGTATGGTCGAGCAGTGGTTAATCGTAGACTCTTTCTGCATGGCATTTGCACATTTTACCTGTGAGTATGTGGGTTCTCTCTAGGTACTTTGGCTTCTTCCCACATTCCAAAACATGACTTTTAGGTCCATCTGTCGCTTGCCCTGAAGTGTGAATTTGCTTGCATATGCTTATGTGTCATGTATTTCTCTGAGATAATGTCGTGATGGTCTGTCTTCTTGTCCAGGATGTGTCAGCCTGTTGCCTATTGACGGCTGGTGATAGACACCATGAAGCATTAAAGACAGCTCTGCTTCAGATGTTTCAAAATTAAGACCCAAAGAAATGTTTAATGTCATATTCTAGAAATATCTCATGGACTCAATTGCTTTATGAATGTAACTTAATCAAATATATACAGTATATATATCCCCATCCAATATTATCAAAGTTATCAAACTACTGTACATCTACTGATGGATATAGTGAAGTTTTGGTTTTAAATTTATAAATAAAACGAGAGTTTGAGGCATAGATACTAATCAGGAAGTACAACTGTGATTCCACTCAGTTAATTAGATATACTTTTTCTCATATGAGTTAACATGTCTGTCTTCAGCATATAAAAATATATTCTACCTGAGATTTAGACTTGCGTTATTACTGAAGCTCTGCATGTGGCCCTATCCAAGAGTGTAACACCTGATCTGTGACTGTAAACCTTCAAACTTCACAGGCCAAGAATCAATTTTCATGTCTCAGACATGCTCATATAATCCATTTCTTCCCCTGAAACTGCAGAGTCTTAACTCAAAACTGGAATTCTGTATAATATTATGCTGACAAGGTCAACTGCTGCTGGGCTCCTTACCATTTTGTAATTTCTTAGAAACAAGATATCCTGGGTTTGAGTTCAGTTCTGGGTGGATTTTTGATTTAAAAAATTACAATTGCTTGTGAAACAGAAGAATATGACCACGCATTGAAGACAAGATTATCTTATATACTGTAATTAACTGCAAAAGTATTAAATATCAATGTTACAGATAAAACTCAATACATTTCTCAAATAGAACTTTGTTCAGCTGCACTGATCAGTGAAATGATAAATCTACTGTGTTATTTTATAAACATTTTATTTGTGAAGGAAATAACATAAAATGAATAAACTATTATCAAATGACAGATACATTTTTATAGAACTTTGATAAAAAATAAATTTTATTTATTTACATTTCTGAAATACCAGTAACCTAATTTGTCCCTTAAACGCATTTGTAATATTTGTTTCCCTTATCACCTTTAAATGGAAAATTCTTCCAAATGGGCTTTCATCCTTCAGGGTTATCCTCCTCCCACTTCCTTCCACCAGTGTGGAGGGTAATGACATAAATCATAACCAATGCCCTCCACGTGCCACATCTCAACGAGTGTCAAAGAACTCATATCTGCACTCCCTGAAAATCATATGCTCAGGAACATTGTTCCCCCTTCTGACAGAACAGGAAAATCGCTGCTTAATTACATACTGTATTATACTGTACCTAGCTATTTTTTATTTATTTTTTGAATATACATTGCGCTTGCAAATTCAAAGACATTTTGCAAAGCGGGCAGATGCATTAATCTAAATGCCACAGCCAACCACCCCCATTTCCTCTCTGCACACAAAACAATCTACAATCTGTTTTCCCCCTGGTGACTCCTCCTGACTTATGCAGAAATGAAATCTTGCAAGAATAATTTATTACTTTCATTCGCACTGGTGAATCTACATTTTGCCTCATATGCTCACGCGTCATTACACGTACAGAGATAGTGTAACCTGGCTGACATGTCTTAAGTGTTCGCTCTCAGCATAGAGAGTAATCTGTGCAGTTATAAACTGATTCAAGAAGAATGCCACCAACAGTGAGAATATCAGGGCTCTGACCCCTGAAAGGGTCACTGAATTCCTATGGTCAGTCATGTAGAGTCCAGTTCACAGTATGCGTTCGGTTCATCTGGAGGACTGCAATGTCATGCCTTACAAGGACACAGTGAATCATGATTTGGTGTGTGAGTCATATAGTTACTGGTTATTTATTTGTGTCAGGGTGAAAGATATATAGCACATGTATAGGATATGTACTAAACAAATGATTTGCTGAATGCATTAGAGGACTTTTAATCTCTCATTTTAACAGCTCAAGAACTATTTGTATTATCTGCTGGTCTATATAGAGAGAATAGACTGCCGAATTACAATAGGTAAATTAATTAATGTGTCATTCATTTATTAAAATTGGAAACAAATAATTATTTGATAGAGAGTTAATTTTACATGCCTCAATAGAATTTACCTATTTAATTTTAAAACTTGACATAATTATTTCATAATTTAATAAATAATTGAATGTTCCTGTGCTGAAGCACATCACAGCACATAATTTAAACTGTCAACTTCACCCATCAACTAGGTGGGCAAGACTAGGGCTGATTCAATTCTTATTTTTACTGGAAATGTGACAATAGCTGCAATATATTGTTGCAAATTATTTAATGCAAACTCTGAGTCAGCAACTCCAGCCCCTACTTTGATCCGAAATATATCCACTCAGTGTCAAGGACACTTGCATAGACTTCAGGATAATTAACCCTGACTTCTGACTGAAACCGGGTAACTTCTTGTGAACTGATTATAGAGATATTTCAGATCAAATATTGAGGTTGTTCACCTAGAGTTTGTGGAAAATAAATTGTAATGATTTCATTATGTGATCAAAGTCATTTCTATACTTTGCAGAGAAGATATTGACCTCAGAGTCATATAAAATTTGGAAGAAGTTTCCTTGACTTGCTTTTTGAAGCATCCAATCAGATTTCAGGGTGTCTGTAGAAGCTATCTTATCTATGCCCTCTAAGTTTTATTTAGAATCGTGAATAATGAACATCATGAATTGATTTTGAATTAATTCATGACAAGCTTCAATATGATAATTTATTAAATCATAAAAAAAATTATCTTTAAAATAAAGGAACATCTTATTGAGGTACACATTATTATTTATATTTATAATAAGTTCTGTATTTATTTCCCTTTCAAATATATGGCCAAATGACACATTTGAATGATTATTTCATGTTATTTATTGATTGTAATTTGTCACTCTTTCCTCTCAATAAGTCTAAACACATTTGAAAAAAATAATTTGTTTTGATGTGGATATTTGACGAAAGTGACAGGGCTTAGTTGATTGGTTGGTTCTACTATGTACCTTTTCCATATTTGTCTGCAGGAAAAGAACATTGTTAAAATGTATTATTATTATTTTACATGCTGACTCTTCTCTCTTGGTGACAACAGGTGACCAGTACTGACTGTTGTCATAATAGGCCATCTACTTTAGTATATCTAATCCTTCCAGACTGAATTAGTTCAGTGATCATGAACCAGTGCAAGAAGCTGACCACTTTCCTGTGAAGTCTGTTGCCTTCCTGGGGTTCATATCCCTTCTCACATCAGAAGCTGTTAATTTCTAATGGCCATAACATTTCTCATAAAAATGAAAACATAGTATTACATTTATTTTTAACAATTCATAATATTACACGTAAAATATGTCTCAGGCCTCAAGAAATATGTCATACTGCATTTTTTAAACAGAAACCAAAACTTCCACAGTATAGCTTATTTTTCTAATTTGCAGTGAGTTCAGTTTATTGCAAGAACTATGAATGAAAACACTACATTTAAAAGTAAGTGTTAAAATTTATAATAAGTTCTATATTCATTTATATATATATATATATATATATATATATATATATATATATATATATATATATATATATAGTTGCCTTTTACAAAAAAATATTGTTCTGCCAAACGGCTATTCCGGGTTTTCTGTTGGATCAGTGGAATGAGATTTGTTGCTGCAAGCAAGTGTCACAACACACGTGGAGTTGTGGACTGAAAGGTCACTCTGTCCCACACCAATACTACAAGTCATTGCCTTGAGACAATTGAGACCTGTAGGTATGTCTGAAAGGTATTCTGGCAGAGTCAGGGTCAGCAATATGAGACAACAGTCTATTTTTTGCTGTGATTATAGCTATTACATTTTTGAAACAGGTGTAATAAACTGCTGGAAATCCACAATGTGAACCAGTGTAGCAATTACACTTAAAGAGAAAAAAAACACTGTGAATTATTGTTGGTTATATCGGGCAATGGAGATAATGAGGAGCAATGATAACAATATCTGTGGTGAGGGAAGGGGGAGAAATGCTTTCTATGCATTCTTTAAAATTAAGTTTATTCATGGTATGTTTCTTCTTGTACTATGAGCAATTTTTGTCCAATCAATAAAACGGCAGCTAAAGTGTTTATTTCCCTTGCAGGTAAATCATTTCAAAATTGGCCTGATATTAAGGCGAATCCCTAAGAGGATCTACACTCTTCTGATAGTGGGTGATTACAAAGCAAGCTGTTGCAACCCTCCTTGACTTCATAAGACCAATGTTCCCTTTCTAATTAGGTCGTTATCCCTCCAGGACACAAGATAATGGCTAGGTGTGAATTTAATTTGGAAAAGGATTTTACTTTTTATCCTGGGAATGTGTTGCAAGCGTTGTGCTCTAGGTGACCTAAACCAGTTCATACAGCTTCAGAGTCAAATAGGAATTAGCTACATTATGAAAGTGTAATCTTGTCCATATCCAAGTCTTACTGGGGCCCCAGGGCTGAAAGATATAGGTATACCAGAATTGAGTAGAAATTGTGAGTCAGTATAGTAAACAAATGTGGCATTCAGAAGACAAAAAACAAAATAGTAGCCTATATGACAAAAATTAATACATCTATGGTGTTGCTGGCTGGCTATATATATATATATTCAAGAGAAAATGACAAAGATAGAAAACAAGTTACTTTGATAAATAACTGTAATTAATTTGTTACTGGCATCACCGAACAGGCTACTTTGCCCACCAGAACATTTTTAGGATTACCTACCTACATTAGAAACATTGTCTTACAGTGTGTTGCAGAATCATAGAGTTGGTCTTGTTTCCTGTTACACTTCATGTTTTCATGGCAAACCTCATAAGATTCTCATTTTTTGGACTGAAGCTCCTCGATCCTTACCCAAGGCATGAGTTTTGCCATGAAAGATCTCTTCTTGTCCTTGGCCCTCCCTTCAGAGGTTTGAGTGGAGAATAAAAAGAAAGTCAGTCGAAGCCAGAAGTAAATGTAAAAGTCATTTCTAATTGCCTCTGAGCATTTCTTTCAACCCAATGTCAATTAAATATGATATGCTAGACAGTCACATCATTCTGCTACACCCTATTTGCTTTATTTTGCCATTTCTGGCAGGTGAGCATTAGAAGCATATTTGACAGCTTATCGCTTTATTTAAATTTATTTTACGACACAAGGATTAACACGTCATTCGGTCTTTTGACATCACAGATGGCTAAAATGGAAAAGGGGGCCGGTGGCTACTGGTGGTGCCAATTATTGCCCCAGATAATAAAAGATCACATTGCCCTACCTTTGACACTAATGCAAGAGATAAACAAGTGCATCCTCACAAGCTCTTCACACAAGCCTCCTCTCTCTCCTCTTTGGTCCTTTCTCCTTCAGGCATTTTAGAAAGCAACACATTCTTCAGCATATTTTGCTGAGGTGGGTCACACAAATGAGGATAGAGGATAGTAGGTACACAATAAAGAAGCTAACTAAGCTTCTGATGCTCTGTAAATCATGGCTGTTGCTTTCTGACTGGATTCTGTTGCCACATGGGCAGTTAAGCCCAAAATTTCAGTTTGCTTCAGAACGTCAGAATATTGTTTCTGACTCAACCTACTTCTTTACGATATGTGGTTGAAGAATTTTGGTTAGATCAATAACCTTTGAAGGTTTTCCTTCCCTGGAACGTCTTTAAATTTTTTTTGTCTGCTTTACAATCTAAGACTGATCCTTTCAGCTTCCAACTTCAAAAGAATTGCTTGATCTTACTGTCTATTTAGTACAGGAACCCACAGATATGTTGTTCTAAATATGAAGGAATGTGTGCTGGAATATTTGCCCTTCAGATGTCTGCTGTGGAATAAGAACAAAGATAAAAATAAAAAAAATGAGAGAAAATAGCAGGTCATGTACTGCCTTTTGAAACAGACATCTGGTGCAACTTGGGTGGAATGAGTTTTTAAAAAGATATATTTGACGATCCCACAAAGTTGCTGACAAAACTTGTACCAGACAACAAGATCTAGTATTTTATTTTCCCTTCCCCTGTGCCTCCAACTACGTTTTTCATCAAAAGGGGTTGTTCAGGGGTTATTCTTGCTGAGGAAGGGGTTTTGATAAACTTTGATTTTTTTTTTATTTAGGCATGTGGAGTTATCATAGTCAGACACAGCTTACAGTTGAAAGAATACACACTTTCTCTGTCAGTGAATTACCATTTGATTTTAAGCAAGAGAACAATTGTGAAGAAGGCTCTCTATCAAGGGGTGAGTTTTAACCCCAACTGTCCATTTTTCGTATATGTTCATTAATAACACATGCACAGGTGCTTTGTGGTTTGTCATTAAAAATCTGTTCTTTAATTCACTGTCATTCCAAAGTCTGGTGAAGTATCAGTCCTCCTCAAAGACCCATAACTCTAGAATAAATAAACCAAGCATGGAGAAAGATACAGGTACATGGATGGATCATCACAGGAGCTGCATTTACTCTCTCTCTCAGGACATACAGACAGCAACTTTATACCAACACAATACATTAATTTTGGGATATTAATTTTGAAGAACACACATGCATTCATACATATGAAAAAGTCCAATATCTGTTCTGGTCCTTCAGTGCTCTGATTTATAAAGCAGTGACTATGCCAGGATTATTGCTTCTCTTCTCTGTACTGCAGGGACCTCTAAAAATAAATGAGCAAACAGACTGTAGGAAGTATCATCGGGTTGTTATTTAATCAGGGTTCATCTGCTATGAAATTATAGATTTCAGACTGTTATTATCTGTTATTGTTATATGTTTGTAATTGACTTTTTAATGTAATTTAAGGAAAGAATACACTATGTAACAACTGCCATTTATTACATCTAATTGTTTGGCACAAGGATCAAGAGATGGAAAATGAAGTATTGTATTTGCTTGCCAGTGGATAAAAAGGATGTTGCATTGTTGTTCAGTGGCAGTATATGGCAGAAGAAAATCTATAAAAAATGCACAGACTCATCACAAATAATTACAAATTCTTAAGGGAAAGAGTTGATGCAATAAAATAAATAAAGAGAACAAACTTAAAAGGAAATAGAAGTTGGCAAAACTGGTGACAAGAAAGACAATAAGGCAAGTATAGACAAGAATTAGAATTGAGAAAAGGCAATTGGAGACAAACATCAAAAAGATAAAAGGGAAGAAAACAAGTAGGCTAATTTAGAAAAAAGGAACAAAGGAAATCTGGTGAAAGTAAAGAAAACGTGAAGGTAAGATATGTATAGAATAGTTCAAAGATAAAAAATGTAGAGTCAAGGAAATACCTCAGTCTAAGGAAATAGACTGAGGTATTAAAATTATATAACTGCTGCAGGAAAAGTAGCAGTAAGACGACTACTTGGTAGTAGCTAAGTAAAAAAAAAATAGAAGAAAATATGCATCCAGGGAAAGATATCAAACTCCTATGGTAGACCTCAAAATGTTCCAGACTCCTGTTAAAATTTCTGATTATTTTGGATCTAAAATATACCACAATAATTCCTATTTGTTCCTAACGTAACATGCTTTCTGTACAATTCAGTTGGAAACCTAGCAGATTCATGAGGAGGAGAAACATAAAAGCTAAACAGAAATGTCCTGGATACATCAGAGTACACACCCTGAAAGTAGAACTTTGTTGAAGCAACTTTTAATGAAATATTGCTTTTGTCTGGTTTAGATCTGTCAGTATCCTGCGTCTTGACTTAATAACAGAGTTACAAAAAGTTGAACATTTCCAATAATTCTAAACTCTGGCTAGACCATTTCAAAACTTTTAACATGTTCTACCATGGAAGCCTATTTTTGTTGATTTAGTTGTATGATGGTTAAAAATTAAATTCTGCTTCCTCTTTAACATTCCAGCAAACACCTGAAGTTTTTGGTTAAAAACAGACTGTTCATTATTTCAGACACTTTGACAAGATTTAGGATTTCTCTGAGAAAAGTATCCCCATACGTCAACGCTGCCAGAAACGTCTTTTACTGTGGACAGCCTGTTGTTTTTGTTAAAAAACTCAAATAAAATCTTTAGTAACTCTGACCCAAAAGCTTCACTTTTATTTTTATTATTATGAGCCTTTATTTCACCAGGAAAATCTATTTTCTTTTATAATGTACTCAGGTCTGTGTCCACTAACAAACCAAAGACCTTACAACCTTACTTTACTTTTACCTGCATGGAGATATAGATTATTGGTAATCTAACTGCCATGCATGTGGCTTAGAAGGAGGGAACGTTTATCTCATTTTGTCAATACTAGACAGACAGTGTTATTACATATGCTGCTTCTATTGCTGCCAGCACCTTACCAATACAGCCAAAAATGCCTAGTTTCCATGGAGGTAATCTGCAGTGGCAGAGGAAAGTAACATTATGAAGAGAAGACTTTGAGCTAGCTACAGGCATCGCCCCAAGCTTTTGTCTGTCATACTGTTACAGTGAAGCACAGGGTACCTCTTTTAGGGATGAAAAGCTCTATCTGTCTGTAACTGAGCTTGCAGAGAGGATAAAATGGATTTTGCTGGGAAAAGGCTGGGTGGGGTTGATGAAACATTTAAACACTGCTGGCAGACTTGAGTCCGAAAGCAGAATATATGGAGCATAATTACTTGACTTGTAGCAAATGTCCAAAGCAATACTGTAAGTTTCAAAATGCCAAGCCCGGGGAAATAGCTTCTATAAACGATTATAATTCAAACAAATACCATCAAAAAATGTTTTTACTGATACAAAAACGTTGTGCACTTCTGTTGTTTTAGAGCATATTTTCAGTGTCAAGGTTACATGACCCAGTTTATGTTTGCAGCAGACACTGCATGGCATACAATGCTTTATTCATATTCAGTATTAAATAAATGTTAACTTCCATCTAGTCAGTTCAATTTAATTTCAATCCATGTATTTCTACGAGATCAAGCAACTCAGTTCAGTCAACTGGAAGCTGAAAGGAGTTTGTGTGTGTGCATTTCCAACAAGGAAGCACAAAAACATAGCATGTATAAATGCAACTGAAAGACACTTGTATTAGCTCAGAAGAGCCTAAAGTTTACAAAGTAATGACTGCAGCAAAATATATAATGTCTTGATTTAATTTCACATGAAGAGAGATGACAGAAAAAGGAAAGCACTTGAGGTAGCAAAATGTGTTTTTGATGGCAAAGAACAATGCAATAAAAATGAGGGGAAGGATACCCTGCTCCATCTGCAACAGTATCTAATTTAATTCAATGTTCTGTAAAGAAATTACAGTTTTATCAACCTGAACTTTATGAGGGGTTATAATAGAAAAGACTATCTATATTTCATAAAACAAAGACATAGTGTTGGCACTTGAAGACAATGTTTACCAAGACGGAGGACAAAGTTTGCCGACCTATCTATTTCTGCAGTTTTATGTAGGTCTTATGTGGAAGATGTCATATCTCAAGAGGATATGAGTCAGAGGCTGTGTGTGCTGCAGGATTTTAGGGTGGAAGCATACAAGGTCAGCAAAACATTTGTCATGGCCCCTTTGTTTGTCCACAAAGAATTTACTTGTTCTAGATTCATCTGCCTTGCAAAGCATGTGTAGATAAATGTTTTCAGGACATTAGCAGACCAATGGCAGATGTCCTGGACAAAAGATATTGAGACACATTGAACAGCAGGTTAGATGTGCCAATGCGTCTAATATGAAAACAGTGTAAACAGAACCAAACCGAACAAAATTTTTGTTTTCAATTCATGCAGTTGAAAGAGAAAAGTTTAGATACCGAGCTTTTGAAGATGGCCAGTAATCACTATTATTTTCAAATCACAAGCTACTATTGTACTTGTAAGATTTCTTTCCATTTGTAATATACATCTTAGTGTTTGCTTTCATCAGATCCCCTTTTGGTAGCATGTGTACTGTATGAAGTAGTTTTTAACTGAATTGCATAAAACCTGTGATTGATCTATGTCTTTAGACAGCAATTCCTGTGAATACATTATACATCCATAATATTGCTTGCTTAATTTCTAACAGCCTGTTGAAAATGTCTAGGATTTTAAGTAAAAAGAAATCAGTGCTAATGAGTAACATTTATGATAAAATCAAGTAATTCAGTAAACTCTTAAGAGTTTTTGAATAGTCGAGGTATATGCAATATACTTTAATACCATATTTACTAATTGACAAGTCTTACACTCCCACTTTGAGCTTAAGGATTTGTCAACAATCTGAAATGCCATGTTTATGTAGTTGTTTATTTCCCTTGACTTTTCCCTTAAATCTCCACAGGATGAGACAGAGAGATTTGGCAGCTGGAACAGTGGAGGGCTGATTTCTGCAGGTGTGTTTCTGTGTACATAGGTATGTTAAACTATGTAGTAAAGCTGAAGTACTCTGTGTTTCCTAGAGTTCCCTTTGCATCTATTCTTCTTCCTAAGCTCCTTTATCTGCCTTACTACCTGTCCAGCCTCGTCCACTCCTGCAGCTCCAACAATCTCAGCTTCCACAGCAGATGTACTGCCCAACTGTCATCCAAGTCACCACCATTTTTTCAACTCCTTGTCTCCCAACACCTCTGGATTCTTCTCACTGCTCTGTGTCGTTCATCCTCTCTGCCTTCAGTAAGAATTAATTCCCTCACCTCTGGTAGAATATGTTCTCATTTCCAATGCTCCCAGTTCCCCCACCCTAACATAGGACCCATTGCTGTCTCAAGTATATAGTGCTGCATACTTAATATGCTAAGCCAAGCTGCCAAGGATTTTTGGGATTTTCAGTGACATTAGTATTGATATTCAGAAATATCGCAGGTATTGCACATGTAGAACTGCAATAAAATTTGCAGTTTGCTTAATAGATATTAAGCAAATACTGTAAGAATGACCTAGTAATAACACTAATTGATATCTTGTCACACTATGTAGGTGTTCTGTCTGTATGATTAAAGATTTTCTCTCCTTATGGACCGCTTACAGTGTGACACTACACGCAGAAGATCTCACCCTCATCTCCCTGCTGGGGAGATGAGGGTGCAGTATATATATTTGAGCAGTATATATATATATATATATATATATATATATATATATATATATATATATATATATATATACTGCTCAAAAAAATAAAGGGAACACTCAAACAACACAATATAACTCCAAGTATATCAAACTTCTGTGAACTCAAACTGTCCACTTAGGAAGCAACATTGATTGACAATCAACAATGATTTTGTTGTCAGCACATTCAACTTTGTACAGGACAAAGTATTCAGTGAGAATATTTCATTCATTCAGATCTAGGATGTGTTATTTGAGTGTTCCCTTTATTTTTTTGAGCAGTGTATATAAGAAAAAGAGGTCCAGTGCTTTGCTACACTATGAGAAGTAGATAACAAGGTCAGCATAAACTTTGAATTAAGAAAAACAAAAGGGAGGGAAAGAGAAGTTTAGTTATGCTTGCCTGACTTTGACAACCTTAACATGTAGATGTGATGTGGAATTGGTGTTTCGGTTTAGTTCCAAAATAAAAAATCAGCCCCCACACCAACTCTGATGGATCATCAGAAGAGCAGGTGTTTAAATTACCTAATCAGCCACCACAGTGTTAGATTAACTAATAGCAGCGGTAGCTAATCTACCACGGTGATCTTATTAATAATGGTTGCTTATTAATAATTGCAAAATAAACATAAAGCCTATAACATAATATTGCAACAGGCTGAATGTTCTGTTCTTTGTGAGGAAAATGTTTGAGTGTTTTTTGGTGTTGAATCCTGAAACAACATGGTGCCATTGTTGTGAGTAGCAATGGCAACGAGTTTGCATGTAACACACCCGACACAGAGAGCAAGAAAAAAGTGGTTAAGCAATAACATATCCATGTCAAATGTTTGAAATGATTGCAAATCTATACTCTATATTTTCCATTGAATTTATTTGACTATTTGAAGCCACTCTACCACTGTTTTTAAAACTGAACTTTTGCCACACATGATGTGCTAGTTTCAGTTAAAATCAGTAGTTTACATACACAGGATTAAAAGACATGTAGACCTTTTTCTGGCTTTCTGAAGTTAAATCAGATCAAACTTCCTTTGGTTTAGGTTAGTTAAAGTTACCAAAAATATTTCAATTTACCAATGCTACAATCATGAGAAAATAACTGAGCATCATCTGAAATGTCTGTTGAATTCTTCTCCTGTTTTAGTTTAGTAGTTTCTCTTCCTTTTGCTGTATTGTTATTTTTCGTACTAAGGTGTTTTTAAGTTTAACCTGTACAATTGCATCATGCTTTAGTCTTTCAGGGGCAAGAGATAAAAAAAATTAACCTAAAGTAGCTAAATCTGGTAGCTTGTACTGTATGAAGTGATTATATGCTTTGTCTCTTCTCTTCTCAAACAATATAAACTACAATAAATATTGCCATATTGAGTTTCTTGCACATAATTTTGCTTCATTTCAGGGCATAAAGTTTTAGACTGAATATATGTAATTTACTAACTCATATTAATGGAAACGATATAAAGATGCTTGTGTGTAAAGTCACTTTTCACTACAACAACAAACTTTAAAAATATTACTGTAACAAAGGTAGCCAGTGGTGACAGGAAGGAATACAGTATTTTATGAATAAATCATGAAGTACATCTTCCCGTTGTAAACACGCACGCATGAACGGCTCTACCAGTGTTGTGATGCAAAAGTGAACGGTGCTGGAGTTATCACAACAGGCAGATGTAATTTTATGTGACATGCTGCGGCAACAACTCTTAACATTATGCATGGCTTTAACTTCAGCTACCATTATGAGAGTCACACAGTTTTCTATCTTTTTTGCTCACTTTCGTCAAACCTTTGATGCCAACCTATGTATTGCCATGATTCTTAACCATTTGACGGGACTGATGGAACCTTCGGATGGTCTTAGTTGTTGGCCTGTTGTGCTCTGCTGGATGGTCATTTTCTCACCAATTTGAGATGCATGGCATTTCATCTGACAAAGACATCCAGCTCGGGCAGAGAAGATTATTCATCAAATGTCAAGTGGGAATACTGGCTCCCCTCCTTTCTTAAAGGAGCCTGAAAACTCTAAGATGATAAATTATGCTCACTTGGACTTTGTAAAACCCACTTAATGCACTATATAGTGAAGAAGAAATGTCTTGATGCATCAGAGTTGGATTAAAAAGAAAATGGGGCAGATGAGGTGATAGGATAGATTTGACAAAAACATAAATTTTTAAATTGTACAAAGAGGTGAACAACACAATCCAATCAAAGAAAAAGCATTTTCAATTATTCATGTTTCATCTATTTTGCTTTTCATTTGTTTCTGGATGTGATTAAATCAAACAACTTTAATTAAGGAAAGCTATCATTTGCTCCTGCTGACTTGGAATGAACAAATGTCACTTCTGGATTCCAAATTGATTTCTAGCGTTCTCCAAAATACATTTTTTAACGAGGTTGGAAGAGTATGTGCTTTCACATTGAAGGTTTTTGCCACAGGTCTTTTGAGTTTACATGTGTTGTTTTAAACCAGTACATATGAAGAACATTTCTGTGTAGATCTTTACATTCTGATGTGCACCTTTTCTCACATCTGCACCAAAAAGAACAGAGAAAATCCATAGCCTTACCACCCTGTGTCCAAATCTACTGTTTGGGAATACTTTCCACTTCAATTATAGTAGCAAATGAGAAAGAAAAGAGAACTGAAATAAAATCTTTGTCTCAGCAATTTTAAAATGGCAATAAGGCAAGTAGCTAGCTCCACATCAAATTTAATTTCTCACTTGAAACGCCAATACTGTTATATAAATATAACTTGTGCAAAGAAAATAAAAAAGCTTAAGTACCAATCCAACTGCCAGAAGCATTTAAACAGCCCCATGTTAACATTTCAGACCAGGCCAAAGCCATAACAAATGCCACATAAGTCTTAAAACAGCAGATGTGACTACACTCTGTTGTCATAAAATAGTGTAGTCACATGCTGAATGATGAAACCCCGTTGTGAAATTCAGCCTGCGAACTATCCCTGGTTTACAAGAGCAACTCCATGCTACAGCTGTGTAGAACTTCTCCAAAACTTTTGGGATCAGTGTTACTTACTTAGCCACATTGTCAATATAAATTACAAGTATTCAGATAAAGCGGCAGAAGGACAAAAAACAAGTAACAAACCTAATGTCTTCTATTGTTATTGAGAAATCTTGTAGACTCCATCCATTTTCTGTACACACTTGTCCCTAATGGGGTTGGGAAGGGTGCTGGTCACTATCTGCAGCGAACGTTTAGGGCGAGAGGCGGGGTACACCTTGGACAGGTCACCAGTTTGTCATAGAGCAAATCTTATAGACTCCGGTGAGAAATTATTTTGTTCTTCCTTTTCTCAATGATCAGTGTGTTCCAAAAGCACCCAAAGGTCACAAACTCTCCAAGCACCAGTCCTGGTTGGCAACATACTCTCATTTTACAGTTGTTGTTTTTTGGGGGGGGTTTGCCTTGTAAGCAAATTGGCAATCATGTCATTTAACGGCTAGAAGGAAAAGTAATATCTCAGTCACTTACCAGAGAGTAGGTAGCACTGTGACTGCCCTCTCTACTAATGGACGACTGAGAGAAAGAAAAACATTATGGATCATCAAAATTCCATGTTGTAATTGTAGATTTTGATGGTACATTGGTATATATTTCTCTCTCTCTTTTTACTATATATATAAATATATATATATGGCCTGAAACGAATGATTCAAGTACCTTGATTGTTGAAATTCCTTGAGGAACTAAATAATGAGACACTGCAAGCCTAAAGTATATCTCCTGGTAACTGTACAGTGTAAGTTCCCACTTTTATTGTCTATATGACAGCTGTTGGAGGCTGGCTGTGGACCAGGCAGAATGGGGTTGGTGGTTTAACAGGAAACTGACAGGTGCTATATTTTATTCTTCCCGGGCTGCAGCTTACTGTCCAAAATTATTGTTCCAACTACAGTGTGGCAACCTTTCTTTAGGTCTAGTTCAAGCCAGCTGTCCTTTAATGTCCTTTCTCCTGCCCTCCCAAGGAAATACAAAAAAAAAAAAAAACACCTGTCATTTCAGACTATCCCTTTCTGGTTTCTCACTGTCACATGTTCTGTCCTCTGCCACCATCTCTCAAGCGAGCTTACTGTCATTCCCATGGGCTTTTCTTTCATATGGGGATGCTACTTTACTCTCTTTCCGGTTCTGAACCTGCTTTCCCATTCTTTTCTAGTGCTCTTCACCTGTTTCCCATTTCGTAATTATAACCTGGAGCTTTATATTTACCTGCACTTCTCGCCCCTCAACATTTAATATTTCTACTTTTGTTATGAAAGAGCGCATGGTCTGCATGGAGGTATTTTATATCAACGCTGCATCATTTCTTACCTTCTACAAGGACGTGCTTTCCCACTTTGACAAAGTTTTTTGTAAAGAGATATCTTCATATAGCCCAAATCAACCCCATCCATCAGCATGAGGTTGTATAAAGTTATATCTGTTTAAGCAGAAGGTAGAATCACTTGTATCTGATGCTTGAAAGTGAAAAACTAATACACTATGATTCATTACATTTTACATAATTGTTCGCTTATGAGGTTGGGATGAAATGGCAACATGTGGATCTGAATGGGCAGAGGGGTTAGACACAGAGCATTCTTTTCTTATCTGAGCATACTAGGTACATTAAACCTACTATTAAAGGAAAACCCAGCTGAACTTTTCATTAAATACTTAAACTATACTGATAGAAATAAAAGATAACTTTTGACTGTATAAATACACCAAATTAATGCATAAGCAAATTACCCTATTTCCCAAATGGGGAATATTTAATTCATACTTTGGTTTTACTTCAATTCATGCCTCAAACAACATGGTCTTAAGTTTGATGGAATCATGATAGTGCTTTTAAAATAAGCAGAACACACTAAAGAGGCAGTTTTTTTTTACTTTCATAAAATTTCTATTACCATCCATGATAAGAAAATCAATCAGGTAAGGTTTCTTAAATATTTTGACACTATGATTGATTTGTTGTTTTTGAAAAACCCTTTTGAACTCCTATGTAAAACGTCAAAACAAAAGATGATACTAGGTGAGGTGGTGTAATTTCCTGTACTGTATGAAAATCTGTCCATTGCTGAAAAATCTAGATTGGTTCATTGTATGAAATTGTGGTCAACAATTGTAGGACATCCTCCGATATGGTGGGTTGAACTAGCAACATTGCCTCTAATCCTGACTATGCTCTGAATCATAAATATAGATTGCCACCATCTGCGTGATGACACACGGTTTCAAAGGTTAAACTGAAAAATGTTTTTGTGCACAAGTTGATCCTGATAGGAAACATGGAAGATTGACCAGTTTGCAATGTCATCACCTGCTTTTGTAGTTTAGATTTTTTTTTCTGTGTATTGTATATGTATGCATTTGTAACAAAACAAGATATTTATCTCACAAAAAAAACAATTTTGTATCATGCAAGGTAAAATCTGTGCAATAGGTGATTTTTAAATATGTGTAGAATTTTTGTTTAATTTTCTCCTCACAGATTGCCAACACCAAATCTACTTTACAGGATAGCACTCTTTTTAATAGTCAGTGTGTACAGTTTTGTGAGCTTGGGATTTGATAATTGCTATCAACATGTTCAGCCTGGTTATTTGGTCTTAGCATCGCTTAAATTCCCTAATTTTCTTATTTTTGTCGGTATCACCTGTTCCTGTCTATAATATTCCTGAGGTTCCTGAGAGTACCGCAGAGACTGTTCCCTTATCATCCACTGGGAAACTGTCTGTCACAGGACTTGGCAAGTAAGACCTAAGACGTCTTACTGATATCTCAGCCCCACTGGGATCCAAATACCATCCCAATGTTAAACTTTGCTGGACAGAAACCTGGTGTCTCCAGACCAAGACTCCCCTGACAGAAAGGCCAGGAGACAGACTGCTAGCTGATGGCCTGAGCTCTAGAGAGCTGGAGAATTGTTCAGTTTTCCAATCAGACATAAGGTAGTAAAATTTTATGCTGCTCTACTGATCTGGAACTTGACAAGAATGGATATGGAAGAAATAACTTCAAAAACCCTATTTTCTGTCAAATCAAGCAGCATCATATTAAGCAAAGGTCTTTCATACAAGCCTTCATGATTTTTTTTTTTTTTTTTTTACAAAGTCTGGATAGTGCCACAGTCTAATCAATTGATTATAATATTGCCTCCTTTTTTTATCTAGGACACTGCTGTATTCCTGTCAAGTAGGTCACTTGTTGTGTTTTTTGTGCTTATCTTTATCTTTGCTCTTAATTTATTATATTACTTTTGATTAGTAAAAAACTGAAATAATAAAGTCACAAAAGGTAAAAAATAAAGTAAAAAGTTGCCTTTCACAGGCAAAGCTATCACAAAACTACTTGGCCCCCAGCCTCCAAAAAAGTGATAAAATAGGTAAACTCATGAAAACACACAAAGAAAATAAACATTTAACAGGAAGTAGGTTTAAATAACAGTATTAGTGCTTTCTGAAACAGCACAAAATGCACTTATAGTGCTTTAGTTGGCTAAACACAATATGTTTAGCTAACTAAACATGCTGTGGAGAAAGACTTCTACAGCCTTGGTGCTGCAGACTGAAAGGTTGTGTCCCCCATGGTCTTAAATCTGGTGTCTGGAATAACTTGAAAATTTTGAACCACTGAACAAAGCGGGCGAACAGCAGTACATTTTGTGAGAAGATACATACGTAATTTGGGCCTGGCTGTTTAATCCTCTGTATCTTTGTGTGACAATTTTGAAACATAGCCTAAAATTTATATGTAGCCAAGTTAAAGAATATAAAATTGAGATAATGTGGGCTCTCTTGCTGGAGGTAGTGTGGCCGCAGAAAAAAGGTGAACTATTGGTTACTTTGGGAAGACCTGAAAAGCAGGACTCCCACTGGGCTGCCAACCTTCAAGCTGGGGACCTTTTGACTTTGTATGTTTGCCAAGGCAACTTTGGAAAACATCCAGAGAAACAGAACTGTTACATGCACTCAGCCTTTGGGCCTTTATAAATGATCTTCTATTGGCACTAGTCGCAGAGCAGCCATTCAGGACAGAAACCAATGACATTTCAGAGACCTTCTCAAAAGAATCCCACAGATTGAGCCTGAATGTAAAACAGATTTACTTCCCCTCCCCAAAGATTATAACCATGCAATGCATATAATACAGTCAGGCTAAGGATGTTTGATGACAAAGATAATTAGCTGTAAATACTGTAAAATTCTGAAGGCAGACACAGCCAAGGGAGCAGAACTGGATCTGTGTATGATGCACTTTTCAAATGCTACATCCATATTAAAAACAAAACAGAAACTTTTTGGAGTACTACAGCAAATTTGTTAAACACCCAATCAAACGCCCACTGAGTCAAGAACCACTCATTGTGCAAACAAAGTTTGTCTATTGAGTAACTTTTCATTCACATTAGGATAATGTTGATCTGATCATAATCTATTCAGATAGTTGGGTAGACTGTTTCTTAGTCTGATACATACTGATTTCATAAACCACAAGCTACTGTACAAATTAAAATTTATTTAGGAATTTATCACTTGAGATCTGAACAATCTCTGATTCAAATAACTACATTCTTTGACAAGTAGGATCATTATTAATGTATGTATTATTGAATAGAATTAACTTTTGTTGTAAATTGGTGCCATATAAATGAACTGAATTGAATTGAAATGTGTTCCTAATTTCTTGCAACAGCACTAAAATTTAATATGGAGCTAAATTTTTTAACTGCAAATCAGATTTTAAACAATACAGGGTATCCTTTTGCATTTGACTGTTGTGTGTGTATGTGTGTAAGAAAGTGAAGCTGTTTGTATTGAATCCAAAAGATTTCTCTCTCCTGGCGAGCCATCTAGCAGGCTAACTTTGCAGTCTTCTCACACTCACACAGCCCTCTCCTTTGGACAAACACAGCAGTCTCCTTTGTGATGGATGTGGAGTCTAAGTGCCAGCACTGTTTTTAGCCTTCTAAATATTTCTGCACTTGCACAAATGCTTCCATGTGCTTGACACTGGCTTCTCTGTTTTGCCTCTTCATGGGCAATATTTGCACCTGCTCCATCCATCTCACTTCCTAACATGCCTCTGCTGTTTTTGTTTTTTTTTCCTGTTTTTGGGTTGAGGGAGTTTTGCTTTCTTTTTTTTCCCCTGCATGTCTATCTCAGAAAAATCCACCAGAAATTTTAACTAGGAGTTATGCAAATTTTTCTGACGAAATTACAGAAATAAATTGTGTTACCTCTGCACATATACTAGTTTGTGTTTTTACATGCACATGTTGTAAATATGTTCAGTTTCCTTGCTACTTTCTTTGCAAATTAGTTCAGTATGCTGCTTCAGCATCAGCAAAGTTTACATTTATTGAGGATCAAATGATACAACATTATTAGAGGTTGCTGAAACTTGCAGTAGCACCCCGGATAAGTGGAAGGAAGCTGTTTGTGGATTTCTTTGTGAAATCCACAAACAAAGCTTTCTTCTGCTCTTAATAAGTAACTAAGTAACTTTTATAGGAGATTATAATTAGTTACTTTTTACTTTTATTTGAGAAACATTTTACACCGGTAACTTTATATGTATTTTAGTAAAATTGTATCACTGTACTGTTGTACCCTTTCCATTCTTTTCAGTTGCAGTTGTTACTTGAAAAAAGTACATGGATTACAGTCATAGTAATGCATTTGCTTTCTGCTGGTCATAAAAAAAACAATTGACCAGTAGGCTAACTTTACAGTCTGTTCACACTCACACAGCCCTCTCCTGAATATCTTTAAGAGATAACCAAAAGTATAAAAAAATATTCAAAACAAAAATTAACTGTGGTTCAGATTTCTCCCATTATGCAGTTCCTATTGTTTATTTGCACAGGAACAAACATAAGCTGCAAACTTCTCTAAAATCTGTAGTCTTAGCTAAATTGTAGTGTATAATAGCTCATGTTGGGATATCAGGCCCCTTTTAAGAAAAAAAGAAAACTGTGTTTCTAAGGTATAAAAGCTGCACAAGCCACTGGAATGACCCAAAGGTATAGTTTGTGGCAATAAAAGGTTGTGCAGTGTTGTGGTGGATCACTAAGCAATAAATCAGTGTACAACTTTTGCTTACACAATTTCAATCCAAAAATCCAAAACAAATACTCCAAAATGGACAGATCCTTGTAGCAAGCCCTCAGTTAAAACACAAGTTCAGTGCAACAGCTGCAACCCCACATTGAAGGGAAGACATGAGTGCTGAGCTGTCTCTTGCCACTTAGGAGGTGGGAGAGAGCAATGCCAAGAGATTGGCTAAGAGTCAGGGATGCACTGAAGGGTGTCAATAGAGTACAAAATTGAATTAAAGTGTAATTAGGGAAATCATTACCTGACACTTCTGCAGTTGAGGGATTTGGTTAATTTACTGAACAATCCTTCGGTGAATGGACTGTGTCTTTTAGAAGATTTCGATGTCAAGGGTGACTGAGTGCCGGTAAGTGGTGTAGTAGCATGAATTCATAATGCTCTCCTCCATCATTAACCAGAGTTTCAATGACACCTGCTTTAAAAGTAAATATGTATGCTGCCTAAAAAATGTCAAGGTTAACTGTGTTTGCATCAAATCAAGGACAACTACTTTTAGATGTGTAACCAACTTCTAGATGTGTATTCTACATATAAAACATTTCCAAGAACTTTTGAAACATTAAGTTAAAACCAAAATACAGTTTTGGTGCCACAGATGTCCCATCTTTTTATTTCTCAAACCCAAGTGTTCATGAAAACACATCTTTGAAAGAGATGTGTTTAAAGAGGGCTTATATAATGACAAATTGGCTTTTTGAGTCTTATGTCATGTTATAATGTTCCTGGAAAATACTTGACACTGCCTCTTTAAGAGATAACCAAACATAAAAAATATTCAAAGCAAAAGTGAGTAAAATGAGAAAACACAGCATGGAAAGCTATAGTTGAGTATTGACATTTTTTTATTAATTCTCCTATAATAGTCATAACAACTTTTAAAGCAGATTTAAAAATAAACACATTGACTGAGAATCACATCAATCTGCTTTTGCCAATATTAAATTTGGTTTCCTCACATTTATTTGCACTTGCACATTTCTGTTGCCTGAAGCATAAACTTATCTTAAATGCTATGGTCAAGTAAAAGTAGACCTAGATAAAAAGTTGTTGAAAAACCTACTCTTTTAAATGCATTGCTGAGAAGAAAAATTGAGATGACAGTTTTATTAAAAGGTGTAAAAGAAGCAAAGACAATTTACCAGGGACACAGAGAGTATTAAAAAGATGCAGTGGTTGCACAAGCTACAAGCTTCAATTGGAGCTTGTGCAACTATTGGACCATTGGACTTAGCAAATAACATTATCAAATGCCTTCCTGTCAAACCCCTCAGCTGGGCTCATCTACAAAGATATTTGAGGAGTTCACATGACAACTGCCTTGTGTGCATAATTATTTGTGGGAAAATGAATGAAAAAAGCTTTACGTATATGACTCAATAGGCAGACAGATTTGTGCACAGAAAATCTCGCCTTGGCCCAAGCATCAAAGTGGCTTGGGCTGGCCCTGAGTACAGGCTATCGAAAAATGTATTTCGGGTTTCCAGGTTAGTTATTTATTTTTACTATACTTCAAAGCTAACAAAACTATTGTGATCAAATTCCATTTTCTGTGACATTTCATTTTTGGAAAATATATGGGCTAGACAAGGGCTCTTCAAATCAAGGCCTCAAGGGCTTTTAGATGTGTCCCTGGTCCAACACACCTAATCCAAATGGCTGAATTACCTCCTCTGAATGCTGTGAAATTCTCCAGAGCCCTGATAATGACCTAATTTGAATCAGGTGTGTTGAACCAAAAACATATCTAAAAGTTGGAGGACACCAGCCCTCGAGGCCTGGATTTGAAGACCCTTGGCCCAGACACTTTTGTATCCAACAGTGCATCAGTTTATCTTCAGATCATAGTGAGAAGTTCCTTTGCTTTTAAAAGGGACAATTCTTCATTTGCTCTGAACAAAAACTTTACTTAAGAGTGCCAAATGGGAGAATTGCATAGTAAAAAGATTTCAAAATCTGAACCAAAGAAATATATATAACTTATGTACACGAGCAATCAATCCATACAGTAAAAACATAGTAGAAAGAAAGACAAAAATGTTACCCTCATCCATATAAATGAAAAGGACAGACAATGTATTTTGCTATTTTGTTTTCAATTAGAAGTAAGTAAACAGAATTTCACATTAACATTTAAGAAAAGCAAACAGTACAATGGAGAAATATTTTTCTATATCAAAGACATTAGCCCTTAGACCAAACTTGCACATTTTACAGTCTTTGCATAAACATCTACTTTTGGACATAAATCAAGCAGCAGCGTCTCTGACATTGTTGCAAGTTATGTACTAATCTTTTTCAGGCTAAACAACACAGCTATACACAAGTTTCATGACCGCAATTAGAAACAGTGGGTCCCTTGGGGGGGAGAGATTTATGAGCAGGTACGATTGTGTTGTTGTGTATGTGATCCTGAAAGTATTGCACTGGGGTAAAGTAGTACAGTGTGCGCAACTGCATTATTTTCACAGAAAGCTTAGTTTATTGGTCCTTCTCAAGAAATGTATTTATTCATGATGGATAAAAATAAAATCAGGGGAGGACCCTTGTGAAAATATCAAGGCAGCAGAAGGAGCTGGACGGGTGTCAAAACATCTGTCGATCCTACTGCAGAGAAGCATCCAGTAGAGATCCAAAAGAACTAAAATGTACTCGCTCCTTGTGGCAGAAAGAGTGCAAGTACATCTTGTTTTGCTTGTGGTTTTAATTATTTTGTTAGGCAAAACAAACTTCTCCTTGTGAAAAATAGATGAGAGCTGAATTCTTAATTGTCAGGAGTCCCTTTTCTTGATTTTTTTTTATTGTAGATGAAAAGCAGGAGTCTTGAAAAAAGACAAGAGAAAATAAATTTCTAAGTATAATTATATGACACCCTGCAAATAAGGTTAATCGGTATTTTTTTTAAAAGTTGTTTTTGTTTTTTTTCTGTCCATATAATTCTTGTCCTGATTAAATAAATAAACCATGCTTTGGATTTGAGTTCTGGTGTTGTTTTAGATTTGTAATATTTTTGTCTTTAATTTTTGATAGGTGTGTTGTTTTTTCTTCTTATAGTTATTATGTATTTAGTTCTTATGTTAGTTGTCTGTGAACTTGAAGTTTGTTTGTTTTCATCCCTGGGGTGGTTCCCAGTTCTTCCTTTATCTTGTATTCTTACATGTATTATGTTCTGTTTATTTCCTATTCATCCTGTTTTTGAGGTTCTTTGTCACCTGTTGGTTTGGTACTTCCCATTTGTCATTTTCTCCCCTTGATTCTGCCTTCTGAACAGAGAATCTTCCTTTTCTCCTCAGCTGTTCTCAGCCTGATAATTAGCTCATGCTGCTTTCCAGCCCCGCTTAGTCAGCCCTTTGTCACATCCAGGAGTTTCATCTTTGCCATCCATCACGTTTTGTGGATGCAAGTCTTTTCTGGTGCAATCCTTTTTTGGATTATTTTTGCTGATTTTAAGAAAAGTTGTTTACAAAACTTTTCATGAATGGTGAAAGATTTTTGCTTGCAGAAGAGCCGCTGTCAATAAGTTTAATCAACCTTGAGTGTCTGAATATTGAGCTAGGCTTCTTCACAGGTACAATTAAAACCATCAGCAACGGAGAACAAATAAATTGATTCACCATAGCAACCACTAAAAAAAACACCAAAAAAGTTATGATAGCTCTTCTCCTAAAAGGCCTCCTTGAAATACGTGTTTACTTGGAATTAAAGACTAGCCCAACTGAATGTGAAACTTCAAATATTCTTCTGTCATGTAGCATCGATCCATTTTTATGATTAGAGCATAGAGCTTGGATTAAAGAGTGGTGGACTGAATAAAATGTTTTGTGTATTGCGTAATACATTGGACAAAAGAACAGATGAAATAGCAGTATAAAATAAAATTCAAAAGGTTGAAAATTAGGAGGAGTTAGGAGGGTGCTCTGTGCTCCACAGAGTCCAGTGAACTCCTGCAAAGAATACGTTGGAGTTTTTTGACCAGGACAAAATAGAATAATTGTGCAAATATGTAGGTCCTCATCACATGCTCATGAGTTATTCTTGTGGTCTGCTTTCCATACAGTCCTGACATTGCATGCAAATGCCCTGTGAATTGAAGCTTCTTCTGATGTGAATTTAATGTTGTTAAGTGAACAGGGATGCTGTAATCACATTCCTATTCGCATATTCCCCTTTATTTTCTGCAGAAGCAGCTCTATATTCTTTTTATGCACCCTATGACATATGAAAGCTCTGCAGTATAAATTAAATATTGTATAATCCTTGTCTGAGACTGCAGTGGGATGTTATTTAATGAAATATAAAAACCTAACTTTGAATTTTGATTTACCATCAACTAACCTGTTAAAATCCTGTGGAACTTATGTCTGGTATTATAGGTTTCTGTGTAAATGTTGCACTTAGGATACTTTTCTCATAGCTTATCAAAACGTTGTCTTCATAAGTTTTTGTATCAATATAAATACAGGAAGTCTTCATTTGCATATAAACTCCAGCATGACTCATACAATATGCTTTGATGTGCGGAGATGTTAGTGTCGTGGGGTTTTTGTGACCAGTGAACATTATTGATTTAATGTTTGAAATTTGAAAAAGCAATACCCTTGCAAAAATAAAGAGTATTTGGGGGGATAGAAAAGCTCTTACTACTCCTGTCATTCATCTGCTTCAGTCAGGGATGGGCAAGGGGAAACTTGAGGTTTTGCCAAGAAAACCTGCTGGTTTGTTTATCTTCAAAAAGTCTGTTACCACAGTGAGATATAAAAGACTTGTTCATTCTACTCACATAAATAGGATGTGCTTGTTTCTAGTGCTGAAGTTTGGGTAGCTTTAGGTTATATACACAGTAGAGGAGAAATTAGCTTAAAATTTCACTGGCGAGTTTCAGGAAAATCTTAACTTTCTCAGAAAAGTCAATAAAACGATGAACCGCAAGAGAAAGAGGTACTCTGTGTAAGAGCCTGCAACTCCAAAGTAAAAACAAGTAGACTCCTACATAGAGCACAAACCTGGTAAAAAACACCTTCTTATTCTATCCTATTTGCTTCTACACAGGGTCTGAGCTCTCACCCATTGAGAAGTTATTGCTTCTAGGAGGTGTAGACTCTGTTGAAATTATAAATGTTACCCAATCACTAACATTTGCCAGTGATTAATGTAAGGCACCAGCTCAATGCTATGAAGCTTACGCAAAAATGCCTACATTGTAAACAACCACTCGAAGAGAGAAGAGCGGCCCAAGGTGTCTGTTAATGTTATTAATATTTGGATGGCTTCCTTCACTTCCTCCGCTGCTATTGGTAAGACTCAGGCAGACTAAGCACAGAAAACTGACATCATCGTTCACAACTTCTCCTTCTGTTTGCTGATTGGCCCTGTAGAAAATTTATTGGAGCAAATCCAAGTGAAGAGGAAAAAGTTCAGAGTGGAATTGCACAAAAGGTAATGGCCAGGTTAGTAGAGCATAAGTAGCATAACAAAAGAGATAACCAGTACTCTGTATTCATTTTTTTTATTGTAGGCAAGGCGGAGAAATTTCAGCTAAATTTTCTTGATATTTTCAAGGTATGGAAAGGTATCTGATCATCAAAGAAGGAGTGACAGAGACAGACTCTTGTTGGAAAGGGAAGCATTCTGGATTCACATTTTACAAACATTCAACTCCCAGGATTTAATTGAGGAATTAGTCCTCATCTGTTTTCTGTGAATTGATTGCTTTCTCCAATCCTGACTTTTTTTATAGATGCTGTGCATGTTTTTTTTGTTTTTGTTTTTTTTTATGTTGCTGATTGGATTTTGGAAGGTACTGCTCCACACAGATGTCCATTTCTTTTTTTTCCTCTTGTAGATGAATTCTGTGAGGCTTTTAAATACAAGAAGGCATGTGGATAGGAGACTTTGGCTATTTTTACTATCATATCCATCATGTTTGTTCTTTGGCTGATGGTATATGACCTATCCTGCAGAACATTGCTACTTTTTAATAGACAACAAAAAAAAAAAAACATTTCCATATACTGATATGTACATATTCTCCATTTACTACATTTTTCTGATAAAAATCTGGGTTTTTGTGACACCAATCAGAACACTAAGAAATACTCAACATGTCAAATATGTTTTCAATAAAATCTTTATTCCTCCACCTGAAAATACATTTTAAAGCTGATGTCCCAATAAATTTTGGCTTTGTCATTGAGTGGGTTATATTGGAGAAAGGGTTGTTATTGCCAGAATGGCAGCAAGGGTTCCTGGAACAGATTGTCTTCTGAAACCAGATGTTGACTTTCCCTGCAACAAGGACATCCACATATTATTGCAAGATTGAAAAAAAAAAAAAAAAAAAACAAAGTTTATTCAAGAAGACACTTGTTTATATTAGAATTTGTAATGAAAAATAATTTCATTGCCATCAAAATGACATTGATAAATGGTAGAAATAATAACAATTTCACTTAATATTTAAATATCTCTGGGAGGAAGTACTTTCAGTTATTTTTATATTATAAAATTTCAAAAGAATCTTTGGTAATTGTTAAATCTGATAAATTTTAAATATTTATTTTGGACACACCTCAAAGTGAAACACACCTAAATGAAAGTTTTTGCTGATATGCTGTCTAAACATATTATTCTCAGAAGATTCTATCTTCAAGTTTCTGTACAAATGTTGACATTTCAGTTTGACATTATTTTGTCTTAAACATGTCTCACTACTGGCCTCTCTTGTGAAACAGTTCTTAAGCACTTTGGATTTCCCTATTGGTGGCAGCAGTAAGATTTGGTAGAACTTTGTCACTTTGTGTATAAAAGCATTGCATGGCATCCCCATCTCTTTTTGCCCCTGCTTTCCCAAAAGTGAATATAGAATAGAGTTGGTGTAGCAAGTGTTGCCGTACATGGCGAGCAGAGATCGATATCCTTACCCAGTTTAACAAATGTGTGATTTATTTGCAATGTGGACACAGTGTGGGATGGGTCTTCTCTCCTCTGACAATTAGTAACGGTATGGTGTTGAGTGGATGATTATGAGAGACTGACAGCAGTGCTGAGGAGGTGGGAGAAGGTAATGGCAGCTAATGGCCGCTCTCGCTGCTCTCTCAGAACTGCAGTGGAGCATTGTCACTGTAAAAATTGGCAACAACACAGAAAATGAGTCGTTAGACTTACCACAAGTTGTTTTGGAAAAAAATCACTGGAAGCCTCTGAAAAATTTATAAATATAGCGACGAAGTGGATATGTTGACAACAGTACTTCTTTGGTCCTGATTGCAGCCCCACCACCGTCTCTACTCACTCATATCTCTTGGCTCCAACCACTTTGCTGGAATTTTTCAAAAGTTGCTAGCTTCAGGGTCATGCTGTCAGAGGAGGTTTAGTTACACTTTAAGTGGGAATGAAATGCTTGCGCTCGTCCATCAGCAGCATTAAAAGGAGTCTCCCAGGAAGGTTGTATTGAACACTTCATTGACTCTGAATGTTTAGTACTGCATGAAGAGAAGAACTGTTCTGTCAAATAAAGAACCCAATTAATAGATATTTAATTCAGATTACATTTATTTTTGAATATAAATATCTGCCCTAAATTCTACACAAATTATAAATTACATTTGCTGACAGTAGAGACTTTTATTAGTTTTGCATTGATTTGTCTGAGTTGTGACTTTTGTCAATCACTTAACAACCAAAATAACAGAATGGACTTTTTTTAATATAAAATATGGAAAGAAATATCAACAGCTGTTGGTGAATGTCAGGACTGCAAGTTTGATGAACTTCGTGATGTTTTTTTGCAGTCATATTAGTTTATCCAGCACGCAGATATATGCTGTACCACTGTAGCCATTCAGAGCGTACGATGGCACATGTTTAAGTGCAATGTTTGTGTCAAAAGACAAAATTTGTCCCAGACATCTGAATATCATTTTAGAGCTAATGCTGCATTGTGCTGTAAAAAAACAAAAGAATTTACTCTATGGATTCTACAACTACAATAATTAAGCCACACATATTAATTAGTCACAAAGTGAATAATCATTTTTGACAAAAGGAAAGAAAATGTTACAAGTACAATTCTGTCTTTGCAAATCTAACATTTTGTCATGCTTATGATACTAGACAATATTTTGGGTTTAGAATAATGTGACAAGAAAAAGTCAGTCTAAGCTTCACCAGTTCAAATATTGTGGCTTTTTTATATTTATCTAATTCTAAGTTAGACGTAATGCTGAACCAAAATAGAAAATGCTCTTTTGGAATTTGGAAAAATTGTGAAATAGACTCTTACTTCAGTGCCAATATGAAGCAGACACAGACTTTGGTGTTTTAGCCATCTAAATTTAGCAAGTTAAGGTGTTGTACACTTTTAATCTCTTCCCCTCCACACTTGTAATTTGCTGTTTTATTTTCTCTACCTCTTTCTGGTCCTCGCTGTGACAGTTTAGGTCTCTGTAGTCTCCCCTGCATCAGTCATTCTCCAGCTACACCTTCAGATCACAACATTCCATTTCTTTGGTAAGTGTTTGTGATCTCTTGTAATTTGTTTTTTTTTTCTACACTGTCCCATTATTGATGGTGGTTGATGAGGTCTTACAGCGCCAAGGCTTTTATTCCCTTGAGATCAGGTCCCAAAACAACATCTGGCCATGCCTCAAAGCTAGACTCACACAAAGTCTGCCATACAACCAGTAACACACACAAAGCAAGCTACGCTTCCCCAGTTCAGTCCATCTTACAGCTGAATTAGTTCTAACCACTTGTCCATCTGCCATCCATTGTCCCTTTACCCTACTGCCTTTCATTGCCTGGGTTGAAAAGTCCTGTCGCTTTGTAATGTTTTTATATTTCATAGTCTATACTTGGCAGGGACTGGGGTGGGAGAACATGTGCCAATAATGTGGCAGAACTTGAATTTAAAGATGAGAAACATTGGAGCAACACACATGATACAGTGATCATTTAATTGCAGTTTCAAAGTGAAATTCTGCTCGTGTATTGTTAAAACGTTCTATTCCATTCCTTATTTAAGCCATCACATCTTAAACATAGCAAAAAGAAAGAAATGCCTGCACTGTATGGAATATAGAGCAAGCTTTGAACAGAAGAGAATACAAAAGAAGAGAAGAGAAGAGAAGTGAAAAGATGAGAAGACTCAAAGCCCTCGACTCAGGTGGAGTTTGCATGTCATTATAGCATAATGAGTTAGCCAATGCAGCTTCTGGCCCAAAACAATGGTGACCTTAACAAGGTTATTCATAATGTGGGCAAACAATGACCATAAAATTACTGCAAACATCTTGTGCAGCATAGTCCAACAACTGAAAATTCCAATATTTCTCTCATTACAGCCAAGATTTTTTTTTCCACTGCACTTCTTCTGAGGCTCTCACACCACTTCTCAATGGCTCCCAGGTTTCTTTGCTATTTCAAAATGTCAAGAATAAAGGTCTAAAGCATAAAGCTATACAGCTTAAAGCCATTGTGAGAGAGAGGACCATAATGGTACATGCATTCATGGCCAATCATCAACATATAGACGTTAATTATCGGTACATGCAATCAGAAGGATGCTGTAATTAAAGGTGATCACTACTCTCTTTCAGGAAACGCACAGAAATGTAGCTTTATTTTAAGATCAGCAACAAAAAATTGGCCTAGTTTCTATATAAAGCAATCTGACCAAACTAATGCAAGGGTGGCTGAATTTTTTATACTCTATTAATAAGACTTGCTAATACTTTTGTTGTCTCCTTATGAATGAACACAAGGGATAAGTTCTAATTAAAATGCTACATGCACTTTTCATTTCAGAATCAATACTTTCTTAGGAACTAAATAATACAAAATAGTGTTGTGTTTGCTGAAATGTGCTGCTTGCATAGAGACACCAGACGGTGGAAACATTTTAAGCATTCTTTACCTTTCAACAACATTATGCAAAATTTCTGGGGACAGATTCAATAAAACTTGATTTAGAGATGGCACATGAGTGTTTGAAATATGTATTATATTTTAGAGCAGCTCACTCTTTTAATTAAACAAAAAAGCCTCTAGCCTTGGCTAAGATTGTGTTCCCAGTTTGCCCCTCTGGTTATGACATACAATTGAAAATTACAGTAAATATGTTTGAACGCTTGGTTATTGGTTAAAATATGCATGCAAAAGAAAATCACTTAAGAGTTCCCACTGCGAAGACATGGTTATATACTAACCTGACAAGCATTTTTTTTTTTATACGTCTATGACAGTTACGTTGGCTGATCAATTTCCATACAATATGCACATAGTGTATGGATGATCATTGCAGAGCTGTTTGGTACTGCTGCTGGACATTACAGTCAGAGGACTCTTGGCTGGGGTCATTGATCAGTAGCCAGCAACTAAAAGCAGAAGCTGGGTATTTTATTCCTCTGAGTAATGTTCTCTATAAACCATGACAATGTTGTTATAATACTGTTTTTTATTCTACAAAAGTCTCCCAATGGTAAATTGTTTTCCTTTCAGTCTCTGGAGGGAATGAATTGTCCTTGGTCCACTCAGCAAACTCAGCATACCATCAAGAAGTAAAAGCCCGAAGAAAGAAAAGCAGATGAAAAAACAAGGAAATCTATCAATAAGAAATGTAGGTACTGCTATCCAGGCAGTGCCATTAATATGACTTTTTTTTTTTTTTTCAATGTTGTTATTCTTAATCCTATTAATGTCTTCTGTGCATAGTTTAAACTTATACTTAAGCTTAAACTAAGATATATTACTCAGCATAAGCAAAGCTTTTGTTACTGATTTCTTTGCTTCCAGTAAACAAAATGTTTTTGTATGTTTCAGGTGTTTGTAGCATCAGGTCAGTTGACAATGTAATCAATTCAAGCCCTTATTTTGTATCCCGTTTGGTGTCATTCTGTCCTCTTTACTTACATTTTGTCACCATTATGTAGGTTACAAATATATGCAATTTAAAATTTGTATTTTAAATTGCATATTTCTCTTTTATCTCTCTCTCTCTCTCTCTCTCTCTCTATATATATATATATATATGTATATATATATATATATATATATATATACATATATATATATATATGACGAAAGATGTGAAAGATGCAAATACAGTTGTCTAATTTCAGCACAACACTGTGGAGATTTCAACTTAGTTTGGAATGCCATTTGTACTTCTCTTCTATTTGTGAATGACAATCCATATAAAAACTCAAAAGTCAAGAAGGGGTTAAGGTCAATTCACTGACAGTAATTGTGGTTCTTATGAAGTCTTGAATCAGTGGAGCAAAATGTTAAATTCTTCCAGTGGAGCTCAGTCATACTGGTGATGAGATTCAGACTCTGACAGTGCGGAGAACATGGTTAGCTTTGAGCTTAATGAATAACAAACCTTGGCTTGTAGCAGAATATAATAGATACTTTATTGTTGCAATAGGGAAATTCTACTCAGTGAGTGTCAACATGACACTGGCCATTCACATCAACTTAAAAGCAAACAAAAAATAATCAAATAAGACATGCAATCTCCATCAGACACATTTAACCATAGTCAATGTGGAAACAGAATCAATAACAACAACATCCTCTGCAGCTTTGCTTCATACTTCTTAATTATACGTCAAGATATCCAATCTCGGGAAAAATAAATAACAAAAACAGTGAATACATAATAGTTTTAAAAGTGTTCATGTAAAAGAAAAATGAAAGTTCTACCAGTTCACACTTACTGACTTTGAAAGATGTCCTTTAAAAGCCTATTGCTTCAATTTCTTTATAAAGATTTATTTTGGTATAAAGGCCTTGTATTATTTGCAAGAGATGGATAGCAGTATAAAAATGGTCCTAAGTGAATGCTTCTGGTCAGAAAGAAGGGATCGCTGCTTGCAGATGTTATGTCAAGTTTATATATAGCACATAACCCATAAAGTGGGAGTTAAAAATATTTAACAATATATATAATAGTGAAACAAGCAATAAACATTCCATTTTATCTAATACTATCATCTAAATCATCAATACATTTGTTCAATGTTCCATTTCTTACTAATCAAAAGCAACTCTAAAAGGTGAGGTTTTAGTCTTTATTTAAAGAAACTCAGTGTTTCAGCTGTTTTGCAATTTTCTGGAAGTTTGTTCCAGATTTGTGGTGCATAGAAGCTAAATGTTATTCTTTGTGTTTGATTTTGGTTCTGAGAATTTAGAGATCTAGAGAACTTGACACATGGATCAAGTTCTCTAGATCTTGCTGGGACATTAATCCTTCTAATTTTCTTCAGGTGACTTTGTGTTTTAAGTTATTCATATTAATGCCTAGCAGCTTACTAGGAGTGGACCCGAATATTCCACCAAGCCAGAATGTGATACAAATCCTGAAAGTTAATATCAAGTAAAACCAGCGTTTTCAGAAAGTAAAGCTTTGTTGTCCCATAACTACTGTCTGCCTGCCAATGATCTGGTGGTATCTGGAAGCAGAAAGTATTTATGGGACAGGAGAACAAGATGTAGCCAACAACAGATGTACACACACCAGGGACTACTTCTGCAGCTCAAACCCTACAGGAAGGAGGGAGAGGAAAGGAAGACCATCTCAAGCGTGACAGTTTACAATGGTTAGAGTTTGATATTTTCATGTGAATTGAGATAAATGCATTTTATCATAATAAAACAATGTACCATTCAAAGAGCCAATGATTTGAAATTCAATTAACTCTACAAATTAGCTGAAAAAAAACAAAAAAACATCCCACAGTGGGTGATTGTATGGGTCATTAAGGGGAACTAACCTCTGTTGGAGTCCGTGACAGAAAAAAAATTAAGAAATGGATCTGAGATTTTCCTGATTTCTGTGAAGAAACGTATATCATCAAGACAAAGTAACATCATGGAAATGTATGTAAAATGTATACACTTGCTGACTGAACTACTGGCTGATACTAGTATTTTTATGTTTATTTATTCATGTGCTTTCATTTTTTTATGTCCAGTGGCAACTCAGAATCATAAATCTTCCTGATCTAAGTTCCTCTCAGTTGTTTTTTCTATAATATTACTGAAAGATCTGACATGATTTCAACAATTTTCCTAAGAATGTGAATATGGAGTGTATCCAATCTATATTACACACAGTGATATGTGTTTAAACTGCAGCATATTAGATGTTACATGTCCTGGAGTTTGCCATCTGCTAGAGAGGAATGTATATTCCCACTCAATAAAAACCCAATAATGTTTGCTGTTTACTATGCAACACAGTATATTTTTCAATCTGCAAAGCTAATGGTTTCTCAACTGAAGTGGCTACACTTGCAAATAACAATTTTCCTTGTGCAAATGAAGTCAACTCCCTGATGAGGTGAAAAGTCTACCAGCTCTGACAGTAGTAAATGATTTTACAGATACTATCATAGGATCTATGCACATCTATGAGCAGACGTAAAGAGACCTGCTCTCGCTGTAGTCATAACTAAAACTATAAATGTCAAAACCATTCAATTGTAGAAACAACAAGAGGGAGACACCAGACATTTAGGACTTTATAATGAAATTCTATGTAAATCCAGTCCTATGTGTATAAACTAGAAAGAAAAAAAAAACACATCACGGTGCGTTGCTGGAATATACAGTGCAAAAAGATTACAAGGCTATTAATACCCAATGAAGTTGCTTTCATTTTGTTACTTGACAATCAAAAATTTCAGTCGAGTTTATTCACATCAATTGCGGAGAAGTAAAGCAGCTGTGGTTGCAACAGGACAGAATTTTAAGGCGTCTTCAACATAGAGATAGATAAATAGATTTTATTACACAGACTCAAAGTCCAAATTTACATTTAAAAAAAAAACTATGTTTTTACATACATTTTTTTCAGGAATTTCAGGAAGTGCAATGAAAAGGTATTCGGCAACTTACAGATTTCCTCCATTTGCTTTTTTTTTGGATCATTTAAATAGTTCTGATCATCAAATTGATATTTTCATACAAATATAACCCAAGTAACTACAACTACAGTTTTTAAATAATAATAATAACAATAAAAACATTCAAAATAATTTTGGCTTGTGTGAAATAGTTATCCCCAACCCAAGTAACTGGCTGTACAGCCTTTGGGAGCAATAGTGGTACATTATTTAAAAAAACTAAATAAAATACAAATTATGATGTAGCTGGTTTTGAGCATTTTCTCTCTGAAACACAAAAGTGAGCTTGAGCTTAAGGCCATGAAGTGATATCTGAACATTTAGCTGCAGAAATTTATGCTGGAGGGCAGAGTACAATTCCATCATTTAAGCTTTTCAGGTCCTAAGTAGCAAAGCAGCTCCAAGCTAACATACTGCTGCCACCATGCTTGACTGTAGGCATTTTGCTCTTCAGCTAATTTGAGCAATGACATCATAGAGAAAAGAAACTGAAGTAGAAAGTTTTGTGGGTTCACAGACACCAGTCCAATATTCACTGAGGTTACTTTGTCTGTAATCCAAAGCTCAGAGGTGAATAGTGAACATTTCGGGTCAGCAGCAATGAGAACAGGCCGTAATCAGTTCCAGGTGTTTTAGGAATTTCCCAGCTAATTTCAATTGATGGCTGGATAACAGTCATTTGGTGATTTGATTCGGTTTGTTGTTTGGTGTGTTGAATCAGGAAAAAAAGAGACTTTGAATGTCACCACTTTAAAAAATTTGGTGCCACAAGCATGAAATTTGGAGTTAGTTAAATATAGTTTCACTGGAGTGTTAATGAGTGGAAATTTATTTCTGAACTATTGTGCAAAAATTTAAGTTTTAAAAGACTAATTAAAATTACATATTTGGAGGAGAAGAATATTATAAATGGTTTTAATATTGTCAAGTTACTGAATAAATGGCCTACATAATTTTTTGCTAAAAGTAATTTTGGCAGAAGAAAAATTGCTACCTCTTTATTGGCAAAAAGATGACTTACTCAAAACATTACTTAGATCATTATTTTATAAAGGTGGTATTTATTTAATAAAAGAAAACTGTCTACTGAAAAATAGCTTATTAATTTGTACCTTCTTCACATCAATGTATACAATATGTAAACACATCATAGAATCAAAAACACCTGCAGCAATTAATTAGTCCCTGTGTGTAATACGAGTAAAAAATACAATAAATTTTAAAAAAAGGAGGACGTTAATAAGGCAGTTTGTGCAATTAAAATAAAGCAAGTCTGAAGATGCTCCAGAAAGAGAACGAGATAGGAGAAGACTGGTTTCTTTAATCGATTAATGGAAACGTTGATGGCCGAAATAAGCAACAACTAATCACCATTCTGATTAAAGTATAATCAGGCCTACAGTTTCTGCCGCAGCTATACTTCTGACCCCAAAAGAGATTTTCTTAACAGATGTCTGCAAACATTTCATACTTCACAAAAAATACTATTACAATAACACACTGACAGAATAAAATAGTTTTAGCATACCATTTTCATTTAGATCCATTTGAGTTAAGTATGCAGACATTGGAAAACGCTAAAGCAGTTTAATCCATTGTGTTTTGCTCATGCTAAAATATACCTAAAACAACAACAAAAAGTGCAGGTGAAGTCCACAGTGCTGTGACAAAGCATTGTCAAAGCCTGACAGGTTCTCTAGCTAATTAAAACCTCTGACTCATTCTGTTCCCTGATCACTCCTCACAAAGACTCTTGAGTGGCTTCAATAGGCACGCGCAGGCTTAAGTGAATGTTTACCTCCCCTAATGACTATCTGTCTCAGCGCTGAGCAAATGGAAGTGCTTTGGTCCTTCACATAACTTGCAGGGGCTAGAGAGCCACACAGAAGAGTCCCCAGCAGCAAGTTTTGGGGTCATCTATATAACTACAAAAGGCCATTTTTGTAGCTGTCAAAAATAATGCAGGATGTCATTATTTTTGCCGAGTGTAATAATTGCTGAACACCACTGTAATTTTCTAATTCACCAGTATAAGGAATGGTGGAAGTCAGCGTTCTCATCTCTTCTTTGCTGGGAGATAATGGCCTCCTTAGAAAAATTCTGAAAATGATTGGATCTTGGGAGAAATGAGAGGGGCATCTCTCAATAGATTGTAAGACTATGTAAAGTAATGTATATGACATCATGGAGAAAAGATGACTGTTGGGTTAATTTGTGTCTTTAATTTGTCTTTACTGTATTTAGTGTCTTGGGTGTATGTATGCATTGGTGTTTGTCCTGTGTATTTCTGTGTGGCCCTGCAATGGACTCTCGCGCAATTACCGCTGAAGGTAGGCACCAGCCTTCCTGCAACCATGCAGATATAAGTTTTTGAAATATATATTTATTAGAGTTGCTATCACCTGGATATACAATTTTTGCTGTAGTTCTTCCAATAGATTAGATTTATCTAAAGTAATTCCGAAAAGTCATTTATTTCATGTGTAGGCAGGTAGGTGGATGTTAGGGGTCTGGTTTCTTAATGATTTTGTTAACTGGTTTCTACTTCCAGTTAACAAAATCATTAAGATTCCTTAAAACGTAAATCTACCTGGAACAAATAATATTTAGGCTTAGCTGTATGTTTTTATGTGGTAGTTAGTCATACTGCAATATACTATCACTATTAAAAGGCTAGAAAGACCAGAATTTAGCAAAGTGAGCTGGAAAGTGTTGCTGGGCAAAGAAATTTTTGGGTTTCACCCAAAGACCTGACAGCCCTGTGACTCAGTCTTGGACAAATGGAAGATTGTTGATGGATGGATGAAAGGAACTACGGGATTTCTTTCTGAAACGGAGAGACATGCAGACACAGACAGAAATAGATCTATCTAAAATAGGTATCTTCTCATTTGTCACAAATCCTAATCATGAAAGTGTATGGACTTTGAGATTGTGAAGCTTTTTCATATTGACATTTTAGAATGTGATGCTTCTTTTGTTTTCTGGTAAGTTCTTTTTCATCATGTTCACGCATGTTTTTGTGGATTTTATTATCAGAATTTCTGCCAAAGTACAAATCTTTTTATGAAGTAGAGATGATTCCAATTATGTACTGCTATTACAAACTTAGAAGTAAAATTCTTTTCCAGTTTACAAAATTCAAAGCCCAGCTGGAGAATGCATGTCAGAATATATTTGCCAAGATTCCACTATTGAGATATTTGGTTGCCAGGGCTTCAAAAGAGCAAAGTATCGCTCTGTGTTACAGTTCACTGCTCAGCCACAGTGACCTGCACATTTTGCACACCTTCCTGGAGCCTTAATGAGCACTTTTCTGTGACATTGTCTTTGATCTCTCTCCCTCTTTGCACTTGGTTTACATCCATGTGCAGCAGGCGGACAACCTTATGTTGCATCAATTGGCAATCAATTCTCCTGCCTCGACAGCCTCTCCTGAAAAAGAAATAAACAAGCACACTTGCCTCTATGCACACTCTGGTATTCTACATATCAGAAAAACATATTCTACTCTTGTGCACCAACACTCTCAAACTGATGAATGATTTATTTGAAATTGTATATATGAGGTACGGGGACTTTGCTTACACTCTGCTTATATGAGTTTTGGGACTCTGAAAGCTGTGCTGTTCCAAGAACTGACTAAAATGCTGTGTGAAGCCATCCAGGTAATAAGCCATGACACTGTCCACTATGCTTTATTCAAAACTTAAGCATAAGTTTGGAGACAAACAAGACCTGGTCAACCACCAACGCAGTGCAAAAGTAAGAGGAATGAAATTCCCTTTATTCAGAAACAGCACTACAGACTAGAGATTGCCTTTTCCTATTAGATAGTTGTCCTTCACAAGTCCTCATTGCTGCAAGGCAGGGTCAGAGGAAAAAGGCACCCAATCCCAGGACGTGATGATGAAACCGTGACAAATCAACTCATTCTTTCACTTCAGATTTTGCAAGTCGCTGCGCCACGGGATTTCAGCCTCTCTTTGAGTTTAGAAGCTTGCGAATCTGGAGACTCAATGGTGTTCATTTCTCTAATCCAATCCCTGTATAAAACCTCCCTTTGAACGTCTGCGGAGAAGCTGAAAGGCAGCACATATCCTTCCCTCGGTTCGCCTGCTCTCTGCCTCTCTGATCCACGCTCGGTGTCCGACGCACATAGGCGCTCGAATAGAGCAGATCTAATTAAGTTTGCTGATGGTGAAAGTGATGATTATTCTGGAGCATATAGAGAGGAGAGACGACCAGGGCATGGAAGATAACGAGAACAACTCCGGAGTGTGTGTGGGGGGTTGTGGGGGGTGCGGGGCGGGGGTGGGGTTAATGTACTACGGTCATTCTCCCTTATAATCGTCCTCGTGAAGCTGAAGAGTGCCATCTTTCTTAACGGCTTTATCCAACTAACTTAATTTTAGTTATTTTTATATGAAATATAAAAATATATTTTAACAACTTCTACTTAAAATACACTTGTTTTTATGGTTTCTAAATCAATGCCAGTAAAAATATTTCTTTGAAATAACCTATATATCTCAAGAAAGGCAGCTTTAATCCAGAACTTAATTTATAGCAATAACGTCTTTTAATTTGCTCTAATCATGTTCTTGCATTCTAAACAGACAAAATATTTATCCCCATATTTCCTTCCTGGATTTATTATGTTGTTAATGCAGACTGCAGGTGCCCTCCATCGGTTTTCTAAAACTAAGCACCCAGTTTACCATTAACTGACCATCCCCTTATCCTGCCTGCCACCCTCACTTCTGAGCGCCTCCTACTCTCACTTCCTCCAGTTACGTCCCAGCCAACCGGGAGTATTCTTGCTGCTGGAATAAATTAAATTGCAGCGGTGTGGGTTCATGAGGGAAGGAGAGCGCGCCCTGAATGCCATTCACACATCCCGCGCGCAGGGGAGCTCGGTCACCGTCAGAATCATCGGCGGATCTCCATGCGCTCTGCGTGCGTCCCGAGCGCAACTGTCTCCACTCAAAAACTGCATGAGTTAGAGGACGGCTGCTTATCCCGCTTCGGTGGACTTTGCTCATTTGTTCATTAGGAAGATGCGTTAAAATAATTAGCACACCTGGAAAACCCGAGTCTCTTAAGACACCACATCAGCGACTCACTTGGAGAGGACTCACAGAAGCCTTCCTTCTGAGCGTCTTGGGCGGTTTTCAGCTGGAAACAGTGTATTTTTAAGGGAGGAGGAGATCAGGTTTCATCTTCTGTTTAATTCAACTTGCGCAGTCTTTTTCTTTTCTTTCTTCTTTCTTTACTTTATTTATTTTTTTGCGCGCAACCTTTCTCCAATGCCCCCCCGGTGTATGCGCCCTGCAGAACCGAACTTCACGATCCTCTGAGGGGATTTTGCGGAGATTTATTCCGAGCAGTCACGGACCAAAAGACTTACAGAATAAGGTAAGGACACAACAACTGAAGTACGAAAAGTGATTGCAGACGAGAATATTTTTAGGCTTAAGCGAAACGATAATCTATTTATTTTTGTCACTTATATATTCAAAGCAAAATTAAATAAAAGTACTGTTTTTTTCCCCTCGGTGTGATCTCGCTCTTCCTTTCTGCCTGTCTTCCAACAGGACTCATTAGGAGTGCAAGGAGAATGAAGAGTCACCGGGGCCGGGGCAAACACCATGAGTGGCCCGTGGACCTCCACTAGACTGACGGCCCTCATGTTTCTATGGAAGTGGTTGACATTAAGCCTGCTCCTAAGCTGGTTGTCAGTAGGGGCCAGTGCTGCGGACTCTACCGGCGCTGGCTTCAGTGGCTCAAATGGACCCTTGGGCTGGCTCCTGTCAGAGAAGGGTCCTTTTCACAATTCGCAGGAGTTTGTTGATTTCACAGAGCGCTACCAGCAGGGATTCACCACCAAGTACAAAATATACAGGTAAGACTTTGCAGATCTAAACTCCATAAAAATATTTTGTGAAATCTTGTCCTGCATCCAAACAGGAACAAACATTAAAGGGGTTTTGCAGTTACTTTGGCTTCCTTTGTAGCCTTCCCTTGAGGGAAAAGGAGGCTGTTCAGCAAAGCATAGGCAAGAGATGACACTATGCTTTTCTTTTCACCACAAAAGATGCAGATTTAGTAGGTGGCAAACAGAGGGATGAGGGACTGAGAAGATTACTCAGTGGAGTTTTGCATACAAATGAAAGCTCTGCGTGCCTTCTGCATAGATCTAAGCTCGTCTCCATGCGGCTGCTCACCTCCGTTTTAGTAGGTAGCAGAGGCATATGGTTGGTGTATGATACAAACTGTAAATGGTGCATATCAGTGAAAACTTAAAGTAGAGATGCCACAGGAGGGTTAGAACAAAGCAGTGGGATGTTACAGATATCTGACTGAGCCTGTTGATGTGTGACAGTGGGTAGACCAAGTGGTTTTAGAAGTGTGTGGTGATTGTGTGCGAAGACCCAGTGGGTTATTGTTTGAAAGCTGTATTCAATATATTGTGGCATTTTCTGTTTGGACCAGAGCACAATTTAGGATGCAAGAAGGGGTATTCACGTGTAAACTCATAAAATGTAAATTATGGTGAGTTAATTATTTATTTTGTGTAAATGATACAAAACAAGTTTTAAAAAATAAAGGATTGTAAATTGTAGATCGTTTATGTTAACATCAAGAATTGATCTCAAGCCTTGTCCAAAGTTAAAAGGAAATGTTCAGGACAGCAGAGTATAAAACAAGCTGCATTTTGTTTTCTTGATTGACAGATCAGAAAGTTGAGGTTGAAATTTATTTCTGTATTTACTGACAAAAGAACAACTAAGAACATACATTTATATTTTTGGTGTATAAACACATAAATTAAAAGCATAATCCTTTGTGAACAAAAGTTTAAAAAAACCAGATCAGAGTTAGGGATGAGGATGGTATCTCCCCTGTCCTGTTGTAATTAAAAGCATTTTCTTGTAAATGGGGGAAAAAACACTACATTTTTGTCTCTTCTATGTGTTTTAGTTCCTAGAAAAAATTTAAATCTGAACATTAGATTTCAAAGAAAACTTGAAAATTGGTTTTGAACAGTAAAAAGCCTGATCCGTGCATCCCTACTGATAATGTACTGTTGAGCGTTCAAATATAATAAGACAGTTAACAAACTTGATGTGTTTGTCCTCATAGCTTTTTTTTTATTCCTAGGAGAGAAAGACAAATATGGGGCGTTTAAACATCATCTCTGAAACCCAGACTGATTTAATCCTTTTAGGCTGGTGGTTCAGCAAACATTTGTGTCAGTCAGTGTGACCTACACACACTGCATACTGTATCTGAAAGGGCAGAATCTTGTTTGTTATTGTGTATCTGTTACTCTGAGGAATGCATGTTTGTACATAAAAACGTTTAGTTAAAAAATCACCACGTAAAGGTTGAGAAAAGAAAAAATCTTGTCTTTTCAAATTAGCTCAAACCAAATGATGGTTTTCTTATTATACTAAAGTTCTAGTGTGTTATTTACCCACCGGCAATTTTCATCAGCGGATGCTGTGCAAGTTGATTGAGCATGACTGGCTCGGCATACTTGAGTGTCTGGATTCGTGGCTGTATGTGCAAGGTAAGTGTTTTGATGATCCGTGATGAGGGTGTCGCCACTGTTCAGAAGGAGGACTGTTGCCAGCTGAACAGAGACTTGACTGACACTGGCATTTAGCCGCTGACAGGGGCAACAATGCCAGGCAAAGAAAGAAAATGTAGCTCTGTTTGCTTCTCTACATCCATCATTTCCTCCCCTCTTCCATCTCTGCTGGTGTCTCCTTTCTGTTTTCTAGAATGGCTTCATACCTTGTTGCCCCCTTTTTACTTTTGCATTTTGCACCTCAGCCAGGACATGAAAAGCTGACAGATATTAGCATACATTTGTTAAATGGATGCACAAGATTAACTGATTTACATAACAGAAAACCAGATGTATTTTCTCATTACTTTTATTTGAAAAGCCAAGATGAAAGCTTTCCGAAGGACAAAAATAAGTGCAAATGTAAGCCTCATAAGTCTGCAGATGTCTTGTCCCTGAAGTTTACTCTGGCCTTTGGAGTTTTCTGTTAAAGATTAGAAAAAACTCTGACTAATTACAGCAAACTGCATTTGAAGTTAAAGTGAAAAGGTTAAATATTATATTGTTGAAGTAAAAAGATAGTGTTCCCACATTGAGATCTTCTTCCAACTGCTTTGAAAAGGCAAACCTTTTACGGCTTTAAATATCTTGCACTTTTAACACCAGGCTCCATCAGAAGGCATTCCAAGACGTTGACAAATTAAATGAGAGCAATCAGTGCTTTTTTGATATTGTATGAGGGGGAAGAATAGACTTATGGTTTCAGAAAGAAAATTTATGCCATCAAAGTATTTTAATGTTTTGTTTTTTTTTCTTTTTCTTTTCCTTGGGCTTTCATAGTGAAGCAATTGCTAACACTGCTGTCTTGCAGCAAGAAGGCCCAGAGTTTTGAATTCCTACTGGGAGCAGTGTAAAGTGTGGGTTTTCTCTTCCCACAGTCCAAAAACTTGCATGTTAGGCTAATTAGTTATGCTAAATTACCCTAGGTTGTGCATGTGTGTGTTTGGTTGTTTGTGCTGTGTGCCTCTAAATTGTATTGAGACGGACTGACGACTTGTCTTATGTGTTCCCTGCTCCTCACCCAATGTGACCGATGCAGAATGGCATCAAGCAGTGTAAAATGTGCAAGCACTTAACTGGGTGCAAAAGGGCGGGAGATGTTTGGTTTTTCACCAGTGTTGCACTTGTTGTATATATGATAAGTGTAGTTAAAGCATTTCACACCATCACCACTATACATTAAATAAACCTAATTTCAGATTTAGCTTTTGAGAAGAGAAATCTCGACCATTTCTACACATTTTACCTGCAAGAAGAGAAACCAAATTACACATGCAGAAGAAGTAGACCCTAATAAACCAGGATCAACAAGAAATTAATTCTAGAAAATATATTAGTACCTAATCTAACTTCCGTATTATTTGTATGTCTTTCTCACATTTTCTATATTTTCTCCCCCCTTGGCTAATGATGTCAGACCAATTCTTTCTCCCCTGCTCATAAATATTCTCCAGAGCTCAGTTGGCCTTTCCTGTAAGAGGGCAGGTGAGAGGTAGTTGAGGATTTAGGAGAAATCCAGAGGAGTTAGAGTACAAATAGGGGGGCTTTATCCCCACCTGCTGGTCAGTCCCCTCATGGGAATAACCTAGGAAATGATATCTTGCTATTTTTTTTAACAAGTTCTGAATCTTCTTGGAGTTGTAATCAGAAGAGAAATGGTGACATCTTTCTACACTAGCAAATTGTCATTTGCTGCAACCCCATGTTGCAGCAAATAAGGGGAGATTTAATAGCATAGAAATGTAGAGCTCTTGGTTGCAGGAAGCAATGTAAAGCACCTGAAAAAATATGATTCTATAGCAAATCCTCTGAGTGAAAGAAGTTTTATAAAAAAAATATTATTCTTTTTAAGCTCTTAAGTGCAGTAATGGCACACATAGATGGATTCATTGAGTTCAAAAGCGGTGAAAAACAAGCACAAACGCACTTAACGGTATTGCTTCCGCTGTGATTGCAGTAAAGTCCACTTGTATGTCAGACATAATGGGGTTTTAAAAAAAGCTTCATTCATTCATTCATTCATTCTTTATTTTTCTGAACTGTGGGTTACAAACCTCCAAACTGCTTTGTCGCTTTTATTTCCCATTGAATGCTGCCAACCGGTTCCTTGTGTCCTTGTCAAGCAGACATACTTGGCTACATTGAAAAACACACAGCTGAAGCAGTTAATTCAAATTTAGATTGTCCATATTATTCATACCAAGAGCATGAGGCTGAATTAGAGATATTTTCTTTAACCCAATACCAACAAAATCGAGAACTGGATGTAAAGTGAAGAAAAGCATATTTCATTTTATGATTTAGGAGCCTGTGGTGTTGTGAAACCATCTCTGCTTGTGGGAAGTTCTTACCCCATAATTCCTTGGGTGCAGTGGAGCCATATGAGGACAAAGTAGCATATTAGTCAAAATGTCAGCACCTCCCTTCTTCTTCTTCATGGACCATAATTTTTAAATCACGCCTCATCTCCTTTGTTTTCTCCTCTCTTTTCCCTTGTCAGCCCACTGGCGATTACATTGACTTCATTTGATGTAAGGAGATGTCTCTTGTAATTATGGTCTGATTAGTGTTTCAATTATATACAGGCATGTTTGTGGAGAGGTTGGGCTGCTGAGGCATGATTTCACAACACCTGTCATTTTGTGTTGCCTGTTGTACTTTATCTATCTCTTGTTTATTACTTTCCCATGGAATTGTGAATGTTTTAGATGAGAAAGCACATTTAAAACAGATTATGAAACTGGATGGAATAAATGGGCATAGAGCTGCAAAGAGAAAGCAATAAAGAGAACGGAGAGGGAAGAAGAATACTAGAGAAAAGCGATTAAGGAACGCAATACCATAATGCACAGCAATGCTGCTCAATAAACCATTTAGAGTATAGATCCACAGAAATTCATATTTCATATTTAAGACTGAATAATAAAATCTTTCTTTTAAATTATGTGTAATTAACATAAATATGTAATGGATCACAATGTGATTTGGTGCATTTACATGTTTAATTTTGTTGTGATCTATGAGACATGCTGAGAGTTTCTATACCATTCCTAAATTAGCTTTATGAATGCTTGGGAGTCAATGCATCACAAGACATTCTGCTGTTGGGGCAGCTATACACCAGAGATTTGTTTTGGCTGCTACCATGGAGACTAGCAGTAATAAAAAGAAATAAATACTACAACGAAGATGAAAAGTTTTGCTCCACCACCCATGGCAGTTTACATAAAATTCAAATGTATAAAAATATGCCTTTGGATGCATATTAAAAAGCAAACTTAAGTTATTTTGTGTAAGGATATTTATTTCTGGAATTTATTTAATGATAATCATATAAATGTGTAACAAAGTTTTTTATCAATGAATTATCATGTCTTATTACAGTTAAAGGCTTTTTGATATGTTTTAAATTAATTCTGGACTTTTTGACTCACATTTTGCCACATTACAGCCACAAATTCCAACATATTTTATTTACATTTTATGCTTGTAAGACAAAGACGTATATAATTGTGATGTGGAAAGAGAACAACTCATGGTTTTCATTTAACCAGTAACAAAAGAACCCTTCAGATTCGTTTTTTACTGATAAGAATCTGAATGGTGTGGCATGCATTTGTTTCCAACCTGTCTGAATCAGTGTTTTTGGAACCACTTGTCACTGCAAATACTTCTGCCTCAGTGTTTTGGGGCATGCTTTTGATGGAAGAGTTCACCCATTATTTTCGTAAAATACCTGAAGCTCAATCTTTTTTCACTTCTCAGCGGGATTAAAGTTTCTCTGTACTTACCAAGAACAGGTATTCCCCTAGCATGGTACTGCCACCAGTATATCTCTAAGTGCATGTAGGGTTTTCTGAGTGATGTCCATTGTCAGTGTTTTGCCACAGGTAGGGTTTGCCTTTAGGAAAAAAATATTTTTTGACCGACGAGACCACCTTTCATATGACGTTTTTCTTTCTCCCTTTTACATGGCTTATGATGGACTAGGAGCTCACATAAGTAATGTTCTGGCCACATTTCCGCAAAGGACAGATTTGTGTACCGTGAGTTCTCAAATCTTTCTCATGAGATGTTAAGCTTTACAGCTCCACCAGAGATAACATGATCCTCTTCACAGTCAGAGTTACTTCACTCTTTTAAGTTTGGATGATGGATTTAAGCTGTAGCCTGAGTGCTTTAAGACTTGTTTTTAAATCTGAGTATTTATTTCAGCATTTACTTCAGTATTTCTCTAACCCATCAGATTGACTCTTTGGAACTTGTAAAGACATTGTCTATGGTCTTTTTGAATTGTTTAACAATTGATTAAAAACCTTTTTGTTTTTGTTTTAATAATGCTGCACAAACTTTCATCTGCTTAAATGTTTCACAATAATATAGGTAAAGCTTAATTTGGAACAGAAAACTGTGTCAAAATAAATTCGCTATGAGCCTTTTAAATCTCCCCTCGATTCAATGGAGAGGCTCTCTAGTGTTACTATAATTAAAGCAAATGAAATGTTTGTTGAGCTTTCAGTCTGTTGCAAAAGATTTGGTGGAGTTCCAGGTGACAAGAGGTTCAATAAAACACTTTGAACTGACTGACTGTTATGAAGCAAATATTTATTACCTAAGTCTAAAATTGGCAGCAGCAAAAATGCCACTGTCTGTAGACAAGATCAGCTTCCTGCCATAGACTGAAAATATGTATTTTAAGGTAATTACAGATTCAGTACTGACAGTAAGAAGTGTGCATGTCTGATCGTCTTGTCTGGTAGATGGCAGTCCATGCATGATTAACGTCACTCCAGTACTTTTTCCAATAAAATGTAAGTTGGTTAGGAAAAGGAACATGTAAACAAATAAGCAGATGCTAATTGACTTCACTTCAACCCTTCTGTTATGAATTTCAACTTTCAAATTTCAATACTTGAAATTTCAAAAATTTCAAGTATTTTTGAAATTCTTCCAAGTGACTCATTAATAGTTGTTCAGTTTGATCTTCATTGTTTAACTGTTTTGTTGATTGAATTACACACTTTTTTTTTTCACAAGATAAAATAGCCCAAGGCATATGAGTGATTAAACAAACCAAATCTGATGAGAAGACATTCATTTGAATGTGTCTTTCTTTGGATTTGTGTAAAGGTATTGATTTATAGTGAAGTATTGTTTTGTCAGAAGACTGGAAAAGCTATGAAAAACCTTGCAAGTGTGAGTTTAAATATGTTATTTAAGCTTCTTTAAATTCAGAACACAGCTTTACACCACTTATTTTTCACGCTTCAGACATGGGTTTGCAGACAAAATGATTTACCCTCAACACAATAATCTTGCATGCGGTTTCCAAAGACAGAATAGATGTTATTTTATATTCTTTCAAATATGCGTTATTCCAAGAGCAGCTTGTTTACAGAGAGAAGAGATCCAGTGGACAGTGGCTTTCCATAGTTTCATGTTTGGAGGTTTAGGACAAAGCCAGAAAAGATTGTTCCTTTGGATCGCCAGCAGCAATGGCAGTGACGGGGAATTCATTCTGTGCAGGGCTTATGGTTTGTGACAAGTGGGTGATGAGGGAGTTATCAGGGCCAGAGGTCCATAAAAGTAGTCCTTATGAAAGAGAGATTCATAGTAAATGTATTTACTGTGAATCTCTTCAGGATACCGTGAAGATATTCCTGTCATTCAATTCAATTGTTTTTTTACGTCGTCCCATTCACTGTGCTTTCTCTTATTTACTGTTAGAATTAGAGGGGATAACAAAACATCACCATCCATCTGAGTACAAATATTATGAGCAGGATTAGTGTTTTTGTTTATGTAATTTCAGTTTTAGATTTAGGATTTTAAGTAAAAGAAACCTTCTTTACTTTATTTTGATCTTTAATGTAAAGATGAGCTAAGCAGACAACCTGATTATGTTGAACCTGCTTCATAGCTTATGGCCCCAGTTGAGACCATCAGTCTCTTTTCAACATATTTTGACAAATTACAGAAAATAATTGTGTGAAACAATTTTGTCAATTTGTTTCTGTTTTCTAAACTTCATCCATCCATTCATTCATTCATCCATCCGTGTAATATTTAGACAACAGTAACCATGTGTGTGCATGGTTACTATTATTTTTCTTTCCAATGAAAATAATAGTGGTATGTCTCTTGTTTTTCTATTTTTTCCTTTATCATTCTTGGCTACTATATTAAAATAATGTTTGAAAAATAAGTCCATTGTAGCATGTAAAATGGGATAGATATAACATAAATACATTTAACCAAAGTTTGTCATGAATTTCTTAACTTTAATTGCCAAGATGTTAAAGGTGCCTTTTGAGAGGTAATTGGCTGAATAAAAAAACATTTATTCAGTTCTCAAGTCATTATTAACTTAAATTCAGTGTTGACAGCAAGTGCAGTGGGAAAGAACCACAGAATCTCAAACTGTAGCACATACCTTGTCTTTGCTCTGTGTTATAATTGTATTTCAGTTGAGAGCTTATGCAGGAAAAGTCATAAATAAGAGTTTTACTGCACCGGCTTAGCTACAAAAACGAAAAGTAATGCAAAAAAAATAACATTTATATTTCACAAAACGCTTGGAATAAGAGTATATTTTATTTCAAGCACAGATTGTTGATATAAGCATAGTGTTGCATCACTCCAAATATCAATTTAAAGCAGGATGGCTTGTTTGTTGACTTGTCAATTTGCCTCTCTCATGAATTACTCCTCCAAAATTTGGCAGTAAAAGTGTTTTAAACATCTAATATTCAATAAGACAGAAGTTTCTTACAGAGAATGTCTTTTTTTTTGTCATGTGCTCAAAATAAGCTGGTCAGAGGTTGAGGGTGTAATTATAATTTTTGAAAACTTAACATCTCTTGCCTCTTGTTGACAGAAACAAACATGAAGTCTTGGAAAGAGGGGTTTACTGTTACTGTTGACTCATGTGCAAATTACTCTGTGTTTGCACGTGTGTTTGTGACGTTAACTGTGCATATTGATAGTGTACATCTCCCATTATGAAAACAATTACATTCCAGGCGTCCCATGTTTTCATGACCAATTCCAGAACAAAAGGAATAGACTTAGTAGCTTTCCACTCTGTAAACAGATATAATCTTGAAGCTTTGAACCAGCAATTAGATATTTGCGTTACCAACAAATTAATACCTCATTTTTAAATAAAACACCTATTTATGTTACATTTAACTTTTTTTTCCCACACTTTGTAGCATTACAGAATGTCACAATAACCTTTGCTTGAACTTCCTCAACAATCTTGTCAGATGCTCAAATAAAAATTAATCTGTGTGGAAATTAATCTGTGTGCTTTTGTACAACCTAATAAAAAAAGCTTGGTCAAGGTGAAAAAATACCAGGTAACACTTTATTTGACGGGTGTTTTTAAGACTGACATGACACGGTTATAAGCATGACATTACCAAATACAAAGTATTAAAAAAAAATGTTTCAACTGGTAAAATGGCATTTGAGAGGAAAAAAGAGTGAACAGACAAGGATTTACTCACTGCATTCTTTGAAGATCTTCGCCAGAAAGAAAACACACAAGAATGCACACACAAGAATGCACACAAAATTAACAAGATTACACTGTTAAAACTTGAGGGAATGGAGGAAGAAGCAGCAGTTCCACATTAGGTGTAGTGTATGAGTAACCAGTTTGAAGTGATATGAAGGTCTCAACGGGCAGCTGTATCATAAAATTTACATGCAAAAATGTAAATTGATTTCTGTGAATGTCTCTACATATTTTGCACCTGTAAATCCACATTCTTCAACACGTAGTATTTGTAGCTCAGTTGCATTACAGCAATCCATTTTTCACTACAGCCTCACAGGGCTAGTATTATGCTGTTATCAATGATTTGCTCCAAAGAGAAAGAAAAGTAAATAACCAGACAAAAAGTGACATGTCAATAGCATATTAGGGTAGATTTTGGTGTTCCTGAGAGGTAAATTATGTCATATGACAAAGAAGGACAATTCTTCTTACACCGTTTTACTTTGAAACAAAGCTCACTGTTTTTGCTGCTCCCCAAAAACTGACCTTGAGTTTTCCATTTTCTGCAGTGAGCTTGCAGCTACAATTTAAATATGTGTTTCCTTTTATTGCTGTCAGGGTGCACACATAGTGGTCATTGCGGTTGTTAGGGTCACAAAAGTCATAGCTGCACATAAAAGTCTGCATAAACTGCTTCTAGACCCTATTGTGCAGGTACAGATGGTGAAATTTATATTACATAAGCTTTGTGACAGGACACCTAGTCAAGCAGACTGAAATATATTATTGAGTTAGAATTATAAGTGAACATCCTCTGCAAATTCTAATTTTGTCTGACCTAAAATGATGCTTTCTTCCATCTGAACAAAAATATATTAGGAAATACAATGAAAAATTAAAGGGATTTAGGGTGCAGCACTAAATGGCACTGATAGAAACCAAACAAGCAGTGTGATTTTTCTTAGGGTTCATCATTGGACTGATAAGCCAGGTTCATATGCAGCACTCATCAATTGTTCTTGACAAAATCTTTCATCCAAAATAACCATATGAAAACATTTGCATATTACCTTGAATCTGTGTTCCGTGTCCGTTCAGTGTGGCAGGCACCGCAACTGATGATTTAGTTCTCTTGACAACTTACAGCAAATATAAAGCAGCGTCAGATATTTTTTTGTTAAAACCCCGCAGTTCAGCTGCTGCAGTGATAGACGCCTGAGTGTCATACAAATTGAATTCTTCCACAGCTGCCTCCTTTCCTTCGTTCCAACCTCCTCTCAATTGTCACTGTCAAGATTTGATCATATCATGCTTACACAGTGTGTTGTGTTCAAATCACTGTATGATTTTTAAAATCACACCGTGAATGCTGTTTATGAATGAAGGTTATGTGGAGCAAGAGATGAATAGACGGATCGAGATCTTGACTACAGTAATGCAGACGCGGTTAAATTTTTTTAAGGCAAAAAAAGAGCTGATCCAAAAAGTAAGCTCTTGATTTCCAAGATTATTTACATTCTAGCATTCACCTATGGCTATGCAATGTAGATCAGCTGACCGTAATTCTTATCTTTTGAAATATTTGTCAACCATTTCAGCAATTACGCTATTGAGAGCTGTGGCTTACCGGGGACAGTGGTAAACTACATTGTGGTTGTCCTTCAACTCAAATACCAGCAATTTCATCCACAAGTTAAAGAGCCTTTGGGAAAAGCACTGAACCCAAACATTGTTGCTGACATTCTAATTAGTGCATAATTGCAGGTTAGAAGTTTTGACTATATATAGTTTGATGCATATTGTTACAGAGGTGGGGAGGGGGAAGTGTGTGTGTGTGACCTTTATGCAGTTTTTGATACAGTGTAAGGGCCATTTTCCTAACACATATTACACTGTAAGGACCGACTGCTCCTTATGGGCTACATAAGAAGCAGAAGAAGTGTTTGGGCTAGAGGTTAGGTTTAGGACTAAGGTGTGAATTAAGTTTAAGTTAGGTTTAGGGTTAGGCATGGTGATGGTCAAGTTTAGGGTATGGATCAGGGTTAGGCTGTAGAAATAAATAAAAAATTAATGGTAGTGTATGCAATGTCATTGTGGAGATAGACATTCCATGTGTGTGAAATAGTGAATGAGCGGCTTCTTTAGAAGTTCTTTGGAAAAGTGCATGTTTGTTTGGATATTTTTTTCCCAAATGAATAAAAAATTAATTTTAAAAGTTTTTCTTTTGTTTTGTTTTGTTTATTTCCACCCATGCCTAATGTTAAAATTTGTTTGATTAATTGAAAACTACAATTACAGAAGAAATCTCTGAGGGGAGAAACATGTTTTCACAGCAATTGTGCAACCCCCACAATCAAAAAATGTAATATCCAATTATTTTTTAACTGACTTTACATGTTTGTTGGATTAAAGTCATGTATTTGAGTGATATTGCATAACATTCTGTGAAATAAATGTTGATATTGAACATGACATTTTGCATATGTACATTTATATATTTCAGTAGTCTATTAGGATAGCAACATGGGGTTAGCAGACATTAGCCCCGTTGCTAAACTTTGCTAATTTCTGCCTGGAAAACCATTGTTGGAATTTCTGTTCTGGCCTTTCAATGTGGAGCTTGCAAGATTTTTTTTGTTTCTCTATGCATGCAAGGGTTTACTCTGGGAAATCAAATTTACTTACACAGATCACAAACATGTCTACTAGGTTAATTGGAGAATCTAAATTGCTCTGGGTCCCTGTGTGTGTCTCAATGATTGTTTGTCTCTTCATTGAGCCTGCATCTGGTTAGCTTTTCACGGTGTCTGCCGCCTCTTGTCCATTGGCAACTTGAGATAATCACTAACCCCCTAATGTACATCTACCTGCCTAATTCTTTCAGGAATTGAATGACTTTATGGGAATATTAATGTAAAGAAATAAAACGTAAAATAATTAGAAATCCAACAAAAATAAAATAGTCAATTGGCAGCAACTCTAATAAGCAAATGCAATATGTTCTTACTCTATTACTTTGACATGATGATGATGATGATGATGATGATGATGATTATTATTACGAATAAATTATTGTGGTGTAGTTCTTCATAATAGTATTGATGTGAAAATAGTATCCAATAAAATTTATGCAGTTTATGATGAAGATGTTTTGAATTACTGAAAAAAAAATCTCCAATATTTATATTTATATTTTATTTAAAGATAACTGGAATGGTTTAGAGTATGCTTCTTTTAAAAAAACCCCATCAGATTCAGGGTGTTTGGCATTGGTTCTTTAAAAAATATCAAAGGCATGAAAACTTAAAAAATGAGTGAGAACAACTCAGTTGCCTTGTCAACAGAACCTCTCAGTAGGTTTTATATGATTATCACAAATTAATGATCTGATGTTTGTTTGAAGTTGTTTTTATAAACTTCTGGTGGCAATTCTGTAAAGCATTCCCAACCAATGAGTCTTCCCTGGATCATTACACACTTTGTTTTCCTCAGTGATGAGTTTGCATCCTTTCCTACTGCAGTTTGTCTCTGTGGTGGGCTGATGACTAAAAGATTCAGACAGAGTTTCCATCTTCTTTTCCACCCTCTCCACTATTTTCTCATTTCTCTCCTAAACTCTGTTTAGTTGAGAGCGAATCATCAGCAGTATTAGTTTAAAAGCTTGATAGATGCTATACCGAAGGCACCTTTCAAGAAATGCTTTCTACACTGCTTGATTGTTAATCTTTCCTTTTAATCTGAGTCAGAAAAGCTCTTTGTGTGTTTTTTTTTTTCTAAATATGCTGGTTTCAAATATGCATATTGGTTGAGTGAAAGAACCACTGTAAAACAATAAAAATGTCAAAAGAAGCTTAATGCTGGAAATAGATCATCTTTATAATTAAGTGGGAACTGCTTGTTTGAAATGTCCTCCAAATCCCAATTTATTTTTCCTATTAAATGACGCATGATTGATTTGTCCTCATATGCCCTAATCTCTTTGAAGAGCTCCTTGAAATACTTTTTTATCCACTTCAGTCAACTGTTTTCCAAAGTTGGGTATTGTGGTATGTACTATTTTGATTTACTATAAAGTACATACATTCATTTAGAGTATTTATTTTTATTTTTAAGAACATTATACATAGTATCCAGTTTTTTAAGGATTAATTTAATTTATTTTCTGGACTAGTTTATGAGACATGGATCATGGCTGAAAGAATGAGATCCTCAATAGAAGCACCTGAAATAAATTTTCTTCTTTGGATTGAAGGGCTCATGTTTGGAGATAGGATGGGGAGTTAGTTCATCTGGTGCAATCCCACAGTGGAGCATCTACTCATTCATATCAAAAGCAGCCAGTTGAGATTGTTTGTGCGTCTGATCGGGATCCCTCATGGAGGACAGCCCATGTAATACCCAGGTAGCACTGGAGGGAAAATATGTTATTTCTGGTTTGGGGAAACCTTAGAAAACCAAGAAGTAGCACTAGTCATTCTGGAGGATCCTAACTGCGATCCTTTCTTACATAGGATGAGAAAGAAAGATGAAAGAATGCATGGCTGTTTAGTACTCCTGAATTAGCTGGAAAATATTTAGCTTAGTAACTTTTTTTGTTTGTTTTTGCATTTATAACTTTCCACAATTTTCTCTCTGGTATCCCCTTCTATTTGAATCAAACTTTAAATCCCAGTTTTTCTTATCAAGAGCAATGATCCAGACCTAATCGTGGCAAATTTATTACACACCATATGTGTGAAACAGTGAAGCAATGAGCATTGGAAGAAAACACTCTGATGATAATCAGCTCTCTGTTGGAGACAGTGCATGATTGGAATAGTCAGAACACCTGTGAAGACAAGTCAAGCTCTTTTAGCTTTGCTTTTCGCTTTCGCTCTCGGTGGCAGTCAAATATTCTTCAGGAAAGCATAAGTGAAAATGTAGCTTGCCATTTTTAGCACAGAAAGGAGAGACAAAGAACTGTGAGACGATGCAATGTCAGCCTAATTATCGAGGAGAATTCTAAGAATAAAAATATATCTTCACTTATAAAGAGGCATTGTTGAAAAAAAGGCTCTCTGGGAGCTGAGCACCAGGACATAAGGCAGCGCTGCATCATCAGACACTTCTAAACTAAATTAATACAAGAACAAGTGATGATTACAGAAGATGATGATTAATACTAATTTCTAGTACATTTTCTGCTGTACAATATGAGAAACCAAGAATCATTAAAGGCAGAATGTGTTTGAATGACATTCTGCCCTTTTTGAGTATTTTTCTCAGCGATATTGTCTCTTATTTGTTGAAAGAAATAGAAGTTAGTCGCTCATATCCTAAAAGATAGTTTTTAAAAAAAGCTGGAATGTTTATTCTGCTCAATATCTAATATTAGTTATGTATATTCTAAAACATCAGAACACAAATAGTTTTTGAAGTGATCTGCTCAGTATTTAAGATCACAAATTAGAGTTGGTACAACATGTGCAACATGATTCAAATAATACAAAAGCTGTGAAATAACTCTTTATTCAACCTAATAAAAATATCATAAGTGTTGTTGGACAGTTCCGGTTATACAGTCTCAAAAATCATGGTGCAACGTGCGCTATAGGCTTCTGGGAAATTAATGTCTGCCTGACTGTCCATCCAGCCAATAAATGTTAGTATTCATAAATCAATGTTTGTTTACATTATTGAATAAAGTTAATGATTTTCATATATGAATGTAAGTATAAGAGTGACTGGAATGTAATTTGACGTGTAATGTAAACATCTTATTCTGACACTGAAAATGTTACAAAAAATCTTTAAATATTTCAGACAATTGATACTTTCAGATGGATAAATATCAATCCCTAGAGTAATGTTTGCGTGATTTTTTTTAAAAGAAAATCTTTCAGAAGTTAGTAGTTTCACTTTTCAGATACTCGACCATGGAGTTTATTTTCAATCGCTTATCCTTTTCTTAGTCATTTGAAAACATCAGGGGAAGATTACATAAAAAGGAATAAAGCACTGTCTTTGCTTCCCCTACTTAGATACTAAACTGAGCATAGCCTTCACAGTTGCTCAGATGCAAGTTTCAAATGCATCAGCAGGCTATTCAGTGTGTTGATTCCCTGGTTTGCTGTGTTGGGCACTGAGAAAAGCCCTCAGGCAGCTTGTGCTCAGTGATGGATCAGAGACAGCTGTGCTATGACGAACAGAACGAAAGGTACAACTCCTATGCTCTGATCATAGCCCCTGTAGCTTTGGCTTCCCCTCTATAACTCTTCTTTTACCTGGCACTGCACTGGCTTTCTCAGAGGGGGGGCTTTCCAGTAAGAGATGCATATGGGGGTTGGGGTCTTCTTCACAGATATGTGTGAAACAAGTAAATCTGCAGGTATCTGACTGAAAATAGTGAATGATGATATAAACTTTAAACGAAATGCAGGATCTTCTATGCATTTGTGTATGTATTCAATGCAGTCTGTGAGTTTGTAATAGAATGCATAAAAATATATCTATGTGTGAGTCTAAGCTGGGACACCATTCATAAATGTCCATCACAGTAACACAGTGTGCTGATCACAGCTAAACTCTCCCTTTTTATCCATACGCTGCTCCTCTCTTTAGCTGGCCCCAGCGGATGGACACAAACACTAATGGCTGCTCGTTAAAGAGAAACACCGACTTGAAAAAGGCCTTAATGAGCTGTTTTCTGTTTGTAGTTTTCTTTGGGGGGAGGCATTGTTATTGGTGAGGAATTGATTGGCAGCAGTTCCACACCCTTGGGGGTGTCATATTCTGGGAAATAGTAAAGTTTTTCTGCTGCTTTGTTTGGATGTTTGCTGTTGGACGATGTGTCTGTGTGCATGTTTTTCATGAGTGACATTGAGTGTTTTCTGTGGAGTTTGGACAGGAAAGAGTCAAAACAGATTTGTTTCTTTAGTGTTAAAAAATCTGCAATTTTCACAGTAAAACTGCTAATTTTTTTAAGTTTCAGCAAATGCACTCTTAAGGAGGCTTTATTCCTTACAGGCTGTTTCTCAAGGTTTTTTTTCTAAAGATCAATGTAGATGTTGCAGTAAAGCTTTGTACCTTTCTTGTGTTTGACTACCAGAATGGCATACGTAAAATGTACCAGCAAAGAAAAGAATAAAGAAAATCCCCACATATTGATATTGTGAATAGTAGAGTGATTCTATTAAAATAAGGTTAGAGAATAACATAGAGGTTAAATAGGTTTTGCACTGTATTCTTGACACTTTTATAAAGTTATACAAGGCCATTTTCTTGTGGAGATGATGTTTTTAGAGTGTTAAAGACAAAATGGTCTTGAAGTTGGCATTTCAAGGTGTCTTCATCTTGTGTGATTAGTTTCAGTAAATGTAAACAGCAGCCTCAGTGTGTAGTTCTTATATTCACACTTTCCTCACATCTGAGACCTTGAGAAGGTGGCCAGCATTTCCAAATTCTGCATATTGTGTAACAGACAGAAATTAAAAGATCACAGGAATAAAAAGAAAACTGTTCTTCGACCATTAACCTCTAAGAACGTTCCTCAGTCCAATGTGAAACAGTCCCAAAATACAATCAAGATTCTGGAGTAAAATTCTAAGTGTGAGGAATATAGAACTGAGCCTTTTGGACATGAGAAGAGTGCCTCTGAATAAGTCGTGTGGGTATGGTTTTGCATTTGTTAAAATGTCTGTGAATGTATACACATGTTCATCACCTTTTTTTCAGTAAAATAAACAAGGTTGAACAATTATTAAAAATATTTTGTCATAGATTATTTATGAACGTTGTAAATTGTATATTAGTTTTCTTGACTTTATCTTTCTTAGATTGCAATGATTTAACTTAAATTAGGTGGTCATTGTTCAGATTTTAATAATCTTTGTTTTTGGCTTGTTCTTATCTGACTAATGATGAAGAACAGCTTACTTACATGAATTATTTTTCCTTAATGTGTGGCTGTATCCAGGTCATGGAATATTGTTGGTTTTATTGTTAGATTTTGTTAAACATTTACTACACTCTTCAGTTTAGTGCCCTTGAATGTCCACTTTCATCGTGTCCAAAAACTAAAGAAGCTCAAGAGCCAAATGTTCCATAAGAATTTGTGGAAAGACAAGACTAGACAGGAGAATAAATGCTAGATTTGAAGTTATTTGGCAGAAAAAAGGTGGAATCTAATGTGAAGAATTGTAAAGCATTCAGGAAGAAGAGATTGCTTGTTTTTGAAGCATCAGCATTTTGGATCTACAAAATAGCTGCATAAAATTCTTTCCAAATATTTTTTAAAGGTCTGTTTACAAAAGTATCTAATGGTTGTGTTTTGGCTTGTTGAGTGCATCCATATATTTTCTACAGTTAGGATTGTCTATAGTTGTACTAAGTTAGAGAAGAAGTTTCTTTCAGATATTTTATCCAATGCGTGAGATGGACAATTATGAAATACAACAAACAATAAAACTCCCCTCTGAAGGCAATCAAACAGCGTTTATTGATGATCATGGTCAGCACTTACGAAGGCTGGCCTTGTTTCAACACTAGCCATAAAAAACACCCTTGCAGCTGTTGAATAAAGTAATGTATTGATTAACGTAATATATTGTTTGCAAGAACAATAAAAGATAGGTGCAAGTTAGTAATTCTTCTTACTCTGAGACTAAGAATACAGAGGTTTGCTTATTGAAAAATAAATTGCTTATTGTTAAAAACTGGATTAAATCAAGACAGAATCTCAGAACATTGCTAACAGGATGTCTGATGTTCTTGATGTGATGACATGGCCATGAATTGTTTACATCCTAGACATTTGCCTCGTATGCAGACATCTTTGCTCAATAACATTCAATTTTCCGCATGAAATTACATTTTGAAGTCAAATATAAGCTTTGTCCTGTTGTATTCATGTATAAAGTCCAAACAGATTCATACCAACAAGTTTCTTGTCTTTGAGGGAAATATTAATATTTTGGAGTGGTCCAGACAGAGTCCTGACTTGATTCAGATTGAGAGGGAGCAAAAATATTACCGCAGTGGCAAAGAGGGTTTCCAACAATGTTACAATACATGGGACTATATACATGAGATAAATTATGTAGACATACAAAAAGCTGTCCAGCTATTCAAAAAGTATACTTGATTGCTGTAATTTGAATGCATTTATTTTTCTCCATTAATTATTGAGAAGGGTATACAATTTTGACATGCCATTTTTTGAAAGTGTAACAAATCCAGAACTGATCATATTTGACTGATGCTCCTTTTATGTTGTTAAAGTATTTTCAGGTATCAAAAATTAAACTTAATGGTTCAACAAAAATCATTTCTGCATTAAATGTGACAAAGTTCTTCAACAAGGTTTCTATTTCTATAAAATTCCACCTATTGAAAATTTGCAAAGAGAGAACACTTGGATAGATGTGATTTGTTATTTTTATGTCTCTGACTAAAAGCTGGGTCATCTTGCCAGAACCAATTCAAAGGTCGCGGATTTTTCTTCTGCTAGGCTGAAAGAACCGTGTTTGTTACCGGCTGTATTTGAATAGTGCTAATCTACGCATCAAGAAGCAGCATTCAGTCTGCACTTGGATGATAAATACAGTTGGCATACTTCAGAGCCAGGCTGAATTTCAATAAACCACATATGAAGCCAAAAGAGGGCCCCCAAAGCAGCAAGACTCCATCCATGATTGTAGCCTTTTCTAACCACAGTGCCTCAAAAGCTGACTCAAGATGAGAAAGATAGAGCTATTATTTAAAATTGTTTCAAAATACAATTTTTTTTTTCCACCATGGTGCAATCCAGTTCCCTGAGTGGCAACTTGAAACTACATTGGATTGTTCATATAAAGTCGTTGCACATGAGATTCACTTAGAAGTCATCACAGTGCGAGATGGGCTCTGGACTGCAGGATTCAAAGTGATCAGGTTTCACCTGCTGATTTCAAAAGTAGAACAATACATCCGACTCCTTCCCAGATAACCACAAAATACTCATCACAGTGTTTTCATTTTTTTTTTTTTTACCAGTACAGGTTTTGTAATTTTAATAAAGAAAACTGTTTTGTGAAAACATCCATGCGGCATTTGCCTATTTCTTGTAATCTCTTTCAAATCAGCCTCCATGCTGTATTCATAGAATTTGTGTTATGCATCCTTCACTCACACAGAGCATGCGTTTGTGTGATATTGCAGGGAATTTGGCCGTTGGAAGGTGAACAGCTTGGCCCTGGAGAGACAAGAAAACAATGGCTTTTCGTTGCCGCTGGACCCAGAGTTCCTCCAGACCATTAGGCAGCTGGGCAGGAGGCCCAGTCTCAGAGCCATCACTGACAACCTCATCAGGAAATACGGAACCCACTTCCTGCTTTCCGCAATGCTGGGAGGTAAATAAAACAAGACGGGCAGTGTTTTTATTTGTTGTTACTGACCTGTCTTAACAGACAGGGAGAAACAGAGCAGCGATGGGGATTTTATATGGCTGAGACGTGGAAGAAAACCTCCTTTTGACACAGTTTTAAAGAAATACAGTTTGATGATTTGATACATTTCACCATTGCTTGAACTTGAGAAACTGAACATGAAAACAAATAAAGCACAATATACATTAGATGGAAATTGCGAATTGAATTGTATAAAAAAAGGTGAATAAATTACATTCATTGCAATTAATAGCATTGTCAGTTCCATTTCTTCTTCAACTTTAAGATAAATGATTTTACATAGAAAAAAAAAACACTTTTTAAAATTATTTTATTTTCAAAATGCTACAACGAATAAACTGGAACAGCTTTCATTGTGCTCGTAGAAAGAAGAGATAGCTCCTCCGGTGTGAAATTGTTTGGGCTCATGTTTTGTTATTAAACATGCAAAACAAATGTCTCTGATGTTTCTATTGAAATAAACTGCCACTGGATCCTTTCCAGAACAATAGATCTAAGTTAGCCAGAGTACTGCAATGTTCAGCGCAGCGTCTGAGGCTATCATGTGCATTGTCTCCTCCCTTTTGCTCCTCTGCTGATTCCTTTCATCCTTTTGTATTTGTGTGGAAACTCTCAAATGATGAATACCAGCAGTATTAAAAAAGTAAATTGCAATGTTGCCCATTATTTGCTGGAAAATAAGGGAGATAAACAAATTCTGCAGCGTGACAAACAGCTCACAGCACTACCTCTGTCCTGTTTTACGGATCCCCTGTAGAAGTTAATATTTCAAAGTGACTTGTCAAAAAACATGGTGTGTATTCTTGTACCTAAAAAGATGTTAACTCTATTTTCATTAAATATGTACAATACTAAACCTAATTCATAATACACAAGTCACATCCCTTTGTTATTGCCAGTTATGTGCCTCGCTGCAGGGTTTATAGTCCAATGTGAATTCAGTTTCCAATTCTTTAAAGGTACATTTTTGGGGCTGGAACTTTTAATGCTTGAAATTTTGATTAATTGTTGAAAAAAAAAAATTAACTAAAAAACCGCATGGTTTAATAGCACTTTAGTATGTTAACCCATATACCATGTGTACTGGTGTTTAATTAAATATATATGATTGCAAGTAATTGCAGAGATAATGATCTGTGAAGCACTCATCCTCCTTCATCTTCAGCTGGTGGTGGGGAGAGAGTAGAGGCCAGTGCTCTACAATCACCATGTCACGAGTTTAAAGTGGGCTGATTAACAGGACTGTTCGTAAAGTTGAAATGTGCTTGTGAGAGTAATCTTCACAGGTGATTTTACTCCAGAGTCTATCAAATATGTGGTGGAATGAGACATTCTTACAAGATGGAAAAACTAACAAAAAAATCAATGAAACACTGAAACATATCAGTGTTGATAACGAGGATCAGCTTAGATTTTGAGTCATATTTTCCTGAAATTACCTGAATTAAAATGAATAAATTGGAACTGAACTGGATTATAAGAAATCAGCACAAAACATAAAGAAATGAAATAAAAAATTATAATTACAAACTTTTAAGTGTAACGGATATGCAGAGGGTCTCTACAAAGGGACAAATACGTTTTTTTGGGGGGGGGGTTTTCAGGGTACCCCATATGAAGACTGCATTTTTTTTTTAATCGGTAATCTTTATGGTAATACAAAATTATTTCAATCTGATCTTTCAGTTTGTCTTTCAGACATTATGATGATGTGTTTAAAACAAATATAAATTATGTTTTATTTACTTTGCTCTTAAGTGGGACTTCGGGAGGATATACATTTCGAAACTGTGTCTCCACAATCCATACGGCACAAAAAATGATGTTTTGAAGACACTATACCACCAGTAATGATTATGTACAGGCTCTGAACACCAATTTGCTTCCTAATTTTTAGAATCCAGTCCCAAAGGACAGATTCTGGGATTTTGTCTTTTCTCAATATAAATTCTGGAAACTTTTACAATTAACATGATTGGATATTTGCGAACACTCCTTTATGTCACTATGGCACATCAGACAGAATGTCACATCATCCCAGCACCTTTGACAAAGCAGAAGTTTCTGACACCCAGAGAATAAAGTAGATCAAGTGTTTCAAATCCTGCATATCCAGCCAAAACGGCAAGTTCACAGCTTGCTTTGGTGTTTGTGTTGCTTCATTTTTCTGGCATAGAACCACCACTTGTAGATCAGTGGAACAGCATGAAGCTGCTGGCTTCAGTGTGCAGTTGTGTTTTTGCTTCATAAAGAGGATAATCTAGTTCCTACAAAACAAAAATAAATCAATAAATAAAACAGTGCTACTAAACTGCAAATTGTCTTTGAAGAGGAAAGAAAAGTTTCATAATGAGCAATAAACAAAATTTGGCAAAAAAACTTTAGAATAAACATTTCAAGGTACAAAAAAGTCATGTGTAAATACACAACAGCACCCATATTACCACGGATAGTTTCATGGAATAAATAAGTCAGTCATTTAGCCAAATTTTTAAATAGGAAATTTTTCAAAGAAAATGCAATACATTACACTATTATGTTTTTTAAAATCAGAAATGGTCACAATTAGCATCTTCCGGTAAAACCTTATGGGAAGCTGAAACTGGTATCGGCCATGCAAATCGTACACTACACATTTGCAAGAGATTCTTCTACAATGAAATGTGTGAAATAAGGAGAGATACTAAAATCACACTGCAAACTCATGAGTAAAATCATATTTCATTAATGCATATTTGTTATACATACATATATTATTTTCAATGAGAAGAACTGTTTTGCTGCAGACATTTTAACAATCAACTATCACCAATAATCTGGTGTCTCTGCAAACAAAAAACACTTTTCCCATAAAACCTAATCCCATTAGAACAGATTTTTTTCTATCGATCTTCCACTCCTTACACAACCTATCAATGCGCTGTCCTCTGAGAGCTTTTGCTCATTTTTATTGGAAGATATATTCCATGAAGTGTCTTGGTTTTAGCAGCACTTATTACATTGACATTAAGACTAAAATAAAATTAACACATTTGGATTTTAAGGTGTTCTGACACTCTTATGTTTCTTGTTCCGTATGATGGCCCACTAGATGTGTTCAGGTTAGTTCATCTACATTAAAAATATTATGTGATCAGAGGGATATGACTCATAAAGAATGAAGCTAGTGTATGTGTCACTGTCTGTGTCTGCGACTGTAGGGGAAGAGTCCTTAATGATCTTTGTGGACAAGAGAAAGTTGAGTCGGACGTCTGAAGCGAGTGAATCCAACGGCACAGCTGTGACGCTGGAAGCTCTGCACCAGCTGGCTGCCTCCTACTTCATTGACAGAGAGAGCACCTTGCACAAGCTGCACCACATCCAGATCGCTTCCACTGCCATCAAGGTAAAAGCCTTGTTCCCACTGGGTTTCTGTTGAAGACAATGACACAATTAGTTTATACCAGCTTTAAATTACACTCATTGTTGGATCTTTTCTGGGTTTTTTTTTTTTACTTGTGATTACAGTTTTTGAATGAAAGCAGCTTCAAGTAGCCTTTGTATTATTTGTACAAACTTGTGTGTTTCTTTATGCTGGCTTATTCTGCCAGCTGGTCAGAATAAGCTCCTTAATAAGATGCAAACTGGTCTACAGTCATGCTTCTAATTGTGTTCCATCTCTTGAGGAAGAATCAAAACCAATTAAGTAAATCATAAACACTTTATGACATACAAATGATAAATGATAGGGTTATTTAAGGGTTACCTAATCAGATTTTGATGAATTAACCATTAAAAATGCATGCACTTTGAGATCTCATCTACTGTTCTTGCTTGAAATTGGAGACCACACCTTTAATGAGCCAATCAATTCATTTCTGAATAAATTTGCCAAGAAAATTGTGTACATCTTCAGTTGGCATGGGTATTTTTTGTCCTTTATAGCAAATAAATTTCATCTATTTACCTGACTAAATTTGAAAATCCTCAAAAAAAGAGATGGAAGTGAAAGTATTCTATTTGGCTGAATTTATTAAGTACTTACTCATTTTACCAAATCTACTGCTTATGATTCTAATTGATCTGTTAGTTGCTTAAATTAAAATATCTTATGTTAATTAAACAGACACATGTCTCAGTGACATCTCTGCAAGATGGTCAGACCACTTTCTCTGTCAAATCTTGAATTACAATGTGAGGACAACTTTCATTAAAGGGCAAAAACCAATGAAACACACCATAACAGCAACAGGCTCATCAGGGGTTTCCAAATGTTCCAGGCAACTATTTGCAGCTATTTGCAAACCTACAGACAATTCTACAGAATTTGCATAGAAACATAGTTTTACATTGTTTTCTGAATTTTATTTTTAATTCAATAATTGCTACATTTTTTAGCATTAATGCTGTCTCATACCTTCTGATTTTTCGTGGCAATGAGTTCTGTGGTGGGAAATGTTATTAGGTAATTTATTATGACTTTAATAAAATGCTTATCAATATATAACCAGATTAAATTTTCCACTACAGTACCCTCCTTTGATAAGAAAATAAATATATTTTTTTTCTATTAATCCCATCAAATTTTATTTACTTTGCATAGTTTGGGTTTTTGCAGCATTGTCTTCTAAAGCAAGGCAGCTGGACAGCTCCTTCTGTCTTTTTCTTGTCAGAATTTTTTCCATTTCTTGCTTGGTATGCTAGAAATGGAAATGAAATTAATTTGACTGCAAATAACATTTTCCTTAATTTCCCCATTTGTGGGACAATCTTCAATAATTGTTTATTTTTTTCCCCCTCCAATTTTCTGAGGTCTCTCTAGCGCCCCCTGATTGCCCTAACTTTGAAAATCCCTGGGATCAAGACAATTCATCTGTCACCTGGCAGTCAGCCCATTTTATGTGGCAAATATCTAACCAAAAAAGCTGCAAAAGCAAAAGCCATTGGATTAATCTGCGATTTGGACAATGCAACACTCGATTTAAACAGCAACATGTCATAGTGCCCATACAAGAAAAAGTGTTACTTTTTTACTCATGCATTAGTTTCACTGGTACAAATCCTGGGTGATAAACTCATAAGAGCTTGAACACTGTTTCAGTCACAGTACAACAGTACAGGACCTATACCGACATCACTAGCATAAATTTTGCTCCTCAAATGGACGGGCCATTATGGGGGCTATCATACCAGGAAATAGAACTTTAATGCTTCCAAAAACCTGTTGAGAGGAAGTTGACCAAACATATTTAATCATTGTTTCTAAAAGGCTGAACAGGAGAGGTACCAAGAGTTTGTACAGAAAGTAAAGTAATATCCCACCAGACTAGTTGCAGTTGCAGGATGTGTTGTCTATCAGTGACAGCACACCTTAGACAAAAAATAGATTCCCTGGGTAGGTGACAGTTGTTTTAGCTCAAGTTACTCATCAAGTGTGTATCTCTAAATGTTTACAGTTTATTGTGTAACATTCCTGTATTCTTTCAATAAATTGGATTTACTCACAGTTTAAGCAGACCCTTCCTGGTGAACACAGTCTTAGATGCCACATAGAGAAGAAGAGATCATATATGGTAATCTCTATTAACCTGCATAAGCAACATCATTTTCAAGCATGTAACTTATTTCACTGTCAATTACTTTCTGTTTTGCTGTATAAGCTGTGCTTTTTGTTACAATAGTTTTGGTAGTGTCCTTACAAACATCACATTACCTAACCTTTGTGATATTTTAATGTGAGACTTGAGGATATAAGCATGCTCGGTGAGCAAGCTTCTTTTTCGTGTGTGCTTTCATAAGCTCACATATGGCACAGCCTGCTTTGCATATAAAAATATGCTTATGATATAAATATCACTACATCTTTTACTGCTTAATAACTTTGAGATGAGTACATTCATCACTGTGTCAGTTGTTATCCAACAACATAAACAGAATAAGTTCAGTTTGTCTTTCTCACCAGCATTTTTAGGCATTCTGAGGAAACGTTTCTCGCACAGGGTTTTATTGTGCTTACACTTGCTTGCGGTAAACAACAGATTAACGTCACAGAATGAAGATAATAAGAATAACCCTCTGCCACACCAATCTGAAGCACTGCTGGCTTCCTCTGCCTTTTTCCTTTCCCTGACTGTATCTGCTGGTGCAGTGACAGTTTGAGACTGGATGTTCAACAGAAATATTCTCTGACCTCACTGAATAATCTATATTTATACTCCAAGACTTTCTCTATAAATATTCACTTATTTACTGGATTTAATTGGTAGTGAATGCAATAATTGTGCATGTTGTTAGATTTTTATGTATGTGAAGCACTAAGCATGAATGAAAAAAAAAACAAAACAATGTTATTGTGAAAATACATGCCATCAGTAAAGATTTTATGAGATGTTAGAGAAGAAGGGACACTCTCTAGTAAACAGAGCTGTTAAATAAAGAGCTCAGATCATTTTTATCTTCAGAATGGCATTCAGACTGAAATCAAAGACAAAAAAAACCAAGTAATTGTTATATGTGGAACATTCTGGTGCTTTAAGCATGGCAGTTTTATTAGCTGTGACATGCAGCCTAGGACTTAGTCATTTTGAACTGTATACAAAGTTTCAGCATATTTAGTCAGTAATGTCACATTGTACCTGTTACCTGTCTTTTTCCAGGCAATTTACCAATGTTCAATTCTGTTTGAGCAGAATTAACTTACATTTAATTTTGGCCAAATTGGCAATAAAACCCTGCTTCACAGACACCAGTCTTTAGAAAGCACCGTCTGAAATATTGATGAAAAAGTTACAAATTAAAACTACATTTTTATATCACAACACTTTTATAGTGTACAATGCGATCGGTGTCCTTTTAAAAAAAAACACAAAACAACAATAAAAAAGAATATTTTGTGTTTAAATAGAATACGTGAAGTTTCTGGCTGTGAGATTTCCCGCCAGGTATGTGGCTGTTTCATTGTGCCGAGGAGTGCTGCTCTTTTTGTACATCATTTTAAAAATGATTTTCTCCTAAAAAAAATGGGAGAACTTAATATTTCTCTTATTAACATTTGCTCATAAATATGCTCATTTAAACATGTTTGTGATAAATTCTTAGATCATCTTCCTGATGTTGGTAACCATGATCATAATCTAAGCTTTTGGTCAGCTTCACATTAGCATTGTGGCATTTATATTATTGAACTGTAATATGTGAACGTTGTTATTCATGCTTATAGCTTTTTAGGTTCAGTGCTGTTGCAGTGCAACAGTTAGTCTGTATTTTTATTGCATTAATTTGTCTTCTTCAATACAAGCAGCTTTGTAACATTTATGTTTGATATTTAAAAATAGTTGCTAAGAAAATACTATCAGCAAAAAAGAATACATTTTAATATTTATACCATGTTTGATTATGGCTTGGGTATACCTTTCTAATCTTCCACCTGAAAGACCAGATTCTGGATCGGAGTCTACATTAATGTAGTAAGGAAAGGATAAATGGCACTACCAATCCAAAGCCATTTTGGGTGAAACCTACATGCTGGAACGTTACCGCTTTTAACATTATGGAAGCACTTCTGATTCTGCAACACCCACATGCTATTTGAAAGCACACAGTGGGATGGCAATATGGTACCTCACTGTGAGGAATAAGTAAAGGGCAGTTTCTTTTTACAGCAAAGTTGAATTCCAAAAATCTGAGGGTTGCCTCCTCTGAACTGGTGTGAAGCCTAAGTTACCATGGTGATCTGCTCAGGCTGAAAGACCTGCATTTGAGACACTGAAAACTCAAGCTCTGGGCTTAACCTATTTATCTTACTCTGTAGTTGCCCCTTTGTTTGGTTCTACTTAATACTTTCACATTTCACTTATATCCTGAAAGGTAGGCGAGCTGGTCAGATCTTAATGCGTGGGATGCCAGAGTTCACATGTAGGATTTTAAAGCCTGTTTTTGAATCGTGGATCCATAATATCAACATTTGTATAGGTCCTATAGGGCTCGTAGATTAAATAGATATGCCTCATATTCAAATATGAAAAATAAACATGATCAGGCTAAAAAAGGAGTGCCTATTTTTCTAAATGCTTCTTCATAGTGTCAACAGTAATATTTGAAAAATTATTTCCTGCTGATCAATTAATTAGTCTCTCAATAAAATATATAATGATACATAATAATAAGTAAATATTCATCAATTTTATACTTCAGACGTAAAAGAGAGATTAGAACAAACTAAAATGGAAAGAAAGTTCTAGCATAACACTGAAGTATGTAGCACATACACATGCACCTCAACGTCATTCCGTATTCTATCATTGTCGGCCATATTTTCTATTACACATAACAGTACATTGTTGGAACATGATGTTGTGAGTGGGTGGAAACATACATTAGGAGCTCTTAGCTTTCTGTTTGAAAAGTAGACACATAATTCTATTCTCCTCTTTCAGACCCAGCTACACCGGGCTTGAAAAACTAGATTGTCTGCCTTTTTTTTTTTTTTAAACTGCAACCCATTTTTCATTGATGTATCCTTTGTGACGCTCCACTATAGAGTCCATCAGAGATAAAATTGTACTTTCTCTAAAGTGACTTGGGAGGGGATGGTGAGCTGATTTGGCTGCCACCCCTGAACCTGAGTGCTGCTAAAACCCCCCTGATTAAGATAAATAGAGAAAAAAGCCCTTAGCGGTGCATTTGTTTTACGGCATCTTCAGGTGACTGATGTGAGATATTCACAGCATCAGCTGCCACTGTTATTCCAAATGAGGCTCCCTTCCTTTACCCCAATAAAGTCAGATGCCAAAACAAAGCAGCCTTTAAGGAGAATGTGGGTCCTCTGGTTGTATGAGATAACATATTTAAATAGCAGGAATGCCTGACCTCAAACCCTTCAGGACTCAACACAGCAGTGGAAGAAAATAATCAAAAAAGGAAAAAAATGAGATAGGAGGGGTAAAAAATGGCACTGCTTTTACACAGTGTGATGAATCAGTCCTTCCATTTCAGTAATTTCCTTTGAGAGCTACTGTCATTTGTCAAACATTGTGTGGTATGAGTTAGGGTGTTATATGCAACTGAACAGAAGAGATGAGACAAGGACATGAAAAGACTTTATCCACAGGGCCTTTTTGCCAAGGTTTTACAGAAGCTGCATTTTCACAGGAAAATTTTTGCTCACCTTTATAATATATAGTTAAGAGTCTAGCCTCTTGTGCATTGAAGATGAATTAAATATAAAATTTGAAGACAAAACCATTGGCAATGAAGAGGTGTGAAAGAGAATGTCTACTCTAATTTGCAGTGCCATCCTTGAAAGTTCAGTCAGTCATGTGGTGTCATACCTCATTTGCCTGAGTCAAAGTAAAACTCAAGCAGAAGAAATTAGAGACCTGCTGAGGCTCACCTTCAGGGAACAAACATTCATGCCAAAAATGGAACATCTTAAACATGCCTCTTTTCTAAAAGTATTTAAAAATCTTTACAGATAGATTTCACAGCACAGTTGACTAATCTTTCTTTTTTGACCCTGAATCTATTTACGTTATAGCAAGATTTACAATTTAGAAAAATATTTTAGATTTGGCTTTACAATTTAGAAAAATATTTTAGATTTGGCTCCACTCACTAACAATTACATGGTTGAAATAGCTGCTTGAGATCTTGTAGCATTAATCAGAATTTTGATATCCGATGTCACAAATGAAATGCCTCCTGCTATTTATGTCTTAAGAAGTGAAGCACAAAAAGCACAACAAAAATATACTGTTAGATTTACTCCCATTGCTTTTCAAGTCAATGGTACTTCCTGTAAAATTGAGGATTTCTTTTCCTTTGCGATTATATGACCACATACAAAATTTAATTCCAATATGTGCTGGCATTTTTTTTTCTTTTCTTTATCTATTTATAAGGCAACCAGCAACTTCTATTTTCTTTCTCTTGATTTTTTCTTCCTTCTCCTTTTCTCCTCTGTGTCGAGAACAAGCCATGGCAACAAATTAGGTTTACGGCTTGAACAATTCTAAAAGAAGGAATAAACTGACAAAACATATCACCAATGCAAATGTGGATTTACCCATCTCCCAATTCTGCTGTGATTAAGCGAAAGACAATTCTTGAAGGTGCAGCAAATGAGGCACTTTTGAGATGAGGGATGATTACCATGGAATATTAATGCTGTCTTGTTCTTTCTTTTCCTCCAGTAGGCATAAAAAGCAGCAATTTGAAATCCATTGTTGCTTAAACATCCAACAACAGATGCTCCTGGTAACATTCTATGTCTTACTGTGAAATTATTCATACGAGGAATTTGGAGTGGTGCTGAATCTTCATCAGTAAAATCTTCTCATCTAATGGGTCTTATAATAATATTGAGGTCCTTCCATTGTTAAATAATAAATGTCCCTGTGAATCATCAATATCAGTCAAATGTGTTAACGGCCAAAAAAGGAAAATCTGCCAAGTGATGTGTTGCCTTGGCATGGCACACCATTAAGCTATCATTCATTCATTCTGACTGGTGGGCAAAGAACTTTGCTATGTTTTAAGATTTTTGCATTTGTTATTTATAACCAATTGGCTGCATCATTTTGTTTCATTAAGTTTATTTTTTTTTTTGACTTGTTAGCCTTTCACTTTACATTTCAACTCAAGCTCAGTGAATCTAATGAAAATATACATTACATTAAATTACTATATTCTAACATTTGAAAACAAAGCTACAATTTACTCTAAATATTAAACAACCAGCAGATAAAGTAAACATGCCTGAACTCAGGATGTTCAACTGCAGGTGTATTTTTGCATCAGCAGGAGAAATAAAGTGTATTAAAAACAGCTGTGCAATGTTCATTCTTTTAATTTGTGGGGGGAAAATCCAAGTACAACACATCAAGGAATGTAGTATGTTGGTGCCGAACTGGGAAATAATCAAAAAACTGAGGAAAGTGTCACACTCCAGCTCCATATGCATTCCACTTAATTTAATCAATGTTTCAGCCCTCAGGCCTTCTTCATCTTGATTCAGAGCTTGATCAGTGTGATTAAACACAACTAGCAGAGGGAGGCCTGAGGGCTACATCAGAAGAAAAGTGCAGGTTAATACACTTTACTGTATCGAGCTTTGCAGGCATTTTCTCTGTTTCCAAGGCAATGGCCCTTTCAAAGGTTCCAAAATCTATGCTTTTAAAACTTATACCTGTGTTTAAAAAAAACAAAACAAAAAGTAAAGTTTGTTTATGACTATTCATCAGTTTAAGACAAGTGATTTTAAAAATTGAGTTGCATTCAAGTCATACTTAAACGCCGAAGTTGAGAGAAATATAACTATAATTAGTGGATCTCAACACTTTTTTTCTGTTAAATTTGCCATTAAAACAAAAACAACTGGGAACACTGTCACTAAATTAGCACAGGGAAAAGACTAAAATTGTTGCTTTTGTTGGTGAAATACTCCTCGTCACAGATGTGTTTTTAATTTCATAGTCATTATCTGTTTGTGTTGCAGAGATAAATCTAACTTGTAAAAATGACTAAATTAATGTTCACAGATCCTGGTTGCAACTGTAATTATTGGATTATTGGAAAACAGAAGTTCACCAAGGGAGAAATTAACTGAAAAGGCATATTCATAGTTTAATAGCACATTGACATGGACATTATTGCTGACAGGGGTGGAGTAACGTTTGAAGAAAAAAAAAAATACAACAACAAAAAAAAAAAAACATAATATTGTTGTTCCAACAACAGACATATTTGTTGTTGATGTCTTGGGACATAATTGTAAAGTGGAAGGAAATATATAAATGGTTTTTCTAGTCTTTCAAGGTGAAAGCTAAAAACTGTGACATCATCCTAGGTCAATACTTTAAAGAATCACCTTTCACTTCAATACAGCTGCAAGTTTATGTTCCAACCAGACTTTTACATCTGGAAAATGAAATTGGTGCAGTTTTTTGTTTTCAGAATTTTTTTTTTTTTCTACTTAGATCACCTTCTCCCATCTCTACTTCATATATTTGTTGTTATGCCAAATTCTCTCCATTTTTTATGAGATTCTAATTACAAATTAAATTATCTCTGACACCGTTGGATATTAATGCAAACCACTGTTCAGATATGTATTGGTCAATATGTTATAACTCTGTATAAGTTTTTCTTCACTTTATAACTACTTTGTCTTGGTCTCTTGAGTATATCAATGCTTGTGACAAAATGTGCAAAATCTTAAGGGGTATGGATTGTTTAGTAGACAGCAATACAGCAATGTTTTGTTATTGCTCAACAAAAAAACACCAGAAAAACAACAACAAAAAAACCCCACCTATTCTCTACTCCTTTTGTAAAATCTATGCAGATAAATATTTGTTAATTCTGCTTTAGGTTCACTGAGGGAATCTTAATCTTCATAACATTATAGCTAAGACAGAGAAACAGGCTGGAATGTTTAAAGTAATAATTTCTGAAGGCATATTTAAACAGTAAACATACATCACACGGCAAACCCTGAAGACAAACTGAAATTCATTGACATACTAAACAAGTCTCTTCCATTTTATGGGCATCACAACTGCTTATTCTAGAAAAGCCTTTAAGTGCAATTAAATGTTCCATTAAATGCAGCTGTTAGTTATTCCATCTCAGTCAGCACAATCATTTTGTACTCAGTTATGGCACATTAATAATTCACCCACCAGCCGATCAATGTCATTTGTTTATCATGTTGTCAAGATAACTTCAGCATTTGTCTCTTAAAAAAACAGCTGCTCAAAGAGGAATTAAAAAGTTCTAGATGATACAAAGAGGATTTAATTTTTTTTTCTTAATTCTGCGGTCGCTTTCCTGTTGAGAAGGCTGACTGTGCACACGTGCTCTGCTCCACTGGGTTCTTTTTGCAGATGGTCTCATTGCTATGCATAGAGGAGACGTCTTTAGATTTGCATTTGGTCAATTTTCTTCTTTAAGTTGGACATCTGTCTGGAGTGGAATTTAATCTGCCAGTGCCCATGGAGGCTGCTTAAATTTTAATTAATTGTGTTAACGCACTAATACTAAAAAAGAAAAATGGAAGTCAGTTTCGCTCCCTGCAGGACTCTTTCTCTAGCCTGTTTTGTTAAAATGAAAAAGGAGCAGTAAGTACAATTAAAGATGCAGAGAAAAAACTTTCTGTGTACAGTAGCTGTATGACAAAATCATATATACAAAGCTGCCAGCTTGCATTATTTCTCATGCCTTTGTGCTGTCTGTATTTTCAGCATTGACCTTGTAGCTCTCAAAAGCAGATGACAAGTAAAAGGTAACTTTTCTGCATGCAGTGGCAAAAGTCTTCTTTTTCCTTCTGCCTGGATGCGACTGGATGCTTGTTGTCATTAAACAAGCAAGGTGGCGTTGTTACTTCTTATTGACCTTTGAGAAAATATTAAGAACAGATTCTGTTATGGTGTTTGGCAATAATTTGCTGGAGACAGCGAGGATGATGGATTTACCTGCAGGATGGCAGTTTATCTTAGCCATGCAGCCTGGGTGTATGGATCCTCTACATCAAAATTTTCTGTCAAGAATGATTGAGCTTAGTTTGTGAAAAATCTAAATGTGAGTTTAGGGCAAAGGAAATATACTAGTGTTTTAATAAACGTGTGCTTGTATTCGTGTCAACAAATCTCTTTTGCCTTCTTTGGTCCTTGGGTTTGCTGTTGCATTTTTTAAGATTTGGAAAAAGATACTAAGTGATCTGCTTTGTGCCAGTGTAAAAAGAAAATGACTTAAGCTTACTTCGAGGTTTTGTTTTTTTACTAGTACAAATAACAGATTTAGTTTTTAAGCTACTTTAGAAAGTACATTTCTGGCATATATCCTTAGAAGTGCTGTTTGTGGGGTCATACTTCTTCTCTTCAAGATTTGCAGGGATGTTTAGCTTCCATACCTTTGTTTTCTTTAATGCATATGTGTATATGTTTAATGTTATGAATTCTTTGGAGATATTAACTAAAGACAGCTTGCTATGAGCAGTTATGAATGTCTTTTCCAACAAGAAAACATGCACTAAAAAGTTATCCGTTAATATTGTGTAGATTAGTGGTGCATATAATATGATCTAAACAAGCACTAAAAACGTACTCAATAAAGCATGTACGCAGGGTCTGTTGCCTTTCCAGTGTGTCCAATGTTTTATGCATGTCCACTAATTCAACTTATTCATGTGGCAGCAGCTGACCTTACCTCCCATTGGATCCAGATTAATGGAGACCTCTGACTCATGATTACTAATTTAGTATAAAAGTTCAAATCATTATTATGGATAATCTAGAAACTGACCAGCTCTAGTTCAAATTTCTAACTTGCATGCACTGAATATACAAGAATAAGTTCTTGTACAAAATGTTGACAGAAGAAAGTTTTCTCTTAGACAAATCTTGTATGGACTTTCTGGCTACAAATTAGGTAGATGGAACATTACATATTCTATTTATTTTAGTGTGTCAAGACAGAATCAAACTGTTTTTAAAAAAAGAAGGCACAGGAATTGTCAAAGAGAACAAAGATAAATAAAACACTGAACTGCACTTAGCAGGAGGTAGATAATCGACCCTTACATCTTTGAAGTCTGTACCTATAAGCAGAATAAATAACTACAGCCCAAAGACATTATTGCAGCACTATACTATGTATCTGCTCTACTCAGTTACATTGGCACCCTAGGTATTTAGTGCATAATCACTTTCTCTAGTTTACAAAAAACCTTGTAGGACTATCTAAAACATCATAATGCCTCTTTAAAGCCAACATTTTGTCTAGTTTTGATTTTTTTCTTAAATTTCAGAACATGCAAAATTGTGACTACAGATCTTTTATTTGAAGTTATTTAAAAATAAACAGTTCCTCATAAATTAACTGGCTCATTCCTAGAAATAAAGAGTTTCAGCTTGAGTGGAACTGATCAAGAGTTATCTACCACAACAGTGTCATAATGTTAATTTTACCCATCATGTTGTCTCGGTAAAGCGAAAACAATGTAGAGTGTATGTAAGTTTAGAGGAGCAATAGTTGCTAGAATAAAAACAAGATCAAATCTTGTCATTTTGTCACTTATTTCTTGTTTTAAAAAGATGTTACATTATCATTAGACACACTTCAGAAATTCCACATCTGTTACCAAAACTGCCATGATTCCTTTGTCTTGTACTTCAGTGCTCTTTGTGTTTAAGGTTTATTATCACTTTGCATCCCGTAACAGATGAGCTACAAAGCTCTGACTACAAATCACAGGTGGTGGGAATTTCCGGAGCACTTATTTTATTGGTTCTTCAGCTCAAAGAGATGATTACAGACTCAGAAGTATGCTTGTCAGATTGATCTGCACAATGTTAGCACAGACTTCTTATAAGTGTTGTGTAGCGCCACAAATTTCTACCACAGTTCATAAATACAAAGTTGAAAACAGAGCAAAATCATAGTGCGATGTATACATTTTCCCTCCTCTCATACTCCTACACATTCAACCCGTTTCTGAGTCAATTAACATGACTCCAAACAAAATGGCCTTACCACTTCCAGATGGAGCTTCCAACACTCCTACTCATGAGAGAACACTCTTGTTAAACACATCTTGTTAAACGAGTTAAATATCACTAATTGAATGAGATAAGGATTTGCTCCACGTATAAACAGTTGCTTGACAATGTGTCGATAATGAACAAAAACAACAGAGATGGTCATAAAGTGGCAGTGACACTAAATTATAGCCAAAGAACATTCTATGACACCATGTTTGACATCTTACGTTGGAGCAGAGCATATTATACAATTACTTTCTCTGAGTGAGTGAAACTTGCACTAAATGTGTTCAGTTCCTTTTAATTTAAAATTTAAATCAACAGCAAACAGATGGAGGAACTTTTCTTCACTCACAGAGTCACATTTTATTTTTCTTCTTCTGTTCCCCATTTTTGTGGGAAATGTTTGTGGCAAAAATGTACTTCTCTTCTCTCGCAGCTGTCAGAATATGAACAATTAATCTTTAATTGTTCTGTTTACAAGTGTTCCACAAACAAACCAGACATTACAGGAAGCTGCTACTTATCCACTTACCGACACTCACATATGCACTAACATCTAAAATTTAAAATGGTTCAGATGAGAAAATGGCACTGTGACAGATCAGATTATCAATGAACATACTTCTTATTTTGAAATCACTATTAAATTCTTGTTAATGTTTCTGCATGCCTTTACTTTTGTGAATCGTTTGTTGCTGCCATGAATTTAAAACTGACTTTTAAAACAGTGCAGGATTTTGTTTTTTGAGTTATCTGTAGTGTTTATTTGTCTTTTTTGTTTTGTCTTTTTCTGTTGCAAGCTGAGTTTTAAAAAATCATGACCTGTTTTTCTGTGTGCAATTTGCAAAGCCACTTTTTTTTCTTTCCCTAAAAGTCTTCTTCAAACCTTGTGGACATTCAGAGAAAAAACGCAATTAAAAGTATGAGCACATTAGTGAGTGACTGCAGATCCTCCTGTCTACACCTTTGGGCTTCCAACAAGCAGCACACAACTCTGTATGGGAAAGTCTTTGAGATAGCAGAGAGCACAGAAGTATGCTGTAGTCATCAAAAATGTCTAGTTGGTGAAGCAGGAGAATATTCTCTTTTGGGAAAATGTTGTTGACACATCGTTAACTGGAGTCATAAGCTAAATAACAGGGAAGATAGCAGTACAGCATTTTTTCCCCCCTGTCCCATTAGGGATTTTAGGCATACCATGTGGAAAAACTGGTTGCCAACATGTGTCACGGCAAATTTGTTGCACAAAAAGGATATTTCCAGTGGGTATCTTAAATGCTCATTCGACTTTAATAACATTGATCTGGCTTCTAGATGCAGTTACTCAGTGTGGTGCTCACCATTGCTCATGCAAGACTCACTTGGTTACCTTCTCAGCACAGTCAGTGCACCCTCAGCAAATGCAGCAGGCCCAGATGTGGTTACCAGTGAACTCATGCAGGTTTCCGGGGCGGTCGCGCACTGGACAGTGGAGTTCTGCCTGTCAATCCAACCCAGATTAATTTCCATTATCAGATCCTGCATGGCGTACCGGAGCGCTTCTCCATTTTTTTAACTCACTTCAGGTAGTAAAAGCTGTGCCAAGCCGTATACTGCGTGCAAGTGATTTGATAGCAGACTGCATTTGTTGATTGGCTCATGATTTACATCACTGCAAATTCTAAACTACATTTCAACCACCTAAGTAGACAGGCCGACATGCAGTCTGCTATTAGGCTGCTGCTCATGTGAAGGAGTGTAATTATAAGTTTAATCTTGAGGAGCACGAGGATCATAGGCGTCAACTTTTAGAGCAGAATGACGATGATTACTAAGGTGATTTTAGCTCTAAACACCCAGTTACTAAATACAGGTTGGTAGACATAAATGTGTCCTCAGACTTCACCATTTACCACAATTTTATTTGGATACAGTAGATTTTTCCTGGTATATCAATGGCCATGCTCTGTCTCTTAACTCCGCCCACTTTGGTGGAATTTTTCTAAATTTGTTAAGGGATGGGTCTGCTTAAGCATCTTACCCTGCCCTGACACAGGAACTACATGAAAGTAGGAAACATTAGAAGCCACACCCATGCTTCATAGATGTGAAAGGACTTGCAGACTGGAGAGGGTGCACGTCTAATACAAGAGAGAGGGAGAGAATTTCAATTAACCTGAGTACAACCATAACATCAGCCACTTGCCGCTGGGCAGGACCAGATGCTCTGTCCTTCATGCTTGTTTTCCAGCTCCTTCTTCAAGCATGCCAGTGGATGGTCACAGACTTGTCCAATTTTTGAAATGAAAATCTTGCACCACTGATTCTGTGCTATGTACTTTGCGTTGTTGCTATTCAATTTACCTCAGCCATACCATTTTAATGGCTATTACAATAAACTTGGAATAATTTCTCTTTCCTATCTTTTGCTCTACCTTTCTTGCTTTCTTTGCCTTCCACATTGACCTAATTTTCATTTAATCCATGCAAAAAAGGAAGTAAATTTAATCTAAGTAACTATTACTATCTGAATTAATTGAACCCATATCAGATTGGTTTGTCTAATTATTGTGTTGTCAGTCCTTGTATCAACTTTCCACCCAAATAGTCAATTGTACTGTGTATTGTAGTGTAAAATATGTAAATTTTTTCATATATATATATATATATATATATATATATATATATATATATATATATAATTTTTGAGATGACTCAAATTATCTAATCATGATACACACCAGAAATATTTGCCTCAAGATAATTTCAAGCTTAGTAAATGATAAAGTCACTATTCAAAAACAACTTCCTTCAGCGAAAGTCTAAATAGCTTGCAATATAGTTTCATTTTCTGAAAGACAATTTTGTTGTTTATATTGAAATCAGACTCTGCTTTCCCTTTCATAATTGTTTTCATGTTTATTTCTCTTTGTTTTCCCTTAGCAAATTTCTTTCTCAGTATGAATTATCATCTGGCTCTGCTTTGCTTCTTTTAGGTGACCGAAACAAGGACGGGCCCACTTGGATGCAGTAACTATGACAACCTCGACTCTGTCAGCTCTGTTTTGGTTCAGAGCCCTGAAAACAAGATTCATTTGCAAGGTTGGCTATCCATAATTGAACTCCCCCCAATTTCTGAAGGAATTGTCACAGTGTCTGTTCCCTGGCAAGTTTATAACTACAGCGTGAGAGTGTCAGAACAAATTTAGCTTCAATCACTCTTTCTTTTTCCTCCCAGTGCATGCTTGCAAAGTTTTGAGGTAAATCCCAACCAGCAAAAATCTGGAACCGAAGTAGAATAACTGTGGAGTAAAAATAAAATTGAGTGAATCTTTGCATAAATGTTTTTGTTGCCAAGAATGCACATTGTAAATAAGAAAGTCACTATCAGTTTTAAATCAATTATTCTACAGATGTTGCATACAGAAGTAATCTATACTTATACTGCAATGCTTAAAGGACATTTGTGTCGTTCTCGTTTTATTCATCTATATGTTCCTCCTGTTTCTTTTATTGCCTCAGGCCTCCAGGCCATACTGCCAGAATATCTGAGAGCCAGGTTTGTGCAGGCTGCTCTAAGTTATATTGGCTGTAATGAAGAGGGCCAGTTTGTGTGCCGGGACAACGACTGCTGGTGCCAGTGTGCTGTCGACTATCCGCAATGTAATTGCCCTGAGGTTGATCTGAGGGCTATGGAAGGCAGTTTACTGCAAATCAGAGATTCATGGAACATGGCCAACCAAGACTTTGAGGCATCAGGTCAGTGTTATTCTCCTGTCTCTCCCTGATTGATGGTGGTACTTTCTCTGGGGAAAAAAATGCGCCCGATTGTCAAACAAGGTGAAAATAATAGAAATGATTCGTTGATAGGAGAAATTAGTACCAATGTATTTGCTTTGGCTCTTCTCTTGATGAAATTATAATTAGAGACATATCTGGTGTTTTGCAGCAACATATTGGTTTGTCTACAAATTATTATTGATGAGGACCTAAGACAATTATTAAAATGTGTCATTTTTATCAAAATTATTCAATTAAGGCACTGCCTAATTATACAACAGAGTCAAACAGCTCTGTTGCTGTCAGTTACTGTTTAAGATTATTTGCCTTGTGAGATACAGAATAACAAAATTTCTCCAAAATAAAATATTTTAATAAGAAAATACTTCAAGATTCACTGAAAATACTTTTGTCAAGAAACTCTAACTCTGCTAGTAAGATTCAGTTAAACTACAAAAAAGAAAAGAAAAAAAGTATTAAACTACTATAGAGGAAAATCGAGGCTGCTGCCAGCTAATCTCAGTCCCATATGTAAGTACCACTAATACATATATTAATGTGTGTGAATATAGGTGGTGTGCTCTGACCGACTGCGGCACAAACACAGTGAACTGTGTCGTAACCACAGCAGGACTGTGGATACCTTCTTAGGCAAGAGAAGTTTATCTGTAATCATATTTCAGAAACAAGTAATTTGAAGGTGATTTAAATTATGAAAACATAAAACAACAAGCAAGGAACACACATTCAATTTTCTCAAATGTCTTCATCAAAATCAGCACCATAAAATATCCCCATAAAAACTAAATTAATTGATATTCTAGTCATTAGTAATCAACTCTTAGCCAATTATTTTAGCTTTGGTTTAAAATGAACTAATTGTTTTCGCATTTTTCTGGAAGTTTATTTCATATTAGAGGAACATAACATTGAATCCTGATTCTCCCTGTTTAGTTCTGATTCTGGGGATGCAAAGCAGACTTGAACCAGAAGAATAGAGTGGTCTGGAAGGTTGACATAATGACACCAGGTCTATAATATATTTTCGTGCTAAGCTTTTTAGTGATTTCTAAACCAACTAAAGTATTTTAAAATATATTCTTTGAGCTATAGGGGACCAGTCTAAGCACTTTAGAATGGAGATGATATGCTCTATTTTCCCAGTTTAAGTAAGGATGTGAGCAGCTGGGATAACGGAGACAGAATTGCCTGCATCTATGATCAGATTCTTTCTGCATGAGCTGAGACAGCCAGTTTCAGAGTCCTAGTCTTATTTTCGGTTGGGTTACAGTCATTGATTAGAGAGACAGCACGCCATATTTTACTTTGGATCTAAGGATGTATTATTTTTTTTCTTTAAGCTATCGTCTTGTTCTCAGCCAGCAATATCAAGACTTTCACATGCCTATTCTCTATGACATAGTATGTGGAGAGCTTCAGGCAAAGACTTATAACACTGTTCTGCTCATGCTGTTATACCTCTATGACATCACAGAGATTACAGCTGTGGGGAACTCCTCCTTCTAGCAAGCTGTCATAAAAACTGGTTACTACTATGCTTGCTCGAATTCAGAGTTTTTACCAGTCTTTTAGTTCATGTTTCCATGCTTCCATGTGTGTATCTCAAACTGGTTTTAAAGTCAGCCTTACTTCACTTGCAAATCTTTCTTTTTTAAATCATAGCTCTTGTGCAGAACCATAACCTTAGATGTGAAACAACACCAACATTGACTTTCAGACATTTATTTATTCAGGAGTTATATTAGACTATAGCATGTCAAGGATGGGTTTCACGTGCATGTTGCCATACTAAGTTCTGCCATAAACATGCATTTGTATGTATGGTTTTGAATTGGCTGAAAAACTCCATAAACATAAAACTTGGTATTAGGACAAATTTTACATTAGATATTAGAACTAATATAAAGCTGAAAGATGATTTTTGAAATTCAGAGCATACTAAAATATACAACTCAGGGTTATACAACCCAATTAATAAATACAAAACAATTTGTATTTACTAATTGCTAGAATAATGAATGAAATAAATTGATTTATTTAAAAATTGGGCAGAAAATTACTGTCGTTGCAACACTATCCAAAACATAAGGCTGTCATCTTTCTACTTCCCTGTTGGGATGGCAATCTTAAGTGTGTCTTTTTCATTCAAATGTAACGGCCTTCATTACAGCCTGATACTACAATTTTAGTTTCATCAGGCCACAACACATAACTTCAAAAGTTTAGGTTTGCAATCCCAGAGTGCAAACCATAATTAGTGTTTTATGTAGCTTTTTTACTAATAGCTTCTTCCTCACTAGTTTCCCTGTGGATAATGACTTTCTTAAACTGGCTTCAGCCATTCTCATGATAACTTTTGCTGCTGTTAATTTGCACATTTCACACCAATATACATTTTATCGCTGAGGCTCACAGCCTCTCTGCTTACAATGGTATGATGGCTGGACATGGTCATTGTGTTTATTCTTTATATGAACCAGGAATGTGTTAGCGTCAGATATCTGAGGCTGCCACCTTATACCTCCTAAGCTATTACATATTTACCTTTATGGTAAATATGATCAATTTTCTAAATAATGTAAATCAAGTTTTAGCTCAATTTTTAATGGTAAATTAAATGTTAAATGATTAGAAGATAGCTGGTGATACATATGTTAAGACTGAAAAACAATTATCCAACATTCTTTTGATAATTCAGCACTGAAGACAGGTTAGGATTCCCCACCTGTAACATGTATTTATTGGGAAAATGTTTTTAGTTAAAGATTTGAAATCTGATCCTGAATTGAGATAAATGACCTGACTTGAAATTTGATGGACTTGCCCCTTTAAGACTTGAAACTCTGAAAAAGATGATTCGTCAATATCTCTCTTGAAGGCAGATAGGTCAGTTTAAAAAAAAAAAAATTCTGTGATTATTCTCCGTGTATGTCATAGGAATTTCTCCTCATTAGTTTGTACTTAAGCAAAGTGATGATGAAATAATAATAATAAAAAAAAACTGATTGAAGCAGTGCTGTGCAAGACTTCTATGTGACCTAACAGAATCTGAGACATTCAAGGGTGAGCTGACTGTCTAAGCGTCATTGAGCATTTAAAGGACATCAACCTAATTCTTGACATTTATACATGTATCTCACAGTGGCAGTTTAGCCTCTGTGTTTGTATTTAGATTGATTGGTCCAGAAAACAAAAGTGCATGTGAATTGATGTGACTGGATCAACAGTGAATCAGTCAGATGAAGACCCTACAGTAGCCTGAGGAGAATTTGTCATGCCCTAGAAATGAAACACAGTTGCTATAATCCGTTAGAAGCACATGATGTAACCTCTAATATAATACTTCACGGCTCAGTTACTGCCATTTTGTCTGTTAGCCTTATTTAATGTTTCTTGATAAACATGACAAAAAAAAGAGCACATCAACAGATTTTAGATGATCTTTTTTAATTCAATTTCCATTTATGATCTGACAAACTGTCTCGTGTAACCGATTTGGAGGTTACGTCATACATTGCCTCCATTCTGTGCATTCTTTATTTTTGTACTGCTCTCAACTTGTTTGTTTCTCTGTGTTATTTTCAAAACTTAGCTTCAGTCACGAGCACATCACTGTTTCAGACATTTCCAGCTTTGCCTTGAGCCATTTTCAGTACACCTTGCTGGTTGAGACCATTACCACTAGCAACATGATTCTTTACTGAGAGCGACTCGATTAGCACATTCTTGGCAATAACTTAAGCAGCAAGGTGCACCGAAAGCACAGTTTCAGTGCAGTATTTATTAAAGAAAAATAAGTTCCTATGAACCCCCTGTGGACCTACTTGCACATTTGATCATATGGAGAACAACTTACAGCCTTACCAGAAAGATTAATAATCATAACTCTTGATTGTTAAATTAAATTAGGTTTCTGCTGTCAGCTGATAGTAGATATGATTTGCTTTGATCTCACACTGAGAGGAACATGGTTTATTGAAGAGATTATATATTTTTCAGCTAGATCAGTTTCTCAATTCATAATGGACAGCAGGATTTTTGTTTTCTGGTGCTCATACACAGAACACTATTGTGTAGGAGAACAGAACTGAAACAAAACAGTCCTGACACACAACAACCTCAGTACTGGAATGTACCTATACATCCTAACCAAGTCACACTTTAGGTGAGAATGTTGTCACTAAAAAAATGAAAACAATTCTCTTTACACAATCCATCAATCCTAAACTATTTGAGACAATTAGAACATTTAGCATTTCTTAGTTAAGCTGGCTCATAATTTTGTCATGAAAATTAGACTAAAATCTGATAAGGTTATTTTTATTATGCTATAATTATTATGGTAAATTGACAGAATTTACATAGCACCTTTCCAGTCATAATGGCCACTCAAATAATTTTGCACTACAGATACATTCACTCTCCAAATACAGTGGAGTTAAGTGCGTAGGGTGGAAGTAAAGCAACCTACCGATTGCAAGACAACTACCAGAGTTGCCTCGATTATCTATATGTGCTCCACCCAAATCGCTCTATTGTCTTACTTCTCCAGTTAAAAGTGCCATTACATTTTTCACTCGGTGGATGATAAGATAATAATGGATATTATTAGCAAATTTCCAGGTTTTCCAGGTTTCATTTCAATGAGAGTTTTAAATGTCTTCCAGCTTCATTTCACAACTCCATAGTTTCCTGAACCAACAGGATTTTAATCATCCTAAAGCTCGCAAAAGCTCACTTCAATGCTTTAAGTCAATATGTTAGCATGTACCACGAGCCATTGTTTTTATTTATTCTTTCAGCCTTTGCTTGCAGTTATTTGTTCCTCATTTCTTTTAATAGCTTCTGTTAGATCTATTTGCCTCGCCTCGGCACACTTGCAAATATCCACTGAGCTTTTTTTATTGCATGTCATGACAAATGGTGTTTCAATAACTCAAACAATGAAAGATGATGTAGGGTGGATGTCGAATGGCATCCAAAAGCATGATATATTTCATCCCTCTAACGCTCGCAGTGTCATTGTTGTTGAAAAATTAAATAGACCACAGAACCCTGCTGCTAATGTTGATATGTTCAGTGCACAAGTGTAGAGAATTTGAAGAGAAAGATAAAGCCGATTTTGTTTTGTACTGCAAGACCCCATTTTTCACTTAATACTAGACAAATACAACTGAATCTGCCTAAAATATGGACTCTATATGGCATTATTGAATGATTCAGTATCTTTGAAATATGCATATCCATTGCACCTTAGAACATGTCACATTTAAATTGCATACTTCCATATTTTAAAAATGGATTTTATGTGACAGAATAACAGAAAGCGGTCCAAAACTGAGACAAGGAAGGAAAATGGTATTAATTTTCCTTCCTTGTCTCTTTTATAAATAAAGATCTGGAAAGACTAATGCATTTGTAATTGCCATTTTTTCTGTTATCCCTAAATAATTGTTATTCCTACATAAGCTCTACAGCAACAAGTAATTCAAATTCACCTAAGCATTAAAGTTGTGAAGAACTTTAAAGCAGGGTTGGGTTGAACATTGCCAGCGTCTTTTTTTCAAAAATAGGCCCACAAGGCCAAGGACCTTCCACTTGTAGACAAACTGAGAAATATTTTAATCAAATGTAACTTAAGTGGCCATGGGAATGATAAACGGGTTCCAGAGATCCACAGCTCAGGTTAAAAAAAAAAAAAAATCTATTAACTTAATTATTATGATTCTAAAGAATTCATAGAGCTAGAGATTGATTTGAGTTGATTTTATCAGAACATATTTATGTTTTACTGAAAGCAAAGGTTACAGCTAATTGTGAATCTGTGGCTTTAACAAAAACATTTCTGTTCAGTCTCTTTCAACAAAATGACAAGAAGGTGATGGAAATCCGCCGCAAAATATGTACAACTACAATGATTGCAGTGACAAGCAATTCTGCATTATTGGCTCTGGTTACAATTTCCAGATATTTATAAAAGCTTTATGAAATCAATTTGTTTTTTGCTTCCACTACTTTGTGTCAATTTGTCAGAAATAAATTCCAATAAAATTATAATATAACTTTGCATCCTGCTCATAGAGAAATTTCCAGAAGTATTAATAGCGCTTGGACTTTCAACCTTTGTCATTGTTCATGTGTACCCAAATGCTCATTTATACAGAAATATTTCCTTACAATCTTGTTTAATCAATACATGAGTTTCACAGGACACAGGACAACAACACACACCTTGCACAATCACTTGGGAAGCTATTGACACCTAATTGGTTTTCTAATCAGCTGCCTCATCATCACGATAACGTTAAGTAATTACAAACAGTAGCACGGTCATTTTCTAATCAGTCTTGCACATGTTTGATTTTCAATACATCCAATCATGATGATGACGATGGTGATGTTGTTATTGAATGCCTTGAAATCTAATCTGCTTTCTATTCAGAATGCATCCAGTAAACAGTTGCTCTGAATTGCTGACAGATATTATACTCTGTGCTCCATGTCCACCCTGTTTTTCTCCCTGACTGATTTGCATCCAGAGCATTGAAAGACCTGTAGGCTGTTCATTAATGAAAGGGGGAAGAAACCCTACCCCAATCTGTATTTAGCCCTGCCTTTTCCCATTAGCATATACGTCAACCAATATTCTTTTCATTTAGCCCTGCAGCACTTGAAATCCCACGACCCTTAAAAAGAAATGTTCTCATTTGCCATGTCCAAACTAGCCAAATATAATTAGAGCAACGCAAAAAGAAGTTAACTCTGCCCAAATGTGACAGGAAGAGATTGAGATGTTCATTTTTCATATCTTTCTGCTTTCCAGAAGAGTTTCAAAACTTTGTTCGAAGGCTTCCCACATTCTACGCCCTGAACGCGTCTGCCATCCAGTATTTCTGGAAGACGGAGCCGTCCATTCACCAGCGGTACAAACAGCTAGAGCTCAGCACACAGCAGCTTGCAAGCAAAGCACGGCGCATCATCAACAAGATCTTTACCCTCAGCAAGAGATGTCAAACTCAGCCAAAAATTATTATGCTACGGGAAAGGTGAGAAAATAAGAAGTTTATATGATGACCTTTTTTTTTTATTTTTTTTTTTTCAAGAAAGTGGATATATGTGTTTGTGGAACACTCATCTAGTCTTTCCATTCACCTATTTATGTGGTACTTTTTTTATCAGTCAAACAAGGCATCACATAGTGCGGACACACACAATAAATGAATTATTTGACATTATCCTGAGCTCCTGCTGAGCTAAGCTGCAGTCACACCTGATCTCTTGGCTGCATTCCCATCCATATCTTCTTTACTTTCACAAAATCAGAACTATCCTTCTGTGAAATTAAAGTTTGCTGAATTTTAAAAAATGTTACAGAGTGTAAGGGATTTACCTATACAGCAGTGAGAGGATTGTTTTGTTCATCTTTAGATCATCCAACATTTGTTTTCTGTTACCATAATCTTATTTTGAAATATAACGTTAGCAAAAAAATGTTTGTATACATGCATGGAAATGTTGAATTAATGGTTATTTTTTATTATATTTAGGAGAAAATCGTTACTGTAAGTTTATTTTGGTAAATTAACAACAAAATATAACTTTACAAACCTATAGTTTATCAAAAGAAAAAAGGAATAATGAATTAATTTAAGGATTATTAGTTGAAAATCTAAATACATCTATTTAGAAATGAGAATTTTTTCTTGGATGAAGAAAAACATTCCTTTTGTAAAAGCAGAACTCATCAAAACGACAGATTTTTCATCATAATTGTTAAAAGAATGTGTTTTCTTTGACGCTGGTGGAGTTTTTAATGTTGCGCTTATAGAGAGATCTTCTATCCATATTTATGTGGTAAAGTTGTAGCTTCAGGCATAACAGCCAGTGAAATATAGAGCTCACGCACACTTTGCAGTTTTATGAGAATAAATTGTTCTTCTCTTTTTCTAAATTATTTTTTTTTCCCTCTTACATTCAAGAGTTTTGCTTCATTAACTCTTTGCACCCCGAGCAATGTTTTGGAATTGTTTGCGCTGTCACACATTTTGTTCCTCGACACAAACAATGTTTTGTTGTTGCTGGATAGAAGAGAGATGATTCATGTTTTCAAGTGAACTTGTTAGTGGAAATGGAAAATATGTGGATTATTTTCCATTTTTGACATCAAAAATGTTTGACATTTTTGATGTCAAACATAAAAGGTCAAAATTTCTGAAATGACAAAAATTTCTCATTTATTTCTCCTTTGTTAAGAATTTCAACTTTTACATGATGTTGCTTTAAGAAATCGCTTCTGGTGTAAAAGTTAGTGTAATTATAAAATTTCTTTAAAGGAAGCATGATATGAAAAACAGATTGTCTTAAACCTTGTTTAAGTCCTAACTTAATAGACATTACAGAAGAACTAGAAATTCTGAATTCTTACTTGTAGTTGGATGCAGTTTGGGATTTATAGCTCTCATTATTGCTTCACTAGAAGGAGTGAAAAGTATTTTGGAGTTGGAGAAAGCAGGACGTATCAGAGCAGTTTTTTTCTTAAGTTTAAGCAGGCCTCTATTTAGGACAATAGTCTGGGGTTTGGGTGGTTTGAACTAATCCTCAGTAACAGTAATTGTCTCATCTCAAAATCTTCAAAGATAACATAGCATTTATTTCCCATTGGCTACTCATGTTATCTTTTTGTTCATACAATTTGTTTAGTAAACTAAATGATGTAAAGTTTCAAATAGATAGGACTCCAATTGAAAAAGTTAAAATTAAAAGTATTTTGAGTGGTAATAAACAATCAGTTAAACTTGAAAAAGCATATTAATCATTTAAAATCTAAACTGTCAAGAGATATTTCAATCCTCAATAAAGCAAAACATTTTCTGGATCATAGTACACTCCATACTGCATACTCTGTATTAATCTTACAATACTCAACTTACTGTTTAGATCAGGGGTGCCCAAAGTCAGTCCTCGAGGCCCGCATCCTGCATTTTGTATTTGTTTGAGAAGGAGAATATAACTTTATGAGTAACTTAAATTTTATAACACAACAGCACATACCATAAAGAGAGCCTTTTGTGTATTCATATATGAATTTCAGCTGTGGAATTGTTTAAATGTGAATCTGTAGCAGTGTGAAAACTTAAAATAACTTAATGTATAAAGGAATTGTATTTGATCATTGTACAGTGGGAATGAAGACAGGCATTGATTATTAACCGGGGTATATAAAATTTATGGTTGGCCATGAATTGATTTTTCTTTGTTTGGATCTATTTGCAATATAATTCAGTAGTTATTTACTGTTATCATTTTAACTGTCTTTTCTTTTTCTGGGATTTTGTTTGAGTAAAGAAAAGATATGAATCAAAACTGACTGACCAAAGAAAACTTAAAAGGAAAAGGGAGTGGAATTACATAAGAGTTTACTGTACCCACTCCTTTTTGGATGCAGAACTGATGAATACTGGCAGAGGGGCAAAATTATTTATTTATGCTTTTTTTTTTTTTGCTCTAGCTATATTTATTTTGTTGATTCCACTTTGTTGTCTTGCTATCTGATTGTTCTGTTTCTTGAAATTGGTCTGAAACAAAATAAAGAAATGGAAAAATTGATCTCAAAATATTATCAGTAGGACTAACATTAACAGTCCACAATAGCACATTTTTACATCTTTAAACCCCCTACTGAAACTGGCAGAGTGGTCTGAATGGACTTTAATATTACCACAGCTTGTTTGTAATGTTAGCTTTGCTTCCTAGCTTTACTGGCAAAGATGTGCAATCATGTCTAACTTTCAACATCTCTTAAGTAATCATGGAAAAATAATAGTTTTCACTTTACACTTTGAGATTGTTATCACTGTTGCATGTTTGGAACAAATAAAAAATGTGCTTAAAACATTTTTCTTATCTTGTTTTTATAAAGCATCATTGGGCGACCTAAGCAGGAATACTGACTGTTATTTCTTGTCGGTCCAAAGTATGTGGTTATTAAAACAGGGCAGAATATTATTGTTATTTTTGCTCTGTCATAATGTTGGGAGCCTTACACACTGATCAGACTTTTAAGGACAGCTATCTCTGGAAATGTGTTGCAAATGACAGTTTCACAATACATTTTCTTAAGAATTGATGGATTCTCTTCCAAGAAGAAAAAATAGCAACTTTAGGGCAATTCCCTTTGGAATATCTCTTGGTGTTCCCATGCAAATTGACAGCACACTGTGGTAGGGTTAAGAATGATAATGGTACTCAAAGTACTGACCTCCATATGGCTGTAGAATAGCCTGTGCTGTCTTTAGCATTTCAGGGTATTAAAATGCATGAGGACAGTGATATAAATTTTAAGTAGTTTGACTTTTTTTTTAGTTTACGGTTAAACTGGAATCAGGCTGATGGTTACATTGAATTAAAGCATCTGATTACACTGAAGATCATGTGATGAGATGAAGAAAGAGCGTAATTCTTATGCAATTTCTATGAAATCTGCTTTGATATTTTTAAATAATGACTTTCATTGGGGTTTCTAATGCATTTCACACAGTCCCTTATATATATATATATGAGGGGAATTCTCTTGATTCTACCCAACACAACCAGTTTTTTCTTTTCTCAAATAGTAATTTTTACACTTGAATTTTTAAAACCATCCTACTTAAATCCTGCATATATTCTAAAAAACGTATTTATAGCTCTGTGCTATTATTTTAGTACTAAGGCATCAGGGTCCTTTTCATACGAGGACAAAGCAGGGAAAAAAGTATCGTAGGCACAAAAGCTATATGCACTGCTTTCTGCTGCGCTGTTTGTGTGGAGGTGTCAGAACAGTCATAATGAAGCTCTGCAGAAGAACTGGTGTGCTTTCTTTGGTCAAATGAATGTTGCTTTTAATGGAACAAACTATAGTGCATCTTCAGGGGAAAATCTTTTTTCCCCCACATGTGTAAAATGAATCGGAGGCAGAAAAAAGTTTATGTGTGACATTGATCCGAGTGAAATAAACTAATAGACATGGAGCAGATTGCGGAATGAAAACACAGATTGTCTTTGGCCCATATTGTATGCCATGTCTCTATGACTTTGCATGTCCTGCTGATCCAACCCAGTAGTAAAACAGCTTCCTCTCATTCGCTGTACACAGTTTACACTCTGAAGCTGTGATATGTGCAACATGAGTTTCTGAAATTTTACATTCAGTTCTTACTGACCTATTAAAAACTCTTTCTTAAAAAAACAAAACACACATGTGTGCTTAATAAAATGCTTAAACATGTTTTAAAAGGTACATTAAATCTGATAAACAAGACTTAAACAGATGCAGATTTTAATTTACTGAATATGATTGTTGTTTATGCAACTTTTATTAATTCTCACTTCTAATTACTTGTACTATAATTATCACTAGATAACACAAAATTTCAATGTAATCCTCTATCTAGCATCAAATTAAAAAATATCTGGACTAAACCTATGCCAGTAAGAGATAACCTACACAGTAACTGCAAGGGATCAAAGGAGATTTCTTGAACATTAGTCTTGCTTTGCTGGTATAATATGCATTACAAATAGAGGCAGAACTGAAGAAATATGTAGGCTCCTCAGCCATAAAAGTCGCCTCCCCCTCTATTACATTGTTAGATCAAGGAATGATGTTAGAACTTGCACGGGTTTTGATCTCAAGATTGAAGCATGCAGCCCTGACTTATGTCATCACTTTGCTGGCTTCAGTGATGATCCATATTTTATATTACGATGGGCACCATAAATCAGACTTAATTAGATGGATTTATGCACACACTCAGAAGTGAAGGATATGTCCTTAAAAATAGGTTCGTGTTTTAGAGGATGGAAGATCTTTTTATAAGGGCAACATGGTTCCTTAATAGATGAGACATATATCTCATTACTGTGATCTCTGGGAGTGTAAAACTGGCCCCACGTTGTTCGTATTCTAAATTCTATGATTCGACTTAAAATGCGCTGTCCACTATCGGCAAAAAACAAGTATGTATCCAAAACAAGAAAGTGGGCTATGTTTGTGTTTGAATTTGGTTTTTGTTCAAAAATAATAAGCTCTGTTACCCATGTATTCACCTACTGCTCTGGTTCTGTTGCAGGCCATTTGGGTATTGGCTCAACTACATCCTGTCCATCATGTACTGCAGTGAAAACAACCACCTGGGTTCCTACATGGAGGAGACCCGGAGCTGCTCCTGCCCATACGAGCATCCCCCCTGCCAGAGTATGATCCCATGCACAGTAGGGGAGGGCTCCTCGTGCGCATCCTGCTCCTATGAAAATCGCTCCCGCTGTGCCACATGCAATCAGGGCTACATGCTGAGCCAGGGCGTGTGCCGCAACGAAGTGCCAGACTCCACTGACCATTACATTGGCTTTGAGACTGACCTGCAGGACATGGAGTTGCGCTACCTGCTGCAGAAAAGAGACAACAGAATCAGCATCCATGGGATCTTTGTCAGCAATGATGTCAGGCTGAATAACTGGTTTGACCCATCATGGAGAAAGAGGATGTTGCTGACTCTAAAAAGTAATAAATACAAATCAAACCATGTCCACATGCTCCTGGGCATGTCTCTGCAGATTTGCCTTACCAAGAACAGCACACTTGACCCCATGCTCTCTGTCTACATCAATCCATTTGGGGGGAGTCACTCAGAGAGTTGGATCATGCCCATTGACCAGAACAACTACCCAGACTGGGAAAGGACTAAATTAGATCTTCCCTATGACTGTTACAACTGGACTTTGACTTTAGGCAATAAATGGAAAACATTTTTTGAGACTGTCCACTTCTACCTACGGAGCCGCATCAGAGGGCCTTCAGGCAATGGAAATGGAAGTGTATATTTTGAACCACTGGAATATCTGGAACCGGGCCAAAATCTGGGCTACATGAAGATCAACAGCATCCAGGTCTATGGCTACAGCATGCACTTTGACCCAGAAGCGATCCAGGACTTAATTTTACAGCTGGACTACCCGTATACTCAGGGATCGCAGGACTCGGCCCTTCTGCAGCTGCTGGAGATCCGGGATCGGGTCAACAGGCTTTCCCCACCTGGAGCTCAGCCTCTGGATCTATTTTCCTGTCTGTTGCGGCACCGGCTCAAATTGTCCACAACAGATGTTACCAGGATCCAGGCAGCATTGCAGACTTTCAGTGCCAAGCAGCCAAACTCCATTGAATATGAAACAACCAAATTATGTAGCTAGTAAGTTGGCCGTTGGCCAGATGCACAGATGGAGCAGTTATCACACAGGCCTATCAATTGCGAGGAGCAGTGCAATGAACATTTTGGTGGACTTTGTAATTGACATGAATCTCAACTCCATGACTGAGATTCTCATATCAACTTTTCCTATAAATTTGTATAACATCTTAGAATTGAATAGGTTGTCACCATACATGCCTCATTACTCTTTATGAAAAGGTTTTGCCATTCATGTTATGAATTCAAAGCTTTGTTGTCATATTTTACCAATGTGCTAAAATTTGTAGATTGTAGAAACCTGATTCACTTGCACACATAAAATAGAAACATTATGTTGTCAAAGAATAATCCAAAAATAATCTCAATACCAGAGTGGTTTAATTTATTTATTTTGGTGTTTCTCTCATCACAAAAATAGTAGTTTTCATTTTATTATGCGTCAATGGGGCATGTGTTTTTACTTGTTTTTTAATTTACTTTCCAAACAAGGATCGTCACTTTTTACCTAGTCTACAACACATTTTTGTAAGAAAATGCTAAATAGATGCTGTATCATACAGATTTCTTGAAAGATACAATATAACAGGTTCACAATGTGTTACATGTGCTTTTATTTTTATAATGCTGTTGTTTGTGAAGCAAATGATATGACAACATTGTCTATAAAATGTACAGTAAAATTTGTTAATACACTAAATAAAATACATTTTTATGTGTGGTCTATATCCATTTTGCGTGTTTTAAAAACTGGCTTTTGCTCCATATTGCTGAAAAGAGTGGAGATCAATAGTATGTAAATAGAATCAGGCTAAGTTTTTGCAAAAATAATAAATTTGACTTTGACTTCACTTTTTCAAATATGCAACTCACACAATATTGAATGTCCTAACTTGATATTTTTAAAAAGTGTTTTTTCGAGGTTAGAAAGATTATAGAACAATTGAGTTTACCAAAAGTCAATTGTTTGTTGTAAAATCATCCCAACCTTTGCTGAAGTCCCACACAAAGTATATTTTTAAGAAATGATTCATAAGTTCACTCTGTACATTTATCAAAAACTTTCAATGCCTCTCTCTCTATAGTAACTCTTCAAAAACATTACGCAAAAATAAAAATGAGTAAATGTAAAACAGAAAAATAAAATATTAAGAAAGTGTTAATAAAAACTGTAACAGAAAAGGGGAAATAGTGCAGGAATTGCATGTAGAGACTGTACAACTCTTTATAATTGTTAATTGAAATGTCTAATGAATGTATTTCAGAAAGGTTGTGTTTTGGGTGAAGGAGAAAAATATAATAACAAATTAAACAATAGCAAATTGGAGCTAATACATAATACCAGACATTGAATTTGGTGCTCTGCTGTAAAAATACAATGATGGGTTTTAGATCTCTTAGCTTCAGATTTTTGTTGATGGATGGCTGCTTGGGGGCAGTGGGGAAGACACAAGAATCAAAGCCTTTTATCTCAGGTGTGTCTCACAGTGGTTTGTACTCTGTTGTAATTTATAGAGGTTTATGTCTTATTCCAAGCCATGAAATAAAAGCATTATTTTTTTTTGTCTCCAGGTGCTTTGTGCTACAAGTATTACGCTCTTCACAAAGCCATTTGCAGGGAGCTCTCTGATGTTTAAACATTTCATAGTAGAAAAGCAGTCAATGTGAAAACACTGGTTCAGAAACTGAGTTTGCCCAGAGAATTACAGATTATAGGCTCAGAAGGCAGTGAAGCTTCACTCTAAAAGTTTTCTGAAAAATATGAATAGTTTCTTTATGTTAAAATAGTGGAGGGATCATAATAAAATTGCTAAAGGCCTAAAAGAAGCTTTAAAACAATGTTTTAGCAAGTGTCCCAACTAACCTTACCTCAACCTCAAAAGCCTTTGAGATCGACTACTGTTTTATGACCAGTCTACAAAATGCAGTTGCAGTGAGGCATTGGAAGTTATAGTCCCCTAATGGAATCTTCAATCTTTTCAGGAAAACGAACTAATTTGGAAGTGAAATCAGATTGTTTCTTTTCCGTCCTCATATCTGAGTTAATCCCCTCTAACACAGTAACGCCACAATTACACTGTAGCACCAGGGGGTTTCCTCCTCCCAACATCTAATGGAATGCAACATATGCTCCACCATGTCTTACAACATCTAGTGCTATTGTTTATTTATTTTTCTATGCTGATTTAGTGAAAATTAGTCAAGCATTATAGCAATAAAAAGTAACAGCTGGATGGGTTGTGTTGCTCTGTTAGAAAGACTAAGGAAAGTTACTTCCTTTTTGTCTAAAGAGAGAAATAATCATTTTGATCTACACTATGGACCAAAATGAAAACAGGGAAGTAAGTGATTTTTTTCTAGGTTAGCTCACTAACCTCCATACTATCTTAACCCCAAATTACATATAATCTTGGCAGATTTTGGTTTTAAATTGTTTCATTAGTCTAAGAATCTTGCTTCTTTCAAAAGATAATAAAGCAATGTAGAAGCTGTATTAGTTTAAAAATATATTTTTCATTAAATTATAATTCATGAATTATTTACACACTTCAGAATAACTGAGGATAAATCTTGGAATTAGAGTATACATCTTTCTTGTAGTTGAACACAAGTTTTGTATATGTTTCCACTGGAGTTTTTACCCTTTATTTTTGGTAATAGGTTCCAAATTTAGGGTTGGAAGGGTTCCCTGCCTACACCCTAAATTATATTTAATGTAATCAAAGCATATAGACATGGCAAAGTTGTCAAACTTCAAAGCAAGCAACAGAAGGGGAAAGAAAGTCAGTTAAAAAGACTTAAATGGCATAAATTATTCCAGAAACTGTTGACCATTTTTACCTTTAACTCATCTTGTCCACCACCTTTACAGCAACTAGTCCCAAAGCTTAAATAATCTTAAGCATTTAACAATAATGATGTCCATTCTTATTTTGAAATCCATTAGTAGTATTAGAAGTATATATCTCCACCAGTTAGACTTGCCTTTCCTGCCCATTATTCTGTTTTTTTACCCTGATTTAGCTTAAGATGGAGAACAAACAGTAGGCTCTTTCGAATATGTACTTTATAGGTCAGCACACAAGCTGCAATCAAATAAAATACTCAAAGTGACCTCTGAAGTTGCAGCTCTTATTTCAGCAGAGGAAAAGCATTTTTCATAATGCTGAAAATGTGGCACTAAAACATAATGTTAGAGGATGAAAGGGAAAGAGCACCGTCTGCATGGAATATAGTGGGTGAAGGTGACAATATAATTATTATCTCAATGCCAGATTCGCAAAGAAAAGAATCCCCCTGAAAGTTGCAGTAGGCGGTGAGACACGATATCCCAGGCTGGCAGAGGCTGCTTGCGACTTTTAGAGAAACCCAAATGAAAAAGTCCAGGTTGTTCAGTTTACATTAACATTTTACATTAACTTTCAGAGACATCAAGGAGATTTTGAGGTCATTAACATTCATGTGACATACCTACGCTGAACTTGAGATGAATGTTTTGAGAACAAATGTTTAGTGGTATAAATTATTTTTATGCACAGTATGCTTCCTTGCCAGAGGGCGTAAGTGAATCTAATTTAGCAGCAATAAAACTAAATTAATGGACTACAAGCATCAGAGCACATAAAGAACTAATTCCATCTGAAAGTAGCTTTAACAGAAAGAATATGTAATTGCAAAAGAGGTCTATAAAAATAGTGATTTGGTTGGCCAAATGCAAATGTATTCTTACGTCTGCTCTGCTAACTTGTTCAGCCACGACACAAAAAACATATGGGGAGAAGCACTTATTCTCAAATGATCAGATTTTATACAGCAGTCAAGAGAATACCCAAGAACATGGATGAAAACTTCCAAAAATGTAACTCATAAATTAGTTTTAGCCTATTTAATTAATGTAGAAAATCAGATGGATTTGGTAAATTCAGATCAATATCATAGATACAAATTTCAAACAATCTCTTATTTAGACCATAAAGGGCCAAGTGATCTCTCTGACAAAAATAAGCTGGATGACTTCGAAAACCTATGATCAAGTCAGAGTGTCAGGCCTGGAGCATTATGTATTTCACTGAGGTCCAATACATGACTTCATTGTCTCTGCTGGTCTTTCTGACCATACAAGCAATGATTCTAAGAGCAAAAGCAAAGGGGGCAGACTAGGAGTGCTTGTGAACACCAGAGGGTGTTTTGGCAACCTCTTACATACCACCACATGTATTGCAATCATCTCAGTTTTTGCTAAGGCCTGTAATACTGAATACAACAGAATAACCTTCCAACCACAGCCATCGGCATCTACAACCACTTTGAATGAACTTGTGTAATATGAGCTACAGAAACATTTAATGTTCCTTTAGGATTAATTAAGAAATTTTGAATATAATTAAATTCAAATCAGCAATTAACCTAAGCTCAAGATATAGTGTTCACATAGTTATCACAATAGGTTCTGGACTCCTTTCTGACACCACAATGTGTTATGTGGAAGGGGAGTCAAGTCTTATTAACTTATATCATTATTGCCTTTAAGGTATGCTTTCATTTTGTCTCCCGTAACAGAGAAAAAAACAAAAACACTTTCCTACTGCATCCAACCTCATCAGTGATACCTTGTCTTGAGGATCCTTGCCTACGCAGCTCTACAATTTTGTCATGTTTAAAGACAAAGTATTTCAACCTTTCTCATCAAATGGTCTGTCAGACATGGCAGATGAATTTAATTCAAATTTAATTTACTTTTTGCTTACTTTATGTTTTGTTGTCTCTCTTTATTGTTTCCCATTTGGAAATGGCAAAAAACTTCCTTTTCTTGTTTAACTTTCTGGTCCACCAACAAGTTACAGAAGCACTAATAATGGCAGCACAGGAGCAGGCCTTAAGCACCAGAGTAAAAGAAGCCCAGATCTACCAGGCAAGAGCCCAAGTGCATGTTGTGCAAAGAGGTTCCAGGAACAATTCATCTTGTACTGATTAGCTTGCATTCCCTAATAAGAGAATAGTATATTTGTTGTCAAGCTTTTCCAAGTTTTTTTCTTTTTTTAAGCATCACTTTGGTGTCTGAGTGAAGTACAGACTTGTTTTGGAGTATTAATGACCCTTATTGACAGTAATCAGAAAGGAAATCGGCAGAAAGAAAGAGGTGTAAGCCATGTTGCAAAGCTCTTGAGGGATCAAAACCAGAACAGCTGCATTAAGGACATTTGACTGCGACACCAAGCAACACACCCGGAGTCCATTTCTAATTTGAACAGGCATATATGTATATTTGAGAAAGTCTGTTCATATATATCAACGATTCCACATTTTGATGGGCTCTAGCTATGCACTAAAAACCTTGATAATGAATATTGATGGCAGGCAGAAACTGATCTCCCAATGAAAGTCGAATGTTGTTCTGTCCTTTTTAAAGGGTCACTCAATAGTTCACCTGTCAGGTTTCTCTAAGGAAATTTTCTTTAATTCAATAAATTAGTAACTGCTTGTCTTTTAAGAAGAATGTCATGTTTAACTGAGAGGCAAGAACAACTGTGACATGATGTGTTATAATGGATGTGTTTGCACTGATAATTAGAGCAGTTTGCATCGTGTATAGATAATAATAATAATAATAATAATAATAATAATAAATGAAACTAAATGAAGCTTACAATACATATAGTTCATATTAGTGAGAGAAGAAATCAACCATATGTTGTGTGTACTATTACTGGTCTCACTGTAAACTCAGACAGTAAACCATCAGATAATAAATGGTGTTTTCAGTATTGTGTCAGCATGAGGCAAAGTTGTAATGTATGGAGCACTACAACTTAGCCTTTCTGCCTGCCTTCGAATATTGACTTCATAAATCCCTTTTACACAGACTTAACTAAACTACAAACAAATATTGTAAAAATGTGATTCTTTTATGATGTTGTCCATGTAAGTCTTGCTTATAAATAAAATGTATTATTACTATTGTTAATGAATGTAAGTTATCAATTGCATGCCTTTGATTGAACATCGTACAATAAAAGTCTATGACCTATGCACATAATTGTACTTAAACTTTCAACAGTAATTGTATGTAAGCCAAGGTATGTCTGTGAACCACAACAAATTCCAATAAAGTCTTAGTTATAGATCTAGGGATATTATGAGCCTTCAAAATGGGTCATATAAGAAAGGTCATTTTGCTGATTGCTTAATTATGAAAAAATCTCTATGTTTTGCCAGCTTCATCTGATTTGCTAATGTTTTCCCTTTTTTAATATTTTGAAGTAAATCTGAACACAGACATTCTGGGATTTATACATTTCTTTAAGTTGCTTGCAAATCCTTTCTAATCCAAAGCTTGTCTCTTTCTTTTTCTGCCTTCTTATTCAATGCCAGCATTGTGGTGGTGAAATTCTAGGCCTCCAGAGATTTAGTGCCAACCCAAAACACACCCACTTTTGACTAAACAAAATCGCTTTACTGTGTATGAAAACACCACTTGTGATATGTTCACAGTTTCTGTCTTTGTATTCAGACACATTACACAGCCAGTCATTCCATGCTTCCTTAAAAATTAAGAGGAAAACAGCAAATGCTGCTGTTCTAAAATTGCTTTGTATTTCACAAAATTGATAGCAGATGTCTTGAAAGGCATATTTCACATCAAACTTTAAAGAGATTTGGTATCTTCAGTTTGAAAACAGTTATTTTTGTTGCAAGGTTAAAAAAAATATGTCAGCAGCGGCAAAACACTCTTAAGTCAGACAGTTCTTAATACTACTCAAAGTCTCTTTTTGATCGCTTACTTTCTTTCAAGAACAAGAGAACTGTCTGTGAGGTTTGAGAGAAAAAAATTATGGTCACAAAATTATGCTAACCTTCTTTGTTAAAAATTGTTTATAGAAAATGAAACATGTCACGTTTTTGTTCCTGCTTCCTTATCTACATCTTTCTGAACATCACAGTTTGCCCTTTTGCCCATCCCAGTTAAGCATGCCAGGAAAAAAAGAAGAACTTTTTGTCCATTTTTATTCCAATTGCTTACGATGGCATGAGTGCAGTGGTTTCCTCTGGGGCCAAGAAATGCTCATTTGAAAAATCGCCCAGACGTGCATGGAGGTTGCCAACCTCAATTTTTGATGCAGTAGCTCATTTCATGTGTCTTCCTCACGAGTCACAGCCTGGCCCCACCAGAGGCCTGGTTACAGCAGACTGCCAATTATAAGGGCCTCCTGCTACACCTGCCTGCTGCTGCCCTGTGGATGAGTCTGCAGCCCTACTCTGGGCTAAGCGGCCATCTAAGGTTATGTCCTGTTAAAGTTCAACCTAGAGCTGATAGAAATGCTGAAAGGGATTTCAAGGTTGTTTTTTTTTTTTTTATTTTCCTTGATACAATATGCAAATATATTTTTTTGAGAATTAGCAAGAAACATTTCAAATTAAATTCAAGTTTTAAATTTATTTAATTCTGAGCGTATGCTTGAAAAGCACCATTTGGCTTTTGTAAATATAAAATAGCATTATCAACAATTAAAAATTAACATTTTTAGAATGTCATTTGGTACCACTGGCTAAATTTAAAGCTGAATGCATTGTCACCATATAAATAGCAAGAAAAAGCATTACATATTATGGTTAAAGAATTGTTTAAGTGAAGTGGTGGGTCTGGTTTATGTTTGATGATCTTCTTGTGGTTTATCTACTGTAAGTCTTGCTTTATTTAGTTCTTTTCTGTTCACTGTTGTTACTAAACTTTTGACATAGTTGTACATTCCTGTTACTTAGTTTAATCTTGTGTTCTGTTTTGTGTACATTTTAATGTATTTTTCTTTTAATATTTTCAGGCTTTTTCTATTTGGTTCCCAGATCCTTTGACTCTTAGTTCAGCTCATTCTGTTAATTAGTTTCCTCCCTCAGTTTCTCTACCTTCTCCTTGCCACAGCTGTCCCAAATTATCTGTAATTAGTTCATCTGGTTCTTCCATGTCTTTCTACCTGTGGGAATCTCCAGAAGCGAGTTGATGGGCGCTGCAGAAGAAGGAATTTAGAAAAGGACCCTGTTATTTTCCCTACTGCTGGAAGCAGCTTTCAGTGGATTTGAGTTTGTGCTCTTGGAGTTGGCCGAAGGAGCTTCCAGCGGTTCCATTGAGGATTGTGCTTTCATTAACATCCCAATCCCCAAGAAATGTACCATCATAGAGTTAAATGACTACAAGTCTGTCATTCTGATATCTGTGGCCATAAATTTGCATTATGTTTATGGATACTTCTGCTTAGACTTACAATTCTTTAACAGGACGACTGGTATAGCTGGTGGTTACTGATACCTGGTCGACTTTGTTCACAACATTAAATGTTAACGAAAAAAGAAAATCTCCCCTTTTTCTGGCTTGTAGTGACTGTTGTTTGCATCCTCTGAATTACAGCATGGATTATAATCTATTTTCTTTAAAAATGTCTTGTTTCAAAATGTTTAATTACTCCAAAGAGCAAATCATTTAAGCTCTTTTGGATTCCCTAAATCTTAACTTATTCTTAAAATTTTTGGGGAAAAAAATAGAGATCTATAAGTGAGGGCACTTGTTTGTCCTCTTACAAAGACGCATCAGATCATCAATAACATATGTTAGAGCTAGGTCCTTGGGAACCCAGCAAAACTGGAGAAGTTGTGTTTATTTCAAGCGTAGCTGATCCAAATCATGCAGTTCTTATATTTTCAAAAGCTTAGAAATTGTGCAAATCAATGATTTTGCAGCAACATAAAAAATTCCATAAACAACTGATATATTCCCAAAACATATTGAAGAGTGCATAATTTCTTGCACTATAGGATGAAGCTTGAAATATGTTTGGATTAATATCCCTCTAAACCTACTGTAAGGCTTTTTCTGTCTATATTTTAATAACATTTTACATGCAGTAAATACCAGTAGCCTAAAGAATGCTGTTAAAAAATTTCTTAGACTTTTCATGACTTCTGCAGAGTCTGTCAACATCTCCAAACAATATGAATTCATGCTGTTTGTCATCTAACCCCGGACCTTTCCTCGAGGGTGTTTTGCCATCTATGACAGGATTTCTTCTCTCCATCTGAAGCTCCATTTCTCTTGCATTTTCTATTTCTTTAATATATGTCCTGACTTGCGGGCACTTTCTCATTATTCCTATCTTGATATCTGCCACTGTTAATGAGTGGAGGGACTGGAGGTGCAAGTTTTGAGCATTTGGATTAATGTGGGTGCTGCACCGGGGAAGTTTGGGAATAATGCACGCTCTCACAGTTCATTACAGTGGATATATGACATTTTAAGGCTGTGAGACGCCAGGCTAATGATGTTCCCTGGTAAACACTGGAGACTGCCAGCCACTGCACCTGAGAACGTTCCTCTAATAGCAGCAATGTCAGTATGGTGACAGGTCCACTTCCTCTACAATGACTGTACCTGTGCTATTTTTTTTCTTTTTGGTATAGCATCTTGCATTGAAATTCATTTTGCCTCACAAGATTTGCAGTCAGTTGCTTTAAAATGTTACCATTTAGTTATCAGCATGATAGGGACGTGAAAACATTGGACACTATGTTCCAAGTTAGAGGACAGATATTTACTTCATTTGTAAGTTGTCGTGACGAGTGTGCAAATGTAAAAGCCATTAGATCCATCAAGAATGATTAATTACATTGACTTATGAATTTGTTTATTCAAACCAATGATACAAATCATCTGATGATGCTATTTTAGTTTCTTTTAAATTAAATATGTAGAAAGTGAATTGAATGGGGCTCCTGTGTTTTACTATGCAGTGGCCAAGGGTGCTCGGACTGTAAACAGTTGCACTGTCATCTTGCAGTGTGATATTGTAAAACAAATGTAAATTTGCACATCTCAAAGAGTGGCATGCCCCGTTCATCATGCAGATCAAGCATTCTTAAAAAGGGGTGACAAAATCAACTTTGGTATTACCAAAATCACAAAGGCATATTTATCCTTTCAACAAGAAAAAAAATGACATATTAGACATCTTTCACAGCGTCAACGTATTTAAAAGCTGTCACAGCATCCAAAAAGATTTATGTCACCTTGCTTACCAGTATATAAGTCAGTACCTTATCCTTAATTTGACACTTGATTAAAACGTAGAAACCTAAATAATTTAATGTACATACACTCACTCTTTTCTCTAACCGTTTCGTCATTTCTAGTGTACCAGCAAGCAGTGAACCAGGATCTGGTTGCACATCCATCCAGTGATGGGCATGTGGGTCTTTGAAGAAAAATAAATTTTCACAATCAGTTTAAAAAGGCAGCTTAAATTATACATTTTTTAAAATACAACTTTTTTTCTCAAAACAAGCCATTTTATCCCTAACAGCTTCATATCAATTGTTTTTGTGCAATGGAAACAGAGAGGTTCTGTGTTTTTGAACATCCATCTATTTCTAGTGTTTTATTTATTTGTCAATCAAATAAATATCATTTTAAATTAAACTGAATAACATGCAGAGCATTGTCCCCAAGAAAAGTTATAAAAGCACATCGAACGCACAGCTCTCACAAACTGAAACTCAAGTCTCATCATTCATGGTAAAGAGCTTATCAAAAGAATTAGATCATTTGTGAACTTCACGTCACTATCCATTAAATTTCCTCATAAAATATAAACAGTGGAACAACTTTTAACAAATTACTTCATTAAACAGTAATTTGCTGTTTAAAGTCCAGGATTGCACTGGACTGAAGAAAATGTCTTCAGTTAAGAAGCCAGCATTACTGTCTACTCTGAATTCATACTTTATACAGTTTCAATCAAGCTTTGACCACATCATCTTTGATCTTTGATCCTCAGGTAGGCTACTTTTCTGTGCAATAACTGAGTTACTTAAGCTAGAAGGTCATCATTTATAACATTATTTGAAATGGTGAAAGTCACAGCTCTAACCAGCTCTTTACCTTGTTGTTTCATAATAATAAGAACAAATATCTTACAAAGGCAAACTTTGTTAAAAACAGTTAAACACCTTCCTGTTCTCATTCAGACTAAGTGAAATATGAGTAAATAATAATGGCCGTGACATGAGGAGAGAGTAGCAGATACAGTTTCTCTGACACATCTCAAAGAAACTTTCAATGCTTCTGTAAATGTGCATCAGAGGATCTTTCTTTAAGTGGATGCTTTCAGATTTCTATAAAAGTAAAATGTGATGAACAGCAAAACAAGATAAGTTAGCTACAAACACTACAATCTATGACCAGATGAAATATATGTGTTGTGCTTTACACAACAACACAACAACACAGTGAATCCAGGTGTACATGTGACACACATTCCTTCAACGCAAAGGTATGTGTAGATGTTTTGGTTTACTATATCTTGTGTGTTTTGTTCACATTTGAAGGGTGTCCAGTCTGTGGATAACAGCCTATTTTGGATAAACAAAAAAACCCAACACAGCCCAACTGAGCCAGATTTGCGATTCAAATTTAGTTCCAGTTCTTCCAAGTTGATTTAAGGCAAACAGCACTGAAAGTAGACAAAGTCAATATTTCTTACATTGTGCTACAATGTTAATCAAAAAATGATTCTTATTATTGTCAATGATACAGTTATTACAACTTGACTATTTTAAAATTGTGACCAATGAAAGACAAAGATCAAAGGTTGTTACTTTTCGTTTAAAAATTAACACAAATTTATTAATCTTTGATCAGGACACATTTTATGTCAACAAAGGTCCTGTTTATCAGTAATAAAGGGAGAAGCTTTTTTGAGGTCACTTATCATGGGATTATACATCGCTGTTCAGTTGAAGAGGTGCTCTGCGGTCAAGGCAATTTGCAGCATTTTCTTTCAATTTGCTACCTTTTATTCATGAAACGGTACTTTCATTTTGTGCAATGAGCTATAAAGATAAGGCCCACAAAGGAGAGGTTTGAGAAAATGACCATGTGGCAAGAGTTATATAGGGTTCCAACAGAGGGGGAAAAGGCAAGTGGATAAAACAAAGAAGCTACAACCCAGTGAATAGCTGTGGCTATAATATGAAGAGAATGTATAATTTTTACCGTCATCTTTTTTTAATATAAGCAGAACATTCTTTGTTGTTAAACTAACTTCAGTAAAAGTGATCTTTAATATCTTTTAAAATTGTATTAATCTAAGCTATATAGAATAGAATAGAATTCAACTTTATTGTCATTGCACTGTCACATGTACAAAGCAACAAAATGTAGTTTGCATCTATCCAGAAGTGCTATACATGATATAAATATTTATAAACAGGTGTACGAAGTTATAAACAGAGAATAATATTGACGTGCTATAAATAAAATGTTTTGTACAAATATAAACTGGAAACCAACACAGCATTTAGATTTTAAACCCCAGTGTCGAAAAGAGATCAAATTATCTGCATCCAAGTTATTTAGTTCACTGCAGACCAATTGATTCAAACTCAGAAATATTACTTAATCTGTGGGTGCCAGATCTTACACACAGCAACTGGGAACTGAGAGAAACCGAAATCAAGAGTAAAACAATTTTATTAATGCGTTATTTGAAAACAAGCAGACAATTGGGGGCAACATGGCATTGAGGAAATGTAATAAAGTCCACTTCGAAAGCTTTTTCTTACTTTTAAATTTTTTCTTTTATGGCTGACAAAAAGAAAAAGTTTCAAATGTCCTTCTCTCGGTCATGGACACTGAACAACATTTAAATACACATCCAAGCAAACATACTTTTTTCAAAATTATTTATTACCAAGATTCAATGGGTTGCACTAGCACATTAAAATGGGCACATTCATGAGTGACGATAACATTTCTGAGAACTTGAAGTGATTGCAGTTCTTCCTGGCATCATTAAACTGCTCTATTTGGAAGTGAACACTCTGTAGAGAGAAAGTCTTAGGGCAAACTTGAGCTGCTACATGCAAAAGAGACCTGACATTTCTCCTCAAAGTTAAATCCTTGATGTGTTTGAGTTGTGCAGGTAAGATTTGGCCTGTTATGCGCAAGCCTGCATCATATATGCAGTGACTGTCCAAGTTGGTTTCCAGGTTGACATGAAAAGTGACTTGATGTTTGGTGATTAAATACTATATTTTAAAAATGTTATTTTATAACTAAAATGCAATTAGTGAACTTGAGCTAGCACATGCTGGGACTGTGAATTTAGGTTTATAAATTCAGGTGGTGAACTATAAACATATAGGCCTACATCAACTATATTTAAAAATACATTTTTAATATTTATTTTCTAATCTACCTTAATTGTGCCAACTCTATTGTATGTATCAATTAAATTAAATTGTTTTCTTTTGCTTTGTTTTTCTTTTCTTGCCTTTATCTCATCGTATGTAAAATTGTTGACAGGGTTCTGTTCTAATTTCTCACCAGAACAATGTCTTCTGTTCCTCCCGTTGAACAACTGCAGAAGAGTCCAGGGAGAAAAATATTTAGACCGAGAATAAGAGAAAATAATAAGTAGCTTGTGTGTGTGCATGTGTGTTACTGCATGGCAAAAGACCAAGACATCCATGGCAAAGCCCACATTACAAGATTCCTCATCCCAAAAATATATGCCCTGTTTGCTGCATGTCCATTCCAGTTGCTGCATACTTCTTTTTAAATTCATAATGCAGTATCTTATGTACATCACTTCTATGCAAAATGATGCTGTTTTTGTATCGTAGTCAAAACATGTGTTCCGGATTTTGATGAAGAAATCATCATTACAAACATGGAAGGTCTTTTATTTTTTCTACTATGAAGTAGAAATTGTTTCACTCTTTTATCTTCTCTTTTTGTTTTGTCTATGTATACAAACCACACTGAAGTAGAAGAGCTACTGTATGTCCAAATACATATTAAAGTACTTATCTTCCACCTCTTGTAGTACAGTCATGTGAACATCCCCTAAAAGCCGTTAAAAAAAACTTTGTAGCTTTTGATTTATGGAGAGGGATGCCAAAGAACACCTTGTGTGTTTCTGCTTTGACAAAACAGCAACCTTCTGTCAAGACGGAGTAATAAGACCGAGTCTCAGATGTCAAACAGGTTGAATGCGTCTTTGACAGAAAATTCTTCCCAGTACTAAGTAATGCCAAAACAAAGATTTGAATGTCTGTTTTTCAGTTGAAATACCTTGTTTGTCCTCAAGATTTTTGCATATATATTTTTATATATATACATTTCTGAATTTAACGTTTTAATTTTAAAATACCATTAATGCGGCCTATGAATTTATAAATTGTATTTATGTATACTATATGCTTTGCACAACAGTTTAGTCAGCCTTGTTTAATAAACGCTTTACAGATATATGGGTTTCGGCATAATGCCATCTTTGGCACATATATTACTTTCCAAGCAGTTCACATGGCAGTAGACTGCTGACTGGTAAAAGATTTTTAGCATCTGCAATATACTGAAAACATGAAACTATCTGAGTCTCCTCACACATAGTCTGCTCAAGCCCTTCTTACACACAACAGGGCTTCAGTCCAGCCTGTTCTTAAGGTGAACTAAACTCCTCCACTTCCTGTCAAATTTATGTGGATGGCTGTGAGAAAGGACAGCAACATGGCACAGAAACACAAAAGAAGATCCACTACATCTGTGAAATTGGCTATTATTGTTTGTGTCTGTTGCTTTTCATTCATACATTGTACTACATAGCAGAACTTGAAATGTTCAGACTACAAGCTCATAACATGAGTAACACAAAAGGTCAACAGCACCACAGCAAAAAAAAGAGAAAGAAAGCAGCATCTTAGACATTACCAACAGAAATTTATTTGTGAAAGGCAACAAAAGAAAAGCATTTATTCAGAGGAGGTGCAATTTGAAGCGGACTGTATGCCAAACAGCAAGGACTCAGATGGCCAAACAGGCCAATCTACGCTCACCACATGAGAACAAAGATTACTTCACACACAGATGAAGACGGACTGTGCTGTGTGGCACTAACATCATTACGGTGCTCTCTTTGCATAACTAAAAGTAATTTATTGCTGTTTTAAGGTGTTGTAAAGTAGCAACAATTCTTGAATGCAGCTTTGAAAAATATGGAAATAGCTAAATATAAAGAGTCAGATCCATTGTTAGGCCTCTCTACTATGTGTTTGTGCCTAGAGGCTAGAAATGCCTCAGAGTGACATTTCAACAGAATCTATTAGTTTTACAAAACAAATTTATAAAACTGTCATTGTCTGATCTACTCAATCTTTTTGCACTGTAGTGGTTCCCAAACCTTTGAGTTCTTTTTCTGTTGTATTTCTTAATATATTTTTTTTAATTTCATCTAAAAAATATCTTATTATTAATATGTTTGGTATTTAGTTTGATTCCCAAATTCCTCATATTTGCTGATTTGACACAGTCTATGGGAATCCCTATAATTGGATTGAATTGAAGAATATAATTGAAATTGGATTGAGTTGTATTAAACTGGTTTGTATATAACTGGATTTTAATTACAGATACCTAGTGATGCATCTGTTTGCACGGTTGCCCTGCAAAAAGAAGGTTCTGTATTCAAATCCACCTCTCAGTCTTTATGTGGAATTTACATGTTCTATCTGTGTATGCATGACCTCCAACCATAAAGCATTAATGTATCTAAATGGAACATGAAAACTATGCTTTCCCTGTAACTTTTCAACTCTACGGCTGGCCCCTTTGTGTCTTACAAAAGAAGAACAAAGGACTTATACAAACAAAATAGAAATATAGCATTCAAAGTCAAAGTATGACTGGAAACTATTGGTTTAAATAAAATATACTCAGAAGCACATACAAAGTTTTCAAGAATTGAAAAAGGAATATACATTTATACATACTAAATTTATCAATTGTTAAAAACAAATCTTGTTGTTAGTATTTTATTGCATTTCATGACACTCTAATATATCTAAAAAAGCTACTTTTTGGCTGTTGACTATTTTAATGACTTGTTCATTAATTCATTTATTTGTTCTTAATCATGGAAGGTTTTGTCTTCCACACAACAACCGTGTTGAATTAGACTGTAGCATGAAAACTGTTCATGCTACAAAAAATACAATACCAATTTTCCTCACCATAGATACTCATCGCAAAGGACGATCTGTCAATATTTTCTAGCTTTGGGTAGTCATCACACATCAACTAATCTTTCCACAAAAAGAACACCCCACTTAACATGTAATCTGCATAATCCGTTTCAGATGATATATGCATCTGATGACCCTTTCTAAAATGAGGGTATCGCATAAGAAATTTTTGCCATTTAAAGTTGTGTCTGTCTTTTTTCATCGCTTAAGATATAAATTTTTTATTTGCTTTATCATTGATTCAGGCAGTAAACACAAAATAGGCAATGAGGGATTTGGTAAGGTGCATTGATCACCTCAGAAACCCGACAACTTTTTTTTTATATCAGGCAAAGTCTTTGTGCAAATGGAGGTCATATTTCAACTTTATCGAGTCCTCCGCCATCAGTGGAGCGGTAACAGGGAGTCAGCATAAAAATAAAAAAAAGCCTTGGGGTTGAAAACCCAACCACTCCTATGGGAATAAAATATGCCATCTGAACACAGGAAGTATTTATCAAGCTTTAAATTGATAATGTCAACAGCCGGCCTCAGCATAGCTTGCAGCACATTTCGACTACTCCACATTTGTAGATAACCCATGCTTTCTTTTTTCAGAGAGGAAAAAAAATCATTGCTTGAGCAAGAGACAAATTATCTTTTGGTTTGAAATGGACCATTTCTTTAAATACCTGTTTTCCTAATGAGTGCTCCCCCACCATCCCACCTCCTACCTCCCCGCTCTTGCTCTCACTTGTCTTGCTATTAGTGCCCAGGGAGTTCACTGCGAGCTGCCCGAATGCCGGGCTGCCTGAGTGATTAACTAAGGCTTGGGGCTGACAGGGAAAGCTACAACTGATAGAAGCAAAGAAGGTGGGGTGGCGGTGGTGGGGTGGGGACGGCATAATGTGGGACTCTGTTTGGCTAGGCAGCAAGCACAGAGGGAAATAGTGGAAGGGTTAGAAAGGCAGCAGGGAGGAGGGGAAACTAGGGAGGATAGAGCTGATAAATGGTAGGCAGTGGATGCACGTAGGGAATGTGAGACTGACTAGTGAAGAGAGTGAAAAGAGAATTATAGGTGGAAAAATAGTAATGTAAATACAAGTGATAAAACTATAAGCTGAATGATTTTGTCATTTTGCTTTGTCTTTTCCTTTGGAAGCGGTATACAGTGTAATAGAAGCAAAGGGAATGATGCAAGTGTAAGGTAAAGGATGATAGAGCATCATCAGAATGAGAAATGTAAAAAGCGAAGGAGGCTTAGGGAGGGAAAAACAGTGCAGAGGATCGCAAGTGGGAGTCCCCTGTGAGATAGCGGTTAAGTCTATGTAGTGATAGAGGCTCAAGCAAAACTAATGATGTGGTCCAATTGAGAATGGGCCATTTGAGACCAGTTTGTATCTAATGGATGGCACAGTTGGCTGTGCAGGTGTTTCACACAGCCTTTGGAAAAGTTCTCCCTTAAGCCCCAGAATGTACAGAATGTCTGGGCGTATCGGGTCCCTCTGAATCATACAATGATAGGCAGTGCTTTGTTTTCTACTTCCCAGCCATAAATGCTGTGAATCAAAGTGACAGTTATGGGCCGAGGTCCATGAGGAGCTGGTGGGAGGGCGCAGTTCTAGAGATTATTCTCCTGCGGTTGTGTTGAGCTCAGCGTGGAAACTGGCTCATTAGCACAATGTAGCCATTTATGACAGCGGACAAGAAACAGATCTGCTTTCTCTTCTTTCTGTTGGCCCTGATACTCCAATTTTGTTTCAATGAGCATGTTTCAAAACAATGACTCCCTGTGGGGTGCCTAATTGACTATTTACAATAAAAAAAACAAAAAAACACAGCAATTAAAAACTTCTAGCTTGAAAGTTTGGCAGGAAGAATATACATTTTTAAGTCTGCTTTTGCTATTTTGTCTGGATTTTAGAGAAAATTCATAGATGTGAATTGTTATTATTATTTTTTTTCCCCATTTACAATGCAAAAGCATTTACAGCATCTATGGTACGTATGAGCAGTCACGACTTCAGTTTGCTGTATAACTGAGCATTCTCGTTAAATCTCTTTATACAAATAAGCCACTGAAAAAGCCCTTGGTCAAGAAAAGGATTAATATTACTGTGCTAGCACATTTTTCTGAATCATTATGCATTAGCTGAGAATAGAAAGCATATAACTGATTTTTTTTCTGTCTAAAAAGCCTGGAGAAATCCAGCAATTTTGGTGGCAATAACTATTGAAAAATTCTGAGGGGACAGATAAGATTCAGGATTAGAGAAGCAGTGCACATTAATTTTCTTTCCCATATAAAATTGTGGTGGCAGCTTTTTTCCCCCTCCTAGAAAATGCTTGGCTCTGTATTTTGTCGCCTTATTAGTGTCTTCCTGTTCTGCCTCTGCTGTCGATACTTTCCATATATGACAATGTGACAGGCAGTGGAAAATCACTGGGCACCTTCAGGTGAAAAATGTCATTGGGGAGTGATGGGGAACTAGTCTGCAATACAATAAATCTGCTTTTAGTGAAACTTACACGCCCTTTTCTTCATAACACTTCAATACCTGTAGTTATTGCAATTTGTATTATTAATGTGTGGGTAGATATTAGAAATGGTACGCCCATGTCAATTTTCTAAGAGGCGAAACATCTGCTTAAATTCATATTTCAAGTTAATACAATAAGAAAAAGAAAAGTCCCATCTTTGAAGACTAATGTAAACTCCTCAAAGCATTTGTCTTGTTTTCTCAAAAGCCAGGAAGCAGTCTGAATTAACTCTCATCCAGACATCCATATATTTTCTGTTTTGCTTTTCAAAGACAAAAAATTAACTATTCTCATTTTTTTCTTCCCTAAAGTGAGAAATGCCATGAAGGTATATAAAATCAGAGGAAGCAAGTGAGAAAATTGTGCAAAGGGTGATTCAAAGACTTCAGTAAAAATCTGCTACTTTCCATCTTCGCTAGTTGGCTGGCATTGTCCTTTGATGTACTGCGCTGACATTAAATTGCAATTATAAAACATTGACATAAAGAACAGTTACTGATTAAAAAAAAGAAACTGTCGAATAAATGTGGAAAACTAAGCTCCCTGTATCGGGATATTCATTAAGGGCTATTTCTGGCATATGCAGCAATATCCAAACAGAGCTATTGTTGAAAAATGCACAATTCGATGCTGTTATCACATTTATGGTTACACCAAAGAAGACTGACATATATGCCTTTGCACAGTGCAGCCAATTATTTCCCTCTCCAAGCGAGTACTGCTGTGCTGACTTTCAAATACTGACATCTTCAGCAACAGCGTTTGAAGATTTTTTTTCCTCCATCACCTTCACACTCTAAAAGGAGAAAAGCGTTTCTTCATCAAGTGCAAGTCTTTCAAATCAAGTCATTCTAATCATCCTTTACACATCCAGAGTTTTTACTACAAATAACTTAACAACTGCACTTTTAGTTTCCTTTTGCCCATCACTCCTGTTGTCAAAGTCTGAAAGTCACACGGTCAACAAGAAAAATAAGCTGCAGCGTTAAAAGCCAGGAGATGAAAATGAAAACAAGGAATCATACTCAGTTCATTAGCCGCATGAGTTCATTTAAAATTTAATAAAGCGTTACACTCACATGTACATAAAAAGTACCCACATCAACCTTTAGTATGTTTACTTGAAAAAGAAGGGTAAAAACAAGCAGATGTTTGTCACCACAGGGATTCTTTTCCTCTTCACTTATGTTCAAAGACCTGCTAAACCTGTTTAATTAGAAATGAGAAAGATATCAGATTCTTGAAAAGCTGTAATAGCATGCTGGCTCTTCCTGTGTGCTCTTTAAAGCTTTTCATGCTTGACAAAGACAGATCTGAAACCTCACAGCTCCATAATCCTTTGTCCAGTGAACTCATTTTCTAATTTGCTAATATTAAAATAGTCACAATACGTTAGTGAGAGAAGCAACAACTTCTCTCCAGATGTGTCTTCCTACTACTATTTTATATTTTAGATCCTACTGTTCCAATTTATGAAAATATTATAAAATTTCTCATTACACCATGAAACTATTCCTAAGGACTTCTTTGAAAACTACATATTTTATTGCATCATTGAAAATGTACATTACTTCTTTGTAATGTAGTATTTCATAAAACAAGAAATTCTTTTTCTATATACTGATTGTTGGATTTTAAATATGAAAGAGGACTCAATAATCAATGTATGATTATACATTAAGTAAATGTTTAATGTACGAGTTTCTTTTGGTGTTTGTGTGCGTGCGTGTCTGAAAGATCATTCTAATATAGAATCCTACTTTTTGTTTTGAAAAGCCTGATATAAATTGTTTAGGATTTATCCTAAATCATTAGACGCTTTTAGTTCTTTATAGGACGAACAGTAAAACTGAGGCATATACAAATCATCGCAGAAGTATTTATACTCCTTGAATAATTTAAAAAATCTCCTCTAGAGTTAGAATGGTTCCTTGGCTGTTGTATGATAAAACAGTGGCTCATTTAAGTTCAGTAGAGCTATATTCCTCATAAATAAGCACACCCATAAAATTCAGACCAATCACACAATAGTTTTACATGGAAAGGGGGAAGAAAACATTCACTGGAATGGTTTGGACAAGAAAAAGCAGACAACATAAGGCTCAGAACAAAATTATGTGATTTTCGTCAGACAACTGCAACAATAAGAATTGACTTCAGGAGTTTGGATCGACCATGCAAAGCCCTTAAGTTTAGTTGGATGACCATGTACGTTTTGAGTTGTGCTATATCCTTTCCACTTTCAAAAGATGGATTAAGCAGTACTCCGACAGATTTCCAAAGCTTGCGATGTTACTTCTCACCAAATCCTGCCTTAAAAAGCTCCACATCTTCATCCTTTACCTCTTTGCTGTGTTCATTGTATGTTCTTCATTCACCAACATTCTTTAAAACAAAGTCCCACGGTTTTCCCAAAACAGTTATCAGGTAAATTCCAAAGCATTGGATTTTCTTTAATGTTCTTCTTAATTCAACTTAATCCAATTTGCGACACTATTTTCCATTTGTGAGCTCATATAGGTTTGCTTGTATTATCTTTTTCACAAAGCTGGACCCTCATTTCTCTGTGTACCGCTTTGTCAATAAAGCTCGACAGTTCAATTGACCCTTAAGACTCATATTCATGCAACCTCTGTGTTATCTGACCTTTAGTGATCCTTCAACATTGGTGGTTTGACCTGGAAAGGTGAGCAAAATAAAAAAAAAGATGTCTATACGTAAAAAGCCACAATCAGCTGAGATTAAATATTCAGGTATATCAATATTGGTGGTGAGCGACCCAACCCAGTGAACAGCCACACACCAAGGACAAGGTTAATGGAGTTCAGGTGATTTTCATTTGGTGGTTATCAAAAATGTGAACTTGGAGCTCATCCTTGTGACTCTGTAGTCAGTGATCCTCAGAACCTGTTGTTGAAATGAGCTTCCTCAGATCTTCATTCTTTAGATTGTAATTTAATTAACTGTTTTAGTCTAGTTATTGAGTATTTTCTGTTCTAACAGACAAGTTATATAAGACAAAACAAAATGTTTTACTTCAAGATAATGAGTTCTTATGGGAAAATGTGAACTGCAAAACAGCAACTGAAAATTTTAATGTAGATAAACATTTTCTCTAAATAAATAATTTTAAAGTAAAAAGTTACTTTAAATTTGCTCGCCTAACAATTTCAATACCCACCTTTTATTCTGCTGTTACAGCACATGTCCTGGCTCCCTTGCCTATTCATGCAAATTTCTAATATTGCACTGCTCTCTTGTTAGGCAATTGCTCTTACCTCTGCTGAGGTGACCCACTGTCCACCACTGGGAAAGAACTGAGGATCAGCACTGATTATTTTATGAGACTACTGTCCACCCACCTTTTACTTAATTACTTTGAAGTAATGGCCTCCAACAACTTTAAATATTTCACCAACTGTCGGCATTAGTGCCCCCTGAGTTATAAAGAAAGTCAACTATGAAAAGGGAAGAGCCTGAGAGACAGAGGGACAGACCAAGTACTAAAAAGGTTTTTGACTTTGTCTGTACTTCGTTCTCAACATTTCAAAAGTGCTGTTCTTGCCAGGATGGTCGAGAAAGCCCTAAATAGAAGGATTAATAAAAGTTTGCACTTCACCATATTGACGTCATTAGACTTATTTGAGATGTTTTCATCTTCAAAAAAACCTATTTCAAGCTATTTCTCTTGTTCCACTTGTGTCTAGTATAGTCATTCCACAGTGTGTTTAGTTTTGTTTGTAACACACATGACTCTGCATGCCTTGTGCTGCTGAGTGAAAGACAGATGGGGTCAACCAAAGTTTAGAAATCTCAGGCAGAGCTTTCCAGTAATGAGCACAGGGACAAATCCACAGTAATACAGAGCTCAAAAACCGAAGAAAAAAAGCTTGACAGAACCTGTGGAGATAGGTGTTCCTATGTTTGAATTCCTTATTTAGGAATAATGTAATTTCAAGGTGAAATAGAGTAACTATTTTTTATACTAGCATGTAACTATGTAATGGAAGAATTTTGTTATTAGTGAGATCTTTAAGAAGTACTATGCATTGCATATATAGTGCCTCAAATTTTGGTAAGGTGAAATTATAAAATTACATTTCTTACAGAAGCAGAAGTATACAAACATGCTGCACTGTTTAACCCCACTTTGTCTTGAAAAGTAGTAATTCTGTGGAAAATGTGTGGCAAAAGCAGACATAGTATAAACTCTCCAGTTTACTTCCAACAAATAGAAAAGTTGTTGTTGGGTGAGGATAATTTTACCCAATCTTTTGCGTCAGTTATCAGTGATTGTATGTCACACACATCACACATTGTTCTATATTACTGTTATTAGATTTGTCCTTGTGGTCATTAGTGGAAAGCTCTGCTTGAGATGTCTAAACTTTGCTCGACCCCAAAATGATATTGTGCTTTTGATAACATTTTGTACATTGTTTTAGTCATTGTGTTTGTATGGCTTTTCTCAATTCCCAGTCTTTAAACTAGTATAGGAAGCTTAAACCCACCAAAACCATCATGTTGAACTATGATGGTTATTCTAATATTACCATGGAAGATATTTAATATTCATTTTTCTGCAGAATATAAACCATTTCCAACGTTGGGGTACTGAAAACCAATTGATTAACTCTGACTTGACTTCCTCATGTACTGTGCGTCTCTCAGAAGTCTGACTTTTACTAAAAGCCCTAAAGGCAAACAAAATTTGGGTTAAAATGGGGAAAAAAGTGAGAGAATAATATTGCCAAATAAAGTTGATAATTTCACATCAATTTGCAGAGTTATATCTGTGGGTAGCTGAATGCCACAGAGCTTAAATTTTAAAGTTGAATCACTCATAAAATTCGAGACCTTTTGCAGATGAGATTGGACTCACTGCAGCGCCAAATAAATCATTGACATTCCAATCCATGTGCCTTTGGAGTTCTGTTATTTTACAGTTTAGTGAATATTCAACTTTCATGGGTTTCCAAATACATAATTGATTTTGGGGCTTGATCTTGATCTAAACTACACCTGAGATATATTCTATTACTTTGCTTTTACGTAGCATGTTCATAATTATACTTATGAAGTTACCTAAAACTGTTTTTGTTCCACTATCTAAATAAAAGCTATGACAACACCACTGTAAGACAGAAACGAACACAAAGATGATCATACAGAGTGGTAAGCTGAAAATAACAACGAAGGAATCACTCCAGGTAAGAAAAGAACATGTACATGTAACAGTATTTTTAAATTACTCACATCATCAGAGGGCTCAAGGGTATGAAATACTTTTTTTGGTCCATGGTTTGTACTTTTTCTTCTCCATTACACTCAGCACATGTGGTATGAATAAAACATGTTGTCCATTTCTTAACTCATGCAGAGCAAAAGTCCACTGCCCTGGATAGAACCTCTTGCTCAGGAATACAAATATCCAGCTGTAGTGAATTTCCATTTAAGTTTTGTTTAGAAATATTCTACTCAGATATTTAACCTCATTGAGTCCGAGTGTTTAAGTTTGTTTTCCAATAAAATAAGGTATGCAAATTTTTTGTGCTCTAAAGTGAAAGAGCACTATATTTTTAAACATTAGGCCATGAAAAGGTAATGTGACTTGTTGCACAGTGACAGTGCTGGAGTGGGTATCAGTTTTCGCTCACAAATACTCACATTTATTGTGGTTTCTCCCACATTGAAAAATGTAAGTTAGCAAGTGAAGAAGCAAAGAACTGTTTTTGTAAAATTGTATATTTAACAACTCAAGAACTACTTTATTATTTTCAAGTTCAATTTACAACTGAAAGTCTCTCTTATTCTAAGAGCCACAGCAACCCTACAGCAGACACTTGCTAAGTTGTTCCCAGAACAGTACACGTTGTGCTGCATATGTGTGACATCTTTGCAAAATGTTTTCTAAGCCAAGTCAGTGACAAAAAAAACAAAACAGAAAAGGTTCTGTGTAGCAAAATAGAAAATCCCTTATTAGTAACTAAAAGATTAGACTATTTGGAGGTATAAACATAGCACAATATTTTCATTATTTTCTTGAAAGTCTGCTATTTATAAAATCCTCCTGTCATGTTTTTATCTAAACATTGTGGGTTAGACATTCGTTTTTTAATTAAAATGGGACATTTTCTGTTTATTTTTCTCTCCATCAACAGGTTTCGCTTATGTATTTTATGATTTAACATGGAGCACTAATTGTAGTTTTAAAAAAGTCACATGAGGAATGTGTTTTGTTTTGTCAGAGGTATTAAAGCCAAATGTCTTTTAAATAATATTTTAAAAAACAAGAAAAAGTTGTGCAAATGCATAAATTACACAGCCAGGGATATTTTTTAAGAAAAGGATACAGACTATACCACACAATAAGTACTTTAAGTCGTTTAATGTTCAGTTTTTTTGTACATGTCAAGCAACTATAATCTGTTGTTAATCTATACATTGTCAACCACTGTATGTGTGGGCTCTTGTTCCCTTCATTTCACAATAACATCTGTAATCCACTTAATAATAAAATTATCATCACCATCATTGTCAGGAGCTGCAGTAAAGGTACAGCCATCAACAGGGCACTACTCTGATCTATTCAGCTAATGAAATCCGCCTGAAGCAAAGATGAGTAGGACACTTATGCGTAGAGCATGTATAACAACAGAGAGAAGAGATTTCTCTTTCTCCTCATTTTGAATCGAATTCTTTACTCTTACACCCTCCCACCTCTTACCAAGAAACTTGCACTAAAAGCAAAAAGGTCTGTAAAGATGTCTGAGATCTGCTAATAAATACACCAGCAGACACGAGAGGAAAACTGCTGTTGCAGCTAAAATGACAGATCCATAATGGCTTTTTCATATTCTGTAATGTGAATTACGTTGAAAGTTAACACGTAGGCTGTTATTGCTAGAATTTTATCATCTGACAAATGAATAACACACCAAAAAATGTCATAAACATTTTGCCAAAGCTTCAAACTGAAGTTTTCTCAAGAAAATGAAAAATAAATAACTAAAACTGTACCTCTTGCTTAGAATATAAAACAAACTGATCATGGGAAAACAATCCCACGTTTTTGGTGTGATTAGTGATCAATTTTTTCACATTTTTTAGAGAAAATCGCAATATTATTCCAAAGAAATATAAGCAATCTATGAGACCACTACTCTATCCCAACAAGAATGCGTAACGACATTTATTTAATTGTCATTTATCTGATTTTTAGTAAATTAAAAATAAAGTGCTTCATGCTTGTTGTTTGCTAAAACATTTAGAGACAGAGACTAGAGATGTTCAAAGAATTGTCTGTGTTTTATAAAAAAAAGCATCTGGGTCCTTCTAATTTATCTGAAATCCATCAAGTTGAATTTTCTTATGTTACGGGATAAGACAGCACTGTTGTGCATTCTTGTTAAGGGTTTCTCTGTTCTGGTGTTTGCTGTACATTAACATCACCACAAGCATTTGAATCTCGATAGGCTCACACAGAGAAAAATAGCAGTTAGAAGATTTAATGGTACAAAGTTCTTTGGCGCTCAAACCCGGAAGACGACTTCTGAGCTGAGGAACACCAAGGGAAGGTGGAGCTCAGGCAGAGGGAGCCTGGAAGGTGACCGCCGGAACGAAGGAGGTGATGGGGATGTGGAGGGTCAAAGCATGGCTGATGAGCAAGGAGACCGAAGGCAGCCAGTCCTTTTTGAGGGATTTGTGCATGGCGATTGGCTGGAGCGGTGCAGCACGCCGGACCTGATTGGCAGCGGTGAGGGTGTGGCGATTGGATGATGTGGATCAGGTGTGTTCTGTCTCCTAGCTTAAATTTCTGCCTAGGCGTCATATTAAAAAAATGACTGAATATGTTCATATAGTGCCAATGATAAAGCAGAACAGAACTGCAGGAGAAAACATGTGGAAGAACAGTGATTTTCATTTAAAGTTTTACATTCCCAAGTTTCTTTCTAGGTTACAGCTTCTTCAGATGTAGGATGACACTAATACTGTCATCTTTCGACTGGGTAAGCTTTCACTACATAAATGACATTCAGCATAATATGCACTGGATTTGCATTATTAGTGTAAGAGTGTCTGGATGAGACACATGATGTGAGCTAATAAAAAACTTAAGTGAAACAAAAACTGCAACAAAAGACTTTTTTATGCCATTAAACCAAATTCTCAATCCTGTTCAGCTGCCATTGTTCGAGTGTGTGTGATTACTTGCTGCTGGTGTGGAAACTGTGATGTATAGCTCTGGTCACTTTTTGAAATGTCTGCATCCTGTGAGTAAAAGAGGAAAAAGAAGTGAGACATGTCAAAGTGATTTGTGTCTGTTAGAGAGTCTCTGGGGGGTACAGACTCTGTTATAGAGTCTCTTTTAAGGAATGTGTAAGACACCTCCCATGAAGACGGATCTGTCTCCAGAGGATACTCATGCAAAAAAGCTGTCAGTATATGAGCTACAAAAAGCCTGCCTCATACTACTCCTATGTTAATGTTCTGTATATTAGACAACGACTGCACACAGAACAAAAGAAAATGTTGACAAAGGTAAAGCACTGAAATGTATTTATTGTGTGAATTTATGAGTGAATGCAGGCATCTACTAGGTGTGTTCTTGAATGGTGTAATCCCGGAGCTCAGTGGATATATTATTGATAAAAATTGCATCATTGGAATTATTTTTTGTTCAGTTTCTTCTTATGTTTGAGCACTCTCGATGCAAATTGCATGCCTTTTCATTACAGACATTGGGACGCAGATATCTCCTATATCCAAACTTTGCATTTGGATTAATTTCTGGGAGACTTAGAAAAGTTTTATTTAGCTGCAACTTAAATGTTACATGTTGTTGCTAATGATGAGTGCTGGGTGCAGGAAGAAGAAAGAGAACAGCATGTGAAGCTGCTCATGGGATTTGTACAGCAAATTAATGTAATACACAGAAAATACCCTTAAGGATATGTGATCCCCGTGGGGATATCAGTCTGAGTATAGAATGATCAAAAACACATCAGGATGAATGGAAAAAGGAATACAGTAAGGTCCTCCTTGTCTTTTTGGAAAATAACTTTCCAAAATTGCCAAAATATTTCTTGAAGATCAGAGAAAAAATATATTACTTAGTTTACCACATATTGCATATAAAATTAACATGGGATCCTTGACAAGTTATGCATGTGACATGACATTTACATAAAAATGTTCTTTTATACTTTCTCATGGGATCACTGTCTTGTGTTCCTTGCGCAGCAGGCACAAAGTGTTCCAAAGGCTATTTAAAGACAGTAATGTTTTACAAAACAGTCCACAGTAGTTAAGGAAACTGTCATGATGATCTGTGTCCTGAGACACAACTCTCTTTTCATTTACATAGACACTGAAGTAAAAACATGCTGTATTTAAGATTAATATTTCATTGTCACCGATGACATATATGTTAATGTTTTCAGAAAATTGCAAAGAGGTTCCCTGCCAGTTGTGAAAATGTGAAACGTTTTCAATGAGCCCTTTGCATTTGCCGAGGCTGCGGAACATATCCTATTGCAGATACAATTTCAAAGACAACAATAAATTGATTTTTAAGAAAAAATAATCTTCCTCTCAGTGTAATTACAGATGTAACTACCTGATTGACCTCCAGGTGGTTCCTCAAACACTTTCCGCTATTTATATCACAAATGATTGTTTCAAATGTTTTGGCTACACCGCACACCACAACTTTTTTTTTTTTTTTGTGGCGCTAGTGGCTCACATTTTAGACAGTAGATTGACAGGAAGGAGGGCGAGGAGAGGGGAAGACATGCGGCAAAGGTCGCCGGGCCCGGGAGTCAAACCCACGACGTCCGCGTCGAGGACTGAGGCCTCCAAATGTGGGGCATGCTAACCCCTGCGCCACCACAGCACGCCCCGTACACCACAACTTTTATTCATAAAAAAAACAACTAATGCAATCAACATGCACAATTAGATGTCTACAATCATTTAATCTCCTGACTTCTATGAAAATTCTCACCTTTTATGCAGAAAGGTGTCACAGGCATAGAATAGACACTCAAATAAAATACACACCTTTGTAAGAAGGTCCAATGGCACATTTTGTGAACATCAGCATGAACAAAATTATTTTGCTACATTGTACCGCTAATGTCTGAAAGTAATATCTATTCTGGCAAGTCTCTGCTTGTTGATGATAACAATATTATTATTTCTCAGCAAAGGGGAAAAAAATACTTCTGGTTGTTTTAAATAGAACTGATATTGAAAATATAAATGGCACTGACTGGTCTTTTCTGCTTGCACCTTCTTTGGTTATCTTGTACATAAAAATGTTTGAGTGTAAAATTTGTAAAATGTTTCCCCAAAGTATGACAACAAACAATAAATGCATATAATTATTGCATTTTCCAAATAAACTGCCTAAAAGATGTTCTACATTTGCCTTTGTTATTTTTATTTTTTTTTTACAGCAAAGACATAGCATAATGAGATAAGGACAATTTGTTTTTATCAATTGGAATTCTATTTTTAACATAGGTAAGTTATATAAAAGATGTTTATTTTTAGCAAGCTTCCAACAATTATGGTTTCCAGGTATTGTTTATTTTTGTGACCAGACACATAATTCTTCCTGGCAAGTCTGAAACTAGTCAAGCATATCAATCATAATTCCAATAATTGTCTGTGTATAAAATGATCCACAGGTACAATAAGGGCAATATGGCTTTCTGCCTTGGGTGTCATAGCCTAAGGGTTAAGGGACATGCACTGCCACTGCAGGAAAATAATAGTGTACTCCATTTGTTGCTTATGATACAAGTTTGTAGTTGATTTGCAGTTCTTGATTCAATATTAAGTCAAAGGGCTCTTTCTAAAGTTTTTTGTGAAAGAGCTTGGAATGGGTTTGACGTTCTCCAGTTGATGAGTGATTAGTTATGTGAGGTGGCAGTAAGTTGCAACAAAATTCTTACAATCTGAGATTTTAAGTAGTAAAATAAGTTTCTTTATTTTCCCAGACTGACATAAACTAACACCTGAGAAGTTAAAATTGTAAAATGTTCTTTTATGTGTTTTTTAAAATTATTGTGATGTGGTCATATGCATTTTCTGTGAAAATATATTGAATATGATCTATGAAGTACCCAAACTCCAGAATCCATCACTCTACACTCTTGCCTTTCAGAATGTGTAAAAAAAAACCTTGGCTTTTACATTCTTGGTTACTGAGCTCTTTGCTACATGTTACAGGCATATGCCAGATTACATTGGCATGATGGATTGTATACTTCAGGGAAAAGGCTTACAGCTGCACCGACAGAATGATCAAATTGTATGTAGGGTACTCCCATTTACCCAGTCAGCCGCAGTAATTACTGACCATTTTTCACGCTTTCAAGAAAAGGTCAAATCATCACTGAATTCTTGCAGGAAATGGTCGCAACTGCACCATGTAATTTAGTTTTCATTTTAAAGTATTGGTCCTCCTTTAATACATGGAAAAGAACGGGCGCCCACCATTTTAAGAATGGGCATAAAATATTGCCATGTCCTCAACTGTAGAGTTGCAGAAGTCATATAGTCATAGCAATTGAACGATTAGCAACTGTTGATGTCACACAACCATTGACTCTCTTACAGTGTATGTATCTAACAATTCCTCAAAATCGACAGTGTATATGATGCTAAAATATAAAAATACTGCCATTTTTTAAAAATATTTCCAAAACATTAGGAATTTCTGAGATGACAATGACTAGTTGACTCTCTACTGTTTTTCTTGAAATTCTGCTTTACTCCAGTGTGGCTCTCAGAGATAATGAATTCTTTGTCTAGTATCTCTTTTATGAACCGCCAATGCTTGTGTCAATATAGTGAAAGCCATTAAAACAGAAAATGTTTTTTATCCTAACACTCAGCAATCAAACTCTCAGATATAATAAGAATAAATATTTAAAATTGAAAGAACTGCATTAATCCCAAGACTTCTTTTTGTGTGTGTGTATTTTTTCTAACAGAAACAAAAGACTGCACCCTTTTCATCCACTGATACACAGCAGACTGATATCAACTTTTTTTTTTTTTTTTAACATTTATATGCAGGTTGATAATATTGACCCCAGAATTAATAAAGTATACAATTCAAAAAATCTAATCATGAATGTTAGCAGTTGTGTCAGCTTATAAGCGTCCACATGCAAAAACAAGAAACAACCATGTTTTTGAATGAAAGATTAGTTTATAATATAATTAAAAAATAATAAAGAATTGATTATATTTATTTAACTGTTTTCTGACCATTATTTAAGCTCCAATTGCATTTCTATGAAGAAAAAATAAAGTTCTAATGCCAGCAGTTATGAGACATAATATACAAAAATTATTAGAGCATTAGAAAAATAGATTAATTTGACATTGTGTCATATTCTATTTGATTTCATAAGAATCTGGAACATGAAGACAGATGATTTGTCATATTGTGTTATTTAAATCAAATAAGCATTACATAAATAAAAAACTAGAACTGCAGCAGTGCACAAGAAAAGTTAATTTCTGTCTAATAACAAACTCTGTACAACACGCGTGATTCAACTAGAAGTGATGAGTTTGGTGATGACAAATTCATGAACTGGCCAATAATGCAAAAGACCGAACCTGTGAAGTCTACAATGAATAGATCATTTGCAGAAGTTGTGCTGTAAGCTTGATTGGCTCCAGATGCTGGGTCTCAAGTAATGAGCGCTACATTGTTAAAAGCTGATGGATGTGATAATTAGCCCAGCAGCTTCAAACTGTGGCTGTAGTTGATGAATCATCATGTCATTCAGTTGACTGGATACTGTTTTTCCAGGAATTGGGCCAAATATCACCTCAGATGTGTCAGATTATAAATTAACAACATCTCTCATCTTTTAAATCTGTTGACGTGACAATAGTCCATGAACTGCTCATCAGCAGATAGTTTTGCTCCATGAATTTGTCTTCACATTAAGTTCACCAATATGATAAGCTAAAGCATTTGATGATACAAACTCCTAATAACAAAATAACATTTTGTATTTTGAGACTCATTCTTTTGTGAAGTTTACCATTTTGATTCAGTTTTTTCATAACTCATTCAGTGGATCTTATTGTTTTTTTAATTAAGATGTGTTTTTCGTTCACTAAAAACCAGTGGAAAAGAGATTAAGACTTCACAGAGGGTTTTTAAAAAGCATCCAAAACCATCTGTTAAAGATATTTTTGCTGATCCCCGGCAGGGGCTTCATGCTGCCACCTTAGCACCCATGCCATCCCCCGCATCTTATGTCACACTACACAGCAACTGTGAAGGCAGTTTGGGGTGGGGGATCAAGAAGTACTCAAATATGTTCGGGTTGGAGTAGGGCATGTTCCTCTCCCCACTGATGTGGTGGAATCTGTGTGGGTGTTTGTGTCATGTTTTGTTCGCCTGGATGGTGACCTATGGCTCTTGGGGATGTTCCACACGGGCTGCAGGGACTGAGCTGTCCCTGTACAGCGGGATCCCCCTTAGAGCCAGGCTGCTGGGATAATGTTTTTGAAAGAATGTGATTTAAGTCAAATTGAGATAGATTAGAACAGAGGTCTGCAAATCCAGTTCTCAAGTACCACTGTCCAGCAGCTTTTGAATGCGTTCCTGCTTCAACCCACCTGAATTGATTCACTGTTTAATAACAAGCTCCCTGAAAAACTTTCTGAAATACCAAGAAGGTAACTCAGCCTTTTGACTCAGATCTGTTAAAGCATGGATGTATCCAAAGATAGTGGCAACAGAGGACTTAAGTTGCAGATCCCAACTTTAGAAGTTGGAAAATATATTAGGGTTGAGTTAATGAAATTTCCTTGTGCATAATGATCTAAAAATGCATCAACATCTTAAATTATTTCCTATGTCTTATCAGTGCCATGATGATATATTTAGTATATTTTTGTCAAGTGTATAATCTATTAAAATTGCATGAACGATGTCTGCAATTAATATTTTTTATCACTGCCATGTTGCTGCATTTACTGTTGCTGAGCCTTTTTTATATGGTCGCAACCTTTCAAAGTAGGTTACAGTAAAAACTTAGTCAAAATTTTATTCATAAGACCTTGTAAACTTGTTAGAAATTATCTGGCAAACAAAAGTTAAAGCAACACTATTAAAACAGAAACATTGTGCTATTTTTGTAAAATAAAAAAAAATGTTTTCACCTTTTATTTCTTGATGAAAACAGCAAGGCAAATTCCTCTCAGATGCACTAGAAGATCTAACCACTACGCAAGAAGAACTCTGGACAGGCTAAGCCGTTTGCATATCTTAAGGTTAAGGTAGGACTCGTTTGTAAGAAACAGATGAAAATTCACTCCGCCAAATGCTGCATTACCAGACCCTCTCCACAAACAACCCCTCTAGCTCCCAATTAAATATAGGAACATGAAAACAAGAGTAATTGAAAATTCCAAGAAAAAAGGTCAAACAATGGGCCGAGGAACAGGAGCAGAAGGCTTGTATGAAAGGCAGGTCTAGAAAACATGTGTAGGAGAAAGCGTTCCTACACAGAGGGTGGAAAGTCGCAAACTCACTAGAGGACTGTGACGCTGACATGAACCAGAGACTGCTGCTTAGGTAGTGACGATGGCAATACTGCCAGTGTTGATGATGGAACTAATTATGCTACTGCTGATGGCGAGGACATTAGGGGGTCCCATGTAGATGGAAACAGATGTAAAAGAGGAGCTGGTTATGAAAATGCATGTTGCTTGGATTGATATGCAAGGAAAGAAAGAATGTTTAAACATTTCCAAAAATGAATTCCATTATCGGTCTTGCTTTGGTGCTATTCGAAATGAGTATGCTTCACGAGCATGTGAAGCTCAAGGCACATATGTGATGGAGTTAAAAAAAAAAGAAAAAAAAAGAAAGAAAATCACTCAGTTACAAACTCTGCATTGACTTGCCAATGTATGCTAAGCAGTACAAGTTCATTATCTTTCACCAATTTTAGATTCTTTTATGAGAGATATTGTGACTGAGTTAAACAATTATCTAAGAAAATATGCAGCAATAAAAGGTTTTTCTAAAAAAATCTTTAATTTCTGTATTATCGGTCATGTCATTGAATCCTTATAGTTAGATATGTTTGCGGACTCAGAAAAAGAATTACCTACTAATATCTCGACCCTTTTTCATGTTTTTTTTTATGTTTTTTTTTTGTAGTTTCGGCTTAAAAAGCGTTTTTACTTCACACCAAAGATTCAGCAATTGTGTGTTAGACTACTGACCTGTCCACAGTCGATTCCTTTTCTATTAAGATAAAAAACTATCCTCCTGTATAACTACAAACAAGGTAAAGCATTTATAAATGATACACGGATGTTAAATATTCATTCCTACCTAACTAAAATTGCTCAGAAAGCTTCATACTTTGAGATATTTGTAGTTATTTTTGTTATTCTGTTATACATTATGTTATGCCTACTGTCACTGTCCATGTTAAAACTCCAAATATTCTGCTCTGACAGCAGATGTGAGGAATTGTGTGCTCAGGTCATGTCACTCTCAACCAAACAGAAAAGAGTATAATTTCCCTAGAAGCGTATTGCTATTTTTGCACTGTTGTCATCGTGCATCAGTGTGAATGAAATTATTCTTCATTATTTTATCACCATTCCTTCAAGGCAAATGTGCGCACATTGGTGGATGTGATTATTACCATCTGTATTATACAATCGCTATGAGAAAAGGTAGTTTCACTGTAAAGAATTCCAGCGTTTCAGTGTAGTGGTTTTAGTACAGGTGCGGTATGTTTTATTTCTTTTCAGTGATTACAGTTGAGATGTAAAAAGAAAGCATAGAAAGGTAGAGAAGGAAGTACATGTAAATATTCATCTGGTCAGAAAAAAGTGTGGTCTATTTGTGTGAAACCCAGTGCCCACATGCAGTGAGGACCTTTTTCACCTTGTTCCTGCATGTCTGGAAAGGAAAAAAAAAATGCTGATCTCCATGTGAGATCCCTAATTATTTAGTAAAGCCAGATGGAGTTTATGTTCCATCAGTGAAATAAAAAGAGCTGACCATCGTTTTAGGCTACAGTCTTACAGCATTCTAGCTTTGCAAGTTTGCGTTTTAGAAATATACTTTGTAATTTATACTTTTACACCTACTGAGTAAATTAACTAAACTGACAAAGTTAGATTTTAGAACAGTTTTATGCAACAAGATTTTAATAAATCTTGAAATACAATTCCTCATCATTACAGCTCTGGCAGATTTAGATTAACAGTCACTGCCTGTTTCATTTGCTGCCTAAACCAAATGTGGTCTTTGTATGACTGACTTAGTAAAATCAGTTATCAAAGGAAAAATATTTTGTTCTACCCCTTTTGTTGAACAAAACAACCCTAATGTGTAAAGGTGACCAGACCCACCATTCTGTTTTCATAATCTATGAGAGCAGGACCCAATAAAAATTAAAAATAATTCTTATATTTGAACAGAAACCTATGCAAGAGAAAATAAGACAACTCCCGAAAGCAATTTAAATAAGAGAGCAATGAGTAAATAATGAAATCAAGAAAAGGGACAGTCAAAAAGTAACTTAAAACAAGATTTTGTGTGTTACAAGCAGTATATCATATTCCTCTAAATAATTGTACTGCTTTTTCCACTGACGATGGCCTTTTTCCCCTCTTTTTGTAAAATGAAATTAACTGCTGAACTCATATTTTCTTGCACTTTTTGCTATAAAAACCTGCAGGAACTTTATGGCATCCAGAACAAATGGTGAGCTCAACCTGTGACACCCGTGAAAGATGATACTTACAGCCGCATATTTCTTTCAGACATTATAAGGGTGATGATGAATTAAGGGGGACACTGGACATGGAGCATTTTCATGGCACAGATGCCGAGACCTGATAGCCTTCAGGGCCAGCAGAGATGTGAAAATCCAGTCTTCTATGCGCTCAAGATAGAGAGACACTCACCTCTCACTAACCTCTGGTGTCAAAGCACCATGAAAAAGTGAAGACTCACCCTGAGGGAAGGAGTTTATGATTATGATAAAATGTTCTCCAACAACTGCTTGTTTCTAATATAGGTGCTATGATTGTGTTTTGAGGGCAAAAGTAGCAATGCAGTTGTTTGAAATATGCTAAAATTTATTTGCTTTTGTTGGTCATTTTCCATCAGAGCACATGAACCACATACAAATTTGTGTTGTATAGTACAATATTTATATCTACCTTTAAATCAGATGTAACCTCAAGTCTCACAAATGCCATTTCTTTTACACAGCATTACAAAAAGCGTAAAAGTGACTCCTCTTCGCAAACATTCAAGTTATACAGTTGATTGCTAATTTTAAGGGGTTTTTCTAAGTTTCATTAAAAAGCTGTTAAGGAGGGTAAAAGAGGCTAAACATTGGTGCTGTGCTTAATTTCCACAGGGATTTAAAGACAATCTGTCCTCACATCAGGAGTCATTCCTTCATTTATGGTCTTTAAAATACGGGAAAGGTCAATGCAGAACAGTCCTGGGGACCATGTGCCAATGAAAGAAAGATTAAGATCCCCAGCCTTGAAAAACCATCACTGACAATACAAACAACCCTTTGGGAACTTGTGACATGTTTCAGCTTAGAGAAGTCTCTTTCATTATCCACTGGGGATTGCAGAGTTTAATTACAACAAACAATGTGATTGTTGTGTGGCATGGATTTAGATATACTGCCTTTTATTTTTCCTTTATCATTCATTACTGTGGGTGGGTAAAAGAGTGATTTGTGCATTTTATTCTCTCATTCAAGTTAGTTCATAAGACACTTTGTTAATCAATTGTCTTTGATCTTGTTAAACCACAAATGACAAAGTAGCCACATGCATGCATGTTCTTTAACCCCTGAACCCGCACCAGAACGCTTGTGTGTCGTTCTTCCATTGTAATTGCCATGACTGAGATTTAAGGGTTTAAACTCTGCCAGTGTCCTTTATGATGTTTTTATTGTGGAGCCCAGAGCACCCCCTTTGATTGACACCGCATTCGACCAATAACTTTATGAAATAGCTTTTTACGAGCCAATGATATCCAGAGAGCAACTTGAGCTTGTTTTGACATGCCTGTGTTCTTTCTGGAAAATTTCTGACTGGTCAACTCGGAGACTAAATCTAAAGCCAAAGATGTGTAGAAAACACGTGTCCTGTCATCTGTAATCCGCCCCCTCTATCCAGATGGGGGCGGATGGACAGACAGCGTTTTGCAAAAATGGGGTGGAGGTCTGACTGTACGCTAACCCCCACTGTCCCCTGCAGATTTGCCATTTAATTTATATAATTATAAGTAATTTCCACCATCAGTGATGCCAGGTCTTCCAGAGGATTCCTCTGGTCATTACCTTTCATTAGACCCCTCATTGATGACTGTAGGTTGAAGCACTGAGGAATTAGTCATTGTCTATTAGATGTTGTCCAAGTGTGCCATTTGGAGACTCCAAATGGAGACTCAGAATGGCACACTTGTACAACACCTGTACATTCTCTCATATAAACATGTCCAAAATGACATTTCTTTTTTGTGCTATTTTGATCAGTCTCGAAATCCACGCGCAGAATACTTAATTCTACAGATTTATTGTATTTTCCAGTCCATACATTCAACACTCAATGTCTATTTAGAAGAAATAAAAATGAAAAATCTTTAAATGTTTTTTTTGTGGTACAAATGTAACAGCTACAAACTACTTTCAGTGAAAGTATTTTTGAAAATGTATTTAGCTTATCTTCATAAAGAGACCAAGCTTTTGCATGTACTCCAAATTGTTCAAGAACAGCAGCTGATTTAATCTGGGTATACCTTTTCAGCTGTTTTTGGTGATTTAGAGGGTTAGGGTTAAGGAGTTTTAAAATGCAGCCATTTATACCTCTGTCTTTATTTAGTACAGAGTGCCAAACATCCAGATCTGTTTGTACAAAAGTCATTATATGCATGCCAGGGCTCATTTGGAAATCCATCAGACGTTAAGCCCCCAATAGATCAAGGAGGTACAAAAAAGGGAACAACAATATAGAAAAGCAGTAGCAAAGTTAGATGCTGTTATATTCATAAGTTTAATTTGTTTCTGCAACGTAATTCACGAAGTATAACATGTGATTACACATGGATTTTTAAGCTTTTTGTTATTTATGATGATTTTTCACTTGCAAAAAGGAAAGATCTAATAGAACATGGCACTTATGATGATAAAACAAGCTGATGAGAAAAAAAAACAACACAAATGTGGGCTTAAGTTTAATAAATGTTTAATATCTGACTGAAGGTTGTTATTTCAGAAGGTGGTTCTACTCTGACAAGCCAAATATCACTGAATACTGAGAAATATATAATCAGCATTAAGGGGTGTTATGTATTTTTTGTATTTTCCAGTCATTTAATTAATTTGCCTGAAGTAATGACTTCATTTCAGGAAAATAATGTCATTAGGCATCACAATCAAGTAACTGTTACGTTCAGTTGCTATGAGAATTACTTTGCAATTTGATGCCTTGAAATTGGCCTTTGTCTCTTTAAGCAGCTACTACTCTGACTCTTATACATGTAATCATCATTATACAGCAACAAGACATTTATGAGGGGCACAGAAAGGAAGGAAGTTAGGAAACGAGTGAGAGGACACGGCACTGTTTACTTATTAATTAGCCTACTAATAATTAATTATGAGGGGCATTTCATGTATTGAGTCAATACCATTGTAATTTAAACCAGAAACCCAGTTAAGACAACTCCAAACCGCTACAGTGCATACCTGTCAAGACTCCCATTTTGGTCAGGAGACTACAGTTTCCTGCCATGCTCCTGTATTAGCATTTTCCCATAAATATCCCACATCATGATGCACCCCGCAGTTACATTAGATTATCACCCCCTCACCCTACTCTTATGTTAATTACATTTATGTCACACACACTGCAGCCCCGCTCTAAAGTTAAAGATAAAGAAGTAAATAGCCAAACATTTTGAGGCTGTTTAAAATGAATGTTTTTTGCACGCTATTATTATACAAGGTAATTATTGGTGAACATAGAAACAGTATTCACACTGGCAATATTCTGTACAATTCTACAGTTCATTTCACTTTGCATGATCTAAAAAAAAAAGCCTTAAAAATGCATTTAGTGAATCGACTCTGTCCTTCGATAGGATAACGTGTTGCATTTATTGATTTCCGCAAAATAGTCTTGACAATTTAAGTTTTTGATCTTAGTCTGTAATACATGCTTGAAAATGTGTTCCAATTATGCATTATTATGCATTATATTTCCTTTGTATTAATAGAAGGAACTATTTTTTTTATTTATTTTTTAATCAGTATTCAGTGTTTGTTGATATTGCCCTTGGTGCTACCTCTTTGCTCTTAAGTGCTCTGCCTGTGTGCCAATCAGAATGGGAAAATAATAAGAACTCCTACAGTAATTTATACAGAAGACCGGCCACGACCATTTTTGATATAGATGTTTGTTATGGAAGAGCTCTCCTATTTACGACAATCCTTGTTGCTAATAGAAGATTTATGTGGTGGTTTCAGTTTGAAAAAGTTTATGTGCTCAGTTAAGACTAATGTTTTTCTTTAGCTTTGGATATCGTAACATCATATGGCAGAGTGAACAAATATCCTCAAAAAATGGAAAAACAACAAAAGCTGAACTGATTATTTTCATATGAATTCATGCTTTGTTTGTCTGTGTTATGGGTAATTCATTCCAAAAATGATGTATGTTTGTTCTATAGTCCTGCTTACCAAAGTAAACTCACATGGTTTGGCTGCTAACTCAAATCCAATCCAAAAAACAATCCCACCGCTAAACAGCAATGAATGGAGAATCGCTCTAAAATTTGGCTTAGAAATCTTTGGGTCAGCTCATTCAGTCTTTGGGGACAATATAAGTGCAAAAAAGCAGATTGCGTCAGACAATTTGATCATCCACTTCTGGGCATGGGCTCTCCATTACCTGACTGAAATAGGCCTCTCCCAGGAGAACGCAGACCTCATTGAACAGAGAAGGTGGGGACAGTAATTAAATCTTGGGCCAATTCCAAATTGCTTCCCATTAGTTTGTTTCCAGCATGTAGGCACTGTATCTTCGATATGCTGTTCGCAGGCCCTATTCTGGGCCATGTTGACATGCTGCTGCTGTTAAATGTGCCCTAATTTATTAGGGCTCTAATTGTGTGTTGCCATGTTAGTTTTGGCCCATGTGCACTGACACATGAGCCTGTTGTATTGTCTGCTGAAATGGAAAAATGCTGCTCGAGGGATTCTTTGTAGCTTGGGATTCGTTCTGAAAACAAAGACCAGTCTTTCCTAGTAAACGTTTAGCCCTCCCCAGTTTACTTATTTCACTTGCACATGTTATAGATGTCAAAAATTGTTAATGCTAAAGCAGAGTCTGTAACAAACCTAAAGCAAAATAAATGGAAAAAAACAACAACATGATCTTAATAGAACTTCACTTCATTTGAATCTGATAAAGAATGTTTGGAATGAGGTGAAAATTAGAAAGATGTTATGAAGCTCTACCAGGTCTGAAGACCTGGAGCTCATCATCAGAGAAAATTCAAGACACCCCTAAAAACAGTCCAGCAAAAAACTGTTTGATTGTTGTAATGCCAATGAAGATTTTTATTTTTTTTATTGTTTGAATATTGAAAGGCTATAAATACATTTGCTTTACTTTTTTTTTTTTTTTGTAAAACGTAAACTAAAATATTGTCTTTTTCTTGTTCCAAAACTGGTCCTTTACATTGTTGCATTATCTTTATGACAAATAAACTCCTTGGTTGTATTAAACTTATTTTAATCCAAGTAAGTATGGATACATTTGAACTTAACGCTATATGTACACATCAGAAGCCACATGTGTTTCAACATACACAAGCACTTGCCCTACTCTAAAATCGAGACACCTGTTTTTCCAGGGAAGTTGACAGGCAGCAGTGTCTGTGTCACACTGAAACTCATCAGCTTATCCAACTGGAAACACTGCTCTTCCAGGGCAGCAGTGCACATTGAGGATCTTAGCATCTTTGTTGAATTAGCTTTATTCATTTATACCAATGGAGTAAGAGAAGACACTGAATTTAGGACTTTATGTAGGCAAAGACCCAAACACAACCGACCATTTTAATGGCTTTTTGTTGGTCATTGTTTTTTTTTAACTAGTTAAAACAATAGCAGAACAAAAATATATCTTACATGCTGTGCTGCTTAAGAAATGAGAGTGTTTTTCATCTATTGCTTGAAGTGTATCATTTATTTCTGTCTGGAAAATCTTAACTATTTTCTATCCCATAGATTATGAGTTGATATTAGTTTTATATGACTTTAAAACACAGGCTGTCAAGATAAGTAGAAAACATCTTTAAGCGTGACAGTGACCAGATCTCAACAAAATGTGTAATATGTAAGGGAGATAAAGACTGTGTTTGTGTCAAACATGTCAATCTATCAGAGTAGGCAAAAGTAGTTTTAAATTTAACTTTGCACATTCAAAATGTATATTTTTCTAAGTGATGTGTTCTATTTCTCCAATCCCACTATAAAAGTTTAAGTATTTTTTTTCCTGTTATTCTCACCATATTGTTTGGAATACTTTAAAAACAAACAGCACTTGAAGTTCAAGTTTTTACTCTGAAAAAAAAGAGTGTTTATGAAACATATACTATAGCCTACAGCTGAAGATAGGCCCATAAGTAAACAGAGAAAGCATTATATATTTTTCAGTTCATATTGTATGTGTTTTTGTATTCTGAAACAGAATTTGATATATGAATTTTTCTACCAGTAACAAAATCAGCTACAAAACTACACAAGGATATACAAATTGTTGAAAAGATGTTCAAAACAGTAATGCACATCAAAATGCAAACAAAAACCTTTAACAGCTGTGTTGTAGCTGTAAGTGTTACCGAGACAGTTTTGCAGTCAGAAGGGACAATGAAGGCCAATGTCAACTGCTGACCCAGGGGATATAGGCAGAAGCGAATTAACATATTCATAGATTCTCATTCGCCAAATGAGGCAAAATGTGGAGTCACACCCCAAGGCTTTTCAAAGACTTCACAATTTGCTTACTGATTTATTTTATATCAAGATTTATTATAGGCTGATTAATACTGCATTACAATAGTAGTTGGACTGTTTTCTCCAATGCAGCTACATCTCAACTTTGCTGGAACACAAAACATTGCTGTGCAGCATTTAATGCATATATTTGGATATATTTATAACTAAATTTGTTGATACAAGTATCAAGATAAGCTTCTACAAAAAAAAACTTGTAACTACATGATTTGTATAAGGTATTGTGCTTTCTATTATTTCATTAAGAATAATAATAATACAAGTTATAATGTTATAACATCTTTTAAAGTTCCTTCAAAACAAGCTTTTCTTTTGCACAATTAAACCTTTCACACTCTTTTCTGACAAAGTTACAAGTCTCATGCTGCAGCTTTGCAAAAAACAGTGCGGCACAGGTGATACTGTCGAAAGTGAACCCTTAACTGCTGATAGTAGAGCTGTGTACTTGCTAAGACTGACAGCTCCTGCATGGTACAGTGCTATAACTCATCTAGTATTAATGATTCAGACTCTTTACTGTTTCAACACAAGACGCCAGAAGCCTGAAGCTAAGGAAATATGCAAAGATGGCTCAGACTAGTTTTCTTTCCTTACCTCTAAGACACTACTTTTTCTTTTTATTAAACCTTGAAACACAACCTCACGCATATTTCTAAGAAACAAACAATAAAAAAACACTTTTGCTCATCGCCCATCACTCAGTCTCTTACCAAGGCTTTTTCTCGTGTAATTGCTTTCAAATTGTCAACATAAAAAATATGAAAGATCCTCCCTCTCTTCCCTCTGTCAACCTTTGCTTTCAGCTTGACAACCAACTGATGGGCTTCTCAACAGCGAAAAGCTATCAATAATTAAATCTGTGATCACTTAGGGGATGTTGTTTTTTTTTTCCCCCTTTCCAGCTGAGATGACATGATTTCCTTTAAAAGAAAAGGGGTAAAATAAGCTTGTTTACTGTCCCAATTTCACCCAACAATCTTGCTAAATGTAATACCAGTGCAGCGTGGTGGAGCTGTGCCAGGCATCGAGGGTCTTTTCTGATCAAAAAACTCTGCTCATCCCCTCAAATCCACCCCCCTGCATCGCTCTCAGGAGAATCACAGGCATTTTTTGAGAAATGAAGGTTCTATATGAATCTGTAATGACGGATCTTACTCATCTCACCCACAGAAACAGAGCAAAAGAAGAATTATGATGAAATAAGATTGTTTTCTCCTCTGTCTGACAGATGATTTGCAATTTTGCCTCAAACCTCCAATTAGGAGCATTTATCTCAACACAGCAGGTGTGTGAATATGTATGTATGCATGCACAAACCTTTATAAGCATCTCTGTCGTTTTTAAAGTGCATCTGTGCGTACATGCTTTGTTGTTAAAAGTGTGTGAAAATTCATGACTGCGTGTTCATGTGTGTTTATTTTGTGTGTCTACGATAGCCAGATGTACAGGCTACGGCAGGTGTCCTTGAGGTCCGAGTGCATTATTCAGCTTGGTGTGCAGGTGCAGCCTCTGACAACATCTCTCAGAACTCTCATTTTTCAACTCAGTCTACCCTTTAACAATAGGGATGCATTTAACTTGGAAATATAAAAATACAACTATTAACTGAAATAATTTTATTATTGGCTTTTTTATTTTGTATTAACTGAAACACTTCTATCATTTGTTCGTTTTTATTTTGTATACCTGCTCTATGGGTATTAAATTATAAATAAAATAATAATAACTTATATAAAATCATGTCAAATTTAGAGAAAAATAACTTAAACATGCTTTCAAATTTTTTATGTAAACAAACCTATTAGGAAATGCAGAAGTGAAACATGTCTGGAAGTTGGAGTGTAACTTTACACTTACCAATAAATGTGTAACCTAATTTAAATTTTTAAAAATCCTCCACATGCACTTGGCCATCATCCTCCAGAGGAAATGCAGGGCATTCCTGGGTCAGCCGAGAAATGTAGTCCCTCCAGTATGTCCTTCCTTTGCCAGTAATTACAAATAATTATTAGAAGGATTTAGATGAGAAAAGATAAAATTGCCACAACTAGCAGGTTACTCTTAAAAACACAGCCCCTTGTTAAATGTGCTTTTTGAGGCGCAATAGTGCCCTGTTAAAAGACCCACTTATCAGATTTGGGCTAATACTCACACTTTTCATTTATCCCCAAAACACATTGACAGAACAAACTAAGCAATACATTCAACTACCTCAGTTTCCCTCTTCCGCTGAGCTAAAATCAATTCCTACAACATTTAATGCACTCTCCATATAAGTCTACATGCTCAAAGTTCACTTGCCCTGGGGTAATTACAGAAGAGTTCGTTACTCCTAATTATTTTTAATTAATCATTTATTTTATGGAATCAGGTCTGACCCAAAGAAATACAGGAAATACAATGATTTGAGATCTTAAGTAAGATAATAAAAATTAGCAAATCTGATGAGAAGAAAATATTTCAGTCAGTTTTTGGCACCAAAGAGTTAATTCATTAAACTGACATCTGTGACTGTATACAAAATAGACCAGCAAATATTACAATAAGCATATCGTGAGAGAATGCAAAACTTATTCTAAGGTAATGCAAAACTATTGCGAAGGAATGCAAAAGGAATATTTTTCCCCATGAGGGTTCCATACTTATGTTACACATGCATTTTCAAAATAAGATAAAAATAAATAAATGATCCACCTCATAGAAAATAGCTTTTCCATTTTCACATATTTATGCAAATATCCAGTTACCAATATAATTGCATGAAAATATAGCAATAATAATAATGCAGGTCACAATTAAATTACCCACAAAAGCTAGAAATGTTTAAGTTGTAGCTGGTTCACGGGGACATTAAAAATAACAACAATAATAAAAAAGTTGTATGTGGCTGTGCCTACATTTCACAGGGCTTATGCCATTGGCTAAAACAGCTTACAATTTAATAGCAGCATATTGCTTCCACCTTTCACACAGCATCATGTCCTGACTTTTTTTGTTTGTTTAAGCTAATAAACTGCACTATTTTCACGCAGAAAAGAAAAACAACACGAATGCACAATGCATACAAACATACCAAGTTCCAACTTACCTGGGAAATCTTTCTAAGTTTAGTCCAGCCTTAGTGACATTTACACATCAAAGGATCAACAATATTGCTTCTCTGCTTACAGAATTACGATTGAATCAGTCAATTATCTTTCAAAGTTAAACAGCTCTCATTTGTTGCGCCTTCCAGAGGGATCACGTGCAGCAAAGTGGTGCATTCACAGAACATGGGATAAAACAATATTTGACGAACAATGATACATTTAATCATCATGCATTTTATCATTCATACAATGATTTAAAAAAGACTTAGGTTACACCAGGTAAGAGTGTCTTTACTATAGATAGAGTACCTTAGCATTTAATTCAGTTATTATTGGGTCATTTCTGTAATATTTTAAGGTGCAAATGATTCTTTAACAGTAGTACAAATGCAAATACCGCAGGTGAAATATAGTAGCCAGGCCATTGCCTCCCTGTGGCGTTCCGCTCGAGAAAGGTTCTGCACAGTCTGGGCTCACAAACATTGAATTGGCATTGACAGCGCCCTCGTTTGGACCGGCGCTTCTCTCTTTGCAGGGGAGGATGGTTGTTTACAGCGCAGGCAATTTTCGGTAAGCTTCTTACCGTTGCGCATTACTTAAAATTTAAAACCACAGCACAGTCCACACCTTCAGGAAGAGATAATTTCTCAGTAGCTGAGAGTCCAGACTCTCTGTATAAAGCAAAGTATGGAAAGGGTCTGATTTTTACCAGGCTAGTGCAGTGGCGTTCATGAGTAATTTTTCATTATCATATGGTAAAATTGGTAAACTACAGCACACACCAAAAGAGATGCTGGTCTCCTTCTAGCATATAATTGCTTCCTGTTTTTCAACGCAATTGAAAATGAGATGGGGCACAAGAAAGTTTATGAGTTAATCTACATTACAGTTGTATGCACAGTGATAGAAAGATACTAGCATTGTGACACCTCATAAATTATACAGTGATACACTGGTACATAAAATATGACACAAAAATATTTGTTTTTTTTTTAATAAACTGATGTGTTCTTTTTAATAATACTGCTAAATGCAGTTGATAGATTTGCCTCAAGGTGAGGTGAATTCAGAACTTGTAAAGGGGGACTTTATAGGTAATTGTGATTTTATTTTATTTTATTTTTTTTGCCAGTCCCACTGATATGCTACTTGAACTAAACATGGCAGGCCATTGTTCTGACCAAGATCACAGGGGACTGCGCACCCCTAAAAGTCACATCCCCACTGATACACTTACTAGCGTAGCACTGTGACGTTGCACTCTGTAATTGTGGTGGGAATTGGGAAATCTTCTCATCAGAGGGGCAAGAAACATCCAATAAAAAGTGATGCAGGCTGCAATGGCATTGCCGACAAAGAAATTGTCGTTAGGAAAATATCTGGGGTCAAATATAAACTATCAACTGACTTAGTTCTTCTGCATTATTGTCCTCTATTAACACTGAGCATCTTTTGCTATAAGTTTATGTACTTTAAGTTTGAATTTCAGCATTTTTCCATTAGTGTTGTTTGTTTCCTTTCTGCTCATTTATTTCTCATTCTCCTTTTGGTTTTATGTGCCGCTAAGAAAATTACTCTGTTTGCTTTTTGATTTATAAGCTGTCCCAGTGTTGCTTTCAAAGGTGGAAATCGATACAGAACAGAGATAAATCTTCAGAGACACTTTGTCATAATGTCATCTTGAATTAGTCTGTGGGCTGCAATGTGAGCCACATTTTAAACTTTTTATCTCAGAAAAATATATTTTTTTCTTCATTTTCATTGTGCTAGGGAAATTTCACCACTCAAGATGCCAAATGACTTGAAATTATTTCATTTTATTTTTATGGAAACAAATTAAAGTAATTTGTTCATTTTAATTTGTTTCCATAAAAACAAATTATTTTGCTGTTCACATAATATGAACAGCTTTTGTCTATCAAATGAATGTAAAGTGCTGCTAAGACTTTTCAGTTTGCCGTAGCTCTGTCAATAACACCTTAATAATATGTATTTCCTATGTGTTGCTAAGGCAACTGTAAGTATCAAGTAGCACATTAAAAGAGTTGAAGGGTTTTCCTCAGGTCTTCATGTCTGCTGGTGTAAATACATTTTAGGATCAGTTTGCAGCCCAGATCTACACAAACTGTGGCTCCTATCAGTGTTGGTCTCAGTGCAAGCTAAATAAATGCAGTTTGGTTTTTAGAATCATGTTATGTGAAAGTCATTAAATCATTCTGCCTGGAAGAACTTGTAATTTTGTCAAGTTTCAGTACAGCACATTGGCTTTTGTTAAGAATCTCTGAGTGTAAACTGAATGAATTCTTATTCCTCCAGAGGTGAGAGTATCTGCCATTTGTTCTCAGGTAAGATGAGTGCACATGGGGATTTTTAAATGATAATGTTTTCATGCATCAGTGCCATATGATTGCAGTGGTTTTGAAACATTATGGGTTGTTAAGGTGCTAAGGTGACCCAATCCCTCAATGAGCAGGGCATATGCAATCAAGGAATGAATACCTTATTTCATGCTAGATTTAAACAGGCTGTTCAGCTCATTTTGAGATGTTGTGCTCTGCTGCACCTTGTTTGTGCTTTTAATTTTTAAGATCCATCATCTTTCACTCTGAAAGCATGCAGTAATGCTTCTACAGAGCCAACAAAAAGGACAAGGCTTTGGTAGAAGTTATTACTTTCAAGACGGTTTATTTCCCATAACACCCAGTAATACATTGTGAGATAGTGCTTTGATATAAATTTCCAAGATATTCTCCATAGCGGAATTTTTTAAAGTGATTTCCAGAAATAGCCTGGCTATGGAATGCAATAAATAACACTGTCAGAGGCCGTTAGCTTTGGGAAAGTACATTAAAAGGAAAGGCACAGACAAGGTGCTGATGATAGAAAATGAATGTTCATTAGCATAATGATGTTCAACACATTATGTCACCATACTGTGACAACCTAAACCTCCTATTTTAGATGCGATATTGCATCTTTTTTCTCCTGGCACCACTGTGGTTGACAAGAATGTGAAGGCTGTAACCATGAATCAGACAAACTTTTTCCTGCTACGTATGATTCTGAAGAGGAAACAAACACTGAAACTGAATATAGCACATTTATGAAATAAGACCTGTTCATTGAAAAATGTAACTGATTTAGTTCCAAAACATGTGTTAGAAGTGACAGGTGGCACATGTACATGTGGTTTTACATAGCCACATGCAGTAAGATGAAATGGGCAAAGGATGCTGGTGGCTTGCCATAGATAGATTTGACTTGTTTGAGGTTTTATGTGGAATACATTGAAGCTAAGAACTCTGGGAAGAATGTGTCTGGGACTATATAATCTCTCATTTAAACTAGAGATAAGCAATAGCGTTAAGTGTTTCCTGATTTAAATAGTTAGACCTTGTTAAATTGCAATCCTGCAGGTATAACTGTGTATTAGATAGATATGGGTATCAGCTATGTAAATGGACAAATCAAGGCATCGTTATGAGCTTCCCAGAAGTTTTGAATTGAAACAAGCATAACTTTTAAGGCATGCAGTTAATCAGCTTCAAGCTGCTTTTCTTGTGATTCTAGAATATTCTTAGTAATTTCCATAGAGAAATGTGTCTCAACTTTTCTGTCAAACTGTTACTACATTCCAAAGTGAAATTGTATCAGTGTGTTGTAAATGTATACATTGTAATAATTTTAAAAGCTGCAGTATTTAACTTTTAGATAAATATAAAAGCTTTTTACATATTTGTTAATATTGTCTCTATGTTTTGACAAAGTCAGGGTCCTCTGCCTCTTCCCTGTGGTCCATCGAATGTATTAGGTCTGTCAATCATGCTTGTGCATGAGCTGCTTAAGATTTCAGGTTTACTGAAAAAAATCATTTAAAAAAAATCTGTGTTGACTAAAAAGCCTGGTTATTATTATTTTTTTTTATTTTAATCAGAATTGGTAGGCTTTTTTTCTTTACAATCGAGTTGAAATCCTCATTGTTATCCAAGATCTTAAATTAAGAAATCTCTCTGTCATTTCACATTTTGCCTTAGTAAGGAAAAGGAGCAATGCTAACCCTTTTTATTTATTTATTGTTTAATCTACATCATTTTTATCGGTATTGTCAGTCCAATTTTTTGGTCTGCCACATGATGTAAGAGCTTCAGATGATTCTGAGTGACAGAAAAATGATGCAATATACCTGTTTCCCTGCTCAGTGTCAGCCAGTGGCATTGTCACAGAGCACATTTTGGAATCAATCACTCTATCACTGCTCTCTGCTCATAATGAAAACTGAGTGTTAAAAAGGATGAGGATGCTTAAAATATCTCATTTTATCAACTCCGTAATTTTACTACTATACGGCAAGCAGCTGTTTACACAAATAATCTTCTTTTGTCTTATCCACAGATATCATATTAAGGTCTGCTGCCCTTTCCATCCGTGGGTTTACCAGAAGAGAGTGCATATTCCACGACACTGCAGTGTCAGGATATCATCCTGTTAAAGCTGCAAGCACAATACGTTTATGCTGACAAAAACTATCACCTCCTCTACACATAAACCCTCTCTCAAGGTCAGGAAAAGCTTATTCTCTACTATCTCCAGGACTCCGTTTACCAGTGCCACAACTCAGGCCGTTATGAAATGTTTTTCTCATTGAGGCTCAAGTCATCATGTCAGCTTATTAAGTATTATGGCCAGTCAAAGTGACAGCACAATGGTTTGAAGTGATGGGAAATTTGCCCTCACATTTTAGATTGGAGTGGCTTTTGAGTACGTTTGTGTGTGCTTTTTCTAATCTGCACCAAACACTTGTGTTAGTGAAAAACGAAACAGCATTACATTCCTAGAGAAAATAACAAATGTCAGACTGCTCTGGAAAAATGTTACAACGAATTCAGCAGGACAGGCTTGTTGAAAGCAGCCTAGAGCTTGGGTGAGACACAATGTAGTCAGTGGCTAAGTGCAATGAAATAACCTTTGCTGTTGCTCTGGTGGTCTGTCGACCTTGAGAAGAGTGTGCTGACAGACTGTGTTAAAGCTACCAGGGTCCCTGTCTTTCCCAGGGATACGCCACAACTGCTTCCGTTGCTGTCAGACATGATCGAGGTTCAAAATCACTTTAGGTCCTAATGAATCATACATTAAGATACAATGAGCCAAGCAAACACTTTAGTTATCTCATTAATAAGAGCTTGCCTCCCTCTGCACAATATTACTATGATAGATGTCTACATATTTGTTTAGAATTTTTTTTTTTTTTTTGTAGATCTTGCCAAAGGCACCGAAGCACAATAGGTTGTATTGTAAATTAAAGTGATAAGAAAATGTACCTTGTCTTCCTTCAAACAACCCTGGAGTCTAGTCGTAAATTTATAAACCATATCAGAAATATGGCTCAAATCATGTTTGTGTGTGAACTGTAGTAAGAGGGGCCGTATTTCAGAATTAATTTTCTTGCCTATATGTGCAATTCTCAGTCTCTTTAAAAATTATGGGAAACCTTAGTGCCATTAGTCTTGTATGCAAAGTCCCTATCTCTGTCTCAAGGTTGTTTGCTTTTGTTTTGTCTATTTTGACTGGAATAGGGCCTAATATATTATCTGGTTTTCACAGTGCCATGCACAGAAATTTAGATCTCAAGAAAGCAAATGGGCACAGCGTAGTGCAGCAGATGGCATGGACAGATTAAATTCTTATCCTTCTCAAGGGGAAAATTAATTATTTGATGACTTACAGCAGGGGTTTATGTTTGTATACCTTAAAAAAATATATTCTATTTTTCTACACAGCCTATCTTGGTGTTTCAGGGATCCCATAGAAAGAAGCTGACTGTCCACATGTGCCAGGATGGCTTTGCCCTACAAAGATGGAAACCTAATTGTGTGATTGATTTTACTAAATCAAGGTTAGATTGAGCATCAAAGTGGAAAGACTACTTTGTTGTATTAGGTATCAGAGTTTATTTGCATGTGCATGTGTGTATAACTGATGTCAGGATATCTGCTGGACTTTTTAATTTGTATTATTAAGGGTTTTTTTTTTAAGGTTTATATTTTTAACATATATGAAACAATGTAAGCTTTAGCGACATTTTATCTAGACATGCAAATTATTATTATTATTATTATTATTATTATTATTATTATTATTATTATTATTATTATTATTATTATTATTATTATAATTAATGTGAAAATAATGTAACACATCTGTCCATAAAGCATTCGAGCTGTTACACTCCCAGACCTCCGATATATTTACCAGTATTAAAAGTGAAAATGGTGGATTGGTGCATTCCAAATTTTGTCAGTCCTCTGTAGTCTCTGTGATTTCCGTAACTCTGTCACAGTGTAGTTTTATGAAGTAGGTCTGCTTGAATGTTGCAATTTTGCTGCACAGATTACTTTTTTTTTTAATGCAACAAACAGAACCGTGTGGCTGATAATATCCAGAAAGCATCATGCTTTCAGAACACAACCAATCAACCTCTGCAGCTTGATTGTAAAACAATCCTTTGAATTTAAAAGGGTGTATGCAGTACATACATTCAGCTTGTCTACTTCCCTTTTTAAGACCTGGATTGACCAAGGGTTTTTATCTGATCAGAACAACGATCATTTGCACATTGCATTAAAACATGACCCAAGTGAATCAATCACAGTTACCTGGATTACATACAAATTAACATATATAGGGGTGTGAAAACAGATTTTCTTTTTTGGACACATTTGAAAGCACATTTCAAAACATTAAACTAATTTAAATCATAGTCTGACCAAAATTACCTCAAGAGCACACTGACTAAGTCATCCAACTTGAATGCTTTATTTTACTGGCTTTATCAATGTTCTTGTGCAGACGACAGGAGTAAATTCAAAATGCTGTAACCACAGGAGGTATAGTCAGAATTGAAAACAAAAACAAAAAAATAAACAAATCTAAACATTTATTCTTTAGTGTTGGCTCTGTACATTAACTGTGTACACATTTTTTTTTTTTCCCTCCAGAGAGCTTTAGCAGGCTTTAGTGACCCTTATATAACAGTAGATTGACAGGAGAGGGGTAAAGAGAGGGGGGAAGACATGCAACAAATATTGTCGGGTCCAGGAGTCGCGAAGGCTGCGTCGAGGACTCAAGGCCTCTGAATGTGGGTCATGTTATCCCCTACGCCACCACAGCATGCCCAACTGTGCACACATATTGAACATTCCAAAGTTCACAATTTTCAAAGTTCTTATTCAAAATGCTTTGATCTCTATTAAATATGTAGGGCTTTATCTATGTAAAACTTCCTGTCACACTTCTAGTACACTAGCTATCAAGGATTTTGTTCAAACCACAAAAGGTGTTAAATAATGTAATTTTAACGGACTGTCTTGTCCAACAAAAAAATTCATTTTTAATGAAGAGTCTGGGTAAGATTTTTTTTTCCAGTTATTTTTACTGGAAACTTCTGACTTGAATGCTTGTAAACCCCCCAGACCCTTGATCCCAAAACATCACATAGAAACAAAGGCAACAAACAACCTTCTGAAGATGCTTAAATGATTCAGAGACTGCAATTTATAATTTAATATTATATATAACAATATTTCAGACATGTTTTTCTTGAGCTAAACAAACCTTTAGTCTTCATAAAACAAAGTTTGATTGTATTTTTACTGTTACTAGACACATCATGGCAAAACTCAACCATTGTCCCAATGGCTACTGTTTTAAAACTTCAAGGGAAAGTGAGAATTTTCCTTTGCTTTTACAGGTAATCTGAGAACCTAAAGTAGGATACTTACATGATGGAGCATTAAAGGTAATTTGCATTCAGTGTGTGAGATCAAAGAAACACAATTTGTAGTAAGCCAGAGCACAAACAGCCAACTGAAGACTTTAGTTCTAATGCTGTTGAAGATGACAGAAAATGAATACCATTTTAATACTTTCTCTGTCATGCAGCCTAGTGTTATTTTAGCTTCCCCACCTTGTGTTTGTGTTGGTCTACAAAACTTCAATATTTAATTAACGCGTTGGAACAGTCGATAGGAAAGGACAGTGTCATATACTGAGAAGTAAAACTGGTGAAGAGCTCTTATTTGAAGATTACTTATTCACAAAATATCAAATGTTTTTCTTTTAAGTGGTTATGAGGGGGAAGCGGTGGCTGGTGGTGGGGTTGAGGTAATAGGGTGACTTTTTTTGTAAGCTTTTATGAAATTAAAATAACTTAAGGCAAATAATCTTTTGCATTAAAATGATCAGTGCATACTAATATGAGTGTGTGTGTGTGTGTGTGTGTGTGTGTGTGTGTGTGTGTGTGCGTGTGTGTGTGTGTGCGTGTGTGTGTGCGTGGGGGTGTGTGTGGGGGTGCGTGTGTGGGTGTGTGTGTGTGTGTGGGGGGGTGTGTGTGTGTGTATACACTCGACATATGTTGCTGTATCTCAAAATATGCAGACATTTATGAACATAAAATAATAAAAAAAATTCAAGCAGAATTTGTGGAGCTGTCATTTGAGCAAAGTGCAGGTGCCTGTCTCTTGTAGAGTATAGATATATTTAGAAGATTGCTTCTCAATATGAGCCATCTTATATTGAGATGGCTTAATTCTCAGTATAAGAGATATTTTTGCTGTGTTTTTTTCCTGCAAAAAACCATGAAAGAATTCACTGTTTATTGCATCATAGCTGGTTAATGTACTTTACATTTGCTGTGTCTTATTTAATGACCTGACAATAAGTTTCTTAATGCAGTATACAAATTAAATGAATATCACAAAAAAATAAATAATTATGTGCTAATCTGCTCAAAAATAGGTCGGAGTATGCTCAGCATGAGCCACATTTCAACAATGCCAACACACTTCAATAAGATCACTGCAGGTTAGCAGTGATCTGCTGCAAAGAAGCACTACTTTTAGAAACAAGAAGCCTGTCATTTATGGACACTACAAATTACAGACTTGATTTTTGTGGTGCAAACACATGTAGTAATTGCTAGAGATCATTCTTTTCACATCTGAGCAAATATGTTATTGACCTGAGGTCAGCCTGTAGGAGCACAACGACTGATCCTCATCAACTGATCTTGATGATCTGAAAAGTTTAAAGTTCGATTTGCATTGAGGAAATGTGACGGCATGGAGTATAAGCATGTAATGCTTTTTGCCCAGTGAAAAGGATTTTGAAGTGCATGTGTTCAACTTGAAGTCATTAAAGTAACACAGAATCACCAATAAACAGAAATAACATATAAGGGGTGTTTGGATGTGTGAAATATGGATGCTTTCAGAGTTAGAATGCTCATAAAATCAAGAAGTGTCTCACTGCTTTTGCTTTTGAAAGTAAAAAAAGAAAAAAAATGGAAGTGCTTCCTGATTTTAATGTATTCCCTAAGTCGCTTCTCTCTCAAACTTTTCTCTTAGCAGTATGTAAAGTATGGGATTTGTCTAAGAGGAAGCAGTAGGACTTTAAAGTTTACATTCTTGGTACCAATAAGCACAATAGTAATTTTCAGTTAAGTTTATATCTAAATTTAGCAAAGATCCTTGCTGAAATACTCAATTTTGTGGATTTCTTGCTATAAAACTTTGTAATTGAAAAAGATCTAAATTTTTTTTAATTAGAAGGAGTGATGTTGCAGCTTAGTTTAATGAATCTCTTCCTTGAGCAGAATGCATGTCTCCCCACATCAGTTTAATTCATTGTTATCTAAATTAATCCTATTAAAATTGTAGATTATGTTATTAAATGAAATTAGAATAGACTATGTGAATCTGTCGGAAATCTCGATAAGATGGCATTTAAAAGAAATAAAAAATTCTCCAATGTTCTCATGTGTCTTTTTTAGAAGTCTTAGATCTAATGTTGATTTTTGGTGTTACAGGCAGATCAAAGCCTACCCAGAAATAATCTACTAGAGCAACATCAAGAACAGTAGCTTTTGAAATGTTAACATCCTTAGTGTCTCCTCTTTTATAGGCCTGCACTTTTATTATGTTGAAGAAAATCAAACATTGAGTCAAATAACTGAATATTATATGGCATTTGGCTTTGTCACTATCTAGATGGTCACAGAAACCACCTATAATCACTTATGTTTATAAAATACTGCAATAGACCAAAGCATATGGTGAAATATTTATTACATTGTGGGATCTTTATTCTCACTTTTCAACATTAAACCAGGGTTACTATTTTCTGCTTTAAGTCAGTCAGACAATCACTTTAATCTTTGGATACATGCCGTTTGACAAAACATCTGCTGAAGGAAATTGGAAGAAAAAGGGGAAGTTTGCAAGCTTGAGAACACTATTTCAACTTTGAAGGACAGGCAGAACAGCATCATGTTGTGGGGTTGTCTTGCTTCAGGTGGGGCTAAAGGAGTGTTACTCCATCACTGTTACTAAGGTAACTCTTTTAATAATGTTGAATTTAGCTGGCTGTAAGAGGCAGAGAAGAAAAGAACATTTTACACAGTTGGACATGATCCTATCTAAAAACACCTCTCCAACTATTTTCAAAATGTTTTCATTTATCTTCTGCTAGAATTCTTCTCATGGAGTTGCTGATTGCTTACTTCAAACCTTTTTTTTTTCTTTCCATCTTGAATAGTTTTCTAATAGGATTCATAAGCTTGAGAACTAAAAGGCCTTTCACTCTGTATTTTTGATGCTAACAAAAGTTTTCATCTCTTCTCATCATTCAACATTTACACTTCTAGCTTTATGAATAGAAGCAAATATAGCCTTGGAAAAACTGAACAAAGTTTTTCCTTTGAAAGTGAAGGTGGTGACTCATGGAGATATTTTTTTTTCCCTCTGGAGTTTTGGCTTACTCAGCCAATATGTCCCTTCTGCCAGGAAGTTTAGTAAACATCCGAATCCTGCATTCAGCTTGGCTTCTGCAGATTCCTTTTCTTGCACAAACTGGCTTCCATCAATGCTTTCTTTACATGTCCACACACTATAAAATATCAAATTGACCACTTCAGGGGTTTTATTTACTTCTATTTTATTTGCCGCTCACTCACACTCTGTATGCTTGTAAAACCTATTGCCTACTTTTATACTAGATTTGTTTTGAATTACTTGGTCAACTTCATCGCCTCGGCTATTCATCCATTGAGACATTTTTAGCCAGTTTAGCTCCCGCGTTTCTACTTTTAGATTACATTAGATTTGATTAACCTGGGGGAAAATTTTCAGTTGCAATAACATTCGCAAAGACATGCAGAACAAAAGAGAAATAAGAAGGATTGAGCTTGAGTTATTACACACAACCTTTACTCCCCATAGAAGAAGCAGTAATAAAAGATGATTATACAAATACTTAGGAGATCTTAATAAATATGTATGCCACTCTTTAAAAAGTATTTATTTGTGAAAAAAGTGAAAAACCAGGCACAATGTCTTTCCATTTTACAGTTTTTCTCTTGGTCAAATAAGACAAATAAGATAAAATGGATAGGTCCAGATGGCATTTTTACAGAGTTTAAAAATCTTGAATAATTTACACTTCATTTTTTATGATGGTATATTAAACCATACAGATGCACTTATTTCTGTTGATCAACCAAAGAATAAATAATTGCACACAATTTTTAAAGATATTTGTATATTTTTTTCACATTATATTACATTAAAAAAAAAATGCTTCACCGTAAACACGGGAAGCTCAGAGTGGGCCACCTTAAGCTTATTCGGTTTCTTTTTGTCACCAGCTTTGATAGTGCTGCCACAACAGATGGCTGCAAAGCAAATTACACTTTCAGACTTATACAAGATGTGCAGGATCTTGCTGCAAAAGTTGAATGGCCTAATTTTCCTCTGGAAATGGAGTCTGCTCAATTTCTTGTTGTAAACATCCTCAGTATGTAGTCTGTTGTCCAGGTGAGATATTTGTAGTCTTCCACTGGCTCTCCTATGGAAATAGTGTGTGGTTTATAACACCGCTCTCCAAAAGTCTTTAATAGCCTCCTTTGTCTTGTTCACAATCAATATGAGGCTATTTTTTTCTATGTCACGTCAGAAACCAGTTCACCCAGAACGTTGTCCATCACTGAGACACACCACAACTGCAAAGTTATCTTATAGAGAGGCTGCATAAAGATATAGATCTCAATACGCCCTGATGCAGAGAATAGCTACAAGAAAGCAGCAAGTCCATATTTGCAATATGCGAATGTGAAAACAGGTCAAGAGAATGATGACTCCTGAGCTTTACCTGCTAAAAACACAATGCTGCATTCTTGAGCCAAGAATATAACATTCATAAAGAATATGTTTTTTTATACATCAATCTCGCTCATCTTCCTGTTTCTCCCCCTTTGCTCTCTGTTGTGCTGCAGCTAGCATAGTCTGTTGTGAATGCTCAGTGTAGTTGGCATTCACAACCTCTGATGATGGAATAAACTGTTTTCCTGCAACGATAAGTCGTTTCTCCACCATTACCACATTTAGCAGGAAGTACATGGGTTTGATTGGCAGCGCCAAGACCCTCCTGCTAGCTCTGGTTGTTTTTGGTCAGAAGCAATCCATGTCTTCAGATGATAACAGAAGCTCAAGGAGGAGATGGAGGAGCTTGAGTTTTTTCACACAATTCTATCTCATATCACACAATCATGACATGGTGACAGTTTTAGTAAATGATTGCACAAAGACCTGCCTCCTAGCTTTGATTGGTTGTTTCTAGTTAGCAGTGGGAGATGGCAGAGGAACTTAATTTTTATTCACATAATGTCTTTCTCATGTCATACTGTCACGACATAGTGACAATTTTAACAAATATGTAAAAACATAAAATGAAATTATTATAAAAGTTACAAAGTGGCGTATATGATTTGTGAACTTTGCCTGAAGAAGGCCCTGCAGCAAACCAAGGACTACAGGCTTCCTCGTCATCTTTTATATGGCCATTATTCAGACTGTGGTGTGCATATCCATTGCTATGTGGATTGGCTCATCCAAAGAACAGAAAAGGTATAGACTGCAACAAACAATTAGGTCACAAGTGACCTTCCTTTCATCCATCAATAATACATGTCTCAGGTCAGAAAAAGGGCAGTTAATATCCCTGCAAACCCCACTCACCCTAGACTGTTAAGACTTTTCATATCAGATCAGTGCTCCTGAGCGATATTTTTGTAAACCTGCCACCCCAGAGATATATTCACCCCAGAGATATATTCTCTCCCAAGGCTGCCTTTCTGCAAAAGAAATTCCTGTGTTAATTAAACTGACTACAGTTGAGAAATTTAATCTTAATAGTTAATTGATTTTATTAACTTAAGGTTAAACTTTTTCAAGATTGAGTTAAGTTGTTTCAAGATATTCGATCTTAAGCTATCTTACTTAGATCATAGCAAATTTTATGTATATCTCATTATAAATCAGTCATATTTCACCTGGAAAATATTTGAATTGTTTTTAGGGATTTTATATTGTTCAGCCCCTATTTCACTCCCTTGTGCTTTCAGTGGATATTTACTCCTTTTGTGTGCTACCTGGTAGCCCCTGTGAACTAGAGTGACAGTTGTACAGGTTTGAGCATTCCAGAAAATCCTGAAATGCTCAAACCTGTCACTAACATCTTAGTTTCATTTATAGTTAATTCACAATGCTCTGACTTTCAACAGTTGATTAAAATGAAAAGTTAAGAAACAGTAAATATAATACATTGATGAAAAGCTATGCCGCATTTACAGTCACAAATCTGTTTCTCCCACATGCAGTTTTAACTTCTGGAATTGTCCTCATTATGTCTAAAGACTTAAATACCAAAATGTATTGAGATACTTCCATATGATTGTCTGATAAAAAATGGTTCTTTAAAAAGAAAAAAAATAAATAAGGTTATTTGGCAGGTGTACCAAATAAACTAGTTGGTCACAGAAATTTGTAATTATAAATGTAAACCATCAAAGACTAAAACTGAAAAACAAATTAACTAGAGCATTTATGCAGTGAGATGTTTTTTGTTTTTTTGTTGTTTTACTTGTTTTTTTTTTCTTGTCCCGCTTCATGGTTCTCATTATTATTCTCACTTCACGTAACTACACAGATCAGCACAGTAATGGATTTTCAGAGGAGTGAAAAGGGCCGCAGTTACTGCCACAACTCTCTTCAGTTTTTTTTTTTTTTCTATACAAATAAATCCCCTGGCAGGGGTTGTTTATAATGTCCCTCTGATGTAACTTTGATAATGGAGCAATTTTACAGCGCACTTGTTCTCCATTTCACAGCAAGCCATTTCTGCAAGCCCGATTCCTCTTCTGGGCTAATATACTGAACTCTGATCTAATGGAGTATGCCATTTAGGTAAATCAAGCAGTATTATTGCAATCTTAGTGCCACTACTCCTTGGCAGATGGATAATGATCTGTTATAAAGATACATTTTCTATAGTGAGGGACATCATCACCACAAAAGTGTTTGCAACATATTTCAAGGAAACCAAACAATAAGTTGTTTCAAAAGAAAAAAAAGGGCAAACAGGAATGTATAATTCTTTAGATTGTCCTCATAAATATGATATTTTTCATCTTTGTCAAAACTGGACATTGGTTATAAAATCATCAATGTGATAATTAGTTCATGCAGATTGAGCTGTTGCAGTGACCAGCATTGAGATTAATGACCGACCAAACTTTGATGTTCCTCTGAAGACAGCTTTTGGTCAGCTTGTTGCAAAAGAGGAGCATTGTTTCACGCCCCACAGAGCAGAAAAAGAGCCACGTCTCACAATCTTCATTCATATGCATCACATCATGCGATATCCAGCTGATAGCTCTATTTTCATGGAGTTTTTTTTCAGTGATCCATGTCTGTATCTGATATGATAATGTATTCTTTAATCCATATGTAAATTATTGTCACCCACTCGGTATAAAAAGACATCTCTTAGATTCCCTCACAACAGACAGCCAGCACGAAACAATCCATCAGCTAAGGTACGAGCAAATTAAAGGCATTTATCACAGAGGACAAAGGGACACCTGGTCATTCTCTTTGTATTGCGCAATCACAGGCAACAGTGGAAAGTGTGATGGTTTATCACCAGGTTCAGCCCTCCTTGAGCTGACCTTGATTGTTTTCTTGTTTTATGGTAAACTGTGGTTCTCAATTAATTTATCTGATGTGTGCTAGAGTTGTTGTCATTCACCAATATCCTTCGATATATATATTTTTTTACCCCTTTGCAAAGTGGCAGATAAATTAAATGGGCACTGCTTTTATTACAACCATTATCAAAGTTAATCAAATTATATTTTGGCCTGGAATTTAGAATATTATATAGCCAGTCACTGAAAGATCCTGGTGTTCAATAGCTAGCACAACTGTGCCACATCCTGCAGTCAGTTTAATGTATTGTTATTTCCCACCTTTTATTGCAGCAGACACAGTGTTAGTGAAATATTCAAGGACATTTGATTGTCATTACAGTGTCATCAAACTCTGAATCATAGCACAACACCTAATGGCTTATTATAGAAGCATATGCTAAATTAAACATTACTACATCAATAAATGTTGCATGGTATTAACCTGACAGGGCTTCATAAATATTGTGCATTTTCTTCCACCACCCCCTTCTGCTCCAACTTCCTTTGTTACCTTAATTTACTCCTCCATTCATAATCACACTCAGTATTAGCAAAGAGAATGTTTCCATCCTATTTTTTTTCCCATTGAGTTGGAATTACATAAATGAGCATTAAATAGTTTTCAATTCCCAAAATTATCTTTCAAGTATTTTAATTAGCAAGCACTTTCCAACACTACGCACCTTCAGCAGATGGATGCTCATGTCAGCCAATTTAGGCAACAAGCAATTAGACATTGCACATTAGCATTTCTATTTTCATCACCCAAACCCCTTCATTCCTGCACTCAACCTCATCACACTGACTGGGCTTTTCACATTTATCCCACAGAGACTTTACCCTACAGATGGTGAAAGGCTCACTGAGAATATTGAGACAATCTCTGAGCTGTGGCTCTCCTTGAAAGGTTAAAACATCAAAGGTTACTCCCCAAACAGATTTAATGGTGTCTGCAGACAACAGCCAGAGATGAGACTATTTCTGTAAGTGTGAGGCATTACCTGCTGCAAGCCAGCAACCTGCAGGAACAAACAGTAGGAAAATCCACAGGGACATACTTATCAGTCTTTATGCTAAAGTTTTATCTGGATGCAGAGTGATCCTTAGATGTTTGACAGAGTTGGCTATTTTCTGTTTTTAATGGATTAAATTTGTGTGAAATACTGCTGAATACATTTTTAAAGAATAATTAGTAGTTTATCGCGGTCAAAATAAAGCATCTCAAATTCCCTTGCTGAAAACTTCCTAATAGGGGTGCAGTCTGGTAAATCTCTTATTAAAATGTTATCTCTTATTAAAATAATTTTCAGGAAAAATGCAAGTTATGACAGTCATATATATAAATCCTAATTTGAATAAAGACTGTAAGCATGACAGTATTTTTTAAAAAATTGTTAGTTTGTGTCAGCAGTACATTATTAAAGATTTCTCATTTGCTTCTTGTAAATCATTTGCTGTAGCCATTTGACTATTAAAAATAAACATATCAAACACAAGATATTTTAAAGCAATGAAAAACACTATCACAGGCTAACCAATAGCATCCAGCAATTTGTAGCTTACTATTTTATTTTGAGTTTTGGCATTAGCTGAAATGGCTCTGTTTGTGTGGGGTTTTTAATTATTATTATTATTATTATTATTATTATTATTATTATTATTATTATTATTATTATTATTATTATTATTATTATTTCAGGATTGCATTTTATCAAAATTTAAAATTTTAATATCTTATCTGCACTGACTTAGATATTGACTTCATAGCAATTGTAAGAACATAAGACACATCTTTTTCTATTATTTAATTCCTATTAAAATGCATTTTTAGTTCCCTTACTGCTATTTGGACCAATTTAGAATTAGACATGCATCACAAATTGTGAATTAGACACTGGCTTGGAATATTTTAGACTGATAGGAAATTACTAATATTTCTTTTTCATAAATCATTGTTTAAATAACATAGTTTTAGAGTCTTACCTCCATTTGAACAGGAGGTAACGTGATACTAAATACTTTTTCATGTAAAAGTCAGTCCCAAAAGTTAATATATTGTTCTTCAGCAAGAAATCTTAACTGGAAGAACAACCCAACCATATTATCAGATCTTACACCTCTACCATTGGTATGATGTTCATAAGCTTCTGTACCTCTTAAACCCATGCATAGTGCATCACTGAATAAGCAGCACAGTCTAATAAAGTCAGTTATGCAAATGTAAATCAGAAACGAGTTCATACATCCAGTTTCACGTGCCCGCTTTTCCCTCTGCAGGAGAGAAACTGTCAGCTTTGCAGGGTCACAACAGCTGCTCAGGCATTCATCCAGTAGCCTGAAGTCCTGTCACCATTGTAACTGACTATTGAATTCAGGCCAAAAACATTCAGCAGTCTGGAGACAAGCAGCCCACCAGTGCTCATTATGTGGAGACAGAGTGAACAGGGGTGGGCATGACAATCCTCCAGCCATCATGATCATGCGAGTGCTCAGGTCATGACTAGGAGTTTGGCACTGCGATCCCATGAGCTATAGCTCCACAACAGTCATCAGTGTCAACACACTGTCTGTTTGAATCTGTTTCAGGCCCTGATTGACCAGTCAACTCAGAAGTGAGAGACATTTCTTCACTTAATTGCGCCATCAAGCAAAGCATGTAAAGGCAAACTGACACATACAGGGTCGCTTCTCGGAAATCAGGATACTGTTAATAGTGACTGGCCTGACAGCCGGATCGGTAAGTTTGGGGGAACTGAAGAGTGCTGACATACAATTTTGTTAAGTTTTCACCATGCAGGCACATCTAAGGATAAGATGCAGCTTTTATCAAGTGATATAGCATAACTGGTGCAGTTGAGAGGACATTTACTGCAAAGTAATGGAGTCTGTTGAGGTAGAGCTTAGCAGTGTCAGCTACACTGATATAATCCCAGCGAAGATGAGAAGTGTTCAGCCATGTTTATACTGCGCTTTAAATAAACATGAGCAGTGTCAGTAAGACCTCTAAACAATGACAATTGGTCAAAATGTAAGTTGTTGCCTTTTAATACATTTAGATACATTTTTCCTTTTTTGTGTCTTAACATGGTAGTAAACCAGCCAATAATGTTTTTCCTTAAAACTTTATACTTTCTTCATGTCTTTTTTGTATTTTTTGACCGTGATAACTGTGATGTTTAATGTTTCTGAAACGTCATATAAAATTCCAAACATGTTAATGCAAATACAAAGGAATTTTCTACTATAGTAAAGCAGTGATGAGTTTTCAATATGTATTTAATGTTAGTACATGTGTAAATAAAGATTTTGCATTAGTAAGGAAAAAAGTTCTGCAAACAGGACTGGCAAAAAGAAAGAATGAAGGCCAACAGTTACAAGAAAGCCCATTGAAAGCCCATCGTCCTGTAGAATAAATTTGGATTTTGTCTTACATTCATGTTGGTAAGAACCATTCATTGTAACAGTTTAGCAACATGTATAGAACTGGTTGCCATGTCAATCTAGCAACAAGTCCAATGTGGCAATTTTCAAGTCATTTAAATTCAGTTAATGGATATTGTACTGATTTAAAATAAAGCTACTCTCGAGTCACTTTAAATCCAGCCACTTTTTAGAGTTAGTCAATAAAGCTCACTCATACAAACAGATCAAAACTCTACTTAAAGGCAATACTCCAATTTGATTATGGTTATAAATCCAATGACATTCAGTCCATTATGTCAATTGGGAAAAAGGTTTTTTTCTAGTTAAACTCAGACTGTCATTAAAATTGCTACAATTTCTCATGTTACACAGATATTTGATGACAGAGGAAAAAAAATTCGTATGAGAGGAAGAAACACCCAGCAGAATCTGTCAGAATCAGTTACCATCTGATGTAATTGGACACTTAGGAATATGAGCAGAAATAGAAAAAATAAACACCGGTTCAGAGGTATCTTCAATGATTTAAAAAAAAGTCAAATGGTTAATGGCTTCATAGGAGGGAAACTAAACTAAACATATAGCCAGTAGTAAAACCTACTGGTTCAAAAGCATAAGGTTTGCTAGAGACAGCTATAGCTCTTTAAATTAAATGACCAAACTACACACGAAGTGTGTCAGAGAACATAAAGGTAATTGTCAATATTTGTCAATATTTGTTGACAATGTGCATAAAAGGCAAAAGTTTCAGAGTAAATGTTTTGTTTGCAGCACTTTACGGACCGTTAATGAAAACTCTTGATGCTTTTATGTTTTATGCAACCATTGAGTGAGCAAAACTCAAAACTGTGACCATCTGCGAGGACTGTGCATCAAGTGCTCAGGCACATGTCAACACCTCCAGTGTGTTAGCTCATTTACACAGATACTAGATGTACTTGATGACCCCCCAGCGAGAGTGAGGTATCATCTTGTATCGGCTTAAGACAGTTTTAAACCTTTTCTTGTCAAGTAGATCCCATAAAAAAATTGAAAAAAACAAAAACTGCCATAAAATTTTTAGCTGAACCAAACAAGGAATTTTTGTAATTCTTCCAATGCTAATAGAACTGTAGAGTAGAAGAAAAGATAATTTGTTTTTAATTTTATGAAATTCATATTAAAAGTGTTAAGATTCGTAAGGATACTCATTCAATTAGGGTACTCTTTTTTTTATAGGGGTCAAAGGATGTTAGTTCACACATATCTGTCCAGTTTCAAGGACAAGAATGTGTTTTTTTTTTCTCTTTCTCTGAAGCAATTTATTACAAGGTTACTCAAATGACTTCAAAGAGAAGATTTGCATTGGAAGGTCTTGCTGTGGACCCATAACTGTCAGTCAAAAGTAACTTATTGCAAGTGATGCGGGTCATGATATATTATTATTACCGATTTTACAACAAAAAAGAATTTGAGGACCTGTGTTTATCCAAAATCATAGCTATGGGCTTGGGCTTTGTTATGTTTTTTTTTTGTTTTTCTTTTGTCTGTTGTTGACTTCTTTCCGGTATGTGTGGATTCCTACAACATTGTTTTTGGATTTCTTTCCTTAGTTTGTTTCTTTTTATAATGACTATGTCACGAGATAGTCATTAAGAGAATTATGTAAAATTATACACTCTTTTATTCAAGACAATAACAAATTCTTTATTCATGTAAAGGTTTATTAGTTGCAACATAACAGAGAATCCTTTGTCCCACATCATCACAGCATCTTAAGAAACTCCTACCAATGAAATACTGGGGTTAAATTACTCCCTTTTGTTGGCATGTATTTTCATTTTAGAATCACCTGTAAAGAAATTAGACCATTTTTTAAAGAAAGAGGAAGACATTCTTTTATATTTTTTTTTCCAAGGCCTTCCCTAAATATATTCAGGACTGCTGAGAGCACCTCTTCTGCCCGGTTTGTCTCAACCTTCTCTCTCTTGCTTTTATGTGTTTATTTCTTGATTTCTATCAAGGGCAAGGTGAAGAGATAGGCATTTTATCCACCTCAGTGATAACAGACACTCTTTTTTTTTATTTGTGCACTGCATAGCTCAGCCATTTCATTCCATCTAGCCTGCCTCAGAGTTAAAATGCCATAAGACAGCACATTATTTTTTTTCTTATAGACAGTAATTGAAAATATGTTTCCGACCCACCATTGTCCAATACTTATTGTAATGTGCTATATAAAATTAGAGATCTCCTCATGTGATGCATAATGCATGCTTTAACAGAAAAATGTAGCACATGCTGAGTTATGGAATAAATCATGCTTTCTTTCTTTCTTTTTTTTTTAAGATAGAAGCCACATGATTCTTTTCATACATTTTTTTCAACATTTCGTTTGCGGCACTTTAAGGCAGAAAGTGCCGTTATTAACCTCTCATGCATCAATATCAGGTATTCTGTATGTTAGGTCCTACAGTTTGAGAATGCATATAAACTTTCTTATTTCCCAATTCATAGAACAAGTTTATGAATGATTACTTTAAAATGAGTTTCCACGCTGTTACTTTCAAGTGCACATCTGTTATATTGCCTTGCTTCTCCTCTGTACTTAGGTCAGTGCAGATATGTGGGAAGCTGCAAAACGAAGGAGCAGCTAGAAACTTTTAAGACACAACTTCTGCTTAGCTGACTCTCACAGCAAGACATCCAGAGACACGAGGTTGATTGGCACTGTTTGTTTTAGACTGACTTGACTGAAACCCTTGTGCTGGAGCTGCCAGCTGTGCAGTCACAACCATTGCCTCAGTAAAATATGCAATCATCAGCTATATCGCTGATCCCCCAAGCCTACGTTTGATGGTAGCCTTTTAATGAGGAACAAGTGAAATGACTTACACCCATTTTGCCCTTGCCTCCAACCTTTATGCAGAGCAGGTCAACTTGTGGTACTGAGAGCGACAAGAGGACATAAAAACATGAGGCAGTCTGGGAGGTGTGCTCATCATGAGGAGTGTTAAAACACCAAAGAGGTTTGGTCTCTTATCAACAGAAGGCATAGCAGGTGGACACAACAAACCTTTTGACCACTCAGCACCCCTGATGTCCTGCTTTATCCTTTATTTCTCCTTCCAGAACAATTTTCTGTCTTTCTCCTCAACATTTCTTCATCTGTTCCCCCTCACATAGAGCTATAAAAGTCCCACTTGGGTTAAATTAAAGTTCTGCAGAAAAGCTGTGACATTCTGTATCCAGAGTGACAAGAACAGATTGCCACCTATTGGTAATAGCTGATATTTAGAGGGCACAGCAGCCAGTGTAAGAAAGCCGTACTTTATGTTAGAATGAATGTAATTTCATATCATGTAATCTGAGCCTTTTTTAAGGCTATTTCTTTGCTTTTTAATTCAGAAAACATATCACAACTCAAACTCCAGAAATTATTTGGACATATTTTCTTTTCCTCTACAAAATGATGATTTTTATGTGTAAGGAAACACCATTGCTGACAACTGATAGAAATGTCATTTAGTTGTCCTTCGTTGCAGAAGATGTTTAAAATAAAAAGCTTTCAAGAACATTTCTTATAGGACTTCTTGTCTAATCCAAAGGCTAGTGATATTATTTTCTTCTTCACCCTAGAGAAATGTGTCATTGGACTCTCATTTGAATAATATTACGGTAGATGAAGGCTCTGCATTATTGTCAAAAAAGACCCTTATTAGCACACCACAATCAAATCACAATTTTGCAGGACACAATTGTTGGCAGTGTGGTACATCCATCCATTTAGCTTGCCTTTTAACTTTTCTTTCCAATTAGCCCCCTTAACCTACTGAGCTAGTTTTCTTTTTTTTTTGTTGTTGTTTTTTTTGTTTGTTTTTTCTAAGAGTGCTATGCAATTTAAGCAAGAAAACTGAATACAGTGGCTTGGAAAAGTATGCTTGTCTGTTGAACTTTTGTCATAATTTGTCATGGTACAAACTCAAATGTCAGTTTATTCTATTGGGATTTTCTGTAAAGAACAGCATGATATATGATGCTGTAAACACTGTTTTACAATGGGACTACTATGTTCTGGATAATGCTGTGGTAGTTGTCACCCTGGTTTTCCTTTTTTGGTACTAGACCAGAAAGGTCTATTGTGGACTCATCAATGTCTTGCACATATTTACAGTATCCCCCACATGTCTTGTGAAATATTTCTAAAGGGAATGCCATTTTGAATGATTGCATATTGAAAACCTCAATGAGAAGACCAAAGCTTAGGATGTCATCTTATAACCTATTTGTGCTTAACATGTTTTCACATACCATTTGTTCTCTAGCAAATATCTGAAGCCTTCACACAACTACTGGGTACACACTGAAAAAGATAATCATTGGCTGAAAGCAAGATGGCCAGAGCTGGAGGTGTCCACAGTGTGGCGCTTAACGAAAGTGCTGTTGGAAGTGGCTTGTGAATGGTGTAGTAGTGTCCTGACGTCCTTGTAGTTGCCAAGGAGATGAATATGAATTATACTGCAGGTGGTCGTTCTTGGTGTTACAGCTTCATGCAACTGAACCACCTGTCTGTGACCCATTACACTGCATGCGTGTCTGCAACACACTTTGCTAAGTGTGCTGTGCCAGCAAAGTGTGACCACCCTGATTTAGAAAACACATTGATAGGTATTTTCTCAAACTACATATAAAGAACCGCTGACAACGTTTATTTGTTTTCAATCAAGCATTTGGAAAAGGGAAGACACAGCAAACTACTTCTTCAAGCAGCTCCCCATGTGTTCTGACATTTTGCTGCAGAGCTTGTCTTTTTATTAACAGGGAAAGGGAGTGAATGGAATGTAGGAGAGTGATCTCAACCACAAAGGGGGACTATCCTGATAACAAGGAAGGGGGAACACAGAGACAAAATTCTACACACAGGCAGTTCCACAAGTAAGGAGTATTCGGGTAGGTAGCCAAACAGCTACAAACCATGTTCAAAGGTAAGGGAAAAACAAGTTTTGTCTTACCAAGTTCATCAAGTTCTTTCTCTTGAGGGCGAGAACACTAAAACCTTTAAATGAAAAATAAACTAGTTATGTAATTACTGATGTAAGAATGATAACACAACATAATACTTCCTAACAAACATCTGTGTTTCAAAGACTGCATGCAGACTTCTAAGCCAAAGTCAACAGTTTTCATGAGTTGTTGAAAAGCAACTGAATAAGTGTCACATGATCAAATCATTAACATTGATAAATGCAGCTTAAAGTCCAGTGTGACCTATATCTGTTTTTTCCTCTTAATGATGTATTTCTTGACTGATGCAATTTATTCTCCAGAGCAGCATGGCTGAAATATACAGTAATTAGATGACCGGTAAGAAATTGGAGGCACTAAATTTTATTTAGGAGCGTCACAGTAAATGGAACTGAAGTCCATTTGAGTACTCCTCTTCTCAGATTTTGTTTTTAATTAACTGTCATGTCTACTTTCTGTTGATTTTCACTCAAAATAAAATTCACACATTGAACTTTACAAACAACGTTTTGTGATTTGCAACAATGCAAACATATAGCACTTGGTTATGAACTCAGTATGAAGTGATGTTTTCATACGTTGATAAAGGGCATTTTAAGGAACAATTAACTGGCACTGATCATAGAAAAACTTCCATTAATTTATTCAATGCCACCTTTTACACCACCCTGCCATACAAAAATATGGAATATAGATCAGCCTGCCCAGATCTAAATTTACTCACATCTGACATATAGTTAACTTGCTGTAAAATGATCCCTGGAGTGCTGTCACACTTTTTGGTTATATGGTGCAGAAAAATGAGTGAGATACTGAAGCATGACAGAGGCAGAGAAAGAAAAATGTCAAGGGCATGTAGAGCACATCCTCCAAATAAACGACCACAATGGGTAACATGCAGGTCAGTTTGACACTCCAGTCTTAAACAGCTTCAGGAATCACATACTTAATCTTTTAATCTTCACTTCAGAAGGTTTAATAATGTTTGTGTAAAGTGGCAGGTTGAAATCAAAAGAGAAGTTATATTTTGAGTACTGTGGTATCCAAAGGAATCTGAGTTCTACACTAATACCTTATGAGCTTGTGTCATTGAACTACAATTCTTTTCCTAAGCTAATAAAATTTGTGACTTAATTTACATATGGGCATATTTTGATTTGACATCTACCTGTTGCAAAGAAATAAAGATGCTCCATAAAGTTTCAAACTAAGTTTACATAGTAGTATGTTTTTGCAATGATTGCCTTTCTAGTAGATCTAAAACAAAATAATTCTGCATAAAATAAAAATTTCTTGGCATTCTTCTTGGAAAGTTAAACTCATGTACAATCACCACACAGAAGGATATATTCTAATCTTTCAATCCTTGTACATGTGATAATCATGGCTTCCAGATAATGAAAACCCAAAATCAAGTGTCAGGAAATTAGAATCCTGTGAAAAAAGGTCATTATTGGAAACTCATGGTGTCACACTCTAATCAGCTGATTAATTCAAAACAACTGCAAAGGTTTTCTGAGCCTTTAGCAATTTCTCACTCTTGGGTCAGTAGGCTTCAAAAATCATGGGGAAGATTACTGACTTGACTAATGTACAGAAAACGGTAATCAACACTGTCCCCAACACGCTGGAGAAGCTGGTTGCCCAGAAATATGTATCCAAGCAAATTAACAGATAATTGAGTGGAGGGAGGAAGTGTGGTAGGAAAGATGCTAGACCAAATCCCATAGAGCAATAGGGAATACCACAACCTTAAGATGATTCTCAAGAACAATTTGCTCTAGATTTTGGGTAAGCTTTACATGCAGTAGACTGAGACTGAAGTTATTGGATCGAGACCACCATACACAGACAAATATACACAGACAAATACTGGACACGGGCTACAAATGGCCAGCAGATCAACAGTTTCTCAAATACTCAGAACATGTTGTCTGGCATAGGCAGCCATCCTACATCTAGTCACTCAGTTCAAGTTCTTTTCATTGTACCTCAGTGCATTGAATAGATAGATACAGCTATTCCATTACTTTGTCGTATGAATGGCTACATATTGCACAATTCATCTGAGCAAAGATATTTGACAAGTTTACATACAATTAGCCTGACTGTCGCCTTCCTATTCAATTTCGCTTGATTCTCATCTCCACAGTGCTTCTTCTGGGCTTTTTTCTATTGAGCTGCATTTCTCCAGTAGAATTTCAACAAGGCCAATCAGCAAACAGAAAAATTGTGAAAGATGACATTGATTTTCTAAGCTGTTTTAGAATTGTAGCATGCCTGTAGGTTAGCAATGGCATTGTAAGAGGGGAACAAAGTCATTCAGTTCATATTAACTACACTTCCATATACTGAATTAACATTAACACCCGTCTTGTTTGCTGGTGTCCACGCCTCCAGCAATCAGTATTATTTTTTTTTTTTCAGTTTGCACGCTGTTTTTTACGCAGGTGACTATCCATTACTCCTGATAGTAATGTGATCCAATCTCATGGCTAATACAATAACAGTTTTCTGAAATGCTCTTAAAGCATAAATACTCCCTCTCATTCATTTTCTAGGACTTAAAACTCTACTTTGTTTTTATCATTGAACTACACCGGGTTGAGAGAGAGACTTATTTCTGTTTTGGTTTCATACTTATAGTTTAACCACATAAAGCTTGCATAATCCCAGCAACATCATATATGCTGCATGGCCTGCCTTCATGGCTGTGAACTCTCTTTTTAATGATATTCCCACTAGATCTGGAGTTCAGTGGTAGATGGTATGAGCTGTGGTTGCTAGGAGATGTGTGTCAAAACTGTGAAGGCAGTATTACTGTTATAAGAAAATAGTTGTAGGAGAGGGTTGGGGGTAGCAGAATCTGAATGGAATTCATTATTGCCTCTCTCATGCATGATCACGAGAAGCACTTTTTAGTATTTTAGAGTAAATAGAAGGAAAAAAAGCACGCTCGATGGCCTGTAGGAAATTGGTGTCACTCTGTCAAATTAGCCCATCCTTTGTGAATTTGAATAGAATAATTTGCGGTTGATCATGTCTGCCAGAAGGTTTGTTCCTCGCATAATTTTTCCCATCTTAGGACCCTCTGCTAGACTCTTGTGACATTTCTGGGTCACTTTGTATTGCAGAGGCATTTTTAAAAGGTCTGGTGATAAATTGATACATGAAGAAGGCATATTTCAGTACATACATAATAACACCTAGGTTTCCTGAATGGAATGAAGGCACAGTGCTTTCAATTGAGCACTACACTGTGCAGTTAATAGAATGACATTGCCCGCAGGTAGTGTCCCTTCCCTCCCAAGCCTTCTTTGTCTTCCCTTCTTGGCGTCATTTTTTTTTTCTCCCCGCTTCAAAAATACACCCAGGGACAACACAGGAAACAAACACACCAGTCAGGCCGGCATTGTCTTTGCTCTATTAAAAATGCAAACAGAATCTCATTTCAAAACCTGCCTGCCAGTCAAATGTATTCTCTTCGACTCCCATACACAGACATAGTAGAGACATTACATATTAACACAAACTGGCAGAGAGACAGTTGTCTTGTTCATATCTGCTGATTTTGTGGAGAACATTATCGCCATATTTTCACAGTAACACAGTAACACACGTGCACAGAGGGAATTTGGGATGAACAGCATATTAGATTGTATGAGAAGAGCAGAAGATGTGAGAACGGGGTGTAAATGAAAGGTCAATCTGTTTTTAAGCTTGTTCTTTCTCCGCAGCACCAGGTGACCAAAGTGCTTTGCAAAATCCTCTTTCTCTTAGAAATTTATTTCAGTAGAAGGTATGAAAATATATTTTTGTCATTTTCTTTCATTAACTTTGACAATTAAATGGAGGCTTTTACTTCATTCAAAGTCCAAGTTAGACAAAGTAGGCCATCTGTAGCCCAAAGGTTGGCAAAATTTGGATGTTATCCACATGATTAATATATCTATTTGTAAAATTGCTATGAAGTCTTCTGAAACACTGAAATGCCATGTATGCTGGCATTCAGGAAAAATGTTTCAAGAGCATAGATGTCAGGAATTAAGAGCAATTTTGTAGAAAGTTCTGCTGTGGTTTAATGGTTTAAAGTATGTGTGGTACTTTTATGCACACCTCCTGTTAAAAGTTTTTGTACATTGGTAACAATATGGTCGAATTCAATGTTCTGCTGTATTATGGATGAGTAAGTTATTGTTTTTGTGATGTGATTGTTTTAAATTTAGAATATTTGTTTGTCACATAATTGCATAATTTAAATTCAGTTAATTTAATGAGATACTATTGTCTTTTATTTGAAAACATGCTGGGTATTTTGGGGGCTATTCCTCTTGTTGACATACTGGCAATATTCAGAACTATCAATATCCAGCTGAAAATACTCCTGTCTTGAGCTTGAATGATTATATAATTATACACATAAAGGTATGTTATGTACAGTGACTGTACTAAAGATACAAAGTGCAAACTTCGATTTCGCAGTAGTCTGTTGTGTTAAATGGCGTACATTCATTCACCTCGCAGTACACAAAGATTTTTTCAGGCTGTAGTGGACAGAGCCTAAGGAGCAGATAAAAGGGGAAGACGATTTGCATTGGTTAATCAAACTTAAGAATCAAACCGTGGACAACCAAGTAGTAGATTGCTGCCTCTATTGTGTGCGCACAATAGAGGCTGGTTCAGTCGGTCCACTACCGACTGAACCAACCCGTGCGTCAGCAATGGGATTTTTAAAGCATACATTTAGATTCTGTTATTCCTACAAATTCAAAGAAGCCAAACTGTGATGGAGAAACAATAATTAGGTCAGATTAAATTCTGCAAAACATTTTTCCCCGAAACTCCCAATTGACACCAGTACATGCAACCTAACTTAAAAGGCAAGATGAAAGTAAGATGCCTGATCTCTAAAGAGCTAGAAACATTGCATGTTGCTCTGTCGACTGATGCACAAGAAGGCAGAGGATACACTAGTCAAACGTAATACTATGTGACAGTGGTACATAAATGATTTGCCTGACAGCAATAGGGAGTTGAAGAAAAGCTCAAGCATAAGGGATTTGCCAATTTGCCACTAGAACTTTTTGCTTCTTTTGGATGCAGATACAGCAAAGAAAGAACAGCTTGAGTGGAAATGATGTCACTCTTAGACAATAAATCTGATACTTTATTTGTAACATATGTGAGGTATTTTTATTGCTATTTTGGTTTGTTGTGCTATACACATTCTTTTCATCTTCAGCTGGGATTAAGATGACCTCTGATGATGATATGAATATGTTGAAGATCTTGTTATTGAGGGAGAATTGCATAGCCAACTGCTGAGCAGGCCACAGTCCCTTGAGTAGAGATTCACAAAACGTAGGAGAAACGCTGGGCAAGAGAGTCATTAGGGAGGCACAGCTTAGAGCTGAACAGCATTAAACAATTATACCACTTCTTTTTCCTGGTAATGTTCACCCCTTCGGTTACAATACAGGTTATTTACAGCTTCAATAACACATGGAGCATTTATACCTCCAAGTGAGAGACTACTGAGTTTTCTTTGCTTGTTACTTTTGACTTTCTCTCTAAAACTACTGCATGTTATAAAAAGTACAGAAGCTGCAGAGGTCTGCCACACAGTCCGATACCCCTGGATCTGTGGCATGTCTCAGAGGTAAAGCCTAAGGAAATAATGGAAGTAACGGTTAACACTGCACCCATCAGCCAGAACAGCTGCTGTTTGCACTGATTGCAACCTGGTGGGGAAACATTGTTTCCCCACCCACCAACCCTTAGATATATGAGTGACAGTACATTACACTCTTAAATAAGTGGGTAAAAAATGACCAGTATCAGAATCAGTGGTTTTGGACTATTTTTGTCATTTTGGTTAAGAATTACCATCTGTAACATATATTGTATAATAATTGTGTCCACACAGGAAATAATAATTTGATTTTTAACATTTTGAACAAATTTTAAAACACTTGATATATTTTGAAAGTTTGTAAAGAAAATTACAGAACAACAACAGAATATCAGTCTCTGTCTCAGGGGCTACATCAAGAACCATAGCCTCTGCATATACATGCATATACATTGTTCCTTATTACACATTTTAATATGTGCTGACAAAAAAAAACAAAACAAGCAAACAAAAAAAAAAAGAAAATTGGTAGTACCTGCACTTATTGCATAGTAACTCAGAACTTAATGGTCTTCTACTGCTAAATTCAATTATGTCATCTATGCACCTGTTTTTTCAAACAGTTGTTCAAGATGTTACATGTACACATCTCTCTCTTTCAGAGTAGACACAGATCAAACTTTGAATGTGTGACATCAGATGCATTGTCAGCTTTCTAATATTGGGAAGATGAGAGGAAGAAATAATTTATCACTGCTTCTAAATCATATCTGCTTTATACACTTAACTGCTGTCGACAAAGAACAACGGTAAAGATGTATGAAATTTCACATTAATATAGAATTTTGACATGTACTTTTTGAATCAATGAAGCTTATTGACAGTGTATTTTACCATTTGAAGTGGTGCTTATCTGCAGTTGACAGAGAATGTGCCCAAGGATGAAAAGACTAGATATCATTGACTGGCACATTATCGATCATGAAACATGACTTGTGTTTTTGGAAACCTGAAATCACATCTGATCTGATCTCTGTAGTGTTTTTAATCCTTTTTAGAAGCTCGTATTGTGTCTCTGGTGGAAAGTCAGAGCCAAATTGTAACATGTGGTAAGATTTTTTCCTCCGTGGGCCTTTTGTTGACAGAGTAAAGGGAGAAACACACAGAGCTTTCGCTAATTCCCTCCAATCTGGGTGCCACATTTGTCTTGATTCTGCATCTGTTGGCAACTGATGGAGAATGATCCATTGCACATAGGAACAATTCTCTAATGGAAACTAGTTACTTCAAAACTAAAGTTCATTTCATACTATTAGCAAAGGAAACAAACTGCGTTACTGAAGCTGCTGCTATCTTACTGGATGTTGGAAGCACAAATAGTGGTGTACTGGATGTTGGAAGCACTATTTGTGCTTCCAACATCCACTACACCACCGGGAATAATATGATTTCAGAAAATCATTATTTTTCTCATTTCCACTTGCAACACAAACCAAATAAATATTTTTTTCCCCCTATAAATATTGTTAAGGCTAGTGAACATAGTATTTAGCAATACATAAATTCAAACAATAAATATGTCTGCCCTTCCACCAGAGGTTGTCTGTGATCATGGTATTGTGTTACAGGGTGTACCATTTGATTATTTGGAGAGTTGTTTGATTCCTCAGATGGACATTGCTTTGTCAGACTCCCAGTCCTTTGATTGTTGTGAATTGTTGCCATTGGAGAGATACACACAACAAGTTATGTTTTGAACTGCAGTAGGAAGCCAGAGTACCAGGAGAGAAAACCCAGGGATCCTGACGGAGAACCTGCAAAGATCACATAAAAAATCCTTGGTCGGGATTAGGTATTTAATTTTGTTGAAAAAATCTTGAAGAGTAACATTTTAAATGTTTCTATCGCTTCCTTTTCACCTGACTATAAATTCTTTGAGCAAAAAACTTCTGTCTCAACCTTTAATTCAGAGTTTTGCTTATCAATCATGTAAAATCACAAGTAAAAGTTTAAAAGAAATCTGATTATTGCATGCAACATTACTCAGCATGTTATTCATACACCAATTCATAATTCCAAGCTGTGCTGACAGTTGGTGTTTGGCAGCTTGTTTGTTTGTTTTAAATGTGAAATGTAAGGACCACTTTATCACTTTATATTCTCATAAACAGGGATAAACATTTCTGGCACCATTAGACTGTTCATTATTTTATTCATTTATTTTACCATCTGGCTGATATTCATCTGGACGACATGAGGAAGCCATCATCCAGATAATATATTAAAATATTAATATGTGTAAATTACTTTAATTTACATAAGTACATCTCACCCAAACTGAAATTAAATGTCTGTGTTGGAGTGTGAATGATGAGCATTTTGATTTGATAGCATTTGAAGGGTTTGAATTTAAAATCTTTGTAATATTAACTTCATAAGAAGAAATCAATTTCAGTGTCTATGACTCAGTCAGATCTGCTTTAAAATTCATATTTGACTTCAGAGTCTATTATTGGCAGATGTATTACTCTCCTCTTCTACTCCATTTCCTTTCAAGTGGCATTTCTTCAAGACACTATTTTAAATCTGTGTCGTTTTTGCTCTCTTAACTCAAAGCCAAGATGAATATAAATTGCTTTGCATAACTGCAGCATTTTAGATCTGTGTACATCTATCTATATATATCTATATATATCTATATAAATATATATGTATATGTATAACAGAAGACTTTTTTTAATTCTTTGATTTTCCTATTTTCAGCCTTTGTTTTTAGTGATGGATAGAACGGTCGGAGTGACGATACACATACAGAATCAATGGATAGACAAGGTGAGAAAAAAATGATCTCTTTGGGCTCAGTCAGTTCCTATGTCTGCATCTTTCACATCTTCTGCAGGGAAAATGCTGAAAACTTCTTCAAATCTCTGATGCTTGAACTTGCACTTTAAAGAACTGATTGAATTAAATCTTTCCCTTGTGCTGTTCTCAATGAAAAAAATTTAAGCCTTTTTAATTACTTAGCATCTCCTTAGCTTTAGTTTGTGAAAAGATTTGCTAGTCCTAATTAGGTAATGTGCAGCTTCAGCAAATCATAGATGTGTCTGCATTTTTACAGTGGCTGGTTAAACTACTTTTACATTTTGACTTGTTTGAAGGAGAGTGAACTGTCTACAAAATTACACAATGGGTTGGATTCAGATATTTAAACATTCCCAATCCTCATGACATATGAGTTCAAAACAAGAAGGTGGGCAAATTCTAACACAGTAGCAAAATAAAAGTGCTGGCTTACACTCTTTCAAATCCGCTTCCTTATTGCATCTGTTTCAGGTGAATTGACTGGACCAGCACAGCATCTACTTCACACAGATGTAACAATGGTCCCTAAGTGCTTGTTAAAAATTATTGCTGTAAGATCTATAAATAGTATCTTCTGACAAATTGAGGTTGCTCTTATCAGAAAATTGAGATTTCACAGCTTTGAGGTATAGATGTGAAGCGACACATCAAAGTATTTTTTGGTTGGGGTGAGTCAGGCAGGCAGCTGATGGCAAAGGGGAACCACATCTCTCTCAGGAAAAAGGAGAGGCAAATTAGTATGGAGCTGGAGACACTTAGCATGCTGTCAGCTGGCGACAACTGACACAAGTAATGTGAGATGTTGTCAAAGAGGTTGGGCAAGAGGGTAGATTATATTAGATTTATTCTTGAACAATAATTTTTTATCCTTATATTACCAAAGGAACAAATAATTACTGTTGTCAGATAGAACTTCGGTTATAAATATTGCTGTGCATGGTAATCTGTTGATAAGCAGGTTTATGTAACAAAACATTGCCATATGCTTCATGGAATACAGTTATTACTTTGTTTGATTTTTCATTTAATCAACAATGGAGACTAAATACTCTGATGCCTGCCTCACATAGCCTAGTACTTAATTAGTTTGCAGAGAGCAAATCCCAAAACACACGTATCTGTTCTTTCACTGCTCTCATTTGAAGAGCTCCCAATTTTTCACAGCAGTTTGTATGCACACTCAGCAAAAGCAATTGACACCACTCTTTGCTCATGTGAATTCATGCTAACATTCGATAGGTTAAGGTGTTTCTGTCATGTACCTGCATAGGACTGGCCTTGCAACCCTTAAACTCCTTAAAAGTGCACAAACACGTTCAAATGAGTATGCATTTTAATGAGCAAACTTGAAATAGGCATTGTTGTGGCTTTAATTAGGCTCTCTAAAACTTTATATTATCTTACTATGACTAATTTCCTGTCAAAAAGAAGACAATGAGGAAAAAAATGCAAAATGCACAAGTTCTTGTATGTTTACTAAGATAATTTTAATTAAAGCTGTAATCCCTGGAACAGCCATTTGTTCCCCATAAACAGAACAACTTTACATTTGACTTCAGCACATAAGAGTAGGGCTGCACTGCATTAGGCCATTAAATTTTGATATTATTGCTCTATTACCTCCAGCATTGGGTTTTATCAGGTGTAATTCTTTACTCTAGTTAAACTTATGTTATTAGAATTCAAAAAGTATCTTTGTGCCAATAAGAAATAACAAGCAAAAGTATTCTATTCCAAATGGTCATTTCTAATACTAGATTAATGTTCACATTGTTAGACACTCTGCAGTTTGTATCAGATTCTGAAAAGAAGAGTAATTACACACACATAAGGGAGTTTACTTAAGCAAGAGAAGAACAATAGTTTAAATAAAAAATAAAAAAAAAATTGTAGTTATTTATATGGTAAGTTATCACCATCCAGATATGTATTTTTTTTCTTGTTGTCTGTCATGGTCAGTCTAGGACATCTAACCAATGTCTCCAGAGCCCTTAAAATCCCTGGCTCTGACTTAGCTAAGTGTCTGTTATGTCTGCACTCTGTGGTTATGCTGTCACACATACTTTTGTGTAAGACATTTAATCTTTGCTTCAACCACTCATCAATAAAAGGAACGCCTTTTGCAAAACACTGAAAACTTATGCCATCACCAAACAAAATCTTCAGGTAATTTGTGCCTGAGTGTGTGGTTTGGCATTGAACATGCAAAAGTATGCTGAAGCGACAGAGTGAATCCAAAACTTCCTCTGGACCTGCTGTTCACATTGACCTGGAGAAAAAAAATAAAGTATCAGGATGTTAAAACGTATTTTTTTATTCTGTTATTTATAAGTCTATTATTTGTAACTTCTTATTCAGTCATTGTACATGTAAAAGTATCTGAAAATGCAAGCAAATTCAGATTTAATTTATGTGTGGGGATTTAATCAAAAGTCACTCTTCTAAATAAAAAATCGCAATTTTATTAAAGTGGAGCATATTAGCATATCAGTGCCATGAAAGTGACTGGGATTAAAAATGTAATTTCAATGGACTACTTTCCAATCAGAATTTCAGATGTTATCTTATTTCTGAAGACAAACAAAAATGTGAATGAGAGCAGCTTTATTGGGAATTCAACAATAAGATATTGCGATTGTGAGCACAGAGAATAGGACAAATAAACAGAACAACCCACCCAAAAAAAACTGAAGCTATAGAGCAGCCTGAAAGGATGAAAAAAACAACAAAAAAAACAAATAATTTATAGCAGATTCTATAATTAATTGAAAAAATCCTATATTATTTTTGCTCCCTTTGTAAGACATGTTAATAATACCACACACAATAATGGATAAAAAAAAAAGTGAATATGAATTACTAATACATGCTTTTATTTTTAAAACACTTTGCAACAAAAAACATATTTTGAACATTCATGAACACAGTTATAGTACGTATAAAATGGTCTAAGTTATGACTGATTTTGATAAAGCCCACACCAATAAGTGGGTTAATACATGTTTTGAAATTACTGAAAAAAACGTAACCAAACCTCAAACTAATGGGTCCAAATGTAAATTTGTTCAACAAATAATGAAGAGATACAATTAACTGACATTGGCAAAGGTGTAACACTATTGTTTACTAGAGATAAATTAACTTGGTCAAACAAATCTTTTGTAATACGCATGTGTTATATCTGATTTAGATGGTGAAAGGTCGAAAGTCTTTATTTGAGTCAGCAGTGGTCCAGAATATCTCTGTCTTGCTCTGTTAACATTGACCAAGGGATACACCCTCTGTGCTGATAGTGTAGCTATCTGCTGTTTTCATCTCTTTCGGGTATGTTGGCAAGTCCACCAAGTGTATTAAAAACTGCTCAAGCAAAAATATCAAGAAAGGAAGTTGTTTTAAGCAGTAAAGGATACAGATGGAGCCAGAATTTCTTCAGTGCCACAGTGCGCTAGATTCACAAACAGTTTCCCACATTTTATCTGTGAGTCTTTACAAAAACTAACTTCTATGCAAAGCTTTATTTCTAGTACCAAAAAAACCAAACATATTCTGTATTTGGAACCAGATTTAACAAAAAGATCATTTTTTATTTTTTTTATTTATTTTTTTTTAAATCTCAATTTACTCGGGAAGGTGAAACTCGTAATGAGTATAAATCAAGAAATATTTTAGTGGCCACAATTCAAAAACATTAGGCAGCATGGATCCTTAAAGAGAATGCTCTTCTAAGATACAAATGTACAAGTATGCTTAAAAGGTAATGTTGAAATCACAAAACACAGAAGCCCAGAACATGCATTATAGATTTTGTGCTAGAATCATTACACCAGCTTATAAGTAAAATATTCAGATAATAAAATGCACAAAGACAGTGAAAATTATGACATTGATGCTATTTCTCAGCTTGTGCCAGGGAAGGTACAAGCTAATTGACAGAAGCATGGTCAGGCAACATCTAAAGAAAGACTGCAAAATTGTAATCTTCATCCAATAGGGCAATGTCCTAAATATACATCTGGAGTAACAACAAAATTTAAATAAAAGTTTAAATAAAAGCCTATCCATGCCATTGAATGGCCCAATCAAAGTTGAGCCGTAATTCCATCAGAGAATCTGTAGTAGGATTATACGACTGCACAAACTCTTCATTAAATCTGTTCAAGCTCAAACTGCTTATACCCATTAAACTGTTTGAGCCATTTTCTAACGAAGAATGGGGAAACATTTCAGTCTCTCAAGAAAGAAATTAACCCCATAATCATGCACCACTTTCTTTTGCTCCATCACAAAATCATGTTAAAATGCATTAAGACTTGTTACAACGCATGAAGAGTTCAGTGGTAGCACAATTGCACAGACACAACCGTCCTCAATGCAGATGTCCAAACTTAAAGACCACTTGTGCCACAAAAACCTTTAAAGAAAACTTTAAGCGGTATAGATAGTTTTGTTGGACACTTTAATGAGCAATGAAATTATTGTCAATGCCAGCAAAAAAATAGAAGACTGATAGTAATCACACTCTAATTGAAATGGGAAGTAATAATAGCAGAATAAAACTTACTGGGCTACTTTATAAAAGCCTAGCAATAGACCACATACAGCATATTATTCCCTCCATGTGCCCTTTTAGAGTCTATTGTGTCCCACATCCTTGGCTTCATTAGCAGCCAGTGTGTGGCAACATCCCCTTTTATCCAGACCCAATAACTGTTTACAACATCCAGATTAGCATTCTTTTGCCTGCACTTCTCAACCCCTTCTACTATATTTTATATTGTTTTCCAGTGGTTCACAGAAGGTCATGTTTGGTCACTATGGAAGGCCATTTCACACCCAGCTCCCATTACAGACAAAAGTGGCATTCCTGTAAACCTGCGGCCATATTCATCATGATTATGATTCCATGGCAGGGTCGTCTCCTCTGCCTGAGAAGCAGGGCTTGTAAAGACTGCCTTTCTGCCAGCAGGTCTCCTGTTATGGAACCTGTAATTGGCTGATTGGCGGTTAGGAGAATGCAGCGCTGTCTTGTGAATGGATGACCAATATGAGGCAAGTGTGGTCCCTGGGGCAGACAGGTACCTATTAAGGGCTGCTTTCCAGTCCGACGGCTCATTGTCATTGTTATACACATCAAACCCATACACACTGTTTCTCTCCTACTTCACTGCCTCTGCCACAGAGTGGTAAATTCAAACTTCTAAATTGCCTGTTGTTCCAAGAAAGTACATCCTGGCCCAGATTTCCCTGCTGTGAGATGCTTTATTGCCCTGCCTGGCTAAATTGTTCTTCCTGTGAGTACTTAAACAATGGATCTTAAAATTGCTCATGTCCTTTAAAAAACGCCAGTGTCAAGCAGCAGTAATTAAATTGCAGTGTCTCTCCACAGTGGATAATTCACCTCACTATTCATTTTGTCCATGCACATCAACATTCCCTGAACAGACTGTACTTGGCAACAGACATTCAGCTTTTTGAGGCACAACCTCTCAAAGGCCATTACACAGAACTGTATGCAATATTTACAAATGTGAATATTTTCAATCAGTCTTCATATACCACAAAAGTGTCTTCCTTCATTACCATGCAGAGAGCTTTGTAGGACCAGAGGGTACAGAGGATAAATACTCTGTCTTTATGTCACGATTATCAATGTGGCTTTCGGGCAGTGGCAGAGGCTCCCTTTGTTTAATAAAGGGCTGATTAATGAACACAGCATCAGAGGTAGATGGGGAAGAAAGTGGGAAAGAATGGAAAACACCCCAGAGCATCTGCCATCTTTACTCGTCCATACACCTGGATATGTGTAAGGTCCCTATCTAAGTTTTGTTTGAAGCCTGATTTCCCCATTTGTTTTGTTCTCACTGACAGGAGGAAGAACAGCTTGACATTGCGTCACTCAGGCACACCTAAGGGCTTTTCTTCATTTTTAAAGCATCAAAGGAACCTGAAGCTTTGAGAAGGGGATTTGTAATCTGAAAAATGAATACAGAAAGTTTTGCTCTCAGTAGGACATAAGATCTGTATCCATTCAACATGTTTTAGACCAGTAAGATCAAAGCCAAAGATTCAACGGAAGGCAAAAATCTCATCTCAAGCAACTTCTTCTTTTTTGTTCTGTAAACTCGCTAATTAATAACCTACTAACACAAGAGAACTCTAATTAAGATGTGAGATCTACTATATTCATATATAACTTTTTAGTTCCTAGATTCACAGCTTGTATTTGTAAACCTAAAGGTGACAAGCTTTTTTCACTGTTACTTATGTCTCCAATTTACCAACCAGAATGGTTTCTGTAAAACAGTGCAGAATAGCCAAAAACTGAGTGCAAGAGACAATTGGCAAAATATGTTTACAGATGCTTTATACTTATACTCTTTTGATATAAAAGGGTCCTACACAAATATAACATAGTTTGGCATCAATCTTATCAGATTTATAGTAAATGGTAAATGTTTGCATTTTAGATGTGTGGTGTTGGGTTGCATCTTAAAAGGAATATTAGAGTTGGGATTTTTCAGCGTTTATCCACTGTTTAACAGCTTGTAATTGTCCATGTAGCATCCTCTTGTTCACTAATTAGCCTACTACCATAAAGAGATGGAAGATTTCATTAAGTGCATTCATACAAATCACAGTAATGAAACAACCCTGGGGAGCTTAAAGAAAATTTCAAGGCCCTGCATTTGCAAAATTTTTTCTTCAAAATTTTGCAGATGCAAAAGTTTTCTTGAAAATTCAGAAAAGTTTTCAAGATTCTACTCTGTAGTATGGAAGTGTGTGTATGTGACTCCAATATATGATGTCTACCCAGAGGTGTTGATAAGTTGTATGTTTTTTTTATAAAGAGTGCTACAGGTTTATGCTTTATGCAATGTATTACTTTCCACTGTAACCACGAGCATGCTCAATTTGAGGGGTTGCTGCAAATGTAACTAAATGTTGCCACATAATCATTTAGGATAAAGGATTGCTGCAAATTCAGCCACTTAGAGAAATTGCTTTGATTTGAATGGTAATACACTGCATTCCATTAATTAAAATACCATTTAATTGTATTTTATAATCCTATAGATATGTTGTAAATGTAATTATTAAACATTCTAATAAATTTGTTTTAGTTTTATTAAGTTTTTTTTTTATTTATTAAAAACAATTTTATTAATGAACACATAGAAGTCTAATAGAAAAACCTTCATGGATGAGAAGCAATTAGGGAACAGGTCCAATTTGGAAAAAAAAAAATGAAATAGAAATTCCTCCAAATAAAAAGGCGGCAAGGAGTGATGCATTGACCAGGAGTAAACAAAACCTCACCATAGATTCACCAATGTTAGAAAAACATTGTATATAAGCTCAGAAGAGGGCATAAAAGTACATGAAATTAAAAAGGCCAAAATTCTGAAATTAATCTTAAATAGAAGTGATCAGAAGTCTGCAAAGCTGTGAATGAAGGAGTATGTGCTCCCTCTGCAGCAGATGCATCCTGTACATAACTATTCAACATGCTGTCAGCTCTCAGATAGTGAGATGCATGTAGCCCAGGTCAGAGATTATATTTATAATAATAATAATAATAATAATAATAATAATAATAATAATAATAATAATAATAATAATAATAATAATTGATTAATTTAGTTGCTGCTGTGATCTACTTTGTGTGTAAAGTTGAAAATGTCTGCAACTCCACCAACTAGTCAAGTATGTGAATTGTAACCGTGTAAGCCTTCATATTTTCCCATTACTGTTTAAAAATATCAGTCAAGGACAAAACATATTAATTTAATGCAACCTCCGCCTCCACTACTTCCATCCCAGTTTGTTGGGCCTCTCACAGGTAAAGTCAAACACCACCTCAAGCTAGCATAAAAACTGTTTTGAGAAAATTTGCCTTTTTGATCAAACTTTTCTGATGTGATTCTTTGAAATGTGCACAAAAATCCTTGATAAAAGTATGACTCCTTAGAGTCGGCTTGACAGATACAGATATTTTTATGGATGTCTTCAACATAGACATGCATAATACTTTTAGTTTAACTGAAAATATAGTGGAGCCGCACCATCATAACTCTACTTCTTACAGCTTTGCAACAGACGTACCTTACATTGTTTTCAACAGCATCAGTAACCAGAATACATCTCCAAGGACTATGGAAACCACATTTGCACATGTAAAATCCCATGTGATAATTCTAAGTATTAATGATCTCCCAGTTAACCAGTTAAGCAAACAAATAAAGCCATGTCCTCAAGTTACATTAAAAATATTAAATTTTTCATTTGAGTGACAGGAGACCTGTCAAAACATAAAAAAGTGAACATATATATATATATATATATATATATATCTGGTCATCTGGTCCATCTGCTGTCAGAGTCTGCAAAAAGCAAAGCCACTGTCTCACCGCCTACACACCAATAGTCTTGGACTTTGATTCCTATGTTTGGTAAGAGAGGATTGCTGCACATCATAGAAACATTTTTTTACGTCATACTTTTGGGTAGAAAAAGTGAGGTGTATTGAAATATTCAAGAAGAGGAACACTATGTTTGTTATTTGGACATATGTTTCAAAACATTCAATTTAGTTAGTTGTTTGATTTATTTTCAGTTGTTTTTTATGACATAGTTATAGCTTAAACTAGAAAGATAAAGAGAGGTAGCAATGGGCATGCACTGCCACCCCGGGCTTCCTTCATAAATTTTGAAAGACAAAGCATAAACTTGCATAGTTTGACCATAAAATTATTTTTATAAAATAAATAAATAAATAAATTGTAGAACAATCAAGTGGGCAAATTGATTTTCTCTCATCAATGTTAGCATCTATTGTGCTTCTCATGTACCTGTCAATTATCAGAATCACAGGTGAGACACTGCAACATCAGTGGTAGAACACGTTACGGGCTGGTCCTCCAGCAGCCCAAAATGACCCAGTCGTAGGTGGGGTCCACAAAGAAAAACACTGTTCCATACCAATGAATTAAATGGACTAATAGAAAACGCATTCTTCTAAATTTTATATGTTTGACTTCAACTTCGAGAAGAGCTCTATGCCACAGGGACATGCAATGGCTTAATTACCTCCTCCTTGTGTAGATAAGATCTCCAGAGCCATGCTAATGACCTAATTATTCTATTCAGGAGTGGTGCAGCAGAGGCGCATCTAAAAGTTGCAGGACATCTGCCCTCGTGGACTGGAGTTTGAGACCCCTGTTTTAGATATTTGAATATTACTGCATCTCTGCTTCTGTTTGATTTCAATACACACAGCTAATGTGTATTGAACTGTGTGTGTTCAAAAGAAAAGCAGAATGGTAGAAAAAAGTCAGAACCAAGTGTCTGACGAGACAAGGTCAATTAGACTGCCTTATTGCAGTCTTGACATCTGTTTGTGTTTGTATCCAACAAATAGACAAAAACTGTATACTGCTTGGCCCGGCAACTTGTGCCTTTCCAAACCAAACAGCCAGGAATCAATTATTCATTGCAATATGTTGTTGAGCATAATCTCACTACTGTGTGCTGTTTACATACACAAAAGGAAAGCACTGCTAATTGCTAATGAATGAAACCAGCATTGCATCTCTTCTCTGCCTTTCATGCATAAAGCTTATCAGACGTTAAATCAAAAATATTATAATAAAATTCTGCTGGTCAATAAGCCTTTAATGGGAGGCCTGTAAAAGGAACCCTAGCAGCATATTAAAATACTCTGATGATGTATCAATGTAGACTGCTAATATAATTTGTTATCCATACTTAGCATGTTGGTGTCTTTTACAGTGTTTAATGTGTTCATTTTGTGTGGCAGCACATGAAGAGTTAGAAGTAATGAGTGTTTCATTCTGACACAGGGGGTCAATGGCTTAGCATTTTTCAAGGGAGAGTAATAAGATAATGTCTGCTAGTTTTCTTTATTTTTAGTTGGGGTTCCTTAAACCATTCTGAAGTTGGTTCTTGGTGCTTATCGCTGTTGTTGGTATGCAAGAAACAAGAAGCTATGCAAAAAACGCATACAGTTCTTTTTCAGGTTGCTTTGATATCTACAATAATCCAGTGTTCAATGAAAAGCCAATTTAATTTTCAGTTTAAAGCCATTTCAGTTTTTCAGCTTAGTCCCGTCCAGTATTTCAATGCCAACCCACACACACACACACACACACACACACACGCACGCACACAGAAAAAATCTCAAAACAACTGAATCACAGGCTAGGAGGCAATTATATAGGTCAGAGGCCTCTGCAACTGTCCTTTGATAACCCTTTTCATGATTGCCTTAGAGGTGATGTCATCCACTTTAGATAAGTTGCTTTGCAAAATAAACTAGCATGCTTTGAGGAGCTGTTTAAAGTAAACTCCCTCAAAACAATTTTTTTAGATATCAGCAGCCATCTCCAGGTTGGCTGACATATGTAATATATAATTTTGTAAATGTTTTTCTCCTTTCAAGATTATCTTATTTCTTTAAATTATTTAGGCCTCTGCATCTCAATATATTTCTCATAGTCTGGGTTTTAGAAGTTGTGCAGTCAAGAGAAAACACAAATAAACAGCAAATATTTGCCTCTCAAGTTAGTCTAAATAAAGATCCATTGACTGTCAGACAGCTTTTATTTATGAAGGCTCCCACTTTCCTAAACTTGGTAGAAAGAGGCTCTCAGCCTTCACAGTCCATCAGATAAATAAATCTTTCATACCTGTCCAAAGCAGGTGCAGTCAGAAGTAGACATTGGTTCAAAAGCAGGTTGGTAAACATTTGATAGAAGCAAAACTTAACAAATGAATTTGAACTAAAGCTCAATATCCATGTTTTTACAGCAGTAAAATAGCCTTACTGGAGTTTTCATACCTATTTTACCTCTTCACATTTGTCCATGCACTTAATGCAAACTTCAGTTTGTTCTACAAGAATTTTAAATGTTAGATCAACACAAAGCACTTTGAGAAGTGGAAGGAAAAATAAATTTTTAAAATGCTTGAATGTCCTGAATAGAGGGCATGAACATCAGGTAGAGAACTTTACCTGTCCAGAATATGGTGCAACTCAAGTTATTCAATTTGCTTGTATTTACTATCAGAATTTTTCAAAATATTCTAAAATAGTTATCCATCATTTTCTGTGAATTTGTGCTATAGTTTATCATTTATTTCTTCATGTTCTTAACCATTAGTTCTAATATGTCAAACTTTGTCAAACTTTAAATGCCGAGTTTATATAGGGAAAATACTTGTCGACAGAAAAATTCTGCATCCCAATTTTGCAAACATTTTTGACAAAAGTCATATTTAAGTCTATTTCTAAAAGCCACACAGGTTTTAATGCCCTAGAAAAGTAACAGAAAAAATAGTGTAGTACTGATTATTCTTTTATATTTGAGATTTTTTGTTATTTTGCAGAAAATTTGAGAATATTGAAAAACGGACCTATGCTAAAACTAGGCTAAATCTAAAGAAGTCTATATAAAGAAGTAAATACTACAGATGTTAAGAGAAGTTATTGTTGTGAACTCCGGTACATGTTCACATTTAAAAACTTGATAAAAAATCTAAAATATCATTTATTTATTGCGTGCTATAAACAAATTCAAGTTGTGCAAATAAATATTTTTCTTACTTGTCATGATTGTTAAGGGTCATGATTGTACAATGGCAAAATGAGTATAAATGGCACCTACCAGTGCTTATTTGGCCATCATGATCTGCAATCTGAGTAATATACTGGTTGGAGAGCTCATAACAATTTAGCCCTCAGGACATTCAGTCTAGGTGTGAAATAAAGTCAGTGTATTTGACCCTTTAATCCTCTGGTAGTGAACTGGACCTGGGGGAAATCTGAGGGAAAACTGCTCAACTTGCAGAGCATAAATGCAGCCGGTGCCCACTCAGGCTCAGTGAAAGGTCAAAGGAAGGTCACGTGTACCTTTGAGATATGAAAGGAGAAGAACATTCAACCTGGTTTTGATTAAACTGAGTAAACAACAGCAGGGACAAATACATACTTGGGATACCAAATTTTATTTATGTGTTTCAAGAAATAGTTTATTCTGGGAGCCACCAAACCTTGACTAAGCCTTTGGAAATGTATCAGCTTCTTCTCTGTGGCCTAGCATTTGACTTGATCACCCATGCCTGCCCACTTCTTCCTCGTGCCTGGCTTTCCCCGGCTCCCTCACTGTGCCATCAGGATGTTGTTTATAGTGAGAGACAAAGCAATTCTAAAGCAAATTGTGTGAAAATAGGGAGTTTAACCAGAGGGGGGTGGAGAAAATGGCTTGTTCTGTCCTGTCTCGTTTGCTCTGGTTGAGGCAGGCGTTTGGCCACAGTTGGCCTCTCTGGGCTGACTGAAGACATAAATACAAACACTGAGAGCCTGCCATGGGTGGTAAGTTGCCCCATAGCCTATTCATACTGTTGTTGGGTCAATTCTGTCTGTTGATCGTCAGATATCAAAATGACAATTGCTTCGAAAAAAAGACAAACTGATTTTTTTTGCATTGAGGACAAGGTTCAGTCTAAGACCAAGAACATATCACATTAAAAATATTAAGCTTAGAATAATGAAAAATAAAGTCAATCCTTGTTTTATAAAAAGAAGAAAAAAAAACATTTTTGGCACATTTTGAAAATCCTTACATCTATCTTCCTTCAATGAAAGATTGGGATTAAGGACCAATTCAAAGAGTGAAAAAGATTCATAATCAGGTGAGAAGCTATATTATAATTACCATGGTGACACATAAGACATTATATTAAGACATACTTATTATTAGTGATTGTCCTCTTCAGGATATTTTCTCACAATGGTGTTCTAAGTTAGCTAAGAATTAGCAGTTGCAAAATGCTAGTCATTCAAATCAATCCCACGTGCAGTAGCTAGAAAACATAACCCTGAGATGTTAACGAATTTGTGGTCTAGAAAATAGGACCACAGTAGGTTATTAAAATATATAAATATTTCCCAATCTTTAATGCAATATTTATCCTGTAGAAATCTGTAAAAAAAAGAACAAATCTGTTGTTGGGAAATAGCCTGAAAACTACAAAACCTGGAAGTTTTGTAGTTAGATATATTTTAGATAAAGTATATCTAAAGTATACTTTAGCTGTATCTAAAATATATGTACATACTTTTAAACAAATACTTTGTTAAAGTTGCTGTAATTCCGAATTTAAATTAAATCTTTTTGGTGAGAGTAATCAGCAACTCACATCTTTCCTTAGGAATATATGCACATTCTGCCTGCCGAAGGTTTTGCACATGTTTATGACCCCACAGATTTTTAGTTCAGTTCTTAGCTATGGCTAAGCTAGTAAAGAACTCTCTGGACAGTTGATGAATTGGTTATAGGAGATGTGCTTTAAACCTGGCAGTCACAAGTAAGTCACATACATTCTATGCCATTATGATGTCAACTGAATTATCAGATGTTGCAAAACATCAAAACATCTTGGCGTAAAGCATGCCATTCGAACAAGATGCAGATTGCTGAGTGGAGAACATAGAATTGCTGAAATGACATGTTGAATCTGGATATGTGGATCTGATATTTTGAGGTGAAGAACAATAGGTGCCTGCCATATATTTCTATGTCAGGCCCCAATGAAATGCAATGATTTATATTTTTGTCAAAATTTGATTACTTTTAATGCTTAAACAAATGAACATAGAGATTTGTGTACAAGTAGTAAAGTCACACTTGCTACTACCAGAAGGTACATTTTCTTAGATTCTTGTCATAAAGTTTTGAGTGTATATTTTCCACCATCAATATATTAATCAACGCAAGAAAGCCACCTGCCTAAAATTATGCAGGTGTCTGATTAATAGCAATGAATCCTTTGAGGTCTGGAGTAATTTAGGGGGCGTATAAAAACCTTGGCGTCTTTGTCATGATTAGAAGTTGTTTTTCTCCACTTGCAAATATATGTTTATGCCTTGGAAGAGAAATTTCCCAGTACAGAATACCAACACCCTTGTGAAAAACAAATATTGTTCTTTCCATCTTTTTTGAGTTTTTAATTGTATAGTAAATGGTATGTGCCCTGTTTTGATTCAAGCACTGATACCAATATACAAACTCTAATGTCACAGATCCTCTGACTAAACTGGAAAAAAGACAAATACCAAAATCCTAATAATAAAATTCAATAGGAGTGAGGTAAGCATTATGTGACATAGACTGAAAATCAGTGCAAGGCAACTTTAGATCGATGAACTTTAGCATAATTCAGTTTGTTCCGACTGGTGTAGTTTTCCTCCTTTTGCAGCTTGCTGCTCTTCCCTCTGTCAAACGAGCACACACTCATACTAATGTCCACTTCAAATTTATCTTCACGTTCCAATGAGCACATACTAATTCACTTAAGGTTGACAAATCTAACAGCTTAATGCAAGTAAAACAGTCAACGCAGGTCAGCTCCTTGGACCACTGTGGCATAATTTCTCCACAAGTTCATAGATTCAGCATTCCGAGAAGACTAAACTTCTGCTGTGCATTATGTATGCCCTCATAGACTTAATTGAAACTGAAAATGTTATGTTCCACTCTGGTGCCTTCCTAATGGACTGGCCTAGTGCAACAGACTTACGCTGAAATTTCAAACTAGTGTCTAGATGAGTGTCAGAACGTGGGGTATAGAGACTGTTTGTTTATCATTGGGCCTTTACCAGGATATTTCATTGCAGAGGAGAGCTTGAGTGACTAATTATTAATAGATGTCTTCTTTGGCTCTGTCTCTATATTTCATAACCTTTTGTCTGGGGAAATGGAACCCTGAGATTATCATGTAAAATAACCCCAGTCTGTTGGCTGTGCTCTTACCCCTTTAGTCAGAAACAACTACTTGCCAGCTACAGGAGCAGCCAACCTGGCATTTTCACCCAACAATTTGAAGAGATGAAATTTTAAGGGCAAAGTATCTTAAAATGTTGGCAGCTTCATTTTAATTTCTGAGGAGTTTGTCCAAGACATAACAAGGTGACAGGAGAACAGCTTCAAATGAGCCAGAGTAAGTGAGAACACCTAAGTGAGAATATTCATGTCCTTTATTGGACAATATGAGATTAGTTTGTATCTGTGTCTTTACTGGCAATGTAAGAAATAAAATAAAACAAAACAGAGAGATGTGAAAAATCAAACTACAACACTCAACATTGTGGGCATTTTCTTCAGTGTAAAACCTTAAAACCTTTTTGTAAATTTTTCTCAGAAAATCTAAACTAAATTTGAGATGAAATATCAACATATTTGGACTACCAAACAACTCTGGTATCTAGATTAGTAAAATGCCAGAATTAGGGCTGAAAAGGTATATAAAAAAAGGGAATTTTATTTTATATCATATTTTACAAACAAAACAACAGAACCAAAAGAAAGACAAAAGGGTGAAGAAAACAACAACACAAAAGCTAATTGTCAGTTCTCTTGGTTTGATTCTTGTTCCGGGTTGATACTCCACAATTTATAAACTAACAGGGGCTTCTCCAGGTCTTGCTCTGATATTAAAAATACAAAGCTAAATGTTGGTCTTAAGTAATAAGTACTCCACTATTTATAAACTAACAAGAGTTTCTTGATGTATTAAACTAAATGATGGTTCCAGTTGTTCTGGGTCAACCCACCACACTGACAAAAATGTTGCAAACGATGAATGTCCATTAGTTTTTTTTCTGAAATTTGATTTTACCGACACACATTACACCACAACAAGAAATCCTCTTCTGCAAAACACATAACTGTTTTGATGATTTATTTATTTATTTATTTTATTTTATTTGCAAACGTGAGACTCCAGACTATCAAAAGGTGTGAGCACTTATCCTCAATGGCAACAGCAGTGCTAGGGGTGAATTTGAGGTTGACTGTTTGCTCAGACAGATCCAAAGTGAGCACAACTTCTTCTCATGCAAGAGTCAGAAAAAATGAAGATTTCATGTTATTTATAAAATTGTATTTAATTGAAGCATTATTAATTTAAATGAGATTGTAAAATATATTAAGTTTGCTTTGCTTTGTCTGTGAGAAATAACTATTCTTACAAATACAGTCTTACTTCAACTGGTCAAAGTGTTTCTGAAATAAATGAGTTTGTAAAGTATTGACAGTTAGAGGATAAATTGCAACAGGCTGATATATTTATCATTATGCATATACATTGAACGCACCATTCAGCCCTCTCCCCACCCAAATGAAAAATTCCAAAGCATGCAGAATGGGTACCAGGTGAGGTGAGGTTGCATGTCTGTTTATAAATATCAACAGACCTGTAATGTTCCCAGGTTTTTCATGTCAGATGTTCTTGATTGATTAGTGGAATTCAGGAAGAAACTTATAAAACAAGACTTTCCATGTGAAGTTAGCCTGAAGTCAGCCTCATTCAAAACTGCTTGTGTTTGTGAAAGACACAGTTTTTCTTCAGGGTGGTGACCTTTAGTGTTGTTGCCATCCTGAAAGAGTAATTTGGTCAAACAGAATTCCTTTTGTTGTGGGTTTTGCATCTTTTTAGTTGATCTTTGAGTTAATTTGAAAATATTTCTAACCATACTGTGTAATATTTAATATTGATTTAAAACTAACTTGTTTCTATAATTTAGCATGGTGTAGTTCAATAGACTGCTGCCCAAATCTCTTTTCACAGAACATTGTTATTATGTGTCGAAGTTGGTTTGCATCTGTGATGTATTTCTTGGTTCACTGTTTTTATTAAGTTGTTTTTTTAGTTACATCTTTATGCTATTATAGCTTAGTTTTGAAACTAAATTGGCTAGAAATCATTTCTACTGTTGGATTATGTTGAAAGACGGTAGTAAAAGTTACTGCTTTTGTTCCATTGTTGGAAAATTTCTGAGCCAATATTTAACACTACATAACAGTGTTCAACACAAATACAGCAATAAAGTATAAAACTAGAGAAAAAAAGTTATATTGACCCTCTGAGATATAAAGTTCCAGAGAGAATTGTTACAAAATTCTATAATGTGGCAAACATAGGCTCTTACCGAAGTCAACAGTAGGAGCTTTCCCAAAGCAAACAGTATTGTGGTCTAAATTAACATTTTACTAGATCACAAAGTTCATACACATTTCTTCCCTTTACCAAAACAGCAACCTAGTGCTCACAGGGGTGAAGATTTTCACATTCACAAGTTTCAAAGATGTGTTATAATGTGCAATTTTAAAGTGAAGTGTGAGGAAAGAGTGAAGATACACAGTTTATACAGTCATAGTTTGTGTCTGTGTATCATTTCACTGTCTAAAAGGGGAATCTTGTTCAATATTGAACTAAAATAAATCTTTTTATCAATCAAATAGAAAAACAACCCACCACTCCTACAAATTACACAATAGCTTATGCTGCTTTTACTATGTAAGAAGAGAACAAATCTGCTCGTTAACATATTTTTTCATTTGACAAACAATATTGCCATTTTATTTGTTAAAGATGAAAATACTTTACTTTGGGAAATCCAACAGTGGCTCTCAAATAAAAAATATCTCAGCTTGCCATATGTCAGAACAAAGATGAAGCACTGCCAGTCAATCGCAGATTAAACCGTAAATCAGAGTGGTGAGTCATTCAAAAAATGCAGCAGTTCCTGCCTTGATCATGACATGTAATGTGATTTTTATTTTTTTATTTTTTATTTTTTGCACTCAAGCAAGCTTTTCAATAGTAGTTCTATAAAATTCTAGTTCAGGGTTTGATGAATGTCCATGACTGCCTATATACTAGAAAAACTGAGTGAGTACTTTTATTGGAGGGAAGGTAGTACTGCTATATAAACAACCAAAATTGCAATAAAAATGTATTGTCTGATGAATGAAATTGGGTCAATAGAATTACAAAAAAATCCAAGAAAACCAGTACAATTACAAAAGAATATCTGAAACAGAGAAAAAGCAATACAAATTCAGCATATTTTTATTGTTATGAAAAAGTTAGGTTTTCTTTAAAGACTGTTGTTCACAGAGAATGAGCAATTAACATTTTCTGGTGGGTAATACAGAACAAATCATAATAAAGCATTCTTGTTAGGAGTGAAAACTAATAATCGGCAAGGTCATCAGAAAGCAGCGATTAGCTCTCTTAGACGAATGAATTAATTAACATACAGTATGACTTCTTGTCCCAACGTATCTGCCAGTAGCTCGGTTTGACCTTAAAATACACTCTCTGCTCTCATTATAATAATTAATGCCTAAATCTTGAGTGGAGTGAACTTATACTTAACTTCCTGAAATGTACTGTTGATTAGCTTTCCTGGACTTTCTTTTCTGTGGTCTTTATTGTTCCCGATTAACATATAAGGCTTAATTGGAATGGCTGCAAATTGCACTTCTTGTCAGAGAAAAGACAAAGTAACATGACAAATTTACTGGGAACGCAGCAGGAATCTGAATATTAGCAATACATGATGCTTGAGGTATCTAGTGTTAATAAGAACTGAGCAGACTCTGCTGCCGGAAATGATGCAAATTATTACTGGAGTGTCTAAGGCTCTCAGATAAACCTGCTGATCTTTAACAGTATATCTCATTCACCTGTGAACACCAAGATAAAGTCTTAATTTACTACTGGATAAAAAGGAGGAGAAAAAATATTACTTGATTTGTTGAAGGAAGTACGCTGAAGGGTCTGGATACAAACTTTTAAACAAAGGACAAGAACAAGAGGAGTAAAACAGACTGAAAAACATCCCTGACACAAAATAAAACTAAAGAAAAACATCCCTTAACCCAAATGAACTACTGAAATAATATTATGTACTCCCTTGTTGAACTCCTCCTCTTCATCCAATTCACTTTTTGTCACTCTGACTGGATCTAATGAATTGAAAGGGGTTGATTGAGATCAAGCACGTCTATAAAGAGACAGATATGCTCTTTACTCAACAATGTTCAAAAGTGTGTTGTGTACAGAGTTTGTACCTATATCCTCCACACATTGATCTAATGAAGTGTATTGTCACCAAAACTAGTTTGCAGAACTTAAAAGTAGGAGAAGTAGATAGAACAAAAAAAAAAGAGAGAACAAGGGGTTCTAGATATTGGATTGGTGCACAAGAGGACACTTCTGACAAGATGTAGAGAGCATGCTGATATGTCAGCCTTTATTTCCTTTTTCCTCCTCCAGCTCTTTCTGTCAGAGCAGCGCTCATCCGAGAGGAGTGGGGGAATAAGGGTGGGGCTGGTGAACATTAGCCCTCCAGCGATCACCAAAGCTGCTGACACTCATCAGTTTAAGAGCCCTCCAGCTATGGCATGGCATCATCTTAGCACTGACCTTAATTGATTGGTGCCAAAGACTCCCCATCTTTTCAAAATGAGCTCTAATGAGTTTTAATGCAACAGTATTTATTGATATCTGCTGACAAGACAGACTATTCTTAGTGGAAGATGTTTTATACCTTCAAAACTTCACAAAACAAAAAACAACAACAAAAAAAAAAAACAATTTATAGCTGTAACATTATACTTACATTGTTAAGCGTTTTTAACTGATTTTCAAAAATGGCATTCTTCAACCAAACTTTTAAATTAAATTTTACTTACAATGTGAAGCCAAGAAAAATATTAAAGAACTCTGTTTTAAAAAATGCTCATGTTGTTTTGCCATTGTAAATTTTATAATCTTTATCACAAAGTAACACTGTGTAAGCACTGCTTGATGGATCTGCTATCATGTCTGTTGCCATTTTATATTTCAGTCCTGTATCACTGCTGTAAAAGATAAGCAGGGCATTTCTTATTCAGAAATAGTCTGTAGGGATGATCTTAGAAACAACACTACTGACTCACTACTGACTGATCCTGGGGAACATTGGGGCCTGTGACTTTTTCAACACCCCACACCTTTTGACTGACAACTCAGCGGGTGATGATGAGTCCCCAGCTTGCATTGCAGGTGCAATAAACTACATTTCGCTCCAGACCCTTCATCTTCAACTAAATCTACTGTCTGGCGTTTTCTGTAAGCTTTACATTTTTATTTTTCTGCCAATATTCTCCCCAGGTGACAAGTCTTGTCACTTATTTCATCTGCAGGGTGGACATCTTCCTGACAATGGAGGTGGTCTTTACAGGTTGATGTCTCTTGCTGTTAGTGAATGCAGAGATCAGAATCTTAGTGACCTGCTTTGAGAACCTTTTCATTCTGCTACCATTAGTGGCCTTGTGTGGATGCCTTCATGCAGCTACCAAGGACAAGTTAGGCAAATTTTCTGTTCACACAAAGAACTCTCAACTAAGAATCACTGTTTTTTCAGTTGATGAACATTACCTGATGATGATTTATTTTTTTCTCATTCTGAATCTGATAGTGTCTCTGTGTGCCTTGAACTTGGAAATTCACATCAATGCCTCATAGAAAACTAATCTTGGAATCTTTCACACCTCTGTTTTGAATTTCTTTCCTGCAACATGTTACCATCATCTGCCTATAAGGCAGCTTCAAAATGTTCACATTGCCTTAAGCTCAGTGGCAGACCCGCTATGAGTAACATGGGAAACTGCCCAGAGTAGAATCTTGCGGGGGACATCCCAGTCTTCCACCAATGCCCAGGATGTGAATATTATGACAGCATTTCATGTATCCAGTACCAGCACCATTGGAGTGTGGTGGTTGGAGTACCAGTGGGGTTATTACCCCAGGGTGCCATGCAGGCGAGGATCGCCTCTGCTTAAGCTTTCAGTCCAATCTTATTTTAGAGTGTTCATCACTTTGAATACTATTTTCAAATCCTATCTCTGTCCCTAGTGTCCTAGCACCACATCTACTCCATCTCTCTAGATTACCTTGTTGTGTAGTCCTTTTCTTTATTTGGTATTACTTAGTTTTGTAAAACCATATCTAATATAACAGAACACTTCACAGTATATATTACAGTGGTTATTGTGCCAGATAAAATTATGTTAACTCAAATAATGCATTTTATTTTAGAGTATACTTAAAGGTAATCTTAGATTTTAAAGAGCTAACAAGCTATTTGTCTGAGCTTGCTCCCTGGATGGCTTTTATCTTGACATCCCTTTGTAAAGCAAAGCCTTGATAATAAATACATAAATGAGTAACAGAACCTTCAAACCACCGAACATTTCTGAAATTATGATCAGTTTGTGCAAACTTGGGTCAAATGGAGCTGGCATTTATTATTTACTCATTAAGAGTTATTTAATGCTTGACATTACAGGCTGTCCATACAGAAAAAAAGTATTGTCCTTTCAATGGGGAGTAATAATAACAGTACACAGGTTAAGTAGTCTCTTAAAATAATAACACTCTGAAAATTTAATTTCATAATTACAGTCTGCAGAATTATCTGGAATATGATGTTAACTTCAGCAATACATTCTATGTTATTATTATAATTATTAGGAGTAGTAGTAGGGGGAACAGGAATAATAGTTGAAGTAGACAAAGAAGAACCATCAACAAACACAGTGTTATTATTATTTTTCATATCTCTGAGGTACAAATTACAGCTCAATACTAAGTTCTTTCAGTTCATTTTAATTTTGTCTTATTTGATCTTCAGAATATCATAATACACAATCCACATACCTCACTTTTAATGCGAGATATGTGTTACATGTTCTTTGAAGGTTGAAATATCTTCATTTTTACTGTCTTCTGCCTCTAAGTGCCACAAAGAGGTGATGCTTATGAATAATAAAGCAAGTTGTTAATGAATTTCAACTACAACTTGCAGTTGTTCAGATTTTGCTTTCATCTGGATCTTTTTATATCGAGTGAAATACTTCTGGTTTGTGGTGATCTCAGATGTTTCAAAGACTATGTTTGTTTTTTTATTTAAAAATAGAGTTAGATATGTCATGAGTTTCAAATGTCTAAACGGTAAGAACTGTGTAGATTGTAGTATGGTAGGAATTTGGCAGCTCTACTGTTGTTATACTATTGTAGCTCTGTGGCACAACCTGAAAACCCTTGATGTTGAAAATGAGAAGAACTCTTTATTGCTCTTTGAATAGATGTGAGTACTGGGATTGCAAACCAGAAACTAATTGATCTCAAAAGATAGGCATATCTTCCATATTACCCAGTGTAACCTTTGCAAGTCAGTGGCTTTTAGTCTGCTTACACTAATTTTCCCAATGCACTCCAGGAAGCCCTTTCATACAATGCAAGCTACATAACCAAATCCCAGGATGACCTATTTAAATTTCTCTTGGACTTTCCTCAAGCTGACCTCATTCTATGTGATCTTAGGCGATGATAAAACAATGTGTCCCTTGTGAGATCCAAGTTTGTTTTCCCTTTGATTTTAACTACTAAGATCATAACAGAAACATTTTACCAGAAGACAGGCAAATGAGGGGATTTTTCTTAAAACAAAAAGTACATTTTGGGGATGTTGCATCTTTGTGCTGCGAGGGTAGCAAAGACTATCATTCTTATTTTTCTTTTAAAATGTCACGAAGTGGGGTTCAGCTCTCATAGACATCCGTCCACTCAGCCTAAATGTGAAGTACTGACCGGAAGCAGGTCCTCACAATCTCCATAGTGCTCTTGATTTATTAAGATTCAGTGACATTTGAATACCACAAATTTCTCTTTTCTGTTTAACCAATATCCATTTGGATTGATGTTGCACTGCAACATAATGCTACTGCATTTCATGATTTACTTGCTTGTCAACATTAAAAAAATTATAAGGTAGATTTTGGCACAGAAGGACCTCTGCTGAAAACTGAGGTCTTCTATTTATATATGGCATCTGAAGTCATTCAGGTTATTTTGATGACTTGCTAAGCAAGTGCAACAAACCATTCATATATTTTATTTTAAACATATTTACCATACTTATCCTCACATACCTACTATATATATATATATATATATATATATATATATATATATATATATATATATATATATATATATCCATCCATCCATCCATTTTCCGTCACCCTTCTCCCTATCGGGTCGGGAGTTGCTGGTGCCTATCTCCAGCTGCGTTCCGGGCGAGAGGCGGGGTACACCCTGGACAGGTCGCCAGTCTGTCGCATATATATATATATATATATATATATATTTATATATATATATATATTTATGTATATATATATATATATATATATATATATATATCGTGGAAGATTTGTTGCACAGCATGATTCATGTCTTTTCCGGTATTGATCATAGTCAAGCTGCCTAAATGGATGTGTCCATCATATTATGGATTCAGGTCATAGTAAGGGCAAAAAACCTACGTTTTTCACATTACACTAGGTGAACACAGCATCCTGTGAAATCTTGAATTCTGTAGTTATGTGAACCAAATGTCAGAGGGGCTTATCTATAAGCTTGCAACTCTGCTTTTTATCTGATTCTGTGATCCAGGTTATATCTTCACCCAGACATGTCAATAGATTGTAGGTATTTTCAGCAGAAGCATGGCTCTATTGACAGTCACTCCCTGTACTGACACTACTAATAACGTCTCTGCTTCATATCCTGTCATTGTATGGAAACAACAACAAAAAAAACACATTACTTATAACATATGGGAATAAATTCTTAAACAAGCGGGCCAGCACTTCATGCAGAGCTCTCATCCTCCAATTAGACAGGAAGCGACAGATGGCCACATGGCAAGGACAGCTGGTTTTTGAGGTTTTCACTGTTTGTCTGTCCATCAGCATGTCAATCATGAGCAGCTCTTCTCAGCTTGAAGCTGTCAAAACTGTCACTAATGTGCCCCAAGCGCCCCAACTCACAAAAATGGGCAGGGATGTCACAGGAGTATGATACAAGAGCTCCATCTAGTGCTATGCTCGTTATGACTGACAACTCTATCTTTAAAAGAGACTTTAAAGACATTAAATATATTAGTAAATAAATATGATCATATCTTGGGAAATTTGCAAGATTCAGACAAGCAAAAACAAAACAACAAAATTTGGTTCACCTACAATTGTGTGAGGACATTTAGTCCAATGTAATACATTTAGAAAATATGTTCCAAAAAATAGAGGAAAATGTTTTTCAACACCTTATCTTCTCAATGCAGTGGGATTTCTGTTTTTCTTTTTATGGTTAATACTGCTCAAATTTACTTATCTTTGCCTCACAAACACTTTAATATATTCCTTCAGCCCCATCCCTACTGAAAGCATAGTCATTTTCAAAGTTGAGTGCTATACCGCACCAGCCTTATGAGAAAGCAAAATTGAGATTGTAGGAAAAGGCCTTGGCACATGAGGCATTGGCAATCAATGTTTCTGGGTTTACTTTGAACATCTGCAGAATACCAAAGGATAAATAGGTTAATTGAAATTTTAACTGAGGCCATTGCTAAGAAACAAAATAGTGCAATCCTAAAGAAAACAGAGAAAGAGCTTTCTTTGATGAAAATGAGCTTTTAACAGGAGCAGCTTTGAAAGACAAGTTGCGCTATATCTGTGCTGTGCTTTTACATTGAGTTTATTTGAAAAAAATAAAAAGTCTGTTACATAATTCAAACTTAACAGATGTCAACCAGGGCATTTCAGAGCTTGCTCAATAAAGTGTCAGTCACACACTATGTTCAGGCTGAAGATCCTGTTTCGCATGGCCACTTTTATGGATTTTTCTCACTAGATGTGCAAGAGACAAACAGAAATACAGTGCTGTGAGTCGTTAGATGTCCTTCGCCATGCTGTGCTCCATTTGGCCTGTCTGTGCACAGCAGGCCTTTTCAGGCATTTTCGTACCTACCATCGCTTCCTATGGTTTGGACTCTGTGAGAGTCATTATGAAACACCAGAGCACATTTTTCTCCATGAGCTGATACATATGAGAAAGCAGGGGGACAGCAACTTTGACATTCTTGCAACAGGGCAACCAGTGGGAACTCGGGCAATCTATTGGTTGCCCGAGTTCTATCTTGATCTCTGCAGATAAACCTTAAATCGTTCCTGGATTCCCAGCTGGGAGTTGGTTCGCTCCTCGTTCCTCCTTAACCTGTCCGCTCTCCACTGCAGCTTCCACCATCTATGAAAGAACTCACTCCATCAAAACTCTGCTCAAGAACCTGGACCACTACAAGGACCTCCACAAGGAGACTAAACCCTGAAAACCTCTGTTTTACCCCCCCTGGCAGAAGATGATCTACATTTCAAATAAGACCAGTCTAATTCTTCCTGAAACTTCACTTTCTGACTACCTCAAACTCACCATCGCTGTCATTGCTCTTCAGACAATAGATGACCTCTATAGAACCACACATTCTCATTTTTCATCATTGTTCAAATAAACTTTACTCACCTGCTTAGCTGTTTTCCTTGTGGTCAGTATGTGGATAAAGAAACTAGGATCCATCAACGGATGAGATGAGAAGAATTGGCACATGATTGTGAAGTGGAATGAAAATGACATGGTTTTCAAAGTGGCTTTTTTTCTTTTCTTTTTTTTTAAATTAGGAAATGTTTGCATGATGTTTTCATCCCCCTTTCTCTGCTCCTCCAAAATAAAATCCAGATTGGTCTATATCAGGAGTGTCAAACTACAGTCCTCAAGGGCTGCTGTCCTACAACTTTTAGATGTGCCTCTGCTGTACCACACCTGAATAGAATAATTAGGTCATTAGCAAGGCTCTGGAGAACTTATCTGCAGTCTGAAAACCAAGATGCTGCCTCACAGAGCACCCAGCCTCCAGGACTCTCCAATCTGCTCATTGGGGGAGTCCCAATCTACTCTCAATTGAACATCTGGACATGCTCATCTGTGGTTATTGTTTGAACTATTTCTCAGTGAAATCCTCCTAAGAACAATGCTAAAGGCTGAATGGAGGAACATTGCTGTGACAACATGCTGAAAGGGGAGTATCAGATGGAGAAGCTTCTAAAGAGACGGATTAAATTGCACAGTTTTGTATATTTTGCCATGTTTGATATATCCAGCATTATAACACCCAAAGGTAACATAGTTACTTTATTGTGCTCTAAAATGGCACCATGTGCTTGGATAATATTGCTGCTTTAAAATTCTTTTTAATCAAGTTATTAGCTTTCTTAATATTCTCTGTCATCACTGAATTAATATAGCTTTTCTCTTTACAAGATTTGGGGAAAAGGTTTTGGTCTACATTTGTAGCATCTTTACTAAATATCTAACAAAATAAATATAAAGGGCAGAAACGTGATCAAATAGTCATAAAATTACACAAGCAGTGTCATGACTAAGTCGAACACAGAAACACTTTGACTAGTAATAGGGTCTCATTAGTGACTATGGTGGAGGAAAATGGGAAAAAAAAACTCCAAGGGGAGTCTGCTGAATCTGTTTCCCCCACACAGTTATGTGGGGGCAAGAAAAGCAGCAGCAAATTCTCTTGAGTCCTCAGATCAGAGCCAGGTACAACTGGGTGATCAGAGGAACTGCTGGGTATGATTGGGGACATTAGGCACCGTATCCACTGACATTTTCTGGAACAAAATTATTTAAAGTCTTGCATATTTAGAACAATGAGTTCCACAAAATGCTAAATATACCTGTAAGTCACAGTCGCAGGAGCTTCAACACTGTGGTGATACTAGTGTATTGTGGGATCTTGGATCTTTTTTTAAATTGAGGTCAATGGAATCAGGGTTTATGTACTGAAGAAATAAAGTTAAAGAAATCTAAGCATGTGAAACAACCCTGGGGTCTGGCAAACAAAATCTTGCTTTTCACATTCCAATTTCTTTCTGAGAAAGTCAATGTGTTGCTTGGCAAATTATAACCTCTTCTGTGCAAGTCAATAAAAACTGGCTTCACAAAGTCTAATATGTAATTCTTGTTACAGCATTCACAAATAACCATGGATTCTGTTTGATCACCCTGAAGCTGATCGTTATCTGATCTTTGGCGACATTGCCACTTGGGATGGCTAATAGTACTTTTCTCCCAGATGTTTCTGATTTTTGGTTTTCAATTCAAAGAATTAAGAGATTGTTTTTGCGCAGCAGCCTATCATGTTTTGCCTTTCTTCATATTTTGCCCTTATTCAAGCAAAGTATCTCATTCTTCTGAACAAAATTGGAAGCATTCTGGATGCTGGTAAAAAAAAAACTATTTGCCATGCACAAAAACAATATCTGCCTAAAACTCTGACTTATCTGGTTTATGTGTGTGTCCTATTATTTTGAACAAAACTGCTTATATTGAAAACAATGGACCAAAACAAGTAAGAGAAAATAATAAAAGATAACATGATAAACTGCAACATTTTATTGACAACTTTTAGCCATTGTCGCATAAGGAGAAGAAATAAATATGACATTGAATGAGAAATGTATGAATATGAATTACATTTTGCTCTGCTGACCTTGAATATTCAGAGTGATGTCCTGGAGGCAGTCAGACAGTTTAAGCCAAGGCAAAGCTTTTTGTTGATACCCTGCTGATGACTCATATTTCTATGCTGGATATTTTAAATGATCAGCAACAGTAATTCTCATTATGGTAGTGATTGCCTTGTTCTTTTCCTCTGCAATGTCAAGAATTCAGAACCAGTCCAACAAGTAAGCTCACTTTTAAGTTAGAAACTTTAAGGTCACATGTTTAAGATACTAAATATTAGGAAAGTTATAACTAGTTCAAGCAGTGACTTTGGCCCTAATTTAAAATATTCACTTATTTCCTATTACTCTGTATTTGAATCTGGTAGGAATACCTAGAAAAGTAAGCTGCTCAGTGCATATGTTAAAAAACACCACTCTCTACAAGGCCACACATTCATATTCTCATACTACTCTGCTTGACTTTCAGATGTTTCAGAATTTCTATAGGAATTAGTGTGTTTTTGCAAGAAGACAGAATTGGACAAAGTGCTTAAAATGGGCTAGCACACAGGTAGCTCTCAAATTCCTATTTCGTTATAATGTATTGTCACTCTTGTATCTTTTTTGTACCATCTTGCTACAGCCAGAAAATCTTAAGAGGAGAGAAATAATAATGGCAATGCAGGTGACTTGGTCCTCAAAGTCTGTCGCACCTTGGCCTTATGAGGAACTTTTAAATCTCAACAGATTAAACAGCTTAAATTACACTGTGCCTTCACTGGCTGCAGGCAGGCTTCCCCAGGGAGTAAAAGTGGAACGACTAGCTTTACTCTGGAGCAGGGAGTGTGGCAACAGGTCTCGCTGGGCAGCCCATTATATGTCCTGCAATGCTGTATGGGTGGGCCCCAGTGTGCTCTCGGATCTATGGTTTCTGTTGTATGATTAGCTCCATAGAGGCTTCCATGGCTGAGTTTCCTCAGGACTTCAGCCAATGAGTAAGGTAAACTATTGAACTAAGTAAGGCTATATATATGCCACGACAACACAATAATGAAAATCTTTAGATGTACAGCAATTTTAACCCATTGTCATGGTATACTGTTTTTGTTATTGAATATACCCAAGAAAATAACTTATCACAAAATGGATTTATGTAAAATTGACAATAGAACCAGTCATTATAGAAAGCACCTCAAACAAAATCTTTGTTTATAACTTCAAACCAGTGTATTTTTGCAACAGTATTCAGATTATTAATGATTTATATATTTTTGTCAGCAGCATGAAAAATAGTATATGATATTTCACCGGAGTGCTCGATAATTAATGTGCACAAACTTTTTTCTTTTTGTTTAAAAACCTCCGGAGAATTTTTATTTTTACTTCAATTTTTTTTGGAACGCATAGTTGGTGAAAAAACATTTCACTGTATATCTTGAACTGAATAAACACAGAGTCACTAAAGAACAGTCCTGTGAAAAGTATGTTTCACAACCCCCAAAGCACCACAGACAATAGGAAGTGCATTAATTAATCTATTTAATATTCTTATCCCCATATGAGTGGAACAGCTGCTGACATCCAGCCAGTGCATTTTTATTGATTATAGTACAGAAACATTTCTGTATTCCCCTGAAACCAAAGGCAATTACTCTGTGTAAACCACATCCAGCTGCATGCCTTTCACTTGTAAATGGTTTTGCCCAACATGCCGTCTAGCTGTAGGGCCCATGGCTGATATTTCCCTTAAGATTCCTGTTCAGTTTTTCCAAGATTCCACATTTAACAAACATCCCCAAGGAGGGTAAGTGGTGCAAACTGATAGGGAACAAAAAACAAAAAATGAATTGCTGACATGAAAAAAATATGAATGCAAAACAGTTAAATTTATTATGTTTATTTTCAGCGTATTAATGACTGGATGCCCTAGAGTTTGAAAAGATGTTTTAGGTATCTCATCAGTTTTATAAGAAAACCAAATATGTATGCAGCACAGAGCAATGTTAGTTTTCTCATGGTGTAGTTTTTCAAATAGAAGAGGCTTTTGTTGAGTTTCTTCGTTGAGTTTCTTTTGATTATCTGGGGACTTTAGAAGTAATTACAAGTGATTTTCCATATCAAACACCTGTTACCATAAATAATGCATGTAGAACATTCATTATTACCTGAAGTAATCTTCAGGTTAGAAATATATCCATTGCTCTGTGGATTTTTGGTAGATGTCAGCATGATTATAAACAAAGCATTCAAAAGTATTTGTTCATACTTAATTTGTTAGCATCAATCATTCATTGACTACATTTATCTTTTTACATATTTATAGCAATATATCAAGGTAAAATTTTCCTTTTTTATATAATCACTACAGTGTTTAATATCATGTTGTATACTTCACAAAGAAAAATGTGAACTAGCTTTGGAATGCTATAACCAACCACACGATGGTTTTGATTTTTTGGCAGAATGCAGGTAACCTAGTCTCCCAGTGCTTAGAGGTAAGCAAGGGAAACTTACTCCACTCTACATTCAGCCAAGAAGAATGAATGTAGGCCTCCTCAGAGCAAAACTGACAGAAAAGACACATTTTATTTTTTTTTCCATTTTACTAGTTCATGGACACTATGTCCCCCTCTTATGCTGCCCTGTGTAACTACCCATTTAGCACATATCTGTCTGGCTCATTAGGCTTATGGAAATATGATACATTTAAGATCAATAAAATATATAAATAAAAAAACTCCATTTGATCAAAATAAAAAAGTGTGATATATATATATATATATATATATATATATATATATATATATATATATATATATATATATATATATATATAGGTTTATATATATATATATATATATATATATATAAACCTACTAAGTATCTGATTAGAGGAGAATAGGATTGATTGTCACACTTTTCTATTAGAGAGAGAGAGAGAAAAAACTGAGTTGTTAATTATTTGTTGGGCAAATCTCTCAAACAAAATTATCTGCTACGCAATCATTCATGAAATGTGGAGTAATTTAAATGCAGGACAAATCTTTATCAGTTCAAAACATAAGAACAATTAAACATGAAGTTTAATTGCAGCTTTAAGAAGGATGATGTTTTGTAGAATTTTTCATCTATAAGAACTTCAGTATTTTCTTTCACATTCAGCATCATCTACGGTATTGAAAAACCTCCAATTAAAATGAGAGGTTTATCAATTACATATGAAGTCCTGCAGCGCAAACATATCAGACAACCTTGCTATATTGATTCCTCCCTGTGAACCCTTACAGATGGTGCCTCCTGACTCCCTTAAGCCTCCAACTGACATAGCTCTGAAAACTGCTCTAATTATTCAGTCTACATATGACCTTAGACCAAAAATCAGCACGATGGGGATTGATTAGGAACTTCTCAGGTGATTGCATTGGCCCAGGTGGTGTTTATGTTGAACTGTTAGCACTGATTAATCAGTAACAAACCAGAAATCAAAAGATATAGACTGTTTGTAATTGAGCAAATTAGGAGCACAAGGAGCTGTATATCTTTTGGGAGTCTAGCTTCACTGATAGTAACTCAGGTTTGTTTTTATTTAACTTCCAGCAATTAGAGTGAACATTTTTTTAGGTTGTTGTTGCAGGGAAACAAGTTGAGTGCACTTTAAAGATGTTTAATCAATGTGAGATGGAGGCAGAGAGACCAAGAGAAATAAAACCAGAGGAAAATGCCAGAAGATAAAAAAGGATAATTGTGACCTAAAATAATCAATGCTCTAACGATCAGTTGTTTGAAGTCCATAGCCAGACATAAAGGTCTCATACATCTTTTAATGCATCTAGTTAAAAAGACTTTGAACATTTTAGGGTTTTGTTGTGCCATCTTGTGGCTGAAAGAAAAACATCACTTCCCCAAATCATTGTTCAGCTTTGAATTTTGGTGGAATTTTGGCATGAAAATAAAAATATTTTAATTTGCTTTAAGCTGGTTTCTCAAAATAATAATAATAATAATAATAATAATAATAATAATAATAATAATAATAATAATAATAATAATAATAATAATAATAAAAATGACTATTTGTTTACCAAGCCATGATCTGAGACTAACAGGAGAAAAATAGAAAAAATAAAAGAAAACTAAAAGGTTGTGTGTGAACAAAGTGTTATACAGACATATCACAGTCACACCAGTTCTGCCATGAGAAATTTAAACAATTTGCAAATTATAAGACAAATTATTGTGGGAAACCCAGAGAACTATAGTTGAAATGTGATGCAAGTCTTACAGCTTAGAGGCAACATGGCAAAATGTTAAGGACTTTAACGTATACTAATTATATTATACTAATATAATTTTATACCAGTTTGTCTTTGCTGTAGATAAAATGTTTCAAACAGGATAATAGAAAACCCATGAAATAACAGTTGTGGTTGTATTAAGTTTCAGCCTTTGTGCAGTCAGATTCAGCTGATCAACTGTAAAAATGCTTGACATACTTTCAGCCACCTGATGGCAGTATAAGCACAGTAAAAAAGAAGTAAAAATCTGCATGACCCAATTGTACTACTTTCATTTGGGAAAAGACATGTAAATATATTAGAAATATTAGATTATTATAGATGTTGACATTTAAAATCAATAGATTACAACTTTTTTATTCAGGGTACTCTGATATTCTTAATCTGTAATATTTTGCTGACTTTTTCCAGCTTCTTGTCAATAAATATTAGGGATGTGAAGTTCAATGTGAAAAAGAGTAAATCCAAATTAATTCACAAAAGACATGTCAAATATGTGACAATTTAATTATTAATTATTATAAATCTAATGATTGTGACTGACAGCAAAATTCATAGCAATAAATATAAATGAGGTGAAAACCTAAATACAACACATTCATGTCAGTTTATTTACAACATTTCTAGCTTTTTTGGTAGAGCTAAAATCACCAACAATCAGTTGTTGGTGATTTTGACCGTCACCAACAAGTATTTTTTTGTTTTTAAATCTTGAAAATGAAAAAAATCCCCAAAAGGTGAGAAAACATGTTATGTAAAATGACTATTCTAGGAAATGTGACTGCACTAAAGTCCGTATCACACTGAGATTCTCCACAGGTGTTATTTAAACCTGATGCTCCAATCCTGCATGTTCATGGAAATAGCTAGCTAATGAATTCTGACGTCATTTGTAAGAAGCACACAGGAATTATAGTAGCTAATTAAAGAAATTGAAATGATCCAGTGTGAGTAGCTTCATAATGCATGTACAGTCACGTCTGACCCACAATTTATGCCTGTAAAATGTTAATCATGGTTATGTTAGCTGATAAATAACAGGGGTTACCATTACTTGGAAAGAGGTGGCATTTTATATGTGTCACGAAGTCTAATTAATAAACTCTTGGTTGTGAGATGTCCAGTAGTTTTGCATGGGGTTGCAAATGAGACCCATGTGATATGGATGTTGAAGTGGGTGTTTTCATCACTCAAAAGACTTATCTGAAAAACTAGTTTTTTATAGAGCACTTTTAGTCTGCATGTAGTGACTCAGTTTTGACCAGAAATGCAGGTAGTCATCATGCAGTGATATGTTTTGATGCCTACAAAGATACAGAACAAAGTGTACAGCATACCGTATTTATGTTTTTTAATGTACTTTCTGGTCCTTGTAAGATGACAGATGTTGAATTCACCCAGTATTCATCTGAACATGTGGCATATTTCAAATACAGGTGAGTCTGGAATAAAAAAAGAGAAGATAAAAATACAGTGTTATGATTAGAAGCGCTCTGACTAGTTTCTTTGTTGTTTGGTAAAAAGAAAGAGAGAGTTAGGAGTATAGAACTCCATATATGACTGATAGGGTTTTAACAAATGTTTATTTTTGTTTTTCAGTCATGTTGTTGAATAAGCAAAGACATGCAATACATATATGAAGATAGAGTTTGTGTGCATATCTCCAGTTGTGTCTGTAGCTAAAAAGCAAACAACTTTGTAACATAACAGGGGGACAACAGACTTCAGGAGGTAATGATAGCTGAAAATACATTCTGATGCTGACTATCTCCTTGTCAAGATTTTTGCGGAACTAGTTGAACTTTGCAATGAAGAGTGGCACTATGATTATAGGTTTTTATGTACCTATGATATTATTTAAAAGTGTAGTATCTATTGCCAGCAGAAGGCGCTCAGTGCTGTATACACCAGTTGCTAACAATCTAGCCTGGAGAAGAAGTCCTTCAAAATTGCTGAATTTTTGCATTGTTGCATTGAAATGCTCAGAAGCCGGCGAGGCAGCAGTGAGCTGAGCCTCACCTGGGATTGCGCAACCTCTTGTTAACGCCACTGACTGCCATTCTCTGAGAGCATGCTCCTCCTGTCTGTACGTCGTCAATAAAATGGCTAAAAAAATTTTTATGTATGAACTGATTTTCCATAATTTACCTCATATAGTATAATGTACAATGTTTCTTTTCACCAATTGTGTGTAACGTGTTTCGTGTGCTGCGGAGTGATCAGGAACGCCAGAGAACAGATTCGAGGTGAGGCAGGCAGTTCTCTTGCCTCATGGCAGGGGGCGCTCATGATCCCAGACATTGTGACCCCACAATTGGAGAGTAAGAAACAGTAACAACAAGCTAGCCATACAGTAGATTAAGTCAGTGCCTCACCAGCTATGAACCTCACTGCACGTCACTGATATATACATAACATTTATTATCAAAAGCAATTGTTTTGCCTGTTAGCAGTTTTTAGTTCAAAGAGGAAAAAAGACAATCAACATAATGCTCAATGATAAAACAAGCGAGTTCACAGCATTTACTGCTGACAACAGTGAGAACCATTTGCTAAATAAACATCAGCTCATGAGACATCTTATCTTTTGCTTTGTAGGTCATAAAGGCATCATTTCCTCTCCTTATGAAAGGAAAAGAAAGATTTGCTATTCTGGAGGGATTGAAATAAACTGCAGAGGGAAATGAAAAAAGATGTAAAAAAGAAGCTACTTTTTGGATAAAAGCTTCTTACGGATAAATCCATGTTTATCAAGGTTTACACGCCCTCACAAGGGTTTACACGCCCTTACATTTTCTCATGGGCCTAGCTGGAGGCATGGTGCAGGATAAGATCTTTTTTTCTTAGTACTGTTATGACTGTAAACATGACTTTTTTTTTTACTTGCCTTATCTGTAATCAGAAGTTAACTTGACTAAATGCATCAAATTCCACTTTCTAATTTCCTTTTTCTTTGACACTCCTATAGAAGAAGCTAAGAAAATAATTATTTTAAGTTCTTTTAGATATAACATTTTTGATTAGGAGAAATTAATACTTGTAAATGGCAGTCGTATTAGTAATTTTGATATTATTTAGAAAAAACAGTTCTGGTAACAGAATTTGACTACTTTCCATCCCACACATTTTGTAATGCAGCCAACTTTCTCTGTCATTATGTTGTGATGCTTGGAATAACTACACTATTTCTTGAGATGCTGTAAGTGTTTTTATTAACTGAAATCCCTGAAATTCTCTTCACAGTCATTCAATATCCCATTTTATTAAATTGATTACTTGGAAGATCTAGTTACTGTTTTCCAGGGGTCTGACTTCACTTATCATGACTCTGATGGGATCAACAAGGAGAAAAAGTAAGCATAATACAGGTGCTTTGCTTTGTGTCTTCAGTTCCTCAGTGAAACTCATTGTCAGCTCAGCTTTCTTCCCAAGGCTTCAGAAATGCCTGCTGATGAAAATCTGTGAGAATATGGGTCATAGGTTGTTCCACCTTGACTACTAGGTCACTTTTTCATACTAATAGATTCTAATGTGTCAAATTAATGTGCAATTATTGCACTGCTTGTGTTTTTCAAAATTATAGACATATTTTCTGGATAGGAAACTTATGTTTACATTAAGATTAGAATGTTCAGTTTTATTTTATTTTCTATTGAGAAAATGCTCATTAAATCATTTAGAATATATTACTTTATCCATTAAAACATGGACTGTATTTGCAGCAAACCATTATTGTTTTGCTATTTGAAGGCATCTCAGACCATTGTTTTTCTTGCATCACTTAGAAAAGTTTAGAACAGCTTTACCAAAACAGCACAAAGCTTTCATTAAAACTGCACAAGTTGGTAAATGTAAAAAAGACTACACATCTGTGTAATGGCTGAAGAGTCTTGATTGTGCATGAACACGTCATGACTAAACCTGAGTCACGAAACACAGCAATATCAAAGTCACAGCAACAAATTAGTAAATGAGGTGTTGCGTTATTCTAGTACAATGTTATTGAAACGAATCCGAATCACAAAATGCTCATTGCAAGATTCTTACCTTAACTAAGTATCATGTGTCAGAAGAAAATAGGACAAAATGTTCTCACGGGTCACATTTCCTTTCAGATCTCGTGAAGTGCCACGTTTTGCTTCATCACGTACCTGGAAAGGAAATAGATTTTAAATGCAGTGTCAAAATATAATGAGCCAATGCGGTGTGAAGTTCTAAATGTGAGAGTGACACAGGTCATGACATCAGTGGGGCCATGACACATACCACCAGCCAAAACATTGCCGCAAACCACGTGCAACCCTCCAGTGCCGCTTCATCCATTGAGGCACATGTCCTCCTTAAGCAGATTTTTTATCCCTGACGGGATATTAGCAAAATTTCTAGAAGGCGCAAAACTGTTCCATGGGAATGGACACACTTAGTATCTGATGTTATGAACTTTAGATTTCTGTATAAAAAAATAATTTCTGGATTTCATCTTTTTTATATTTAGCAAAGGGAGTAACAAAATAAATCTATGTGAATTTGTATCATTCTTTGTTTATCTTTTACTGGTGGACATTCCAGCATGCTCTTTATGTAAAGTAATAGAGTCCTACATGTAAAACTGTTTTGCTATGTAAAGAAAAACAAACAAAAAAAACATTGGGTTAATTCTAATGAGGTGGTGATGGGAAACAGCTGGAATAAAGTAAAAACAAAAATAAGGCTGATTTAAACAAAGAAAGAGACTACAGAATAAGCAAATCTCAAAACAACCCAGGACTTAAAATGTTGTATTTTATTAAAACGTTTTGTACCTCAGCCACTAAAACTCAAAGGTGTTTAAATATGGCCCTTTTCTGAGGTCTAAGCTGCTGCAATGTGCAGCCTCAAATCCTCAATTTCTTTTGTTTTATGAATGACTTGCCACCACAGTAATTAAAATGGCTTGGAACAGTATGAACTATTCAAGTAGTGTAGAGCCTTATATTTTATCCAAAAGTTCTCACAATTTAAATTAGCTCTAAATATACAGAAATGCTCTTTTCACATTTACAGCACAGTCTATTTTAAATCCATATTGCATAAAAGTTTTATCTGTAATTCTGTTATATAACTGCTTTTAGGTAATGTTTAACTATTGTGCTTCTCAAACTTAAGATATAAGGGACCTTTCTCATCTGATTTAAAAAAAAAAAACATTGTAAAAACTGGAAACTCTTAGAAAGTCCTGTCATGTACTCAGTATTGAGTACTCATATCCTGTCATGTACTCAATACTGAGTACATGACAGGATATGTTAATTTTAAAACACATCTTTAAAAATAAACTTGAACCTAACAGATTAAAAAAAATGTTTCTGGGAACCAGCAAGGCTTCCTCTATCAATCTTTCAATGATTGACATTTAGATTTTTTTTTTTTTTTCTCCTGTGTTTAAATCGATCTACATCTTAAGGTGGATTTGGTTTTGGAACCCCTGCGACAGACTGGCGACCTGTCCAGGGTGTACCCCGCCTCTCGCCCGGAACGCAGCTGGAGATAGGCACCGGCAACTCCCGACCCCGTTAGGGAGAAGGGTGACGGAAAATGGATGGATGGATGGTTTTGGAACCCAGAGAACAAGCCCTGTATTTCATTGTTCATTCACCTTCAGAACTGTTTTTCATAATTTGTGAGAAAAAAAAAATGCAAGTAGCTTGGACCCAAATACTTCATTTCAAAGTAAACTGACTTTGAAATTAAGATATCATAGGAATTCTGCAATCAGAGAAAACATGTCACTCAAGTTAAATGTGTGTGCCTGGAGGAAAATACACTTTTTAAATTATCCTAATCTTTTAGGATAAGCTGTTTTTGAAATGTCTTTGATATCTCTCACATTTTTGTATGTGTCCTACTGTAAATTACAGAAGTTGTGCTATTGTGTTCATTTTAGAAAAGTTTAACTCTGTGTGTGCATATCTGGCAACTGAGGAAGAGAGTGGCTGATGGACAAGGATGCTTGTGTGTAGGCAGCGCTTCTGTATGCCTGTGTGTGTGTGCATGTAATTTTATATAACACTTGGTTATCTCTTCTTTGGTAGAAATCATCCTTCTTCTGCCAGAGTGCCTCCTCTGCAGTCCTCACAATTCTTTGCAGATAGTATCTTTCCACATCACAATAACATTATTGTTGACTGTCTCTTCAATCCACACAGTGATATGCCCAGTGCTTGACGTTTGCCACCTTATCTGTTTTAGGTCCAAACAAATAAGGTGCAAACAAGATTGTTTTCTTTGTGCATATGCAATATTGCCTTGGACACCAAGGCTGATGAAAGATGCTGTGAGATGATTTGGTTGCTGTTGGCAACCAATCACTTAGAGCCAGTTGTTCATGAATACATCATGGATGCTGTATTGCATAAAATCTGTTGCACTGAGGCATAAATTACCGTCTGGTGCATTTAGTTGTATAAGATTCAGGATTTTTATTGCGATGCTGTATGTAAATACCTAAGCATGCAATAATAACTATGCAGATAAAAGCAAAAGTTTATAATATTGTAAAAATGTAGAATATTTTATTCTTTTGCTGACCCTCTTTCAAGGATGTAATAACCTTGCATGTTCTTGAGGAAGCTGGGCAAGATTGACACAAATCAACAGACCAAGCATTTGATTTCTAATCAATGACAAAAAGAAATAACTTATTACAAAAAAAACAAAACATGCTCAACACTTAATATCACAATTTAATTCAATACAGTAAAGGATTTATCCCAAAATAACAATTTTGCATAAACTTTCAGCTGCTAATGGAGATGACTAAAATGAGGGATAGAAACAGGTTGTTTTTGTGTGGCAGAAATTTTTCCTATTATGACTTTGTGAAGGGCATTCCAGGATACTCTTCCATCCCAAAGGCAGTGTTTCCAATTTAGTAAATTTGTTGCTGAATTAGTAACAAATCTAAGTATTTGAAGCAGGCTATTTATAACCTCATTGAGCTCTGTAAAGTTAAAATACAGTTATCCTACTGTTTCAATTTGTTTGTCATGCAGCTTGATTTGTACTGTGTCCCTTAGGCTTTTTTTTTAACTTTACTGTAACATTTTAAGCCACACACAGACAGGCCGTTGACGAGACTAGGATGTAATATCAGAGATTTTCTCATTCCTTATCTTTCATCAACATAACTGAAAGGAACCTCCTCGAATCTCCTTGAGTTTTTATTACATATAATGGGCATCTATTGTCATTGTCTAATTTTGGTAATCCATATAAATACAGTATATTTTTGTTTCAGAATACAATTGATGCTACAGAATGTATGCACTTTTTTGCGCACTGGACACATTATTATAAAGACATCAGAAATTGTCTCCCCTCACTCCACAACCTTTTGTTTCTGGGTGAACATAGAGAGAGGTATGGGAATAACATGTAAAGCACAGTTCAGGACACACCAAAGCAAATCAGATGAAATCAACATTTAGTTGATTTAATTAGAAACACTTGAAATCCATCTAGTTTCTTATTAGGTATATGTAGAAATATGCATCTATGTCATAGGATTGATTTTAGTATGAGGTGGCCCAAGAGAAGTTTTTATAGGGAGAAAGGTACCCAAGTGACCCATAGTTTTGAGTAAGTATAATCAGTGGTTGACAGAAAAAAACTAAGTTTTGATTGTGAAAGGAATACGCAATTACCACAATAATCCATGCAATGTGTGCAGAGAAAAAAAAAAAGTCTTCTTCTCTACACACAATGCAGATGAAAAAGTTGCCAGCCACAGTTGAAAGATGAAACCCACCTGTTTAGAGATGTATTTGAAATATAGTCAATTACGAATTTGACCATGGCACTTCACTTAATGTAATGTTTTGACTGTTGATTCCATGTTGTATGACTTTGTATTTGTGTTTTAATAATGTAACGCACTTTAAAATGTCTTGCTGCTGAAATGTGCTATACAAATAAAATTTATTTGATGAAAATAAAATAAACACAAAAGGGTATCATGGAAGGAAAATATTCAGGAATGATTTTTGTGTATCTCCAAATTGTTTTTAAATCAATGTAGGTAAACAAATAAGTCATGACTAAAACATTTAAGAAACTTGAAAATGTTTGTCAAAGAATTGTATTGCTTATGCTGTAGAATTATCATCTTCATCAGAGAAAAACATTCAACCTATTTACTCCATCCTCAACCCCCTTTGTATTCACATGTTTCACCTTTTCAAACACTGCATCACCAAATGGCATTTCTCCTCCTCACAGATGTGTTCAGGGTTGTCCTTGGAGATTTCCCCAAGCAAACAAAACTGTTTCGCTCTCTGACTACACTCTCCCCCTTCCCCCCCCCCTTGCCTCCATCCATCTCGCCTGTCCGCGCTCTCTCTCTTCTCCCTTCGATTTCACACCAATGAGAGTGCAGCATGTAGCTCCCACTCACTGGCATCAGGAACACGAGATATCTTTAGTCTTGAGCTACACAATTTCATACAAATAACAGCATTGACTAGACAGAATCTGCGTTCTGCCAAAACGCACATTGGTAGATAGGTAGTGGTAAAACAGGAAGGGAAGAGAGTGCAGCTGATCTCTCATACATCAGGCTCAAGGTAAATGATCCATGTTAATTTATTGTATGACACTGTTATGTAGTTATTCTATTGACACTGAACTCTGAGCAATGTGTAAGGCTTGGTTAACCTTTAGAATTCACGAGTGATTACCATGCTTATCTTTACATAGTATGCATGCTTACTGTTCAAACAGGAAAACACTTAATAAAGTAATTTGTTGTCTTTGCTGCTAACATTGAAATATGAACCAAATAAATGCATGGCAGACATTGATACAGTTACATTTCATCCATCTTACTATGTGCATGCCGCATAATCAAAATCCTGTATTGTATATTATGTGATTTCTGATTAATACAGTTAATCATCAGTTCAATCCCCACTACTTTCCTCACTTGATGCTAAAACTCTGTGGGCTTTCAGTTTAATAAATATTGAGTTAAACAAAGATCGGGCCATGCTTTGAAGCCTATTCAAGTGCCATCTCTGGACAATGAGTTTTTAAATCTCCACATAGAACCGACATAGTTCAGTCATTCTTGCCTTATCCATCCTTATCCGGAAAATTCCTAAGGGGTATATTTATCAGAATTACAAAACCAAATGCTTATTTCTTGTAGAGTTTACATGTGCAGAATCACAACACATGGAATTATTCATATATTTTGAATAATTCAACTTGATCTTAAAATTATCTAAAAAGTAGCCTTTTCTTCCCATGAAGGGTCGTACCTGATTTCTATATCAAGACTGGAGGTAGACCTAATTTACACATATGTCAGCACTATGCTATCTCAATTTAAAAATATATATTTTGCCTATTTTTGGGTGACATTAAGACTGGTTCATTTTCACATAATTGTATTAACATGTACCACACAGTTAATTAAAGCTTTATAAAGACCACAAAGAAATGCCAGGAAGAGTGCGCTGATGCTTAATTTCATTATATTGCAGGAATAATAACAATGAGAGAAAGACATTATTGTTTTATCTGCTTCAGTACAAACATTTCAGAAAATATGAGTAAACATAAAGAGACATATACATATTTATATTGTAGCAGTGGTTTAAGACGTCTTGCAAGTGCATGAATAAGTGTAGACGAACACGCAAACTAGAAGGAGTGTGCACTTACAACAAAATGCTTTCTATATACCACCAAAGATGAAGTTGATTAAATTTAGATTCTAATTTCCAACCAGAACCTATACACTCTTATGTCCTGTGATATCAACGGAGTGAGTTGTCCTGACAATATATCTACTTAAATGAGGAATATGGTTTAAAAAAACAAGACAGCCCACTGCACAGCAATGTCAACAACACATTTACAAGAGCTCATGAAATGCCCCACAGACTGTTTGCTTGTAATCCCATGCATGTTAGTTTCTTTTTTTCTTTTTAGTTCGTCAATTTTGGCTGAAACTTGTCTGTACTTATAGCCTAGACAGCTAGGGATAATTGTTTAGTTGGATCTTCAAAGTTGCTCACTCAAAAAGTTCTGTGGTGAGTCATACATTTTATCTAAGATACAGGCTTTATGATGTTCTGTACATGGTCAAGAAGAGATCTGTTGGAATGCATACAGTACGTTCCACATTAAACCTTTCCACATTATTACACTCCCAGTGTCAGAGTAGTAACATTCTTTTGTGTTGATGGAAGAAGATTCAAAGTTACCTATTTTACATATCAATGAGTGTTTTAAAAAAAAAGGAAGATGCAGGAATAAAATAGAAATTCCTTTATTGTCCCACAATGGAGAAATTCCAATGAAACTACAGCAAAATGACAGGCAATCAAAGCAAGAAGGTTAACACAAAGATAAGAAAATAAAATATATAAAATGCAGTAATGAGGCAGACAAAGGCAGAATCATCACAAAGTTTCTGAAGGAGGCAACGTGGGGAGTTGAATGACATGTCTGCAGTGTAGAGGGTGAAGACATATGGTGCCAGCACAGTTTCCTGTGTTCTCCATTGTCTTCCTTCAAATGTTCTTTTCTTTCTTAATTTTCCTCCTCAGTTTTCAAAAATATTTTGAGTATAACAGGAAAGCTGAATGAACTACAGCAAAGTTACTCTGTTTTTGAGCTTTCAAGCCCTGTTTGCATGGAACCTGGAGATGTTGGCAAAATTCTGGAAATTTCAGGGTTGGAGTTGCATTAGTTCAGAGTTGAACTTTTATGCTGTTTTAATATCTTTTTATAATAAAGTATTTAATAAAAGACAATTAGATGAAATCTGTATCATCTTGTTTTGAAAAACTAAATATTGAGATGGCAATATGCATCTCTACACATGACTATAGCTCAATTCAGACAACTTGCATAGAAGTACAAATGCTTCTTCATTAACTGATATAGCATCAGTTTGAGTTTGGTCAGAGTTCATCACCCCAAGGCCACGCTACTCAACATCTCATAGAGTGACAAGTGCATCTCTAGCCCATAAGCTAACATGCCAGGAAGAGAGATTACCCTTGATCCTGAAGTCCAAGGGCGTGTTGTTGGGTGAACTACAGCAAAATTCTTCTGTATTCTGAGGAGAGGCAGAAGAGAAACAAGCAGAAACCGGGAGGAGAAGAAGAAGACAGCAGGTTGCAGCAGGCATGAGCATCTCTTGAAACACAGAGTGCAGCTAGAGGTTGTGAGGCTTCAACACACCGCCCAAATCAGGAAGGTGTGTTTGATGTATTTGAGTGTTTAAAAAACGGTGGTCACTTATTCATGATGTGTAGAATGGATGCACCAGCTGGGCTTTAACCAGGGACAAGAGCTAATCATGCCCTCACCAACCCTGGCAGTGCTCCAAATATTCTAATGTAATTCTCTTGGTAAAACAGCTGATTCCCACAGTGGTTCAGGTACGATCTTGTGTCCTGCTCTTTAGTACTGCATCAAACTCCAAACTGTCACAAACTGTTGTGAGTTTTTCCAAATGGTAGTTCAAACTAAAACAGATTCAAGAATCCTTGCCTGGTTTTTTGGTGTGTAAAAGAGTATGGAGGACATTGATGAGGAGCAAATATTGTGAGCAGAGACTCTATTTCTCAGTAGAGCGGTTCATAATAATCAGCTTTAAAGTTGATTATTTAGGTTGAAGAGCTTTAGTGTAATTGGTTTTCTAGATTTCTAACCACAAGACCTTCGTTCTGGACATGAGGTCTTGATCTGGTATAAGTGGAGCCTTTGGTACAACACACAAGTTTGAAACAGGTTTTATTGACATTTTACTTTTTTTTTAAAATAGGATATTGAGTCAAGAGACCTACAATGAAATATTTAAGTACTTCTATTTGGGGAACAAAAAGTAATTCATTAAGGTTATAACAAATAATTTATGATAGGCCTGTATTAAGTGAAGAACAACAGAATTCAGTTTGTATTCTCAATATGTTTACAGTCTGGGCACTGGATAAACAATTTATATTCTTTGTGGATTTAGAGGGGCTTATATGAGAGGTTTGCAAACCATTTTACTTGATCAAATTTAAGATTGCATATTTTTATGATTACTTGAAATCAGTGACCAAAACATTAGACATGTTTAGAAAATGTTTTACTTTAAATCCTAATCCCTTAATGAAAACCTATGTATGTTGAACTAAGGCTTATTATCTAAGACTTATTGAAACTGCATCATTATGGTGCTATTGCATCTATTATGCCACTTTTTTAAGTGATTTTCAAATTATTGTGCCAATTGTTGTAATTGGCAATTTGTATTAGAAGTTGTGTTCTTAAAACATAATTTTGTCAAAAATTAATGAAAGTTTCTCTCTGTATAATATTTTCAGTGTGCATTTTGTACATTTGCTCAGTATTTTGCAGGGGATTATCCAGGAGTGTCCCTGTGAACCAAGAGGCCGAGGTTAATGATATTAATGCCCTATTTTGGCATGCAATTTCACTGCTGTCCCGTCGTTTAGCTCCCATCCAACCCATTAACAACAAAGAAAATCTAAAAATAAAGAGGCAACTCATAATCCTAACAGTATCAAAATTCCTGAAAAATGATTTGCTAATGTATTGTGGTTGCATAAGCATTTTGTTTTAATTCTTCTTTCAATTGCTTCATAATCAATGATGTGCGGATAAACATTTTTTATTTGTAACTTGACTTTTAAGTAAGTCTCTGTTTGAGTCACCCCTGAAGATTTTCCAGAGAAAGAAAGTCATCTTCTCTGCAGGCTCTTTATTATTACTTTATAAATGAACTGGACTGTTATGTCTATGCGAAGTAAAAGTCAAAACTATTCATAGGCAAAGCCAATCAGTGTGGAAAGCCAAAAATAAAATAGAAAATTATTTCTATGACTGATGAGTAAGAAAGCAGTCATTCAGTCTGTTTTCTTAATCTAACAAGAAATCTGTGATTTGGGTTCTGTTCCAATTTTTAAACCAAACATAGTGGTTAATGTAAATGAGCAACTGCACCATAAGCTTGGCAGCATAAGATTAAATGACTATGTACTGCTTACATTAATATGACAAACTTAGTAAATCCCCTAGAAGAGAAATGCTTTTAGTGGCAGCCTTTGGAGTAAAGCCACTGTCTGCAATCTAAAATAAATCCCTGGCACAAACTGATTACATAAATGACTAAAGGCGGGATGAGTGATGAGAGACCTATCCTCAGTTTGCAGCACTGTCAAAGCCGTACATAAGAACATATTTTAGCACGTTGGCCAAAAGATCCATTTAACTGGGAAAAACCCTGCACACTTGTGACTTTCTCTTTCTGCTAATTACTGAGCATTAATTTTTTAAGTGCCGTAATATGTTCTGACCTCAATATTTTTAAATTATATATGTAGCTTTACCTAAAACTGTCTCTCTTTGTGCCAGTTATAATCACACATTAATGTTATTTGTCACAACTGAGTCCCTGCTGTCCAACCAATCTTCCTCTAAGGTTAAATTTAGCAAGCTCATGCAAAAACCCATTCTGTCCAGTTAAATCAGATCATGTTCAAATTTAGCCCACAGTAAATGACATGTTCTAATTTTATCATGGAGCTAAATGTTATCCAGCAGTTAAGGCAAGACATTGGCTTGCCCTCATCAGCCTTGGCAGTGCTATTGATAGTCTGATCCAGCCACGGACAGACAAAACCTATTCATGTCAAAGCATTTCACCTTTCTGCCCAAAAGGAGCAAGTAACAACAGCAAAACCACAAACATTTATTACCAATACTGGCCATCTCTATTATAGAAACAGGCATCTGGTTGCTAAAACAAAACCTTATCAACAAAACATAATGAATCCATAATGAATGTTCTGCCAATAGATTACAATACTTGGAGCAGCTTTAAATATTGACATTTCTTATCAGCAGACAATAAATTCAGGTGACTGGTCAATATTCTTTTACCACTGGCACAACTTTGCTATATTGTACTGTTTTCTAAGAATACACTGAAATAGCGCAATGGTTTTGAAGCCGTGTTTGATGGTGGTACTTTAGAAAAGCTCAGAATAAAAAAATGAAAAAAACTAATAAAAATAAAATAAAAATAAAATAAAAATCTATCTATCTATCTATCTATCTATCTATCTATCTATCTATCTATCTATCTATCTATCTATCTATCTATCTATCTATCTATCTATCTTATCTCTCTCTCTTATCTAGAGAGAGAGAGCGAGAGAGAGAGAGATTAAAATAAATATCAATACATGTTGTAATTAATTTACCTGGCATGTGAGAGCTGAAAACAAAACCAATTGGGAAAGTAATTGCACAAATATAAACAAAATTTAGAATTAAAACCATAAAGGGAACAGATGGTTTAAAGCTTTGCAAGCTACAAACAAAATCAGAAAAATTATGTTGACCAACACTATGACATTGGTAGCAACAAAGAAAAATGTACTGGGTTAGTGGTATAAAGTACATATTACTTTAAGCTATGCATGATTGTGCTGATGTACAATAAATAGAAAGGTAAATGGCCAATGGAGCAGAAGTGTGACATTGATGTGGTGATAAACTTGATGAAATGATATCAAGTTGACGTTTAGAATAGACAAAGAGTTGAGGTGTGGTCAAGGGAAAGGTGAGAATGGTGAGAATATACCATATCTTTCAGCATACCCTATTTTGAAATTCCTGTCAAAATGTCTGATCTTTTTTTTAAACATTGTTTATAGCTGTACCTTTTAAAATCTTAGCACTATTAATAATAGTTATAATAATAATAAAAAAAAACATTGTCATTATTTTAACATCCTTACTAACAAAAAGAACAGCAAAGGTGCAGTTTTGATACCGCTTCAGCAAGGTTCCCAGCAATGTCAAAACCAATTTAATCTCCCGTTCATCATTGCCCTCGCTATATTTAGCAGCAATTCTATTTCCTATGAGAAACCACAACTGCCATTTTCACATTGATATTTTTATCACATTCACTGAACAACAAAATAACTAAACGGCATGTTAACAAGGTATCAAAAATAAAAAGGAATTGTGCCTCAGGAACATTACATAAACTCCATAATCTGACCTTAGAATTAGAACCTCATTCATATCTCACCCCAAGTCTTTTGCATCAAATTTGTTTGTATTCCCAGAAGCCTTTTAAGAGCTGACATTAACACAACAGAACTGTGTTTACTATAAACAGCAATGCACATTATCACACGACACTGGAAAAAATATGAGATGACAGAGGAAATCAGCAACCTACACTATTTTGCAAATAGTTAGTTAGAGAAAACATGAGTTAAAAATAATACATCTTTACACTTTTAACAGATTTATTGCTGAGATATTACTCATTCTATGCATTTCTAAAGTATGCAAATAAAAAATACCGACTTATGCTATACCACCTAACATTACAAAAAATGCATCTAATGCAGCTCTTTTATTTGCATTATTTTGATGTACCCATTTAATTTTCTTGCATCTCAAATTTTGTTTCAGCCACTTATATATATTCTTTGGACTTATAAGCTTAGAAACTAATTATATTGTGCAGTTGCAGTTAGGGCCACTTTATTAAGATACCAATAAACAACATTAAGTGCTAACAAATGCCACAAGTGACATAATTATTAAATAGAGAACCTGTGTGATTTCATTGGAAGTCTAAATGCAGATGTTCTGTGAAGAACATGTGGATTTGGTAGAGAACATAAGTGAACAATCAGTATCATGAAAACCAAGAAACACAATATGAAGGTCAGAGATGGAGTCTTGGATAAGTTTAACAATAGGTATACAAACAGTATTCCAAGCCTAAACGATATCACAGAGAAACATTCATTTTTTCAAATTAAAATATAAAAAAGTATGTCACAACTGTAAGTCTAGGAGGATACTGCCATACACTTTTACCTCAACAATTTTCAAAGTAAAAGGGAGAAAAGAGAGAATTAATTATTAATCCTTAAGAGAAGTCAAGTGCAAAATCCTCTGAAACAAACTGTCTTTTTAAGTGGGGGATTTATACAGATTACACCAAAGAAGTAGTGGGAACCACTTAATAAACTCAACAATTTTAATTATGCACAAAGGAAATTAATTGTAAGTTCTGTATGAAGCAATAGAATTTATGGACCAGCATAGCAGCTAGCATCTTTTCAGATGCTGGCTGGATTATCATTTTCATTAACATGGAAATGATCATGGAAATGATCATTTCCATGATACTGGAAATGAACCCAAAGTCAGACTGTTTCCTATTCTGTTGTTACTAAAGGTGGCAACAGATGGTTAGATCCATATTTTTGTTGTATAAATACACACACAAGTTCTGTGACTCAAGTCTTTAGACTTGCAGCAGGGAGGAAAGAAACAAGCAATGTTTTATAAATGCCTAGTTACTGCTCAGTCACTCTCATCTGAGTCACCCTGCATCTTAATTAGTCTGGAAACAGCAAAAACTCACTTATGGGAAGAAGATAGATTGAAAGGTTGAGGTGAAATTCTCTCCTTCCTAAATTTGGCATCCCACATTTAACAGACTTTGAGCTATTTTGAATGTAGTATTGTATATGTCAGTCCATGTGTGCAGCAGCCCTAGCCTTCTCAAAAGGACATTAATTTTCCAAATATATTGATAGTTTTTTATTATTTTTGTTCACATAAGATCTATAAATTTTTTTTCAAGACAGTTACTATAGATAGAAGCATTTATCACATGCATTTCTTCGTATTCACAGTAGTTAAAATAACAAGCTAATTATGTCTGAAGCCAAAGAAATGAATCACATGAAAAAACAGGAAAGTGAGGTACATGGTTGGAAAGGGAGCAAAGAAATCGGTCCTGAGTAGCTGAGTTAATTTTCAAGCCTAACAAGTGATTAATCAATACATGTAAAGATGACAGTTAATATCTGATGATGTGGAAAGTTGTAGTTAAGAAAAATGTCACGCCTATCTTATGCAAGAAACTCATCCAGAAAAATGGACAACGATCCTCAGTTTTCTTGTATAACATCAAGTATGATTTTATTATAGATGTATATCAAACACAATCACAAACAGCACAGATGACAAAGAATTCCTCACCTTTATCAAGCAAAAGGTTAACAATTAACAAAAAACAAGTTTAGATGATGGATTGGAAGATAAATTGAATTGGTCTGTATAACTGTCTTCACATTCTTAATTCAATAAATCATTAAAAACAGCTGGCACACAACTGTTATTTGATTTGTAGATGCGATGGTATTTGTGAAGTAGTAAGCTGTAGGATCCAAAGAAAGAACATTGACATTAGGATGGTTGGAGAATTGCCACAAAATCTGGATGAGATGCAAATCGTGAAACAAAGGCACCTCCCAGGATGCTGCCATATAAAAAGAAATGAATTTAATAAAATAGGAAATATGACAATACTGAAACACAGTCTATAAATCAAACAAGAACACACAAAGCTAGAAGCCTATCTAGCTGACTTGAGAAAAATATTTTCAAATCACAATGCTGCAATAGAAAATTAGAGTATATCAGCTGAGGAAGTAAATGATTTAATGCAAATCGGGTGAGCAATTTCCACTTTCTGTGGAAGGATAGCAAAAAGGTAAAAACAAGCCAAATAAAATAATACAGAAATGCCAAAAGAAAAATAGAACAAAACTAGCCCCAGTAGTGATTGGGCATCTTTGACAGAGGAAAGTAGGAAATAGGAAAATGGGAAAAATTGGAACTTGTAGTCAGATATATGTTTTTGTGATATTTAATTTTCTGATGGATACTTTGTATTTAACCCATACAAGCAAATCTTGTACCATTTGAATAACGTTTTCTCTATTTTTAATTCTCTGGGCTAGAAATGTAATGTTGACTGTGAAAAACACTTATTTTAAGCTTTTTCTAATCTTTTTTGACCACCAAACATGGCTGATCTTTAAATTTTCTATTACATAATTTAAAATAAAATTCACTCCGTTTTTGTTTTATTTTTTTCTATCCCTGCTTTCTGATGAGACCCCTCCTGTCTATAATCATCACTTTATTTTTACTAATGTTGAAGAGTCTGTTGTTTTTACACAATGTGGAAAGACTTCCCAGTCCTGTGGTTTTTCATCAGTGATCAAGCAAGTCATTTCAGTTACATTTGAATCTTTCAGGAGGATGTCCGTATGTGTGGCAGAACAGTGATTAGCTAACACTGTCAGGGAACACCTAGTGCCCTGGAGCATTCTAGAATGAATCCAAACTAAGAGCAGAAAAACAATACTCCCTATAAAAATACAGGCTTTCAAAATAAACCACCAATCAATAAATGCATACCCTTTTCAGCTGTGATTATGACAGACAGGTAGACAAAAACTAATGTTCTACTTGTTTCTTGAGTGGATACCAATAACAACCCAAGAGTATTTGCAACAAATAGATCATACTCTATCATACTCTGATAGCACAAATACTAATGGAGCCACAGTGGTAGCAATCATTCTATCATGTCTATTTCACTTTTTTTTTTTTTTTTTACCAGACCCTTTTGCCTGGGAACCAACATCACTGGAAATTCTTGCACTCAAGGATCCTTACATGCTTTATGATCTTTTGCATCTGTGGTAGAAATCTTACTTTTGTACTGCAGAGGGAAGATATATTGTGTTGGTTATAAAATAGTTTCAGCTGTAGAACTTGCAGTGTAAACTAGCATAGTCTTAAATTGGGGCACACTAATGAATTCAGAGGGAATTTGTTGTGAACTCTTGACAAAATAACAGCTAAAAATACACATCCACTGAACAGAACTTGATGATATCTCTCATTAGCATTCAAAAAATGAGGACAGGAATAGAGATCTAAAAACCTGTATTGCATTGAGTCAAGTAATATCCAACTTACACAGACATGAACATACATATGTCTTCATGTCTACACAAGAACTCTGCATTTACTTATTTTTTTAATAATTTCAATGATCTAACTATTGCCAGTATATGCCTAACCCCAAACCTAACTAAAACTCAATTCACGCCTTTTCTCTACACCTACCGCCCCAACACATAACTTCTTCATAGGCACTGGGTCCTCACAAGTACTTGGAGAAATGAACTTTATAAGTTGAGAGATGATAAAACACACACATGAATTTTTATGTCACAATTTATACTCATCGGGCATGCAAAGAAACTAGAGGACAAGGCAATGTTGACCACTACTTTTATTGGTCAACATATAAGCTATCATATCAACATATCAGACAATCACAAGAAATGCTTGTGAATGTCTGAGACATTAGAATGCTGGAGCTGTTTTTAGATGTACTTTTTCCTCCAGGAGTCAGCCTTACTGCATGGTTGAATAGAACGTGCGCTGTTTCCTCCTGACTACATGGATATGTCAGGGATTTTTATAAATAGCTCAGTAGCACGTGTCTGCAGCATACAGCACACTCAGGAGCCATGGAGCCTGATTTTTTAGCACACCAGACAAGCCAAGAAAATAGGCAGAGGAAACACATGATATTGAGAGATTGACAAACATAAAAAATATTAAACTGCGTGAACTGTATTGTGACTACCCTTGTCCACTAAAAAAAGGATGTATAACATGTTTTAAAGTGGGATTCATAATTTTAGTGGAACCAATCATTTTATTTGAATGATTTTCCAGATGTGCTAACAGTCATTCTAGGCCATTTATTGGAAACAAGATATGGATTTTATTATTATTATTTTTTTTTTTAAATGTTCAACCTACAAAAACTTTCCATTATAACATTCCAATAGTTTACACTTCTTTCAAAGACATGCTGGAAAACATGGCACTTTAGTGAATAATAGTAGTGTGCTGTCCTTCCCCAACTTGTTGCTGCTGCCTGTGGATTATATGGCTGATGGAAAGTTCTTCAAGGGGAATTTGGGTTTTGTGCAACCTTTTTAATCTTGAAAATATACACTGTCATGCTATGGAAAAAAGATTTATTAAAACAGGCAAAAATTTCTTATAGGACTTTACTTAGTTTATTGCCTAATTATTAGGTAGATCTATATATCAAAATGACAATAAATATTCTAGATCACAATATTATTTATGTCTGGAATATTAAATTTTTAAACTGTAATGGTGTGACACAAGTAATTTTCATTCAGATTAGCAAAACTGAGAATTTCCGAGAATTGTATCATGTCGACATTAAATTAATTGCATCTTAATTAATAATGGCCACTTTCTTTTGTATCACTAACAGGAATACCTAGCACTATTTTTTTCTCCACCACAACCTTGTTTCAGATCAAAAACACTTTACACTACACGTTACACTAGTATTTTTATTATGTTGCTTGTTTATTCTGTAATTATTGCGTGACACGCCTATGATTTTTGATGGCGACTGTTTCTATACTTAGTCTGTTATACTTCTTCACTACCTTTTGTTTTTGCAGCACTCTGAAAATAACTATCAGTGAAGTGAGTCTGCCTTGAGGTTATGACACATTTTGATGAGCAAGCAACCTCCTTTTCTAGTTCATTGCATCTCTTTTATCCATTACAAATTATATATAACATGAGTGTTTCTGGCTCAGGCAGCATCAGGGCTATTTTTTTTTTTTTTTTTTAAATTCAGGGGGTTTGAGTGTTATGAGATTTACATGCAATAGGTTGGGGAAAATTCGGAAAACAGTACAACATAGAAGGGAGTTAACTCTTAGTGACGCAAACTAAGGTTCTTTTTGCAAATGTTTTTACTCCTCTCAGTTATCCTGACCACAAAGTAGGGTGACAAATAATTTATGTTATTAGCTGCTACCAAAACCTGACGTACAGTTGTTCCAGTCTGAAGGCAAATGCACATGTTTTGTCAAATGTCGAAGTATATTAAAACATTCTTTCATGAGTGAGTGGGGAACATGAAGTGATAGTTTTAAAAGCTTTGGAATTTATGTGGCTGGTGTAGCCCATTAGTTTCAGTAAATGGCTTTTAGCTGAGTGATGAACTGTACATTTGATGCAATGTTCCCAATTTAAGTTCCAATCTTCAGAGTAGTCCATCGTTTCATTTTTTTTTTCTGCAGCAGCATTACAATCAAGGATAAATATGTGTGTGTGTGTGGGAAGATGGATGCATAGACAGATAAAGCAAAACACATATACAGTTTAGTTTTGGCATTATTCTATTTTAAAAGGCATATATAACTTCCTATAATAAGAACACTCTCTACACACAAAAATATCTTGAAAATATGAAAACAGGAAGAATCATAGGCAGATGTAATAATTTAGATAGAAATAGGTGATTTCAATCTAATAGTGACACTAACTAAGATACCAATTGCTATCATTGGTGTTGAGCTCTGAAAATTGCTTTAACTATCTTTTTTATAAAATGTTTGTCCTTTAAACTTATGTTACAATCTGTCAACAAAAAAAAATTTAAAAACTTGTCTGAATTTGTAGATATTTTTCATTGTGCAAAATAGGATTGCCCCTGTTTTTGCTTTGAGTATTTTTGTGGATCTAATTAACCTAGCCAAAATATACATTTTGTTTTCTTATAATTGAAATTTAGACATGCACTCAATAGTTCCCATGCTTTTTAGTGAGCAAATGTGCAAAATATGTCTAATATATTTAGCTGAATTTGAATTTAGCATTGAGTCAGCAAATATCTAATTCTTGATTGTCAAATTATTGATACACACAAAATTGTTGCTTGGAGTTACTGTTTTTTAGCAACTGTAAAGTTTCCATTACCACTTTGTAAAACGTCAAATTAAAATGGATATATTCTTAAATATTAAATCATTGTTATTACCTATAGAAAAAACATATGTCAGACTACAAATTAATTGATCATTTAGTAAGCTCTTTGCTCTGCTGGGTGTATGCAGGGACTCTTATTTGACAGCACAGACTTGGTTGAACAATAATTTTTTCCCAAGCTGTTAGTATATTTTTATGTTTTAAGCCTCCCCTGATGTTCTTTTTCTATTCACACAATGTACTAAGCTGTTAATTTGCTCACCCTCCCTCCTATCTCTCTGAGTACACATCTTTTGACTGCAAAAACAAATAAACCTGATGAGCTTTACAGCACCTCTGTTTGCGAAAGCACTAAAATACAATTTGTTCAAAATGGATACATATTTTTAAAATGTTCGGATTGTCTTTTTTAAATTTATGTCCATCTGACATTCATGTCCTTGATAAGCAGTTAAAAAAACATATGGTGTGACTTTAGTGTACTCATAGATGAACATAGTTTAGTTCATGAGGATGAAATTGGAAAAAAATAACTGGTACGATAAAATGCAAAAAAAGGGACTTTTATCTTGTTTTGTTTTGTTTAAAATAACCCTAGTGTTAAAGGATGTTTGTGGCTTGTGATACAGCATCTTTATAGTCATGTCCCATCTGTTGTGACTCATGTGTCCCACAGGCAGAACACTGACAAACAGAATAAGACAGCAGCAGTGTACAAATGAGTTGAGGCAGACTGTTATAGGGAATAGGGGGTATGGTTTATTTTAGTATATTTATAGCTCAGGTGGAATGAGGGGAATAAGTTTTTATTTCTTTTATTCAATAATGGTTTCTTTTAAATGCTCCACACACCAAAGGCTAGTTTCATAAAATGTTATACATAAAGGTAAATTGCATATTAATAAATTCCATTAATTATTTCAGTTTTGTTTATTCCCTCAATTGGATAAACTGGCTGTAGATGTTGCCATCAACATTTCATATTTTGTAAATGACAAAATTGGAAAGAAAAAAAAAATAATAATAACTTTTTTAATAGTCAAACGATTTGGGAATTCCCAGATATACAGATGCCATGCTTCCTATAGAATATCTTAGACGTTTGAGGAAACTGGGAATACCATGTTCCATGTCATTTGTGAACCACCCACATGTTTTATCTCCAGGTTTATCACCATGAAGACCAGATTAGGCTGTCTTTCCAAAAAATCGGACTCCTACAGTGACTTCTCGGAGTTCCTGCCTCCTGCTCATGAGACCACAGCAAGATGTCTGAAGTGAGTCCGCTCCTCAAAGACAGTGTTTTCTTGTCAAGTACTTTTACAAGCCAATGAAGAAAAAAAAACCATTTGACTTAAACATAACATATGTTTTTGCTATGTCAATTTGATCTTCAGAGTAGAATACTCATTTTTTAGGCCAACAAATTGCATCATAAATTCTTTTAAATTGTTTGTTCCAAATACCATATTTCAACAGATAAAGCCCTTGCAAATGTTTTTATTTCCTTGAATTAATTTTTTTTTTCTTCTCAGATTTGTATTAGCTCCCCTCCTCATCTTAACAACCAGCTCTGACCAAACTGCTGGTCGAAATGTTAAGGAAAATAATCCTCATGTGAGAATAGGTTTCTCATTTCATTTTATCTCATTTTTTCCCCCATCAACTGTCCTGACAACAGATTTTCCCATCTGAGCTGTTGGTCTCTGAAGCTCCTCTGTGATTATTTATTGAAACTGTTCTAATGCCATTCTTGACTGGAAGAGAATCGTTTTACATAGTAGACATAACATTTTACATGGTTTCAGCAGTATTCAAGATGGCCATATTGCAACTACAAACTTCATAGTAATATATTGTGGTTTTTGTCTTTCACTATCTAGAGGAAGATTCATTTAGAGAAGCAGTAATAATCCCTATATCAAAATGTCGAGACCCGTGTTTGGTTCAAAAAAATCAATCAAAGCATAATGGCTTGTTACCAATTTAATGAGTCTGTTGTCTTTGGCTTTTTCTCCTTCAGACTATCAACAGACGAAGTTGTTCGATGGTCTGAGTCATTTGATCACCTTCTTGCCCACAAATGTAAGTTTCTGTTAATTACTCTTTATTAGAATCATTTCTGACCTTACAAGAAAGTTAAATATAAAGTAAAAAAAAAAAAAAAAACAATAATAAGGCCAACTTAATATACCTTCCTTTTCTTTGTAAGTGAGGTTTATTCTTGACATGAGTTAACTCCGGTTGTACCCCTTTCCAGCTCTTCTTATGTAAGAGTCTTACTTCTGTGTTGTCAGGGTTCCTAACTACATAATGAGTCACATACTTGTCACTGACCTTCCCCATTAGACCAAGCACAAATTGGGACAGACGTATCATCTCAGTTTTTTCTGTACTGACAGGTCATGAGTTTATTCTCAGTTAACAAGCAATGTGACGTCGCATGCATGTCCTCAATTCCGCTGAACTGACTAATGAAAAAGGACATGATCAGAGACCTAAGATCAATATGTTACAACGTAATAAATCAATAGTAGTAAACATTTGATAAATTTTTAAGCACTATCATTGTGTTTCCTGTAAGAATAAAGACTTATTTTCACAGACATTGTGTAATTTTAGTGAGAAGAGGGCCTTAATAGATATTAATTTATTGTTAAAATTTCATTAAAGTAATTTAATGAAATTGACCAAATATCTTCTTTGGAAACTCATTAAGAAACCCACAGAGTCTTAGTATTTTTTTATTCCAGCAGTATTTTGTGAGGCAAATACTGCTGGCTCAAGAACATTACAAAGTTAGCAGGCATTTTTAATCACATTGCATCAGAGTTGCTGTCTGAATATTTTTCAATAACAGTTTTTCCTGAATCTCTTGTACTTGTCTGAGCCCTCTTTGTCTTTTCTGTTTAAAGCTGCTCATGATTACTCTGATTTATTTGCAAAAAAATTTAGTCTCTGCAGAGTCTCAGTAGTTTATTTTATCACATTTGTAGAAAATAAACTGTTTCTAACGAGCTATGAATTCCTATCTTAGCTCATTCTCCATCTGTCCTTATGTCAACTTGATTGCCTGTTCTAGTCCCTTTGCGCCGCTCAGCTGCCTTCAGCTGTGAAATCAGCGGTCCACAATCTAACCTTTCAAATAATTAGAACATGTTCTTATGCAATGCTTAGCTAACAAAACATTTTACCTCAAATAACTTGGGCACTTTGGATTAAGGTGGAGAAATGAAATATTTAACTATTATTTTGTTGTCTGAAATATATTGCTGAACACATTAAAATCAGACAGGAGAACTAGGTTGTAAACTGCAGTAGTAACAGTTTGACAGCATTTCAGAGTAAACTGCTACACACAGAGCAAGCTGTTGATTTTACACAAATGAGCATTTTTGGATGTTTGATCACAAACTCATATAATGAGCTTCACTTTCAGGACAGGAAATTACAAGCCATAAAATGTCTCTGTGTGTTGTACACTTTTGGCACTTTTGGCACTTTGTTTAATTTAAACATATGACCTTTACATGTGTTGTTGGGTCATCTTAATCTAAGAAGAAACATGATTTTTTGACACAACACATGTCAAACTTTAAGTAGTAGATCACACTGTGTTTCTTGTTATCCTCCTATGCCCATTTGCATTACTGTATAATTAGCAAAACTGCCCTTTTTGTGCTGACGAGCTTTGTCAGACAAACATCAGAAATGAACAGGGTGGAAATTAAAGGTCAGCATGAGACAAGCTTGTAGAGAAACATGCTCTTCTGTCAGCATTACTTGTGAGAACATTAATTGATCACATAACTAAATTTAAAACATCAAAACATGTTGGTTTATTTGTTGTTTTTTCTGCTTTAACGATTAAAACTTGACCAACTTCTCACGAAAATGCAGTCAAAAAATATCTAAAAACAACACTTTTTATAGCTCACAGTGAAGCCATCTCTTAACACTCCTGTTATGATGCAGGTCAAATTGACTCGTTTTAAAGTTTAGAAAATAGTTGGAAGTATATTTTTTGCATGAAACTTTTTCTATTTGTCTTAATATGTACACTCTACATATAAATTGAAAATGTATTCATTTTACACATTTGCAACCCACCCTGCTTTTTACATAGATACTGTTTGGGTCAATTTGACCCAGCAATCAAGTTGAAGGATAAAAAAGATTTTAAAAAATGTCCAATTCTACATGTTTCCCTGCAGCTATGAACCATATTTCACCACAGTCACACCATCCCACACACATACATGCACACGTGCACGCACACAAGCCCGCTTTCTCACTATTCTCTTTACTTCATTAGGAACCTGCGAGAAAACAGGTGTTCATACAACTTTTGAAGGGAACATTTTCTCTTCCGGTGGGCAAACTCCACCCACTCTGAGTGAGAGTCAGCAGAAGTGGGAGAAACTTAAATACTCTGCATGACTCATTGTCTTGATTTTAAACTGTGGGTCAATTTGACCCTGAACAATATACGTCTCTCAAGTTCAATTATAATAATCATCCATTGAAAAAAAAGAATCAAAATGTAATATAAAAAAAATTACAAAAGATCAATTTCAAGAAAATTATTGTTTTGTTGTTTGTAGGTTTTTTCAGTGGACATAAAAATGTAAATCCCATTTTTTATGTTCAAATGAGTGAATGTTGTCATCATTGATCTTTTATTTGTGAGAAATAAAAAAAACATCATTGTACAAATATTGATTGAAATGTTTAGTATTGGAGTTAACAAGCAAAAACAAAATGGTTTTGGAGGAATTTTCTGGTTTCTGACTCTACAGCACTGTTATACACTCCACGGGTCAAATTGACACAGGAACATTATTGCTGTACCTCAGACATGAACATCACAAGAGGGTTAATCACTGTATGGGTTTTATGACATGTTTTTGTTCTGTCTGTGTTATTTGTTATGTGCAGATGGGCTTGCTGCATTTCGAACATTCCTCAAGTCTGAATTCAGTGATGAAAACATTGAATTTTGGATGGCCTGTGAGGAGTACAAAAAAATCAAGAGCTCAACCAAACTTGTGTCAAAAGCAAGCAAGATATTCAAGGAATTCATTGAAGTTCAGTCACCGAGAGAGGTGTGTTATATCTGTATTTTGATGTTCATAGATAGAACATTAAAGCTGTATTACAAACGTCTTCCTTCAGCCAAGACAAAGTTATATTTCAGAAATGTTAACCTGTCAACCTACAAATTTGAGCACTATGTTTTACTTTGATGGTAAAAAAAGTGTGCTGACTTTAATCCTAATAGTTGTTATATCAGGAGCATTACAGGAGTTTTTAAAGCACGATCAAAAAGTACAGCTTTGCAGCTCAATTTACAAAGGCATTTTCTTTATTATTTGAGAACACTTAATATGTTTTTATAGCTAATGACCTGGTAGTTTATTGAACTTTTTGAAATATTACATTAAAAGGGGATGGAAAGCTGAAGTGCAGTTTCTGAAGAGTTGAACCATGGATTTGTTTTGTTTTGGTCCATGGTCACATAGTGGTGCCACACCTAATTGTCACTGTAGTTCATGTGTGTGTGCATGTATATGTGTGTGTGTGTGAAGCTGAATTTTGTTTTTTTACTGGACAGAAATGAAAAACCTGGTCGGCAAACAAAATAAGTTGCTTCTGGTCACAAAAAATTGACAACTGTTCTGTTTCTTACATTGCTGACAGTATTGTGAAACTTTCTTTTTTTTTAATTCGCAATGCTACTTCTCTAATATTCAGATGTAAACGATCCGTTTATCTCATACTGTCAGGTGAACATTGACTACCGGACAAGAGAGAAGACCAAACAGAGCCTGTCAGATCCCACTCCAGCCAGTCTCAATGAAGTCCAGGGTAAAATCTACAGCCTCATGGAGAAAGACTCTTACCCACGATTTCTCAGGTCCAAAATGTACCAGGATATTGTCAACAGGGCACATGCGCAAGGTCAGCGAAGGTCTGTTTGACCAATACTGACCACAGCGGACCAAAAACTGGACCTATATGGTATATCAATCTTTGTCCCTTCGACACCATATCAATACTGTGAATAAGCAAGAATGAAATGACCTGCTTGACTGTTTTCTGTACACTTGTTCCAAGCATGCAATCCCCATAGAAAAATCATATCTCTTTGAATTGCATTATATAGTGAGGAGTCTCCTGAGGGGCATGTCGGAAAACACATTTCCTAAAATAAATCTGCATCATTCAGCAAACGTATTCATTGTTATATAGGTCATTTTAAAAATTATCACGGTGATATAAAATGTACAAATAATGTTTTATTGAACTGAATAGAGATGAATGAATTGATGTCATCTATTGGGATGTGTTCTAGGAGAGATAACACCTTTTTGTCACTTCTTGTCAAGGTGTTACTGTGTCTCAATTTGGATGTTTTTATTTGTGCAATACTAGTACAATGCTGCATGGTGCCAGGAGTACTTACTGCATGCAGGCAGTGTCACGTTGAAAAGAATAGTTTTCTCTCCAATAAAACTGGGGATGATAAATAGCTAGACACCAGCTAAACCCTGGATAAACTTGTGCCATCTGCAAAGCCTCTGATTACAAATATCAACCTTATCAAAATGTCTCATAGAAATGTTTTGATGATAGTTTAAAACTATCAGCCATTATTAGTTGAAAATGCACCAGCACTTGCAACTCTTAAGTATTAGTGCAATTGCAGCACTTGCATTCACACATTCATGACACATAAAAACAATAAAGAATTTTTTTGTTTTTCATTTGAACCTATTGGATGAAAAATATATATTTATTCTCATTTGTTTCAACAGGAGACAAAAATGACTTGAAATGGTATTTTTGTTTTGTGTATTTTGTCTTCCCCCTTTCATTTACTTGCTACTATTATGGAAACTAGAGATGCTGTCAAAGTGAGAAATAGCTGATCACTGTGTCAGTTTACTACAGAGAGTGGAGCATCTTTAAAACTGGTTAAGATCTTTTGAGTAAAACCAATCAGATAAAATATGACCATCCTTACAATTAGAAAAAGATGGTGCCCAGGGGTTTCACTGCAGTACCTCTAATAAAGCAGTGCATATGCATTAATGTGGAGAATAGTTTTTCTTCCTCTTTCAATTGTATTTGATGAGAACAGATTTTTTTTTTTTTTTTTCACAGTTCATTGGTTTGCTGGTGGCTGAAAAAAAGTGTATTTACATAATTATTGTTGCGGTTGGAGGTTTACATATACTCAATTTATATTGTTTTTCTATTGATTATTTTTTTTTATTTTAACCATGCATTATTCATATCCAATTATTCAAATCAGTGTTTTTTCTTTTATAAATTTTGTGATTCGGTATACTGTACAGTCATGCCATCACAAGAAACTTTATATTCCAATTAAAGTAAACCCACTTTCTTTGTGAGCTAGAATGTCTTGTATGCACATTTTGGTAGTTTCTGTAGACAAAATGAACACAATAACCACCTATTACCTGTGGTTATGCCAAACTACTTACTCATGAATTCATATTAGATAATCCTGCATTTTCAACTGGATCAATTGTATATTACATGGAGCAGAGTTTATTGATATTTTTCTTAAGTGTAGTTATTCCAAAAAGTGGAGGCTTGTTATTTTTGTAAAACCTTTACTTTTTTTCAGCAGGAGGACACAGACTCACCAAGAATGGTCATTGAAAATATTTTATTTTTATTTAGGCTGGTCAATATTTATGTGTACATTAAGTGTTAATAATTACTGATTAGAATATTACTGAAATCCCGAATCAAATAAAAATGCAGTCAATTCAATATCTAAATCTGTAAAGTGCGATTTGCATTCAGTGATTGTGGCATTTAGCTCACAATAGTAACAGGGTTGTAAAGTTTGCTATAAGACATTAAGAGAATTTGACAGGAAACAACACCGTGAGTTCCCAAAACCACACTTAAAAAGTCTTGCAAAAGTGTCAGGGTGACCCTGCCAGACCACGCACAGAGTACAAAGCTGTGCTTTGAGGGTTAAGGGTCTGAAGAAAATTGTCATGTCTGAGCACAAAATGATGTGTTAACCAATTTATCTTGAGTTACTGCAGTCAGTAGAGAAATGGTAAACCACTGAGAGAAAACAGTAAAAATGTTTTTTTTTAAGTGTTGCATTTGTTGTGGGTGACTTACTAGCTGTACTCGGAAATCAGAATCTTTGTCTCTTGTATTTACCCCCCTTTTTAATATGGATGTTATTTAGTAACAGCATGAGTATACTCTTGAATTTTTATGTATTTCTTTTTTATTACATATATTTGCTGTCATATGGATAGACAATAAATGACAGTTTAAAAATAAATCCAGAGTAGTGTTGTCAATACCTTATGGGACTTCGCCCCATTATGTGCACTGTGTTATGAAAACGATAGTATATATTCTTACTCCTTAAATAACAAGATTAAAACTGCTTTCTTTACACTATATGTACCAAATACTCCATCATGTTTAAAGATGTATGTGTCTGTGTATCACATGAATGTAACCTTCCCATATATTTTATGAATAAAAATCAGAAGATTATACATAAATGAGAGTGTTTTTCTGTGTTGTCCTTATAAAGCCAGTGAGGTATTACTGTTATGAAACTGGAATAACGACCTAAATTTCTGGGACATTTTATGTCTTCAGTAAAAGCGGACACAAAAATTTAAAAGATACGTTTTTGTTGAATTTTATTTTCTACATTTTATTTTTTATTTTTCCCCCCAAATATTAATGAATGTTTACTGGTAAAAAAATATTTTAATAAAAAGTACATGGAGGTAGATTGTAAAGAACGTTGTTCCACATCCTAACATGACCTTTTGTTATATTCACTGCTTTGGAAGCAGTGACTCATACTGAAGGAAGTAGTGAGTGGATTTCTATTTTAAACCACCACTGCCTGAAGCTGAACATCATAAAACCTGAATGTATTATTTCCTTCAGTATTTTTACTTCCCATCATTAAAAAAAGAAGCCACATCTATTTACATATATAGATATGGATATATCAGGCACTGGTGGGATGAAGTTGCCCACATGCCAGAACATTTCTATTATTTTTGCTTTTTTAATTTGTTTGTCTTTCTGGAAACAAAGAGCAGGGTGAATGTGGGGCATCCCCTGAGTAGACACAACACAGACCTATCTGGGCCAGGAGACGGCAAACACAGCTGACACAGATTTGTCTATGGATTCAGTTTAAAATGAAGCATAATCTATAAAAGCTCAAATGACATCAAAGTTATTTTACAGCAGTGTGAATAAAAACTGTTTTTATGAGTCTCACCTGATTTAAATTTCTTCACAGCTTCATTATTTGGCTATGTGGAAGGTTTCTACAAAGATTTTTGATCACTTATACTTTCTATCATACCGGAACCTGCAACCTTTGTTATATAAAGAACTTTCATCTCATAATAGTGTGTTATTTTTTTGTCAACCTGTCACATACACACACACACACACACTCAAAAATAACACTAAAAAGCATCAAATATTTTTGAAACAATGTAATTTGAGGCAAAACTCAATGGGTATGAATTGTGAGGGGCTGTACTTCTTGTTCATCTTTCCTGGATATTACCATCTTGCTTCTGTTGCTCTAAAATTTTTTGCTGCTACTTTGTTATTTCTCTGTTTTTCCCTGTGTCTCAATCAATTGTAAACACAATACCTATTGTGCAGCTCTGCAATGACTATGGATCATAGGGAGAAAGAGGGAACACTTGATTGCTCCCACTGTTCTGTCCTGAGCCAAACAACAGAAGCAGGATGTGGAGAAAATATAAGAAAATACTGATTTGTTTGATTAGTAACCAGTTGAATCAAAGAACTCATTTACACCATCAGCAATTGTTTCTTTTCATAAGTTCTTTCAAATGTAATTGCTGAGTTCAGTTGTGTGCTGTGATAAACCTCCAAAAATACATACTCAAAAGCACCGGCACAAGTGACAGTTCATTCTGGAACGTTGTTATGGTTTTGTTGGATAAAACCACAGCACGATTTATTGGTAATTAGTTACATTCATAAACACTGCATTATATTTTGGTATTTGGTTTAAGGTTTTAATATTGTGAAACTGTTCTGATTTATGTGCACGCTAGTTTACTATTGTACTAAAACTTTTCACTACAAAGATATTGCAAAAAAGATTACCTTACCGGATCAAACAGGACCTTCTTACACATCAGAGGGTTGAAAAAAACTGAGTATTTTCCCAGCACAATACACTGAAAGGTCATCTTTATTATTTTGTATTTTAGTAAACTTTCAACCCTTCACATTTTTTTACATTTCTAATCTTCTTTTTATTTTGAAAGTTCACCTTTTCCAGCAAGTTGTTCTTTCAGTGCAAAACAATTTTTTTTTTTCTTATTCCAGGAAATATTTTTTAACAAATGGATTTGCCTTTGTGCTATTGTCAAGTCTTGTCAAATGTAAGAATGGGTTATGTAACTACTTACTTCATACTTACTTCTGCTTGCCTGATATATCAGAACAAGCCAGTCTTTCAACTAATCACTAAGAAATTGTATATATATACATATATATATATACATTTACACCATCATAGAGTTTTTGTTTTTGCTCAGAAGTGGTTTTGGCCTTATTCCCTCTTACCTTCTTATTTCTGTGTAATAACTGATATTAACTGAGACAAGTAAATGTTTATCTTTTGTTTAACGTAATCTTTGATAAGGTTCATGGAAGACACAATTTCTATTTCATCATACAATAATAGATGAATCATGCTATTTGTGGAACCTGAAAATCAGCTTCTGTCTTTTTTGATCAAAATCTCTAAATTATTAGTTACATTAACAGCATATAAATGCTATTAACTGACAACAGGGGTCTGATGTCAGAACATGTCCTGCTGGTAAAAGGACAACTTCTATGCTTTTGTCACTTGTTTAATATGTGAAAGTGCTTTTGCCCAGAATATCAGTATGGTTATATTTTATTCATGACTCTAATCTGCTTCAGCACAGCTAGATTGCTCTTCAACTCATTCCCAACCATTTCATACCATGCAGTCTTGCACAAATGCACACCCAAACATATTTTATGAGGTCTTTTGTAGTTGCTCCACAAAGTTTCATCTTTAACTCAATAATGACTTTGATTTGGGTAAATGAAAGAACACGTGACTTAAGAGACTTGCATAGGACAAATTTACGTCTAGTAAAATAACTTGCTGTTCTGGAAATACTTCTACAGAGGGGCATTTTTATCAACTCCAGTGACCCCCAAAAAATCATTTCAGCATTAGCATAGGAGACATGTACAACAGTGCCATGGGGACGTTCTGTGAGGTTGTTGCTCCTGTTGGACCTGAAATTTTACTGCTGTACTTTTTCCAACATAGTTCCAAATGCTGGAGACTGGCCACATATGCTATGTAAAACTATTCAGAGGTCATAATATGCAGCCAGGAGACCACTACTCATAAGAGGAAACAAGTTGATTTTAGCTTTGTTTGGCATTTGTTTTGTTAAACAAAAGAGCTTTTAAAGATTCAGATTGTCATTTGTTTCTCTCCTACTTCCTGAAGAATAGCCAATCTTCTGTCAGTTGGATCAAGACCATTTCAACAATTGTTTTAGCATAATTTTGTCTTTGTCTGGACTTTGTCCAGAAAACCGAGAAAAAAAAAGAAAAAAAGGCCAAGTACATTTGTGTGATGAGAAAGTCTATCACTTAAAATCTTGAGAGGCACTTGAGAGCAAGACAGATCTTAACACTTCTGTGGAAGCTAAACAGATGGGAGATAGTATTTTAGTGCAGAAACAGTAATTGTTTTGGACTGCTAACGTTGACATTGTGACAGAAATGAGTGAAAGAATGCTTACTGGTATTTGTTAAACAATTTCAAATTCAATTCAAAATTCAAATAATTTGAAAAGTCATGTATTTTTGATGTCATTATGTGAAGGTTGTGCAGCTTAAACCTTTTTGAGACTTGCATATCCATTTCAGAGTTTATAAATTCACCAGATTTGAACTCAAATAATGCTTTGAATAAGCCTCCGAAATTTAAAGTTACAGATAAAAAATAATGTAAGTGTGATTTTTTTTGTTTTTTTTCTGTTGGACACACTGAATACACAATAAATGATTAAGATCACAAAGAAGACAACAGCTCTTTGAGTAAATTAAATGAATCAATGAAATGAATCAGCTACAAATGGGGATCATTTTAATCTCAGAACCATCTGCATTTTTTAGGCTCGGGTCTGCACTGTCTGCAGAGCCTTGAGGGAATATCTGTGGATGATAATTTTGCTGACAGACAACACACTCCAGTGGATATTATTTAACAATCTCTGTGAGCATCTGGCCCGGGCCTTCAGCAGGCTGTTCTTCTCTGCCCTAGAGGATTATCAGACAGATGAGCAACCTGAGGTTCACTCATGCACGTTGTCAGACAAAGTCCCACAGAGACCCAACATGACCACTTCACAAATGTTTGAATGCCCTTACACAAATCCTAGCTCTTTGATTGGTAGAGTTTTGCTTGGACAGTTTGCAGCTAATGGGTTGCACACACATTGGCTAATGCAAACAAAACGTGATCTATTTTTGTGTTTCTTCATAATTATCAAAGAAGGAAAGTTACAGAAGACACAGGCATTTATTGTTTGTTTGCTTGTTCGTTTCACTACATCCTTGGGTAAGAAAAAAGTTTTAAATATTGAAATATTAAAATCTACAGTGAAGAAGACTACATAAAAATCTCAACTGGTTGATAGCATAGACAAAAGCAGTCTTTTTTTTTTTTTGTAGTTAGCAATGTCATCCAAACCACTGGGTCAGTATAATATTGGGCCAATATCAGCATAAAATACTCCGACTCATACATTAAAGTAAGCCAATATTCCAAACCAATATCACTCAAATGATTAAGCACACTTCAAAGAAGTGATTGCTAGAAGTCAAAATGCCAGTAAGTTTTTGTATGCATATAAACACACTAATGCATCGTTAATACTACAACGTCCCATTAAAAAGTAGGGGGGTAACTATTTAAGCAGCTGCAGACATATGACTTACAAAATTGTGGTCCTTCATATTATGAAGGACCACAAGGGCAACCAATATTATGGTTGCCCTTGCTGTCTGCTTTTTACCACAGACATATTTTCATTTAATTTTAATATTTTTTTTTTTATCTGTGCATTATTCAAAATCATTGTTATATCAGTACTCAAACAATAAATTGGTATGACACTTGTTTATCTCCTTACTCTGCATGCTGCTATGTTACAAGAAATTATATACTAGATTCTCTTTGAGTATACCAGTAATGGTTTAATAACCTAAATGGTGCCTATTAGACCCAGTAGCTCCAGCTATAAATAGCTCATGTAACTTTAGCTATGCAAAGCTATGCAATGTAGCTGGTTTGCTGCTCTCTTTAATCTGTGCAGAGCAATGTCAATGATCCATGTAACCTTCTTGCTGCATCTTTGCATAATAAAATTGCACATCACCACATTATTTTACGCTTTATGTTTTTGCTCAGTCGTGTCAAGGTCCTAATTATAGACGACTACTATTTTATTGTGTCCTATATGTGACTGAACTGGCAAATTACTCTGTTTAACTTCTTATTTTATTGTGGAATTGTCATGTTCCGTGTTTTTCTGTTATGTATGTTTGAGTTTTCTGTGTCCCAAGTCTCCTCGTTGTCCTGTCTTCCCCTTTATTGTTCCCAGGTGTGTCTTGTTCCCTTGATTGCCCTCAGTGTATTTAGTTCCTCCTGTGTCTTTGTTCCTTGTCAGGTCCTTGTCTTTGTCACACGTTTGCATGTTCATCAAGCCGCCTGTATGACCAGTTGCTACCGGTGTTGAGCCTGGCTTCCGCTCAGCTGTGCTGCCTGGCTGTGAGCTGTTTTCTGTTCTGTTGGACTGTTGTTTTTGGGACTGCTTTTTGTTAATAAACTACTCATCTTTCACCTACCTGGGCCTCCAGCGATTGCCTCACCACCTCCAACCACACCAGCTTATGACAGGAATAACCTCCCTCACTTTAAATTTCTAAGAATCTTTAGCAATGTGACATGTTCATTACCTTCCCATTGTTATATATAATTTTCCCAAAGGTTATATTACAACACAGAGACTAAAACACTAAAATTAATACATCATTAAGATTTTGAATTCTAAAATTGTAAAAAACATGTTGAATATTCAGTTTTTCAAAAGGAACATTTAGTTAATAATTTATACATAAATGTAAATTGGATGACTTAAATAGCTGTTCATTTCTAAGAAAAGTTAGCCTATTGCTGAGTCTCACTGCGCAGTATCTACAAAGTCAATAAATACGTTCCGAGCATCAAACCCAAAATAACCTTATTACCTTGTTTTTTTTATTCCATTTAAAAAATACCAGGCTTATTCATTGCCAAGAACTTCCCAGTCATTCATATTCTCTTAATTTACGAGCTTTCAGCTCTCCCCTTCCGCTCTGGACTGAGTCACTCCTTTGGAGGACATTTGAAAACAGAACAAACCACACACACACACGTCACGCACTTACATGTACACACACACACACACAACAAAAACAACAACAACAACGTGAAAATGTAATGCCAGGAAAACTTTATAAAAACTTCCTGTGGCACTGATCTCAGGCTAGAATGTTATTTTTTGTTGTTGGTTTTATCTGACCTTCTAGTGTTTAACAAACAGCACACATAGGGAATAAAATAACTGCCAGACATCTTTCTATCATGAATTGACCAATTAAAAGTTTCTTGCACACTGATCAGTATAAAAATGAAAACTAAGATCTAAGTTCTTGGATTTAACCAGCTATTTTTTAGTTAGTTTGACAGCTTTTTGGCATTGTGCTACAGTTGCCAATAAGTCTGGAAGGTGCTGTATGTGAAGCATTTACATTTGTACAAGTGATTTGGTGATGTTTTTTTCCACTACATTTTTTCAGCTTGTGTTGCACAATCTGTATGTTCATAGTCAGAGAGAACTTGAATGGTAATATAAAACAAACAAATATGTCTCTGTACCACCACACTTACAGCATTTATAAAGAAAGGGAATAGCTGAGAGTCTATACACACACTGAGTGTCACTAAGACTCTCCATCTGCAAAGTGGCAGACAAGAGGAGCCAGCAAAGGGAACTGAAGGAGTTGAGAAGGTCACTGGACTGTCCCTACCTTCTGTCCGGGATTCATTTCAGTGCTGAAAATTGCAGACTGACACAAGGGAAGAAAAGCAACCAGACTGTGAGACAGCGTTTTGCAGTGTGTTGCAACTTTATCTCGATCAAATGGTAAGAAAGAAAGAAAAGTTTGTAAGTATGTTTTTTAAATTGCCTTTCTAATGTGAAATGGGATGTTTTTTTATGTCACAATCTATCTTCTGCGCCTTAATGGATCCAGGAGCATCTGTTCACCTGACATCGGAGACCTCGTAGGAGAGTGCAAAGTCAGAAGGTCTGTGCAATAACAAGTCACTAACCCATTAAATGCCTTAAAAACAAACAACAGGATGTTATTTCTAAAATAAACAAAGAACCAGTGAAAAAAAAATCAAGTCCAACAAGTTGTGGTCTCACTTATGGGCATCTGTCAGGGGTAGAGCAGATGTGAGAGTAGATACTGGCTAGTACCATTACACAGAGAGACAGACATGATCAGATGGTCTGTTTTAAGGCAGATGTGTGATTTTCCGAATAGCCAGCATTGTCTTGCGACATCAACATTCTAAATCTGTTCTATCTACAGAGGTTATTTTGTACACAAAAAGCCCTGACTGAAAACAAGAAATTGGTGAAATAGTTTCACAGTTTCATGAACTAAAATCAGACGGTACTGACGGATGGTGAATCCTATTCAACCAGTTCTTAGGTTTTAAATCTGTTAAGCTGCAACATGTCAAGGGTCACAACCACAATAGTTACATGAATAATCCTCGCTTCATCTTTAATGACATTTTTTTGAGCATAACCATCTGTTGCAATTTACAATTTACGTCATTTTCACATGATTGCATACAATAATGGGAACATTTATTGAACATGCAAATGTTTTTCCAAGTAAATATAATATGATTTTCCACATTGTAAATACAAAGGAAAAGAGTTCAGACTCAAAACTCTTCTTATAATCCTTTTATGTAGAAAACAATTTTTTGCATTGACCTTTGCCATTTTAAAAAGGTCCTGGGGTCAAAAGACTTGTTGATGGTGAAAAATATTTCTGTTCAGAATTAGGGAAAGTCAAGCAGCGTCCTGCACAGGAAATGCAGCATGCTGCTTTACATTTTGTCCTTAACTGTTCTGATTCCATCATGAGGGTGGAAGTAGGTGAAGCAGAGCAACTATTTAATCTGTGTTTTACTCTTTATAAGCAACAGCAGCTGTGAGGACATCCTATCATCACCCACCTGATGAGAGGATGATCCAAATTGCACCCTGTCTTTTGGGTAGCAGAACCCACATGAACTTCATTTCTGAAAGTAGCACGCTGTATTATAGATTAGCCTTTTATTCAGATAAAGGTGAGCCCGAATCTTAAGATGCTCAAGCATATGAGGTAGCATAAGGTGAACATGCTGGCACCTACTGTGGACAGTGAGTAAAGTAAGGCTCTGACTTTTAAGTGTCCTTGATTGACTCCAGCTACAATGGCGTTCCAAAGATGATTAAATAAGCTTAGCGGGAGATCTGACCTTTAGCCTGAAACTTGCTATTCAACGTAAAGGTCAGTCAATGTTCATTGAATTTTTCATCTTCTAAACTTTCCTATTTCTTATTTGTTTTGTAATTTGGAAGATGAAAATAAATTGCTTTATTCTTTTTTTTTAAAGTTTTTTGTTAATAGATTTGTATTATGTGCCAAATGTGTACAGAGTTTTCAAATTTAGCATTTAATATTCTGTTTAATTTTAAACTCAGGTTTTGCTACTCATTTTTAAATCCTTGACATGGCTGGTTAAAATTTGTAGAATAACCATACTATTAATAACCAAGGTTTCTTTCTGAAAGAATATCTTAAAGGGAACAAGGAAAAATAACCATCACATAAAATAAACATCTAATTGTTTTTTTGTAACAGCAGTTAAATGAAAAAGGCATCAACAGAAGTCAGAAGGCAGCTGCAAGTACAGTGACCATTTTCTGATAGAAGTGTCCTTTGTTATATATATGTATGGGTTTTTTACATATTTATTGCAATTTCCGGCTTTGTAATCAGTACTGGTGGGAGAGACCTGACATCACACTGTCATCTGTGGTTGAGTGGGTGGCAAGGTTCCCCCCCGTCGCCTCAGGCAATCTCTGACTCTCAGATGGAAACAAATGGTACAATTACATCCCCCACATCGGCACAATGACTACACAAAGAGCAGGTAAACCCCAGGCAAGGATATTTCTTCCCATTTTCACTGCATAACGCTGACTCAATAAAATCAGTCGTGCTTGTCCTTTGCGTTCTTGGCTGGCATTCACTTTCAAACTAAATGTCATCGAAAAGCTTGTGGTTCCACCAAATATTAATTTCTGAATTCTTCCTGAGTTAAAACATTAGTGTTGTTGTTTCTAAATGAATGTGAACTTGTTATCTTTGCATTATTTGAGGTCTGAAAGCACTGCAACTTTTTTTTATTTTGACCATTTCTCATTTTCTGCAAATAAACACTAAACCTTTGCTTGGAATTTCGACAACATGTTGTCAGTAGTTCATAGAATAAAAGAACAATGTTAATTTTACTCAAACATACCTACAAAAAGTAAAATCAAAGAAACTGATCATTTTAAGGGGTCTCTTTACTTTTTCCAGAACTGCATGTCCATATATATATCCATATACATCCATCCGTTCTTTTTCTACACGTTCATACTTGTGGGGTCGCGAGGGATGATGATGACTAACTCCAGTGGTCAATGGCTAGAGGCTGGGCACACCCTAGACACACCCACACCTAAGGAGAATTTAGAGAGATCAGTTAGCCTAACAGTCCTATTTTATTATAAGAACCCTCCCTGCATGCACAGGGAGAACATTTGAACTTATGTTCTCTCCTTGTGATGTTCCTAACCAGCAGAGAACATTTAATTGTTGAAGTAGAAGTGACCATTTGGCAAAGAATGAAATGTTTTTACATTGACACTCCATCTCCATGTGAACAGAAGAGGCATAGGCAAGTCAATCCATCCATTTTGTCTTGTCAGTAATGGTGGTAGATCTAAAAGATGCAGGTCAGTGGGTTTGGAGGACCAGGATTAAGTTATGCAGTTTTACAAAATGAATAGACTGAAGTCTGGGGTGAATTTAAGTAACAAAATATTCTTCTTTCTGTTCGCTAAAGTTTCCAAGCAACTACAGCCACAATTTTTTACTTTTTTATGTAATTCTTAGTGACACATTATGTAAACTTTCCTATATTTTAATCTTATGGGTTCAGTTATTGATGTTATATTAATGATGCTTATTAGGGTTTTTTTTACTCACTGCATATCACTACCATAATGATGACAGTTCACTCATGACTTCAGCACTTTTTGTATAAATGATATTTCAACCATATCTTCTGATACATTACATAAATATATTTTTCCCATTGTCATTTAGACCAAATATTTTCTATTTTAGTTTCTCCGATCATTTATATTTGTTTTTCAATAAAAAAATAAAATAAAATATGTTTAAAGAATGTTTTATCCATCCATCCATACAGCAATACATCTAATCATCCCTAAATCCACCTGTTGTCTATAAGTACGTATCTTTGGAATATTTCAGGGGGGATGGTGCTGAGTCTTTTCTTAAAAAAACAGATGTTAACATACATTATCTAAATAATCAATATAAGATCCTCTTCAATTCACTTCTAGCTTCTTGCTAAATTCACTTGAATTTTCTACTCACAGAACTGCTGAAACTGAATCAGTCTTTTCTGGGTCACTTTTCCAGCTCTGCAAGCTTTTCTATGCAACTGAAATCGGGGCTTTCTGACCGCTTCTCCAAGACATTGGCTCGTTGTCTTCAAGCCCCTTTGTAAATAATTTGGCAGTCAGTTGGGGGTGATTTTGCAAGAGGAATCTTTCGCTTCCTGCTGATGTTGCCTTCGTGTTTTCGCACAGTGTTCTTTCCTCACACAGCATTCATTTGCTGAAGTAATAGAATAACAAGAACGCTACATGATGCTTTCACTTCTATACTTGACAGGTGATCTTTTTCCAGGCTTGCAAATGTAACATTTTTTCTTATGGACTCACTATTTAATTATATGCATTTTTATTAGATCACATAACATGTCTCAAAAGTTAATGCCTTCATTCTGTGTTCATTTGAAAACCATGCTGTGAATTTTCATATTGCTTTTTCAACATCTGCTCTTTCAACCGTTGTAGTTACAGAAAGACTTTTTTTTGTTTGTTTGTTTATTTATTATTTTTTCTATGGATAGTGACACTCTCTTATCAGCTTCAATGAGTGTGTCCACAAGGTCTGCGCTGTTCTTGGGTTGATATACACAACCTGGACCAAAACCAACTCATCACTGGTAAACTTGGGAAATAAGAAAAGAAAATTATGATGTTATATGAGATAAAATACATATGTGTTCATATCAGAAGTAACATTGTTATGCATTTTTAGTATATGCATGCTAAAAATGCATGTACTTGTTATGCATTTTCAGTACATGCATAACAATGGCAAAATAACTGCACAATGAATCTCTCTCTTAACTGTATTTTAACACAATTTCTACATTTTTTTTTGTTGTTGTTGTTTGTTTTAGGTGATTTTATGTACAACAGGATCTTCACATTTAAACATATGTAACTCCCTACTGACCAAATTCCCTGAGCAACAATTACAAAAGTGCAAAGATTAGATCATTTAAACTGTATGGATTAGTTTTTAAGATGTTCAATTACAATCTCATTTTTCTGGATTAGTACTTTACAATTTTCCTTTTATTTTTTATATTTTTGTGATTTGAAGAAGAAAATGCTGGAGTGAAACAAAAGGAAGACTTTAAAAGAGGTTCTGGTGATCAGCTTAAAAAATGAATTTTCAGACTAACCAAACTTGGTCTTCAGTTCCTGGAAATACCTTCAGCCAAAACCTTGCATAAGAGGCATAATAAGGGTTTTCTTTGTCTATAAGACTCCAGGCCTTTTTCCACCCCGATTCTAGTTATCTGGATTTGGAAGCATTAATTATGAAATATAACAAAAAAGATACTGTTTTCGCCTCTGCTGATCAGCGAAGTGCTAGTTTAAGGAAAAATGTCCCAAGGTCAGGGCTCATGTGGTGCCCAAAGGCAAACCTCATTAGATAAATATGATGCCACAGAAATAGTTTCGGTGCTAAATTTGAACAACATAATGCAACAGCTCTGTGCCGCCAACAATACAGTCAGTTCTTCTGAGTATCTGGCTTAATGGTTCTGTCTCATTGGGTATTTTTAGAGGTGGTTTAAAAAAACAAACCATTCAAACACATTTTTAGACCTGTAGAGTATATCCCAAATGAAATGTCATCAGTCATTTCAAACTTCTAATTTGGAGGTTGCTTCAGAGTCACAAACATATATCATGTCCTAGGAAGCACTACCTTTTTTGTCTGAAACTATGCAACTGCCGCTGTTCAGTTATGTCTTGCCTCAGCTCCTCAAATGTCACTTTAATCTCAATCATATAACAAGTTGAGATAAGCAACTCACTGCACAGCAACTGCGAAACACTCTCTCTGTGGCTTTATTGAGTTCCCCTGCTGAACATCTTCCCCACCTACTTTCAGTAATGGAGTTAAAGAAAGGTTTCATTCATATAATTTCCTGGAATGAACTCTTTCATCACATATGTGTGAAAGCATTTACTGCCTAAAGAATAAAAACTAAGCAGCTGTTAAGAGGACAACACAGGATGTCAAAAAGGCCACTGGGTTTTCATGTGCAAAAGGCAGCTGATGAGCTTTTGAATGTTCTCCAATTTCCTTTTGTGCTGAGAATGTAATACTTATGCATTTACTCTGGATTTCATTCTCACTCATCTTAGGATCCATGTTTATTCTGTGAGTTTTTTTCTAAGGCATAGTGACTTTCAATCTTAATAGTGGTTAGCTGTTTTTTCTTGATAGTGTGTCTGGTAATAAAAAGCTAAAAGGTATCTGAAGGGACAACATTTTATTTATGAAATTGCACATGAAATCAAAGCTTTTCACCTACAAATAACTCTAACAGTTATCTGGAGTTTAGAAGAGATGCTAATCACTTTCAGGCTAATCGGGAAAATACATGTTTACGGATTGGAGTTACACAGAATGCTCATCTCAAATTAAGTAGTGATGATTTTTCTAAACACATATGCAGTCATATTTAAACAATGGATGGGTGGATTCATTCTTTGAGAATTTATATAATTAGAAGAACAGATTGGGGTTTTGTGCTAAAAATATTATGTGACAAACTCAAAGGAAAATGTTAAAGAACTGGGCAACTCGACATAATAAACCATGTAAACAACAGAGAGGATCTGTTGATAAGAATGTTTTGTGGGTTTTGTTTATAAATTAAGAAACCTACAAAATAGTGAAAACAACTCAGAAAAATCCCTTTGTTGTTTTAGAAGTAAAAAAAAAACAAAACAATCCATCAGCTATCAGAGGCTTTTATCATTAAACTGTAATTTCCCAGCCTCGACCTTTCAAGTTCTCCCCCAAATACTGACTTCATTATTTCTCCCTCTCCCTCTCTGTTTCTATTTGCCTGTGACTCTCTCTGCTATTGGCTGACAGAGCTGATGACACATCAGAAGGTGTGGGCGGTAGGATTATAAAACCGCTGCCTTGTCTCTACTCAGGCACAGGCAAACAATTTCATTCCTGGCTGAGCTTTGCTGAAAGGAAACTTAAGCATCACTGAACCAAGAGACGCCTCCTCACCAACTCCCACTTGCTGCTATGTGTAAAGGACTCGTATCGCTGCCTGCCTGCTGCTTGGAAAGGTGCATTCACTTTTAGGAAAAGATTGATTCTTTGCATAATGTGTTAGAGGACCAGGTTTTTCACATGCGAGTGGGCATTTGAGAAGCTCAGACAGGATTTTCAGTTTAAGCTGTGTTATGCTATTGATGCTTTCAGCTCTAGAGTTCTAATGTAGGTTTTTCTGTGAATATGAAATGATGTCACTTAGAAGACTGTATCCAACCTTTTGCTTCTTTCTCTTTCAGAGCCAAGGAGCTGAAAGCAAGGCTGGGGATTCTTCTGCAAAAGCCCATTTGGACTTTATCCTGCTGCAAAATAGGGAAAAACAAGTAAGCTTAACACAAATATGACATTGCTGTGTTTAAAAAATATAGATCTTGATGTCTTTTACAAAATTCCAGCTTTATCTAAGCATGTTTCTTATTATTTTCAGGCCAACCCTGGAGGAATGCCTGAAGTGGAAAGAATCATTTGAAAAGCTACTGTCCAGTAGATGTAAGTTCACCTCTGAATCAATGCTTTTTATCATATTTTTATACAACAGTGTGCTTTTTTTCCTATAAATTACTTACATACACATGATTACGTATGCAGCCTCCATGGCTCCGTCAGATGTAATTACTAATCAAATTTCCTCCATTTGCAGATGGATTGTGTGCCTTCACAGCCTTCCTGGTTTCTGAATTTAGCGAGGAGAACATTGCGTTCTACTTTGCTTGTGAAGATTACAGAAGAACCAAGTGTCCTACCAAGTTACTCACCAAAGCCCAGAAAATCTACAGTGAATTCATCAGCAGTGAAGCACCACGAGAGGTAAGAAGAGACAGATTTAATGACAGTCTCTGGAATGTCTGAGAGAAAAATTGACAAACTGACTTTTTGTCTTCTTGTGTCTTTTGTAGGTAAATATTGACCATGAAACCCGCGACATAACCAAAGCCAACTTGTCGGACCCGTCACCGTCTTGTTTCGACCAAGCCCAGCACAGGATCTACATGCTGATGGCCAAAGACTGCTACCCCCGCTTCCTCCACTCTCCAGTTTATAGGGATCTACTTTGCCAAGCTAAACCAAGCACGAAACCCAACAATCTGCCCCATCTGGTCAAAAAAGTGTGAAGTAATTTTTTTCTGATTTTACAAGGGACTTTAAGCATCCTTAAAATTTAAGCACCCATGAAATGTACAGCATTTGTTGCTGTATAAAGAAGACAGTGCTTTGACATGGCAGCAGAAGTAAAGATTGCTGTGAGGAAAGTGGCACCAAATGGGCCAGTGGTGCAGATTATGTTCTTGCAAAGACAAGATGACACTGAAAGGGGAAGAGGAAATGACTGAAAAGTTGAGCGCTATTGTCACAAAGTTGACTGACGTGCCAAGACAGATGAAGTTTAAAAGCACTGTCATTAGAAAGTTAAATTTAACTGCCTGAATGACAATCAAAGAGGACAGTGAGGAAAAAGCACTTTTTTAGCCATTAGGCAAACTTTTTTTCTGGAAGTGATGTGCAATGAAGTGTACATTGTTTTTTAATCTATACGGTACTTTATAAATTTATATTTATTAGTATTTATTTGCCTTCAATGTTATTGTTGTACTTTTACAAAGCAAAGATGAAAAATGTCTGTTTCAATTGTATTATCTTTATATCTTTGTCTTTTTTAAAATACAAACAAATCATAAGTTATTTGGAAAATAAACTGTGAAAAAATATATCTTTGTGTCTTTATTACACAAACTTACGGTTTAAAAATATGTATATAGACTTGAAATTGCGTTGCTTAGCAGGTCTACATATTTAGTCTTGACAGAGAAGCAGTAATGTTAAAACATACCACCGTTTAGGGCTGATTTAAGTAGCTCACTCTCCCAGGTGACACAGATGAAATATTGACTGGGCATATTGTGCAAATATCCAGAGACTTCCCCATGTAATCATTCATATTATCTGATAAAGAAATGACAATGACATCCATTATTTACTAACTTTTATGAGTTATTCTGTCAATAGTGTCATGCATAGCTGTTGTTCACCTTGGAAACAGCTCAACTCAGTGCCATAAAGAACTCAGACAGTGGCATTTTGCTGCTATGGGCCATTGTCCTGTGTCTTATAAATAAGAAGGAGCTTTCTAGCAAACAGGAAGAAGAACTGATGATGTGACTGCAATAACGTAATGGGAATGGCTATAAACTTTCGCAGTACCTTAGAGACTGTTTGCACAGGTCATCAACAAGAGGCAATATATAACAGTGAACCTGCCACCAGGATGAGACACAGCCACAGCCTCACACCAACCATAAAATAGTGTAAAAGAATAAAGTGCATTCCCATAAATTTTCTTAGATGAAATATATGATTTTTCCTGTTGTGACTGTTTTGAGGTAGATTTTCTTCAGAGCAGAGAATGAGGTTGAATGTCAGGTTTGTGTATTCAGATGTCATCAGCGTAGAGTGGAGCCAATATTAGGTGGACAACAGCTGGTCCATGGGGCCTCATCCATATGTACATGTCATAATGCTGCCTGCTTTCCTATAGTAACCTTTTGACATTTCTGTCCAGATCCATGCACAGCAATGACCATCCAATACTGGCTCCAAATCTTGTGAGTTTCAGCATATACATACTGTTGCAAGCATCACACATTACAATCTCTGAATACAGCTCTTTGCAATATAAGAGAACGAATTTAATTTCAAAAGAGCAGTAATTAATTAGTATATTATCTGAACACAACCTAGATTTATTACAAATGGAATGACTTAGCAGTAGGTAAAGCATGTCTTCTCATTTTTCTTGTTTTGTTGTTTACATCTAAGTGTTTCAGACAGTCTAGCAAGTTTAATATCGAACAAAATCTGAATTAATATGTAATAATAACCTTATTTAAACCAAACTGGGCAAACAGTAGGTACAAATTTAATTTCTCATAAACCTAACACCTGGCAATGCCATCTATGGGAGCAGCAACAATCATCAAGTGGTAGTTTAAGCTCATTCTCATAAGTATGTACTTTTTTTCATCTGATTACTGCTTCAATGTTGCAGCAGTTCAAATTGTGTTTCTCTGGCTACTTTGGAAAAAGTTACTGTTTTTTCTTAGTTTGTGAATGGTTCATCCAAACGTCCCAAAAAAAATGCCTTAATGAGAATTTCATTAAAACGAATTATTTAAAACTATTTAAAAATATATATATAGTTTCTGCTGTGAACCAGTATGACACTGGGATGCACACAGTTACTCTGCAGCTATTGTTGCCTCAATACATTTATGGTAATTGATCACAAAGTTGCAACATTTCTCCTCATATGAAAGCATGAACATGCTCGTTTTACAATTCCTTCTCAGAGTGGTCTTCCAAATAATTGTTACTTCATACCCAGAGGTTTTCCGCTGATGCTTCGTGTCAGTGGAAATTAATTAAGAGATGCTGAAAGCGTTTGCTCTTTTTCGAGAAACTCTAAACCTCAACCCAACCACAAGCTTCATGTGGACAGATGTCACTAGATCTCATTTCCACAGAAAGAATCCCTCCAATCCAGGAAGGAGCATTTTCCTTCTCCGCACTGCAGACCTCTGAGTCCTGACCAGTTTCATCAAGTTTTACAAAGCCCAGTTTACATTGTTATTAATATTAAGGTTCTTTTGAAATAGATGCAAAGAAAAGTGATAGATTTGTATCCTCTGACAACCTACACCAGTAAAAATCTTAGTTTTTGTTTTCCCATATTCTTTGAGAAGTGTAATAAATACAACACAATTTGTTTTCCATTCTCTTTGAGTATATAATTACACAATAAGCTAACATACAGCTGACATGACTTCTCCAGACAACAAGTTAAAATCTCATGACTGACCTCAGACTTTGTAAATTTGTCTTGCTTTTAATTTATCTCTTATTTTGTATAAAATATTACAAAAAGAAAAGAAGGTACATGTAGCCAAAGTAATTCAAAGTTACATTCAATCTCACTTGCTCTGTCCATATAAGTGAGTAAAATTATTTCTGTCTGAAGATGAATAACTGCTTGGTTTAAGTTTTATAAACCTTGCACTTTCAATGACATGATTTTATACTACGGTTTGTTCCAATACATTTTCAAATTGTATGTTTTAACTCAAAAAGGTTTACTTGGATTTTTTTTAAATGTATTGTTTTACTGACATCTAGTGGTTTGATAGGTAAGAACATGTTTGAAAGATATCTTTCTGCTTTCAAAATAACACTTTGCAATTTTAAGATTAAATGAAAGAGCATATGTTTAATTTATAATTCAAATTCCACTTCATCAGCTAAAAGCTTTATGACCAAATAAAGGTTCACACAAAATTTAATAAAGGATACACTTTTAGAGGTTTTTATAATGATTTATTTTAAAAAGTCTGTAAAACTTGTCATATTTCTTTTCTTATAATGTGAGACCAAAACTAATTTATAACCTCACTCATGTGATATATTTAGAAAATATTATTTCTAGACAGTTCTAAGCTAAAACTAAGCAAACTCGAACATCATTCGAATATAAATATTTATTAGTTGCTGTGTTTATTTTTTTATTTTTACCTACTAATATTTTTGACCACCTAAAGATGGACAGATAGACAAATATTGACATCATAATTCAGCAATAATACAAGAATTTAGATCAAGTTGTTCATAGGGGAGCCTGGTGAAACCTGCACACCTCTTCCTGCTACAGGAAAATATATGCTTTTGTTTTCTCAGTTTTCTAAATATACCTAAAGATTAAATTTTTTTCCAGATAGTAAAAAATGGTGTTTGGGTTAACCAAACACTGTTTAGCTAACCCCTTAATTGTTACCCTCAAAATGTTACCTTCATGATGACACTGAGAGGTTTGAAGGGGGTGAGAGAGATATGATGTAAAGCTGATATTTTTGTTTGTTTGTTTTAGTTTTATATCATGTTATAATATTACTCATACATCAAAAACATACCAGGAGTGTTGCCTTGATTCTTTCATGTATGTTTGAAACATCCCCAAGTCTTTGGTCGTAGCCATTCCGGGTGCTGTGATGACTTGCTGAAGGTGGAGCATCGGAAAGAGAAGGAGCTTTTTAAAGAGACAGAAGCAAGTTACATTTGATATATAAAGTAATCCCACAACTAAAGATAACATATTTATTTGATTTTGCTGTAGAAAGCCATGAAAATGTATAATATCCCCCTTTACCTGCTTTTTACCCATCTTTACTTGAGGTGCCAATAATGGAGGAATGTGCTCTATTACCTTACACAAACATCTTTGTTCAATTTGGGCTTTTGAAAAAGTTAATGTTTCATATGAATTGTTAATGTAAAAGTTAATGTATATCTGCTCTCTGAAGTTATTCTTACAGAATTTGAGCAAGATTTATACACACACACACACACACACATATATATATATATATATATATATATATATATATATATATATATATATATATATATATATATATATATATTTTTAAGTGAATTTACAAGATGCAAAGTGCCAGGGTTGGTATCACTGTTACCTGGCAGCAAGAAGGTCCTGGGTTTGAGATAGACACCAGTACCCCTCCAAATCCCAATGGGGAAAAGGGTGCAAGAAGATGGATGGAATTAACAAGAACATATTTTACTTCCCCCATATGAATTTTAAATTCCATATTTATGAGCTCCACTAGGTGGCAGCATTTGATTTATTTTTCTTACCTCGAATATGCATTTCTGTCCAACAAGCAAAGCTTAAAGCATGATTAGTAAGGGAAGAGATACTAATTTGTGCAGCAGTTTTAACACACAGGGCTATCTAATGTGCTGGAACAAAGGAACAGAAAAAAGACACACAAAATACATCTTAAACGGAAAATAAATAAGAAAAGAACTGCTGTAGAAATATGAGCTTCATACAACAATAAATAATAAAATGCACAATTGAGGGAAATAAAAAACTAAGACATAAAAGATGTGATCTGACAAGAGAAAATTGGGCCTATATGGGTACAGTGCAATAAACAGCATGTTTTCTGTTTATTGCATGTTTTCCTGATTCAAAGGAAGCAACATTTTTTACAAGTCATGACTTCAGGGAGCTTGTTCAACATATGGAAAACATAGAAACTAAATGGGTTCCTTTTGTTTAGCTCTGGTCCTGGAAATGCTGAGTACAGAAATCTCTGGTGACCTGAGTGATCTTAATGGACATCATCAGCATCATGACACTTTCTTGGCCCTTTCAGTGCCTCATAAAACCTCAGCAACATTTTATAACCTAATATTTCACAAATGACAAGAAGCCACGACAGTGACACAAGGACTGGTATTAAACGCTCTACTTTTGTTGGTCATAACTTTAGACGTAGAATTCTGGATGAGCTGGAACACAGACAATTAAAAGGTAAGGATGAAAAACATGGAAAGGAAATGCACATAAACTGCTGAATCTCTGAAGTCTCAGAGGCCAATTTGTTTGTACAAGTTGTTAGGACTGTGTTGACCATTCCCCACCACTCACACCATGCACTCTGCCATATTTAATGTCACTTAAATCCCATTCTAAACGTCGTCTAAATGACAAAATACATGAAGTTGGTGCCATATTAGATGGTGTTGCCATTGTGTTGGTAGGAAATTGAGCGTTTTAATAAAGTATAATAATAAAGTGTGTATTTAGAGAGCTCAATATTACAGGGAAAACATTTGCAGACTTCTTTTTTAAAACAACCACAACAGGATCATTTTATGTTAGAATAAAATATATTAACGAAGAAAGCTGGATCTTTTTTATATGCTGACTGTTTTTAACCAATATTACTAAGCACATACTGCATATCCATTATAATAGAAGCCATGAACATCTTCATCTGGCTGTGCTTGAACCTCTTGTCCTTGAGATTAAAATAGGTGTTGCTCATGCAGTGCACATGCAGTCCCTTACTTCTCATTGGGGATGCAGCGCGACTCCCATAGTGGTCATAAAGACAAGAGCAAACCGGGAGCAGATGACCCTGTGTGCACATTCCTGACTGTCTCCCCCAGGGCCAGACATGTGCAGTGCATACGTACCTCAGTGTGGCCTGAAGCTCCAAGGACCTTCAGTCTGCGCCCTCAAACTATCCCTCATGTTTAATACAGACACTGGCACAACATTTGACATGTAGCGTAAATACACCACACACCAACACACAGCTTCACTTTAAACATAGAGAAATACACTGATATTATTTTGAAAAAGGGTACATCTTTCCAAAATGAGAGTTTATATTACAAAGATTGAAGTGAATTGACAAATTCGCACAAAACCTTGAACATAATATTTTTTCCTTCATATTTTATTGAGAAATATTGAGGGAACATTCCACACAATTATTTGATCATTACAGCTATAAAAGAAATCAAGACTTCAAGTTCAGGCACATGAGAGTAAAAGGAGAAGAAAAGGAAAAGGAGAGGTCCCATGGTAACCATATTAGATGAGTGGGCAAGAAGAGACAGACAAGAGTGAAGGGATGTGACAGAAACAGTTATTGTCCTGCAAGCGTGGGAAATCTCCCTGTGTGGGTCCCTGGTGAAAAGACAAAACTGTCCTTTCTGATGACTTTCAGTTCCTCAGGGTTCACATCCTCTTGTCCCCTCAGGACTGAGCTCAGCTCTGGAGGCAAAGCAAACTGTTGGACATTCATTTACTGCGTTCCTTGTTTGAGTAGTATTTGAAATTAAATGCTGTAATTTCATTGATAAGTTTTTATAAAGAAAATGTAAAGCACACATCTGGTGCCATACACTATTTGCATAATTATCTAATGAGTATTTTGGCTACTCATAATGTTTAGGTACATTTTCTAACTCCAAGTTAGATAAACATAATTGAAATATTCCCAACATTGCTTCTTTGAATGATGAATAACTTAGGTAGATGTGTTTAGAAAAAACAGATGTATGTTATACAAAGCGGATAAAGTAATTATCAATTAAAAACCAAAACAAATGTGTTTTCATTTTTTTTCTCCTGTTTTTCACAAGTTATAAGTATCTAATATTTATAAAGCACAGATATCATCAACTGCATACACAAAAGAGAATCAAAGCCATCAAAAAAAGAGATTTAGAAAAATGAAATGCAGTAAAGTGTAGTTCTGAAATACACTAAGAGAAAAAAAATCCCCTTTTCCTTCACAGATTCTTGATAAAAAATAAGTCCTCATGCTGGAATCTACCATATCTCTATAATGTAATTCAGCTTACTTTGGATGGAACTGCAATGTTTCTCCATCTGAGATTGTTTTTGTACTTTTTCCCTACATTCCACCTTTACGCTTTTCTGAACTTCCTAATGTGCTGGAAATGTTTACAAAATTTTTATCCTTACAATGTTAGCGGTCATGTATACATTATGAACAGTCTTGTGTAACAAATCTAATCACAAGTTGTTTATCATTGCTAATGTTTACATACATTCTGTCCCTGAAATGTCAGTAACAAAGATGACATTTTTGTGCAATAATAAACAACCCTTTCTTACATGTCTTATGATTCTGAGAGATCTTAGACAGAATAAAGAGTTCCTTCATTCTCATTATTTCATATTTGTTCTGGATTCCTTCAAGATCAGAAAAACAATTAGTACATCAAGACACAAACCGGGTCAGACAGAAAATAAATCCAGCAATTTGTAAAGTGAGATTAAACAGCCATTATCCAGGAAAAGTTCAGGCAAGGTCAAAACATGTACTGTTTAATTTGTCCGCAGTTCTATTTAGTTCATAAAAACGCATGATTATGTAATATAATCTGGCAAAACCCAGTGGTCTGGAAAAGTCTGACAGCTTGTAACACACTTTACATCAGAAAATGAGGACAGTAGTGGAATTCTACCTGGGAAATGAGGACAATTTAATAACATTTCTTGAAGTATCTGTCTTCTGCAGTGTTCTGGATTTCAACCTGTGTGTGCTTCAATATGATATGCATGCATGTTTAAATGTATGCACATGCTCTTTCAGTTTACCAATTCTTTTCTTTTAAAATGCTAATTTTCCAAACAGATTCTTTCATAATTGCAAATACACTGGGCCATCTGGCCATGTCCAGAACTGACAGATTATTTCTCACCAACTCTAATTCCATTATTTCTGTGTGAGCTATATTCATTCTCATTACTTGATGGATAAGGCAGTTTCTAAAAACAAAAAAAAGAACAAGTGGATAAGAGAAAAATGCTCGTCTGTAGATTTTTATAATCTGATCATCAATTGGAAACTGAGCTTTGCATTTATTCCTCTGAAATTAAAATTCATCTAATAATCTGAATCATTTAAATCTGACATAAAAGAAAAATAGAGGGTTTCATAAGTACAAATAAGGTGCCAAATGCACAGTCAGTATCGTAATAAAGGTATATAGCGTTTAAATTTATAAAGATAAAGGGAGGGTTTTTAGAACACAATTTAAGATTCATAAAACATTCCATCACTGAAAAACGAAAAATGTTTACTTTTAAAACATTGAAATGCAAAGTTTATGTTGATTACAGGGTTTCAAACTCATATATGAAACAACACAGTTTTTTTTTTAGTTTTTACAAAGCATTGCTACCATTTTGTCTCATTCTTGTGAAGTTATCATTTGGACCATCTTGTCTAGTTTGTTCATTGTACTTTTAAAACCTCATCAACAAGACATTGAAAAATAACAGAGCTCAAACCTCAATTAAAGTTAAAAAATTATATTTGTTGTAAAATGTGATGTGAGCAAGCTTACTGAAGTCTCCACTGTGCAGGACATATAACTGAGTATAACTGGAAAGTATGTCTCTGTTAGAGAAAAACAATTCTCGGTGTTTTACTAAAACCTTGTTTGAGCTTCCTTCTTAAAGCCCATTAATGGCAAATGCAATAACACACACGCCTACAGTAAGTAACAGTGAGTGCTGAAGCAACCATAAGTTGCAATCTTGGCTTCCTACCCCATCCTAAAGTGCTCCTCAGTGCATTAACCTTGCCAAAATGTCAACATGACAAACATGAAGTACGTGAGCTCTATAGGAAACAGGCTTTCCCACCACACAAATGTTTCTTTTACCAAGGTCTAACTTTGTAATGTTTGGTTTGGCTTTTATGTTCTCAGTTTTAAAGCTGTTTGGTCTGATTTAATGGCTTGTATTCTCGATTACTAAATAAACCACAGTACTAAATTAAATGACGTCATTAGCAATGCTTTTTGTGTTTGCTAGTTTAACTGATAAGACAGATAAGGAAGCTTCTTGACCGTGAAAATACACAGGAAAAGATTGATGCCGAATCTTTTCAATGTTTGCTCAGTCTTCATGTCTTCACAATGTTTTGTTCAGATGAATATTAGTAATTTTACATGTAGAAATGTACCAGTATTTTTACCAAAATAGTGCTGAGTTTAGCTTTGAGGAAGTGTGCTTATAGAAGCAGCTTAGCAAAAGTTCCATTACTAACTTTCAGTGTTGACCTTCCAATGGAAAATCCATTTTCTCTCACAATGAAAAATGCAATTTATTTCTCTAAAGCTGGAATGCTAACGGATACATAAGTATTTATCCTCAGACTCTCCCCAATGCTTGTTTAGAGCACTAGTCAGTCACAGGCAAATCCTTTATGATGCAAGAGAAAACAGTCTTTGTAGCCTTACTCGGCCCCGTGTTAGCGCCAGGTTGACCGGAAAAGCCCCAGCAAATAAACATCTTCACAAAAATAATTAATGAAGTTGTGGGAAAAGCGATTTAATTTCCTCTCACTGACTATGCGACTGAGAAGTGAGGCTCAGCATGAGAACAGAGAGGGAAAGTTGCTCTTAATATAGATTTGATCTGTAAAGCCATAACAGGAAAAATCAGAGCATGAAGATCAAATTAAATTAAATTGAATCCACTGAATGTGTCACAACTTCGTTGTTTTCATTGATGACCTTTGTCACTTACCACCCTCCGTCCTTTCTTCCCCGACACATAGGCCGGATTTATCATATCCTGGAGCATTCACTGTTGTTTTCATTATCACTAGAACAGAAGTTTGCCCGTAGCTTAAAGAAACTCTGTGGGCAAACTACCAATATTCCAATATGTTGTTGGACAAGATGTGGAGAATACACCCTACATGGGTTACTAGTTCAAAAGGCATCACAGATAAAATGTTAATGAAAGAATACATCTCAAAATGGAATTTTCTGGGTATTACTAAAATCTTTAACCACAGGGTTACATTAAAAAAAATTGAGATGGTAAACTGATGCTTTAAAACAATGTTAAAGCCATGGGGTTGTGTTAATGACTTAAACACAAATTCAATGTTAGCGTTTATTTGCTGAGTATTCAGTACATGGTTGCACTAACTATGTTTGGGATTTAAACTTTGATTACTAACTCTTTGATCAAAAAGTTAGTAATTTGCACAAATGTTTTTAAGCCATTCAGACCTGAGTTAGTAAATTGGTTTGTTTGTTCTTATCCAGCAGTGCTCCAAAAGCTCAGATCCCACAGAATAATTTTAACTAGTTATCAGAATCAATAGAAAGTTTTGTACAAGTAAATAAATATGTATTAAACAATATACAATAAAGCAACCAAAAAAATATTAGAAACAGACGATAGGCACAGAAACAAAACAAACAACAACACATTATTAAGCAGCATACCTTGAAAAGTCCTTTAAACAGCTTTGTTTAGATGCTGGTAATGCACTACGTTGTTATAGGTCTCAAAGGAATCCCATTTCCTGTTACTAATTAAACAGCTGTTTCTGTATTTTGTTGAACTGAGTCTTCCAGTAAGGAATGACAATAAATTGGAGGAAGCCCTTGACCTTTCTATTTGTTCATAGCTTCAGGTCATTCGTAAGCAGAGTAAGCAGAAAACTTCCTAAAAAATGTCCAATCTCATTGCCCATTTATGTCTGATTGTTTTTTTCTTCAAGCTTTGTATGATTCCGGCAAAACAGGCTAAACTAAAATTAATTAGAACTGCACAATGGCACAGTTGGTAGCACTGTTGCCTTGCAGCAAGAAGGTCCTGGGTTCGATTCCTTTCTTTCTGCACGGAGTTTGCATGTTCTCCCTGTGCATGGATTTACTGTCTGATATCTGCTCAGAGTTCATTTGTTTTGGAAGGAGTTGAAGAAGGTATTCGTGTGTGTTTCCAGACAGAAAAACAGGTATACTGAGTCATGCTAAATATGAATTTAAAACCATTAAACTTGTCTGAGCAGCACATTTGTGATGCATTCCAGCTCAATGAGTTTATATTTACTTTAGAATGCTTGTTGACACCACCCTACTACTATTTATGTGTTACACTTTTATTGAGCCATTTTGAGTCAATTACTGCATAAAAACAGATTTTATTGAGAGTTCCCTACTGTCACATATCTATTCTGAATGTTAATTTAGATAAATAAAGCCTCTGTCAACATCATAAACAAAGCACCCGGTTGCCAGCTGTTACCAGTTTATTTGAACAACGGTCCAGTTCTTGCCTTTGGCTTTAGCATTCATTCGCTCAAAGGGCTGTCCCTTCCTGAACCTTTGCTTCCAGGAAATTCTATAAAGAAAGCAAACCTTCCTTCTTTGCATGTGGCATCTGCGAAGGAAATACAAAACCAGTAACCAAACGGAAGCACTAATCAGATTTTCCAAGTGAAATTTATTCACATATCTGTCTTTTAGCACAGTGGTGCAAATTATGATGTGCACAAACTTGTATTTTTTCATTCAAGGTTATCAATATGAAAACGGTCGGCGTAAGATGCAGTGGTGCAAACTTTTTAAGTGTACAAAAGTACTTTGTACTTTTTGAGATTTTACATTAGAAACAATATATAGACAAAAAAAGCTTATTCACATATTTATGTGAGTACATATGAATAAATAGGATTTGAAGTAAACATATAAAAAAAATGAAAGAAGGTGTATGAAATTATCTGCAGACGTTTTGCATGCTCCTGAGTTAAAGGACACCTAGTCACCCTGACATTTTGTCCAATTTGTATAAGTGCCCCTGTTACGTAATTGACAAGTCTATTGTCTTGTTACAGAACAGGCAGTGCTGGAATAGGCACTTTCCCCAACAAACCACTGTGCCCATAAAGCTGATCCCCTTTCAGGCTCAAGGCTGAAAAATTATGATTATTAAGACAGGCAAGGTTCATTGGAGAAGCTTGAACTTCCATCTTATTGCAGGGTCCCAAATGTTCTCTAGACAGGGTGTTGTTTATTAGTCTGATAGGAGAGTTAAACTGTGTGAAATTAGAAATTTTCCTAGGTTGTTCCGGTTCATATGTTTTGATTTATATCTCATGGGGTTTATTCCTGAAACAAATTTTAAGGACGGTTTACTCTCAATGCTCTGTGTTGCATATAAATTAACAACCCAAATAGAAAAATCACCTGAAATGAGTGAGAGATTCAGTGCATTTCATGTCAGATATAAGCAGTGAATGTTACACAATGAAAAAAAAAAAAAAGTTGTTGCATATTTATAGGATATATCCATGTAATGAGCAGCATCAAGCCATGCTCGTCTTCCTTTGTTTCCTAAAAGCTTGATTGTTTTTGTCTGCCCTCAGTTGGCTGGAGACACTTTAATTAAAAAAAGTTACAAGATTAATGAGTTGCATCTTAATAAAGTTGGTGCAATGACATACTCACCCAACAGATGAGAAAATTTGACATCAGATATATCACAACTGCTTTTTAATAATTATGTTAAAGATCAAAATGTTGATTGGCTTAGAAGCTGAGAGATAATTGCTTTCTCACTTTTATCTTTGTTATGAGTAGCACTTTCAACCAAGATAATACAGCTCAGTAAAGAACATAAAGATAAAAATAGTCGAGAGACCAATGACTAACAACACTGAAATGACCTTGTCTTGTTTGATTAAAAGTAACAAAATACAAGTCATTTTGAAATTAAAGCCATGTAACGTAACAATCTCTGCCATTAAACCAGATTTTTTAAATTTGAGATTTTATATTTGCACATTCATTAAACAATACGTGTAATTGTGAGAAACTTGTAAATCCTTTGCTATTCTTGATTTTAATATGTCAAATGAAAACCATTTTTCCCTAACTAGTAGAAACGTTTTATAACCAACGTTAAAAATGGAGCATTAGAAGGAAAATATTATCCCTTTTTCTAGTCCTGAATGGAAACATTTAATTATTTGTATTTTAGAAAAGAAAGTTCCGAATTTCATAGAAGGTCTGTGAAAGATGTATTGCTTATTTTGAAAGTATTTAAGAATCAAAGCGTGATAACTCTCATGAAATGCTATGACATGTGAAAAAGAAACTATGTTGATTCATTTAAATGAAAAGTGGCATTCAGAGTGTGAGAGACCTTCCAATATTTAGTGAACATCAGAAAATTGATAAATTCTCTGAATAATTTTATGCAAATATATTTTAGATTGAATTTTAGATGCTCATCAATCTTGAATTTTACAAAAATTAATACATTTAGCACTGGGATTATTTAAGATCAATACTGAGTTGTTGAAAATGGGAAGAAAATCTGACATGATCTCACAAACTTCAAGTGAAACCCTTTTGGCCTGTTTTTATATTTTTACTACATACCAATCATTTTGCTTACAGTCAGCACATACAGCACACCTGTCTTGCAACCCCAAATATGCTAAAGGATCTAAAAGAACTAGAAATGCATGAAGCAGAAGAAAAAAAACACAAAAAAACTAAGTCATTGAGATCTGTTGGTTTAGAAAGGCTTTTGGATCCCAACAAATCACAGAGATCATCTCGAATGGGGAAAAAAATTGATCAGTGTTAACCTTTCCCAACCTTCCAAGGACTCCAGTACCACATGAAGTCATTAACCCATTCATACACTCATTAAAGCACTTTAAGTAGAAGGCTATATTGACAGGAACCAAGGATGCCGTGATCTGCGCCACCAGACCCTTTGACCACCAGCTCCAGGCGAGACAGGTGAAGTGTCTTGCTGAAGGACACAATGGCTGAGAAAACCCACTGGTTACAGGACAAATCCTTACTTGAGCCACTGCCATCCCCTTTTCGCATTCAATGAGTGTGTTCAGTAACTAATGAACGAAATAACGCACAGATGTATATGTGCTTGAGAAGGCTATGAATTATTCAGGGAAGAGATCTTATTTACATAGTTTGATGCTCCCTTCAATGCACCTTGAGTCACTTCAGTAATGTAGAAAGGTCTGAAGACATGCATGAACACAGCCATTATCAGAGTCAGAGGACTGGCAGGATTAGACTAGGTTTCTCACTCTTTATGTGGAATTATTTTCAAAATATATATACTTCCAAACTGGCAAGCATCAAAATGAATACTGTTGAAAATTTGATAGGTTTAATGTCACAAAATGCCAAATTGAAGTGAATATGATTAAACCACTGTTAAACATGCTTGTTTTTGTAAATGAGTAAAAACACTGGCAGGAAGCGGCTGTAGACTGCAGGATACAATCTATGTAACGTAAGACTGGGTGAAATCATATTACGTATTTCTAAAATAATTATATCTACATTTTAAAGATGGAGATCTAATTAACAGGAAATATCTTGTTGAGAGAAAGGAAAAAAAGAAAACGTCTAGTAAAATACTACACATATTGACTTCAAAAAATATTCATGTATGCAGTCCTGTAAAGCACTTTGAGTTATAATTGATTCTGAGGAAGTATATAAAAAGTGCTCTATAAATAAAGTTAGTTTAATAGTTAAATAACTATTAAATTGTGCAATTGTTACAAAACACATGTCTTGCAGGTAAAATTGGAATAACTAACATTAGTGCAAACTAATTTTGTTTCTCCATCCCACAGAAGTGTCCAGGAGATTTTGGTTAAGTGAAACCTTTAGGTAAACACCCTTTCACTTTTGAAAACCCACCCTTCCTCAGCCAGGATGTTCAGCTGCCCATAGTGTAGACATTCCAGTCTGATTGGCTTAGCTGCTGGCCTCCGTCCCAAAGGGCGTCTGTATAAAAACTCCCCAAGTGGTGAAACCCAGAGACAGACAGCAAACAAAGCTCAAGGAGACTTGCAGAGGGCTAACAGGAAATAACAATTCTCTTCTAAGTGCTGCAACTGAAAGTGTCTGAAAATGTGCAAAGGATTAGCTGCATTACCTCAAACCTGTCTTGAAAGGTAAGAGCGTTATTCACCTGTTTTTAACTGTGCAAAACAAGCTATAAACTGTGTTGTTACTCAGGGTACTGAAAAGTTTTGAGGGAAGTTCAGTTCTGTTTTTTTTTCCCCTCTATCTCAGATTAACATCTTCTCCCAAGGAGTTCTTTCCTGGTTTTATGAGGCTCTTGAAATTCATCTTGTTATTATTTTTTGTTACTTCTAACAGCATTAAGTTACTTTTTTTTTTTTTAAAGTAACTTTGCAACTACCCAAGATCAACACAGTCTGTCTACTAAAGCTTTATCACAATAATAAAACAGAGACATATGGTTTCAAATAGCGTTATCAGAATGCTGACCTGATGGTAATTTCTATCCCAAAGACTTTAACTGGATCACTGTTACTTTTTCCAAGACGTCAAACCAAAAACGTAACATCTGCTCCTGATTTACCTAACCCAGGGCCAAAGAGATCAAGTCAAAGTTGGGAGTTTTGCTTCAGAAGCCTGATAATGGTATCGATCTCATCATCCCTTACCCGGAGAAGGTTGACAAGAAGCCGGAGAAACTGCAGAAGTGAGTGTTCTGTTTTGTTCTACAAGACTAATGATTGGCTGTGCCTGTTAGGTGGCCTGTGTATTGCCTGTTGCCTTAACCAGATAAGCGAAGGTAAAGTGGAAGAACAGAGCCCTGAGCATTCACAAAGAGGTGCTGATCAAAAGAGGTTAGACCTCTCCAGACATTGATTTGCCTCAAATGTCAAGTGCAACAAAGCAGATACCTTGAAGAGATTTCTAGGAGATAAAATTGGGTGGGAGACATTCAACCTTGCTTTTTTGTTTGTTTTGTCTTTTCTTTGCCTCAACTTTGCTAAATTACAGCCTTGTAAGTATTAAATATTTTTGTACTTATCTCATCTAAACGACAAGAAAAAACATCAACATTTATCTAAGATGTAGTTTCTCAATGAGCGATCATGGAACTGGAGTGCTCAGATAAACATAGGCTGCTGTTGAGTCATTTAACAAATCGTGTGATTGCAATACTTTCAGTTCTGCCGCTAATCTTTTCAGATGCATTTAAGACCTGAAGCTCTGCAAAACTGCAAAAAACAGAGCATAGAGAGGGCAGAAAGGTCACAGCATTTTAGGATCAAACACAAACTTAGGTATCCATTGTACCCCTTTGAACTTGTTTTAAAGATTAAAGTCAGAGTTGAAATAGTTCTTGTAACTGGGCTGACGCACACTAAATACCAGATGGAAGCTGCTTTTAATCAATTGGAAGACAATATCTGAGGTGTGAGTCTTTGTGGATTAAAAATACATGCACTATATATGTGAATATTTATGACATTTAATTATTTTTTGAAAAAATAAATTCAGAATTTCCTTCTGAATCTGAACATTTTATTTTTGCTTGTGTTTGTGTTTGGATAATATCACCTTGGTGTTTTGTTGAAATAACAGGCATTAGATTCACTTAAGTGTGGAAGTTGAGACATCTTTCCAAAACCAAAACTTCAGACCTTTCCTTCAATGTTTCTTTTTAATTGAAAACTCACATCTCCCATTGATTTATGGTTTCTCGGCAGATTTTTCTTAAAATTGTACTCCTACTGAGAAAAAACAAAGCAAAGCAAAACAAAAAAAACTTCAAATTTTATTAAGTACCTGCACCACAAATATCCATAAATTTGTTATTAACTAATCATTTTCTTTTTCCCCATGCAGGCCTACTCCTGAAGAGGCTGCTCAGTGGCGTGAGAGTCTGGAACGAGTCCTGAACAACAGCTGTAGGTCTCGTTCTTTAATTGATCTTTAACAGTGCCTATGTTAGTTACTGTGAATTTGATTTGTAACTTTATTTGTAGGAACAAATTATGTCTTCTTAAAAACAAGTGTGACAAGTAGTGTTTTAAAATTGTTTCACAAAAAACATATTGGTATATACTGGTTAATAAAGACTTTAGTTGTTTTTTTGTTTTTTTTTGTTTGTTTTTTTTTCCTCAAGATATTTTTTCCAAACTGTGTGACTCGCATTTTCTATTTCAACAGTTTCGGTGTGTGAAATCTAAAAATTGCACACAGTTTTAAAATGACATAGAGAAGCATTCAGGTTTGATTTGTTGGGAGTGCAGCCAAGCAAAGATGCTGCAAAACACATCATTATTTTGTTCTAAACACACCATTGCACAGCATCCAGAGCAACAGATATCTAAACAGAATATACTGATGCCCAGTGTCAGTCTGTCTTGTTTAAACAGGTTCAGCACACCAAGCAAGGCTTGGATTCCATAAACATTTTACAGCTTGTGTGCTTGTTTAGAAACTTGAATGACAGTAGTTAGGATTGAAATTAATAATGACAAATATAATGAGGATATTTTTCATTTCGTATCTCACCCAAGTAATTTTTCCATAAGGACTAAAAAAAAGCAGATTTTCAATGTGTGATTGCAAAAATGGTCCAGCAATGAAAAAGTTTAAAAACTAGACTTGCAACCAGTTCCTGTATACTTTTAGATCTAACCATTTAAATAAATTTTCATGTGCAATTGATCAAGCAGCTTAACATATTCAAAAACTAACTGTATGAGACAAAACATGAGCCAATGTTTCAAACAATTTAAACCTTCAATGGGGCTCCATGAATTGTGTCCACTGGTGAGCAGCTGGAAGGAAGAAAGCAACTTTTCGAAAAGTAAAAAGTTTTGTATTATTCTAGTAGTACTATGAAAACAGGGACATAATGATGAAGAAAAGAAGAAAGCTTTAGAAACTCTTTTTACTGGGCAACATATTAAAATAATTAGGCATCTGTTGTAGCAATAATCAAAAACACAGATCTGTGACTAATTCTATACATAATAAAAAGCCTGCAAAAAAAAGTTATCTACAAGGAAATATTTACATTGGAATATCTTAAAAGGTGATGTTAACATTGGAGTAGTTTAGGTGCCAACCTAAACTAGGTGAAATGTTAGCAACGCTCTGTGAGGGAAAACACATTTATATTCTCTGTGCATACCACAAGCAGACCTCCTGCTCCACTGTTTACCTCACAAAGTGCTCAGACAGCCTAACCGGTGAGACGGATGATTACCTCTAACAGTTAATGGTATTTATCCATACGTGTAAACTATCCTCCTAATAAGTCACTTGTGTTAAAACCACGTAGAGATGTCACTGAACAGCTGATTTGTGTAAACTAAAACATTTTCTCTTAGGAGTTCAGTGGGTGGCAAAAGTCCTTCCTAAGTGACTTCTTTAACACAGTTTGAGGCTCAAAGATATATTTGTACAGCCTTTGCATGCTTGAGTTAGTCTGTGTATGCACTTATACTTGTGTGTTTAAAGCTGCCCATGGAGGTTACTCGTGTGTTGGTAACATCTCTAGGGAGACATCAAACAGAGGCCACAGGACTAATTTAAATCTCAGTTGCTGTGTCATAATTGTTTAATCACTTTCCATCTTACAGGAAAATTATATTTCTTTCGCTTAATGTTGAAACCAATCAGTAATAAGAATAAAATCTAAATTCTTCTGACACAAGTATTCAGCTAAACAGGCTTTAATTTTTGATACACAAAGTCTATCATTTCTGCCTGTGAATGTGTGCTTCTTCATATGGGTGTCCTTGTACTAAAGGCCTGTCAAAAAGGAAAAGCTGGAGCTTGATTGCAACTCGGAGCTATTTTGGACCGAGCCAGCCATTTAGATGGAAGATAAAAGCCTAAGGCCACAGCAGAATGCTTATCATCTGCAACACCGGCTTGTTCAGACAATGGGAGCTTTCACCAGCATTGTGTGGAACCACAATAACCTTGGCTGAGATGCGTGGATCTTATACTTTGGGATAACCACAGTACATTTACTTTGAAAGTAACAAATTGTTACTGAAAGTACATAGTTAAAATGCAATTCTCTGAAGTAACAAAAAAAAGTAAATCTTCCAAACCGGAAAAGAATGCAGTTCATGCATTCCAAAATCCCATCTCATAAGTGATTTAAAAAAAAAAAAAAAAAGTGGTGAGGACAGTGCAGTTGTTAAGAATAACCACATTTTGGGCCTCATTTGAATTAAGTGAAGAAAACTGAAACTTCTTTGGGGAACTTTTGGACAAAGTAGATATATTTTGGTAAGAATAATGAGACGAAACACAGCAGACGAAACTTAACACATTCCACTTCTGTCATTCTGTGGAATACTCTCCCAAAGCTTTGAAGTTTTTACTATGTCTTTCTAGATAATACGAGAGTCTTTGTCATTTTCTTGGTTGACAATCATTTTGGCCCTGGTGTTTTCCTTGAAATGGCCTTTTTTTGCGCAGTCTCTTTCTCATTGAAGATAACTGATAATGTAATGTTTGGCAAATGAGTCCATCATGCTCTGAATATTGGTTTGTTGTCTGTTTCTCATGGATTAGACTGGTAGGCTGGCCACTCTTGGGAAGGTTCATCATTCGTCCAAGTTTTCACAACTTCAATGCAATGTCATTTAACAGAGTTTCAAAGCCTTATAAATTGTCATGTAATGTGGTAGTAGGGGATTAGGAAAACGCTGATGACCCAGGTTGAGAAGAGAAACGATGATTTTAATGACAAAAAACACAATCCAAAAGTCCAAAATCCCTGGCAGCCCAGCTGAGCGGAAACTAAGGCTCATCACTGGTAGCGACAGGTATACGAGTGGACACCACAAACGAAACAAGACGCATACGACAAGGACCCAACGAGGAACAAAGGACACAGGTGGGTTTAAATACAGAGCGTAATCACAGAAACAAGACACACCTGGGAGTAATCAAGAGGAGACAGGACAACACAGAGACTCAGAGACACAGGAACTCAAAATAAACAGAGAAAAACTCAAATTATGACATAAATGGCTTTTATAGGTGCCTACTAAAGGGGATAAGTAGAGGTTAAATAGATAAACAGAGGTTATATGTAATTCAATTGTTCTATAAAATCAAATAACCAACCCAAACATTTTTTGTTTTCTTTCCTCTTGTGATGTAATTAATGTGGCTGTAAACTGATATGCTTTGTTCAAGTGTCAAGTAGATGTATAGTTATTGCTTAAAGCAAATCTATTATTGTGTTCTCCTATTTGATTTTATTAACTCCCTCTGTCTTTGCCAGATGGCCTGGCTGCTTTCCGCAGTTTCCTTCAGTCTGAGTTCAGTGATGAAAACATTGAGTTCTGGATGGCCTGTGAGGACTTCAAGAAGTCAAAGAATCCGATGAAGATGGCTGCCAAGGCCAAAAAGATCTATGAAGACTTCATCCAGTCAGAGGGACCCCGAGAGGTCAGAGAATGCCCATTCCTATGTTATATTCTTTAATATTCTACATTAATCTTCTATATAATTAACCAATGTCAGACTTTATGCATCTGTTTTTTCTGTTAACTGCGGATATTTGTAACTTTTCCTCATCAGGTGAACATTGATCACTTCACCAAGGATGTGACCCTGAGGAACCTGGTGGCTTTGTCATCTTCTACCTTTGATCTGGCTCAAAAGAGAGTTTATGCCCTGATGGAGAAAGACTCCTTTGGTCGTTTCCTCCGTTCTGACCAGTACCTGGAGCTTCTGGTCAACTAAGCCAATAAAGAGTCCAGGAAGGTGGGGAGGTTTCAAACAGCAGCTGATTTGTAAAAATGAAGCCAAATTCACATATTTGATTCAAGCAAATATCTATAAAGCACTCCTCCATAGGACTGAGTAAAGAATTGAGCTATTCTCAAAATTAGGTTTCAAAATTTGGCTCTAAATTTATATTAAATTCCAAACTGCACCTTGAAACAGCCCCATCTTTCCACATAACACATGTTCCTGAATTTCTATCTGAACTAGAGACTGAGGAAGCTGATTTGACCTGTTACTGTTACAGTTACAGTTTTCCCATGTATGTTCTTCAGATATATCTCCTCAATATTCAAAGTAACTGAAACAGAAAAAAGGTTAGAAAGCAGGAAGAGTTTCATTTTTCAATTTGCTCCTTTAATTTGGGATGAGAAAACATCAGAATACACTCTAAAAAAACATCTGTTACATCTGTCAAAATTGATGAGATATTTCAAAAGTTGCTTTGCCACAAATCCATCAATTTTACCTTAGAACTTTAAGTTGAAAGACTTTCTGCACCAGTTGTTTTGTTTGTAAACATTTATAAAAAGCAAAATGATGACAATGTCTTAATCTTATTAGGAAATAAGTAATTTAACAAAAAAGACTATATGCATGCAAATTGACAAACTTTATTATTTTCATTCCTACTGACCAACAAAATTCTTTTTAACAGATGATGTCCAGTTAAGATAGTCTTCATGAGAAAAATGCATTAAAAGTTTTCTAAAACCAAATGCAAGACTATATCATGCTTATGCAATTATAACGAGAAGACTCAGAAAACACATATGTTACATATATTTTAGTGTCTGGTAGAGAAATGAGTCATTTATCTATAAGAAAGAAATGCAAAGTAAGCTGTTGCAAGTCAAGGGCAAAAACATTTAAAGTAATTTACTGATAAGTATGAAGCTGTATCAGTGCACAAATATGGATTTTCCTGTTTCTTCACATAACCGTTTCACATTTCCATTATTAGCACTCTTGGATTATTACCAAACCCACCTTTTAGTGGTAATTCTTCCTGTAGGACCAATTCATGAGAACAGTGCTGACTGGCTGGCTCAGTGGTGCAACCCTTAGGTTCCCACTAAAATGCAAGTTGCTAAGATGGGAAAACCAAGTAGGAGAGAATCTCAATTTTATAAATGGTATAAACAGAGTTGTGGGTTTATATGAAGAAAGTTCTTTTCATTTTCCCATGTGATAAAACTAAAGTTTTACTGCAAGTATGCATGTCAGGTCCGTAAAAGGTCCAGTTATTAAAAACATGGGAGAAGGAACTTAAAGGTTTGCAGCACTTAATAATGCAATGCCATGTAGGCAATTATATTTGCAAATTCACCTTTACTAGTTAACTTTAAGACTCAAATGAATATCCACAGAAGAAACATCAAAATATAAATCATGTAGTTTTTTATTTTATTTTTTACAATTATCTCCATCATACAGCATTTAAACCACAAGACATAATTTTTTCAGCCACAGGAAATCGTAAATCACCCAGGTACACTTGGTCAAGATATAATGGAGAGGTTGTTGTAAGAGTGCAATGTTTAAGTGTAAAATGTTTTGCAATGAGTCGATTATTGACAAATGTATTCATCCTTAAGTGTGATTATATGTACTCTTTTTTTTCCTTTTAAATTTAGAAATCATTATATTTTAACCACCACTGAAAACAAATCTATATTTGATAAATTCAGCATTTTAAGCCCTTAACATGCCAATACAGCTTACTAATTTCAGATGGTATATTTTTAAAAATATTTTCAAGTCATTAACTGAATTTTAAACTTCCTACATTCTGCACAAGATAAGTACAACAATTATCCAAACATTTTGGACAGAATTGACTACAGGGTTTACAGAGACACAGATTGACCAGTCTGGTGTCAGAACCCTAGAACCACAAGCAGAGAAATCCTTGGTATATCATGAAATATATAATGTAAGGGCTTTCATAATGCTGAATACACATAATTGCATGTAGCCTTGCATGTATGTTTTGTAGTGGATCACATAAAATATATATAATGCATACAATTGTTGAAGATGTATTTATTTATATCTGTAAATATCTATCTAAGTTATTCTAAATACATCAATGGAGTCAATGATTCTTTTCATGGAGAGCTGCAGAGAGCTCATAGGCTCTTTCTACTGTTATAAAAACAAAATTTGACTTTCTTTTGTCACTTTGTTTTTCTTCACCAGACAATTATAAAGTTTTGTGGATGCAAAGACTTACATTTTGTCATGGGGATGAAAATGTTATATGGCGACATAACATCAACATGTTAATTAACATGTTAATGTTAACATTAACATTATTAACATTGTTAATATATCCATTAACATGTTAATAAAATAACATTAACATGTTAATGTTGTTAACATGTTAATGTTATGTTACCAAGTGGAAGACTTGGTGAGATGATCTTCAAAAGGAAAAGGCCTTTATCTTAAATAATAAAAAGCAGAGTTTTAAGAATATTGTCCTCTGCAGGTAGATGCCAACATTTACTCTCACAACAAGGATACTAAACCTAACTTGTTTCTAAATGAATGTCAGCTGCCCCATAATTATCAACATAGTAAAACAGAAAAAAAAATCTGTCTTTAGGAAATTGTATGACAACTTTAGCCATAAAATAAATTATGGCTAACTAGAGGTTATGTTTATATGTTGTTCACATATAAACACTATATGTGAACCACACATAAATTAAACACCTACTTTAGTTTTATCTAAATGGTGAACAGAACAGAACAAAAATCAAAAGCTGCCCTTACCACAAGGCTGCATGTAAGAAGTACGCAACTCAAACGTCAGTAAGAGTTCGAAGAGCAGAGCGGAAGCAGATGCGACTGAAGAACTGGCTGCCAACAGTGTTACAAGTTCCAAGGACGCATCAGTTACTACAAGATTTCTTGGGCGTAATGGAAAAGGTCACATACTTTAATTCCCCAAAGGAGGTCGGTGACTTTCTGACCAAAACTTTGTTTAGCTGCAACATATACAGTACATTGACATATTTCCAGAAACCTGGTAATGTGAAGTCTTAAATTTATGTCATGTGGAAAGGCTGAATATATATTGAAAAAAAATAAATAAATAAAAACAGTTGCGTTTACCAGTAAACAGTATATCTACAGTATTATCTTGCTAAGGCTTTCAAGGCATGTTAAACTACCATAGCACTCGTGTTATTGTGTTTATGAATAATTCATAAACACAATATTAATAACAGTTTATGAATGAATTATTCATTCATTCATAAACTTTATGTATACAGATAATTCGAATGAAAAATATTTTTGAATTCACTACGCAATATGAAATGTGCTTTGTTACAAGTAGACATCATTCAGATATCACAAAATGCATGTTTATTTTAAAGTATCCTGTCTGGGAGTGCTGCTCTCAGAATTGCCTGACTATCAAGGACAAGATCGACACACTTATCAATTTCCTGGCAGACAAGGCAATGGTCCTCACCATGCTATTGCAAATATATAACACCTGGGGCTACCCAAATGCCAGTGGCAAAAAAGGCCTATATCATAAAGTTTATGACAAAATTTATAGAAAGAGAGTTGTGCAAAGTAGAATGTTAGCACAAGTAAGGAAATCTATCTAGCAAAAGTGGTTTAAAAAAATTTCCTTGACCACTCAAAATTAACTCCCTACTGTGAAATAAGTTGTGAACCACACCACTGGCATCTTTACTAGCACCAGAGGTGGTCCTGGCCTGTTTGATGCCCTGGGTGAACCACCCTGCAGGCATCATAATTACCAAACACAGCCCTTCTAGCATAGTTGGAATCTGTCACTAACTTTCCATTTTAGTTTAATTAGTGCAATTACTAATGATATAGTATCAAGGTTAGTAGACTTCTAGTCAGATTTAAAACCCTTTGGAAAAGTAAAGTTAAAACATAACATCCTAAAACTGAAGAGGGATTGATTTCTTGTGTCAAATCTTGTGTAAGGCATCTTACAATAACTATGACTAATATGGCATTCTCAAGACTATATGTGAACATAGTTGTTTAATCTACCACCATTTATATGTCATCGATACATCAATGCTTTCTAATCTGAAATATATTCCTCAGCATTATAATCACAACAGTACATCAGGAGGGCACTCCTAATTAAATTTTTAATCATTCAATGATTAGAACTTGGAAAAAACATCAAAACCTTAATTTTACTTAAGTTTAATGTTGACTTTTATGAAACTAGTAAAATCCACAGTATGTTATCAATGTACTATATCTTAAAAACAAATTGACTTATGTGAATGATGTGGTTGTATTTTTTAATTATTCTGTTTTCTAATGTATGTTTTTAAATAACTGACATGCTGCTTTGTCTTCTGTTTGTATTATCACATTTTTTTGAGTCAGAATTCAAGTTCATTCAGACTTGACTTCAAAATCTTTTAGCCACTGGCTTTCCCCAAACTAGTCAATTAAGTCAATAAAATTGAAATTATGAAATTCACACAGTCTTTGTGCTCAGTCAGGTTTAGAATGACACCCTGTCTAATCTTCCTTTTATTTAGTGTTTGTAGGATTGATTGAAAGCAGATGGTGTGGATAGGATGAACTCAAAACCCTTACACAGTGATTAACAATGATGTTGACCCTCATTCACACAATTCATTTTTGTCTGTCACAGTAATTAAGGTACTTGACCTAGAAAACAAAGACGGCCAAGTCTAATTTAAATTCCACTGTCATTCTGTGAAGATCAGTGTAATATTTTACTAAAAAATTTTTAAACAATGTCTGTTAATCACAATCAAAGAGCACATTATGAATCTCAAGATCAGTTTCTATGGTGACAAACAATTCATGTTTGATGCAGAACATGACTTGTTAATCTGTTGATTCTATGCTGACAGTCAATACTTGACAGTCACAGGTGTGACTGTTACCCAGTGTGGAGTGACATTCTATAGAGCATTGAGCAGATATGTTGTTTGGCATATTCAGTCATGTCTCACCTGCTGACCAGCTGTCCTTTGTTTGACAACCTGCCTGTTAACCCCTGCCACTTATCAGCTTCAGACTGCTTACAGCTTACCCAGCTGCTTCTCTTTGTCTGATTAACCTTCATGTGTTTTTTAAGAAAGCCCATAATACACTCAGTTTAATCAGTTTAAGTTTGTCTGACCTTAAATGTCAAGGGATAAATATCCCCCAAACCCAAAACATTGCTTGATTACTTTTCATCATAGTTATTTAAGTCAAGTTAAGTTCATTTACATAGCATATTTCAGCCAATTCCAAGTTCTTTATACCATAAAAATATAATACCATGATAAATTCTGAAACAATAAATATTACATTTCTTCACATGTCATCAGCAAGGAAGTATGTATCAAATATATTAATGTATGTTCCAGTTATTATTGATCAAAGGCAACTCTAAATGGGAGATTTTTATAAATATAAACAAAGTCAGTTTTGGAGTTTTATGTAAGTTTGTTTTTGGAGTCAATGTAAGGACATTAGAGCTCGGGTGATGTGCTCTTCTTTTCTAGTTTCGGCATTGTGGATCGTCAAGCCACAATGCTAGACAATAATTCTTGAAGTACTTTACCCTTTAAAATACTTCAAGACTTATTTTCAAAGAAAATGCCTCTAACAACACTCCTAACATGGAGAGTACCTAACATGTTTTCTTGTCTGTGCTGTTGCCACCAACATTGCCATGTCATTCATTTTCAGTTCTATTTCTGTACAAAGCAAAATATAAAACTTTAAGTGTTATAAACATACTTGTAATTTAGGCTGCATCATCGCAAATTAAACTTGTTAATAATTTAGCAAATATGAGTGTAAGAATGGTTTGCAACAGTTCCATAGTTAACAATAAAGTGCAGACATATTCTGAAGATCAATTTTATTCTGTAGTGTTTACAAATGAAACATCATAGAAAATAAACCACACATCCAGATGTGGCAACAGGGATGTGTGTATTGTATGTACTTGGTGCATGCATAATTGGGTGGTAGAGATAAGTGCCTTTGTGTATCAGAGGGTACGTGCTTTCTTGCGCGCATGATAACATTAGAGCTCCAGACCCTCCTGTCAGGTTTCAATTATCAAAGCTCACAGCTGCTTAGCGTTTGAAAGCCTGGAGAAAAAATCCACAGATAAGCAGGTTAATGCAGAATGGAGTACCGCTTAGGGCCAGAGTGTCTCAGCCTGTCCAGGACCTGGGCATTATTACAGCTGCAGGCAAAGAAACACACATACTTGCAAGACAAAACCTCTAGAATTTCTTTTTTTTTTTTTTTTCAGAGAAAAACATACTGAGCAAAGACATTGTACTTTTTTCTGTTGTCCACAAACTAATACTGATGATTATTGTTGGATTTTTTATTTGATTATATTAATTCAGACTTTTTTTTTTATCAATGTGTTGTTTACAGAGGAGTTAATCTAATCACAATACCAGTCAGAGACAGAGGAGGAGGAGAACAGAGCATACTGATTAGATGGAGAATGTTACAAAATACAAAAGAGAAAATTACAACAAAGGTCAAACAGTTTCCCAAGGTTAGGAAACCTAACGTTGTAGGAAACTGTTTGACCTTTGTTGTAATTTTCTCTTGTAGGTAAATGATTTGTCATCAGAAAAAAGGAATGATAGTTACAGATAAACCAGGAGTTCACATGAAGTGCATAAAACACCCATAGAAATCCAAAACTGAATTTTAACCCCAGAACAGCAGCAAAATATAAAACAGGCTATATCTGATATGAGTGTCATTATGTGCAGTAAAAACAGTCCTGTATATGGATGGCCTAAAAAACATCTCAGACGGAATTCAATGAACCAAAAGCAATATGTAAATACAAATTAGTTTGCAAATCACTCAGAGTCAAAGATCTTAATTTTCGAGACACATCCTGTTGCCTAATGAAACTAAAAGAACAGTTACATGTTTAGGAAAAAAGGTGGGAAGAACTTTAGAGAAGTTTGTTCTCAAAGACTATATTGACCATTCTTGATGTAAATTGACACACGAGTGAGACACCGCTGGCAGATTTTATCCAATTGTTGTGTGCATCTTGGTGATCTAGAAAAAAAACTGCAGCAAGATTGAAGTGCACAGATAAAGACTTTGCATTCCTTCAACCTTGATGTGTCAGTACTAAATTGTTGTAGTAGTGTCTGAATAATGCCAAAGGTGCTGCTTCCTTTTCCTTAGCTTGCAAATTTAATCCAGTAAATGAATTATTCATTCATTAATTCAAAAGGTTGTATTTGAGTGTACTTTCTCACATTGTGAAGAAGAACATGAATTGGTGAATTTCTTCAGGTGACAATAGTAACTCAGGAAAGAGGTGGAGGAGATTAATATTTTCACAGATTATCTGTCTCATATTGTACATGGTAACCTTTTTAGCAAACTGTAAAAAAAACAAAGCAAAAACATTAAAAATAACACACAGCACCTTTAAGAGAAGTACGGAATGCATACAGAATTGAATTACACATGTAATTCATATTGTCAACATATTGCCTTGCTTGAGGTATGCATCTCTGCAGTCTCTTCAAAAACTGCAGAGTCTTTGAAGCAACTGCAGCTGGAAACGTACATACTAATTTGTCTGTCTCTTTTTTTCAAATATGGATACAATAGTTTTCAATGAGTCAGATTGATTTATGTTTTTTAGGACTGCTTTAAGCTCTGCAACTTTATCCCTTATCTGTCTTCTGTGTTCCTGGGTATTCATGATGCTCTTTGCTCATTCATGTTTTTTTTAAATTTCTCTAAAGCTGTGTTTCTTAACCACAATCCTAAAGCCACGCTGCCCTGCAGCTTTAACACACCTGATTCAGATTAATCCAGTTCAGCAAAAGCCTGTTTTGATGCAGGAAAACATCTAAAACATATGTTTTCCTTGAGGACCAGGATTGAAAAACAGTGCCTTTTTGCGTCACTTCTGCATGCCAGAATGCTAAGGTAGCATACAGTTCGCAGACTTTCCAGTGTAAATATTTTTTTCTGACTTCTGATTGTTAAAATTACTAACAAATTTAAAATTGTTGTCTGAGGTTGGATCCCCAACAGTACATTGATATTTTTCCTTTTAATTTGTCATATTCACTTTGTGTTTTTAAACTTTACATGGCTCTTTATTGCTCCCAATACCCTAACAGGGGAATTGCCTAATGTTAGTTCTTGTCAGGGAAGGAAGTTGACAGTGATTTGTTTCATGTAATATTTGAAAGTGTTTTTACAATCAGACTGTATGTTAATTTTTTTTTTTTTTAATTCAGTTTTCTCAGTTGTATAAATTGACTTTGAACTATTTAGTTGTAAGCACAAACATTTAGGAAAATTATGTATTCTTAGGAAGGCATTTGAAAAAGTGAAATTAATATCTCTGTCTCCAGTTCAATGTTGTCTTTCTTCTTCTGTCCCTTTTTGGGTTTATGGTTTTCTGTGTTGTCAGTGCTAATAAAACATAATCACTCATTCACGTTATGTGCGTTATGCCTCCATGATTGCTTGACTTTTCCTTGAATAGTCACATCTGTTTCCTATTATTTCCCTTTAAACTTAGTTTTTTCACCCCTCATTTCAAGTCACATACCATTTACTTTCTTTGTTCTTTGTACTTTGGCTCAAATACCAAGAGCCACAGCTGCTCTTAGTATTTGTTGTGCATTTGACCGAACGCAAAGATAGTGGATGATTTCTTTATAACAACATCTCTTGCACTTAATCCTCTCACTTGTTTATCTTGTACTTTGAAGTATGGAATCTGAAAAAGGACCATATGAGATCTGAATTTTTTTCACAACTTTATATTAAATTGCTCACATACCTAAAAAACAGCAACAACAAATGGAGTAGGTTACCATGTACAGGTAGGCATTATTAAAAATGTTTGTTTTTTTCCCAACCTTTAAATTCTTTAGTATGACGTATTTGTCGATTTATCACCGTATTACTATTGGAATGTAACCTTTGTCTCCAACATTCATTTTCCCATATGTCAACTGTTTGAAGCATATCTTTGTAAAGCTGTCCGTCTGCCCCCCCCCCCAACAGCAACTAGATATTGTTTTGTGTTTCTGAACTTTGCTCGAGCCGACTGATTTTTTTTTTCTTCTCACATCATCCATTGATTGATAACCTTTGGGCCAAACTTTGCCTGAGGTAAAAAAATGTTTTTCATTTAGTCTTTGCTGTTGTGCTTTGGTGATCAGATGTTTTTTTCTTTGTGGTGTTCTGCAGGACTTGCGCAAGATTAGTCTCGGGAATTACACAAGCCGTACCACTCAGAGCTGAGGTTCAGAACGCAGAAATGCATTGGCCTAGTCACAAAGAAAAGCTTTTGAGCTCAATTCATCAACTCAAAGGAATTGAGCCGATGAATTCAGGTAAAGTAATGTGAAGCAGATCTCTGAGAAGTAGAGGCTTCTTTAATTTTAAGTATTTTTAACACTACAGCAGAGCTTTAATTTATACTGTACAGGTTGTCTTTAGAAGTTACAAGTATGAAAATAGTTTCTAATACTTGAGCTCAAAAGAATTTAGTTCAAAAGAATTGAGCTGATGAATTGAGCTCTATTTATAACTCATGTGGTCTTCAGTGTTGCTATGTTTTTGTAACAAAGTTACTGGTCCAGATAACAAGCTTTTGGAAATGTAGCATGGTCAGTGAACTTACCCTGATGGTAAACGGCCATTCAATAGTTAGCATTTTACAGACAGACAGAGAGGAAGAAAGGGAAAAATACAGAAAGGGGGAGAGAGATATTTTTGTTTTATTGTTTCTTAGTAACAGCTATTTTATTTTTTTCTTATGAGTAATTGACAATTGCATAACTGTAGACATGCAATTCCATCATGGTCCTATAAAAAGCTTCTGCACACTCTACAATACATTTATCAAGGTTTCAATGGGGAATTGGGGTCTATTTAATTTTCTAAAGAGGCTTAAAGCATCATGTAAAATTATCCATAATCCATCATTCTGAAAATGTCACAGTGTCCTTGAAAATGACATAGAAATTCACCCCAAGTGTCCCTCTCTAAGTGGGTTCAAGTACATGCTGCTGAATGAATAAAACGATTTTCAGGAACTTTTTCCTCTATCAGACATTACAACAGCCTTAACCTTAAAGTTGAGTAGCATTTCGCTAGAGTGAATAAAAATAAACATAAGCCATATTTATAATTGTTCAATATAATTAAATGTAAATTAAATAGACAAAACAAAACAGAATAAGCATATGTACCTATATTCAGAAACTTAGCAAATAATGCAGTAGGTGATTTTGCAACTACTTTAGTTACTTTTAGCAACTCTTGGAAATGCTAATTTCCTAACTAAGGAATTGGCATGACTAGTTTTGACTGCTGTTTTGTTCAATTTGGTGTCTTAGCAGTAGTGAGTAGTACTTATGCGTTTTACTTGGAAATAAAGTCATGTGCATTCTATGTTGCGAGTATGGGTGGATGTGACCAGTGGATGTGATGCATATCAGAAAGATGTAACACTACATTTGCTCAGATAGCTCTACTTTTCTGTACATAGCTCTTTGAGTGGATGACCTTGGAAATGCAACTGCAGTCACATAAATTAATCTGAAACACAGTGTAAATAACTTACTGATAAACGTGGAGGAGAAACTTCTATTGGAGTTCCAGGAGCTCCTTTGTTGAATAATTCAAGAGGATTCAGAAGCTAAAAACCTTCCAAGGCATATTTTATTCCATTTTTGAACCATTGATGGAGAGGTCAACCGGTTTGAGGAACTTAGAGGAAAGCAGTGTTTTAAATGTAAGTAACATTAGACCAACTGATATGTGTAAGTCAGGGATATTCATAAATAGATACACCTCCACTTTTTCCTCTGGCCTGATATTACCTTGTGCTCTGCTTATTATCAGATGATACTGTTACATTTTGATAATGATCTATATCCAAAAACACCGCACAGTGGACATAAGGTCTGTAAATCACCATCATTTACTGTGATAATAAAAGAACAATTTTACTTTTAAGACCTTCAAGTAAACAAATCAGAACCATATTTACTAATGGATTGAATTATAAAACAAATTAAATTGCAAACATACAGAGGAACACACATACACACACAAACCTGCACACACTTTAATAAGTAATAAATTGGTCAAAACATCAATCAGTATCCTGTTTAGACACTTTCCTGCAGCAAACAATTCTCTGAATAAGCTGTGGCAAACATGTTTTACCACAGCCTATTCAGAGGCTGTGGCCATTTCTATTTGCATTAAATTTCTAATTGCATTAAAAACAGCCTAATTACCTGTTTTGACGGTAACAGATTAAAAACTTTTTAATTTGCCCATAATGAAACCATAATAATTGTGGGGATTTGAGTTTTTCTGTGTGTTTATTTTATGATTCTGTGTCCATTGAGTCTCCATATTGTTCTGTCTACGATTTGATTGTTCCCAGGTGTGTTTCATTTCCTGATTACCCTCTGTGTATTTATACCCACCCTGTTTCTTGTTGTTTGTCCTTGTCGAATCTGTTGATCTGTCTGGGCCTGTTGTGTCTTGTTTGGATTATTCCAGTTGCTACCAGTAGTGAACCTTAGCCTTGCAGTCATCCTGTGCTGCCTGGACTTTTGGATTATTTGTGCATTTTTTATTATTAAATCATCATCATTTTCTCAGCTATACTCGGTCTCCCTCACCACAGTTAATGACAATAATAATGCCTGATAATGATAATAATGATAAAACCTTCAAACCCTTTTGGGTTTTTTCTTTATATGTTGATTAAATATTTTTTTTATAATTATCACCATGCTTTATTCTTGCTCTTCTCCTGATCTTATACTTAGCATTGGGTGAAAGCTAATATAATATTACATCTCCACAAATGATTATGTGTTACACCTGTGTACAATGCACAGCAAAAAACAGAGTCTAACCAATAGGGGAACATTGTGACTACAAATATTGCCAACATTTGCCCAACTATTCCTACTGCAATGTGCAGTTTAGGACAAGTAAATGCATAAGAAAATGAATGACTACCTTCATTGTCATTAAACTAAAGAAGGACTTATGCAAATAGAATAATACATAGCAAACAAGACATCACAACTTTTGAAGCACAACTTTATTTTGAATAGTCACAGACAGATAAACAGGGCAATACCATAATTGAATAATATCAACATACACAGTCAATAGTTTTTCAAATCACAGTATATATTGTAATTTAACACATATGTCTATGAGCTCCTTTTATATCAAGCAAGTCACCATCCATTTTTTGGCCAAACATATAAATGTTGGAAACACCTCAATAAAAAACAATTAGCAATTAGCTATTATCTAAAATGTTTAGAGAGTGTATAGCATGAAAATATGGCATTCTGATATTAGATTAAAATATTTTCACAGTGTAGAGCTCATGTCAAGACGTTCATACAGCACAGCCAATTGAAAGGTTTGTTGAATTTTGGGAATTACAAAGCAATGAGAACAGGCATCAGAGACATTCATTTGCTGTTGCAGAAGCCACCATAAGCATTGATTATAGAGTTAAAAAGAGGTTATAAAAATGAAAAACTAAAATTCTTAAGCCATAGAGAGTGTTTGTATCTTGCCTTCTGCTTACTGTTGCCACCAAAACTCATTTTGGACCAAGTGGCTTTGTTTCTAGCATTCAGTTTAGGTGAACTATACCAATATTTTTATGTTGTAATACTGTTTTGTTTGTGAATAGTTACCAACCAACTTAATATTTAACACTTAATATTTGTGTATGTCAATACAAATATAATGTTGTTATGCTGGGTTGTCTTCAAACATCACTGTGTGACAAAATGTATATTTGCGCAGTGCTTTTAGCAATATCTGAAATACTGAAGTTTTGTAATCAATCAGACCATATATCAATAGTAATAACGTCATAAGATCTGATTGATGTGTTTCTTTTTGCTTCTATTTCAAAATTTGTCAGATTTTAGGTTTTTAAATTCCAAAGAAAAGTAAAAAAAAATTGCTAAAGTGCAAAGGAGTATCTTAGCAGGTTGAGAAACTGAATCAAGTTTTAGTTTTGTAATAAATTTGTGCTGGAAATGCATTAAAGTTCAGACCCCAGGTGAACATTAACTGAACATGTTTAAGCAGTCTGTGAAACTTACTTGTCTTTTCAACCTTTTTTCAAGTCTTTCAAAGTAAAGTACTTTTTAAAAACATTACATTTCATTAAATATGTGACTACTAAAATTTGCAAGTGAATGACAGCAAGTTGAATAAGTAAAAAAAAAAAAAAATTATCCTCAATAAACCTACATGAGTTACCGATAAACCCTTTCTGATAATTGGTCCTTCTCAATCTAGTTCTCTGTTGCACTTTCCATCTTTGGCACTTGCTTTAAATCTTTATGTCACCGCAGGGTTTAGGCTCCACCAGCTAAAACCTGCCTACTGTCAGGCCACTCACAGCCTTTCTTCTCTTGAGCAGCACAACTTTCTTTCTGGCATATTTCCTGAATCATTTTGGATTTCAGGAATCTTCTATAAGAGTCTTTTTCCATCAAATTGTAGATCATCTTCTGAGCCTCATCAAAGCACGATGGCCCACCACTCTCGATTTCCTGCCTTGTTTTTTCTCTAGTAGCTGCATCCAAGTTTACCTTGAATAAAAAAAAAGAGTCAAAGTAAAAATCAGGGAATTTGGATTACATTTTACAGGTGCAGGTTTAGGGCAAATGGAATCCCATCTTCTCAGTAAATTGCTAAGAAGATGGCATATATCCAGAAAAATTTTAAAATTGTGTTTGGGAGGGGGCAGTTGCAACTGTGGCAAAAAAAAAAAAAAACTCTCCAAGTTTTTGCACTAAGTCATAAAACACTGTGTTTTCAGAGAATGTAGTAAAAAAAAAAAAAAAAAGCCAAAGAAGAATAATGAGCTTAGCAGAAAGCTGTTTTCACCATGATTGGTAACTTTGTTCATTGTTGAATTTCCTGGGGGGAATTAAAGTCCTTCCCTAAAGATCAGATTGTCTTGTTTTAATTAGATGGACTGAATACTTATCAACCTTATCATTTATGTTTTTACTTTCAAAAGATATTTACCTTTGACTGTTTTTTTTTTTATTTAGTTGCCTGTTCTAGTTCTTTATATACTTCATTCGCAAACATGGAACAATTAGTCTTAATTTAAAATTTACTATCTTAAATGATGTTTAAAATTTACAAAGCAAACTTTCTGATTTAATTCAAGTGTTTTTATCAAATAATGAAAAAATCTTTACCTCATTAGGAGCATCTGCCTCAACATATTGCTGATATATTTGCTTGGCTTTGGTTGGCATCTTGGAAGGTGGATTCTTCTTGTAGTCCTCACAAGCAATCCAGAAGTAAACATTTTCCTGGCTGAACTCTGACTTCAAGAAGCTGGTAAAGATTGTGCGGCCCACTAGGAGTGAGAAAGAAATTATATAGACATGTGATATCACAACTTAACATCGACTCATCCATCCATTTGGACACACATTAACATCTAAGGAAAATATTAACCAATAACTGTTATGTTTCTGGACTGCCTGTATTTTTTAACTGTAGGAGGAAGCCAAAGTAGCCAGAGGATCATATAAGTTTTACACAGAAAATTCAATTCATGACCACATCTGTCACTACAACAATAGACAATTAGTTGATGCCAAATGAAATGACCAAAGTGAGACTTTTAATAGCTTAAAATGGCAAAATGTCTATTTTCTGCTGGTCCTTGCCCATGTTGGTTTTGTAAATAAGAGCTAGGTTTAATTGTCTTAACTCGTCAAATATAAATAAGAGTTAGTCAGTACCTACTTTTCAGTTTATCCAAACCAAGGTCATATATAGTGTAAGTTAGAAAAGTTTACAAAGTTTTTTTGAAATATCTTAAAAACTATTTTGACCACAGAAATGAAACCCCTTAAAATTGATCATATAGGCTTCTTTAGAAAATGTCACACTTTACAATGTAAGCCATTCTTGACTGTAACTATTGCACAATGGAGACATTTGGCTATTAAATATCAAAGACATAGTTAGCATAACTATGTGCTACAACCTCAGTTTGAACTTTTACTGCATATCTAGCAGGTAAAAGCATTGCTACTGTCTAAATCTGAAAATCCAGAGGAAGCCATGTAGGATCATGTAGTACTGATCATTAGTGTTCAAACAAAAGGAATAAGATGAATTGTCATTTATCATTTGTTTAACCTGTGTTATAAATATCAGCTGATTGTTAAGTTGTCTAAAGTATTTTATAAAACAACTACTTTATTTTTTTAAAATTTAAAGACTACAGAGCAAATAGATATGAGCCTCTGCTGGAGACATAATACCATAAAACTTGACAGACGCAGCTGTGCTTATTCAAACTTCTGCACAACTGAAATGACAGATAGTGGAAACCGTTTATGATAAACAAAGTCTTCTAAAAGATCAGTTCACTAGAAGCTGATGACATGACAATGTTGGAGGTCAGTGGCCATGGGATGCATCATGTCAGAACTCAGCTGGTTCCCGCAAGGCCAGTGCTCTACTGTCTATTGCATACTCTTGACGAGATTCTCAGAGTGCTGAAATGCATAAACACAATACACATGCACACATTTGCTCACAAACACACGCACACACACACACAAACTCTGCACTAGTCACAATGCCCTGAGGGGCCATCCAGTTGTGCCTTGTGACACGTAGCAAAAACCCAGACCCTGAGAATTAACTGGGAAGTGCCTGTGCATGTTTGTACTTAATTTGTTCCTCTAACACCGTGATGTCTAAGTTCCATTTGTTGAAAAATAGTGTTTCATTGTTCCATGCAAAATGTCACTTTATGAATAATTATGATAATGAAACCCTAAAAACATACTACCACTTTTTTTTTTTTCAGGTTTAAATCTTTAAAATGTGGAACAGAGATAACACATGCATGTTGCTGTCATCAAAAACCTTATTGACGACCATTAAGGAGTAAAGTGCTGCTGATATCAGGCTGTTGATAGTGTTCTCATGACTGAAGCACCATTGTGTCTCATGAGAAACATTTACTCAACTCATATAAACGGGTTTATTCTTTTACATAAACCCCAAGGACCTCCTGCTGAAAACTAATGAGTCCAGCATGACAGTCTGTGGCAATGTAATTGGGATCAGATCAGGTCCTTTCAGCTTGATTTATATCTGTATCAGTTCCAGTACTTTGCCTCGTTCTGTGTTAAATTCTTTTTTTTTTTTTATAGAAGTGAAACTGTAACATTATACTCACTTTCACTGCTCATTACATGACAGAAAGACTCCTTCCATTTCTCCACCTCAGCAGTGTTAGGGACTCTGAAAGAAAGATTTTTTTTAAGGTAGCAGAAAACAGATATGTACAAAAAGATAAAAAATATTCAGATGCAAATGTAATTTTCACTGGTACATATTTATTTGGGTTTATCTTAAGATCCCACTGTTTTGTTTTGTTTTAGACTTGTTTTATCTCGCATGCAAATTCTTAATTTCTATTACCACCCTCTCACCACCAGTTTTAATATGATTGTGATTAGGACAAATGATTTATTTTCAATTATTGCATAAAGAAATATGCCTTTTTTTGTCCTCGAGTATTTTTAGATTATTGAGTGTATTATTCAGAATTCAGTGTTGACAACAGCGACAATAACATCTGACCTTTCTATCATGGAAACTTACACCTCCACAAAAATCTCTCTGTATCGGCAAAATCAAAAGTCATAAGAATAATAATAGCTATGTCCAGAGGGGGGGGGGAGCATGATTTGTATTCATATAAATGACTCCATGAACTAAATATTGATTATTTATCACTTTTAACAGATTGGTTATGTGTTACCGGAAAGGAAAGGTGAGCACCTTCTCAAAGAGGACAATGACAAGCTTCCCGTGAAAATTACACTTGCAGGCAGATCAGGGTCAAAACAAGATCTGCTGTTGACGTTAAATTTAACTCTTCAGTCAAAACACCAGTAATCATAATAAAGGTATGATTATTTTGGTCCAAACAGCTGCAAAGACTAAGTAGACTAAATGAATGTAAAGAACCTCAGACATGTGAGCTCTGATTGTCTAATAAAGTGAAATGACATTCTGGCTGAGCACATCTGTGCAAGGTCTCTTGGAACATAAATCAACACATTAATTGATTATCGCTTCCAAAATTACAAAATAAAGGCATTCTCACCACTGAAAAGAATCCTCAGTTTCAATTGTTTATTGAAAGAGGCAAAAAACATCTTGTGGGATAAGAAAGCATTGAAAGCACTTTACAGGTAATTTTGTTCATCAACAAATATTTTATGATTGTGTTCAAACAACGTTAGACTGAAATATAATAGAACAAACAAACCAAGACACATGTTTATCCACAGTACTCTCTTCTACATTAATATTTGTATTGTTCTTAATGTAACAGGTGTATTAAAATGAGCATTAGGATTTATTTTTATCTTCTGGAAAAGGAACATGTTAAACTTTGGGACAAATCAAATTTAACAGAAAAAGAAAACAAAACCATCTGAATTTTTCTGACCTTTTTTGAACAGCCGTTGCAGTTTTCTCCTTTATCTCCTTCTGATCTGCTGTTTGAGGTTCAGGCTTCTGTAGTAAGAAGCTTATTTTGTGCTTGATGTCTTTAGCACTGTGGAAATATGCATTTCAAAGATTTCAGTTTGTGTGCATATAAAAAAACATCAAAAGAATGGCTTACAAGCATCAAAGTGTTCAAGAGCTCTTATATTTAATTGATAAATATAATATAAAAACTGGTTTCAAAAAGTAGTATTCTGTTTCCAAAAATATACAGTTACATAAAAAGAGCAGACAGTATTTGATTTGATTCCCGTAAGCATAACAACTTATTCCCTCTTATTATTTTAATTATACTAATCTTACCTTTTCAAGCAGGTGGCAGGGAGTGTTGCAAGTCCTTTACACATGATGAAACTCTTAAAATTCAAAAGTCACAACTTGTTTTTCTCAATGACAGAAGAGAGGCAACTGAGTAATTGTGACCAGCAGAGTTTTTATAGCGTTGTCCTTCAGCATTAGAAAGCTAGCTGAACGTATCTCCACCCCCAGCAGTGATTTATACCGGCAGAAAGCGTTGAGAGAAAAGCAGCCAATCACAACAGATGGAGAGAGGAAGAGAGAGGCGGAGAACTAGAAGCGGAGAGAGGGAGGAAAAAAAGGGGAGAAGACACAATAGAAACTGAAAACAGATGGGATTCAAATCAGCCTGAACAAAAGGTCATTTCTTCCTATTGAGGTCATTGGGGTGTTTGAGGAACTTGTGAAGGTGTTCATATAAAGGAGAAAGAAAGTATTTATCTCCTTCATAAATCTAACCTAGGTTTTGACAGTGACATATGCTTGTGCTCTTTTTTTATTGCACTTAACAAGCTATTGTTGCTAAACCATTGTCATTTGTTTTCATTGACAGAAGGATAAATTCCTTCAATAACATTGAAGGAATGTTATTGAACATTCCTTCAATGGAATGGATTAGTCAGGGTAATCCATTCAAAATAGCATGTTAACTTACAGCATTTGGTTGTCTTTTTTAATAATATCCTCCCATTTCAAATGGCACTTATAAATTGTTGAACAATATTAGATGTGTTTAAAATCGCTTCCATTATCGGGTATCTCATTTATATATTTACTATGAGTTTCCACTCAGATTTGAGTTTTTAGTCATTCTCTTTCTTGCTTAAAATGATCCACAGTATACAGTTTAATTTTCTGTGTTTATTAGTTTTAGGAATGGTTGGCAATGTGTTCTTTTATGTTTTGTTTCTTGCTTTTTTGTGTATTTGTGTCGTTCCCTGAAAGTCTTTTGTTGTCTTGTTTGCTTATCATTAAAAACTATACCGTCATGCAAAGACAAACATTTCAGGTAAGCCACACACCACCTGACTGTCAATAATCTATTTACAAAATCATGAGTCTAATAAATGTTAGGAGAATTTCAGAATTATGTTGTATTTATTTTGCTATTTTGAATATATATATATATATATATATATATATATATATATATATATATATATATATATATATATATAGGGAAGGGTATGTTAATGATTTTTATTATTTTTACATTTTAATAATCCTTTGCAGACTTTACTTTCACTATAATTTATTTTGCTTTGCCTTACTTCAAATACATTGTACACGAGGACAGAAAAGAAAAGGATAAAAAATGTATAAAGGAATTGCGGTGGAGTCAGAATTTAAAAAGGGAGAGATAGAAAAAAGATAGAGGAGAGAAAGAACAATAGATAGGGGCTTATTGGGCAACTCCTGAGTAAGAGAGAAAAAGTTGCCTCAACAAAAGTTGTGGAAAATCTTACAAATGCCGTGGACACTTTTCTTGATTTTAGAGTTCTCTCCAATAAGCTTGAGGGTTGTTACTTTGCTCCTTCATATTAAAAGAGGGATGGTTAGGATTCTTGTCCATGCTTATGTACCACACAGCACTTCAGATTACAGGAGCTTCTTGGAGTCTCTGGATGTGTCCTGAAATGTGTATCATCTTGGTATGTTGTCATATTCCAGAGGAACTTCTACACCCATGTGGAAAGGTTAGTGTTTGATTGGTGTGATTGGGAAAATTAAAACCTTATCCATTTTGAATTCAAGCTGGGTTTCTTAATTTGACTTCTGCAGTAGACATGGGCTGTTCTTAACTAATTTCACATACAACAAAAGGCAGTGCATAACTGTGCTTAAAACCAGTACGTCTTGGGCCAAAGGTAAATAATAAGCACCATTCAAAAACCAATGGCTGAGAATTCTACTTTAGCCATGGAACCTTGGAACAGGGATTGTATTTTTTGTAATAATCAGACATCAAACGTTAGTGTCAAATACATTTGGCGCTGACTCCAGCATCTGGAGTCAGTGTCAAATTCATTTGGTGCTGACTCCAGCATCTGGAGTCTGTGCCAAATTGTCAGTGTTGATTTTCAACATCGGCACTTTGTACTGGTTTTTTTCTTATTTACTGTCATGTGTATCTTCAAGGAAAAATGTTTTCTTAAGTTTGACTTCCATGAAAGTCAAACTTGTGCAGTCTTTTTTCTGACTATAGAAGCATGTACATTGAAATTAGTAGAACCCCTGAGTTAGACAACACATTTCAGCTACTTAATTTGGCATCATTCCCTAGACAGAGTACAATTAGTTTTGGTCACTCTATCCCAATTACCTAATAATGGAAATCAAGGATGTAAATCCCTTTTGAGGGGGATCATAAACAGGAAAATTTCTTAAGAGCAGTTTTGGGGGGATTCAGCGAAATTACAGTGAAATGTAATGTAAGATATGGTTTAAAAGTTTTCAAACCACATTCAAACTGCAGGACTAAAAATTACTAGTAGTGCATACCAACAAACTGTTGAGAAATAAAATTAAAAATTCAAATGTTGCTTCTATGCAAAGTTTGTTCAGTCTGATTGATTCTGCTACACCTTTACAAAAACTTAAGGTTGTAAATAAAAAAGCTTAACTGCTCTTAATAAAATTCCTCATAAACATTGATTTATTGAAATATTCAGATCTTATTTTGTGGTTTTAAAGGCTCTACTTTGAAGACAGTGAGAAATAAAGCCATACCTTTCTTTTTCATCTATTTGTTCTCTCTTCTGTTCTTGGCTCCCAAACACAGAGATGTCTGCCCCTCTACAGCTGTATTTTGTTTACACCTATGATGGAAATAAGAAATGAAGCTTGTATGGACATAAATGACAGAAGGCTTTTTTGTACTGCCACCTTGGACAGAGATTCTTATCACCCATGACGCTCACTAAAAGCATGTTCTCAATTTTTCTTCCTTATTTGGTCTTTCTTATAATCTCTCTAACATTGTTCTGTTACAATGTGCAACATATCACCAGCTTTAGAGCAAGTCTACAAAACAGTTTTTGCTTTTTCAGTCCTTTCAAGGTTAATTGTGTGTGTTTTTGTATGAGATAGTTTACAACCCACTTTCTCTTTTTCACAGTCTTTTGGTTAGATATTCAAAATATATGTGCGGGGCCCACATAATGGAGGTTTGCTTAGTTCCTACCAGAACAGAGCTGCTTATAAATTCTGTCTCGCAACCCCCTGCAGCTGACCAGCACTGATCCAGACAGCAGGATGTAATTAGAGCCCCAGATGCCAGCCAGTCGCAGCAGGCAAAGACGATGATGCCTCTGTGTGGTTCTGGCTTTTACAAAGTCACACATAATCATTCAGGTGTAACAGGAAAGTAATTGGAAAAACATCCAATTTGAGAAGAAAAACTATTCTAATTTTAATCATCAAAAAATGGAAATGAACCATTAGTAATCATAATCTTCCAGATTATACAATTTGCAAAAAGTTATATTCATATTTGTCTCAGGATTGTAATTCAGTATTGATGGATTAGCATTGTATAACAGAACAATTATAAAAGATCATTTTGAACTTGAACAGGACTTTAAGTTTCCTTTTAAATAAATAATTTGGTTTGGTAAAGTATGGGTTTGATACCAAAAGAAAACACCCAATACCAAAAAGTATGTATTTGAAATAAGTTGTTTGAAATAAGTTGAAACCCATTGAGAGGTTTTACTTGTTAAAAAAAGAGACTCTGCTCTCCTGTGCTGTACAACAGGACAGTTTGTCAAGTTGATAGAATAGATATTCAATGATCAAATGACCTTGACTTTTTTTATGTCGTCTGTAACCGTAACCATAGTTTCTCAGGACAAAATATGTTTTGTTTTGTTTTAGTTTCGTTATTTATGTGATATCCCTAAGTACAACACATAAGTCGTCTTCCACAGATGACTTTATGAAGTAATTAAATAACTCCATATTTGACCATTATATTTCTGTAGAAAATGTAACCCAACTAAAATATATTGAATATGTGAAAATAAACTTTCACAATCAGACTACAGCTCCATAAAATTTACCCAGTTATCCTATTCATCCATCCATTGTCTCCAATTGCTCATCCTTGCAGGTTATGTGCAAGGTGCTTATCTGGTGCATTTGTCTGGTGGTCAATGAGGACAGGCTAAATCCTTGAAAGGTTAATTCTATTATCTTTTCACTGTAACACAGTCATATTTCTGGACTTTGGGAGAAAACCAGAGAGAACCCATGCATGTATGTGGAGAACAATTTAATGCAAAAAGACTCCAGGTTGAGTCTCAAACACAGTTACAAGGCAATAATGCTTCTAACTCACAGGTGTCGAGCTCCAGTCCTCGAAGGCCGCTGTCCTGCACTTTTTAGATGTGCCACAGGTACAAAACGCTAGAATCAAATGGCTTAATTACCTCCTCCTTGTGTAGATCGATTCTCCAGAGCCAAGCTAATGACCTAATTATTCTATTCAGGTGTGGTGCAGCAGAGGCACATTTAAAAGTTGCAGGACACCAGTTCAAATGTATGTATTATGTTTTCATGATGTGAAGTACTTTGAGCTCCCTTAATTTCTGAAATGTGTTATTCAAATAACCTTAAACTTAACTTCCTAGATTTTGTGCATCTTAATAAAATACAAATACATGCATGTAACTGGACAAAACCTGCAAAGGCTAAAGAGGTTAAATTCTTTGACAAACCTCTTTCTTATCTATCTCTGGTCCCTAGATGAATTATTGCAAAACAATCTATAGATATTAATTATCTATGGATATCTAATATTGTTTAGTGGTACAAAAATTGGAGCACAAAATAATTATTTTGTAAATCACTACATTATATTTCCCAATACTCGAAAGTGTGACTTTGAAGAAATTTGCAGTAGGTTTGTATCCAAACAGTGTTTCTGTTGAACTGTTTTGATATATTGAGCAAAACAAATTGAACTTAATTAACAATGACAATGACAATTTGGGTAATAGATAGGGATCAGTTTGTACAGTTTGTTTAATATATGGAGGCTGCAGGGTTTCATTTCATCTAGTATTACATTAAATGGCGCCAAAGGTCAAAGGCAATCATTGTAGCTTCACTCACTGGTTATAGATTGTCATAAACAACATCAAATGAGAAGGGATGGCTTTGGTACAGTCGCTCTGTCTCAATAAATCATCTTTTGCACGCCTCTATTCAATTCAAATGCTCCTCCATGGTGCCATGACAGAGTTCTCTTGTAAATTACACTATTGACATCAGTTTTGCAGAGAATGGGTATGAAAGAATGATAGTGAAGAACTGACAAACACTGAGACTTAATGAGTAAATGAAATAAACACAACTACAAGTTCCAGTGTAATGTAAAAATTCCAACTTACATACATTGAATTTTACAAAACTGATTTGGAAAAAAAATATATATATATTTTTTTTAACATTTAGAGAATGATCACACTCTTAAAAGTTGTTTCCATTCTCTATCACTTCTTTCACTAGTCTGGTTTCCAGCTTGGCCATTGCTGCCTTATGCATTTCTGCTTGAGAGACAAGCTGGAGATGTCAGCAGTGGACTACCACTCAATGGATCCTGGCCTGCCCCACTAACTACCCACAGTAAATGAGGACACAGGACTGTGTTTCAGACAAGCTGGTCTGCAGTAAGAGGGCCTTGAAGGTAATTATGTTTGCACTGTTCCTTTTTAGTTTCTACACTGTGTCCATCAGGTCCCCAGTTAGCTATCTTCAGAAGTTTTCTAAACATTCTGCGATAGTCTGTCTCATCACAAGTGTTGCTGTCACTCTGACATTTCTACACTGTGTGACAATTGAATTTCCTCTTCTATAATATTACACATGGCAGCATGAATCCTAAGAGCTGGTGCCACCAGACAATATTTCAGTTATTCATACAATGATTTTCTTTACCGACTGAACAGTATGAGATTATGCTACTGCAATAAAGGATGACTGTAGTTTGGCTTTTTGCACACAGTTTTAGCAAAGGAAGCAATAAATGTTGAGAGAACTGTACATCCTCCCACCTATGACACAGTTGAAAGATGTGTCAGAGCATGATGCACTTTATTATCCTCTTTCATAATACATCCGTCCTGATGTCACAGAATTATATATCTTCCTATTTTACATATTTAAATGGAAGTAAAAAGAATAAAATGGCCACAGGATAATTTTTTGTTGTTGTCTTTGTCTGAACTGTCAGATGAAACAAGTTTGAACTAAATTTTTCACATTGTTGAAAACACACAGAAAAACACTGCATTGTAAACAGATGAACCTGTTTATTCCAGTCTCAAGAAAAAAACAGCCTACAGTAAAAGGAGCACATGGTCAAAATGATCAAACAAGAGAGACATTTAAAGACTGCAGAGTTCTGATGCTGCAAAACTGAGATAGCCTTTGGCAATCGAACATCTAATCTTGCCAACTTGTGAGAATGTCAAGAAGTTGTCTGTAGTTGAAATAAATATTGTCTGTTTTTCATCCAAATGGTGCCTTATTTACATGTGAACAGAGTGGGTCAAGGCAATGAGCCACAACTTTAGGAGCAGTTCTGCCTTTCAATCTAGTTTTAAACTCTAATCCACTTTGAAACTCAGGTATGCTAACATTTATCCCTTGCAGATGCCTTTGTGCATTAACCTCTGATATGCAGGTCACTTCCAGCATATTGGTACAATATGCTACTCTAATATCTATGTTTTATTTATTTATTTTTTATTTATTTTGGCATGTAACCTGTACTAACAGGGTCATTGCAAGTCATTTTGGTGCCCTAAGCACAGGGGCTTTCTGGTGCAAAGAAATGCTTTTAGGAGTAGTTTTACTGCACTGTACTTTAACATACATGTGGGTGGAGCTGCAGAATATATCAAGACACAGTGAGAACAGGATTTTTCTCTTTTGTGAGAAAAGAGAAACACAGATGCTGATTAGAAAGGTACATTCTGTCCTTTCAGCTGTTAGAGGCGTATCGAAGACAAACAACGGGGTACAGTTTTAGAGGCTCGGCTAAATGACCTGTGGCATTGAACTCACTGTGCTTGCACACCAAGCGGCTGCGGTGATTATTTATTGGCCCTGTCAGTAAGTCATTCATGTCCATTCATTATAAGCTCTGATGAGGCTACGTGAGGAACAGCATGTAGGTTCAGTTATCAAAAAATGCTGCTGCTGGAATGGCCTGCATTCACGGCTTTGATCTCAAATGGGTTTAGTGACCAACCTTAATTGGTGTTATTTTTAAGTACATGTTGCTGTGTGTGGAGATGTTTTAAAAAGCCTCAAAATTGCCTGGAAGCCTTATGTGTAATTGCTGGTGTTTGTAAAGAGACAAAGATAATTTTATCTCATTCCTAAAACCATATGCACAAATTGTTTATAAGATATATGGTGATTAATTCATATTTGTATCATATGGAGACAAGTCTGTAAGCTTTCATGTTTTTAATGTGGCTTTTTTATTGTCAAACCTTTGTGGACAAAGCTATTTCTAAGCAATCTGAAATATACTTTCTTTGTTGGATAAGATATTACTGGAGGAATTTGTTTTGTAATGGGTGTCAAAATATTTTGTTGACAGGGAAAAGGGGTTGTAATAAAAACAAACAACTGAATCTATTACATTTTAAAACCAGTGTGAAGGTTCTATAATTGAACATAGATAAAACGAGTTTCCACAAAATTAGGAGTATTTCAGAAGCAAACTTTCAGGATTTAAGAAAAGATGCAAAAAGAGTTTATAATTGAATCATAATAAAAACCAGATGATAAAAACGAAGTGTTTTTCTTGAGGTAAGAGGCCAAAAAATCTTACAAATATGTCTGATTATATTTTCACGTGCAAACATATTAATTAGAAACAGACACAATATTGTGGTGTAAACAACATAAGAAGCCTGGGAGCACTCTTGAAAATATTTAAAAGCAAATAGTTGGCATGCAAAGAGAAAAAAAACAATGAACACCAGTGGTTGTGTTGATTCAAAAGTCTTCAGGCTAAAGAGAAGGTCAAACTAGCAGAAGATAAATGTCCAGGTTAAAAACAAGCAAACATGTTGGGACAGGAAGGAACAGTGACAGGAGTAACTCACATGGCTAATGTTAAGATTTTGAATCAAAGTAACTTTGACATCAGGGAGTACCTTGGTAATTTCAATGACAGAAACCTCATTTTGCAGCTGTCACAAACAACATTGACCTATTTTAAATCTAATAAAAAGTTAATATTTCAAACTTTTATTGAAGTTGTGATTATTAATGAGTGCTAATTTTTGAAAAGATCTAATGCACTTTTGTTTTGGGGTATTTTTTTTCTCAAGGCTATTACCATTTAAGCATTTTCTCTGGTCCTACGTATGTCCCTGAAGGTAAGGTGTTGCTGTGTGTGTCTGTCCATTTGCAATCAACTAAATAGTCACACAAAGTCCCCCATTAGCCTGTCATGAGGTGTGTAATTTGGAACATTAAGCCACTGTGATGATGTTGGCTCTCTTTTGTTGTAATGGAAAAAAGCTATTTCAACCCATTTTCCTCTGAACACTTGTTAAATATCTACATTTAATGACCTGGATGAGAACATGTTATGTCACAGTATAATTTTGAACTTGAAACACAAAACTTTGACACAGAAAAAGTAATTTTAAACATTTTAAAATGAAAGAAATCTTGGGTTGTTTCTTTGTAAAAAAAAAAATGATTCACAAACGAATCCTATTAACTAGCTTTCATATTATGTTTAATCCCCAAATGTAAGTATAATATATGGAAATTTTATGAATGACAGTGACAAAAAATATGCATAATTGTGAATTGGAAGAAAAGCCCTCCAATAATCTTAACAGACAATATCCAAAAACATAATTGTGTAAACAGTTTCAAATGTGACTCAATAATTTTTAAATATTTCAATTTTTTTTGTTTAATCTATGTTGAACCCCATTGAACAAAATCTACTTCCCTTTTTTCCATCAACACATGAATTTCTCCAAAATCTTTAAAGGTGCTCAGAGGAGCCCAAGTGAATACCACTGCAAAACAGTGCAGATGATCAAAGAAATACTTGAACAAGCTTAATATTATGCAAGTGTGAATTGTACATCTCATGAGTATGAACTAAAAAAAAGACATGTTTCTTTTAAGAAATCAATCATTTTACATTCAACTGTTGACATAACAAAGAACTGTTTCATATGAATGTCCTAAAATCCAATTCAAATAAACAAAAAGTCTAGCAAGTTTGAAATTTTAAACACAACCAAACAATGCTGGATTAGTAGCATTACACATGCCACAATTTAGGTACAAAAGAAAGATGAGGGATTGTTTTTCCACAGCTGTGTTTAGATAAACATAATTAAAAACACAAGAAAGATACACAATGTTACCAGGGTATTAAATTAGAAAACATTTTTGCTTTTAAATAACATGTTTAACTTCAAGACTAAATGTTGCTTTACCTTTGTTATTTACTACTAAACTGTACATTTGATGGTGAGCAACAGCTAGTGGTAAATATCGCTTCAGTTAATTACCACATGTGGAAATGAGCTGAAGCACATGTAGACTGCACATTATACACTGTTTATGGCAGATTTTCTTCTATTAAAGTCACATGGGAGATAACCACATTATGCTCAGGGCTACGGTTACAGTGCGTCACCAGGCTAATGAAATTGATTACACTCACATGGATAAATTCTGTTTGAGCCTAGATACTTTATATAACGTTCATAAGAGCTGTGTGGGATTCAGTGATATTTTAGTGACACAGAGAGAACATTCAATGACCAGTGCTATGTCTCCTTTGGGGGACAGACTGCGTCCCCCGGCACAAAGCACACCAGATCCCAAAGGGACATTACGAAGGAGCAATAGCAAACAAAAGAGACGTCATCTAATCCTGTGCCTTGTGGTTCTTCAATTTTAGCTGTTTTTGTGAGCCAATGGACTTTCTTCAAATAAATGTGTGCCATGATATATAATACTTGTATTGCATGTTTACATTTGCATTGCAACTGAAAAGAGTGTTTAAGTTATATGTTAACAACTATTATCTGAGCACATGGTGTCATTTTATAGAATAATCAAGCATAAATAGCTTAACTTCAGCTGTTGTAAAAATGTGATATATATGTTGTTTTGTTATTTTTTTTACTTCTTGGCTTCTTTAAAGAAGCCAAACAGTAGTTATAGGCTTTTAAAAATAATTTCAAGATAGTTGTGTTGATTTCCAATTTCATTGATTTCAATCTGGTGCATTTTAAATTCATGCATACAGACCAATTTGCTCCTAATCATAGTATGGTACAGTTAAAATCATCCATCCATCCATCCATCCATCCATCCATCCATCCATCCATCCATCCATCCATCCATCCATCCATCCATCCATCCATCCATCCATCCATCCATCCATCCATCCATCCATCCATCCATCCATCCATCCATCCATTTTCTTACACCCTTGTCCCAAGTGGGGTCGGGAGGTGATGATGCCTATCTCCAGCTAACGTTCCGGGCGAAAGGCGGGGTACACCCTGGACAGGTCGCCAGTCTGTTGCAGCAGATAAAATCAAGTCAAGATTACTTGTATAGCACATTTCAGCAACGAGACAGTTCAAAGTGTTTTATCTCATAAAAATGCAAAAATACAAAGTCATAGAACATACAGTCAATAATTGAAGCATTATATTAACAAAACCATTTCTGTTGCTTTCATTTTATGATCTGACTTATAGAGTTAGAGCATAAAATGTTGGTAAATATTTGTCTGATCCAAGGAAGCCTACTTGATTGTATCAAGTTGTGGACTTTACAGTAATCCCTTATACTGGGCAAGCTTGTGGCCAAAGCACATCTCCTACTATAACTCAGTATTAGTGACCAGCTAACTGTAGCCTAAGAGCTCAGTCACAAAATACAGAGGCACTGAGCGAAGTGTAGTTTCTAAGGGGAGGAAACACAAAGATGACTAGTATCTACTACTAGTATGTACTCTAGGAGCCTAAAACTGTAGCAGCATAATTTCAGAGCTCAGGATAATCAACAAGCTGAAGATGTTTTTAGGAAGGAGACTTTTCAACCTCAAAGACTTCCTGCTACCAAGTACAAATCAGAATCTGTCAGACAAATGTGATCTTAACCAGCCTGGTACCAAGGCTTTCAGAAGTATTGCAGCATTGCAAAGAAAGAAAATCCAATCACAGTTGTTCTGTTTGTATTGTTGGGTTCTAAACAAACCAAATAAAGAGCTTATATTTATATCTGGAATTAGCAAAAATTTGAGTTTTTGTCAGCTATTCTGACCCCGGACTGATTGTCTCGTTGCTGATCAAGCAGCCCAGAGGAACAATACCATATGTTGTGAGACTCTGTTCTTTGCTTCTCTGAAAATAGCTTTTTAATGTTCCAACTATATATTTTGGAGCTTTCCATTTGTATAGAATGGAACACAGAGTAAACCACTAGTTTCTAAATTACATTTACTTATTTTTAAATGTCTCAAGGATATAATTTGATTATATCTTTTCCAATAGCAAACTCTCGGTAGACTTTGTCGGCAAGAACTGGAGTCTAAAGGTTTTGAGATAGCATCTCAATGTCTTTATAAGGAGTCTTGCTGAACTGATTGAAGTTCTCAGATTGCCATGCCATCATTTCACAATCAGTTATATTGTAAATATTTTTGGAGGTCTCATTATAAAAGGGCAGAAATTTGTCTTTATTTAAATATCTCACCTGTGTGTTAAGGAACAATCCCCTATATGTATGTGTTCCCTCGCACATTACAGCTCATATTAGCTGAAAGGGTTTTTAGCTTTTAAATTGAATACAAAGCAATAAAAACCAAATCTGTGATGTATAACTGCAAAGAATGTGCCTGAAAACTGTCCAGGTCTTGGGCACAGTGAGAGGATTATTATATACTCCCTGTGCAAGCAGCAAGAGCTGAAACTCAGATGAGTTAAACTGTTTCACAGTCATGACTTTGTGCCAAGAGCCACAGTTGTTCTTCATCTGCCCCTGAGCTCATCATTATTTCTGCTTTCAACACATACAGACCTTTTTTGCAAATCGCCGCTGCTGACTGCCAATGCCTCCTCTATTTTGAATGCTCGAAGTGTTGAACATATGCTGACTGGTGTAGACTCAAACAATTCTAATCACCATTTTTAGTGGGGAAATTTAGGTGTGTTGCTCTCCCGAGATGACCATTGGTCTCTCTAGTAATGTTGATGAGTAGAACAGAAACTATCATTTGTTGTTTTTCTGGAGTGAATATTGCTCAGTTTTTTTTTTTATTGTAGACCTAAACAAGTGTATAATTTTTCACCCCAACACGGATTTAAATCTGTTGTTCAGCAACATGTTGAATGCATGTCTCACAGGGACTTAGACTCCAGCACCATCTTGTGTTTGAAATAAGTCTTTTTGAAACTAAAGTTATATCTGTATGATATGACAAAACCCCCCATATTTTCACATTAGTTTTGTTAAATTGAGATGTTTACTATGACTACTATGCTTTTCAGCTGTTTGGCAAAAACAGATGATGTCTTTGTTTTGTAAGTTTCAGATAGCTTATGTGGAGGAAGTTCTGAAAACCGTTCAAGCAAAATAGTTCCTTTTGTATCTTTATGATACTATCGCAAGCAACGGATGTTTGGAGAGGGTGCAACATTCATCTGATTATACGATTATGTAAGTATACCATGGAAATGCTCAGACATAATACTGCTCTGAACAAGTTTCAGAAAATTATCTAGCCATTCACAAAAGCAGTGTCATGGATGGACAGATGTACGAATAGACAGAAGCAAGGAACAAGGTGATCTATGTTGTACATTTTTTGAGTTGGGGTTATAAAAAATACAAGCAGAGGGCAAGTAATTTTAATTAAACTGATACATGTTTATGGTATTTGCAGTCCAATGACCAACATTACATGACAAGAGGCAAAGGAAAGAAAAAGGAGTTAATTTATTTTGTTCAGAATACTTTAAAATTAGCACTGCCTTGTGTTAATTTGGTTCTGAATGGACTTGAAGCAGGATCAAGGAAGGAAACTAACACATGATACAAATGACCTCCAGCTCTTTTATGGAGCTGTGTTTTTGCTGAGGCCCAGGATGAAGTTGGTGGAATGATGGAAACAGAACAGACAAACAACCACAGGCTTAAATTAAGCAATGGAATGATGTAGGAGGGACGAAAAACGCAGTGATCAGTGAAAAGAGCAAAGTCTAACCCTGAACAGCTTTTATCTCAAAGTTCGTGATTTCAGTCACGTACAAACAGCAACCGTTTTACAGATTAGGTTAGCAGAGTTGGTATGCTTTGTTTTCTTCTCATTTTTTTAGTTATTAAGCAACAAAAATGTACAGCATTTAAAATCTGTTTTTGTGTGTCCATAAACAGAAATTACCACAAACAAACTAAGAGGTTATAATTCATGTATAAAACGAATGAAAATATTCTGCAGGAGTTTTATTTAGTATCTTTTCCAAAGAAAATTAACCTGAGAGCGAAAACACTGACAAACACAAAAAAGACAGCTGCAAAAATGTGGGAAAGATTTGCAGATAAGGAAACCAGGTCTTTGAGTCTGGACATTGGTTGCACTCGATGTCTTCACAGTTATAAAAGGGCATGTTTATTTTTTTTTTTTCCAATTGTATTTGAGCTTCTACAGTGCATTCGGGAAGTATTCACAGCACTTCTCTTTTCCCACATTTGGTTATTTTACAGTCTTTCCAAATTGTATAAATGAATCTTTCCTCAAAATTCTACACACAAATATCCCATTATGACAATTTTGGAACAAGTTTGAGATTTTTGCTTATTTATTAAAAATATAAAAACACTAACTCACATTTACATAAGTATTTACAGCCTTCAGTAATTTCAGCCTCCAGTCATTTTGAATATTATGCTACAAACTTAGCTCACCTATCTCAAGGCAATTTGGCCTATTCTTCATTGCAGTATTTCTCCATCAGGTTCCATGTAGACATCTGAACACAGCCAGATCTCTCCAGAAATGTTCAGTCGTATTCTAATATGGATTTCTACATGGCCAATCCAGGTAATTCTGAAGCCACTCCTTTGAGTGGCCTCTGTGATTTGGGTCATTGCCATGCTTCATTGCATGGATGCTATTTCGTCTGGTGATGAGCCATGCTTTGTTTCCATCAAACATGATGCCTGTCATTCACACCAAAGAGTTCAATCATTGTCCTGGTTTTGTGTCTCAAGAGAATCCTGTTTTGGAGCTCTGCAGACAATTTTGGATTTCATGTCTCATGTTTGCAGCCTGACATGCTCTCTCTCCTGCGGGACCATCTATAAAGAGGTGTGAGCTTTCGCAAATTAAGTCCAATCAACCACTAATGGTCTTGATTTAAGCTGTAGAAACATCTCAAGGATGAGCAGTGGTAGCTAATCTCCATGTCAACTGTTAGGAATACTTAGATTTGATTTCTTGATTTTCTATTTTTAATAAATTAGCAAAAATCTCAAAAACCTTTTTCTACATTGTCATAATGGAGTATTTGTGTGTGTCAGACGTTTAATTAAAAATATTGATTTAATACAATTTGTAAAAGCTGTAACATTAAATGTGAAAAAATTTAAGCTCTGCACATCTGTCATATACAGATGCATTGTATATAACAGAAATTTGCACCTTCTAAGTCTTTGCTCCAATTTAAAAGGCAGATTTGCTAAATTAATAAAGTGAAATTATATTTTTAGCATTTATCCAATGAAAATTTTGACTCAATAATAAATATATCTACGGTAATATCATTTTGTGAACAGATAAAAAAAGTATAGTGCCATAAGGATGTTCTATTTATCATTTAGGTGATGGAGGAATGTACATAGGCTATTAGCTTTCAGAGGTTTATCTTTACCACTCATTCAGTCAACATTGATCCATTCAAAAATTTATATAAACAGGTCTTTGTGACCAATTTGTTACATGGGTGTCCTTTAGCACATAAATATTGACTTTCAGGTAGATGGTTTTCTGTCTTGTTTATTTATTTGGACAAAGGTCAAAGACATCTCTGCAAAGTCTGAAAATAATTACTAAACTTGTTTTCCAAATTCAGATGATAATCAGCAAGAATAACTCAAACTTTGATAATTTGATAAACTAAAATGGTCTCCTGTTCCTAATGAGTACCAATTATCACTTTCATAGACTTTAATTTGCTTCTCTTTGAATTTTGACCTGAGCTTTAAAGACTTTCTACAAATGTTAATTTTTAGTACGTTAGGATCAGCCTTGCCTTTGAGTAAACTAAATGTCTGTGCCAAGAGGAGATCATGTGACTTCCACAAATCAACCAAAGGTCTCCCAACCTACCGACAGTATTGATCCTAAAGAGGAGAGAGGGCTGATGAACTCCATTGTGCAAGTCTGTACTCTAGCTGATTGGTTGGTGGAGAGACAGGAGCAAAGTCTTAGATGTGACAATCTGTTTAGGAACGAAACAGAGGTCAAGGGTTGTGTTGACTCTAGGTTAAAGGATATACAAGGGTTTTGTGAGTGGGTATGACAGTCAGAGCAAGAATATAAAGGGTCATCATTTTCTTCTCTCCTGGCATCTCTCCTCTGTGGGGTTGGTGTGTGAGAAAGAGACATAGTAAGTTTGACAGAGAGAGAGTCAAGACAGGGCTTTGTGATGAAGACCTGTGTCCTGTTCCTGCTGGTAGTGGGGAGCGTTTACAGCGCACCAGTTGAGCAGGGAGGCATCCAGCCAGGTTCTTGTGAAGATCCATCAGCTGTGAGCGCTGCTCATTTAGCTCTCAGCAAGATCAACCTTGATCGAGTGGATGGCTACGTCTTCAGCCTGCACCGGCTTTCCAATGTCCACCTGGATAGACATGTAAGTAAAACTAATTGAGCCCCACTGCGGAGTATTTCTTGGTCTGAGACATAATGCACTATGAGTTTGTTTGTTTCTTTTTTTTTTTTTTTTACATTGATTCAAAGATAAAACTTTGAAGATATGACAAATCACGCATTATTAGTGCTTTATTCATTTTAACACTGTGTAGAAATCATACATAATAATTGTTATTTGTGTGTTACAGGGAGAAAACGGAGTAGTTTATTATCTCAATGTGGATGTAGTGGAGACCAACTGCAGTGTTCTCAGTAGGAGGGACTGGAAGACATGCAAGGCTCGTTCCGAAACTGATATGCCGGTTAGAACTCAAATCTTTACTCTGAACACATAAACAAGTAAATTCTGTCCTGCAACTTGTTCTTTATCAGTTATTCATTCATAGCTAACTTTTGGTGTGAGCAGAAGCAGGATCCTTTACATCATCTGTTTAAGGTCCAACTGATGGAATTTAATGGCAGCTCAGTGAATTATTATAAAGTACATAGACAAAACAGGCATACAATTTAATAATCTTTACTTCTCTGCCTGTGGGGAAGTAAAACAAGCATTTCCAAATCCATATTTTAAAACTCTAATCTAACAAGATGTGTGCTGGGTTTCATCAGATTTGCAGATAAAGAAAGAAAAGCAGCTGTTTCTTAGATCATAACCACAGTAGGAAAGAATTTTGTTGTACTTCAGCTAGTTTATACCCCATTAATTCAGATGCATATGCAGAACTTCTCAATCAATGTGTATTATTGTTCTGCTATATTGTATTTAAAGTAACACATCTAACTTATTCCCAAGAAATGAACAACATGAACAACCCACTCACAAAACATTGTATAATCGTTCCATTGCACTAAGATTAAGTTAGGTTTGACATCCTTCTGAGACCCAAATTTCCATTTTGGAAACAAATTAAGGTAACACAACTACTCCTTCGACTATCCATCTTTAAAGTAACAGCGCTGCTGTTGAGGATGAAAATGCATACCTGCAAGCAAAAATAAAAACAGCTATATTAAAACAAAACTTCACAAGGTATTTTTTGTTTTCTACTTTGACTCTACTCCTACTCCACTGGAGTACAAAAAAAAAATGTTTGGGAAAAAAAAACAATCCAAACAAATATGTACTGTATATATATCTACATTACTGTGTTTTTGCAGGTGTATGGACAATGCAAGGCTGCTATCTACATCAACAAGCCACACAGAGTGGTTCGTCTCTACAAATATGACTGTTTTATTAGGCCAGGTATGAAAGAAAAATATTGTATTAAATATTTTTGAGTGTGTGTGGTTTTGTGCTAAAAGTTCAGATTTTTTATGAAAGACAACTTTGCGAGGTTAGCAAACGCAACATATTATTACAATATCCTATCACTAAAAGGACATTTTATATTTGCTCAGTTCCTGCAGCCAGGGTGACAAAGATTTGCCCCGACTGTCCAACTTTCATCAGCTTTGACAACGAACAGGTCCAGAGGACCGTGTCTCAATCATTGGAGAAGTTCAACAATGAAAGTGGACTTAATAATAATTTTGCTCTGCTCAAAATCTTACGTGCTTCTGCCGGCGTAAGTAAAAAAATTTAACAATGCCAAACAAACATTGCACTGTATACTATTTTATCCCATCTTACTGTGTATTCTAGATAATCCAAGGTAAAAGTTGCCTTTAGTTGAACATTTGACAAGTTACATCAATTTAACAGTCTATGAAAATCTCCTGATTATATATATTTTCTATTACTGTATCCTATTTCAAACACAAACCTTTTCTCTTTTCTTCCACTTGTTTCCAGATGGCAATGGGCATGTATTACAATGTGGAGTACACTATTCAGGAGACTGTTTGTGGAAAGTATAAAAAGTCACCAGCAGGTGGAAAGTGTCCTATCATGACATGTGAATTCTCAGTGAGTCATATCAAAATAGTTCCTTAAGATTTATGTGGTCATAAATCTGTATTGGTCCTTTTACGTGCTTTCACTATGTGACCTGAATGGAGTGGAATGCTACATTTAAAATATGCTTCTGTTCTCAGCACAAGGGCTTCTGTAAGGCATCTCTCATGAATACCCCAATTGGTGAAGACATTAGGGTAGAGTGTGAAATCTATGAGCAAGAGGTAACCTACATTTTCCGTATTTTAAAAGGGCTTTTATTGGTGTAATATTTATACCAGCTTCGAATGTGCTGCTCTAATGTTCCACATGATACAAATCTATATTTTCTTGATTTTTGACAGGCTGCTGAAAGAGAAAAAATACAACATCTGCTGGGTGATGCAACTGACCACCCCCACAATGACACACACACACATCCACATGGGAGGGGCCATGGCAATGACAAAGAGCGTGGCAAAGGTCACTCGCAGGGACGTGGGCATGGGCACACACACGGTCATCATGGCGGGAGTCATGAACACGGTCAGGGCCATGACCATGGTCAAGGCAGGGAACACGGACACAGTCATGGCCGGGGACAAGGGCGGGGCCATGAACATGGCAAAGGTCATTCAGATTTAAGTGAACACGATCACATCCATGACCACACCAAGGATCACTCTCACCATAATGTCTCACATCCTGAAAACAGCAAACATCACCACACACATGATCATAAACCAGGCAGTGCCTACAGGCATGGGCATGCCCACTCACATGACCATGGACTTGACAGCGATCATGATCACGTTCATGCCTATCATGCCAAGGCACGTCACTACCCTGGTGGCTTTCCCAATCAGCACCATAACTACACCCATCCCGAGGGCACGCACACCCATGAGCATGACCATGAGCTTGCTTTGGACCATGACCATAAGCATGCTCACCTGCATGAGCATGAACATCACCACCATCATCACTTGCATGAGCATGAGGCTGAACCACATGATGAACCAGAGGGCTTGATAAGGACTATGCCTGCCATTGACCAACCGATGATCCTGCCTTCCTTCCCTGAAGTTCCCGCAGGTGGGCCTAAAGCTGGAGTCACTCTGCCCCTTAAACCTGACCCCAGTATTCCAGGACAGACTGAACCAACCATCCTGCCCTTCCCTACGTCTCGCTCAGCACAGTGTGCCAATCCAGCAGAAGGAACCGGTCTAGTGAACCAACTCTTTAAGGAGGATCCCTTGTTCCAGCCTGTTGCATAATGGAACTTAAGTTTTGAAAGAGAGCAAAACTTCTGAGAGAATTCAGATTCTAATTGTTTAAGTATTTTAACACCTACTTTTCCTGGTTATTGTTGAATACCTAATTTGTGAAATGCCACCTATTTTGAACATTTAATAAAGATAAAGTGTACAAAATTAAACTTTTTTTAATGTGTGCCAAATGCTTCTGAACAACAAAAGATCAGAAGCTGTAAATAAGTCATTGGTTAAAAGGGCAACAGTACAGCTGACTGTGTTTAAATGTATTTTTAAACTAAGCTCACTGACAAAACCAGGATCATTAGACCTTTTATTTATTTATTTATTTTTTAAAATCCAGTGTCTCTCAAGGGTTTAAATAACTAGTTGTGTCTGCCTTAATTTTCATAAAAAGTGTTGAACAGAGAGTTTACTTAGTTTGTTGCTGTTTGTTTCGTACTGGTTCAATGTACCCAAGCAGCATGATCAAATCTGTTTTGTGCAGAAAACATTTAAACTCTGAATTGCGGTTTTTACATTTGCATATTTTTAAATGGTTGTATTTCAGAATATTCTAGTAAGTATATGTCAAACTGTCATGCTATTATGTAACCTTCTGACCCATACGAATGGATACACAGGAGACAAGTAAAATCTAAAGATTTTATTGCAAGAATATTAATAATGAATCTTAGGAACTGGTGGTCGCCAAAGAGAACACTGTTGAGACATGAGAGGTTAGATCGGAGTTGACTTGAGATGCATGATAAAATATGAAACAAGCTTACTTTGAGTCGTTGTAGGTGGAGCCGCTAGGGAAAAGTGAGTGGAAGGTGCTGTTTTTCCTTGTGTGTTGACATTGACAGATGATTCTTGAGCCAGACAGATGAAAAGACAGAAAGCAGTGATTGTGGGAAGATAGGCAGGTTAAGCACTCAGGAGGCTGATAGAGAGTAAAAGTTGCCAGACACACAGATGGGTTTCCACATTTATGGTACAGATGAGGTCTTGAACAAGGGAATCCAGAATACTTCAGATGGGGTGACCAAATGAGCACAGCAATCCTGAAAAGGTTCAAACATCCAAGAAGGATAACGCTCAGGCATCAGAGCCTTCTTATTCTTTTCCTTTTCTATTATGGCTAATCACAAGCAACTTTCAGTTGAATACTGCCACAGATTGTGAAGTACATCAACTGGGCTTCATTTCTAATATGGCACAGGAGGAATGGCAGTCAGCTCTTAGCAGTTGGTGATCACACCTGCATAGGTCCCTCCATGCTTCCTGGCACCATCTAGTGGGTGCAAAAATGAACAACACACAAGGAGACAAACCTTGACAGAAACATGTTTCTCCAAACATGTTGTTGTAATCATATTGAAATTGAGTTGTTTGTTTGTTCTTTTTTGCTTGTTTCCTCTTCCTGAATATGCAGTTAATAAAACTATCTATCTCTCTATCTATCTATCTATCTATCTATCTATCTATCTATCTATCTATCTATCTATCTATATATATATATATATATATATATTATATTATATATATAATATAATATATATATATATATTCCATAAAGGAATTACCTTGTATAGCTAAAAACATCCAAAACAGAAGAATTTCTACTTTTTTCAACTTCACACTGAACATCTGCTCTAGGTTGCTAAAACTGAAAAAAAAAAAAAAAAGTCTTTATATCTTGTCTTTGTGAACTTTTACTGATGCAATCAGATTTCCAGACAAAACAAACAGCCGTTATCAGTGGGCCTCTTCGGTTGCAAAATTGAAAAACAACGTTTTTCCGAGACTGATTTATTGAGTAATTTCAAGTTAGAGGTTTTGATGAGCTGTTAAAAAACTATCACAATAAAGTTTTAATCCACAAAATAGATTGCATCAAATGTTCAACAGAACTGCCACTTTGACCCAGCTCTGTTGAACAATGGACACATCTAAAAATTGCAGGCCTTTGACAACTGGAGTAGAATTTCCCTGGCTTAGAAAATAAACCTCAGAAAGAAAGTTTAAGGACATTTTAAGATATACAAACGTCTGAGAGAAATTAAAAGAAAAACAAAAAAGATTTTCCTAAAAATAAGAATTCTGATTCAGTCTAAAGCCTGCAGGACAGTAGATCTTGAGAATTTGGGTTTAAGACCCCTGGTTTAAAACAGACATGTCAGTTCTGAGTATCAAAAGTTCTGAGTATCAAAATTTTTCTCAGCTTGATTGCAATTCTGCTCTAAGTGATTGCTCCTGATGTGATGATCCTTGTAAGACAATTGTGCAAGTAACTTAAAATACAATTTGCACTTTTGAGCTGGACTGAATAGACAACTGATTACTTTAGCTTTTCTGTTCACCTCAGTAAGAAGGTGATTTCAAGAAAGAACTACTTGATATCACAACTGGTAATTTGGACTCTTTTACTAAAATACCAAGGCCATTTTTCAACTTTTTGTGAGACAATTGAAACATAATTATATTGTGGGGAAAAAGTACTTTATTGTCTGATCAAGGTGCAAAACATTGTTTTGTAGCAAAAGCATCAAGGAAGAGACAAACTTTCTAAACTTTAAATTGTATAATTGTTTCTTTAGTTTATGGAGAAATATAATTTGTTAATCAGTTTCAGGTGACAAAATGAAAGGAGGTAATCTATTTGACAATCTATCTGTCAAAATGACAGAGCCCTTTTGAAGTCCTTTATATCCCATTGAACTATGACCGCTCAGTCAGTTGCAATAGATGCAATCAGTTGTTTGCTCATCCGTTGCAGGAAGGGTGAAAGTCTAGCATTTACCTTCTTTTATCTGTCAGAACAGTCTGTGAAAGCTAGGATTTTTTTTTCCAATTGTATGTTTGCTCCTGTGTGTGAGAGAGACTGTGTATGTGTAGAAGAACATGAGTGTGTCCTTTCTAGTTCTGTTACTGGCATTACTTTTCCATAATGGGAAAGCCAAAGTCGAGTCAAAAGGCTGTAACAGCCCTGATGTTGAGAGAATGGCAGAAGAGGCCCTGCAGCAGATCAACCAGGACAGGACTGATGGATACATCCTAACTCTCAACAGACTCTACGATCTCTCCAGCACATCAAATCAGGTTAGGGTGAAAATATTCATGCATGTACATAATTAATGATTAGTAGATGGGGTCTCAATTTTCAACTTTGTTAGCATTTTGACAACATTTTGGGTTATCAAAGAAGAAAATATACACAGAGATTTTAATGGCACTATTCACATTTTTAGTCTGGCTGCCCTTGCAATCTGCAATATCTTTTAATTAACCATGCTCCTAATAGATTGTCACTAGTGCACAGGAAGCCCAGAGGGTAGTCCTTGATGAAGCCATCTGCTCTTGCTTTCCCCCCTTTCTTCTCTTTGTCCTTCTCGCTCTCATTTTTGGTTTTTAATTGTAGAATACACATCTTATTGTTGTACCCAGGAGAAGAGTGGTTCAGTTTACAACTTGACTATCGATGTGCTGGAGACCAAGTGCCACACTATCAGCAGAAAACCATGGAAACAATGTGAAGCCAGAGGTCTTGCAGATATCCCTGTAAGTCCAAAACTGTTTTGTGTTATACTTCAGTAAAAATACAGCTTACACACATTATAATAAATATCCAACACAGTTGTGTTTTGATTTTTTTTTTTATGTGCTCATTAGCATTTGTCTTCAAATTCTATTTATTTTCTGTTATCTGTTAGTGATTTCAAGGCAATACAGCTATTCAAAAATCTGGGGATTTTTTCCAATTGTTATACCTAAAAATAAAATTAAAATTAAGCTATGTTAAATGTATTTTTTCTATTATTTTGCTCAGTCTAATACTACTTAGTTCTAAAACTGCCTTAATCAAGAATAAATACAAAAACATGTGCTGTAAAAGAAAAAAAAAATCTCTAGTTTATGATAAAATACTATTAGCTGTGGTTGCCAGAATTTCACCATAATAATTTAATTTAATTTATCTAAAAACTGTTTCACAATTCTGGAATGTGTCCCCTTTAGTCATCTTTATACAAATATTTGCCTCCTTCAGGTATATGGAGAGTGTCAGGCATCTGTTCAAGTTGATGCTCAGGTCAAACTTGAGAGGTACTCTTGTGCCCTGCGAGAAGGTGGGTGAAATGACCTTAAGAAAAAGAACAAATTAATAATCTAAACATGTGTGATCCTTTTATGATCCATGATTTTATTGAGTGCATTGAAATGAATGAAAAGAATCAGAATCAGTTTTATCATCCGAGTTTGTCAAGACAAACTCGAAATTTTCTTTGATTCTGAGTCCCTGCACTCTACTGCCCCCCAAATTGTTATAAAATAGAAGAGCAAGGTAAGTGAACACACCATGAAACATGCCTTTTGCCATTTTTACCCTTTATTATTAGTAGTAATAAGTGTTTATTTTGCATTGGTTTGTCTTATTTAGTTTATAATTTCAGTAAAATATTTTGCGTCCCCTCAGACAATGTTTTTACTGTTTACTTTTAGCATCTTTTGGTCATTTCTGGGTTGCTTTTATTTTTCCTTCTCTGAATGAGAATGATTGATTTTTTTTTTCTTTCTGCCCATTGCATTTACTATGCAATTGTCAAACAGAAATTGCAAAGTTTGACAGAATTTCTTCACAATACCCCTGTTTGTGCAAAATGTTTGTGGATTAACAGTTGTAGTGACGGAAATGTAAGCTCACCATAATGTTGCAACCACTGATTTAAAAAAAAAAAAAATCTGCGATGCAGGATTGTGGTAATTAATATTTTAGGATTTAACTTTCTTTCTTTGAGTGTTGAATTTATTGGGGCCTGCCACAGAAATGTGGCAGGCACCTATTGTTCTTCACCTCAAAATAACTGCCGCTTCCTACTACCGTTAATGCGGCCGATACCGTGCGTGCCCCCTCATAATATATATATCAAAACGTGCGGCTCGGTCCCAGCATTGGAGCTATTACTTTTGTTGGCATTTCGAGTAAATGTAGCGTCATAATTAACAAAAAACGAGCCAAATTCAAGTCAAAACAAAAGGCTAACTGACACAAAACAGAGTCAGTTACACTCAAACTGATAAAATTCTGTCTCTCCCTGTCTGACTCACAGCTGGCAGAGGATCCATTACCATAGCAACGGAACACCAGGGCCAGCTGATTAGGACTACAAAAACGCATCACTGTAGTTTTTACTGTGGCAGAACTCTGAGGACTGAGCTGGCCTTTAGAACTACTTGTGTTTTGGGCATTTTATAACTGATTTTAACCAACCATTGTTACACATGGGATTAGTGTGGCAATTAATTTTAATTAAACTTGATGAAATTAAGTTTAATTAATATTTCAAAATAAAAGCATTGATATTTTTATATCATGTCTTTGCTCTTTTGGGCATTACATAACTGACTTAACTAATGTCACTATTTCGAGATAGTATCTCATTACAAGTAGACCTAATTAAACTAGATCTATTTTAACTCCATCTATTTTACCTAGACCTGTTTTAACTGACTTTGAGGAACTTGTAGACGTTCGAGCGAATAGAAGGGTAAGTGCTCCGTTGGCGCACTGCATAGAGACTTGGATTGCGGTTCTGAGTTCAAGACCAACTTGCGGATCGTTACAAAAAACACTCTTTATCCAGAGTGACAGCTAGAGTTTTAAACTTTAACATGGAAGAATGATTTTCAGGTACTTGTAGAAGTTCGAGCGAAGCGAAGGGTAGGTGCTTGGATGGCGCACTGTATAGAGACTTGGGTTGTGGTTCCGAAGGGTCTGAGCTCAAGGCCCGCTTGCAGAATGTCAAAAGTGCAGAGTGTATCACTGACATGTCGGGGAGGTTCACCTAGAGAGGTGGAAGGAGCTGGGAGTTCCACCCTTTTAAAAGTGAAATCTCCCCTGCAGGTGCTGAAATGCACATCAGGGAGTTCGTACTCCAACCAACACAGACCCCGCTTTTGACATTCCTCACACAGGCCTTGAACTCAGACCCATCAGAACCGTAAACCTTGCCTTTATCCACTGCGCCAACCATGCACCTACCCTTCTGTTCGCTTGAAGTTCTACAAGTACCTCAGTCAGTTTTGCATGAAAAAACTCCGTTTTTTTATCTTAAAAAAAAAAAACTCCAGAGCATTAGTATTAGCATTATACCTTTAATGAGGTGGTAGCAGTTTCTCTGACCTATTACCCATGTTTAGTATACTGAATGGAGTAAGTCATACTTGTGACTCTCCACATGCTATTGATTACATTGCAGCTTTCTTTAGCATTGATGCTAATGCTTAGCATCAGAACGCTGGGTCCAAACCGACGGACACACTTTGGCAGGGCCCCGATTAAATTTCTTCAGGAATTTTGTAGTTCATATTTAGTGTTCCAGAGATGAGAAGGCAAATTAACCTGCCAGACTTGAGCTCCTATCACTGTGGTGTAGTTTGTTTCTTTTGCTATGTTTCTTTGACTTTGCACCTTTAATCTTTGTTTAGTTGCAGCTACTGCTGTTGCGCATGTGTGTCCGGATTGCCCTACGGCTGACAACTTGAATGAACCAGTAATCAAAGAGACAGCCACGCTCGCACTGCAGAAGTTTAATAAGGAAAGCCATCTGGTCAACTACTTCACTCTTGAAAATATTACAAAAGCCAGCTTACAGGTAAAAACGAATGCGTGGACCTTGGCAAATTTACAGATAAATCAAACTTCAGATCCAGGCCAAGTTTCTTTGAGAAATTTTCTTACCCTTAAAACTTTTTGGATCATATATTGTTTCAACCTCAAAATTCAATGTACTTTGGGAAGCCAAACAATTACATATCATTGTAAAATTGATTCCCCAAATTTTTTATTTTATATGATAGTGTCAGTAAAAATATTATGAATGTCAATTTGATACTCTATGTACCATGCTTTTGTGTGTTTTGCCAGTGGGTTGTTGGACCGTCTTACTTTGTAGAGTTCACTGTTGTGGAAACGGAGTGTTCAAAAGGAACTGATCTCAGTGAGCTGACCCACTGCACCCCAATGAACTGTCAGTTTGCTGTGAGTATCAGATTTAAACATTGCAATTTAGTTGTTTTAATCCTTTCCGAATTTAAAAATTGTATTTTCAGTCTGTTTACAATCCCAGACAGACATGTGGCAGTTAGAAAAGTCTTTAGCCATTCTTCATTTTATCATGAGTTTAAAAAACATTGTTTAATTCTGTTTAGTTTGTTCTGTTCATTAGGTTGTTTGACATCAAGTTTTGCTTCCTGCTTTATTTTAATAGTCTTTTTTTTTTGTTCTATTTGTTTGTTAATTTGTTTTTTTAAGGATCCCCATTAGTCTCTATGGTAGAAGACTATTCTTCCGGGGCTCCACATCATATGTTGTGTTTTCTCTGTAACAGATTATTTCTTTCATTATTTAATTCTGTTATTGTTTTGTATATTTATTTCAACTTGCTTAATGACTGCAAATGCAAATGTAAGTTGCATGATATGCCACTATAGGGGACACGTATCAGACTTAAAAGGAAAAATTAGCAAAAATTATAAAAAATAAAAATAAAAAAAACCTCTTTTGGAGTTTCAAGAGATCACCAAAATAAAAGATGAAGACCTCCTGAAGGCATAATAAAATTTTAAGATGTATATTTGATTGATCCCTGCATAAGCCCAGCTTCAATGGGTCTAATAATTTGATCAATGACACTCAAAAAGTCATCCAAAGCAAAACTACCACAGCAAAAAATATAATCCTGTTTCAATGTGAAAATAGCTACTAACTTTAAACGTTTTGACATTTTAAGAATTGGAAGTAGTGTCCATTTATCTTACGGAGTAAGAATATGCGAATATAGACAATTGATTAATAAAAAAAAAAAAAACATACTAACTATTCTTAACTTCTCTTTTAGCACAGGGGGTTCTGTATTGGATCACACATGACTCATGAGGAGGCGTTTAAAAACATGAACCCTGTTGGAAAAGACGCCAGTGCCTTTCAAAAAGCAGAATCTGTTGAGGTGAAATGTGAAATATATGAACCACAGGTATTTTTCTGTTCAATTATTATTAGCTATCGAATAAAAAAATGATTCAAAAACTTTCCCTAGCATTTTGTAAACTTCCAACAGTTTACAAAATCTCCTAAACTTTCATGGATAAGAAAATTTTAATAAAGTGTTCAAACCCCAGAAAGGAGGAAGTCTATTATTTATTTGTCTTCAATATTTGTAGATGTTCAATTGTGAAACCATAATTATTTTATTCTTCTTTCTGTAGGCTGCCATTGTGGAGGAGCAGGCCCATGCTAAAGCAGTGAGTGGGCACCCAGAGGAACATCACCACAACCACACACACCTGCACCACCATGAGCATGTGCACTCTGTCACGCAAGGCTCAGACATCACTGTCTCCAACCCAAAAGGCCTTCTTGGCAGAATTGTGTTTGAGCCTGCCATTCCCAGATCAGCCCCAACTGCTATCTCCTGTCCTGGTGCTAGAAGACACAATCTTGGTTTACGGAGTCCCATTCTCTGATTATCTGGATTCATCTTTGTTTGATCTCCCATGCTACATGTTTTATATTTTGATGAAATTTCTTAAAACTGGAATAAAGAACTGTTACGAAAAAGCAGAATGGCATTAAGTTATTTGTCATTATTGTAGCATGATGCATTTCACTAATTCTTTGATCCATCCATCCATCCATCCATCCATCCATCCATCCATCCATCCATCCATCCATCCATCCATCCATAGTGGGTGCCTATCTCCTCATGTTTTACATTTAATATTTTTTTCTGATAATGTGACATACTTGATGTATGTTTTCACAGTTCAAATGCAGCTTAAACAAAGAAAACTCCAGGAACACAATTTCTAGTATAGACAGACAAAACATTTTAATCTCTTTTAGAAGACAATTAATGACATAACAAATTTCAGCCCATCTTACAGGTCGTCATTAAGCTCACCCTTTCTCTAAAGAATGTATTATTATTATTATTATTATTATTATTATTATTAATAATAATAATATCACGTTGTATTTAAATTTCATGTTTGTACTTTTTGTGCGCTTCGGACTGTTGTCCACAAGGTGTCCCCCTTTCTCCCACTTTGTCTCAGCAAACGAATTTGTCTGTCTTGCTCTAAGTAACCAGTTGGGTAAAATAAAAAGAACGTTCAGTGGATTCCAGCTTGAACTAAGATAAACTGTCAAACCAGATTGAAATCAATTTGAGTCTATGGACATAAAAAAGTTGGCAGAGAGCACAAAGAATAGCAGTTGTATTTGGAGCTGTGAAATTTAAATATGTAAATGCAATAAAAGTATAGACTAAGAAGTACTGAACACTTTGGCACGTCACACGTTCTCAATGTTTTTATTTATTTTTTTATCTGAAAAAAAAAGTTGAACAAGTTTAAAGCCTATGAATAGTTTTGGAAGGAACTGTTTTTTTGAGGAATCTGGGGGTTTTCTGTGCACCTTCTTAATTGAACGAGTCTTCAGTTTTAGCTCTCATTAGCATGATCAAACATTGTTTAATTAGGACTGCTACATCAGCCCCAAATGTGAATTGATTGTGGGACTCGACTCCTCAAAAAGTCAGTCAAGTTCAAGGGTTTGCAATCTGCCAGAGCCGAGCAGACTCCCAACGAAGAGGCAGAAGAGCATCAAGCAGCTTTGGCATTAGAGACTGATTTTATCTTATCTGTCCACGACTGTGTGCTGTGGCAACTTTTTTCATTGTTCTACTATCACATGTTGTGAGAACGCCTCAGGGTAAGATATGCATTGTTTTTTTATCCATCCTGTTGCTTCCATTTTTGTATTCAGTTGTTCTGAAAGTAAAAGTGGATTTAGTTATCTTGTCATGTGTCCCCGCATTTTTTGTAAACCATCACTGTTACTGTAGCTGAAACACCCCTAAACACGTATGCATGCCTGGAAAACCAGACTGGAAGTTGTTACTCCCACACAGTGGTATGTGTTTGTAGTTGATTAAGAGCAAGAGAATGCAAGCAGCTGCGTTTTCCCCTCAGCGAAGCAGAATAATGGTTATGCAGCTGTAATGCAGAATCAACAATACAATTCTTAAAGGCACATAAAGGCATCAAATGATTGAAAATATTTTTGAATTGACATTTTCACACCTTTTTTTAATCTTTCACAAATCATTTGCATCATATGCAGAAAGGTTACACCTTCTTGTAAATAATATGAAAAAAAAAACAACTCAAAATTGTTGCATGATTTGCTAAATAAATCTGAAAGTGTTTAGCAAAAGTGTTTTAATGTTATTGAAAAAACAATGATGACCCCCATATTTGACAGAAAACAATTTGACAGAAGTTTTTGAAAATTGTTAACTCCTGGAGCATTTGGTAAATCAGCAAAAAATAATACTTTGCAAAATGTCAATTTAATAATGAATAGTAACTTAAGTCTGTACATTGGAAATATCAATATATTTTCTGACATAGGCCTCACTTTATGTTATTTGTACATTTTCATAAAATAAAAAATGAGGGTTTTTTTTCCACTTCTCACATATGCTATTTTGGAGCAGTGGGTGGGTGGGAATACATTTTATGCTTGGGAGTGTCAAACATTGGCAGCAACTTAGCATTGATTTGAACTTAGCATCGATTTGAACCAAAGTGGTTCAAGCATCAAATCAGGACAGGATGCTTCCCTTTGAAGATCTTTAAAGATGAACTCAGGACAGACTTCTGGCCCAAGGTCAGTGGGAAAAGGAATGTCTTGGTTCTCTTTCTGGACCGGTTATCTCTCTGATCCAATTTAATACTGTGAAGAATTGCAAATGTAGACACAGTCTGGTCTTTTCAAAAGCTTTTGAGGATTTGAATCATAAACTAATTGTTTTCCTCAGATTGTAGCCCTGTGAAGTCTGTTTCCCCTGCAGCATTTGTACTGGAACCCTGCTGAGACTACACTGATCTCCACAAGCTGACTCACAACAAGAATAGTTTTTAAAAGCCAACATCTAACAGACGGCCATGTGTTCAATAAACTGAACAGGAATAATTTACACTGTGTCCTTTCAAGAGAGTCTTAGGAAGACATCGGGTTACTGTGGAGGGTTACTGGTTTTATTCTGTAATAACTGCTCATGCAGAGACAGCAGCTGTTCCTGTCTGCCTCAAACCTTCTTTATTGTTATAAGGAGAGAAAGGTTAGGATCCAAGGGCTTAAGGACTTAGTGTGATGTAATAATTTTTTTCTTGAAATATCTTTCTCATATTCACATATAAAGTAACTTTCAACAGCATGGATACCCCTTGAATTTCTTATTTCTCATGTTTAGCTACGAATTGAATTTTACTAGGATTTAGTCTGACTGACTAACATAAAAAAGAATGTGTAATTGTGACATCGAAAGAAAATGATACATGGTCTATAAAATCTGTTAGGTATGCATTAGTATTCTGCTCCTCTGAGTCAAATGTTGAATGTCTCCTACATGGTTTGTGGTAAAGAGCAAACAGTACTTCTGTTTTTTTTTTTCTATTTTCCACAATTACTTCCTTGAAATAAAAAGTCAGATTTTTTATGTATGGCTATGTATGGCTAGTATGTATGTATGCATGTATACATATACAGGATGTATGTATACATACTATGTATGTATGGCTACTACTTGTCCTGTTCAACAAATTACTCTTGCTTCGTTGTAGATCCCTGCTACTCCTCCAGACTTACTGTGATGTCTTTTTGACTGTTATGCATTCCTTACACAGTATGTCATCATAGGGATAGGTGTGGAGCAGCAGCTCTTGTCTCTTAAAATATATTGGATTGAAAGTGCTGCTTAAGATATCTACAGGTTTGGAATGTTTTATATTTTAGTACTGCTTTAAAACTCCTTAACCTTCTTGTTGTTCTCCTTGCACTTTTACCAAACTCTAAGGCTTTCACAGACCCACTGTTTTTACTCTGAGATTATATTACACACCAATGGGGATTATTTACTGAATCCTTTAAGAGGCAGTTGAATGCTTTAGAATTGCATTTAGGAGTGTCAATGAAAAAGGGGCTCAGATTAAAATGAATATTACTTATTTTAGATTTTTATTGGAAAATAAAACAAAAAATGATTATTTTCCTTTCATTTAATAACTATGCACTGTATTATGTTGGTCCATCACAATGAATAAACAAAAAAAATCATTGATCGCTATGGTTGCAGAGTGATAAAACTGAGATAAATTCCATAGTATGGATTCTTTGCAAACCCCTTTATAGCTGTTTGTGCTCTGTAATTGCCTAAAAGGCAACATAAACTTAAAAACTTTATGTAAATCATTTAAACCTTGGATGTTATCTCACAATATTTCTGTTTATTCTGTTTAAATGTACAATGTCTACACAAGCTGACTTAAATTTGGTAACTCGATGAACCTCTTATGCCAACTGCTTCAGGACAAAATCGTGCACGGCTTCACTCCTGAAGATGTTGTTAGGAGCAGTGCTTTGTATCTTTTAAAAGAGACTGTGAGAAAGTCAATTTGTTCCACCCCACTTCCTCTTGTCTATTCACTTGGGACTACCTTACAGGGAGCGAAGCATCTCTACTCAGGGGACAGGACATATGACTGATGCATAATAAAACATAACAACAGCATTAAAGTGAGTCATACTGCATCTACTGGAGGCACAAAAAGCTGTGCCTCCAGTAATGAGGCTTTTATTCACAATAGTTAAGCATATCTGTGACCCCTTCTTGATAGAAAGACACATTTTACTGTACCTTTCAAAAATATTCATGTTATAGTCGTAAGCTTCAAAATATTTTGAGGTGATTTAATTTGATATACTAATCCAAAGTACATAATCTCTTTTCTTTTGTTCATATTCAAGATGAAATCATTGTTTCCACAACATGTCACAAAGCAGTGACATGTTGGACAAGTCAGTTTCTTGTCCATCTCTGATCCACCCGATGACTGCAGAATCATTTGAGTATTTCTGCAGATGACAGGTTTCTGACTTGTGCTGTAAGACTAAAGTGTACAGAAAGAAAAGGAATGGTGGGAGTACAGTTCCCTGTGGTGCTTCTGTGTCACTGACCACCATCTGTCAGGTCATAGATTTAGACAAATGTTGAAATCTCCACCTACGTACTCTGTAGCTTCTGACAGAGCAATTCAGCCTGAATTGTATTAAATACACTGGAGAAATCAATTAACATGATCCTCATAGTGCTGCCCGCTTCGTCCTGATGACAGTGGGTTTGTTGAAGCAGGTATATGATTGCATCTTCAATCCAACTCCATGCTGTCAATGTATCTGCAGAGTTGTGAGAGGGGGAGGCAAAAGGAGATGACTGGGTTTAAGAGGAACTTGAAGAAGTTCATCACAAGACTGTGGAGGAAGATAAAACATCTACTCTTTGACAAGAAAGCTGTGGGGCAAACAAGAGTAGGATATCTGTTTGACTAAGGGTGATGATGATGTTTTTGTTCCTGAACTACATCTGTTGAAGAATGTCTTCAAGTCTTTTGCTTTGTCCAGACTTCCACCATTGCTCCTTTTGCTTGAAGCCTGTGTTAAATAAATTGTGATCAGAGTTGTAGTGTGCTCTCCAGTTTCTTCTTGCAGCTGCTGTCTCCAAACTGAACTTTGAGTTGTTTCTGTAAGAACCTTAATAATATATTTTCTACTGCCTCAAATGCTCTTTTTTTTATTTTGCTTATGTCAGAGAATATTAATGTTGTCAATGCAAAGGATGGTTATACAAAACACTGAGTCAAACGAAATACAAAAACATGCCATATTTTTCAGATTTTATTGGTAATAAAAGATACAATTCCAGACCATGTATTCATATACTACACTGTGTTGCCATATTGCTCTATCACACAAAATTCCTACAAAATGTGCTGAACTTTCTGGTTGAAAAGTGATCAAATGTTTTAAAAAATTGAATGGTACAAATACTTTAGCAAGGCACTTTGTAAACTGACAAATACTTTCTAATACCAATAACCCCTCTTCCCCCTCCCCTGCCAAGTTATCCTGTTAATCAAAAATATAAACCAATATGAGTGAGCCAAAGTGATATTTTATTTTCTTAATATTTAGTAATGAATAAAAGCTTCAACTTAAAGTTGCTTAAAGTTTTCTTATTAATTCTAAATTAACCGGATTAATTTTAAAGAAAGCCATTATAATCCAAAATGAGAAAAGTGAAACCTCAGAAGATATATTTGAACTTAGAAGATACTTTACTATCCCAGTAGCCATTCCACTAATTATGCAAAAAGAGATAAAGAATTAAGGGGATTTTTACAGTTTGACGACTTCAAAGGCTACACTTTTTGCGCCACTAATTCGCATGAATTCCATTGATTTACAAAGCTTTATTTAGTTATTTATTTTGCTTTTGCAGTGGGTTCTTTAAATAAGGTACAAGCAGCAGAAAAAAATGTATTTATACCCTCAAATGTTGACAATGAAATATCAGAGCAGGACGCACTAATGATGTAATATCACATTTAGCCACTAGTTGGGAGTCTTGTCTTTTTATACATTTTCCAGATGTGCAGGGTTCTTGGTTTGATTCTACCATCATGATTTATTCCCAATTAAATATACTGCTCAAAAAAATAAAGGGAACACTCAAACAGCATACTATAACCCCAAGTACATCAAACTTCTGTGAAATCAAACTGTCCACTTAGGAAGCAACACTGATTGACATTCAACAATGATTTTGTTGTCAGCACATTCAACTTTGTACAGGACAAAGTATTCAATGAGAATATTTCATTCATTCAGATCTAGGATGTGTTATTTGAGTGTTCCCTTTATTTTTTTGAGCAGCGTATATAGAGTAACCTTTATCCATGCTTGTCAACCTCTTCTCTTCTATTCAATTTAAAATAGTAACAGCACCAATAATAATAGTCATAAAATAAAAATAATAATAATGGCTATTTTTTATTATTACTAACAAACAAATTAGAATATTTCAATAATGAATCTAGATAGTTAGATGGATTCTTCATGAATAATAGTACAGTTCGGAAACAACGGAGTGTAGTTTTTGTAACTTCTGATTTTATAAAACAATAGATAAATTGTAGGGGATTTCTTAGTCTTTCATTCAGGTTTTATTATTATTTTGTTCCCCCCACCTATATGTTTGTGTACGTGTGAGAACGTAAGAGGAAGAGATGGTGGAATGGAGAAGGGGCAGGTACGGGAGTTTGAGCCACTCCTCCAGCAGAGCCCCGGTTCGCCCCTGTTCCAATGGAAACAGGTGGGATTCCCGAACTCTCCAATCAAACCCGCCCTATTCTGTGATTCTGTGGAGCAGGGAGGAGAGTGCAGAACTCCACAACCGGAGGCAGGACTCGACCAACTTCTACGTTGCGAACAGGAAAAGTCGGGAAAACACATCTTCCCCCGCATGACGCCGTCTGTCTTGGCCTGCATGTGTCCTCAGAGCGTTTCCTGCAGTTCACCGGAGCGCTGCTGAAGTTCTCCCCGCCGCTCGGGCTGCTGTTTAGGCGGCGTCGGAGCGTCGCTGCGCTCGGGACGCCTCGCTGCTATGACGAACACCTACTGACCGGATATTCGGATTGTTTTTCTTGGATTTATCACTTCCCAATCCACCTGGTTTCTTTCCTGGTCGCGTTCTCCTATAGGGTGGATATATAAACAGTTGGGGAAAATGCCTGGGAAAACCAAGTATAACCTCGTTGATGACGGACACGATTTGAGGATCCCGTTGCACAACGAGGAAGCATTCCAGCATGGGATCAACTTCGAAGCAAAGGTGAATTTTCCCAACTCCTTCAAAGTGAAAATAGAGCAGTGTCTGCAGTATTGTCGAGTTTAAGTGTGCGTTTGTTTCTAAATAAGTTTTAAAACATGAACAACCGACAACAGAAATCTCGTTTTGCGACTTTGGAAACAAATCCTTAATGTTTTTTTCATTTATGATCTTAACAAGCAAACAAAACTTGTGCCCATTGAAGTAATAATGAAAGTAGATCCTTTACGTGTTATGGCTCATACAAACAGTCAACTCCAATTGTAGTGTCATTAACACACCTTTTGTACCTGTCATGTTGCACCTTCTTGGCGGCAGTATATCGGGAGTCTGGATGTGACGCGGCCGAGCAGCAGAGTGGAGATTGTTGCTGCCATGAGACGGATCCGGGTGAGTGCAGAACCGGGGAGGGAAAAACAAAACCACTTTAATTCTGTGATTATTAATGTCGATGCTGTCCAGATATGTGCGTGGGTACAGCTTGGGATCTGCATTTGAAGTAATTGGATGCAGTCAACTTTTGTGCTGAGCTCACTTGTGATTCTACTTTAAGAAACAGTCAAATTCTCCCTCAGATTAAAAAAAAAATATATAATAAAATATCACTCCAGTAATTTATAGTTTTACAGGAATACATTCCTTCTTGTGACCTCCAAAATGTTTAACTCCATCCTATGAGATAAACAGTTTGCACATTCAATTTTTACAGCACATTTAATTTTAGTTTAGCGTATATCCACTCTCAGTATATAATTTGGTGTCACTCTTTAGGGTAAATGCTCAGTATAAACTTCAGTTTATACTGAGCTTTTCCTTTCCTGCACCTCTCGTTTAAGAGGTTTCTGATGTAGCAATTGTTCATGTGCTTGAACAACTCATCTTACTCTTGCTTTATTGTCCTACTCCACAGCACATTGAATTTTAGTTATTCTTGCAAACAATTCCAACCAGAACCTGTTCTGGGTTCCACTTAAAGCATCACAAATATGACATGCGGTAGTTCTATCACGGTTTGAGAACTATAGGTTCTGCAACTGGGCTGAGAATCGAAGTGTTGGTGTTTTAGCTTGTCTCTGCTGCTGTGTCTTGAATAGAAAACAACTTATTAAAACATCTTTTATTGAATAAATGTATTACTTAACACTTTGAACCATATCCAGAATTAAAGAAAGACTTCAGTTGTAAACTAAGTGTACTCACTGTCTGGTGCATGGCTTGCCTGGCAGGAGGTTTGGTCTCACATGTGCTCCATCACTGTTCTGAAGGTTTTCTTTGAAGCTGTGCACTGGACTGTGATCTCCCTCCCTTCTCTCTCTTTCCTTTTTTTCTTCTCTCTGAAGCTATATTTTACAGCTTTCAATTCCAGGAAGTAGACTTAGTCTTAATCAGTGCCAATTTGACTGCAGACTTTTTTTTAAAGCAAGCTGCTGTAGGTGAAGCCAGTGGTGTTGATGTTGAGGATCATGGCAAACCTCAGCTGTTTACTGCGATTAATGGAAGATTTTTTCTAAACCTCATACACATGTTCACACAAAACCGCATAAGCCACTTCTCATATTTGCCCTTGTTTTTGTCTGAAGCAATAAAGTTCAGAATATACAGTGCCTCGCGAAAAGCATTTTTACCTCTATACATTTTCACATTTTGTCACTATGCAACCCCAAAAGTCTAAAGTACTGAATTGGTATTTTATGTGACAAACCAGGTCAAATTAAGTGACATCAAGAAAAAAGAAAATACATTTAATATTGAGATGTGTGGTGTGCATTTGTATTAAATTTCCCTGATTTAAGATGCCTTAACCCATCTTTTGCTGCAGTTGCAACTCTTGGTCTTTTTGGGGTCTTGTTCTAAAAAGACTATAACTTAAAATTCACAGTCATTCTTCCTTGCAAAACCACTCAGTTGTTGGATGGAGTATGTCTGACAAGAGATTTTATTTTTAAACATAGTGTTTTCTATTATGGTCAAAAAGTGCTGTGTCCTTTTGTATATGGAACTTCTTTGGGCACTCTTCCATAACTGATAAATTTTGGAGTTCTCAAGAAATAGTTCTCCCGTCTACATATGCTCCAACCTGAAGTGTGAACCTCTCTAGCTCCTCCTGACTGTATCTGATCATTATCATTGGTCATTTGATAGATGAATAGTTCTTTGTGAGGTCCACACAGAACATCTGGTCGTATACAGAGATTAAATTATACAGAGATTATTTAATAATGATGTGACTTTTAAAGGCAGCTGGTTTTTCTGTATTTAATTCAGCAGTGTCAAAGTAGAGAACACCGAATACAGTTGCTTATCACAATTTCTAAAACATTTTAATTGTAAAATACTTTGAAAATCTTGAATACTTTTCCTTCCACCTCACAATAATGCAACCCTTTTTGCCAGTTGATGATCAAACCCTAATGAAATGCATTAAAAATTAGTAACCGAAGCCTTAGAATGCTTAGATGCAGCCTGGAAAAAATATTTTACTAATCTACTAGAAGCAGTGAGCTGCTTATATGAAGCAGACCTCCTAGTGTGCTGCCATAGCAGCATTGGCTGGTTCTGTTGTTGTTGGCAGGAAAATAGGCTTCGGTCTGGCCCTTCCTGCATGAAAATGGTTTGACACTGGCCTGACAACACAATGGAAGGAAGCCACAGGTATCTAACTCAGAGAGGAAGTCGAAATGGAAATCTTGAGAGAAGTGGGGAAGCCATGATGACGTTTGTAAGCTAGACAGATTTTTGGCATCCATCTAGTGACTTGACAGACTCTTGCTTTAGTTTTTTTTTTGCAAGAACAAACTGCCCATTTATTGTTAGTATTTTTAAGGATGTTTTCCTATATATTTATTGTCCTGAGTAACTGATGAGCAAACATTTTTTTATTCTTTTTTTTTTTATCAACTTTTAAGTGAAAATCAGCACAAAATTATATTATTGTAGAAAAGAACAGCAAAACAATTCCAGATTCCAACAATGTTTGGCCTAATTTGAGTCTAGGATGAAAAATATTGATTAAAATAAATAAGTGTATGAACTTTAATAATTTATGATTCAACAAGGGGGGCAGTTAACTTTTTACATAGGACCCTTATGATTTTGGGTAAAACCTCTTAAATTATATGAAAACCAACGATTCTCTTTTACTCAGGTCATTTTTGTTGGTTATTAAAACTGTTTGATGATCTAAAAAAATTTAACATGAGAAAAAAATCTGTAAGAAAGAGGATCCAAGTTCTCGACTAAGTTAATTTGAAGTTGATCTTATCTATTGATAAGGAACCACTTTCATAAAAATCAAATTTGAGTTTTCTCTTGCATAAGGGGGCTGACCAGCTTTCTATAACACAAAGGGCTATATTTCTTTTTTATTTAAATTTTTTATGAAATGTTGAATTTTATTTTTATATTTTAACAACTTAAAATCATATTGTCTTTTTTACATTTCCACTTATTTATAAAACATAAAAGAGGAACCCATAAGGTTGCTGAATAACTAGACAAAAATAATAAAATGTGTGAAACACTTAATTCCCCATGAACAGAGGGATGTTCATATATTACTTTTGATCAGGACAGCAGAGTTTCTTTCTATAATTCAAAACAGTTTTTATTTTATTTTTTTTGTAACCACTTTAGTTGTTTTCATCTGATATTAAATTTAGTTTATTCTGAATAATGTATGATTAAAAAATAATTTCTAGAAATAAGCATAATATGCAATAAAAACTACCTAAAACCCTTAAGAGTATGTTCTTATGCTTTATATTTTCACCTCTTATAAAACTGCTATTTTCATAAAACTCTATATAAAACAGACAAGACTTCTACAACACATCTATTTTGTTCAGTACACTAGTTGTGACATCTTTCCAGGCCCTAATGTTGGAGCAGTGATATTGATAAGCTAATGCATGTACATAATCAAAATGTCAGCATTTTTATTTATTTATTTTTGCTTCAGGCTCATTTTGCAATTTAATTTATAATTTATTTCTGATAACCTCATATTTGTTCGAGATTAAAGTTTGTTCATGTAAGATTATGTATCTGACTTGTCATCTTGTACTAGCACTTAGTCTTTCATGTAATGCACTCATGGAAAGCCGTAAAACCTGGTTAAATTTAAGGAGATGACAAGTAGAAAATAGACACATCACTATTGGCTTGTGGTTACATCGTTCTGTAAAGTTGTTTTTAACTATGTTTATTTTTAAATAAAATATTTTTTTTTTCTATATCTCTAACTCCCTTTGTGTCAGTAGACTCTGAGTCATGCAGGCTTGCTGGAAACATTTCAACGTTTGCCGTCATTGTTCATTCTGTGCATCAGCCAGCTGGGAACCAGTAGCTGATAATGAATTAAAGACACAGCAAAGCAGGAAATGGCAACAAACTGCACACTACTGCAGGAAACTTAGCAAGATCAGATTAAGTCCCATTTCTCTCTGATATAGATTTTGTAGCATTTCAAACTCTAATCATTAAAAACCCATCACAATTCTGTCTTATGTTTCTTTTTATCTTGAAAGAATTTTCAGATGAAGATCTTTTCTTACATAAATGTCTTTGTAAATTAAATGTATTGCTGTTATTATCTGGCAAAGAGAAGAGGCATCTTAACTGGCTAAAAGAATGGGAGACCTTTACAATGAATTAAAGGGATTAATTTCTCATTAATCTGACTCTGCTGGGTTAACTGTATGTAGGAAGATTGAGCAGCGTGGGGTGAGAAGATTAGATCTGTCTGAAGATTTGTGAGTGGAGACTGCCAGAGCACAGCAGTGTTGCTCAGCCTGAGATGTGAGATAAACGGCAATTTATGCCTCTTCCTCTTTGCCAGACTGAACTGGCACCTTTTTTGAGTTCATGTTTATCAGAAATAGAAAAAAAAAAAAAAATGAAACTTGGTGAAAGTCACAAAAGCTTACATGAACTGTCATGTTTGTTCCAGTGGGAAGAAGTGGTGCTCATTATAAAAAGAAATATTTATCAGTTAGCTGTAAATTATACTGTAACATGACAGACTATCCAGGCTATGATTGATGCAGTATCAGATAAAAATGACTTAAAACTATAAACATTAATTTTAGAAAGTACAGTTACTTAATGACCGCTCAGCTAATCCATGCCATGAACTAATTTGATGATTGTTAGTCTTTATAAGGCAATCCCTCCCACACATACATTTACAGCAATTGTGTACATAGCACATTGACTCCAATTTTGATTCATATGCTGATTGTAAAAAGTTCTCACTCACAAAATATTTTTAGAAAAGGTGGCGCAAACTCAGGAATAATTTGAGAGCGACTGAATCATGTGATTTTATTTGGCATGGATCATGTTGTAGAATCTGTGTGCCATGGGTTTAGCGTATTAAATCATAACTATGTTAAAATATTTTTAATAAATTCTTCATAAATTGAAATCATAGAGTGTAGAAAAAGGATCAGAGTTTTCTATGGTCGTATGAAGCCAGTTGATGCCCCATCACCACATGCTGCTGCCTTCTGTCAGTCAGCATTCTGAAGAAAGCCAGCTTTCTCACATAAGGACAAACTTTGCTGTTCAGGAGTATTTCTGGGTGAGCAGTTGTTCAGTATTTTTGAAGTTCCGTTCTTTGAAAAGGTCATATGCTGTTTATATGAACCTATGTTAGTTCCTCTCAGAGGCTGTCAGAGATAAATGACGGAAGGAGGACAGTGGAGACTATATTTCTGCTGGAATTAGTTAGTTTTGAAGAATTCAATTCATCCAGAAAGTATATATATAAAAAAAATGTGATAATAAAAAACAAAAAACAAAAAAATATTAAATCACATACATTTTCACAGACTTTGTTCAAAACCTGTTGCTGCACTTTTGAGAGCAATTACCGCCTTTTGTCATCTTAGATGTGTTGCCACAAGGTTGATACGCCTATCGATGTACCATTCCTTTTACAGAACCTTGGAAACATCCTTATGGAACGTCCCCCACTTTTCCCAAAGCAATGCTGTGGCTCTAACAAAGGGACCATCACATTCTTGTTCACTTCCATGGCTAAAGCTGTTCTTCCTGGTCACTCAGTTTAGATTACCAGACCAGGAAAAGTCCTAGTTGTTCCAAAAATAATTTCTGTTTATGGATTATGAAGGCCACTGTGCTCATCTTGAGCTTCAGTAAAATATAAATATATACATAAATACTGTCTATATTTTTGTACCTTGCGATAGTCCAGAGGTGTTAAGGGAATTTTTTTTGACCTCACACATGCATTGTCAACTGTGGGACCTTTTTATATGACTTTTTTGCACAATGCTATTATGAGATGTTGTGAGTTTAAGGGAAAAATAAGTGTAATCTATTTTGGAATAAGGCTATAACATATCAAGATGTGGAAAAAAAGTGTAGTATTGTGAATACTTCCCAGATGCACTTTAAGTCAAGTATTTTAAATTGAATATACATTACATTAGGTGTGATCTGAGTAATTTGTTTGTTCAAGTTAATGGTTAGCTATTTAGTTGATTATCTATTTAGTGATGTCATTTTATTACATTGTGTTTAGTCTCTCCTAACATGTTTGAGTGAAGTAATTAAAGATATAAAAATTTGCATTTACAATTGTATAATTATGTAGCACTTGAATAAGGCTTATGTTTTATTTTGTAATGCTGTTTATAAAGCCCTATTTCTGGATTAATATACATTATTCTGGAACTGCACAGAATGCTGCTGTCTCCTTATCAAACCACAGCAAGGAGATGACATGACATTAGTTGTTTTCAGATAGAGGAGTGAATATGTGATATTTTCTCTTAATTATTTCCTCTTTAAGTGGTTGGCATTTTGAGGGATATGTCATGTCACTGAGTAATAGCTGTAATTCTGTTGTGAACACGACCTTGGACACTGATCCCATGTATTTGTTACACGACCAATCTGAGTAAGCACTGTTTACGATTTTAACCTCAAGCCACCTTTGAATGTCAACAGACGTTGTCAGACTGGTTCTTAAACAAGTGTTTACTGTTGAATTGATGTGGACACTTCACACATCCCAGACATTAGCATCCTGTTACATCTTTGCACAACTCGTACTAAAGCAAGTTTTACTGTATCATGTTGGACAGACATTGTAAATACCAAAAACCTGTCAGTGTTTACAATCAAGTGGATTTTCCCTAATCAAAACCTTATATATTTATGATCTATATGCAAATATAAATTAACACACTTTAGTAAAAGACTTCTTTTTTTTTCTATCAATTTACATAATCCTGCATGACCAAAGCTTTTTAATTTGAGTTTTAGTTTTAATGCACCTATATACTATGGTGTATTACAACTGATCTCTGATATCTGGAGATGAGCTTGAAAGTGGTAACAATACATTATTCCAATATACACTTGAAAAAATTTGGGAAGATTCAGAGACTAAGGGAAAAATAATGAAGGAAGGACAGCCAGGACGAAAATAGGAGCAGAGATTTATTAACTTAGACCTGACCAAAATGTAGATTAAATTACTACCACTGGACCATGCAATAGTTACTTTTAATATAAACATATTTACTAATAACTGGTTTCTTGATCCATTCTGTTGCATTTTCAATTTCTTTAAGGGTTATAGTATTACTCTGTGTTTAAGTCTCATCTGCTCTTTTAAAAGTACAGGTTTATTGTTCAACTCTCTTTCCTAACTAAAGGTCACAGTTGAGAGGTGAAAAAGACTAATAATGGCCAATCCATGGTTCATTAACTCTCTATTTGCTCCACTTCTTCTGAAATTCTCCTCTGGACACTCTTGAACAGCTAGATCGATTGGGCATGATGGGTCTTTCTGTAAATCTCATTAATGTGTAACTCAGCACATTCTGAGTGTCACATTTATCTAAGCAGTTTTCATTCAGTGTAGGTAAAGAAGGCATGGTTTATATTCTGTAACGATAGTATTGAAGAAGCAGCTAATCTTTAACTTGGTGCATTGTTCAGCATGTTGTAAATGTGTTTGTGAGAGGTTGATATTCCTGCACTCAGACAGAAAAAACTTCTTAGGGTTTCTCACTTTCTCTTATCTATGAACAAGCACTATGCATTATTTAACTTGGATTTTATTCAAGGTTTAAATACATGCCTTAATTAAAAATGTTATGTAATTCTTTGCAATATGAGGGATTTATGTAGCATACAGTTTGAGGGCAATACCTTTTTGATTAGTGAATCTAAAAGTGATTGTGTAAATTTGAGAACTTGCTAAAACTGTCTTCAGAAAAATTATAATTCTTAGTGTAATAAGCATCCAGTAAGGATTTTTTTGTGTTTGCCAAAAACCAGATGAGTAATTGAAATGTTCATTTATGAATTAAGTTATTACAGAAATGTCATCTTAATAAAAAGGCATATTTAAAAATAGCTAAAAAATCTTTGGAAATATTTGCTTTTAATCTGACAAACAAGCCTCAAGAAAATTTCTATTTCAGTTAACTAAATATGACAGTAAATTCCTGAGATTGTCCAAACTTTTTGTTCTTGTTATTTCTAACTACTATCTTAGATGCTTCCTGAAGTTTAACTAAAAATGCCTATCTTGGAGTCAAGGATACACTTCAGTGAGTTTGTGAACACAAAAAGGTCAAACCATTTTTAAGGTTGACGCAGCTCAAACAATTGAACAATTGAGGGAGCAGTACATAGCAAAACAACCAGGTAACTGGGATACAGAAACTAGACGTTTTCAAAAGATTTGACAAAAAAATATTACTTGGTAATATAGATTTTTGTTATACTGCTGTGTGGTTTGTTTGGAGTAACAAGTAGCTCTTGGTTTTTGCAACGTCACTGTCCATGTTTTTTTTCTTTCTTTTTTACAACTTGAACAATTTCTAACAGTTGAATTTGTCTTTCTTGTATTATTGTGAAAAGTATAGTAGTGTTCTTCCAGGCTACTGGCAGACAGTGTATGTTATTGTTGAAAATATGTAATTTAATCTCATGAAACATGACGCAAATTCTTAGTCTGCCCTAAGGAAGATTTATTTACCTCAGAATGCCAGGTACATAAAACTGAATGTCAAAGTGACCTACTGAGTTTAGGTAATAATTATCTGATCACTCGTAGGTAATGTCAGAACATAAAAACCTAAGTTCCAAGTTGATTCTTAAACAACGGGGAAAATAAGATGATGATATTGTTGCAAAAGTAAAACATCTCATACTTTTGGAACCTTGTTCCCAATGTATGTGCACCATTCAAAACAAATGAAAAGTGACACACACTTTTTGAAGACAAGCCAGATCTTGATATACCACAAATCTCCTTATTTTCATGAAATTTTAATTTGAGCTGGATATTACATCAGATCATAGTAATCATTGCAATATCAGTGTTTGCAATACTCAAGCACTGATGCTAATAGTGATATTAGGAGTATTTTTGGCTGCTTAGATGAAGTCCGATTAGCCCAATGCCCACTGGATACAGTATTTATGTATGGTGACTAAGATCCTTTGCTTTTCCTCAAAATAGTTACAAAATGGCAACAGAAATGGCAGTTGATAAGAATAGTTTTATTTAGTTGAGCATGTCAAATTAATGCCTACACCAGTCTTGCCTCATTTCAGATAAGTTTATGATTTTGTGTTTGGATTTCCAAAATGGTGTTTGGTGTAAAATAATGGATCCTATGCTTCTTTTTATTTGTACCTATTGAAAATCAATGCATACCATGTACTTTGAAGAAAAGCAATTTACCACTATAAAACTTCATTATGGATTCTAGAAATTATATTAGACTTTAGGACATTGTCCTTCTTCAAATTTTTATTACCTCTTAAGAAGTTGTCTTTGTGTTTAAATGCTGATTTAGATGGCCTTTATGCAAGATCTCCATAATAAAACAAAATTCTTTCAGAATTTTTCTTTCTTTCACTAATGGCCTGTTTTTTCTTCTTCCAAACTGACCTTAGCCTTTTTCAAACCTCTTCATTTTGTCCATAACTTGGCCCATCTCTTGGCTTAAGGCGATGAGCTTCCTTCTCCATGAACCATCTTTTAAGCCTGTCACCTTGCCCTGCACTTCATCAGAAACTGACTAAACTGCAGCTGATTAACGGCGTCTTTTCTTAGAACTGAAAGTGCCCTTTTTAATCCCAACTGTAACTAATGGAAGCACTAGTTTAATTTGACTCCTCGCCTCTCGTAACTTATATCTGCCATACCACAAAACAGTTGGTTAGACACAATTTTAATATTGTAATCTTGTGAGCAGTAAATACTTAACTAAGAAATATACCAAAAGTTGCAGAAGCTGCAGATAATATTACTGTAAATACCCTTGGTAGAAAAAAAAAAAAAAAACATGAGTTGGGGGTTGCTTCAATTCCAAGAAAAGAAGTTAGGGGCATTGTGCATAGGCATCTCACAGATTTTAAGGGTCTTACGAGCTGGCTCTGTCAGGTACGTAAATCTGGTGCATAACAGATTTACTCTTAAGCCACAAAGTTGGCAATGACAAACAAGGGAAACCTCCTCAAACTGAATTGTCAGCAGTATTACCTGTACTGCAGTAACACTTAACTTTTTCCAAACATTTCTGCCATAATCTCATGTTGCTTTTCACGATGCTTTTCTTGCACATTGTCTTTCTCTGACAAGATAATAAAGTAAAAACAAGCAAGTAAAAGCGCTCTGATGAAGCAAGATTACATCCAAGTTTTTTCTTGGAGATGTATTTCTTACCCTCCCTTTTTACATACCTCATGCACCCCTCCCCCACATGCAGCCATAAATGTCAGAGGCAAGTTATAAAAATTGGTTTGGGCTGTGCCCCGAGGTGGGTGGCAAGAGAACAGTGATCCAGGAGAGCTGGATGAGGATGTTAAGGAGCTGAGCCGGTTGCATTTCTGCATCAGTTGCCCTGCAGCATAAACACGAGAAGGTGCTGTAGAAAAGATGCTTTGCCTGGCAGAGATACAAGCTCTTGAAATCTGAGAAAAGTTTGACTTCACAGCAAGATCAACATTTTGTCTATCTTTTAATGTATTGATTTTGGCTGAAGTTACAAAATTCACCTAGAGACAAAATGCATGAAAGGCACAGTTTTTTTTCTTTCATGATGCAAAAAGTGGGAAAAATTGCAACTTTTGCATAGATGTAAATCAGAGACGTACTTTAAAATTTAGCCAAATTTTAAGTTTTACCCATGGCCCTAAGAGTTTGTGTCATTTGTTGTCCCGGCAAACCATGGCAAGACAAAACAACACTTTTATATGTTGTATTTAAGAACATTGTCTTATGAAAATTCTTGATTGCCAGTATTGACATTTTTCTCCTAATTACCTTAGTTGAAAGTCTGTAGTCCTTTTTAAGTCAGATTGAGAAGGTAAGAAACAGCTGTTCTCTTCTGAAATAAAACTTGCATTTTTAAATGAATGATTTGTTCAAGTCATAATATTTTGATGTAGCCAATTCAAGACTACTGATGTTAAGACATACTAGGGTCGCTGTGAGTTCTTGACATTGATTTGCCATATAAGACCCAAGGAACTGTATAACAAACTTGGTTCTGCACTCGACATTTCAGCCCGAGTGCTCTCCCACTCCTCATCTCCATTTCCACTGACCTATTTATCATCTTCACAGCATCTGCTTTACAGCTGAAGCTTAACCACAAAATCTTTTATGAAAGATTGCAGGAGGTGGAGAACCTCATACCCAATGTAAAATTCCTTCTTTATTATTCATATTGTACCCTGAGATTTTTTTATGAACAATTTCTCATCCTTCTTTTGAAGCACCCATGCTTCCAATTTATGTCACTCTTTCTTACTTTTTTTTCCCTCACACCTCTCTTCCTTTTCTCCTCATCACCATTCCTCTTACCCTCTTATCACTCTCCTTTTTTGTTCTACTAGTATTGTGTCTTATACTTGTCTGTCTTTCTTTTCTTTGCTGGTTCTTCCCTCTTAAGTCCTCCCCTCCACATTTTGCCACCTTTCCCTTCCCCCTCTCCTTTCTCTCTGTTGTGCTCCTCCATTACCTCCTTTCACCTTTCGACCCTGCCACAGTTTTTTATATTGTTGAAGAGCCTGACTTTCCTGCATGCTACCGCATACTACCTTCACACTTGGCATGGTTGTCATAGCTCTTCTTCAGAGCAATTTCTTTCCACTGTACACTCAACTGCTGTATATTAATTTTGAACCTAAAAAATTTTCAAGATGTTGTAGGTCAAACTATTACACTCACATAATGCAATGGATACTTATTTTACTAATCACAAATACTCCAGTCTTATCTCTAATATTACTACTTTTTGTCTTTTATTAAACATGTATTTCTGGGGTTTTATAATTGTTTATTTTATATGATGGTGACAGTAATAGGAGTTTGTTTCTGTAACTGGTGGGTTACCGGTTTGAACACCTGCTCCATTTGTCTCAGTCATTGTCCTTGAGTAAGACACTTCACCGGGCTTGCCTGCTGGTGGTGGTAAGACGGTTCTGTGGCACAGGCAGCCTCACTTCTGTCAGACTGCCCCAGTCTGACACAGTGTTAAGTCATCTTTCTGTGTTTTCCCACAATTCAAGCTGCTGTCATACTTTTTAGACAGCTAAAAGGTTATTAGAGATGCACATATAAATAAACTGACACAGTTGATGCAATAGATTGATGATGTTTTGTAATTGGGTATATAATTAACGTTGTTTGTAAAAGGCCTAATAAAAATTAGCAGTTGTTTTGACTTCAGATATTAGACATGCTCTCTCAGAGAGAAAGTAAAGTCATATTCCCAATTTTTTTTCCCACCCACTTCCTTTTTCGTCTAACCTTGGAAAGTAAATTACTTCCCTTGTCTCAACAGTTCAGTCCCATGTGCTGCTCCTGTTTTCCCCATCCCAGTGCCCCCGCCCTGTTCCCTTCATTGATTACACAGTGGAGAGGCAGTGAAAGTGGGCCTGCTGTGTGGGAGCAGTAGCTTTTCTTTGTAGAGTAAACCTGCTGGCTGTTAGTCCAGAAAGTCACTTGAGACGTCATGTCTTGAAGAACATTTTATAATGGATTTCTGACTAAGCAAACTGGGGTGAGCTGAAGCATGATCATAAGAACCTCTGAGTTCTATTGTCATTGAACCTAGAGGAATATATCTATAGCTTTACAGATTTTGTAAAATTTAGAAACAATAAATGCTCAAATTATGCTTGAGAAGCATACCAATGTTTGAATATCCTGATAGAGATTCCAGGCAGATAATCTAGCCATCATGAAAAGACGAAACAGAGGGGTGGGGAACTGTTTGATATGTAAACTTGTGAGTAGTGTTATGATACTTTTTCTACCTAACAAAAATACTGGTGTTTTGGAAAACATGTGATTTAGTACTTTAAGTAGTACATGCATACTGGACTCATTGGTGAGTCCAGTATGCATGTACTGGACTCACCAATTTCTGCTCTGTTCAGGGCTGGTACATTTTCTTTACATAAAGTGTATTCCATTCATTTTTTGTCATACTAAAGGATCAATTGACACGCTGCAAATGAAATTTCTGTGCTTTATGAGCGCTCCTAAGAATTCAGAGGAATTAGCTTTCAGTTTCAAGCATCATGAATGCAGAGGTAAGTGAAGCATTTCCATTGTGCAGTGTGAGATTATTGCTGTTACTGAAGAGCATGGCAGGCTGGCTGACCAGGTGGTTAGACGATGTAAATGCTGCAATATCAGTTGCAATGGAAGGTCATGCAGAAGCTTTAGTGTTCCATCATATCATCTCTTCCTATGATATTATATATATAGTGCGTGTTGCAGTGGAAAATTACCTCAGGGGTGAAGTACATCAAAATGCATTAACACAACAAATCTAATCTGGCAATTAAAAAACAAGCACTTGACAAAGTTTGACTACATCGAGGCTCAATGCTGGAAAAAAGGACATCCGGAGCCATCAGATAGCAGGTAAAACAGTGAACAACTACCAACTCTCACCCAGATTATCATTACGGTGATGTTTAAAGTGTTTGGGAGGCTATTGTCATTGTTTCCACTTTTACTTTACATTGTAGCATTTCTGGTGTAAGTAAATGTTTAATTGGGTAAACTGTAAAAAAAAAAAAAAAAACTGCAGCTTTTAGTAGTTTTGCCAGAATCCTTAACCATAGACTGTCAACTGTTTTTATAGCATATCTTGACCTCTTGTTGCAAGGGTGATTGTCTCAGTGTTTGTGAATGTTTCTTTTTTTTTTTTGGTTTGTTTTCAAAAGTAGAAATAGTGCAATTGAAGATTAAATGTGTACAGAGACCATTGAGGGAAGTGCTCGTAAGTTTCGCAGATTAATCTGAAAGGCAGCATTTCATTTTCCCTAACTACTAAGGAAAAATCAATGGAACAGTTTTGTTCTTGAATGTAAGACATTTAGAGTTTCAAATGAAAACTTCTTGTGGTGTTAGGTCTTGGAGTCATCACTGATTTTCAAGCTTACTTATTCTGTCTCCTCTTTTGATTCCAGTCCATCTTTATTTATTTATTTATTACTTATATTTGGAGGGAATCTCATTTGAGTCTGCATTTTTCTTTGTGTGGCTAGAAATTTAGTTGAATACTTCTATTGCATACAACCACCCTGTTCATTGAGTATATTGACTGGGATGAGTGTAAAAGGTCAACACTTGGAGCTACCCCATAAAAGAATCATGTTGACATGGCTGCTCCTGAACAGACCTTGAAGTTGTTCTCATTTATCAGCCAAAACTTCAGAGTTATCTCAGCACTAACTCCAGCCATTCTTGTATCTCTTCTCTGCAGTATAGTTCCATCTTAATCCTGCAGTGAACCTTTTCTTTTTTTTTCCAATTTTCCAAATCCCCCTTCTCTGGTTTGTGGTGTCTAGTGATTTGTATTAACATAAATGTTTGTTTTTAAATCCAGACACACATTTTCCCCCCCCTCCCCTCCCCTAACCCAAAATAAAGCTTGATATTAAAATAAATATATATTTTTGGAGCTGCTGTCAAAATCATTTATCCCTGACTAAAACTGTAGTTTTTTGTTATTTTTATTTATTTATTATAAATAGAAAATCCCCTTCAAGTTATCAGAACACATCTGCCAGGTGTCACCTAAAATAATTTCCTTGCCTTTCAGATTAGGACAGATGAAAGAAACTCCTGGAAATGGGGAGAACAGGGCAGTTCTAGGGATAGTTGGGTTTTGCATGTGTGTATGTGTTTGTATGTGAAGGCTGCAAAGATGAATTGATGGTGCCCTGCAATATGGTTTTAATGAAATCGTTTCCCCCTCCTCAGACACTTTCATGAAAGCTGCAGGTTTCTGTGGTCTGTGGCACCTTATCCACACAGCAAATATGTGGATAAGCTGCTCTTGTAAAAGACTCATACCTACAAACAGCTTTTATTGCATTTATTTTGTTTCCCATATTCTCTCCTACTTGTGTATTACTCTCTGTTTGTTTTACATGCAACTGTCTTGTGTATTTCTCCACTGCATAAGCTTACTTTGCATACACTTTCTAATCAGCAAAATATAATGACCCAATTCAGCAATTACTGGTATGCATATGATGAGATGATTACATGACTTGGACTCCTTTCTTGATCATATGTGCTAAATATTTCAAGCTGTTTATTTCAAGAGTTTATGATTATATCTAAAATGTACTGGAGGTGCACCCATCCATCCTCTCAAAATCAGCTACATTGGTCTGTAAACTGAATTTTCTGTAGTATTCAAAACTATTCTTTATAAAGAAGCTTTGACACTGTATTTTGAAACATCCACTCAAATAGGACTGGGGGATATGAGAAAAATCTAATATCCTGAACTATTTTTGCTATATCGCAATACACAATATATATTACGATATTCTTGTTGCATATATAAAACAAGGGACTCAAAACAACACTAAAAAATGCAATGATAGGTTGTTGCTTCCTTTATTCCTTGTAAAATCTGAGCCCAACGGTACTTTGATAACCTCTACCAAGCTTCCAGAAGTTACTGTAATGAATCGGGTTTTGGTGTGAATTTTCTCAGCCTTTACACGCCTGCTGCTGTGTTGACAAGGCAGATCCAGAAAGTAAAAACAGCAGAGGCCAAGCACACTGTGTTGCACATTTGATCAATCATGTTCAAAATGAAAGAAAGATGTGCTTATGTGTCAGATTTTTTTTACTGATCAAAGATTAGTTCTCTTTAAGGATATTTTTTTTGCAGCAGCTTCTTGTGCAGTAGTTGGTTAGAGGGTAAGGCAGGATCGTTAAAAGGGATATTAAATGTAAGGAGAATATGCAAGTTGAGGAGTAATAAAAAAAATTTAGCAAAGAGAAGGAAATGGTAAAACTGCCGCAACATATGAAGATGTAAAAATTTCAGGCATTTCTCTCTGCTCTAACATTTAAGCTGATCATTCATAACGCTATCTGATACCAGATCCTAAGAAATAAATGCAAATCACTTGTCACTGAACACTGTATAATTCACTGCGTTATTCTATAGTTGCAGAACTTTATTTACCATCTTCTAACCGCAAAGACTGCATTAGCTGTTTTTACATTACCTTTCTATGCAATTCTGATCCCTTCGGTACTCTGTAGGTTTTGCCCAGTGAGCCTGATTTCTCTGGTTGAATTTCAACTGGGCCAATCAGCAAACAGAAGGAGTAGTTGTAAACGGTGACATGCATTGTCTGTGCTGTTTCAGAATTGTAGTCTGCCTGTGGTTGTGGTTCAGCAATGGCAACAGAAGAAGTGAGAGAAGCCATTAAATCTGCACTGGCTTCGTTTCTAAACACCGAGCAAATAAAGTAGGAGCAACAGGAATGCATGACATTTTAATGTTGTGGCCCTATTCCCCATGGAGTTGTATACAGTGCACATAATTCCTAGTAAGCTGCACTAAGTTGGCACGTTATATATGTCATGGCCAATAGTTAGCATTTGGGTAAAATCAGGTCCAGTTGTTAAAAACTCCACAGAGTCCATGCCTCCAGAAATAAATCCTTTCTCAATAGTTGAGGGTACAACTCCTCTGTATGAAGCAAACCGTAGAACAAAAGGCTAGTTTTTACCAGGCAATGGCTGCCGCATGTATCCTCCGACAGCCTGGTGTCAATTGGTAAGTTGTGGTAGTGCAATAGTGTGTGGGACATTTTCTTACTCCGTTTGTTCCCATTGAAAATGATTTAAACCCCAAAGCATCCCTAAATATTGTGTCTGACTATGACTATCCATGCATGATGGCTTATTTCAGCAGACTCTATTGGAAAAAATATTTTTTTTCCAATAGAGATTGACATCATTGATGTCAATCAATCAATGTGAAAATCCGAACCATGTTGCTATTATGTCAATAAAAAGTTTACGCTTTGCTGAATTCTTACAATAAGAAAATAAGGTAAGTTTGAAAGGGAAAGGAGTTCTAACCCTCCTATTAGCAAGGTTTAGCTAATAAAGTAGCTAATGAGTGCACTGTTCAAATCTATTTCCTGTGATTTGGAAAGTATTAATGCTTGTGCATGATTAAATAAAAATCATCTCACACTTGACAATTATAGTTTAGAAGAATTTAGGAAAATAGTATTGAGTTTTCTACTCAGAACCTCTGATAAAATCAATCAAAGCTAATAATATGTTCTTTGTTTTCCACTTTTTCTGTGACAAGTCCCATAGCAACACAATTTACATAGTGTTGGTCAGGACAGAATATTCTATCTGTGTATATATTTCTACAGTAATCAGTTGATGTACGGATTGTGCAGCTTGATTAAAGAACATTGAGAAGACATATCTTTGGCACAGAACACAGTCCAGCTTACAACAGAAAACATACAATCCAGCGAACATAAGAGCACAAGAGTTGGTATATGTGTTGGGAATAGTGTAGGAGTGCAGGTCTACTTGATATATAATGCTCTGAATGTGTATAATGTCAACATATGGGCTTAGCCTACTTTTCAAGTGAATTCTTAATCATAGTTGAGCAGGGAAAAACAGTCTTTCAGTGTGTGTGTGTGTGTGTGTGTGTGAATGTATGTTGTGTTTTGGAGGGTAAATGTAGAATAATACTTCAGGCTTTAGTATGGCTCATTCTGTATAGATAGGTAGAGTGTTAGCTACTAGTGCTGAAGAATTGTTTTGCTTGAGATTATTTTTTAATTTTTTTTGCAGTTTTCTCCTGCAGTGGCTCCACGACGCTGTGATATCCACGAGAAACCTGCAAAATAAAAGCGCTGCAAGACACTGTTAACAGCTTATAGCTCAAGCTGAAACTGTAACCATTCTCCTGAGGTTGATGTGGGTGGAAAAGTTATGATTATAACCCTCTTTTGAGCTTGTATGTGTTCAGGCCATGTAATTGTAGCATGCTGTTACATTATGAGATTTTATGTATACAGTCCATACAGAATATCATAGCAAAGTTGTCATTTTCTGGTCAAAGTACAGTTGGCTGGATACATTTTTCTAAAATATTGAGAAGTCTTTTAATATTGTTACTATTCCTGATGGTTGCAACATATACTTTTTAAAGGCTTGATTTCAACCCGACTTTCTCATTTGAAAGACCTACCACAATGTTTTTAATCTTTTAATTTACACGAAGCAGATGGCAAACTTTCCCGTTAAAGATATGATCGCGAAAAGAGGGCATGAAATATCACACTTTGTTTATCACAGGCTGTCCTTAATATCCGGCTAGCACTGTCTTTTTTATCATTGTGCTACTCACTGCAAATGTTGCACAAGTTTCTTTTTTATTAAAGAAACTAGATCCGCACAGGATTTAGCTTCACTCTTCACCATATCATCACCCTCAGCTGGAGTTTGCAACCTGCTCCTAACATGAGTAAGGGGAGCAAAAAAGAGGAGTATTTTATTTTCATTAATCATTGCCTCTCTGCAGTATCTAATCAGCTTTGCGTTTTCTTATTCCTCTTTCTGTGACCTTTTGCCTCAATCACATAAGTGTTCTAAAAGTTAAGTGGCTGACGCACACATTGACCTGTTTCAGTTTTACTCATCATGCAAAATTGTTAAACCAGCAGCATATTGACGTTTTGCTAAATTTGTCATATTTCTTGTGATTATTTGTAGCCAAAATCAGTATCTATTCATCTCTTGTCCAAACCCGCTTTTCCTTGTAAGGTTACGAGGGAGTTTGTTGGGGAAGTTTGCTATTTCCAGCAGTCATTTAATGAGAGAAGTTGTACAGCGTGGGCATGTAGTCAGTCCAAAATCAGTATGTAATGATAAACCTTTTTAACCTCAAGTACAGATTGAGATAATGTGATAAAAAATTAAATATAGTAATAACAATGTTATATGTGTAACCATGTTATAGACTGGAAAATTCACAGTATGCTCACTTAAAAAGTCTTTCTAACTTTTGACTATAGTTCACACAGCATTCAAAGTTGATTTGACTTTTTCTTTGAACCCTGAAGCAAGAATAAAAGGAAACCATGCATCAAGTTTGAATTAAAGCCTAAAAGCAATCTGAGCTTGGATGCTTGATGAGATAACAGATTTGAACCATTAAGTCAGATTTTCTTAATAAGAATGACACTTATTATTGCTGCGTTTCAAGCGACCTTTGGGACATTCTCTTTGTTCCATATCCTTCAAACATGTTTAAAATTATGTTTTGTAGTTTTCTACTGCACTGTCACATAAATGAGCTTTTGGAATGTTGTTAGAGGCTATGGTCTGATCCTCTGCGCTCTCTCGAGCTAGTCTAATTTGCTGTCTCACCAGAGACTCAGGATAATTAGTCCCAACGAAGGATTACCTTCCGGCCACTGCTCATTTCAGATCAGTAAGACAAAATGGCTGTACTGTATGACCGCGTACGAAACAAATCTGAAAATTCCTGAGTAATTGGCTGAAAGTCCCTGCCTAATTTCTTAGAATCATTTCTTGCTATGGTTTATTGGATGTTCCTTCTATGTCACAATATATAACTTTTTTTTTTTTTTTTTTTGCAAATCTTGCTCTGTACTTAGATATATGGTCAAATGTTGAGTTGCCTTGTATTCTAGGTCTAATAGATTATTATTTCAGCACTGGTTATGAATTATTTTAGCTGGCTTTTGATATGTGCATGGATGGCAGAAAGTCCACGTCTGCAACTTTTATATCTGTCACCTCTGTGAGGCCACCAATGGGACGTCTCCGTCGTCTTCTGGGAACCAGTCAGGGACAGGCACCTGCACACTCATGTTTGCATAATTGACTTTATGAAGCCAGCCATAACAAGCTATAAATGTATACACTAATTTAGATAAGAACACTTGCAGTTGGAATTCTAAAGCAGTTGTACAAAATGTGTCCATGACTGTAAAAACATCTTTTTGCATGTTTTCACTAGGACCTGCACTCAATGATATTCGAATGATCTTTGTTTTCCTTCCTCATAATTTATGAACTTCTTACCAATTCAAATGTTGCAAGATAGTGGATGAATTAGTTCCTTACACATGAAAAATTAGGATAGTAATAAAGCAGTAATTTGAATTCAGCTTTAGTTACAGAAGCCTCTTCCTTCTACTTCAACCAGCGATTGTACACTTCAAAGGCAGGACTTATAAATATTTCACCACTGGGTTACGGTGTTGAGCTTTGAGGATATAGAGTCTTCAGAACTATACGACCTCAAGGAATTCCAAGTTAATGTACTTCAAGTCAAATGAACATGGACAGAAAGCTGTGAGACAATAAAATAAACAAGAACGATTCTCTGTTCTAGTGTTCTGTTATGTTTGATATTTGCAGTCTTTTTTGAATTGTTCTAAGAATGGTCAGAAAACTATGTGGAGGTGGACTAATTATGCTAAATAATGATGGTTTTCACCAGTATCACATTTTACCTCAACTTGACTTAAGTGATCAAAGGATTTGAAATGTTTGTCATGTTGGCCATTGACTCACTTACAAGATGAGCTGTTGGTCAGGGACATACCTATGACTCATGTGAAACTACTATTTATAATACTATGGCTTTGTAGTTTAAAACACCCTAGCAGTCAGACAACCCTAAAGAAGCCTGTATTTGTTCTGCTTAGGGATTTTACTCTACAAAATGTCCTCTACTTCATTCCTTTGTGATGTTTTCTCACCATTTTAGAAGATTCCTTGCTTCAAAACATCTACATTAAATAAATGTGTGAACTCAATGCCTCAGAGGAACAAATTTAACTTATTTTGAATCTAGATTGTTTGCATTGGTGAAGCTATAATTTGCAGCGTCCATAAGGGCCAGAGTTTTAGAACACTACTCTTTGGAATACCATTACAATCTGAATAGCTAAGAATGTTCAAAAACCTGTCGATGAAAGCACATATCCTCAAACTAAGTTTTTTTTTTACTCAGTGTATGTTTGTTCCAAAAAATATTGTGATTTTGTTTGATCGATTGATTAGGAAAAACTATCAAATTGTTCTGGAATTTACTTGCCATATGCTTGCTAGAGTCAATTGGTGGTAAAACTGGATGAATTTTGTCATTGACCAATGGTCGGTTGCCTCACTAATAGTTTTATGTTATCAGCTTCATTATTTTTGCAAACATTTAAACGTTTTTTTTTTTCTATTTGACGATATTCAACCCTAAGACTATTTGGATCACCACTCAGTACAAATCACTGTACTGAGTGATACAGAAAAAGGGGTTGTTTTTGTGGGGCAAAATCTTCCACCTATCTTTCCACTGCAGTTACCAGAGCCTGGTTAACCGCTGACAAACCTCACGTATATTTAGCTCACTTTATTCAAACCATAGAACTTGCCGTTCTCAAGGTGGCGTGCAGGGCAATGAGTCCTTCCCACATGTTGTAGTCAGTTTTTTTCTTTTCTTCTTTTTTTTCATTTTAAAACTTGCTATTAGTGGTACAAATTGTTGTTTATATTGAAAGGCAACATTGGAGCTAGTAAAACTATCCGCATGCCCTCTCATGCACCTTTTGGCATAGCTGCTCATGTGTGTGAATGGCTGGACTTTTTGTGCCTGTGTCCTAAATTGCTTTTGTAGCAATGATAATCAAACATTGATCATGGCTAGTAAGGTATATGGAATGTAGCTTCAGCCTCATGTCCCCAAAGTGATGATGAATTGGTTAAAACACTGAGCTGTAATCACTGGGGTTTACTCAAAATAAATATTCACTCATGCTCAACAGAATATTTTCCCCAATGACAACAACTACAAATATTATTCATGGCTAGTTACGTTTTATTTTCAGGGTCTGGCTGTGCTTACTGGTTTACATAATTTGAACTGATCTTCATTATCAGTTTTCTTAAGATAATTTGACTTTACAATTGTGGCTCTATGCTAAATGGCTCTTTAAAGCTTATACTTGTTTTACAATCACTTAGTATTGTGTAGGTAGCAACACACTCAGAGACTAAAGTTCAAGTGCTCACAGCGTCAGTTATGAGACAGCAGTTGGGAGCTCATACAATGTATATGTCCCAAATACAGCTGTATTTTATTTGGTTTCTCCTCTTCTCTGCTCCCCATGCAACATATCGAGTAGGATGAAATGCTTGCAGAAAAAAATCAGAATCTTGTTTAGATACAAGCAGGGATACCTCTGCTGATCATAAAGTAAAAGAATCTTCAACTGTAATTGAAGTCAGTCAGCCACCTTTGTTGTTATTATAAATGTGAAACAGTTCAGACTTTTTACAGTCTTAAATACTGAACATGATTTAAAGTTTTTGACATATAGTATGTTTAAACTCATAAAGTATACATTGTGTCATGTAAGAACTCTTTACCTCCAGAGATATTGTGCTAGAAAGACTTCAAAGTGCCCCAGTCAGTATGGCTCAAACATGTGAAAAATCCTTCTGAAGAAAAAGATTAAGTTGGTATTTAAACAGGGCAGATGGTTTTTCCTCAGGGTGCTCCTAAAAGGTCATAGAACTGCCAAATACTAAGCTCTAATACATGCTGAAGTTTAATTTAACCTTAGATTTTTGCAGATAGGAGCATCCTCTTTGCTTCAGTAAATCAAAACATCATTAGTGAAGGTTTTTACTTTTCTTTAATAGCAATAACTTGTTGAGCATGCTGTTTTTGTGGGAAGATCAGATCCAACACAGATGAAGTAAAGCTAGATGCAATTAAGGCGACATTTTAAAAATTGTTGGCATGGGAGAGCTACTGTTTCTACAAAAAAATAAAAAAAGAGACTTATGGCTGCTCTTTCTGGTAATTGATAGTTGGCTCTAGAATTGATTAGCGTTCCTTTTTTGCAAACCAATACGAGGAATAATTCAAACAATATTTCTGCTTGCTGAGAAAGGAAGTTTGTATTTTCTTCCTCTTTTAGTCACCAACTCTGTGCAGGCTGCGGGCATATTGTGCCTTGTACTGTACACTAATGACCTCAATTAAAAAATATTTCAAAACAATGATTGTATGATTGTCTTGTTTGGAGTTTTAAATCAGTCTTCAGCATTTATATAAACACTAAGCATGACCAGCGCAGGCCGGTGATAAACTGACGACCTGTACAGGGTGTATCCCATGTTTTTATAAGGGACGGATGGATAACTAGCACAGAGAGAGCATAATTAAGAGCAGTCTCTGTGTTCCCTGTAGAGTTTACAGATGTTTATGAGAAATTTTCTGCCAACATTTCCAGTATTCAACACACATTAGTTGGCCTGGTATTTGTGAAAGCAGTGGAGTTGAAACTTGTGTTGTGGGTCAAAATGGTCAGCAGGATTTGAGTCATTCTTTCTTCAAAAATTCTTTTGAGCAAAAGTTACTGGATTTGCAGTTAAACGGTGAAACAACCAATTGTCTTGTTAACAACTTGTATCTGATAACTATTTTAAACAATGCAAATGTATCAAGAATACTTAGGTTGTGACATTGCCATTCTTCACATGGCCTTCATTAGAAGTTATTTAGCATGTTTTTTTTTAGATATTCTGACTCATATAGCCATGATTTAAAAGGAAATATACTGAACATGAGCTCTGTGAGCTAAAGAATGATGTTGCCACATAATGTGTTTAAATTATGTTCCATAAGCACGACAAAGAAAATAATTATTTCTTTTAATTTTTCTCCTCTCTCTCTTTAGTTGAATTCCAACTTCATTTCTCACTTTTGCTAAAACTTGTCCTCATTCACTTTAGCTCTATATTATCCTAACATGAGACTAAATGAAATCCAATTGGAAGAGTTTGTCTCGCCTGGGTGGTCCGGATCCCTGGGTGAATGCTGGGATGAAAAACAGCAGGATGCTCACAGCTTCTTTATGAGGATTGATCTGTCTGCCAAGTTTTTTTATAGAAGGCGGTGACACAACCTGCCAGTCTTGAGCTATGAGACATCTATCCCATCATTGCAGACATTTTTGCTTTAGCCACAATTGAAAAATAGTAAAAAAATAAAGAAATATATATATAAAGTGGCTTGTAAGTGTGTTGAACAATATAATTATCACCTTTCAGCTGAATACCTCCTTCTCACTTTAACTCTTGTTAATCACAACAAAGAAATCTTTTACTTGTCCTTGATGGGTTTTTTTTGCAACTGAGCTAATTATTTGTCTTTTTTCACCAACTTGCAGATACTTTAATTTTGATCATCAACATGTTCCCTTTGAAATACTGATAGTCTCCATTTATTAAATATATCTTATACATGCTACCATTATCCAGTCTCGTCAAGAGCCCATTTTGTCATTTAGAAGACTCATTGCCCTAACGCCAGACTGAAAACCATTTGGACTCCGATTAATACCCCTTTGTCACTAATACGTCTTTTTTTTTTTTTTGTCATAGTGCTTAATTCTATAATGTTTTGAACTTTGTCTTGAACTGTTAGCTAATGACAAAGTTGTCCATAGCTATTTCAATTTCCTGCCCCCTGTCTCATTGCCAAAACCTTATATAGGCCTGAGTACATCCATCAGAACAAGATCAGTCGGCTGAGTCGAATCAGAAGTAATGTGCTTTTTATTATGGGATGGCCATAATGATCTGCACAGGTTAGGTTGTTAACTCAGTTCATCCATCACCTATTCTGCTGAAACCGAGCCCCAGAGTGAAAGAGAAGCAGCGCTGCATATCATAGGCAGCTAATGAGCAAGATAACTGCTGGGAACTAATGGGAATGTTAAAGAGCAAGTTGAGGTGTGGAGGTCAGCATGCAAGAGTTGCTCTTGATTTGCATATCAGATGTCACTATGAAGGCACAAAGGAAAACATCTTCATAAAAAATACATTTTTGGATAATTTCCAGTGTTTGGAGCCTGACTCCTGCTCTGAGCAAACAACAACTGTGTGTATTGCATGAAATGACATCACATTGTGAAATAAATGTGTGCATTTCCAGTATATTGTTTCCTACAATAAATAATTTTTTTATTCCTATCTTTGCAGTTGTTTTGCGCATACCTTAATACTTCTCAACTATGTGCAACTGTGCAGTATGTTATGTCTGCCTGCAATTGTTCAGCTCCTCTTTTTTACAGAGTGATAACACAGCGGGAGCAGGATGACCTTATGCAAGCAGTAGAACACTGAAACAAAGTGGGGGTAAAATACTGCCTGGTTGGACAAAAAAATATTATAAAGCCAACTGTCTGTAGGTTTGTGGTAACTGTCAAGCACTGAAAGTGCATACGGACTTCAGTGAAATTAAACTAAATATAAAATAAGGAAAAAAAGTTGAAGCTGCTACTTTGCCTTTAGCCCAGATTTATTATACAAGCATTCCTTTGGGCTATTTACAGTATTGTAGGATCAGATTTAGTAATGCTTATATATCCGGTTAGATAGCTGTTTATAGATCAGCATGCCAAGCATTTTCTATATGTTCTCTTAGTCTTTCACTGTGGATTATGTGTAAAAATATACAAATGTACCCGGAAGGAGTGATTTAAGAAGACAATTTTGGTATGAATTTTTTTCTTGCCACAAATTGTACAGTTTCATTTAGTGTTTTTCTCATGAAAGATTTTAGCAGCATTCTCATGACTGTCACAAAGCAGCATTAGACCCACTGTGAGCACCATTTGGACAGAAATACTTCCTCAGGCTGTGCAGATTAACTGCAGCATTTTTACCGTCATGACATGGCGCAAGCCTCCTTACGTTCAGCCTTTAAAGTGTAAGAGCTATTTATTTTAAAATTCTTATATCATCACTTCTCCTTGAGACAGTGATGCCTGAAGGTAGACAAGTGTGACTACTGTGGAGCATCTAAACACATCGAAGCAGGGGCTGACACCGACAAGCAAAAAACAAAAAGAATTTCCATCACTGCTGGTTGTCAGTTCAGAAGAAGAAAAAAACTCCCAGGAGCAAACACACATTCTTTTCTGAGATACTAGTCTTACAACATGGAGCTGCAACTCTGTATCACATTCTTTGATTCAGGATAAATAAAAAAAAAAATCCAGTCATGCAGATGTTGATTCTGTCAGAAAATGGGGGAAGTGTTTTCAACTTGTTCAGTTGTGACAATGGTGTCAGGAAGAATACGCTATTCGTTTGGTTATTGTAACTAAACCAGGTTAGTTTAGCTACCAGATTGGTTTAGTTGCCATTGTTACCAAGCCAAATATCTGCAGGCGGCGGCTGTGGTCATAGGAGGATGGCAAAGGTGTAACTGAATTACGAATAGGAAGACAGTACAGCTGTGGATATCTGATGTGAGGTATATTTAGATCAAATTAATTGCACACTCAGAAATTTGTTTGATTTTGGACTTCCATTAAAGTTGGGAGGTTTTGCGAAATGATGAGAATACACGTCCACTGATTTTATCATGTGAGGTAAAGACAGTTTATTTAAATAGCATTGCTTCTGTCTGAGGCCTCTAAAGCAGAATCCACAGCAATTTCAGAAAATAAGTACAAGACATTGGTAATCTTTCCTGCATAAAGAGTGGATGAAAAACAAATATTCAGGAGTCCCATGAGAAACTAAACTCATTAAGAGGTATTAATAAAACAATCATGGCATGACCTACCACAGATGTGACACCAGTCAATTGAAGTCTGACCTTTATAGCAGAAACGTATTTCATGAATAGTATTGTTCAGATACTGGGCCATGAAAACCTGCCTCGGTTAAGCCAGACAATTGTTCTTAAAAATTCATATGTGAGAACCTTTGTAAAAATAAATAAATAAAAATCTCACTTTTGATTTGGATGTTTTTTTGGAGCCATACAAAATTCAAGCAAACACCTTATCAGAAGCAATTTTATTAAAAATGTGTGGATAAGTGAAAAAAACAATACATCTCGATAAAAAATAAATTTGGTTTCTTTTACAGACATGTATGTCTTTCCATATATGTCTTTCAGATAGGTGCTTGTGGATGCTTGTTTGGGGGATTGTAGATTTTGTCTTGATAAAATCTATAAAAACAGAACAGATCTGTGACAAACTATGTTTGACTAATTTTAAAACATTGGTCAAAAATTCAAAATTTCTATGTAACAAGTCCTCTGCTTCAGTTTATAAACACTTATTACATGGTCTATTTACCATGAAAATTTGAAAATACTAGTTTATATTGAAAGCTTAGAAAGGCAAAGACATCTATTCATTGCAGTCTTTTCCTTCGGGCTCTGCTAACCTAGTCACTTTGATAAGCGTTAGTGTTGCTAGAAAAAGGAAAGACAGCAATGTCATTGCTTAATGCTGATCTCAAGGCAGAGTGCATTAACCCCTGGTCTGTGCTAAGGCTGTCAGCTTTGATACCATTCCTTCTGTTGATGTGGAGTCTTTGAAATGCACTTAAATTACCGTAACTATTCCTCACAAAGCAAAGACTTCATCGCTGCAATGCTCTGTGTATCAGCTACTTCTTATCAGTTTAAGAGAGCTGTCTGAGCACGGTTGTAAACAAGGTGACTCGAGTGTTTGTCAAGAGGGGGACTAAGTTCCAGTCTAACTTCGGCTGTCTGAGTACTCGGTGACAGAAATGAAGTGTTCAGAGTAGATGTGTATAATAGCTGCCTGGTTATATCACCATCAAATAAGAATGGAGCAGGCTTCAAATAATTCTGGATGCATTCACTGAGGTGTACAAAAATGTTTTGTATTTTAAGCAACTTATATTTGTTCTTACAGTTTTTTGATCACTATAATGTATTAAATTGCTACTGGTTTTAGAGGAAGCTCTAAAAAGTAAGATTTGACTACCTAAAACCACAGATGTTATAAAATTGAGATGTCATGATAAAAATACCCGGGTCGTGCTGTTGTTGTTTTCATTTCAAGGCCATGAGAAATCAAAAAATAATGTTTCCATATTGCCTTGTGCACCAACTGTAGCAAGCATGATTTTATCAGCACATTAAATCGCATGCAACCAAATCTTTTGAGAAGCTTAGTAAACATCGTTGCATGTAGCACAATGAAGCACAGGTAGTACTTCAGTGTGCAGTCGTGAAAAAAGAGCCAAAACATGGCACTTAATATTGGTTCAACATTCCAACCCTCACCTGTGGCAGTAAGATATTGATCATCACTGGAAGAAGGTCCCAGACACATCCCGGGTGACTCATCCTCAGTGGTAGGAACTGTCATCTAAGGGAATCTCAGAGTAGAGCAGCTGCACTTCCATATTAAAATGAATTAGTAGACATGTCTTAGGCATTTGATCAGGATGACTCATGGATCCCTCTTTTTAGAGGTCTTCCACACACTTCCAGATCTACTTAAGAAATTTTATATGACTTTTACTCCTGAATATCTCAGGATTCCTGGGAATGTGAGCATTACTGGGGACAGGGATGTCAGGGATTCCCACACACAACTGTTTGGTGGATGATAAGCTTTTCAGATCTATTTAGCGTGAAAAAAACAAAAAACTTTTGATTCTTAAATGTACCAAAGTTAAACAGTTTGATATGATGGCAGCATTAGAAGCAATGTGGCTAACAATTATTCTTCCAAAGAAACATTTTAAAACACTTACATCACGCTCCTTATGAATTCAGAAGTTTTCCTTCTGACATAACACATGACAAATATGAGTTAAGATTCTGCATCATATGAAGATGACAATGACCAGAATGAACATACCCTGTATCCATTAATAACTCTTATTATTTGCCATATATGCCACAGAGAGCAAAGTTAATGTTTTAACTTTTACTTCCAGAGAAGAAGTATTAAAAAAAGAAGTTCATTCAATGAGATATTGGGACTGAAGTTGCATTTTATAGTCTTTTTTTTTCTGTTGCATCATAGTTAAACCAATTTGAGTGTTTGTGATTATAGAGTAGGACTCTGGATCTGGTGTATGAGATCTGAAGTGAGGTTCAATCCACACAAGTCTGGAGTTTTGTTTCGTCATGGTTAGCTGAGTGTGTTGCATACACATTGGTGGTATAGTCAGTACAGATAAAATGTTACAATGAAAGTTCTTTTCTGTTTTTGTTTCCATATACATACATATACAGTATATTTATATATATCTTTGTTCTGTGATGTATCATACTGTATTAATATTTGATTCATTAATATTTATTTTGCCCAAAGGCTGATGTGCTACAGCAGTCAGTCAAACTTTGTGGTTTAACAAAAGAACAAGTAAATGGAGTTTGTTCATTGTCATGCAAATAAAGGTGATGTTTGCATGGAAATCAACCGTTCGATTGAAGCTGTGTACAAATGTGTGAATTTGCATTCACGTGTCAAGTGCTTCCCTGTCGACTTGCTTAACGCCACAGTGCAACACGCATACAATTTTTCTTTGTCGACGTCACCAGATGTGGGGGAATTCATTTAGATTCAGATTAAAAAGGACTAAACCCTCCGGAGTTGTTGAAACTTGGATTACTTTACTCACTGTGTAGATGCAGAATAATCAGTTTGCAGCACTGAAGGAATTTTTAATTAGCACAAAGGCTCTTTGATAGAACTCTCTTAATCACAGACAACTTTCTCGCGGGAGACTTTGACGGGGTGGATTTACCATGCCCTCTGTAAGTGGCAATTTCTGCAAGTAGTACTCTATATCTGATTGTGAAGGAAAATATATCCTGAATAGTTTTTTGATTTATCTGAAGAAAGCAGGGATGGTTTGCACGAGGATTTTAATATATTTATTTTTTTTCCACACTGACCTTTTTCTCTTCTTGTTGGGTCAACTTTCATTTTCAGTTTTTCTGTATGAAAAGCTTTTTCTAGTCTAGTAGAAGTGATCAGAGGATCACTATCACAAATGTAATATTCCCCATTCGCTATGTGATATTACCTGTCTGGGCAGAGGAAAGGAAGCTGACAGAAAAAGAGATGGCTACATTTCTCTTCACATCTTTGACAAGCTTTTCCAATTTTCTCCTCTCCATCTTGTGCCAGATTGAGCTGGAAGCACTGTTTGCTCTGTAGAAATGAATACACCTGATGAATTTTAGCTTTATAGACTCGTTCCCAGGCATTTTTTTCCCTCCTCTTTATCACCACTGTAGAGTGCCAGGCCATTTAAATTCAATCTTCTACAAAGCCACCAACTGTACCTTTGTTGATCCATTTCCAGCAGTTTCGTAATTTTGTTTTCATTCCAATTTGCAAGGTGTCAAATTTTACCCACCAGCTTATAGAGTAGGAGAACAAAGACGGCTATGTGGTTGGAGTGTTTGGGAAAATGGTCTGCATTGTCAGAAAAGAGACAGGAAATGTTGATTAATGCTCCACTGATGTGGCTATTAGATAATGATGATGGAGGAGAAAAATTACTCAGTGGATGCTATAAAAAATTAAAACTGATGAAAACAGAGAATAAGTAAAGACCGTAGGATGACTTGGGTGTTCAATGACATATATTTACTTTAAAAAATATATTTTTAGATCTTCAGAAAATTGTTGTATGATAACATAAACACACATATTGTTTAGCGTGGGTGATATGAATTCCCATTTTTTTCCCGAGATCTCAATTGATACTTCAATTCAGTGAATCATATAGGGTTAATAATGTCAACTGGACAGAGAGACATGATGACCGCTCTTGGCTTACTGGCTGGTGTGAGGGTTCAGCATGTCTAATGAGAGGAGAGACTTGACTTCTTGGAGAATATATTCTCAGATTCTTTCCGCAGGGGCTCAGACAGGCAGTTTCAGGTGATGATCTTATTTTTGGCCAGCATAGGGTCTCCGGATATGCAGAGAGACTGTACTTTGCTCTCTATCCAAGATTCCTTTTCAAAGATGCAGTCTTTTACTCGGCCAACAAGATCAAGATGTTCATACATATGTCCCCCTTATGGACCGGTTGCTGCAGGAAAACAGGAAGAACACTGCTCCACTCATTCTGTTAGATCTCCTTGACATTACATGGATTTCAGCTGTGGGGAATTCCTCCTGCCTAGGACCACATAATGTCAATGGGCCAGTGCTATGGATACTGGGTTTATTACCAGTCTCTTTTGTTCTGTGTGCTGTTCAGAATTAAATTTTGGGGGGCTGGATGGTACCCTAACAAAATGGTTATGTGAATTTTATTTTTTAATTATTAATCCTACTCTTGTGGGGTTGTCTGTCTGAAAACAAAACAATAACAATATTTTATCCTCACATGTAAAATGAACTGAATCCCTTTCTATAGAAATAAAATATCCCTGAAACCATCAGTGAGTGGAATCTCATTTTGAAGAATGTTCTAAGGTTTTAATTGGTAGAAAAATAAACTTCCTTACCCATCACTCCTAACACTTCGATTTTTGTTAGAAATTTATTAAAAAGCACAAACAAAAAACCCTATGGTTTGATGACTGACTAAAAATGTGCATCACCTCAACAAACTCTATGAATGTGTTAAATATGTGGCAGGAGAACAATCCAGGCATGACACTGACATGCTCTGTTTCACTTTGATTTTTGGAAAGCAGTGCTAGTCTGAACAAGGCTTTAATTAAATTCTAAGACAGCTTGATGCACCATTGATTGCACCACTTAATCAATCAGCTGTACCAGAAGCTTAACAGTCAATGTTACAGCTGATAAGACTGTTGAACATGAGGCTTCTGGCCAGCATTAGACGCACAGGTTCTCTTTTCTTGTTGTGAAGCTGACAGGGTGGTTGCTGGTCTCTTGCTGCCAGAAATGTCACAAGATAAGACAAACAGATAGACTTCTCTGTCTGTAGAGCCAGGAATATCAGGAGTCATTCTGGGGGAGAAAAACATATTGCCACAGTAATGTGGGTTTTTTTTTTGTCTGTAGTAGACTCTCAGTTTTCAAGACTCTTTGAGTTGTTCCAGCAGCTTGAAAGGTTGTTGGAAGATTTAACTATTATTTTTGGGTTGGATGATCTAACTCAAAATAGACAGCAGCTGGTGAAGATCCACAGTATTTTCCAAACTGTAAGTCATACATATTTTTTCATAGTTTGGCCTTAAAATAGTTCACACCCATATAAATTCATACATACATATATATTTATATATGTTAGCTTTGATTATGGCACACATTTGCTGTGGAATAGTTTTGATAGGCTTCTACAATGTCACAAGATCTATTTCCATTCAGTTGTGTTATTTTTTTAGTAAAATCTTGCATTGGTAATGGGTCAGTCTTTCCATTGTTCAAAGCCTTTCCCAGCAAATCCCAAAGGTCATTTAGGATGATTAAAATCATTTCTATTCTCTTAATGCCAGAATTATGAGATGATTTAAAAAGATTTTTTTTATGAATTTGTCAATACATATTTTTTTACATAAATGCTTCTTTACACAACCCACTAATCAATTTGAAAAAACTGATGGGTTTGCAAGCTTCTGATTAATTCATAAAGGAAGTACATGTGAATGTGTTGCAAAATAGCAGCTCAACACACTGCTTAGTTTTGTAACATTGTGAAAAAAAAGGGGGGGTTTTACCAAAGCCAAAATAGCTACAAAGTGTTACAGCGAGAACAGAATCCATATTTTGGAGTCTGTTACAAACCCCTAATCTCAATCCCATGAAGCATTTGTTTTCAGAGCTGAAAAGGTGTGTCCAAACAAAGTGGTCTCCAAACTTTTCTCTTGACTCAGTTGTGTCAGGAGGAAAGGACCAATATTCCAGCATATCATTATCAAACTATTTGAAAGAGACCCAAATAGCATTTTAATCACAAATTACAGTGATTAAAACGTACCAGTACCAAAAACTACAAAAAAGTTTCTAATCTTAGGAATTTGGAAAAAGTAAAAATAATAATTAAAAAAAAACTTTTAAAATTGTCATTTGTCTGGCATTAGGAAAATAATTTAAAAAAGGCATACTTCTAACTGACCTAAACCAGAAAGTCTTTGATCTGATTTGGTACCAGGTAGTGAGAATAACATGGTTATGTGTTTTTCTGTACAGTTCATATATGGTCTTAGTTGTATGTATGCAAGAAAGTTTTCATCCCTGTCTGAAAAAGTAGCTTGTTGCATTAAGATTTTATGGGAGAGCTGTAATAGTTGTTAGTGGTGATAGTGAGGAATGGACAAAGCTGAGTAGAACGGGTATTTTCACAATTTTTCTGTCTGAAGGTAAATAACAGTTGCTGTCACATTTGAACAAGTCTGAACCACAATAATGAACAAATGGTCTCTGCCAGACATAACATTGAATTATATTGCTCTATTTTCCTCTGCTGTCTCATTCGCCTTACTGCTGTCTCATTCCCCTTACTGTCACTCCTTCCTGCCAAAGAAGGAGTGATTTTAAGAGGACATATAAACAACCTACTTATCATGAGATAATGTCTGAGCAATTTGCATTTGTCCCCAGTGATGATGAAACATCATGGGAAATCGATGCTGTTAACAAGAAGCAACATAGCACTGCAAAACAGAGACATTATATTATAACATCTATTTGTTAAAGCTCTTCTGTGGTCTGGTTCATGTGACACATTCTTGACTTTTTCACAAGACTCCAGATTGCACCCCAAACTGCCTGGGAAAGTAATATTGTCTTCCAGTTAGAGGTACTGGTTCCCATTGGAATCATACTGCCACTTTATCCCAACCTGCTTTCATTTTGTTTGTTTTAGTAAATTATGTTGTTCTGTGTACTTCACCACAATGACTTTCTTTTGTCCTGGCATTGAAATACTTTGGTAGATAAATCTGTCTAGTCATTCATTTTCTGTAATTCTATATTGTTTTCTGAAGAGATACAAATATGGATGGAGATAAAGAAATATTTACACAGCGAGACTGATTTATTTTACAGTGAATTGCAAACTGTTCGTAGTTGTACTACATTCCAATCTTTTGTGCTAAGGCATTTTGGAAACTTGAAAACATATCTTGAAATTGCTTAATTTTGTCTTTTAAAAGTTTAAGTATTACGTAAAATTAAATAAGTATCAAAGTTATTTGCTTGTTAAGTAGTGCTTTTAAACTGACACACAACTTTTTTGTTTTCATTACATATAAATATTTAATATAAATGCAACTCATTAAGCCTCTGATTCAGCTCCATAGCACAGGTTCAGTCCTGTACCAGACTGACAACACATTTATGAATACAGAGTATGCTTTGTTCAAGTAAATCTCACCGCACTTTGGCAGGAACAGGAGACCTGAATGTGTTCAGACCCTTAATGGTGTCTTTGTCATTTATTCGCGTCTGGGAAGATGAGAACATTTCACTGAAACGATGCCGTGCATGCAGAAGCTATCATTTGGGCTATAGGACTCCGCTGGTGGAAGCATCAAGCTGTATTGGCTCATTTCAGCAGCACTGACTTGTGAGATGGATTTAGCAGTAATGGCGAATGAATGAAAAGGCAAAGTGGCAAAGCGAACACTAAGCCATCAAAATGCAAGGGAACCTAATTTAAAATAGCCCTTATTTTATTCCACTATAATAATAATAGCACTAAGTGCCATCAGCAGTGGAATAATTTGAATCTATAGCAATTTTGGAGATAGTGAATAAGGTCAGTACTTTTGGAAATGTGTACTCAGCAATTACACAGAAATTACTTGCATAAATTCTAAATCCCAAAATTTTAAATATTAAAGGTCATATCACTCTTTAATTTGCATGTTTAGTTTTTTACTCTGTATACACCATGACATTCAAAGAAAAATGTTTTTGCAGGCGGATGAATGAATGGAAGGCAACATTTCATAGCAAAAGTTTTCTTGAAGCCTGGAAGTTATTGCACATTTGTCTCTTGCTGAAGCTTGTTTGTTAATATTAAGGACTACCTTAATCATTGATTAATGTATTCATTTGATAAAGTGTCTAACTTGTAAATTTAAATATATTGTTTTAAATAAATTTTTACAACATGAATTATGTAAGTCAGGGGTGTTGAACTCCAGTCCTCAAGGGCCAGTGTCCTGCAACGTTTAGATGTGTCGCTGCTGCACCACACCTGAAAAGAATGATTAGGTCTTTAGCAAAGCTCTGGAGAACTGATCTACACAAGGAGGAGGTAATTAAGCCATTTCATTCCTGTGTTTTTGTACCTGTGGCATATCTAACAACTGCAGGACAGCAGCCCTTGAGGACTGGAGTTTGACACTTGTGATGTAAGTGGTTTAACAAAGCAGACCAGTTTTTAAGAAAATGCAGCTTTTTGAAATGATTCCAACACAAGTTATATTTTCTTTACTTCCATTTTGTTCAGTATAAATTGCCCAATTCAAGCCTATTCATAACCGTCTATTTCTATTCTGTCCAGGTAAGGACAATTATTTTTAAAAACTGTTTAATAAGGAAGAAAAGATTATTAAGGTGACATAACGATAGAAATGTGCACTTAAAAACTAATCATAAAATGTGCACTTAAAAAGTAATCATATTTAAGTAAATTAAATGCTCCATCCTTTTACATCTTGCTTTTATGTTGAGATTTTTCCTAACATAAAAATCTATACTTTAGCTGAGTTAAAATATAGATTTTTTAAAACTATATTTTTTAAAACTATATTTTAGCTGAGTTATGCCAATGTTGCATAACATTCTGTACAGGTTTCATACATCATCATTAATTAATATTAGTTCTTGTAACAATACCCTCCTGTGACTCTTTGTGGTTAAATTGATGTGCACGAGCAAGATGTTCGTCATTACTGTCCGCCATATAGTCTGTGGTTGAGTTAATTAAACTGCCAATTAAAGCTGTAAGGACATATAATCCTTTTCTCTGTCATCTATCAGTTTGTATTACGACAGTCGGTCAGAACGAACTCCCAACACGCTGTGATTTAATTCTAGCCAAGACTGTCAGCAGAGGCTCCTCTTCGTAATTAGTTGTCTCAACTCTTGCTCCATTTTGCATCATATTTGTAATTGTGTTTCTTTACATGCATTTTCTGTTTTAATGAGAATAGAGCTGCAGTGCAAGGGTTGTTGCAAAGCTAAAAAACTCACTGTGTTTGTTTTTGCTTTAGGCATCATTCTCTGGAGGTTTGATTAGGGGAGGCTGATGGCTAAGACTTGGAGGAGCTTTATGTTAAAATGTGTAGAGCTGTGCAATAATTTGAAATGAACAATGAGGATAGAAAACTTGGTGTTGATGCAGTATCCATCCATGACATCCTCAAATGCCAATATCGCTCCATGGGGACCAGATGATCATTGGTTCAACAGTTACTGTAACTCTGCTTTTATCTTGTGCCGCAAAATTGTTTTGAGATTTTGAAAAAAAACCCAAAGTATTGAAATTCCAGAGACTCGAGTGATCAGAAAAAGTTGATATATAAATGTTTTAATTTTATTTAATGGCAATTTCCTTTTTTAAAATTTTTAGCTACCTTTATTGGATTTTATGATCACAAGTAGACTCTCCTTAATATGTAATTAATGAGAACGTAACTATTGTTCTCACAAGTTTTCTGACTGACATCCTGTAATTACATCTTTTTTTTTTACATTAGTACACTTTCTGCTGTGCTTTTTCTTTCATTTATTTGAAATGAAAAAGCAAAGGTTTAAATATTGAAGCTGCACTTTCATTCATGCATAACATACTATTTTGCTTTGTATGTGGGACTAAATCTGAAAAATATTGAAGGCATTTTGTGAAACAAACTCCCATTATCTCATTTTCCCTCATATTCCCAATGGGGCACCTCTGTTTTTCATGGTCATTGTACATCTGGATGAAGAATGAACACTTATGCTATACTATAAAGATTGCCTGACCATATTTTAATGAAATTTGAATGCTTTTTATGCAATCTCTGAGTGCGTCATAGTAACGAAAAATATTAGCTTAATTCAGTGACTCCACATCCTACATGTTTTACTTCTCTGGTGGTAATAACAATCTTTTTAGCATATCAATGTTCTTCTTAGGCCATCTAATGAACCTTCATTTGATCCAGGTGCATTAAACCAGGGTGAGAACTAACAAATAGCTAAAAAAAAAAAAAAAAAAAAAGATTGAAAAAGAGAGTGGAGCTCTCAATATGGGTTTTATCTGAGGAAATAAAAGTTATTATTAAGATTTACATTTTTTCTTTTAGGTTTGACCTGCTTATTAGGATTTTCTCATATTTTGTTTCTGTGTCTCGGAAACTAAAAAAGATATAAAGTCATCCGTCTAAACTTTAGATAAATGTAACAGTTGATTATAACAATATGTAATCATAAAAGGAAAAGATAGGTAGGAGTCTTGATGGAGGAATTCTATATTCATGCATCACTGTGTTTTTATCTGTTTTGTTGACATTGCCTGTTAGCATTTTAAAGGGATGTGTTTTTGGTTGAACATTCTAGCTGCCACCTGTGCATAAAAAAAAATGAAGATCTTTCTCTTTTTGAAGTTTTTCAACATCATCTCTGGTCCCAAGCAGTCTCTGTAGATTTCTGAAGCCTTTGGATTCAAAGCCTCGTCTTTGGCAGGGTTCATCTTCCTTTAAAGTTCAAAGACTCTGCAATAACGACAGTTGCTTAAGATTTCACGTTTATTGACAGAAATAGCACAAGTACTAGAAGATCTGGAGACAGGATCAGACAGTTACCTTTTCATGCCACACAGTGTGTAAGTCAGCCATTCATTATCTTGAGTGCATGACATGGGCGACTGTCCATTCTGTGGCTTCTTTTATATAACCTTAGGTTATGTAAAATGGCCCCTGTCTAAAGGACAGAGGCCATTCAATCTATACTGTTTTTTGACGGTTTCAAGGCAGGAGGCAGCTTTCATCTATTTTTTTTGATTGGGTAAGAAGGCTTGTGTTCAAAAACAGTATTCAGCCATTCTGAGTATTGATGTATATAATCCCCATTTGCCCCTTTAATAGCTACACCAGGTTGTAATCCCTTTATTCATCAGAGTATCTATTGTCTAGAATTGGTCTAATTTGGAGACAAGAATGACCTGAGTATAAGCGAAAAAGAGACTCATTAGTCTTTAAAGTCATAATGAGTTTATGCCACTTTATAGGTTTGTATGTCTGTTTAAAACCTCAGAAGTCACCAGAAAACCTTTTTTTTTTTTTTTTCCTCCCTGGAAGTTATGAGGTGAATATGTCTAGACAGTATTATAATTTATCAAGTCTGAATTTGCTTTTCTTTTTTTTTCTTCTTTATATTTGAAGCAGGATCTCAGAAATCTTCTTTGCCAACTGTGCGTAGTTTTGGTGAACACATGCTGATGCCAGACAACACAACAAATGAAAGCTACAATATGTCAAACTCAGAACTGACTGAACAAGCTTAGAGGAGCTTACAGCAGCAAATCCCTGTAGTTCTTTGCATCATGCCCCTGAAGCAATAAAAGGGGCAATTTCTTTCTTTCACTAGACCTTTTCTGATATTTTGCAGGATCGAAAGTTTCCCAAAACTGCAGAAATCAGCTGCATGTCGGTGTGTGCATGTCAGTGTGTGCATGGTTTCATGGATTCATTTGCTGATTCAGGCTGGGCATCTGTGTTCAAGTAAATGTGTGAAACCTTCTCAGTAGACAACTGCTGAATGTCTTTTCTTGGCTACACAAGTTTTTTTTTGTTTGTTTGTTTTGATTACATGAGAAGCTCTCGTGCCTCTTTGTCTTAAAGTGCTGAGGGCATGAAAATAAATTTTTGCTTTTGGGATTGTTACCAATCTTTTCTTTTTCAAAGTTCTTGATAAAGAGCTGAGCAATATATTGAATTCCAATTGTTCTCACAATATGAGTGTGTTAATTCCTGCAATGTAAGCGATTAATAGCAAACAATATTTGGTCAGATTACACCCTACATATTGCACCCTACCTCAAGGGACTTCATTCTCTGGATGTTGATATTGTATTTGGACCATTGAATGGATTCTAACTACTCTTAATGCCCACATCTGATAAAAAATAAATATATTTTACTTTCCTAAAAAGCATTTGACACTCTTCAAAGGTTGTGTTCAATATCAAAACAATAAAAAAATGCTACTGAGTGAATATGTATTCACAGCATGCCTTACCTGTGCAGACAGCACCTCAAATGTGTTCTATTTAAACACAGGATTTTTGTCATATGCAGATAAATAATTGTTTTAGTTTTGACATTTATAGCTTCCTACATTTCGTTGCTTGTACATGTGACAGTGCAATGACAATAAAGTTGAATTCTATTCTATTCTATTTATATTGTTAGACTTTAATTTTTGCTACTTTTTACAAGTTATTTCTGAGTATGGCCAAATTTTAATCACAGGTTTAAAATAGGTTTTGTTGCTTATATCATAATTTTAAACGAGAACCAACCACAGTAGCTCTTGGCTTGGTGTAAAACAAATGTAAAAGCATATCTGTGCCAATATTTGGAAGAAAATGCTTTGCATTGGTGGAGTGTAGTCAAAATGATTTTAACTTATAATGTTTTAAATCACTAACTTTGTTGTTAGATTGTAAATTCATATGTGATTACTACATGAATGTGTGCGCATTCATGTTTGACAAAACCACTCTATACATTTAGGAGAAAATTTTGTTTTTGATTCATGACATAACTCCATTACTCAGATTGATGAAATTGGATGGATCCTATAGCATCTTGAACACAAATGGTTTTGGAAAATGAAATGCCTTTTATAAACAACCTTGCCTGAGATTGAATCAGCCAGCAGCCTGTGGAGGAAATAGGAAGAGGGGAGGGAATGGGAGATGTGTAAAGAAAAGATAAGAGGAGGTGAGGAGTGTGTAAGGAGCAAGAGAGAAAATAGAAACTGCATGATCAAGTGAGAATGTTACAAGAGGAGCCAGCCACTCCATCATATTTGTATCTGTATATATGGGCCAGGGAACAAGTGTTAAGAATGACTGAGTGGTCAGACAGGGCAAATTAACAAGGACTCACTGGAATCTGCAGCTTTTACAATGAAAACTCAAGATGGATGATAAAAAGACAAACTTGAGTCCAAGTTGACTACACAAAATTAAGAGAAAATGTTAAAAGTTTCTCTTTGGCGAGAAAAAGAGATACATGAGATGTTGATAAAGATGTATGAACTTCTTTTGTATATCCTGGAAAATGGATTTAATCAACAGAAACAGAGGCAGTTCTTTATTGTTGAGGGACGACACGGCAATGGCCTTTGTAAGAATATCATGCAAATGATTTCAGTCCATTGAATTTTTCCCCTTTGTGTTAGAACAATCTGATTTCATAAGAAAATGTTGATTACATATTGAGTTAACAAAAAAGAAGTGGAGCAGTAAATTTTAACAACATATACAATTGTAAGTGTCTGAGTTGGGTTCCAGTATCGAATCTGTGTATGTAAAAAAAAATACCCACAATGTTGCTTTGATTGTGTGTGATTTATTTGGAAAAACATTATAGGTTTATTCTATGGCCTGATAAAAGTTGTGTCAGGCTATAAGTTAAAGTTAAACCAATCAGAAGAACATTGTAACTGTACATATTGCAATTTATGTAGATAATGTTAACAGAAATAGAAAAAAATATATATTAAATTATTATTTTTGCGATAGTCAAAGTTATATTGTTTTTGCATGGTCTGATTTTGTGCAGGAAAAATGAAGAAATTATATCCAAGGTGACTATAGCACTAGTGCTGAAAAGATCAGTGAAATTGATATTTCAATTCTAAATATGTTTTCTTTTCTGTAGATGCAAAGTGATCGTTGAAAATGCTTCTAAATGTCAGCATCTAGAAGCATTTTCTAGATGCTTCTAGAAAATGCTTTTTCTAGAAAAAGCATTTTTCTAGATTGCTAGAAAAATAAAAACATAGCACACACAGCTACTATTATAACTTTTTGTAGCAATAGAAATAGACTTGTTTTGAACATGAAAGATTAACTGAAGAACATAGAAATAGCTGAAAACAACAGCAAAACAAGAAAGCATCTCTTTAAAGGTTGTAGTAAAGCAGGGGGTAAAAGAGTTTAAAAATGTGCCTCTTCTCTCTCTCGAGGCTCTTCAATTTCTTCCTGAGGTGATAAATAGACAGAAAGTTTTACTATTGTACTAGTGGCCCTATTTTTACACTAACTGCTTTGACTGTTGTGTGACTTTTGCTTCTTCATGCTACTTGAAGTTTTCCCTGGGTAGTGTTTAATAAACCTCAGCCCTTATGTTTCAGTAGCTATTTCTTGTTGTCTGTTTGGAAGCTTTCAGTTGCCCTGAAATGGGTCACGACATTCATGAAGTTATTGTAATTTGTTATTTTGAGCCATTATGAAGAAAAAAAGAGCTGGACTTAGTTTATAAAGACAAACTTTCTGTGGTGTATTTTGACCAAATCTCAATATCAACCTGAGATAAATTTAAATGAAAATCAAATCAAACAATTTAAATTGGGTTTTATGAAGCCTTAAATTGAAGTATGTTCTTATTATTAGACATGTAGAATTCATCTACATAAAAAGTATAGTAAAAAAAAAAGTGTGTTGTTGCTGCATGGAAACAATTTCCTCAAGCAATACAAACTAATCAAACAAAATGACCCACCCTTCAGTTATGTTATGTAGCTTTAGAGCTAAAAAAAAAAAGTCTCCAACCAGTTTCCCTAAGCTCTTTCTGTGAAATATTCTATATGATTTACATTTTGAGTAGAGGATTCTCTGCAGAGATTAAAAGCTTGTGGTTTTCATCTCATCGAGTAGCAATGCAATAGTAGACACTTTTAAGACTTTGAATTGGCATAATTGTGAACTTAATGATCTGAGCTTTTATTTAAGCTTCATATTCCAACTACCGTGGGCTATTCCTCCTCGGCATTTTCTTTCTCTTCCTTCGTCTCCTTTCATCACATTCTGCTCATTCCTTTTACAGCTCCTCTTTTCCCTGTTCCCTCCCTCTAGAGAAGGAAGCCTTTGAGATAGATGTGTGCTCATGATTGGTCGGAAAAACCTTGGTGTGTAAAATGTACCAGTGTTTTATTGTATTCATAAGGTCTGAAGTTACAGTGTGCACTGTACTCAGGAGGATTGTTGTTGAACTCCGTCAGTTAAATGGTTAATTCAAGATGAAAAATGTTTTCTTGTCCTTTTTCTTTTTTTCTCTCTTTTTTTTGCTTGAATAAGGAATAGAAGTAGACGTGTAGGTGTAATGATTTAATGCGAGAAATGGGATGCAAATTCCACGATTATTCTTGTGGTGCTCATGAGCCACACGAAGCAATCGCTCAGCTGCAATGAATGTGTGACCTAATTTTTGTGGTTTGTAACCAGGGTGTGAATATCATTCCTGCATCTTTTTGAGTGGCACATACTTTTGTGAATTTTTGCAGGACTGGGTCATATAAGAGCACAAAAAGACATACATAAAATTTGAAGATTGCAAATATGAACTAGAAAATTCCTGAAGAAATTTAACCGGGGCCCTGCCAAAGTGTGCCCATCGGTTTGGAGCCAGCGTTCTGATGCTAAATGATAACCTTGGCTGACAAAAGTGAGAAACGTACCATGTGGAGAATCACAAGAATGTTCCCTAACATGGACTTGCACTATTCAGTATGTTAAAATAAGTGTATAAGCTAAAATTAGCCAAAATGCTAATTTTAGCTTGAATACTATCAGTAGCATGTGGCGCATCACTAGCATATTGTCTGTAATTGACTTACTCTGTTCACTATACCAAACATGTGTAATAAGTCAGACAAATAGCTAATACCTCCTTTAAGGTAAAAGGCTAAAGCGAATGCACTGTCTTGCTATGCAAGACGCTGCATTAGCCACAGACTGATCTTAAGGCTTTTATTTTTTGAAATTTTCAGTAAGCTTCATTTCAAATGTCTAAACTAATACCATGATTAACATTGATTGGATTAAATCAGTTATTTAATGCTCAAAAAAGCAATAACCTGATCTAAAGATTTTTAGGGCTTTTATTTTGAAATTTTCAGTCAGCTTCATTTTAAATTGCCAAACTTATCCGATGTGTAACAGTGGTTTTGTTGAAAAAGTCACATAATGCCAAAGACGACAATTACGTCATATAAAAGAATGTCAGGGCTTTTATTTTGAAATTTTCATTAAGCTTAATTTATAATTCTCACATTAATCATGTGTGTAACAATGCTTGGTTAAAATCAGTCATAAAATGCCCAAACATAATGTAATTCTAAAGGCCAGCTCATTCCTCCTCTGTAGTAACTGACAGTTCCGCCATGTTGTAGTTCTGAGAATCAGCTCTGACCTCTTTTGTAGGCACTGAGTGTTCTGCCATGTTGTAGTCTTAACCTTCAGTAATTGTAGTTCTAAAGAGGAAGTCAACTGTCATGTCAGTGTGACACACAAGGAGAGACTTAATTACATGCTTGAATCAGTTAGTTTTTCTGAAAGGCCTGAGAGAAATATCCAAGCTTTTATTTTGAAATTTTGATCAAGCTTAATTTAAAATTGTCACATTAATCATGTGTGTAACAATGGTTGGTTAAAATCAGTTATAAAATGCCCAATCACAATGTAATTCTAAAGGCCAGCTCATTCCTCCTCAGTAGTAACTGACAGTTACACCATGTTGTAGTTCTTACAATCAGCTCTGACCTCTTTTGTAGGCACTGAGTGTTGTGCCATGTTGTATATCTGACAATCAGTAATTGTAGTTCTAAAGAGGAGGTCCTTGTGTGTCACAAGTCTCTCCTTGTGACACACAAGGAGAGACTTAAATGCTTGAATCAGTTAGTTTTTCTGAAAGGCCTCAAATATTCAAGCTTTTATTTTGAAATTTTCATCAAGCTTAATTTAAAATTGTCACATTAATCATGTGTGTAACAATGGTTGGTTAAAATCAGTTATAAAATGCCCAGACACAAGTAGTTTTAAAGGCCAGCTCATTCCTCCTCAGTAGTAACTGACAGTTCCGCCATGTTGTAGTTCTGAGAATCAGCTCTGACCTCTTTTGTAGGCACTGAGTGTTCCGCCATGTTATCCTAACCTGCTGTCATTGTAGTTCTAAAGAGGAAGTCAACTGTCATGTCAGTGTGACACACAAAGAGAGACTTAATTAGATGCTTGAATCAGTTAGTTTTTCTGAGAGGCCTGAAGTATTCAAGCTTTTATTTTGAAATTTTCATTAAGGTTAATTTAAAATTGACATACTAATTCCATTTGTAACAATGGTTGGTTAAAATCAGTTATAAAATGCCCAAAACACAAGTAGTTCTACTTCCTCAGAGCTCTGCCACAGTAAAAACTACAGTGATGCGTTTTCGTAGTTCTAATTAGCTGCTGGGCCCTGGTGTGTTCCGTTGCTATGGTCATGGATTCTCTGCCAGCTGTGGAGTGTGAGACATAATGGTGGAGAAAGAATTCTATCTTTGTGAGACACCTCAGTCAGTTTGAATGAAAAAAGCAGTCCGAACAGCTCCTTCCCATTCGGAAACCGTGATACGTATCGGAAAACCGTTTGAAGCGTTTAAGAGCCCTATTTTTCGTCTCCAATAGTCCCGCAATTCATATTTGTACATCACTCACAGTAATAACAGCGACGAGATAAAAATAGTGTGCGCTGGGGTCTGACATTTTTCAGAAATACATGGAAGTGATCCTGGCAGAGCGTGTGAAAATCCTGTCGCATGACTTCGCTCTGAAGCACCTTGACAGAAAACCGTAAGCCCTAGGAAAATTTTGAAAACATTTTACCGGAGCAGGCATGCGTATCAATGTCATGACCGAGTTTGATACCGATCGGGCGATATTTGTGGGCGTGACGGCGATTTCAAAATTAATTTGGGGTCAGAATCGCACTGCTTCCCACACTCTAACGAAACGTCAGTTACACTCTAGTTTCAACTGACGAAAATTTTTGATGGTTTTTCGCTTTTTACTTTTTCATCGTAACTCCGAATCCCACCACCAGTAATAGCTCACATGCCGGGCACGAGCCGCACGTTTTGATACCACTTTTGTGGGTGGGCTCGCAGCGGTACGAGCCGCATTCCGGTAAACGGAAGAATAATAAATAATAAAAACAGAGACATTCTATTAGGTGAAGAACAATAGGTGCCTGCCATGCAATGCATGGAGGCAGTTACTACTTGCTTCGCAAGTAGTAACTGCCTCCTTATGCATTGCTATGGGCAGGGCCCCAATAATAATTAGCAGAGTAGTGATAAAACAACACAAAATAAAAAAAAACACCAAATAATTCAGTGAGTCTAAAGTATTTATTTTTAACAAGATATTTCCTGTTCTTCAATTCTTCAAAGCTACTTTAAACTGCTAAACTCTTCAAATAGAACCCAATTGGTATTTTTGACCCCTTCACCATATAATACCTTTTGAGATTTGGTAATATTCAATGTAAGAGGCTATCGTCTTCCTTCGGACATTTCATACCATCTTTAATAACTTTGGCTAAAAGGAATATTATGCTCATAATTTTCTGCAAGTGTCTGTAATTCCAGCTAGTTAGAGACTACCACTACTGTGGTGCAACTTTTAAACACATCCCCAGTCCAAGTTTGTTGGTTTAAATGTGTTTGATCAGGACTAGATCTGAAAGTTGGTTGTTGGAAGACTGGAATTGGAGTTAAGGAAAAGTGCATCTATAAATGACATACACCCAAAAGCAAAATGTCTCATATATCAGGGTTCAAATAGGCCAGGCTGGGACAGGATAGAAAATATATTGGAGTGTAATTCAAGGTTTTCAGACAATAATGTTCAATTTAAACACCTTACACAAGAGATTTGAGTATCTTTATGACATAAATCCTTCAAAAATGTTTTTATTGCTTTAATGAAATATTACAATAGTAACTAAACAGATTTAGAAACATAAATAGATACTATTGATTCTATCTTGTTGTTAAATGATCTCAGTTGTCTACTGGCTTTCTTGCTTGTGTCTTCATGCCCATGTGAATTTGTCCTTGCAGTCATAAACCTTTACTTCTCTCAATGAGTTGTGGTAATAAACAAAACTGCAAGTCGGAGCGGTTAACAAAAGACACCATTGGGACATGGGATGATCACTGAGTCTTCCAAAATGATGCATTTCATGGAAACAGGAAATAGACTCTTAAGAATCCACAATTACAATACGTGGTCCAAGGACAGGAACTGCAGGTGTCGACTTGTTAGCTTGATGGATGAGCTTATTCCTTTAATTAATTTCCGTTTGTTCACACAAACGCTGATATTCTTTCATTGCAGGGCATTTATGGGCCTTCAAGTTTTTGCACCTTTTAGCAAAACACGTTTCTTTAATGCTCAGCAGCCCATTTTTTCCTTCCGTTTTCACCATCAGCAGGATTTAGGCAGCAAAAGCTCCACATCTATGAGCCATGCTATAGATATAGATCTGGACTGTGTTGCAATCCATCTTCATGGCTCATTAAAAATTCTGAGCACCCTGCCTGTTACTCAGGTGCTACTTTTGAGGGGCAAACCCCATTGGAATGAACCTCTGTTGTTGTGAAATTAATATTTGCGCTTACTCCAAGTGCAGCAGTTGCAATACAAATCACATCTTTGCAGTGTTATTACGGTGGAAGCTGAAGGCACCAGGGAGAATGTGTAATGGTCGGTATGGATTCAGTGATATTGCCTGTTCAGTGAGGAATAGATGGCTTATTAGTCATAAGTGCTCTCTCTTGTATTATGGCACACACACTTACCCAGTCAAATGTTGTGTGATGAATTTTTAAATTGCTTTTGTAATCATTCCAGTGGAGGTCATTCATGCAGTCTTTCAGGCATTTAAAACATGTTTATGCAGCACAATCATCATTTCAGCATATGCCAAGATGTTCGTTAAACTAGGTATCAAAGTCAGATGAACACCTTTGTAGATTAAAATTTGAGAATGAAATTTCTGAGATGAATCTCTTATGTTGACAAGATATTACAGAAAATATGAGTGCATAGTGCTGTATTTCTTCACACTACTGAAGAAAATTCCAGACAGACATGAAACTATCTTAAAAATACTGAGACAAGCATCTAAAGAAAATACTGTTAGTTTAATTTGGTGGTATGTATGTTAGGTACAAGTAGTTTTTCAGACTCCTTCAATCAATACATTTTACTGAGACTTTGAAGCAAGAGATTATCTTTTAAGTACAAAAGTATCAGGCAGACCTGACCAGAACCAAAGGACAGCAGTATGAACATCGTTTCCAGGGTGTAAACACACCAGCTTGGCATGTGAGGTTATTTCAAATGTTTTTTTATATTTATTTTTCACACCAAAGTTGCAATCATCTTTCAGCACACAGTGTTGTTTCCATGCAGTCTGTACAACACAGCTAATGAGAGTACAGCACAAAGACCTGGGTATAATTTGCATAAATTACCAGTAAATATCAATTGTTGTTTTTATTATATGATTTTACAGTTTTAATTTATAAACGCATATGAGAACTGTGAAAATGTTACTGCTGCATACAAACACACCTTGATTCTCATAACTATAGCAGTCATGACTTTTCCAGCAAACACAGCAAGGAGTTGATTGGGCTGCTTCTCTGATGTTGAAGCTTCTTGTGCTCCTTCTTAAGCAACGTTAACAAGGCACTGAGTTATTTTGTACCCTCTTATCACACCCATAATCCTGCAAACATAAAGCATTGTGTAATGCTATTTTCATAGGAACAGATTTTTTTCTTCCCTGGAAAAAGAAAGAGAAAACCAATCAAATTAATATGGAGAACACCCAAGTGAAAGCACAAAGCAGTCTGAATGAAAATTAGTAGCTTGACACATTTCTTTTGTATTTATGAAATGAGTTGATTGAATTCAAATATCAATGAAGAACACAAACGTAAATTTATCATGAGCCACATAATAATTGGTTAGGTAAATGTTTAGATTTTCTGATATTTTCAGTTACACCGGTGATATATAACTATATTAATACAAACGTTACAACTTTTTTGAGTTGCCTTTGATTAATATCAACTGAAACATTCATTTCACACTGTATTCCAACTTTACTTTTCTTATGTCACTACAATTTAATTTTTAATTGCCTCGTTGCTATACAAATTTACCTGGCCTAAAATGGTCTCTGTTCATTTGCTTGTTGAACCAACCTGACTGTCTTCCATCCATCTGATTGTTTTTGCAGTATGAGTTCAAGGTGAAAAACATCAAGAAGAAGAAAGTTCATATCGTTGTGTCAACAGACGGAGTCAAGGTTACCTTGAGAAAAAAGAAAAAAGTGAGTGATTTTATTTTCTTCTTTCTCTTTTGTTTTTGTTTGTTTAAAGCAAGACCTTTAAACGGACAGAGCCGTGAATGTTGCTCTGTTTTTTGTTGGATTGTATTAACATGAAGAGGTGGCCTGTCACATTCCAAAAATTCAGAACTTCAGCAACACCACTTCTGTATATATACTTAAAGACCACTTCTTGTCTCTATATATATATATTATAACATCAAAATGAGTGGTACTTATTAAGAGTATGTATAATTTAGGAATTTGTCCTGTTTTAATTTAATTAATTATGCAAATTGTTTATGTAAATTTGATTACAACAAAATAAATTAAAAAAATATTTGGGCTGATTAGATGTCTGCATGTGTCTGGCAATTAATACTTGCAGGCGTCTAATCAGTCAAGCATGGGGCATAAATAGCAAGGATACAAATTGTCCATAACAACAGAGAACATAGAAAACAAGTGAGTAAAATTAATTTCATATTCTTAATCCACTGGCAGCCTTGAGTGCAGTTTCTAAAGTTGACTTCTTTTGATGTTTGTTACAAAAACATAACTTCAAGCATGTGTATTCTTAGACATTAAAAAACTTTAAAAAATATTTATAACCCATTTAAGTATTAAATCACATACTATTTATTCCAAATTTTGTGAAACTTTAGCACATGCAGAGACAGAAACAGACTGGGCAGATGTCCTGATGAATTAAGGAGTTATTCTTTAATCAGTCCAACTAATTAGTGGGTAGAGTTGAGGAAGTTTGTCTGAACAAAATTGTCTAGTGATTTGTATAAATGTATCCTGTTTCAGGGGCCAAAACTTCAATCTCTAATATTGATCTTGTTCAGTAGTCTGACAAATGGAGATCAAGACATCACTAACAAAATATGTACCTCAGAATTTCTCCCCCAATTAAAGAGAACTAAAAAAAAAAACACCGAAGTTGGGAAACGTTGCTGAATTTGTGCACAAAGTCTTGTCCATGGTTACTATCAGCTGTGTTGCTGTTTTTGAGGAGCAGCACTTCCTGCATCCCTTTTATTGTGTACTGAATGATTAATGTTTTCTTTAAGTTCTTTGTTGAAACAAGTGAAAGAACAGAAATGAAAGGAGCTGAAGGAGTTCAGAAATGACAATAAACCTGAAGGAAACAGGAGTGGTTTCATCACTTGCAGATTCACTAGTGCTTCTTGTTGTGTAATGAGTTGGAACAAATGCTTTCAGCACAGCACATAAAGTTTACAGTGTTTGGAAAAAGATAAAAAATGCCATTAAATGATTTTAATAAATTTTCACTTTTTTTGAAAATGTCAAAAACATGTCTGATCAAAAGATCTGATAGGTATTAAAAAATAATAATAAAATCAAAATGTGAAAAAAAAGGTCATTAATAGAGGACCATCATGATTTGCCATGATAATAGATGATTTGCCATAACCTGCTCCCTTGTCTTCTAAAATCTGAAATGTCACATTCCAGCCAGTGAGCTATTTACATGTCAGAGGATGGCAGGAGCACTGACAGGTTGTGGATGAGAGCTATTGAATGACTCAAGTCAACAAAGCCCTCTGTGGAGACAGAAATCAATATGAATAATTCCTGTGTCCCTGTGGGTTGACATTTTGATTGTGACCTTAAACTGAAAGGTGGATTTAATCAAATGCACAAATAAAAATAATAATGAAAGGCACACATCGACTCTTCTTAAATATATATTTTTATTTACACTGGTTTTCTTCTATTGCATGCAATTAGGGGTGTCTTTTTTCACATTTTGTCACATTACATTTACCAAGTACAATTTACTTTATTTTGTAAGCATTGCATACTTGTGAAACTGAAGAACAATGATAAAAGTTTTTAAAAATGAAATGTGTCACAACTGCAAACACACAAGAACATGACCATCTATTTACTCTGACAGCCCAAACAAGTAAATTATTATTCAGAAAGAAACTAGGAGGTGAATGAAAATGGTGAACATGCACACGACTATTTAAAAATTTCATTTCACAAGAATTTCCTACCTTATGTTGTCCCTCCTAAGTACATTCACATTTATATACTGTGATAAAATGTGGAAGGGTTTTAGAATTAGGTCTAATTGAAGCTTCTGGTTTGCTTACAGAAGAAAGAGTGGACCTGGGATGAGAGCAAGTTGATTGTAATGCAGGATCCAATTTACAGGTAAGATTACCTGAGTGTCTTCTAACATAAAGTTAAATTAAGCTCTTCTAATAAGTGGAGTTTTTAAAAGATTTTTCAAACGGTGGCAGTTCTTTTGTTGCTTTCTCCCAATGGAATTTTATCTGAACTTGATTAAACATCCTGTGCTTGTTCAAAAATGTGGAAATTTTCTCACACCTACCTTTTGACATTTTGGGGAAACAAAGATATGGTAGCTCTTTGATGTTCACTTTCACTGATCTCTTAGAACAATGTTTTATTAAAGCACTGAAAATTGTGGAGGATATTTTACAGAACATAATATATTTTGTGGGTGTGTGTTTTGACACAAGGCACCGAAAAATACCAAAATACCACATCACTGCAGCATATAGGAATAGAAAAATAGAAATATGAAAAAAACTTGAGAAAATGTTTTTAGGAAGCTCTGATTTGTTGCAGATAAAAGTACTAAAACCTTGATGGAAGTCATTGACTGAACATTGTAGCTTTTTATTTACATTAGATTTTTCACAGTACTTTGTCAGACATTTGACAGAAAAAAGGTTTCCTATCTCAGATGCTATGTGTCTCACTTATGTAAATGGTAATTGCACAAAACCAACATTATCTGCAAGCTGCATATGAAAAGGATGTTTGATTGAAAATTTTTAAATTTGTATTCAAAAGGTTGTGAAGGTGTTAAAGTTGCATTAACAATGCAGCCCATGACAGACTTCAGACTGATCGGGAGATAGATGAGCAGTATACTTAGTGGAAATATGTCACGAGAATTTAATTACAAGTGTGTTTATGTAGTCCGAGGGCATATCCATTAGCCTGGCATGCCTGCAGGCTGTTCTCATAACTCAAGGCTATGGCTATAGCCATAATCTTGAGTTAATTCAATTCATTTGCTATAGGGGTGTTGACCTTTAAATCAGCTTCCTGTTGTCTGTCAATACACACAAGCATAAAGTTTCACCATCCAAAGAGGCAGTTTATGATTGCTTTATGTTTATATATATATATATATATATATATATATATATATATATATATATATATATATATATATATATATATATAATGACTGATGTGTTTTAGCATGTCCACCTCAAATATGTTGTGACCTTTATAGGTTTGACGGAACAACGGAAGTGTATGATTAAAGCAGTAAATACTGTTTATATTCCATAGAGAAGAAAGAAAAAAGTTGAAACCTATTTGTGCCACACTTTAAATTCTGCATTCGCGCACACTGACACACCCCTCCCAGCCGGTACAGCTCTGAAGCGCATCCAGGAGCCCGTTGGGGGTTGGGGCTTTTGGAAATGATTCTGTCAGAAAGATGGATTCAGCCCTGCTGTCTGAGTAAGCATCTCTGAGCTTGGGAGTTTTGTTTGGTTGGAGATGCTATGACTTGCGCCGCACGTCTTTCTTTGAATTTTTTTTCCCCTCTTTTACTATTACAGTAACAAAGTTCTCCAAAAAGAGAGAACTGTGTGATGGCACAGTCTGCCATCACAGTGTGAGGCAGACTGTGATGGATATGCCATGTCCGTCAGTCACTGTTTCTTGTTAAAGTGAGTCTGACATGTTCTGAGATCTGTTTGACTCAGTTCAGGGATGATTGTCCCCACTATTCCCTCATTCTTTCAATATGGCCCTCTAAAGCCCTGCTTTAGTTGCTTGAAGATGCTTGCATATTCCCAAGGGCTGACATGAATTGGATTGTCCTTAGTTTGTCCAAGTTTAAAAATTCTCTACAATGGAGTTTAATAACAACTGTCTTATTGCATATTAGCTTGCCTTATTTATTGGATAGACCAAAATGTTGATGGGGGATATTAGGCTTTTATTCATTTGTCTGTTTATATAACTATACGTCAAGGATGAACATTACATATATTTTCTTTTCCCAACCTTTTTGTTTCTGTCTCTTGTGAATACAGTTATAAAAATCGTCATCAGTAAATCGGTGTAGAAAATGATAACTTGCAGTGACAGCAGATCAACAGAACAACAAAAAATATATATTTTTGTGTCCAGTGTTTTGCAAAAAGTGCTGATCTTTAGAAAATGTGACACATTTTACCTTTGCTGTGATTTACTTAAACAAATGGCAGATTATCTTCTAGAAGCCTTTATACTGTTTAATTTATCTACAGAATACATGCATCACTCCCAATGTGCTATTTACTCAGCAGCGTAATTTCAAGAGCAGATCTTTCTTTGCATTTAGTTTAAGAATTGTCAGATGCACCAACTGTCTAAAGTTGGTCCTATCGTGCTTGTAACCTGCATGTTTTAGTTCCCTTCCTGCTTCAACGCCCTAGTAGTAATCACCTCCTCAGCATATCAATGTTCTGCAGAGGACTGCTAATGAGCCGTCATTTGATTCAGCTAAGTTGCACCAAGAAGAGAACTAAAATACACAAGGAGGACTGACGTTGGACACCCATGTTTTCATGTATACAAGTTAAGCAATACCACAACCTTTTTCAACCTTGGGTTATTTCAGGCTGTTGTGTAAATATTGCATTTCCTGTGTGGGATATTGAGTGGTGTGTTTCAGAGCTTAATTTCAAATGCTAACCCCTCATTATATAAGGGATATATGTCCATATAAAGGCTTTGGATAACTTATCAGCCAAGAATTCATTAGAAGGCTTCATAGGGTCATGTTATAAAACATTGTGTAAATTAAACCTTTTGGCTCAAAATATGAACAATGTTTCAAAAGGCTAATCTGATAAATATTCATGTGTATTTATTTTTATGAATGTGAGAAAAAAATACATTTCAAAGACCCTGGATGGTTTTAAACATCTCTGTGAGGATTGTTGTTTTTTTCCAGTTGATGAAGAGCTGGGCACTTTAAATCTGAATTATGTGTGAGGGTTTCCTAAATGCTTAGCATATTTCTTTTTGTAAATTCCTTTTCATGTTCAGCTGCATTTTAGTCTAAGCTGAAAGTTGCCTGACACTGAATCTATCCATCACTTCATATGAAAACACAAAAAAAGAACACCTTGCCAGTATGTGGGTGGCACTGTCATCATGTTCAGTAATATCTATTGTTCAGTTTAAACTCTGCCAACACCGATAGATGTAGTCTGATAACTGGCTGATAATGGCTGTCACATTAACTGTTATTATTCCAATTCTTGTAAAAATACAAAACTGATATTTAAAGCCAAGAGTTGTCAGAAGCAATTCTTTGTCCATCATCCTCGCATTAAATATCAGATAACTGGGGGAGAAGCTATATTAGGATTTCAAAGTAAAACATTAAGAAGAGCTACTGTGGAGATTTTCTTTTAAAAGGTGGACTTATATTCTGGTTGATGTCGATACTGAAACTACTATAGACAGTTGCTTGCAACTGTCTATATGCCTACTGTATCTTTTCTAAAAGATACAGTAGGCATTATGAAATATGTGGCTGCCATTTAAATAAGTGAATTAAATAATGCTGGAGCTAGATGATGGTATTGAGGTGACGTGTTTCCCTTTCTAGAAATGACTAAAGCTCTCTTTTTAGATTTGTAGTATTCATCACTGCTTATGTAATACGACATAATACAATGATCTTTTTCACTTTCTTTTTATGTATTTGATGTAATTATCATAGTACTGTAATATACAAAAACAAGTTAGTTGTTTTTTTTTACAGTGTTTACACATTTTCCCTTGAGGTATCATCTAACATGGAGGGTTTTTGTTTTTCATGGTAATAGAAAAACAAAACCCCTGAAGCGATTCAGGTGAAAAGGACTGGATATAAAATGTTTATGGTTATCATCTTTTTGTGTTGGGTTTGAGACCAAGGTTCAAAGATGTCAGATTTTTAACTGTGTTCACTGTTTATTTTTGTATAAAGCCCCCAGTCTCTCAACTATCATTTGCAATCACTATAAATCCTAGATTTATAACATTTTAGAACATAATTAGGAAGTGACTTTTTTGGGTGGAAAGTAAAAATCAGGGAAAAGTTGGATGTTTTTTCTTTATGTGTGTAGATGTCAGTCCTGGTTGTAACTTCTCTGGGCTTCAGCTGTGGTAATTGCTGTCAGCCTCCATGAAGCTGCCCGCCCTCGCTGCCTGTGAACAGTCTGTCCTAAAACTGCTCAGCTCTGCCCCTTCCTTCTTACTTCAAACCTTCCAGAGAGAAATTCACACCCAGCCAATTAGAGTCAAACTTCTGTTTGTGTGTATGTCAGAAACTCCTTGATTATCTGATATTTGAAACATGTTCGGATGTAAAGTATACACCCACACACACCCACACACACACACGCAAGTACATTTTGCTTTGATATTTGAACTGATTACACACACGCACACATTTTCCCAATGCAGTATTGCCTATTGCAGTCTCTGTCTTAGCTGAAGCTCAGGCTTTTGTACTTTTAGATCACAGCCTAATCGGGTTACATTTGATGAAATCTTTTAGCGTATTAACTGCATTGAAGTAAAACTCTGGGGGACGGGTGGGAAAAGATCTCGACATTTCCACTGGACTGAAACACCCTTCAATGATACCATCTGATAGCTCTATTACCCCAATGCACACCAAAATAATCAAGCAGTTTTTGTATCCACAGTTTTAGTGTAATGGAAGTCAGGAGCAATATATGTATATAATATTTTCTTTTCTTTTGATAGATTTATACACCAGAAAAAAGTCTAAAAGGTCTAAGTATTTTTTTTTTTTAAGTAGTGCAAAGCTTTCTTAAAATAGTCCCTTTAAATTAATCAATAAGATATGAACTCAATACCAAAAGTTGCTTTTTCTTAGCTTCTTTAAACATTTTCAACAAACTTACAAAAGTTAGGTGAATGACAAACACACTAACATTTCAATATAACTGATATTTCTATGCGAGTTTGTTGAAGCACAGTAAGTGGGTTGAATTAAAATGATCAGGAATTTCTTACCTTATTTGAACATAAACTAGACAGTTTTATTCATAAAGGGCTCATTTCAAAATCTTTGTGCTTTCTTTTTTAGATTGAGAATGGTTGAAAAAAAAGCATGGCAGGAAAGTACTCATCCAAAATGTAATGTAATGGAGGCTCAACAAAAAACAGTGATCAAGAAGAAAAAAAATAGAGCTTTCATCGCACCATAAAAACCAGTTATAATTATTACTGTGGTATTTTAGAGTTGGCAGCTGCTTTTGTTTGCCTGACAGAGATAACCGTAATGTCACCTAAATGTCCAACATTTTAGCAATTAGGGCTGCAACTAACCAGTATTTTAGTAATTGATTATTCTGTCAGCTCTTCTGATGAGTAATCAGAATTGATGAGGTGGATGAGGTGATTACTCAATTTGAGAATTAGTCTTCCCATATCTAGAATGTGCTTTTTAATCTTTAAAAAAACAGTGCAGATTTTTTTATTGAAACACTTAAACCTTTTATAGAACATTAGAATTGCAAATAAACAGACATTGTCTAGTTTGTTTTTTAAAGTATTAAATTTCCTTGCCTAAGATGCAATTACATAGTGTTCCTTCATTTATTCTTGATCCTTTGTAACAAATAAAAGTAATCTTTTATTTGCATTTGCAAATAAAAGATTACTTTTAACATCAACATGTAAAAATCTCAGTCCTTTCTGCTTGGCCTAAAATCAGTACACTGTAGGTCTGATCTGTTTTTTTTTGTTTTTTTTTTTCAAAATTTATTCTAGGTTAAGCTAAAAAAATGTCACTTGCAGAGCTTTGGGTAGAATACATTGATGTACTAAGTATTTTCTTTGTTGTTTTTCTCTTAATTACAAAATGTTATATAATTTTTTTTAACAGTTTTGGCTTGCTTACTGCTTCAAACCATCTCTCACATTAGTCAAAATGGGTAACAATCATTTCCCTGACACAAGAGTCTCTCTGCCATAAAACCAGACAAAGATTTAAAGTATAGAAGCACAAGACTCCAATTTTTGTAGTTTGGAACAGCAGCTCTCAATTCAGTCTAAATGGCAACAAAGAGTTTTCGTAGAGTGTTTCCTTCCTCTATATCCACTGATAGCTCTCTGTTGCCTCTGGGCTTTCTGTCTGCATTCACATGTGAGAATTTGGATGACCTTGGTTCGTGAGTCTGTATTAGCAACAGAATCACATTCTCCTGAGTGAAACTGGGTACGGCAGCTGAATAGCATTTGTGTTTGGAGTCAACATGGACACTAATCAGTAAGAATGTGTTTTGGTTGCTTGTCTTTAGAAAGAAAGGTGCTGGGTGGAGGCGCTGGTTTCTGGTTTGTTTTCATCTGTTGAAATAAAAATTCAACACACAGTTTCAATCTCTAGCCAATTAAAGAAAATGTTCGGTCTTAATGGAAAGCCTTGATAAGTAATGGGGGGTGTAGTAATGAGGGGTGTAATATGAAATGAAAAAAGTTTCTAGGACTTTGTACAGTGTTATATATATTCAATTGATTTGGGTTGTCTTTGAATTTTCATATCACACCTTCAGTGTTTGTCAAAGTACCGAAACTCAATCAATTACTTTTATTGTCTAAATATCCTGCATAACATTCAAGATTGTCACTCAGTTTGTAATAAATGCAGATGAACAAATAACACACAAGCATACATGCAAGTAGTTATTGCACAAATCTCTTAATAAAAATTTTAAATGTCATGTTTTGGCTGTGTTTTGTGTGGACTGATGTAACAAAGGTATAAAATAATTAAAAAGATTTGAAATAGAGGTGATTTAACTTGCGAGAAAACACACAGTCCCCTTCTCTGTTTAATCATTTTTGTTTCAGGATTGTTATAAAACCACTAACATAAAACCCTAAAATAAATTAAAAAAATTAAATTGTGAAATGGACAGAAAATCTTTGGTTGAAATTTGAATGTTTTTGAAACTGTAATCTGAAAAAAATATATGTTGAAATGGAAAACATGCTTGAGCTCATTTTTTACATTTTATATATTTATTCTGATGGTGTTGATTGAAACAATAATATATCACATAAGAACTTTAAAAAATAATAGTAATATTAAACTGTTTGGTTTCAGAATGTGAAATTGACTCTAGAACTTGAGACTAGAAGTTTGGCTTCTGATGTGAGATTGTTTTTGCAATACCAAATGCTGGGCAACTGATGTAAGATTGAAAGCTGGGGGGAATACAGCTTAGATTAGCTGAGAGAAGCCAAGCAGAGCTGAATGCAGATATGTGGAAGCCCAACTCGCCAGGAGAATAGGCTGATGTTGTTCCAGACAGAAAAACAAAGGGAGGGAATCCAGGCTAGGAATGGAAAGTTGTGCAACATCTGAGCAAGCTGTAAAAAGTATTTGAGGCTGGAAACTACAAGACGGTGAATCCTGGTTTTATTTATTTTATTTTATTTTTTCAATTTTACATTTAATTCAGATTCATCATTGAGCAGCTTTGCTTTAGTCCTCTTCTCTAATCAAAAATACAAAGGCAATTCAGAGAATTTCAGATCTGTCTCAGTTATTTGCTATGCCATTAAAAAGTTAGTTCATTTCAATAGTGTAACTTAAAAGGAAGCCTGATATCATATAGATTTTTTTCACACAGAGAGATTTTTCAAGTGTTTATTTCTATTCACATTGATTTTTGTGGCTGAAGGCTCATTTAAAATAATTACATAAGAGAAGTCATTAAAAAATATTTTAATACTAAAACATAACTGCTAAAGAAGCTGGCTGCTTTCTGCTGTATCCAACTGGTATAGAAGTAGGTGGTATAGAAATAAATAGTTGTTTTAAAAAAAAGGTGCATCAGCAACAGGGATGAGTGTTGCTGCAACCCCAAGAGGATTTCAGACCAAATCTTGGGCTGGAAACATTAAATGTATTTTACTTAAGCAAAATGGTTGAATGACTGGATTGTTGCTTTGTTGTCCAAAATCTACTTTTCAGAAGACTTATCAGCAAATAAAGAGAAATAGACACTTGGAATACACCACTAACTTTGTCTTAGGTTTTGCAATTGAGTTACTAACAGAGACTGATCTTTCCATATGAAATTTTAAATTATTTTTTCAATTATTAGTCTTTCCCTTATAAAGATGGAAAGAATTATATATGTGTATATTTATGTTGTTTGACTCAATATATTTACTGCAGGATTAAGTACCCCTATTTTGTAATCACTGACATCCCCTGGATTTAATAAGAAAGGAGAGCTCACAAAGTGAAAGAGATCTAAAATGTTGTGAAGGAGTTAGCTTAAGTTGTCCTAGGGAAGATAAGAGAACAATGGTAATGAGAAATCTAAACTGTGCTGCAGTTTGACGTCACAAAGACATTTTCATAGCATTGTGTATTTGCAGAGCAGCTAGGTTCTTTCTGTTCTAACTCCTTAATAGGTTTGGAAATTATTTAGAGTAGATGCTCATTATAACCAAGGTTTTGTTGCTTCATATTGGGGGTGTTGGTAAGGAGATTAATAATAAAAGCTTATATTACCATAAAAAACACCCCAATGCTTATATTTTCACATTCAGGGAAGGTTTTTTTGCATGTTTTTTTCTTGTTCTTCTTAGATCCTGGTAGAGCTTGGAGTTGTTACTGGAGCACACTCTGCAGGAACGTCAACGGATTTATCCGTTTCTCTCCCTGTGATCTTATGTATAAGCTCCACATCAGCTTTGTTTCTCTTATTCATGACTTGTTGCTTCTTCTTTGTTTGCCTGCATTCAGTTGATGTTTTATAAGATTTTTTTTTTCTGCCTTTCATTTCTCTGCCCTTTTAAAAAGAAAGACTATTGCACCATTCAGTTTCATCAGTCTTAGTTTTTGGAATTGAAACTCCTGCCATGCATTTGATCTGGTGACCTTGATAGAACCTGTCTATTCTTAAATTCTGTGACGCACATCATCTCTAGATGGTTGGGTTTTTTTTACTTGTGATTGGCAGGCTGAATATTGAAAATTTCTTTCTAGGAAATTTATTAAGACTTAAATCTCCTACCAGTTTGATCTGGTTGCATAAAATCAAGCAGCATATCAACGGGTGAACTTTTTCAAAAATAAGATTAAGGTTGAAACTATATTCTTGATGCACAAATGAGAATTATATCATAATCACTTTATGTACTTAGGATCCAGAATTTCTCCTGCTATCAAAATAAACCAGCAGCACCTTTTTTTTTTTTGGAAATAATAATAATTCGTAATTCCAATAAATCAACCAAATTCAGTCTTGGTAAATCATTGTGAAAGTTTGTGTTTTTGTTGTATGTTTTTTAATTAAGAAGACACCGTATTTGTTTAACATTATGACAGATTTTTAGGTTTAGCATCAAAAAAATATTAACATTAACTAAGTAACTACCACAGAGACAGAAAGCAGTGATGGCAGACAATGTTAAATGTTTTTGGAGGACATATAGATTTGAAATATACTGGTTAACACAAATTTTCAAACTTTGCTTACGAGTTCTCTTTTACAGTTGCAGCTCCTCAACTTAACTTGCAGATTTTCTCATAAATATACACTCATATTCCATTAAACTAATCTTTGTTCAAGATGAGACCATTTCAGCCCTACAGTGCTGCTCTTTTCTTTTCTGTGCTGTGAGCGTAGTCTTCACTTTGACTCTTTGATTTGTGCTTCTTCTAAACTGAATGGGGTCAGTATTTCCAAGTGAGCACCAGCTAAATGTGACTAATCCAGTTAAGTATGATTTATTCTTCACTTACAATAGTGAAGTCTTGGCCTAGAAAAAGACAACGATACATGTACATGTCTTTTATTCTTGCATTTTACAATAAAATTGATTTTAAACATGGTAAAGTATTAAATACAGGTCATGTTATGTATTTGGAAAATGTACATTCTTAAGCACAGTGCTTATCTGTCAACTAGAGACTGTTTTTCTCATTCCCTTAAACTCACACATAGAAATGGGAAATTGAGACCCACTGCAGCCATTCCTGTAGTTCCTTTGAAGAAAAACACAAGCATAAATAACTCCCCCCCTTCTTGAACAGTTTTGAAGTTCATGTTTAAAAGTTTCATTCAATCTTTTGTACAGAAGAATTATAACTTTAATGACCTCATTTCACATGCGAGAGCCCAGAATGTTCTTTTATTCAGGCACAGGCATTTATGTGTTATTTTAGTGAAGATTGGGAGATTCTTATATTAAAATAAAGCTGGGCTGCTAACCTTTCTCCTTGACTTAAATGAATTTAATCATCCAGCTCTCTGCTCCATGATTAAGCCTGTTCAGATTTGCCAAGTCTGTGCAATAAAATTTCCATGCTTTTCTTCATGTTGGCAGGCAGAGTTTGAGCTGACACATCTTTTCTGGTAATGAACCTGTACTTCTGCCACTGTGTCTCTTTAATCAAAATGCTGCTCTGTCTGTACTGTGTTGTTAGGTTACATCTGTGTCAGATGCATCCTGCTCTGGACAGCATTTTAGGTTCAGGGCTGTTGACTGGGCCGAGGAATAAAATATAGAGGAAAAGGTGTTTAGCTTTGTTTCTGTTTATTTTCTCAGACAATAGTACTTCTGAGTATTGAGGTGTTAAAACACTAGAGCTGTACAATATATTGTAACTCAGTCATCATCGCACAATATTAATAAAGCAAGGGACTATTTATACAATTGTTTTGTATCCCAAGTGTTATAACATAATGATAATAACTTACTTAAAATTAGCCTATTACTTTTGAAATGTGGCTCAGCAGAATCATTTTAAGAATTAAATAAAAGAAACAGACATGAACAAAATTGATGGTACCTTTAGAAAAGATTGAAAATAATTAAACCATAGGGACATGTTAAACTAAGGTGTTTTTAAGCTCACAGTCAGTCAGAGTGCCTATTTAAAGGGTGACTCGTCACTAGGCTGTGTGGTGACATGGTGTGGACTACACTGAACATGGACCACAGGACGTTAAAAGGAGAGGTGTTCCAGGAGGTGAGAAAGAAAGTTATATACAGGCATGTAAAGGTACAGGCTATAAGATCATCCCCAGGCAGCATGATGCTCCTGTGATTACAATTGCACATATTATTCAGAATTTTAAGGCCACAGAAGAAAAAAGGATAACAAATTGAAGAGAAGGACAATACAAATGGCAACCATAGAGGCCAGAACAAACTCCAAAGAAATTAAAGATGCACTCCAAGGTCAAGGTACATCCACCATTGCTTGAGCCAGAGTGGGCTTCATGGGAGATAAATATTACTCACACCATATAAGATATTAGGCAGTTTCCACCAGACTCAAACAATTAAAGACCCTCTCGACTTCAACCAAAATGGGATACTTTCATGGCTCTAAGATGAGATTCTCCTGTGCTTTCAGGGTGCTTTCAGGGTGACACTAGTTCCAAATGTTTCATGTTGCAGAAACTGAAGCTTCCAATGATTTCCAATAGCAGGACTTTTAATGTGGAGAGATATTTAATACCGTTCAGTTCAGATTTCATGCCCGAACATGATGCTCATGCTGCAACAGGCAAACACAGACATCTACAGTCTGATCTGGCACAGGCGCAATATTGTATCGATCGTAAGTAACTGCCACTGGTGATGATGTGTGTGTATGTGTGTGTTGCCTCTTTGCTTTTGACTTATTGCTCCTGTGTTTTCACGGGCAGCAATTTATCGGAGGAAAAATGATCGAGGCATTCTGCAGCAACCCCACTTCATTACTCAAACATCCTATCGCAGGCCTTCTGCACGATGGATTCAGCCTGTTAACAGGAAGGGCTTATTACCATGGTTAGCTGTTAAGAGTGTGAACGAGTGTGCGGTCATTGAGAATCTAGTTAATCCAGCGTTACACTGTCTGTTAATAGTTACTCAGTGCTTTACATTTGTTCGTGTACAGCAGAAGCTGTCTGTTGGTTTTGTGTTACTGGAACCTGAGTGAGCTTAATATGACCTAGTTAGATTGTTTTTTGTTTTTTTTTTGTTTTTTTTCCTGCTCCCACCTCACCACTTAAACTCAGTGAATCTTCTTGTTTTCCCCTCTATAATTCTCTCACAATTCATGCAGGATCTCCAAATAAGTATTTTCCTTGAGGTGTACTTCACCCACACATTCTCTGTCTTATTGCTCCCTTTCCCTCTAAATGACTGCTCTGGTTCAGTTCATGCCTGAACATGAGGCAGCATGAGCATTCACCAGATTCAAACAATTAAAGACTCATCTGTTTCTTTATGGCTAGATTTTTATGTTTCCTTTCATTCTGTTTGTCATATCTTGAACACATTCTTTACTATCAATTATTCAAACCAAATATGATAATTTTGTGTCCTTCCGTTTCCTTTCTTGTGTATCTTAAATAAATATATGAAAATGTCTCAGTTTTATCATCATTAACATATCTATTTTGAATTGTTTGCTCCCTTTTATGCAACTTCTCAGAATTTGAATCCATTGACACAAATATAATTCATTGAGTTTCAGTGCAAAATGCCCCAGTACTGACACAAATACAATCTATCCAAAGCTAGTATCGACAATGAAATAAATAAAAAAACATAAAATATTCAGTTTCTTTATTTTTTTGAGTAATGTTTTTGACAAAACATTATTGTTACAACAGATACAATTGTTAGTCTGACAGTGATGTTTGTCAAAGGGTTTCCATGATTTGACAATATCTATTGAGCTACTTTCAAACAATACTTTGTTGAAAAGGCAGAGAAGATGCACAATTTCCCTTGACAAGGAGAGTGACTAAATGTGCCTAAAATACATCAATGGATGTCTGCTCTTTGGAGCAATAAACTCAGAAATACAATTTGATTAACGAAACTCAAGGTAACGTTAACTAGTTAAACAGAGTAAGGGAACAAACCCAATATTCCTTATTCAAATCCCTTATCTTGTCAGAAACTAAATTCCTTTGTCTCCAACTTTCCCCAAAGTATCAGCTTTTTTGATGTGCAAATTTCAAATAATAATTTCTACATATTTTGGAGTCACTGTACACATGTAAGATTTTAATTGTAACCATCCTTGAGATTTACTGTTAATACACACTAAGCAAAAACAAACAAAAATACTCATTAATTATGACAGCATATATGTATTATGCATGACTTTTCATTTATATTTCCTTCCACAATGTTTACTGTTGATCATAGTTATTTTCATTCTACACATTCAAGAGCTGCTGAAAAGAAAAGTTTGACATTTAGAAACCTTTTGTCAATAGGTTGGCCTTTCAGGCTTCATGAAATGTTAATTAAATGACTCAGAAAAGCCAATCAGAGTTGTGAATAATTGCTCAAGTCCTCACCTACAGATGAAGAGTCTTGACCTTTTTACCTATTTTGTAAGACATTCTGTTTGACTGTAAATATTACAAAAAAGAAGAATTGATTCCTGTGAAATCATTTGCTTTTAGTGTTTCTGAGAACCAAAGATTCAAATCTGATATTTTTAGATTTTTTTCCTCAATAGGTCTAATAATATATGAATGATCTAAAATTAAAAATTGATTCTTATTGATTTGTTTATCCCATTTAGTTTCAGAATTATATAGAAAGGTGTTGAAGTTGATTCGATATTCTTTAATTCACAGAATACTCTCCAAGGTTGAATTGTGAAACTTTTCATCAATCAACTACATATTTTTATTTTTTATTTTTTCCATTTGTAGACCCACCATTTTCTTATGTGATTTTAGTCAGCAACAGCAGATAGTGGCATACCCTTTAGAGAAGACAGCATTATTGAAAGCAAGGCAGACTAACCCTTTAAGTTCAAGATAAAGAAGTTTACTGCTGGCAGTATTTGTAGTTTGATTTATTTTCACTTTCAACCACTATTTATGTCAGCACTACCTCTCTTATTCAAAGCTGCTATCTGTTTGATGTGTCTTCACCTGGATGTTTGGCAGCTGTTCCTCCGAGAGACGGTGGATAAAGATGTATCTCTGCCGTCATCTGTGTTCCGCTGAGGGATTTGTCAGCTAAGCCAGCCAGTTAAGCACACTTTTACTCACTCTCAGCTGCGCTTCAGCAGTCTGACAGCCAGTAATGTTGCTTTGTATCTTTCTGAGAGTTTTCCACATTAACCAATACTTGGGAAGATCACAAAAACATGTCCCCAGGTTCAGAAAAAACAGGGAATTTCCTTTTATTGTATTGACTCATTGTGCAGGATTTAAGTGATATCCCCAAAAACAAATAATAAGGTTAAAATCTGTCTGTACTGTGATGGTCAGTATTTCAGCATTGGATAGTAAAGATTGTTCAGAAGGAGTCTTTTATGTTATGGATTCCAACAAGGTTGAGGAAGAGAAACCAATTTGAGATTTTTCACTGATTCGTCCTGCAATCGGTGGATTTCCAGTGAGTGAACCAGGTCAAGCCCATGCATGGCAACTTTGGACCAGGGCAGCCATAGCTACAATATAGTGCCTTGCTACCATCTGTGTGTGAATGTGTTCATGAATATGTAAATGACTGAATATAGTGTGAAGCGATTTAGGATGCTTTACAAGTACAGGCCATTTACAACCTCCCTGCTCAATGGGTGTGGTGGCACAAACACGAGGTTCTCCAGTGGCAAAATAGCTAAATAAAATGGGCATCTGCATCATTTCATAGCTATATCCCAAGATAACAGGAAGACATTGAGTTGTACTTACAAGTGCTTAGAAACTCTAATAAATGTAACCAATGAATAAAAAGTACTACGGCTACATTCTTTCCTAAGAAAGAACTGCTAGCAATTCTGGGAAATGCAGAATTGTGCCATTTTGAAACTTAAGAGATGTTCAACATTTGACTAACAAGAAGAGTAACTGCATTATTTGTAAAAACCTGGGCAGAACTTTTTTATCGATATTTTATGAAGATATGGGTAAACTGCAACTTGAGGGAAACTCTCTGGCTTTCTCTGTTTTATGTGTCTCAATGGTCATGAGTTGTATCACACATGGCCATTCAGAAGTTGTAGGTTAGAGTTATGAGTTGCCTCACAATGGGCAAGATCGAGATCAAGATTTGAAAAAGTTAAAACATAGGCTTGCGAATATTAAGAATTTGTTTTCTTTCACTTCATTGGCACCTACTGGTTTTGACATGGCCATAATTGTACTTCAGTGTTTTTTTAGGATTTCGGAAAGTTACGTTTGAAAGAAAAAAATAATTTTCATCCAAACAAATGGAACAGTTCTAATTTAGTCAGGGTCTGAGGTAGAACTTTTTGAAGTGTTATTTAATTTAAATACTCTCTCACTATCTCTGTGTGTGTACTGGAATTATGCTTGTTGAGTCAGTAAGTAGTTTTCATTGGCACTTTTAATCATTGCTACATTTTTCAAACTAATAGATCATTCAGATTCATGTTACACTGCAGCCACACATATTTATAATAAAGACAAGATGCAAAACCAGCAGGTTAAAAAAAGCAAGTAAGGTCCTTGTAGTCTATGTTTATAAGCAATTACAGACTCACTCACAGATTTGTTTGGGATTTCCTGCATTCAGTCTAGGTCTGTTTGATGGAAAAATATATATATATATTTTGGAACTGATGTTTTTTTTTTTGTTTTTTTTTTTTTTTCTCTGAAATCAGCAAAAAACAACTTAGTTTGTCTATCAACATTACACTGAAGTAAAAATCTGCTTGCTGATCATTCAAAAACAAAAGGCTGTCACACAGTTGTTTTAAAGGTAAGAAATAATTGTTGAGGAGAAGGGTTATCCCCAGTAATGACAACAGACCACTGTCCTAACTCGTTTCTGGTCAAATAAACTGGAGGACCACAAGATTAATAGATGTCTCTATGTTTATACATTGACCTCCTGGAACAGCCTCTAGACAGTATCACTCAGAAAGAAAAATCAGGTACCGGTTCTTTGGCTCAGTGGTGTTTGTATGCATGATTGAATGAGTCACAGCAGTGAGCCGTGTCTGGCATTTGACCATCTGCTAAGCTGTGCTGACGAAGAACACCATCCATTCGACGCAGCCCCAGCCAGTCTGGCTTCCAGGAAATACACCCAAATAAATACCACACAAATGTCACTGGGTGAACAGATGAGTATCTTGATTAAAAGTACACAATCTCATGCACTAAAACCAACATGCACATGGCCAAATAGCTAGATGTGCATTTTGCCACAGCAGGCATATATATTTACATAACACCCTCTATTTTTTATTTTTTTTTTTACTTCTGTCTGGTTTTTTATTGTCTCAGTGTGATAAATTATTCTAACCATCCTATACCAGGCCTTTTATTATGGCTCTAATTACCCAATTACAAAGCTGTTCTGCCTCATGTGTTTCATACTCTCTATAGTAAGTTGATATTCAGATTCACTGTAATAAAAAGCACAATAAGAAAACCTAATCAGAATCAAGTCACAGACGGTAATAGCAATATAAACAAGGACTTTGTTGTTTAATCAATGTGCTTAGTTTGCACATAAAATATGTTAACATATCAAGACAGAAAAAAATAGCTTGTAAGGATCCATATGAATTTTCTAGTGGGGCTATATAGAGCAATTAAGAATAGTCAGTACGTTAAGGAACAGGCAGCCTATTAAGAATCTGGATAGAGTCGCAGATTGGTTTACTGAAGGCTCTAGCCAAATCCTCCAAGACAATATAATAAGAATAACAAAAAGTTTATTACAATTTTTTTTTTTTCAAACTGAAAATGTAAGCCCAAATATAAAAATTTATATATAAAAACATGAAATCTTTCTTTCAGACTGGAAATGTGTGCTCTCCTTCGTTGTGGTATCCTTCAGGGCACAGTTGGGACCTACACAGTTAAATTTTATATTTTAGTGATATATGCATCGCATTTAAAATTTTTAATATGGGACTTTTAGTTTCAATTGGATTCAAAGACTATTTAAAAGAGTAAACTGAAAAAAAATCCCTTGAGTGAAGCTCAAATAATTTTGTATCTGGGAGATTGAAAACGCATCAAGATTCAAATAAATGAAATTAATGTTTGAAATCAATACAAAAAACTGTTTTCTGAGGGCATTAATAGATAGAAGCACACATTAAGTAGATTCTTAGTCTAGGATCAAGAATCACTAGAATACAAAGTAAACCCAAGCAGATATAATATTTTACACATTGGTATATCCTATACTGCACATTGGTATCGCCTTTATAAGTTATTGAATTGAGGTTTTGGAAAAAATTGCATGTCTTTACTTATGTCCAAGTTGATTTAGAGTTAAGCCATGGTTTTGGGGGTAGGGATTGAAACAATAATTAAAGATGAGGCCAATGCATTTCTGGATGCATCATTTAATTAACATCTCTGTGGGGAGAAATCTGTTTATATGGTTTTAAAGTTTTGGCAAACAACTAAGAGTTTTTTTTTCTCCTTTTTCTTGATTAGTCGTGGAGCCAATGTTGGGCTTTGCACAAAACCATCGTCTTACATTGTGCTCAAAAACAAAATAAAATATTCATCCGGTCTCACGCATCTCACAGAAGGGTGGAGAGCATGTAAATTAGTTTCACATTGCTTGGGAGTTTCAAAAGGCAGTTGTGTACAAAGACCTTTAAGCTTATAAAATTGTGGCTGGTATCACGTAAAGCATTATAAAGCTGTTGGGATTTTCTTTGTCTTTTGGATGTTTTTGAGTTAAAATTAAAATAGCCTTACATTCACAGTTTTTTTTTTATTATTATTACTGCATTCTTTCAACATTTTCTTCCCTCTTTTAACTGTTTTATTTTTTCCAAACATAGTCTGTCATGAATTAGTATGAGTGAATCGCAATACATACACATTTCTCCCTCCTGCAGGTTATTTGTTTTTGTTTTTTTTACCGTCCCCTTTTTTTCCAACTTCTCTCTTCTTGTGTTTACATGCTCTGCAGGATGTTATTTATCTCTTCACAACTGGTTTTTGTTATTTTTCCCTACCAGCAGAACTTTTTTTCCCGCCCAAACCTCTGTTATGTTCACACTTCATTTATGTTTTTCTGAACTTCCTGTTTCTGGCTGAACAAAAATTGTCTTTCTGATTTATTCAAATAACCACTCCACCAAATTAAATAACTTCTTAACATGTTTGTTTCTTACAAAGAAAAACAAGTTATACATTAAAAAAAGTATTGGACTACTCTCGTGTCATGTCTCCTTGCCACTAAATATGTTTTTATGTTTTTAAAAAGCTGTCTTTAATTTGTTGTTTTTTATGTACATCCATTCTTAACTACTTCACTTTTTATTTTTTTAGAATATTCTACGTTTCTCATGACTCACAAGATTTGAAGATCTTCAGCTACATTGCCAGAGATGGTCAGAGCAATGTTTTCCGCTGTAATGTGTTCAAGTCCAAGAAGAAGGTGAGACACACTCTTAGGGTGTCTAAGATTAAAGATTACCCTAACCCTCTTACAAAGAAGGAAGATATTTCTTGGTTAACTTGACATTAACCAAGAAATCATTATCTGACATACATTTGTTATAAAAGAATTACTGATTAAACTTTAGCTTTAGTAACATAAAGCTACATATTTTTTAAAGTTTATCAGTAATATTTTTATAAAAAAATTGTCAGATAATGATATCTTGTGTCAGGTTAACCAAGAAATATCTTCATTCTTTGTCATAATGAAGATATTTTTGTCGAGGTTAATGACAAGTTGTCATAACAAAGACATTTTGAATAATGCCAACTTTGTATTTAAAGTGTCATGATTTACTGAATGACACTTTATGACAACAGTCATAAATTTTCATGAAGACTGACTCATGTTCATGACAGGTGTTATGTCATGTTTATGATGGTGTCATGTCTTATTCACATATAAAGTCAAATAAAGTGTTACCTGAAATTTATTTAATTAGTCTAAAGTAAAAATATAGAGTAGATAATAAACTGTAATCTTTGGCTCTCCTTGGTTGACATTTTTCTGTTTTGTGAAAGAATTTAGTTTTCTTTTTTCAGTCATCTTTCATTTCAAGCTTTTTTTGCTGTATGCTGGAAATAATTAGATAGTAGAGTGTTATTTTCAGTATTTTCATGGTGTGTAAGTGCGATAGAGTTGAAAGCAATTCCTCAGTCTCTGTCAAATTGTGACATCCCATACAAAGACATACTTAGTTGAAGCAGCTGTAATTCCTGTTTTCAATGTGAAGCTGTCATTGCTGAGGTCTGAGAAAAATATTTTTGAGTCCTTTGGGTTAAATTACAGCAGAAAAAATACTGCTAAGAACAAACAACACATAGTCAGACAATGCTCTCCCAGTTTTCCCCTTCTGCAGCCAATTTCAGAGGACTTGTCAGTTAAATCCGGGGTTAGCTGGGTGAAGCACACACTGCCTCATTATCTCTTCCATACAGACTGACATTGACCCATAAGCATCCGGGCACAGACACACACACACAGCCACCCCAACATTCACACACACGCGCACATGCATGCAGTTTCACATTCTGAGCAGAAGAATGGAAAGTGTCACATACCAAATGTCTGCTGGGTAGCCAGGATTTTGAAGCCATATGTTAAAGAATCTGTCTGTGTGAATTTGTGTCAAAGATTACAAAGTAACTTAGAATGAAGAAGATTTACAGCAAATGTATTCATTTGTGTTTGAAAATTTGTTTGATTGTATTAACAATACAATGTGCGATGGACTGGCTACACATCCAGGGTGTGTCCCACATCTCACATTAACTACAATATATGGCCACCAGACCACCATGTGACCCTGACAGCTGGTATAGACGATGGATTGATAAATTGGTTGTAGTGAAAAATGGTTGTGGTGAAAAATGTAGGGGATGCACATCTGGATACTATTTTCCAAAGCGTCTTTTTGTGTACCAGAACGATTTCTCCCAAGTGCAGACTGGACCGTTGTAAATCACTGCTCCTGGGCATCTCTCTGGCAAATTGGGTAAATGAAGACTCTAGAGAGAGTCTTCAGAGTCTTCAATATGTCCAAAACCTTGCAGCTATCTTAATGAGTCTGCAAAAATATGAACCGGCTTCCCATCTCCATCAGAATTAATTTCAAAATCTCTCTCCTCACTTACCAATGCTTGTATGGAAATATCCTTTACCTCAAAGAACTTCTCAACCCACAAACCACAACACACTCCCTCTGCTCCACTCAACCCAAATTTCTTCATGTGTCGAGATCCCAACTGAGCTTAACATGGTTGACAGAGCTTTCTGTGCCACTGTTGCTCATTCTTTGAATGAAAGAACCAAAAATCTGTATTTTTAGTAAAGCATTTCAATGTTTTACAGAATGTTTCTATTATAACTTCTTTTAATCATCATTTTTTACAATTCTATCCATAAGCATTAGGAGATGTTGATTTTGTATAAAGCTGTACAAATAGTATTGTTATTACTTGATGCAGCCATGTAGTAACTTCTCCCTCGTCATTTCTGGTGTCTATTCTGACTCTTGTTCAATGTGTTCATGTTGAGGCTGTTCTTGGGAGACTTCATTCTGTTTCTGGATTCTGTGCATCGAATGCTACTACTTTTCCAGATGTGTATCCTCTAAATTTATCACCTTGGTCTGTCACTTTTTTGTTACAAATATCTGACATTGTATTATTTTTTTTTTCTGACTTTACAGTATCAAAAATATGCCACAATTAATATCATAGATTTTTATCGTGTAAAATTGTTTTACTTGCTAATGTATAACTTTTCAACATTAGAGAATATGCATTTTCTTTATTTATTTTTAGTGTGTTAAAAATAATTTTAAAATTCTGCATTTTTTGACATAAATGTTTTCCTCTCTGGTTCATTGTTTGTTTTTTTTTTAGTGTGTTAAAAATAATTTTAAAATTCTTCTTTTTATCTGCAATGGCCCTAATAATCTGTTGTTGGGTTCTGTTTAAGATTTGTGTAAATAGTTTTAAGAAGTTTGATCAAATCAGAATTACCAGAAATTAGCAGCAGTTTTTGCACTGGTCCAATTTATTTCAGTACAACAGAATTGACTTGTAATCATAGTTGTACACACATTCATATATTTACTCTCAATCCAGTAACAGTCAATGTTGAGTGTGTTCTGAGTGGATAATTGTCTATTACAGTTACGAAGCAGTTAAGTAGACGATTTAGAAAAATGTATTTCCTTCTGCCAGATAGAAAGGTATCTGATTTAAATCAAAATAGCACTTTTACTAGGCCTGTGTGAAATTCTTCCTCTCCTTCTCCCCAATGCTCTCTCATTCACCCCCCATCGCTTCTCATTAACACTTTAATAGAATCTAATGAATGGGCTGGCCTCTATTATTCAGAATTGAAGTGCTAGTTATAGAGCGGCAAAGTATTCATCCAAATACTCAATTCTTCCATTGCTGAAAGGTCACTGCCTGCATGTGGCTGTACACTGCAGTGCTTTTTCTCCTGCAGAGGGAGTTTGATCTCAGAACAGAGTCAGAGGTGGAGTTCCAAACAAGGAGTCAGGGCAGAGTTTCTCAGGCTGGGCGATGGGACTTCGTACCACCAGTTTACGGAAGTGAACTTTTCAAGATGGTATTTGATATTTTATAAGGTTAAGATTGTCTGTGATCCCTGTTGGCATTCTGGCATTTATGGCAATTCTGAACTTCACATTTAAAAAGTGAAAGGGTCAGGTCAGATCTGTATTTGAGTTTCCAAAGAACTCTCCAGGAGCCATGCATTGCATTCCTGGAGATTAGTTTCCCTGTCTTAGATAGTTTTCTGGACTATCAATTTTGCAACTGTGGTAGGCATAGAATTTTTTAAAAATATTTTGTATCATGTCTTATTATTATTATTATTATTATTATTATTATTATTATTATTTTATTTTATACTTCTTTTGTTTTTTAAATGTCCTGTTCAGCAGTATGGTACTGAGAAAGTAAGCATTACAGCCTCAGCAATGTTGCTTCACTTGATATAAAACTTTGTGAGAAATTGTTTTGAGTTTATATCAAATGTACTGGAGAAAAGAAAGGTGGAAATAAAGACAGAAGGCTGGAAAAAAATTTAAAGGGAAAGAGAGATGGGAGAATAACAAAAGAAGCATAGAGAGCGCACACAACATGCTCAGCTTTGACTATAGCTACAGCCGTTAAAATATCCAAATTCAGCTTATGCAACAAGTATTTTGATAAGCAGCTACCTTTTGTTTACTAGAGCATAAGTAGAGAATGCAATCTGATGCTAAAACAACAAGATTGCATTCATTTACCCAATTTGCCAGATTTTACAAACTGTATAGGACTTAATGTGATTTTTTTAATGAAAAAAAGAAGATTACACAAAAAGATAATTGAAATATATTGAGATTATAGAAAAGCAATTTTGTTTGCAAATTTAAAAAATAAAAAATAATTTACATAAAGAATCAATAAAAAGCAGCACAAAGACAGAGTTGGTTATTGACAAAGTCTCCAAACCCCCCATATCCCAACACAATTGAGTATCAATCCATTGTCCTTGAATAAGCCTGCTCCATACAGACTCTTCCTAGCAACCCTGAGGGCAAAGAGGATCATCTCCTTTTGTTATTGAGCCAAGGCACCCTCAGAGCTTCTGTTTTTATGCCCCTGCAGGATGAAGCTGCCAAGGCAGGACAAGATTAATCTGCACTGCAGTCTAAGCATTTTCTGAGAGAATTAGGAGTTGAACGTCTCTTCACTGCTTACCTGAAAATCCTAGAGTTCACTCATGTTTGAGGATTTTATATTTTTTCAGGGATTTAAGAGCTTTGGCAACTGACAAGTAGAGGAAACTCTGCACATCTGTTTATAGAGACCAAATATAGAAGAATAAATGAGTGCTAAATTAACCTATGCAAGCAACAAAAAAAAAAACACAAAAAAAGACAGGTTAAAATAAACCTTCATTATTCTTACACCAATATTGTCATCAGAAATAAGAACAGGTGTGAAACCAATCATCTTGTCAAATGCAAACTCAACTAATTGGTACTTTTTATGGTAAAAACTACATAGAAACTGTGTTTTCATTGTAAAAGGAGCCAATTTAATGAAACAGTTTAATCATAAATCAGCCAAGAGCAACCTCAATTTGAGCTGCCTCTGGTTTATCACAAATCATGATTCTAGTCTTCAATTTCTCTCTAAAATCAGGCCAGCAACGCAGAACAAACTGAGGCACAGTATGGAGCACAGCTTGTTTGAATAAGTGTGTTGCACATAGAAAGATTGCAGGAAACTCCCAAATGCAGACAAACTAGGGACGTGTGACACATTTCTTTGGGTTTATATCTAGTGTTTTGTTTTACTGCAACTCCACGTGTATTTGTAGAGCTAAATAATGAACATCAAATGTTCACAGTACAGAAGTGGTCTTTGTCTTTATATCTTAAATCTAACCATTCAGAAAATGTGTGATTCTGATATCTTTATAATGTCTTATGTTTTTGTTTGTTTTCAGATTGTCAAACTATTTTTTATATTGACTAAGACTAATCAGAGGTTTAAAAATCTAAAACTTGATTTCATTTATATAGGCTATAACACATAGCACATTCAAACACCATTTGTAAATGTGGTCCATTACTGCTGCATAAAACAGAGATTAAATACATTTTCTCCAAATGCTGACAAAAATCCAAAGAACTTGCAAATGGAATGAAAAAATGTGTCAAAAGTCCTATAATTTTAGCAAAAAAGGTTTTTACATTTTGATTAAAATCCCAAAATATTACAACCTGAAGATTTCTCAATGGGCGAATAAAAAAAAGTCCTGTCACGGGGAGGATCTTAGCACCGTCAATCCACCTCATGTATGACATTTATACATGAAGTTTCAGAAACAGACATTTTCTCTTCTCAAAGTTTAGGAAATTGTTTTTAATACCCAGCTCATCTTCCCCCTCCACAACTTCTTCCAAGACCCATCTGCTGTTTTCCTAAGTCTTCATAATCTTGTTTGTTCATAGATATCCTCTAAGAAACCTCTGAGTCCTTCAGAGAACAGTTGAAGTTATTCTGTAATTAGGCGACTTTTTATGGTAATAGTTTCCACAAGATTTTATGTAATCATATCAGTGTAAAGAGCACTGAATGCAACTACACACACACGTTTAAAAATTTTAATAGTTAAGAGTTTCAAAAATATACTCTCATACCATAACGTAGACAAGAAGTCTGTCACATGAAACAATAAAATATGCTGCAATTTGTCGACTCAGAAGTTATAAATGTGAAAAAGCTCAAGGAATTTGTATGTCTTGTTCACATTCCTATTGCTGTGCATCACTCTATTAAAGACAGTCTCAGTCTATGGTGCACATTTAGTCCAAACTTGATGATCCCCATTCCTACTGAACCTCACATGGTGTCTTTTTGAAGCAGATTCTGTGCCATGCAAATTCAGTCCAACTTTTCTTCCAATGACACTCACCAAATGATTTCTGGACATACCTGCAGACCCTTATCTTCGCATTCAAAAGTTCATGACAGAATTGTCATGATGAAAAGGAACCTCTGTGGGTGTTTTCCACAGATGTTTTCACATGGTTCTGGCAGCAGAGCCAGAACCATGTCACTACTGGCAGGAATGGCTTATGTTGATGAGACACCTCAGAACTGAAGCGCCCACAAAGTATGAGGAAAACTCAGGGTGGTACATTTTGGAGCTGCAGTGAAAGATGCTTCTGTGGTTGGATATAAAAAGATGACGGTTTTAGGACTGTTGGGGGGTGTTCCTTGTATGTGACTTATATACAAATTTAGTTTAACTATAGCAGTAGGAACAATGGCCCTCTTACTGACCTTTCCAAAGCCAAAGCAAATAAAGGCTTTCCATGAGATCTGGAACACTGCCAAAGCTGGGTCTCTGTAAATTACAGGGTAAGCCCCTCAGTTGTCATATTGCATCAAGTTAGGTCAAAAAAACTGACGAACCAGAAAGTGAGCAGGTTTTTTCCTGACCTAATCACAGTATAGGGTCTTGTTCTGATACAGCCCAGTTAAAATAATAGAATTTGGTGGCCTCTCAGCACTTTTTATTGATTAACAATTTCTCAGTTAAATGATCCTTATTTTTTTTTCCTCTGTCTCTCTCGGGCTAATTTGTTGCCACCTTTCATAACCGCAGTCTTTTTTCTGTAAGGTTGTTGCAGAGATGGTGAATGCATGCTATGATTTAGCATCTTAGAGCTCCTAGTTTCTTAACAATATATCAAGAGTTGTAATACTGAGAGAGGCTGGGAAGTAAACCAGTAAACATATTCATATGTGGCTACATTTATTTGTCAGCATGTCTCCAAACACAACAATCTCCACTCAAGTTGATCTATACTTTAATATCTGTACTTAACCTTTCTGAAAATAAAGTAAAGTCCTTAATCCCTATTTTGCCATCCAATTTTTGATTTTAAATTGAATTCTTAATGTATATTCTGTATTTGATCAAGGTTATTATTACAAAACAGTTAATAATAAATTAGTGTTTAACTATTGACTTATTAGATCCTTAATAAAATTATTTTTAAACACTGTAATTAGTTCCACATTGGACAGAGAAGGTGAATGAATCAGCTCATCATTTGGCCAGAAAAATATGGCAGTTCAATAAGAGGTGAATCCCTATCCCTTGTCCTTTTGTTTCCCTGCCTTTGTCCTGGATTGCATTGTGTTCCCTTTTGTCCCCTTCTCTTTGTTTATTCCAAGACTAAACCTTGGTATGTTCTTCAGGATAAATAATGCAACCCAACTCCGATGAGGCCCTGTCCTATAGTTTGAAAGAATTCATAGCTGTGGGAATCGAGCTTGCTGCCAGCTTGATGTATAGAGTAAAGGGAGATAAAATAACAGAGATAGAGGGAAGGTGCATTTATTCAGTCTCGCTGACAGAGGAAAAGTAATAGGTAGAGAGAAAAAGACATAGTGACAGATGTCCGGCATAAAAACTATTACACATCTTTGCAGCGGAGCAAAGAGTATTTGCATGTGAGTGACAAATCACTTAGTGGTTCTGTCAGCTGCCAAAACTAGACATCACTGAGAGAACCAGCTCAGGAAAGAAATGTTTAGAGAAGGGACAACTGTCTTTATGAAAAATGAACTGACTGTAAAAGATGACTGATTTGTGAGCCCGTGTCCTTTCAACATTGAGAACACTGGGAACATTATAGCAAGGTTTCATTGGACACGTCAGGGGTAATTCAGGGTTTTGGTATAGTGGTATATTAATTACCCCAGGAAGTGCTTTAATTGGCCAGCAAGATGTGGAAAAACTATTAATAATACAGTCAGCTCAGGACTTGGATTTATACCTAAGCAGTTTGTAGATGTTATAATAAAATTTGGTCACAGTAATTCAGAGCTACATTGTCTAACAAATGTTCTGAGCTGTTGATCCTTTGCCCCATGATAAAGTGACCCATTAAAATATATTTAAGCAGAGGTGAAAAGTAAACTTTTATCACTGACTGCAATCTCTTTTTCTGATTCCATTGTGAGCTGTCAACATTGTACACAGTAATTTAGGGACAAATCTAAAGGTCAAATCTACTCTTTCTTCCAGAGACACAGATACACGTGTGCATACTTTTATCACAATTAAAGGTCCACATAAATCATCTGGAGCTCACACAATGCTTCTGGCACAGCTAAAGTGTTGTAAAGGATTACGCTTTGGTTTCAAAGGTTGGAGCATCTTCATCCTGGGAAAATATTTTAAACCAGTTCTAGATCTAGACCTGGCTATCAGCGTGTTGAAATATACAGTATATGCATTATTCGGTGGTGCCCACATTCCAAAAATATCATTCAAGTCATAAGTACTTTTAGCTTTCTCTCTCTCTCTCTCAACCACTATATATATAAATATATATATAAGTCTTTTCCAAGCTTATTTTCTCTCTCAAATAGCCCTCAGTTCTTGATGCTGTCAGTGTGTGCACTGTCACTTACAGCTAATGTGTATATTACCTTTTTAAAAATGAATTTCGAAAAATAAATCAGAAATATGTTTTGGGGAAAAAAATGTTTTCAGAGCTGATTAATCTCTGGACATCTTGGTCTAAACAGCTTCTGGACAAATGGACATTCTGCAATTCTACCTAAACTATATTTTGGAAGAGAGGACGTGGAGATCAAGTGCTATGACTTTATGCTCAATGTGTCCTCGGCCTGAAGCTGTATTCCAAAACCTTGATGTTGGAAAAGCCAGCTTAAATTTCCACATCTGATACAGAGCCTGGGGTTGCACAGCCACATGTGTTCTTTACACTGCATGGGGCAGCATTTAAGCTTGCTTTAAAGTTAACAGCAAACTTATGGATTTTCCTATACATTTTGTTTGACTTTTAGTTTGTGTTGAATCTGAAGATAAATGAAGTTTTGTTGACTGGGCTCAGTGCCTGAAAATAAAACAATTTCCCTTTCTTTACTGCTGTACAAGAACAAACCAGTAAAGGAAGAAACCTGATAGCAAATAGATATCATCACTTTTTTTTTTTTTTTTATATGGCATGTGAATTTAAAGCAGGGCACCAGCTAGAAAAATGAGAGATAAGCAAACACAGTGCTGCATCTGTGGGTAAAGAATCAACTCCATCAAAACCCACTGTGACATTTTAGACTTTAGAAAGTAAACACAAGCAACCTCTTTGTGTGGAATATCCTCAAGTGATACTATCTGACCTAATGATACAAAATCCACATCGGATTCCTGAACACAAAGTGATTCAGGAGGAATCAAGTGTCTGATCCTGATGGAAATGAGGCTCACTCTGCTCACTGTCTAGACTTGTGAAATTAAGATATTCTGCAACATAAATAGTGAAATTTGTTATCTTTCTGTATATTAAATGTTACTTCAATATTAATAAAAATTTTTTTACACTTTTGCTTTTGCACACATAGAAACCGATGCCACTGTCTTAGGTATGTTTTAGACAAAGATCTTAGGTTGCCTTAATTGGCTTTGTTCCTATCCTATTACCCCATCACACAGGACAGGTAGTTCTTTTTGGAGAAAATACCTAACAACAGTGCTTTATACTGCTGGAACAATATGACCTGTAACTATAAATCGCTAGAAAGCCTGACATTTTGAAAAACGTTTATGAGATATGGAACCAGAAATTGGCCAAGATGGATGACAAATCTTCATGTTTGGCTGCTTTTCTTCTTCCTCTTTTATGGCTGGACTGTACAATGAAAGTATGTTCTTTACACTGCTTCAAAAGTTTAAGTATTTATAAGAAGGACCATGTGAGTAACTGGCTCTATTTAAAGGCATGGTCTCATGCAGTTGATCAGCAAAAGATTTTAGTATTCATTTAAAAAATTTCTGCAACACTAGTATAGAACTAAATGTATGCAAATGCAGACAGCATATAAATAAATAATGTGCTTCCTTGGCTAACAGCCTCATCATTAAGAGTGTTAATTAAACCACATATGGTAGATCCATCGGTGCTACTAGATGTGGCACTAGCATTGCTGTTCTCCACAGAGAAGAGCAATACATGTCTGTCTGTTTATTGCTCAGTTTGAGTTCCTACATGCATTGTAGCACAGTCTTTTAAAATTAAGCAGGTTTGTTTTTCTTTTGTGAAAATCCCAACTTAATTTTTTGTTTTTTCTTCTTTCTCATTCCCCAACCAGAGTCAGGCCATGCGCATTGTCCGGACAGTTGGCCAGGCGTTTGAAGTTTGTCATAAACTGAGTCTACAGCATACGCAGCAAAATGCAGATGGAAAGGCGGACTGCAACGGTGAAAAAAATGGTGGAGATTCCTCTGGTACAAACACACAACAGACACACGCACACACACACACACACACACACACACACGCACACACACACACACACACACACACACACACACACACACACACACACACACGTTCAAAGGTCAATTTGTGTCACTTGCACAGCAAAGATACTCCTTATGTTTTTTAATGCTGCTTTGACTTTTTTATTACCTGCTTCAAGGTATAAAGAAGCAGTATTACTGCCTGTTCAGTTGTTCTTCATAAAAAATAAGGGAGGTACAAAAGAGCTACAGAGTTCAGGGTTAGCACTGCTTTAATCAAAGTTGTTGAAAGGCATACATGTTATTGCAGAAGCACCTTGAAGTAAAGTCATGGTAAGAATGAGACATCTCATGTTTCTCAAGTCTGTCATAGAAAGACCAGTGTATTGTCATTTTTTCCAAACCTAGTAAACATTTGTTGTAATAATTAAAGCTTGACATTTTATACCATAACATGAGTAAATTACATCTAAACTAGTGTTAACAGGACTTTAAAAAAAGAAATGGTTAAATGTCACTGCTGCACTTTAACCTTGAGGAAGAAACAAGCTGTCGGAGGTCATCAGCTCATTTGGGATATGAGCCCGTCAGAAGCTCTGGCACCAGCTAGTCTGTTTATCCGTACCATTCATCACTTCCGATAAGAACTTCTGACCCTGAGCATCCTGCCTCGGTATAAAGTGGCTCTGTTTCTATCATGTCTTCTCCTCTTCATCAAAGGTCTGACAGTGCAAGAGCTGCTGCCCTAAAAACATAGAGATTTTCAGGAGGAAGGGAGTTTCTTCTCTAATTGTAGTATAAAAACCCAGGCTAACCTTTCTTTTTCGTGGGTAACTGGTATTAATTGTTTCTCACAAGATCACTACTTAAACTCACTCACAATGTCTATATGCGACACGGCCACTGCGTAAGCAGAAGCTTCTCAGTCGGACCACTTGACTCATAAAAAACAAATACAATCAAAATTGAACGCTCATTATTATATTTTTGTACTTTCATTTTTTGCACAAAATCAGTCAAGGGTTTGCTATCCAATTTTTTTTTTTGGTTAAAAAAAACTAGTGTATTTTTGTTTGTTTCAAACAAAAAACAAACAGCCTGAATATACATGTGCCCATTTTCTTGTCTCTCTACACAATTCAGATTTTTTTTCTAAACTCCAATCCCACTTTTTGATTTATTTCCAGGGTAAAAGTAACTCATCTAAAATCAGTCTTACTTTTATGCTGCAGTTGCATCAAATAATCCAAGATTCAGAGGTGCAGTGTATTTCTTGGAGTAATACTTCAGAGGGTCTGCTTTTTGAATTAGCTTTCTGAAGATGTTGAAACAAGCCTACATGCATTCTCCAGTAGGTGATCAGTGACAGCTCAGTCTGGATAAACAGAGATTGGTTTTGAAGGAAGAGTTGAACTAACAGCTTGTCTGAGGGGGGGACAGTTCAATAATGTATGTATGCCTCTTTAAAACAATTCAAATTTCAAAATCTTTCACAGTTTTCAATGCAACTTCCTAAGTCTATACCACAAAAACTTTTTTCAGTAGATATTTAATTACATAAAAGTCTGTGGGTTTTTACCCTAGAGACCATATTAGTCCACTCTACCTCAACGTCTAATGATTCCAAAAACCCACACTTCCCCACTTTCTTTTAAGGCTCAAGTTCTATTCGGTTTTCTTGTCTGGCCTTGACTTGCAAAAGACAATGATCATAACACTTTGGGTATATTAACCAACAATTACTGTACTCTAAGCAGTTCTTTGTAATGTGAAAATTACACAAACTGACATTGTAATGATGATGATGAGGATAATGATGATGTCATATCCAGGATATTATGCTGCCACTATGTGATTGCATTGTGTTTGATTGAACTGAACTGACTGATTTTTAAATTTAGATTAAGTTTGTTGTTTCAGATATGTCTCAGTGCTTTACTACCTTCGTGATTTCTTCAGAACTCATTTGTTATATAATGCTACTTTTCACTCAGTTAAAGTTATTTACCAGCTGGTTTCATAGTTTTCAAATGCTGTTTGACAAATGATTGTGTACACCCATGTTTTTATTAACCTAGAGAAAATAATGTGCGTTAGAATCTGATCCCATTTTTTTGATTTGTAAGTTTTTGGTTCTTATGCAATGCCACTTGTCTTTTTGAGAATTTTACTGAAGTATAAAGTACAAAAGTGGCCTGCACCTTTCCCTATCCTGTTTTTCCTGATGTTCTTGCTTTGAAATTAACTACTAAAGCTGATTTTACATAACAGGTCATTATTTGCTCACAGAAACCCTCAGATGCTGACATAGAAGTATCTAATCATGACATGCAGAGGAGGGCAACACTGGGCCCAACGTTACCAAGAATTTGACTCAGAGAGAAGCTACTGTACAATAATACTGGTGGGCTGAGTTCTCCTTATCTGCTGCTGACTTCCTGGGCATGATGGGCTTCCCTGGAGCCCTGCGGCATGTGGTTCTGAATGAGTTCTGAGAGAACGGACATGGAGATTTAGCCGAAGAAAAAGTCCACAAACTCTTTAACTGCAGCCGTTCCAGTTATTATAGAGCAGAGTCCCAATGTGTTTTCTTCAGAACCCTAAATCCGCCAGAGGGAAGCTCATATTTCACATGCTGATGAGCCCAGAGATCACCCACTCGTTTTGATTGTACATCCACACAGATGTAAGAGGACCCCACATGCATACAGAGAGAGTCCTTTTACATATGCTCTCTCTCAAACTGGTTGACTGGGTGCGTGAAATAGCACAAGAGCCATCGAGCACAGCCATTGAGCTTATCTGGAGAACTAATTATCTCAGCAATAAAAGGAGAGGGAATAGAAAAGTGGAAGATGGCGGATTAGAGAATTTTAAAAAGGGGAGGGAGCAGAAGAGGAAGAAGAAATGCATTTTGCAAGGAACCGGGCATGAGTTAAAAGAGAAGAAATGTAAAAGTTGATTAAAGAGAAGAGGGGATGGAAAACTGGGTTGAGCAGCAGGGAGCAGTGGAGAAAGTAGATAAAATTTCATTGTCAGAGGAAGCATTCGAGAACAATAGCACAGAGAGAATCTAGACTAACAATACAATCTTATTTAACGTTTCAAAGAAAAGAACATAAAATTGGAAATGCTAAAATATTAATAAAAATGTATATCCTGTTTTTGTAATACTTGACATTGCAAGTTTTGCATTGAGAATAAAACATTTAATTAAAGGCTTAAAACTCAATTATGAGAATGAAGAAAGTCAATATTAAGCACTAAGTCAAGAATGTGATATTACACCCCACTTAAGTAGTTCTAAGCAAAAAGTAGTTTTGTAGTGTTAACTTTTTGTCTTTATCTCTGTGCACTCCTTTCTTCTTTTTACTAAGGCATGATAGTTATTTTAAAGAACAAAACAACCAACCAAAACAATAAATTCATAGCTGGTTGTTTTAAAAACAAGTTTGGTTTTCTCCAACTAGAGAGCCATCTTAGTGGCATGTCCTTAAATAATATGAATGTGTGACTTTCCATCTACGCCTAATAATTTAATCCTAAAATAAATTGTTCCTAAATCCTGTAGAGAATCAAGGTGTTTATAAGTCTATGCTATATCTAAAGTCCCAACTATGCTGCGGAAAGAGAACTACACTGCTCTAGATGCATATTAAAAATATATTTTTGCATTTATGTAAATTACCTTCCCATTACCATCTTCATCTTTCAATTGAATTGTGATAGAAAAGGTTGCAGGACAATGTGGGGCAGTTGTTGGGAGACTGCAAAAAAATTGGCTAAATTATTGTTAAATTCTACGCAATTAATTTACAGATAACAAATGTTGCTTCTAACAACTGTAAAAGACAAAAAAAAATCCAATTCATATACATAAATATATATTTTCAGTTCAATACATATATTCCAATTTAGTCATAATTATTAGACAAAGTTTTGACTTTGGAGCAATTCCCCCTCCTCAGCATTTCTGTTAGGCCAGTGGACAGTAGAAAGTCAAATAACAATTCTGTATTAGTTTATAAAGTATCAACACTCATATTTGTATTAACTTTTTCTCTGTGAGCTTTAAATGAATAAGTATTTTTCCAAATAATACCTAAAATAAGCGCTTCTGTCAATGTAATGACTGTGTTGGTGGACTAGAGGCAAAATTGAGCTGGGAAATTCAGACAACAGCAGGCAATCATGTCAGTAACAGATAGCACAGAGACAGGCAGCAGAGCGCAACACTGATAGCAGGGTTGATGAAAAAGAGTGAGGGCTGGGGTGAGATAATGGAGAAAGAGAAGAGAGTATCCAGGAGCAGGTTATCAAGAATGAAATTATTTTGAGAGAATTATGTAGCTCCTTGTCAAATTCCACTGTGTTGGCAATTAGGTTTAAGTAGAGGGGGAGGACTTAAGTGGTCATTTTAAAAAGGAAGTAGAGGATCAGTGGGAAAAGAGGAGGGTGAAAATAGTGCATATTATTGCAGCTGGGGGGAAGACATCAAAGTGGCTGAGAGAGCTAAACAAAAACTCCACTACATGGTCATTGAGGTTGTTTGTGTTTTATTGACTCATGCACAATATTTCCACTTCAACCATTGATGGTAAGGGTTGCTTTTATTTTAGGAGTCAGTAGCATAAATGTTTTTGAAATAATGGACCTAAAGTTCAGTTTGAGAGAGAACTGCAAATCAAACAGCAAATAGACTAATAAATAAATTTAAGGTTTAAGAAATTATTGTTTTTATGGTTTTGCAAGATGGAACTTTAAAAGCACAAGGTGCTCATTTTAATTTTGGGGATGTCGCACTACACTAAACTTAAACTCTCCAATGTATTGATTCAAAGAGGACTGTTGTACCACTGTGATGGAACAGAATAACTTTTACAGTACAAAGTACAAACCAGCTTCAGTCTTTGCAACTCGTCAAGAATAAAAAAATTGAGTAGTTGAAAGGAGACATAAAGAATCTGGACTGATGTCACTTAAAACATTGCTTATGAAGATTTACATTGATGTGGTGAGATAAGTGTACACAGCAGTTACTAAGATAGTCCAAGTCTGGAAAACTTTTGTTAGACTCTTCACTTTCAGTATGTGTTTGTTCCAGTATCAATAATGTTTCTTACTAGCATTTATGTGTGTCTACCCATGTGCGCGTGTGTTTACATGCTCATGCCTCCATGTGTGTCTGTAGGCGTGCGTGCTTATCCACCTGTATGTGTGTGTACTTTCCTCGGCCCAGCTCGGGAGCTAACAGGTGCAGAGAAGACTCCAGCGAGTGTCGCAGAGGAAACGGACATTGATGCCGAAGATGTGGTCCAGGTGCCGACGGCCGAGGACTTGAACCTCAACAGAGGAGTGACAGATCTTGATGCTACTGCCAAGACACCTGATTTAACCCAGTCAGAAAATAAGGTAAATCACACCTGCAGATGTTCAGTTGGGGATAATGTGCCTCAGGGCAGATGTGATTGCCACAAAGTCATACAGTTACAAGCAGATGCTGTTAAAGTTTGTCAAATGTTACTGAAAATGGCATCGTTTCAGAAGTTGAAACCTTGACAGAAAACATTATTTTTGCCAAGGTTTCAACCTTTATCTGCTGATATGTTATTAAGTTGAGGAAATTGAAAGAAGACTTATTCTTGTGGGGAAAAAATCACAAGCTCTGCCTCATCTGGCCATAAAGGTCTTCTTCAGAACTTGTTTTCCCTGCCCGCATTGGCAGCTGCAAATTTTCATTGAGCTGGAAGGTCTGGATTTTTGGCAGACAGATTCCAGCAAGTTTTGTAAGGAGACAACTGAACTCTGTTCCTTAAACTAACAAACGAATTTTCCTTCAATTGTGGCACAATCTAAACAAAAATAAACATGCTTTCAAAAGTATAAGGTTTTTTGAAAACCAAAAAATACTAAATTATTGACCAACCGCTAAGTTATTTGCTTATCATACTAGGATCAAAGGAGAACTGGTTTTACAATTGATATATCAGATTGTCATAAGATACATTTTACAATCCTTGCAAATCCACTTTTAGAAGAAGTAATGACCATTTACAATAATGTTGGTCCTAAACATTGGGAGATGCTTTCCCAGAAGAATATAAGCTATAAATCTCCAAAGGGTCGACCAGCATCATAGCAAACCCCATGCATTAACATTTGGATGTAACCCAAGCTCATATGTGAATAAATATGACAGAATACTTATGACAATATTGTACATTTATGAAAACACAGTAGAAAGGATTTACTCCAACAGGAGAAACCCATAAGTGAGTTTCAAAGAAGACACAGCCTATTACTTCTCAGCAGCACTGCAACCCATTTTAAGTATTTTGGATGAGCAGTTTTTATGAAATAGGAAAGGAACTTAATCTGCAGATTCCTACATCGAAAGGTGATAAGACGATATGTGCCTGTAATAAACCACAGTTTAATCCAGTTAAACCCATGTCTGTGTTTGCGTGTGGCACGTCTGCAGAAATAGCTCTCACTTTTCAGCAGCTATCTGCGGTGTGTTGGCATCTAAGCCAAGAAAAGTAATCCAGTGTGTGTGTTTGTGTTTGTGTGGCCACGTGGTGTAAGAGATTTGATACAGCTCTGTCAGACTGTCTGCTCTCAGACCTTTGGGAGCTCTTCACAAGCATCTATTTAAAACTAGGAAAATGTGTTGTGCACTGTCGGGTGGCTTATAAACACAACTGTGTGGTTCAGTTGGCAGAGCAGCATAGTAACTTTTGTTTACTTGGTTTGTTTACTACTGTAGTTTAGCAGTAGGGATTTGCGTTTTTGATCAAGGTGGGAGTGGGAGAACAGCAGTGTGTGATGAATATATAATGCTACTCTATGCCTTGAGAATTCTGCATCAATTCACTATGAAGAGGACTGCCTGTGTTTTCATTTGTTTTCCTGACGTAGCTAGAAAAAATATTAATTTGGAAAACTGGTGTTCGTGTCGTTGCAGGTTTTTATAGCTCTTGATTAAAAAATTTTATTTGAACTATGAACCATCAAAATATATTGACAAAAATACAATATAATAATAAAACTGGTTTTGCAGGCTGAGCATGTTAATTTCATGACCGAATGGATCTGTGTGCAGATGATCACCTTTCAGTTACTGTATACCAGACAGCCAGAACTAAAATGGAATGGTTTAAATAAAAATATTAGAATTAACAAGTCGAAGCTCATAGCTAAACCCAGTTGAGTATCATTGCCAACACTTGAAAATTGGGATTTTCAGAACTTTTTATGCACAATGACTGTGTTTGAGGTCATTTGCAAGGAAGTGGCAAAACTGTCAGCCTCCAGATCTGCTGAGCTGGTTGAGACTTACCCCAGATTTTCTGCTGTAATTGTAGTGAAAACTTTTTCTACAAAACATTAACTTTGTGATATTTATTGTTCTCATTGTTGTTATGTCTCTGCTGTACAGTACTTTGGCTGGTCATGCAATGTTCTTAAAGTGCTATATTTTAAGTCAGGTTAAAACTTAACAGTCAGGTTGACCACTTGTTTGTGAGACACCATGGCAGTCAAGTTAACCTGACTTAACTAGGTATGGGAAGCAGTCCATTAATATTCTCTGGTGAATATTAATAACTATCAGAAGAAAATATAAATAAAAGTTTCATGTGATATGAATACTTTTATATACTACTGTGCATGCTTTTTTTTTCTCAATAGAACGGTTTCCAAAGAAAAAATCAGAACCTACTTTGAATCCCAACTCACTCTCAACACAAATCTCCTCAGCTGTTTGTCAACCTCTGATAATAACTACTGTTATGAGACTTTTTCCTTATAGCTCTTGATTAAAAGCAACGTGCCGTGAAATCTCTAAAATGAGCCCTCTGCACTGACCTCCACTGTCAGGTCACCACTGGAGTCGTGTCTGTATGTGAGGCTTTGTCTTGTTGCTGTACATGCACCATATGTTGGGTTTCATATTTTTTTTCTTTAATACATGGTCACCTTGACAGATTAAACAGAAATAAGCCAGGGCAAGTAAAGAAGTGTATCTGTGAATAAGATGTGTGTGCATGCACGTATCCTGTGCCTTTGCATTAGCGGCCATTTGTATGCATTTTCAGCTGTGAGGAGAAGGATTCGATTCACTGCAGGGGCTCTGTGGAAGCTCATGAAAGGGAAAGCAGCCTGCGAGTGTTAAAGTTCATTCTCCTCCTGTCAGCTCCCATTAGACTGACAAATCCCTCAGCGGCCCACGTTCAAACAGTCCCAGGGGACTTAGAGAGCGCACATCAATCCTGCCTTTCATGTCCTGTCCATAGATTGAGTCGAGGTGTTTTTATTTTTCTGATGTGATCAGGAACAGTATTCAAGACAAATTGGAATGCCAAAAGTCAAAGATTAGAGATAAGTGTAGTTTACACATTACAGGAGCCTGCAGCTATTATTCTGGCAAGAGACACATGCTTATTGATTACTTTAATAAGTGAGCACATTACACAAAATGTTGACCTAATTTTGATGCAGAAATTATTTTTTAATCCCTGACATGTTGCCAACAAAATAAAACATAATCGTTTCTGGTCAAATCCCACATTGCCACTAATCTCTATGACTGTGCCCTATCTCTCCGCCTTACAATTTAAAACCCAGCAACTGAATGTCCACATTTTGGGGGGATTTAGGTAAGGGTCAAGTAGGTCAAATATTGATGTTATTCTCGCTTCAAAAACATACCTGGAGTATTTCTTTGATTCTTTCATGCATGCTTGAGAAATTAGTTAATCTCCAGAGGCAGCCATTCAGTTGTGCAAAATGCTTAGTAAGTTTCATAGCTTCTGCCTCACAGGCCACCCCTCCACCTGCAACTCTCCCATTTAACTCATTCAGAGTAGCTGGCAGCGTAGCATACACCTGGTGGAGCTGCACATCTTTTGAGCTCATTATATGAGTTACTTCTCAGGGCAACACGGCCAAAAACATTGTTAAAGGGTTAATAGATGAGCCATGATTTTGTGAAGGCCAAGTGTTGGGAAGAGCAGGACTTATTTACAGAAGCCTAATTTCAAGGCATTAGATTTGGAAGTCATATTTCTTGTAAGTCACATTTAACACAACAACTCAAGGTAACATTGTTACTTGATTGTACTACAAAGGATTTTATGTGGCTGGAAAACGCATAAAACTCCCCCTTTAAATTGAAAATCATTAACAATTGATACACATTTGGTCTATCGAGAGTGTCCTGCTTTTAAGGTGAATACTGTTCCCTCTGCCATGGTGTCTCACAAACAAGTGGTCAAGTGGTCACTCGGGATCTTAGGATACCTTTAGGGAATAGCAATGGACCTTGAGTGAAAGCGGTTGTTTGCCTTCAGTGTGACTGAGAAAACAGAAGGCAAGTGTTCTTGCATTTAAAGTGAGACTGTACAACAAAAGCCTTTGCAAGGTTTTGCCTCTGGCCCATTTTAAGCTTCTGTCAGGCAGGTGTAAGCTCTCTGATCTATGAGTGTAGTGCTACAGGCTGGCAGCCCCCGACTCACAGCTTCCTTTCTTCCTCTTTTCCTCCCATCTCATCATTAGTGTGCCTTGATGGATTTAGACCTACCATCAGCAAGATTAATGAACAATCTTTCCCCTGCAAAGGCTCGTAAACCTCTGTCAACATTTGATTTGACCAGTTTTAATACTTGTTGGGAAGTCAGAGGTTTTAGGTGATGGTACAAATTAATGTAACCACTTTAAACTAATGCAGCCATTTTGCTGTGGTGTAAATTGCTGAAAAATGCAACTTTGCTGGGATTTGGCATCTTTTTCAATACACAGAGGCCAGGTATTATGGCCTGGGGCACACCCAGATTACACTGTAAAAATCATGCTTCAGGGGAGGTTGGAAATGTCTCAATGTCCCTGTGAATGGCTGGAGAAGTTGGCTGAGAAGACATTTCAGATGTGAAATTCTCAGGTTGCATGGATTGAACGGGAACCTGATATATGTGTGCAAAAAGCATTTTCCTTAGCTCGTCACCCACTGAATTAGATAGTACTTTTTCTTTAAAGAAACATTCCTCAAGGAAAATGGTTGACATATAATAACATTGTGTCAACCATGCAATATATGAGATTATATGCAGTTTACAATTATCTGTAAGCAACATGCTTGTATGCCATTTGATTCAGGTGTGTTGGAGAAGGGATGCAAAGTTGCAGGAATGTTGGACTGGACTAAAGCACCATGTATTATGCAGAATTTATCATAATACAACATGATATCAAGCAAAAATATTAAACATAACACATACATACACAATATTTTTTTAAAGCTAATGATCTGATGTTGTAGTGGGTTGCCTTTTACTAACAGACTTTCTGATTTTCAGCTTATTATTGCAAGAAACATCACATTACAAGTGGAAAAAGCTTATAAATTGTCATGGTCAAAAAAAAAAATCTCAATCCCAGAAATCCATCGTTTTAACAATGGTGTGCAAACCATTGTTTGCATTTCTGTTTGATGGACAGAGGTGTTTACTGATAAAGTCTCAAATCCTCAGATCCTTGGCCTGTTATTTCAGAGCAAAAGCTGCACTTACTCCTCATTCCTAAACTCAGAAAGATGTGTGTCCCCCACAAAAAGACTCTCCCTTCAGTCTTGTCAGACAAAGACTTATCCTTTCAATACTCAAGCAGCTAATAAAAAAGCAGCCCATCACTCCTTAGACTACAAACTCAGTGGGGTTTTATGAAACTGTCTTTTGAGCCTTTTTATTGCAGGTACCAGCACCCTAGGCACCCCTTTTAATTTGTAAACTTTATTTCTAGGTGTGTGTATGTGAATGTGTGTGCATGTTTGTGTTTGAAGACTTGTAAAGGTGTTATAAAACCAAAGCCTGTCCACTCCCAAGGACTCACAAGGTCAGCTGACAAATACTCATCTATTGGACAAAGTTCTGCATTCCTCATCATTGAAGGGTCCATCAACACTGTAAACAGTACCTAGAAATTTGCTCATATGCCAGTTTCATTTCTTCCCAGTAAGGCTGACCTGTCTTAACCTTTACCTTTATCAATGTTCTAACGTTATGTCTTAACAAAAGTGAAAGAATGTTATCTTCTGAATTTTGAAGTGAAGATCATTAAGATACATGAAGAGTTTTTGTCCTTAACACTTTATGTTTCTGATTTGTTGCCAAAAGAGCAAACTGACAGCGCATGTCTATAGGTTGTTATACAAGTATAGAGACACTCCGGTTCATCACAAACACTAATATGCTCACTGTGATTTTTAATTTTTATTCAGCCTGGTCTGAATTGTAATTATAGCCATTTCTTTTATATATATATATATATATATATATATATATATATATATATATATATATATATATATATATATATATATATATATATATATATAATTGGCCTTTTTTGTGTTATAGATTTATTTTAGAACAATATTTTGTTCTATGTTTTGTTCTAAAATACATTTAGAGAGTTTAAATTTACCCAATAGGCCTCAGAGCACCTTATGCATATTATAATTCAAATATAAGTGCTATTTAAAAACTAGTGAGGTGTCTTTTAGGGAAAAAGATTTTTTCCTATGCAGCTTTAAGGATTGAGACTCTGCATTTTCAGAAAATGCTGGTCTTCAGATTGAAATTGGACATGGAATGAAAAACCTTTTCTGAAAACTATCACTGCCCTCTCAGCCTCTTTTTTTCATCAGCACGAGATCATTCGTGGCCGTCACCTGGAGAGCGGAAAATTAGGCTTTGATAAACCAGATATATTCTTTTAGAATAATACATCAATTCTTCTAGATGAATAATTTATATATTTGTATTTAGATTCAGCTGTAAAGCCTCTGAAATTATATTCTGATTACATGTAAAATGAAGTGAAACCTTTGCTTTCTGATGGACCAGTCTCTAAAGTTGTCTGTTATAGTGCTTATCAAATACAATTTCCAAATGAAACTAAAATGAGTGTCTGAAAACATTAGATAAGCATCTCCAAACACATTCAGTTTGAGATGTTGCCATATGTGGAATATATTTAAAGTGGTGTTGTTAGGATCAAGAGCCAATGTAATTTTCTGATCCACTTTCATAACAAGATTATGGCGCCATCACAAACCACAGTGGCAGAAAAAACCCTGACAATGTCATTTGAGGATGAAGCACAACTTAAAGGAACAACAAACCACATTTAAAATTTAAATTGGTGGTGAATTATAGAAAAGAGAAGGGTAGCAAGCAACTCCATGCATTTCTGGAGTTGCTTGCTACTCCAGAAATGCAAGCAACTCCAGCTGATAGAATATCAGCAATATTCTAGCTGATATTTTATCAGCTAGAATATTGAACCTAAACTCCAAATTTGATTGAACAATTTATCTATTTAGGTTCTCAGATAAGATAGTTTCAGATATTTTAATTTTTCAGGTGTTCATGTTTTAATGCACTTTAACAATGAATTAAAGGACTTTAGGAAGAGAAACGTAGGTAACACCTGTATTGTTACTCCTTTGTTTTATTTGTATTACATGTCCTCCCACTAGGGGCACTGTTATGCCAAGAGCACATGTTATTGGCTTGTGTTCTTCTTCGGTGCTCTCTGTCTGTCTGTTCGTGATGATGCACATGGCGGAATAAAGTCGAGTAAAGAAACGAGTTATTTTTACTGACTAACATTGGTAGCAGAGGATGGTTAGTAACTACAGAGTTCCGCCAACGTTTGAGGAAGGAAAGCCTTACGAAAGCTGGAAGAATGAAGTCAACATTTGGACGAGAGTTACAGATTTGGAGTCGAAAAAGCAAGCGCTGGCTGTCGCCCTGGCCCTGTCTGGAAGAGCGCGGGACACGGCGATGGAAATTCCGGTAGACGATCTAAATAAAGACACTGGAATGACCACGTTGTTCGCTAAACTAGATGACTTGTTCTTAAAAGAGGAAAAGGACAGGATCTATGAAGCATACTTGGATTTTGACCGGATCATAAAAGAAGCTAACATGTCGATGGCGGACTATATTATTGATTTCGAGCAGCGTTACTCGCGGATGAAGAAATACAACATGGAGCTGCCTGACGCAGTTTTGGCTTTTAAGCTTTTGGACACCGAGTGTTTGGATATAACGGACAGACAGTTGGCTTTAACGGCATGCTCAGATGTAACATTTGCTTCAATGAAGTCCGCTTTGAAGAGAATATTTGGCGAAAAAAAGAGGTGCGGCAGCAGAAGGCATTAGCCAGGAGTCCGTGTTTGCAACGGAGCAACGGCGGCAAAAAGGGCAAGTTCTGGCGGCAGAGTCCCCATCAGAAAACTCCACAGCCCGGTACAAACCCGCTGGATAAGTACGGACGACGGTCAAAATGTGCAGTGTGCCAAAGTACTTTTCACTGGGTTAAAAACTGTCCGCACAAAGCTGATAGTGTTAAAATTGCTGATGATACAAAAGACGTGGAAGAGTGCAATTTGACTCTGTACACCAAAGAATCACCAACAGATGCAGAAATATTCATGACAGAATGTTTTGGCTCAGCAATAATAGACACTGCTTGCACTAGGACAGTTTGTGGACAGGAGTGGCTGGACAACTACAGTACTGTGTTACAAAAGAAAAGTATGAAAACTATGAAAGAGACAGAAACACAAAGTCACAGGCCCTTCAAGTTTGGAGATGGAAAAATCGTCTACTCCATAAAAAGGTAAAGATACCTGCTAAAATTGGCAACACAAAGTGTAATATAGAAACTGAAGTAGTACCTGCTAACATCCCACTGCTGCTGAGTAAGACCTCATTGAAAAGGGCAGGGACCGTTTTGGACATGGAAAGGGACAGTGCAGTGATGTTCAACCAGCCTGTCAAACTGGACTTTACTAGTTCAGGTCATTACTGTGTAAACATTGTGGACAGTGAAAATAGAAGTTTCATTCACTCTGATAAGCTATTGCAAGCTAATGAGGAAGAAATACTGACTACAACAGACAAGATGAACACAAGTGAAAAGATGAAAGTTCTGGAGAAACTTCATAAACAGTTTGGACACGCCTCTGCTGACAAAATACAGAGACTTTTGACTAATTCTGGCAACAAGGACACAGAATGTGACAACCTACTGAAAAACATCGTGAACCAGTGTGAAGTGTGTCAAAAATATTGTAAGACCAAACCAAAACCTGCTGTCGGCTTACCATTAGCATCTACATACAATGAAACTGTTGCTGTAGATCTGCACGAACTTGAACCTGGGGTTTGGTACCTACACATTATTGACCAGTTTACCCGTTTCAGTGCTGGTAGTGTCTTAACCACCAAGAGGTCTTCTGAAATAGTCAGACGTTTTATCCATGATTGGATCAGTGTGCATGGCCCACCACAAAAGTTGTTCAGTGACAATGGTGGTGAGTTCAATAACGAGGAAGTGAGAGACATGGCCGAGAACTTTAATATTGAAGTCAAGACAACACCTGCTTACAGTCCATGGAGCAATGGACTGTTAGAGCGCCACAATCAAACTCTGACGGAGATCCTGCTGAAAGTTAAAGCAAGTACTGGATGTGACTGGAGCACTGCCATGGACTGGGCCCTGATGGCAAAGAACTCTATGCAAAGTGTACATGGATACAGCCCACATCAGCTGGTGTTTGGGCAGAATCCTAACCTGCCTTCTGTATTAATAGACAAAGCTCCAGCTCTAGAGGGCACCACCAAGAGTGAATGGGTTGCCAAGCACATTTCAGCCTTGCATGCTGCAAGAAAAGCTTTTACAGAAGCAGAATGTTCAGAAAGGACACGCAGAGCACTAAAGAAACAGATGCGGCCCATAGACGAGCGATATGAAACTGGAGACAAAGTCTTTTACAAAAGAGTGGATTGCCCAGAATGGAAAGGACCAGGAGTGGTGATTGGTCAAGATGGTGCAGTCGTTTTTGTTAGACACGGAGGCACCTGTATCAGAGTCCATCAACTCAGATTGAGGAAAGTTACTCACGATAATGAAGAACCTCAGATTACCTGCGATGAGAAGAACAATCGAGGACAACACACAGTGGACATCATTGAAGAGAATGTAGAAGGAGACACTATTGCAGTAAATCCTGAGAATCATCCTTTGCCTGCTCCTGAAAATGCAGAGGCTGAGAGACCGCACTCTGGGAACACCATCATAAAGACAGGTCAAATTGTGACATTCAGAAATACAGAGGGTGTCTCACAGAAAGCCAAAGTGTTGGGACGTGCCGGCAAAGCAACTGGGAAATACAAGAACTGGTTTAACTTGGAGCTGCTTGAGCCAGCAGAAGTGGCTGGCAACAGTGAGTCAGCTGACCTGTCACAGTTGGAGGATCTTCACATCCAGGCAGATGCTGAGGATACAGATATGCACGAGGATGTTCTTGTGAGTAAGGACATATCGTTTGATGAAGCAAAGGAAAATGAAATAAAAAGCTGGAAACAGAACCAAGTGTTTGAGGAAATTGAGGACAAAGGACAAAAGTGTGTCTCCACTCATTGGATGTGCACTCTGAAAGAGACTGAAAATGGAATAATACCAAAAGCAAGACTTGTTGCACGAGGATTTGAGGAGCTACAAGTTTCTGACCTACAAAAGGACTCTCCAACCTGTGCCTCAGAGTCACTGAGACTCTTGGTGGCAGTTGTATGTCAAAAACAATGGGAACTTCATTCTATGGACATTAAATCTGCCTTTTTACAAGGAATGCAACTGTCCAGAGACATTTTCATCAAACCTCCTCGAGAGGCCAATAGCACAGGTGTGCTTTGGAAACTGAGAAAATGTGTGTATGGTTTAGCTGATGCTTCACTGTATTGGTATAACAGGGTAAAAAGCATAATGATTGAAGCAGGAGGCATAATGTCTAAGGTTGACCCTGCAGTTTTCTATTGGCTAGATGAGCGCAAAAATGTAACTGGTGTACTTGCTTGTCATGTTGATGATTTTATATGGGGTGGATCACACATGTTTTCAGAGTCAGTCATACCTCACCTGAGGTCAAAGTTTAATGTCGGTCGTGAAACACACAATAGCTTTTCTTATGTGGGTGTAGATCTTGTTACTGAAGGTGAGAAGATACAAATACACCAAGAAACATAAATTCAGCACCTGCAGACCATACACCTCTCACCCTCACGAGCAGCAGAGTCAGCTTCACCTCTCACTGAGAAGGAGACAGAGCAGCTCAGATCTAAGATAGGCCAACTTCTGTGGGTGGCAAGACAGAGCAGGCCTGATGTCATGTTTGATGCTAGTAATTTAGCATCCCATCTGAAACATGCTACAGTACAGAGCATTAATGAAGCAAACAGAGTTGTGTGTAAGCTCAAGGCCAAGTCAGTTGAATTGAATTTTCAACACCTTGGGGACGACAGTAACTTAAAGATAGTTACATTCACTGATTCATCTTTTGGAAATCTTTCAGATGGAGGTACTCAAGGTGGGCACTTCATTGTTTTGATGGGTGACAACGGGAGGTTCTCTCCCATTGCATGGCAGTCAAAGAGAATTAAGAGAATTGTCAGAAGCACACTGGCAGGTGAAACACTCGCCATGTCTGAGGGGATTGATAATGCCATTTTTCTTTCCACACTCTTTTCTGAACTCAGTGCTGGTAATACTGCTTGTCCTCCACCTATAATTTGTGTGACTGATAATTTCTCTCTTGTTGATGCACTTAAGTCAACTAAGTTTGTTGCAGAAAAAAAGGTTACGCCTGGAAATCAGTTCAATTAAAGAACTGATGCAAACTAAGAAAGTTCATCAAGTGTTGTGGTCTCAAACAAAAGACCAACTTGCAGACTGTTTAACAAAAAAGGGAGCATCCGCAACCTCACTCCTTAGGGCTCTTTATGAAGGACTTTGGATTCTTCAATAAATTCAGTCATAAGATGTTTCACATTCTATCACGTTGAAACTGTTCTAATATAATCCTTAATGGCTGTGCTTTCTCATAAGCCCTGTTTTTTTTTGTTTGTTTGTTTTTAAAGAAAAGTGGGAGATTGTTACTCCTTTGTTTTATTTGTATTACATGTCCTCCCACTAGGGGCACTGTTATGCCAAGAGCACATGTTATTGGCTTGTGTTCTTCTTCGGTGCTCTCTGTCTGTCTGTTCGTGATGATGCACATGGCGGAATAAAGTCGAGTAAAGAAACGAGTTATTTTTACTGACTAACATGTATTATTGGTCTGACTCAAGATTTTGGAAAACTGATATTTTCTAATAACTCTTTGCTGAAAACCAACATAGCTCTACCTTTATTAGACAATTGGCTTGACTTTATTAAGGTATGTTATTTAGCAACACATTAGCAGATGTAATATGACTGTTTAATAGAATAGAAAAGTATGCACTGCTTTAAATACAGAAATCGATATACAAAGAAAAAATGAAGTGGAAACACAATGAGGGAATTAGAGTTAAATCAGCCCTTAATGTTTTATTTGTATTTCTATTCTATGTTTTATTTTATTATTTAGCTGCATCAAAAAATAATGACTCTGAATTAAATGAATGTACTCTTAAACCCACAGGAAACCTTGTTCACTATGTTTGCTTGTCTTGCTGTTTTTGAAAGAATGAGAAATCTGGAGCACTTATTTATTCTTGGAAACAAGAAATCTTAGAAAAGGTGTCAAATACACATTTTAACTCAAGAAAGATCTTCAGTTTTGCGTTCCAATGCATTGACTTTAATGGTCAATGGTGTGTCATAAAGTCACTGAAGGCAATATAGAATGAAACTGCATGCTGTTTCTTAAGAGCCCTTGATAAAGTTGTAAATCTGTACCCAAGGCTGTCTTTCGTGAGAAAACCCAGAACCTGACAAGTTTCTCTTCTAGCCTGTGTGTTTCTAGTGTGCGTGGGAAGAAGCAGGCTGTTTGACAGTCAGGGAGCAGCTAGTGTAATCGCGGCTGTGGGAGGAGGAATAACGACTTCCTTTAGGCCTCATCATCTATCTTTATTTACCTTTCCTTCTTACCCCTTTCTTATATAAACAATCTAATAAAATGAAAACAGATTCCTGTGACCTGCAAATAGTGAGTCTCAGTATATTTACTACATGTCTGGGAATTGTATGTTAATAGCAGAATGGAAGATGTATTATGAAGAATTTTGGTGGTGTTCAGACTTTATTTCAATTCAATGCTCAGTTTGAAATTTGACTTGCATCTCTTCACTGATTAGCTTTTACCTGGTAAACAACATCAGGAAATGCTCCAGAGGAATTTCATCGTTGATTCTCATTTCAAACAGCAAATATAAAACACAGAGGGAGAAGCTGTTTTGTATACACAACTTCTCACTTCCTGCTTTTGGTTGTGCATCACTGCTTGTCTTTATTTTTTCCTTGTTGTTAATTTTTTTTTTTTCCTCTCATGATCAAAGGAAATGTCTAAATCATTGCTTCTAATAAACATTTTTTATGCACCACTAGCTTGATGCAGTTTATGGAATAATTGCTATTTACTTTAGGAGTTGTGGCAGTTAGCTCAAGAAAGTTTGATAATTACATGTAAGGCAACATATTTCAACTAGGGTTAATCAGTTTGGTAGAAAGTGCTGCTATTTTGGAGATTTTCTACATTATTGTAGAATCCAGATTTACAACGATTTGTTATAAAATAACTTAGTAGTTTGTTCAGAGAAAAGACAATTTGACTAGTTAAATGTAGTAAATATCTGTATTGTGAATGAAACCAGAAGTGTATTGTCACACTTGGAGTTCCCCATTCATTTTCCGTTGTTTATATTGTGATTATTTGCTAGCAAGAAGAGTTTGTTAAGCAAAGTTTGAACTTTCTCCTCTGGCCTGGATGATGAATTTTGGGTTTAGTAATTGTATCTCTTTCATAAAGCATATGGAAGTAGTTGTCAAACTGGCTTGCTCTTTTACGGCTAGATGGCTAAATTTCTAGTTCATTTTGTTTCTTATAAAAAAGCAACAAAAATGTTCTGATGTTGCTTTTATAGTAGCATAATAAAGGGAAGGTGTTTATTTTCCATCTGTTTTGTATCATCCTGTTCTACTTTCACAGACACCTTTTCTATGTCTGTGTTTCTTCCTCTTACTACTTAAAATGGCATTTGTTTCTGTGTCCATAATGCTTAAAAGCCAAACATGTCACATTTTAGTTCTGTTATTGAGCTGACTCATGTGACTCACATTTCCACTTACTAAATCTTAATTTTGTCAACTTCAAAATCACAGCTGTAATCCTGTTAAAGATCCTTTATTTCACAGACAAGATGTCGCTCAGGAATCTCACGGTAACTCAGAGGAAAGAAAAAGGATTTTAAAGACCTACTTTAACTCAAACGTTTCATTTGATCCAAGGAAAGATCTATATCCGTCATTTGCACATACACACTGATCTGTAAGAATATTTAAATCTCTGACATGGGATTTTGACAGCATAATCCAGCTTCATTGCTGTGTTCTTTTGGGAAATCTTAAGATATGATGTAATGAATAAGTTCACAAGAACTCAATTAAAACAAATTTGCAAAGACTTAGAAGAAACTTTTTAACGTTTTAAAAGTTAATTTTAAAAAATTCTAATTATTATTTCAGATCACACCTACTTGTATGAAAACAGGTGATTGCTGTGGACTATCGAGCTCCTGGGTAATGAAATTATTCTATCGTTCTGCTGGAAACCTGAACGGCTTGGTTATTTGAGAATGTTATGTTGGATTGGATATTCTGGCCTTGCTCTACAGATACATACAAAAGGATCCGACTGAGCAGCTCCAACAAACAAATCAATATGTGCTGTGCCACCCCCAGGCACTTTACACATAGGTCAGAAATGATATGGACCACACTCACCACTGGAATAAGAGTTTCAGCTGGGAAGAGGTCTGCTCACCGGCAAACAGCATGCAGGCTTTGCTGTGTTAGTTTCTGCAAGACTTTTTAGTTTTTAGGCTACATTGTTACAAGCAATTGGACCTTAAATTTTTCAATACATAATTTTTAAAGAGTAGTACTCATGACAAAATAACTTCAGGCTTTAGAGCCTGTGAGTGGCTCACAGATATAAATAAAAAATACTGCAATGTTCTAACTCCACCTGCTAAAGGTACAGTTATCATGGGGTCTCTGCAGAAGTGCAGAAACTTCCCACACATAAGTGGAAATTCTGAGTAGCTTAAAGAAACATCTTTGTGCAAAAGTGATTCCCGTAAGAGTGGCTTTGCAGAAATATGATCTGGATTGCAGACAGTGAAAAACCTAGTTGGTTGGGACTGTAACATTGCAGGAGCCTCATGATTTTTATTCAAGCCATTCCTGAATGGTCACAGGACTGTCTAAATCTGGTGTGAAGAGTTCTATACCTGCATCACTACTCAACTTGTAGTTTCATTGTTATAATGGATTGGTGTCCACTCACAGAAGGAAGACTATATCCTGTTGTGCTGTTCCCTTCATCATGTCTCCCAAGCTGCCTGTCAGGATGGATAATTAGCCTCTACTAACCTGAAAGAGCCATCTCAGACAGGCCATCAGTCATTTACCCTTCTCCTGCAGTGTCTGCCTGGCTCCTTCTGTGCAAGTGTGTGTTTTATGTGTGTGTGGAGATGACTGACACTGTGTTGCCAGAAGGTGCTTAAGGAGCGACAGATGCTAATGTGGCTTCTTTCAGGTTCCTTAAGACAGGCCAAGGTTTAATATAATCAGGTGTCGAGTTGTTATGCTGACTCTAGCCAGAGTCACAATTCCAGTCACTTTGACGCACCTGTTCTTTTCTTATTAGGGATTGGGACTTTGAGATTCATTCAGCAATATGCACTAAAGTCTGCAGGATTGGCTGCTTATAAAAAAGCAAAACTAATGTTCTACAGTGACCAGATATTGCAGTGAATCATAAGAAAAGCAGTGTGGTAATTTTGCCCATAGTTCCATTGTTTGAGCTATGTTCTTGAAAGTTAATACTACCTTTAGCAAAAACTTCCTGGATTCCTATGACTAGAATGCTGTCTAGAATGTTTTATCCTCATCCTAAGAGGGCTTACTTACTATGATCATCAACATACAGCAACCCCCCCCCCCCAAAAAAACATAGAAATTGACATAGATACCATTTTCAGTTCCAGTTATTCAAAAATGTATTTGTAAAATTATACTTTTATGAACACAGGAAATGTTCTCCCAGTTGCTATTGTGTGATATGAAAGTAGACTGATATTTCAAAACAAAAACCTAAAAAAAAATTAAAAGTTACAATGCCCCGTTGCAAGAATAAAAATCAACAGTGAATTTGACTTTAGACATTGCAGTGAGTCCACAAACTGAGGTTACCTAATGAGAAATGCGGGCAAGAGTTGTAATTACAATCTGGAAAGTCGTGTGAGAAAATGTAAACATATTAGCAGTTCAAGATATTGGGTGCTGTTAGGATTGAGCAGAAAAGAAATCAAATGAAATGTGGTTTAATGGAATCCTATAGCAAGAGTGTGCACACAAATACTTTCATTTGTTTTTCAACTGAATTGTACAAAATACATGACATTAAATATGGAAGAATTAATGAAATAACTTAATGTAGTCTTTTTATGCTTGAAATCCCTTGAATTTTATTTTGGTTGTGTAGAATTTTTAAACTAATTGCATCCATAGAAAAATAAAGCGCCTGTCCTTATTCAGTAGTGAATTAAAGCACCAGTGATTTAAATCTTATTTATTTAGTAATATTCCCTGTTCTGAGGCTTGTATTCTGTTGATACCCTCTTAGATAACAATTTGCTCTCGCTACGGTATTATTAAAGCAAAAGATTTGTGAAACTAAAAATGATTTTGACAGGTTGAGTGATGGAAAAAGCACAATGTTGGACTTTTAATTAAATATTTACGACAGTTAGGAAAACGCCTCTCAGTAGATGAGAACTGAGTCCCAAAGCTCGTTGTTACTGGAGTGAAGCATTTCTGTGATCCTCATCTCAATTCTCTGTGTGTTTCACTGATTCACACTGTAACAGCTATCTCAGCATCTCAGCATTTTAATGTCAGTATTTTGTTTTGCAAAATGGTATTTTAGTGATCCTACTGCATGTCCTTTTTATTGATTCATTAATCACTTTTGTTTTTTTACCTATAGGCATTCTCGTGTACAGCTTTTTGTAAGCATGTTTTTGTTATGAAGCTTATTTAGCCACTTATTATTTAAGAAATTACTGTCAGTATGTAGCTTTTTTTTATATTTTCACTTGTTAAAATGTGTCTCGTTAACTGCATGCTCATTTCTGTTTATTAGATCTGTTACCTCTGACCTCTAAAGCATTCACCATGGAAAAACACTCAATGTCATGTGAAACAAAAAAGAACCAGTTTAACAATTTAAATTGAATCTTTAGACAAGTTTTCTACCTCAACATTTATTACACATGTTTTCTTTGTGTCTTGTTAAAATAACAAACTAAGTGCAAACATTACATGGACAGAAAATCTGATTTTTGCAGCACCTTAAATCACAAGATGCTATTAGCTAAATATGGGTCACACAGCAGACCATTAGGACATATGTGATATGTGCTAATATGTACATTATCCGAGAAGTCTGTGGAAAATGTGGAAAAAGCAGCAATTGAAAATATGCTTTTTCATCCTGAAGTTTTTTTTGTTGTTTTTTAATGGTAGAAATGATGTGTGTTTGGTTTCTTTCTGCTCTCAGGTTTTGGAGGAGCCTTCTCTTCTGATGTCCAGTCCCCGGATGCTGCTCCCAGCGTCAGGCACGCTCCCTCCTGGGGCTCCATTGTCTGTCCACCACCAGATCCAGCTGCTCCAGCAGCAGCTTCAGCAGCAGCAGCAACAGACTCACGTCGCTGTAGCACAGGTACGGCTATTTATGTGCACTCCTCTGAAAATCTAGACATCGTCACTATGATCAGGTTTGCAAGAGTGGTCATGACAACCTTTCTTCATTTCTTCATTTCACCATAAGTCTCAGTCTATACTTGAACTGTATAAACATTAAAGAAACCTTATTAGCAGTTTGAACACAATTGAGTTTCTGCATGTTGCACATTTGATATTGAGGGAAGTTGAGGAAGAAATGTATAATTATTTAAATGGGATTTTTTTTATGATTACAAATGTGGTTTGCTGTAGATACTTCTACATCATGATACTATAAGTAATGGAAATGGATAGAAGACTGAAATGTACTGAGGGATTGACAGATTTTACAGCTTGAGCATCTACAGTTGAAACAAGGGCGAATAACCTGATTTCTGATTCATGAGTCGAATCAATTCCCACAACACTCCCACAGTGATAGGTTATTCTGAATCTGAAAAACGTCAAGGCTAAGAAACTTCTGCTTCACACCTGAACAGATTCAGGCGCTCTTAAGGGGCCTGGACAGACAAGTTGTCGAGCCTATAACTTGAATGGCTATGAACAAACTGCTGCCACAGCTGCTAGCTCACAAGTCTGGTGTGAGCAGGGCGATACATAAATGTCATTAATTATAAGAGAGAAAAAGCCAGAGGTTGCTGTCCACTGGCAGCGATACCCGTGTAAATTTTTTTAATGAGTCAGAGTTTTGGCACATGAAGCAAAGTGCTTCACTTCCCTTTAAATAGGTTAAATGTGTGCATTAATTTGAGGGGATTGAGGCCGACCTCGGATCTCATGTCATTTAGCAAATGGCTGAGTCTGTAATGTGATCTGCTGCTTAGAACATCTTTGCTGTCCACTTTACCAATTAAACTAAATTTTAAAATTGAATAATGTTTATAGGTTTCTACCTATAAACTTTGATCTCTAATACATGTATATCCATCTTTAAAGGTGTAAAGTTGACACCTATGATATGACCCAAAAGTTGGATATCAACAGTGATATGTATGCAATCTCCGTACTTTTTTTTTTTTTTTTTTTACTTGTGGTCACCTTCCAAAAATAACGGCTTATGTAATTTTTTGTGAAGTTATTTTGGCCAAAAAGTCACCACCTCTTTCTTTCCAAGAGATGTTTTAGGCAAAAAAAATCACTTTTAACTTAGTCCATTATTGTAGGCAGGTGACAGTATCATGTAATTTATGAAATATTACTTATTATATGTTAAATACTATTTCTCTGTTATTTCTCTATTATTTTATGATAATATGATCATCAGAATAGGCATTGTGGGAGATATCATAATCGGTCGATTTCTGTGAAAAAGTGTATGATGACACGGGACTGGTAGTAATATTTCACAGACGTAACGCCGCTCAACCTCCACCAGACAGTGAACTCTCACAGCGAACAGCTGCTTAAAGCTGCAGCATGTAACTTAAAAAAAAAAAAGTTTAGATATGTATTAAAATATGTCTATTATATCTAAATTAGGTGAATTTATTGCCAGATCATTTTTCCATTTTGCCAGATAACATAATAACTCTGTCATTAAACTGGCAGAGTTTAATGACAGAAATCAACAGCTTATAGAAGTGTGAGAGTCTCATATCAGAGTTCTGTGTAATCTACTTTTTTCATGTAAACCATCAAGTCAGTAGCGCCGACATGGAATATGAAAAATGAATGGAGCTTATAGCTCACTTCTCAGGTCATTTTATTCCACCTAAACTAATAAGAGAATGGTCCTCCTTTATTGTGTGTTGAGAAGGCTGAGGGCTGTTTGTGCAAAAATAAGTTAGTTGGTTGGCATTAATAAAAAGAAGCCCATTTATTGTAGTCTAATCTATTCTTTTGACTTTGACATTTTCATTTCCAACGACTGTTGTCCTCGTCTCACTTTATAGATTAGCACATTTTATTTTAAAATCTAAACCACCTCTTTATTTTTTTAACTAAAATACAGCACTTTCTTTCAAACATAGCAATGTTTATTTATAACATGTATATTTTTAACCAAAATTCCAATCTCTTAGCTCAATTGCTATTTCCTAAAAAAAAGACCAAGCATGAAATCTTGAAGTCTCGTTATTACAAGGATTTATGCAAAATTTTCAAAACACGCTATGAGTCTGTCAAATATTTTTATCTTTATCTTTATCTATATGTTTTATATGTTTTTGAATTGAGGTGGTTTGCATCTGTTTTGAGGTTCACTGGGTTAGACTCTACAGTTTTTTCATCTCTCCTTGAACTGCACTCATTTTAGCTCAGTATGTTTTTAAACTTGTCATCTTTTCTTAAGAGCCAGTTCAGACACAAATCCAAGCTGCAGAACCTCCTAGACATCCAGAATTTTCTGTTATAAAGCTTGTGCAGCAGATGTCTTCAGATGAGTGAATTTAAGTTTTAATGCACACGACACTGAAGTGTTTGCCTCCACATTTGGAGGCGAGCAAAGCCAAATCCACAGCTATTTGTCTAGGCTCTAAAACATCCGTGGTCCACATAGTCTCTGGTAGACAAACTGTCCCTAACTTTTCAGAGTAAAGTTGCCATTGACTTCTTTGCAACAGAAATGATAAAGAAGCAGATATCAGTCTGGCACCGGTCTCCATTTGAAAACAATTCCCTGCAAATGCATTCACACTTTGTCTGCATTATAGATGAGAAGTCAAAGAAAGAAGAAATGCATAAAATGTCATAAAGCATGAGTTCATGTGCTTTGGGGATTTTCTTGTTTATTTGTTTTTTTGAAGAACTAAAACGTATGAAGTTCAAACTGCTCCCCCTGAAAACATGTTTCCCTGAAGTTTGTGTTAGTTTTATGTCAGGAAGATGTGGTTGGATCTACTGGGTTTTCTGTTTGTCACAAAAAACACTGTAGACTGATGTTCCTTTAATATATAATTTATAGATCTTAAACACCAAACCTCCTCTGATTTTAGAGGTGGCACTAGTGAGTTGTATAACCATAACAAAACAACTTCAAAGAGTTGTAATAAATGAGACAGAAAATGATTTTATGTCAAATAAGATTTCTTCACATGTCATCTGTTTAAGAGAAAGTGCACAAACACCTTTTTTTCAAATGCAATAAGACACTCATGAGATTTCCAATATGCTTGTAAAACAGATTTTTTCTAAATTTACAAGGCTTGTTTGTTTCTTTAGAGAAATTGATTTTCTAAAACAGCTTTTCTAAATGAAAAATTCATTTAGATACTTTGATTTGATTTATCATGGACAATAATATTGATGTAATTTTCTGTAATAAAAAATGTGGCTCTGGAAATATGACAAGAAACTGTATTACACAAGAAGAAAACCATGAGTCAGCTGTGATTTCTTTTGACAGAAAGGTGTGTCAGCTAAATAGAGAAATGATACAAATCCTGTTTTCAGCTTAAAAGATTCTAAAGACTCCCTCATAACTTTGCGCATTTGCTTCCCAGTGGATGGTGTCCAGAGAGTCAAACATGCATCCCTGTTCCAACACAATTGTTGACTTATTTCTAAAGTCTGTGACCAAATTCTACATGAATAAATAACTTATTTGTGCATGTGTCTTTTGATTAAACTTTTTACCATATTTTCTTTACATTTTAAGATGTTTAAATGAATTAAAATTTTCACAATTTACAAGAAGCCTATTTATGTACTATGCAAATTATTGCATCTATAACCTCCTTCACATTTGTCTCTGGATTTTGCCTTACAAATCCTGGCTTATTAATCTCACCAGGTGCAAAGTGCTGTATGAAAATAAAAAGGAAGAGTGTTTTCTGCTTGCTCATTATGAATGGAATTATCATAAGAGGTGGAGAGGGGACTGTTTTCACCGTGGACACCCAGAGTTGCTGAAACTGCCTCTGATTTTATGGCTCTGAGAGGAAAACTGGAATCATTTTTGTTGTTGAGACCTGATGAGGAGCCTGGGCAGAGGCCACAGTAAATGGAAGTAAATTAGTGAGATGGCCAGCCCTAACCACAGCTCACTTGGAGATGAGTGGAAATTGAGATCTTTAATGAAGTAGTGAAATTGAGGGGGCGTGATGGTTACCTGTTTGATGATGAAAGCTGGCAGTGCAGCTGCTGCTCTGTCGCTGCATGATGGAGCTCAGGTCTTAGCTCACATGTTCAGAAATTCACTCTCTCGTTTTCTTGCTTTTATATATTCTTTTTACTTGTCTTTCAACCTCATGCTATCGAACTCTTTCAAGAACTCATAATACTGTCTAAGATATGTATGATAAGACCTTCACTCACAGTTTGGACTAGGTGTCAAATGCTCCAGTAATAGGATATTGTACTTGACTTGACTCTTGATCATTCCTCCCCTGTGGTCTCTATTCTGGTTGTGCCAGCTCCTTGCAAATGAAATTGTTTACATCTACATCTCTGGTCTGCATCTGTACCAAATAACTTCCAAATCACATATTTCTTTCTGAGTGCTTAACTTATTGAACCCCCTATCTTCACAGCAAATTGTGTTACATAGTTGGACATGCATTATGTTGACAGTATTCACTTCCTCTGATCTTCTTCATGTTTACTGTATGACAACAAAGTGAATCATCGTTGTTTAAGCTCTTCAACAAGAAGCTTTAAATCAACATAAAAGTCATCTTATTTAACTAACTTACTAACTTGACCTCATTGTTAGATGATCAAGCCCAAGTAGACTTAAAATTATGTCCCAGGGGCAGTCCAGTAAACCAAGTTAGTTGGAAGCACAGTTGGAGACTCTCTGGGAAAGTCAGTGGTACCGCGGCTGGGCTTAGCACCCTGCAGGTAAACCCGAAGTTGCAGAGGTTGCTTTAAATGGAGCCTCTGCTCCATTTAACACAGGACACAGCAAGGATTTCCAGGTCCTTAGTTTCGGCTTCAGGAAAGTTTAGAACTGCGATTCTCACTAACAGCTATTCTTAAAAGTTTTCCAGATAGTGCTTCCAAAGTTGCAGAAGTACTTTCATACTTCAACAGAATTAGAGATGCGGTCCGATCTGTATGTTTGAATAAGCAGGCTCAACAGATGGAGAGCTAACATTGCTCATCACCCTTTATTCCCCATCTTTACTTTCAACATGATGGCTTGAGCTATTTTCTAAAGATATTTTGAATTTTTTAATTCAATCTATGGAAGCACAATGCTAGGAGCAAAAATCTCCAAAAAGCCTTACAGCTGCAATTACATGAAAAGGTATTTTTTTACAAAGTATTAACTCAGACAGGGCTGAATCCTTCCACAATTTGTGTACCATACTTGCCTTGTCAAAAATATGAGAAAGGCAAGATAGGTATTTTTTTATTCTTCCATCTGGTCAAATCTATAAAATGGACATGATTACTTTTGTAAGCCACTGTAATGTAGTGCTATACTCAGAAGATTAAAGGTCCAGTCAAGTTTCTTCTCCATTTCATTAACTGTTTCTCCAACACGCCTTCCTTGTGTAGATGTTCCACATATCTCAGTTGCTCTATAAGCACATTTCTAATGGTTTCCATTGTCATGAGTCCAAAATGACAATTTTCCCATTAAGCTTTTCCTCCAAATTGACAGAAATACAGGAGAAGCTGCTGTTGGAGGGTTTTCAAACGTTTTGAGATCAAAGAGAGTTGGCATGGGAAAGCAGAGCAGTGCTGGTAATCCTGTACAAGGAGTGCATCCTCAGCCTGTTGAGTCATAGCACACAACCAGTCCTAATCCCTTGTACTCTGTCGCTGTGTTTCTGTTTTGTCTGATAAGGAACTGTTGTTTGTTAAAAATCCTTTTCATCTGGTAGCCACAGTTTATAAAATTTTCTTTTCTTTATTTATTATTTTTAATCTGGGTTTTGCAGAATGCACTCACTATAAATGACATCCTATACTTTGCTCATTCAAGACTCTTGCTCCTCAGAGGTCTCAGGAAAGGGCTTGCTCATCAAGCCCTTTTCTTGATGAGCAAGAAAAGGGCCTTGGTTTATTTGATTTAAAGCGTTAGATCATAAAAACTGGTTTTAAAGGTGACCATGCTTCACTGAATAGACTGTGATAGGACTATGGGATATAAAACTCACTACATCATACAAATCATTATATTTTTGCACAAAATCGTTCTTAGATAATGAGATCTTAGTCTGTTCAGTTAGTCCTATTTTGAGCACCTTTCACAATTAGTTATTTTAGGGCCTCTTGTCACTTTAAATCCAAAAAAGCTACACTGGCCATGGCTCCTCACTCTATATTTACACTCACACATAAAAATGGCTGCAAACTTATGCACAGTTATACAACCGTACAAATTATACAACCATGAAAACCATTGCTCTGATTGTGCCATGTGCACAATCAGCAAGAATGCATAAAGTGATTTCTGGATGCTAAGTCAACAACAAAACACTTGTCTTTTCCAGGAGCCATTGTACAACGCATACAGTGGGGAAAAAAACAGGTGACCAAACTTTATGGAACTCAGCTTGGGGTGCTAGGTAACCCAAGGTGGTTGACAGAGAGAGGAGAGAAGAGAATTTCCCAGCTTTTGAAAAAAAGGTATTAGGAATACAAAAACTGTCCTTCATACTGGTCTTTTGGGAAATAGACTTTGAACAGTGAAACTGATGAAAGTGCTTCCTAATTAGAGCTTTAACGAGTTGTTTCAGGTGCTCCAAGCTTCTTTAATTTTAGGACTCTGATAAGAGAACAGACGATTACGGGTTGCAGAAAGTTCATTATTGGAAACAATAGTGGTGAAACAAAAGTCATTCACCTTTGTAATTGGCACTTTGTCTGTACTTTTTGTTTTTAGTTAAAGATGTCATTTTCTCTGCTTCAGCTTGAAAGGAATTTGTTTCCAAATGAGCAGGAAAACGTGAGTTTTAATGTAGGCCATGCAGGAGTTTTAATGTTTGAACTTACACTCTGTATTTTGCTTTGTTTTGTTGCTCATTGTGCTGTTTTGTTCATTCATTATCCATGTTTCTATCATTGAACACATTATATTATGTTTTTGATGGCACATAACGTCAGGCTTTTTCTTCATTCGGGTTTCACAAATAAGTAGTGTTGGCCTCAAACATCGTCTGATACTCAGTATATTTTATGGTGGATTCATTTGATTGTAAGATGACTAGGTCTTGGTGCTGCAAAATATCTCCAAACCACAACACTCTATAAAGTAAAAGGATTTCAAAGGTTTTACTTTCTGCTGTGCTGACTTGAAAATATTTTTACAACCACTGGCTTGGTTAATTGTCTGCTGAGTCAGCTAATGTTGTCCTATAAACAAACATTATTACTGACGTTTAGAAAAATTTTCTATTATTGCCATCGTATGTTATCCGAACTCACTGGGGCTAAAAGGGTAATTCTGAAAGAAAATGTTACTAATGCTTCATGTTTGTACTTAATGTTTTTTCTTGGAGCAATAATGAAAATACAATGCACATAAAAAGGAAACTGTGATGCATTAAGACACAGTGGGTCGACTAAATCTAATTACAACCTGAAGAGACAATAATTAGAAGTTTCTTGTGCTTTTTTTTTCTTGTTTTGATGTCTGATTTTGGTTGGCTTCTTCACTCATAAGACATTGTGCTATCTTCACATTAAAACATAGGCCAGACACTTAAAATAAATATATATTTTAATCGATTATAGCATTGCTTACTCACGTTTCAACCAAGAGTCAATCAAATACTCAATTGCAGCCACTACAGGCAGTAACCACAGGGATGACTGCAAAACATACACACCAGATTCTGTATGAAAAACAGAGCAGAGACCGATGTCCTTAGCAAAGCTTCTCTCTTCATCATCTAGATGGGTTCCTGTCCACGCTAAATTACATCAGCCTTGTTATCACCAGGGTGTCGCGCTTTACAAATGAATTCTACAAAGGTCACAACACAATCTGAACTCCTTGTCTTTTTGTTGTGAACCATGGAATTAATAAAAGCAGATAATTTTCTTCCTGAGCTGTGAATTTTGAATCAGTTCCTTTGTTTAACAGAATGGCTCCTTATTAAACAAAGATTGGCATGGAGAGAAAAACACTCAGACAAGTTCCCCTATCGGACTGAAATGTGGGACACAAGAGAAGAAATGGAAAAAGGAAAAATGAGAGAAAATATTACTGAAGAAACCCAAAATCAAAAGATGTGAAGCAAATATTTTGTTTGGTAAAAAATGAAGAAGAAATACCATCACTCACAAGAGCTGCGTATGTTTTGCACCTTCCTGCATATTGTCTTCATAAACAATTTAATACTATTAAGACTATTATTACTAAAGTGGTTAAGTTAAAATAATTTTATTTCTATGTTTACTTAAAAGTCTTATAGAGGATTTGAACACATTTGTGTGTGTGATGCCTTCAAGGACTGGGTTTTTCATGGTTGAGCAGCTGGATCCCCATCAAGCTTAATGAAAAGCATTGGATCAGTGTAAAGCATATCACCTCTTGATTCTAAAGCAGAACAGTGTTCTCTGGAGTGAACAATCATGTTTCTCTTTCTGTTAATCATTCTGATGAATCAGTCAGGGTTTGACAGTTGCCAGGAAAACAGTTCCTGCTTGACTGAATTGTGCCAAGTGCTAGAGGGGAAAACAGTGTTGAGGATGGTCCTCAGGGGCTCAATCCCAGTGAAAAAAACTCTCAGTGCTGGGTCATCTAATTCTACTCAATGAATTAGAATATTATGGGAAAGTTAATTTATACTATTTGCTCAATTCAAAGTGAAACACAATGTCTAGATTAATTTCACACAGATGGGATAATTGTTAAACTATTTTTGGAAATGGAACTTTACAGTTCCAACATGACTCTATATAAGTGTACAAAGAAGTATCCATAAGGATGAGCTTGGTGTGGAATAACATGAATAGTTTGCATGTTATTCCACACCAAGCCCTTAACCACAACTCAGGAGAGAACCTGTGACGAATTGGAGCCAAAACTGTGAGCCAGGCTTTCTCATCCATCATCACTGCCTAAAGCCATAAATTTCCCCCTGAAAGAATGGTCAAATTTCACATAAACACGCTCATAAACTTTGTGGACAGCTTTTCCACTGCAATAGGTGAGTTGACAGGGATAATAAAGCCTGTGTAACAACGGGATATCATCAAAGTATCTGTATGTGTAAAGACTAAAGTCTCCATAACATTGATCATAGAATGTTTATACACCAGTCTCTATATTAAATTGGTTGGTCTTTTCTCTATTTGTGTTAACAACCACGTGGCACTTAAACATTGATATTGTGGAGAATTTTCCTTTCTCCATTAAGTTCTTGATGTATGAAGTCAAAGAAGAGTCAGTGAGTTGAATTCATGTATTCCATTTATTAAGACTAAAATACAACTGGTGCATTTGTTCATGTTTATTAAATTTATGCCACATCAAATTTAGGTAAGTCTGATTTTTAAAATGTACATCTTGGTAGCAGGTGTACTTAAAATGTGGCAGGTTATTCAGTAAACAGCCAGCGCATCAACTGATTGAATGAATAAAAATTATTTTCATGATAATTTTACAGCTATTTCAGTGTCTCTTGGAACAAGCCTAATTCTTAAGCCCGTCCTCCACATTTCAGAGCACAGCAGTGTTTCAGAATGTTGGGCTGTCCTTGGTGTATTGTTCCATTTTCAAATACTTCATTGTGTAGTCGTTTTATTTATTATTATTTTTTTTGCCGTCTTCTTATTTGATATTTGTTACTCTTGACGTCAGGAGCAAAGAGCCTTCGTGCTGCCATGGTAACCAGATACATGTTATCACTTTGGGCTGAAATGAGAAAAAAAAAAAACACAGGGAATCATTATGCTTTTCAATGACTTGTATCTCTAAATGAGAAGCCTCGATTTGCCGCACCTGTCTGCTCTTCACATAATTATTGGTGGGTTTCTCTTCAGCCATGCTTAGATTTGATTTATCAATTTTTACAGTCAAAGCAGCTAATAGATTCTTGTCTTATTGAAAGTCAGGAAATAAGGTAATATTACAAGTAATGAGCTCTTCCAGATTTTTACAACCTAAAATTAGGTGTTTTTTCTTCATGACATGGATTTCTGGAAATATTTCCCCTCTTTTTGCCTCAGTTCCTCTTTGCGTCCTAGTCTACTAGTGTTTGAAGCTTTGCTGGGCTGTGACCAAGCTCCAAGGTTAATCCAAATCAAATTATTGAGAAGTATGCCGCCTCTTCTGTCAGAAAATCATGAATAAGTGGCCTTCCTTAATACTGAGCCTCTTTTAGACTTCTCTCAGATTAGAGACTTTGGAGATTTTCTCCTTTGAACTTTTTGAAAGCAGTTACATGCCTGCAAAGGTGTCTAGTTATAATGTGAGGTGGTCCTGCAAACATTTTTAAAAACAAGGCAGTTGCCGCTCACACAGGAACCAAATATGACTATGTATTTGTAATTTTGTGTGCAACAACTGAAGGGTGTCTGCCTCAATTTTTAAATAAATGATTCAGTGTGTAAAATGAGTTTTAGTCTTTCATACCTAAATTGAAATGGAGTCTGCTTTAATCTGGCAAACCACAGCAGACTATGGCATTAAGGTTACATGAGGATCAGAGCTGTCACTCGAGAACCGTGAGTGCTCTTTGAACATTTTATAGTGGCACAATTATTTCAGCACAAAGATCTTACATTTTTGGACAGTCTATTAAATTTTTGATTTGAATGCTGAAGTTAGTTTAAAACTAATCAAAAGGAGTTAAAAAATGCACCGAACAGTCAAGATTAGTTGTGTGCACATCACATTGTATCATTTAGTGGGTTGGCTGCTGTGATTATGTGTCACTTGTCTTTTTTGCATCCGGCATCCTGTCTCTTTGATTTTCACATTACGAGAATCTTTTTAAAATCCTAGTCATTCAACTTTTGAGCATTTGAGAGGAAATTCAATACTCGCTGTATATTTTTATAGATAAAAACGGGGATGTTAAAGAGAATATAATTAAGCTGTTTACTTCTCCTAATCAATTACTACAATATCATTTTTGACTGCACTTTTCATCATTAGCAAGTCTGTATCTACACTAGAAATAGCAAGTATATATTTGATATAAGATACTGCATAGAGATGAGCCTTTTAAAAGATTCAGTTTCAAATTAATACGTCAATAAAACATTTAGTTCACATGCCCAAAACTGTCCAAATGAAAAATCCAAACATTTTGAGAAGGTTGTGATTTACACTGCTGTTGTATTATTTAAAGTCAGTACTTGTTCAGCAATTCAGGCGCAGCCAGTAAAATGTGTTAAAAGCACCAACATAATTAACATTCTATTACACTGGCATAGTATAGCTGTCCAAAATGAAAAAAAAAAAAAAACCCTAACCTTTTATTTGAACACAGTAATGAGGTGCAGAAAACAGTCGTATTATTTGCAATTTTTTTTTTTTTTTTCCACAAAGCCACAGCACACTTATTAGCACACCTGCTGTTACAGTTTGTGCAAGCTCCTTACCCATTTATTCTGCTCATGTACCATTTTAAAAGTTTGGCATGGAGCGAAAGGGATCACTTCTACATTCTGCTCTCCTCAAACTACGGTTTCATGTCTGTGGGCTGAGAAGGTCATGGATGACAACCTATGTTGTCTCTACTGAACCTTTTCTTTGTTTCGTTTTCTGTTTTGGATCATTATTCAACTAAAATGCTGAACGATAACCTCTGTTAGTTATTTGTTAGGGAGTTATATTTATATATCACATAAAAATATAACAGTTTTATTTCTATTCGTTAAAGAATTATGATCTTCTGGTCTTTTGCAAAATTACCACAGTTGGGCCTGCACTTTACAATAGATAAATGTGCTTCTCCATATTTTCATCATTTGTTACATGCCAGCAGGAATGTTTACCACTAAAACCAATAACTGCACAATGAGGAAATGCACTCTTAAGAGCTGGGTGTTCAAGACTATTTAAGATAGACAGAGACACCCCTACTCTGGTAGTACTATGTATATTTTTGAGGATAGCATAGATAAATGTGTTATACTTGGCATGATCCCCCCAAAAAGCTTAGCATGTTCTTTTTGGTTTTTCAGTAATTTTATCTCTCTTCTAAGTGAAAATATTTCTCAAATGTAGAACTCCTTCCACTCCTGGTATTGTGCTCTTGCTCTTGAGCAATGATTCTACCTCAGTAGTCCCCACTAGACTATCACTGATTGATCTCGTTGATTCTGGCTGTGAGAGAACTCAGATGGTTTTGTGACATTAGCTCCAAACTGCTTTGATTAAATTCAATGCAGTTTAAATACTGCAGAGGATAAATCATTCTCTCTTGTTAATCAGACTTAGAGAAGTATTTACAGCTAAGTCCTCAGCACATTTCTAGGCTTGGTGTGGTGCTGGAATTCACATTTAGTAGTTTATGGCTATGTCAAAGGATTTCTGTAACACTTGTCTGATCAACCCATTATCTCTCTCTGTTTCATATCTACTACCTGTCCCCCAACCTCACCTGCTTTCATCCATCAATGAAGGTCCATCTTCTGAAGGACCAGCTAAGCGCCGAGGCCACAGCTCGGCTGGAGGCCCAGGCTCGAGTCCATCAACTGCTGCTCCAGAACAAAGACCTGCTGCAGCACATCTCCCTGCTGGTTAAACAGATCCAGGAGCTAGAATCCAAGATGGTTGGACCAAATTCCAGTAAGTTAAAATCTTATTATTTATGTCTGATCTTATGGGCTGGCAGCGAGTTAGAGTTGACAGTTTAGATGTTGATGGTCATCAAACGCATGTTAAGCAAGATAGAAACCCACCTTGGCATGCAAGCTACCCTCCTCCCTACACTCAGCCACTTCTTCTCAGTCTAACCTCTTCCTCAATCTGTCCCTGGGTCACATGTTTTCCCTGTGACAAATCCTCCTGAATCTCTTAACTTTCCCTTACGCACAGAGATATAAACTTCTTTTAGTAGCCCCTCGGGCTGGTAGAGTTATTGTCTCTGCCACCACATGCAGACAATGCGGTCACATTAATCTGGGCTGCGTGTGGATGTCAGCAGAAACCTCAAGCAGATCCTAGTGGGCGGATCCAGCTGACAAATTTTACATTACATTGTCATTAGTCCTTCAAGATACTAGAGTTAATACAGATTTTCCATTAATCTTATTTTTCAAAAGACAGCCAATAGGTGCAACATCAAGAAGAGAGAAAACACACTGGTAAACTTTCTGCATGTTTATTGACAGCAATCAAGCATAAATCTTCACTAATAAAAACAAAAAGATATCCAAATTTATTGCGATTAGCATGAGTTTCTGCGCAATGATGAGCACGGAAATTAGGTTCTCTTTTCTTTCAGTTCATTAAAAAATTGCAATCAGTTGGTTTGTCTCTTAACCCTAACGTATTGTAACACATTGATGCTTTCACAAGATGAATCTTTTATCAAAGGTTATTCTGCTCAGTCAAAACTGAAGATTCATAAAACATGCCAGAGAGAAATGTTCCAAAAGACTCCAAACAAATAACAACAAAACCTTTGGGCATTGTCTGTATTCAACAGCCCAGTTGCAGAGTGCATGAAGGGCTTAGAGTAGGGATTAGTTTTGGACCAAGTCACAATATAAAGTTGGCCTGCAGACACAGTTGTAGAAATTCTACTAAAAATCAAGAACATTAAATGTAGAATTAAAAAACACGAGTGAATACATTTTTAGTCACCTTTCTGTTTGTGTTCAGAAACTCTCTTCCTGAGAGTTGAGTATGTTTTTCTACTAGACTCTTAGCTTTCTGATTTTTTTTTTTTTCAGACTCAACACACATCCTACTGATGTTCAGCTCTCGCAGGCCCCCCTCTGTCCTCTCCAATGCCTCTCTTTGCAGCTTTGTGCATTTTAAAGCCTCTTCTTTGACTATTCAGACAGACAATCTCAGCAACACCACAGCCCAGTCTGCCCTCCAAATGTCACTCTGCAGGAAATAATCTTTAATCTTTTCAGCAAATATTTCAAACGTGAAGCTTTGCTTATTACTCCCTAGGCAAGTTGAACTTTTTAATATGCTTCTCTGTCCACACTTGAAAACTTTCCACAGACATGCTTAAAACAAATTTTTTCTGATACATAAAATGGAAGAGATAGGTGCTAGAAACTAATCTTCCACATTTACTACTCAAGAGCTCTCAAAGTCCAATCCTTTACGTGGCAAGTTTTTAGATCTAGTACATCTAATGCAAGTTAACCATTTAAATTAAAGAGGCACATCTTACAGTGATAGTGCAACCCATTTTACTATCGGTGTATTAACAGTAACGAGCTTAAATTGCACTAATCTAAATCAACATTAGTAGTCATTTTCCTGAAATCGAAGGACAACTTGACCAAGATGAGCAGTTTATTCTATGTAAAATCAGGTAAAATAATTTAGTTTTAAATGGCTCTCTCTTCAACAGAAATCAGAATTTTAAAGCATTGAAAAGTTTTAGATCATAATTTAAAGAGTTGTTTTTTCAGTTTTGTGGTATGTGCTTCAATTACTTCCAGTACCCAGACATGCAAACTGCTTCAGCAAACCTTTGTAAACTGGATTTGACACTCAGGGTCTCAGTAAGACTACATATAATTTAACAATCCAGTCTCAATTGTGGTTAAGAAACAAGAGTTGGAAAACTTTGTAAACACTGTTCTAAAATATGTTTGAACCTTAAATTTGAACCTGAAAACATGGACAATTTCCTGAGAGCCATTTTCTGCTTCAAATCAGTACTCTGTGCTTCTCAACAGTGACACAAAATACTTCACTGAGTGCCACACAATGATGATGAAATACCGTAGGTCACAAGTGACCTTTCTTGCTTTATAAGAGACTCCAGTGATTTATGTCGTTAGAATTTATATCGCTCTGTTTCCAGCAATTCATTTTTATCTTTATGACATACAGTTGTCTTTTGTGAAGATGACTGATGGGAGAACAATGTAAATCAAGCAATCAATTCATTACTTGATCCATCTTGATATTTATCTTTTTAACTTGCCTCTTTTCTCCAGTGGGCTCTCAGGACAGTTTGTTGGAGATCACCTTCCGCTCCACGGTACCTCCAGTGATCTGCGATGCTACCACACCCAAATCCGAGGTGTCAGACATCAACCTCTCTGCACTTGGCACTGGTGACGGAACCAGCAACGCCTTTTCCTCTACCAACGGAACTCTGGGAAGCCCACTAGGTAGGGACCAATGTCTCCTCAAACTGGAGTGTTTCCGTTTCCTCCCGGGACCGCCGGGGCCTCCACCTCCTCGACTCCCATCGCCTCCCCCATCACTCAAGCCTAACAAGCCAATGACTCAAGGTCGAGATGTGCCTAACACTCCAGTGAGCATCTTATCCAGAGAAGTGAAATCTTTGGACTGCCTGGAGTTCACCAGGTTTCGTGAGTCAGGTATCGCTTCAGAGTATGAGTCGAACTCAGACGACAGCGATGAGGGGGAGGACGATGAGGATGAGGATGAGGAGATGGAGATCTTTGGCTGGGGAACAGATGGGGAGACGTTGAGACTGCTCAATGCTCTCAACAAACAGGGAGCTCCTGACTGCCTGGGAGATGAAATAGCCATTTGAGACTTTTTCTGTTTTGATTTTTTCTGTTTTGATGAAAACTCCTCTGCCCCTGTCTTATTCACTTCAAATTTCTGTACGGCTAACCTCTGTCAGGTGCGCACAATTATTTATATGAGATTCATATAGTTATACCTCATGTACTTAAAATGATTAACAGTTTTCCAGTTACAGATTGTTTTTGATTTTTATTTTAGTTTCAGTGTTTCAGTTTGTTCAGCTTCTAAATTTGTTTTCTTCGTTTTTATTTTTCATTTTAAAAGTAGCATTCATACCACTGTGAAATTCAGAAAATGAAATAGGTCATCTGACATTAGATGTTATGCAAAACTATTAGTTAGATTTATCTTGATGTATCATATCCCTCATTGAAATAAATCAAATTAAATATTTCTTACTGTCTCGATGTAACACAGTGTTTTGGTCTGAAGAATGTGTCAGCTGAACATACCTTCTGTCAACAAAGAACGTAGTAAAAGAACAATTGAAACTGTTGATGGTAAAGAAAATGGTTGCTTTTACAAATGTAAAAGAATGTCAGTCTGAAGGTAGCACAAATTTAAAGCAAATTGTGTGAAGTATAATTCAAAAATGTCAAGTATTGCAAGCAAACTGCTACTGAAATTGGTCTGAAGCAAAGCATATACTTTTCTACTCAGCACCCAAAATGGTAAAAGGCAAATGTTCTGTACTTGTACAGCGCTTTATCTTGCGCTTTACTCTACATTAAGGAATTTACAGATTCATGCACACATTCACATGCTGATTGCAGAAAGTTAATATAGTGAAGCCAGAGCTGCCCTAGAATAGTCTGATAGAAGTGAGGCTGCCATGCACCAATGCTACCAGATCTTCCAGCCACAACCTGCAGATCTATTTTTTTCCCAGTTGGACATAGGATTCAAACAACAGGAGAACATGTACTATTATTGCACCGAGTCTTAGTAGTTCAACAAGTAAGACTTTTCACAAACAAACACCTAATTTGAAATCAAATTACTACTTTAGCATAGTGCTTCACATCTCTGGCAATTCTGTTATTGAAATGCACATTATAAATTCATCACTCTTGGAAATATAATAACTTACTATTTATGGCATCAAAGCAATGCTTTGCTTTTTTAATTCTGTGCCATTTTTAGTGGATACAAGATGAAATGTTCGTGTTTCCAAAGAAAGCCCAACTCATCGACCCACTGCCACTGCGCTCCACACTTTGTTTGTGTCTAAATGCTCCACTGGTTTGTTTCCTGACATGGTGCTGTGTCGTTTTACTAAATATCTTAACTTTGTTGTGTGCAATATGTTCATAGAACATTTTTTAAGAAATCTTGTGGCCGATTCAGACAGAAATTTTGCTGTTCATCTGCAGAGGACAGCTTTTCTTTTTCAAAGCTTTCAAATTTTGGCATTCTCGTCTAGCCTTGTCATAATTATCTTGTGATAAAATGTCATGTGATAAAATCATTTCTAAATGATCTTTAGAAAATCTGATTATATTACTATTAGGTCGCTACTTTCTTTGGTTTATGCTGAAATGAGAAAAACTTAAATTTGATGGAGACATGTGACCAATGAGACAGGCTTGCATCATATGTTGGCTTGTCAAAAACATTCATCATTTTAAAACAGCCTAAGGATTTGAAAATGAGAGGGGGGAAAAAAAACATTAGGTGCTATTAAGATAAAGCAATGTTTGAAAGCTGTAAGCAGACATCCGGTCAGACTAGCTTGAGTCCTGCGTAGGAGAAAACAGTTTTTTTTTTACTGGAGTCGGTACATTAACTCTGATGCATACATTTTCAACAAAAGAGTTAGACTGAGTCATGCTTCTACTGCAGCGGTTTGTCATCTCTGAACAGGCGAGGTTCTCTTAGAGTTCCCCTAAAATCTGAAACATCTAAAATGTAAGACATAAATATCCTGGAAATGCACAAACATATTATGACTAGAATCAAAGATAAGAGTCTCCTAAGACACAGATCTATTTGTACTGTTTAAAAAGAGTACAGCAAACTGAAATATTGAGAAAGCAAATACCCTGAGAGAGCAAATAGTTTTGCAAACTCAAGCATTTACTTCTACTTGCTAAAATCTAACATAGTCTTCCTTTTCTTTTCTATGCCCCCCGTTTTTAATTACACTCATCAGATACACTGACATGCTTCCTGATTCAAGTGCTGAGCTTTGAATTTCATCTTATTTATTTAGTTTAGCAAATGCAACTTTGAAATGAGAGTCCCTGTGTGCATTTATTTTCTTCTGTCTGTTTTTGAATAGGCAATGATGCTATGTGAAATCAAATTATATCATAACATGATACACCGGGTTTGATATTTACCTTCACAACATTTTTTCAGGTTAGACCCAATTAGCCCTGGGAGTAGGTGAAGCAGGATGTGAGACTGAAGAACTTGTATTTGTTGAGGCAGTGGAAAGCAACTAATCTTGTCACAAAATTGTTACCTCTTGGCTCCAATTTATTGATGATTTTTGCTGCCGTCTGTACTTTGAGGAAGAGGAGTCGCTGTTACTCGGTTTATAATTGCTGGTTGCTTTTCAATAGAGATGTGTATCTATACGTACAAATCCAGTTTTCTGCACCATCCCGCACGAACCTCTGTACTGCCTTCTTTCTCTCTCCACAGATTCTTCCCATTTCAATTGTCCGCTATTGCCTTTCTTTGTAATTTATGTAAAGCTGGGATTAGTTAGATCTAAAGGAACACTGCTTGTTTGTTTCCTTCATTGAACACAAACACAAAACTCCACAATAGTAGCTCACGGATTGAAGCTAAGAGTTGCCTCACTTATTTATATCCAGCTCTGGGTAAAGCCTGAGGGCACAATGATATATTACAGTATTAATTTTGATTCATCCTGTAAGCTAACAAGTTTTCATTTTGCACTTTGGTTTATCTGAACAATATTACAGTTTTTGGAATTAACTCATGTGAGGCTTAAAACGGGGTCTCTAAGCGTTTAGCGTCTCTTTCACAGAGCTTTCGCCTGATGTGATCAAACCAACCAGTGGGATTCCACTGACTTGAACCCTATGTAACTGCTTGCCTTTTGAATTAGTTCTTATTTGAGAATGAAAGAGATTTTATTGTATGTAAAAGTTGCAACACATACAATACAGCTCTTTCCCCACTTATTGGCACTCATGACAAAACTGTGCAAAAACCATTACAATAAACATTTAATTCAATGACAGAATCTCATGTAAAGAAATAATTTCTGTTAAAAGAATAGTTGATGTTTGAAAAGAATAACTTGTGTCCCTACCAATTCCTATAAAATAAGTAAAACTTTGATGAGAGACACCGGGGGAAAAAAGGCTTTTCAAATAACTCCAGAGCTGAGTGAGAAATATAGCAAATAGTTCAAAGTGGTTACCAAGAGTCCACAAAATCTCTTGGTAATCACAACCAAGTGAATGCTGTCTACCTGTCAACTGGTTGTCGGGGAGACGATGCAAGACAGATCTTTTTTCTTTGCCATCTTAATAACTGTCCATGTGTGAAGTTTGATGAATGCTACCGAGTGTTTTGACTGGATTGTGTTGTGGTCATTGAAAATATGATTACGTTTTCAGCAAAAATCAATCCAAGTGGATCTAGCATTAAACAAAAGATGAATTGGTTAAGTGTAGTGGAGGATCTGTCATGCTGTGGGCTTCTTTCTCTTCCAAAGGCCAAAGTCGTTCAATAAAGTTTATTTCTATATTTCAGCAATTCAAAGTGCTTTATACCACGAAGACATGAAATCATCAGAAATACCTTTTCCTATCATGAATCCATTAACAAACATTATATTTTGTCAAGTGCTAAGAGAGCCTGACATCATAAACTTTTTCATACACCTGGTGGTTTAAATAGAATATGGTGTCCTCTGCCAGAAACAGAAAGCAGGCTTTCACTGGGTCTTGTGGGAGACCAAATATCTGCAACATATGGAAATATGAACATAGAAATAGTTAATTGGACACAAAACCTTCTCTTTGTCATCTTCCACAGCCAAAGTACATTAATAGGATTGTTTTCTTCACTAAATTAATTTGATCACTTAAAAGAGTGACTATTCTTTTTTTCTTTTTTTTTTCCTTTTTTTTTTACATTCAGCTACTGCAATTTGGAGGGATTTATTGTTTTTGCCTTTTTACACATTCCCAGCAGGTGTGCCAATGAGTTTCAAGTGTACTGTGACTCAAATGTAATTGAACCAAAGGATACCAACAGAAGAGTAAAATATGCTACAAGTTAAAAGGATTTCATGTCATAGTTTTCTGATTTATCTCCTTCATGATTCACGAAAAATAATATTGTCTGAGCTGCTAGCTAATCTGCTTGCTCACCCTTACATCTTTATAAAAGTCATGACAAGACATTAAAGGGAGACAGATGGAGAGTGATATGCAGTAAAGATTCCTGATTGAAATCAGATGGAGGACATAAAAGTTCAGGATCATCGCTTTACAGGCCACATCTCGCACATATAAATTAATTTCCCATAAATTACTCGGACTCACTAGGGACAGACAGTTCCAAGTATGAAAAGTGCGAAGAACGACCTTTATGCTTCAGTCTCTTCTTCATCATCTTTTATTTTCTCTTCATCTTCCTCACCCATCTTATTTTTATCTGTGCCAATGTCTTAGGTTTCAATTGATTTAATTTGAATCATATTTAAGCTCCCAACACATTTAGCACTATATGATGTTTTTATTCAAATGGAGACGTAGATTCCAATACATTCAAGTCAAGGCTATTCTCACTGACTGAACATAAGGCAATTAGAGTTCTGAGAAAGGCAGAAATCTTTTTGAATGCTAATGAAGCATTTAGTTTACTTGAATTATTTCACTGAATGTCTAAAATTTACACAATGCATATTTTGAATTCAGTATTTCATGAGTTCATGTTTTTTTTCAATTACTTGAATAATTCAAACTTTTGATAGAACATTTTGTGATTAAACACATTTTAAAAGTATATAGACGTGTGATGGTAGGGAACGGTTATTATTGGATAAAGAAGATTTTTTAAAATCTTCTAAGCTATTAGAGGTATATTTTGCAGGTAACATTATGACTGCTATCTGTCATAATGCGGCAAGCCAATGATTCAGTGCAGTCGGGTTCTAGGAAACATCCTGAAACTACAATCCTAATGTTGCGACTTTTTATTACCTCTGTAATAGAAAGTGCCACCAACATTTCTTTCTGCATTTCTTCACTCATGATATTTACATTTTCATATTCAAAGAGGCTATGTTCTGCTCTGACTCTGCACCCTCAGGGGTAAAATGTATTTTTGTCTTTGCCTTTTTTCATTTCATCATACCTGTATTTCTATAACTCGTGGGTCACCTTTACCATGTTCTCTTCTGAACTCAACTTTTCCTCTGACCTCTCCAAAATGTCAGACTGGTTTTTATATATTTAATGCAGTCTCTTGTGCTTCTTCATGCATTTGTGATTCATGTTTTGTGACAGTGGAAAAAGGTATAGCCTTCAGCCTTTCACCTTGTCAGATGGGGAGGTAGTAATTACTTTGTATCATGCTTGTGGAAAGCAGAAAACTTATGAGAGCAACCTGTCAAAAAATATTAGCCAATTTTTCATGAGATACATAAGGTCCACTCAAGCTGAAACTGATTATAACGGAGGAGCTATTTGTGTTAGTGGTTAATCTGTTAACTTTAATCATTTCTTGCATGTTAATCATTTACCCTTAAATATGAATATTGTGTACATTCAGTTGCACATAATAATTGTACACAATATTGTGTACATTATAATATTTCTTGTCAGAAAAGCAAGAAAGTAGTAAATGGTAGTTGACAAGCTTAGAGACTATGTTGGCGTTTACATCCTAAAAATACAAATAAAAAAAGGTATTCTTTTTAGCATTATTAAAATTCCTCAAATATTGCAAACTCTTCTTTCATTCAGCAGTAACTGCATGTGGAAGTTGTTTGCCACTGAAAGCTGCACTGCCAACTTGTCCAGCAGAGTAGAACTGGGGTTGGTAACTTGCATTGATTTCTCCGTCACAGAAACATGTTGTTTGAACTTGAGGTTAAAGACTTGGACAGCAAAGGGGCACTGTAGATCAATATACAGTCCAGTCTGTCACCAGCTGATGCACACAACTTCACAGCTAACCAACACCTGACACACACTCACAACTTCTGGAACTTATGATTATGATTTATTACCTGTTAGTTTAACATGTCCAGTTTATTACTATCTTCAAGGGGGGAAAAAATGTTTATTTCATTATCTTTAAATTGTCAGTACACGAATTCAACAGCTCAGAAAAACCATTATGTTGTGGTTAAATGCTTAAAGGAGACAGCAACCGGTGCTGGTGTCATCTAGTGGTAAAGTCGTCTAGAAGAATTTTGTCTGCCTACTCTTTCAAAGTATGGAAACATTATGTAGGTTTTAAATCAATATTCTAGTGATGCAACAACTCACATTTTCACAATAAGACATTTAAAATGACGGACATTGTTATTACTAGATCAAAACATCTGTTGCTGTCGGGTAATGTGTTTAGAATAATTCACATCCATCCATCCATCCATTTTCCGTCACCCTTCTCCCTAACGGGGTCGGGAGGTGCTGGTGCCTATCTCCAGCTGCGTTCCGGGCGAGAGGCGGGGTACACCCTGGACAGGTCGCCAGTCTGTCGCAGGGCAACACAGAGAGACAAACAGGACAAACAACCATGCACACACACACTCACACCTAGGGAGAATCTGGAAAGCCCAATTAACCTGACAGTCATGTTTTTGGACTGTGGGAGGAAGCCGGAGTACCCGGAGAGAACCCACGCATGCACAGGGAGAACATGCAAACTCCGTGCAGAAAGACCCCGGGCCGGGAATCGAACCCAGGACCTTCTTGCTGCAAGGCAACAGCGCTACCCACTGCGCCACTGTGCAGCCCAGAATAATTCACAGCTGTTTGATTTCAGGTTTCAGTAGAGTCACAAAAGCACAAACAGAATTGTGGAGGTTCCTTGTGTGCAAGAGTATTAGCATTTGTTTGTTGTCATTAACAAGGACATAAGTACACAAAATATTATCCATTTAGATTCTTAGAACAAGTCAATAACAGTCCTACAAAAGCAAAAGTAGAAATAATTTACAAGAAAGGACCCAAAAACTGATCTCTTAACAATGAACACAACAGGAAGTCTGCACATAATGGCTGTTCTGAAATGAGGAGGTAAGAGAAGAGGAGTCTAAGACAAACAATGGATAAACCAAGGGGACTAACTTAAGACAACAAATTATAACTGCAACACAAATGCAAAAACTAAAAGATAACACAAAAATGATTCTAATATAAGACTTTATCTTAGTAACTTCCAGCACCCCTTCCTCCATTTCCTGCTGTGACATCACAAGTCCTCTCCCCCAGTTCTTTAATTCTCAGCAAAAAAATCAATTTTAATGATCTGAACAAACATAAGAACTGTTTACCAAATGTGTGCACCTATATTACCAAACTTATATTTTAAACCAATATTACAATATTGGTTTGCAGAGAAGAAAAAGCAAATATTAGCACTGAGAAATGGCTGGAGGAGCCTCCACAAGAATTTATTCCAAGGCTGTCCTCTCTTTGTGAAGGCGTCAACTAAGTTAGCTGCGTTAATGTGAAATATGGCTGTGAGATGCATGAGGAGTCAATGGGTCACATGTAAACAAACAATCACATTAGACCATTAAAGCCTTGGAATTAATGGCTCTGACTGTGCCAGAAGAGCAGAAGGCATAAAGTACTCAAAAAAGCCAAGTAATTAATCCTCTGACCTCATCATTAACAATAAGAGCCAGAACTTCATCAGAAACTACATTGATTGATGTGATGCGTATGGCTGGAGGAGTCTTAACCTAGAGGCAGTTTTGTTTTTTGGATGTTTTCTGTCTTTTTGTTCTCTTGTTGTGCTCATTTAAGGGAATGTTCCCTCCACCTCCCACACTTTCAACATATTTCTCCGTGAGATGACGGTTGTTTCCTTACATTTGTCAAATATTCAGCAGTGCTACATGTCTCTGTGGAGATTTCTGATTGCAGTGGCAATCTGCTTTTGATGTTGCTGTGATGCAGAACTGACACCTGTTTTGTCAGTTCTGCAGAGTAGCTTGAGTCATAATCTGCCACATGTGGAGCTCCAGATGTGAATGGCCTGCATGCAAAGATGATTAACTGAAGGTGTCTATCTATGCCACATCTATTTTAAGAGCCAGCGTTCCTTTCTTTGTTTGGGCTTGTTTCTTTTGCATGACTTTGAATTTGTTGATGCCAATGGAATAAAAATTTGTCAGATTGTATATTTTAATTTGTAACATTTGGTCTTCAAGTTTTCAAAAACTGTTGTGTCTTTAAAAAAAAAAAAAACAAACAATACAATACTGATAAATTTGTGATGCAAGATTTCACCAAATATGAGATTTTTGTTGACAACTTTTAAATTACTTTTCACCAAAAAGTTAAGAGCATCACACGGTGATGAGAATTAATGGAACTGTCATTTATAAACTAAGCTTTACAAATGCTTTTTTATTGTGAGGTCTAAAGTTAATAACTGCACATAACAATTCAGTCCATTGTTATGTGGCCTAAATAATTGAAACACATAATGCACAGTGCTTCAGTCTTTTATTTCTATGGTTTATTGGTATTTATGCTTCAAAGGTTTTTACAAAGTCTTGAACATAAAAGAAGCTTTTGTAATAAAGAGTTAAAAGACTTGCCAATAGTTTTCTTTATGGTACCATGTGTTCCACATGTGTGTAAGGCTCAGTCTGTATGATGTAACTGGTATTTTCAAAGGAATTTTGCTGCCTGTGTAGATCCAGCACAAATCCTCATTACATATAATATTAGAAGTAATTTCTGCCTTTAATTTTTGTGAAAATACATTTTAGAAGGAGTGCATTCTGACCTGTCTGTGTGATGTTGAGATCAAATGAAAGTTACAATTCAACAAATCTTGAGATCGTTCATTCATCCCTGCAGAAACCCCATGGCTGTTTTCATCTCTTGCAGCTGAGCAGGAGTCAAAATCTCTAAAACAGACAGAAATAGAAGCAAATAAGAGCAAAGACAAGCTATAAAACCTCTGACAGTGTTTGCACATTTTAATTAAAACCTTTTTTTCTCTTTCTTTTCTTTCATTATATTTGTCCACTAGCCCCTCAAAGGGGAGTTGTCTGGTCAGACAGAAGGTGATTTAGAAAAAGACTGAGTGAATTATTGATCTGGGGGCATAGAGATATAGCCCACTGGTAGCACTTAAACATATCTGGCTAGATTCAACCCTAATGTTGTATACAGTATTTATTTCTTATTTCTAAAATCTGTTTATTTTCATTTGATTGCACTCTGAGGTATATTTTTATCTATGGCTTTTTTTTTTCTAAAATAGGGCAGTCATTTCTCCGCATATGTGGGATCAGGTTCCAGTGAATGTTCTTGTTACTAATTTTATTTTCAAGTGTGCAACGTATATACTACCATTATAGCACTGTAACTGAAAGGAAGCAGTAAAGAAAAATGAACATGTTACCTCTGTAATTAGAGAGCAGTGGGTGTTGTATAAGATGCCATTTCTATTGTTGAAGCTAAGGAATGATTTCCACCTTCCTGAGACTTTTGGTGCTACCTGAAGTATGCAACAGTGTGGCAAGCTGTGTGTGTCTCTCTGATAATCATCTTGCTCCATCTCTTTTGGATTCATACTGTGTCTGCAGTCTAAGGATGCCCTGTTTAACTCACTCTTGGGGCTCCTTTTCCTGCTGTCTTCCCATGGAAAAGGAGCAGTTAAGTAGTTTTTCTGGTTAACTGATTTATATTAAAAAGCTGTGATTATGAACCCCTCTGTCCAGATGTTGTGTTAATATCCTCACAGTAAAAGACTGTACTTTAAGAAGGTTGTATTTGTCAAAATGATAGGTTTATGTGAATAGAAAAAAGTCCAATCATTTAAGGGCCTGTATGTCTTTTTTTCATGGCTTACTTTATTGTCTCCTAACTGTGGCTTCTAAAATTTGAAACTTTTGCTCATAAATAGCGATATTAGTGTTCCAGTGATGAGTTGACACATTCTCATCATGGGGCCTAATTTCTGTTGAGCGCCATCTTTATTCTTGTTTGCTTTTTTGTTTGTGTTTGTTTATTTTTTGGGGGGATCGAGTGATGTATTTCAGTACACATGCTAAAGTTTGAATTTAAAAATGAATTTCTCTGATCTACTCTGGTTCAAAGTTGCACTTAGAGGCTCTGTTATGCACAGACACATCCTACAAAAAAATTTTATACAAAAGACTTAGCAAATTACAGAGAAACCACACCCTTGTTTTTCCCATCAGCAAGCTTCTGCTGCACATGTGGTTTGATTTTTGACCAATTTGCTTATTAGCAGTGGTGGAGTTCATTTAAAGTGATTTGCTTCCTGAAGAGCACCTGGCTTTTAAGCATTTTTCACATTAGGGTTGTGATCATAGCTTATGATAAGGCCATCTCAGTTTTAGCCTGGATCATCCTTTCCCAAATAGTTTTGAAATGTCTGTGGTCACTCACCCATTGGAACATCTAGTTGTGGCCAGGTCAAGAATTTTTAATCCAAACTATCTCCTGGAGGTGAAGGAAATTTATGATATTGAGGGACAAACCAGAAACCACCAAGACTCAAGCACACTATGAGCTTGTTTAGTGATTAAAAAAAAGCCCTGCTCCACAAAACTATCTCAAGCACAACTGAGCTTAGCAGCTGCTCACATGAATAAGACAAACGTCTTCTATAGAAAAAGTTTATCACAGACATTGAGCCGTTTCACCACAATAAGTATGTTTGTAGGGATTGAAGTGAAGATGTCAAACTTGGGAACACCAAATCTACTGTCATGTATTGTGGTGTTGGCTTCATGGTCAGTTTGGCTGTTTTTGGTTCTGATGCAGAGTATAAAATGGATGGAATATTAAAGAACCAGGAAAGTTTCCAAATTCTTCAACTAGACTGTCAATCAACAATCAGAAGTTCCAACTAAACAGTGTCCCCAAACACACACTGATTTTTGAATTTGTGAACAATCCATAAATATAGAATGTACACCAGAAAACTAAATGAGATGAGATGAAAACCTCCCTCTTCAGAGTTCTGCAAAGGCCTTAAATAGATTCTGCTTGACAAGATTCAGACAGAATCTTGTCGGAAGTTTGTTGAGGTCATGTTGCTGTTTACTTAATGAAGGTGTTTCTATATGTTTGAACTGTAGACAGAAGATAAATGCAACAAAAACAGAAATGTTATGCCAAGAGCAAACTGTTGGTCAGGGTTCAGTAAGGTCGATCAGAGATATTTTCCAATAATCCTGTTTTTTAGTTGCTAATCAGTCTGAGGCAGACCCACACCTACTCACTTTAATCATTCATGTCATAATGAAACCGAGTGAAAAATTGATGAGCACATCCTCCGTGCATCTTCACAAGGGAAGAGCTTGAAATTTTATTTTTTTAATTCCTCCCTCTCCTCCCCCCCTGCCAGACCCTAAGGTAAGATTGGCCTGACTTGTAGTTTAATATTTTCCTCACTCAGACACACAGGACACACGTGCATCCTAATGAAGCCCAGTGAGAGCTGTAATTGAATACCGCAGCGATAATGACCCTGTCTGGCCTGAAGATTATGGTGTTTGTGTTGAAGTGAACGTGTTTCAGGTCACTTATCCTCTCAGCGCAATGATCGCTGCTTATATTTTCATCTGTGTGCCATGTGCCATCATCTCATCTTTTCCTCCAGACTGTCTAATTGGTTTCACTTTTTGCTTTCGGGAAGAGTCAGGTCAGACATTGATGCACACAAGCCAGAAACGCATAAAAGTTCCATGATTCTTTAAAGCCAAATGATACCTTTCAGGTTTTTTAGGAAGTTAACAAAGCAGAAAATGTAAAGCTGTTACTTAATAGAGTGATTGGAAGATTTTTACGTGCGATTTGTTGAGAAAAAGTGTATTTAAATAAAAATCAACAAGTAAACATGAAATATTTACTTTTATTTTTGAACTCTGTTTTTCCAAAGAGACTGTTAGTCTCTTCTGTTTTTTCCATTTGATTGCTATGAAGCTCTTTGTTTGAATAGCTATTGCAGTAACATTTTAATGTTAGAAATGACCAACACTGGCGAAGTCCCATTTCATTTTTACTTTTGGAGAAGGCCAACAATTTTCTGCAGTGTTGCAGATGATTGCGTTATCCTCACAATGGATTCAGTCTGGTTCCTACGAAAGACTCTGCTCTCCTTGGTAAACACTTTTTGTGTGAATCTAAATGTCTCACTTTGCTGCTCTCATTCTCGTCTTGACCTGCTTCTCTGTGTGCCAAAATTTTATGTTATAAAAGAACATGATGACATAAGGATGTAAGTGATTGCATGTTTACGCTCTACATCTTGCCGTCTGCACTAGTAATCTCACTATTGTCTTATTAATCAACAGCCATTTGAAAAGAAAGACTGCAAATGAATGCAAATTGTGGCATTCAGAGCTCCTAGTCCTAGTTGTAATTTAAAGGACAACTCATGCACATAGTACAAAAATAACCATCTTTTTTTAGAAAATAATCTCTGCAGATGTTCGGATTTCTTTTCATTTCACCTTCTTTTCCATTTGTAAGCATTACCCTTACTTCTGTGTTAATGCACATTCCAGTGCTCCAGTACTATTGCTGTTGCTTGTGCTTTCTAAGGGAGTGCAAAAGGTAAACAGACATGTATTGGAAACACCAGGAAATTAGTTGTTGTTGTTGTTTTGCACCCCTCAGCAGCACAGTCAGCAGTTTGAACTCCATCAGAGGTTGTGACATGCAGCCCATTAAGGCCGATTCCCATCAGATCCAAGCAAGCAGACATGAATGTTTGCAGTTACCACTACATTACAAATTTTGGCTGAGGAAATATCAAGAAAGTTCCTGTAAAAGGATGTTTCTTTTCAAAAAGCAGGTTTCCAAAGACATGCAGCTTGGATATATTTTCAGTTGGATTTAATGCCTTAATATATTTTTTAGCATCCTTGCATGTATTTGTTTCCTTTTGTTTCTTTTTTTTGTTGTTGTTGTTGTGCGTGTGTGTGCGTGTGTGTGTGTGCTCATTTGTGATCATTCTGCATAATTCCTGCTAGAAAATCACTAACAGATTATGTGGCTAAGGGGCCGATGTTGCAGATGTCTGCCTGCTGATTTCACTTGCAGTTAGTTTGGATTTCTCTTCTTTTCTCTTTTATTTGTCTCTTATTTTCCAAATAAATTGGTATTTACCACAGACAGCAGTAGGACCACAGGGAGGAGGCAGCTGACCTTGATTTTCTTTTTTTCCCCAGATGATCTGTTTCATCCTACTCTGACAACAAAGTGACAGTTTGAACAAATATTTAATATTATTCTTTGTATATAAAAGTTACTTACTCCACCCTCATTGCTTTCTGTACCTAGACAAATCAAAATGTTCATGAGAATGCAATGCAGCAACCAGCAAATCAGCAAGAATCTCTGACCGATTGTTAAAAAAAAAATCTGCAGTTTGTGGCTTTCAAGAGTTGTTTTTAATAATATATTTGTAAGAATAAAGGAAAGGCAGGTCAGTCGACATGTCCGACAATTTGAAGTTTTCTTTCAGTCAAAATGAAAGTATTTCGATACACTGTGATGGAAATAAAGCTTTAAATATTAGTCTACGTCTGCACTTCCTGTAGAGTAAGTCGATCCCTACGCGTAATAACTTTCCATGAGAGACAGATTTAATCTCTTTAAAAGATAAAATAGAACAACTTTGCTGCAGGACATTGAATTTCCTATTCTGTGCTGATGTTTCACTCTCTCATATGGCAGCCTGAAGGAACTCAAGCATGTTTGAGTGATGCAGCTTCTTTTCTAGGAGCTTTTACAAGCTTTCCCCTGACTTTACTTACACACAGTTCACTGATGATGAGAATTACTGAGTGTTCTTCGCTCTGTAACAACAGGAACTCAAGAGGATTATTATTGGCTGCCAATCCTTTTAGCACATTGGCAGGTATGGTGCATTCACTGACCAGGGCACCAATGAAGCATATAATCTAGTGAATGTTATTACCAGTGGATGTATCTGTGCATCTAAAATTTCTATTGATTTCCATCTTTTTAAATCATCTATGCTCCTTTTCTGTGTGTGTTTGACGTTTACACAGTATATGCCTGTCAGTTTGGTCTGTGTTGTGATCCTTGATTTTCTCTGCAGATCTCCACGGTCCCATTTGGCTTCTGAAAAGTGGCCACGGTTATTGCAATCCTTTTGATTGTTGAAATTAACGTACTTTCACAATTTTACTCATGAGTATAATTTTAATCTTTTTCTTCTTTTTTGATTAGGTTTTCAGAGTTCATTACACAACAAAAAAAACTTGATTAACAGATAGAAGTAGTGCACAGGCTTCAAATAGCAGTGGATGGTGTTAATTACATTTTATTTTTCTTTTATGTTTTTGTCAAAAAGAAGGGCTTCCTTTTTCATCTGCACAAACCGCAGTGAAACTGCAGCACACAAGATTGTGTCATCTCTAATTACAAGGATGTGAATAATTTGTTTTTTGAAATTAATTTGCCTGGTAAGTGTTACTGATGGTAGTACGTCTGAGCACAATGAGTGGCAAATCAAACAAATCACCTGTTAAACAGCCCCAGTTTAGCAATTCCAATTATGTTGCTGAAATAGCAGCATATTTGTAAAGGAGAAGCAGTGCTGATATTCATGATGCCAACAATAAGTGGGAGACAAATGTACTGTGTGTGCCCATTAATTGTATTTTTATTTCCCAGAATATAACAACATTAAACAGTGTGACAGGGGTCCAATTGTCACCTAATTTAGCAGAAGATCCTCAGTAAATGATAATGATCTGTTTTATTAAGAAGCAGACTTACTCTGCAGAATGTTACATTATAAAAATTTGGTTAAGTCAGCTACTCTACATAATATATAACAATTGATGTATTTGCATGTAAAAACACATCAAAAAACATGCTGCATTGTGCCATCGTGGAAGATTACGTTTGATTTCTTCAAATAGAAATTAAGTGGTTTTCCATTAATTAAGCATTTCTGTATTTCAATATGCATCTTTCTCATTTTTATGTATTTATTTATTCAAGTTAAATTTTTTCCTTTGAAAATCATCTCAGACTATCCTTAGTGATGTTCCTACATGAATAAATGTCAGAGGTGGTTTCAGTTTAGTAAGGTAAGTATCTGCTTATCACTGCATCAAACTGATAATATTATTCATCCTGAAAATCAGGAAATGACGCTTCGACGAAAGATAATTAGCACAACTAAAAGATTAAAAAGACTTACATTTGCTCAGCTAACTTGTCCATATTCACTTGTAACATGTCTATTACTTCTCTGTGGCTGTAGTTGGGGACTATTGACATTGGAATCCAGAACAATAAGTAGTCTTAAACAAACATCAGATTTGCATTCATTCTCAGGAAACCGTACCCTTCAGTGAAGGTTCAGGGACAGTCCAGCAGAGAAAGGGACATAAATAGTGATAAGACACTATTTGTATGTAAATGAATCAGGCAAAGAAATTTCAAGTAGTCTCCAAACAGTTGAAGTTGAAGCAGGAAGCTGTTCAGAGAAAAGCTGCATAATGTTAAAATTCAGAGTTTTAAATTCATGTAATTTTATATATATACATATTATAATAAATACAGTAAATAAGTACATTGTTAAAAATAAATAACTGAAGGAATGGCCAACATGAATCAGCAGTTAAATATAAATAAATGAATTCATCCAGTCATTAAGTCTCGGGTTAAAGTTGGAGCTTTATTTCTGGGTGGAATCCGGGTGTTTGGATCTTTTTCCAGGAAAAAAAAAGACTGTTCCTATTTACTGCATAACAAAATATTTAAACTAACCAAACCTAGACTGGAAAACTCCCAAGGTTCTAGTCTAATGATAACATTAATTGATGTGTTCAGGTTTATTTTTCTCTTTCCAACGTCCCACCTCCAAAATATTTGGTTAAATACAATAAAATGGACAAAAAGTTCAATACATTACTCTAAAGAAGCAAAAATCTTAAAATGTTTTTCTGTTAGACGACTGGCCTCTTCTTCTGCTAATGTTTGCTCATCTGCCTGACGTACTGATTGAAGCTGATTTAAAGAGACTAAAAGATGAAGCTGCAAAGAGTAAACATGAACACAAAGCCTGTTTCATCAGCATTCAAAACAGCAAAACAGCTGCAAGTCACCTTGAAAGAACTCTCAACTGTTTTGTAAAAAAAGTTTGTAGTCTTTGCTGTAGAAAAAAGAAAAAGCTTAAATGAGCTAAACTCTGTCGGTTGCTTGACTTGCACTAGATCAGAAAATGTGTTGAATGGCTGTTTTTGAATTGAAATTTTTCTTTTAGAGTATAATCTCCTACAAAGAGGGTTTCACCTGACCAGTAGTCAGTTGACCACCTTGTCATTCATTACAGATGTGTTTCATATTTTAATGGTGGACTCGCTCTGTTATTCTGTTCTACAGAATTTTATTTACAGTCCTTTCTTGGTAGTTGCATGTTAGCAGAAATTCTTTTTTTTTCCTTTTCCCTTTTCATATCCTTTTCTATTTTCTTGAAGTTAATGGACTTTACATCACATTGATTTGTATTAAAGGGTTAGATATCCTCGAGCGTCTGGCTAATGGGCCCTTCTAGATATCTTGATTGGAACAGCAAATGGAAGATTTGAGTGCAAAGAGGTGTCAAGGTTAGCCTTTAATTTTGAATTTGTTTCTGTGTTTTTCCTTCATTTATTTGTGTTTAGAGGAGTTTTTGTTCCCCAGCAGAAACATTAGAGTAGTTTGCACATTTATGGGGTACACTGATCTGAAATCTAATGCTTCTCTGTCTCGTTAAATGCTTTCCGAGAAATATGTCTCTGCACGAGGTAAGATATTTGGTGGACTGAGCTGAACTGAACTTCTTTCTGTTTTACCGTTTCTGAGTCTGCATTCTGACTCATTCATGCATGATTGCTATTACTGTCTGCTTGTTTTGTGTTCCACTGCAGTAGTCTAACATGTTTGTTACTCATCCTCTCCTCACTTGGTATAGTGGTGCGAATGCCTTTATCATTTAAATTCCACATGCTGAATTCAGTTGTGCAAAACAAAATGGATTCTCACTTTGATGATGCAATATCAGTTTGCTTTTAGCACAGTTGAATCTTACAGAGAGTTTTCAGTCCTTCGATAAGCTCCAACAATAAAAAGCAGCTTGAATTAAAAAACATGGGTCCATACTTTTTCTGAAAAGCCCTGAAAAAATAATGAAAAGGTAAGAAATAGAATTTTTTTTTTCAGGTCTGAAAATTGATCAATTTGCATATTTCTATTTTAATCCATGTCCTCCTTTATGAGTGTGCACATCCATCCTTCCATGCTGCAACTCTTGAATTTGTGTTTTTTTGCAGATTCTCCATTCAAAACCTTTAGAAAAAAATTGCTCATGAACTCTGTAAACTTTTTAAAAGAGAACAGCAATATTACATACAACATGTGTAAAATACTTTACTGAATCTAATTATTCTTGGTGTGGAGGAATATGAAAAAAGACCTTTTTCATTTCTGTTGGAACCTCATCTATATCAAAGTTTGCAGCTTTGCTGTACCTCCTTTTTCTAAAACACTTTTCCTTGTTCTGTTTAAGATTTTGTGGTGATTTCTATAACACTCTCTTTTGTTTGCTTTTTGTACAGTTGATCAGAGTTTGTTTGAGAACTCCATTGCCCAGAAGCAGAGCCCTCAGACCTCCAGAACAGGTCAGCACTCTACCCGATCCCTCTCAGCATCAGCTAATTCCAATTCTGGCTCCACCTTCATCGACTCTCCATCCTCTGGAGGACAGCAAAGGCTGAAAAATGCCATTAACCTGGGCAAGGCAGTTGGGGCAAAGGTCAGTGCATCATAAGCTGATTTGTAGCAAAAACCTCTGCGGGTTATCAAAAATACCGAGATAACTTCCTTCAAAGCTGAGAGTTTTCTTTTCCATAAGGTCAACGACCTGCTGAGAAGAAAGGAGCCGAGCCACCTTGGAGACATCGGCGTCACTGAGGTCAACAAGAATGTTGGTGCAGTTTGGAGCTGCATGGACAAACTCGGCCACAATTCTGCCAGCAGGTGAGTAAATATGCATTCACTCACAAAAATTATCAGTTCTATCAATTCAATTTAGATTTGTATATAGATAGGGGTTCTAAAAATGATACATTGTTTCATTGTGTCAACTCAGGACTCTAAAATGTAGGCAGCTACCCATGTAGCACTGCATGATGAAAGATTTAGCAAATGAGCAACTGTATGATTTCTTACGGCATCACAAACTTCCAGCAGAGGTTTCGTCCAACAATGAATTAAAAGTAAGCACTGATACTAGCTCTCAAATGACCATATTCAGACCAAAAACAGGAGAAATTGCGAAGATGTGACTGCATATTGCTGGAAATAAGAAGACAATACTTGGACACTTAGCTTAGCTTCTAAAATTGGTCATCTTTATCCTGTATCTTTTTCAAGCAAAAGGTTGGTAAACAGTGCTCCCTCTGCCACAAGGCGAAGAACACCCACCAGGCTAGAAATAAAATGTTCTCGATATCTGATAGTTAATGCATTTAAATACTTCTAGGTGCTAAAAACAACCAAAAAAGCTTATTTTTTTTGGAATATACATATTTTTACGGACTTATTTGTTCATCATAACATTTATCATAGGAGCATAGTGCTGAAAGAAGAGTGTCTTCAGTTCACTTAAAGTTAGGTTTCAAAGTAGAATTTGCTGAAATTCCACGTCTGGTTTGAGATCCTCAGTGTGGATTTGTGATGCAGCTGTTTGAGAAGTATTACTGCAAATATTACGGCAGTGCAAGAGGGATCAACAAACCTAATTGATTTAACCAAACAACATTACTGTTGTATGCTTTGCCAAGTAATTTAATAAGATGGAGAACAATGCAAAAAAAGAGGGGGAAAAAATCAGCTTTTAGCTTTCGAAATACCACATTCTAATAACTAACTTATTCTTGTAATTGTTCACAGGAGTGAGTTTTTCATGGACAGCACAGAGACTTTTGTGCAGAGTGATCAATAATTATTAGTTCAATTTTACCTTTCAAGGATTGTCATTATGGCACAGTGCCAAAATCTAAAACCCTTTTCTAGAGAGGAAATGTAACCTCCGATGTCAGTACAGCTATTCTTCACATTGAGGTTTTTGGACAGTGGGACGTTTCAGTTAAAGCTCATGGACTCCTGAGGAATGACACCTTTGGGGTATTGAAAGAATGATGGGTTGACCTTGGACTGGCTAGAGGATTTATTTCTACATGCCAAATGATAAGCAAGTCATTTTGGCTTGTGTAGTTGTGCACAATATTGTACTGGACAGTCAGGTGTAATTTGGTGCTCTGTTGCATGATGCACTGCTATGAGTCAGAGGGAGACAGCATGTCTATTATATGACTTATTTTCAGCAAATACTATAAGATAAATCATAATATTTGCAGATACTTTATTAATGTAAAGAATGGCATTACTGTTTGACTTTTAGTGTATCTGTTGTCTTGCTCTTTGAAAATGTGTTTTCTGCTGTTTTATTTGTATATTTTTCAAATGGTTTGTGGGTAGTGCCACTGCAACAATGGATTAAGGGGTTTGTTGATTATCTCTGACAATTATTTCTTGCTGCCAAACATATAAACACCTGTTTGTTTGGAAACTGGGATTGGCCAAATGACACATGGTTTCATAAATCACACATGGAACTTGTCCTCCTACTATTTCTGACCCCAAATGTATTCCAGGTTTTTGATGAATGAGACTCAAAAAATGTAAACAGAACGCAATTGTCTGCTTCGTTTGCTAACACTTCCTAACATGCTGTCTGAGTTTTCCGGTTCATATCCCCATTTCATCGTCTGGTACTTCAATTTTGCACCTGTAAGAAAAGATTTTAGGTGCCCTAAACTAAACCATGATGTATCAGGGCTATTTTTGTTGCTACGCATTTTCCTGCATTACTAAGATAAACTGTTTCAATAATTCTAATGAAATTTATGACTTAAATAAATCATCAATTTATGATTACATTGCACTGTAATCCTATGTGTGATGGCTTTTATTCCAACTTAGACCTGTCAACTTTTATTTTCAAAAAAAGACAGATAATCTCTAATTAAAATAAATAAAAATCTTAATATTGCTGCCAGTAGATATTTACTATATTCATTCAAGCACATTTCCATGCAGCATGCTGTGAGTGAAATTTACAGTGCGAACTTTGGTTTCAAACCTTGTCAGAGTAGGTGGAAAATGTCTCTGTGGCTGGCAGGAGAAGAAGCCGTCATTTTAACTGCGGTGATAAATGGGCAAAATCATCAGCTTCTGACTGGTCTAACTCCTCCACCACACATTTACTTGAAAATGAATCAATATTATCCCCCACTAGGTTAAACCCTCTGAACAGAGAAGAAGCAGAAAATAATTCCACTCTAATTAGTATGTATTAAAGGTTTTATAACAGTTTATTTCTTTGTGTTTTATTTATTTAAATGTTCAATTTATTTCACAACTCAAATTGTCCAAATGCAACAGTTCCTTTCTTGTTGACAGATGAAATAACACAACCATGTCTTTTTAATAGAATAGAATAGAATTCAACTTTATTGTCATTGCATTGTCACTTGTACAAGCAACGAAATGTAGTTTGCATCTATCCAGAAGTGCTATACATGATATAAATATTTATAAACAGGTGTATGAAGATATAAACAGAGAATATTGACGTGCTATAAATAAAATGTTTTTTACAATATAAATATAAATGAGAGCTTATGTACATACTATACAAATTACACAGATTATACAGAATATACAGGAATATGAAGAATGGATTGTATATATATTAGTTGTTTTATGATACAGGTTAAATAATGGGAAATTAGATTTACAGATTATATAAAGATTGTATGTGCATGTGGGTGAGGGGAACAGTCCAGGGATGGGGGGGGGACAGTCCTTATAGTTTGTGTCAGGAGGCGTTCAGGAGCGTGACAGCTGTGGGGGAAGAAGCTGTTCCGGTGCCTGGTGGTTCTGGTCCGTAGGCTTCTGTAGCGCCTCCCAGAGGGCAGGAGAGAGAAGAGTGTGTGTGCAGGGTGAGTCAAGTCCTTGGTGATTTTGCCGGACCTTTTTCAGACACCGCTTCCTGTAGATGTCATTGATGGCAGGAAGCGATGCCCCCGGCGATGTGCTGGGCAGTTTTCACCACCCTTTGCAGCGCCTTCCGGGTCGGAGACAGAGCAGTTCCCATACCAAACTGTGATGCAGTTGGTGAGGATGCTCTCAATGGTGCAGCGGTAAAAGTTGGTGAGGATCTCTGAGGACAGGTGGTTCTTCCTCAAGGTCCTCATAAAGAAGAGGCGCTGGTGCGCCTTCTTGACGAGTTTGGAGCAGTTGGTCGTCCAGGTCAGGTCCTCGGAGATGTGGACTCCCAGGAACTTAAAGCTGTTCACACGCTCCACCGCTATTCCCTTGATGTGGATGGGTGGGTGGAGGTCAGCGTTCCTCCTGAAGTCCACGATGAGCTCCTTGGTCTTCTCGGTGTTCAACTGCAGGTAGTTCTTGTCGCACCACTCAGCCAGACGGTCCACCTCCTCCCTGTAGGCGGCCTCATCGTTGTCTCTGATGAGGCCGATCACCGTGATGTCATCAGCAAACTTGATGATGGCATTAGAGCCATGGACAGGTCTGCAATCGTGGGTGAAGAGAGAGTAGAGGAAGGGACTCATCACACAGCCTTGTGGCACTCCGGTGATGATAGAAGCTGCTGCAAATGATGTGTAGCAGCAGCAGCTTCCTCTTTGTCATCCTGATATTGATTGTGTGATGGAGGACTTGTATCCTTGATGAAAGCAGAGGGTGTGTTGCTCTCGCTGTTCTGCTCCAGAACAGTTTGTCGGTGACGTCTCGAGACAGTGGAGAGGAGCCACTCCCTCAACGTAGGAAGAAACGTCCAGCAGCAGAACCAGATCCAGGACGGTCAGGATGAGCAGCCATGTGCTGCGACCAGCTGGTGGCTGATCGAGAAATGATTTACAGTGATAACACAAAAGTATAGAGAAGAGAGTTTTTTTCTATGGAAAAGGAACAGAGAGTGCAAAGAAAATGTTTGGAAAATTTGGTTTAAAATGTGTACATGGAGAGCGCTAATTAACTTCATCTTGTTAAGGTTTGCAGATGTCTGAACCTTCAGACATCTGAGATTTATTTTATTCTTCAGAGGTGCTTAGCCTCTTGTTTATCTTAATTTAGTTTGCTGAATACTCTGGGCTTTGATTATCTGTGATACAGTCATCAGAATGTTGGTCTAAAGAGAAAGCAGTCCATTTGTTCTAACCCCTCTGGCACACAACAAGCTGTCATTTACAAGCAGAAGAAAGTTTAAAGTCTTAATTATAGGGCAGGATTTGGGTTTTCAGTCAGCTGCACTGAAGCAGCATGATAGCTTTAAATGGTTGTAATTTGGTGTGAAGTTATTCAGGCATGATGGTGGTGTTTTTCCAATTCTCACATTTTCCATATATTTTTAGTGGCTTCAGGCCTGTAGGAAAGAAAGCACCAGATTAAAACCTGAAACCTGTACTGGATATTCTACAACAGTAAATCATTTTATTATATGTATTTTAACAGTTTCAGCTTTTGTAGTAAAACCTGGTCCATTAGCTCCTGAGATGAATCCCTTCTTCCCTCTCCTCTTTCCCAGCAGCATGTTTGACTCCTTTCCTCGCCTCGACCCACCGCCGCCAACAGGAAAGAAGCGCGTCCCTCGAGCTCTGAAGACGACCCAGGACATGATGATCTCCTCTGACCCTGTGGTCGCCTCGCCAGAGCCGGCAGATTCTCCCCCCTTCCTGCCCTCCCCTGAAGAAACATCTCAGGGCCCCAACGAAGAGAGGAAGAGTGAGAAAAAGCTACAAGGAGGCAATGAGGAGCAGGAAGAGAGGTTGACAGAAATCACAGAGCCTCCCAGTCTGGTGGAGAACAAAGCCGATTCAGAGACAGAGGAGACCAAATCCACGACTGATGAAGTCAACGATGGGGAGGAGGAAAAAGGGAGCCCAGAAGGAGGTGAGGAGGAACATCGACACCAGCTTCAGCTCTCTGTCCCAGACCTCATCAACAAGGATCCTCCTCCGGAGTCCCGAGCCAAACCCTGCGACGTCTGGCAGAGGGCATCCTCGCCAGACTCCCGCCTCTCCTCCTCTCCGATTTTGGGCAAGGCACCCTGCCGCATCAGCCTGGGGGAGGAGGTCCTGCTTGGTAACGGCGCCCCCTGCAGTAAAGGCTCAGGTGGAGGCACTGAGGAGGCAGAGCCTCACCCAGACCTGCTGTCCTTTGAGTAACTCAAATTTTTACTGTGGCTTTTAAATGGATCATCCACCCTGCTTTAGTTTAGGACAAAGGGAAGAGATGCTTTTCAGAAGCAAGGCAGGCTTGAAGACCTGCTGCTTTTCAAACTTTATATCAGCTTTTTAAACAGTTTCGTCACTGGTTTGAGGTCAGTCAGACTACATAAATTATATATTTTATGCATAAAAATACACAGGAAATTTTTGGCTTACGGTGCAAAAATAACAGTAAAAAACAAAGGTCTTTATTTTATTGCAGTTTTAGTTTTAAAAATAATAAAGTAAAGAAAACAATGTTCATATCCAATTCATTTTTGTTGTAACTTTGGCCGTTAAAAGTTTTCTGTCTGCTTTAACAATGTAATGACAACCTGATTATGTATTAATGAATGTATTTAGTGTGGTGACATTCCCTTTTAAATGGGTTAAAGATATATAGATATGAACAAAAACCTTAAAATACATGCATAAAAGGGTTTATTTTTTTAAGTGTGTTGCTAAGCTGCTGCATTAAAGCCAGTTAAAAACTGCAAAAAGTATATATAAATAGAAATAGAAATATATATTTTACATTTCGTAATTTCAAACTACATGGAAAAGGTTTTGTGTTTTTGTTCCTGCACAGTTGTTTATAGCAGTCAGGAAAACATGATCAAAGAAACCAAACAGGAAGTGATAATTAAAGGCTTAAAGGGATGTGTTTGAGATTGAACAGGTAGGGTGAATATCACTGTCACAGCACGACTGCAACCTCCAGTTTATAAAAAAACAATCATTCTGAATTAAAGTTTTTTTTAACTCCACTTCAGGATCATTTAACTCACCAAAAGAAGCTTTTTGTGTGAGTTCTGTGCTGAAGTTGGCTTTTCTCAGAAATTGATCAGAGTTAGTTATTTTCAAAACTTGTGCAAATCAAGATGGACATTTTTGCCTGCAACAGGGGTGTCCAAAGTGTTGCCTGTGGGAACACATGATTGTGTGCAGCCCATGTTGAACAATGATACAAATTATGAAACTTTTTTAGACAAAGATGATTGAAAGAAATCAAGCTAAGATTTTTTGAAATTATAAACCTTTTTCAGGAAAACAGTGTTTGTTTTAATGTTAAGCAGGTAAAAGTTTTTAATTTCACAATAAAACGTTTTGCCTTTAAAAACATTGTAGTATTTTCAACCAGGTGCTTTTGGCCCACATGGCAAACAGTTTGGACAGCACTGTTCTAATGGATCCAGCACTGAGAGGAGTTTTAATTACAAATTGTTGTGTTTTGTTCCTGGATTCTGCCACAAACCAGACTGAATATGAGAAGTTGTATAGAAATCTCACTTGTCTTTTAAAAACAATATTAAATCACCAATGCCTTAATCTGTTAAATATATATCCTCTAAACATAACATAAATAAGATGACTATTTTTAGGACGAAAACAAATTCGACATATTTGACTGTATGAGCTAAAATATACTGCTATACTGGAACTAAAGGCTGAAGAATGAGCATAAATTGAAGTAATTACCGCTCTGTGCAGCTAAGATGTGCAAAGATAGGTTGTTCCAGATATTAGCTGTTCAGGCTATAAATCTGTTTTCTTCCTTCCACCCCCAATAAATGAATTAGCGATCAATACTTTAATGAGAAACGAATTGGTTTGGTGTGCCTCTCTCCAGAAACAAACGATGAACGGTTGCTTCCCTGCTCGGACCTGAAAGGTGCGTGACTTCATATTAAATCACCCTACAGATGGAGACGGGACTGAAAGACGTCTGAATGGAGTGTTTTTGGAAAAGTGATGAGGGGTTTCTGAGCTAAAGAGAGGGCAAGGTAATGAGCTGTCAACAGGAAGGGATGAAAGAGGTCTCTTTTTATTCAAGCGGATCCAAAAGTGACAGACCAAAGACGGAAATTAACAGCTCAGTCAGACAGGTTGTTTTATCACCTTTTTTTTTACTTGTCAGAGGAAGAAAAAAGCAATAATATGGAGGAGTATTTTTTTGTTGTTGCTTAAAAAGATGAAAGCCAAAGTGTGAACTTTTCAACCATTTCTTTGTAGTTGACATCTGTATCTTTATTCTGCAAAAGGCAGATGCTGACTCAGGTGCTTGTTACACATGAGCTGGCACTGAGAGAAATTATTCAGCCTTAATTCACACCTGTTTGTCAAAACAGGTAAATCGGGGTCTGGTTGCCGTGGTTACTTCATCACAAATCAAGCACTAAGAAGGAGAAACCTGTAATTTTCTAACCTTGCATTCTGAAGATGTTTGGCAGATTTCTGCTTCTGGGTTTTGAGGCCTGTTTGTTTAACACCTGGAAATGTATTATTTTTTAAGCAGAGAACTAAAGTGCAGAATGCCATGAATTTCCCAGAAGAAGCTGAGACCAAAAGCGACACCAGCTGAGAATGAGATGAATGTGTAGCTCATGCTTATGAGGAAAAAAGCGAGCTTTGTCTTAGTTTTTTTTCCTTTTTTTTTTTTTTTTCTGAATGTGTGTGAGGCACTGAACTGTAACCAAGCAGCTGAGGCCTCCTCTGCGGTTCTGAATCATGTTCCTTTTTTTTTTTTTTTTTTCAGGGAAATTACTCAGAGCTGCAGATGTTTGAGTAGAAAGCACTCCAAAAAAGGAGAGATATTTTTATACATATCTAAAAAAAAATTAGCTTTAAAGTTATGGGCAACTGAGCCTTTGGATATGCAAATACCATATTCGGTTTCTGACCATTGCCTGTTGCGATGCACTACATGCACAAACAGTAATAAGTACCTTATTTTTATTGCAGAATACGACAAACTTTCATGTAATATTTGAAGAGGTTGAGAAGCCTCTGTAGTTTCTAGGCTTCTGAACATTTTCCTATTATTTGAACTTTTCCTACTTTTTCAGTCAACATTACCCTATTAACCAACACCAATAAACGATACAGACTTAAAAAGGTTGCTAATATCAAGCGATAACCCAGTGGTGTGTTGACGGGGCTTTTTCTTACCTGCCATAAATACAAAATTGCTTCCTATCATTTAACTGAATTTAAACTTTGATCCATTTTGGATCAAAGTTTAAATTTGATCCAAAATGGATTTTTTTTTTTTTCAATAATTTTTTTGTCCTCTTCTGCTTTGGATTATACATGACACCAACAGCTACAATATCTTCAGTTAGAGTGATTTTGCATGTTATCAAGTTGGATGTCTTTGCGGTAACATCCAGTCAGTATTTCCACCTCACAGTGAGCCTGTCTACTTAGTCATATCTATTTTAGCTATGTGGAAAAACCTCAATGTGGTGAGTAGCTAGCCAATTAAATCTGGTTTGCATCACAAGCTCTATCCGAAGGTTAAAGGAAGTATAAAGTCATTCAGGGTTTCTGTGCAGTGTAGATATTTATGCAATTTACTATTATAAAAAAATATAACTGAGTATGTAGATGCATCTTTCCATACTTAGATATGTTTTTATTTGTAATAAATGTGTGAACGGCAATAATGGCTGCACCATTTTAAGATCATGAATCGACTATTTCATTATTTTGACATATGACATATTTTTAATAATAATAATTGTCAGTCAATACTTAGTAATGCATCAGTTTAGGATCAGGTATTTTCCATCCTGAGCCATTTGACTGCATCACTCTAATTTGAATTTTATTTTGAGATCAACTGTTATCAGAACAAAACCAGTTTGACATTTAATTTTCTTCAGATAAGTCAATGAAATTATAATCCTAAGAAACTAAAGCTATGCTTTCTTGAGATAATAACCGAAATAAACTGTTGTGACAGGTTAAACTAACATCTTGTCATCTTAATATGACTTAATTTTATGACAAAAGGTCTATCAAACATAAAACACTTTAAATCTATTTGACAATTTAGAGTTTCATAATTTCAAGATAATGATAGGTAATGAAAATAAGTTCATAGCATTCCATAATTTCAAGATAATGAGAGGTAATCAAAATAAGTTCATAGCATTCCATAATTTCACAATAATGAGAAGTAATCAAAATACGTTCATAACATTCCGTCTTAAGTTACTGACTGAAAACCAGCCAACCCACACACATTTACAGTATATGAACTTTCCCAAACTTTCATGGGTTTGCACTTCACAGTTACTACAGTTATATTACATTACATACTTCTGCTGCTTCAAATACCTGGAACACATTGATACAAAACCTCAGTCACTTAACAAAATAATCAACATCAGATGCAATGTTAGACCTTAAAGGTCATGACATTCAAACAGATGCGTCTGGACAAGGGCGGTAGTTTAGAAACAAATTGTGTAGGAACCTTTTTACTGCCTCACCATCTGGGCTGATTAGGGGGTTCAATTTCCACATCTGTTATTTTTTAGCCTCACAGTACGCAATACACTGCCATAGACAAGGAAAAGAAACTGATTAGAATGAAAATGATTAGAGTGAAAGAGCAAAAAGAAATGAAATCCTGGAGAGGCCTGTTTGAAGACCAATTGAGAAGTTACAAGAAAGTTTGTAAGCAGTATGTTGAAAAATAAGCCAAGGTTAGTTAATTTTACAAATAACCGCTGAATAATGTATATAATGAGCATATGTATAGCAACAGAACATCAATAAAAACATGATAAGCAGAATACTAAAGTGTTTGTGAATTCTCCGAGTTGAAATTAGAGACTGAGCCTTAAGCGTGATTTTAGTTAGAGCTTATTTAAAAACAGTACTTTTTCTGGGACGCTTTCATTTCCTCTTCTGTATCTTCCCTATTTAAAAAAACAAAAAAATATATTAAGTTTGTTATAATATCACAAGATTGCTGTTACGCTTGATTCTCTTTTTATGAAATTACCAAAATGATTGTCTGATGTTTGTGTTGCAGTATGTTTTTATGCCCATTTGGATCTGAAAAAGAAAAACACATTTCTTGTGATTTTAGTATTAATAACACACTAACATAATCAACTAAAGATAAGGGCAAAATGGCACTACATAGGTGTTTAGAAGACCTGACCTCTGTTTCTTTTTGGAAATAGTGAATTCTTTGAAGACATCAAGCATTCTGCATTTTTCTTGAGTCTGTTAACCACTAACTTTATCGTTTTTGTTGAAGGAACAGTAATGTACAATTTTTATCAAAAGTTTCCTAACAACAAATGAAGGAGTTATAGAATGTAGTTTTTATTTAGTTATTTACTTTGTTTTTTTTATGTTGAAATTTTTATGTTTTTGTTTCTGCAAAGCCAGTCTGCATAATTCCAGTTTTTATTGGTGAATGAAGGACACTCTGTGTAACACATGGATTAATTCCAAGGGACTGTTGAATGTCTAAAGGAAGCTTCCGATTTTTTATCTTTGAACTGTTGCTAATTAAGTATTTTTTTCTTATCAACCAAAAGATGAAACTGGATGATTTCTACCTTGTATTTTCCCACTAAACTTGTTATAAAGAGAAGACATAATAATTTCCTACAATCACTGTAATCTTATAAATTTTGATTTAACCATGAAGTCATTGTCTTATCTGATTGTGTCCTTTTTAACATCGAATGAGTTTTTTTCCCCCTCATATTCTTGTAAATCCTATTTAATTCACTTAAGAAAACATAGGAGTGAAAAACAATGAAATAGTTACCATGACCTGATTGTGATAGTATCTACATCCTTAAACAAAATCTTTATTGAACCTTTTGATTTAATTTAATCTATGATTCTTTCTAACTTCTGCCATGAGTTATAGTAAATCTGATCAACCAGAAATAAAGTTCAGCTGTCCAAGGTAATAATTTTCTCCAGACATTTATTTTATACAGTCATCTTCCTTCTCATACCATGAAATTCAGCCAGTAACTGTGCTCCATTTCTAATACTTTCACGTAACACCAAACTGCAAGCAGGTCACAGAACAGATGGCAGACAAAAGTTTTATGTGGTGCATATGAAATATCACACAATCTCAAAAACAGACACAAACCAGAAATTGTATGACAATTGTCACATTATACCAGGGAAAGGTTTTGTAACAATTTTTTATGATCTCATTTATGTCACCAAAATCTGTAATTTTAGGAACATCAACTCTGCTTGCACATTTCCTGTTATGACGAAAGCTCTGTGCACCAAACTCTCTCAGTCTTTAACACAGATGGCTCCTTGTCTGATGTGTCTCCATTTTGTTTCTTTTTTTTAATATTTTCAAACTCGCAAAGACATTCAGAAACTGACAGTGTCCTGATGTTTAATTCATCTGTTTGTCCTAATTCGTGGAAATCCCGCTCTTCCCCTTGGCACATGTCGCTGGCCCTCTTACTCTGCCGAAATGAGTTTGAAGCCCTACGGGGGTGTGAAGAAGGGATGCAGACGATTGCAAGATAAGAAGCTTTATTTACCTCCCTGCAACATTAGAGCTGTAAACAACCAATCAGGTCTTGTCTCTTGTTTAATGACTCAAACATGATGCAAATATTGATTCTCTACAAAGGAATCTGGGCCTCTATGCATAATGAATATCAAGTATTAGCTGAAAAGCTGATGTTTATACATCTTTGTTTGTCTTGAAATTATTTTCTGGGATAATTCATACAAACAAGTGCTCTGTAGTGCAAACAGTAAGCGCTAATGTCCATTGCAAATTAAAAGTTTTCAAGTACAATAACTACATATCCAAAAATGTTGAACGTTTCAACAGAAGTTGACAAAAACATGTTAAGATTCAGCACATGTAGATGTAAATCATAATATGATTGTTGTTTTTCCTTTTTAATTCTTGTGCTAAATTGTTAGAATCTGTGGGAATTTTATGTTGTTGGGTATTTTAAAAACTTCACAGCAGTTCAGCCTTTCAGAAAATCAAACGCATCTCTTCAGACATGTTCTGATGCAACAGAGCTATGAGTGAAGCCTTTGGTACATGAAATTTAAGACTAACTAATCCTTGAGATTTCATCTGGTTTCCAAAACAAACTAACCCCCACCATAGGTTTGCAAACTCGCTCTATTCTCAGTTGGGTTCTATCGTGTGAATAAATTTTGATCCTGTAGTTGTATTACTGAAGCAAACAAGGGCACAGATAAGTGGTTTTTCATCTATCTCACAGCAATCTCGACCTGCATGTCTGCCAGCACATTAATCAATGCCAGTTGGCAGGATTGAGTTATTATCAGGTTTATTGATCTGCATAGGGAGAACTTCCTGCTCCGTGTTTCTGTCTGTTTGTACGGACAGATTAAGACAACCCAAAGACACTCAGTTTTGCACCATAAATTCCTAAAACATTCAACCAGCAAGGAAAACTTGAATCTAATCAGATGCAAAAACATCTGATTGCCACACGACACGCCTATGAAGAACTTCAGTTTTTTCCAGTGGATTAATCTATTGATCGAAAAAAAAATATGAAAAAAGCTAAAAAATTGTTTGTCGGATTAAAAATGTCAAACTTTGAATATATTTATATTTTCTGCTGAAAGAAAATATTCATATATTTGAATTATTAAAAGTGAAAGTTCCTTCAGAGTGTAAATCTGATTTTCCAAATATTTTACACCAAGCTACTTTTTCTTATTCCCAATTATTCTGATTTAGAAATGTTCCTGTATTTTTACACAATGCATTGTGAGGACTGTTTATTCCTTCCAGCCCTGGCAGGCACAGTCATCAGGAACGAATCACTCACAGGGTGAATTTCATTCCCCATGCATTAGGATCACTAGACTCTCAGAATCACCTTTTTGAATCCACAGTTGAAGCTTTTTGAACTTCTTTACACTCTTCTGTGTTAAGTTTGCTTCCCTTTTTATGATGTCTATGCACCTATTCTAGCCAAAATTAATGAGAAATTTATTTCAGCATTTTTTTTTTACCTGGAACAGTGCTTGCCTAATACTTTAATCTTTCCATAGTAATTTATTCTTTTTGTGTCATTTTGCAAATAATTTTTCATATACTAAGCCATGCCCGCCCTCTTGTGGCTATTTTTGGTATACATAGTTATATATGTTAATGTTTACTGTTTAATAATGATTTAAACTCATGTCTTGCAGGATCTTTTGAGGAATTTTGCTGTTATGCACAGGTTCTTCACCATCTTGATGTATATAATTTGCTATGTTTTGTTTGCAGATTGCAATAGTCCTGTCTTTTTATCACCATGTACACTTATTGATTTGATAGATTTGCATAACAGGATAGGGTTTTTGATTTAGCTTGATATTTAACATTCCTTGAGTTCCATCAGTCCAAATATGTCAGTGTAATGCGAAAATAATAAATTTAAAGGATTTTAGCCAAATTGTGAAAATGTATCGATAAACTTACAGGAAAAGACAGAAATCCCAGTCTATTGGTCGGTATGTAGAGTGAAATTTATTGAAGAAAAAAAAAGGAAAGATGGAAATTAGATGGAAGAAGAACCTGGACTCAAATCATGTCCTGGTTGTGCTCTTGCAGGGATTCATCTTGCTTTCAGACCAAAAAACATGAGAACTAATGAAAGTCTGGCAGGAGAACAAAAAATGTGACAACAACCAACAACAGCAAGTTGGAAAACACCCCAACAAAAGAGACAAACAGGCGAATAGCGGTCAGAGTGCCCTCAGTTTTGAGAGTCAGTAATAAAGTGAGCCAGCAGTCAAAGCAGCACCCATTAAAGAATGTTGGTTTTTTTACCATCTCAAAATAAAAAAGCATAATTTAGATGGTCCTATTTTCCTGTGCTGTTTTGTGGCTCCGCTTTTGTACAGTGAGGCTGCTGAACTATCGCACAGCAGTCAATATTATGAGTTGTAATCTCAAAGGTAGAGCTGCTTCTTATACTGTTGGAAATAAGAATCTGAACAAAAAATACATCAACATAGACACACTGGTATATGTATTCATGTGAAACCTTATGGGCAAAAAATGTATTCATCCAACTTCAGTTGAGGTGCAGGAATCCTCACATCCACATGCCCACATTCATGTCCCTCTGCTCTTCCTGTTCTTTGTCTGCCGCTCATAAGATGGATGATGTCAATAATAGCAATTGCTTCTCTCTCCAACAACTAAAGTGCCCAGTTGGCTCCCACTGTGGCATATTTTGTTTACTTGGCTGAAGTAGTGTGATCTGCCTCCATCTTGTTCTCACCTCCAGGTTCTTGCTGCTGTCAGTGAGCCTCTTCAGACTTCCAGAGACCTGAAACTGTATTTTTTATGAGAACACGTAGTCAATAAACCTCCCCTGAATAAGAATGAATTTAGAATGAAGGAAAATTTGGCAGGCAGTCTGTTAACTGAAGGGGCATTAGTCTATAAGGGCTTCAATGTCCTTAAAACCAAGTAATTTTATTTCCTCTGAAGGAAGGTCAGGGAGATTTGAATGATTGCTTCATATGGTTTCCTCTTATCTACAAATTGTTCATGGGAGGAAAAGAAAACATGCAGATCAGGGATCCTATAAAATACCTTAATTACTCTTTGTTTTGTGGCTGTAGGTGCAGTCTTTTTCCCCTCAGCCCTGCTCCAGCATATCCATGTAGTTTCATATTTCATCATCAGGTGTCAAATTAAGCTTCCAGTGTTTCTTGTTCCTCCAGTTCACAGACACACCGTTCCACAGAGAAATGGCAAACTTCAGCTTAGTGGATCGCATTCTGCAACTAAGTAGTCAAGCTCAAGAAATTTTGTCAGAATATTAATATAGCAACGCATTTTCTGCTTTAATGTGAGCAGCACAGCAGTAGACAGAAGTGTGCTCAAACTTTTAATTTATTTAAAACATGACAAGTTAATTTCCAGCAGATATACAGTATCTGCAGAAACTGCATTGGCTCATGTTACCACATATACACGAGATGCAGATCCGGGATGAATAGGGGGAGTGCAGCCACCCACAGTGCAGAGGCACCTCCTGTGGTAGACATGCTCACCAAGATGCTCCAGAAGCTTTGAGCTGCCACAGTGGGAAATGGAAAACACATTTTCTGCCGCTGCTTTTAGACTCATTCACCTCAAAATTAATACGAGAAATGCATAAAGCATTTAGCTAGAATGTGTAGCATTTCCTGGAGTGGAAGGCCAGAGAAGCAGAGGATACCAGCAGGATCTTCCCGGAGCTGATAGACTTCCTGGAGTGTCATAAAGCGACTCATCAGGCCTGAGTGGCCCAACCTGTTTATAACTTGATGACTCAAAGCTGCTGTTCCTACTATAATTCACATACTTTTCCCATTTTGGCTCCTGTAATTCATTCTTGGTGTGTTTATAAGTAATGAATACTCTTTTAATGTGTTTCAGTGAAAAGCAGATGGCAGAGGTGAGTGTCAAATTCGTCATAAAAGTGTGTCAAAATCATAGGATTGTTGCAATTACTTAAATCACACAAATGTTCTAATATTTAAACCTGAAAACGTGACAAAGAAATTTTACCATCTTGTTCATAAATGATGGTGGAAAGAGACATTTTGACACTTTGCATGAATATTTGCTTTTGAGAAATAAACTATCCATAAGTTTAGTTTCAGATGATTAATCTCTCCTATGATTTGTAGCCCATAAATAAAAGTTAAAGTAAACCTAAATCATTTTAGTCCCTCAAGTTTTCTACAAAGTATGGAACTAATGTAGCAAACAAAACATGGATTCTGTAACTTAAGTTTTATTGTTTCTGAACCGTTAACCATTGATGACATGGTGCATTCATGAGTGTTTTCAGTTTATCAGTTTGTATAAGAATAAAATTTACCAAAACAGTTTGAGGAAACATAGGTTATGTAAAGAATTAAATATAATTTTGAAGATTAATGTAACAAAGATTATAGTTGGAAAAATTAACTGATTTGAATATTCAAACATTGTTCTCATAATCAAGTGTAAATAAATCATTATACCTGGTAGCATAAACCCAGGTTACTCAGAGTAGCAGAGTCATAGCTTTCCAGCGTTCAGTTTAAATAGCTGACAGAGTGGAATGCTGATCACACCCAATATATGAAATATTAGTTGTTGATTTGCTTACATTATCATAACACAATAACTTCAGTGCAAGAATTGCTTTATTGTCAACTGTTGTCACAATCAGCAGAGAAACAGGGAGTGATGAAGAGTTTCTGCTGAATCAGATTTTGTTGAATGCTGCTACATCCACACTCTGAACCTGAAATAAGCAGGAAAGGGAAGGGAAAAAACAGAAATTCAGTGAACTGCAGATTGCTTGTAGATAAACTTGATATTTTGGCCACATGATGGCAGCAATGGACTAATACAGCTGATTTAATTGACTTACAACAAATTTCCACTAATAGCTGAACAGTATTAATTACAGAATCTACTGAGAGGATGAAGCTGACTCAGTTACTATTACAGTAAAACCCCACACCATAATACTTACAATTCAGTTCAGTGGAAAAGTAGATTTTTCTTACAATCAACTTATGAAAAACCAAAATGAAGAGCTAAAATTAAGGTTTACATTTTAAAGTTGAAATTGCTTTCAGGCTCTGGATTAGGTGCACTGAGCTTGAAATATCAATCTACACAACAATTACACCTACTGACAAAAAAAATTTAAACTGATGACATTTAAAGCTAATCTCAGCTATATTTCTGGAGACCCTTTTACAACATTTTTAAGTCCCCTGTGTGCAAACATGAGACCAATCAAAACTGTAAACTTAATAAAAATGTGGAAGTTTACTCTTTGCATCATCCACACCTCAAAATGCAAAAAATAATTGCTGATTTAATTTTGAAAAAGATCCCAAAGGCTTCTAGTAGCACATGAACTCTCAGCAACAAAGTTTAATACACCAGAGTGACATATTGTATTTGACATTAAAGGCAACTTTGGATTTACTCTGAAATTATTTTTAAAGACAGTTAAACAAGCTTTAAGTCTGAATTTGGCACTGACTTAACGAGCTGAGTCAGCTTTGTGATCCCAAAAGGTCTAATTTTAGGATTAGCTTAACTGTTACCTTAAAATACAAGGTCAACGTATCTATCTAAATTTATTTTGTGTTGATGAAGAAAACCGAACAATTTTTAGCCTTATGACAGTAAGCCTCTGAGTAAATGTCTTTTTTTTTCTGGCTTTATGTTGAATTCAAAGAACCTTGCCAAACTGAACTGTTGCATGAGTCTGACTGAAATATTCACAGCGACAGATTTGGTCACAGAAACTTATGAAACTTTCTGTTTATAGTAATTGGGTTAGAAAATGTTTCCTGCAGCTCATCATTCTCCTCAGTCATTTTGGAGAAAGATGTGTGAGGAAAGATTCATAGTGCCCATTTCAACTCTGACAACCCAACAGAAATATACAGAAAACAATGAATTATTTTAAACTACAGGTGTTAAATATTCTAACTGAAAATCAATATGGTGAAATCTCCCCAAATGAAAGACTTAATGTTATAGGGCCAGCCTTTAAATAGATACAGGGTCACCATGACCTGACCCTGAGACTTGCTTAGAAAGTAAACTGAACTGAAACATAGTACTGGTAATAAAATACATCAATGTACTTACATAGTCTTCAAACTTGGTGATCTCTTCCTCCAACAAATCGGTTCCCACCTTGTCATCCTCCACCACGCATGCGATCTGGAGCTTCTTGATGCCGTAACCCACAGGAACCAGTTTGGATGTTCCCCATAGCAGGCCGTCTGCCTGCACCGAGCGCACACACTCCTCCAGCTTCGCCATGTCCGTCTCATCGTCCCACTACGGCAAGCAGGAAAGACCAAAGTTAAACAGAACATGAAGTTGGCCTTTGTTTTATAAATAAATTGCATTTTAGGGTGAGAAGTTTAGAAAATCTTACAGGCTTAACATCCAGTAATATTGAGGACTTGGCAATGACAGCAGGTTTTTTTGCCTTCTTCTCTGCATATTCCTTCAATCTCTGCTCTTTAAGTTTCTCTGCTTCTTCGTCTTCATCACTACCGAACAGGTCAATATCGTCTTCATCATCGTCTTCCTCCTGTTTAACTGGGGCACTGGCCTTCTGCTGGACAACAGTGCCCTGGAGAAATTAAGTGAGAACTTGCACTTTCTGATGACAGATCACCAAATGGTCAGCATCCACTCACATTTGTGTAAGGGACGGAGGCAGCAGGAGCCGCGGTCATTGATGCTGGACGTTTCTCAAGTACAGCAACTCGACATTCCAGTTTGGAGAGCGCTGCTCGTAGGTTGTCTACCACTGAAAACAGGATCCATTCATGGAATTATGCATATATAATCTGGATAATGTTAAATGTATAATGAAAAAAAAAACTTAAACAAGAGAAAAAGCACAATTGACATATCCCTTCTTTGCACTAACATCACAGATATTCACTGTAAATAAATCATCATAAACATCATGCAGAAATGAAATATCACTCTTTTTACCAAAGTTTTGCAAAATATGTCAAACACTTGTGTTCTAGTTAAATTAGTTCCTATGCCAAAAGAAATGTCATATCGCTTATCATTTAGCTTTTAATAAAAGCTAAATGATAGCATTTCATAATATACGTCTAAGACTTTAAAAAAAGATGTAAAAATGGAAAGGATTACACAGCATTAAATATGTGTTATTTAAATGGTTTTGTGAATTGTGATGCTTTTATTTTTGTGAAACATTGTAAAAAGAATTTTAATGTTTTATTTTAAACCAGTTTTAGAACTACAGGTTCCGTTTAAAATCCTGGTCTAATAAGGGAGAGGCCACAAAAACTCTGAAAACAAATTTCTTAAAAACGTTTTATTTATCAACATGAACATTTCTGAAGAAATTTAAACGGTGTCTTCCAAAGTGTGCTCATCAGTTGGGACACCAGCATTCTGATGCTGAAAATTAGCATAAATGCTAAAGTAAGCTACAATGTACTGAATGACATGTGAAGAGTCACAAGCATGTTGAACAGCATAGACTTACTCCATTCAGTATTTTAAAATTAATGTGTAAGCTAAAATGCTAATGTTAGAGTAGATGATGCCAGTGGCATGTGGGGAACAACTAGCATGTTGTCTTCCTCTACTCAGAGTGCTGAACATGGCTAATAAATATACAAAATAGCTGAAAAGCTGATTTTAGGGAAAATCTGCTTAGACATAAGGAACATACAGCAGGTGAATTTTAAAAAGTGGAAAAAAATAAATAATTTGTGGTAAATATATTATGAAATGACAAACCTTCAAATTCTAAAATATATGGCTGATCTTTTAAAGAACATATTTTCAATAAAAGAAATTTGCTTTAATTGTGACGGTTCAAATCCAAATTCAGCATAAAGCCTAGAGCTATCCAAGTAGCAACAAGCGTTAAAGCGTTAAAGACAAGAAACTACAAACTGATGACTGTGGATGACAACCAACCTTTGTATAAACTCTGGTTCTCCGATTCGAGGCTTTTGATGCGAGAAGTGATTTCTCCCTGATCACCTGCACTGTTGTTGCAGCTGCTGGTGTTCTGCAGAGGTACAAAAATTAAAAAACAGAGTAATGTGTTACTATTCAAACAAAAGTTATTCAACACGACAGCCTCTTTTGCTAAACAAAGACTGGAGAGAAACGGGGGCATATATGGAAACAGACAGAAAAGCAACATTGATAAGCAGGTGCTACCACTTTGCAAGTCATCCACAAACTGAATTTGAATTCAGATTGATTAAATTTTGCTTGCTCGGACTACCTGCTGAGAGCAGCAGCAGATGCTTCCAGCGACACACAAGACTCAGAAACTTACAGGATGAGACAGTTGGGTCAGGGAAGCTTGGGAAGACCCTTTGTTACTCAGCGTATTCTTCAGCTTGGAGGAGGGGAGTGCAGGGTGGAACAAGGAAAGAAATCAGTGCAGGGAAATGGAAATGAGGTAGAGGGAAACTGAATGAAAAACAGAACGATGAGGAGAGGGAGTCTAAAAGCAAAGAAAAACCAAGTTTCAAGTTCAAATAAAAGAAAAAAGTTTATGCAGGGAACAAAGGAAGCCATTAATAAATGATATGCTTTCAAATCTGCTCAGACAATGAAGAAACAATTTTTCCCAGAGATAAAGACACAGATGGTCATCAAAGATGTTAAAAATAAGTTTATTTTCAGCAGTTTGATCCTTTTCAGACCAGTTTTGCAGTAAAAGTCTTGCTGGATGAGACGTGTTGAATCCTCAGCAGATTGTTTTCAAACAATAAAATGACAGAAAAGTCAAGCCCCATAGATTGTGTCAGAATCTTAATATAGCACTGCATTTTCTGCTTTAATATGAGCAGCATAGCAGTAGGTGCAAGTGTGCTCAAACTTTTTGTTTTATTTAAATTATTACAGGTTAACGTTCAGCAAACTTTATCTAGCAAAACTCTGCCAGATAAAGGCTTGGAAGTGTTTCTTTCTTGATACAGCTGGCAGTCAGATGACCATGAACCTTCCCTTAGAAATGCAGCCAATAGCAAAGCCTCCTGGAAACTCCTGAAAACGCTTCATGAGTCAAATCCAATCTATCCTTCAGAGGCAGTAAGCTCTGCAGATTTCCTCTCGTCATCTGAGTATTTTCTCATCTGCTCTGTGTCTTTCTGTATTCAACTCCAAACATTTTGTTTGTTTTTCATCATTTTGAAACTGGAAGCAATAAATATGGTTACTGATTGATTCACTCCAATTTTGGTTTGAATTTAGTTACTGTTCAGCCAGCTTGATGTCGGACATGTTAAACTTTTACAACAAGTGAAGAAATTAAAGCTGGATATACATCTGAAACATTTCCATGAATGAGTTTTACTTTTAAGTTTGAGAAATAAAAATACAGGAGCACAGTTTACCATTGACAACAAACAATAAGGCTGGTTTGTTTGTTTCATTCAAAAGTGATGACTGCAAAGGTAGACTGGTTGAACGTTTTAGATTAGGAATTGTATCAAGTCTCACCCCGGCTAGAGATTTCTGGATGTTCTCCCGAGCTCGAGCAATGTCCTGCAGGATGGCATTAGCTCCAACATCCTACAATGAAAACAAGGAAATATTTGAGTCTTTTACTAAAAAAAACTACTCAAAAAGACCTGAGCAGAATGTGCGCTTTGAAGCCAGTTTCACATTGAAAGTGCCACTTTAAACTTTAACGCTTCTGCACCAATTGTCTTCATCTCAACACATATCTTAAAATAGAAGAAAATCTGCCCCATCTTTATTACACCCTACTTCTTCACAACCTTATCAACTTTTTCAGTACTCACAAGTTTTGCATCACAACAATTTAGCCCTGAATTTAATTGTAAAAGTTGTGCAACACCCAATCACCATTGTATAATGGCTTTACGGTCGGATTACAGCTTTAGGATGTATGAGATGTTGGAAAGGTAGAAAGTAGATAAAAAAATAAAAAAAACTAAATTGACAGTCTGAGTGGGTTACCTGTATGTTTTGCGATGAGCCATTCATTCGCTCATAAAAGCGTCTTTCCGCCTCATCATAACGAGGCTTCTCAAACCATATCTTCTCCTGAGCCAAGAAGTCCACTGAGCTCATTTTTCTAAGAAAAAGGAAAAAAGGAATGTAGGGAAAAATGTCAGGGGATAAGAAAATGAACTACTACATTAAACTAATGATCTAGAATGTATCAAGTGTGAACTCAAACATTTTATATTGCTTCCATACAACCAGACACCCCAAGTACAACTCTACAAATGCTGAAAGGAAGATGGTGGGAGAAACAATACAATTTTGGTTGAACTCAGGAAAAGAAAGAATAAAACAATTAGAAATGATTACATGATCTAAAAGGAATGAAAGAAACAAGGTGAAAGAAGAAAAAAAGAATTTGAAAGGAGGAAAAATTATAATGAAACGTAATGAACGATGAACTGAAACATCTGGAGCGGTTCCATTCCCCCGGTTTGGTCATACTTGTCCCTTTTAGGCGTCTTGGAGGACGCTGATGACTTTTCTGCCTCCGGCCTCCGATTCTTCTTCACCGTACAGACTTTATCCAAACCACGGCTTTGAAAACGGTTCTCTGCAGCATCGTACCGCCACTTGTCCAGCCACACCGGCTCGCTGTCTGGGTTAAGGAAGAAGCACACTCCGGACGGTTCTTCAGTCTCAAGGGACTCAGCTGGCTCTTCTTCCTCCTGAATCGGGTGAAGGGCATGAAAGACTTCTGCTTTACACTGCAGGACAAGCGGTTTCTCCTCCTCTGCCATGTCCTCACTGTCCTCCTCTTCTTCCTCCTCCATAAGGCTTTGAGGGTGATCACTTCCTCTTGTGGTGGGAGTGCAGATTTGCCTCTTGGAGGAATTGTTAGCATACAGGTTCTGGTAAAATGCTGCTTCAGCACGATCGTACACAGGTTTGTCAAGCCACACTTCCCTCAGCAGCTCGACTGGAATGCGTGGCAGCCCGTTAATCGACTGTCGAGGAGCCGGCGTACTAGCTGCCTGTTGGACAACAGGGGTTGCTGGAGTCATGGCTTGTGACTGATACCCTTCATCGGGTGTTCTGGAGGCGCCGGAGTTGTTAGTCGGAGGTGAGATGTCAAGGGAGTTAGGAGCTGATGGGGGAGCAGATCCCTCAACAAAGCGCCGCTCTGCTTGGTCGAAAGTCGTCTTGTTGACCCAGACTTCCTCCACTACGTGATGGCAAGCCACCTGATCAACATGGTGACAAGCTGGTCTGGAGGAGGATGGAGCCACAGTGGATGGATTGCTTGAACGTTTCCCTGAGGACTGATGTGAACGGATGGGCTTGGAGATCCGGTTAGCGGAGCTCACTAGCCAGCACTGGTAGAGGCTCTCAGCTTGTTCGTAGATGTTGCGTTCAAACCACACACTGTCACATTCTGACTGCAAAGCCGTCAATGCAGCCGGTGGCTCAGGCGACTGGATGGTGAGTTCGTCAGACTTCTCTTTGTTTTTCACTTCATCTGCCTTTCCCTCCTGGTGGCTCCCGGGATTAGAAGAGCGTTTCTTGCGGCGACGGCTTTTCCCACTGCGCTTTCCGTTTCCATTCAAGCTACCACTCTCTGGGGATGAAGAGGTTGTTTCTCCATTTCTCTGGCCTGGTTCTGTCTTTTTCCTACAACCCAGGTTGGGTTGATCCAAATGACTTTGGCTGGGAGGCTGATCATGCTCCGATTGGTCCTTAACAGAGCACTGGGAGATCTTCTTGGACATCTTAGGGCAATTGTAGGACAAAAAGAGAATAACAGGTACAAGCTTTTGGGTTAGTTACAAAGGCAGAAAGACAAAGAAGGGTTCATTTTTAGGCGACAGATTATTAACGGCATATATTCCAATCTAAAGGAAGTATACGCAAACTAGAAAGAATCCACGGCCAAGTCCTCAAAAAAGAAAAAAAAAAAAAAACAAGCAGCATGCAGACTAATGTGTTCATTTTGGGTATGAATTGGCAGATCAGAATTGTGGCAGTATAAGCAATCACAGAGCACTATAATAACTAATAGTTCAAAAAGTGGTTCATGCAAAGGGTGACTACTTCTAGAACCTTTCCACATTGTCACCTTAAAACCACAAACTTCAGTGTATTTTAGTGAGATGTTCAGTGGAAATTGAGGCAGGACACCACTAAAAATACTTCCAGATCTATAGTCGAAGAGTTTACACCAGAAGACTGAACTTCAGTCCTTGGGGGGCTAGGGTCCTGCAACATGTACCCAAGTTGCACAGTGTCCTGCTAATGACTCGTTTGTTTGAACTAGGTTTGATGTGGCAAAATGACAACTGAAAGTTGCAGGACTTTACATTGTGAGTCCTGGTTCAGAAGTCATCACTGCCCAGTCAAAGTTTAAAACGTCATTCAATTTTGAATCTGTGGAAGGACATGAAGATTAATGATGACATTCTTCATCCAATCTCACTGAGTCTGAAAGCAGAAGAAAAACCTAAAATTGCAAAACTGGAAGAGACATTGCTGATATTTCAGGAGCAAAAGTTAGTTCTATTTGGGAAAAAAAAACATTTCCTTCTCCTCACAATTCTGCACTACTTTAGTGGTTGGTCTGTCACATAAAATCACAATAAAACACACAGAGGTGTGTGGTTAAAACATCACAAAATGTGGAGGAGTCCATAGTGCCTGCACACTATTACAGTACACTGCATATGGTTTAGAATAGCAAGCTATATCCACCTCATGTAGTAACCTGTTCATAAGGTATACAGGTTACAATATGAACAATGTAATTCAGATACAAGAGCATCCAAAGGAAAAACAATGTTCATGCAAGTTCATGTAATAAATTATACATTATGTAAATCATGCTGTTTTATAATACACAATAAAATTAGGCATTTACTCACTTACACAACATTAATATGGAGCTAAAAGTAATTCCCTTTTGGAAAGTTTGGGAGTTTCGCATATGATTTTTATATTCTTGACTCACCTTCTTCTGTAAAGTTGTAGCTGTCAAGCTATAAACAAAGTGAACCTCTCAACACGTTCTTTTCATCCAGTTAACCGCAAGCAAGTGAAAGAGAAATTTAACAATCACCACCTTGTAAATTTAGTAACACAAATACAAGGCATGCAAATATGTTAAAAAACAAAATAGAAAATAAATAAATAAAGCTAAGGTCATGCCAGAATCTATTAGTTTCAGACTATCCACATATACCATTCAATTTGAAAGAAAGTGTTATTAGGAGATATTAAACTCATGAGATCAAGACAAGATATTACTTTAAAGAAAATTTCACATATAAAATTTATGTTGCACACTTTTCTTAGGCATTTTTATACATTTTCCAAAAATACAAACTGATATATTTTTCTGATTTGTTGATTCTCTTAAACTTTAAGAGAGTGCTTCCTATGCATGGGCTGCAATAGCACATTTACTATTTCCAAGTTGGACAAGCGGTGATTGTGATGTAGCTCGACGTACCCTAGATGTCCAGCCTTTTAAGCAATGCTTTCTGCCTCCTCAGGCATCTGAACAACATGGTTCAGGTCTTGTTCGTCGCTCTCTCATGATTTTTTCTTCCTAACTTCCTACTGGCTAGTCCGCATTAGATTGTCAATATCATAAAGTTTGAACATTGTGAGATCTTGTAAAAGATCTCTTTTCCCCACCAAGTTACTTTATAAGCTTTGATTAGTTCATAATAATAATTACAGAATTATTGATTGGTCACAGAGGACCACAAATTAAGAAAAGGAAACTGATTTTTTTTTTTTTAAAGAAACAAAGATGATTCACTATCTTATGAGATTCTTTCAAGATATTATTTATAAATCCCAACAATCAAATCCAAATTAGAACATTAATATCTGAAACTGTGTTCATTACAAAAATCTAGTTCCAGGAATATTTTTAGGGACAAGACATAATGACTCGACTCAGGTTACAAGTGTCATGTCCAGCTGTTTCTTTTTTTGTGTTATTATTGTCTTAATCAGCAAACATTGCTTTACTCTTGCTGGGAACTTTATGTTTCGCAGCAGGTTTAGGGTGTAACAGAGTTTCAACAAACAGACAAGTGAATTTGGAACTGGCGGCAATTACCAGGCCTCCTCCCGTATTACCAGCAATTACCAGGCAATTACAAGACGAGTAATTCCTGTTTATGATCTGCCTACCTTGACTAATACTCTCCATAAGCATTTGTGAGATGTTATGTTTAGAAGTGCATATATTAACATTACCAAGAAACAACACGTTATATTTGCACTTCACTTGTGCCACTGATTACTAAGCAGCAATTGAGCATTTAAAAGATAAAAAGTGAGAAAAAAGGGGATTTCAACACCTTATTAGGGTTGATATAAGACACATTTAATATTAATGTCCGGCTGTGTACACACGCATTTCAATAAATTACAAAAGAAATTTCAAATGTTAAATACAGCAAGTCATTAAACATGGTGATGCATTTCAAATGTTTATTTTAATGAATATGACTTAGAGCCAATGAAAACCCAAAACTACGTTTCTCAAAAACATAAAGATGAATTTTGCCTACAAAAAAAGTATGTTTCTGTGCAGCATATGTAGGGAATACTTTGTCAGAGATTCTTTTGCATAAATAGCTTCGCCAATGTAGCATGACACAGAGAAAATCAGCATGTGGATCTGCTGATGAATAAAGGAAGCTTGTTGGCCTTCAACTTTGCCTATATCCACAGCAATTTCCTGTGGAAATTTCCTCTTGACAATTTCCACAGGAAATACTGACAAATTAAAGAGTCAGCAGTCATTATTGGCCATGGTCAATAAATCAGTAGTATGGGCAGGTGCTACACACTGCTAGGAGATGAAATCAGCATCTTGATTATCAACAACACAAAATCCTCTGAAATATTGGGTATGTCCTGAAGGGTGGATGGGTGTCTCCTGAATACAGCTATGTGTGCTAATTACTGACATGCTGTCTCAAACCGCATTCTTCTGACTCTTCCAAAAATACTTAAATCAGTTCTTCTTTCTATTCCTCTCAAGGTTATCACTGCTCCTTGGGCGCCTTCTTCCTTCCACTAAACTTAGCATTAATTACCTTGGCAATAACGTTAACAGTGACAATGACCATCACTCACTCAACTGTGAAGTAAGGAGTCTTCACCATGATTGTGCAGCAAATACAATTCGTAAAATTTAAGTTTTCAGGGAAACTGAATTTTGGGTTTTCGGTAGCTCGAAGCCATATTTTTTATTTTTTTTATTAGAAAAGCTTAACATTGCACTTTGACCTGAATTACACCCATTCCGATATACATGAAAAATGTTTTATAAACTAAAACACATATGTACCTACAAAATGAATAAAGGTCTGTCCTCTGATGCAGTAAAGATCCTCATCAGAGCTATCATCGTATAAAAGTGCGTCTTGCTAACCTGAACATTAGCCATATTTTTCTGACTGTCAAGTCGATTGGAATTCTTATAATTAACGGTAATTGTTTCCCTCTCGAACAATAATTCAAGTCATAAAATATACCCGTTTTGTCATGTCAATAGCGACATTAAGAGAAGAACATAATACTGGACCAGCGGCCATTCACGCCGGTATTCGGAAGGCGTGCCAGCTAGCAACCTGCTAGCCTCGGCTAACACCAGTCTTGATAACCGACTATTCTTCCCCATAAATACCCAGAGGTGACCAGTTAACAAGTTCTGACGGCATTCCCCACACTGGACCGCTGTCCGTCAGTCAGCGTCATCGTTACTTACTGCTGTGTTTTTGTCTGTTTCTCGGTGTAGCCGCAGGCCGGTGGGTAAAACGCGTGTTCCTCCAGCCGAGTGAGTGACAACGGGAAGGAAGGAGGAGGAAGAAGAAGCAAGGAGCAGCAGCGGTTGTGTGAAATTGGAGGAAGGGGGAGGTGAGTTTGTGAATCATTGATATCTCCACATGCTCAGGTTGAATTGATGCCAAAAACAACTACTAATGCTGCCGGGAATTTTAGAGGCATTATTTTTTCTATTGCCAAGGGCAGTAAAATATCTGTTCTATTAATATATATATATATATATATATATATATACATACTAGTTTTTCCTTTTTTGTGGGCTCTTCCTGACTGTCCTTGAAATTGTCCCAACTCTTCCCCCAAATATGGCGCCCCTGACAGACACACAATAATTAAAAGTATTAGACTTTATTTTCCACTGATAAATCACTTATTATAAGTGATTTCCAAGCTGGGGGGTCAATACCTCCAGGGACTCAGCTAAAAAGCTTGAGTGTTGGGCTGTTATATTTGAAACCTATTAAAAGTAATGTATATCATACTTGAATATATTTATGGAATTACAATTATCATTGGATGAGAGGCAGTTGTCCATCACAGGGCAACTCAGAGACATGCAATCATGTAAACACAAGCATGCCTTTCATTAAGAACATTACAGTCACTAATTAACCTACCAGTTATGGACTGAGGGAGGAAGAGAGACTACCTGAAGAAAACCCATGGAGGATGCACTGAAAGACGAGGCAAACTCCACCCAGAAAGACCCCAGGCTGGGATTCAAACTCAGTACTGTCTTGCTACAAGGCAATAGTGCAGCCCAGTTAAAATTAATTTACATTAAATCATTGCACTACTTTAACTGTTTTGACTTCTTTTTAAATACTGAAACAGTAAATCCCTGCACACACATTCATATCTTATCTTCACAAATCGGCAGATTAGCAGCATTCTGAACCAAACTTTCCAGTTAAAACTGTAGACAGCTGCTAAAGCTTTACCTCTCCACAGATCTATGCAAGAACAAAGTGGATGATTTCTTGACAGTTTTTCCCATGACTTTTGCGCACATACATGAATCATGCTTTCTTTTGTAGCACTATTATGACTGGGGAAAAAAATTAAACGTAATTAAAAACAGACTCCTGTTTGGTGTAATTCAAGATTTCAGGAAAGGGATTAAGATTCAAGTTACATTTTTTTTTCCCCTTTTTTCACCATCATATTTTCAATTAAATATTACAAATTTTAAACATTTGGTGAACAAGATAAATTCTGTATGTAAAGAACTGTTTGCGAGGAGCTGGTGAATTTAAAATGGTTCATATTTTTACTTTACATGTGCTCGTCTCATGTAGCAGGCTTGCATGTAGGCCAACATACCATTCAGTGGTTTGCATGTGTATTAAATTACATCTGACCGTTTCACTATCCGGGGACTGAGCTATGCGAGTACTGCTAATTCATCCAACAACTTTCCTCTTAACACCCCCTTACAAGCGCTTAACAATCTAGAAAAGTAAGGCAAATATACTTATTCTCTAACACAATATTATTTATTTATTTATATGAACATCTCATTATGCATACCTGCTCTAATATAAAGGAAGGATTATTCTGCATGTTAATGCAGACACTAAACTTGTGATCCCACAGATTTTCTTATTTATCATCACACAAAGTGAAACATAAGATGTCTGTCCTCTGAAAAACCTAACAGATGTGTAAACTGGTTTTTAAAGAAAATCAAGACTAATCTTTTTTAAATTCTTACAATACCAAGTTATGAAATACAAATAAATAAAAAAAAAAAACAGCCATCTTATTTTTAAGACTTTCCATGATTAAAGTTCAAGATGTAGTTCTTAAAAAGGTATACAGACATGTGGACCCTTCCTGCTGCCTATTTTCTCCCAAGCTCCCTTGCTCTCTGAGTGGCTGATTCCACTGCACTCATGACAGACGCCCTCACGCCTCCCTGCTCCAGTGTGTGAAGCCCATAGATGGTTGTTCCACCCGGGGTGCAGACCTCAGCCCGAAGCTGAGCTGGATGTTTCCCAGAATCACATAGCAATTTACCAGCACCCTGCAGCAAATTACAAACAATCAAACACTGAAATTGGACATGGGTTTCTAGTCAAGAGCATTTTTGGAAAACAAAAGTGCAGCTATTGTACGACTCACCAAAACAGTTTGGGATGCGATCCTGTGAGCCAGAGTACTTGGCATGCCCATTTTAACAGCTCCTTCTGCCAGTGCTTCTGCAAAAAGATACACCTAGGCAAAAAAACAGCAAATAAAACAAAAATTGATTAATAAATAATAGCAAAAGAAATTTAACATAATGGATAAGTGTCTAAGCTGGGAATGTTAGTTGTGGGTCATTGGCAAAAGCTCGTGTAAAATCTGGTGTAATTCACAGCGTGTAGATATGGCAACACTGAGACTCACAAAAGCGACTCCGCTCCCGCTCAGCCCTGTGTGGACATCGATCCAGGCTTCAGGCACTTCCTCCACCAAACCACAGCAATGCAACAAGCTGAGAAGTAGAGCGCCATCCTCCCCTTTTGCATTGGTGCCCAGAGCAAACAACAGGGCCCCCTCTTGAACCAGACAGGGAAGGTTAGGCATCAGCCTGATGACAATCGAGTTTTCTGGGAGAAGCTTGAAATGAAAAAAGATTCAAAATATTTGATAACCAGACAGATGAAACCTGAAGAGTGAAAACCTGTTATGGCAGCTGTGGCCCTCACCTCCTCCAACATAGCTAGCGTCACACCTGCGGCAACCGACACGATTATCTGTCTCTTTGTGACGTGCTGAGAGACTTCAACGAGAACACGTGGAATCATATGAGGCTTGACGGCGACAAACACCACATCTGACCCACAGACCACTTCAGTGTTGGAGTGTGTCACAGAAATGCCAAGATCCTGAAAACATTTGAGTTACCTTACAACTCAACTTTGTAATAAATTACAGAAAATCCCCCCCAAAATATTTAAATACCTGGAATCGTCCTAAATTCGTAGAGGATGGTGCACTAACTCTGATGTTTGCAGGTAGAACATTTCCTGCAATACAAAAAAATGACCATGAAAATTTACACTCAAAAGTTGTTTCAGTATTTCAACAAGTCTCTCTACTAACCTGACAGCATCCCCTTTGCAATGCCAAAAGCCATGTTTCCTGCACCGATAAAGCCGATCCTCTGTTGTGCGCCCGGGTTCATTTTGATCTGAGGAAAATGCAGCAAAACCAATATTGGAGCCAGAAAATGTTATACTATCTTCCCTATTAAAAAAAAGTGATGCTTTTCATAAGACCCTACACACATGCCAGCTAAGAAAGGGAAAGTGAGGCTATCATTTACCCTCAGGCTCACCCAAACTGGGAAATAACTTGGAAAAACTTTGACTTGAGACATTAAGATAATACAGTCAGAATTAGACATGCATGAAAGCAAAAATACAATCTATCTGGTATCCAAGGTCGAAGCTAGTGGTGGTTGCTTTATGCTGTGGGGGAATATTATCTTGGCACAGTTTGCGACTCTTACCAAATGAGTAATGGCAGGATAATGCAAGTATCATCTCAGATCATCTGAAGATGGTTTCTTCAACAAGACATTGTGTAGTCCAGAAACCTACACAGTCACCAAATTTGTGACCATTTGGCACCACCCTGCTTTGGTGCCAACTCAAAGAAACTGGCTGTAATGCTCTGGCGAGTTTCAATCATCAATCTAGTCGCTTCTAGTTTCTTCGTGCTAGCCAGGTAGGTCTAATGAAGCTTCACTCGGCTATGTTGCTAACAACAATGTGCTAACGCGGCTAGTTAGGAGAAGCAAACCCTGCAGACTGACCCTCCAGCACTGCACTGCTACCCCGATAATCTAAACAAGCGGTTCCAACAAATGTGTCTCTCTGAGTTCAGTGGAAGATAATTGGTTTTAATTAGATAAATCATACAAATGTGTTTTAAGAAACACGGTGTATATCAATGTCAGAAGGCAGAGGGAGCTTTATTCACCTGATTTTGTTTTCTTAATCACAGTCCGGCGTAGTTCAAGTAAAAACGTTCTTTACCAACTCTCGCTGGCCTGCTTAGGTTACTCCCCCGGAGCATCCACGTGAACCAACAGTGTCGTGTCGTTCGTGAATGATTCGAATCATTCGAGTGAACGAACTGAAGCAAATCATTACATCGAGCTGTCAAATCCCCGAGTCAAGGAAGCAGCGTCCTGTATTGCCGCTAGCTGCTCGGATAATTCAATCTTAAATGTCGGAGTTTAAACTCACAACTGAGCAAGCAACACACTGTGCTGGACGAATGAAAAGTGGTATCCGGTGAACGGATCTTCAGAACGGATCATTTTACTGAGTCCAAAGATTCAGCACACGCAAATGAACTGCTGTTTCCAGTTCATGCAAGTATAGTTTGTTTGATTTCATCAATCCGTCCTGCCGACGGGGTCGGGCGGTGCAACGACCGTCGTTTGACGCGACCATGGCACTGTTTTGCCCCGCAGTTTGTCGTTTATGCCGTAAAACAAATTGAGCGCACCCAGAAAGGCGTCGTTGAAAAATGCGACAAATTTGATTGGTTGCCTGACAGTGGAGAAAATTTAGCCTGTATCTCCATCAGCTGTGGGATCTCCAGCAGTGGCTTTTGTCTGCAGGAGTTTCCTCCAAACTCAGATAAGGTAATTTGCATGTTCTTTAAGCATATGTTTTTTTGGGGGTTTTGCTTGTTTTTTCACATTTTACTTTCTTTCAAATGAACAATAAGGCAGTATTTATATTTTTATTGTTTGTATACGTTATCGAGAACATATGTCATTTTAGATTCTTGGTTTTGTATACTTGCAACAAAAGGGTTTGCTATAAAAATATTAGAAAACATCATATTTACAAACCAGTGTACAGTCGGAGCTTCTTAGTGAGCAGACATGCCTGGGCAAGCCTCTTGTTGGTCATTCATTTATAAGCAACCGAATTAATTATTTTTTTATATATATATTTAATCTCGTCGATTACAAAAGCTTTTTCTTTTTAGAATCGTTTGGTAAGAGGGGAAAATACATTTAGAAAGTTTTCTTCCATTCTTCAGACATTACTTTAATTATGATCCGTCTCTGTCGCCATCTATAGTCAATAATCGACGCTGAGTTAATTTTATGTCAAATTCGCATATTTTGATTTGTGGGTTGAAACCATCGCGATACCTACTCACTGTTACTTCAGTGACGCAGGACGGGATTAGAGCAAACTAGAATCCAGAAAAACTTCCCAGCAACTGGTTAGTTTTTGTGGAATAGATTATCAACATCATTAGATTCTCTTTCTTCTTCTGCCCTTTCCTTTGGTTTGTTATTTTGTCTGTATTTCCTTATTAATTCATGCAAAGCACTTTGATTTGCCTTGTTGCTGAAAATGTGCTATATAAATAAAATGACTACCTACTTCAAAGCTGCAGAATGACAACTGTCACCTGTAATCGAGAGTATAAATCAGTTGGCTTTCAAATATAAATTGTGCATTTTCATTTTTTTCAAGTGGTCATTTATGTTTTCTGTCTCAGAATGTTTTATTGCAAAATAGTTTTGGGTTTAGCTGAATCAAACTATGTTTAAAATCTAAATTTGTTCCTTTAGTGGACCACATAGTCTAAACACACTCCACGTGGAGGATATGCAATTTTTATTTCACTGTAGAGTATTTTGTGTTTTGTTTAAAGTGTTGGTGTTAAGTTTCTAGTCTAATTTGCGATCCTTGTAACAAAGGCGTGCATACTACCCATGCATCTTTTTTTTAAAGCTTATTAGCAAGTTTACCTTTTTACCATTTTCATACATAATAGTAGCCAAAGTCTGTGGTGTTTGCAATGCCAGTATTACAGTGAGGACTCTAAATGCATTTCCTGCTTTGCCTAAATGAGACTGTTTGCTGAGGCAAAGCAGTTTCTGAGGTGCAGTGTGATTCAATACACTGTTGCAGCTTGCCCAGAGTAACTGCTTAATTAAAAATAAGAAACTGTGGGGGATTAATAAGTATATTATAGATTGTCCTGCGAGTTTGTTCAGTTACCATTCCTCCTATGGCAATTTTTTTTAAATTATTGTTTAATCTACATCATGTTAATAGATCAAGTTAATTTGTTAAAATAAATACTGTTTATTAGAGTGAATATCGCTCTAATAAAGCAATATTCACAAGCATTTTGTTTAATACAGGAAAATCTGTAGTTGGATTAGACGATGTAATTTCTTTGAATGAATCCTAAATAAAGTAAGAAGTCTATAAAACCACAAGATATTTGAATCTATGAGTAAAAACGCAGTTTAAATCTCTATCCATGTTCTGATCCAGATATGGGCCACCTTCTTACCCAGCGTCCGCTCCTGTTGATTACGGCCTGCATGCTGGCCTGGCCTGCAGTCAGCGGGCTCTTTGAATGGTTGAGGACTCCACAGACTCCCCCTCTAGTAGTTCCCCCTCTAGTAGTTCCCCCTCCAGTGGTTCCCCCTCCTGTAGCTCCATCGCTCCTGGCGAAGGATGCTCAGTTTGAAATGGTGACTTCAGACGAGAAGTTTCTGGCTGAGGCGAAGCAGCTGGAGCTGAGCCCATTGGACAGCTGCCACTACAGGGTAAACATGGATTTCCTCCATAGTTCATTTTCATGAAAGTATTTTTTCTTGTAAGAAAAGGAAAGCGTTTGGAGAGAAATAAGGTGAGCCCAATAAAACCCCTCAGTAATTAGACTGGCTCACTCTCCATCAACATTATACAAAGGATTGAGTCTGCTTTTTAATCCCTTTTAAATTGCAACCCAACCTGATTCACTCTTATTACCAGTAAATGTCAGTGACAAACTTTCTTAAACACACCTCCAAAATACAGAAAGATCTTCATGATTTAAAAAAATGATTTACATGTTTATTTGGGAACGATGCAAAAAATTTGAAACAGATTTCAAAGACTTGGAATTAAACTTGAGGAAACAAATAAGAGGAAGGAAAAACATATTGAAGCATTGTTCATGTCCCCAGGTGGTTGCTCGTTTGAGGGCAAGCTGTGAAAGCCTCTCTGAGGAAAATCTTGCCAAGCTTGGAGTGGAACTGTTTAACTGCCAGGCGGAGATCGAAGGGCGTCGGTCCTTCCCATGTACTCAGGAAATGGTAATATTGTGAAATGATTTATTTTTATTAGAAGTTTTCTTTCCCCATAGAACCACTTAGAACGTTTTCTAACAGAGTTTTTGTTGTTTCAGACCATTAAAGAATGCACAGTAGATATGGACCCTGACACCTGGAATGCCTACCACATAGTGAGCAACAGAGCACGCTCAGTTTGCTACGCAGCTCGCCAGCAGCTGTTTCGCCGCCGAGCAGAGCTTACAGTCAATTCTCTCATCTCCACGGCAACAAGCCAGTTAAATGCAATGAAAGACCTGAAGGTTGAGTTTTGGGTTTCTTTTAAACTAACACTTTCTACTCCTTGCTTCAGTATGCCAGATCCTGAGTTTCTTGTGCTGTTTTGATGCAGGTTGGACAGCTGGAGCTGAAAGAACTGACTGTAGCTTCTCTCGACAAGCTGCTCGAGGGCCATAGCGCCCTCCAGGCTCAACAGGGCAAACTGCATGAGGGCCAGGAGCAGATGGAAGGTTCACTGAGAGAAAACCTGGAACGTCTTAGTCAGGAGAAGGCCCTCATTGCCTCTGGACAGGAGCTGGTAGCCCAACTCATTCAGGGCATCACTAAAAGAATGGGTGAGAGGCTTTGTGTGTTTTATAAGCTAATTACAGTGAACTCAATCTGGCAAAACTACCAGTAGTTTGTGCTAAACCACTCTATGCTATGAGAAAACACTGAAGAATCAAACACTTGAAGTTATTGGGGATTTTTTCATCAGTGACGTACATTCAAGTGAGACAGAGCCTCACATGTCATTACGGAAAAATATTACAATGATCGTATTGGTATTTTCACCCTGTAGTTTGTACTATAAAGTACCTATTTTTCATTTAGCTTAATCAATTCTGATTATTTTTTTCTTCAAAATCGCTGAATTTTTGCATTTTCCCATTCAAATGCTTGGAAGCAAAACCGGTGAGGCAGCAGCAAGCTGAGCAGCAGCACAACTTCTCTCTAACTCCACCGGCTGCCATTCTATGGGTGTATGCTCCTCCTGTCTGTATGTCGGCAATAAAATGGTTAAAAAACATTTAATATATGAACAGATTTTCCGTAGTTTAGCTCATTTATATATATATATATATATATGTCACCAACTGTGTGTTTAACGTGTTCCGTGTGCTGAGAACCGATCAGAAACGGGAGAGAACAAATTCAAGGTGAGGCAGGCAGTTCTCTTTCCTCATGGCAGGGGGCGCTCATGATCCCAGACGTTGTGACTCCACAGAGTAAGAGACAGTAATAGCGAACTAGTCATACAGTAGTCAAGTGCTGAGCTATATTTATAGTTTTCTCCTCTTACCACAGCAATAATCGCAAAATAAACATTAAGCCATACTACTGCAAAAAGCTGAATGTTCTACTCTTTATGGAAATATGAATGTGTTTTTGTGGCGTTGTCAGTTGCTATTACAATGAGTTTGCGTTTTGCTGCGCTTATACAGCGTGAGAAAGACGTGGTTTTGAATTGTACTTTAACGGTTTTTCCCTTTGTGTGGATGATAACAACATTAAAAATATCTGCATGTCCAAGTTTCATTGAGTTAACGGAATTATTCTGCGGTGGCAGCACGGCTTTGCATGGCATGTGAAATAATAGTCATTTTGCTCTCCAGATTTCTCTGCATGTGCAAAATTTTCTTATGTAAACAATGACATGCAGGGGATATATGATTATGTTTAAGTCAGTGCCTCACTGGCTTTGAACCTCACCTCACGTCATTTTTCATCCCTATAAATCACCCACTCATACTGCTGAATGACAGGGATGTTAATTGAAAGGAGCAGTTTCAAATTGTTTTCCTTTCCATTAGAAAATGTGAGTGAACATCTGCAGATCCAAAGCTCAGAGGTCCATGATGGCCACAAAGCAATCACTGATGACCTTGCAGAGGTCAGGCACCAAGCTCAGGATATCTACCAGAAAATTGGTATCTGATCAACTTCACGCCATTTCTATAATCACAGTAAATGAGAGAGGTGCATTGATATCTAATTATCTGCTGCTGTGAATCAACAGACCACAGCATGTCTGAGTTTCTGCAGTACCAGGACCAGACCTCCCAGTACTACACTGACCTGATGAACAAACTGGAGCGCATGAACAGCACACTGGGAGTCATGATGCACTATCTGGACAACATGGAGGTTCGGATAGAGGAGAGGCTTCACATGATTCAGAGTTACCTTGGCTGGGCAGGTGAGTTTGGCAACTTAAACTTCACTCAAGTCTATTGGTATAAGATAAAAAGTTTGAATCAGAGGAAATGCGTAAAGAATTGTGCAATTATACTTTGATGTATAATTTCACAATTATACATCAATGACTTGTTCACCTGTCAGTGGTTTGGTTTTTCTGCCAAAAAGAATAAATTCAAAGCTAAATGATCAAAGTTCTCAACTGGAATATGTTTTCCCCTCACTTGAATGATTCTTATTGGAGACTCATTAAAGAAATTGCTTTAAAATTCAAAGTGTAGAAACCTTTATTTTAATGCTTATACCAGCTTTGAATCATCAGAGAAAAGTGAATGTTGAAGGAATCAGGTTGAAATTACAAAGTATTTGCATAAAAGTTTGGGGTTTCTGCTTTTTGCAGGTTTAAGTCTGACTGCTATGTGGACCTGTGTTGCACACTCAGCCTACTTCATATTGTGTGCAGTCCTTCTGACATTCCTGCACTGTCCGGGTTTCTCCAGAGCCATGCTGCTGCTCACGGTTCCCCTGAATGCAGTGGCTGAGGTCAACCAGCAGCCAGCGCTGGACCTCACAAGCCTCAGTGTGCTGCTGCTGATTCTTTCCCTAGGTACAAGTTTCAGGCCAGGTAATTGGAAGTCAAATATGAGGCTTCCAATACATTTATAACGGTGTCCTTTGTGTCTGTAGGTCACTGGTTTGTGACTTATCTTTGGGCTTGTGTGCCAAGCAAAGAAGAGTCAGTTTCACCATCTCTGCATGGTCCATGCAATGTCAAGGGGCCTCAGAAGCACACGATGTTGGGTCCACCATCATCTACACCAGAAAGGTTTGAATATTTCACCCTTATCTGAAGCTTTTGGGAATTTTATTCAAATGCTATTTGAATAGTTAATTTTCTCAAATAGTTACAGATCACTAAATATTTGTACTTTGCATTTCAAATCTTGATAATGAATTACTGCGCCTCTAAATTTCTCATGTTGTAAATTTTAATCCCAACTTTCAGATGTGAAAAAAGCGACTTATTTGACCCAGACAACTTGTTGAATCACGACAGCTTTTTATCAGGTAAAAAATTAAACTTGAAGTTCAGTAGAAAAGATTCACTGTAATGGATTAATTTTTTTTACTGTTTTTGTTTTCAGGTGAACTTGGGATATCAGCAGTATCTCCCTTTCAGAGGAGAACTGTTCCAGAGCCTAATTTCCCACAAATATTTGGAACACCGAATCAGTCCACTCCCAGGCCGATATCCCACCAACTTTTATCAAGGGTGAGCTGATTATCGTTTTCTGTTAAGAGGTAACAAAGTTCAGCACTTCATGAGTCATTATTTGATGCATTCAATTTTTTTTTTCAGGCTCTAGTTGATAACCCTCGAAAACTCTTGGGAGTTTTTGATGCAGCGAATGAGTCTCATGATTTTGGCAGAGACTCTAGAAGTGCAAGTCCCACTCTATCGATTATCACTAACAGGTTAGTGTTTTGAATGTGTTGAATATCTGCTTCTCAAATTCTGGAAATTTTTGATTTCTTCTTTTACTTTAAACATGCTTGTTTACAGTAAAGTATTGTCAGTCTAGAATAGTCACATTCTAAATTATTTTAGGGATTTTAAGTGCTGGTGTGTTTGCATAGCTCTACTCCTAATATTGAAGAAAAACACTGTCAATAAAATATTTATGGAGTAAATGATCACAAGATCCATCAATCAGAAACACTGATTCAGTTTTTTTTTTTTTTTTTTCCCACTATTTAAGGACACTATGGGTTATAAAAGACAACTATCTTCATCCTAAAATCTAAAGTGAAATTATTTCTGTTCCCTTTATACATATATTAATTTTACTCTGAACAATTAATGCACAATGCCGAATACTAATTATAGACATGGATCCAGATTTTGGTACTTGCATGAAAAATAAAATTCTCATACATTTTCATGACTGTGCCAAACATTGCCATAACTACAGATGTAATTCTACACAAAATATTTAGTTTGTCTACAGAAACACAGTAAAGTCTGAGAGTGATCTCATTCTTCTCTGATTTCTTTGGCAGCTCTTTGTCAGGCCGATTCCTGTGTAACGGAATCACAAAAGCAGGGAAAGCCTGTAAGAAGAAAGCAGTTCCAGGACACGAATACTGCCGCGTCCATGAGGGGGGACACAGTTCTTATGTTCAGTCCTAAAATGTTGAAAATTAAGACATTTTATGTTTTTAACTGGAGCCGCTGCTCCAAAAACTGCTTGCACCACTTTTTAACTGAACTACATCTGTAGAAATTTTAAAGGTTTGTCACTAGAAATAGAATTACCTTTTTAATAATTTCTCAGATTTTTTAAAAATTTTTTATACAGGTTGCAGGTGGTGCAAATATAAACCATTTGTCAGTATTTAATAAATTCAAATAACCACACATTGAAAATCTTGAGTCTTTTTTTAATAAAACTTTTATCATTCACATAAATGTTATGTAAATGTTATAAATCCTGTAACATTTATATTGATATTAACCGATTTTAGCACCGTCACCACATACGTAACAAGGAACTATTACATTTTCAAAGGTGAGAAGGGGAGGAAATAAACTCAAAATACAAAATGTAAATCAATCCTTTATTTTTCTAAAAAAATAAACAAATTGAAACTTTTACAAAGCGCTCCCAATACTAAAGAGGAATGCTGCTTATTTTTATATGATTGACATTTCATCTGGAACTACAGAACATCAGTTTCTAGGAAAGTGAGAACCGTAATCTTGATTTTTTCTCAAAGAATCTGCAGCAGAAGCGGGTGAGCTTCATGGACACCAGGAGAAAAGTATACATTTTCTGAATAAAAAAAAAACCCTTTGCTAGAATTGTGAAAAACCTGGAACATTGGCCTTAATGTTAAGTTAGTGTGAATAAGGCTCTATTTTATGAGTAACATTGACAGCTACATTTTGTAAAGTCCCACCCCAAACATCATTATTAGCTCACTACTTTCTGCACATGATCTAATGTCCTACAACAGTCTCCACTGTTTACCCCATCATTTTTCTTTTTACAGAAATTGTCATTCAATGGACAGCTTTGATGCCAACTGGTTCAGGGGTCGTCTTACTTCCGGGCGGTGTCATAATTGGCAACAAACCAATCGCAGGTTTCTTTTAAAGCTACAAGTGAAAAGAAAACATCTGTCATAACATATGGTTACTTATTTAGTAAATGCATGCAAAACAGAAGGATATGATCTCACCTTGGCTGAAGGGTGTGAATTTGAAGTCTGGCAGGTACTGACGTAGTTTTGCATTACTGGCAGTCTTCTTAAACTGACCGTCCGCTTTACTGGTGTCATACTGGACAACATGAGTCAAAGAAATTGAAAGTAAAGTAAAAAAAAAAATCACAATGTTTAACCCATTGATATGTCAGTACCATGTCATTGAACATTTAAAATATTAGTATTTTAAAAAAACTTGAGGAAATCAAACAAGGCTGAAAATTACACTACTCCTTACTAAAAGACCACCACGGTGTTTTACCACGATAAAATGTTTGTTTTTTATTAGGAGACAAGATTTAGAACAATCAATATACCATTCACCTTTAGATGTTTGCTACATTTCAACAAAGTGTTAGTTTTAGGACATATGAAATAAGGCTGTAACACTTTTCCTCAAATTGTCCTTTTTTTTCTTTTTTTACATACAGAATAACTATCTACTGTAAATGAGAATTTGCAGAAGCAGATAATTTTATTGAAAGGATACCACTACTTCTCCTTTAAAGCCCAACGACTCAACAACTGCCTCTGCGGCTTCTTTAATGGAAACTTCATCTTCTTCCCCAACTGCAACCAAACAGCATATTACTAAATGTCACTGTTAACAATTTAAATTTACGTTCATGCATTGAAACTCACCAGAGAGAATGATTGGGTCGACCTCTGGATACTCCCTCAGGACCCAGAGGAAAAGACGAGCCAAGTCCAAAGAGTAGATGAACTGCCTTCTAGGAGAGCCTGAACCCCAGACCACCAGGGGCTTCCCCTCCTCTGACCAAAAAAAAAAAAAAAAAAACTTCAAAATTTCAGTCTGTGTCCTCAACTTTCACCTCCAAACTCCAACATACTGAGCCCTAACTCTCCCAAAAAGCACTTACTTTGAGCGATGTATGCCTTATGTATGAGCCCTGGGAGCACATGGCCATCCTCGATGCTGAAGTTGTCATGAGGACCAAACACATTTGTGGGAATCACAGCTGTGTAGCATCGGCCATGTTGCTGGAAATAGGCCCTGGGAGATGTACATATAAACTGAAACTCAGACCCAAATTATCTACTTAAAGAAGTTTTTTTGTTGTTTTTTTTTCTTGTTACAAAACGTCACAAAAGTCTGACCTGTTGTGAACATCAATCATCCTTTTAGCGTAGGCGTAACCAAAGTTGGACTCATGAGGAGGGCCGTTATGAATCTGGTTGCAGACACAAGAACACGTGGTCACCATTGAAGAATAAAACATTTATTCTAAAAATTATGGATCAGAAGAGCTTTTACCATGGTCTCGTCGATAGGATATGTTGTTTTATCGGGAAAAATGCAGGTGGAGAGACAGGAAACAACTTTAACAGTCCCAACCTCATGTGCCGCCTGCAGCACATTGTCGTTGATGTAGATGTTGTTCCTCTGCATGACAGATATTGATAGTTAAAGTTTGGAAGCAAAAGGGTAGAAACCATTCTGTGATAACCTTGTGGAATATAGACTAAAACAGTGCATGAATCTGTGCAAAGCTGAATGACAAGTAACAGTGTTGCTTCTTTGCCGCCACGGCTTTATGCAGTCACAGAGGTAGCTAAGTGCTCAGCAAACGATTCTGATCACTATTTTCTTAGTGTTTAATTCTGCAACATTGTAAAGTTTTTGACTTTGCTAGATGTCTGATGCTAGAAGGCTGATGATGATTCATCATTTATGAAAGTTAGTCATTTTTTCAGTCACCAATTGTGTGTCCTACCCAGAAGTCCAAGTTGTGCTTCATGTTCTTGAAAAGACCTCCCACCATAGCAGCCAGATGGATGACATGGGTGGGCTGATGTTTTTCAAAAACAGCCTGTGTTTCCTCTTTGTTCCTATAAAACCAGAAGCACACTGAAATGCATGTGGACTCTTAAAAAAAAAAAAAAAGAAAAAAGTGTACAAAACGTAACAAAGTAGTAATTCTCACATTAGGTTTGCGTCTTTGGAGGACAGAAATATCCATTCTTCTCCTTTTTTGGCTCCCTCTTCTTCTATAACATGACGTATGGCTCTCCCCACCAACCCAGAGCCTCCTGTGACCAACACCTTCATCTGACCAGTACACTGAGGGTTTATCTAAGCAAACAGGACAACATCAAAGAAACAACACATTAATAATTATCAGATATAACATGACTCTCCTAAAATTTGATATTTAAAAACAAATCAACTCTCAAAAGCCCAAGAGTCAAAAGGGGAAAAAAAGAGGCTCCATTCAGTAAAATACACAGAGCGAAATATAAGACCAAAAATAAAGCCAAAAATCTTTATCTCAATGTGAGATGGAACAACCATTAATGCTAAAAGTAATGCAAAGCCACAAATGTAGATCAGAAACACACACACACACACAAAACCCCATTGTTTTCTGAAAGGTTATTCAACCCATAAGTGGTCCTCTTCTTGAACAAAAGTAGACACAGCGAATCACAAGTTAGTGAAAAGGAGACACAACGTGATTAGAAAGAGACCGAAACCTTTAGAAACCGGACAACAAAATCGAAATGACACACAGACTTGTCTACAGGTAGATATTTTAGCCTCGGAAGTTCAGGTATAAATCTAATCACTTACTATGTCAATATGCTGTTTCTAAATTCAAGTTAAAAAACAAACAATGTATACACTGTGATTCGAAAGTTTAAAATAACCTTGTTAATCTCTAAAGAAATGGGAGTACAGGACGTGTCATTGGTGTTTTCAGTAAAATTCTGACAAGTAAAACCAGACAAACAGGATCTTACCAAAGTTGTGCTTGCTAACCAAAAACTTACACACAGCTAATTCCTTTGTAATTAATTACCAAGAAATTTAGACAAAACCGAATGCATGAAACAAAAAAAGTACTATCGGTCTTGTTTCTACAGATTTCAACTCGGTGAAGTAAAATAGCATTAACTGTTAGTTAAAGTACTGTGTAAAACAGCAGTTCCTTACCTGTTAGCTAGTGATGGATCCGGCAACGCTGATGCGTCGGCGCATGCGTCAAGCCCTTAGACGAAACAACGTGTCAGTGAGCGTATTGCTTTCAGCAAGTCACGTGACCAATACAGACGACACTGGCGCGATGAACTGTTAGTAAGGAAGCGGATCTGTCAGGATGCATTTGCCAAAATAATTGTTGATCTTTTACGGTACAGCGTCAATATGGAGCAGCCTCAAGGCAAACGAAAGATTTCGTAGTTTGGAACCAGTTTGATCTTACATTAAAAAAAAAATTAAGTATTGGTTATCACTTTGTTGTTTCATCCGGCTCTTTTCTGTTTCTACTTGATCTATCTGAATCTCCAATTTCAGCTGAAATTGACTCTTAGTTTACTTTCATATTATGTTCTGCAGATTAAGTGTTGCATATGTTTGGCAAAACTGTCTTATTTAAAGAAAGCCACCTCATGAGGTCCCAGTTACACCTAGGATAAACTCAGGTATACAGCCATTCTACAAATTACTCAGTTGCTTTTTATAAATGAGTTCATATGAATGTATTGTTTACTTCAGTTTTTCTACAGCAGAAGTTGTCAAAAAAAAAAAAGCATAACAGACTGAATTTAAAAATGTTGGAAAAACGTATTTTTTTTTAATTGAAACTTTGTGGAAAAAAAACCCTTTAATGTTGGCATATTTTTTAAAAGACTAGAAATACTTATGTCACTGAAAATGTAAGCTAGCACATGAGCACATGCATTTAACAGTTAGCTGTTAAGAACCTTGGGCAACATTTATTTTAAAAACTTAATATTGCTGCCCTCTGGTGGATTAAAAAAATGCATAATCGTGTATCCCACTTGTAGCTGCAGCAGTATTTTCATTTGGCTCAGCTGGCTACCACTGCCAATCACCTCCGTTAATATTTGGTTTACTTTTGATTATCATTTAATAAATCCAAAATCTAATTATGACTTTTGATCTGTTCAGAAGAAACAGCTTAACATTTCTGATTGAAACAGTTTCAGTTCTTTTTGACTCAGTTCAACAATGCTTTATATAAAAACATTTAAACAAAATAACGTGAAACAATTCTTGAAAGAATTAGTTTTTATTGCAATTACTTCATAAAGTTAACAAAATGATTATTGATTGATGTGTCATTGACTGTATTGTTTGATAAAGTCAATGGCAACTTTTTCAGCTTTTATTTTAGCAACAAATTACGGTAATTACATCAGTTCTCTTAAGGAGATGAGAACCTGCCAAAGAAGAGTATGGACTTGGTCTTGTTGTGTCTGATGAAGAAGAGGAAGGGGTGATCTGCTTGGAAGTGCTCCTCCCTCAACATGCAGAAAGATACCATGCCAGCTGTGGCTGCAGCAGCTTCAGTGCCCTCTTCATTAACATCCACAAAGGCCTTATGGGCCACCGTAGACAAGAAGAGGCCCCCATCTTCGTTCATGCCTGTCAGGTCAGCTTTGCCAGCGCAGAACACGTCAGTCATGCCCATCTTGGACAGATGTTCCTTGAGTTCGTAATCCTCTTCCAGCTTGAACTTTGGCAGGTGGACAATGATTTCTGTTTGGATGTCCATGTTTGCCCTGTCAGTCCATTCATCCAGCTTCTCCGGCGTCAGCTCTTTTTCCAGCTGCAACGGAGTAAATCTGGTGACTACATTGTTTATTCTCTAGCTATTAGAGTTGCTGCTTGAAAACTACATTTAGGTTTTCTTCAGTGTTTTATTTCTGGGTGTGTACCTTCAGCAAAGGATCTGAGCCATCTGTAGATAACTCTGGCAGCAGGATGAACATGCTGAGCTCCTGTTTCACATATGGAAGCTCCAGGATCTGCAGTCCCAATTCAGGGATATAGTTGAAGGGCAGCTTCTTCCTCTGGTACATCATCTGGACTGTTTTGGTCTCATTCTGACTCACAACAAAAAACAGCAATTATTCTTCAGAGCATTTGTTGTTGAAGAAACTTTACTCAACATCTGTCCAAGTATCTACTTCTACAAATCGTCTTACCAGGCTGACTTTAAAGGGCATCTCCTTGGTGTTGGCCGCATCAAAACGACTCATCCAGCTTCCTTTAAAGTAGATGGCATTCACCAGAGCCAGTCTTGTCATACTGTTGACAGTTCCTGGCTTCAGAAGATCTTTTATCTTGTCTAAAAAAAGACAAAAGACAATCCAACACTGTAGCCTAAGCCAAGAGACAAAAACTTAGTGTTCACTGATATCCAATCATATTAATGTATTCTTACTTTCTGTCTGCTCCTCCACCCAGGTGTTGATCTCAGCTCTGCCATCCTCTGGTTTTCCAATGAAATCAACGGCCTTCAGCTCTGCCTGGTAGAACTTTTGTGTCTCTTCTAAGAATTTCTGCAGATATTGGATTATTGATGAATCAATTTCATTTTGCCACATTTTAAAATCAGTTTGATGAGCAGATGTATGCAAACTCACAGGGAGAAATTTAGACGTGGTCTCTCCATAAAGCCGGTTGGCCACCTTCAGGATGTACGATGCAGACGGGGAGTTTATGTCAGCATTTAGGTTTTGGAAATCTGCATGGACGCCTTCACCATTAGTGAATGAGAGGGCCTGAGGGAAATGAGGAGAGGAGAATGAAACTTAATTCAAGACACAAAAAAAGTTGTGTTAAGCAGTTACAGCAGCAAAAACATGTTTAATATCCCCATCTAAATCTATAAGGAAGTGCAAAAAAAAAAAAAGAAACATTTGGCAACACAAAGGCCATCAATCTAACTTAAATGTACTTTCTGACAGGCAGGCGTTTTTCAGAACAGAGTACAAAAACTTTTGTTGTTCTGTTTTTTTTTGTTTTTTTTTACAAACAATGCTTAGCTTGTTCCAAGGGTTATTAAATGAGGTCAAAGTACAGGTTCATTCCATGAAGAAAGGGCCTCACCCAGGAAACACCTGTCGGTTTGTACCTTAGATACACAACTGTTGTAATACTGGTGATAACTGTCTGAACTCACAAGTGATTAGAGGACATAGGAGGGGTTGACTATATTTTAAAACCCTCTGCATAAAGTGTTTTAAAAGCAGCTGACAAAGACAGAAGTTGCAGAGAACTATCATGTGATGAGTTGACGGTGTGCTGACCTTTGCCATCTGAGTTGCAGTGTCTCCTTTAGCACCTAAAAAGACCATTGCCATCGCCGAGCTGATGCTCAGTGGAGAGACAAAGATGTTGCTGGCCGTATTTGCTTGGCTCAGAGTGCGGAACAATCCAAGGGAAAACTCTGCGTTGCTGGTGACCACCATGGCTGATGTTGGGCTTTGCTAGGATAGAGGAATTCAAGTGAATTGAAATCAAGTTATTTTATTTTTATTAACCACAAACAAAAAAGCACAATGAAATATATTCAATGTTTTTTTATGAAACATAAGAAATATTCAAAGTGTACATTACATTGTAAAATTATTGAGTCACACTCCTTTCAAAAGTTTAGTTTTTCATTTCTTCAAGCACTGTCTGCATTTTTGAAAGCCTTTCCATGCAATTTCAAACAATGTTTGCATTTCAAAATCCAGTTGTCTATGCTGAAATTTCTATAGATTTTTTACTGCATCATTCCACAATTCACTAAACAGCACAATGTTAAACTTAGCTTCTCATTCAGCTAAGTGGTAAAGAACCATTTTACAGCTGCATATCAGATTTTTTTGGAATCTGATATGCAGCAATTATATATAAAGATCTCAGCGGCTAAAAGGCAAGGAAATTTTATAACTTTTTACTTTCAACATATTAAAACACTTACACTGAATAAGTAAGTTTTGTTTGCAAATTTTAAAGATGTCATTAAAATAGAAATTAAACAATTTCAGATTACATTTGTTTGATACAAATGAGGAAAATAAACTTGAAAAATATATATTTTTTTCTATTCTTAATTTACCCATAATTACGAAGACCTTAAACTTGATCAACTGAGTTTACTGAATTTACATACCTTCACAGACCTTTTAAGACAGCACAAGTTAAAGTTGGTTTACATATAAAATGAGTAAAACATCTATTTAAAAATTATGAATATATATGTATGTATGTCCTGGGAACAACTTGTAAAAGTATTTAGGATAACTGTAAAGGTTTTTATAAACTAAGACTCAAAAATGAGAAGCACAGGAACATTGCACATCATATAGCTGTAAAGTGGGCGGTACTATGGCAAGCCTTTTGAACATCATTTCGGTTTTACTGCCCTCACATGACGAAACCGAATGTATGTTAAAATGGCTTGCCATAGAAGAAAAGCAATTGTGCGTTACTTTAAACCTAAAAGTTCCACTGAGCCTCCTACAGACTACGACGGTTTGTATTAAGACCTCTTAATGTAAAGCTGCTTAGCTACAGAAGCCTCATAACGTCATCGAAAACATCAATGTGGTAGAAAGTGGCATTGCACCCACCCGGAAATGAATCAACAGACGCCAATTTTGAGTCAGCGAAATAAATTTCAGAGTTACACGAGTTATTTTTTGAGTTTGAGTGTATGTACCTCTTCTCGATGTGGTTGCAATCTGCTGTCGCTCAAACTTGAAAGTGAAAGGAAAAGCAAAAAACATGAAAAAAATCCCCCTGACACCGAAGTCTGTTTCCGCTGGACCAGAGCCGATCATAGGACTGCCGTTATATCCGGGGCTAGTGGACTGCAGTCCGCCCTGATTTGGGTGGAACGCGTGACTGCGCGATTCACCGAGTGACAAAAACGTCCCGCTTTATTGTCGTGTGGAGCGAAGAAACAGCAGCCAGCTGTGCCAAACGAGCTCTGTGCGGATATGCTGCGTCACAAGTGCACCATGTCCGGCTGGAAGAGCTCCAGAGACGCCGTTTTATTTTTGCAAATAGAAAATAGTGAAAAAGCTGATATTTTTGACTTACAAACAACATAGGAAAATCCCGTTTCACAAAAATAGTCACTATAGCTCACAATAATGATGTTACAGGTGTAGCCTAAAATGGCACAGAGTTGGCATGGTTTTACACAGTGACTATCTTGACAGTTTGTTAAAGTAATAGTAGGTCAACAATCACCAGATGAACCATCATTAGCAGTCTGGTAATTGAGACTGCAATGTGGTTTAGTATGAGACTCAGTGGAGGCAGATTAGATATAGCACAATAGTTACAGGAGTAACAGTGTTTCTGGAATCAAGTGTTTAATGTGGGCATCCAGCTGATACACCCTCTCATACCATGATGGTCATATTTGAACCTTTAAGCATTGAGTTTAAAAGTACCTACAGTAAAGAGTATAATCCAGTGTCCGGCAGTTTCATTGTATAAGCACATTGCCTTCTGTATGTTTAAAGCTGTGTCAAGTCTAACACCAGATTGTTAGATGCTCCAGCTTCTGCTTGTTGGAGTATCTACGCATAATGACACATTATGTAAGAATTATAATTAAATATTTTGTTTGAGTAAATTACTTATGCAAATTAATAATATCTGGTAAATTAATCAAGAGTTTACTCTTGTAGATTACAGTTAAAGTGACTTTGTAGTGACTTCTCAGGACACAGCATACTTGTAAAATCTGTATATCTCGAAAGATTCTTTAGCCTGTTCCTCATACTAGAATCTTATTTCCAACATTTTGACTGTAAGATGATGTGACTTAAAATTAAACACTGACATCCAGGAGAGAGCCGAGATTAGACGTATTTCCTCATAAAGGTGTGTCAGTGTTATTCATATCTTAGAGATTACACCTAATCTCCACTAGTTAAATTTACACTGTTACTATAGTAACAACTGAAAACTGATAAACATGTCAGCCTACTGGCAGCCTTTGGACTACAGACCGCCATACTTCTCTCCACAGTTCTTAGAAAGCATTTCAACTCTGATACTAATGCCATGCAGTTGGGAATTAAGAAGATTTTCTGTTCTCTTATCAAAGGTCTGCAAAGGTAGAATAAATATGCCAATTATTTTCCATATCCCAAAAAAGCTACAGCCAAAACAACCTGTGTGAGAACACCAAGACAATTTTCCGTCATATTTCCCCTTTAATTCACACGTGCTTAACATCTTTAGTATGTTTTTAGTATGTATTTTTATAAATTGCAAGTTGTGTATCTGACTTCAACTGTTATAAAAAATATATAAGATTATAATGGTAGGACTCTTACTGTGGGTTTAGACAAGGAGATTGTGTACATCTTCATATGATTATGAGAGAGTTAAAGTTGGAAGCGATTTAGAGATTATTAAACTAATTTTATTAGCTTTTTTTAATTGTAAATAGTATGTCGTTTGTGCACTATTTCCAGGTCACGGGATAACAATAATAATAATTAAAAAAAAGAACTTTAATAGACTATACTAATAACATTATGTGTATTTTTGTAGATTTTTCATGGGTTTAGTTATCTGTTTACAAACTATTGTGTTACACTTATTTATTTATATAATCAATTTTGGGCATTCAATGCGGCACGATTAGACACGCTTAAGTCCCCATGGAGCTTCAAAAGCCAATATATAGCTCTGTTCACTATATTAAAATATTATTGAAAGTTATTTTATTTCAATTAAACATAAATAGAATAAGTACACTCAGACTGCTGTTTTAAAGCCTTTAGTTTTGTTAACTATGATTTTTCTTCTTACAACATTTAAGACGAGGACATTTGTTATCGTCAGTTAAGTAAAAAACATTTTAATACATAAATGTGGGCTTAATATAATATGTTTGTTATGTGGATAAAGGTTATTTTTAAAAGGTACCTATGATTTGAGAAACAAGTCTCATCAAAATGTATATTCTAATTCAATGAATATTAGTGAATACTCCTTATACTTGTAATTTAGTGTATTAATAAAAACAGAATCAAATCAATGATTATTATTATTTGCAGCTCATTGTGTCTCAGAGTATAGGTTGGATTTTAATCAGACTGACTTTCCTGACCTAGAATTTTATGGTGGTGTACTTCGCTGTTCAATATGGTACAGATGACAGGTAGAAGGAGAGGCTCTTGGCAGAGGATCCGACCTTCTATAAATCTCATCATTGTTATTCTGACTTATTTACAAGCGTGAGATGAAAGCAGAAGCAGCTTTGCACCCACAGCAGTGGACCGAGGGCGATGAGATAGAGCAGTTGTCGTTCAACTCACTTTACCTTTGTCCTTCAGCTGGCACGTGGGGGATGTCAAATGTCCACACACATACACTTAAATACTTCTAAATGTTAAGGATCCAAGGCTTGTATGATCCTCAATGGAAAAATGCAAATTGCAAAATAAACACAAGCTTGGAATCCTAAATCATGACAACAGGGAGGACTTTCAACAATGTGGTCTATTATCCATCTGAGCTAAAGTAATATTTGAGAAATAGTGAGTAAGCAAGTAACTTGAACTAAAAATAATATGCAGAGCATTAAATCCAAGTATATTGTTGTTGCAATGGGTTTCTTTTTTATATTAATGCTGAAATTTGGGCCATTTGGGCAGTTGCCCAGGGTGGCAATATTAGGGGTGAGCACACCACCTTCTGGCAGAAAAATGGAACTTATCTGTCATGCATTGAACAAGTTTTCTATTCCTTTTGTGCATGTGAAGTCCATGTGGACATGGTGCCCCCTGCGGGTTGCAGAGATTTGGAAGACTATTATGTGCTTTGTCTTAGGGCTGGACTGAATTTTGTCCCGCTCCTGTATGTAGATGATTACCTACATTTGGATTCATTTGGGAGGAAATGATGGAGGGGTTCACAAACTGGAGCATAGTTAGGTGAGACGAGACACAATTCCAAGACTTCTTAGGTTTGAGCAGAAAACTCATTAGGTGCTTTATCTGGTTATAGCACTGAACCAGAAGGCGACATGAACCAAGCAACAAAAGTAGAACAATTCCCAACTCGTGTTCTGCTTTTGATTATGCAGAACTGCAGAGTGGGGCGATAAGTCTCTTTCAGTCCATCACTCATCTCTAGTTGGTTAATCACACAATAAAAGGGAAATACTTAAGGACTTTAGGCTGGTATTTAGTGATTTCTGGTGTTTATATCTTGCTGAATACAGACAGAACACCAAGTACTCTATTGCTTCTGTCATGGAATATACTGTTACTACTTCAGTTGCATGTTCACTATACTGACATCATTACCACAGTGTGACTTCTCTCTATGGAGGCAATTAAATAAAGTGTGGTACATCTGATACAGATTCTCGAGAGCACAGTTTGGATCTAAGAAAAAGTGTACACTGTGTCCCAGATCTGTTTTTACTTTTCCTATCAGTTTATTGCTTGCACATGTATGAAAGACTGTTTCTAATTGCAAGTCCTGGTGTCAGGATTGCATTTGATGCTATGGAATTTACACCTCATATAATGAGTTGTGTCATTAGCAGCTGATGGTAGCACTTCTTAGTTAGCTAGGAGGACTGCACTGACGAGTGCAAGTTTTGCAAATCTATTTATTTCCCCTCCCATCACTGCAACTAAGGATCAAAACCAAAATAAGACTGCAGGTTCCCAGTTGATGAGTGTTTATGATGCTATCATCCTATTGAAATGCGCCTTGGGCGAAAGCAAACACAGGTGTTTTCAGCTCAGCCAATTAAGTGAAGTCGCTTCTGCAGCTGACCATTGTCCTCAGCTGGCTTTCTAGCCTCATTGTGTCTCCACACAGCTGTGACCTTCTCATGGATTATCAGGGAATCTGGTTTCCTGATTGAGATTCTGTGCAGGATTAAGTGAGCCCCCAGAAATCTATGTCAAGTATAAGTATACAGTGCGTCACTCAGCAGCACGCATCTTTGTTTTTACAGCTCACGTGTGGTCAGTGCCAGAACAATTTACACCATCTATGATCTCAGTAATGGAGCTAAGATGTATCTTTAAATCAGCATGACAATCACACTAGGCAGTTTCAAAGCTTTATTTGAGCTTAGAATATCTTGGAAATACTGCAAAATGTTGTAAACTATCCAACAATTCCTTCTTAACAGCTGTGCCAACAGAACAGGCTGCGTTTATATTGATTGTTCTAGTACTACTTTTTAAATACTCAAGTTACTATTGAGTATTTAAATGTATCAACTGAAAAACCTTCTGTGATTCCTGCACAGAATCTGAATCAGGATACCAGATTCCCTCATTCCCTGAAGCTAGTTAGTAAACATGTAGAGGAGCATTTGGAGAGAGTAGTTATTGATTTATCATAATCTGATATCAGCAGCTGTACTGACAAATGAAAAGACAAAAGAAAGTATTTTTTCAATATTGCCAGAATCTTTAGCAGTTTAGCTTCTATCGTGCTTCTATCATGCATAGATTGGTTTTGTTCATGCCAAACTCTCTGCCAATCTACTTCGTGTTTGTGAAAGATTACCTGTGCAGAAATTCTTGTATAGGATAAAATGCAATGGTTGATCTTATTTGCTGATCTCTGGGGTCGTATTCTGCCATTTCATGATCTCATCAATCCTGTCTGAACATATATGAAAACTATGACACTTTAATCTTCATTAAAGTTGCTCTCATATGTCGCATCCGTGTCAGGAATTTGGGACAGTCTTTCAGTTCTGTTTATGTTGTGGTAAGATTAGATTCCAAATTAGTTTTAGCGTCTCAGTACATGATTTATGAAGTGTGGAAAGTGCCTGGCTTTGATTTTTATTTTTGGCCTCTGGTGTTTGTTTTGTTTGGACTTTCTGGTGCTGAAGCACCAAACATGGTTCTTAAAGGTTATAAAGTCTCTCGCAAAAGTATTCATTGAAGTTTTTCATATTTGTCTATTTGTCACATTATATATTGCTCATACATTTATATGATTGACTGCGAGTATCTTTAGCACAGCAATTTTCTTTACCTCTTCAGTAAATCATCAAGTTCTGAAAGAAATCTTCATGGTTGTGACGCTGATGGGAAATGAGATATTGTTTAAGAGAGATTTTCCATTAAATGTCCTGGATCTATTACTTTTCAGCTTCTTCAGACAGATGCCCTTGAATAAAACCGACTTCAAACCAAACAGATTAGGGGGAAAGATGACAGAAGGAGCTTTACTGATAAATCTCTTTGTGTTGCAGAAAATTAACACTGCACATATATATTTATATATATATAATCCTCTGCTGCTTTGTGCTCTCTCAGATAAAATTCCACAGCATTGAAATTTTTTTCTGAAAAAGTTACAGGAGCATAAATTATTTTGCAAGTCACTGTATCCAGGCTATGACAACACACTGCGCCAAACAATTTTATTGTCTCGAGATAATTGAATTTAGTGTGAGCTAAATAAAGAACCAATGGAATCCTAGCATTTGGCCCTGAGCGACATACCAGGACAAACGTAAAGCACTGTTAAACCCTGCAGTAAGGGATTCATGGGGAGCCAATTTGCACACAGGGGGAAGATCAAGACAAGGGGGCGACAGAGGGAGACAAAAAGGATTCGGTTGTCACAGCCACGAGGCTGAAGACTGAGCTCACTAACGAAAAGGTCAATAGAACATTATGGTGATAAACACAACAGATGATAATGTGACAGGTAAACAGAACACACCCACAAGTGAAATGAACATGCTCATTGCCTTAAAAAGCTACAACAGAGGAAAAAATAAATGAACTGGTCTTCAGAAATATAAATACAGATCTAGCCAACTCTGTTTTAAAAACAGCTCAAGTGTTCTTGATGTAGCAATTAGCAGCTGATAACTAAAGGCCCCTGGGAAGTAGAAAAGTGACACAGTAGCCTGGCTGAGCATGTAAGGATCTGTTGTACATTAAAGAAAGTGGAGGGAACTGGCTCCATCCGCTGACCAGAACATCCAATAGTAATCATGGAAATTCTGATAAAGGACGTTGGAGTGACATAATACACAATATCTCTTCAGTGATATAAGAAGAAGCTATTACTTTGAAACATCAAAATCCACCACAAATGCAATTTATTTATTTATTTATTTATTTATTTATTTATTTATAATGTCAAATAGCAACTTGACACTAATATAAGGTAGCGAGAGTGATTATGGGACCTCCATGGCTCCTAGTGGTGAATTTGTCACTTGCTTTAACAGCCAGGATGGTGTTACCAGGTCGTTGTGACCAACAGCACTTCCTAATCTGACAACTCTTCTGCAGCCATCAACATGGTCTTCTTCAAGTGTGCTTGTTTGATGTTTGAAAACACCCTGCCTGTGAAACTGATGGTGTCGTTTATTTATTTAACCATCCATTAAAAATAGTTTTGCCAAATTCTTAACAATGGATAGATAACTAGCTGTTATGCAAAAATCAAAATGGTCCTTCAGACCACCATCAGCTCTCAAATGCCATGAAGGAATTACCATTTCAGTTTCTCATGGGTTAATGGTGAAAGGAGCATCCTAATAGAAGGACTCACCTGTTTGCCCTGCTGCCCTCTGACATGTCACAGAGCCATAAAATCCTGAACAGCAATCAATTTTTAACCCCTGAGTCAGTTGAGACTTTAAGGCCATGTCTGTGTATAAGAATACTCTGGCCCTCACTATAACCAGACATTGTTACGTAGCGTAATGTATGTTATCTATTTTTGTTGTGCTGTTGAAGTACAAGCAGTCAAAGACTTTGAGGTACAATAATCATAAATAGTGCAGTGCTATATTTGAGGGCCATTTCCCTTACAGCAACGCTTCACAGTCATTTATAGTGAAATAAATCAACATTTTGTAGGACAGAGTGTCAGGCCTCCTTTGACCCAGTGTCTTTAAGCTCACTGAGTGAACAAGAATAGCCAGTTATTTTTTCTTTTTGTAAAAAACAGCTTATTCATGTGCTTCACATCATCTGGTACATTTTTAAATCAAGCAGCTGTCAAACCACAACAGGATGGAAAAGGTCACCCTAACTTTGATCTTTGACTTAAAGGAATTTAGAGGTTTATATTTGTTCACTTTTACAGCCATTTTAAATTACCCAAGACTAAAATCAACAGGTCTTTAAAAGATATTTAAAATTCTTTGGTACAATGAGTTATTCTATTTACGAAAGTTACTGGCTTTATATTTGCATGTTCAAACATTTAATGTGTGAAACATTTATTCAAATAATAGATTTTCTTTTTTCAATTAATTCAGCATGGAAAGTTTGATTTCGCTGCAACCTCAAATGTGCAAAAAGACACATTATTTACTGAATGGTCATGCTGCTTATATAAGATATTGAATCATTTTTGTCTACACTTGAGCCTGAATTTAAACAATAGGCCAACCTAGTATTAGAATGGAAATTTGCCTTATCAACTTAAAACACAGATATGTTATAAAGCAACTTGTCAGTAAGGAATCAGAATCCATTAACTGTAGACCAATGAAGATGAAGCAACAAAAAAGTTTTTAATCATTTAGACTCCTTGCACCCATTTGCATCTCTCTTCTCTCGCTCAGTCTTCCACTCTGCCATGAGAAACATGGCGCTCATTCCGTTCATTCTGTTATAATAAGCCGCATTCCCTGGAACAATCTCTCTGGTCTGTTCCTGTTTGTGGTCCCAGAGCAGATGCCCCTCACTCTCCCTCCTCCCACTCACACACACCCCTGTCTGTCTCTGACCCCCACCTCTCTGCTGCTTATCCCTCCATGGCTGTCATGGCAAAAGCGTCCACTGCTTCCACTTGGACAGTGTGTCAGTGGCATTTGATCAGAGCATTTTAGTCCGAGCAGGGAGAACGAGAGCATCCAGCACCAGCACTGGAAAACAGTTGAAGAACATTAGGACAGCTTGGGGAGATAACCTCCATCAGACCCAAGAGAGACATGGGAGGAAAGGAGAAGATGATCTTAGTTATCCCAAATGTGCCCAACTACCAAGGGTGAGTCTATTGTTCTTTCATACTGATTCAGAAAGACATATTTTTTTCTGAGGCATAAGAGCTTATTTAACATTTTCCCTGCAAATACTGAAAATCTTTTAGCATTTTTCCTTCAAAGTAATCCACAACTTGCTTTGTAGCCGTGCTTTAAATTCTAACACCTGGTCCCTGGCAGTATCAGTTGCACATAGTACACAGCTCTACTTGTTAAGTTACCACATATGCTGATTTATTTAGAGCACATTTAATGTTTTTGACAGACTTTGATTTAAGATGCACTAATATTTCAAAAATGTTTGTGGAAAACAAACAAACAAGCAAAAAAGAAGTATGTCAACTCAGTTGAACCATTCTTGCCACATTCTGAGACAAAAATGATCAAAGTTACTGAAAATGACATTGAGAAGAATCAGACATTCATTGGTTAAAAGTGGAAACTATAAAGTGGATTATAGGCGGTTTTACAACATAGCAGAAGGCGACTCCATCTGCTGTGGACTAAAATAAGGCTTCTGCTTTGTTCCTGGCAGTGTAAGAAAGTACACTGGGTGGAGGTTCTACAATTACAAGCTTCTGCAGAGGTTGCTGAGCTGGTGTGAGAGTGGACTGTGAGCTCTGAATATGTCTATCAGAAAAGTCCATAAGTAACAGCAACATTTGCATGTGCTGTGTTTGTTGGATGACTGAGTCTGAGTATTTTCCGAGCGGTCAGCTACACTCCATTTAAGTTCATCATCTATGTGTGTTTTTAGTATGTGCTTCTTCCAGCAGAATTTCTGGGTCACCCAGATCCAGTAACAATTTAGCAGAATCTTAGGTTAGCTATTTGCATTAGAATCTCCAGCAGGCCACTGCTGACCACAACTTGGCTTTGATGTGATGAAAGTGTCAATCTGGCAAGCTGAAAAGTTAGTATATGTTGTGTTTGGCCGCAGAAAACTGACCTGCTGATCACTTGATATTGTGATGTCAGACCATCAGCAGGTCTGATTTGGTGAAATTTAATAAGCCCGCATTAAAATCTTTGTATATATTTTCGGAGTGTTGCTTAATTTCATTTTTTGAAATTTAATGTGGCAACAGTCTCTTGAGGATCCAGTTCAACGAAGCAAAAAGGGCTGAAAATACTTTCCGTATTTTTGGATGTAAGTGAAAAGGAAGTTCTTTAAACTTCCTTTAAAGAACTGAAACATTTTCTTGATATATCCATAGGTCAACCTTTAGCAGCTAATCTGCCTGGCATAAGTACAGGTAATCACTTTAGTACAAATATCAATTTATTACAGCACATAATGGATTTGTAAAAGTAGACAAACATTTTACAGATTAAAAATAAAGAAAATCTGATAAGTGTTAGATTCATTGCACTTTATTTGAATACTTCAAAGCAAAACTAGTACGATAAATTGGCTGCAGAAGGCCTCCTAAGTTAATCTCAGTACAAAGACAACTATATATGCACCCAGACAAGCAAAAAAACATGTCAACTGATTTTACGCTAACTCAAGGAATTTGGGTCAAATTCTTGGAGTTTGATAGAAATGTTTGATAGAGAAGCTGACAGGCTTGGCAGTGAGAACACTGATCATGAAAAACACATCACGAGACCCATAGGAGATCTGAGAAAAATACAGACCTAAACTTAACTCAAACTATGAGGCAAGACTTGAAAATAAATGTATCCACAATATAAGATGAAGTTCATTTGCAAAGCAGAATCGGCAAAAATATGTATTCTCTAGATTTGTACTACTGGTAATGACATTGACCAAAAACCTGGTCCGGTATTCACACAAAAATTGAAATGAAGTGCACACTTTAAAACATTTGTTAAAAAAGAGGAAACTAGCCTTTCACATCTTCATTATGTTTGATCTATTAATTAAACTAATAAAAAAAAAAGCATGAAAGTTTGATCAAATGTGTTTAAAAACTTCAAAGAAATGCATTGTTCAGTATGTTTACTCTATATCATCTGTTAGATATTTTTTTTCTCCACACACGCATCCAGACACCTACAACACATTCCTAAGGTTACAAGTTTACTGGGACTTTCCATGCCGCAGTTAAACCAGGACAGTGGAGGCCCTACAGAGATAGATACCAGCCAAGGGGTGAAGACAACCCATTTAAAGTCGCCCCTCCTATTCAACTGGTGCTAGACCTTATGTTCTGGCCTTAAAGTTAAAAAAGGCTCCTAATCTACTCTGTTGCTTTTTCTGTACCAAGCACACTGCCAAACACACCCCAGGTCAGTAAGACCTTGGGTTACTTCCGCACTTGCCCATAAGTATACACCTACTGAATACATACATGAATGCATGAACATGTGCACACAATGAGAGTAACTGTGCATGCAGCAGACTTGGTGTTCCCTGCGCCACTTAGCTGTATCATGACTGATAGTAAGTGCAATGTCTGTGTGCCACATGTATTTTTATTTTTAATTGCTGATCTTATAGATTTATGCAGCATTATTACAGAGAGGTTAATTCAACTCAAGTTCAATTTTTCCAACTATTCAATCTAATGAAGTAAAACCAATTTTTCATTTGGTTTTGATTTATCAAAATCGGTTTTGACAGAGATGTTTTTACTCTCATCACTGAGCTCTTAAGATACTTGACATTCTGCAAAGGATTTGAAGGAGACCTTGCTTTCATCGCTTGTTCTTTCATCACTGAAACATTCACTCCTGGACTAACACCTTCCTGAGGGATTTAATGATTCAAAGCTACTTCAGTAGTTATAAAATACATGCAGTTTATATCAGTTACATAAAAGGATTAAACTGGAGAAGATAAGTAATGACCCCCACCCTTTGTTTTTACAAAGAGAAAATACCAGCTCTAAAACCTTTATCCCATGCAGCCACAAACATCACAAAATAGGTAGGTAGATAGATAACTGTTTTTAAAACTGGGATGAGTCAAAACCACAATAAAAGAAAGCAGGATACTGTCTAACTGGCAACAAGTCAGGCCTTTCCACCTAATGGTTATTTTTTCATAAATGGAGGTTTTCCATTTCTGCTGATTGCACGCACAATCAGCTTCACCCTAAACTGTGGCAACCCCTAAATAAAGCTCTTTAAAGTAAATGATCCAGGGTCAGCTAGCCTCCCAAGAGGAGCAGGGGAACATGGGGAGGACGTCACTGAAGGATCTCAACACCAGCTGAGCTGGCACCATCAACACAAGCATGAGAGTTCAAGACAGGCCCTGTGCAGCACACCATATGTAGAGAGATGGTCTGGATCATGGTCAGATGTGATATCTGCTCTGCCTCAGAGTAAGCACTCAAAATACTTGGCTTCTTGGGAATTTACTACATGGTAAATAAAACACTTGCATTCTTTTTGCACGCATTCACTACTTGTTCTTACTGTACTATAAATGTTATAGTACAGTGTCCTAAATATCAACCTTCAGTCTGTGAATTAGGGGATTGCTCTCAAACACAGACACAGTTTAGTACTGACTAAACTTTATTGAGAGATTAGTACCCCAATCATGCCACTTTATTGCCAATCAGATTTGATTCAATATTATGTAAAATAGGTTTTTTTAGCTGTATATTATTATATTAACATTATTAACATTATTCCCTCATTAAAAATATATCTGGCATGTTGCTTTAATTCTTAGACGTTGGAAAGTTAACAACAGCAAAAACAATACTCAAATTTAAAGGTCTTCCCAGAGTAAACATATTCTCAACATTAGAGCAGTGACAGGTGGATCCCAGAGGACAATCACGACTGAATGTAAAATCCAACCTTGAGAAAACCTTTGATGAGAAGGGACAGATCAGGCTGTCCCTTCAGCCTGATTTCCGGAATTACAGCCTCAATCATTATTGTGAAACTACAGCCGTGATATGACGTCTGTAATTGTCACGCAAAAGCAGAGCATTTACACTAAGGGGGTATAAATATCTACAGGGGTCGTCCATGGCTCCCCCGGATGCCAGCAGATGCCAGAACATATTTCTCCACAACACCATCAATCATTTTAATTATAACCGAGATCCCACAGCCCTCTGGAAGAAGAGATCAAAGGATCTGGGCGACACAGTTTCAGTATTTCAAAGCTGTTAATAAGCGTTGGGCAAGAAACTCAGTTGTCATTTTATTACTGAAGTAGTAATACGTTGAACAGCACTTGCTGCACTGCATGGCTACATGCATTGTCAAATCATTGGGGAGGCTTACAATTACTCCTCCTCAAGATGCTGTTCAGTTTACTGGTGGCCAAATAAAAATGAAAAAGATAACTTGGTATGTAATCCTGGTATTTCACATCAAGTTGTGTCCTACACTCTAAAAAGTTCCCACAGTAAGAGGGAACATTTATGTACTCATTGATAAAGTATAGACTTGGTCTGTTCCAGTTAAACGTTTTGGCTCCAAAACCATTCAGAGACATTTCAGAAAAGAGAAGATCACTTTACTGGTTGAACTTTGTGGATAAAATACTCCATTTTTGATGATAAAATGGTCAACATTGACATTTTGATCATGTCCCACTTTATTAATTCACCAATGCTGTGACATCCATTTTAGATATCATAGCATCTAAAATGGAGCAGCAGATATATTTTCCACCAGGAGGATCTCCTGGACACACTTAATCTGCTGCTCCAAAGCCATTAAAATTTAATGTTGTTTGGTTTGGCATCAGCTGTGAAATGTGTTTTATATTTCTAGGTCAGATAAGAGGAATCTGTGTAAGGAGAGCGTTTATGGGAAGAAGAACAGTGAAACCCCAAACACTGCTTTGCCACCTCCGATTCCCATGTCCCCAATTGTTGAAAAGATGGAGGGACTGAAAGCTATCCGGAATCGTAGCAACAGCCTTCGACTGGACCGGCTGGCCTTCTACCGTCACCTGGAGAAGGTGGAGACCATGCGTTCTTTCTGGGAACTCAAACATGTTGAACTGGAAGGCAGAAACCGGCAGGTAAAGTGCCCAAACTCGAAATTCTTCATTCTAGTAACATGCCTGGAGGTGTCAAACTAATGAACTGACTGACTAGTGAAGAAGTGTTGCTTCCTCTTTTTCATGTGTAGCGCTTTCTGGTATCTAAGCTAGATTTAGCGCTCTGGGTTCTAATTATTTAATGTTACTGTTACACCCCAAGAAACTGGTTTCACTACATTTCCCATGAACCTCCAGGAACTGATTTGTCATAGGGACTTGACTTAGTTAAACTGTCCATGTCTGACCCATAAATGATGAAACTTATTTCAGGTAAAATATTTATTTACCAAACTTCAGAACGAAAATAAAAGTAAACCACATGTGAACATATACCTTCACACTGAATATGGTCACCAGCAGACCTTATGTCTGGCAAAGGGAATAAAGTCAAACAACACCCTTTGGGTGGTTGTAAACCTCCAAATAACCAAAAATGTAAAAACAAATAACAAAGAAATTACCACAGGCTTTCTCGACCACCTGGGACTTGAATAGGGACTTTCCCTTTCTTTTAAATGTTCATAGAGTCCCAAGTTAGCTTATGTTAACAGTCCCGAACACATCAGAGTCCTTTAGTTTGAACACCAAAACATAAAACAATTAACATTTTTAATTAGTGGGCCCACCAAAATAAAACAAATAAAAGCCGGCAAAATAGTCTTTAACCCCCCCGTTGCAGGCCTGATACTTGAGACACTCACCCTTGGTCCTCAATTCACTGTGACGGGTGTACAGGACGACTCATCTCACCAGATATCAGTCAGTTGATCCGCGCACTTTTAGGTAGAGGGGGAAACCGCAGCCAACTCCAAAAGCAGCAGTCCCGACGCAGGTGTAGTGGGCCTCGACAGCTCCGGTGTCGACCTCCGCATCCAGCTCACCGCTCGCTTCTTCCTCGTTCCGTCCGCTGTCCCTTGCGCTAGTGCCCATCTGACTTGTGGCACTTTTTTAGCAGGTAGTCCATCAAAACGGCTCACAAAAGTCCCGGCTAACTCCACCGAGTCTCCGCCGTCGTTCCTCTTTTTCCTCCTTCTTCTTCCTCTCTCCTCTCTCTTTCGCGGTACTCCCGTTAGTCCCGCCCCCCAGTCAATCAGAACTCAGGAAAAGTGCAATCACCCAATAGCAATTGACCTTAGGCAGAACAACAAAAAACACACAGCATTCTAGTCTGTCACACCTCGTGTTGAGCGGTACTTTACATACAAACTATCCAGAATTTGTTCGCTCTTAAAGTGACAGAACACAATATTTTAATAGACTTTTTACTTCAGCTATTTTTCTCTATAATGAACTCTTGCTCATTTCAAACTCTCAAACTCCTCCCAAACAACTTTGAAATTATTATATCTTATTTTAAGATATTAAGTTGCCTACATTAAATTTGTTATTTTTCAAAACAACAATATTTCTGGGAACCCAGGGGGTTACACCCTCCCCGTCCTAAATGTCTAGATGTCCCCATCAGACAGTTCCATATGGTGCAAACTCTCACAGCTGCATCTTGCTGATCTGTGTACTGGGACATTGCAGGACGGATGACAGACAATATGAGGATCTTCCTCAGCGTCTCTGGTTATGTATATCCTCATCCCTCTGTGCACAATGACCAATGGCTTGTCTGTGGGCTTTCCAGGCTCGTCATAGCTCAGACGGATGACAGGCTTAACCAGACGTTTAGCAGAAGGAACGCTGGTAGAGTCAACTTCATCATCAGACACACTAGATGTTGGGGACGTCTCCCACCTCCAGCCCTGTGTCCGCCACAGGGTCCTCTGATGAAAGTATAACACCACTGGTATCCTCTTCCACAGCTGCGTCGTGGTCAGGCAATCTCTCCTCATTGCATGACAGACTGGGTCCACCAGGATCTCTTTCAGAGATGACATCAGACTTGTCATTAGCAAGGGACAACAACTGAACAGTTGGAGGATGTGTTAACCAGGCATCATGGACAACACCTCTGTAGTAATGCTGAGGGGTGTCTTCATCATCTTCAGAATCCTCTTCTCTCATTTCCTCTGCTGAATGCTGCACCTCATACTTTGCTTTAGACACATCAGTGGATCTGGTAGAAGGTCGTTGAGGTAGGCAGTTTTGTTCAGGGATATCTGGAATCCTCACCAGAAACCCTATTGGTAGCAGATGATCTCTGTGAAGAGTCTTTACAACCCCTCGTCCACTCTCAGGTTTTACCCGATAAACAGGTAAGTTGGGGAGTTTTCCAACAACCACATAAGGTTGCAGATTCCACTTCTCCTTTAACTTGTGTTTTCCAGGGATTCCCAAGGCTCGAATGAGAACCCGATCCCCTTCCTGTAGGTTCTGGGGTCGTACCCTGCTATCATAGCTTCGTTTGTTTTTCTGATGATTCTTATTGGAAGCCTCAGCTGCAAGCTGGAAAGCATGATGTAATTCTTTTCTCAGTTTGTTCACATATTGATGATGCGTTGTGACCTCTTCTCCAGCTTGAGACAGACCAAAACACACATCCACAGGCAAACGGGCATCTCGGCCAAACATCAAGAAGTATGGTGAATATCCTGTTGCCTCATTACGAGTACAGTTATAAGCATGAACCATAGATGCTACATGCTGACTCCATTTCTGTTTGTCTTTTGGATCGAGAGTGCCCAACATAGACAAGAGAGTACGATTAAAGCGCTCTGGCTGAGGATCCCCTTGGGGGTGATAGGGTGTAGTTCTTGATTTCTTTATCCCCAGCATATTAAGAAGCTCTTTTATCAGTGAACTCTCGAAGTCACGACCTTGGTCAGAGTGGATTCGGCATGGCAGGCCATAGTGCACAAAGAACTTTTCCAGCAGAACTTTAGCAACCGTCGTAGCTCTTTGGTTGCTGGTGGGAATGGCCTGAGCATACCGAGTAAAATGGTCGGTAATAATGAGGACATTGGCCACCCCACGAGAATCTGGCTCAATCGACAGGAAGTCTATACAGACCAAGTCTAACGGACCTCGACTTGTGATCTGGTGTAGGGGACTCGTTTTGCGAGGCAAGGTCTTGTGAGCCACGCATACCCCACAAGTCTTGACATACTGTTCAATGTCATGTGCCATTTTCGGCCAATAGAACCGATCCCGCACCAACTCGGTTGTTTTTTCAATACCGAGGTGCCCAAAGTCATCATGCAACTGCTTTAATACTTGGAGCCGATATTTTGGTGGAAGCACCAGTTGGAACACTTCCTTCCCTGTAGGCCTTAAAGTCCTCCTATACATCAGTCCATTCTTTATCTGCAACTTGTCCTTTTGTTGTTGTAACAGAATGGCCTCCTGATGATCAGTCTGGAAGCTACAGGGCCAATTTCCAGATTTTATCTCCTTTTTAATCCTTCCAATAGCTTCATCTGAGTCTTGTTCTTTTTGTAGGTCTGTCATACTGAACTGTTGCACTGGGTTCTCACCAAGAGAGATGGGGGTACACATACAGATCAGGAATGGCAGATGGAGATACACCCAGCTGATCCACACACCGCATGTTTTCCGAGACACTCACAGTTTTGCATAGGGCTTTCACTCCAGATGGGGGGGTATCCAGCCCTCCTCTTCAGAGTTCGCATTTCTGGAAAGCAGATCGGCATCAATATTCTCCCTGCCTGGCCTGTACTGAATGCCAAAATCATAGGTAGACAGTGCAGCCAGCCATCTATGACCGGTAGCACTAAGTTTGGCTGTAGTAAGGACATAGGTGAGTGGGTTGTTGTCAGTTCTTACAGTGAACTTGGCTCCATACAAGTAATCATGAAACTTATCAACAACAGCCCACTTGAGAGCGAGAAACTCGAGTTGATGGACTGGATAATTTCTCTCAGAGTTTCTCAGCTTTCTACTGGCAAAGGCTACAGGGACGCAAGCCTTCTGGATGTTCCTGGTTGAGCACAGCACCTAGCCCATCAAAGCTGGCATCTACATGCAATATGTAGGGCTTAGTTGGATCCGCAAAGGCCAGTACTGGCGCATTTGTAAGGCACTGTATAATCTTCTTAAAAGCAGTAGTGCAGGCCAAAGTCCACCTGTCTCCAAAGGGCTCAGATTTTTTTGAGGTAGGCAGAGTTGGAGGTAACTGCTTTCTGTCCTTTTTTGACAGGAGGGTAGCCTTTGGTTAAGTCTGTCAGGGGTCTCACAATGGATGAATAGTTGGCAATGAACCTTCTGTAGTAGCCACAGAAACCCAAAAAATGACTGAAGGCTCTTGAGGTCTGTGGGCTGCTCCCAGTTAAGAACTGCTTGGATTTTTTCTGGGTCGGTAGAAATTCCTGAAGCAGACACAATATGGCCGACATACTTGACCTGAGGTTGACAGAACTGACATTTATTGATAGATACCTTCAGACCATATTCTTGTAGTCGGTCCAAGACCTTGAGGAGACGTTCTTCATGTTCCTCTAGTGTCCGGCCAAACACTATCAGGTCATCCAGGTATACTAAACATTGCAGGAGGTTCATGTCTCCGACAGCCTTTTCCATTAACCGTTGAAAGGTAGCAGGGGCTCCAGTAATGCCTTGGGGCATACGCTCAAACTGGAAGAACCCTAGGGGACAGATAAAGGCTGTTTTCTCCTTGTCTTGATCAGCCATGCCAATCTGGTAATAGCCATTTCGTAGATCCAATACAGAAAACCAGCGGCTTCCTGTCATACAATCCAAGGCTTCATCAATCCTTGGAACTGTATATTGATCAGGGATTGTTCGTGCATTCAGAGTGCGATAATCAATACACATCCTGATCGAGCCATTCTTTTTTCTTGCAACTACGATGGGTGAAGCATAAGGACTACGTGACTCCTTTATTATTCCTGTCGCCAGCAGTTTTTGTAAATGGCTTCGCACGTCATCGATATCAGCAGGGGCAAGACGTCTTGATCTTTCTCGAAAAGGTCGTGAATCACTGAGGCGGATGGTATGTTCGACTCCTTTGGCTAAACCAACATCCCATTCTTCAAGGGAGAACACTCCAGCTTTCTCTGATAGTTTACGAGCAAGCCTCTCCTTCCAGGCACTTGGGATTGGGGAGTCGCCAAAATCAAACAATCCAGGATCTATTGTTTGACCTGACTCTGTGCCTTTGTGTAACTCAGTCACAACATTGGCTTTATGAATACATGCCACAATGGTGCCTTTAGGGATGGCTTTAGCCTTTATTGACTCATTTTTTAACTTATGAATACATGCCACAATGGTGCCTTTAGGGATGGCTTGTACCAGAAGTTGTTTATGTTCATGTCTGATGGTAAGAGAACACATGGTGGTACCATTACTCCATCTGGGAGAGAGGGCTGCTCAGGAGGCTCAACCACCAACATATCCTGCTCCCAGGACTCTTTTGTAATGACTTTACAAGCAGCCAGGGTTGAACCACCAGGGGGGGATCTTAAGAGGTCCAGGACCCATCCATTTTATGTGTCCAACATTATCATTCAGTTGGCCGGAGAGGTGTTTCTGTTCAAATGTCTTTGGTGTGCTGACAGCAACTCGCCATGACTGAGCCAATCCATGGCAGTCAGAGTCATCTGGAGTCTTGGGCTGATGATGAAAACGACAGGCATTCGTTCCCATGATTACTGGGGCCTGATCTGGACCCTTAGGGTCGGGGGCAGACCAGAGCTAACACTGTCGTGGGCTCACTGTGAAGACCATCCTCCAAGAACTCAACATTCATAGCTATATAGCCCTTGTATGGATAGCAGGATTCACTGAGTCCCCAAAGGGCCAAGCTGGAAATGGGATGGAGAGGTAAGTGAGACAAATGGCTTGTGTACCAGCTTTCAAATATTATGGTAACACTAGAACCACTGTCCATCAGGGCATTGGTTGGTTGACCCTCAATGATTACTTTACTGAGGGAGGCCTCTCCTACAAGTCCCTTAGGGATGCCTGTAGCATGATGGGCATCTACTGCATTCCTTTTGACAGAGCAGTTGGTCCTTGAGGTCTCTTTTTTTCCTGTTTGTTTGTCTCATTATTTCTTTTTTCTTCTTAGAGAACGAATCAGTTTCTGAATGACTTTGCCATTATCTTCAGGGGCTGTACAATGAGTAGACACATGTCCTCCTTCTCCACACCTGTAACAGAAGAAATCCTCTTCGTCTTGGTTGGTGTGAGTTGTTCTTTGGCTACTAAAGCGAGGAGGAGCTTTATTCACTTTATTTGCTTTGTTTTCTGGTCTCCATCTTGCACCTTTAGTCTGAGAAGGATTTGTGTGGGTCACAGTCATCATATTGAGGTGATGTTGCACATCCTCGACTTGTTTCCTTAGAGTCTGAACTTCATCATTTTCTCTGGGTTTCCTTTCATCTGTGTGGAATACTTTTTGAGCTTTCAAACTGGCTTTTAACTGACCAGTTGTAAGTTCCGACACTTGGGACTGCAGCATTTTGACTTTAGCCTGCAGCTCCTGAACTTCAGACTCTGACTTAATTTCATCTTCCACCCTCACCTGCCTGACCACTGGTCTAGCTGAGGGAGCATTAGTTTTCTTCCTCACTGATTGTTGAAACTCTTCTTCTCTGATTTCATTCAACAGTGTCAGAAAAGGAGGAGGATTTTGCTTTCTCTCTCTTAGGCGTAACTGTAGTAGCAGTATTTCGGACTCTGTGGCTCCACGAAGGAGCTGGTCCACACGTACACTGTCTCTCAGATTGGGAGTTATCCCTCCTCGTTGAACAACTTTGGTTAACTTTTGCTCCACTCTCCGTAAAAAATCTGAAAGTCTTTCACCTTCACTTTGGCGTAAGGCTCTGAAGGAGAAGTAGAGATCCTCAGGACTCTCTGGTGATCCAAACGCTCTTTCTAGAGCTTTAATATATGCCTCTGGGGACGCATCTGGATCATTAGCCCTCACGGCTTGTGCAATTTCCAGAGCAGGGCCTCTCAAGCTCTCTACAATCCTTTTTCCGTTTCTCTCGAATGGAACAGTCACTCTCATCCACCATTAACTGTGCTTGCTCCATCCATGTATCCAAACTCTCTTCTCCTGGAGGAGTGGGGCTTATGCCAGAATATGCACGGAGACGCCTGAAGACATTACTTTCTTGAGCAGGTCTCATTGTCTTCGCTAGTAGATCACCAACCGCTCTTATGATTGACTCTGCAGAGTTTCCTGGCATAGGATCTGATGACAACACTTCTGGTATAGCTGCTTCTTCAGCTGATGTGGAACTATCTTGTGAGAGAGGATCAGATTGTCTCTTTTCCGTGTTGACATTTTCTTCATCTGTCGGCCCATGCAATGTCCACAGTTCACCTCCTTCAATAGGTGGCACATCCATAGGTATAGTTTTTGTGTTAACTTTTTCACTACACTCGCATAAAACCATCAATGACTGTGCTTGAGGGTCAAACATGCGTCCTCTGACCCTAACTCGTCCTAGGACTTTGATAGTCATCAATGTTTCCTCAATGTGCTCAACTGTGGTCTCGACGGGAACCTGCTTCACTACCAGTGCACGGGATGCATCTAAGCCCTCCCCGGTACACCAATTTTCTAACAATGACATTCTGTAGTTAGTGATTTACTCACTTATTTCTGCTTTGGAAAGTCCTAATTAATTCTGATTTTTTTTTTTTTTTTTCTCTCAAACTACAGGTTCAAGTTAACTAAGACAGCAATGTGGGTCAGACATTAAAGCCAAAACAGCTTAACTAAATAAAACTTGGGGTCTAGCTTCCACGCATAAGTTTATTCTTCACGTACTTATTTTTATTGCGTGTCTATCTATCCCAGCGGTGCCTCCATTTATGTAGCGCTTTCTGGTATCTAAGCTAGATTTAGCGCTCTGGGTTCTAATTATTTAATGTTACTGTTACACCCCAAGAAACTGGTTTCACTACATTTCCCATGAACCTCCAGGAACTGATTTGTCATAGGGACTTGACTTAGTTAAACTGTCCATGTCTGACCCATAAATGATGAAACTTATTTCAGGTAAAATATTTATTTACCAAACTTCAGAACGAAAATAAAAGTAAACCACATGTGAACATATACCTTCACACTGAATATGGTCACCAGCAGACCTTATGTCTGGCAAAGGGAATAAAGTCAAACAACACCCTTTGGGTGGTTGTAAACCTCCAAATAACCCAAAAAATGTAAAAACAAATAACAAAGAAATTACCACAGGCTTTCTCGACCACCTGGGACTTGAATAGGGACTTTCCCTTTCTTTTAAATGTTCATAGAGTCCCAAGTTAGCTTATGTTAACAGTCCCGAACACATCAGAGTCCTTTAGTTTGAACACCAAAACATAAAACAATTAACATTTTTAATTAGTGGGCCCACCAACAATAAAACAAATAAAAGCCGGCAAAATAGTCTTTAACCCCCCCGTTGCAGGCCTGATACTTGAGACACTCACCCTTGGTCCTCAATTCACTGTGACGGGTGTACAGGGACGACTCATCTCACCAGATATCAGTCAGTTGATCCGCGCACTTTTAGGTAGAGGGGGAAACCGCAGCCAACTCCAAAAGCAGCAGTCCCGACGCAGGTGTAGTGGGCCTCGACAGCTCCGGTGTCGACCTCCGCATCCAGCTCACCGCTCGCTTCTTCCTCGTTCCGTCCGCTGTCCCTTGCGCTAGTGCCCATCTGACTTGTGGCACTTTTTTTAGCAGGTAGTCCATCAAAACGGCTCACAAAAGTCCCGGCTAACTCCACCGAGTCTCCGCCGTCGTTCCTCTTTTTCCTCCTTCTTCTTCCTCTCTCCTCTCTCTTTCGCGGTACTCCCGTTAGTCCCGCCCCCCAGTCAATCAGAACTCAGGAAAAGTGCAATCACCCAATAGCAATTGACCTTAGGCAGAACAACAAAAAACACACAGCATTCTAGTCTGTCACACCTCGTGTTGAGCGGTACTTTACATACAAACTATCCAGAATTTGTTCGCTCTTAAAGTGACAGAACACAATATTTTAATAGACTTTTTACTTCAGCTATTTTTCTCTATAATGAACTCTTGCTCATTTCAAACTCTCAAACTCCTCCCAAACAACTTTGAAATTATTATATCTTATTTTAAGATATTAAGTTGCCTACATTAAATTTGTTATTTTTCAAAACAACAATATTTCTGGGAACCCAGGGGGTTACACCCTCCCCGTCCTAAATGTCTTGATGTCCCCATCAGACAATTCTCTATGTGGTAAAAGAGTCGACAAACTCTCCTAGTTTAGAACCCAACGGGTTACACATGTATTTAACTTTAGATTTGTATTTGAGCAAATTAAGCCTAAAGAATTTGGTTTCACAAGATGTTATTGAGTTTCACTCAGACAAAAAAGCCAATTATTTTTTATTTTTCACAAGATACTACTTAAGACACTGCAAATTTATTCTGAAGGACACAATTTATCTGCATATATTCTGACTTTGCTGCCACTGTAGTTCCCTTTTAATAATTGTAGGTCAAAGTGCATGAGGAACACAACACTGTTGTATTCCTCATGGTAATATATAAGTTGAACCGGAGCCACAATCATCTGTGTGCAAAAACGGAAAGGAAAAAGAGAACTGAAATAACTCACAGCAAATACTACCCCAGTCCTTGACATCTGTTGAATGGGCCGACACGACCCAACAGGTGAACTGCCACAGGCTCACTAGAGGGTGCTGCATATCTTTTTATGTTTGGTTGTTTCCTGCTTGAACTTTCTGACTTCTGTCTGCAACATCCAAAGACACGCGTGCTATTTGTCAGAAAAATGAACCTTACACCGAATCAAATACAAAGCCACACAATCACGCACACGCACGCACACACACACACGCACACGTGCACATAAAGCCAGAGCCTAAAATGAATGTTTGGTTTGTAATCAGACTCTCAGAACTACAAACCTTACCACCAGATGGCAGAAGAGGACACTGTTCAAGCTCAGAAGATGACTTCTTGGACTCTGCTCCAGCTGTTTCCAAAAACAAATGATTTGCTTCTACTTTAATGGTTCAGTTGTTGAATCATAAAAGTCTAAACGTTTCTGAAACGTTTAATATCATAAACGTATCATAAATCACAATTTTGACCAAAATGAACAAAGACAAAATAAACTTAAAGGAGTCATTTTTTAAAAATAAAAAATGTAGTGTGTAACCAACATAAAGACAACAAACTGGTAAATTATGGTTCCTCCTTTTGCTTTCATGAAGATAGGGGTTAACTAAATGCCATTGTTTATGTCAAGTCGCATCAATTCATCCTTTTTTATTTCTTCATTTCTTTTATGTTGTGCATGTTGGAATTCTCTGGCGTTAGTTTTAGGTGGTTTTTCTTTTGATTTGGAGAATCCTTTGCCCTTTAGTTCAGCTCTTTCTGTGTTCTGTGTGTTTATTTGTCTTCTTCCCTCAGTCCACATTTTCCCTAGATACTTGGCATCCCCACGGTAAAACATACTCAGTTTTAGTGTTTCTCCTCACTCTTAGAGTTAACCTTATTTGTTTGACCTGGTTCAACGTCCCTTTCTCCTTATGACAGTTCTTGCAAGTTTTGTACTTTGCTTTTAAATTCCTTCTCAAATCAAATCCCTTTGGGATCAATACGTTCTGTTCTATTCTATTCTATTCTATTCTATTCTATTCTATTCTATTCTATTCTATTCTATTCTATTCTATTCTATATTAACTGCTTATAAAAGTTCTGTCTCAGATAACTGGGAAATCCAGGAACTGTTCTATGCACATACTTGGATTATTTTTTATTTAATATTTAGTTCAACTGTAAATCAGTTCTGTACTCAACGTTTCAGAACACGTTTCAGGGAAACATTCTGGGTACATGTGAGGCACCATATGTAATTTAAGATGTTCAAAGTGTGAATAATTTACATCTGTTTCTTTACCTCTCACTCTGACAAAAGATCCATTTTTTTCTTCTTTTACCCATCTGTTGCTTACACTTTTTCTTGTCCTTACACAGAAAGCTGTTTCATGATTTGTTAGACATAAACGGACCAGTTACCAGAACTATGTGCTTAGTAACTGTCCTGTCACTCCATCCCCGTTGCCCAGTGTAGATATTCTCCTCAGATTCCCCCAGGGAATATTTATCATGTCTGGATCTGAGAGTTTCCACCCTTGTGGCTCTTGAATTCCACCAGCTGTTGAAGTATGTTAAATTAAAATGCTTACCATTCATACTTTAAAATGCCTTTTTGGTAAATCCTAAGCACATTGTTAGAACATGAAAAAAATGTTGTTGTTTTTTTTCATTTGATGTTAACCCTACTAACCCCCAAACCTTGTGTGGCTGTTTGCTACTGTAATTTGTTCCCTGTATAAATACAGTTGTTCTTTGAGTGCCTTATAGATTTGTTAGAGAATATTACACAAAAAAAGAATCACAAAGACCAAGAAATATGGCAGAGATGTCCGAGATAAGGTTGTAGAAAAGTTTCAAGCAAAATTAGATCATAAAATAGTACTAAGGGCTTTGAATACCTCAGGCACTGCTCAATTTAAATCCCAGAAATGAAACACGGCTGTCTGTCCACCTGAAAGTGGTTTAAATCACAATGTATGCAAATGGCTCAATCACAATTCATATCAAAATTAAGTTAATAATCTGTGGCATGGCTTGAAAATGGATGTTTAGACATATTTTATATTGTCTGGCTGAGTTGGAGCTATTTTGCATATATTAAAGGCCAGAAATCTCAGGGTTTCACAAGGTATTTATTTAGGAATCTGTATTGAAATGCACATCTTTTAGATCTTTAAAAAATTTGCATTAAATTTTTTTTTTTTTTAATTATGTCATCCTTCTATTTCACAATCAGGCACTACTTTGTGTTCTGTCACACAAGTTTCAAACACTGAAGTTGGGAGCAACGTGATAAATCTGTTCAGCATAAATCAGCAGCTCCATCCTGACAGATAGTTGTCATGCATGCAGATGTATTTGCAAAAAGAACCTCCACTTCTCTGCCAGCAACACTAACATGCTTGTCTATAAGTAGTCTGTCAGTATCGACTCTCAGCTGCAAATACATTGTCCACATGAGAAGAATACTTTTCAGAACATTTTATCTTCTTTGGGTGATATTTGTTATATTTCACCTTGTAAGTTCACCCCACTGTACTCCGAGTGTCTTTATAAAGAATGTTTCTTTCTCACGCGGCCACACTTCAGCTCTTGTTTTGGTGCCATCTGTCCAGCACGTTGCACAAAAGATAAACTTAGCACCACACACTAGAAGGTGTTTGTTTGCAAGTGTGCTCCCGTATCAACTTGTTGCATCTGCAGCAGTGTATGTACAGAGCACTCTACGGGATTCAGAGGCAAAGCTGTGGCCTGCAGCCGGTTTATACCGGAGATCATGCAAGTTTGCACATATTGCTGGGTCTGAAGTTGTGATGATGCATGTAGTGTCTCACTAACATACCACCACCACCAGCGGCGGCGGTGGGCATCTGTTTCTCTGTACAGCAACGATACCCAGAACTTAACACCACCTGTCTCGACCTCGTCTCAGAGACAGCATGTTCTCTCCTTTTAGGTCCCGTGGTGGGAGGCAGGGAGGAAGCCAGGTCGAGGGAGAGTGGGTGGGCGGGTGGGTGCCTTGACAGCACAGAAACCCTGTCCTGGTCAGAGACTTTAGTTGGATAAAGACTGGACATTTATTGCCGTGCTTCTGGAGTCCAGCTATTTCATAAGAAACAACTGGGGCGCCAGCCAAAGCCTTGCTATCTGAGATCCCAGCATATGGACTGAGATAATACTGACATTCCAACATCCTTTGGCTGACAAGAGGGACAGGAAGCGGAACCTTTCCAATATGGAGAACTTCCTAAAGGATAAAGATATTTGGATATTAGGAAGTGTGTGCCTGGTGGCCACTTTTCTTTGGAGGCGAGTGTGGAACTTATTTTCCATCAGGAAGGGAGGAAGGACACAGCATGCAGAAGCACAGGTAAAACAGGAAACAATGAGATCTAAGCACCTGTGCAACAGGTAATCCCAGCACAGGATGTTTTAGTTACCTGCTGAGAGAGTGGAAGTTGCTCCTCTATTATTTCACTTTGTATTAAAAAATGCAGAAGTAAAAAAAAATTCACCAAGAAACTAGCTTTGTCGTGAAATATCTCAACAGAAATGTTCCTGGAAAATGCTCTCAGATTTTCAGGAAAATTCTCTTCATATCTTATTTGTGAAAACCAGAATTACTCTAGGTCTGACATTGCCTGTAGGTATCTTATTTTTGAAACTCGGCCCTGAAACATCTGAACTCAGCTATGCTGGTATCAATTACAAGTAGTTTTTAATTTCACTCTAGGAAAGCCAGAAGTAGTCCCTCCCTTATACACTAAAACACTACCAGGTAATGAGATCGGTACGTGGAAAGCAGATGTGGAATGTGAATAAAATTTTTTGCATCTGAGACATTTTTGTATACTTTTAACTTACTGTTGCATTTTATTGATAAGAAACAGTGCAATATTAATTATATTTAGTCACTCTCCTTCCAGAGAAGACAGTCTCAATTGATGTTATGCTTAAACCAGTTAATTGTGTTTACATAAACCGCCATGTAGCAAATATAACTGACTCCTCGTAAAATTTGGAGCTGTGATGCTTTCAGCTTTGACAACTTCTCAGTGACAGGATAATGTTTTTACTGCTCCAGCAGATCATGCTCTGTGTCACAGTAAATACCAAAAGCTTCATTATATTGCTGCATGCTTTGTAATTTAACTATGATTAAGAGGGGAAAAAAACTTTTGTTCTTGCCAACATCCTAAATAAAATCCCAATGTCTGTAGTCAAGCTTATTTATGCAAACCCAAATACATGAGAAGCGAAAATGTCCTATAAATTACTTTTTATTTTAAAGATTGAGCTGAATCACTAGAATTATAATGTATGTCATATTTTAGGATAATATTTGTTGCTGATTCTTTTATACTTTTAAATAGTTACTCTGACAGCATTATTTCTGGCTCGGATCTTTTATTGTTTAGCAGCTTTGGAGATTCTGAAATTCAGCTCAACTCTCAAAAATATGGGTCAGGGCATTTTCATCTCTCATTTGTAGCATTGTTCATTAATAAATACATTTCTCTGCTCTGGTTAAAGTCTTATTTGGCACACTAAAGCTTCTCTGTTGGGCTTTAATGAATCCTGAATTTTTCATTTTTTTAATAATTTAACTACAAATGTCTTCTATCTTTTTTCCGCTTTTTGGTTCTGTTTCCAAGACTTTGAAAAAGAAAGAAGCCCGCAGCATTGAGATTCTGTACCATAACTAGCAGAAGGCATATGGTGCTTTCTCTGGTATCCATGCTTTGTTTTTAAGATAGATCTATTTGAAGGGTTTGTTGTTGAATACAACCCTAATCTGACCAGAGCAAGTTGGTTCATGATAAGGACTCAAAATGTTTGCAGACTCCGCATGTGGATCCTTTTGATGGCAGGACAGAAACAGCTTTTCCTTACCATGCTTCCCAAAACAAATGCATCATTTGATTATTATAAGACACTCTCTGATCCCAAGATGCTCCTCTGTGCTTCAGCTCCCTCACCGTGAACTTAAGAGATTTTTTTTTTGCCTCATTCTGCTATCTCTATGTGGTTCAAAATAAACAGGAATCACTTAAAAATAATTGTGATAAATATAATAACAAAACTTCCCTGTGTTATTTAGTAGGCATTAAAAAACAATATTTTAGGGATGCTTAAAATCGGAAATGCAAAGGAACTAATGTGTTTAGTCATAAGAACTGTACATGTTGCATTAATATGACCTTAAGCAAGAATAACATTTATTACCAGCGACAAACCCATAGAATACCTTATTTTTAGTGTATTATATTCTCTCCTGTAGTTGTAATGAAAATATCACTGTCAAATTTTTATGTTTGCAATTTAAAGCCATGCTGCTGAGCTTTATTAGATTGTAAATGACTATTGATTTTACTGTCAATGTATAGAATAATGTCTCATCCTCTAAAACTCAGGGTCTGGTTTTTATGAGGCACAAATAAATGTTTTTGTATGAGGCTTTCATAGAGTAAGCTAGAGCTTGTGTTAATGCCCGTGTCTAATTTGCGAAGAGCTTGTACTCAGATTCTCAGACTCAGTCGACTCAGCTAAAATTAGCACACAAATAAAAAGAGCGCGTACAGTCGAGAGCCTATATTTGTTTCACATGCTGGGTTGTAGGAAGTAAAGTCAAAAATTAAAACTTTTAACTGTTAGTTTGTTTTATTAATGTGTTGAGATGAAACAACCCGTACGGCTACACTAGTTTGTTCTTTGTTCTTTGTAGACCGAAAAAACCCAAAGCTACTTAGTTACCTTTAGTTCCTTTTATGTTTAATGTAATTACAGCAATAAACAAACCACATTTCTAATGCGCCTTCTTCCATAACACCTCAAAAAAATCTTGAATGAAAACATTTTAAAACATTAGTATCCTTAATTATCATTCAAGCTATATTTTTGTTCTCATAATGACAATTCTATAGACAAGACTGTGCAGTCATGTATTTTTGTATCTAAAGATCTAATTCTTAATCTGAGTTCATTTATTCAATTTTTGTGTGGTGTAGGTAAGAGTCTGGTCTTATCTTCATGAAACTTGACTGAAGGGAAAGTGGAAAATCGCATCATCCCCACTGTAAGGATAGTGGAAAATCTGTCATTCTGTGGGGTTATTATTCTTTCATAGACCCTTTGGGCCTTGTTAAAGAGAATTTTATAAATTGAATAAAAGTCTGATCTCCTCTAAGAGTCAACTAAAAATTGATCACCACAGGGTCTTTCAGCACTACAACACTGGTAAAGCCAAATCAGAACTGCGATTGTTTAATAACAGTAGAGTCAACCTTCCTATTCAAGTTAATTTCACACTTGCAAATCTGGACTTCTAGGAAAAGTTCTTTATTGTCTGTTGTATCATGTTCATTGTTTTTGCTTGGACCATTTTTTGATTTAGTAATACATGGAATGCAACATTACAGTCAACTGTATAGATACTTTAGTTGTTCTAACAAAAACGCATCTGATTCAATACATGAAGGCCTTGTTATATTACAAGTTCCTGATTTGCAAATGTTTGCTTGTATGAAGTTTTCTACCAGAAATGGCAACCCAGGTTTGAGTCGCCAACTCGAGTCACTCCTGTGTCACAAAAACTGAAGATTTCAGACATGTCTTAGTCTTGAAACTTGGGTTGGGTTTCTGATGTGAGATTCAAGTCTTTTAACAGTTTTTACCTTGTTTGATGACGCATGAAAGAAGGCAGATATGTGAGTTCAGTTTGAAGACTGAGAGTGAATGTGCTGCTTTCGCCTGCTCAGCTCTGCCCTCTCAACTGGTGTCTACTTTCAAACGTTTGCATACCTCATTAGCAACGCTGGTCCAACAAATCCTTGTGAAGCTAGATATAGAGAAAAGAAAAACTGTTTTATGAAAGGCACATATCCAACAAATATTTTTCATATTTTATTTTGTTTGTAGTGGTTATGGTGAACAGCTCCTTCATTTTGACAAGGACCAAATGAAATGATTTATCAACTTGGGACAAGGCTAAATAAAGATACATCACCAGTGTAAAGGAAGCTGGAATGAGTTAATTAAGACCTGTACATATCCCACAAAGTACCAAATATATAAGTACAAGGTAACAATCTAAATAAAATTAGATTCCCAAAGAGAAACTAGAATGTTAAACAGTAAACTCCCAGGGAGGTTCCAGAATGAGAGAGAAATCTACAGATCTGAACCAAACAGAACATCAGGTAACTCTAGTATTGTGCAGGTTGATGATCAGCTGGTACCTCTTTGACCAGGAGAACTGCTACAGTTTGTTATGTAGGGGCCCTTTTTGGGGGAATCTGATTGACAAGCAGTAACTGGCAAAATATTATTAAATTTTAATGTTTTTTTTTTTTTTTTTACGTCAAAGCAATGCAAGAGATGAGTAGTAGAAAGGTGGAAATATCTTTTTGGCAATACACAATATATTTGACATTTACAAGTTCAAGTGAAAATAAATTGTGAATTTGTATTTAAAAAAAATGACTGCACAAGTGTGCAATGCTTTGATGAATCCCCTTTTGATCTCATTTCATTATTCTTTCTTCTTCTATTCATATTTGACATCCATTATGTCGAATCTGGTGAACCTAAAACCAGGCCTTTCCAAACCCTCACAGAACCAGTTTTTAAAATGCAAAAATGTTTAATAGTGGTTGGTGATTCAAAAAGGTGATTTTAATAGATAGAAATTTAGAAAATTGCATGTTGTCATACTTGTGAACAATTAAAAATGTGCTTGATGATCTGACTAGTTTTGTCAAAAAGCCATATTAGAAAACTGTCATCGGAGAAATCCTTTGATTTAATATACATAAATGAAAGCTTTATCTTGCTAAATATAGAATGTTCTTAAATTACTTTCCTACAAGCTCATAAAATAAGCTTTAATTTCTCACAGTCATGAGAAGTTTGGCAGGGAGGGTTCTCCTTTTTCTCAAAGTTACTGCCATCAGTCTTAAAAATGATATACTGTACATGCTAATGTAGATCCACAGTCAATGCATGTTGCTGTGTAAAACATGCACACATGACAGCGTTTTTTTCTCGCTCTAACTAAATCAAGACAAACATTAGTAGGTTGTAGCTATTAGTGAAACATTTAATTGAAAAAAACAAAAATATGTTTTCTAAAACACATTTTAAATAGGAAGTGTTTTTTTTTTATCTGATTTTGAGCTGAGCTAATTCTGACATGATGCAACAGCCTACAACTTATTCTTAACTGCAAATGGACTTATTTATGATCTGTCACCATGTACAGTAGATATTAAATGACACACTCTGGCCATCTGTAATTACTAGCATGCATTAGAGCAGCACCTTTGTATTAAAAGTAACGAGAGAACTGCGTGACCCCAAGACAAAATGTTACTGCTTCTAAATTCCTTCATCTCTCGTCAGTTCAGATATCTTCTGCCATCAAGTGGCACCGGTGTCAAAGTGCAGCTGACTTTGGTTCAAAACCTGTCAGAATAATTTAGTTTACACTAAAATTATATTATTTTTTTCTTTAATTTGAAAAAAGTCATTTCAAAATTCTTCATTTCCAAATTTTCCATTAGTTGTTACTTTTTAGACTAAAATCTACATTAATCAATGCGTCAAATATGAAGGATTAGAAAAGCTGTTTTAAATCATAAAACTGCAGAAAAGAAGAGTTCACAGGTACATATTTAGCTTAGATTTAGCTCCATATGCAAAGCCTTACACATTTACCATGAAATATTCCCTTTTTATAATGTACATAATATTAAAATACAATGACATGATTATTATACAATGAAGCAGGATTGTTTAGATCCATCAAAGATGTAGGAATGGGTTAGAGTATGAACAAGCTGTAGAAGTTACATTGTTTTAAAATACTTGTTACTCTGCAATATAAATGCTTCTGATTTTGCTGTAAAAACTGATTTAAACAAAGCAAATGAACTCCCAGTGCGTCTCAGAGAAAAATGCTAACAAAGGCTTTGAAATACAATTCTTTGATGAACAGTTGTGTTCATGCTGCACGCCACTAGTGAACTTGAACACTCTGGATAGTGAGGAAAGGGGTTCTTGCGTGTATCTATTTAAAAGTCAGTCAGAGGACACCCTGGGATGGCTTATGTAACACATTTATTTACAAGCTGGTTCTGTCTCTCTCTCACTCTCACTCTCACATATTCTCTGCTGGCGTCACACAGCAACTGTTTTCCATGACAGGAATTTGGTTAATGCTGACCTGAAGTAGAAAGACGGAGAGCAGTATGAATCTTATCACGGTAGCTAAAATGTGCTAGAACAAGCTGTCATCAACCAGTGGTGACAAATAAACATTTGCCCCATGTAGGAAGCAGCAGGGGGAGCTGTGGAGATTATATTCAGTCTTCCAGGCGAGTTCTCACCACACGTGCATTGTCACCCTAAAACAGTGGAGGAAATGCTTAGATTGTCCAGCCTTAACAAAGAATTGAACATAATGTGATCAGATTTAAAAAAGACTTTTACATTCGTATTAAAAATGAAATGACAAGAATATCCATCACTCATAGTTACTTTTTAAAGACAAAAGAACATGCTATCTAAAATGCAGTAAAAATATGTAAAGCACATTGCACTGCAGGAAAGACTAGCATCATAGGTGACCAAGTTTTCATAGTAACTAGTACAAGTTATCAAAAAGTATTTCCTGTCTCAGCATACAAAGTTTGCCAAATACTACTGGAACTTTAAGTAGAACAATGCACTTTAGTCAGAATTATTAAAAAATTCATCAGTGGATTTATGCAACACAGTTTCATTTAATCTTGGCATTGTTTGCAGATTGTCTTTTGTTGCTGCTGTTGAAGTTTTTCATGGTTTTGCTCATTAAAAAACACCGCACCACAAATGCTACTTACTTTAAAAGTACATACTTGTTAAGTCAAAACTTAAACACTGCAATGACACTCTGCTGACACTTTCTATGTTTGCTCTTTGTGTTTTTATCTCCCTTTCATCACATCCGTGAGTATTTCAAACCCTAAGTTTACCTTTAAGTAAGGAGATGAGGATGTTTTCAACACAGTTACATGAAACTATTTTCAGCAACAACAAGGCACCGCGGGGTTAGAGGGTCAAAATGTCGGAATGGTGAATCCTCCGAAGGCAGAGATGCCACTTGGGAAGGGATACCCTGGAAGGATTGGGGGGCCCGATGGAGACGGGGGGGCTGGAAGATGCTAAAAATGAGAGATCTGTCACTAAGCTGCCACCACTGCTTGTAAAGTTTCTAATTTATTACAAGTATTTTTTTTTTTATTTGGAGATGCAAGTTAAGGCCACTTTCTTTTCAGAGTAATCAGAGCTACATAAAATCCAAGCAAATAATTATGTTGCGCAAGATCAATTCAAATATCACTAATTGTTTTCGAAATCAAACTATGTGAAAAATCTGGGTGAGTTCCCAAGTAAGAGATCGCTCTAAATGTAAAACACACACTGCTACATTTCAGCTTTCTCTTACCAAGCTACTGTATTTCTAAACGTGGACTCAAAACAGCAGCTAATTATGCAGTAGCACATGTTTGTTGCTTGTGACATGCTGGACAGTTGTAGCTCCAGGCTAATGCCACCAGAGTAACACTAGATGAACGGAAAACTTGTGACCCAACGATAAGCATTGTGTGTTGTCTTTGTCTTCCTGCTCAGTAACTCTATATGCAGTAAGAGTTGCTCAGCATCATCAGTCTCATTCCCGAACAATTTTCCTTTCCTGACAGACTCTCCTCTTACAGTGCAACCTTTTCCTAACCTTGGGGATTTCAGTGATTTCCTGACAGAGTACAGTTAAACCTCTTGCTGAAACCAGTGGCAGACCAATCAGCTGCCACTTTCCAAGTTCTGTGATTGGTCTCTGAAATAAAGAAATTTGAAGCATGAGAAGCATTAAAACCTCATGCACAGTGGGTTCTGCATGTTGTACTATATTATAAGACTCCAAAATATTAAGCGATAGTCCAATAATTTGTATTAATCAAGCTCATTGCGTCTCTGTAGGTGAAATACAAATGACCAAATACTTCAAATACAAAATGAAAGAATTAAACTTCAGTAGCGAAATATGTGCTTTTACTTTGTGGGTTTACAAAGGAAAAAAAAGTTGTAAATCTGAAAGGACACTGGATGTGAACTTTCGAAACTTTACAAAAAGTATTACACCTTCTCCTGTCAATAAATTGAAAAAGCTCACACCTATAAAACTGGAGGGAACTACCTGTTTGCTACAATGCAGCAAACAGGTAGTTAGGCTGGTAGGTTGGCTGGATTTATAAAAAGGCTTTTGACAAACAAACCATGATTATTTCACTTCCAGTTCACTTTCAGTTCGATTCAGTTTGTTCAAACAGGACCAATTCACAACACCTGCTAGCCTACTTTACAATGGAAAAAATCAGTTGAGTCATACAGACACATTTGGAGTCAATTACATGCTCTCCAAATTGGCGGTAGCTGTTAAGCAAGGCAGTAAAGTTCAGTTTATTAAACAAATTAGCTCAAGCTTTCTAAATAAGAAATCCTGACAGATTTTATTTTGTCACTGACCTGAATAATTCTCTCTTGAAAGAGCATGTTGTGATCATGATTAGTCACTTGCGTAGTGCCATTGACTTTGCAGCAATCCCTAATACTGAGCATGCATGTGGTGACAATGGAAAGAAAAACTCTCTTTAAACAGGAAGAAACTAATTTGAATAACTGAATTCAAATCAGTAAGAGTGACTGGAATTCCATAATAATCTCTTGGGACGTTAATAACTAGCGACTCATTCCTCACTTAAAACACGTATCTTCACAGGTACTCCCCATTGTTCTCTTTTACTCTCTCCTTAGTTGGTAAACAGGCACCCAGGATGCAAGTGTTCACCATGACAGCTGACAGACTGTCTGAACTGGAAACAGTGCGAGAGACAGAGTATAGGTCAGGTTTTTTCCGGTGCTGACAGACGGGAGCCGGTATATAGGCGCCAGCGCTTTGTCAGCCAGCCAGGTTCAGATAGAGCTGGCTGAGATGTGGAAAATTATGAGCTCAGTCTGTGGATTCAGACATGCCTTGCATATGAACTTGTTTGTCAGCTCTTCCTCTTTAACTCTTGGGAAAAGCGCATGTGCTGCTAGTTCCATCTTCCACAATACTTTCCTGCTCCATAAACACCACTGGGGTGACACAGGGATGCCCTGCTTCCTTGTTTTCATCCAATGGCTTCTCATTCTTCACATTGCATTCATGCCTTTGATGCTTAAAATTAAAATATATTTTAAAAACTCTTTAAACTTGTAAGCACCTGTTTTCTTAAAACATAGATAAAAATAGTACATGAAGGATTCACAATACACTATTAGAGTTTGAAATATGCAGCGGCAGATGCATCAATATTGTTTTGCAGTGCTGACGCATACAGTGAGTTAAACCAGTAATGATGTAAACACATTGGCATTCACTTTGGTTTCCGAATGCTTATGTGATTCATTGAGTTCCAAAGTCTCACACAAAGACTTGATTAATTTTGTCTTGCTTTCCACTAGGTCTTAAAAAAACTGTGTCAAATTTGTTCAACTTAAGAATTTATTTTCCACAATGATTTTTAATTAGTTACATCTTAGATCTTTAAAAGGAGAACTAGCTACATAGTTAATGACTTGAGTGCTTGATAAATTGACTGAGTTGTTTATATACACTATTTGGGATTCAAAAAGAATTTTTAAATTTGAATTAAACTGAACTGGCAAGTGTCCTTAATTGAAGTAGAAAGCAGGGAAACCTACTTCACATACAAAAAAACAAAACAAAAAAACAACAACAACAAAAACAAACAATAGAAAACCTTAAGCCAAACTGATAGAAATGTTGTTGTTTTTTTTAATTTGGTGGTTTTGCACACCCCTTTTTAATATAGCCCTGGTGAACTGCCCACATGGCCCATATCAAAAAGTGTAATTTGTTTAGGAGTTGGTGATGAACTGCATTAGATTGTCTCCAATATTTTATACCAGCATGGATTTTATTTTGAGTTTATTTTTGTACAACTCGACATGAATTGGACCAGTTTTTCTTGAAAAGAGTCGTGACACAATGTTTCATATGAATTGCTGCTCTAAATAAAATTAACTAAATACAATTAAACAACACACTGACACAGCTGATGAAACTCTCCATTATCTCCCTGGGGATCATCTGTTCTTTTTATATAGACAGGACATTTTTATTTATTTGCTTTACTTCTTATATGGCGTCATGTTTCAGGCCCAGATTCCTGGGATTCTGACACCTGTCTGAAGGGCTTTTCAAGTAGCTCAAATGTCACATAGCTAGCCCACCTACCTAAGCCCCCCTATCAATCCCCAGCTGCACACCCGAGCTCAGAGCTCTTATCACTGGCCACTCAGCTTCTGACGTCCACAGAGGGCTGCTCTTTCATTTAGGGAAGAGCCACCTGCTATTCTTATAACTCAGCTTTGTCGTGCGGCATTTCAGGGATAGATTCATGACCTCCATCCATATCCCTTCTTCTGCCTCCACAATGGCTCTTCTTGCAATTTCCTTCATATGAAGCAGAACCAGTAGATCTAGATAGCCGCGAGCACTTCAACACCAGTCATGAACTCCACTCTGGTTAACTCTTTAGCCAAAGTGTATGATCCCAATCCTCTTCATGGTCAGAAGCTTTCTGCGAGGAAGTTTTCCCTGAATGGATCAGAGCGGTTCCAAGCTTCATCGTCCTCCTTTTCTCACCACGACGCAACTCTGCGCTGCATGGAGAGCAGGATCGACTCCCTCAGCTCCCAGATGGAGCACCTGCTCATCATGCAGCAGACCGTCCTGACCCGGCTGGACGGCCTGTCCCAGGATGTGAGAGGGATGGGTCAGGTTGAGGCGTCGTCTCCTGAAGGGAGACGTGGCTCAGGGATTGAGGCGGTTTGCAGGGAGCTGCGAGGGGCTGTGGAGCGTATAGAGAGTCAGGGGCGACGGCTGGAAGGGGTGGAGAAGCTGGTGGAGGGAACTCAGCAGGTGATCTGCTTCATTGGGGAGGTCGTAAAGAGTTCCAAGCTGGTGGAGCTTTTATTCAAACAGCCTGGAAGCAAAACCAGCAGGAAGGTGAGAAAATTAATAAACATTTCTAGGTACTGTGGAGGGAAACAATATGACACAAATACTTTAACTTAAAATGTGGCTAAAATTGGATCTTGAATGCCTTTAATTTGTCTTTTTCTGGTCTTAACTCTTTATTGTTTCAGCTATTCTGCTCCTGTACATGCTCTCAGTAAGGAAAAATAGTTTTTCTTTGTGCAGGAAAACTTAGTTGTAGCTGAAAGGAGTCAAACTTGTTATCACACCCACTCTTGTTCTTGGCAGTTACTGCCAAACCTGTCTGGTCACTTCTGACTGGGTGATAATAATGCCGTGACAGATCGAATGAGTGTGGTGTGCTGGAACAGAATGTACCAGAATGTATGTTGACCAGTAGGGGTGAAACAATAAGAAACCTACAAGCTGTTAACTATGTTTATGCTCGTGTGTTGTTCAGGGGCTCCTTCTGTTACATCAAACTCATTTTTGGGCACAATACAGCACATATGATGCTTCTGAAAGTTTACAATTTCTATTCCAGAAATACCATTGAGAAACCAGGTTGTTGTGGCATGCTGTCTGCTGCAGAGTATGTGACCTTTCCTCTTAAACGGGCAGACATCCACTGAGCAGAATATGAACTTTGAGTTATGAGGCACAACAGCAACAAAACAAACACTCTATCTTGGTATCCTGCTGTTACGCAAACAGAAACATGCAACTTTACTACTTGAAGTTTGTCGACATTAAAAATATTATCTTCCTTTCATTAACCTTTGTGCTTTACTCAGATGAAAGTGGCACATGTTTTACTGTATGATACTTATCCTTTTATCCTTAAATAAAGGCAAAAGATGACAAGGACAAAGCCAAACAGAGTGTGAAGGGTGGGAAAGTCCAGAAGAAAAGGAAACCTCAGGATTCATCAGGTAAAGTTAAACTTGATGTTACTCCTGACCACAGAATTCTTTAAGATTTATGCAAAAAAATCAGCCTTTCTAATTTTATCTAATCAGCCTTTCAGGTGATTATATAATCAGCTGAAACGCTTTTATTTGTCTGTGATATAAACTCAGCATAACATAATAGCTTTTCTTTTTGGTCGTTCTTTCTACTTCAGACGCTTCCACTCTCAGTGAGTCAGCCCTGAAAGAGCAAGTTGAAAAGCTCAACAGGGAGAACACGGATCATTCCCTTATAAACACAGAAGCCAACTTCCAGAGTCAGGAAGATCCAGGAAGTGGGGGAAAAAGGAAAGAGGAGCCAACAAAGCTGATTCTCAGTCAGTCACTTGCTTCTCCAAGCCAAACTGTGCAGGAAAGAAAGAAAAACAAGAATGAGGACGATGAGGGGGATGTGTTTGACGAAACAGATGTAGAGGAAGAGGAGCAACAGACAGAGGATAACGATGAAGAAAAAGGCAGGAAATTGGAGGACGATATAAAGAAAATACTTAAAAGAGAAACAGAGGAATCATCAGAAAATATTATTTCAGACTTGAGCAAGACATCCCAGGAAAGGTACTCCTATTCACCTGTTTTTGCTGTTGCTGAATCTTAATTCTTTCATACAGAAGGAAGTAAACAAGAAACACTAAGGCAAAAAATAAAATGAAATTTCTTTGTTTTTCTTTCCAAAGCTCTGAAGACATTGGAGATGGAGCCACAGCAGGCAAACGTCGCGTCACAGAAGAGGACCTGGTTAAAGATGACCTGAAGAAGAGCCGAGTAGAAAACAGCTCAGTGGAAAATGCTGACAGCCACGCAGTGGAGGGCTCAAAGTCTGATGAAGCAAAGGCAGAAGCTAAAGAAGGTGGACAGTCTACAGTACAGGATTTTATCCTTGGTGAGACTTTAGAGGACATGAAGGGACTTGCATAAAGAAACGCAATGAGAACAAGTAAAATCTCTGATTTAAAAAAAAAAAAAAACACATTCCAGATAATATTATTTCTATTTTGATCTGATTTCATTTCATAAGATTATATCAGATCAAAAAGGCCTCTACAAAGCTCTGTGCAGACATTTTCAGTTCACTCAGAATGCATGTTGTCAAGGGGGCAAGAACGAATAACCACCACACGTTAAATAACCACCACACGTTAAATAACCACCACACGTTGAATAACCACCACACGTTTCAGAGGTATTTTAATAAAACATCTTTGAAAACTCACAGTAGACTACCACATATTCCCAACTTGTATTAGGCTCACATGAATGGCTATAAAGTACACAGCTGATAGTGATTGTAATGTGAAACAGTTTTGCTATACATTTAATCAAATGAATTTTCTTTATTTGCTTTGGTTCAGTTTTTTTATGCCTACATGTTACCTAAGAGACATGAGAAAATGTCAACTTGGAAGACACTTGTCTGAATTCCCTGCCTGTGGTTTCTATTCCACAAAGACACAACTTGTCATTTTAGTTTGCGGCATTTCACCTGCCATTCCTGAGGTTTTGAGTCAGATTTCATGCCATGGTGCTGTGCCTGCTCGAGCCTCCAGAAGATATCAGTCATGCAGCTTATAGGGCAGATAATGAGTCACATGCATGCTGCTATTTTCATCCATGTTTCTAGGCACTAAGGCCTCTTCCTCTGTCTCTACTCTATCTTTGGCATTCATTACAAAATTGCTTCCATATCCATTATTCATCTTGTGTTTCTGTTTTTGTCCCCTTTATTTTTTTTCCCCAGATGCGGGCCCTCCTCCAACCGCTCCTTTCGATCACCGCATCGTGACTCCCAAACCCCATCAGATAGCTACCTATTACACTATAAACAGGGATGAAGTTCTGGGCGGGTGAGTGACAAGCACAAAACCGCCAGCACTCATTAACGAAGAATAATTCTTTAGTTATCTTCACTCTTCCCAGGGATTTAGATGCTTTAATCTACTGTAATAAAATAATAGAGGGTTTAGCAGCATGTGAAGAGATGCCTAACAGTTTTATGAAGACATATGTGCGGCCCTCTGAAGGGCAAGTGCCCCCAAAGGGGCCACATGCAAAATGGCATACCTTTCCAAAGTAATGAACTGGTGATTAATTCGATCTCTTAAAGTGAAGATGACTTCTCTGCAAAACAAGGCATGTCTACAATTTCTGGCTTATTTATTCAGACATAAACCCAGTTTTCAAGCAATATATGTAATTTTTGAATATGAATTAGAGATACACCAGACAAGCATTTAAATTTAAAATGCTTTATTTTGTGTTTTAAAACCTCCAAAACAGTCCAACAATAAATATATCTTTTAGAGCTTTGGAAAGAAACATTTGGGATGACATTACACACATATTGTAGTTAAGTAAAATTGTCCAGATTGTCAGCCTTTCACTTTTAATCACAACTATTCTGTGTCCATCTATTAATGTGTTTGACTCAGCCTGTTTCCTTTTATTAGGGGACGTTTTGGACAAGTCTACAAGTGCATGGAGAATTCCTCTGGACTGACACTCGCTGCCAAAATCATCAAAGCAAAGAGCCAGAAAGAGAAGGTGCAGAAATGAACAGCCTGTTAATCTTGAATATAGTACAGAATATACAGTCATTGTGTGTGATTATGTGTGGTGTCTTTAATAGTAAGTCTTGGAGTTGTTTTTATGGAATACAAACTAATAAAATACAGAATATTTGTAGAAATGCCTCCCTGTATTTAAAATATTTAACTTTTCATCACCTAAAAGTAAAGTAATAATGGCTATGTGGCCGTGCTTGCTCCTCAGATTAAATGTCTGATCAATATGAAATTTGATAATTTTATTTTCCAAATATGGATAAAATTAAAAAGAAAATAGAATGTAAAAAAATATTTTCCAAAAATCACAGCATATCAAATCTTGACTATCTAAGTTTGAAAAGCTACGACTTTTTGAAATCCAAATTTGTAAGCTGAGTGACAACTATTCAAAGAAGGTGTGAAAATTAAATTCCTGCGTTACCTGTTTATCTGCCTACCTGTGAACAGATATAATATGATTCAGTGTAACGAACTTACACAACTCGTTTTTTCAAAGAGGAGGATGAAAAACAACTGTTTACTTTGTAGTAAGCATAATTTAATTAGACAATGACGCTAGCTGTTGGAGAGTTTCCAGATTACATTGAGTTAATGAAATTGGTCCAAACTATTTGTAGATGCAGCTTCTAGATGTTTGACGTTTGTTAAAGCAAAGTGAATATCTGTTAGGTTCATTACCAGATTAAAGTTGCTAAAAGTTAAAAAATAGAGTTAAATGTCTTGAGGTTTTTCTCTCTAATTAGTGTTTTGGATTTATGACATCCAATGTCATAAAAGTGGTTTTAATTTTGAAAGCCACCTAGGACTTCACTGAAATTGTGATTCCCAAATGGATATTCCCTTGTGTTAGTGAAATCATTTTTAAATGCTGATGTTAATCCCTTCAGTTAGCTCTATTTTGCGATACATACTTTGAATTCAATGTTTCCTGCTTTTCTTAAGCCAAACAAAACTAAAAAAATACATCTGAAAATGTGGATTTGTTTTGTTTTACTTCTGTTTCAATGCCACATGGAGATATTCTGCTGTAAGGCTATTTAAATTGAGCAGCACTGTCAAGTTTAATGTGCACCATATTGTGCACCAAGTTGTTCAAGCCTTTAACCAATTCATGGAAAAAAGGGCTTTAATAATAAGACATATTTATACTTAATAGCGTTAACAGGACCAGATAGCCAACATTCTAGAACACATTTCTATAATGTGTTTGTAGATATGGCAGCGTTTGTACAGAATGACATTACCTTCTGAAGTTACCAGTAAACTGCTATGAATATAACTTTTATTCTAATGACAGAAAGATGACTGGTTTTTGAATGTTTATCTCTCAGGAGGTGGTAAGGAACGAGATCCAGGTGATGAACCAGCTGAACCATGCCAACCTGATTCAACTCTACGCTGCTTTTGAGTCGCGGAATGACATCATCCTGGTTATGGAATAGTAAGTCTGTTGCGGGCCGTCTTTTTGAGTGCCTTTAATGGAACAGCGTGTCCAGCTCTCCATGGCTGTAACTGTCTTTGTTTCTCCATGCTGCAGTGTGGAAGGAGGAGAGCTGTTTGATCGCATCATCGACGAGAACTACAACCTAACCGAGCTAGACACTGTGTTGTTCATCCGTCAGATCTGTGAAGGGCTGCAGTATATGCACAAAAATTATATCCTGCATCTTGATCTCAAGGTAAACTTGCTTAGGATTCTATATTCCAGTAACATACTAATCTACTGCTTGCTTTTTATGCTGTGAAAATTGCTCTTTCCAGCCAGAAAACATTCTTTGCGTCAGCAGAGCTACAAACAAGGTCAAAATTATTGACTTTGGCCTGGCAAGGAGGTAAGAAATAGAAAGCTGTCTATTTGGTGTAAGTTTTATTAAACGTTTGCTGAGCTTAAATGTTTGTTTCTAAAAGGTATAAACCCAGGGAGAAGCTTAGGGTAAATTTTGGAACTCCTGAATTCCTCGCTCCTGAAGTCATCAATTATGAGTTTGTTTCATTCCCAACGGACATGTGGAGCCTTGGAGTAATCACATACATGCTGTAAGTCAGAAATGCTCAGTCATCTGCACTTAAATCTTGCTACATCAAGTTATAAAAAAATATTCCAGGCAGAAAATTGAGGAAATTGCAGCAAGATACCATGTCCCAAACCTCCGTGTCCTGTTTGTCCAGACTCAGTGGCTTGTCTCCGTTTCTGGGGGATGACGACAATGAGACTCTCAACAACATTCTGGCCTGTCAATGGAACTTCGAGGAGGAGGAATTTGGAGACATTTCTGCTGAGGCCAAAGATTTTATCACCCGTCTGCTGGTGAAAAGCAAGAGTTGGAGGATGAGTGCGACAGAGTCCCTCAGACATGCCTGGCTGTCTGACCGAAATTTGCACTGTCGACTACATCAGAAGGTAAAAAAAACTCCCTCTGTTGACAGGCTTTATTCGATTAGTTCTTCTGTATGTACATGATCAGTTTTAGATTAGCTATGGAGGTGGAAATTTATTGAGGTAACGAATGGCGTACAAGAAACTGGTGTTTAGGGCAGTTCCATATTTTGGGTGCTTTGAAACAGATTGAGCTCCAAGGTGACCATTCTAGAGCACAGTCTTCAGCTGAACAACTTGTGTCATATATCTAACCTGGTGGAAGATGCTATTACAGTGCTGCATGGCATCATGCTTGTTTATATTATTCTGTATACATCTTCAGTGTAGTTATGGAGAAATATGTAAAGAATTCAGCATGTGAATGCATACTTTGAAACAAAATTCAACTGAAATTTCATGATTGCACTGTGAATTTTGTGTTTGCAGAAAAACAAGTGCCACTCCTCACATGCTCCACCCCCAGAGAGCTAAACAGGTGAGATTACTCCCTCTGACATCATTTGGATATTTTATATAAAATGCAAATTAAAGTTTATGAATTCTTTCTTACCCAGCATTTTTTTTTTTTTTTTTTTTAGTTTCGCTTTCAGAAACAACCAGGCCCTTGGTTTGCCTTGTCACACTATATGGCCCTGGGGCCCATCACTGGACCAATACTGCTGTATCTGAATAGCCACTGGATTATTACTCTCTGCCTCACATCTTTACCTTTGCGTAGCTGCACACTGTTTAGGTCTGAACTTTTAAAGCTGCCCATACTGTATACTTGCAAAGTTATTCAAAGAATTTTGCCTGAAGTTTGCCAGAGGATTTTTTTCTTACTAAATACTATTACTGCCAAAGTAAAACCCTGCAAGATGTGTCTCTTTGATACCTACCATGAAAACCTATGAAAACTGTTCTTTTAGCATATTTTAACAGGTACTTTACTTTTCTTTTTTTGCAACCGTTGGTGTGCTTTGCACATTTTTTCTCCCTTGTTCATCCAAGACTTACCAAACAAATTTGAAAAAGTAATTCTCTTTTTATAAATCCATGTTTTTCTTTCTTTTATTTTATAAGTAGTATAATAATGTTATTTCTCTTCAAGGCAATTTGAAATCTAACTCCATTAATTTATATTGTGTATATATTGTGGTATTGCATAAAAGACTCCTTAAAACATGAGAAAAAAATTAGCTCTAATACCCCATTTATATCACTGTTGGTGTTTTTCACTGTAGACTGCCTTGACCTCAGTGTGCAATCATCCCACCTGCTTGTTTGGCTTAGGCAGTTTGGAGTACCCAGCTCACCTTCCATGAAGGCAAAATGAAATACATGTTACTACCTAAGACTTACACTGTTTATGACTGAAGTGAAATCTTATGTTCATTTATTTACTGGTTCAGCACCAGATTGTACTTGAAGTGCAAATTTTTTCTTCAATATGTGATCTTTTTATTTCAGAGGACACAAACGTGGTTTCACGTAGTCATGCACATACATTTAAAGTATAATGTACAGCTCAGTGTGGCGGAGAAGCAAGACGCTGAGTTGTTAGATGATTTATTTTGAATTAAAAAGCTTTGTGTTTTGAATATGTGTTTATTTGAATTTATGAGACCTTTTTCAAGACTTCTTGTGAAATGTTGAGATTTAAATACAGTAAATGTAGGAAATAAATGATACACTCAAAAAAATGATTTTTGCAGAAATGTATTTTCTGAATCTTTTGAAAAAAAAAAATCAAGACTTTGATGTTAATATTGGTCATCAAATGCCATCGGATCGTGAACAAGTGTGACTTCCTTCGTAAAAGCAGAAATGTAACATTCAGATGTTCATAACAATTCAAAAGAGGAAAACATATTGCCAATAAATATAGATGTATTGAAGCACAGGTGTCAAACTCAAGGTCCAACAGAACTTTAAGATAACAGTTATGTGCTTAAATATAATTATCAGTCAAATCAAATAGTTTTCATTTGTATAGGACCAAATTATATCAATGTACAAAAATGTTAAAAATTGTTACGTTTCAAGAAGTACTAATTGAACATAAAATAATAATAATTATTATAATAATAGTAGTAGCTTGTGAACTGCTGTTAATCTCAGTACATTCTGTCACAACTGGCCCCTTCAGGACATCAATGACCTTGATATGGCCTAAAGTGAAAATGAGTTTGACACCCTTCTAATAGGTTATTAATTTAATGTTGCTACTCTTATATATGTTTCCCTTTTTCCCTATTTTTCGAAAGTCCTAACGAGTAGGCCAAATATATGTATATATATCCCTCTATAATGGCACTATTTTCACAGAAGACTGGAAAAAAGAAATCTGACTTTAAGCTTACATGAAGAAAATAAAGTGAAAATCTGAGATTAAAGTCAGAATAGTTATTATGTTAGGCCCTATTGTACGGAAGAGGATTAGGGCCACTGGAAAAAAAAAAAAGAATGTCCGAAAATTTTTTTTTAGTGGCTCAGAAAAGTACGGAAGAGGATTAGGGCCACTGGAAAAAAAAAAAATACTATTGATCTTCCATACACATCCTACAAATATAACTGATTTGTAGGACGCTGTACCCAGCAATGACAGCAGTTTGGCTGTAGTTAATCCTCCCTGCCATTCGGGGCGCTATGATAAAAAGTATTTCCGGACACAGGCCTCTTTAAAGTCCCCCCTACATGGTGGCTTCTGATTGGTTTGCGTCATAGGTTTACGGATGCTGAAGAGGTTTGTAGGTCCTCCGGCTGCTGCAAACTAGAACTCGCCTTCGTTTGGTTCCAAAGCTTATATTTTTGGCGCAGCGAACCGTCAAGACTTGACAAAGAAATGGCTCAGTGCTCCAACTCTGCAAAGGCGGGCTCCTCGGCAAACGGAGAGGATGTAAAGAAGAGAAATGTGGCTATCATAACCGGCATCACCGGTCAGGTAACATCCTGCTGCTGCAGTCGGAGGCTCTCAGGCACTGAGTTGTCAGTGAAAGATAGGTTAAAGTGAATTTTCAAGGGAGTCTCTTCATGCTTATGTAGCCATTCTTTCTGGAAAATCGTATTTCTGTGGTTGTGTGTCTAGTTGAGGCTCTCTAAGTAAAGTACTACAGCGTTATCCATTTTATTAACCGTACACGTTTAACTAGTTGTTGATTAACATCACTTGGCGTGTCACTTCCAGAAAGGCTGTGGCGGAACAAGGAACAATGCACACTACAGTCTGGATGGGATGGGATCAGGTTTACTGGTTTGGGTGTAGGAGGGAAGTGTGGTTGAAAGCAAACTCAAAATATATTCCAAAAGTAATACTTAAGGCACGTGTTTATGTGGAAATTAAAATTGTTCCTAAACCCCAAAAGGAAAACTAAAGTTAATTTTAGAAAGTACTTTTTGTGTCTTCATTGACATACTTGAAAATACAGACTCTGTGTTAAAAAGGGACTTAATTCTTGTCAGTCTTGTTGCAAGCATTGAGATATTTTACTCCAGTTTGTTCTGAATCAGGTGCTGGATCTGCTTGCTCATCTCATGTGGAAGAGAAATGAATAGTTGTGCAGGGATGGCTCATTTTATATTTGATATAGATCCTGCGGTACATTAATGTCTTTCATTTAATTTTAAATTCTTGAACACAACTTACGGTTGGTTGATATGAACAAACAGCATGTTCAAGAAGCAAATAAAGTCTGTTTCCTCAAGTTATTCACTGTGTTTAGAAGGGAGAATACTCCAGCCTGATGTTAGAAGCAATTCAGAATAACCTCTCAGTTTATCATGTAAAATGGAAATATTGAAAAAGAAAGAAGCAAAATTTCAGTTTTTTTAGTCAAATAGGAGTCTAGTATCCAGGTTGTGGGCCGTTTATTTTCTTCTAAATGATTTCATGCGGCCCCTGATGACAATTTCTCTTTTGTTAGTTCAGTTTCCAAATGGACTTGTAAATAAAATCACAAAAATCTTGCAAATTTTACTCAAAATAACATTTTCTCAGTACAGTAAGGAGTTTAGAAGAAAGAGGGACTCACGTCCCCCTCCCTAAAACTTTCTTCTTGCCCTGTAAGAAAACAATCAAATCAGAAAACTCGCAATTTACAATTCTCCTCAATAGCAATTGAATTGTTTGAGGCACTTTTTATGTTTTGGATTCTCAACTTTGTTAATTTTCCATAAAATTGTACAAGGTTTGTTTAATATTAGGCAGATAAAAATAAAAAGGCATAGTTTTAAATATGACATTTTTTTTATACTTTCTTGTGATGATTTTAAACCTCATGGCAAAATGTTTATAAGGTCTTATTTCAAGGGGTATTTGTTTTAGTCTTTCGTTTGGGGCATTGGAAGCAGACTAGTGTCAGATCACTGTTAGAGGTATGGCCATTTCACCAACAAGCTTTCCCACCATGAAAAACAATACCTTTTCATTCATGATTTTTTATTCATCCACTGATGCATTCATTCATGAATACATGGATATATTCATGACATTCTCAATACTATTGAAATCTGAATGTGTCCACTCTAGCAGGATTTTATTTCAATATATGTGTTGTGACACTGAACGTATCAATTCTTGTCTTTTCCTTGGAGCTAATGTATGATGAGTATCTATCTTTTGTGCTACTGGATGGTCCCATTTCAGACAGCCCTTTAATTGGGACTGGACAACATGTTTAGTGCTCTTTTCACACAAACCAAGTGAACATCCACTTTCAGTATTGTACAATGGAATTGCTTATGGTTTAAAGCAAATATTTATGTTGAATATTCTTAAAGGAAAATAGTCATGGCAAAATATATGTAATCATTTAAGACTGATGATTACATCAGTCTTAAAGGCTGACATCAGTCTCAAATGACTTATGTCATCAGTCACACATGACATAAAAAATATTGTCTTATTTTTTTTTTCTTTTTAGAAGAAGGCAATACAACAACTAAGTGCAAAATTTAATTTTAATTTATGATGGAGTAGTTTTATTTTATGTAGCCATATTTGCAATGTAAAGTTCAGGTAAATCCATAAAAACGCTTGGCATACTAACTGCAACACGTGGATTTAAAAGAAGCAATAGTTAAAATAGGTTTATTAAGAGGTTTGGCCACTTGGGGGCAGCAGATTCAAATGTTCCTTCACGGAACTACTTTTTAATCATCTTTAGTTCAAGCTGCTTCGGTAGATTTGTAATGGTCTGTATATTTAAAAACATTCAAATATTATCATTTTGAATTTATACAAGCTTTGTTTTAAAACTTTTTTTGTTTATGTGTTCAGAGAAAAGTCTTAGATAAATTAAATGACACTTCTACAAATGTTTGTAAATAGGGGGTTTGCAACCCATTCATATCTACAGATGTGTATTATGTTCCCTTCATGACTTTTGTTCTTGATGTTTTTAAACCTGGAGGCTGAAGTTTTGTGAATGTGGTTTCACTTGGTAAATAAAGAACTTATTTTCACAATAAGCCTTACTCTGACATGAGACCAGGCTGCATTCTGTAAATATCCAGATTATGTCCTTTGAAACAGTGGTCCTGTTTGTGTATATTTAAATTTCTTTATTTGAACTCAGTTCCTTTTATGTTGAATCTATTTGCAGGAAAAGTCATTTCAACGTGCGTTACAAACTACACAGATCCAATTCATGTCCAACTTTTGACAGACAGGGTCAGTCAACCACATAGTAACTAACGGTAGAGAGGAACATATTTTTTCAGCAGGAACAATGCTGCAGCAGAAACACAAATTGACAATCATGTTGTTTTTATATATTTGCATTGTGATAAGAGATATTTGAAGATAAAAGTGCTCAATTCATCCAACCTGTCAGTAGTCTTGGGCAAGAGTTGCTTAATCTCATTTCATCCTGTCATAACTTTACAGCGAAAGGAGATGAGTTTAACATAAAAGGAAACTTTAACTCTTGGTTCTAAGAGTTAAAGTCTTGCTGCAGAATCACGAAATGTGCTTTTAGTTCAAACTGTGAGTAAATTTGTGTTTTTCACATTTTTCACAAACCAGAAAGTAATGTTAGAATAACATTATTGATCCAAGTTTAATGTCCACTTAAAATGATTTACTTAAAATTAAATGTCCTATAAACATTAACCAAAACTGATTTATTTAAATAAGGTGTTTGATCAGTCTGATTTCAAACTAAATTTTTCTACATTAATTTTGTTGTCAAAAAAGTGAAAAATTCTAATCTGCTGCTACAAAGAAAACCCTAAGGCGAATTGAGTTTACATTGATGTTGAGGTCAGTTTTTAGAGGAGTTTTAGTGGCAGTCTCTGAGAAATTAGTTTTCGGAACAAGCAGTCTTACCACAGTGTTAAACTGAGGAATGTTGAGCATCTTTTGAGGTTATTCTTTAGCATGTTTTTACAAATAAGGGAATACAAAATTTCTTTAACACAGCAGCATAAAATTATTGTCAGTAGTAGGAAAATAAACAGCTGTGTCCATTTAGAAGAAAGAACCACAGACGAGCCAGTCTGGTCACGTTAGATCTTGACAACTCTGTTAACTTTTTTCTCATTAGAACGACAAAAATTCAGATTTTCTTGTAAGAGTTTTTCTCCTCTGATAACATTGCATTATTATGACATTTGTCTCATAATTAAAAAAAAAATCTCTTTAGTGTAGCCCTAAATACCACCCGTAAGCTTTAAAATAATAACTTTTTGTTCTTACAGCAAATCACAAGTGTGACAGTGTTCATTAAAAATGAGTTAGGGTTAGCTTTTTAAAGAATGTTTTCAAAAGACCAAATGTTATTTATATATTGTATTAGTGTTTCTTTTTTCATAATATTGCTCAAAAAGTGAATACAGAATCCAATTTCTTATTTGCATGTTAGAGCACATGCACTTTAGCATGTGCTGTGTGTTGAAGCATCCACATGTCTGTGTGTAGCAGATGATGATCAGAGCAAATAGACTTCAAGCCGTAGGAAATGCTATGGTCTGAAGCAGCAGCCGTCACTCGAGCGTTCCCAGAATGCGAGAATGCGGCCCTTCAGAGGCTCCTGGAAAGTCTCACGTTCCCGTGTTGAGCAGCACTTTTCCAAACCCCCATCTCCCCTTGCCCTCTTTAACAGACAAGAAGAATAACAGCATTAATTCATTTTTATTTTTCCCGTCATGGCATTACTGAGATATACTGAGAGCTCATGCAAGAGGCATCTGGATACACCATCTCAGAAGTCACACATTGGGCCCGCAGGAGTCACGGCGAATCCGTAAATCACCTCGCTAACTACTGTTCATAAATTCCAGGACAGCATGCTGCTCATTCGGAATATTTCTGAGCGTTGTCTTGGTGTGAAGTATTGGGGCCGAGATGGTGTGAGTTATAGGAGACCACCTGCGTGCCAAGCCGTAGCAGCAGGGCCGTGCAGGGGGTTCTGGATGATACTTCAGGGTTACAGAAAGGACAGCTTCAAGCTCTCTGTGCGACAATAAAACTTTACTCTGCCTTTGAGCTGTTAAACATCTCTTTTCCACTCTGTCTGAGAAAACATCAATATGTTGAGTTTTGACCCCTCAAACTGTTTGATGTTACTCCTGTTCACCCTTCTGTCTTTGTTCCTATTTAATCCCCTCATTCCCTCCTCGCCTCCTTCCATTCGCTCCACTGTTAGCAACACAGGATAAATTCTGAACAAGTGCCAGCAATAATAATCATAAAGCTAAGAATCCATGCACACATCTCCTCTGTTGCTCATAATGGCTGCTGAAGGCTCCTTAAAGACTGATTCTTCCTCTGACAGAAGTCTGGCAGCCTCTGTTGATGCAGGAGTAGATATGAGTTCAGCTGCAGTTGTAAAAATCTGAATTAGCTGCACACTTGCCTTAGCTGCCCTAAGAGTGAAGTTTATCGACCGGGTTCTACGATAATTGGCACAACTACCTTTAAAATTATTTGATTTTACCAATATCATAGAAAAGCAACTCCCCTTTGATAGATTCAGTTGTTTTCTAAGCAGGAAGGTTTTAATGAGGATTACATTTCAGATAAGGAAGAAGTGATTGGATTTTATATAAAAATGTTACATTCATTTTGCTACCAGATTAGATGTCTTGTACAAACTAGATTTATTGATTCATCAACAATATAAATGTAACCTAACAAAATGCTCTCTTCAGGGGGTTTTCCACCACAGGAAATTGCAGGCAGTTTTAAAGTTCCAAAGCATAATATTCTTGGCTGATCTCATGGTAGAAAGGCAACATGATATTCATAAGTATGTTTTCATAAGTCTAGAATTGTGTGAAAGTGAGAATGGCTGCCTTTATTGCATTGGAAGGAGCAGTATGCTCTGGGGGAGCTCTCCACGCTGCCATCGCACCACATTATTCCAAAAGGGAGAATTGCTTTAGATCCAGAGTTGGCTTATTTTTAGGACAGACTTCTTTTTGACTTAGTTTTTATTAGTTTACAGTTTGAAAAAAACGTCTGACAAGGACTGTATAGGTGAACCGCCAGAAACTAGAACCCAGATTTAGCATTAAAGATATGCTAAATTATTGAATGACTTCATTATGCATTTAAAACAAATTTTCCTAAGTGGCTATTAGAGACTTTGTAGTAGAATCCTGCTTCATGAAGAATCATCATCCACTCATGATTCTTGATGAGTGGATATGTACTACTAGCGTAGAAATGTGACTAAATACTGTGCCTCTAAAAAGTACTCATTCTCTTGAACTTTTTACCTTTTTTATTGCTTTAGCAAATCTATCCTGATCAATGAAATTTGACAAAGAAAAATAAGAAAACCCCTTTTAATGTCAAAGTGAAAAGTGATTTTCACAAAACAATGAATATTTACAGACACAAATAAGTGATTGCATAAATATTCAGAATTTAGTAGATGCACATTTGGCTGCAATCGGCACAAAGCCTGTGTGGACTGATCTCAAGTCAGACTGCACATCTGGACGCTGTAATTTTCCTCCATTCTTTCCTTTGTAGCTGTTCAAGCTATTTCACGTTGTGTGGTGATTCGATGTGAAGAGCCCTTCTCAAGTCCTGACAACATTTCTCTATCACGTTGAGATCTGGGCTTTGGGCAACTCCAGCACATCCGCCTGTCATCTTCAAACCACGCCTGTGTAGCTTTAGCTGCAGGGTTTCCCCCTTTCAGAGGTGCGTGTTTAGTGAGCAATGAGAATGGTTTATCTTTGTAAACAAAGCATTTATGTACAGCATTTACATCTTAGCATGCTGTCCAGCCGCTATCTCTGGCTGTGCTGATAATGGTTATGTATGTGTTCCTGGTTGGTTGGTACATTTGTGGTCAACGAACCAGTGCTAACTACTTATGATGACATGCATGTTCATCCCGGTGAGGAGCTTTCGCGCTCGCCTCATAGTCTCACTTCACCTTGGTTTGATATTATTTTATCATTAATTCAATTACTATTTTCCCAGTTACACGAAGAATCAAACCGTATCAAATGCTTTGTCCACTTAGTCAGCCAGAGTTGATGCGTGTGGCCGTGCAGAGATCTGAAAAACTCGTCCCTAAGAGCTCGGACAAACATTAAGATGTTGATATAAGAAGTAATAATCTTGGTGATTAATCCAACAAGAACAGCTGCTAAAGCTGAAAATGCTTTCAATTTCTTAACTGGTAATTGTCATTTAAAAAAAAAAAAAAATCTCTTTCTTCACTCATTTTAATTCTTGATTTGGAATGACCCATGTTGTCACCCTCCTTGTTCAAACCAATGAACAAGGTCTGGTGATAATGGAACAGCGTTTTGGGATGCAGGGCTAAGAAACAGTTTAAGCTTAGGTTAATTATTAGGACTAGTTTTGGTGTTAGGCCCAGAAGGAATTTCTAACATCAGTGGAAGCCAGTATAATGTCCTAGTAAGGTTAGAAATCCAAGCTGGTGTGTGTTAAGGTCTGTGATTGCAGCGTCATTACGCTGTATCAGACGTAATTACAGGCTGCTGCCGTGTGTGCCAGCTTCTGCCTGCGGTCTAAAGAAAACACATTAAAGTGATTCATTTGCAGTCTGCACACAATGATGGATTAAAGCACGCCTGGCTCCTGTGTTTACATAGATGTATGCCTCATGGCTACAGACACTTTCAGAGTTCTTTGCATATTGGACATAGTTCGGAGTGTTTTATGCTGACTCCTTGGACAGGTGGCCTGATTGTGAATCAGAAGTCATGCAGAGGGAAGTGTATTAAAAATTATATTTTCCCAATTTCGCTTTTATACCAGGAGAGGGCAGCCAACTCTCACATTATTTCTTTAATCATCTCTGCTTTATTCACAAATATACAACTCTCATGTCTAAATCAGCCTGGTTTTTGTGCCTTCATAAAATTAAAATGTATTTTATATTTTTGGTATTTAAGTTTTAACCAGACTCGTGGAAATGTGAATGGCTGTTTTAAATATTTTACCAAATTGCTGACCTATTAATAAAAAATAATCATAGAGGACAGAGGACAGTCTAGATTTGATTTATTTAGTTTAAAAAAAAACAAACAAAAAAATTAATCTGCATTTCTTGCAGGCAGTAATATCTTTTTAATGCCTTAATAAGTTCTATATTTAGTTTCTGATAAGACTATGAATCATTTGAGCCACTGAAGTTCTTCTTCAATCACTTGAACAGACTTTTATTTGTAGAGCAAGGTTATCATTTTGTCACGTTCCTAAATGAACTTTGGAGAGTTTGTGGTGTGACCACTGGTCTGACAGGTAACTGCATTACGTATTTGTGTGTATGTCTGCCTCTGTGGCTTCCAGCACACAGCTCCCCAAAACAGGAAACAAGGAGGTGAAGCCAGGGTTTATGGGATAATGTAGCCTCAAAGGAGCTTCTTGTTTAGAGGCAGAGCTGCAGCACTTTAAGCTTGTTTTTTTCCGTTTTGTACTTGCATGGAACGTTTTGACCCTGGCACAAGGACAGGAAAACATGACACCAGCTGGAGTTTTGAACGCTGCTTGGATGGATGAGAGGGTGCCAATGCTCAGAGTATCACCCTTGATTTAGGCAGAAATGGCTTTGGCATCCGCGCCAACCAGCTTTAATGCTACTCAACCTGCAGATCCCAGAAACAATCCTGAAAAGACAACATAAGAACATAAAACTGAAAGCAGGAACTAAAATCAATTTAATTACGCTCCAATCCTCACGTTATTTGTTCTTTTAAAGCGATCCGTTTCTCTCACACCACAAAGAGTTGTTCCTTAGGAAAATGAGAGATATCTTTCTTTTTTTTGTTTTATTTTTCTCCAGTTGCTGAAAAAATGATCATTAAAAGTATTAGCATAAGATTTGCACAACGTTTTTTGGCACATCGCACATTCATAAAGAGCTCTCTGCCTTTTTAGACAAATTTAGTGTGGACTCTGCGGTTTGTATCTGGAATGACAAAATCTACAACAAAGTGTCCTTTAGGTGTAAATGCCTGAGAAGCCACAAGGCACATGAAGTGTTTTAGACTATTGTGTATAAACATTTGAAATCCACAAAAAGGTAAAGCAGAATAGTTATATGAAGAACTGATCATTTCTAAAACATAAATCTCATACTTTTATTTTATTGTTGCTGTTTTGTTTATTTAGGTTTTGAACCACAAAGACCCAAGGAGAGCATTTATTATGACTCAGAAATGTAATCTCTTTTTATACTTTTGCAAAAGCAGAAGAAAAAAAACAAGAAAACAGCTAAACCTTAAATCAGTAAAGCTTTCGAAAATAAAGCCACTCTGTGGAGATTGTTATAGTGTAATTGCGTCAAACACTAGATGGACAAGTTTCATATTGCCATTTTTATATAAAGATAGATTGGATATTATTAGCTATTTATTAAGTGCTCTTGGTCATTTTCATGTCTTTCATGTGTATTGGGACTGGACTAGTTGGAATGTTGCGTATGAATGTATACACATGCAATGTCATATATTTCTATGGCAAATGATGTCTGAAAGTAAGACTGAAAAGGGATCTTTAAAAGTATTTGCATACGATTTGCAAAACGTCTTTTGTCACACAGCAAATGCATGAAGAGTTCTCTGCCTTTTTAGACAAATTTAGTGTGGACTCTGTAGTTTGCATCCAGAATGATTTAATATTCTAATTTACAACAAAGTTTCCTTTAGGAATACATGCCTGAGAAGTTTTACAGCCACAAGGCACATGAAGTGTTTTAGAATATTTTGTATATTTTGATGAAGCTTTGGGCCTTAGCATCTACTGAATGTAGTCAAGTTCAGACTAGAAATATTGCTCTTCACAACAACGAAGTCAGTTTATTCAGTTTAATTTGTTTGACAACAATAGCACATTGCATTATTTGGACATCCAGAACATGTGACTTCATGTCTACAATTTTTTAATTTTGTTAGCTTTTTCTGTCACCCACAATCTGTGGATTTTTTTTTTTTTTTTGTGATTTCTACCTGCTATTTCTTCTTTTTTTTTTTTTCAAACACACAAGTTGCATACTTCATGTGTTTCACTGATTTTAAATCACCTCGTCATCTGAAAACTCGATCGCTTGGTAGATCTCAGGGAAACTTAATTTTAGTCATTTCAAAACAGGACCTCGTATAACCTAAAATATGTTGATGCTTGTCAGAGCTCAGAGCAGATTGTTTTGACTTGGACAAGAAGAGAAGCACAGGGCTGTTTATTGAACCACTGTGTGTATGTGTGTGTTTCTCTATGTAGTTTATGAAGGCTACCAATAGATGAATGCTATGACTTCTTAGAGTCTTTCATGAAGTGCAACTGGAAAGTTTGAGCAGGAAAAAAGACGTGGTAAGGAAATTAGACCTCATTGACAGTGCTTGCTCACACACAGGTTAGCCAAGAGTTCCAGATTCATGCGGATGTTGCATCGGATCCCATGACTCTCATGATACTGCTGGGCTGTGTCATACAGCTTTCCTAAGGGTCGTTTCCAACATCACTAAAGATGTCATTGTATTTTATTGACCTTTAAATTATTTGATTTCTAAGTATGTGGAAAAAACAACTGAGTTATGAATTAATTTATGGTCATTTTTTTCCCAAGTACTACGATCCTTTCTGGGCAACATTATGCCACTAAATCTGGCTATCGTGTTTCATAATCATCAATAATTTCATGCACCAACCTAAAATAAAAAATAAAAAAAAAAACGTTTTTCATTTCCAACTACTTTAGAAAACTGTACTGTGATCATTTTCTTTTTAATTGTTGTTTATATTTTAAGGGTTTTTATTAATTTTCATCAAATTCAGTAAGCAATCTTAGTTAGCAAATGGTACATTAAGTATTAAAGTACCTAATTGTATTGAAAATGTGCTTCACGCAAAGAAATGATTATGGGTATTCATTTATTTTTATCTTCCTATTGTGGTTCATGTTTCTGTGAGTTATTAGTTTATTTCATGCTGTTGTATGGTTAACATGAGGTGATGATTGTCCATTGGTCATTTAAGGGTGAGTTGTTGTGTTGTGATATGCTTTGTATATATGGTATTTACTTACTTGTTTACATGGGCAGAATAATCTACATATGTTACAAATTCTGCATACGTTTCTGCAGGTATGATGTTTCTAACCTTACTGTCCTCTTTCAGTCTACCTGAAGTTTATACTGTATTGGTGGCACAAGCCATTTTGTTATGTTGATGAATTATATCAGTGAAGACGACTGGAGTGTGCATTGTTCCTACTTTTCACTCACATTTATTGTATTTGTGACTTGTTGAGAAATACAATACATTAAAGTTTTCTGTTGCAAATGAAAGATAGATCTGCAATGGAACATTGCGCTTCTTCTAGTTGTATGCATTATTCCTAAGTCTTGTCTTTCTTTTCAGGATGGTTCCTATCTGGCTGAGTTCCTACTCGCTAAAGGCTATGAGGTGAGATAGACAGGTCACACACTGCAACCTTAAAAAGAACCAGATCTTTTTTCTTCAGACATTCAGACGTCCTCACAGACGCATAGAAAATAAATGTCGATAGTCATGAAGGCCAACATCCACACAGCAACATTCCCTCCATAAGCAGCATTCAGCCACCTCTGTCTGTGGGAACTCCAGGGGGAATGGTGATTTGACAGCTCTTACAGACACTGGTTCTCTCACACCTCCCCCTGATAAGACCCTCCTGTTGGATGAGCTCTTTCACCCCTGACCGTGGTGCTTACCCAAGGGTCCCACTACTTCTCAGGAAATTGTTGCTATCATACAGCATTAAGACTGAGGTCATCAACTTTCATCTGACGCTTGTTGTATTTTTAGGGGTCTTGCAGCAGTGCCGACAAACAAATATTTGCAACTAACAGATTTCTTAAGGGATCTTTTGCCTTTTTTGGTCCCTAACAACTTATGACATCGGGTACAGATAACCTGAGGAAAAATAATGAGGTCAGACTACTAGCAGAACTGTAGAAAACTCTGAGATGGAACTCTGACAGCACAAAGGAGGCTTAAATAAAAAAACAGAATGGGGTACAAAGTTATTTTTAAGGTTATTGGACTTTAACAGCCTACAGTAATAGCCATTATTTATAAAAAGTTAAAACATGAAAGGGTAGTGCTTTCCATGATGTGACTGGCCTCCCAAAATTACGGCAACAATACATGAATGACCCATTTGGGAGTTTACCAAAGAAGCCAGAACATCTAAACTGCTACTTGTACACCAGCATGTGCTCCTCTGAAATGGTAAAAATAAAATCCAAATCTGATTGAGCAGCTATTGGCTTGTTTGACCAAGCCAATCATGTTCATGCTTACAAAAGGCACCGATGCATCTGAATTGAGACAATTTTATTAAAGGACAATGCCAAATGGCAGTAACTGCCATCCTGAATGACACATCTAGAGAGGTACTGCCGATTTTAGGAGCCATGACATTTCACATCAGGCCGCCTAGTTTCAGAAAGCCTTTTTACTAAAAGAATTTTTTGGCACTAGTGGTCGTTATGCAACAGTAATCTGACAGGAAGGGGGCAGAGAAAAGGGAGTAAAATGCGTCAAAGGAGTCGAGGTTAGGAGTCATATTTGGGACGTCCACGTCTGATTTTGGACCTCTGAATACACGGCACCCGCTCTAACCACTGCGCCATGTGACACCCCCACAAAGCTTTTTTAAGTTTGCGAGGGTGGCCATTTCTAATAATGGACATCACTGTTCCATATGTTCTCTGTTTTTTATTTCATGGCTCTCACAGTGGTTTACTGACGTCCCAAAGTCTTAGAAATGACTTTTTAACCCATGGTTTCATCATCTGTATCTCCTTGAGATTTTTTTAGCACACGTCGTATTAGTAGGTTATTTCAAAGTGATGTGTTGATGCTACTAATCTGGAAGTAAGCAGGCTAGTATTTGTTAAGAAGACAGCATGGCTTGCATATCTTTTCCCATTTGATAAACAAAAGCATACTGGTACTGAAATTTGTTTCATAAGAGACATTTAGATGTGACACTAAAAGGCAGAAAATTTTAATGAGTAAATAAGTACAAATCTGTGTAATGACGAGCAAATCTAGATAAGTTGCATAAAGACTATAACTTGATTAAAGAAACACTGACCTTCATCTTAATCTGCTATTATGTCAATTGCTCCATCTGCTGCCCAGCTCAGGGACAGCAGGCAGGAAGTGGATGAGCTCCAGCTTGAGGGGGTTGACTGATAAGGCGGTGTGGAGGGGGAAAGGGTGGCAATAAAGAGGAGTGCAGAGGCATGCAGGAAGAGCACAGTGAATAAAGGAAGTGAGGTCGGGCCACAGTGTCCTCCCACTAATGGACTCCCATTGGAGCAGGTCCTGTTATCTTCCCTGAGCAGGCCTTCCTCATAAACCCCCTACTGAATGTAGAAGAAAGATCACAGATCAAACAACAACTAAACACCAAGCTGAAGTTATATCAGTATTTTGTAATGTAGAGTATTTACTGTTTAAGAAAACTTTTAAAAATAAAAGCTAAGCTGAATGAAGCAAAGTAAACAAGTTTATTCTATGTCTCAGCTTTTCTTACTTGTGTGACATTTTTCTTTAAAAAGCAAGCAAGATGTGTACATTTATAGAAACAAATTTTATTTATGGAAGCAGTCAAAAGAAATTATAATTTTTACCAAGTCTTAGACCAAAGTTTCCAAACAGAAGGAAGAATCTGTTTCTCCATTACAGGGCAGACTGATGCTGGTTATGCCAAACTTTCTTTTCTTAGGTAACAGGCACTAAAAAGACACTATTGACTTGTAAATGATTAAGAATAAATTTAAATTTAAGGTTCTTTATTTGAAACACATTTGTACAACATGGGTTAATTACTAGACAAGTGTTAGAAGTACTGAAATTACCTAAAATTTAAAGTTTGAAGACAAATGAAATGACAAAATAAAAGTAAATATAAACTGTAAAATGTCTTTAGGGCTAAGCAAGCCCAGAAAAAAAGACTCTAAGATTAAAATATGGTAACATCTGAAAAGGTTGCTTGAATGATCCTATATTTTCTATGGTTTAAATTTACAGCTAAGTATTTTGTATGTTTTATATATACTTTTTACTTTGCCAGAATAACTTGTATAAAATGAAGAAATTGATTTACTTGTTGCGTCTTAGATCACACAATTAAGTCGGTTCATAGATATTAATTCGTAAAAAAAATTGTGCAGAAAGTATGCAACTTGTTGGTGAATGTAACTTTTTAAATAATAATAAAAAGTAAAAAAAAAAAATTCTCCTTATGAATAAGTGCACCAAATCTTGGCAGTTTCAGTCCTATCTGTTCTCTTTTTTTCTCAGGTTCATGGTATTTTGCGGCGTTCTAGCTCCTTCAACACAGGTCGGATTGAGCATCTTTACCAAAACCCACAGACGCATACGGAGGGCAGTAAGTATTTTGTTGACAATGTCTGCACTATTGGTCCCAGTTGTAAACCAATTAGCACCAATTTGTGAACAACTGTTAAAAACAAAATACTTTTTTTATATACAAGCTTCAACAAAATTGATCTTTACCCCCATTTGGATGTACACCGTAAAAAAAAAGTAACTGTAGAATTTACAGTAACTTACTGTACATCTTAAACATTTGGGCAAGTTTTAGACTTTGTGAACGGCCAAACAAAACCAACATGGATGAGTTCTGAGTTGGTCTCAGTCCTGAACATCTCAAGAAATCATCAAAGGGTTGCTGGAAGATAAAGAAAGAAAAACATGTTTTAATACATGAGATGAACAGCACATTAAACCACATTTATGTCAGTTAAAGACAGGATGAAAAGGACAGATTTAGTGGACAGACACTCTCTGACCTTCCTTCATTGTGGCTGTCCTCCTGTCTGTTTATTAGAAATGGACAAGAGAGACAGACAGAGAAAAAGACAGACAGGGAGAGAGATGAGTAGGAGAACTGTGTGTAATTGTGTAATTCTACCATTTTAAAATGGTAGTCCATGAAGGAGGAGAATGGAGACACACGGGTTCACTGTTGCCCTAGAGTTTTGCACAAGTTGTCCTGTTGGTTTTGATGTCACTTTTCTGTTTGCAGCTTTTGTTCTGCTTTCTGAGTTGAGGCCTATGAATTGCCAAAAAACAGGCGATTCATAGGCAGAATTGCCTGTTTTTAAGACATTAATTAAGATAAATTTATAAAATATTCAAAATAGCATGTCTCTCATACACTGTATGATTAAAAAATACTTGTATGCTACTCTTTTTAAGACATGAAGCTCCATTATGGTGACCTGACTGACAGCACCTGTCTGGTGAAAATCATCAATGAGGTGAAGCCCACAGAAATCTACAACCTGGGTGCTCAGAGCCACGTCAAGGTAACGTGATCTCAGAAACATACCTCCTGTCATCTCATGTGGCTTTATAGAGAAATAAAATGTCTGGTACTTTCATTGTGGGACTGTAATCTGTGTAATGTCATTTGTGTGTTTAGAAAAGTGAATCTGGGAACAAACGGCTGATGAGATATCACTGATAATGGGATTTGGAAAAATACTTTTCTAAAAGTCAGTTTGGAAAGATGGAGGTTTTCCAGAAAATTTAAAACATGTTTTGGTAAAACTTGAACTGACATTGTTCTGTTGATGGATTGGTTTGCTAATCAAACCACAACATTTATGCTGCATGTCAAGTGAAATGTGTCATAGATGGTACTTTCATCATACTATCAAAACTATCAAAAAAAAATGAGAGAATTTTTTCCAGATGTTATTTATTTATTCATTTTTTCTAATACAGAGATTTACATTATGAAAAACATTTCTTCTTCTCTGGGGAGCTACTGTCTGAAATGAAAAAAACCTCTGAAGGCTGGTGGGACAGGAAGTAAAATGTTCCTGAATGGGTCAGTCTGTATAACAGTGTTGTCTTTGTCTGTAAGCCTCACAGGGATCTCAGATGATCCGGCTGCACCGCCTCTGTCCCCTAGTGATCTAATTCACAGTCTGCACACAAAACTGATCTTCATTCATCTTTTTGGAGAAGCCAGGAGCTGACTCAGGCCATTCATAAAAAGCAAAGAGCCATTTCTCGTAATGTAAGCTTGAAACTTTGAGTAATAGCTGTTCTTTATTTAAGATTCATCCTGAGTCTAAATTTAGACATTGAATTTTGTAAACCACAGTATAACTGGAAGAGGCCAGTCAGCTGGCAAATAGCTAAGTTGTGGTACCATTCCTCTTTCTTGGTTTGGGGTTACAAAAAATAATGACCTGTTAAAAAAATAAATACAAACTACTGCTTTCTCTGACATTTTCCTTTCTTTCTGCTGTGGCTCATATATATATGCTACCTCTAAAATATGTTGCATTGCTTGAGTTTTAGCTGATTGTTTGATGTCAGCAGTTTTCTTCTGACTACAGCATATTTATATTGATGACCTTAGATGATAGTCTGTTTAGTAACTGATTGAAAGCTACTATCATTGAAAAATTATTACAAAATCTTTAAATGTCCCATACATTTTACTATAAAGCAGAGATTTCTGGTTGCAGGACTAAAAGGTGATTTATTTTTATTTCGCAAACTTAAAAGCTACATATAAGTCAATCGTTTTCCAACTCCAATTGGGTTAATCCCCCAAATTAAGATGACTTCAAATGACTTTAATTCCCTTGAACTTAATTTAAAGAAAAAAAACATTTCACAACAAATTTGTATGAGGATGGCGAAACAAGTGGGAACAAAATCAGTTTATTTCCACCTGTTCACATCCTTGTTAATGCAAATTGTGCATTCACATTTTTGTCTGTTTTCAAGATGTTAAGTAAGAAAATAACAATAATAATAAGATGCCAGTGAGTTTAAAGAAAGAGAAAAAGCAAATAGGACAGAATAAAGTGGGAGAGAATGGATGACTCCGCTCACCACATCCTTTGTGGTAAAAGGACAAGACTGTTCTTTCACCTCCCACATCCTTTGGCCACACACAGAAACAGGCCTGAAAATCCCCATACCTGTACAAGGTTTTCATTTTTACTTTTTTCCTCACAAATAAATCCTGCTTTGGTTTTGTTCTTGCCACGCTGCCCATTCTGAACAGCCCAGCCTACTAGATTACTCACATAAGTAGCGTCTTGCATATTCCACACAGCAGCTACTCTGCATCTTTCTGTCTCATTCCCACCAGTGTTCTTCCTGCCTCGGCCTTATAGGGAATACTTTCTGATTCCTTTTAGCTTGAGCCTCTTTTTTGCTTTTACGTAGGATGTGTGGGTGCTGGTTTCCGCTAAAAAGGGTCATTATCAACAACAGAATTGAAGTTGTTTTCTAATTTTGCATGGGTGGAGGTGGACAGGGAATAGTTGAACCAACAGTGGAGTACATGAGAGACAACCAGCTGTAGTATCCTTCAATTAGAACAGAAAAGCCTTTTGTGCGTTTTCCTTTACTCTGGAAAGAAGTCTGATCTTTGTGCTTAGGACTGATTCCCAGTTCAGAAATATATATATATATATATATATATATATATATAATGCAAATCATGCAATGGAAACTACCATTGAGATGGGATTCTCATCTCAAATCCCATCTCAAATTAATTTGGGTTACTTTTATTATACACACTACTCATTAGAAGGAATTTACAAGAGAGTAAGATCCAATTATAAGCTCCTATTTTCCCAAAACAGTATAATCACACAGTCAGATTCAAATCTTATTTATTGTACAATTAGATGCGCCTTTCCATTTCTGATGGCTTCTTCCAGCAAGATAATGCACTGTGGCCCAGGCTTAAATCATCTGGAACTAGTTTGACATTTTTCTAATATTGTTTTACAAAATATTTTTATTAAAGCTTTATTTAATCAGATAAAAAACAGTACTGTGAATTTACTGTACTCCAGTGATCTCCCCACTTACAAAATGTCAACCCAAAAGACCACCTTCAGGATATGCTGGACAGAAGATGAGCATCATATTTTTATCAACAAATCTGCAGCAAGTATGTACCAAAATATTAAAGGAGATTTCTTGGAAATATCTAGCTCAGTATACGCATCTTGTTGTGGTAAGAATACAACAGATTGCTGTATTCTTAGCATACAACAGAGTGCTGAAAGTTAAAGGTAAAAATACTTCAGACACAACTAAACAGGACTGAGTTCAAGGGTTTTGGACAGGAGGCTTACACTTAGAGGCATAGGTGTAATAAAGGCAAATGTTTTTCTTTCAATAAAATGTTCAGATGAGGCAAGACAAAAGTAAAAAAAAAACAAAAAAAAAACAGTCACAACAACAGATGATTAATTTATGTTTGAGAACAAAGTATTCTGGTAATTGCACTCCTGAAATATGCATGAGGAACATTCTTAAATGGGGAAGTGCTCTTGCTAATGTGTTGTGCGTCTGAAGGTTCAGAGCAATCCTTTTGTGTTGTCTGAGTGACACGCTTCACAGGAAGGGCACGAACAAAACCCTTGTTGCTGTCTACACACAATTTTCCAACCTGCAGCTGTCACAGCAGACACAACAGCAGACTGTCTGAATTATTAACACACAAACAAAGTGTGTGTTAATAACACACTTGTGTGCCGAGTGACCCAACTCAGGGTCACTCGGCTTTTAGGGAATATGTATATTATGCCAAAAGAAATGGGTTTGCTCAGGGAATGAGGATGAGAACATGGAAAAAAAAACCCTTCAGTTTGCAAGAGTTCAGAACTGAATGGGCAGTGTTAGAGACTTGGCTGCAAATTTTTATTAGGGTCTTATGTTTAGTGGGTTTTGAAGACAAAGAACTGATCAAACTATGGAGACAGATTTCTTATTTTCTGTGTCCAACTTGATGTGAATAACTTCTTAAAGTGGATTACTATCTTCCCATTGTCTATCTGGAGAATTCTTTCGCTTGGTTACCCTTTGAACTTTCCCCCGTCAGGGTTTGAAGAGGCTCCCACATCAGAGAAATGCACAAGATTTAACACCCCTGTTTCTCAACAAAGTCTGCCCTGTTTGTCCGCTGTCGATGTTTTCATTGGCCTGTCTGCATTACAACCTGCCGGTTTTTCTTGAACATGAGAAATACAGGATGGACAAGAAATGGAACTGAATTGAGTTAAACTGAACTGAACTGAGCTGAATGTAACTGAATGGAATGCAATTTAGTAGGCGCTAGTTGAATTTAACTGAGTCGAAAGTCATTGAATTAAGTGAAATTGGATGTAGTGGAACTGAATGGGAGTGAATTGACTGAAGAGGATTTAATGTAACTGGGTAGACTAGAATTGGAAACAATGGAAATGAACTGAATAGAATTAAGTGGAATGTAGTTGTGTTCATTGGAAAATGATGAAGTGAAATTTAGCTGAATTGGATACAGCGGAAATAAATAGAACTGAACTGAATAGAATGTAGTGGGATGGAATTGAATACAATGGAATTCATTAGGAAAATAATTAAATGGAGTGTGGATGTTTGATTGCTGCACAAGGGTCTGAAGCCTGTGTCAAGTCTGTAATTTTAATGGGTTTGTTAGACCTACATAAAAGAAAGCTTCTTCGGCCTCGATGGACTTGAGAATGAACTTGGCTTTGGGGAATAGTCCAGTGTGCCAAAAGAAATAGGTCTGCTCAGGGAATGGTTTGCAGTTGTTTTGTGGGTCAGATATGTTGCTCCACTCATGAGTCAGACCTTTTTCTATTTTTTTGACATGTCGTAACACATGGAAATATGTAGTGAGAGAAAAGATAAAGGGAAACAGGAAGAACAGAGAGGGAGTTTTCTGAGGTCTGTTAACTAAATATACGAAGTCAATAAATAGTATCACAAAGCTATATATGATTGCATCTGTATCTTAAATCAAACGCCAAATATTCCACTTCAGCTATCTTCCTTCGAGTTGTCTCATACATGGAAGCCAAAATAAACTACAGATGCAGTTTCACTTTGTTGATTTATAGATGGCACTAGTGAGCCACTACAGCTCCTTTGTGGCTTTGAGTCATGGCTTTTATCAGCAATAAAACAAATGTGTGAGAATGAAATGTTCTCTAATGTGCTCCTCTGGCATCACAGTTACTTCAATGAATTATTTTCATTTTTGAAATGTCATCAATAAAATCATAAAGGAAAATAAAATACTTGTTTTGATGGAGGACTATTCAGAGTAACACCAACATGTTAAATATCCAAAGAGATATTTTCCTTTTATTGCCTTTAATCATGATCATAAAATAAAACAAAAAAATCATACAGGGAAGATAAATGTGATGGGAAATGGCAAAGACAGCAGTTTACAAAACAATGCAACCTTTGATATATCGTCTTTTTTGCTATTCTTAACGTTTTATTATACTATAAGTTTCTCATTTTGAATTTTAAATTACAACTTCAGCAATAGTTACATGACGAAGATAAAATTGTGCTCCATTTCTTGCATTTTCACCTTCTTTGCTAAAATGCATGGACTTACAGGTTCATACACCTTAATTATCTAGAATTGAAGTTCTGTCTAAAGATTTAGTTGTTAATACAAAATCTTAGATTTGTAGAAATTTTTATTTTATTTTTTTCATAACAGATTTTTTTTGGTCACTTCTTCACACACATCTGCTGAGAGCGTAAATGTCAGTTATTGTTAAATTGAATTCAAATTAGTCAAAATGATATATTGAAAGTAAATTAGAGTTAACTAAATACTCTGAAAGATGAACTCATGCTTTTACATCATGTACTTTAAACTTATTTGTATTTTTTTTAAGTTTTGTGCTCAATTATTTGCTAAAATATTTATCTACATGGTGAGTGATTGACAGTGGCCCTCGGTGTGTTTGTTGTTACGAGGCTTACAACAATTAATACACACAAAGCTGGAATCTGGAATAGTTTGTGTTAATTAGTTTGGTTTGTGTGAGTTGTGCACTGAGGTGATAAGTCTGTAACCAGGAATTACACTAAATATTTATTAAGCTCATCAATCTTCCTGTGCTTGTTGCTATGTCCTCCAGGGAAACGGGCAGTAATCGACCTTGAAGATCCACATGTGATCTTTAATAATTTATCAGAAGCCATTGATGTTGTGTGTTTTCTTTTAGAATCTTCTTCAATTAATTCGAAGTGATTTGCCTTGAGAGAACATTTTGCTGTATGTTGTTTTTCTTCTGGGTAATTACACACAGTCTCAGATTTCATGACCTCAGATCTTTATCAAATCTTCAAGCAATAGTTTAAATATGTAGTTACGTAAGGGAGGTTGTTATTATGCCAAAAGAAATAATGCTCTAAATTGAAGACGCAGTCAGAATTGTTTTTGCAACTATGTTTAAGTAAAAAAACTACATAAAAATATCTGTTATGATTTTTACAAGACATTTGCAATATAGTTATATTAGCAATTACTATATTGTTAATATTACAATATAGTAATTGTAATATTAATAATATTGTAATATTGTTACCATTACTTGATTTAGGGCTGTATGATATCAGGAAAATATTATAGATATGATTATTTTACATTTCTCTTCCTTTTTCGTTATAACATTTCTTTCCTTAAAATTACTGTCAGCTAGAGCATCTCAAACACTATATACTGTATCATATGTAAATATAATATTTCATGCTTTTGTAAAAGCAAAAACAAAAGTTTAGTTGTATTTGAATAAAACAACAAAAACAGTGATGATATACATTACAAAATTTTCAGTTCATTTGTTACCATCCTTTGCTCTGAAGGAAGACAATTTACTGTTGCCAACATTATAGCCACCAAGAACACTGGGTGACAATGGGTCTAAGGGATGAGTAGTCGTCTTGCAGTCTGAAAGTTGTGGGCTTAATTTCAGCTTCCTCCTGCCACATGTTGATGTTTCCCTTACAAAGAATGCTTAACAATCTACAAATCCCTGTATGACTGCATGCATTTGTGAGTGCGATTGAGTAAATGTGTCTCTTTTTACCATCAGCTCTTTTGCGAGCCACTGTGGGTAAATTTATAAATGCATGTCTACATAAATGGTTAAACCTCAGTCAGTATTTGAGAGACAGGAAACTTCTTGGAGAAGTCGACTGCTCATCACAGGACCAAAATAGGCAGTTTTAATGAAACTGGATTTAAATGTGGGACTTTAAAATCACCAGCTAACTTGGATATTTCTGGACTATGTGAGGACACCAAAGTACTTTGAAGGAAACATTCACAGAAGATTCAGGCAAACTCCACATGGAAAGGCTCCATAGCATAGTTTTGATCCAAACACCTGCCTCCTGTTTGATGACCTGCTGTATCAGCCACACCTGTACTAATATAGTATCAATAACAGATAAAATCGCTTGTATTAGCGCATAGGTACACCTCTGATAGAAGTACCTGTGTAAAGTCAGTGCCGTTCTGGTTTACACAAAGAGCACAAACATACTCAGCTCAGTTGACTTTAAGCTTTATTTTGTGTACCAAAGGATTTCAGTAATAGACTTAGCAACTTTATACTCACAAACAAAAGCTTTGTCAAGACGCATTGCCTTTTTATATGGTGTTTGTACTAGTTTGTCTCAATAGTGAGTGTCAGGCAGCACCCACTCATTATTATGGTTTCACTGAGAGAAATCAGTCTCTTGTTTTCGGTCGCAGACTCTTAATTACATCATAATACCAAACCCCATATCGGCACTGACGGACAGCGAGAAGATGCAGCCTTGCTCAATCCCTCCATAAGTGACATAAGCTCATTACTCACAGTAAACATTGTTGTTAATCTGTGAACACAAGTCCTGACTGCTGCTGCCCTCTCTGCTGCATGCTCACACCCTCACAGATGATACACACACTTCCCCTGCCGATGGCGAGTTGGGGCAATTCAGCCATCACGTTTGGTGGTTTTCTAACGCAGACAGACCCTAATTTAGATTCAAAGCTTTAATGTTCCTAACTGATTTCTTTTAAAAAGAAAAATTGTGACGTTAACAGGAGATACTCTCAAATGACGTTGTTCTTGTTATTTTACAAGCTGTAAATTCTCTATTGAAGACATTTTGTGTCGAGAGGCAGTTTGTATTTCTAACTTCAGTTGAAAGTGTTTGTGGTGGCTACATGTTGGTCCATGCTTAAGAGCTTGTCTGTTGGGTAACTTAAGGGTTGCAAGCAAATTGCCAAATCTTGATGTAATGAGCTATGATCTCACTCATTTGAATGCTGTGGAATGATGATCCTGGAGCAAAACAGCCATAGAGCAGAGGCAATGTTTGCGATGAGGACAGAGATGAGAGTTTGATAGGGAGATGAGTTATGGCATTAGATTCTAATCTTTATATTTGTAATTGTTTTAGTCTCTCAGTTAATAAAAGTGGTTTGGAATTTCTTATCAATATGAATGTGCAGGGCGCTGTTTTTACCTGTATGTATTCATTAAAGTTTTAAATCAGGCTGTCATGTTTTTTATGAGCCGCTCCTACCCTTGTCTCCTGTCAACCAAACAAACAAGCTTTTATTTTCAGAGAGAGCAGGAGCTTCAGGTGCAATATGATCAGACCACAGCTGCTCAACGGCATTCACATTTTGTTGATTTACATAGATCTGTGATCAGCCTGACAATTATGGATAATGCAAGATAAATAGAAATAAAGGTTAGAACACCTATTTAAAGTTAATTTCAGTTAATGGTCAGGATATTTAATGTGATTGATTCTCTGCAATTAACACGTTCTTAACTCAGTTTTTAACTATCAAATATGTGCAAATGTATATTTGCAAATATAATTTTTCTCATATTTTAGACCTATAAGACAAAACACAAAATAATGTGCTTGAGGGTTTAGTTTTTTTATTTCCAAGAAATGCATTTGTCCTCATCAGTTATTATATGAGTGTTTTATCATAGACAGATAGGACCCATCTTTGTGTGAAAAGACTAAATCTTCATATTTCAGTGGTGATTCTGTTGCAGTGGCTAAAAGGACCATCAAGGTTTTGCCAGTTTTTAAACCTTTTCTCCTTCTAACTCATCCTGAACAATTTGTCTTCTATTTTTCAGTTTTAGCTTACATGTAATTCTAGAAGTGTTCATGTATTGAAAATATGTGAAAGGTAATTTGGAGAAAAATCTAAATTATTATTTATTTTTATGCCAGTTTGAAGAAAAAAAGGACTGAAGAGACTCAAATTTGTATTTTTAAAAAGAAGTTTATGAAATTGGCACAATATAAATAAATTTTAAAAACTATTATACACTCTGTACTTTGCTCATTACCTTTAATACATTGTGTCTGTGATCAAATGATTTTTTTCTCTCTCTCTTTCTCTGTCATAAGGTGAATGTTTGGCCACACACAGACGCTGCCGGTGCCTTTGGTCCAGCAGTGTACTCTTGCCAGACATATGAGTGGCAAATGGCAAAAAGATCATTAATCAAACTCTCAGCACGCGTTCATTGTTTCCTTCGGCCTTCCTGCCTTGGCTTCTTTCTCCTCGATTTTTCCAGCTCTGCTTCAGTGGAAAATATAGAGGTTCTTTCATTTAACTTGTCAGGATATAGAAATGTTATTTGTTTATTCAGGTGGGACAATTAAGATGTTTTTTTTTTTCTCTTAGTTCTACATGACTGTTAAACTCACATTTGTCTTTCAATTACATCTGAAAACTTCAGTGCTCATTTCCAAGCAGGGTCATTAATTCACACATTGAGTTCTTCACGTGTCCTCACAAAAGGTGAAACAGGTGTGCTAGTACTCCTGAAATCTGTCATCTGTCTGTTCCCCTTTGCCTTCGGGGATGCTGTAGAATGACTGTTTAGATAATAAAATCTCCCCATTATCATCATTAACGTTGGTATCATCACCAATGACAAGAAACTTCTCTGGCACTGTGAGAATCTAATTGCAAACTGAGATAAATGACCTTGTCTATGTTATTTATGATGGCTGATTTTTCTCACTGTGAAGAGGGGTTTTCGGTTTTCCACAGAACCATCGATCATTTGCGCTGGCGTCTGGTGGGGCAAATTATTCTGATGGACGGACAGGCTGAGGCAGATGAGTACTGAACTGTCAAGAGGCCTCCGACCTCCAACCGCTGACTTACAACCTGGAACCTCTTGGCACTATACAAGCTTATTACACACACAGATTCCTGTAATTACTTTTGGTTTAGTGCAACCTGGTTTCCTCATCATTACTGGAAAAAATAAGGCAACAGTGCTGCAATTACTTAAATTACCTCAAGATATCCTGAGGGTGTCTCGACACCGATAGTGACAGCTGTTGATAAGTGAAGTATGTATATCAATATTCAGGTCTTCAAGCTCAGGGTTCCACCCAGAAAACTTGTTAAACCCAGTGGCAGATATATTAGGGCAGACTTGCAACAGCCCACCATGTTTTTGTGTTGAAATATGGTAAAACATAATCAGTTATGATAGACTAGACATTTTCTCAGTCGCTTATCTGCGCTGTCATCAACTTAATTGTACAAGTAAAACATAGATTATGTTTCAACAATAAAATGTATCAGGTTTTAACCAGAAAAATTGTGGTTCAACCTGTATAATTTTCAAGTTTGTAGTCATGTGACTACCTATTGTATTGTAATATTGAAAGAATTTTAATAGCTTTACTATAGCATAATAAATATATATAATGTAACAAGATGCTTGTTCAAACATGAATAGTATATTGTTAGAACACAGTTCACAACCATAATGTGATATAGAGAATGAGGTTTGCTGAACCTCCTCAAATTTTCACATTTCAGGATGTTACTTCCTATATTTTGTATAAAATGTGGGAGTGTTACCCATATTTTACAGTAAGTAATACCAATTGCATTATTAATATAATTAGTATTGTATCATTAATACAATTAATAACAAATAATTAGTAAGTTTGAGTTTCAGGCAGTTTAGTTAGTTCATTAGTTTATCACTCAATTCGGCTTTAGATTTTTGAAAGTGGCAGAATACAACACAGTACAGCTGAGTCAGGCATGTGCAGAAAACCATTTAGTTAAAAAATACCCCACAGCTGTTTTCTTTACAAAGAAACCATGGCAGGCCCCGTCTGAAGCGTGTAAACGGCTGTGGAAAGTGCCCACTTTGCAGATGGCTCGTCACAGACATGCTCAAACTGCAGTAAGTGACCCTGAGATAGGTCTGATATGCCGCATGTCCTAAAGACGGTCAATTCGAAGAGAGGTGGGTTCGGGAGTTGGCGATTAGTGGCATCTACCAGAAAACTGAACGTTAATAGTCTGACGATCACTTGTTCTCCTCCGTTTGCGTTCAGTGTGGGCAAACTCCAAAGAAAACACTGCAGTGTTTTCTTTACTTTTCTTTGCTCTCGTCACGCTGTCTCTTTTACGCAACAGCATACACACTCTCTCTTTCACACACACACAAAATCAAAATACTCAGAACTGAACATCAAATGGCACAGGGAGGAGTGTGTTTTATTTTGTGTGAGAACTTGTGGAGGTTGCATTCTTCTGTCTCTGCGTAACATCTGTTTTCCTTTTTTTTCTTTGACTTATTTGAACTTTGTCACAATGTAGCAAAGGGTTTGAGCCCTCTGACATTTCCAGCACTTTGACCATCCTTTCATTTAATTGTACGCATAATGAGGGATAAAACAAAAGAACTGGCCAGGGAAGGGATCACTCTTTCCTCTGAGGAGGGTAGTCATTTTTATTCAACCACCTGGGAATTTAAATGTTCCCATGATAAATCTTTCCAGCGTCCCACTGCCACTACGTGGTTGTATCAGTTTTGGCATGAAGCTGAGCTAGCAATCTCAGCTCGGACTGTTTATAGATGTGTGGTCAGCCCAGACCACCACAGCAAAGAGTTTACAATAATATTCTTCAAGTGATGCCTGTTGTAATAAAAGTGTCTCGCCTGGTGCAGCAAAACCAATGTGTTGTGCTGATCTTATTATTTTCAAATTAAAGTGTCGTGCTCTGGGCAGCAGGGCTATAAACTGTGGAACTTCAATAAAACCAAATTCCCCCCCTTGCCAGTTGATTCTCTGCCATTGAACACTCGTGTAAAATGTATGTGTATTGAAAAGAGAGCTAGCTCAGCATGTTGAGACATTTTGTTTGCACGTAAATTTAATTCAGTTTACTGTTTATTGGTAGTATAAAAGCCACAATTCTGACCTCAAATTGCATTTTAATGACATTTAAGTATGCTGTTCCAAGTCAAGTAACATGACAACTGTGTCTATTAACGGCAAAGTTTTGGATTTTAATCAGCTGGGGTGTGGTTAAAGCACAAAGTAGAAAGATTATAAATTTATGATATGCAGCTTAGCTAATTAAAGAATGTTGAGACTTGACATTTTTACCTTCCCTTTTTTATGGTACATTGATGGAATTAATTATTTATGGGGAAATCACTTGTGGAAGTTAAATCCTCATCCTCATTTTAGAATAACAGACAATAATGACAAATAAATTGGCTATATCTTAATTTTTTTCAGGTAATTCAAACATTTTTCCTAATATTTTTGACTAGATAGTTACAGTAAATTGGGCATTTAAATACATTATGAGTATTCAAATGTCACAACCATGCAAAGACTATGGGCACAGAAAACGCTTAGTTGGCAGACATGTGCAAGACAGTGATGAATAAAAACATCACAAATTTCCAATTGAAAAACTTAAGACTGAAAATGTTTTTTTAACTCAAGCACTAACAATTTCGGTTAATTTTGTTGGGGTATTTGTTTGAGATTAAGGACTCTGTTACAGTAAATTACTTTTTTTTTTTTTTTTCTGTTTACTGATTTTGTTTTCTGTCCACCATAAATATAGTTTTTTACATCTTTAACAGTTATCTTTAAATATGGTTTTAAAAGTAAAAAAAAACATTCTTAGCTTTTATGATAATAGTAAGTGGTATATAATTTCATCTAGTGTGTTTTAATGTCTGATAAAAAAGAAAAAAATTGAAGAAAGTTCATCTAAAAAGTGGTTGGAAATGTGTACATGGAAATGTGTCCATAAAAATGTAGTAATTTGAAGAAAGCAATTGTGATCAGAGCTGGGAATGTCGAAGCATTTGTGAGGTCCATCCTTGGCGTGAGCCTCCACAGCTGCTGATGCCTGCTGGTTCAGAGAGGTCTGGCTCTCCGTCTTTTGTTACCGTGGATTGTGTTGTAACTTGTATCGTTTTGGAAGCTGAGCCCTCAAATTTGGAGCCGGGGGGAACATCTCGGGGCCAGATGTTTCTCTCTTTCTCTGCTCCTCTCTGACATGTCTTCATTCAGTGTGCATATATAGACCCTGCTTAGGTTTAGGAGACATGAAGGCATTACTAGAGTGTCAGTCACCACCTCACTGCCCTTGGGGAGATCTACAGGAACACTCACATGCTTTTACATGGAGCAGCTATAGGTAACTGCAGTGCAGTCTTCGTGGTTATACTCGGTTCTTCTCTCACTTATTAGCTTTGACGGGTGGGTTAAGTAAGAAAATACGCCCCACCAAAACCACACAAGAAGACTCAGCACCACTGCTCCTTATTCTACAGATTAATGGATCTTACTGCAGATAGTTCTGTATTTGGTTTAATTTAAAATTATTAGTGTTAAAACCTTTAGAAAGGAACCATCAGTTTAATGTTTTACTGTCTTAGTCTGGTTCTGAGACAACCTTAGTCTTTACCATAAAAGGACAGACGTATCTGGAAATACTAGTTAACCACTTAAATGTTTCTCAGGAGTTAAAAAAACACAAATGTGGCTTTGGAAGCCAACTGAATAATTTTTTTTATAGCTTTTGTAGGTTGTAAACAGAAATGGGTGTTTCTAGGAAGTCTTTTATCATATGTGCACAGCCACACCATATAAATATCCCAGTAATTTTACCCTCCGTCACAAAGTTTAACGGTTTATCATCAAAACTATTGACACAAAATAAACCTTTAACATTAAGGTGTCTGTTAAATCCATTATTTTACAGTTTGAAGGCCAATTGGCTCCTACTTTGAAGGGCTCCTACTTTGAAGTAGGAGTAATAACATATTGGACGTGTGTTATGTTTTTAGGAAGCCTCACTTTGAAACAAATAATTGCAAACATGTCAAATGTTGAAATGTTTGGTATTAAAACAATAAAAACAGTTCATAAACTCATCATGGGCATGTATATCATATAAATGTTTTGTCTGGACAATGTTTGTTCCAGGAAGAAATGATTATACAGCATGAGATAAAGTTGTTCAGGATTTAAAATCTATTGGTGACTTTGACTAAACCATAGAGAATGAAAAGTACACATGCAGGCTTAAATAAAAAGTCACATTCACATAAACACTTTTCAACAGAATGACACCTTGAAGACAATTATATTCAATCATCATGATTTATTAGAGGTAGTGGTTCATCTTTACCAGCATAAATATGAGATGTTTGGTGGCTCTAGTTTCATTCACAATTATAAAAAAATGAGGAAGTCTTGGGAACTTGTGGTGAGGGAAAGTTATGATGCCTGTACAAGGTGAAGGGGGAAAAGAAAGAACATTATCTTAATTCCTAGACACAATTTAGCATAATGGCAGAAATTTATAAGGCAGGCCAGCATTAGGCTGCTAGAAAAGACATTCTATGTTGTTGAAGCCCATGATGAGTAGCCGTTAATGTACTTCTCCCGAGAATTGTTGTGTATGAAATAGGGTCCAAACACTATGTTTGAAGATAGAACTACATTGTCTAAGTACATTTTTGTTGTTGTCAAGAAACAGTGTATTTTTAGACTTTGAAAAAAAGAATGAACCAAACTGGAGCAGTTTATATAAATTGTACATATATATGCATATGTACAAAATAATTTTGTTGGTAGGACTACTTTTTCCTTCACTTTTACATGTTACCTAAATTTGAGACCTGAAGGCAGTTACTTTCTATCCATTTTCTGTCCATTACTCTATTTTATCTTCTCAAACAGCCTATGTAAAGCCTCCACCTTGAGGTGTGATTGTTGTATCTGCAGACATTTAAAAGTCCTGTCATAACTTAGATGATAATCCCATCCCGAAGGAGATTGTTGAAAGAGCTGATGCTGTCAGCGACTGTACATGTCGACTGTTTAAACACACTGCACCAAGACCTATTCAGACAATCACAGAGCTTTTACACACTCAGAAAACAGAACAGAAACACTGTAAAACCATCAACCTCAATGAGCCCGTGATTAACTGACAGGAGTGGCTGCCAGCACAGACTTGGCAGAGCACCAACGGTGTCACTGTGGTATGTTGTTGTTTGCTTACATGTGTAACCGCGCTAAGGAGATCGTCACAGACACAATACTACCTCTCATTTCTCTATGTGAGCATCTGTTGATACTTGCTGTCAGATTGGGAGATGATCCATGACGACTACGTGACTGGCAGGTCTCTGCAGAATCCCTCAACTGTCATTTTCAGTGGAAGAACGTATTCTTTCTTTATGAATTTCAACATCAACTCTTCACCTGAAAGGATAAAGGCACGATTATCAAGAGCATTTTACATCAAACAATTCTGATGTATGCATAGATTTTTTTTTTAGATTCAGCCAGCCACTTCTAAAGGGTTTGTTCTGACCCTTGTTTGGTTTCTGTGATTCCATAATAGAAACGCTCTGAGAACATATGAAAACTGTCTCTGTGCCTTGTTTTCCTTCAGTCTCAACCAGACAGGACGTGAACACTGCATGATGAATATGCAGAAAAAGTGTAAAGCATCTCTACAACGGAAGAGATTTCATATGCGAGGCCTTGAATGGCTCTCTGTGTGCAGAAGCACTGTACCCACTCCCATGCAGTAAACGGGTAAGGTGACCCAGGCTGGACAGGTTGCGGTCAGCCTTACCGGGAAACTGGAGGGTTTAAGAGTTGAGGGTTGTTATAATTTTGGCTGCTTGGGCGGAAGAGCAGAGCAGAGGTGAGGACAGAGAACTCTGTGAGAACATAATCAAGACCGGATACCAGATATGAGTGTGGACTTACATTTGCATGAAACGGTTGAGGACCAAAACATGTTTGAATCACTTCATCAAAGGACTTTTAAATTACGAAACAGATTTTTAATGGATAGTTATGGATGGCTATCTCTGTTCATGCAATACTTGGTTAAAGAAAGGCCTATTTTAACGCTGGCAAACTTTTTAAATGAAGTAGTGCTTGTGTCTTTTCATTGCCGTTCAGTCTGTTTCTACTTCCATAGTTGTAAACAAACCACATTGTATCAGTGTTCCTGAACCATTATTTTGTGAAATAACAGTCATAAAAATTCTACTAGTGCGATTTTCGTCTGAATTACTATTTGCTCCTGTTGACTTTTGAGTCAATTAAATCACAGTCATGTACAATACAGAAAGCAAACATAATGAAATCAACTTGTACCTGAGTGCACAGCCCGGAACGATTGGTGTCATGGAATTGTAGATAAAATATTGTTTTCAGTGTTTTTCAATTTATATTCTGAGACACCCATCCACCCAATCCTAAGGGCAATTTAGAGAGACTGATACATCTAATATACTTTATTTTTAGACTGTGGCAGTACACAGACAGAACCCACTTGCAAAGGAAGAATATGCAGACTCCATCCAGAAAGAGTCTAGGCTGGGATTTGCATCCAAGTTCTACTTGCTGCAAAGGAACAGTACCAACAGCGGTGCTACTGTCCAGCCCCAAAGTGGAACAAATGTACATGAAATATTTATTTTCACAACCCCAGTGGCATACACCATATATATCTATATTTGTTAAAAAAGCCAGACTTTGTGGTCATTTTGTAAAATACAGTATGTGTTGAGCCACAAATGTGTTCTCTGTGCTAAAGTTTGTGTATTGTTACTGAATCATTCAAGCACAAACATAGGATTAATGTTGCAATTTAAAATAGATGATGATGGCCTGTTCCTAAAACACATAATTTGTTTTCATAATATCAATAATATCAATAAAAATATGAAAAAAAAAAATACTTCGAATGTTATGTATATTTTTAAGGGAAATTCTTGAATATTTTGTTTAGCTGAAGTATACCTTGACATTGTTAGGTTCTGATTTTGGGAAACAAAATCAAACCCACTATTACCAAGAAACTTCTAGATCTTCAAGTACTTCGACAGTACAGTCATTTTGGTTAACTGTGTTCACCAGATCCTAGTATAATTTTTATGTACTCGAGTACAATTTTTTTTTTCTTTCATTTTTGACTGGACTAGGCATTGTCAGGCCCTTTACTGAAGGAATGCATATTAGTTTGAACTGTAACTTGAGAGTACGTCCCAGAGTCCTCCCTGCTGGAGTTTCTGTGGAAATAATCGAGTTATGTTCTTTAGCAAGCAGCTGGATAGCCAGAGGTTGAGTTTGTGGTTTCGCCAGGTTGCTGGTGGATCGTGGGATAGTTCGGGTCAGTAGACTTTCTTCCTACATGTCCTCATGTAGGAAGCACATGAAAATGGATTATCATTTTCCACTTCAGGCACAACGCTCTTGTAGACACCTAATTGTGTGGCAGTTTTGCAATAAAGTGAAATACTTCCAAATTTCAAACCCAGGCAACCGTCTCCTCGTGTTCTCTTTTGGGGATTGCATTGTAGTTGTTTCCCCTGTCCTTTCCTGAAAATAATCCTGTTACATGTTTCTTTGACACCGTCTTTCCGCTGATATTGGAAAAGCACTGCAGGATAAAGGAATCTGCTGCCATGCATAGCAAAGAAAGGCTTCCCACTGATATCCAAAACTTCAGGCAGAGCACTTCCCCTTCCCGAAAAGCCTTCCTTACCACAGGCCTCCTTCAAAGACCAACTTCTCAGCAACAGTCCGCCCCGGCATACCGACCCCTGCTCCTGTGTTCCCGCTCTGGTGAGCGAGGCAGACGGAGCTGGGCTGGACTTGAACTCGGGCAATTGTCTTCTCCTAAGCTGTCATTGTGCTTTTGCATGTGCCTTTGTGTGTGTGTGCATCTCCACGTGGATTTGTAAAACTGAGAATCATGAGTTTCTGCTGATGATATGCTGTTGGCATTTAAGGCCATGTGACCAACAGAGGGCCACACACAGGAAAGTGTCCACTGTTGGGGTAATAATGCATGAGTAATAGGGCAGTGGTTTTGGAAAAGATTATGTTTAAGCCATTTTAATGTCAGAAAAGACAAAGTACAGCATCAACCTGTTTGCTTTCTGCAATAATTACATTGGATTAAAGAAAAATTCAGCATGAGTAGCAGAATGAAAAGAAATGGCTTTTGTTGGACAATTGAAGCGCATTAATAAGAACAGAAGAATGAAGAAGCATCATACAGAATAATTGTAGCAAATTGTCACAAGAGAATTTATCCAAATTGCAGCATTTCAAATGCCTCATGTTCCCACCAAACTGTTTCACCTACAGTTTGTATAAAATATAAACTTCAGGTTCTCAAATAGAGAAAATTTGTCACCATAATCACGCTATTTTATAAAATTAGACTAAACATATGTATGTTTTTCTCTTTTTTTTCAAAATAATCACTGCAGCTACACTCCATTCAGTAGCATAAAGAAGAACTTTCAGCAACAATAACTTACTAATCCTTGTCTGCCTGTTTAGGACGGTTCTACATATTGTTGTGGATACATTTTAGTCACTCTTCAGTGTGGTTCTCCACTTTATTATGTCCACTCCTGGGAAGCTTGACAACCATCTCAAATGTTTTCCACTTGTAAAAATTCTCTCTATGGAATGATTGACTTCAAATAGTTTGCCAATTACCTTACAAACAGCTTGAAATAACAAGCAGACTAAATATCTAAAATCAAACACGTAAAACACGCGGCAGCAATTTAGAAATAATTCTGTTCAATTATTTAGAAGTTTTTCTTTTGCGCCTATGTGCATCAAATGCTTGTTTATGTCTTTCAATGTTGTCTTCGGACTTGATTCTGTGGCTGGAAGGTAACTTTAAGAGTTAACAATGTTGTGTCAGAGCAGTGTCAAACCTGTAGGCTATCTGAAGCCATTATAATAGAGATAAATGACAGAGATTAAATTTCCATCTCTGCCCAAGCTCCACAACATTATGTTAAGACTGATGACTGGTATTAACGTGGATTACCGGCTATGTGTGTCTGTCTGTTTATACACACTGAGCTAATTTTAGCCTTTGTGCAAATATTCTTGTATTTACAGGCCTGTTGCACTTCCTCCACACAGCACACAAAGGTTCAGGTCACATGTGAATGTTTCGTAAGTGATGTCTGTATGAGAGCGGAATGAACTTTAGAAAGCAGAATTTTAATTGATCATTTTTTATTCCCTTAAATTGTACATTTAGTATATTTAGACAGATCAGAGTGGGTTTGGCCAGCCCTCTTTTAAAAGTACAAGTCTGCGTGCTGATCTGTGGGCCTGAACCTCAGTCACCTGTTTTAAGTTTAACAAGAAAGTTTACGTGTGATAGTATTCTTAGTAAAATTATTACTTTTTCTTTTCCTTTTTTTTGTATTTTAAGAATGCAAAAGTCTGTTGATGTTACAGTGAAGTGGGGATTGTTATGCATGAGAGGAATGAAACAGGAACATGGAGGGGGGAGGCGTTGAGATAAGAAAGTGCTAATGTCTCTAATTCACTCCAGATGAAAGCTTTTGGGCTGACGGGGTTGGGACGGATGAGAAATGTCGGCCACGCCTACATCACACCATCTTTTAATGAGTCTCCTAATGTTGAAAGATGGTTCGTAACTATAGAAATAAAGAGCAAAACACACATGGTCACAAACGTGTTCTCCTCTAAAGTGTAGGAGGTTTACTAGTCTCATTCAACCATGCAGCCTTCACTGTGTTTTTAATTTGTCTTTGCGTCAGCAGTGTCCCAGCCTGGGGAAGCCAGAGAGGTTTCTGAGTCACAGTTCGATTACATACTCAGGAAATTAGACGTAGGAAATTAAGCTTAAGCACTAATTCTCAGCTGTTTAACCTTTAATTCTTTTTTCTCAATGTTTTAAATTTTGAAAGGAATTATTATTTGATATGTCTCTGTATCTTTATTGGAACATTTTTAATTTGAGGTCTGGTTATGAGTTTTTTTGTCCACATAACATAAATCCTCATATTTACTAATTTTTCAAATGGCACCAATCAGGCACCTTTGATGAATCTGAAGGACAGAAGGGAAGGTATTTATAACCATCATGAAACTGCTGGACCGTAACTTGGATCCTGCTTGTTGTCATGTCTACGACGGTCATGCAGCTGTTGAGCTGTTGCTGTCCAGGGGGTCCTGGGTGGACTCTGAGAGGTGTGAGGATTCCAGAAGGCTGTTTGAATCTAATGCCATAATTCCCACGGTGTAAAAAGTTCCACAGTGGAGTCTTCAGATGACCTTTTAAAATCAAATTTCATGTTAATTTAAGGGTACAAAAGCAAGTCATTTAACAGTTGGTCCACTCTAGCAAAAACAATAGTTATTTATTTATATTGGGTGCCAGAAGGCTAACAAAGTTTTAAAATCTTGCTCTAAACCTTAATGTCTGTTTGTCTGTGTAATGAAAATAAAGGTGGCGCCTTATGCTTCAAAGGTGTGCCATACAAATATAAGAATGTTATGAGAATGTGTCCAGTTAACAAAACTATAGAATAAAAGCAGCAAGCTGCAACAATAATATCACGGAGCATTTAAGTAGTTTACAAAAAATAACAGCAGGGTAGAGTTGTGTTTCCACATGGGGAGATTAGTGTCAGGATTTATATCAGTGACTTCCTCGGCTCACAAGGAGGATATTTATCAAGTGAACAGTGTGGGATGGGATGTTTGTGGGCGCTGCCAGATGGAAAGGAGCATGGTGGATGTAGGAGAGGGAAAGATGTTTGGGAATGATGGTGTAAACGAGGGGAGTTGCTAGAGAACAATGCATCAATTTAAGTCATTCTGAGTCGTTGCCTCTTTTATCCGAATATTGTGCACATCATTGCTAAATGGATCAGTAAAAGCTTCACTTTAGGTAGCTGGAGAAACAGAAGACCAGAATGCTATAGTTGTCCCTAAGGTCTTGTAATGGGTTTTGTGTAGGTTTTTCATGGAATCTACAGTAAAACCTTACTTTGAAGGAATGAACCTTCTCTGCTGATTAAGTAAAGTGTTAAGAGTTACACTGCTGGGTGAAGTAGTTATCAGTTGTTGGGGATGACAAGGATCCATCAGCTTTTTAGTTACCTGTAATGAAAAACAGAACAAAATTCAGTAAGTACACTGAAGAATTAACATACATTTTAAAAGTAGAACAGAATAGAACAAGCACAGGGTTAAATGAAGAAAAACAAATTATTTATAAAAACATAAATGAAAATGCAACAAAGCGAAATAGAACACATTGCGTAAGTCACAGAAATGACGCATTCCAACTGTATTATGTAACTTTAAAAAAAATAAAAGTTTTTTGCAGATTTGTTAAAATGGTCACTTCGTCATGACAAAATAGCATGAGATAATGCTCACACCTTACTCTTTGCTGTGCAACAGCTGGTTCCCCACAAAAAAAAACCCTGCAATTAATGATGTACAATAGCCACAGCTGATGGTGGATAAGCAATCTTCTTGTAAGAGTAAGTTGTTTCATTAGCACAGTGAGCAGCAAGTACACAATGACAACACCAAGATCTTGCTCTGTTTGTTTTTTTCTGGCAGAGAATGTTTTTTTTTAAGAAACAATATTTCCACCGAATTCTCAAAATGCCTTTTTCTATTACAGCCGTAACTATTTATTTATGTGGCCAAATTTTATAAAGAAGATAGATATAAGTGACTCAAACAAAGAGAGGTGATGATGGTGACACTATTACAAACCTCTCCTGAGATCTCAGGAGAGATCTCACCTCTCCTGTGTTTTCAGGAGAGGTGATAATTCTTATGAATTATCACAGATACTAGAAACCTACCTGCATGTCCTCACATAATGAGAACTCCTCCACTGAAGCCTCCTAGGCATGACCTCAGCTCACTGCTGTAGGACCTGTTGCTATGTTTACGCTTGTATTTGCGTTTGTAGGGTAGCAATAACTGATTGGTGGTAAATGTCTGCAGGGAAGATGAGCAGACTGAGGGAAAGAAAGAATGTGAGGCTTTTACAGTTCTTGAATGACTTTTCCAGGACGTTTCTATTCCTGGCTCTCTGATCCGATGTTAAAGGAACGGAGTGTACAAATCCACCTCTGCCGTCTGCTCTTCAAACATTAAAAATTATCTTCGAATAACCAACTGTGGACGGCATTATGCACAAAAGATCAAATTGAGACATGAAAAATGTGTTGCCATCATAAAGCCTTTTGGCATAAAAGTGGTTGACTTGATTAACCCGGTTGGTTTCCTTTCATGCATTCAGGGCTTTCAGAGATAATTTAAAACACTTGTAAGTTGTGTTGCTGTCCATTCGGTCAGCAACACAACTGACCGAATGTGTATTTCTGGATCCTGAAGTCTTTTGTCAGCTGCTTTGTCTGGCCTGTGGTTTTTTTTTTGTTTTTAGTGTGCTGAAGAGGAGTTTCAAATTATTGTTCTACATCTGTCCATTAAAATAAAGCTACAATAAAATTAAGACAATTTTTTATTTTTTTTTCCGTTTTAAGCGAAAAAACAAGCAAGCCTAAATGCTAAATCTTAGTAATCAAAGCCACCTACATCAAACATCCCTCATAATTTGTGTTTTTGAATTGAAATGAAGTTGTTGAGTGAACAACCACCAGTTCAGATCATGTCATTGATCAACAAAATGTGTGCAGACACCCAGAAAAGGAGTGAAACAAGTTAAGAGGAGCGCTGCGAGGCAGACGGGGACTTTCCAGACGCATTGTCAAAAATCCTGAATTTGACAGTCAATCTTCAACTTTCTGTATACCTGCCCTGACATAGTCTGCTCTAAATGCACTTCTCTCCATGTCTGTCTCTCTATCAGATTCACCTGATCTGTGTACATGTTTTTATTCATTACCATAGCTGCAGCAACACTTGCACTTACTGAGCAGAAGACGCCTGTAATTAGACAAAAAAATGTAGGGATTGGGATGTGATTGTAATGATGAGTGAACATCAGAGCGGGAGATTAGTGGGTGAATGCATGTTCTGCCATGTGGAGAGCCGAGATTTGAAAAATTAATGTTCACCGAGAACTCTCTTTTATGTTTCAAGCACTTAAGTTTATCTTATAAATCCCGTCTCCCAAGCTCTCTTTAAGTAGTTTTGTGTTTAGCCTCACATCATACGGCTGTGTGAACACTGAATAGCCACAAAAAGAGAAAGACCTGAACAAATGAGGGATAAACTCTGTTTTAAAATCATGTTGAAGCAATTCATGTCTTTTCAAGGTTGCCACGAAACACAAAAACCATCATTTGTGAAAATTTCCACCTAAAACCTGATTTAAAGCCAGACTGAGACTATAAATAGTTACTGTTTGCAAATACTCTTCACATCTTCCTCTTTTTAGCACATGTGAGGATTAATAGTGGCAGTAAATATTGGACTTTGGCTTGTTGCTGCAGACATGAATGAATCTATGTGGTGAATTGCTGAATTTATTTTGCAGCTCATAGATAGGTTCTTGCTCACATTCACACAGCCTATAAGGAAAGGTGCTGCATAAGAGGATTTTATATAAAGGGAATTTATTTCTTAGAGCAAAATAGACTTGCGAACAGAGTAGAAAAGACAAAACCAAAATTTACAAACAATCCAATAAATTCAAAAAATTTTGTGAAAGTAAATGGAAACTTAATTGAATCTCAAACATCATTAAAACCATGTTTACCCGAGCCATCAGGTAACCTGTCAGCTTAATTTTATTGAAACAGAACCAAGAAAATATTTTTTTATATACGACTCATTTGGCATAATTTTGAAATCGTTTTGCCTCTTTACTTAGTTCATTGGTGCCTGAAATTAAAAGCGATTTGAAGAGCTGAAACTTTTAGCATAAGATAAATAAAAGCAAATAGAAAACAAGTCTATCTGTCTGTCATATTTTTTCACAACAGTCTGTTTCCCTTTTGTCTGTCATTGAAAAGACCAAAAAAGCTCTCGAGATATTTGAAGCACTTCAGCTATGTTATCAGAGGAGTTCTTTCAGCATGGATATTCTATAAATAACTTCACTGTTGGGACTTCCTTCAGGTGCACTTTAATTAAAGCTCATTAAATCATGTCACTGAAGTCATATTTAAACTTACTGCCCCAAACATCTATTTATGACCAGGATTTTCAATTAGAAACTCTTGGCATTTGGTTGGTATCTGTAGTTGTATGTATATTGTACACTGATGTTTGCTAAAGGTCTCCTCAGGTACTCATGCCTGTGGTTTCACCTGATATTTATCAGACTGGGGAGCGGTACTGCGCGTTGTGACCCATTAAAGCGGCACTTGGTTGCCAACTACAAAACACCGGGGGAAAAATGCGTTCCAGCTGGATGATGCAACGCTGCATCCTCGTCTCGGTTACATTCTCATATCACTCACTACTCACATACTTCTCTCACCATTTGAATTTCTTTCATTTCTCATTGTGTCTGCATTTTAGGGAAAGGCCATTTGGCACAGTGCGAGGGGGAAAATTTAGCTCTCATGTTTTTGTAAAAGGTGTGTGTGTTTATGCACAGTGACACATTCCAACAAGATGAAGCTCGAGGCATAGAGATTCCCTCTGGAGTTTCATCACAACACAGTGGTTTATGATGATGGAGTTGCTTGCTGAGAGTGAGCTGTCAGCGTGGGCTCGCATACAGCAACAGTAGCTTAGGCTACAGTTTCGGAAAACATGGAAAGTTCATATCACACTGGCCTCCTACGTTGATCCTCTCGTAACTTATTGGGACACTTGTTGTTGACTTTGAGCGTGGGTTTGGCTCTGTCCTGGAGGGAAATTAGTCTGTTTGTCTTTGGGAAAACACAACTGCTCTAATTTGGGTCAGCCTGTAACCTGTTGATTAAAGGTGTAACTGTCTGTGGTTTCTCTCCACAACCTCACCTTCTCACACTTAAGCATAAACATATTTTTTTCCAGATTCTGTCACATGTTTGTCAGAAAAAAGAAAAAGCCTCAGATGATCAAACCAGGTACATTCACATATGAGCTCAGATCAACATTTATGCATATTTTTTTATCAGTTGCATAGAAAATTTTAAGACAAACCCAGAACAACCTTAATAACGTTAAAACTGCCATTTGTCCAGTTTCACATCGCTGCATGTGTTTCTTCTTGTTTCAAAGCGCAGACACAGGTAGTTTTATTAGATTTCTCAATAACCTTATTGTCTTCTTTCAACTTCTTCCCTTCCCATGTTCCCCTTTTCTTAATTTTCTTCCCCTTCTCTTTTCCTTTCACCACTTCCTTGTCCTGTGTCACTTGTTCATACTTTTATTCTTTCTGTTTTACCTCCCCTCTTTCACCTTGACCTTCTGCTTCTCTTTCATGCTCTCTTCTCCCTGCTTTTTCTTTTTGTCTCCTCCTTTGGTTTCCAATTTCTCTTTCTCCTATTTATTTTCTTTGTACTTCTTATTAGTTTTCTCACCTCATTTTCCCTTATTTTCTCATCCCTCTTTTTTCACCTATTTTTATTGTCTTTTTGATAGTTTGTTTTTGTTCCATTTCCTCATTCTTTTGTTTCACTTACTGTTGTTGATTTTCTTCCATTACTATATTCTGCTTAATGTCCTATTATTCCTCTCTGCCTTATTTCTCTTAGCCTTCCTTTGCCTTTTTTCTCTTACATCTTACTCTTTATTTCACTTTCTTGCCTTTTTTTTTCTCCATGTCTCCTTTTTTGTTCATCCTCTTATCCTCCTTATTCTCACTCTCTTTATTTTGCCTCTTGCTTTGCTGCCTTTGCTTGGCCCACAACCTTTTGTAATTTATAAAGTGCATGCAACATTTATTTTGTTAAAAGTCAGAAACGAAAGTTTGAAATTTAGTTTGAGTACCTGTTTTATAACATTGCAAATCTTCAAAGGTTTTAATTTCTAAAAAGAGAAAATAGCTAAAATGCATCATAAAAAGCCCCAAATTAATTTGACATTGGTGTTCCTGATGTAAAAATCTGAATGACACTGTATAATTTATGGCGCACATTCTTTTAAACTCTCCTACACCTGTGTATATACGACTCAATGTCTCCATTTGTTTCTCTATGCACAAACGCGAAGGCCATGGCTAAATTAATGTAGCTCGTATTTATACATGTGTCACTACTCTTGGGCACATTGTCAGTGAACACACACTTGCATACCTTCACATACTTATGGAGTCACATTCCACAATTTCATGCTTGCATTTCAACAAGCCCCTGTGTGAGCACGAAAGACGTGAAACCGCCAATTGCAGCACATATATCCTGTACATTTAGAAGCTTTTCAAATGGATGCTTTGCTGTCAGGCAAAATATTTGCTTGTCAGTGAACCCCCCACCCCCAAATGCTGACAGAGCTTGGCTGACTTCCCAGAACAGAAGAATATTTGGCAGATTGTCTGAGAGGCCCAACAGTCACAATGACACTCTCCCCAAACACACACATTCTTCGAATTACGCAACTGTGATCGCTCAGGCTGGACATAACATAATGATAGAGAATGGAGGCATTAAAGCAATTTGTTTGATTTAAGTTGTCAAGAAACACTAGGCCATGGCCTTCTCAGCTGGTTTTGATAGACGCTGCATGTGTGTCCCATGCATTTCATCTCCAGAGGAGAGCTGAAGGGAAACACACACTGTGATGTGTGTGGGAAGGAGTTTTTATTGTGGGATGTAGTAGCAAAAAATATAAGTGGTTTTTACCGTCTGTATGTGGTTGTGTAGTGTCATGTCTTTGTGAGTCTTGTCTTTCAACTGTTGAATCAAAACATTTATGTTTGTCTGCTAACATGAACTTCTGATTTTCTATACCGCACAAGCTAGTAAGACTCAATGTGGAGTTCAAAAAGAGACTATGTATGAGTACATTTAAATTCTTTTGAGTAAAGTCAGTTGAAATAAATTCATTGTTTCATACTGGACAGATAGCAAATGGTAACCATTCTGTACTTTTACATCATTTTATCTGGTTCAGAAAACCCCAAAGCACTTAGAACTACAGTCAGTCATTCACCCAGTTGCACACTGATTTTTATTCAATTACCATCTTACCACCTACAAAGTGATATTTAATTGCAACAAACACATTAGATGCAATTAAATGCAATAACAGAAGGTTTTTGAAATGTGATATATTTAGAAAAAAGTCTAGGCTCTATGAAAAATTCAGAATTTTCATATCTAGATAATTAATGTCAAAATACACCATCTTTTTTTGTTAAGTGGGCAAACACGCGCTAAGCAAACGTGTGTCCTTGTTATGTCAAATTGAACACAATAGCTTGGACTACAAACAAGCCATTTTAAGGAGCTTTATGAGTTTTTGTTTTTACATTAACAGAAAACAACATGCAACAGGTCAAATAAATTAAAAAATCTGCTAAATCTACAAAGAAAAACAGTTGTTTGATGCGGCTCCAACAAAACTCACAACTTAGTAATTCCCAGATCAAATTCTACGGAGCCCCCTAGGGGACATGGGGATTTTTTTTTTCTTTTGCGTCCCCTCGCAAAACTTTTGCGTCCCCTCGCAATACTTTTGCGTCCCCTCGCAAAATGCAAAAGTATTGCGAGGGGACGCAAAAGTATTATGAAGGGAACGTAAAAAGTTTTTGAGAGGACGCAAAGTATTGCGAGGACTAAAAGTATTGCGAGCTGAACGTAATACTTTTTTGCGAGGGGACGCAAAAGTTTTGCGAGGAACGCAAAAGTTTTGCGAGGGGACGCAAAAGTATTGCGAGGGGACGCAAAAGTATTGCGAGGGGACGCAAAAGTATTGCGAGGGGACGCAAAAGTATTGCGAGGGGACGCAAAAGAAAAAAAAATCCCCATGTCCCCTAGGGGCCCTAGGGGGCTCCGTAAAATTCAGCTTCCTTCTGTGAATATTGTGTAAAACTGCATTTGTTTGGTTTTGTATCCAAATGTTTCAAGTTTTGCACCAACCTCTTGTTATGAGTGTGCATTGCCATTATGTAATGTGTGCTGTGTGTCTCTGTATAAAGTACCCTCTCACTTTCTCTTGTAATTGATGTAAATATAAATGAAAATGCCAGAATGCAAAGTAAAAGCATGAGTGGAGCGTCACAGGTAATTACACTGAGTTGCAGAGTGTGATTGAACTTGATTAAACCTCCTCACGGTGTGTGTGCACGTCATGAGGGAAATAGAGGCCCAGTGTTCTCCTATCCCAGCTTTAAATAAGGGGTCTTTATCTGCTCGTGTGTGTGTAGTGCTGGTGTGAACGCACTAAAGAGTTGGAGGTTTTTTCTTCCATTTAGATGTGGCCCACGCGGCTCGCACCAGGTGTGGTGACCACTAACCAGCCTGGCTTTTAACTGCCACACCTGATTGGATGCTTAAGGCCAAGCTGGCACACACTTAACCTGACACACTCACAGTACACAGTGTCACCCCTACACTCAGACCTTCTCAAAGCCATTTCTAATTTAAATTTAATCTCCCACACAGCGTTTATTAAGTTCACTCTTTTCACCATTTGGTGTGGAAGGAGGAATTCTGGGAGTTGTAGTAGGAATTTTAGAAAAGTCTGATTTGCTATTGTCTCTAGAAATACCTTTTTAAACCTAAAGTATATTTTGTTTAGCATAATTTTTGTGGTTGTTTCTAGAAAATTGTGTAGTAAAGGCTTTGTGTCATGACCCAAATTGCTAACGTATAAGAACATGATTCATTGTTATTCTTAATGTGTCGTATTATTGCAACAACAATGTTTTTATGTTTTTTACAGTAATGGTCCTCTACATTTAGGTCATTTAGGAAGTTAAAGTTGTTTTGGCATTTTTTCTGTTGGGTCAATACAGGACATCGGAGTTATATTGAGGCATCATGTTGTGTGAGGGTTTGCTGCTGGAGGAACTGGTACACTTCACATATCATGAGTGAAGAATATGTTCAAATATTGAAGCAAAGTTTGCAGGCCTTTGTTAAGAAGTTAAAACTTGAGTGCTAATGAGTCTTTCAAATGTACAACGACCCTGAATATACAACCAAATTAGTTGCAATGGTGTGTGTGCACATCATGAGGGAAATAAAAATAGTTTTTGTACCCCTAACTGATGTAACACAAGAAAAGTTTGCTGTAGTCCAATTTAATGGCAGGCAGTGATAAAAGAAGTATGTTTTTGGTCAGTGTAGAAAAATATATAATTTCAACTCTAAGTTTGACCCTAATTTCACTGATTTTATTTATTTTTTTACTCTTTTGGATATCTCCGTAATCTTAAGTAAAAAGTGTCCACATCTCTTACAAGTTTATGCATAGTGATCATGGATGGTGCAAAGGAGACATTGTTTCCTTGGTGCATTTAGATTTTTTCTGCCTTCAATTTCAATTTTACGGCTCAAAACCAAAATTCTGATTTATTGTGTGTTCTGCAGGAATAAGAAGAAACTTCAGTTTTTTTGGTACAGATCTTGTTATTGGTATTGAAAATGTCTCATTTTTCCCCCTCTTTTTGTTCCCAGATTTCCTTTGACTTGGCTGAATACACAGCTAATGTGGATGGTGTGGGCACATTGCGTCTCCTGGATGCAATCAAGACGTGTGGTCTGACCAGCAGCGTCAAGTTCTACCAGGCTTCCACCAGTGAGCTGTATGGCAAAGTCCAGGAGATCCCGCAGAAGGAAACCACACCTTTTTATCCCCGCTCACCTTACGGTACAGCTAACTAATGCATCGAATGCTGCAGATTCACGTGGCAGCAAGCATGCAATATGTTCTCTATTTACATTTGTCAAGGATCGCACGTGATCATTTAAACACATACAAATTGCATGAAATCTCTGCTGCACTTTATCTTTTTTATGAATAAACATCCTTATGAATGTGTGTGAGTGAATAGAGAAGTGATTTATAGTTCTAACTCCCTTTGAGTTTGCTTCACACCCTGGAGCCAAACGGATTGACTGGAGTGGCTCTCTTTTTAACAAAGACACCTTTATATCCACAGCACTCAGCACTCACTTCCAGCTTACACACACACACACACCCACCCACGCACGCATAAACACCGGCTGCACACGTGTGTTAGCGATCAGGTTTAATGTTCTCTGTTGTCTCAGTGCTCTCCCGCCTGACACTTTCCCCATCTGTCAGCACTCAATCTGAAGCTGAATAGGAGGTGCGTACCAAGCTGCTCCTCCATTAATTAGACCTGAGAAGTTAGAGGCGGAGGTTGCCATGGTGAACTCCCTTAACCTCAAGTTTATATCCTGGCCTATGGCTTAATCAACAGGCACCTCCCTTCATTCGCTTAGGTATTTGACTCATTACTGGAGAAGGGAGGATGAGGAGGAGTTTGGTTAAAGATGGTGCTGCTCTAGTCAATCACAGTCTCAGATTCACACTCCTGAAAGAAGGAAAAGTTTTGTTGATGTTCTAGATTTAACTCCAGGATATGGTTTTATGGTCTTTCTCAGCAATTTTAATTGAAGAAGCATTTCTCTGTCTCTGCTTTTTACTTTGCTACATTAGTTTAAGCTATTTTTTTGTTTGTTTTATTTTGATAAATAACAAAGTCAACTTTATTTGTATAAAATTGGATCTTTCAGTTGAATTAAACATCTCATTATTTTCAAACCAATAAAAACTTACAAAGTTTACATAGACATAAAATTCAGATGGACCTGAAACACACATGGTAACCATTTTTCAACCTACACTAATCTGCCCATTGCCTGTCACACAAAATCAGAATAATGTACTTTAGTTTGTACTTACAGTGTGATAAAGCTGTAGAAACTACTTTTTAAACACCATTTTAAAAAGTAGTGTTCGTCTGGCTGTAGATATATAGATTTTTTTTTATGCTTTAGCTTAACCCAAAAACCTTTGTGCCTTCCAAAACTATTGAGTTCTTTAAATATTTTTCTAGGTTTTCAAATAATTTAAGTTTCATGGGAATCAACATGTTTTCTGATAAATATTATTTTCAACTTTTGGAGGGATGGAGCATTGTGAGAGGCCCTATTTGAATAGCTCAACAATCCTGTCACATTTGAAAAAAGCCTTTCCTGCCTTCGCTATCCCAGGGTCATGAAAGTGTGAATCCTTGGCGGAAGATAACATGAAAGTCAGACATATAAACAGATTTTCATGTTTTCCTACTGTAGGCTTTACTGAAAAAGCCTGCAGTGGGAGGACCGCCAAACAAAATTTAAGGATGTTTTTTGGCTGAAATATAAATACTGTATATTATTTGTCTGTAATATTTCCTGTTTTTCTTTACCATCCCCTGTTCTACTTCTGTTTTTCCTCTCAGGAGCTGCTAAGCTTTATGCCTACTGGATTGTGATAAACTTCCGTGAAGCCTACAACATGTTTGCCGTCAACGGAATCCTGTTTAACCATGAGAGTCCGAGGAGAGGTCAGTGAAAACTTTGACCTGTAAAACAATGTGTCTGAAAAATATACTCTGTATTGCCAACATTATTGGGTTAACCATCCAAGCAGTGGATTGAGTCAGTCCAATTACTTTCATATCCATATGTAATAAAACCCAGAGGGTGCAAGCTGATGACAAGGCGGATGGTACATAGAGGTTGTCAATTTTCTGCTGAGTCGACAGCTATGGTTCTATATACTTTTTCTGGTTGTCAGTTTGGCTCAACAACAGTGCTCAGAGAGATTAATTAAATGAGCTTATATGGTTGAGCAGATGCTTACAATTATGTCATCACAATCTGAAAAGTGTCATATTCACTAGTGTAAAGCTCACCCTGACTGGGCCCTAAAGCATTCATGACATCTTCTGGAGTGAGTTAATATTTATGCCTCTTTGGCATTACAATAAAAGAGTCTGGGTTTGACATTTGCTAAGAGAAAAGGACTTGTCTAACTTTTGTGTGTTAAGTATAAAGTTCAGTTTAGAAATTATTGTAGTATGGGTCTGTTTTTCTTTTTTTTCAAGAAATTTACTCTTAATGTTTACAAGCATACTTGGACATTTTGGACAATTTCATGCTTTTTTGGCAGTTTGGGGGATGGTCCCCAAACTGCCAAACTGATGGAGGTCCCTTGGGATAATTTTAGAGTGGATAGTGACCAAGAACATCTCATCCAAAATCAGCACTTGATTTTCTGGAAAAAGTCAAAAGTTCTTATAAATGTGAAACTGTTTCATGTGCAAAGGATGAACCAAAACCATACTAAATTTTTAGCCCTAAGCAAGAGATGTAATTGAAGTTCAGATGTTTAACCCAAGACAAGTAATCCGCTTCTTTTGGCAAAATAGTTACATCAGTTAGACGGTTACAGTTACTCTGTTTTGACTTGTTTCAACATAATATTGGAGTATTGAACAGCGTGAATGTTCAGTGTTCCAGATGGCACTACAGATGTTTTGAATAATTTCCAGCTGCACCAGTGAAGTAAATTCATGTATGAAGCAAGATAGGAAGTTTTAACCTAAACAGATGAACAACATCAACATAAATGCCTCAAATTCTTAACAGTGCAGACTGAATACAAGAATAATTCTTTTACAATGTTCACGTGTGACAAAATGACAAAGTGTGAAGCCCTTGACAACACTTAATCTCAATAAAAAGTTAGTCACAATAGTAATAGTACATAGTAAAACATAAATAAATCCATTGTTAGATTGTGAAAAGGTATCCAATTACACACTCCATATAAAGTCCTAATGATACACAGGTGAGGCTAGGTTTCTTATAGCCACTTGGCACACACTCTTACACGTTCTGACACATAGTGAACGGTTTGTGGTCATATTTTTAATATGTGCTGCAGGCCCTGAGGGTCGCAGGCGCTGCTTTAACCCGATTTACACGCCACTGTGACTCAAAATTAATAACACATGACTGGAGCCCTGAAACTATGCCCAGGTCAGCTGCTCAGGTGTTTATGATTTATCCCCTAATGAAGGCACTGGCCACGACCCCGACCAAGGTCAGGGGTCATCCGGTAAACTCTAATGGGTTAGCACAGACAGATAGATGTGGGAACCAGTGTGGAATACTGGCAGTTCTGTAGAGATGATGAGGTCCCTACAAGAAGGAGGATTGAAAGACAAAATCAACAGTACTTAAGATAAAGTTAGGTTTTTATTGTTGGTAAAATGTCTGAATTTCTTTTAGATTTAAAACCAGTCTGAATGCTTGTAAAATGTCAGGATTAGAGATGTGCGGGCTTGTCAAAAATACAGACATGACCTTTTGAAGGCAAGACTTGCTCCCCTCTGATAACATGATATCAGCTTTTTTGTTTTATCAGCTCTTTATCGTCTACCTGCCCATTCTTACCACACATACTCCTTTCCCTCTTTTTCCTCCCTCTTGATTTAGTCCTCCTTTTTTCTTAATAGTCAGAATAAGTCTCCTTATAGTCTCCAGCAGGCATTTAGGTTTCACTCTTATCGTCTCTATTTTCAGACAAGTTTGACATTGCTCATGTAGGAGGAACGTGGTGCGTTCCATAGTGCAGTGTGGTGCTTATCTTGGCCCAGTTGACCAGTGTTTACCCAAGCCCCCAGGGTGCGTCATGACCCTGTTGGTGCCACACTGAAGAGACATTTGGCTCTGCGTTGTGTTACTCGCAAGATAACTCTTTTCTTTAAGAGTTTGTTCTTTTGAGGTGCAAAATCTTCCTGCCATGTTTGTACTTTGCTTTGATTGTAGGGTTGTACTTTAAATCATATACTTTGATATGTATATTTATACTTTGTGCTAACTGGATATTACAAACATCTAATTTTGGCTTGAGTGTAGTAAATGTACCATAAACAAAAGCATGATTACTAAGCAGACCCTCCAGAACTTTTCTTTTCCATGTTATTGTTCTTTTGTTGCTTTTTTGTCAGTATATCATATCTACATATGCTTATATATATATATATAAAAATGGGAAATTATAAATGACCTGCACTTTTAGTGCTTCATTTAGTTCAGAGTACTTCAAAGAGCTTTATACTGCATTCAGTCATTAATATATTCACTCACATGTTCACATGCTGATGAAAGTAAAATGTCTGAATTTCTTTTAGATTTAAAACCAGTCTGATTGCTTGTGAAATGCCAGTTTGAATCTTCCCATCAAAGAGATTACCATGCTGGTAATCTCTGTGAAGATTTCCAGCATGAGAGCAATTGTCATCACTCCACTACTTTCAGCCACACCCTAAACATCTCTTTTCAGATGTTTATTGCACTACATTTACTTAATAGTTTTGACAGAGGATTTACCAGTTTACAGCCGCACCTTTATAGATAACAAATTTGTTTTAATGTCTCAGTTGTACACTACCACCAGAAAGTATTTGCACCCCAACAATTTTTTTTATGTTTTCTGTTGTGTGACAGACCCATTTTAAAACTATCTTATAGAAAATTTTTCCATTTATGATTTTCTTTTTAAAATCTCAGAAAAATTTCCATACAGTGAAAAATGTTATGTTAATTTTTTTTTTTTAAACTAATATTTTGGATATATATATTCGAATCCCTTGTTCAAATCTGAGTTCAGGGGCATCAGAGTCTCCCTGTTTATGTTTTAAAATGTTTCCTCAACTTTATCAGAGTGTATTTATGGTCAGATTAGTCAACTAATCATAAGTTTGAATCGGAAACACTTGTATACACAAGGTCTTGCAATTAGCTGTATAAATCAGTTCACAAACCAAGCAAGGAACTCAAGAATTTTTTTCATCCAGCTCATTATTGTTATAACACCATATTTTTGTGGAAGGATAAAAAAAAAAATTGCTGCACTGAACGTCCTAAAAAGCATTGTGGTCTGTGGTGTGTTGGTCACCGAGATCACCAAATAAGCAAGAACCCAATGATCACTTAGATAAAGCTGTGGTGTTCTCTTGTGGAATGGTCAGCCATTGCTAACAAACTCCATCAATCAGGCTTTCATGACAGCTTACTAAAAGCAAATTTAGAGAATGTCTAATGATGAGACACAAAGTTCTTTGATCTGATGATTATTTGATTTGAATTGAAGAATCATATTTGGAGGAAAAAAGCGACCAGTTTGTGTGGTGTCTTTCTGTGAAATACATTGAGATTCTTTAAGCAATTAGAGATTCTTCAAAAGCACCCACTCCAAAGTATCCTGAAGCTCAGGCAAGGGTAATAATTATTCCTCAATGATGACAATAATTTGAAGACAGCAAAGAAGTGGCTTCAGGAGCAATCTGTGATTGTTATTGGTATTCCTCCCAGTGCCTAAATTTAACTTAACAGCTATAAAAATTGAAATCTCCTTATGCTAACCACTTACCCAAGAAGTAGCTACAGAAGGTTTCTCATGCAGTTAATTATTAAAGCATTGGGCCAATTATTAATAAAATATTTAATATTATTTGAATTGTAATATAACAAAATGTGGAGAAAAGGGAAAGGCCAAGATTACTTTTTGATGGCACTGTATGCTTTATGTCTGTCATATGATTCTCACTCCACCAAAGACACAGAAAAACTGTCATGGATATCAGTTAATCTATATTTCTCAAAAAGTCCCCACTAAAGATTTGTTTTAACATCTTCCAAAATGAAATAGTCTAATTTTGTGTTGTTGTGGTTGCTCTTCTCAATTTTCTGATAAAAATGGGAAGTTCAGCAAAGATTTCTATTCCTCTCAGCACTGCAGATGACTTAATCCTGGCAGGAATGTGCTTCTGGTTTCTCTTACCATTCTTGTAAACATATGAGTACTGTACCAACAAACAGACGATTTTCATTGTTCTTGTGCAGAAAGTCTGAATTTTATAGTCGTGAAGAAAAATAATAAGCCAGTGTAAATCCAGCGTGAAGCAAAGCAAACAGGAGTCTGCATCTGCCGGCTAGTTCACACCGCTGAACACTACTCTCCAGTTAGCTTAGCTGTTAGCCATAACAAACATTTCTCACTTTGTTTCTGATGAAAAGGATTAGCATTAGCGGCGGTCCGAAATTACCTCCACATAACTGTGAAATATGATCCAATGCAGTTCTTTGAAAGTTGGATCAGCAGTCAAATGTATTTATTTAGTCATTTTCTTCACAACCTAACACCTGAATGTAACCAGATATCCATTTTTGCCCGTGGAAAAAAAAAAAGTCAAACGTTTGTCTACTTATTGGCAGTTTATATGTGCACGTAAAGTCAGTAAGCAGCTCTAGTTGGAGTCTTACCCCTGGTTTATTTAGGGTAGTACCATCTATCCTTTTCCCCAGAGAGGATTGTGGTTCATGCTTGGCAGTACCAAATAATATATTGTTATGTCAGGAGAGAAGAGTAGTCAGAATAACAGTGCCAAAGTCAAACATACATACAGCCGCTCAGTCTTCACATGCCTTGGCATCATCTTTCTGCTTTTGTTGAGTTCGAGCCCAAAAGGTCAGATCGCATGATAGATTTGTAAGAGGATATGTTTTCCATTTATTTAGAAGGTTATTTTCAAAGGAATTTTCTGATGGGAATGACTCGGTTTGTGGATTTCAAGAGGATTTGTCAGTGTCCTTTAAGACAGAACTCAACAAGGTGGTGCCTTTTGTTTTGGTCTTTAGTTTCATTTGTTGTTGATGGGTAAAAAACTGAAAGAGCACAGCCTAAACAGCAGCTGATCTATGGCCAGGTGAGCAGGGTTCTAAAGCCTCAAAGTGAAGATGATGACAGAGTCCTCTACTCTCTTTACGCCTTGCACAGATTTTTGTCATGAGCCAGGGACGGATCTGAACAGAGCTTCAGACAGATCATATTTTTTCTTAGCTTTACTCATACCTGCTCCTCCCCCCAATCAGTGTTTGTTGTGCACGATCACCAAGGTGACCAAGTATCTGGATGACAGAGAAGCTTAATTGCACAAGTTAAGAGCAATGTTGTGTCTTTTAACCTCTGCCGAATCCTCAGTAGCTCTAAAGGAACACAATTGAATTTCAAAGTAAGTTTCTAGATTAACCTTTTAAACTGTTGCACTTGTGCACCTACATTTTTCTCTTAGTTTCCCCTGTACAAAATTTGGGTTTACCACCATGATATTGCGCAGTAAAAGTTAATTTTATAATTTTCTTTGCCAAAAAATGTCTGTTTATAAAATACCTCGAGTCTAACAATGCAAATAAGCATTGTTAGGCTCAATGACAGTTTTCAGTCATTGAAAACTGTTTTGATTCAATTCGATGTGGTATGATGGATGAGAGTGAAATGAAAACGATAAGAAAAGTAAACAAATTATTACAATATTCTCTCTTTTACAATTTGACATCATAGTTACTTTATGCTTACAAAACACAGACTTTCAAGTAAAAGGAGGTGCTGGTTTGTGCAAAAAATATTAGCTTTCTATCGAGCAGAAAAATTCTCTTTCAAATTACTAACAAGACAAAATAATTTTAAAGTTTTATTTGATTATTTGTGCACTCCCTTAATGTAATGTTAAAAACTAATTCTGGCAGTAAAACAACTTTCAGAATTGGTAAGATTTTTTTTTTTTCAAAACAGTGGATGATAAAAAATATTGATTTGTTTGTCAGTGAATTGGAAGAAATCAATTTATCTTAAAATTTTGCAGTGATGTCACTGTTAGCAGCAAATTATTTATTTTTGAAACTAAAATGTAGCCAGTTTAGTTAGATTTGTTTTGTGTTGATCTGACCAAATGTTTTTTCTGATGATCCAATTTCATGATTCCATCACTAGCCATTTTCACCAGCCATAAGCATCCTTTGTTTTTAACAAAAAGAAAAAAATAATAAAAACTCAAGCTAAAGTTAAACTCAACAGGATTCATATTTTTTATGATGGAAAATGTTTTTTTTTTGTTTTTTTTTTTTCAAATATGTTTCTCAAAAATTAGTTAAATTTTAGTTTTGTAAAACTAAAATTTTTTCAGCACAAAAAACTTGGGATTTTAATAAAAATACGACTGTTAATTCTGGATCACTATGTGTAAACTTGGCTCACTACTCAGTTTTGTTGATCACAGTTTGCTTTGTTTTAGACTGCTTAATATATGCCCTTCATGTAGATCTGTACTAAATGAAAGGTTGGATTTTTCTAACCACAAATGTCAATAATTAGGGAGGACATTTTATTATTTTCTGATAAAGGGAAGAAATAATGAGTACTCAGTTGTTTATTTTTAAGTTTATGAACACAGAAACATCTATTTGTCTTTTTCTTTAACTAATATGCTTCCAGAACACCTTGCATCAAATTTATTTTTCCATGTGTCTTTCCTGTCAGTTGTGTCAGCCTTTAAGTGAGGGCACCTGTGTTTCAGGTGAAAATAGACACTATGTTGGCTGAGAAGAATCCATGACCTGTCTTGGATGAAGCACAAATGTTCTCTTTTTGCTGAAGCTGCAGAAATCACTCAGCAAGTGGCTGACATTGACAAGGCTTTGGTTAGGTTGAAGTAGAGCCAAATCGCCCTTTTTGGAAAATATTTTTGCTGCAATATTACTCAGTCCTCCTGCTTGTTAGGTATTTAATTCAATAACTCAGTGCAGATAAAGAAAAATAGGATGTTCACTAGACGAGCTTGCATTAATTTTGATGCTAACTAATTGACCCAAAACCTAAAAGGCAGCGGAAATGGAAATTTAAGGTTACAATTCCACCATGAAGCCATTCACTCCCCAGGGCCATTATTCAAAGACAAAACAGGATTATGGGATTTGTAGTTTTGGCTGAATGTCAAAACAGGTGTGTAGATGCAGTGTTGAGGTAACTGAAAGATCTCTATGGCAACACTATAAAAATGAAATTATATCTTGTCTATTGTATGTTCGAAATAAGACCAGTTGAGACAAGCTTGTGACAGAAGCGGCTCAAATATCTGGAAAAGACTTGGATCAACTTTTTAGTGTTTTTTTTTCTTTAAACAAAATGTAAAGAACCTGCTGGCTTTAAAAAAATGTATTATTCAGCTCAATAAATTGTTCTAGGAGCTGAAACTAGGCACACAAAAGAAGTAGATGTTCTACCTGCACAAATAGTCCATTAAAGATCATCTTGATAGTTATTTTTAATTAATCAAGTATTGCGTTTGTGTAGCTTTACAGCTTATAGCCTTTCAGTTTTTCCAGGCCTAATGCAGCACTCGGCCATGCCACAACCGCACAATATGTCTTCAGAATAAATGTTTCAGAGGAAAGATTGGAATAAATCACATTGTGGTTTAGTCTCAGTAAATGTGCATAAATATACTGACAGACAGTAATATAAATGTGTGTGAGTCAGACATGTAAATGTCTGGGTGTGTTGGGGGCTGAGCCTTCACACAGTTTAAGGCTTTTTAAGTCACTTTTTTTTTCCCAGAATGTGTTGAACAACAAAATTTTTTTTGAGTAACTAAGGCCTCTTGAGCCACAATCTCCTCAAAACCACAGTTTCTTCCCCATCCCCAGACCCATGCCCCCAGCTGACATCTCCTGTCCCCATCCTGTCTGGACCCACATGGTCTGGCTTGGGAATAGGAGAGATCTCCATCCATTTCTCAACACCCTCCTCCTCCTTTTCCTCCCGTGCTCAAGCCCAGCTGTGCCAACGAATTCTGTTTGCTACGTTTTTCCTGTTGGCCAACGAACGAAACGGAGGAAAAAGTTAAATGAGAGTGGGAGAGAGAAAGTGAGTGTCAGTTTCTGGCAGGGGTTTTGCTGTCTGCTCAGTTTTCATGGCCCACGGTTTTATTAGACTTTCCGCCAGGCTGCGGGCAAGGTTAAACGGCCACCGCTGCCCCTTTTGGGCTCAGAACCTCCTGTCAGCTCCCCTCTCGGCTCCCCTCAGCCCCTCCACCTCCTTCTGGCTGTCCTACGCTCCCGCTGCCAGTAAAGGAAACACATTAACACCAGAGTCTGTAACAGAGCAGGCTTTGTCCGGGGCCGGGCAGACCCGTCCATTAGCCCCAAGCTCGGGTCCATGGCGCACCAATTAGAGAAGACAGGGAGCAGAGCCACTCTAAACAGAGGTGTGAGCTTTACAAGGATACTACAGGTGTGCTCTGGGGGAAATAATGGACTTTATTTCTGATTGGTGTACTGTGCACCACCATGTACCTCTGACACCCTTTTAAGAGCCAAACAGGCTTTGCAGAGTTTTGACAACCTGTGTTTAACCTTCAAACTCAAGTTTCTCTTGGATCAAATCAAACCTCAGCTTTCCAATTCGCTGTAGTCGCCAAACTGGGCTCTAGTTACATTGCCTTGGCCCACAAGATTATAGTATGTACTATGCAGAGGGCTGCCCCTAATGAGCTTTTGATTACATTTTTTCTTGACTCTAACCAAAAACAAAAAAGAAAATTTAATGGGATTGGCTTACGGTGTACTATACCACTTTAAATGAACATCATCATAACTTTCATTCTGAATTAGTTCAGATTAAAGAAACTAAAGGACAGTTTTAAACCAATTGATTACAATTTATGACATTGTAATCATAAATTGATCATTTTTAAATCTATCAACAATTTATTACAATTGTATAAAGGCAACAAGTAAATAGACATAAATGAATGCTTTTTTGTACACTGGAACATTATGCAGTCTCTACATCCAGCAACAAAATACTTTATTGATCCCAATCTGACCAAATCATGCTCTGCATAGCCTGCTTGATTTCCTCCAGATCAGGAGTGGAAACATGCCTAATTTGCTTTTTTCAACATTCCAAGCATTCTCTTAAAATCTGCAGAATATTTGGATGGAAACATGGCTAAAATTATTATGGTCTAGATCCTTAACCCAAGATTCATTCAAGTTCTTTTCATTTGATAAAGATTCTACATATTTCTAAATTATAAATCTTTAAGAGTGTTTGCTTTGCAGAAGTGCTTGAAGGATAACGGTGAGAAATGTAACCTTGCAAATATATTTAAATTGTTCGATTTGACATAATATTGTATTTTCGATGTGATCAACAGCAAACTAGCCATTTTTTGGTGATTACAAAAAAAAAAAAAAAAACACTTCCAAAGGGGAAGTGGGTACTGTATAGGTAATTTCAAACCTATAATGTTGGAAATTACCTATAATAAAGGTGAATGAAGGGAAGATAGGTCATTGTATTATGAAAGAGAAAAAACAACCACTTTCAAGTACTTTTATCTCTGTTTCAGCAGCATCCTCTCTTGTGTCTTTACCACTACTTCTACATATGACGACTTTTTAAAAAAAATGAGAATTGCTTTTAAGAGCTCTATTGAGTTTAAATACTTTGACTTGCCTTTCAGCAATTTATTTACCTGATGCTGTATCGTATAGACATGACATACATTCTTTTGTCATGTCATGGCCTGTGACTTAAAACATAAATTTTACAGGAACGTCTTTGAACAATGCTTGCTTGGAATAACATTATCTGTTAATGCAAAGCTACCGAAGCTGGTCTCTTCAGTATTCAAACACTACTCCTATGTGTACAAAGTATAAAGCAGCATTTTTAGGGAATGCCAACCTTGACAAATTATGGTCTTGATATCAATATTATTTATACTGAGCATATATAAACAATCTTTGAAGACTTCTTTTTTTAATAAAATGTTAAAATATTTTTCAGATCACTGCATTTTCCTTACTGATAAGTTAGCACTATTGAGTTCAGTTCCCAACTAATGCCACTTTGTTTCTGCTATAATGCATTTTCATAGTCAGTTGAAGTTGAAACTGTAGATCCTGAAAGCCAGGCAGTTAATAATCAAAGCAGTGTCGACTTTTAAACACTCTAACAGGTCAAAGACCAAATCTCCGGATCATACACCTCACATAATGTAACCTGACAGTGTCTCTTTATTACCTATTGTGTGTGTAGGTGTGTGATGAATGTCCCACTCTCTGTGATGAAATAAGAGCCTGTCTAGCTGATATGGATGAGAGAAAAACTGACATCCACGTCTGTGTCAGTGGCAGATGAATAATTGTTGCTTAGCGTCTGACTACAGTTAGTGGGAGCGCTGGTATCTGCCAGAACAGATGAACTGCCAGGTTAGAAAAAGGCCCTAAGGCAGGATTACACACGATCATGCAAAGACAGGAAAGGTCTGACATGGAAGGGGCTTTCCATTGACAATTTATCCACGCTCTGTGGACATGTGCTATTTTTGAATTCATGCCACAAATATTGATTTTAAGATCAGGAATTTTTTTTTTATTATGTTCTTTATACATCATTCCAATATTGCAACAAAGAAGCGTTGACATAGGGGACATGTGACCCACCACCAACACACAACAAGCTGTACTTTCTTAAACAAGCATGTCTACCCTTCTCCTGATCTGTTTCTGCTCAGTCTGCCCCAGGGCTGTCGCTTTCCTATGAAATAATTACTACAAATTTAGTGCATTCGCATGATTGGGTACACAGGATTTTCCTGTGTCTAAATGGAGGCTCTGCTCCATGTCAGGGGAACAGTGATACAGTGTGGAGCCAGAACTGAGCTGTTACAGCCTGGATGGACTCAGCGCTTAAAGGCAGCATTCAGCTTGGATGTAGCAGCTCTAACGGGGTCTCGGAGAGGTTAGCACGAGGTTGTGGGAGATTTATGTTGCATAAACTATAAATAGCAAATACTTTGATGCAAACTTGCAAAGTTCCTTTGAAATTATACTCACATGTCTTCCAGTTTGGCCATTTAAACAGGGAGCCCAGATGCATTCAACTCCTCAAACTTTATTTAGCTTCTTCAACTCTTATTGTGACGTTATTCCACATGACAACCTAATATGTAGTGTTGATTTCCATCAATATAATGCTTTATTTGAGTTGGAGAGGCTTCACCATATATTCACAGACCATCCACAGCACGAGTAGAACATGACACCCACCCACACCATCCCAACAAAATACCCAAAGGCACGTAAAACCATTCCAGCCGCACACGCTCTTATTAGAAGCTTGTTTGTCCTGCTGCAGATAAAATCGCCACGTGTGCCGGCTCTGATGAGGAGCATGATTCTGGTGATCTGGCAGATTTCATTGTGGTGGTTTTTGACTGAATGCTACACGGGCAACACCATGGTGGTCTGGATCGGTCAATTTTTCCTTTTTTCCGCATGTGGAATGTCCCTGTTCCTTTTTTTTTTTTTTTTTTTTTTAATGTTTACAGACAGATGGCCTTAAATTTGTGTTGGCATCAAGCCCAGATTTGACACCAAAATGGTAAATTAGAGAAGAAAATGAGAGGGAAGGATTCTAAAAAAGGTCTTGTGGCTGTAATGCGAGTTGGTAACGAATTGATTTGACTCAGAGTTACATTTTGAATTTTTTGCTTTGGCTAAAGAGAGTTGGAAAACTATCGGAGGTTTGGAAGTCTGTATGTGTCAGCGTGTGTGTGGTGTTGGAGAAATATGCAGAATATTAGTATGTGTCACTGGAATTTTTATCTCCAACACTGTGGTCTTGAGTTCCAGTCCTGTAAAATATTAGCCTAATACAGATTCATTCTGCTTTTGTTTTACTGCCTCGGTTAAATGTTTCTGAATATCCAATTAATTGTAATATTTGATAAATACTGCATGAATAAACAAAACATGTAATTCTCAAATAAATATTTCTAAACTTAACAGGCCTGGGGAGAAAAAGTAGTTGACACCAAACCTATTAAATAAGTTTGGAAAATAACTGCTGTCAAGTGTTTGCAATAGCTGTCGTTGATACTTTTGAAATAGCAGTGTCAATCAGAAATAGACAGTCTGCCGTGCATTGAATCATTGTCCCACTGTATAACCCTTGTGCTTTTCAACTAGTGATCACAAACTAACAATCGGATATTCTTATTCTTCTATGAATTATTACAAGTTGACCAGAACACCAAAGCAGCTTCAGACCTCAATACCACCACCACTATGTTGAATTGGAGACCTTAGATATTCTCCTTGGTTCATTTTGACCTCCTGGATGAGTTGATAAACCTTCTATGAAGGTTCACCATTATTAGAACTTTCTCCATGGATGGAATTGAAATGGCTTTTTAGCCCCTTTGAGCCCAACAGTTGTCAAGGATTTGGTTTTTCATCTGTTCTTGAAATGTATGAGACCCAGGGATGATGTGTTTTGAATTTTATTTTCAGTTCATGCAGTAACCGAGCATGAGTTTGGCTAGGTATTGCTTTCCAAACAAATGTGCTAATCATAGATATTTAAGATTTGAGAATATTGCTGTTACTGTCTAAAACAGGGCAGTCTGGATAAATAAGTGAATGACATCACAATTTCAAAACTGCAGTTTGTACATTTGTCTGATGATAAAATTTATCAGAAGATCTTGAACAAGTCAGGAGAATTACGGAAATAAAAATAGACAAAAACTGTAAGGGGACAAATACTTTTTCACAGCATTTGTTGTTGAATGTTAGAATGAATTGAACCCGTTTTAAATCCTGAACTCTAATTTTTTTTCAGGTGCAAATTTTGTGACACGGAAGATCAGCCGTTCTGTGGCAAAGATTCACCTGGGCCAGCTGGAGAGCTTCAGCCTCGGGAACCTGGACTCCAAGAGAGATTGGGGTCACGCCAAGGACTATGTGGAGGTAAAACACACAAACACACAACTCAGAAATCCACACAACCGTCTGTGCACAGCTTCAAAGCTGAACAGCGTTCAGATGTGCACATAATACTAACGGGCCATGTTTTCCCAGATCATTTAAGGCCATAATATGTGATCAGCGTGAAGCCTTCTATGATTCTCTGCCAAAAGAGATTTTGAGATAGAGAAGGAGAAAGAGAGGGTTGCATGCTGTGAGGCCACAGACTGTACTCTGGTTTCCCACAACTCACCCATGTCCCAGATCCCTTCAGGCCCACATCGCCATCCCCTGATGGCTGTAGAAGAAAGGGCGATATTAGGAGAACACTGCGTCCTGAGGACGATGACAGAAATACTGTGTTTGTGTTAAGGTAATGGTGCCAGCAGCAAGCAGAGAGAGGCGTGGGGAGATGAAACGAACAGTGGGGTCGCATCATCCAGGAGCAGACAGCTGAGTGTTTTTGAAAGTGTGTGTTATCCCCCTTCTGCATGTGTGTGTGTATGGAAGCATGCATTCCTGCATGTGTGTTGAAGTGTGTGATAGGTCAAGGTCGTAACATGTGTGCATGGCTATTGAGATGAAAGACTCAATGGGTTGCCATGTCTAACAGCAAACCTCTTGCAGTGAACTGTGTTGTTATTGGCAGGTGATGGTCGTGAATGTGACGGTGGAGGGAGGGTGGGGTTGCTAAGACGTGAGTTAGGGTGAAAGGGTTATGGAGCGCTGCTTCAGCTAAACAGTGTGGGGTCAAATGTGTCAGATCTGGTTAGTACTATAATGCTATGGTTTGAAGGTTTTGTTGGGAAGTGAAGCTTCAGTCACTGCATTATTATGGGAAGTCAGGTCAGAAGACAAGAACATTTAAACAAACAAAAAGAGGAAGGCATATTGAAAATATGCATTGCTGGTGGAGGTGAAGTGGTTACCATAATGACTCTTTGGTCCATACAAACAAAAAAGTTTCAAAATGTTATGTTCTTAAACTTCAAAGCTACTGTACATCTTCCAAAAGAAATTTATTAAAGTAAAACGGTTGTCAGCTAGTAACTTTTAAACGCCTTCAGGGAACTGTATTTTTGGCTAGTTGTAGTTTTAAACCGTATTCAGTAAACCAAACTGACCGTAATATCAGTATGCAAGAACTGATGGAGAACAAAATGGCATAGTTGGGCTTATTTTAGTGAATCATGCATGTAAGTTTGAGACTGTTATGAAAAATGTTTAGTCTGGTTTGAACTGCAGGTTTGACTAAAAGCATAAATATTCTTGTTGTGCTAGGAAAACATTGGTTCTTGGATCCTATTGAGAATATTTTTTCATCTAGATATATTCTTCTAGCTGGCATTTCATAGCTGCAGCCTTCTGTTGAGAGATTTGTGTGAGTACTTGCCTGTCCAGGACGCCCTGGGTTGAGATGCACCAGGTTTCCTGTGGGAACCGCGACATTCCAGCTCTGGTGGATCAGGCACCTCCTGTTTCGGAAAGTTTTTATTTCCAGGAAGCCAAACAGAAGCTGGAGGTACAGAGGGGGAACCAATGCAGAGGAGAGATTGTGCAAGTGTTGTACATTATACGTTACTGAACTATCTCCCTAGTTGAAAGCCCAACCCAACCACCAGAAGTCACGTTTGTCACTAATGCCCACCATGGTGCCCATCCAGAAACTACCGGCTTTGTGTCACTATGGCAGAGCCAAACAACTACCTATTAGTAAACAGAACCATCTGCCTATGCTTGTGGGCTGACAACTGGTTTTCCTCGCTTTCTGTCTCCCTCTCGTCACCCCACCCAGGACAGGGAAATTGCTCCTAATTGGCTGTGGATGGATTGTGGGTGGCAGGAGGGGCGTGCTAAGTGTCTGCTCTAACGACGTCTGAAGGCGTGCGGCTGGCTGGGCATCGTCTTAGCCGGGTATTGGGTATCCGTCGCAGCCAGGCAGACAGACCTCGGTTTGCCCAGTCACTCTCAATGGAGCCCTTTATGGTTATTGTAATATGAAATAGATGTCAGGAGCTCAGTGCTTTAGTATAAAATCGTCAAATAAAATAATTTAAATCCCCCTGATCTCATTTTCCGTAAGGGGGATTGGAATTTTTCAGTTTGATGACTTCGTTTAAAACCTAATTTGGTTCAATTGCTCTCTGATACAGGACAGATTCCTGATTCTGAGACTGCCAAAGAGAAAAGAAAACCACAGGCATTACTCGCATAATGCTCTAAATGAGCACATATAGACACAGTAGTAGGCCATACAGGGATGGTACAGCTGTGTGGATACCCTGATTCTACAGATGTCTCATTTTTGGCAGATAAAAAACATTTTGTGCGCATAGAAGAAAGTCTACATAGTCTACAAAAATCTGGAAAGGATGAAATTTGGTTAATCACTTTCCGGGTCTAGATAGATGAGAACAAAAGAAAAAAGCACTATGGAAAGAGTTTAGTTTCCAGAATCTAAAAGATAAACAAATCTGAATCTCTGGATTTGTATCTGTGGAGCACAGAAAAATATTTTCGGATCTTTAACTTATATCGGATGGACTTCTAAAACTTCTTAGCATCACGTGCACTTCATACACCAATATGTATTTATGCGTTCTTTATTCTGTGACCGCTGATTACACAAGTAAATGTGCAACATTTGCCTTATTATATTATATATCCGCAAAAGTAAAAAAACAAAACAAAAAAAAAAACAAACGCCAGTAATTTAGCTCTTTTTTAATGGGAGCTGTAATAACTTGATCTTCCATCTGCAGTACTTAAGCTGCCATAAGTACTTGACTTTTGTGCATGTTTATTTTTAATATAATAAATTCCATATGCATTTAAGTGAATAATAGCATTAATACAGGATCAAGGACTATGGATGACTCAGAGAGACTGTGCTAAGAAGAATGACCAAAGATCTGTCATTCTATATGGGCAATACTACAGTATGAAACCAAAGGCTATCGAGTTGATGTGTTAGGCATTAACACACAGAGTGATACAAGATTTAATATGAAAAATATGTGTTAATGTACAAGTAATTCTCCCACTGAATTAATGTTCTTAAGTTAAAGGTTGGGTTTTTATTCATTGTTTGAGCAATATTGAGGTGATGAAATGAAAGATTTATCATATTAAGGCTTTTTATTCATTGAATTTAGTAGGTTTTTATTATCAACAACAATAAAACCTACTATTTGGAAATAACTGTGAACGCAGTTATTTGTTTCCACAAATCCAAGGAGGGTATTAAAGTAGACAGCATCACATAGCTGTCGGTCTTTTTTCTTTTCTTTTCTCTTTTTTTTTTCTTTTAAAACCACCAACAAACTTCTCTGTCTTTTATATACTTGCTGTCACGGGTCTTTACAGCCGTGAATCAGGGAGCTGATAAATACCGTTCCTTGCTCAGTAAGGTTTTAATAAACACAGCTGGGGTGGTAAAAACTTACAATGAGAGCTAACAGGGCAGAGGAGAGCGGGTGTTAGGTTTCATCACCAAAACCTCCCTGTCGATGACGACAGCTTCGCAACCTCTGAACCCCTGCTGGCACAGAACACCCAAATCAACAGAAGTGTAGATCATTCAGCGAGGCAGGACTTGTGACTGAGGCTGCTGTCATGGTGATGTGACATCCAGAACAGACAGGATGGATAAACAACACCAGTGGTGTGTGGGCACGGGTTGGTTCATGCGTGATTCTGTTTTAAAGTCATCAACTGCAAGTGAAATTCGATCCCCTAATCCTCAACTAGAAGCTTAGTTGACAGAAGTTTAATCGGCCTATTGGCTCAAAGTAATGAAACCCCACAGCCCCTAAAACTACTACAGGTATTTATATATAGAACTATTTTCATCCATATGCACTACTAAAATGGGGGACAGTTAAAATGATAAAATCTTTATTGGTGATTTTAGAGCTTCATCAAAAGAACCTTTTGTGAGTTGGAGGTCTATAGATTCTGCTTACAGGACTTCTAAGGTATTTTATTATTTGCCTACTATACTCAAACAGCATCTACTGTATTCACGTGTTTATATAAAGATACATTTTTGGGAGACAGAACAAATTTACGTTCTCTTCCTTATGTTAATCAAATATTTCCATTGAATGACAAGATTTTAAGTTTCTTATTTTTATGTCTTGAATTAGCCTGGGAAAAAAAATATTTTTTTTCTCTAGGCTTTCCTTCAGAAGGTGTGGACCTTTAAGTATTGAGAAATGAGCGCTTGCTGAAGGTGTAAATCCACACAATCGCTAACATTTGGCCATGACATATGTAGGTGTTTCGTGAAGCGTACTGGAAATTGCAAGAGCTATAAAACAACGGCACATCCTTGGAAGCATGGCCAAGACCAGTTACAGTGGCCATATGGTTGACCACACTCCCAAATATTGAATAAACATAAACAACATTTCTAGTTTGGCTCGGCACTTCTCTCTTTGCAGTGGAGGATGGTTCTTTTCATAGTGTCGGAATTACAAAGTTTAGCGATGGGGAAAAAAATGTAACACTTCTACAAAGTCTGCACCTCCAGCAGGCATTTGTTTCTCAATACATGAGGGTCTAAAACAAAAGTAAACTGCATCATTCAATTATTCAGTTACTCTACACTTTACACTAACAGCATGCCCTCCTCATACAAAGGAATTGCAGAATGTTAGGTCATGGATCTTTCTGTTATCTGTTCTTTCTTTGTTAGGGCAGCTAAAGGGAGTTAGTTTTACACAATCACTCTTTATTTATCTTCCTCCTGCATCGTGAACATTTTTAACTTCTCCATGCCTGTTTCTGTCCCTCTGGTATGATGCCACGGAAAACACTCGGCCAATGTTCAGTGATTTAAGATGTGGACTCCGATGGGGCGAGAGAGCCTCCCCCAAGATCTATTTTAAGTCACTCAATTCATCATTCCTATCATCATGTCTCCTCCAGTGCCTCCCTGAAAGCCTTTCTGAGTCCAAGTTGCATCTCCAAGTTGCATCTGTCAGTATGTGTTTGCCACTCTTTTATACTAATTGGAAAATGAAAATTGAAATGTAAGAGTTTTATTGGGTTTGTAGAACATTTAGGGAGTTAACATGTGGTGTACTAGTTCAAGTTGGTAAACAACTTGAAGAAAATTTAATGCAGTTTTTTTGGTAATTAGCGCAATTAAAGCAGATAGTTATAAGCCCCCTAAAACAATTATCTAAACTGTTGCTGCCCGATTTAAACTTAGCTGCAGCTTGTGATCTCTTTCAATCAGACTGGCCTAAATTTTCCCCTAGCAGGCTGAGGATGAAAGCAGATGCTCTGCTGCTTCTTCTGTAGCATGTGTTTCCTCGGCTTTCTCTGAAATGTTTCATGCCTACAGGGTAGTTTGCAGCCTGATGTTGTGCAGAAAGGAGTCACACAGACCAACTGAGTGCTGTTTTGGTATCTTTATTAAAAACGGATACAGCCACAACTGTGCTTTTTGGAGTATGCAGCAGCTCTGCCATCTGTTCTGGGTTGAAATGTTGAATTTCAACAGGTTTGCTGGATGACGGGTTTGTGGCTGGAGTGACGTCCATCACACATGCAAAGGAAAAAACCTCCCGCCTGGAAAGATGGAGTCGAGCAGCAGGAGAAAAGGTTAGGGAGGAGCAAATAATGGATGGTTTGACGTCTCCAGAGGGGGTTGCTGGTGGGGAGGTTAGGGACCCTGCTGAGCATTTAACAGGCCAAGATAGGAGGGCAGGAGTCAGCTGGTGGAGGCGAGAGAGTAAGAGAAAAATAAAAATAAAACGTAATGTGGATCTTTTCCCCATTTTTGATAGTTTTCTTAGTCTTTGCAAGTGTCAGTAACTTCTTAATGTGTCCATTTCTTTTTGCCCCCAAATTTTTTTCTAAAGAACAGAGGCAAAAATAAAAGAAAAAAAAGATTATCAATGTGTTAATCATTGTAGATATGCAAAGTTGCTCTCTTTCTACACATGTGTTGGAAACTGAAGTGCATGGTGAAAATAAAGGCCCCACATACTTCGTGCAAAGTGCTGAAATCGGCCCTCTTTGACAGACGTGTGATGGAAATTGTGTCATTTTGTTCCCAGAAATGCATCTGCCTTCCGAAGCCGACACCAGGCCGTGGTCAAATTATTTCAGCAGAGGTCTATGCAAAGTGTTTTCTGATTGGACCTAAGTTTGTTGTGTTTTATACAGAACTGCTCTCAGACAGAAATGTTTATCTCTCTCTTCAAGTATTCAATTTCAACTATCTGGTTTTTGTATCTGAGACATAAATACTTTTTAAGGAACTTTTATCTGGGTATTTGTACCGTCGTTCTCTAAATGACTACCATAACTCCTGGATAGAAATTCTAGTATTGTTGTCCATGGAGGAGGCTGTCTGTAGAAAAGGGTGGCACTAGATCTGTGACACAGGGGAAACCCATTTACAAACAAAATTCATAACAAGGTGACAGTTAGTGACAAAGAGACTTATATGAAAAGAAAGTCATGCATTATTGAACTGATTGTAAATGGTGACCCTGAACAAGGGCCTGACTGGCACTGAACAGTTTTGATAGAGGAAAAGGCAAGAGCTTCATTGCTGTAGATTTAAATAGAACATCTCAAGAAAAAATGAAAGAAATTAGCCGGAGTTTAAGTATACAAGATTACTTTAGAATCATTATTCAATAGTGCACTACAATATATTTCAGTTGCACTGTTAATAATAATAAAAGCATCAAAAAATGCGCTTTTATGAATCTGTAGGAGTTACATAGGTAAACATCAGAAAGCTGCTTTGTTAAAAAGAAAACAGGTGTCTGACTCACTGCAATAAGCTCTAAAGCTTAAACGTTGAATCCAGCATCTCAGAGTTAACTTCAGCAGTGGATAAGAAGTACTGTAAACGTTTTAATTATTCAGCAATAAAAGCGTATAAAGAACATATGTGATGATTTTTTTTAATGCAAACAAGTTTCAAAACTTGTCTTGAAAAAAATGCAGTTTGATGTGATATTTTAGGGAGTATGGTTGTGATGCAGGGAGTGAGAGAGGCCCTTGCTGCACTAGAAGACAGGGCTAATGGAGCTGAGGGATGTTTGTAGGGTTGGGGGCACTAGGGTCATCTCATTTTAATTGTCTGAGGAGTCTGGCAGACTCTTTGCGACTGGAATGTTTGTGACCTCCTCTTTTGCGCCTTCACACTCCCTCGCTCTCTGCGTCTCTCTCAGTGTCAGACGGTCGAGCGGTTCGTGGGAAGATTCTTAGTCCAGATTGTCGAAATTAAGCCAAATATCACAAGGGCTCAGTGACATTATCAGCTCTTTTCTCTCTCTCACAACTCTCTGTCTGTTTTCTTGTCTTGATTACATTTTTGTCTGACTGGCTGACCTTTGTGACTCTGCTTTTTGTGTCTGTGCGTTCACATAAAGCGGGAACTGTAAATGTTTTATGCATGTGTACACTTCTGTGGGAGCATCTGTCCTCCTGCTCCTTGTCTATAAATAAAATAAGCTTGTTCACGGCCCTTGCATGTCACGTTCTGGCACTTTGTCTGGAATTTCTGCATCACACTGCAGTAAATTTGTTGGGCTTTAAAAGGGATTCTTGTTTTAGCGATCATTGCACCCATGTGGCATATATTTCATCCTCACCACCAATTATAATTCTATTCATGAGGTGGCGCCAAAAACACTACAGATAAATATGATAGCAAGTAGGATGACAAGTAGAAGGAAACTAACAGATAGAAATTACATTTCAAGGCTATGTTTTGCAGTGGCAATCAGGGTTTAAATGAATTTCAGGTTTCTATGTGTTTTTTAATGTTTTGATTTCAAGAAATAAAAGTTGCTTTCAATTCTTAGACAAATTTCTTTGCTTTTCTGATAGGTAGGTTACAGCTATTGGAATAAAGTGAAAAACAGTTGACCAATAAGACTGTAGTACAGCTTTTTATGACATAATCATAATGAATAGAAAATACTTAGATAATTTAGGTGAAAGGTGTAAGATACTCACTGAACCTATTCTTCCAGTTTTGTTCCCAGACATGACTGAGCGAATAAAAAGACACGCCATATTTCACAATCACCACATTTGCTACAGTAACCCCAAGACCTTGTGAAGAATAGATTCCATTTAAAAAAAGACAAAAAAAGCCTGGATTTGTCATAACTGGATGCAACAAAGCTGCTTATGTCTGGATTTTAATTCAACCATAGATGCCTGAACATCACCTGGAGTCTGACAGATCTACAAATTCTTTATGAATTCTTATCAATTGTTTTTGAAGAAGCAAACTAAAAAATTGATGACCCAAGGACTACTTCATAATTAAACATGACTTCAAACTTTACATAGGTAATAAATTACTAGACTATGAATGGATAACTGACCCATTCTAGTCGTGGTTCAACATTTGCTGGTCTTTCTTGGAAACATGACTAAATTATTTGTGGGAAATCTATTATAAATTTTCTTCATGCAGCGTATTTTAAATATTTTTAAGCTGAAATACCTAAGCAAAATGCTATGTGGATTTGCAAAGCAGCCAATCCATCACCTTCACCCTAATTAAGTCAGTTTCTATTTTGCATATTGAAGTGTGTTTGGCTCTATTTAGTATTTGATCTTCTGAAATAGGCAGTTTTAAGTGTTTCAATATTTGTGAATTTTATAAAAAGACTTAAATACTTAAACACTTAAGTATTACCAATAACTGGTAAAAAAAAAAAAATTGCATCAACTTGGAAACCAACATCGAATATTGTGCACCAAAATAAAGCGTTTAATCCTTCTCTTTCAATAGATTAAGAGCACACTAGACATGACGTTCAACTAAGATCATAGTACTGAAGGTAGTTTTAATCTGATTCAGATTAGTACCACCTGTGACTTTTCCTTTAAAATATATATTTAAATTTTATTGCTTTTCTTTTTGATAAAAACTTGTTACAAGTCACTACTTTCACCAAAAGAAGCAGTGAATTTGTTATTTTTTGGCTTTATCAGTTTCAATTCAAAGGTTTTCAACATCAGTACACTGCAGTGGAAGTATATAAAACAAAAATGTTCTAAATATTTTCTTTTTTGGGGTATGGTGGGGGTTACAGCCGTAGGAGCTGAACTCACACCCAGCCCCGCAGAGAGCTGTCTGTGGTCTATTGAGCGTGGCAGAGACAACGTCCCCAGTAGTCCGCTTCAAGCGCCGCGAGTGGCTTAAAGGGAATGGAAACATTTGTTGGGTCACAGCACTGAAAGCCTGTCTTTACTTTAACAAAGCCAAATTGCTTCCTTATGTTGTCTGTTTTTTATTATACTTTTAGTAAATCTACACTCACACAGACATATAATATTAAATCTGGGGGTCGATGCAAAAAGTCCTATAAACCTCCATGCAGATGCTTGTTCCTCATGTACAAGCTTATATGAATGCAGGTTGGTAATAGTACACTAAATAATGCATCTGTCTTGATCTGTTTAAGCACAGATAAAAAGATGTGCATGATCCATAAAAATATCTGCCGGTGTCACACAAAGCAGCACGCGGGTGTCCAGTTACATTAATGTCCAGTGACTTTAGAGACCAGTTCATAATTGGTGCAGAAATGCTTCACAGAGGTGTTGGTCTGATGGATGAAGAGAGAACTGATGCTGCATTGAGAGCTGCACCACAATGAGGCATTCAGACACTGCTGCTCAAATTCAACTTCATCCTTATTAAAACAACTTCCATCTTAAAACTGCATATTTGCTTTTAGAAGGTGGAACTTTCTGAGGGAGTGCTTGCAATCTCCGTTTTAATCAAGAATCCCCGTGCAGTGTGAGAGTGTGTGTGTTTGTGTGTAAGCTAAGTGGAGACCCTGCAGCAATAATAGTGGTTTGTTTTTATTTGAAAACTACCCCAGAGTTGCAGGTTTTGCACCCTGCATGACCTCGTTTGACCTGATCATCACCTTTTTGCAACTCTTTTACGCTAAACTACCTCCACATTTTCCATATATTCTCTTTTCTGAATGCTCTCATTGTTCCTTCATTTACTTCTTTTGTCCACCTCACCCATCCTTAGTCAGCATCCTTCATGTTTCCACCGAATCACACTTGCGACTTGTGACTCATACTTGTGCACACATGCTTAATCAAGCTGAATGGTTCCACATCTGTCTTGACATTTGCTATAAAAAGAGTCTTGCACTAAACACAGCAGGCCTCTTATTATATCATTACAGAGCCACAAGAGGCAGACAACTAGCTGACTTCTGCTTCTCTGACTTTGGCTTTCTGTGGAACAAAGGGATAACTATAAAAATGGCTGGAGACAGAAAGAAGAGGAAAAAGATGTGGGTGGTGCCTCAGATTAAGAGGTGGGAGCATATGTTTGGGAGGGGGAATCCCTGCCACTTCTCTATGCTGCAAGGGCTTCATGGCTCCAGGGGCCTGACCATTTCAAGAGTTTGTTTATGCCTGTGGGCCAGAAGGGAGAGACGGTGGCCATGTTCAGCAGCTACATGAAAGGCCCTGCGTGCTCTAATGAGATGTAATTACCACAGGGATGTGCTGCGAGATTAGGCAACAAGGAGGAAAACAGAATGAGCAAGCACACTTCACCTCAGCTTGTGTTTATTCCCTGTCTTCACAAATCTTCCAGTAATTTACAAGCCAGTAGCTCACCTCTTTGCTCTCCAAACCAGTGTGACCACAAAGTATAGATCTGGTGGAGACTGTCATGGTTTGTCGTGCTTGTTTTATTAGTCGAGCGTTTATGTCACAGTCGAATATGGTATGCGGCAAAGTGGACAACCTGGAATGCCACGTTAATGAGAATATTTAAATACATATCCACATAAATTAGGAATATGTTAGTGAATATAGACTGTGCAAAAAAAAAAATGCAGCACTTTAATTTTTTAAATGTTTTCTACCATTTTTATGTCACAAATTAAAATAAAAATATATTCTCTTCTCCAGACATTTTTGTTTGACGTATTTGTAATATTTACTTAAAAAACAAAAAGGAAAATTGAATTCAATATCAAAAACTATGTAATTATGCATGAAATTAAACTCTCCTGCAATATTACTGCACACGCATGGCCTGTTTTGTCAATGGACCTGTACTAAATCTTCACAGTATGTATTCAGCTAGATGTTTGAAATATCTTGGGGATTTTGGAAAGTTTTTCAAAAATTGCTGGCAGTTACTATTTATTTAAGGAACAAGGAGGAAATAAAGCATAATTTGTCTGATCATTTTCTTCTAGTTTTTACAGAAAAAAAGTATTATAGATTAACTATGAAATTTAATATTGAAAAATAAATTTGTGGAAGGGCTATTTATTACTTCAAAGTTAGTTGTGTTAAATGTAGATGTAAAATGACCATTTATTGGCAATCAAAGAAGATGAATAACGTTTATCTTGAGTCTGGTGACTAAATAAAAATATGCTTACAACCTCAAACAAACCACAGGCGAGCTTTGATTTTAATAGTGTCTATATTATAATTTATGATTGTCCCACTACCTGACAAAATCTTAAGGAAGTAATTAATGAAACTAGAAAAAATGTAAACTATTTTGTGTTTATTTGGGAGATGCATCCTCTTTATGTGGCTGCCTCAGGGATGTAGGATGTTGCCTGTCATGTCTTAAAGGCCTGCGTTCGCAGACCATGATGAGGTCCTTAATGGTCTGGAACTGGAAATATGGCTGTTTGTATTTACAGGCCATTTAGAGCTTTCCACTGGCATTCACACTCTGTAACCAGAGAAAACACAGGTTGCTGCGCAGCCAACGCCACCCCACGTGCCCTGTACACCTCAGCCATTGAGAGCTCTATGTATGCGTCGCCGGGTTTGTGAGCTTGTGAACGCCAGCTGCCTCAAAATAGCTCGCACCCCCAATTACCGCTGCAAACACAGGTGTGGAAAGCCAGGCTGCCCTCCACCCAAAGCCCACAGCCTCCATGCAGCACACAACACCCTGTGTGTTCCAGTTTGAGAGCACTGAAGCACACACACACACCAACTGGAGATTTGCATGTGTGTTTGAGTGTTGGGGAGAGAAAGAGTTTGTGTTTGTGTATGAGCGAGTCCAGACCACACCCTTTGAAGTCGGCTGCGCAGTGTGTTGGGGTTTGGCAGCGGACATGCAGCCCCTCCGTTGGCCGGCTGGAAACCGTATACCCCACATCAATCAGGTCTGCCACACATAAATTATTCATAATCCATGCACACACACTCTAAAACACAGACTTCCTTATCCTCAGAATATAGTTTTTGTTTCTTATAACTTCAGTTTAGAGAGAACTGAAAATGGTGATTGGTGGTGCTGTTGGGGGTCTGCCTCCAGTCAGAATGAAAGTTAAATAGGATTTTTTGAGATAGAAAATGAGAAACTTTAAGACGCCTCCTGTCTGATTTAGAATAAATTGATGCTTTGATAAGCAATGTTTTATCCTACAATGCCTATACAAGACATAGTAGCAGTTTTAAACACCTCTAAATCCATCAAAAAAATAAAAAGAAGAGGATTAGGTACTTTTCACACTGAATTAAACACTCATAAAGTAGTTTGTTTTTAGACTGTTTTCCTGGTCATCTTGCTTCCCAAGAGAAACACCATCTCTGCTTTATTCTGTTTATCAACAGCATGAGAGAATGCATGTGGAGGCTTTTTCTGTACAGAAACGTGAGCACCCAGCAGTTTGTAGAGCGGCTATCTCACCCAGGGTAGAAAGATTCACACTGATCTCTGTAAACAGAATGGGAAGGTTCTGAAATATAAACTTGTCCTGGAATTTGCTTTAGAGTTGTAATAAACACCCTGTCAGCTACTACTTTCTTTTTTCTTCTTCTCCCATCTTATTTCTAAATAGGATTATATCTTTTTAGCAGACTAAGAAATGAATTTGAGACTGCAGCATAAGACTTTGATGCTTTTTTCAGCAAATACATATGTGCACAATTTGGAGGTGTGTGTGCTTCTCTTCAGCGTAATTTATGACAAGCCCAGCTCATACTGACGTCTATGTGTAATATCCATAATTGTGTCTTCATCATTTTTGTTGTGGACAGAGGTTATCTACATATTTATTTATTTCATTGTTTATTTCTGAGATTGGTTTGTTTTTTGAGATACTTACTTTGTTGCAAAGATAGCTAGAATTATTTAGTGAAATGTCTACTGGACATCTGGAAAAATATCTGCCATCACCACCCTTTTCTCTTTGTTTCTTGTGCTGTTTTATTTTTTTATTTTTACCTGTATTCTCTAACAAATGCTGGAGGCCTGCAGAGAACAGGAGGCCTCTGTATGTATTGATACGGAGCTGCACTCTATTTTGAAATTAAGTAATGTTTGATGGTTGTTTACAACTAAGTGAAGGAAATGCATACCTCCATTTTTATTTGTTTATTTCCAAAGCACAAAGAATACTATTTAGCATTGCTTTATGTTATCACAGACATTTTTGATCTTGGCTGCATGTCCACAGAATATCTTCTCTCTGTTCCATCTTATTGTTGTCCTTGATTATCAGAAAGATGCTGAAATAGATATCATCCAAATCTTTTTGAACTCCTGTTGAGCTATAAAAATGTCTTAACGAAGCGAAATCGAAGCACCAGGGCTTTGTTGGAGAGAAGCAGACTGGACCTCTGAGAATAAAAATGCTAAAATTTGAATTGACAATTACCTCCTGAGTCGTTCCATCTTCAGACACATATAGAGACCATATGAAGTCCAGACTCTAGACATATAACATCTGTTTAGCTGAACTAGACCAAACTGTGCCTAATGTATTTCCAAAGCTTGTTTATATTCATATGAAGTCAGTGTTGAATTATTGATTAGGGAAAAAGTGTGAGGTTGGCACGCTGGGCTGTTTGTCACAGAGGAAGGGTGTTTCCTGCTCAGGCACCAGCAGTTGCCCGTTCTGCTCCCTTGTCCGTCTGCGTCTTCTCTTTCTCACTCTCTCCATGTCTTTTTCACTTTGAGGCTCAAAGTGGTGAAGCCAAATGGAAACTGACCCTTGGCAGCCAGATGTGTATTAAACACAGTGGGTCACTGTCGGAGGAACATGCTGGCAGCTTTTAGCAAAAAGGAACTGGTGACTTATTCAGACTTCATTATGAATTTATTTCTTACCAAGGAGTTCAGGAACTCACTGATGCTCATGTATGAAGTCTTGGCGAGAAGCAAATGTTGGAGCATTTTAAGGCCAGAAAATAAATTGATTTTGACAAATAAACCTAGGTGCCAGTTTTAAAAATACACCCTGGAAACAAAGGGTGTTGTTGATGTAGAGATTTGACTTCTATGGGAATGATTTTACACTGTTACAGTAGCTGTGGGGCCTCACTTTGGGGTGGGGAATGATTTTGTGTGTGTCTGTGTGTGTGTGGGCTAGGACAGGATATGAGGAAACCTCTGAGCAGCTCTGTGGATAGTTGTTCCCATTAACTTGGAACGTTTAGTTTAAACAGACACCAAGCCGAGTTCAGGTCCAGTTCGCCCCCTGAATGCACATGTGCGTACATTTGTTTATAAAAGTTATGGACATTTTATCTTGCATTTGACCAAAACCTGATTAAAGGAGGATTATTAGTTGTGTGTGTACATAATTGCATTGAATGAGCTTGTCGTGAGACCACCTGTGGTTTCAAGCACAACCAGATCCCACTGAATCCCCCATTCCACCCACTCAGCTCTTTCCTTGGGGCAGGGCATGGCAGTGGCTTACTCCAGCACACACACACACACACACACACACCACAGGAGCCAAAAAGGCATCATTGACCTTCCTAACGTATCTATTGCTTGGTCAGACATAACAAATAACATTGTTAATTTACTTGAGAAGTCGAAACAGTGAAGCTTGTCCTATCTTCACTTTGCAGATCTAAACAGTCTTGAGTGAAGAAAAGAATCCAATTTGAGTTTGATGTTGCCTGATATTGTCTCTGTGATCATTCCCAGTTTCCATTACCATAAACAACAAAGGCACTGTTTTACAATTCTGGTTTCACAGACGGTGAAGATGTCTCTATTTGTTAGATATGTCAATAATAGTGTGACAAAATGTTGATGTTTTCAGATTATATGACCTATCTCAGAACAGAAGGGCTCATCCATATTTCTACCGTTTTTGAGGCATGTCTTGCAGTTTTGGCCAGTCATGTTCATCCCCATTTACATGAACAGAGGTTTTTGCAATTATGTATTGATTGGATATGAACATTTATAAGGCCACATATTTTATTTATGTTATGCATTAATTTAATCTATTTTGTTGTGCTACCCATTGCTTGATATATTTTATCTGCAGTTCAGTTTGATGTTTAGAATAAGAACTTTGGCGCTTCAACTGCTTCAAAGTCTGAACTGTATTAGTGTGTGAAAAAACATAGATGGATGCAGACAATCCTTTGTGGCGCCCCCTACAGGGAACCAATCTGGGAAAGAGCTGCTAAAATCATACTTCTGAATATTATGTTGTAGGTTGCTGCATGGTTTTCTAAAAGTGCTAAATTTTTCCTCTGAACTTTGAAATTTGTTTATCAGGAAAATATTACTTAAGGAATTAAACAGGGCAAAATTGCGCAAGTTGCAAATCATCGTCATTGTTATTAATGTTTATTTTATTGTTATTTGTATTATTTCATTTATTTATTATGTGTGTCTGCATAGAGTTGAAAAACTAAAAAAATGAAAAAATAGTTGCCATATTTTCAGAACTATACGTCACACTTTTTTTTTTCATAGTTTGGTTTGTTCTGCGAGTTATAATCTAGTGCGGAAATTACTGCAATTTTTGTAGAATATTATTTTTATCTTTTAAAGCTGCTTTAATGTATCAATAAAGAGTTGTTAATAATTTAGTGTGACTAACTGGATGCTTCACTTTCCAAGCCAACAGTTGGCTTTCTGCTGGTTAGCTCCTTCCACTTGTTGTTTTCCAGCTTTTTTAATGGCCATATTCTGAAACAAATTTTGTGAATTACTCTGTGATGTGACCCCCACTGCATTTGCTGCTGACCCCATCCATCTCCATTAGACTACAATTATTGAGTATCATTGTAATTGTTGTTTGAGAAATGTTGGTATGTCGACAACGTCCAGACTTCAGCAATAAGTCATCACCCACGGCCAACTCACTAAAGTCCTGCCAGTCCATCCCAGGTCCACTGAGGGCAGAGTGGAAAGGTTAAAAAGGGCCAAGCAGTGAGGGATGCAGAGAGAGGTCGTGGCTCTGGTGAGAAGCACTGCCAATGTCCACTCCCAGAATTCCACACTGGAGTCAGCCTCTGCTGACCACGCTGAGAATCATGGGAAAAAGTGGTTTACAATTAATCACAACCAATGAGGTGGAACTAGCCTTTATGAGACAGAACCAACAGGGGTATCGATGTGTATGAAGGAGAAGAGTGAACATTTTTGCTGTGATGCTCTCCGCTGCCAACTGTCTAACTGCTGAGGCCAGACCGTTAAAATACACACATACACATAAACGCGCTCTGCTTTTAGATCCAAATAAATCGGATTACTCTTATGCCCAAACGCATTTATTGTTATTTTTCACTAGGTTTATTAAACTAGCCAAATATGTAGTTAATTTATTCTGGTCCCCAGATCCAATATTATAATTCAGTTATATTTATTTCATATTTAAATTTTATTTGAATAGATTTTTATTAAATAAGTCCACCAATTGGTATATATGTCTAAAGGCAGCATTAAATTATATCAGATTGTAATTATTTCTACCGTGTTTTGTTATTGTTTTTAAGATGTGCAAAACATGTGGAAAATTTCTTTGATGTTGAAGCCAAAAAGAATCATCATTTACATTTATTTATTATTTAAGAATCTAATTATGAAACATTTAAAATGCTTTCATTAAAATGTTAACCGGGACAGTATTTTGTAAAATATATTTTTTGACCTCTACATTTATTTATTTTTTGAAAATGAAAGATTATACCTACTTTTTGATTTTACATTATGTTATAATGTTATTCGCTTATCACAAACATACCTGGAGTGTTGCTTTCATGTTGCTTTCGAGAAATCCTTGAATCTCCGGTGGCAACCATTCAACTGGGCAAACCACCTATGTTGACTGAGTGGCGCCTACAAGGCACAACTCGTCCTGGGAGTCACAGTTTAAACTTTTCTGAGCTTCTGCATTACAGATCAGATTTTGTTTCCTTTCTTCTTTAGTCTGACCTTTTTCTTTGTTATCTGTGACGGTTTCATGGCATTTCTTTTCCATTCACAGGTAATATTGGAATCTTTTGACTTTGAGTTAGTAAGTGTCAGTTTGTATTATATTTCATGAACGTCCATAGTTTCTTTCTCCAAGTATTGTTTCTTTTATTGTGAATGAAAAATCATTTCCTCTACCCACATATAGCTGCCATCATTAGTCAATTTTTTTAAATAAGTGAAGACACATCTATGGACATCTCACTAAACCCATTCACCATAAATGTACTTGTCTCTGAGTTTCTGTGCACTGCATTGTTGAAGGGTGTGTAGAATCCTCAAGTTGAATACAGAGTGTTGAAAGCAGACCAGTGAAATGTGAAGGCTAGCCGAGTCTCATGTCTGACTTGAGTGTTAGCACCTCTCTGTAGACTCCGCAATGTTCCACTTTGCCACAGAGAGAACTGATGACAAGTCGCCTGCAGCAAAGCATGTTGACATTCAACAATACCCTCAAAACACCCAAACATCACTGGATTTTGTTTTCCACACCTTGAAATACACAGTATTTCACCTTAGACACTGCAAAACATCATGAAATCCCCTTATTGAGTCCAAATAAGGTAATTTACAAAACGCATTGGCTCCCTCAAGCATTCCTTTCTTATTTTGCAAGGACTACACAATAAATGCAGCCCATTTGTTCTTAACAGAAACTTTGCAGCTTTTAGTCTCAGGACACGAATGAAGTGCGTCTGAGTTTGTCCTCCTATGGGAATCCACAAAGCATGAATCATGGTTGATCGCTGAAATGTTAGAATGTCGGGTGCAGAGAGTGTGTGCAACGCAAACCACCATCTGTCGTCTCTTTGTTACTCTGTGTAAAAAGATTTAGGGTTGGCAGAGGTTGCACATGACGCCTTGCTCCTACATTTCAGACCCTCCCACCGTCTTTAAATGCTCCAGACTCTTCTTTTTCTTGCCCTGTCTGAGGTGGAGATGTGTGGGATAGTATTTGAGACCAACAGGCCAATGTCTGCCATTTGGTCCTGCATGTGCTGTCTTTATCCTCACCGTGAAATCCTGTCCTCAGAAGTAGCAGCAGTGTGATCGTGACACCTCAACCAGACCAGCCCTAAAGTCAAAGGCCACACTCACATTTTTAAAGAGGGTTTACTCTCAGCACATTTCAAAAGGAAAGGTCGTCAAGTTTGAACCCATGACACTGCACAGTAATTGTACTCCTTAACATTTAACCTTAAAATGTTGGCGTTCCAAAGAGCCTGGCTGGCAGTGGACCACGTGCGTTCCGATAAACTCTGGTTAGGAATGATTAGGGAATCTTTAATCTTTTAGCTATCAAGCCTCATCCTCCCACTAACATTAATCAGCTGGCAGCATACTGTAAATTCCCGTGGTCAGCCTCCCATATCAAATGATTGCTTTAACTTTTGCAGTCCCTCTTGGCAAGAGCTGAGAGCAGAGTGGCAGGAAAGAAAACAAAAGACACCATTTGTAGAGGTTTCTTTGCACAGCTGGTCAGGGACAGGTGTGTGTCTGTCTCAGTTGGTGACTGTGAGTGATGTTACCAGCAGGATTTGTGTTTAAGGGTCAGGGTCATAAATCAGGGTTGGTAATCTTCACAGCAATGAAGCTGGTGCCAGGGTCTCGAGGCCTGTATCAAGCTTTAAGAGTAATGTTTCTCCTAACTCTCCATTGACTAACCTTCTCACATTCCTATCAGCAACACAAGTTTGTGAACACACACAGTGGGAAGGTGAGAAAACATTACATTTGAAACTTTAGCAGTATGTTAAATATGCGAGCTTTAATATTTTGTTGTCCATTCGAGAAAGAAAACTCAACTTCAATATTATATGTAACTCTTACTTTTCAATTTTGTTTGAAACTTGTATCACCATAATTTACTTCATTTTAGTGTCCAAAAAGCAGAAATATGCTACAAGGCAGCTCAGAACATACCCAACATTTGAAGCATTTGACTATGTTCCATCAAAGTATCTTGCTAAAATTTGAGGTTATTAAGGGGAAATTCGTGTGATGATTATTCCAGTAAAGAGGAAGAATCCTAAAGTGTAGCTTCTATACTTCTGCAGTCAACACTGTATGTACTCTAACGTTGAGACAAAAACTTTCATTTGAAAAGTAAAATTCTTGCAGCATTCAAATAGAAGTTATATGTTTTGCTCCAGTTCGGGCCAGCATTTTCACTCTGATGCCTGTGAGCCGGCACTCACAATTTCATACATCTTCCAACAGCCATTTGAAAATAATACTACTTTATATAAAGAGCTGGAGTGTGAGTGTTTGACTCTCACCTTTCTCTACATATTCCCTTCTTTTTTCTGCTTGTGTGGATTTAACTACACCACACTAAATCACACTACTCCACTCTTAACTCTGTAAGTCTGTGTGTTTGTTCTGTAGCCTTAAAGAACGCTGCACATGTGTTGAATGAAGATAAAATACAAATTTATGTCAGACATAAAAGAAAAAAAAAACAATTTATTGTGCAATCCAGGTATTGTAGGTAAAAATGCAAAAGGAACGCTTGCAAACAGAATTGATTGACTATAGCATGATTTGAAGAGTACATACTTTATAAACCACATAAAATAAAAGCAATTTTTACCAAGAACATCTACAGCTGTCTTTATGGTGTGGCTGCCAACTCCCTGACCAAGTTATTTTTTTTAGTATTTGAATGAACTGTGCATTGTCCTCTTCACACAGTTTTTGGTTGTTTCTACTCCTAAATCAATAGTTTCAATTATTATAAAAAAAGGTTTTTCAACTCAGTGAATGGTTTTGGTGATGGGATAAATCCACCCTCCTAAACTGTGTACATTTGTGGCACTCACCTACATTTCCTGCATAGGATTATCTTTATATTAATTTACTAATTTTTCGGTGTTGTTCAACATCAATTCAACATATTTCCATTTGAACAACAATACCAAGGTGTTTTATTGTCAACCTTTTTTGTGTACACAGTGACAGTAGACAGTGACAGGGCTCCATGCAGTCCTGTAGAAACTCCTAAGTCGTTACTCCTATATGTAAGATTTTTTTTTTTTCACTCCTAAAATAAAACAATTGGCTCCTGTTTTTTATCAAGTTTAAATGAATTTGCTGATCTAAAAGAGGAGGGTTAAATTTGGATATTAATAGATGTAGTCTGGTGAACCATGATTCGTTCTCGTCTGGTCATATAATCTTTTAAAGGCCTCTCCCTGCTCCTTTAAATCATCTCTTCCTCCGTGGCTTAAAATGAGACTGCATGCCATTCTGTTCTCTATGATTTCTCTCTGACCGCTTTCTCTCTCCTTCACTCTGCAGTTCTTCTGATTCTTTCTTCCACATACTCTTTCCTTCTGTCCTGTCTGTCAGTGTGCCTTCTTACCATGCAGCTTTCTGTCAGTGCTGAGGCCCCTTGCTCACTGAAAGACAGAGAGCCTATGACTCAGGTTCTGTCACAGGGCCCAGTGGCTCATAGTGGCCCTGATTCCCACACCGATGAGGTGATAAATGACTTAATGAGCTTCCTTACACACTCACCCACTGAGACCTGAGGCACTTTTTCTTCAAGGCACTTTTCTGTCATGTTGTTCAAGTGTTCTTTTTCTTTGAGTTCCAGCAAATATTTGTAAACTGAATTCCAGTTTTACACCAAACTTGTCAAAAATGCTGCACATTGTCATGAATACACGAAGTATGTAATTGTGAAGCAGAAGGTGAATGATAAATAGTTTTAAGAGTGGTATGCATTTGCTAGTGATTTATAGAAATACATTTTACTGTAATTTGAGCTCAGAGTCTGCTGGAGTATTTCTTTACCAGACCTTCCAAAGACAATTTGTTACCTTGATTTTATTTAGTATTAGGAGTCCCACATTATACACATTTTTTATTTAAAACACTTTTAAAAGCTTCGTTTGTCATTGCTCTGTCACGAGTTTTTCTGTTATATTAAATAATCCTAGTAAAATATATCAAATTTCTCCAAAAACCTTCATAAAAGTTGAATTGACTCGTGGGTAGATAAATATGTGTTATGTTATTGTAATCCAATAGATGACATAGTGGGGATTGACTCATTGGTGAAGCTCACACAGCGTTTTGTTTGAAATTTTTGTAGAAAAGTGCAAGTCTCTGACCATGCAGGTAGCTCTTTGAACAATGTGAGCTCTTTTCACCCTGTAAAGCACAGAGAGCTCAATTGTCCAAGAAGTAAAGAGCTCTTATTAACTGTACATTGAGTCTTATCAGGCACATGGTGATTAAAGCTAGTTGAGCAGGCATTACAGGTGATTAATGAGTGCTGAAGCAGGCCACTCAGACGGTGGAAGTGATACGATCACGCTTTTGAAGTAGAAGTTAAAAATGAAGTTTTTAAACAGCAAGGTGCTCAAGTTGATCAGTGCTTGTATTTGCTTAGGAAATGGCGTGAGTTGTGAAGATAAATGAGTTCATGTGTCACTGAGTTCACTCAGGTGACTTGAAGGCGGGGCAATCACAGCTGATTTTTCGATGTGAAATAAGTAAAAGAGCTTCAGTACACAAACTGCTCTGATTGCAACTCTGTTCCTTAGGGCAGGCAAAAATTCCCAATTTTTCTTGAATATGGAATATTTTCTCTTGATGGAGACCTTGTAGAATGGCAAAGGGAAAAAGAAGAAAACTTTTAAATTACTCAGAATTGATGTTGTATTGGGAATTGAATTAGTAGCTTGGGCATTGTATGTGTTTCTGAAATTGTAAAGGCTTACACGTTGTAATGTGAGCTCTGTAAGGTTAAAGTCATCTAGCCCAACTTCCTGATGCAAACATATTCTGGGATTCATTGCTGTAGCCTATTTTATTCCTTTTTTTCTTTTCTTTCATCTTTGGTTTTTGTCCATCCTCCTTTACTGTCATCGTGGGAGTTATTGCCTCCATGTTCTCTCTGGCTGACAGGCCGATCCTAAGATTCACTAGCATGCTGCTGAACTAGATACTCCTAAAACTTGGCCTTAGGAGAAGAAAGGGCCTCCTGTTTGAGGTGGGCACCATAAGGAGGTGGAGCAGAGAGAAAAGGGAGGGAATAAAAGTAGCAACCTGGGTGTTCCATGACAGTGGACCTTTCGACTTGTTATGCTTTCTAATTCCCCTCAGCACAAAACAGCAAGGGAGGAGAAGAGAAAAGGAGAAAGAGAGTAGGGTGGAGGATGATGATGATGATGAAGGAATCATGTTTTTACACAAATGCAGCTGGAGAGGTGGAGAGAGAAAATATTTCACTTGAAGACAAGATTTTAACCTTATTTTAAAGCCTGAAATCCATTTAGAAAATGATGCATTGGTTAAAATCTATGCCTGTTTTAATACACGATTAAAGTTATAATACTCTGTAGACAAACCATAACTTATAAATAAGGTAATGAACGATCAGGTCTCAGGGATAACTCAGTTGGTTCACTGACAGAAATGTTACCAATTGGCCAAATGGAGTTGTATTTAAATCCTGATCATTTATTTCAACTCTGAAAAAAAAATAAAATTAAATGATTTAGCAATTAAAATTTTATTGAATCACTTAAAACGTATATTCCTGGAAAGTGTTTTTCTTTTCCAGGAATATTTTTCCATTTATCCATGAAAAATGGAAGACAAATATGGGGCAAACAGAGACTGCAACTCCCCAAATCTTGTGGGGCCAAAAAAACTGAAAAATGGGCAGTCAGGGCATAACCTCTGCTCATTATTTATTACAGGATAAAACACTTCTCTCATAATTTCGAGTATGTGGTAACACTTAGGTTTTCTCCTTACAAGCTACAAATATAAATCTGATTACCTGATGTTAAAGGTGGATCTCTGGTTTAGATAAAGGTTTAGTTGCTTCTACCTTTATACATTTGCTTGTTCAGACCTCAGAGATATGTTTCAACATTGGCTTTCCCTAAAAACATTTCAGTAGCATAAGGTGAAAATGTTAAAATTAACTTCTGGTTCCTGAAAGCGCTAGAAAAAAAAAATACACTATGTGTTCAGTTTCTTCCAGTAATTAGTGTCAGTTGTATTCAATACAAATGCAGACGGGAGAAGCTTGTTATTCTTGATGGTTTTCCTTCTGGTAGTGAAGAAAGCCTTTTCATCCTAGCAGTAATTGTGCTAGACATACAATAGTTAAGATGTTTATTTTTGGTGAACATCAATTTGAGCTGTGAATATAAAATTATCTAATCATTTCCAATATTTTCTGCTATGAAAACACATTTTCCAAACGTACTGCAAACCACTCCGAGGCACAAAACAAAGAATGAAAGCATTTAAGAATTACAAATAATAATAAAAAAACATTCTTGAAACTCTAGGTGCTAACATAGCTTGATTATTATGCATAGCTCTAAATTACATTAATTTCCAATAATGTGCAAAATGTAGCCTTTGTTTTCAAGGATCTGATGTCTGGATTTCATATGCTCGACGTATGGAAAAGATTTACTTGATGGGTTCAGGTCCCGTTCTCAGCCCCACCTTACTTCCCTCGTATCAGCCTCCTTATGTCTTACTGGGTGTGCCCCTTCACCCTGACCTTTGTTGTCTGAATCCACCACTCTGCTGACCGCTACACACTGCGCTGCACACCCACTCCTGCTGCCTCACAGCAACCTCTAAACGCTCTTATCATCTGGTTCTGCTTGCCCATCCTGCTCCCCCCTCCCTAAAGGCCACAGGAAATGGTTGGGCCCACTTGCCTGGGGGTGGAATTAACAGGTGCACCAGTGTTTGTTTCAACTTTTACCCATTACCACTGAATAATGGTAATAATAAACATGGAGAGGCCAGGTGGAGAGCCGGCTTTGTTTTGATCTCTTAATCTTCTCTTTTTATTTATTCTTTTTTTTTTTTTTTACTTTACACTTACCGTGGTTAATTGTTCTTGCTCTTAGCTGTATACATTTTTCTTACCCTTTTTAGAAAAAGATATTAAGACCTCTCAAAAAGTTTCTCAAATTTTTGAGAAAGTTTGAAAAACTTTCACAAACTTACTTAAGTATCTTACAAATATCTTTTATTTGTTCTTTATAAAATAGTGCTTGACAAATAAAACTTTCCCCTTCTCGAAGTTTCACAGAGGAAATTTAAAATGGAAACTATGGATCCGTTTCAGATGAGAAGGGAAATGCTGCTGTCTGTGTAATATTTTGAGTGCACTCAAAATCCTACATTTATTTTTGAGTCACACTGAAATGTCGGAACGTAATGTTGTTTTTGTGGCTATCTTAAACCCATGAGCCACTGCCTATATTGGTCTTCTTACTCTGTACCCTTGGTGATGCTAAATACAATGCCAATGCATCTTTGGACAACACGATAAATGTATTTCACATTTGAACTTTAGCCTGATATACAGAAAACTTCCATTTTCCCTTTGGCAACCAGCTTATACGCACAATTTTGAGGTATGTGTGCTTCTTTTCCGTTTGGGAGCCCTATTCAACAGGGAGAACATAGTGGCTGATCATTACACTTAAGATTTTAAAATGTTAATCTTGGGAATCTGCTGGGACTCTATCCTTTTATTTTATGCAATGGCTCGTTGTTTTTTTAAACTCTGACAAAATTGTACTTTTCATGTAGGCCACACTGCATGGTTGAGTTTCAAATTTCACACTGCTCTTCTCAGGCTCTTGGGCGCCTCACCAAGAACACATACATCCTCTTCCACCCCACTAATGAATCACCACAAACTCACTTTGCAAAATTAGGGGTGCACTGTGTTCTTGATGCATTCCCATAGACCTCCTTGAGACTGCCTGCCTTTGGCTTTTACCACCATGATTTGCACTGGTCAAATTATGCTTATATAGCCAAAAGAAGTCTTTAGGCCAAACTATTTTTAGTTTTTATATTGAAAGCTGTTTTATGTTGTGGATTTGGTTCTTGTTTTTTGTGTTCAGATGGATCTTAATTGAGATCCAGATGTTGGTGTTTTCAACAGTTCTTGCTCACCAAATCCCCTTTTTTCCTCAAATTTTCGGCAATTTTTCAAGCGGGCCTATTACATCAGGTAGAACTGCCATCTTGTTCTCGTGTTACCTGGAATCCCCCCTAAGTGAGTCATCAGATTGGGTAATAGCTGGAGAGAGGCAGTTTAATGGCGCACAAGGTTGACTTTGTGGGTCAAAGGTGGGAGGTCAAATGTTGCCATAATCCCAGGCTCCAGGTTCAGCCCGTATATAAGACCCTGGCAGCTGGGAGAGAGGAGGAGGGGTAATTGATTTGAAGGGAAAGGGCATATTTCACCTGAAGAGGAAACAAAGCCGTCAACCATCTAACCAGTTTATAACCATAGACAGATTAGCACCTCCTGTGTGGGAGATGCTCAAAAATTGTTGAGGAGAAGAACTTTAGAGATTAATGAGATAAGAGGAGAACAAATTTTACTTTAGTGCCTTTTCTCATCTTGATGACATAAGACTAATCTTGGGGAAAAAAGCAGAAGTTGAATGAGTTTGATTAAAAAAGAAACAATAGAAAAAAACAACTTCAGGTCTCTGCACCCAGTGGTTGAGATCACTGTATAAAGAAAAGCAGGTGTGTCCCCATTTCAACATCATTTATATTCAAAGAAGGCAGATTTTGCAATCATGGGACCAAAAAGTTCCAGTTCAGTATGTATTTTTATTGCCTTACGCTGCATTTGTCGCACAACGTGATTCAATCTCAGCACTCTCCCTCAGACAACAAATGGCTTACAGATAAGGCCACATTCCTGTGCTTGTTTTCATTGATAAACATGCTTTGATTGGCAGAACAATATCACAGGCAGCCCAGAACCTGCAGGGTATCAGGATCTAGCGAACTAGTGACTGTTTCCTGTATAGACAGGAAGTAAGGGCTTTTATGAGGGCAGTGCATAGATTTCCTAGCATACCAGGTCTGGGAGTGCAGAGAAAAGAGCCACTTCCTGTCGAGAAGAATGCCATGTTGGCTATCTGGCTCTCAACAGTTTTACTCTTCGTGTGAGAGGTTGTGAAAGGAAAGGAAGTTAGGTCTGCAGGCTATAGGTACAGCTCACAGGTTGAGACTGAATGTTTGTTTGAGGAGTGGGACCATTCAGTGTGAGCATGAACTACACACTATAGTGAAAGTATCTCTGGGTTCACTTAAAAATGTGTAATTCTTAAATTATGTTAACACCATTTCATATTCATGAAATTTGGCAGCTCACAGACAAAACATCTTTAATATGATTCATAAAATGATTTTTAAGCACACATAAATAGTTGGGGTGGGCCGGACTTGATTTTGACACGGGGTTTCACACACATTCTAGAGAAGTTAATCAGCACTATCCCTGGAAATGTTTTATATCAGCAATTAAATTTATGAGAAATATCCCCCTGGAGGTGGTGAAGGGTTGTAAATATGGAAAGGCATTGTTATAATGACGTGCTGAAGGCAAATTACATGAAAAGGCAGGAACTTCTTTAAGAGACATAGGCTAATGTCAAAGGATCAAACTGCGAACTCCAATTTCTTTTGTGTTTGATCTACAGAACATTTTTATAATAACTGAAGATAACATAGTTACTTTGTTGTTCTATAAAATAGCGGTGTGTGCCTGGGAAATACATGATATCGCTCCTTTAATCTTTTTTTCCCAATATTTGTACAAATTACACAATATCTGGACTTTCGATTTACATTCAAGCCAACTTAGAAAGAATCCTGTCATTTAGTTAAGCATGTGTTTATTCATCAGTATAATTGCATGTTTTCTTGATATTGTGCAGCCCTAGTTTAGTGTCAGATTTTGGCAGAACTTCCTTGCTGCTACCTCTTATTGACATTGATTGTTCTTTCTGATCTTTAGGCCTTATTTTGATCTCACTTTTCCAACTTTTGCACTTCAATATATGCTTTTAATGTTGATACACAATAATGTAACTAAAACTGATTGATGCAGAAATTACAAAGCAATTAGAAATTGTTTGTACTTTCTCGGTTTAGCATCCCAGTCAATCCTTTGTAAAGTCAGTTGCAGTTGCACCTAGCCAACAAAATGGAGCACTTGCTTACTAAAGAAGGAGGAAACCAAATCTTTATATGAAACATTAGGAGACAGAGAAATGGAAATTGCGTTCCTTGACATTTGGACATTCTGTACTTGTTTTTTTTTTTCCCTCCAGGCTTCCTCAATCCTTTCTCTTGTACATTCCCCACCTCTCTGTTCTTCTTTTACCACATACCACTCCCTCATCCTTGTTTCATCCTGTATTTCCTAACACCTCATACCTTCTCCCTCCCATCTTCCCTTCCCTTCTAATCTCCCTCACCTTCTTATCTGTCTGCATCTTTCCCTCCCTCCAGCCCTCTGTCGCTCCACCCATGGTTCAGGGCTCGAACCCATGTCCTCCTTCTATTCCTCCTCCCTGACATCCTTTCTATGTTAGCCGGTGGTCTCTCAAAATGTCCCAGAAGAATTGATGTATCCTCCTCGGTGCTCAGCAGGCTGAAATAGATGGTTGACGCAATTCTCCAAATCACCTCAGGGAGGGAAAAAGGCCAAGAAAAGAAGATGGGAGGGCCCCCTCCTCTTTCTCGACATGTATGGATTAGTAATTCAGATTTGCAAATAAAGTTAAGCTTTTATAACAAACGCTTTGCTTCATCTGCCAGGCTTTGTTCCAATATGGCCAACGTATTACTACTGAAAATTGCTCTGTATGTGGCGATTGGCTGTTTACATTCTTTTAGGCTTTCACAGACCCACTTCCATCTGCATCCCCGCAGGTCAGGGGTGGGGGTTCAGAGGTGAAAGGCGAGGTTGCAGGCTGCTCCTTCAAGAGGAGAGGAGCTGGTGTTGGAGGTCCCCTCGCCCAACCCTCTTGGTTCAGTCTCAGAAAAGAGGAACCTCCTTCGGCTCCCCTCTTGCACATCTGGCTGCCCCCAGAATGCTCATTTGGAAGGAAAACAAGAATGTTTTTATTTCCCAGGAGAGAAGAAGAACCAGAGTTAAAACACAGAGAGGCGTCCCGGGCCCTCACACAGCCTGCTGCTGGGCTGAGATGGTGAAGGGTTTCTCTTATTTCTTTGTTTCTCTTCTTATCTTTTCCCCACACCTGGTATTTGTTTATATTCCTTTAATATGAATGTAACAACATCGTTCACATTTCCCAAAAGTAAACCAGCAGGCACCTTGAGCCCATTTCTCGTTACAGTGTCAACTCCTCCATTACGGAGCAGTTTCACTTTTCGTAATTTTCATTTGAAGGTAATCCATGAAACAAATCCTGATTTCACTTCTACTTCTTAAGTGAAGGATTGAAGGGAGCCAGGTTAGGATTGTGCATTACAGCAAAGAGCAGAGGACGACCCTAGGAGACAGAATCACATGTCATTGTGTAAATTGGGGTTGTTTAATAACAGGCTGTAGAATATATCCAAATAGAAGATACCCTTAAACCACTCCTGTTATAATCTGGCATTTAAGATTATCTTAAGTTTCAGGGTCAGCAGGAGAAGCCATAGGAGGCAATGATTGGAGTAACACTGCAGGACTGACAAGTGCAGAACTCCACCTGCCTGAAATATTTTGATCAGAGCCTGGGAGAGTCGTTCTCCTCTCATGGCTTTTGTATTTCCCTCCATTGCTTTTTAATAAATTAGCAAGATTTGGAGTTCATTGTGTTTTTTAAGCTTTAGGTTAGACTTAAATAAAACCTGAACCTGTGAAATGTTGTATGCTGAAACTGATAACTGTACATTTACCTAATGTGGAAAGGCAGACTTGAATAGGCAAGTGGAATACAGTGCTCTTTGAGGAATACAAATGTCCATTGTTAAAATATGGACTTTTTATGTGTTGCATAGGTTAACTATTATTTTTGGATGGTGGGTCAAAGTTCTTTCAGTAATGAAAGTAAGGGAGGGAGAGTAGCTGTAATGAGTGGAGCAACAGAGGTGCATTCAAAGAAAATGTCAAGACGCTTAAATGCTCTCTTTCCTCTCATAAACCTGCTCATCAATGGGGAACCTCTTCTAGCCTTAATTCATGTGCACACGACACCCTTATCCACTCACAGCTGTGCTCTATTATAGCAACATACAGTAGCTTTCTCTCCACCCATCGCCTGCAGCCTTCTCTCTAACTGTTATTGGAAATGTAGCCCTGCTACGGGAGCAAGCTCTTGCCGGATTTATATGACACAGGTGCACACTCTGGAAAGCATTCGTTGAATTATGCACACACACACACACATAAAGGGAGGCACGCGAGTGCACTAGGCAGCGAGTACTGGATCTGATGTCAGCCACTTAACGTCAACACCACTCACACGTCACAACACTTCTCAAACTTACACATTCACATATGTGTCTAACCTGCTTGGAGCTTCATCCAAACCAGTCTGAATGTATCCCCTGGCCTCTATAACCTCATCTGATTCTGATTTTTGACTTTGCAGTTTGAATATGACAAAAATGTCTTTAATTTTAACTCAATATATTTTCCTCCTTGCCCCCAATGTCTAGATTGCTCCTTTTGTTCAGGGAATATGCCAGGCATTTCCTCTATATGATATCCCAGTTTTCCAATAAGAAGTAGGCCGAAGGTATGCGCTGGGCTAGCAGGGCTTACTTTCTTTGTGGTGCGGTGTGGTAGCCTAATACGTACTGGAAAAGTAGAGGGTATTCCAAGGAACTTTGGTTCCTCTTTAGCAGACATCATCCAGATTTATGTTGCAAAAAAACTAAATATCAGATATTTTCAAAGTTGTCTTTCTGCTCAAACTTGAGTATATGTGAATGCTTACTGAACATTGACAATTTTCTGAAATATTCAGAATCTCAGTCTCAAAAATGTGAAAAGCCCTGACCTAAAGTTATTGCTGCTTGTACATCCCTATGTAGACATGTGTGTCTTGTCAGCCCATCCTTTCTGATGTTCATCTAACAATATTGGAAGGGCAGAGGGCAGGGAGGCTCCCTGTTCTCCACATGGTCCTGATTTTGCTTGTTAGTGATGATCCCCTGTTTAATGAACAGTCCCAAAGTTCCCACAGATCCTTGAAAATGTTGAATCTTTGAAGAAGGAGACTACAGAAACTACTGAAAATATTGAGAATCAGTGGGAAAAAAAAGAAGAGAACTCTTTGGTTGTCTTTGGAAAGACTTGTAGTTATGCAATGTCGAATTTTGGATAAAAGCCATTAGCTGTCCTGAGGTTTATAGTCAAAATAATGATGCAAAATAAAGGAAAACCATAACAAGTTAAGCTGCTTTTATATTATAACCGTTATTACAATAACAGTTTGATGTTGTTTCTGTTTTTAAATGTTTAAATTACTTATTTAAAATTCTGCTTAAAACCTGATCAACTGAAGAGTGTAATTGCTATTTCTAAAACTATTTTAATAAAATTTTAATTTGATGCTCTACTGTTGTAAATAAAAACAATAGTAATAATACGAATAATAATTTGATTTAAGTCTTATGTTTTAATACTTTGTACCTTTTAAGTATTCTGTACACTGGTGTGCCTCTTGTGCAAGTCTTTCTTGAAAAATAAATTTTATCTCAGGAGATTTTTCATTTAAAATGATTTTAAAATAAGTTTGAAATAACATGCAAAAAAAGAGAATAAATTCATATATTAGCAATACACTCACTGCAGCTCCCCAAATCTGTGACTGTTCAGAAATCTTGGTGTCCTGTTCATAGGTGATGGCATGATGGAATGGAGGATGGATGGAAAAAGGAACCCTTTGTTTGCAAAAGGGTTCCTGTCACTGTGAAAAACAACCTTTACTGGCTGCAAGTGTTTTTCAAATGTTCCCTTTGGAGATTTTTCAAGCATCTCTTATTGGATGAAACCGTTGGAAAACCCCAAAATTTCAAAAGAGACTATACATCTTAAGACCATATGAGCCCCTTAGAAAACTTTGTCTTTTTTTGTTGCCATAGACTCCGTTAGACTCCTGAGATGTGTAACGGTATCTTGCACCAAGAGGTTTGCAGTGCAGTTTTGTCTGTCATGAAAATGCAGGTAAATGGTTCCAACCTAATGTGTGCGTGCCTTTAACCGCAATGCTTTCTGTCTCAGATGAAAACAAGCAATACATTTTCTAGAGAAAAATATATCTATGTATTAGATGGTACACAACAATACTTCTGTTCTAATTAATTAGCTTCACTGGTATATCTCATCCACTTAGAGTTCATTACATCTTTAGCAATGAGTGATAGTTGTTTGGTATTTTCACCTGAATGTCAAGCTCCAAATTATGTTGTACTTGTGTCTGAGTATACTTTAAGAGGCAATTTTAGTGACCTGATAATTCCTCAGGCTCTGTTCTGTGCCAGGTAGGAACAAGGGCGATGGAAACATCTGAACCTGTTTGCCTTGTTTGGCTGTCTTTGCAAGAAAACTGGTGACATAAATATATTTTGCAGAGGCACTTAACATTTTGTCTTTTGTGTGGTCACATTTTTGCGGTTTCACTTTCTATCTTTAAACACAACGAAGGGACAGAACACGTCTTGTTTTGGGGATTTTAAAAAAGGAAAGAATATTTGAGTTTTTCCATTCTAAGAAATTGTTCTCAGATGCTTTTCAGCATTTATAAACCCCTGCTGTCGGCATGCGCTACGTGTTTGAGAAGTTATACTAATAAACATAATTCTGGTTATGCTATCTATGCAGAGAGAGTAGTCTTCCAATTACAGAGCTACAAATCCTCTTTACAATGGCTGGCAGAATGAATTGATGTATTTAACAGGAAAAGTACACATACCATTCAAATATGCTAGAGTTTTACCCCAAGCTCCAATTAAAATGTCCCCTAAAAGAGAAAATTTAAAACATCCAAATAAAAGTACCAGGGTTTTTTTTTTGTTGTTGTTGTTGTTTTAAACTCTGTTTACTTCCTACTGGTCTTCCAGAAACCCCAGATGAGATATAAAAATAATCAAAATCATCAATGTAGATTAATGGAAAGATTGCAATGTCCTATAGATCATTAGTGAATTTGTATAAATCATCTGTAACAATTATGACATGGCCCCTAACAGTACTCTCCAATACAAGTCTACATGTTTTAGAACTGTCCCTCCTCCAACACGTGGTTTAAAGAGAGTATATTCAGCAGCTTTTAATCAAGTCCTGTAAAGGCCTGTCAGTAACCAAATGATTTATATTGGGCCTTTTGAATCAAGTCCACTCAATTTATTATACATTTTTTTTACCCTTACATTATTAATTATGTAATTATTATTACATTATTCGGAACTATTGATATACAACAGACTGAGCCCCCTTTTCACTGGGATTTTGTGCAAACTTAAACCCATAGATGAAATACATGAAATAACTTCTTTAAATATTGTGCTGTTTGTGCCTGATTACTGCAGTTCAAATGATTGAGAATAGTGGAGTTGAAAGTTATTTTCTGGACGCACCAATCCAACCACATTGTTGAAGAAAACAAATGTGGAACCCTGAGGTTCCTATTCAAATTAGTCAAAAGCTTCAGATGCTGTCTAGTAGTGCACAAACAGCATGGGAGCCAAGGTGCAGCTCTGGCAGTCCCAACTCCAACAGGGAACTAGTCTGACTTTGTGTCGAGTGCACACGGTGCTCTTGCTTTAGGTCTGCAAAAAACAGAGAGCCCTTTTATGCTTTGCATTGTTTTCCTTTTTAGAGATTTGATCTGTGTCCCAAGACAAACCCACTGAGAGATTGTTGTCTTCAATCTGCGGTAGTAAACAAAGGCCGCCTTTTCAATAAGCTTGTCCAGGAATGTTGACAATAACATGACAATAACATACAAAAAAAGAGAATAAATTCATATATTAGCAATACACTCACTGTAGCTCCCCAAATCTGTGACTGTTCAGGAATTTTGGTGTCCTGTTCATAGATGATGGCATGATGGAATGGAGGATGGATGGAAAAAGGAACCCTTTGTTCCTTCCTCCATAGATGGAACACTCTCTCTTGTCTTGTTTCTGAAAAGTCTGGACACCCTCCCAGTCTGTTTTTCTGATGACATGGTTCAAGTCAAGACTGCAACGTCATACATGTCAGTCAGAAAATCCCAACAACATGTGGAACTTTCAGTATTTTCGTCCATCCCTCTGAATTACCTCAACATCTCCCATGGTGATGGAATCGGTCTCCCCAAATTGCTCAGACAGGGCCTCTTCGATGGAGAACATTGACGAGAGCCTCAAAGTCCTGCCTCTATTAGTCAACAATACACTTCCTGGATGTAATCTCAACCGAAAGATAGATGTAACCACGCAACAGTCAAAACTGGCCAACTGACTGTTGACCAGTTTTGATGCACCCTTGCCCATTCTGTGTGTGCGATTTGTGACTGATCAGCTCCAACAATAGTACATTTACCTTCACAAAAATATTGTGTATTATTTGAAGACAGATCATAATCCAGAAACAGTTTGACAAATCTAAATTTATTATTTACTGTTTTAGGTAATTTACTATTGTTAAGCAAAAGTCAGTTTTAGTGACAAACACTGAAGAAGTTTTTTAAGACAATTGTTTGTCAGCACTGTCTGTCATCCTACCAGTGTAACCTGAACACCGGTTACACTGGTGTTCATTGTAACCTTTGTCCTATTTTTAACATGTTTGGCGTGTTTTGCTTTTTTTTTTTTAAGCATGGTTGATGTGCTTTACAACTGTTGCATACTTGCAATCATTGCAAGATTGAGCAACTGAAACTTTGGATAATCTTTATGCTCAACTGCACAATGAGTTTTGATGAAACACTAAAAATGATTGAGTATTTACAACAGGCGTCTTCTCCCACCACACCTTCATGATGTCATTTGCACAGGTGTTCCTCTGGTATTTGTACAGTGTACGTTTTTAGATATTTATCTTTTAGATGCCTGCTTTGCATTGTTTTCCCAAACAGCTCTGTGGGTGTGCACTTGAGCAGGGGAAGGTCAGAGGAACAAACTGTAGATGTGTATCTGCATGGACTAATCACTACCATGTGCTTTTATGGCCACTTGCTTTATTTGTTGAGGCTGTTGGAATCTAAGCAATTAGCTTCCCTTAAATTTCACACACACAGCCCCTCGTCTTCATCACGTAAACTGTTCCACTAAAAGAGGAGCCGGTCCAGCTCCAAGCTCCCAGCTTGTCTCTTTTACTGCGCCTCAGGCTTTTACTGCCTCTGAGCTCAACCCAGTCTCTCCGGTGGTCCACGAGCCTGGGAAACAGACTCTGCTCAGACCTACTCAAACCCACTGAGGGGAACACTCTTACCTAAGATCATATTTCCTTTCGTTCAAATGATCTCTTCTTTTTTTATTTTGACTGAAGGCAGAGCTGCTGATTGTCAGTTTTTGTTTAATTTGGCATGGGTTATTATTTTGCCTAATTGGATTTTAACGAGATTTTAAGTCAGCTTTGTAAGTAAGCCAGTGGGGTGCTATACCTCCCACCTGCAGGATTCACTTGAGGTTAATCCCATCCAGATCAGGACAGAAACGACCCTGTTCCTCTTTTCCAGTTCTGCATTTTTTTATTTTTATTTTTTGTACAACCTGCAAGATAATTATGTATATGTGAAATTACCCATTATAATTTAGTTTCAATGTATTTTGTCATTATTAATGAGTTTTACAATTTAAGTGACCTATAACAGTTTTTATTGTAGCTGTGTCTTAACACTAAACATTACCAATGTTGAACTATGAAACAAGTCTGAAGCTTTTTTACATCATTGTCCTAAAAAAGTTATGTACTTTCATTAAAATACACCAGTCTGAATGTTATATTTATAGACTACGAAAATAAATTCCCTTTAGTTCCTACTTATGACCCTCTATGTTCTTAAATATCCATTCTTCATTTCTTGCATGTCATCCATTTGAGTTTTGGGATTTGCATAAATCACTAACAAATTCAGCCTGAAAGGATGTGTGTGTTTCTAATGTAGACCCACAGTTTGGAGGAATACAAAGGTCATATTTAAGCTTCTTTTTTCAATATATTTTTTTCAAGGTTTAAAAAAAAAAAAAAAAAAACTCCATTAACATCCAAGAGTAATGGGAAGATTTATGGAAATATAAACTGTTTTAAGATAGAAGTGTTATTATGCTTCCCTAGCTTTTTTGGGAGTTTGGAACATTTATATTAAATAGTCATATGATCATGGTAGCTGGCGTAATGGAGATAACCAGTGACACAGTGAATCACATTGGAGAACAAAATTCTTGTTGCTTTAGTGGCTCACTCTGGCTGCAGCATCTCTTCTTCTCTAAACTTTTATCTTATCAAAACAAAGGATTCTCTGAATATTTAGGTTCAGGGAAATACCCTCCAGGAATTGTGTTTATGTGTGCGATAGGAAGGAAAATATTTCCCAGTAAGACTTGGCAAGTGTACCCGGGGGGAAATTGCTGTCATTCACTCCCTGTCAACCGAATCTTGTGTGCAGAATGTCCTTTTGTTTCCTGTAAATTTTCTGCATCCAAAACCAAGAAAGCTCCAGTCGAAAGAATCATTCAGAGTTGACAAGAAACTGAAAGGGTTGACTAAAGGATACTGAATTAGAAACTCATTAGTTTTTTCTGTCATTTCCTCTTTTTCCTCTCATCAAACTCGCTCTATGGTTCAGAGAGATTTTGCAAAGATGAAAAGTTTTACTACATTCTTTGTCTTTATAGAGTTCCTTTCAGTATGTGTTCTGTTTATAAGCACTGTGAGTTTGTGCATGCAGGTGCACATTTTCCATGAAGTTTATGCACGCTCATACAGCTGAAGCATTGGAAATTTGTACGTTTGGATGCCAAGTCTATCGTCAACTGATGAAATTTTAATATTTATGTTGCATTGCAAAACAAATTTACCGACTCACGGTTTGAATGTCACAATGAAGCACTTTTGGTAAAATTAACTGGTGGATTCATGCCCACATATCCCAAACATATAACCAGCCACATTAATTACACAACAGTCCACCTTTCTTATGGAATTAAATTTGAAATCCATCCCAAAGCTCAACCATGAGCTCTGCAGGAAGTTGAAGTCCCAGTTGGGCAATCAAGTGGCTTCAGAATTCACCTCACTCCTTTACATCCCATCAGCCGCCAGGACTGGAAATGATGCAAAAGCATTTTTGCCAGATTACAAAACACCCCTGCACCATCTGTTGAAAACTTTAGAAATTGTATGACAATTGGACACTAGTTTATTTTTCTTCCTCAAAATCTAAACAAATTTAGGGCATTAAATAGGTAAAACTAAATGTTTCACTTTACAATCGTAAAAGTGTATGCACCATTATTTGATTGGTGTGCAACTACTACTGTAAATAATTTAGACTTTACAAAAAATTGATGATGATTATTTTTTTCACAGATCCTCTTGAATTCTGATGCAACAACCTTTGTTCCTTTTTCTTTTTTCCAAAACCTACAAATGCCTCCCAACATTGTAGAATAATGGCTAATATTTGAAATTGAACTATTTCATTTTCAAGTCTCAACTCCATCTCTCTCTATCTGTAGGGGAAGTGGGTCATTGTGGGAGGAATGCCTTCTATAGTGTCTCCAACTTTAGTTCTACGGGAAGAGTAAGAGGTAGAATTAATGTGCCCTAAGGAGCTGTCGCTGAGATAGATTTATGTAGTTCGACTGGAGGAATGTTCTTTTTTTATTTCAGAAATGTTTTGAAGACAACTTTGGTGAAGTGTAGAACTGGAGGAGGATTATGTGTTATTAAAATGTCTTAAGTCAAAGTCTACTTTTTATCTCAATCTTGGCTGATGGCATTGAAAAGTTCTTCCTTTAAATGTGGGACAGTCCTGGTACGCTCAGCAAATGCTGCCCTGAGCTTTAGTAGAAGTTACTGCTTCAGGCCTCTTGGTACAGGTTGTTCTCAAGTGATAGAATCATATTGAGAGCTTGGTTAGCTCACAGCTTTATATCTGTCATGTCAAAAGGGAAAAAATACAAATGTATGCATGCCTTTCTTTTCTGTAGGTTACATTACTGCAACAGCATCTGTGTACCAGTCAGCTGCAGCTCATCATTTCACCTTCTATGATGCCCAGATCTGACATAGATCTAAATTTCCAGGATGCTAAAGCTCAAGAAGAAAGTTTGGTTGATTTTGATGATGGAAAAGACAAAAAAGAGTGAGCAAATTGCACAGTAATAATCATTGTGTCATCATGCAATATCATCATGTTAACATGATGATGATTTATCATTAATGTTTATCAATAAACATTAATGATAATATTTATCATAAACATTATTATTAATGTTTATGATAAATTATGTCGTGTGCATTTTACGCTTAGTATTTTCACATACTGTCTAAGTATGTGAAAATTGGTTTTATTGAGGTTATGCTCTGTTTCATGGCTAGAGATTTTTTGGAATGATAATGCTGTCTGTTAATGTTGCTGATAAAGAACCATTCAGACTTTGTATGTTTTAATAAGAAGCATGCAAGCCTCTTTTCAAAATCTTTTCATGGACAGATTCTCTTATGCAAGGAATTCACAAAGGTCACTATTTCCCACTGAAAGTGGCTAAACTTTGCTTCTGCTTTATTACACACATACCCCTCTGGGTGTCTGACCATGGAACAATGGGGAACAGCCACATTGAGACTGCTTCTCTCTCTCTGTCTCATAGCCAGAGGTGAGGCATCTGTTTCCTATGCTGAGACAGAGCTTTTGATACACACACTCATACGGACAAGCCATTCTGTTGACATTGCCTCTACCTTATCTCAGTCAGTGGACCCATTACAGAAACATTTTAAAGGCACACACCTCTGATGGATTCAGAGATTGCTATGAGGTTTGTGTGATCTGTGAGTGTGCAGCCTTACAGTGGCCATGTGTATTGTTTTGATGACACTGAAAGGTAATCGCTTGTCCTCATTCTGTGTCATTTGGCCATGGGTTTATATGGGATGGTCCTGATGTTATCAGCATAGCATAAACAGCGATGATGCTTTCATCTGATGTGGTCATCCTGCTGATAAAACTGTTGAGAGTTTCATCTGTGTGGCTGTGCTGTATTATACATTCATTTCTGGTGTTTAACTTGTATTTCCAAAAAATACTCATTTGGCTGCATTAGAAGATTGGACATGGTCGTATCACGAGAATTGCAGCACCAACCAACCATTAATCAGGGATGAGATAGGGATACTATGGTCATGCCAGTGTTTGCTCCTTGATCTCAAATGTTGATTGTCAAGGTTGAAAACAGGTGGCTATGCATGTTTTATTTCTGAATAAAAAATTGAGACTTTGAAGTGGAAAAATATTTTTTTGACTGATACAACACTTTGAAAATTTTTAATTAATACAACAGATAAGTTCATATGACTTGCACAAATTAAATTATAGCCTTCTGGGAAAAATATCCTGTATTTTCCCTTGTTAATTTTAAATGACTATGCAAATACAGCTGGCTAGCTTAATGTATGTGGATTGAACTAACATGTTCTTTAAGTGTTGGTACTATTGTTTTCAATTATTTTGTTAGTTGACCCGTTTACATATTACAAGTATGGGCTCTTGTTTTGGTTCTTTTTTGAATCATTGTAACTCTACCCAGTAGAAGTTACAACCTGTCCTGTTAATGGGATTGCCTCTTTATTTGACATCAAGGTTAGTTCTTTCTTGCAAAGTTTTGAATAGGTGTCTGTTGTAGGTTATATAAATGTGTGAAACTTTGTGCTTAAACTATCATTAATTGAGAAAAGTGTTAAAACCATACATGGCTTCGTCCATTTAAAATTTATGGGAATAAATTATTTGTTGATCTCCAATATCTCCACAGTGATGCTGTGGAGATCACTTGGTTTTGGTTTCATTGTAGTGGTTGTGTGGGGATTGGCATGTCAGACTTTCTATTTCATTTTCATCTCTGGATCAAAATGTGTAATGCTCTTGTTTCTTGTGTTTGAAAAGTTTTCCTTTCAATTTTGCACATTCTATATGGCATGTAACTTGTCCAAGTGTCCATGTTTTGATTTTGACTTAAATGCTTCACACTTCTCAATAATCGGAGATCCTCAAAATTATATAAAAAATAATATGAAAATAATCCATATACATTTTTTTAATAGTCAAAATTATCCATGTCCATATCTCGATCCACTGAAAAGCAAATGGTTTCCCTCCACTCCTACTAAGAACTACAATTGGTAACATGTAAAATATTTGAAAAATATATTTAGATAGTCATTTTACCTTTGTGGGTGACTCAAAACCTTTATGGTTTATGGCTATGTAATATCTGTATTTATTAAAAATGTCTTAATATTCACTTTAACACATCAATGTTTAATAATAAATTACATCTTTAATGTAACCATTAATCAGCAGATGCCATGGCATAACTTATTTGCAATGGCAAAAGCCATAAACTGGAGTTGGGAATCGAAAAGGAAAACCACAAACATACAGCTATCATCTTCGTTCTTTTTTTTTTTTTCTTTAATTCTTAATGGCGCAAGCAGTGTCATATTTATATTGCTCTCACTGTGAATGCAAAAATTTCATGGAACCCATTCCTTCTTGACAAAACACTCAGATTATATATCCAGTCTTTGTTGCAGTTTATACATTGTACAACAACTGAGTATTATTTTTATGATTTCATCAGTCAGTCAATCCGTCCACCCTGCAGCGGTTTTTGTACATAAGGTAGTCCTTTTTATGACCTAATAAACAAAAAGAAGCAGAAAAGCATCACTTAATAAAGAAAATTTAGAGTCAGACTTTATACATGTATATACATATATGCAATATAAACAAAAAGGGAAAAAGACCTGAAAAGAAAACAAGTTATGCTTATTCTGTTTTTCATGTAAACAATGCTTCTCTTACTTTATCTATCTGCTACTCTGGCATCATTAGTCCATCTTATCTCATCTTCCCAAAAGTTTCCTCATCCCTTCATCTCTGTAACCAACCATGTGAGATTTTGGTGATGACGTTAACAGGACGATCTGGCTATCAGTAACAGTAGCTTGTAGTTGATTTGAAAATGAGTTATCGCAGGAAACTCATCATGTGCTTCAGGAAATGGCCACTGTGTTTATGTGTGTGTGTTTCATGTCTCCCTCCCTTCACTCCTGCTGTGGTGGTCAGATAACATTAACAAATCAACAAGCACTCAAAAGGTAGATAATGGGCACAGGGGAAGACGATGATTTTATCTGCTTTTGAAATATTATGTTGTGCCCATGTTATGTTTTGTGAAAATGATGAAGCGGCAGTTTCCCAGCTGTCCCCAAACACCAGTGTAGCTTCACCAATGTCACACCACAAATTATCAGTGTTTTCTCAGTTTGACATGAAGGCAGACAAACTGATTTATTATTTTTTAATATTACAATTACCTCTAGCCTAACCAAAGAATACATCTTCCTTTCCTCCCTAAATAAGCCCATGCTTGGACTCTTCAAAGTTTGTTTTTTTTCTCATCCTGTGCTTGTGAGTTGTTGAAGCAGGATTTAGTTCGTAATCTATTTCTTCATCCAACTGTCCCAACATGTGAATGAGCCAATGTGATGATATCAGGATCCTGGAAGGATCACACCTTAATGGCATGCAGCCATATTTGGCATAATGTTAGTGATTGCACCTGTACTTTACTTGCTCAAACATGTCAGAATGTTTGTAGTGAAAAGAAGTATCGATATGAAATGCCTTATGTAATCGAAACCCTTCAGTGGTTGGTGTGGGAGTATTTTTGAAGATGAAATATGAGACAGACAACATAAAACCCTAGAGAGAGGTTTGACTTGCTGAGTTTTACAGCTTTTAATACCTTATTCCTAACACTGCAGTCAGACTGCTGACATGCTGCACTATATTTCAGAGCCATAACATGAACTTCTCTTGTGTCGTGAGTCTTATGTTGATGGTTCACTTCAAGTTAGAATTCTCTGTCAGGCTTGCTTTGTAATTCTTACAAGGAATGTCAGAAATGTTTTTTTTGTCCTTTGCATCAACAATTCGCCCATAAATTCACCATTAAACAATCAAATGAATAAATATTCCCATACATTCCCTGAAGGATCACATGTTTAGATGCTCAGCCTTGAGAATAGAATCAAATCTCTCCCAAGTTACCTTATTAATCCAGTGTTGATCCTAGTTTCATTGTTAGCTTTCCAAGCACCTGCTGTGCCTTCTTCCCTTTAATGACTGGAGTTCTGCTGTTTGTGTGACAAATCACAATCCATTTTTTAAAGGTTGGATGTGTGTCTGTGCTCTGGTCTGCTGCCTGGGAGGTGTTACTCTTTCACTTGCAGTTTAGGGTTCATTGAGACAAAGTGAAGAAGCGAATCTAACTTTAAAAAAAGAGAAAATGCTTTTCTGTAGCTTTTTTTTTCCGCACGCACATTAGAATTGCACACCTGTTCTTGATTGTCCAATTTGTATGCAATGTAGTGGCCGCAAGGGAGCAGTGAAAACGTAAACAGGCTGATAGCATCTTATATGATGTCATTGTGGCTGAAAATGTGCTCCAAACGGAGAGGCTGCGCCCGACATGGCTCTAAACTTTACCTCAGCTGTGAGAGTACAGCAAGTATATCCAGCGGTGCTTAGAGTGTAAACAGAGACTTTTTGTTACAGAGCTGCTCCTGGTTTTAACAGTCAAGGGCAGAGGTCGCCTGCGTCAAAGTTCAAACTCGACCCATCAAGGAAGTCTGGAAATGCAATTTCTGAAGCAGCTTGACACCTGCATAGTGGACCTACTCGTCCTACATCTGCTTTTCTATTAAATGTCAGCTGAAAGAAAAAAGAAACCGGTTAATTTCTTTATGCCACTGAATCTCCAGCCTTCTGACTCTTTCATGTTTATCTTTAGCTGGACAAGACAAAACACCTCATCATCTTATCTCACCTGTGTGATTCCGGTTTCCTAAAACGCTCAGTTTTTTTGTTTTTTTTCTATTTCTAGGCGAGACAAAACAATCATATCCCACAATCTTAGTAAATGTGAATAATGTCTTCTTCCTTTCCCATGCTTTGTGGCATCTTTACGTTGCATTATAAACACCAACCTGAATGTTTTGTTTGGATTTATGTAACCCCAACCAAAGTAGCACGAATTTGCAAAGTTGAAAGAAAGGGATATATGGTTTTCTTCCCTGTATTCTAATTCACCTGAACACAAGCCAGAATGATGAATTGCCTTCAGAAACAGTCTATTTTGTAAATTGTCTGACACAGTAGCACCACACAGACGAAGAAACACACTGGGCAGGTCTGGGATAAAGATGGTAGAAGTTTAAATCAGGTTTAGGTTACTAAACAAAACCTTGAACTTTAAACCTCCTGTATAACACTGTTTAATGTGGCACAACTGAAAACTGACCAAGACCACCTTAACTACCAGACCAGGTAAAGAGAGTTTAATAAAGAGAAGAAGAAAAGAGCCAAGACAAAATGTGCAAATGTGGTCACCACAGAATAACAATGTATATGATTCTTGACAGATAAAAAAACTCAAGTTTTTCTACTTTTCTTTCTGAGCAAATAATATCCCACAGTCTAAGATTGTAAGTAATCTAACAAATAATGTTGAGAAAATTGTGCTTAAACAATTAAGATTACATACGTGTGAGCCAGTGAACAACAACCCACTCGTTCCTCCTTGTTTTGTATTCTTTTAAAACCAATTCACAGAATTCAGCTTTCCACAGATCTGCCCCCTTTTCTTTGGCAGGAAATACTTAGACATTTTGGTACTACTTAGTCGTGTTTGGTGAAGGATATATAAGTAAATCTAAACAGTCAGTTGCTCTGTTAAGTTCGTAGCCGGCGTTCACATCTTCCCCCTCGTCCAGCTGATGTTTGTTTTTCTTCCTGCCCTTTAAAAGTTGGCTAAATAAATAAAGAGCTTTTCTGGCCCTACATCACTCATTTTTTCTGCTACTGATACTCTCTCTCTCTCTGAGTGATGAGGGTTTGTGTCTATGAATTCATCTATTTCCAGTTGTACTGCAGCTATACCAGGATATTGTTTTAAAAAAAATAAAAATAAAAAACAAAAAAAAAAAATGTTCTTGTCCGTTATCCCGTCTCTCCATTTTCAGAATACATCTCAGATTAGCCTGTCTCTGCTATATTTAACATTACTCAACTGATTTCTGTGTGTGCGTATTTATGTTTGTGTGTGCTGTCCCCTTTTCCTCCAAAAATGGTAAAACACCCACAGCAAAATGAGAGGGCTCCTTTGAGAAATGTGTTTCTCGTGTTCTCACGGTGTAAAAATGACGCTATCGCCAAGCTCCAAGAATCAGCAGCTTTGTCCTCATTACATGGCCCAGGCCCAGTTTATGTGTGTAGGTGTGCGCGCGTTTGTGTGTGTTTCTGTCTCACTGTGACTGCATGCATGGGCAATTTATTTTGCAATGTGTGTTTTATGCTTAAATAGTGAATGACAGTCTTTATGAGACCCATTTCTCTGGTAAAAAAAAAAAAAAGAAAAAACATGGAGAGATTGCTGAACTGCTCAGACAGCCAGAGGTCACAGCCATGTTCAAGTGTGTGTGTGTGAGTGGGTGGACTTCCCCGTGCATGTGACTGTGTTTAGATATAACCGCCCTCCAGTAATATAACAGGGGTGAGTTCAGGCTTGATTGATGGAGATGTTATCAGTTTTATGAGAGAAGTAATTTTAGTTTTATGTTAGATCTGAAATTGTTTGTCTATCATTATTTGGATACTCTTTCTCTAATCATTTTATTAAAGCATAATTTTCTGTGTTGGGGTAGCTACCAAAATCTGCTGATATTACTAAAGATTTCTTTGTAAAACCAAAACAAAAACCCAAACGTCAAACCAAGGAGTCGAAGTCTGCAGCTGACTTTTACTCAGAGCTCTCAGAAGGGATTTTCTGCTTTTGCAAACACTCCATTGTTTGTTTTGCTTTACCAACCACTGAAACAAGCCCATCAGGAATACATAGAATATGAAAGTTGCAAAAATACTTCATCTTTGATTAAAGTTGTCTATTTTTGTGTCTTTCTTGTCCTTCCTGCGTTTCAACTCCAGCACTTCAACGACTATGAGCTGCACTTAATTTTGTAAACAGGAGACATGGTTAAGCTATATAAAATAAAATAAATGGAGGCAGTGGCTTTAAGCCTAATTTTCTGAAAGTGGCCAAATCAAACAAGGTACTGCAATGTAACTTTTAGTTATTTTCAATTTCTTTATTCAAAAAGAAATTGAATAAAGTTGTTATTATAAACAACATAGGGAAATAATAGTTCTCAACACATTAATTTTAGATTAGCAGTCATAAAGGACACAAGGAATGAGCATTCTTTAAACACTAGGTGTTTCATGTTTGATGCGTATAAATGAAAAATGAGCAACTAAAGTAACAATAAAAAAAAAAAGTCCCTGGACATAAAATGGACTTGATTTGTCTGTGTAGTATTGTAACCAAAATAACTACAAATGACACAACATAAACTGGGTCAAAATCAGGGTGGCTGCTCAGTCAGCTCAATCTTCCAGTTTTATGCATCCAGACAACATAATTAACATCCTCTTAATTACTGCTGCTGTCTCCCTGTGTCTTCTACCAAAGTCCTGCCTGTTCTCTTTTGGTGTACTTTTTGTTTTATAGCTATTTAACATGAAGATGTAAAATGTCATTAAGAGCTCTGTCTGGTCAAGATGACAGAAGCTTAAAACAATGCCGACATTCAAGACATACACAGATCGTATTTACACATTTTAAAAGATAAATGGTCATTAACTTATGAATAAAAACAAAAAAAAGAGCAAGTGTAGGATCTACAGGTATTTGATCATTTACAACATGATCAATCAAAACATATACATCCAAATATCGGGATTTTCAGACAATTTGAACTCATTCATTGAGATAAATTCTTTCAAATTCATGTAATGTTGGATTGATTTGCAGAGCGAGGGACAGAATATGTTTGCTTTTTTCTATGCCAGCTCACCCTTCTATAACTTTTAAACCTTTAAGCTAAATGTTGTTGCTATGAGGTTTTACTCTACAATAATGTATTAGCACTCGTAGAAAAGTTGATTTTCTGTCAGACTTGGCAGGTAAAAGATGCTATTGGGTTAGAAGTTATCTCTGAGTCCCACTGGACTTGAATTTATTGTCCTATTTTTTTAAAGTTGTTACCAAAGTTCATAGGTTCATTTGTTTGTAACCTTTAGATTTACTGCTTCTATAGCTTCAATTCTTACATATTGTTTTTTTTTTTTTTTTTTGCTTGTTTATTTTCTATGAATCTTTTCCTTTGTCAGAATCAGAAATAGTAATGATGCGAAGAAATGGACACTTCAGAGATGTATGTAAAATATAATTTTTTTTTAAAAATTACCTGAACCCTCAAAAGAATTTGAAGGTTCTCCTTTGAAACTGAGTTTTCATACAAAACCAAATCAAAGAGAGCATCAAAGAAATCATTACATTGCCATTAAAATATATTGTCACCCTCACAATAGTGACAATGTTGTCATGAAAATACCTCCAAAGCATTATTGAATATAATAAGGCAGCAACTTCCAAAAGGCAAACTTTAAGTCACAAACTCACTTTTAACATTTAAGTCTTTTCTGCTCTTATTTTCAGGTTTTGACTTTTGTTTTTGCACCACAAAATTTCCCCACAGAGCTTCGTATGCCAACAAAACTTTTCCTTTCGCAAGAAACAGTCAAAGCATGCATTAGTCAGTGAGCAAAAGTTTGTCATATCCTGTAAAAATTCACAGCAAAGCCATGTCATCTGTCCTATCCAGTGAGTAAGATTCAGGAGTGAGTCCTATAAATAAACCACCTTTCAAGTTTTTGTTACCTTGTTTTTGTACCAATAATCAGAACAACCTCTGCTCTGACGTCACATTAGTTTTTATATTGATTTGTCCACAGGGGTCAGATCATCACCCTGCTAAAAGACCCAATTAAAATCCAGTTTAATTTTTCTGTCATAAGTCACCAGTTTTTACTTAACATCTGCTTTTATTTCACAGAGTTCATAATGCCATACACTAAGAAAGGTTCCAAGACTTTTGGAAAGAAATTTGCTTACAACATACCATGTTTTTTACAATAGACTGTAGTTGTGACGTATTTTTCAACATTTATTTATTGTTTTCTTTTTACCAAAATGCTCAATTTTAATCTCATCTGACCAAAACAGACAGTTCCAATTAAATTTCCTGTTTCTGATGGTTGTGTTTGGCCTTTGTGTGAATGAAAATTGAAAATGCATTCAAGAAGCAGAGTACTATATAGTGAGATGTCTATGTCCGCCTTTGTGAACTTTCCTATATAATAATGTGAAGTTAATTTCTGGTGCAAAGCTTGGCCAGCAGAAACACATTCAAAGTGAAACAGAAAAAACCAGAGTCCAGTAATTCCTGCGTCATTCCCGACCATATTAAAGCATCATGTGTGTGAGAGCCTGCGTGTGTGTTCAGGGTGAGGTCAGACTGTAAATATAGCCTCCTCTGCGTTCAACATAAACTGCCAGACAGTCTGGATGTCCGACAAGGAAAATCGTTGCAGTCTCTGACTTTTTTGGTAAAAATGCAACAAGGGAGAGCAGAGCTAAGAGTGAGTGGAGATGGGGAATGTGTGTTTGGAAGTTTGGGGGTGGAGGGGTTAGTGATTTCAAATATCTCTAAAAATAGCTGTCTGGGTTAAGAACTAAAAAAGAAGTTGTTCTGCTAAAAATCACAGCTCAGAAGCAGCACTTTGGATCATGTGCTCTCCGCTCTCCCTGAGGTGGAGCCTGGGAAAGTTCGTTGGTTAGCATGTTACTGTGTGTGCGTGTACATGTGTGTAAATGTAGTCTCAAATTAAACGATTGAGGTTCTTACTTGATTTTACACAGAATCTGGTTGGACAGTTCTCCAGTTTGGTCTTATTTGGCTAAGTCTGCTACAATTGTGCCTCAGCTGGCCTGGCCTGTTGTAAGCTGTTTGATTTGGGTGCTCTGTGTTTGGCCTGTAGTGGAGCAGCCTGTATTTCTGTTAGAGCCACCTCCAGCTTTTACTCACTCAGAGGTTTGTGGGAAGCAGATACCAAAAGAAATCTGTATGTAAAAAAACATAAAACCTAAGGGAAGGATGAAATTAAAAGAAATATAGCACTGTGTAAAACACAAGCCAAGTTTCTTAATATTCTCATGAGCCAATGTTTGACTAATATTTTCATGAGTCAAGCATTGAGATATATATATATATATATATATATATATATATATATATATATATATATATATATATATATATCTCAATGCTTGACTCATGAAAATATTAGAATATATATATATATATATATATATATATATATATATATATATATATATATATATATATATATATATATATATATATATATATATGAAATGATTTATTGAGGTTATGATAAAAAAAAAAAAGCTGATCATCTAAGGCTTTACACTGTTCTACATAAAGTCAGGGATTAAATCTACATGATATGCTCTCATATGACTTTTCACTGATTGTTATGGTTGTAAAACTCTCCTAACATGATTGGATATAAACAATTCTACAAGAAACAGGACACCCTCTTGCTGTCCTGCATGATGTGGTCTGTAGTTTTGCTAGTTCATTATGGCACCCAAATTGCAGAGCCAGAACTACAAATCATGGACCAAACAATTGGTACCACCACATTTCTCAAAAATAAAACAAAACAAAAACTGTAATCTGTCAAAATTCCTCCCCAGCAGTTTGGAAATATGACCAGTGATTTCAAAACCTTGATGTCAACACTTTCCGCCAAGGGTGGCACAACAATGTATTACTTTTTGGGAGGTAATTACTTTTTCACCTTCTATCAGGTTGGTTTGGGGAGCTGCATTTTATATTTATTCAGATTAAATTTATTTGATGTCACACACCAAGAAATCACCAAAAATCATTAGAAAAACTACTTTCTATGAAACTTCCTTATCTAAATACTGAACAATACTTGGCTGTCAAAATATTTGTACTTGTCTTTAGTGTGTGTCATTGTTGAGGCAGCAGCTGTGGTGTGACATGTAACTGTGTTTAGAAAGGCAAGACAACCTCAGTTTTCTCTTCACTATCACCTAACCAGAACTGCAAAGGGAAAGTGTAAGTGTCAAGAGATTTTTTCAGATTGTAGAAGCAGAAAGAAGAACAAGATCCTTTGAGCAAACAAACAATGTCATTGGCAGCTGTCAGACGTGTTCATTCTTCTTTTAATCCACTGTTTAAGATTACCTTCCGCTGCTAAGGGGTGCTGTTTAACACATGCACACACACATACTCCAAATAACTATATATATATCTATACTTCTATGCAATTTCCTCAGGCTGATGATGCTTTTCCAGTAAGCTACTAAATCGATCAATTAAGTTTACTTGTATAGCACATTTCAGCAACAAAGCAGTTCATCCTGCTCAGACAAATGTTAACCATCTCAGATTGGGTCACTACTACTAATCACCCCTGATGGAGTTTTATGTGAATTTTATAGATATAATAAAAGAAGAATAAGATCAGTAGCTTAAATTAGAATTATATTTGTGTTTTATGTATCAATTAAAACTCACTCAAGAATTAAGCACAGTGTGTCTGACTACCTTAGGTTTTGCATCGAACCCTTTAAGATTTCAAGCTGTATGTCAAATTTAGCAGGAGACTACTTACTAATTAAAGCAGTTTAACTGAGAGATGAACTGATCATCAGTAGGGGAGACTCCTTTTAAAAAGCAGGAATTTGATTGCTTTGTTGTTATTGTTGTTCCAAGTTAACATTGTAATTGTCAGTGTTGGGAGAATAAAACTGAGAGCTTGCTTGGAGAGATTTTCAGGGAAAAGACTAATTTTTAAAACGGAGTTAACATTGTGCAGCGGATCATATCGGAATAAAGTCCACTGGAGAGATGAAACCAAAATAGAGAGGTTTGGCCACAAAGCATAGTGCTTGTGTGCAGAAAGCCAACCCATGCTATCAGCATAAACATCTCAAACCAGCTGTCAAGCACGGTGCTGGAGGAGGGGCGATTCGGGCTTGTTTTGCTCGTCTGAGAACTGAAGCTTGGCACAAACTGGATTATATAAGTGGTAAAGCGGTACATCAAGAACTGTGAGCCAAAATTCCTTTACATGCAATGGAAAAGTCTGATAGACTTACAGAAAATTACTAGTTCAGGTTATTGCTGCTAAAGGTAGTTCAACCAGCTGCACTTTTTCCCATGTTTGTGGGCCATGACAAACATCAGCTGTAGTCAGAGTCAACGTCAATTACCAATAATTTGGCCTGGTCTTTATCATTTTCTTAATTTCTGTCATACAAATTAATGTTAAGTTAAAGAGAAAGCACATAAAGTAAGACTTAGTTATATATAAACATCTACTGTAGGAAGAGGTTATCTAGCATCAGTCTGGTACTGAGCCTCAGGCCCTTTTAGAGTTGTAATTTCAATACTGTTTGCCTAATCCCAGTGCAAGATGGCTGCGTATGATTGCCCATGTGTCCGGAAAGTTGTGGCATATGATGAATGTCTGCCTGAAAAGAGCAGTTGATAAGAGCGCCTCATGACGTACACGACAATGACCTTGTTTTGCCTTAAATGTGACGCTTTATTTGTTTTTCTTTTTAAAGTGCACATCGGTGAATATCCACGTGAATGTCTCGTATCACAGCCATAAGTGGAGGTCATTAATCTCATTATCAGTGCTAAGAGGTGGAGCGGGCAGACTTGGAGCGCTGTCTGCTTTTTGAATGGTAGCAGACCACAGATCTGGTTCATGGCAAAATAAGATCATTTTTCAACTTATTTTTCTGGCTTTAACACTGTTGTTTGGCAGCTCCGCAGTCATGCTATGGAACTGAGCTGAGAACATCTAAAGCTACAAATGATCTGGAAAAGTCTGGGACATAAACCTCTTAAAACACTGTACCACAATCAAGGACTGTGTTTTATTTTACCAGGAAAAGGTTTCTTGCACCTAAACAATATTCCCAGTATAAGCGCAATCTTTAGTGTATTTTCTTGGTATTTTACTTGGCAAAACGACATAAAGTAGTATGCATGGGTTTCACAATTTTTTATGAATAAATCTAAAAACTGTGATCCAATTCTTCTGGGGTACATTTTCCAGCTTTATGCTTTAGTGGCTGAGATTTTTGCCCTTTCTTCACTGCAAGTGAAATGAATTTTAGTCAAATTGTATAGAGAGTTTTACTACTTAATAGTAGTAAAACTGATACTTAATTGGATTGAGGCCTGGGCTTGGACTGGGGCTTTCAAACATAAATATTTTTTTTAACTCAACCATTCCATTATATTTGTAACTGTATGCTGTGGGTTGATCTCCTTCTGGAAAGTGAACCTTTAGCAACCCCTAAAAGGTTCCATCTTCCCTTCAACTTTTTATAGCTTCCCTGTCGCAGATAAAAAAAAAAAAAAAGGCACCCCTGTCACCACCCCAGAATGCAATCTTACTTTTCTGTCATACACATCGGACTAGAATGTCTTCTTGGATGTTTTTCTTACTTGTGGCAAAAATATTTAAGTTGGATTTCTAAGGCTTTTTTATTTAATAATGTCTTGGTTTTTGCATCATTTCAATGAACTGCAGGTTTGTGATTAGAGTTATGTCTATTAGATCTTGACAGAGTCTGCCCTCCTTAGCTTTGGATGAGCCTCCAGAGTTACCATTACACTCTTGGCTGCCTCTCTGAATAATGTTCTCCTTATTTAGCCTGTCTCTTTCAGAGAACTGTTGGTTTGCAGGTACTAATACTAATGCTATTTTTATTTTATAAACCTAACAGGATCTGTGAAAGGCCCAAGGATTGGCATTTTGATTTAACCTTTTAACCTTACTGCATTTTTCACTTCTCAACAATTTTATTCCTGATGTGTCTGGTGTGTTCCTCAGCTGTCATGCTTCTGTTGATCACTAATGTTCACTAACAAGCCTTTACAAAACAAGTTTATTTGAGATTTAACAGAATTTCTATTTTGGGGTGTTTGTCTAAATGGGGGTGAAAGCAGTCACTTATTTTTTTTTTAAAGTCTTGAAAAGCGACTATACAATGACATGCTTCTTTCTGCTGGACTTTCACATAAGATTTTTTTTTATCAAATGTATTGGTTGTATTGTGACAAAATGTCAAAAGGTTTAAAGGTTATGAATATTTTTTTTTGTTTTTTTTTTTTTTTACACTGCATATGTGGTTCGAGTAGATTCTGTATACATGTTTTGTGCATTTGGCCACATGTGGATACCTGTGTGCAAAACCATGGGGTTAATGGCATTAACAGGCTGTGATTGGGCCTGATGGCTTTCTGCAGCCATAATAGTGACTCTATTAAGTGTTTACTGTGAGCAATTCCACATGTCAGCTGGAGTCAAGCAGCGGGAGAGAAGACTGAGGAGCTGTGAGCCTTGGGAAGGCTGGGAGTGAGGCATGTAGGGGGGGAAAGTGAGGACTGAGGGGTCAGTAGGCCACAGAGGAGGGAGGTCTGATAAGTCATTTTCCCTAAGCTGTGGTTGGATCTGATTTTAGGCTGAGGACTCCCAGTTTCAACACTCCAATCCAAAGATCCGTTATTCTGTAATTACATTTCATAAAATATAACCTTTCTGTTCCTCCTCTGTCACTATGCCTCTCTGCTTTTTCTGCCTGTGGAATTATAGTGTTGCGATTGCTCTTTGTGACCTATTCAAGAGTATTTCCAGTTAGCTGGGTGCCTTTGGTTTAAGCCAGGGATTTTCCCGCAACCTTCAGTTGTGCAGTGTCTGCTCTCTCTGACAGACGATCTGCCAAGGATTCATGATGATACAGAATTGAGGGAAAAAATTATATGTAATCTATTACAGACAGACACAATAAGTTTAATTCAATGGTAATATTTTAATTTGATAAGCATTTGGATGTAAAGAATTGCTGTCCTTTTTTTTTGTTTTTGTCATATATTTGTTTCTAAAAATTTCTCTTTTCAAGAGTTTGATAATAGCATCTTAATTTTTTTTTTAGGCAAACTTAAAAATTCTTTCAATAGTGTTTTTGGTTTTGTTTATTTTTTTTAACATTTCTACATTTGTTTTTGTTTGTGTAAGGTTTGTGGATTTTTTTTCCACCATACACTATTGACAGGCACATTTGTAAATCATGCTTGACAAACAAGGAACATCTCAGGCGGAGGGTCAGATCTGTTGCATAAGCTGAAGAGATGGCAGGCGGTTTTTATCTGACTGTGCTCTGACTTTGTCCCCAGTTTTTCATTCCTTTCAGTGTTTTTTTTTTTTCTTTTCACACTGTCTCATCCATTTTTCTGCAGTGCTTTAACATAATAGATTATTAAAATTAGAAATAGTGCACATTGTGTATGTCAACCAAAAGTTGTTTTTTTCCCCTATGGAAACATTATTTTTGTTAGAAGTATCTTCTTAAGTTAGCAGATTACAATCATAAGCATTTTACCTCAATGCATATGGTGCTTTCTGTTTAAATGGTAATAACATAAACAATCCAACAACAATGTAGTAAATCTTGGATGTCATTAAGTGGCAAAGGATACTCAGGTTGAGAGGTTTGGTAGCAAGTATGAAGTTGTTTCTACATGTGTAGATGGGGAATGTTGAATACAGTATATAGTTCATCATAGTATATTATTATATACTCTGTCAGTAATGCTTTCCAAAATCTTCTTAATTTAGTATTTGTCTGTAGTTTTGAACAAGATTGTAGCATACGGAGTATACAATCTTTGACCATCCCTCTATAGATCCTTCAGTTCTAGATTTTCTTTGTAGATTTGTATAAAAAGTTTCAGTTTTATTTATTTTTTTAAGTGATTGCTTGTTTCTATGAAAGGTAAGATAATAATATTGAACCTGGCACAGTCGTTTGTTGAACAAATTCACCAAATTTAAAACTTCACAATTAAATTTTGTTTGCTTTCAGAAGTCAAGCTAACAAGAAGTGGACCAAAATTTAAATTTTGAAATGGTTTTTCATGTGTTTTTCCAGTTTTTGACCCCTGGAATCTGAATTTTCCCCTGGGTATATTGGAGTATAATTCAGAAATTAAGGGGTTTTTAACAGTTGCAGAAGTTGGGGTCTGTCTTAACTGCAGTCGAGTGTGGGGTGTGTGATGGGGTCATCCTGTGGCCATGTGAACAGGAAGGTATGGGTTCGGAGTGAGGGGCTGAACCTCTGAGCTGTTTATCAGATAGCTAATGAAGCAGCACAATCCTGTGAGCCCCTGAGAATGTAGAGGGACAGCAGTGGGGGGAAAATGGAGAAGGGGTTGGCGTAAAGTTAGGAGCATAAAAAATTAGAAAGGTCGGAAGCCAAAGCTCTGAGCAGACTGAGAAGAATAAAACGGTCTTCACATATTTCACTTCACTTTATTTCCCTCTACAATAAAAATACACATCGTATTATTTATTACATTTCCTGGTTAGAAATCAGCGGAGGCCATATCACTCAGCTCCTGCCGTAAACATTTTCTCTGGCTGCAGGAGAAGCGGAGCCGCGTTCCCAGCTCCCATCATCACGACCATCCAGTTTACTGCGGGCTACACATCCATCAGCGTGCTTTGCAGGAAAGGGAGAAGGAAAGAGCTTGCTTCATTACAAGTTCAAATAATCAGCCAGTCAGATGATCAAAACAGTATTACAGTATAGATGTCAGTGTTTGATGTTTTACAATTTCCAGTGATAATTAATTCTGTTCACACAGAACACAGAGAAGCTGAAACCTTTCAAAACAAAAGACAGAAATTTTCAGACCGGATTTAACATCTGCAGTGCAGCTTTTTGATGGAATTTGTGTCCCATGTGTTTATTAAGTGAATTATGCAATTCAATTCAGTTTACTCACATAATGCCAATTCACACTAAATATAATCTCGTAGCACTTAAGAAGACAAATGGGTCTCATTCATATCCAGCCGCATAGAAACAAATTATATCAAACCCTAAAGGAGAGGTGTAAGCTTACTTTTTTAGAAGAAAAAACTAAGCACAAAGAGTCAGTGGCAGCATTACTCTGTCAGTAAGGTTAACCAGAAAAGAGAAACAACTCTGCACAGTCACAAGTCAGAGTTACTTTCTATGGGAAATAAAAAGAAAGAAACAAAGGTAAAGACAGTTGTTTCTTTGTCTCCTTTATGAACTGCTCTTAGACAGGAAATGGAGGGAGAGATAGAGAGAGAGGGAAGAAATGTAGGAAATGCCTCAAGGTCGGGAATCCACCTCTGGATGGAGGACTAATAGCCTCTGTATGTGCGGCTCTTGCTCTACCGCTACACCTTTCACAAATCCTGAAAGTACACATGATTAATGGCTCAGTTAATGGCTCCATTCATAAACGAAACACAGCCAAACACAGAGGGACTGTGCCAGTAGTACTTTCTGTTGAACAGAAAATCAGAGTATGCATAGCTATTGGCAGCAATAGCTCTCTGGATGGCTCCATCCAGGAGCAAGACACTGACAAACACAGCATCACTGAACCAGAAAGAACTTTCAGTAAAAATGAAAAATGGCGTAAAATCTTTGAATCAAGTTATCTTTGAGTTAATAATTTCTGCTGGATTTTTGTAACTGATTTTACATCTTAAACCAATAATCGACAAAAAAATCTATATGTAAGATCATTTTTTCCTCCCCACCTTCACCAGTACAAATATTTGAAGCAGCTATAATCAGATTTGGATGCTTCTATCATTATAAAACATGCTCTAATTGGTTTGTTGCTCAGTCACTACAACATTTAGGTGACATATTTGGCCTTTGTGACAGTGTGAGAGAATCTGTTTTCTTCATCAGGAGCCAAGGAGTGAGAGGTCAGAGGTCAGGCTCAGGGGAGTCATCAGTGCTGAGCGGTCAGATGACCCTAAACGATCCTCAAATAAGAAGGCTTCGCCTCCCTGAGGAAGTTCATTCCATCACCACTCTTGTGTGTTTGTGTGCGCTTGCATTCCATGTGCTTATCCAATAACACAATTAGTATATATAGTCCTTAATATAGTCCTTCAGTTCCGTAACATACCAACTTTCAGAAAGCTCGGAGAACTATTGTGATAGGAAAACAGAAAAGATTGGCTGCCAGGAAGAAAAATATGAAGAGATAGCTAATCAGTCCAGAACTTTGCAATTATATTTCTAAATCTACTTTTGGATTCTACATGTATGAGGAGGAAACTGTAGCCAATTGATTCATCTGTTATCTTAACTTGCACTTGGATTTAATGTATAACTTTGACATAACTTTATCCCAAATGGCCAAACAATGTTGGAGAAAAAGATGACTCACAGTTGCCGACTCATCCATGTTAGGTGTGTTAATCACAAGAATTGATTAGCAATATATATATATATATATATATATATATATATATATATATATATATATATATATATATATATATTTATTTTTCCGAGGATTTTGTGGGCTCTAGTGTCGCCGGGTCCGGGAGTCGAACCCGCAACGGCCACATCAAGGACTAAGGCCTCCAAACGTGGGCTGTGCTAAACCCCTACGCCACTACAGCACATCAACAATGTCTTCTTTTTTTTTTTGTTTGAGAGGTAGAATTTGATCACAGAAATAAAATAAAATGGAAATCCAAAATGCTGGACACCAGCATTTTGGATTTTTATCTACATTAATAAAGACACATCAATAAATATGACTGCAGAATGAAGAAGAATGAAGTGTCTGCTAACTGCTCTGAGCGAGGCCCACAGCTTCTGCTTCACATCATAAAGCATCCTGATGTGGCAACCATATGCACACATGTCCAGATTCCAATGCAAGCTACTGTTGCAAGTGGAGCACATAAACTGTCTTATGAGAACCTGTAACTGTTGTGCAGCTGCCCTCATTCCCATCAGTTGAGGTAAAAAAATCTTTGGCTAACCTGACAGTAGAGAGTAAAATGTTTTGCTTAAGCTAATTAATAGTTGGAAAGGCACAATGAAGTTTGTATAGTGTAAGATTTGTTTCTAAGTGTACATTTAACAAATGTGTTTCAACAAACCGCTGGACAACAGGAATGGAACACAAAACAATAGATTTTTTATTACCAATTATCAGAATTAAGTTTTTACAGATTTTTTTTTTTACTTTATTACATGTGACAGTGCAAATATAAAGAAAACTTAGAAAGTAAAAAAGTTATTACTAATAATAACACTTTTTAGTAAGTGTTATCCATTTATGTAATTGAAGTAGCATTGATTCCAGTAACTCAGTTCACTTAGTGAAACACGCTATATTTGTATTTGTGATCGACAAAATAACCATTCCCATTAAATAAAATAGCATGTGGCTTACTTTTACACCATGACTGCTGTGTGAGTTGAAATGAGTATGCTGAATCAAACTGAATTATATGCTATAATTTTTTTTTAATTAATTTAAGAAAGGTTTGAATACAGTTCACAATGCCAATTGCAAAACTAGCTCATATTAAGCTAGTTTTGTAGCCATCTTTGATTTTAGAGACGTCTGTCTGTCTGTCTGTCTGTCTGTCTGTCTTTGAGTCCCTTATGACTCTCTTCTTGCTATCTGAATGTCCCCGAGGTCCACACTTCTGCTCTGCTGGCGCCACATATAACAGAGTATTTTGGGAGTAGCAACACTATTACAGTGTTTTTTAAAACAGTTGTGCAGCACTTCTTAATGCTTGAGCTTTCAAGACCACATGTGCATTTTTGTGTGTGGCAGTAGCACACTGGGGCCTGTGGGAGTGATCTGGGAGTGATCGGTCATCTTTTCCCACAGTTTGTGTCCCATGAGTCTCCTTGGTGACGTCAGGAAAGAGGTACAAGCGAGTGCCCCGCTCAGAGGTCGCAGGTTCACTTCCTGTCTGTCAGAGTAGAGCTGGGCAGTGTCCAGAGTGGAGCACCAAACTGTCTTTATGATCTTTCTGTGGTTTGACCTCCCTGTTTCTGTCTCTTTCAGGCTATGTGGCTGATGCTGCAGTCAGAGGAGCCAGACGATTTTGTAATCGCCACGGGGGAGGTTCACAGCGTGCGGGAGTTCGTGGAGAGGGCCTTTAAACATGTGGGAAAGACCATTGTGTGAGTGTTCACAAATATAACACAACACAGGTCACTTTTATAATATATAAGATCACATCCTGAGAGCGATTAATATCTTCACTTCAATACCTTAAATTTGAAAATTGAACCTTCACTCACTGCCCTTTTTTTGTATTTCTCCTTTTTTTGCCGAGCAGAAAAAAGGATGGTTATGGTTTTGACCAATCAAAACCATAACATAAAGGGCTATTTGAGTGTTCATAATGCCTGTTGCATTGGTTCCTATTTGACTTAAGAACTTTAAAGAAAGAAACTGCAAAAATATCATGGAGTATAAAAAAGTATAAACAGGAAATGTGGAAAGCTTCTTTATTTGGATTTTGTCATATTCCAGGTGGGAGGGGAAGGATGAAAATGAGATCGGCCGTTGCAAAGAGACCGGCATCATACACGTGAAGGTGGACCCAAAATTCTTCCGTCCCACAGAAGTGGTAAGCCACGTTTCTTTTTGTGTGTTTAGTGTAGCGTTTTTACATGCAACTATTAAACTAAACATATTTTTCCATATATATCCAAATTAAAAAAAATCTGTGAAATTATTGTAGTGTACTTTGCAGTGTGGGTCGATTGTGCCACCTGACCACTACTTGGAAATATTTACTAGTCTTCCACATCAGTGTGGAAGAATTTTAATCCATTCTTCCACATAAAGGGGATTACAGTTTGGGATGCAAGTTTGTGTCCTTTCATGAACTCAGTTTATGTTCCTTCAAAACAATATTTTTGTGTTCACAATGAAAAATAAAAACACACATATCTTTAAAATTAAAAGAAAGTATCCAGAGTTCAAATTAGTCCATTGCAAATATGGAATTAATGCACTATATGAGATTGTGAAAGGGTCAACACTTTGTCTCCCACTTCTCACCCTCCCACACCATCTAACACAGAGCCACATTCACAGTGTGATACAAAATGGTGTAATTAAAGAGAAACCAATAAAAATAGACAATCAAATCAGAATACATAAAAAAAAAAGAATGAAACTTAAGTTCTGCTTCATTTTTTGCACAGAAATCTTGTCATAGTCTCTTCTGTTTCTTTTTCCTTAATGTCCCCATGTCAAAATGTCTGACCTTTAACCTCATGACTACAGTCAAAGCTTTGGTAATTTTACTGTCGTTAAGGTTTCCATTTAATTTAGTTAATTTAGTTTTAATATCCACAGTTCTTCAAGTTTTTGCCCGTTTAATGATTGGACAGTTTAACAGGTACACATGTAAGAAGTTGCAGTTGGATATATACTATAATCTCATATTATAGTATATATCTCTATATAGTTGACCTTACCTTGTGAGAAATAGGTTTTGTTTTGTTTTTTTTATTTTCTTTTATATTTTTACGTGTCTCATTGCCGGTCATTGTGTCTGAGAACATACACTTATCAGCTATAAAGGGTGCAGCTGACAGCTTCAGGCGGCTCATTGTATGCTTTAAAGCTGCTGGGAACAAGCCAGCCCACTGCTTTAAGAGTAATGTCGGCTGTATCCTGTCAATGAATTCAGAAAGGCTGCACATATCTGATGAGTCACCTTCTTTGGGAACTAATCCTGATCAATCTGGAGATGTATGTACTCTAATGACAAAGTTGTGCATGAGCAAGCTATCTTGTGCAACAGAAAGTACATCATGCGTCTGTCTCAGAAGATAGGAGGTGGGTCTTTCTTTTTGGGGATCTAAAGGGCATTGCAGCTACTCCTTACTGATGGTATTAGGTTACCTCAAAGTGTTGTGGCCCTGATTATGCATCAAACTCTTGGTTAAAAGCCAGAAGTCCCCGTCCCATGAGCTTTGGTCCTCTGAGATTAAGGTTGAGATTCAGTTGAGTGACGGCAGGGGATTAAAAAGAAGGTCCTGCTGACTGACTGCTGAGGGTATGACAGAGCTGGTTACACACCTGTGCCTGTATTCTTTGTGCATGTCAGCTCATTCATTCAGGGTCTTAACCCTGAATCCACACTGAAAACTACACCTTCAGTTGATCGAGTCAACACTGACCTGTGGGCCAAGAAACTTTAAGGTGTTGCTTTTGTGATATGTCGGCATCCTGGCAGTATCACCTGTATTGCTGATCCCAATGTTTTGTTTCAGAGATCTAATGGGTTACAATCAACATGTAAATATCAGGCCACCTGAACCTAATGAGAAATTGATATTTTGAAGATTCATGGTGAACAAAAAAACTGACTTTATTGAGAGAAGTGTTTTTGGATACTACTTCATAGACTGACACATTTTTTACTATATAATTAAAGCTGTCAACTACTGAGATCAAATGGGTTAACAAAAGCCTGCAGAAAGAACACTATGGAGGTATCGCAGCCTGATCTAAGAAGGCCTCCAAAGAATTTGAAATCATTTGTTTGACTGTGTGAAAAAATTAACATAAATAATTATTCATTTCATTTGAAAGCAAAACATCTTAAAGTGTCATCATGGGACATACAGAAGGATCCTGTGACTGTTGATACAAAAGTATATGTCTGTACAATTCCACATAGACCATTTTTTTTACATGTCAAAAGCTATAAACCTTTCCTTAAAATATGAAATGATTTTAAAATTATTGTTTCTGTTTAAGAGCTTTTTGGTAATGCAGAGTTTCTGTCACCCGAGAAGCTCAGAGGTTAAAGCTTGTAGTAATGACAAGGTTACAACGGTTCAGTTACAGTGGGTAGACCCTCATTGTCTCCTTATTTCTAAAAGAGACCAAAGAGAGTTTAACCTTTGAACTCTCAAACAGGAAACGGCTGACACTGTGCTCATACCTCGCCATTGTGGATCACCTTGAGTGGAAATACCTGTCATCAAGTGGGTGCCGTGTGTTTCCTGAGCTTCCAGCTGACTCATACACATCCAGTGTTATGCTTGCTGTTTAGATCTCTGAAGATTAGGATGTGTTTCCATTTGGGGGCTTCGTACAAAAAGGTTTGCGTGGCATAGTTGCATTGTCACCTCAGGCTGCGTGTTAAAATATGTGTAATTCATCATTAGCCCTGTCAGTGTTTGTCCTTTGCAACCAACGCGAAAACGAAAGATATGTGATGTGAGCCGTCAGACTTGTTTTTAATTTTTCAAACTGCTTCAACTGTCAATACCATCCTTTTTTCCAGACGCACTGCAGGGGTTTTACCTGCACTATGGTTTGGCTCAGGTAAGCAGCCTCAGGGCTGCCACTCTGAACTATACTGAACTGGTTACGATTGGTTTCAGTTACCTAATGATGTTCAGAATCATAACCACACACATGTACAATGTTTTTAGGTTTTTTGTTTCTTTTGAACCTTTATTTTAAGATTTACATGGTGAAAAAACACGACCTCTTTTTATACAATTCTAAGTTATCTAATGCACAGGATCTAGAACAGAAGATGGATAGAAAACATGTTCATAAGAAAATTGCTTAGGTTTAAACCAGTGCTTAATTTTTAATAAAACTGTATTATGCATGTATGTGGCTCTGTAGCTCCCAACAAGGAGAATGTTTTGACACAGGAAGTCAACTAAAGAATATGCCTGGCATTCAAGAGACAATAGAAATCGACGTCAGTGGAAAACTTACAAAAATATCTCAAGTTGTCAAGTCAGAAGTACAAAAACTGGATTACTAAGACAGTTTTAAGGGGATTTCACGTAAAACGTTATATAAATGGTCAGATGAAAACAGAAGCCAAGCAAAGCCTTTTATTTAATTAAGCTCTAATTACTGCTATAAACCCAATTTTAGATCATCTCGTTCTGTGCTTTGGAGAGCACGGCTATTTCACTTAGTCATTGCCTGCATGCCGACTCTTGTGTGCGTCTGTGCTAATACAGGTTAGCTGTCATATCTCATAGTTCATGTGTCACTGCAGGGCATAAACTGATGTGGGCTGAGTGACAACTTTGTGGTTCCTGTCCGACCTCTCACACCAAGCAGGACGACTGGTGATAAATGGGAAGCTGTCTGTCAATCTGTTTTTAGGCCTCCTCAACTTGTCAGTGTGTGCAGTTTTCCAAAGTCATTTCTGCAGCTTAGTCTGTTGCACTTCTGTCTTTGTCTAAAAGAAAGTAACACAAGAATAAACTGAGCATCTGTTAACTGTTACTAGTTTTAGAAAAGGCAGAGTTGTGCATTCCATCTGTCTGGTATCTACTGATAAATAATATATTGGAGGACACAACATATTAGGACTCTTATATTTGTTATCAAAACTTTCTGGGTTTCAAAGCATAAAGACCAAATGGGTTACACCCCCTGAAAGCGGCATTCTCCAAGCAAACACCAGATCTAATTCAGTATGGCTGCCATAAACATTGAACATTGTGAAACTTGCAAGAATTAACAGTTTATCTGCAGCTTGTATTACTTATATTTCATCCAAAGTGTTGGAACACATCACTGTTTTCACATGTTTTGTTTTAGTATATATTTAATGTTTTAATGCATAACGTGGAGAGAAAGTAATGGCATAGGCTTGTTTTAGTGATATCAATGTTGTTTTAACATATGGAGCATTGGTCGCTCCCTGATCCAAGTTCATACCTTGAAGATAAAAACTTTGAGATAAGATAATCTGGATAATCAAGCAAAGCATACTATCATACTATAAACTAGAAATACAACCATAGTAGACAAACATTTTATATTTTATATTGTTAGAACATTTTGTTTTGGGTGCATGTCCTTTATTTAAGGATTGCTGAAAATCATGATTGTATTAGATACAGTCAAGCTTCTTTAAAACTTTACTGAAACCATTGACTGTTTATTACATTCTCATTAAACTAAAGTATCATGATATGGCCAAGGTCAAGACTATTTTAGAGGCTTTTCTACGTTCTACAGGTGAACCACTTGAGTCATGTCCCACAGCCAGCTGAGCTTTCATGGTGATACTTTTTTTAGCAAATCTTTAGCAAATCTCTCATTTCGTAAATGAGAGATTGTGCGCCTTTCATTTATTCCAAGAATATGACCCCACTAAGATAACTGGCAAATTGCGATTGTTGTGGTTAGTGACAGCCAAAACTAATGCAAGTTTAATTCAGTTTCGTTTATTTTTATAACATCAATTCACAAAAATGTTGTCTGGAGGCTCTTTGCAAAACAAAAAAAATAATAATAATTTGGTTCAATCACACAATTTATCAAACAGTGCATCAAGTTCACATCATTATTCAAATTAATTTAACAAGATTATGGTCAAAAGAAACCCAGCAGATTGCATTAAGTCATTGCCTTGCAGCAATCCCTCCTCCAGGGCAACCATGGAGAAACAGAAGACAGTCTCTTGTGGTGTCACTGACTTAACAGTAATCCTTTTCACTGAGCATGCATCTAGCAGCTTTGGAAAAGAAAACATCTCTTTAACAGGAAGAAACCTCCAGTAGAACCTAGCTGAGTACAAGTGGTCATCAGCCACAACCGGTTAAGAAGTCAGAGCAGATGCATGTGAGCTGTTGTAGTACTTTTTAAGTTAAAAAAAAAAAAAAAGCAAAAAGTTAATAGTTTGGAGAGGAGGATTTGGTAGTTGGCAGCATTATCACAGCTGATACTCTCCTTCCTCCCAAACGGATGAGATCACAGCCAAACAGAACATCAAACCAGATGTAGCTTCTATGGAAAGGAAACATATCTTAGAGAAACATAAAGTTAACTGATGAAATAAAAGTAGACAATACAAATTGGAGAGCAGCAGAAGAAGAATGTTTAAAAAAGGGATCAAAAGGGACCAGTTTTTCCTCCAGCAGCCTACGCCCATAGCAGTATTACTAGAGAAAAACTGTAGCTCAGAATAACCTAACTCCACGGAGAACTATCTTTCTGGACAGTTCCCTGTCTAATGCCACACACAAGTAACACAAGTAACACAAGAACATCAATTTATGAGGAGCTAAAGATTAAAGATCCATTTCATCAAATAAAACACTCCTCTGTAGATATCTACTTCTTGGTTATTATCAAAAAAGGCACGAGAAAAGCCATTGCTTCATATTTGGTATATTATGTCAATGTAGTTTTTAGATTAATCATTGCACTGTGCTGATAAGTGACACAAGTATGCAGATTTTTTTTTCTTTCTCAAATGCATTGTCACTGCTTCTTTTGTCTCCTTTTTGTGCTCTTGTGTGGTAAAACCAATAAGTCCACTGTGCTGTTTGTTGAAAAGCCCTGTATTGCACTCCACCCCAACTGCTTCACACCTATTTGTCAACTTGTTTCACAGCCTGCTCAGAGTCGTAACAAGGCCAAGTTGATTTAAGGCTGAGGGGGTGGGACTACTCTACCAATTCCTTCTGGTGGTGAGAGACTTGAAAGTCACTCCTTTACGTTTTTAACTTTTTCATCAGTGGGATCAGTCATTTCCAAAACTCTGTTTCTAACTCTGCTGCAAAGAAGCACTTTTAAAGAATTTAACTGTTACAACCATGATTCCCTGTGGGGATTTACTTAGACAGGTAAACATTAGTACTTGATGTTCCACCGACATAATGTTTGGACACCTGCCGACATCCTGCCTCTTTTTTGTCTCTTCACACCTGAAGTGGTTTCCTTAATCTTTTCGGGATCAAATTTAGTTTGGCAAATTTTTTCACAGCTTTTTATTCAGTCTAAATTCCATCTGAAGGATGAGATAATCATCCTTTAGGCTGTCTTTCAGTCATTGCCAAGGATGTCTGAAATCCAAAATCTGAGTGACTGTTTGATTGGTGCCCTTGCTAAGTTTCGGTGGATATTCCCGATAGTTCTAAAGCATAGATGACAGCTGTGATGCCCTGAGGCCATCCGAGGCCCCTAGCCTGATTTTTCTTTTTTCTTTTTTTTTTACAATTCATTCATTTTACAAATCTGGCCCACCACCACTGGTGGTTAATAGAAAATGATATGTAGAGTACAAGGTACTCATATGTTAGTGACCGTGCTTTAAATTAGCTTTGACAAAAAGTTGCTGCATAGAAGCCAGCAACTTTTTGTCAAAGGCAGAATTTTGTACTTACAAATCGGCCTTTGGTTAATTTACTTATTAAACTTTCTCCAACATTGTGAACTGGATAGCTATCTATTCTTAAGGCAAGCATGCAAAAAAAAAAAAAAGTCTAAATCCATTTATAAAACATTTCATTCTTTTTTTTCTTCTGAGTACTTTATTTGTTTAAACTAAATGTTGCTTTATCAGGTGATTGTTGATAAAGTAAATAACATAACAGCATAACTTTTGTTGATTTAGTATTTATGTTGTTATTTCTGTGGCTTATGGGTACTTTTGACGTGAATATTTTGGCGCCAGTGACAAAGAGTTTGGACACCGACGATTAAACAAACTACAAGTTAGTATAATTGACTTATACACCTCAGTTTTTTTTCCAACGTCTTTCACATGAAGTGCCTAAATAGGTTCTTGTCCCCTGGTCTGTGAGAGTCATCTGATATCCAGAAGTGTGTCAGAAACTAAATTACCCTTAATCTCTTGATGATTGATTTGAGAGGCAAGTAGCAGACACGACAGAAGACAAAAGCTGTTTACTGCAAGTTATTACTGGCGAAGTTGGTTCTTCTACAATGTACATAATTAAAGGGTGTGCTTACATTTTCACACACTAAGTTTTTGTTAAAGGTCACGTGTTCCAGTTGTAGTACAGCTGAGCTTGCAATTGCTTGATTCCATTACTACCTGAAATCTTGAAATTATAAATTAAAACATGTAGTTGCTTTCCTATATCTATACCTGATCCGTGGCATTTTGCAGTAAAAGCGTGCTCTGGGTATGATATCTTGTAGCCTGGTGCTCAGTAGCAGTTCATTTCAGTTCACTGTGGCACCTATTGTTAAGATCTAGACGTCATCTTGGAATATTGACAGATTGGGGAGATTTTTATCTTGGCAGCTGGGTGCGTTAGGTAGTAGCACCTGTTCTTGACTTGCAATGTTAAGTTGTTTATTGTATAATATTCTTTAGTATGTTGCTATTGATAAGATTTTTTTTTGAGAATTGAATGATAAGAAATTAATATCTTAAGAATTTTAAGCCCAATATTCAATTTGAGCCTCCCAACAAAGATAATTAGGTTCTTATATTTAGGAACAAAGCACAGCAGCTCTAACTCATTAGAATAAAGAGAGGTGCAGTTAGTCATTTTCTTTTAAGTCAGTTAAGCTTCTCTTTATAAAACCAAATTACAACAGGATTGCATGATCACATTGGAATGCCAATTTGCAGTGGCATGAGTGGGAGGCTTTTTTTTTTTTTATCTCCGTGAGATGTTTTGACTGATGGGAGGGAATTATCACCACAATTCCCATGTATTAAACATAAATCAGGCTTTCGTAGAGTCACGTACCAGCATTCCCTGCAGTGCTGTCAATACATGACGGATTATCCTTTTGTTTTAAACAAGTTTGCAAACAAGTTTGTGCTTGTTCAGTGACAAACAAGTGCAAATGGAAGGAGTGCTGCATACCATTGATGCAATATCTTTTGGTTTGTGTGACTGAGAGAGACACCTAAAAGGTTACAGTTTCTAATTGCAGGTTAAGTTTTAAGTGTTCACATTCAAAAGAAAGCTTTTCAGGAAAGTAATTCTTGTTGTGTTTGCTGTGGCCCTGTACAACATTCTTTAGCAACATCTGATGCATTGTAGCTGCTTAGTGGTGCATTGATCATTGTTTATTGGCTCTAGGGGTAAAGCCCTTGAGCACTAATCACATTGCTTTTAAAAAATTAACACATTCCAAAGCTGTAAATTCAGACCTTTTGTAAAGATAAGATGACTTAAATTGAGACATTTTGGAAAAAATTTGAAAATCAACTTCTTCCTTCTTATCTAACACATAACACGTGGCAAAATGTATGACAGTTTGCCAAAGCAGTTTTTCTACCTTCCTCTTCCAAAGCCCAGGGAGCAGTTACGGATAAAAAGCTCCCACATCAACCCCTAAAAATAACATTGTTGACATACCGCCCCTCTGCACCTGTCAACTGCCTGGCCAGGTCCGCATGTGCGAAACTCGCAAACCTAAGCTTCCTTCTTGCCCCAGATGGCTGTCATACCTGCAGTGAGATGAGCTTAACGAATTCAGCAGAGCCTCTCCGGCTTGCATATTCTCTCACGTCATCAGTCATGTCGTCACATGATGAGAAGCTCAGACAATGGTTCCAGTGATCCTGTGGAATAAAGAACGCTAAGTGTTGTAACTTTTTATGACAGTTGGCAGCATAGCTGACCCACCTGTTAAGGTAATCAGTGAGACAAAGGCATACCCGACTGATGTAGTTTTTAAATAATGTTTGGCACTGTCAGACATAGCTCAGCCTAAAGGACAATTGCACTCTTGTATGCTATGACACAGTCAGAGATATCAACGTTGATCTTGAATGCATTCCTTATGGCTTTCAAATGAAGTGTTTTGACCTGCCTTCTTTTCCTTGTGGTGTGAATCCTTTAGACTTCCTAAAGGATTCACAGAAACAAACTTTAATTTATTTCTTCTTTATTTAGGGTTTTGTTAGCAAGAAAAACTGTGTTTTCAAAAGACCTAATTAAACAGTCAATCCTAATGCATCCCATAAAACTCATCATAGTACTCGTAAATAGTGCTACGAGATGATTGGACGAAATGATTAAAAATGACATCAGCTAAATCCTTCCAGGATAAAAATAAAACAACTCATCAGCTGTTCGCTGCAGCCAACTATTAAGCTTGTTGTATAGGAATACCCTAGTTCCACATCAACCTGCATGCCAGAACATCTAAGCTCTGTGCTCAGTCATTCAAAAGTCATCTTTCAATCAATTCAACCATTTGCTATTTTGTACCCCCATTTTAAGCAAATGGATTGCCAACTTCCGTTTTGTACGCACATACTTAACAACGGTATTATCAATGTATTTATCTTGCTGGTTTTAATTATGGAGATAAATTATCACAAAAAAGTTACAATCCCACATATAATTAATGCAACTATATTATTTAATGGAGATTTAGTAAAATAATACACCAATTAAATCAGAATAACTGAGTATGACTTTGTTTCAAAATGTTTCTGTTGTGAACTACAGAAGCTCGTTCACCTAAACTTAAAACTTGCTCTTGGTATAAGCATACTTCCACAGCACTGCCCAAAATACAGTAGATAATAATAGCTAGTTACACCCTGTCTATTTACTTTGTGTCTTTCCTAAATCAACTAACTTTAATTTCCTATACAATTGATAACTCAAAAAGATAATATAAAATTGCATATCACTTGGGCATGATCATTTCTTTTAACTTTTATTTTCTTCTTTCTTGATTTTACTTTTGTCTGTTGGAAATAAATAAATAATATTCAATGCATGAGTTTGAATAGGCCTAAGCATCATACATCACATGTACATATATTTTATGTTTTTGAAACCTTGGATGTTTCTCAATTTTTGGTTTAAACCAGGAATATAAGATTAAGTGTTTTGTTTTTATAAGTTTAACATGCTTTACTCGGTTTAAGCATCTTACACTTATGAACATTTTGAAGAACAGATAGACATAGATTTATCTGTGAGACTAGATTATCTAGTATCATTTTAATTTGGTGAACTTCCAACACTTACAATGAAGTTAACAATGTTTATAACACTATGGTGACTGAAACAACAAATTTACTGTGCTGAAGGCTCACAATTTAACTTTTTTCTATCTGAGAAATTACTATAGCAATGTTTGTTTGGATGTCTTCCTCATATTGCAACATAACTGCTATTGAATTATTCTTAATGTTTTATGTTTAAGTCACTTATGACTACTAAAATTGTTTATATTTGGAAAGTGACTGATTAAAAGAAGATTTTTTTTTAAAGACAATTGTGAATATCTAGATGATGCTGTGGCTTTATAAGCTTCTGATTTTGTTAAAGTCTTTTGAAATCGCCCCCACAAACAGGCTAGAACAATTGACTGAGGAACAAATTGCAGCAGACTGTTAAAGCGTTCCAGCATTCAATACAGTGCCTCGGGTAGTAGCAGAAGCAAGGCACGCTGTGCTAAGGCCTGAATGAAAAAACTAGTAGGTTTTGAATTTCATTTTATTCCATGCAGGCGGTCTAGACCTCATAAATCCCCTCCCAGGGTCCTTGTAGTGCTTTCTCTAGCACACAAAATGAGCAGTGTAGTTTTTACATATGATCAAAATGTTATAAGCTTTTTGAAGCAGGTTTTTGTGCTATTTTTTATGCAACCCCATTTTCACGTTAATCGTTGTTTTGAAATTCTGATGTAATTAGGGAACCAAGATTGAGACGGCCCATTCAGGCGTAATACGAAACCCTAATATTCTAGAAACCACACTGTCAGAGCCGTCTATGGTGGACAGTATTCATCCTAACAATGGGAAAAACAGGTCTGCCCTGCTATACATGCGTGCTAATAATATTATGGGTCCTGGCAGGCAGTAACTCATACACTGTCCCTGAGCACCAGAGATTCTAAAACTTGGTCTGGAGTTTTTGCCTAATATCTGTTCGTCAATGAAGCCTGAAATATGGAGGCTATTTCAGTTTCCCAGTATTAGGTTGAAATTCTGCATGGGTATCCAGTTCACAGCTTAGTTTGAAGAGTCTCCTAAACCAGTGGGGATGTTTGACTGTATCTTTGCTGAAACTTGCCTGCTTTGTCTTTTGCATATGAAGCAACTAGTTATAATATTACAAATATTTCTATGCCAGTCTTAAAAAAAAAGAATGTATATCTCCAAAGCGAATAATGAAATGTTGTCCTAGCTCATATTCACATTATTCAAGTGTTGCTTAAAATAAGTTACAATTAATTCTATATTATTTTTACTGATCCATTCTAGGCTTCTGTTGAGCCAAAACTCAAACACAAGCGTAAAGTACCAGATTCAATTGTAAACTGATTTTACTAAATTATAATTACAATTAATTAATTACAATTAGTTAATCGTAATTAATTAAAAATAATTAAAAGAAATATTTCCACATGTTGACTCCTCTTGCCCACCTAAAGGCTGCATACAAGACTTTTGTAGTCAGAATTAGTCAAAAAATAAAAATGCATCTGCAGATTGCTGCAGATTGTCACTTACCTATACTATCAACCAGCCAATACCAATAGATCTGGCTGTGGCCTCACTTCAGACAATTCAGTTTGAATCAGGAAAATTTATAAAAAAAATTTTTACTTTGCATTCTATGAATTTGGTCAAATTACTTAATTTTTTCCCCACTTTCCATAGCCAATAAAAAGTATCCTTCCCTCAGAATATTTGATTTCTGAATTTTAATATTTAACCCAAGAGGTTTATTACTTCCAAAAATACAATGTGAAAGGAGCATCAATTATAGAAAAAATAATTAGCTTTCCTTTTTTACGCTTATTGAAAAATTATATGTCAAAAGCAATTCACATCCTTTCCAACAATGTAACTGGCATCACAGCAGTCAAACCCTTCTTGTATTTTTCTGAACAGATCTTTGCATGTTTTCACTGGTATTTTGACAATTTACAGTTGATGATGAGCTTCAAGTCATTCCAGTTTGAAAAAGCCTCCTTGCCATCATCCTAAATCTTTATCTACCACCACAGATTCTCTATGACTTTCTAGCTAGACTGGGCCACTCGAAAAATGTTAGTCAAAAGAATAAGCAGGCAAAATTAAAAGACTGCTTTAAATCAGAATCTGTGTGAATAAAAAATTAGCAGATCTGGTCTTAGAATAGTGTGCATTAACATAATGCAAAGAACATATTAAATGCTTAAATTATGATTACTTGTAAGACATATAATCGGGAAAAACAAAATATGGATCTTATAAGGTCCTAGCTGATGGCTTTGGGTCATTTTTTCCCCTTGATTAATTTGTACTCTTGTTTTATAGCTTGTCAACAATTTGTTTCAGTGACTTGCAGCTAAGGTAGTAATACATTACTTATTTTTACTCGCTGTCAATTTGCACCTGCAAAGAAGCAGCTTAATGATGCATTGGGCTGCACTCTTTTATAATGAGTAGACCAGAAGCTTTCCATTTAAAGAGACTATTTTCTTACAAAGCTGTCACAAAATCCATCAGTCAGAGTCAGTAACCTGCCAAGATTATGACCCGCTAAATATGTTTAACTGGAATCATAGATCGTATTTCACTGAGGTTGTGTGCTGAAGCGTTCACCTTCATTTGTCAGTTATCATTCACTTAAATATGGTCTTTGACGTTCTGACCCTGTCTGGGCGGCAGGGGTGGAGAGGAATGAGCAGCTATTATTATCCAGCTTTAAGTCCCTGGCAGTGCAGCGGTGTCAGTCAGAGGCTGTGGCGGAAGCCAGGGGGCCGGTTAAGACTGCTGGCTCTCCGAGGTGCTTCATCTCAGGACTGAGGCAGCGAGACCTCTAACTGAACCGCAGCCATTTGGATGGAGAAGTGCTGAGGCAGCAAGCTCGAGCTGTTTCACTGGGTGGAGTTCCTAAGCTGCACTACAGGTCTTAAAACAAGAGGTGGCTGTCGGCTGCCAGCCACTTTCTGACTTTATTATCATGTAGACCTTGTCCCTGCGCTCAGATTCACACATCATCGTCATTTATTCTGTTTTTCTCCACACTTGTTGCTTCGCTGCAGTGGTTAGCTCCAACATCTGGAATCAATTTGTGCGAATTATGTGCCAGAAATTAGTCTGTGTTTTAAAAGAAGCACATGTCTGTGTTTCACCTTGTCATATTGGGTGTTGCGGAAAAAGATGGAGCTCTAGGATTCCTCAGATTCCTCTCAGTGGAAGCCAGCGATAAGGAGAATTAGAAGCAAGACCTTAGAGTTCTGACAACAGCTTGGCTCGGTGATGGATGGAGGTGAATGTTTGAACACCAGACAGACACAGAGAAGCAAATGTCTTTTATGAGCAGCGTGATTTATCCGCTGAACAAGCTTTATCGAGCCCCGCCGCTGGAATTTATGGGACTTGAAACACAAAACGGGCTAAGAGCGTTGAGTTTGGATGTTTGACAGAGGCCTGCAGGACTTTCACTGTAACAAAATATTAAATACAAGCATTATTTGAAATGGTTTTCGTAAACCCAAGGGTTGTGAGGGGGCTGTTTTTGGGTTGTTTTTTCCAAGATGATTCACTGTAATGAATCTAGTTGTCTTGAAATATCGCTGACAGCCAGAGTTACTGTGGGCTGGAAGGAAAATGATGGAGAACAATAAAAGACATCCTAGTAGCAGTTTCACATTTTCATGCATGCTTTTTCAGTTTTCATACAGTTTGAATTGTTCAGCCATATTCTCTTCTTATTAACATATCTAAATATGAGAGCGTGCCTTGTAACTAATTTCTTGTGTTGTTAGTTTTATATTTTTATTTTTCATATTACACTTTTTGTTTCATGACCTTCCCAGGCAGCTTTTAATTCTCTTTGTGACATTATTATATAATAATTGCAAGGTCTGAGTTTCGTGACATATGACATGGAATTTTGAATAACTCTTTATTATGACTTTTACAACATATTACCATGAACTTTGAGATTACGTTTTGTTGTGCTTTTTGTTGACCAGTGCATGTCACAGACAGCACTTGTCTTTGCGAATTTGATGAAATTTCTTTTTTCTTTTTTGAATAATCAAATCCAACAAGGACGAGGGGGCAAGGATTTGATACCGTTTGCTGTTATAGCACTACTTTTAATACATAAATATACTTATGGTTGGATTTCCCCCCAAAATAATTTCCAAATGCATAATTGAAAATGTTTAAGTTAAGTTATTTGTTTGTGTTAGGAACACATCTTTCTATTCAGTTTGTGAATTTGTCGATTGGCAAGTTAGGGAAACCATACATTTGTACATTTGTACTGAATAAATGTTTCTGTTGGTATTCAGGTTATTTACCATTAAATTGAACGGGACACTTAAACTGATTATGCCCAGCTTCATAATCAAGGATTTACTGAAACAAGATTGATTATCAAATATTTTGGAATACTAATTGGAATTTTAATCAGCTTTTGGACATTATGTTCGTCATCTCAACACTCCAATTTCCATAAGGCCGCTAATCTGATGATCTCAGACCATATCATAGCTTCCTGTTTGATTATGTGGGGCAGTGTCATGAGACCAATATGCATTTTCCTCCCTCTCTACTCATTTTGTAGCACTTGCTTGCTCTGCATAAGTACATAAAAGTGCAGATGTATTGTGCTTAAATAAAACTCAGCCACAGAATCTGGTTTAGGGTAAATATACAAGGATTCTGTGTGGAAGTGCATTTAACGATTAGCTGCCAGTTTTATGGACATTAAACTCTAAGCCTCATGTTTTATTGACAGTCAAGCTGTAATTGGAACAGATTACGTCTTGATAAACCACAACAGGATCAAAAGCAGGTCTGCTTTCTTCCAGGTATCCAGGTCTGCAGGATACCTTTCTTCCTCAGCTCACCAAGCTGGACATGTTAACAGCTTATATAATACCATATAAGCTGTGATTTGGAAGATGATCTTGCCTTCAGGAACATGCTTATCGTGATTTTCCACATCCTTGAAATAAGCCAAATCTAAAGTAAAATGGTGCGTTTCTGTACTTGCATGCTGTTTGTAATTTGGACACTGACATGTGTTAGATCAACTTAATAGGAATTTGACCCTTATTAATGGCTTAAACACAGACCTTTAAAAAATGATTTACCTTCTGAGTCATCATACTTTTCAACAAGAGTCTTTTTGGAAGTACTTGTTTATTTGAATTTGTATTGGCCTTAATGGTCACATGTGGACACTGATTGTTCTTTCTTTAACAGCTGAGATCCAAGTCATTTTTGTCTGTCCAAGTTGTGGAAATGCTCCAACATTCAGCAGTCAGCCAAGGGTTTTAGCCCTTCCAGTTAGAGCATTTCAAGTTACATGTTTTGCAAAATGGAGCTACAGCATGTCTTAATTTTTCTTTTTTCTTTTTTCGTTGATGTTATCTTGTTTATTCATTTATTTAGAATTGAGTTGCTTTAATGTAGGCTTTAACTTGATGTCATTTCCAATGAAACATTATTTAGCTTATTTCTGGCAATCAACCTGTTGGTGTCATTAGTTATATCAAACTTTTAAGCCGTAATGGTTTCAAAAACAACAAACTTTTTTCCATATAATCCCATCAGTTTTCAGACCTCCTAATGATATTCCAAAAAAAAAGTACCAAAATGACTTGTTTTTTTTTCAGCTGTAAAGTAATGTAACATTTCCCTTCCCCTCCAGTTGCTGCACACTGCTAGTTAGAATAGAATAGAATTCAACTTTATTGTCATTGCACTGTCACAAGTACAAAGCAACAAAATGTAGTTTGTGTCTATCCAGAAGTGCTATACAGGATACAAATATTTATAAACAGGTGTACAATTGGCTGAAAGAAAGCTGCTAGGCTTTCTCTCTGTTTCAGCTCTATTACTGAGAATTAGGGATGGTATGCCCTCCTACTTAATAGCTGCAACTAAAACATGTGGAAATGGGTTTATACAGTGGTGTCAGATCAGCTTAACCAAAATATATCAAATTAGTTTAATTTAGGTTTTCTGTTCAGTTTCTTTTTAATGCCATTCAAAGTTTCTCAGAGTAAAGATAAATCCTTAACTTACAGCTTTGCTAAATAGTGTAAGCCATCTCCTCTCTGCATAAGCTGAAATCAGCATGCAATGTGTACCAAAGATATGACATGGTTTATTGCTAATTTGCAGACCATTTAATAATAGTAAAACTATATTTATTACATGTTTCATTAAATATTTTATTCTCATTACCAATCTACAATCTGTAGATAAACATGTTTATACTATATTATTAAGTATATTGTTATCTTGCAGCATGAAAGGTTCTGGGTTTGAGTCCCATCCTGCTGGCTTGTTGCAGGTCTGGACCCCCAGGCATTTGTGGGTTCACTCTAAATCCACAAGTTTCCTCCCACAGTTTAAAAATATCTATGTTAGGTTTAATGGTCACTCAAAATTCCCCTTAAAGGAATTTGCATTTTTCCCCTTGTACTGTTAAACTCTGTGATGTCCTACGAACTACCCAGGGTGTTTGCGGCCTCTTCCCTAATGACCACCGGAGGTAGACACCAATTTTCATATCAGGACATGTGTGCAAAGCCCCAATTTTCCAATTTTCTTGATCATGAGCTAAATATAAACATGTATGTCTTGTACAGTGAAAGATAATAAAGAAAACTGTTAACATATTAACAAAAATGATCCTTTCACTTCTTTGTCTTAGTTTCTTCTCCTTTTTTTGTTCAATAATATTCAGTGAAAGATTTTCTGTGCAGGAAGTCAGTAACTTGACCCTTTGCTCAATAATATTTGACTTTAACAGAAACAGATCAGAACAGTAACGGAGAGACTCCATCAGTGTTTTAAGCATGTTTTTAACCATGTCCACGGCTTTGTCCAAGTGATCCCAGAGATCAGAGACCTGTCTATCAAGAGGACACTAAAGTGGGTGTGTGTGTGAGGAAAAAAGAGGAAAACGCGTGGGAGAAGAGATGGAGGGTTTCCGATGGACACCACTCCCTTGCCACGTGTGAACTAATGTGAATTTAGGTGACAGGAGCCTGTAACCCCTGGGAAAGAGTCTGCAAAGGGGAAAAAGGATGAGGAGAGCTGAAAAATGGGATTGACCCTTAACCCCCGGAGTTGGTAATGTGATCCCGGTATCTCTATAGTGGAGCCGAGAGATGGGGAGGAGGTCAGCAGGGGAAAGGGAAGCAGCAAAGCCACACTGCTGATTAGAACTTCCTGTGGTCAGCCGCAGAGCTGCAACTTAAAATTACACAAAAGATGAAGGTACACAAAGACTGAAACACTTGAGAAAACCTTTTGGCAAGATTCTAGGCTCTGCAATAAATCTCAAAGCATTTCTGTTGTTTCTTTTGAGTTTCAAACATGCACCTCTACAAACGGGCCAAATATTGTGCAATCTGAGGAATCTTGCAAATATAAAATCCCCTTCTAATTAAGTCAGAGAGAAAGAACTCTTGAACTCATCCAGTAATATTAAGTGTTCAAAAATATAAGTGATACCTGACATTCAGGAATCAGATGAATACAATTATTTTGTATGTTATGTTTCCCTCATTACTGACCTTTACTGTTTTATCTCAATAATTTTAAGAAAGTATTAAAATGAGTAGAAGCTTATCTGCAGAGAATGTTCATCCTAAAGAGGAGCTGAGCGTCACTGATAACAGTGGCCAAAGCATGCAAAACAGGCTGCGATTCCTGCGTCATTTCCAACGTATAAGGATTTAAATGTCAAGGAAGGAGGGTAGAATTAGCTTAAAGAGGCATCACTATCCTTTTTTTTTATCTTCACTTGCTCAGAATTGTCCTGAAATTTGATGCATTTGAAGAATAAAAAGCTGTGAAAGTTTAACCTTTTGACATTTTTTTTTTCATTTTTAGCAAAAATGGTGTTTGAATAAGTCAAATATCATCATGGTAGCATAGTGCTTTTAAATCTGTTTCAACAAATAAACTGCAAGGCTGCTTGTAAATTCTTTTAAGAAGGGGTCTCATTTCTTTCATGCTAATTTCCATGACATCCTCACAGTTTTAGCAGAAAATGACTCTGTGAGCTTTTACTGGTCTTTGTGGAAAGGTTTTGCTCTCAGGGGCAGAAACTTGGCTCTGCAGTGATTTATTGTTTAATTGAGCCGACTCGTTAAAGTTAGCTGTAATTGATGCCATAAAAAAAGACTGGCCACCAGCCAAACTCTGGGTTGTGTAATCCCGCAGGTTCAGCTTGCGCACTGACATACCTGAGGATATGAGACCACACGGAACAGAACTGTGCACTTCTTTTTTGTTTCAGTGTAATGCTTATTGAAACAGTGCAGTCCTTTTAACCTGAGCAGCAGAGTTTAGGTCCACTTGTACTAGAAAAGAAAGAAAGATTGTGGATTGTGTGTGTATGTGAGCGTGTGTGTCTGGCAGTCTGGTATTTCCTGAAGGAGTTTCCTCCTACCGTCAGAGCGGAACCACCCTGGGCCCCTCGGCAGTCCAACCCAAAGTCTGACCCGGTACTGCTCCCATAGAAAAGCAGAGATATGTGGCTGCTGAGAGGAGCTTCTCTGGATTTCAAGGTGTTTAAACTTAAAGACACATTGATTGAGTTGTTGGCAAATAGATAGGAAGGTTGTTGAGACAGGAAGACTCGTCTAGTCTCGATTTTTTTTATGCTTCGGGCAGCTTTCCATACGTCTGAGAATGTGAGCCATATTTGTAAAGTGTGCGATTGTGTGTTCTGTCTGTAGTTTGGTAGACAGATGTTTTCTAGCCACCTTACAGTAAATTGTTGGCAACAGTGTACCACAGAGATTGTGAAGGGGCATAGAGGATCCCAGGATGAGATTCCTGTGCTATCAGCAGGCCGTATTGAGGCCTGACGAGAGAAACCTGCCAGATGAGGAGGAAACACAGAGTTGGAAGAGAGTAAAAATAAGATTTGTTGACAGGCTGAGGGAGAGAAAGGTGAGTTGTGTCAGCTCATGTTTTTGCCCCCTCGTCCCAGCTGGATTTGATTATTCAAAGGTCTCTGCTAAGCAGCTTTAAGGTATATGTCCAACAATGAGTCATGCAACAATGTGCTGAGGTGAATGTAGATGAGGGGAGACTTTGGGCTGGTGTATAAGTGACCGTCAATCTGCACTTCTGCTACTGGTTAAGATTATCTATAATAAATAATTACATCTCTGCTTCATGAACATGGGCATAACAAAGATTATCTACTAGGCTATCAAAGTTGCGTGAATTAATCAGTACCTTGAACAAAAGCGTATAACGAAGCCCAAAGAACATACCATTCAAGTCAGAGATATGTTTGTGGTTTTAAAACAAAGTTAGGTTTTAAAACAGCATCCAAAAATATAAAATGGTTGAAAACCTACTAATAATGGTGTTCCATCTAATGTAACATGATACATGCAGCACAAAACTTACACAGCATATTTCCACTTGGTGTTGGCAGGATCCTGCTGTTTGAGTGGGGTTCTTTTGTTTGTTTGTTTTTTTCAGCAAGAGACTGGTAAACTGGGCCGAGTTGATGGGAGTTTAGGTGGAGCTAAATGCAAGACAAACCTGCAGAAGACTTTAGCTTAACTTCCAAAGTTTCAGTGACCTTAAACATGCAGTCATAGCTATGTTGGAAATGTTTCTGTCAGACTCAAGTGTTAAAATGGCTCAGTCAAAGTCCAATCCTAAATCCAGTTGAGAATCTGGTGAGACATGAAGACTGATGTCCAAATACGGCCTCCATACGTCCGACTGAGCTTGAGCTTTTTGCACAAGAGAATGAATGAGACAGTTTAATATTAATATGTTCAGGGTTATTGCCCTGCTGGAGGGTTAATCTCAGCCTCTAACAAGATTTCTTCTAGAAGCACTTATATTTAGCTTGTATCCAGCTTCCCATTAATCTGACATGTCTCATTGTCTCAGCCGAATCAAAGTGACTCAACTGCATGATGCTACCACCAACTTGTTTCAGCACGAGTTTGGAGTCTTAGGGCCAATATCAACTTTCCTTTTTTGTAGGTTAAAAATATAGATTTCTGGCTTGTTGACAAACTAAAAAGTCTTTTTATAATTTTCTTTCAACAATGCCATTCTTCTTGCTAATCTTTGATGAAGGCCTGCTTACTAGTGCACCACAGGCTTTCTCATCTAAGCTATAGATCCTTGCAACTCCACCAGTTACTGTGGATTTCTTAGCGCCACAGTTTAAAGTTTTATTCAGAAAAAAAAAATGACAAAACATCTAAAAAAAAACAAACAAACAAAAAAAACATTGAAGTTTGGGATTGTAATGTGACAAAATGTGAAAAAGTTCAATGGATAGTCTTTGCTTGTGGTTAATGTACTCTACTTATGTCCTGAAGCTGCATATAGCTTTTCATTATTACTGTTGGTGGACACAACTGAGTAAAGGAAACTCCTTCTACACTTGATGTGTAGAAGGAGTTGCAGCATTGGCTCGAAGCGAGTGGCTGAGATTTTAATGTGCGTTTCTGAGAGTTTGTGTGTCCCATAGAGCGGTGTGTTTATAAATCACAGAGTCAGGCAGTGTGTGTCTTGCAGGGCCGGTGTTTCCTGCAGTGTAATCTGAGTCTCTGGTGGAATGTGTGAACCACATCCGACTCCACTCCACTCGAGCCCCGCGCCTCACTCAATATCCCACTGTAAACAATGCGGCTTTGCCAAAGTTTCTGGAACAGGACAGGTAGAGTGGCTTTAACTGCCCCCAGCATCCCAACCCTCAGATAAAAACAATGTACTTGGATGAAATGCTTCAAAATAAAAGCACTGCAGACCCTACAGTTGTTATGTTTTCTTTGTGCAACCTTTTCCTCCTTGACTTTTTCATAGTTTCTGTGTGTGTGCGTGTGTGTCTGTGTGATTTAGACTAAGAGGTTAATTGTCCTGTGACCTCCCTAATGTCTTTCCCTGGCTTGTTATCTTGATTGGGTAATTAATTCTATGGCTACTCTCCTCAGTCACCCCACTATTCTCATGCACACACACAGACACACACACACTTTCGATCTCTCTTGAACTCAAGAACCTTCACATTCCTGTAACCCTAAGGCAGTTCTGTTGCATTACTTTTCCTTTCTGTGTCTCCTCTCTACTCCCTCCCTTACTCTCCTTCGTTCTCACTCTTGCTCAATTTATTTCTTTTTCTCATCTGTCATTTCAAACTCCCTCCCCACTCCCACTTTGTTGCACCTTATTTGCCAAAGAGTCAAATTTCTCTGCTTTAAAGAAGCACCACCCAAAATGTGAAAGCAGTCATCTTGTCTGGTTTGTCTGATGAAATTGTCTGCTTTAATTTAAATGTAATTTTTGTGTGTGTGTAGTTTTTATGAATTAGCTAAAATAAATTAGTTTCTGTATCAAAATAATATAGTTAATATCCAGAACATTTGAAAAAGAAACCCAAAGTTTCTGAAAGTTTTTTATTATTTTTTATTATTTTTTTTTTTTAGTAAATATTGGAGTGCAGATCAAGTTGCAAACACAAAATAACTAGACTAAAAATACTTTATCAAATTTATCAAAACCTTGGTCTAGGCTTAAAAAGACAGTTGAGTTAAATCTCAGCTAAATCAAAAATGTATATCTGTCGGGGTGTGTGGAGGAAGATCCATGCAAAAACCAAAACCCAAAACTACATTGAGATTTGTCTTACATGTAAAGCATAAGAGTCCCAGAATGTTTTAGGCATGCACCAATTCTAGAGCAAGTTTGTGGCAGTTAATTGCAGTGGTGGCATTTTACTTGGGTCTGGCTTTTATTGTTGGACAGTGTTGCTATGGAGTTCAACACCACTGGAAGGACTTGGTTAGCAAGAGACGTGCAGGGTTGGTCGTGCTGGCATCATGTCAAGGCTACAGCTGCACCATGATTTTAGCTTTGCGATTGCCTTTTTTACAAGTGTTTCTAACTTTTCATAGTCAAAGAGTTTAGTCAGCTATAGCATGGTGTGACTGTGGTCATACATTGTTGGATCAACATCAGGAGATGCACTTGATGTGTAAAGCCTAAGAAAGAGCCTCTCCTGGAGGAGGAAGTTAGTTGGGAAAAGTCTTTTGGTTACTGCAAAGAGCATATCAGCATCATGATTGCCTTCAGTCTGAAAGATCCTGTCTAAATTTGCAGCAATCAAATTGCTGCAAATTTGATTGCTGTTTTTGGAAAGGACCCCAACATAGACAACAGGCTGGCAGAATCCTGTAGAAGACTAAACAAAGTCCAAAACACAAAGTCCAAAACTTAGAAAAAGAAGAAGAGAATTCAAACCCACAAGTTTAACAGCAGGAAGCATGACAGGAGAAACAGAAGAATCTGTTAAAGTTAAAGAAATGCAGAGGATATTTACTCAGAGGTACCATAAACATACCATTTGTATAACATAATTAAACAAATGTACTGCAGGTGAACTTTGCCTAATGTTAAATGTTGACTATTAACTGAGGAAGGTTGAGATAAACAGAAATCACAAAAATTAATAAGATACATATGGGAAATATTTGCTTAATATGAACACAAGGAAGAAGACAAATTAGACTATAAAGAAACAGAGCTAAGTAACAAAATAAATAATTAAATGTGTACAAAAGTTTCACAAATTGAGACAATCAAGTTCTAATAGGATGTGGGGAGTCGAGCAGCATTTTTATCCAGTTTTAAGGCACCCAGTCAACTGCAGGAGCAATTGACTGGAAAAAAAACCCTGAGAAACATTCAAACGTTTGTCCATGTTGAGCAAGATCTTTCATATTCATATGTTTGGTCACAAGAAATATGAAACTTGGGAAATACTTTGAATAGCCCTGCAGCAACAAACTCATCTGGAAAATTTCCGTATATTTTTAATAGTTCTGCACGCAACAAGTGAACTCAGCATCGTTCAGGGCGACTGGTCACTAGAGAATGATGTACTCTGAGTTTCACAACAGCCTGAGAGTTGTGTTGGTTCCACCCAGAGTGCTGATTAGCTATGCTTCCCACTGGACTGTTTGCTTTTAAAACGGAGAAACTACAGTTTTATGTCAGAATATCAGCTAAATGAATTCAGGGAATAGTTTTCAGTTTATACAAATTCAGTTTGTAAAGACTAGGTTACAGAATAGTGATAGTATTCCACAATGACAGTGTATTTTAAACTCTGAAATAGATTTTTTCATTGAAGGTGAAAAAATCTTCAGGTTGTTTTGATTATAAGAATAATCTTTTTAACAATTAGTTAGAAGTCCAAATCCTGTAAATATAAACAGTTTCACATTTCTCTATTTGCAACCACACAGTTCTATATATTTCATAGTAACTTTAACTTATCAGCCCAAAATGGGGAAAAATGGAAAAGCCCTCCCACAGTATAATGCTGCCACCACCTTGAGAATTTTAGAGTCAGTGTATTGTATAGTTTTACTCCACACTTAGCTTTGCATGACAGCCAAAAAGTCTGTCTTTTGGACGTTAAATTCCTTCCATGTTTCCTGTGTCCTTCTGGTTTATGGTAAACTTCATATTGGACTTTTTATAAATTTTTCTATAAAATTATGTTTTATTTTCTTACATTATTCTGCATTATTAAGAAAAAATAAACATGTTCCTTTATGTTATTGAACTGAATTTATTTATTTAATAAGACAGAACATATTACTTATTGTGCAATATTTGATGTAAATATTCAGAATTATCAAAATCCTGCTAACAAGATTATGTAAACAGTAAATTTTAGTGAATTTGGGTACTATTTCCACTGTATACTATAAATGTGAAAAATAGTTTTGTGAAAAACATTGAATTTGTTGCACAATTTTAGCTCAAATCAAATAAGTAAAGTTTTATAGTATTTTTTTAAAGTGCATTGATACAGTTTTCAAACACTTATAAGAGCAAGAAAGTAGAGCATAACTTAAAAAAAAAATGAATGTAAAGAATACACATGCAGAGAACACATTAACATGTATATGATGACTTGAAAGTACTTGATTTCTGCCTCTGACACCGCGAGACCCCATGTGGTAGGAGATACACACTGTCAGATTTAGCCAGCTCTAGCTCAAAACAGTTTTAATCTTCTTCCTGTGTGTCACTCGTCACTACTTGCATTCCTTCTTGGATTTTGGAGCTTGCTCAGTATGCTGGTTGAAGCAATCGCTTCCTTTGAGTGGCAGAAAATTTGCTCTTTTCTTCTTCATCTTATCACCCCATCACCAGCCAACAGACAGGGGGAGCTGAGAACTAGAGAGCAAGTAAAGGAGACACTTCACACTCTCTTTCTCAGGTTTGGCTCCTCTCCCTGTTTGGGCACGATGAAAACGGCTGATTATTTGGGCTGATAAGACAAGGAATGCTGCTTCTAGAGGAAACTCCACTGGATGTGATGTAGCTTACAGAGTACTGTTTCCCCTTCTCCACTGTTTGCCCTCCAACACCAGCATCACTGCTGGTCCCTCTCCTCTATGTCTATCTCCTTCTAAGCCGGGTTTAGAAGGAGATGGAGTGAAAATATTGTGGATCAAAACCTTCCTACATTTACTGGTTTTCACTTCATTTGTTTTACTTACTTTCAGTTTATGTATCAATATGACAGCTGTTTAAATTCACTTCGCTTGTAAGAATAACCTGAAATGAGTGAAATCAAAGTGGTTAAAAAACTCAGAAATTCTGAACTCAAGTGTAAATATCTCTGTTACAATGCCTAGTTTTAAAGACATAAAAATTCTCACCATGATTCATAACTTCTCATCTTTAATGCATTATTCAATTTAATGTCCAAAAATCTATGACGGGAGACATTTAAGCAATTTAAAGAATGTATAAAATGGTTTCAAAATATAATTTTTTTATTCATTTCAAGCCTTTAGATGGAATAGTCTGTTGCAATCAGGTTTTGACATGCTGATGCTGAAAACCAGTTCAGCTGTCATGGTGAGATTTTTTTAAGGTTTGCTCATTTACGCTCTTCTGTACCTTTCAAGAGAACATAGTATAGTGTGATGAAACCAAACTTTAATCCTTGGACCACATGTTCAGTTTGGCCAAAAGCAACACTTGGTACCATCAAAACAATGTTCAAACTAAAGGAACTTTTATAAGGCAGAGTATAAAAATATTTCTAGGTCAGATGTGGTATGCAGTTAGACTCTTACCAAAGAAGACTGAAATATGGAAACTGAATCAAAAGAAAAGAATTGTTAACATAGTTTTAGATTAATGGAGTCTGCACTTATACAACCAGCTTTAAGTTTTGCAACTTTCTTTTTAGTTTCTGAGACTAGTCTTGGTCAAAGTGTTATTTGCATACTTCAAATTACTCTTATCAGACAAAATCACTTGAGATAGTCACAGTTTTTAAATCTTAAACAACTAAACAAGGTTATGATCCTACAAACAGATTGGCGTTGTGCAATTTGTTTTTGAAAAGATGAAAATGCTTCGGTTCTTTGCACAAATGCTTGTGAATGACTTGTATATAAATTCTTTTTTACTTTGTTTTCCAGCAAAGACACTCAGGGTAGTAGAGTGGTGCTGTACAAACACCTTGCAAAAAGAAAAATAGCTTGGATTATGATGTGGTCTGTTTGAAAAACCAATTTATGAATGGCGGCATCACCATTTCGTTTGCATTCAAGAAAATCCTTGAAGCAACATTTTATTATTCTCTACTCCTAAAAGCAGTGAGAGGGGCAATCCTGCAGGCTGCAAGAGGTGATAAGTGCAGGAACGAGCAAAATTAATTGACACTGAGGGTTTTTTTCCTTTTTTGTTCTTTTCACTTTAGATGCAGTTTTTTGAGTTTTTTTGTAATTTTCCAGGATATGCTTGATGTGATGCTGCTTAATATAAATGTCCAACTGATTAGTTATTTTGTTACTGTCACCATATCACAAATACAATGGGCACATTCTCTTTAGCCATGTTCGGTATTTTAGAAAATCCTAACTTTTGCACAGTTGGGACTCTGAACAGCACAGTAGATTTTTACCCCTGTTGGCATAACATTTATGATCAACTGAAGGATGAGGTTTAGGGGACACCCTGCATCAGGTCTTTGGCGAATTTTTAAACTCCTGATTTTTAATCCTATAAATACACGTTTTTAGATGACAAGTCCCAATTCATTGGAAATCCTATCAAGCCATTCAAACTGCCATCTCACTCTTTCCTTGCACATGCAGCCATTCATTGTCTGTATGAGCTTATCCTTGCAGAGTGGGGGGTCACCATTCCATCATGTGATAAACAGGACAATTTATAGAGACCAATTAACCAGAGTCAGCTTTTTGGACTGCTGGATGAAGCCAGAGTATCCTCTTGCATGGGGAGAACATTCAAACTCTATGCAGAAAGACCACAACTTCAACTTTAGGCCTTTTTGCCATAGTGCAACTGTTTCACCATGCAGCCTGATTTTTCCAATAATAAAAAAAACATGAATGAAAAAGGAAAGAAATTTAAGGTCCATAGGAATATCATTAATGATGCATTCTCTGCCACATTCATTATTCCACTTAAGAAATTTATTCATTTTGATGGCAAATCTTTCTAAAGGATATTGGCACAGTTTTATATATGACACACTTTATCAATATTTATCTGTTTGAGAACAGTGTTCCCAGGTGTTAAAGCCTAGACAGATTCCCTTAATGTTTTCACTAAGATTACACAACAATTAAGATAAGACATGACAGTTTCCTCTCTCTCTCTCTCGCTCTCTCTCTCTGCCTCTCTCTACCGTTTTTGGTGTGATTGTAAAGAATGTTGTTTAAAACCTGTTTATAGAAGGAAGGCTAAGTTGGCCTTTGATGTCTTCTGAAATACGAAACACCCAGAGGTTTTGCAGAACGCCCACAACACACTCTCACACACATGCCTTGGTGCACAAAGGACTGCTTCAGACAAGTTTTATTATCCAATTGCACAAACAGACTAAACACACATTTCACTTTTCACTGGAAATTACTTAACTGCGCAGTTTCAGATTGACCTCGGTGGAAATGAACATTCACCTGAGCCCCCCTGCCACTCTCTCTGCTCCCTCCCACCCGTCCCGTGTGCCCACTCCGTTTCCCTGCCTCACTCCATCTCTCAGTCTGCAGCTTTCTGCTGACTCCAGGAATTATGATCCGTTTCCCGTCCACGGGAATAATAGAATACGGGGGAGTATAGCGGGAGTCAGCAACAGCTTTGTGGAACAGTAGTGAGGAGTCCAGCTTCACTGTGGTTACATCGTGTGTGTGGGTGTGTGTGTGTGCGTCTGCCTGCAAAATGCATTCAGATCCAGATGTGCAAACGTGTTGCGTTTTCCTTTTTCATTTCCATAAACTTCACACGGAGACAGAAACACATTTCGTCCTCTGTTAATGCTCATAAATCTTTGCCCTCCCTCTAGTTATCTTGACAGTAAACGCCTCGCATACACAACCACGCGACAGGCGGCGGGATCTCTCTCCGCCAGAGCCTCTGGGCACTTAACACTATCGGCAGTCAGATCCAGCCACTCTAGTGTGTTTGGAGTGTGTGAGGAGTGTGTCCTCAGCCGCGTAAATATTTATCACACGGCTACCCCTGGAATTTTAATGAGCACTGATGGAGAGCAGTCAACACAGCCGAGCCAGAGGAGAGACAGACAGGGAGCAAGAGTTTGTGAGCCTGAATTTTGGCTTCTTAACATCAAAGTTTGTCTGTACTGATTTCTGAGAATCAGGTCTGGTGAAAATATTGCACAATATTTGTTTCTTCTTCTCATTTTAATTTTCTGTCCACCCTCACATAGGATTGTGTTGCAATCAAAAAGGGTTTTTTTTGTTTGTTTTGTTTTCATGGAGAAGGGTTTTGATGCTGCGTAATGCCCACGAATAAAAACATTTTTGAAGACAAAATTATTTTAATGCCTGTTTTGCACGTTCAGTGTGATCATTTCTGGATTGACCTTGTGCCATCTTTCCAGCTGTATCTTAACCTTACAGTCTTCAGACTTTACAAAAAAATATATGTTGCCAAAAAATTGCTAAAATTGTCCAAAAAGGCTAAAATAATGTATTTAAAAGAAAATTTATTAAAATGACTTACATTTTAATTTGTGGTTTGATTGTGTTTTTTATTTTGTTTTTAGAAGACTATAGGTCCATAATTAAATGTTACCAGCATCTATATGGTTATTTATTTTTTTCAAAGAAGAAAAGTGTCAAAACAAGTTTGAAATATTGAGAGTAGCCTAGGCAAAACCTCGCAACTTTGCTTCCTTTCACTTGAATGTTTTAATTATACAGCTTTTACATATTTTGTGTAAGTATGGTCATGTGAGCAGGGCACGTACCCATCAGGGTGACAGGGCCACCCCTTAGAGGTCACTTAACACATTGTGCGGAGGCCAAGCTGCATGGGGAGCCAGGGAAGGAAACCTGAGCTGTAACTCTCACAGCTCTTTCTCACACAGACACGCAAACACACGCATAGAAAGAGACACACTGGACCTGACCCTTTGACTTGTAGCTGGGAGTGGCTAATAACTGTCTTGAATTCCCAAAGACCCAGCACCTCGCTATTCATTTACTACACTCATGCTTTATTGCTTTGATGAAACGATAGACATGAACACCCCGATTTGTGGTGCCAAAAGAGCCGGAAGTCAAATGGTCAGGTCGTATTTTAACCCCTCTGGAAATCCCGAAGCATTTTAAATGGCAACTATGTTTAGATAAGATATTTAAACTTCAACATACTTGCGTGATGAATGGCTTCATGGTGTGTAAATGATGGAAGACAAACACTGTTGCTATGTAACTCATGCATGTTATATTATGTTTAGCATCAACTTTATTGGAAGAAATGTATTATACATTTTTTTTATTTATGTATTTGTAATTTGAATTTGAAAACTTGAACACTTTACCAATTTGTTTAAAATTCAGTCAAATATTTTCATGTATTTCCTCATTGTTTGGTATATTTGATTTTTTTTTTTCAAACATTTCAGTTGTCTGTCCACAAGCTTCTGACAATAGTTTGTTGGATTTTTGACCCATTCCTTCTATGTAAATTGGTGTAACCGAGTCACATTTGTCAGTGCCTTTGCACATGCCTTTTCAAATGTGGCTACAAATCTTTCCATGCCAGTGAGGCCAGGCCTTGACATAGAAAATCTAGACAACTAAATTTGCTATCAAAAATGAATTGTGTAGTTGGTTTGGTGGTGTCCACGGTCATTACTTCACTACTTTGTGAAGCACCCCAGTCGCTCCTGCAGCAAAAGATCAACACATGAAGCGTTTTCTTGACAGTTAGGACGGAGTTTCCATGTTTGCTTTCCTTCTTTCCCCTCTAAATGTAACACAATCATTATGGTCAAACACTTTCATTTGTCTTAAAAAAAAATCTATTTGTTGCTGATAACATTTTTAACTTTATGTTTTTATGTTGCTTTTGAAGTAATCACTTCATCCTTGCTGAGTGATCTTTTAGCTTTTTTCTCTACATGACATGATCCTCTGGATAGTAACAGCCTCTTGCAAGCATCTTCACAAGCTCTTTTGCATTTTCTCTGGTGCTGACATGAACATTTAGCACAAGAGCACATTCATTTCTGGGACACAGAACTGATTTTCTTCCACTAAGAGTAAAACAAAGTAGTGTAAACTCTATATTTTTAAAAGGTTAATCAAACTCAATTCTAATCTTCTGAAATAAATTGAACTCAAACTCAAGCTGATTGATAGGCCTTCTCTAGTTGTATAATAATTAAGCAAAACTTAAATAACTTTAAAAAACAACAGCTTATCAAGATTAAGTAATTAAAAATATATATTTTACTTGTTAATAATTCAATATAATGCCCTCTGGGATGCCACTACTCTCTCCCTGATATCTGGGTGTTTTTTTTTTGTTTTTTTGTTTTGTTTTGTTTTTGTTGTTGTTATTTCTTAAAATGCCAGACAAGGAATAGTTGTGTTTGAGATATTGCCTTAAGATAAAGTACAGCCATAGGTGAACCTGAAATAAAGCCATAAGTGATGCTGAGATGTTGCAGATTTACCTATCAACAGCTGACAAAACCACAGCATCATCTGGGCATAACAATTACTTTATGAAAACATCTGGATTTAAAGACAGTGGGTTTTTCCTATATTTTTATGTGGTGTATGTAAATATTTGATATCATCTCCATGTGTTTATATATATTCAGCTTATATTAACACAAAAGGATCACATGATTATCTGGAAACAAAAAACAACAAAAATGACATTTCTTTCACGGTGTATGAAAGATAAATTGTTTATCTAAGTAAGATGAGAGACCACAAAATATAATCAGATAATAGTGGCAACAAGAACTTCTTAAAATAACAAACATATTAAGCCTTATGTAAACATTATTTTGCCAAGCTTCATAAGCCTCATAATGCTTTCTGGGCACAATGATATCAATTAGGTCAAAACAGAAATTTGTTAAAATAAAAATTATACATTACAATTAAATCATCACACATTAAGAAATAAATCATCACATATTAATTGCATTTAACAAACTCACTTGTACTACATTTTTGGCCCCCTAACTGTTCAACTGTTGAAGCTGTTTTGTATGTATGTTTTCTGAGTTTCTGAGCTTCGGACCTTTAATAATTCACAACTTCTTTTTTTACTGGGGTATAAAGGCCCATTCATCTTAACGAATCTTAAGCTGGGAAAGACAAGAGAACATGCCATTCAAGTGAGGCAGATGTTCATTGATCTTTATAACTTAGAAAATGGCTGCAAGAAAAATGTTTTTTTCCTAACCTTGTCCATATAACTTAGATCAGTAATTAAATGTTTACAACAATTGGAATTAAAACAACAGTATAGCTAAGCTGTGTGGGACGTATGTCTGCATAAAGCTTTGTTTGTCTGAGTTTAACATTTTTTAGATTTTAACTCAAAAAATGCACTTTGTTTGGGAACAAAGTCTCAAGGTGGGTCTGGTGTGAAACAGACACGCCTCTTGCCCACAGAGAAGCATAGTGTAGAATGTGATTCTGCGGCATATGAGGAATAAATAGCTGTGATTCGTGCAGCTTCGTAATTTTAATCTGTGACATGTGCTTCATGTAAACAGTTTTTACATACAAATTAGATTTTTAACATAGGATTTTCCCGCTAAATAAATAAACTCAATTTCAGATGTTAAAAAAAATAAACCAATTTTTACAACCCTAAATCTTTGTTCTGGGTTAATTTTTTGGTTCAAAATTTGATTTTATTAGACAATAAAAAAAGACTACAGTTTTGTGTAAAAGCTGTGCAAAAATGAAGTCGGCTTGTCTCCAAAGTTATTCAAACCTAAAATACCATCTCAATGCAAAACATGTTGCTGCAGCACAGACAGCCCCATCACTAAAGTTAGTGTCCATGGTCCACATTACGAAATAAATACTTTATTCAAAGAAATTAAATAAATGATCAGGGGTTCCTGGAACACCTGAAAGCTCAACCGCTTATAATAGCACTCTGCGTTATTCCTATTATTATTCAAATCTTTTTGTTTTAAACTCTACATTATTCTTATGGTTGAATAACCGCAATAACATATTAAAGACAATAAGTATATTTGTTGTTGAGCTCACATATCTATTCAACAATTTAGCAGTGAAATAGACTTTTGAATTGAAAATGTTGTTTTACTATAAAAACTATTTTGTTTGTATAGTTTTTGATAAAATGTGTTTACTTGCAATTAATAAATACAAACCGTGCTATTAAATCGATTAAAATTTTTAATTGAGTCCCACCTCTACTTTTTACACATTTACATATTTTAGGAGATCTAAGGTAACGATTTCACTTAATCTTTATTAATTACGATGGTATATGAAGCAGAGTAGAAACGTATAAAAATTCTTAAATGTTATTTAAAACAAATCTACTGTGCTTTAGCACATCAGTCTCTGGTTTCAGGTCTTCCTCTCCCTCGGTCCTCACTTCCTTCCAACTGAAACTGAGGGCCTTTTGTGCCGTAAAGGAAGCGATAAGTTGAGCCGATGCAGGCGGAGGTGTGTTAGAAATTGACCAGTGACAGATTTGTGACTGTATGTTCAAGCAGCCACAAAACGATGAGATCCTTTCTGTTGGCTGGAAGTGTGTCCCTGCCTACACACAGGTATTGGCTCACACACCTGTTGGCACAGAGAAAACTCTGACTGCCATGTTGTTGCTTACGGGAGGTACCATCTAATTTTCTATTCCTCTTTCTTACGTCTTTACCTCCTTACTTGTGCCAGAGATTTTTTTTTTCATTGCGGTTATGAAAATCGCAGGATAGGGGTTGAGGTCTTCCGACCGTATCAAGGCAAGGTCAAAGATGTGAACATGTGGGCCTGTTTCAAACATCTGTGTCTGCAGAGGGACATGCAGTGACCATGGGCTTCAGACTCTCACAGTGTTCTTTATCTGATTTCCTTTGAAGTCTGTGTATTTCCAGCCTCGTGTCCACTACTGTACAAATACCAGAGACATCACTGGACTTCCAAAACCACATCATTCAGTCTCCCAGCATGGAGCCCTCAGAGAGAGGCAGAAGAAAAGGTCGCTTTCTGCAGAATCTTTGATCTGTCTCCATGAGTGGGAAGACTTGCAGTAAGAAGGAAAAATAACTGGAGTTCATGGACGTTTTCCCACCTATCGGGATGTGCAATCGTAATTACTGTAGTGTGTATGTGTGTGTGTTCACACATGTGACATGTTTGTGTGTGTGCCCCGATACATTCTGAGGTCAGCCTCTGTGAGCTCTGATTTATTGAAAGGCTTTGCAGTGATACCAGAATTCCTTTGCGTTAAATGCCTGCTCTAAGGGCCTTTTTACTGCTTCTGTGCTTTATGGACCATGATCGCTCTCCATTTGTCTCTCACCTCCACATTTCTGTGGATTTTTTATGGCTTCTTCTCTTTATTGGAATTGATCTTATCAGGGAACCTTAAAGCAAAGAGATATGGGAAATGGGTAAGATGCATACCTCCAGCTTGAGATTAAAAAGATTAGTTTTTATTGAGTATAAAAATTGGTCTTATTTTTTGGGTGTGTGGAATTTGTGCTTCTTTTAAAAAACGAGTCTCATTTTTTTTTCCGAATTTTTAGAAAACTCTACAAATCTTGGCTAAATAAAAAAATTAATTTCTCATATATAAGGACAATTTAGCAAGAATGTGTTTGGACTGTGGGATGAAGCCAGGGTACCCAGAGAAAACCTAATCATGCACCAGGCAATATGCAACTCAATGCAGAATCTTCACGCTGATGTTTTTAAAACAAAATGCATATTTTTGTCTATTTTTGTTCTGATAGTCATGTACACTCACTCTTTAGCCTAATTTTAGTCTTACTTGAGGATTACTTATAGGTTTATTGACATTTAATCTTTTAAAATGAGGAAAAATGCTCCCACATTAATCCCCCCCGTACTTTGGCCCCTTTTCATTTAACTGCTCATTTTCAGCTTTTGTCCTCCAGTTTTTGCTACCATTAATTCTCCATATTTTCAGTTGCTGGCAGCTTTAAACAGGATGCACCTAAACGTTGGGTTTGGTTCCAAATTGGATCCATATGAAGATTATATTGTGCCCGCATCTGTTAGTGGTTCATGTTGAATTATTCGCTACATGCTCTGTTTGAGGAGGGTTCAGTCGGCTGCAGAATGCCCTCGTTAGCAGCTCAGAGTCGGCTTTTCTTTCACCATGCGACTCTCCGTAGGCAGGTTTGCGTCAAAGAGACTGTCTGTCACCTGTAGACATCCTGGCTGACAAACACCAGATGCAGGGTTAACTTCCTGGATGCAGAATTGTGTGATTGTGTGCTAAGTAGCCAGACTTGGAGGACAGGAGTCTGATTTCAACAGATGCTAAGCTCAGATGGAGAATTCAGTGGTTTGTCAATGCAGCTGACAGGAATGAGGACTATAAAACAGGATACAGCTGCTGCTTCTGTTGTTCTTTGTTATGTAACTCATATTTTTTTTATTTGTTGTTCTCTTATAACTTTACCTGTATCTTATAAGCATGAAAAACAAATACCTGAAAAACTGAAAGCTCCCTATTTGTTACTTTTTCTTAAAAATCAAACAAGCAGTAAGAGGCAATTACTTTGACTTTTGGTTTCTGCAATAAACTTGTGTGTGCCTAATTGCAAAGAAATTAAATAGTTTTTGCAATGTGAAATACAAAATAAATAGGTTGACTGGCGAGACGCTGAACACAGCCTTCTGTGGTGCAATGATCACAATTGTGGTAGAAGTTTGTTGTCTAACCGGTGGCTGCCCAATCAAACCCCACCTCTGTCTCAGTAGTGTCCTTGACCAAGACACTTCACCCACCCTTCCTGCTGCTGGTGGTGGTCAGAGGATCACCACCAGCAGCAGGTGGTGCGTCTCGTTTCAGGCAGACAGAAATGAGTCGCACGGCAGCCTTGTTTTTGTCTGCCTGCCCCAGGGCAGCTGTGACTACTAACGCATGCTTAGGAACCTTTTAAAGTTAATTAATCTGTTTGTTTTTTCTTTTTTGTTTTGTTTGTTTGTTTTTTTGTAACAGTTGAATCCAAGAAATATACAAATCCCAAAAAACCTTATGCTGAAAACCTTGTTACATGGAAAGGTTATAATTGATTAAATTCCATTTTAATCATTTAACCTCTATTCTTATTGCTTTTGTGTGGCACATAAATAGCTGGTAGACTTTCTAAATACACATTGAAACTTCAGAATCATTTATTTTCAAGTAGAAGACCTGATGAGCAGACCGATGGGAGCCCCAGCTGGAAAAAAAGCCAAACAGGCCTGTCAATCAGACATGTAATGTTTCTGACTGTTTCAAAGAAAAACCACAAGTGAAAAATGAATCAGTGCAGCCTTCTTATATATTTTGTTCTGGATTGAATGGATTCTCCTCACCTTGAAGCTGAAGATACATTTTTAAGAAGCATAATTAATAGATTATGATGGCGTTTAGCCCCAATGTGACTATAGTAAATAAGTCAAAAGACATTTTTGCAGTGCTACAATCTCCAAATTCCATGAACACCCCACATATGACCTTTTGAATGCCTTTGTTCATTATCTGTGATCATAAACATGAAAAAAAGGAAAAGTCACAGTATCAAAATAGTGCCTTGGTTGGCTGTTCTTCAGTCGTAAAAATGTCTCCCTTGTCACCAGAGAAATCATGCACACTGGTTGGCAGTAAATAAGGTTCTGCCATGATTTGGGTCAAACATAGTTTAGCTTATTTCACCAACATTCAGGACAGCAGCCAACACGACGCTGCAGTGCTGCTCTATGTTTCCAGCACCCCTCTCAATTTCCTCAGTTAGTTTTGTGGTTAGGTCATTTTGAGTTGGATCATAGTGGATTAGGGCCTACCATGCAGTTCAGTTGTCCTGCTCTGCTCATTGTGTGATGCAGCAACAGCAAAGCTGAATGGATTCCAGTTCCAGTTGAGGTTGTGTACTTCATATAATTAGTCTAGAGGTTTCAGTTTTAGTAATAACACCAATCAGACAGGTTGTTTTGCCCTCAGCATAAGTTTAATAAATACTTTTTGATACTTTTGGGAGATATCTGATTGTCAAATCTGGGTCTTGAAAGAGCTGCTGATAAAATTGCTTCCAAGCAGTCTGACATTGTTTTAAAGTGGTTTTGTTCTCAATGTTTTCTGCAGGACTTTGGATACTTTTTCACTTATTATAAAATAAGTGAAAAGAGCCATTGCATAGTGAAATCACAAACGTGTGCTAACTCTGTGTCCTTTTGGTTTCCACCTTCACAACGTCTCAAAGTTCACTTTTAGGTTTAGAGTAATACATTTACATGGAATCCAGCATATTGCTTTTTCTGTTCTTCTACATCTTAATAGCAGTGGGGCCTGATTAAAATATTTTAGCCAGTTTAGCTGCAAAGTCTGTAGCCATCCATGTAACTTCTTTGGAAAAATACTTGTTTAGAAATGTGGATGCTGAAATTAATATTGGTGACATCTGTGTTTGCTGCGGTTAGTTTGTAGCTGACGTTTTTCATTGACATGGTAATTTAGGTTTGAATTACTTAGGTAATGAGTCAATTCCTTTCTGCACAACTTGCACACAGCAATAGTCTTTTTCAGCGTCTCATCAGATTTATATTTGAAGCAAAAATGACATTAAAAATGACATTAAAAAAATGTATTTGTTAAAATCTAAGTAAATAATTAATGCAATAGTCCCAACCCTGCATAATACAGATACTAAAAAACAAGAACTTGTCTTTGTCTTTTAGCAAACAGTCACAGGCCATGCGACTTACGTGATGCCAAATAAATGTGAACAGCAGGTGTGTCTGCAGTGTCTCACCGGCGTTCGTGACGAGACCGTGCCAAGCTTCAAAATGTTCTCCATTACAAATCCTAATCAATATAATTGTGGAGCAAGTGGATTATTTAATGTAATTATAGAGTAAGTCACCCAATTATAATTGCATTCAGGTCCATGATAAATTATGTCTCATTGCTGTAGGTAATTAGTCTGAAAATGTTTCCAGTTATGGCTTCAGAGCCAGAAATAAAAAAGCTTGTGAGTAATGTACATGGCTGCTCACATGAGAAAGAGCTGTTTGTCCTGCTCTTACAGACTGAGCAGGAAAAGGCCTTTCGTGTACTGAGCTGTGTTTAGACCGGGTGCAGTTAAAAATAAAAATTTAAAAAAGGCAGCTCACCCGGAACTGAACCAGGTTTTCAGCTTGGGCCGGATAATCTTAAACCAAAGTGCGTCAGAGTCAGAATCGGCCTGTACTTGTTCCCGCTGTGTGTGTTTAGTGTTCTTGCCTTTGTGTGTAATCAGAAGAGTGTGATTAAGCGCCGCGGAGCCTCTCCGAGATGTGGGTCCCTGCTCTCTTAAAGGCTGAGCTATGCCAGCGCTGCCGTGTGCGTTCCTCTGTAATAAGATCACCCAGAAAAGACGTTTTTAAGAGGTCCAGAGCCAGATAACAGCGCTGCTCTCTTTTCACACTTTATGCTCTTTACACAAGACCTTTTTTCTGAGTTAGAGCGAAGCACACGGTAAAAACTGTTGAAGCTGCCGCAGTAAGCTTTGAGCTTTACACGCTCTCAAGTTGATCCTGTTTAAACAAGACACTAACTTCACGCATAAGGCTAAGAAAGAAATTAGGTTCACTGAACTCCTCCGACTCCTGAATTTTCATACATAATGGATGGTTTATCAAGGTCCAACATTTAGTGGGAAAATTAGAGGTTGATTAACAAGAAAAATCTCAAATGTTCAGTTGTTGGTCACACTTTTATGATGTTGATTGCAGGACGCAATTCAAAGCTTATTTACATATTTACACTGAATTACAGAATTACTTCTCCTGAATCTTAGCCCTGAAAAAAATAAACTGTATTTTGATTGCTTCCGATGTTAACATAGTGGAACATTACCATACATTTTGTTATGATATAAAATTCCATTCAAATAGATTTTTTTTTTTTTTTTTTGTAGTAAAATAGATTTGGCTTTTCTCTTTCTTAACAGGCATCTATGCCTGAGGGTTTGAGAACTGCTTGCACAATACGAGATGAGCATATTAGGTCACGTAAATGAGTGTGAATCTATCATGCTTCTTAAAGGAGCGTCCCGTTCCTCGGAAAAATTTTAACCTCCCTGAATTAAGAGGGAGTGTAGAGCTTTGGCCCTAGGGATAACTCCAGCAAGTGGGATTCAGCTTTAATTTCATCAAAGTGCTGAACAATATATGAAACATAAAAGAAATCATCTCCCCATCAGAAATAAATTCAGCGCACTCTGCAGAGTGTGGTGAAGGAAGTGGTAAGAGTTGCTGGTGTGTCTCTACCTTTTGTTCAGGAGGGTTGTACACGTTGTCAGATTCTCCTCGTTCTCCTTCATGGAGGTTTTGAACTGCTGGGAGCCTCATCCTCACAAACCGGCCCACCTGACTGCTGAACAGCTTCCTGCTTCAAGTAGTTTCAATTCTCAACTTCTGTCCAGACTTCTTATTTTACATGATATTTGACCTTTTTAATTGTCTTTTCTACCAATTTTCCAAATGACTCAATATGTTGTCATGCAACATGAGGTTTGGTTGCTTTATATGAGTTTTAAGAAACTTATAAATTATGAAATATGTAAATAAGTCATCAGGTGTAAGAAATTAAGCAGAACTAGAGCTGAATGTCAGTGAAGATGTTTAACGGATAACTATGGTCAACTAATTTCCAAATGCTGATCGTACTCAGAAGAGATTGGATCTTGCAGAAAATGGCTCCAGCTTATTGTAATATGCAGACTCCTGGCTGCAGCTTGATGGTGCAGAGGTTTGAATGAATTAATATGCTGCCAAACTATCAGTGCTCTTAAAAAAATGATGAAAATATTTAACTTGGAAAAGTACTTCTTGCTCTTTTAAATCCAGAATATCTTTCCAACATTAAGGTGCGTTGTGTCCCTAAATCCTTTTTAAGGATCATTTGTTTCCTCATTCATCCACACATTAACCATGTGTTTCTCATCTAAGTGGCCTTGGATCAGTGTTTGTCCTCCTTCAGACTGAATCTTTACATGAGATTTGCACAAAACATTGAACATTGTGGATCTTGTTTTATGACCCCCAACTCTTCTTGCGAAGGTTTTCTTTTGAAATTTATAATTACGTATTTCTTTATGTATTTTTATTCATTACAAATAATGTGTTTTAAGATCAAAGAGACTGAAGTAATGCATAAAGAAACTAAAGAACGAAAAACATGAACATAAACATCTGCTGACATTCTGTAATTGTTCCTGATAGATTTTAAAGTTTTAATTGGGTTATCTTCTTTTGAAACCACGCTCTGTGACTTTAAGATAAAATAATCCATTCCTGTTAAATGTCCCTCGAACTCGACTTAAGAGCAAAGGAGATCGGGTTTTTTCTGTTTTTGCTCCTATTGTCTAGAATTAGTTTCCTTTTCAGACTAAATCTGCCCAAAATCTGAGTCATTTTAAATCACTTAAAACTTATTTTCATTTGTTGGCATTCAGTTGAGGTCTAATTCTGTGACTTTTTTCATTGTGATGTTATTTTATTTTCATCATTTTATTCCACAGCAAAGACGTTTTTATGTGTCTTTGTACAGAACCGTGGTGCAGTTTCAACCTGTTTTTAAAAGTGCCATATCAGCACATTGACATTAGAGTCAAAGGTGACCATATATATATATATATATATATATATATAGTCAAAGGTGACCATATATATATATATATATATATATATATATATATATATATATATATATATATATATATATATATGTGTGTGTGTGTGTGTGTAAAATTATTTTTCTAAATTATTATTTCTTTAAAATATGACCCCATTGTTATAATATACCTAATTAGATATCCAAAAAGTTTTATCGTCTATGACTTTGCTTGAGAATTAGATAACATAAAGTAATAGAAATAAAGAGCCTTGTTCTTGTCAAGCAACTGTAAGCCATCAATGTTTCTGACACTCATATAAATGAGTGAGGAGTGATGGATGAAAAAAGGGAGATTTTGAAGAGGGAGTCGGCGAAAAGTGGGGAGCTTTAAAAACAACGTACAGGAGAACGTTTTTTTTTTTTTTCCTCCATGCTCTTTTTCTGACTCTTTGGTGGTCTGAAGGAAGGTCTAACTGGATGTTGAACCCAGAGCAAAACACAACAGGGGGGGAAATGAGTTAGGGGTTCAAGGAGGGGGTGAGTGGGGGGTCCTGGGCTGGGGGTTACACCACCAGAGTCCCACAATTCATCATGCTTTGGCACCGACGAGGGCCGTCTGGACAGATCCGAGGTGGGAGCCGGGAGGGGGGATTGATGGCCAGCGAGACTCCGTGACCTGCTTTTCCCCCCACGAGAGGAGATAGTGTGTGTCTGTGTTAGCGTGTGTATGAATTTGGAAGGAAAACATAAAAAATTTTTTAAAAATGGCGAAACAAATCATTACCATCCACTTATTTGTCCCGTTGGAAGTTTTGAAGCTGGATTCAGAGCGTCTTCATGTCAGCAGGATTCCCCTGCTTGCTCCCAGCCATCAGATCAGACATGACACATGATTTGTTTTTCTTTCTCCCTCTTTCTCTTTCCCTTCCTTTCTCCTCTTCCCTTATACTCTTTCCTTTCTCTCAGGACTTCCTGCAAGGCGACAGCACCAAGGCGTATCAGAAGATGGGCTGGAAACCGCGGGTTACTTTTGAGGTGCGTCAAAATCGTTTGCTTGACACAAATGCAACACTTAATGAAAAACACAATTACAGATATCAAAGAAAAGGTTTAATAAATGTTTATGGACAGAAAATAAAAAAAAAATATTTCACTACCATATTCGGAACAGAGTTTATCTGGCAGTTACATTTTCTTTGAGTTGTTGAGAATTCAATAAACGTATAAAAATGCTTATACTGAATCCACAGACTATGGACTGCATTCAGTTTACTCAAATAGGCAATAAGATGCCTAAAAAGAATTAACAAAAAAATGTATTTTAAACCCAATAGCATAAATGTTTTATAGTTGTAGCTAATCTAATAAAATGGTACTAGTATCTCAGAAAATAAATACTCTGAAACTGAATGTTTTTATTCATCTGGTGTCCAAAATGTGCAAAATTGTATAAGAAACTATAATTACAGTAAAATAGTTTTCATCTATTTCATTGTCTCAGCTAAACTCCCTTTTATAGGCAAAAAGTACAGTATTTAATATGCTTTCCTTTCTCTTCATAAAAACTTTTAAATTTCATCTCACTTATTTGAAGAGGCAATTTTGTTCAAAGAACACAGTAAAGACATATAATTGTTTTCAGCTGATCACAAATTATGCTCAAGAACAAAAATAATTATGCAAGAATAAATTGGCTTCAGCTAAAATAACACTAAAGACAGTTTTTGTTTTTTTTTTCGTTTTCTTTCTTATCAACTTTTATAAAAAAGTTCAGAGGACTCTGTAAGCATTTCTCAGCTCCTGCTCTTTTTCAGCATACCTGCTGCTACACGTTGTTAAACTAAACGATCCTCCTCACTGCTTGTCACAGAGAGTTGGGATCCTCATTCATTTCAGGCCCCGGAATCAAACCTGCTCCAGTCAAACAAATACAAATATTTCTTAAGAGATTTGTTTCCCTTTGGCTCATTAACTATTTCCTGTGAAAATCTGATGTCTCTGCAGGAGCTGGTGAAGGAGATGCTGGAATCTGACATCGAACTCATGAGGAATAATCCAAATGCCTGAAAGCAGAACAGGATGGAGATGTTTTAGCACTCCATGGCTCGACGCTGATTCAAACAGCCGCAGAGCCATTTTTTACCTCTTCTTCTCTAAATGAAGTTACTGTTGTTCTTTTGTTTTCTGATCAAGAGCCGGGTGTTGCCTTTCTGTCTTTCTGGTACTGTGTCAGGTTGATACATTAGATTGTTTTGTTTATTTACATTCAAACACTGATCATGTAGGGTTTTATGTGGAAGGAAAATTTTAAGATTTTATTTATGTGTCTGTTCCCTTTGTGGTGTAGCTAATTTAAAGGTTTGATTTAATCCCTTTTTTAAAAGATAACCAAAAAATATAAGAACGAATCAAGTACGATATTATTTTTGCCTCATGTTTTTGAGATTTTTGCTTCAGTTGGTGCCATTCTTTTAACTTTTTTTTGTTTGCTTGGTTGTTTTTTCTTGTTGTTTTTGGGGGTTTTTTTTAACTTAATTATGACAAAGGGCTATGTGGGGGGTAATAAAATATATAGGAAATTATCTGCATTTGTGTTTTTGTCATTTTTGTTTTCTGAATTGAAATATAAGAAATGAAACTGTAATTATTTATTTATCGTCTTCCGGTTCTGCAAACACTTCCTTTATGTCCTCTCTGCTTCCTCTGATCTTCCAGGTTTTCGTTTTCCCCCCCTGCGCTCTCATTAGGAATAAAGCGCGTCTTTCTGGGTTTGCCAGAGTTCCGCTGTCAGGCGGTTCTCTGTCCTCACCTTTAAAGCCCCTGGTCCTGCATGGTTCTATCAGCTGGGATTGTGGCATATTTGCATGAATTCTGAATTGACGAAGTTGCGGATAGATTCCACAAACGCACGTCTGACCTCTTCAAATATATATATATATATTGTCATATGAGTTGAAGTTATCGCTGATAAATGTGATATTCCTTGCCTCTTTTTTTAACATTAAAGACTAGAATAACCTTTCTATTGACCAATAATCGGGAAGCTATTTGCGGGTTGTTGTTTTTTTTTTTCTTTTTTTTTTTTTTACTTGTATTTTTATTTTTTTATGAAAGTGGCTCAAGGAGCTAAATTTAGAAAATATTTAATTTTCAAAGTTCACAATGCGCTGCTTTTCACTTTGTTTTTATGCTTTTTTTTTTATCTCTGAATAAATTTACCTGCAGGTCAAATTATCTAGTGAAACAATTAATTGAAAATAAGTGGCTTTAAAAATGCTAAATTGTTTCGAAGCGAAATGCGGCGAATAATTTCGAAAATCTGCCCTTTTACTCGATTAAACGCTGTTTCTTTTCTCCACACTGCTGCCTACAGTTCAGCTGGAGGAAGGTTTGGCATGCAGTCGAGCCCTGAGGGCGTCAGAAAGCGGCTCTGAGCAGAAAAGGGACCACCTCACAAACCCCCTCTGTCTGTTTGCGGGACAACACCTTCAACACGTCTCAAGTTCTCCCTGTGATCGTCCAGGACGTCGCTGCGTCTGTGCGAAGCCCGAATAGGAAACAGATGTGGCCCTGGCGTTGCTTTGGGCCCCTGTAACCTCCACACGCACACGCACACAGCGAGTGGCCTCACACAGGTGCACCATGTATCCCTCAACAACAATTAAAGCAAAGTCCTGTGATCAGCTCTACTGTTGGCGCACAAAGAAACGGCAGCTGACTGAGCTTTGGAGCTGGAGGAGGAACAAATGAGAGCGTCCAGACAGCTGAATGAAAGTTTTAGAAGATTAAAGGAATTTAATTTCTTCGGAGTTTTCGAAGATGGAAGCCTTTAAGGAAAAGTCTAAGCGGTAAAACTGCGTGTAAATAGATCTCCCCCCCATCATCTCACCCCCCCACCAAACATCAGCTCTCAGGTACACATGCGCAGACTGAACTTTTGTTTACTGCCAGTGCTGTACTGAGAGATAAGCTATGCAGCGATTATCTGCAATAGGCTGTTATTTTATTTTCACTTGCAATGCTCTAAAGAGTTAATGTTTTTTTCTTTCTTTTTTTTTTGTACATATTGTGAAATGCACTATTACACGCGCGTGATAATTGAAGTGTTTAATTAATGCACCAAACTCAAATTAATTTACTCCAAATTAAGATAAAACCGAATTAAATCCATTTGAAATCTCCTCTAAATGGCCGAACGCGACGCTTGGCTAAAAAGCAAAACACTGAGACGTAAAACAAAACACCAGGAGTTTAATCCGACACATTGAACCTTTTAGAGCCAACTCCTCTGAGGTATTAAGCAAGTCCGATATGAAGCAGATCGAAGTTTGCTCTCAGTGGGACTCCTTCACAGTGTCAAGAAATCCAACAGAATGAACCTTGTTTTTGTGACAATCCTGCAGAATTAAATGCAGCAGTGCTGCTCCTGCTGCTGCATATCTGCCTCTGCTTCCCAGAGACTCAGACTGCTGGTTTCAGAACACCTGAGTCTTCAAGCAGACACGCAATTACGCGTTTAAGATCGACCGCATATATGTTATTACATGCGGTCGATATGTTTTTAAAGTGAGACATTAGCAGGATTTTGGGGCTGATTTAAAAGCTTTACAAATATTTTCCATAAAAAAAAAATTATTTTATTTTTGATCTATATTTGGACATTAAACGCGCAGAAATTGCATCAATAATTAGGTTCTTAATGTTGGGGCTCTCATTGCACTTAAAAAACAAAAGATTTCTGAAGTTTGTGTTGCTTTTAAAATTACAGTCAGCCCAATCAAACAAAAACACTTCCCAGAAAAGTAACTTTTATTTCTACAGCTGATAGATCCCACCTAAAATCTGCAAGAACTTAAATAAATGTGTTATTTGGTTTCTCTGCAGAGAACCTTTGTCTAATTGTGGTTTTGCGCGCTGATCCTTAAACTCAGCTCTGAATTCGACGGATTGAAGCCATTGAAAGACACCTATGCACGCATGACGCCTTGAAATAAGTGGTCCACGTTTTTTTTTGTTTTTTTTTTTTTGTTTGTTTGTTTGTTGTTGTTTTTTTTTGTGACACCTCCAACTCAACACGTCTCGTTAATGTCTTAATAAATCCTTATGGATGTAACAACGCGCGTTTGGAAAGCGGCGTGGGTCCCTGCTCCTCTGGAAGGCTTCAGGGGGTTTCTGCGCTGCAGGCCTGCAAAGCCGCGTCGACAAAACAACACGAATCCAGAGAAGGTGCTTTAAGATAAGGCAGTGACAGGCTTCTCACCGTCCTTTCCTAAAGTGCATTGTTGACATCCTCTCCACTGACCTCCATCACCCCCCTGTCTTGTCCTCAGGATGAAAAACGATTCGCCCGGAGTGCCTGGGTTTCCCTTCCTGCCTCAGGAGAGCCGCATCAATCACAAGGACGTTTGTTTGGGAACGAAAAAAACTACGCTTTTCGGCATCATTAGAGCACTTTTATGCGCACAATACGCGTTTTATTGGGGAGTTAGAAGGAGAAGAAAATGCATGTTACATTTGATTCCGTTACCACCCCCTCTCTTTGTGGAAAGTGTCGCGGTGAAGCCAAACAACGCGCTGTTTGCGTTCCAGCGCCGGTGATCCTGACTCATCCTGACTGTGGCCTTAGGGGAGAGATTGTGCGCTGGAAATTACTCTCATTTATTGTTTTACAGCAGAGTCACAACCACACAGGCCTCAAACCGACTGTCAGCTTTCACTGCAGCTTATTCAGCCGAGCAAACACACACACACACACACACACACACACACACACACACACACACACAATTACCTTCTAACACATTACACACACACACTTGTTGAAGTCCCAGTCAGCCCTGTCTGTGCCTGCAGGCTGCAGAGAAACTGCAAATACATTAAACAAATAAACGATTTAATCTGGAAATTAACATTATTAGTGTTATTGGCCAGAATATAATGTATATATTAATGAATTCTGTCATGAGTCTAAGTCAGTACCATCTAAGATTATTGAGGCGTAATTTCTCTGATGAACATTTGTCTCATTATTTTTGTTATTATTAATAGTAGTTGCATAACTGGCCTAAAGGTGATGACGTTATATTTTTGTAAAAATTATTACCAACACTGTTATTAATATTTTTAGAAATTGTTTACAACATATGACTATTTTTTAACGAAAGTATTTTTGGATAACGTGACTAGTTGCATTAATAATAATTAATGCTGTTGCTGTTATTTAATGCCGGTTTATAATGACAGTTATTTTAAAATGATTAGTTATAATAATGCTCTGTCTGGATAGTGAAATAGAAATAGATACTCCCAATGGGATTTTTATTTTTTTTTCTGATGAACTAAAAGTTTTAAAAATCAATTTAAAGATGCTCGAAATGCAAGTATTATTAGTAGTATGATTATTGCTATTGCTATCTCTGTCTTTGAAGGTCTATGTTTTTCGACAGGGGGTGCCGGTGGGGGGTAATTAAGGAAGTGGTTAAAAAAAAAAAAAAAAGGAAAATAAACATCTGACAGCTGCCATAGTCCAATCAGCCACCGCTGCTGCTGCTGTGTGAATGCAGAGCAGACTGGCCTGTAGCTCGTCCCTACGGCCAGATATCTCATCCATCAGAGCGCACTCATCATGCGTCAGCAGGGACCTTTAGGGTCTAGACCTGCAGCAAAACAAATAAAAAAGAGAGAAAAATCTCTCCTCCCGAAGACGTCCAAAACAAATGCAGCTGCAACCGTTTTTTTTTTTTTTGTTATTTTTTTAAATTCTGCATCCAAACGCTCCCATCGTTCTGAAACAGAAGCCAGACAGAAGCCTGATGTGCGCTTTGTGACTCGACTGATTTGTTTTGCTGACAAGGCCTCTGGCTGAGCTCAGATCGCACTGATGCCACACGTGAGTTTGTTTACCTCCGGTGTTTACGCTCACACACTGAAAATCCACGGCCTCCAGGTGAGGCCGATGGCGGGGGGGGGGGGGGGGGGGGGGGGGGAAGAGGAGAAGGCGGCTGCAGGGTTCACCTCCTGTTGGGGTGAACAGGAGGTGATTGTCGCTGAGGGAAAAGTGCAGGCTCGGAGCGAGAAGGTTTTCGGAGAAAATTCTCTTTCAGTGTAAAAACAGCTGCGTGAGGCGTTATTGGTCTTTGTCCCACACTCTTCAAAGTTTAAAGAAAACTCCCTAATTAGTATTTACATAACATGTATTAATGCAAAACATCCCCTCTATTAACACGCTCGCTGCCCATGCTGTAAAAATAACTATTTTAAATTGATCAAAATAATTTTTGCATTTAGCGATTTATAAACACGTTTTACTGCTTTGTTTAAATTGTTTTTGTTTGTTTGTTTTACTTTGAATGTGTTTTACGGCCTTTTCTGCAGCACAATGCTAATAAATCACGCCAATTAAATTCAAATACTCGGCACTTTATTAAACAAAACAACTTGCAAGGCCTTCAGAATTTTTTTTTAAACAAATTACAGAATGAATAAGATCGGCCAGTACAGGCTACAGAGTCTTTCCCCGTAAATTTCTATACAACAACAGAGACAGATTTAAAGGCAGCAAGAAAACTGGAAAAGAGTTTGGTCCTCACCATCCAACCACCTGCTTTTCCTCCAAAATAAATTACTATATTAGGCTATAATTTACAGTCTGTTCATAAAGGTGGTAGGAGCAATTCTCAAAGTGAGAAGGAAGGAAACTTACGTGCGGTGGTGTTACACAGCTCACGACAAAAGAAAGGAAAATCTCAGAATCTCTCATGTCCACTCCGAGAGTAAAAGTACAGCCAAAAAAAATATAGAGCAAATATATACTCGAGTTATTAATTTAAAGGGGACGTTTTTGGCTTTCAGAACTTGCTGCAGTCATAAACAAACGCTCCTGAGGTGCGGTAGAGTGACTGGCCGGACGGGAAGGCCATCTGACAGCTGTTATTCCCGCTCACCGGGGAGCCGTTGAGCCCGATCCGCTGGGACTCGAACATCTCCCGCACAGCGTGGAAGTTCTGCTGCTGCGCCGGGTAGGCCGGACTCAGGTGGCTCAGGTCTCCGTACCAGGACGCGAGCCGGCCCTGGTGCCCGTGGTGGCCCTCCTGGCCCGCCTGGCCGAGAGGGGACGCGGTGGTCGTAGTGATGCAATAGTCGGGCAGAGCCTCCTCCACCGTGGTGGAAGTTGCCAGGGGCCCCCCGGACGAGCGGTCCCCGGCGTACAGGCTCATGGCCTGCATGTTGCAGTGATAGGTGGCGTTGGAGCTGGAGGAGATGGCGCTCTGGTTGCAGGTGGCGGAACTGTACGCGGGAGTCTGGTTGGGCGAGTAGTTGAGCGACAGTGACGGGGTGATACCTGTCCGAGAGGAGGCGATGAGAGGCGGAGAGAGCTCGGCCTGCGGGGAGCCCCGCAATGAGGTGATGATGTTGTCCACGCTGAAGCCCTGCGCCGGGGCCTGGCTGTGGCTGTGGTGGTGGTGCTCGGCTGCCTCCATGCTCAGAGACCGGGTAGAGGGGACGCTGTGCGGGCTACCAGTTGACATGCTGCTGCTGCTGCTGTCCGGGCTTTCAATTTTAGGCACCGCGCCCAGGGTGGGTGACGCGGCCTGCGGAGGCGATGACGTTCCGTTCTCAGTCTTAATGTCCTGAATGCGCACCGGCTGAGCGCCCTGCACCGGCGCGTCCTGCTCCCGACCTGCGGGCCGCGCAGATGGATCCTTCCCCTGCCTGTCCCGCTCATCCTTCTCCCTCTGCGCGTCCTTCTTTTTGAACCTCCTGCGGCGCCGCAGGAAGCTCCCGTTCTCAAACATATTGTAGGAGTCCGGGTCCAGGGTCCAGTAGCTGCCCTTCCCGGGCTTCTTGTCGTCCCGGGGCACTTTGACAAAGCACTCGTTGAGGGACAGGTTGTGCCGGATGCTGTTCTGCCAGCCCTGCTTGTTGTCCCGATAGAAGGGGAACCGTTCCATGATGAACTGATAAATCCCGTTCAGGGTGATCTTCTTCTCCGGGGAGTTCTGGATCGCCATGGTGATGAGGGCGATGTAGCTGTAAGGAGGCTTTACCATGTCCTTCGGCTGGTGCTGCGGCGTGTACGGTCCGTACGCGCGGGCCATGCCAGCCTGGTACTGCTCGTGGGCGGCATGTGAGTACATGCTCATGGGCGCGGGCATCCCGGTGTACCCGCTGCCGGGTCGGTAGTAGTTCTGGTCACTGCTGATGTAGGGAACGACTCCCAGAGAGTTGGGACTGGAGACGGAGTAGCGCGCCTGCATCCTGCCTCTCCAAAACTCTTCCCCGCAGAACGTGTCACAACTTCAGCCTCTAGGCTGCTCTCTTTCGGTTCTCTGTCCTTCCTATTTGGTTGTTTCTCTTTTTTTTTGTATGCAAGTCCTTCAAGCCGCAGCTCGCCACGGTGACGCGGACAGAGCTCACGCTGCAGCACGGAGCATTTGGGAAACTAAGAAAGCTGGAGGAGCATGAGTCTGACACAGCGAGGAACTTTTTCCTTTTTTTTCTTTACGCCTTACATTTTTCCTTCCCCTTTGGCTCCTCCAGCTGCTCCACCCCGAATCCAGTGTGCTCCATCATCCAATGGGGGACGAAATGAACCTGTGGAAAAGAGCACAGCGAGAAAAGTTTCTACCCCCACCTTCTTCCTCCTCCTTCTCTTCCTCCTCCTCCTCCTCCTCTTCCCCCTCCTTCTTCTCCCTGCTTCCCTCTTCTGTCAGCTCAGAAATGAAGTTATTAAAATGTTTTGAGGGTATGCCCAGAGTGCTAAAAATTTAACTTAATGACCTAAATCTGGATTTATCTTAGAATGAAAACTATAAAGTTACAAATATTTATGTATTTTGGAAAAAAAATAAGAAGAAAAAAAGAAAGAAATTGGAGTTCAAGTATAGACTAGTTGTGACTTGACTGCTCTAAACAAATTGCAGTTTCAGTCTATCCATCATTCCGATGTCAAATCGGTGCGTAAAAGTTACAGGGGAAAGTTTTTCGTCATACTCGCCCCTTTAAACGACAATAGAATGATCTCCTTTAATTATATCTACAATTAGAATTCATGCGTTATAGATTAGTAATGCAAAATAAGCTCAGACCAATGAGTCCTCTGGCTGAGAAGCTCTCAGCTGCAATTCAGCCTCTGAATAAACAAAACGCACATGCAAGAGTGAAAAAAGTGAGGATGCCTCCGCCCTCCACACCCACGGTGCCGGTGGGTGGTGTGTGGGAACTAATTATGGGTTAAACGAAGATCATTTGGTCGAGCCGGGTGACAAAAGATTCACAGTGTGATGAGAAGAGAGGCGAGGAGCTCCAAATGTCCCGGTACAGACAGACTGACAGGTTTTTCATTGGAGAGCTGCGATCAGGTCACGAAGAGGATCTGATCCTCTTCATCATCAGGACCTGTAAGATTTACTCCCGAAAAAAGCAGATCAAATAAAAATAAAAAGCAGTAATCTGTCATGCCTATCATAAGAATGTGATTGATGCAAATTCACTAATAAATACCAAAATAAAATATTATTCAACAGCAATTTTTTTTATGATTAAAATGACTATGTTGTTTGTTCTTACTGTGCGCATGCTATAGGCCAAAAACTTAAACGGAGATCTTTACGTTTTTTTTTTAGATTAATGGCTCAGAATCAGCATGACGCCCGTCAGCTGCTTCTTCTTTTTGCGCATTTTTATAATGGTCGTAAATCATTGAGAGAAAACAAAAACAAATATAGTTATTTTGATCTCATCAACATGAGCCAATGTGCATTTGAAGTTACGCGTGCGCTTTAAGGCTATTTATTTATCTTTTACTATTAGTAGGGGCCACAAAAATAAGAATTTCGTATCTTTTAAATAGTTTTATAATTCAGATCAGTTAACCGAGTGTGACCGTTTAAATCATTCTGTTGACTTCAGATGATCAGTATTTGTTTTTATTGTCCATCCTTAAAAAAATATTCTAATTCTTAAAAATTTATTTCGACAAAAAAAGGGGAAAAAACGTGAATGATTAAGTCTCATTTTAGAAAATCTAAGTTAACTTTTAATTATCTGGATCTAAACAATGTTTTTATAAACTGCCATTACAGCAGATTTATTTTTTTTTTTTTCATAAACTCAACGCGTCTTAGTTTATTGTTAGCATTTTTATTTAGAGAAATATGAGTTCTTAATTTAAAGTAAAAAAAATTAAATTAAAAAATTTTTTTTATATATATGAGATCTTAAGTAAAAGCATCTAATTTTCACCTGAGTATTTTTGGTTTGTTTGTTCTTGTAATGTCTGTTTTGTGATTTGCATGTGTCTGCTGGGCCACATGAGGAGCAGCAGCAGCCGGATTGAGGAGGTGGGAACAAACGCCGTCACCTGTGAGGTCCCCCCTCCCGAGGTCCCCCCTCCCCCGCACGGTGAGCGCTCCGCAGCGGGTCCAGACAGAGCGGGGACCCCTGCTGACCGCAGCGCTCATCAGCTGCTCCGCGCGCAGCGTGACTCGGTGTGACAGCTCTGGTAAAACAATCTGTTCCTGATATTAGGATCCCTCACTTAGATGACGGTTAAGGGAAAAAAAAAAAAAAAAAAAGGGTGATACTTTGCTAAAAACGCAAATTACATCGAATCAACATGCTTCGTAAATAAGCTTGTTGGAACATTAAAAATAAGTTAGAAAACTGCACTTTAATTGGGACAGCCATAACCACTCATTAGAACGGCACACTCCTGCCTCCCTGTGGTAAGACTATAAAAATACACGATGGATAATTTTAAAAAATTATTATTATTATTATTATTATTATTATTATTATTATTATTATTATTATTATTATTATTATTTTAGTAGTAGTGGTAGTATTCCTGTGATTTTTGATATATAATAAGCATTTTATAAATTGGATTACCATTTATATGACAGTCTGAGTGTTTTTCAACTACTACAACTAAGAATACTAAAAACATAAAATAAATACATAAAGATAGAATTACTTAAAGATGGGGGAAAATTGCACTTTCTGTCATGTGTGGTATCGTAACAGATACAGAATCTTTCTTATCGGCTTCAGATTGAGCTTTTTTGCGTTAGGTTTAATGTTCCTCTGCATAATAGAACTTGCACTTATGTTGCCGAAAGCATGGCTATTTGTGAATTTTAATGAGGGAATTGCTGATTGCATTAGAACGCTGATGGTGTTTGGCTCCTAGGAAATTGCTTTGAACTTCATCTTACTGGGGCTTCAGCATCACCCGCCGTATTTATATTAAGTGCCTAATTAAAGACAGAAGAATTTCCTCCAAGATCTCCCCTTTCCTGGGAGCTGCGTGCCCAGAAAGCGCTTCGAAACTGGTTTTCAAATAAATAGCTGCCAATCATTCATGTGCACATTATTTCTCTGTGTGGTGGTCTGGCTCGGGCTCGGCTGGGGAAGGTGAAGCTGTTCTCAAGGTCATGATATGCCTCTCAGAATATCACTTTTTCCCCTTTTTACCCCAAACTGGATATCTGAGAGCAGACAGCTGGATGACAAATGTTGCTTTGGAAGAAGGACCAGACGCAAATGTTGCCAGATGGGTCACTTAGTCAGTGACCTGTTCGAAGGATCTGTTTGCCTTCTTATGTCTTGGCGTGGTAACATATTTTATTAGTTTGCTTAACACTCAATAAACACTTGTAATAATTGGTAAAATACAAAAATACGAGTTTGCATTAATATCACATGAACAGATCTGCCAGGCCTATTTGTTTTAGAATTTTTGTCAAAGTAAAGCGTTTTGAGATGAGTAACTGCTAATGTAAAGGTGCCCAAAATGTTATAGGTAAATGCTGCCCTCTAGTGGAATTCCTTTGAAAAGCATTAACTCGATCTTATTTCCATTTGGAGTTTTTTCCTCTCTGTTCTTCGTCTTTTAGGATAAAGCTAAAAGTGTAATTTAAAGTTATTGATAAAGATCCCCAAAATCTGAATTGAATCAAAAACATTATTAAAAAGCTGTAATATCAACAAAGATGGACTTTGTGCCACACATTAAATGTGTTTCTTTTAAAAAATAGGCTTATTTGGCAGGGACTTGGTAAATTAATAGCATTTCTGTAAATGCTTTCTTGAACTAAGCTAAAGTCTAATTCATTTTTAGTTTTCAACAAAAATATTTCCTCATTGTTTCCTTCTGATCAGTTTGGAATGGCAGATTGAAAACTCCATGAGTCAACAGAATTTTACATGCTAAAACGTGGAATTTCACCTGCACGCATCTCACTCATCATAACTTAATATAATCTCAAATTTTGTTTCGACATATATTATTCTGTATCATGCTTTTTAATTTTAGCAGAGATATTCTTTGCCTAAGGTTTTGGATGATTGTCAGTTCATCTCCCCTCTGCTCCATGAGACCAAAGTATATGGAGTGCATGAATAGTAGTTTTCCTGCCAATAGATTACTAACTGAGCAAATGACACTGCAGCTCCTCCAATGTTAGCATAAGCCTAAAAACCACTTGTCTGATTATTGGTTTGCTTGCTTGGCCTGTCAGTTGAGGTGGACAGCCATTTGCGATGGAAACATAGTGATATGAGTTAAATGCACATTCTACTTCATTTTCTGGAATTTATTCATCAGGGAATTTTGAGATTCACTTCATCAACGGTTGTTTTATGCATGTGTCAGATGGTCTGACGTGTCTTCTGGCAGAATGAGGTACTATGGCACTTGGATTTATAAAACTATTTGTCTTCATATCTTCATATGCATAAAAATGTGTGTGTAGGTTTCAATCTTAGATCCCACAATTCACTAAGATAGATTTGAACAAAAGCAGTAACAGATATAGAATTTGATTAAAAAAAAAAAAAACATAATATGGTACATCTGATACCTAAGTATTTTCTGAAAACTGAATATATGTCCTAATTTAATATTTTCAAAAGGCTGTTGTGCTAATCCAATTCGATAAAAATTGTTTGACTCTTGTGCTTTGTTCAGTAAAATTGGTATCCGCGCTCTATCTGCTTTAATTTGACATCTTTCCAAAAACATATCAAATGCATTTGAAGAGCCTGAAAGCACGGTAGTGCAGAAACATTGCCCTCATCATTTAACTGACTTCCAGTTCATTCTGTATTCATTTGCATATAAAAAAGCACCACAAATGCTGATAGATGAACTAAAGACAAGTTAAGTCAAGTTCATTTGTGCAGCATGTTTCGGCAACAAGGCAGTTCAAAGTGTTTTACAACATTAAAGCATCAAACAATCATCAATTCTGAAACTAGAACAAATTTTATTCAGTTATTTATTTTTTTACAACAGTTCTAGGAATAAAGCAAGTCAAGTAACTGGAGACAAGCAACATAGGATAATGAAATCATACATATTTACAAATGATGCAGCGGGTTTGACCATGGAGAGGCTCACAATATGTCATGGAATTAAATTAGGACATTTTTATCAATGTTTAATCGTTCAGTCAGAAATGTTCATATGTTGACGTCTGATGAAACGTTTTTTTGTCTCTGTAAAAGAAAATGATTTACCTGGACTGTGACAAGATGACCATCAAAGATGTCTTTGTTACCTGTAAACAAAAGTTAGGACATCCCACTCTCCAATTGCAAGTATGAACTCTTACCTCTGAAATAGCTCTTTTAAGTTTTGGGTTGATTTTCAATTCTAGTATTAGTTTTCTATCACCCTGTTTTATTTCCTTTGTGTTCAGTTTCTTGTTTCCTTGTCCCTTTCTCAGAGTTTCCTGTTCAGGAGCTGCCCTCGCTTCAGCAGGTCTGATTAGACAGACCTGCAGGTTAAACGCCTGTCAGCTTTTTTAAATTTCCTTGCCAGATACTTCTGTGCCAATTTTCCTGCAACCCTGGCTGATTGCTTGTTTCCTCTTTGCTGTCTTCCAGTTTAATTTGCGCTGATGCCTTGGTTTTTATACATTTTTCCAAAACAAATATGTATGAAGCAATCATCTGCTCTGTATTTGGGTTTATTTTCTCCCCTACAATTTATATACAAGACTGTCATGCAGTACAATGTAGACAGTTTGATATGGCACACATAACAGTAACTACAATATGCTATGATATTATACTGTACAGCATATTAAAGTAAAGGATGATAATAGACTATGGAGTATGGTGCAGTACCTATCACTTATTGTAAGTTCAACATGGTTGAATAGCAACATGTAGTGGTTTGCTTTCACCACTGCATGGTGCTAATTCCCAATCTTTGGAGCCCATGTCCTGAAGACAGCTCCAGAGAAGTCAGCAGGGGGGAGTTTTCTATGACAAACAAACTTTCAAAGAATCTGAGTCTTCCTCATATCTCCGTCATGTGGATTATGTCTGGTTGACAGCAAAGCGTTAGAGTGAGCTTTCAGACATCTATCAGCCTCACTGTCAGCGCCGGCTCTCCACAGGCCTGCATGCTGAGACCCCCTCTCTATTCAATGTACACACATGACTGAACCTTTGCCAATCACAGTAACTCCATTGTAAAATTGTAAAAAATAAAAAAAACGCCACAATTTTGGGCTCATTTCAAGGTTGATGAGTCTGTTTACAGAGAAGAGGTGAACCAGTTGTAACTAGGAAATAATCTGCTCCTCAATTCATCAAAGAAAAAAAAATCTTATATATATTTTTTTATCATTACAAATGTGAAACTATGATAAACAATTTAAGACTTCTCCCCCAGATACTCATGTAATTATCAAGCAAATAGTATATATATAATTATATATATATATATATATATATATATATATATATATATATATATATATATATATATATATATATATATATATATATATATATATATATATATATATATATATAATTATATATATATATATATATATATATATATATAATTATATATATATATATATATATATATATAAACAAACAAACCAAAAAACTGCATTAGCCTAGTTGTATAAAAATACACACCCTTAATACTTTGCTGAACCGTCTTGTTATTCAGTTTCGGCATTCAGTCTTTAGAGGGAGACTGGTTCTCCAAATACCTCAGATTATGACGTAACCGAGTGTCTAGCGCCCTCTGCTGGTGACTATGCATATTTTCTTTCAAATTTAGCTCTGGATTCCAGCTGGGCCAGACCAAAAGTGTATCCTGTCATCAAATCCTATTCTGTTGTTATTGTTTTTTTGAGGAATGCGTGGGATCACTGTGATAATGAAAAATACATTCTGTAGCCATTTTCAGCTTTCTACAAAATACTTAAACGCTATTAAAAATGTGTAATAGTATTTAGCACTGTTCACATTTTTCCATCTTGTCAACAAATGTTGTTCCATTGACACAAAAAGCAACCTCAAAGAATCATAATCCACCCTCCATTTTTAACTTTGAGTTTGATGTTTTACCAGTAAAAGCAAATGCCATTTTTGTATCAAACATCCCCTTTGTATTTTTCAACTAAATAATTCTGTCTACCAGTCTTACTGTTTAGTCCAGACCATTGGTGGCCAATATCAGAATGTGTCTGTCCTACACATCTTAGAGTTCGCCCTGGTTTAACACAACCAAATCACACGAATAGTGCATTTACAGGTATCTGCAAAACATAATAACATTTGAATCAGTTGTGTTGGAGGAGGAAAACATCTGAAACAGGCAGAAAACAAGTTCGGCAAGTCTAGTCCAAGTAAAAATGGAGAACACTGGATTTGCTGGTGGTCTCCTGGATGCTTTCATAATCAGGATCCATCTTGTGTTATTGGAGAATTATTTAGTTGAAAATTGAATGAACTATTTGACAGCTGAACTTAAATTGAGTTTCAGGAAATCCAATATGACAGCTTGGCACAAATGAACTTTTAGAATCCTGAAACTGAATCAAAGATCATGTACATTTTGACACGTCCTCAGATCTCAGAAAAACCTCCTCACACATTTGGACAAATGGCCTCTGATGTCAGACCATTGACAAAAAGTCATCAAACCTCTGACAAAAACCAGGAAGTTATTCCTGGTTGGAAGAAGTTCCACCATGGTTCTCAACAGATGGAACCATGGTCAGGTCAGTGTTAAGGGTGTGGTTCAGTAGTTAATTAGTTAGTTAGTCTGTTTGTTTTACCGTAATAAATGTACTTACTTTTTCCCGTTAAACGTGCACATTATGTAAATAGGTGGAAAAACATTTAAAAGCTTACTTTGTACAAAATTGTAGCTCTTATTTTCATAGGCGGTGCCTAAATTTGAGGCTTTAAGTTGCAATATTGTGAATAAATATGTTTTTATATACTATATGCAAACTTACATTTTGTTTGATCTTGTCTTCCTTGAAGGGCGTGATTTATGTCAGTGAATCACAAATAAATGGATGAGATATAATGATTTCAATTATTCCCCTTTTCTTTTAGATGTTTACAGTAACAAATATTTGTTTCAATCTACACTAAATGCAACTGGCTTACAGCTGTATGAGTTTCTTACAACTTGATGTTGGTTGGTTGTGGCCACTAGATGGCAGTGTAGCCTTGTTTATTGAAGGGAATCGCCTTCACAGAAGTCCATAATCTACAGAAATAGTGCGTGTAACCTCTGTGCTAGAGAGTTATTGGATAAAATCCACAGAAACTTAATATAATAATTATAGTTCAGGTTTTCGTTCTCTTAGACATGTAATCTGCTGAAATTTGATTTTTACCAAGTCAACACAACATTCTAAACAAAAAAGTCCTGAATTGCACCAGTCTGTGTTTGAAACTTAAAATGACTATGAAACTTTATTACTTTATATTTTGGATTTTGCACAGATTTTTACCCTGACTATTCCAGCCCATCCAAGTTTACCTGCAGCTTTTCATTACTTTTTATAGCTTGTTTTTTTCAAACGTCTTATACCGACTCATCCTTGGTGTTACCACACATCGCTATAGACATGTTTTTCCTGGTTGGAAGAAGTTTAACTTGACAGATAAACAGTGAGGTAAGTGCAAAATCATTTTTTCTCACATGTAGCAAGAAGCTGAAGACGCCAGTGGCTGAATTTAGATCTGCAGCCTGTAAACCATCTGCATACCTGTGTTAGAGATGTGATGCAGCAAACCCAGAGTAAAAGCCACGTCTGCTTTGTGTTTGTGTGACGAAGCAGCTCTGTCAGTCTCATCTGTTTACTGCCCACTGGAAATACCACGTCCTTACATTACCAAAGGCTCGGATGGCTCAGTTGTTTATGTGGCGTCTGGATGTTGACAGCCCTGGATGGTCAGCATGGAGATTGTCAGTTGTGCAAAACAGCCTGGTGATGACAGTCACATAATGATGCCTAAATTTGATTTAAAAAAAGTCTTTTTGGACTTTAATTCTAAAAGAGGTTTGGCCTCCTGAGGTTCACTCATTGCATCAGTCTTTGTGCTTAAAGGGTCGACTTAGCAAAAATTGCAAAAGTTCTTCTTGACACAAAGAAGTAGCAAAGTAAAGCTTACACGTGAGCAAACTTTTTGTACATTTTTATATTTATTCAGTTTTCTGTTAAAAACTCACTCTTGTACTTGTTTTGCTCTGGAAAATGTATTTATGAAGTGGAACTTACTTTAGAAATCATTTTATACTTATATGGTAACCTAAAACAAATCAGTTTTAAACTTAAAAATTTCACCAACTAATTTATTCTCAACCTCAAAATATGTTGATGTTGATATTTTGTATTTTTAAATTACTGCTTCATTTTCTCTGTTTTTACACATTTGTTTGTTACATAAGATGTCTGATTTTGCTGGGTCATTACTATTACTTATGCACCAACTGACAATTAGAAATACTGCAATACAGCAAAAGTTAAATCGCTGAAAATATTTGAAACTAAAACGTCTTTTATATCCAAGCAGTTGAAATCTCAGTATTATTTTTGACTAAATTATTTTATGTTTGGAGAAGAAAAACAGTACCATCTTACTTCTGAATTAAAAAATGTTTTACAAAAAATAAGAAATGTGCATTAAACACAAAAATAACTAGTCAAAGAGAGGATTTCAGAGGTAGTGCGCAGATTCAATCGCTCCACATATCTTAGTGAATATTTGCTGAAATGTTAGTATTTTCAGGAAAATCCTGGAACTTAATCAAAAGATGGAATAAAGAAAAGAAAAAATGTAGGAAGATTTTAGAAGGACAAATTCTAGCCATAGGCCTTAAAATATGAAATAGTTCAACTTTACATTCCACCTTACATTGAAACAACTGATTTGTGATCACAGGAGCAAATATTAAAAAAATACTAATGGATTATAATCCTAAAGAAAATGCCATTGTCTTGTTTAAAAAAATGCAAATATTTAAGAAATATGCATCACATGCAAAAAAAGAAAAAGAGCTGAAGAATGTTGTTGGTACATTTAAAAAAATCTATCTCTTTTTAGGAAAACAAAATGACAACCAGGATGTGCTGGAAAAAAAAGAAACAAAAGAAAACTCATGTTAAACACAACAATAAAAACCAGATATATAGTTGGAGACCCTGCATTTAGTTTTTCTGCTGCTCAGCTCTCAGACAAACTCATTGAAAACCTCAACGGTCTGTTGTGTCTCCTAAATCAGAGCTGAACACGACTGCTTCCTGCAGCAAGGTCATCATTTATTTGATTTTATTTACTTTTTTTCTGTTCATTTTCATAATCTCATTGCTTGTTTTATATTTCTTATTGACTTGTCACGTTAGAGGAATTCTTGTTTTTAATATAAATTTGTGTCCCTTTAGTTTCAACTAAAGCACTCTGAGTTATTTTGTGTCTGAATGGTCCCATGTAAATAAACCTGTCCTGTGGTCAAAACCAAAGGGCATAATATTTAAATTGCCATAAAGATTGTGATTATGAAATAAGTTCAATTTAACATTATGTGTTGGAGAAAAAACTTAGCTCGTAATTTGAAACCGCCGGATGTCTAAGGAATATTTGATCTATTTTTAATTTTATTAATCGAATAATGTTCGTCCTGTCCAGGTTGGACATAATTGATGTTGATTAGCTCATTCGATCAATTCCGACAAATTTTCCAAGACATTTAATCGTCAGTAGATGTCAGTCGTACTTTCACCCTTCGCCTTTGAACCCGGTCGTCGCGGCGTTTAGACGGAAAATCATTTCTTTACAACGAATCTTTGCCTGGTTTGAACGCGACTGACCCACATTAATTATCCGCCCTGTCTCGAAGAAGAACGAGTCTCTGCTGCCAGTGTGTGATTATACTTTCTGCTCTGTTTTGGAGGCTCGTCTCTGTTGTCACTCCTGAGTTTGCAATGATAGGGGCATAAATCCTAAAATATATATCAGCTTTATTGATACCTTTTACAAAGTCAAAAAAAAAGGAAAAAAAAAGTTGACAATGGTTATACAATAAGTGCAAGATTTGTTGCAGTTCATGGAAGTCTAAAGCGTCGTGTGTGTACTTATACAAATAATGTAAAAACAACAACAAAAACAGTTACATGGGTTATAAGTAGTTTGCGCGTGTTACAAGGGCAAACGCATTAACAGTCGGTGTTTCTGAGGCTTCTTTGGAGGAAGAAAGCTCGTCAGGGTTCATTAAGGAGAAGTGGTTTTTTTATTAAGGAGGCCTCTGGGGTTTCTTCATTCGTTTCCTTCAATGCATTTTCTCCTGAAGTCCAACAGAAATAGATATATTTAAGTTGCACTCAAAAGACAAACATGTGAAAGTGGACGCGGGTGCGTCCACGAATCCTTCAAAAAAATCGACATGTCCGCTCGCTTTGCTTCTGTTTCTTCAGATGTGACGGAGCTGCAGTTTCACTGTGACCGTCGGCGCCCCTCCCTGCCTCCCTCTGCGGGGAGTCCGAGCTCACATCACGCACGGTTTGATGTCCTGACACACGCTCTGCGGGTGGTGGTGGTGGTGGTGATAGTAGGATCCGCTGGCCGAGGGGTGGAAGGACGAGATGCCGTTAAAGTTCAACACAAAGTCCTTCCTGTCGCACACCGAGGAGTGGCTCTGGTAGCGCGGAATGCCCACTGTGGAGAGAGACACGGGATGCAGAGTTTTAAATATGCCGTCCTCATAAAAAACAAAACAAAACAAAAAAAAAAAAAACATCAGCTTTAGTGTTCTTTGCACAAATAATATTTCTGAAGTTATTGGTTGTGTTTGTTGGAACGCGCAGAAAATGTTTCTAAAATTCTAAATGAATACAAAACCGATAAACAAAAAACACCTGAGCCAGAAAATAATAATAATAATAATAATAATAATAATAATAATAATAATATTAATAATAATAATAACAACTAAGATTTTTCATTTTATTTTATGAAGTTACAGAGAAATTGGATTTTTTTTTATTTTTTTTTTAACAAATTTGTTTTAACAGCGCAGTAATTGTTTATCTGGTTTTATTGAGGTCTCCTGCCATGCAAGAGTATTTGTATTTTTATGACTTAATTAACATTTTTGAATCAGTTAGGGAATATTTGCATAGGTGTAACTTTTTTTTTTTTTTTATTTACCTGATATTATCTGATATTGCAAGAAGAATGACTGAAAAAAGTGTATCATATGGGTAGGACGTGGTACAAACATAATGATTATGAAGCAGGAAGCACCGTGCCAAAATCTGACTGTTGTTATTATTACTACTCAGATTGTATCTTTCAAATTAGGCTAAAAGCCGTTTTTTTTTGTTTTTTTTTTTGTAAGTTATGCTGGATAGAAAGTAGACATATCCTATAAACTCAGCAGATATTGTCTTAATTTCAATTTAAAGTTAGAAAAATGTGTATATATGTACACATTTTTTTATGAACGGTTCAAAATTAAATTGATTTTTTTTCCTAAAAAAATAAAAAATAAAAAAAAAACAAAAACAAAAAAAAACTATATTTTCGAAGTCAGCTCATTAACACAACAAACTATGTTTATTTTGATTTTTTGATTCAGATATGATTGAGGTAATATATGTTTGTGTCCGGTTCCCATAACGTTCCCAAAACATACTTCATTTTTTAGACCTGATCTGCTGAAAGTGAATTTGGAATTTGACCGTGAGCTTCCAGAAACAAAAACAAAATAAAATAAAAATAAATGCGGAGACCTCGTCGGGGGTCATAAGGACTCCAGATGTGAGCGTTTTTCAGGAGAGGACAGCAGCCTTTCTCCTGCGGGCCACAGCTCGCTGCTCTGCGCCCTTCTGCACACACAACACAGCAGCCTGTGTGACTGACAGCACCGTTAACCCTGCAGCTCGCATCCTCCACTCAGTCTCTGCGCAAAGTGGAACAACGCGGATGCGCTGCAGTTTATATCCACCGGCGGTGTGGTCCGACCTGCACAGGCTTTGTTTGGTTAACCTCTGGGACCCTTCCTGGGCTCCGGCGCGCTTGGCTCGCCCCCGTGAAATCCCCAGACTTCAGTAAAGTTTTACTCAGACACGCAAAAGTGCTTTATGTATTTTAATATTTACAAACAAATGGACGGCTGTCCAGTAATCATGCAAAATGTACATGATGCAAACGCTGATGCTGATGGTTATTTTTTTCTAAATTAAAAAACCTAATTATTATTCAAAACGTCTATTCTCCTATTTTATTATAAGACCTCTGCATGTTCATGGACGTTTGTTGGGGGTGTAATTAAATCAACTTTTAACCATCCAATAAAAACTTTAACGCTAATATTATTATGTAGCTTCAAACTCAAAATCAGATCCTAAAATCAATTAAAATTAAAGCTAATATGGGAAAACTAAATTTAATTACTCTGAATTACAAATATATTATCTTAAATAGACAAAATCCCTTTCTTAAAAAAAGAGAGAAACATATTTTATAATACACATCTAAATGTGAATTACTGTGGTTCGTTATATTTGAACAGTCATTTTTTTTTTTTGGGGGGGGGGGGTGGAATGGACATCTTTACAGTTTCTCCAGCTAATAATATTTAAATGAGAGGTTTAAAAGAAAAGATATTCAATTTGTTTTCTACACTGACTGCCTCATATCAGCCTGGTTTAGTGCTCATCAGTTTCAGTCATGAGCTGGTGTTGGTACCTGATATGTCAGCTGAGTGGCTGTCCCTGCCGTTCTGGTGGAGGTAACTCTGCTCCAGAGAATAGGGCGACATGCCGGAGTGTAAACCGGACGACGCCGGGCTGCTGGAGGCCAGGGACTGCTGTTTGATGTAGGGGGAGCCGCCGGAAGAAGCCCAATGCGCGGACGTTGAGGCGTACGGGGAATGGCCGTCCAGTGCACTGGCCATAGCCGGAGAGGACGGGACTGGGCTGCTGCTGCTGTCCGGCCCATACTCCCCGCTCGGAGGGACGGGGCAGCTCGCCATGTACGTAGATCCGGGGCTTGGGGACATGTGGGGGACATGGTGGCCCCCACTCAGGCCATCGTATCCTCCAGCCATCGAATTGCTCATCATGTCCAGATTGTAGCTGTTGCTGTGACAGGCAAGGGTGGCGGATGGAGCCTGGAAGTCGAAGCTCTGTGGGAGAATCGAGGTGCCGAAGCCGATGCCGTTCATCATCCGATACATGGGCTTCAAGGCTTGGCATTTCCTCCTGAAGCCTCTTGGTCTGCGCCGAAACGAACCCTCTTCGAACATGAACTCGCTGCCCGGATCGATGGTCCAGTAGTGGCCTTTCCCGGGCCGGCCTAGTCCTTTGGGCAGCTTGATGAAGCACTCGTTCAGTGACAAATTATGTCGGACTGAGTTCTTCCAGCCCTGATATGAACCTCTGAAGAACGGGAAGCGAGCCTGCAGGAACTGGTAGATCTCGCTGAGGGTCAGACGTTTGGTCGGCGAGCTTTGTATTGCCATGACGATAAGAGCGATGTAGGAGTATGGAGGCTTCTCTGGTCGCCTCAGACCCGAGCTGCTCTTCTTTCCCTTTGCGCCCGCAGAAGCGCTTTCCGTCGCGGCCTGTGGGCTCAGCATAGCGGGGTGCAAGACGCCGGACGCCGGGCTGGATCTCAGAGGAGGCGGAGGGTCCAGCTGCTGCTGAGTGGTCTCGGTTGTCATGTCAGCACTGACGTACAGCTGGCGTAGATAAAAGAGAGAGGGAGGGAGAAAGAGACTCAGGAGCAAAAAATATGCAAAGCTCCAGCGGCCAGTAAGCGCTGCACCACCAGTGGTCCCCAAAATCTGAGCGCAAAATGGAGAGAAATCTGTCTCCAGTTACGCACGACTCTCCCGTTACGCACGGTGCTCCTTTGACGCATGCAGAACGCACGGCGGCTACGCACTGACAGAGAGAGGAAGAGGAAGGGAGAGTGGGGGGAGCTCGGTATCCACTGGAGACTGAGTGTCCAGGGCTCCGCTGGGTGTCACACCGGCGCTAAGTGGCGCTGTGTGACGCGCCGGGTGGCCATCGACCTCCTTAAGGAGGAAGCGCAAAAAACCCTGGGTCTTATTGCACGCAAGAGTCGAGACAAACAAATACCGACCACCTATCATTTCATAAATCTTTCTTCCCTCTGCGGGAGCCCCCCACCCTTTCTCTTCAGCTTCACTCTCTGTGACGAAAACAGCCTCTCCAAAACCCCTCCCACACCCAAACCAGAACTGGCCCGAGTCCACTCACGGTTCTGAGCTCCGTTAGCGCCCCACATTCTCTCCTCTCCTTGTCTTCTTTCTTCCCTCCCACCTCTTCTCCTCGAGTCTGGACTACACGCAAATAAGCGATCTATCAAACCTCCCCCAGACATCCCAATCAACAGCGCCACACGCCTTCCGCACAAGGTAAAAAAAAAAAAAAAAACACTCCCCCCCTCCTTTTTAAATGACGCAATTTGAGCCACAAAAATTACTCCCACCACAATATCTCTACAAATCCAATGTGCCCCGAATTTACAGCTCTTCATGCAATCCGTCCCCGTTTATGAAGAATGCCTAGCTCTGTGGTATTTGTATTATTTTGCTCATAATTTCCTCTCAAAATGGCCCAGAGGATAACAAAAACAAACTGTGCCGGTGCCGGACTAGCAGAGGGGCGAGGAGTGTGAGAGATGGAGGTGGTGGTCTTTACCGTGCGTGTAAGCAAGGGGTCGGAGTGGGGGGTTTGCTCTGAGTAAATGACTTTGACATGAGTGGAAGCAGGCTTTTTCCATCAAGCCCGGCCCTGGATACCACACACAGCGCGCCAGTGTCAGCTTACCGCCCCAGGGCCGGAGCTGGTCCCAGGGGCCCCGCGTTCATTAGAGAGAGAAAAGCGAAATTAGGCGAGCGGGCGTCGACAGTTTCCGCCCCTATGGAGACATCATACACAGATTTGTCCGACATGATGGAGTTCTCTATCCCATAAAGGTAATATCAACATCCGCTCTTCAACGAAGCGGTGATGAGCACAGAAACATCAGAAACTCCAATAGCTGTGCATCACTTTCATAAAATAGACAAAGTGGGATTTATTATTATTATCAAAGCAGAAATGATCAGAACTCTACATATAAACTAGACGTAATTTCAGATTAATTTCTTGCCCTCACATGTTCGTTTACGTACCCTTTAAAAATTTTAGATGGCTCCAAGCACAGCCGCTGCATCAACCTTTGCACTTTACAAAACAAAAGGCTGTGCGTGTGGATAAAAATCAGTTTCTCACAATGACACACTCGCACATACACACGCACTAGTTACGGCTCCAGAAATTTCCTGTGACATCAAAAAAAACTTATGACCCCCGCTGAGATCAGGATGCCTCGGTTTGCAGAGGCAATCTTTGTTCTGGGGGTCCGCTTTGAAGACGCTGATCCGGCCGCTTTTTACGGACCGCAGCTTCAGCTCGGCTCTAATTTGGTCTGTCGGAAATATCCCAGCGATCAGCGGCCACAACTCTGCAGAGGTTTTTGGTGATGGAGCGTTCTGGCCATAAAATATAGAAACGTGGCCGGAGACCCAAATGAACACAATAGCATCAGAAGGAAAGCTTCTATTTGTTTTTTAGGATATATATATATATATATATATATATATATATATATATATATATATATATATATATATATATATATATAATAAACGTCAATTTTTTTTGCATTTTTTTTTTGCATGTGTTAAATTTCCCTTAATATCTCCTTATTATGTTTTATACATAATATAATAAAAAACAAAATATAGCATGCACTGCCTTGTGGGCCGTAGTGTAATATTTGTTTGGCTACAGTGCTTTTGTCCTGCCTCTCTGCTTGTGCTTCCTGCGGCGGTGCCGGGAGCTTTGGAGCTGCCTCTGCGGGACTGTGGGGGGTCAGCCACGGTTCACGCTGGCCGGAGTGACAGACTGTTTGGACTTCCTAACATTGTGCCGGCCTCATAGTTCAGTTTCAATCCTTCTGTGCCTCTCATTTGCAGCCCGACTTAGGCCTCGTGTTCAGTCCACTCGGAGGCGTAGCAGCTATGCAAAATTTGAAGCATGCGCATTAACTGTGCGGTAAACGATTCCAATCATGTGAGATGCTGTGAACGCCTGGAGTCACGTGACCGCACCTTAGACAGGTGTGTTGTTCCGGAGTTTCACCTCCAGGTTGCAGCATTGTCCCTGCAAACAGAGACGAGTCTCACCTGTCACCTGGCGCACTTCTCCTCCTCCTCCTGCTCTGATCAGTTCAGTTCGCAGCTCCTTCAAAAGGTTCATGTTGTGGTGGATTAAATCAGCAGTTGGTATCTTAACATATATTACGTCACAATAGTTGACCAAAGCGCCCATGTGAATATCAAAGATATTGTGTAATTTATCACATTAACGTTTGCTGTCCTCATTTATGCTTTACAGTAAATGAAACAATCCAAAACCGAATAATTCAGCCCATTTTTAAAAAAACATTTAAATGCTTCAAAAATCCATTTTTGATTCATTCAGTATTTTATTTAGCAGAGGTCGACTCAGTAATAGCACATTGATTTTTATTCTTTCTTGGTGCTAAAATTCCAATGCTTTAATTTCTTTTAAAATTGTGTCTTAAATAATTAAATGAAATGTCCTCAGGGCGTAATTTTAATTTGATTCAGTTCCGTTTTGGTTCATATCACATTAAACCGAAAACCTAACAGTGTTGTTCGAGAAAAAAAAAAAAAACAACAACAACAAAGATTGCACACATTGAATGGTTTCAACTTAATTTGGCCAGTTTTGATTTTGTATGTAAGTGAATATGAATTGGCCTTACTTGTTTTTCAGATGACGGCATAGGGACAGTCAGGAGGAATCGATTCGTAATTTAGTAATTGTTCATTCCCATACACAGTGGCGAAAATGTTTTTTTTTTTTTTTTCTATTTTAAGTCCTGAGTCATTTCTAAGAAGCACGTTGCTTGGATGTTGTTTGTTTTGCTTTTCTATGTCCCTCTGTTGGCTGCGGAGTCGGGAGTCCGTTTCAGGACCGTGGAGAGCAATTGAAGACCCTCCGGACAGAAACTCTTAACAAGCTACGGGGACGTAGACGTCGATTGTTTTCTACAATTCTGAGCAGAATCAAATAAACATGACATTTTTCCCCATTTGAAAAAAATAAAATCCACTCACACTGAGTAAGACACATTCCACAGTGCCTGCAGCATTTTTATGGGGGTAAATTAACTATAATTTGATCACATTAGAATTAACTCTTAAATGATGTTCTATCATAACACAATAATAGCAACAGCGGTAATAATTTAATTAAAAGATCGTCATGCAGTCCTCATGTTTAAGCTACTTCTTTTAAGGTTGTAGACTTCTTGTCTCAGACAGATAATTTGTTGTGGCCCTGAAAGCCAAAAATGTTTGTTTCAATTGCTTTGTGCAGAATAACAAACATCTAGTTTTTTGTGTGTATGTGTGTGTAGGTGCGGGTGTGTGTGTGTATGTGTGTGATAAACAGCGCGTAGATATTTTTGATGCGTTATGGCCTCAATGTGGGGTGTCCAGATTTTATAGAATAACAGAGCAATGTAATATTTAAACCGTTTCTATGTAATATTTACTTTTTGATTCAATATTTAATGCCCTCCTGTTTATTTGTTTTTCCTCACAGTTTTCCCTTTCTCCTAGAAAACACTAAATTGTGCAAAAAATGTAAAAGTTATGAATGATCTGAAGCTGGATTTCCAGCATCAATAAAGCTCCACACGATGTGATTCTGCAGCAGGTGTTTTCCTCCCTACCTCATCTGCACCTGTTTCTATTTCAATATTCCCCAACACAATTCCCTTTGATTTTTTTTTAATGAAGTCACCAAACAGCATGATCCCATTTTTGTCACGTTTTTATTCACAAAAATATCAAGCATGCATCTATCTATCAATCAATCAATCAATCAACCATCCAGTCAATCAGTCTTAGGAAAACCATTTCATGTTTCCATGCCTTTTCTTGTGGAGCCGCATAAATGCAATGCAGCCTCGTCAATATTTAATATATTATACACATTATACATTACAGCAGTTCATACAAAACAAAAAATATATATATAAATAAAGTGACAGATTTATATTATAAGAAACAAAAGAAATGACCAAGGAACCGTGGATACATAAAGACAAACACAACTAGCGCGCACGGACGCACGCACTCACACACACACACATTCACACACACAGACAGGAACAATCTGATGACACTATTTTTAGGTTGTCACCACACAGTTAGATCTGTTTTGACAACACAAGCGTTTGCTTTCGACACTACAGTAGTTTGGTCACTATGAGTCCCGCACAGTTAAATAAGTGAAACGCTGGATGTAGAGAACATCCATCGAGGTGCAGTTTGTTTTTTGTATTTTTTTTTTTTATGACAGCAGGGAGTCTATGTGGAAGCCTCGGGCTCTGCTGGGCACCTTGAAGGCTGCTTCAGGTGCGACTCTGCCCGCCGCCGACGCATGCAGGTAGGGATCCCTGCAGGGCTCTGTGCTGCTGTACGCCGCCTCAGACAGATATGGATGATGGACCGGATAGTTCAGAGCGTATGGCAACGTGTGGGCCCTTGAGGCCCAGTACATTTGTGGGGTGGGCTTCTGAGTGTCGGGGTGGCGCTCCTCTCTCCTTTTGAACGGCGTGCTGAGGATGCTGTCAATGGCGAAGGAGCTGGTGAACTTGGCCCCCACTCTCTCCTCTGCGCCCGGGAGCCGGGTGTCTTCACTCAGCATGTCCGGGCTCTCCTGCTCCTTGGGGCCCCTCTTGGCGATGCGCTTCCTTCTGCGCCGGAAGACCCCATCAGCGAAGGTGTACTCGCTGTGCGGGTTCAGCATCCAGTAGTTGTCTTTCCCCCAGGGCCTGGACGGGTCCCGGAGAACTTTGAGGAAGCAGTCGTTGAGTGACAAGTTGTGACGCACGGAGTTCCTCCAGCCGGTGTAACTGCCTCGGAAAAACGGGAACTTCTTCATCAGGTAGTCGTTGATCTCTGCCAAAGTCAGACGGCCGCTGCTGGACTCCCGGATGGCCATTGCGATGAGGGCAATGTAGGAATAGGGAGGCTTTGGTCTGCGGGTGTACGGCTTCCCTTTGCCGCTCTCGTTGCCTTGAGTGACAGGTGCCGGGCTGTTGGCCACGCAGTCTCCGTCTGAGCCGAGCTCATCCCCGGACAGAGGAGAGGGAATCCCCCCGTCTGGCTCCATGCAGAGCTCCAGTGGCTTCTGGGCAAAGTGGTGCGCGGAGAAAACTTCAAGTTTCATTTCCCTGAATCAAAAAAGAAGAAAAATCAGAGTTTGTGCTTCAGCTAATCTGCAAAGCAGGTGGATCTGCAGGCACCCTGAACCTCGGTGTGGAGCTGCAGAACACAGATATGTCTCCCGAGACACGCTACTCTTGCTTTAATATAATGCCTCCGCGAGGGACAGCCCACGGGCGGAGTTTGCGCGTCAAAACCATTGAAGCGGCTGAATTATGTATGTAGATGTATGTACGCAATTGGAGGCTGGCATGCAACATGAGGGAGGGGGAGAAACATAAAAAAGGGTGGATAAAAGAGGTGAGACAAGGAATGTTAAACAATTACAGTAAAAACATATCTATCTATCTATCTATCTATCTATCTATCTATCTATCTATCTATCTATCTATCTATCTATCTATCTATCTATCTATCTATCTATCTATCTATCTATCTATCTATCTATCTATCTATCTATCTATCTATCTATCTATCTATCTATCTATCTATCTATCTATCTATCTATCTATCTATCTATAGATAGAAAACAGATAGAAGAGCCCTGACTAATCTACACAAAACCACCAGACAGACGGATTTTTAGAAGACAAACATTCCTTTCTTGTTACTTGAACTCTTGTCATTCTGTCATTCTTCACTGGAACGAGGAAGAAAGGCAAGCACAGCACAATATTAAAGGAAAAATATTTGGATAAGATCCACCTAACACACAATGACTATGTAAATTCACAAGTTAGCTAATAAGGTGTAGAGAATGAGGAAAACAAATGCTTTAGAAGATTTGAAAGGTCAGTATAAGTTCAAAGGAGAGGACAAATAAGACCTACCGCCAAAGCAGCATCTTCATTAAATGACAGCAGGCAGTTTATGCTGAGCTGCAACAATGAATAAAGGCAGAAATGAACCTCTTCTCAGTTTGATTAGTCTCTCTCATTACTGTGGAGGAACTTGGTCCTTCTTTACCTTATATTGAGTGTAAAGCTTTTTTATAGCACCTTTCAAAAACACAAGTCCAATTAAACATAAGCAAATTTTAAAACAAATAATTTTTAGATGGTTTTTAAAGGAAGACGCTCATTGGCTTTAACACGGCTTTTATGTTACAATTAGTTTCAGACAGGTGACATTACATACAGAAAACTTTATTAAACAGGACGTTTTTTTTATGGTGCGTTCAATGGCTGCAGGGAAGCTGTGTGATGAAGCTGCAAAACATTACTCTTCCACCACCAGGCTTGAGAATTGGAATAAGTCATTTGTCCTGATATGCCGTGTTAAATTTTCTCCAAAGATAGCACTTCGCATTGCTGTCATCTCTATATCTCAACTGTTCTGGTAAATTGCTCCAGAGGTCTTGTGGTCCATTTAGGTGCATTTTTACAAAGTAAAGTTGAGCTGTTGTGTTTTTTTCTTTTCAAGAAGAGACTTGTATCCTTCCAAACAGGCCATGCTCATTCATTCTTTTTCTAACTATCCTGTTATGACTTTTAATATTCAAGATGGTAAGGCTGGTACAATCTGAGATAGTGTGGGTCTTTGCGATTTCTTTAAGCAGTATGTAGGTTGTATTTGGGGTGGATGCGTTGGGATGTCTGTCTCTGGGAACAACTAGCTGCATTAAATGTTTTTTAATGTGAATTATCTTTTGCACTGCAAAATAAAGGATTTCAAGATGAGATATTATGAGTTGCAAGGTAATTGGTTATTTCTTGCCATTGTATTGATACTCCTGTAGGCAAGAATTTCTAATTAACCAAGTACATTTGATCAGCAGTCATGTTCCCTCCTAAATTTAGGTTTTCTGTTTCTCCATTTTGATTGTTCTAGATTACTCTAGAATGGATTTGTGGAATCTCTTGCACAGTTTTGTAAGTTCTAGTTCAATATTTCAATACATTCTTAAAGTAGCAAAGACCACATAATTTTTTAAAATCAAATCTCAGACATAAAGCTTAAGAAAGGAAAGCAAATGTTCTTTCTTTTGACTATAACTACGATTGGTTAACCAACATTTCATAACACTTTTTTAAAAACATCACATCATATTTTGTAGTATTTTAAGTGTACTCTAAATGTACAATGATTTGGTCTGAACTGGAAAGAAGTTATTGAACTTTTGGTGAAGATAAATCACTTTATTACTTTATGGGCAATATTTTGGATTCTCTTATCAGTCACACCTTGTTTCATTACAGTAATTTGAGGTTTAGACTTTCATCAAGTTTTCCTTTTGATAAGAGTAGGTCTTATTTAATTGAGTCCACAAAAACTCTGTGATGTAATCCATATTAACCAGTGAGGTTAACTCATTCCTAGTACAGAGAATCTAAAAAACTCCAGTGAAAAACACAGATTGAATACTGAAGTATTCACAAGGGCAGGTCTGCAGAGAGGTGGTGGGCCAAACATGAGCTAGAGCCTTTCTGTTTGGACTTTGCATATTTGTCTGCAGCATACTTTTCTTTGGTACTCTGGTTTGAACATTTCTGTCATCCTGCCCCCTAGTGATAACAACACCTAATGTCTTTAACGTAACCAATATCAGTATTTCTTAATTCCAATCATCAGGGACCACTGCAATGCACATGTTTTAGGTGTTTTTCTTCTGTCACGCACTTTAGTTTAATAACTGGGTGATTAACAACGTTTTGCAGCACTCAAGGTCAAGCAATCACTTGAAACAGGAGTTCTAGAACAAAGACACACCTGAAATATAAAGTTCACTGCTCTGTATGGATGAGAGCATCAGAGCAAATCTGATGCATAAATTACACTTCCATGTTCCTTCGAGCTGTCAAAAACCATTTCTTAAATCATTCAAAAACAATGATCAAAATTTTGAAAAATGTATTGTGTTCCCCCGAAGCATGCAAATTTCACCCCATCCACATATTGATGAAAGGAACTTGTGTAGCCATATTTTACTTTCGTCCACCGAAATTTACAAGGGACCATAGCTGGAAAGAACATTATGTAACTTCACAATGCTGACGCCTGTAAACCAAACCTCAGTGGCACAAAATGACTTTCAAACTCCCCTTTCATCACCTCAGTCCGATGACGAAGCAGACAAAGGAGGGCAAACATGAGTTATGAGCTTCAGAGTAGTTAAACTGTCGTCTCGGCCACTCCTTCTCCTTCAGGTTTTTTTTATAGGGGGCCCTGAACACTAACATAAGCTTTAACTTTGTCCAATCCTTTACTGTCCCACATTTCCACCTACATATTGCAAATAAAAAACAAAACAAAACAAAAACAACACAAAAACCTTGATTATCTGCTTGAGTAAATGCCAAATAAGTCATGGTCACAGTGAAGCATCTGAAGCTTTAATAAGAGCAGACAAGTTAAGCGTTTTTTTTTTTTTTTTAAATGTAGCACTCTAGCGCTAATAAAAGACCTGATTACAGTCCTGTAAACTGTTTGATAATGGGTGTGAAAGCAAGCAGATTTTCAGAAGGGAGTGTAAGTTAAGAATGCAAACTTGAAGTCCGTCTTTTTTTAACTTATGTTAAAAGAGCCCAAACGGGCCTTTGTTTCTATGCATTCAATGTTCTCAGGTCATTTTGTAGCAGTTTAGCTCAAATATGGTGGAGTACAATTGTTTTCTATACTTTATGATCACCTTTTAAATTGTTTTCCGTAAAAGACCCAAACATAGGGCAGCGCTGTAGAGAGCATATTAGAGGCGGAAAAATAAATACTGAATTAGAGTACCATACTCTGGTATGATACTGTGATGCTTTTAAGAGTCAGATTGTTAAACTGTTTTGTATTTTTTCTTTGATTTGGCTGAAGAGAATAGTAATAAATCCACAGATTCACAGATGGTTGACTACAGTTTGTAGCAGTCTAATTTAAAGTTGGCTCTTTACTAAATTCTTTATGAGTATACACAGCAGTACTTGATTTCTTAGTTTAGACCCCTTTCTGTTTTTGATTTAGTTTTTTTTTTATATTAAAATGGTCAATTTTTTTGAAGGGAGAAAAAAACAACAACAGTTTAAGTCAAAAGAAAACCTTGCATGTTTTTGAGTGTCCTTATCACAACTTGTTTTGCAGAATGATGAATGAAAAAAAAATCAAAGGCAGACGGATATCAAAGTTAAATCTCTGCTTTGTTTTGTTTTGTTTTGTTTTTTTCCTTGGAGCAGCTGGGAGTTAAAAAACAAATGTTGTAGCAGAAACTCATGATGGCGACTGCTGCGAGGCTAAATCCAGAGTTGAGGAAGCCGTCATTATCGCCATGCTGTGGAGATGCAGAGGAAGATGCCACAGTGATGGTGGGTGTTGCTGCGTTGTTTTTGTTTTTTTACATTTCTATGCAAAATTGCAGTGAAGCTGGATTTAATTCCACTTTCTCTGCCAGAATGACTGCACACTCACACATATATGCTGGAAAGAGAGCACACCTGTTCTCAGTTTGAAATCAGAGGTGGAAAAAACGGCTTCCCAGCAGGTATCAGTGCACTGTCACATTATCATTCCTACTTGGATTTTTTGGGTTAGGATAGATTTAAATCTTTCACTTTCTTTAAGAAGCAGAAATTAAGTTTCAACTTTAGTTTTTGTTGATATGAAGTACTCCATAAATTTACATAGCTGTAAATTCATTGAGCGTCTGAACTTTATCAAATGCACCAACCAGCAGATGATTACAAATGATTATCAAAAACAAGAGTTTAGCTAACCACGTTTGAATTTATTGTAAATTATATTTAATTCACACATTCAGACTCAAATTTATGGTAAACCTTTCTTCCCATTCAGCTGCTGCAACAACAGCAAGATTGGCATGAACGTCAGTGTTTGCTGGGTTTTTTCTCAAAATGATCCCAAGCACAACAAAGTAAGTTTAGGGATCTATCTATTAATGCAGGTGCATGTGTTTATATGTTTTGAGATATAGTCCATGATCATTTCAAATTTGTGAATAGGATTTTTTTTTTTCTTTTTTGCAACTGATGGTGTTTACTGCATCATCACACCAAACGGAGTCAAAGTTGGCCAAAGCTATTATTAAAAGTCCAAAATTATCACAGCACTTTGAATTGAAACTTAAAAAGACATAATTCTTACACAACCTGTTAATATCTGTCTCCTAAAATTGGAACTCTGTTAGTTTAGTTCACCTTTAGATGTTTCTGTTTGAGCAGCTGGAGAAATCTCTTTTAAGTGTTGTCATGTGTGGAATTCCAGTTATGTAAATTCATTGGGTGAATCCTCTGCTCCAAAATTAGCCCCACCTCTCTGCAGCGGTCTGCGCTCACACGCTAACCCTTGTCTGCATGTCTCTGGATGACTTCTTACCTGTATCTCATCTTTGTTTTCTTTCTTCTCTGTGAGTGAAGGGTGTCCAGCCCCCATGTCTTTGTATAAACAAAGCGTGGGCTGTATGCGTGTGTGTGTTTGTGTGAGCAGGGCCAAAAGAAGCTCTGCGTAGCTGAGATTCCCGAGATTCCCCTGCAACAGATTTGGTCTCTGACGGAGGCCTCTGACGATCCGACATGCTCCAGTGGGGCGCACAGGTAGGTACAACCGCCTGTCTGCGCCACAGACAACCTTAAGTTCAAGCATTCCACCTTAATTCCACTCATTCCTGCAGCCATGGTGCTGGAGTTTGTTTGTGGGGGAGTGTTTCTGGCAGCAGCTGTTTGTCTGATCAGGTGTGGGTGTTTGGAACTGTGAGAAAATGCTCTGCTGAAAAATGGAAGATGCAAGCATTCCATCTAGTTTATTCTTCAAACGGTGATTACTGTAATTATCCTAAAATGCAGGCTGTCGAAATGTTCACGCTCTGTTCTGCTGTGTTCCTGCAGAATCATACCTTTATATTTCAGAAGATGAATTTGGGGGCAGGGGGGCTCCCCCCCTTTCATATAATCACACCTGAGGAGAAAAAGTTTCCATGAAGCTGTTTCCAAGCTTTCCAACCAGAAATCTACATCAGTAATTTTGGGTTGACACCTGATCCAGACGTAAACAGAACAAAGTAACGCGCTTTGACACCTGAAGCTTGCAGATGTGTGGTTTGGTAAGCCTGAATCTCTTGGAGCCTTTGTGTCAGCGATTAATAAATAAAGTCTGTTGAAACAGAGCAGCATATCCTGAAGTCTCTTGGCAGCTGTTTGTTGCTATTTTGGTTCACCTATTCTTACCTGAGGTGCTCACACCCTGCCAGGCACAGGGAGAGGAAAAAAATATATAGATACACACAAATGCACAAAGCCAACAGGGTGTAATTAAAGTAATTAAGGAGAGAGGTGAAGTACAGGTGAAGCAGCTGTGAAAGTCAGCTTGGTGATGCCAGAACGAAGGGCTAAACTCCTTATTGTGCTAATATATCATTAAGGTTTTTTGTTTTAGCCTCAAATGACATGATATTTAGAACATGGTAGGTTTTTGTGTGTTTCTATTATTCTGGAAGTGTGACCATCATTTGGCTTATAGAGCTGATTTCAGTTTTTTCAACCATTGTAGCATCTTCTTTAGCACTGAATAAGAACTCAAAAAGATGCATTTTAAGGATCTTAAATGCATCTTTAAGATCCTTAAAGATCTTAAAGATCCTTGATTAAGGATGCAGCTTCCTCTTGTTGCCGGAAAACCAAACAACTCCCTCAATGATTAGCAAAAAACAACCTGACCTAACTATAGTTGTTTTGGTGCAAAATTTGACACTGGTCAAAAGTGGTTGCTCTTTATTTTTGTGGGCTGTGAAATTGTATTTTTTTTTTTTACTACTTTTCCACCAATTTTCGTAATCTTAAAAGAAGAGAAGAGCTGTTTTTACCTTAGTGTTAGCAATAGTTGTTCTGGTTTTCACAATAGCATTCGGTGCTATGATAATGAGGAAAGGCTGTGTATTTTTAAACTTGCTCCCCCACTTTACAGCATAATCTTGGTGACTGGGTCATAACAAAATTGATGCTAAATTGATGGATGTTAAACTCCAGTCCTCCTGCTGTTGTCCTGCCTCTTCTAATTGCGTCTGTGTCTGTACACACCTGAAACAAATATCTAGGTCATTCGTAAGAATGAAAGTCTCTGTGAGAATTCACCAGAGATGGATGTAAAAGTTGCAGGGCAGGACTAGAATTTGAGGAACGTTGTTCACGATAGAATATGAGACATCTTTAAAAGTAACATTTACAGAGAAACAGCTGTCACACAAATGCACAATCTTTTTACCAGCCTCAATGCAAGCAAATAATGCACACCTGTATAGATTTTATTTGTCTGTAACAGTAACAGTAACAAAACCCTGTGAGCATCTGTTGCATGTTCTGCCTGTGCATGCCTGGTTCTCTCCAGTTACTCCCAAAACATGCATGCTACGGTAACATGAGATGCTGAGAAAATGTTCCTTTGGTCTGAGTGTATGCATGGATTTTTGTCGTGCATCTTGCCCTGCAATAGATCAGTGACCTGTTCTTGACAAACACTGATTCTCACACTGGATGTAAACTCCAGCCATCCATGGAACTGAAATATATAAAGTGGGTACAGAGAGTGGATGCAGATATCCTAGGTTGGCCAGTCATCTGTCATATTTGTTAAATGTGTTGAAATATATAACTTTTTTTAGTCCAAGCTGTCCAGATTTGCAATGTGCAGCAACACTGACAGTCAGGCTTAGCCTCTTTGCTGGGATTGTTGCGTATCTCATTAAGTCTAGTGACAAATTCTGCTGAAGCCAGTGAAGTCAACCTAACTACTTTAAACATTATATGCATAAATTCTATCCAACTGGAATTCATCGAACATTCGTCAAAAGTGGTTGACGAGTTACAGTAATGAAACAATTTTAAAACATCCACATTTTCAAAGTATTTTTGCTTCCCTTTCATATTTCAAAATAGAATTTAAAAAATGTTTTCCAGACTCATATTTTTAGACTTTAGATTTTATTTTCCTCACCTTTTCCTTCCATTTCTTGTACTTGAGTACAGCAGCAAATAGTGCATTATGTGCCCAAGTTATCTACAGCAAAACACTGTCTGAAAGTCATTTATTCCAGAATTGGGAAACAAATCCATCAAGGAGTTGAAAAAGGATATGCATGATCCCCCTCTTGGTCAGGCTAAACTTCAAGAAATCTTTACCACTCCTAATGGTGAATAGTTTAAAATATTACAACACAGTCTTGTTCCATGGAATCAGAATGTAAACACATTGTACTTAGTGCCGTTTTTTTAATATTTTCAGGGCTAAAGTCCACACAGTAACATAGAAACTTTCAACTGAATCTAAAGAGCTTTGTCAATTCCTAAAATCTGATCACAATCTAAAAATTCAAAACAAACCACTCAGGAGGAAATCAGACCCGACTGCACCCCTTCATCCAGCCTGTAGAATGTTACTGCTTAAGCATGTCTGTCAATGAACCTCTGCCATGCGGGTCAGACGGGATTTCATACCTATAGTTGTATCTCCCGCTGTCATCCATTGAAACCCTTCACACGCTAAGCCCTCCTATAATGTTGAGTTGGAAGGCTTGCAGGGATTTTCAGGGAGAAGGTATGGATAGGGTGGGAGCCAAAAAAGAAAGAGAAGCAATGATTGATCTCAGACGTAGACACCTCACTTTATCGCTGCAGCTGATAGGACCTACCTCCATTCAGCTATGCTGTAGGCTGTTTTAGTGTAAGCATAAACACAAGGCCAAATCAGTACCTGTGCTGCTCTGTTTACCTGGCAGCCGTTCAGCCCCTTTCTGTCTAAACTTGAAATAGGATCCAAGCACTCTACTCACGCATAGCAGTTTGCACGAGATGCTTTCTCTGCCTCCCAACCTACCACAGGGCTCCTTAGCGCTATTTTTGCTCTGTCTGAACCATAACCACCCCTCTTATTTCTTTGATTGAGAGGTGGAACATTTAGCTTGGGGGCTTTGACTGCAAACAAAACACTGATTTTGAGCGGTTACCAAGGAATCACTTCACTAACAACCCCAACAAACACTGCTGATGGATTGCATTATTGTAGCTTTACTACTTTTGAGGAGGACAGGTAGGTGGTTGACTTTGGTGGTTATTCACCACCAAAGAGAATAACCACTTATAACAAGTAGTAGTTGTTATTATTTCTCCAACTTGTCCAACAATGTGTGTCCTGCAATCATCAACTTTTGTTAGCGCATACAATTTTAAGCAGGACTTGAAGCTCTATTTTCTTGTTTCTACATTCATTGGTTAATCTTGCTTTCTTCACCCCCCCCCCAAAAAAAAAACAAAACAAAAAAAAAACAACTTTATGGAAGTTCTGTGGCCCAGAATTGTCAGCATCAAAGCTAAAACGGCAAACAAAAACAGTAATGAAAAACTAAAGTTCAACACACTCAAGTACCATAATGTGTTCACCTTGTTCAGACTGACCTTTTTTCCTTCCAAAGATCAACTTTCTTGGCACAAAAGACATTGGTGTGGCCTTTATAAGGTATCATGGCCTTTTGTCACTCATAAACAAGGATCCTTAGGAAGGCCTAAGGGTTGGAAGGTCGATTCACTGAACCTATAAATAAAACATGTCGCTTTAATTTACTTAGAGCTTTCGTAAGGTGAAAAGAGTCAGAAAATATTATGACTTGCTATAAAATTAAATGTCCACCATTTAGAGGATAGAAGTATTTTCCTTTTTTCCAGTGTATCTGGTGATATCTGGTGATATTTCCCACTCACTTTTCAATAACTCCTGCTGTGTTCTTTCATGCTAGTTTTCAATGTCTGTACCAAATGCTTACCGATGGATATTGTATTTTTTGTTAGTAGTTGTTGGAGTGGATCACAATTTGTTGTTTATTCACCTCCCTTTTGAAAATGAACTGCAGGTTCTTAGATGTTTCAAGAAGGAAAATATCCATACTACAAGTCTTAAATTTCAGTGTTCTGATCCTTAATCTTTTTTTTATTATTATTATTATTATTATTTTTATTTTAAACCATTGGAGTGGTTCCCTATCATGCCAGGAAACACATAGACCACCATCAAACTGATTGGAGATTATTTTGGTCCCATTTAAAGAAATTCCATGGCAATATTATTGTCTTGGACTTTTAAGAATAGAAAGCAACATCGTACATGAACCATATTGTGTAATGTTGAGCTGCATATTGATATTGCAGCTCAACTGTTTTATTGTATGTTTTTTTCTTTTTTTTGTTCTTGGAAAAAATATAAATGATTTAACTTTTAAAAATAAAAATAAAAATATTTCCGATTATCCTACAAAATATTAATTTCATTCTATCTCCATGAATGATTTATTTTTTATTTATTTTTTTATTTTTTTACTACAACTAGGCTTCATTGTTTTGGTATGCAATCCAATTTTTGATTCTCTTTCATGCTTCATGTTATGAAAATCCAATTTTAAGATTATTGCTTTCCTTAAATTATAATAGATCTTGAGCTAAATTTGACCTTGTTCAGTTTGTGTGGTTTTACATGGATCACTGCAAGACTAATAAGAAACCTGAACAATAGAGCAGCTGTGACTGTTTGCATTATGTGCTATTAGATATTGATTTGGTGATAATACTTATAAGAAAATCATTAGGAATCGGAAGTTTGACACAAAACACTTAATCTCTTCCAGATGTCCGAGGGTCATAATGCCCTCCTGCCTCCGGTGCAGAATTGATCCACTGGAGCAAACATCAGCAGCTCGAGTGTAAAGAGAACCACACAGAGCATTTGTTGTAAAACTAGTTAGATAATGAAAAAAAAAACAGAACCTGACCACGAGTGTTATCTGGTGGTGTAGAATGGATATATTGGAGATGCAACAACCACTTGTTACTCCTTTGTACAAAATGTTCTCAATCTACACAGTATCCATATGTGGGCAAATTTCGGGGCCAAATGCTGCAAAGCTGAAACGATACTTTCTTCTCTCCTTAAAAATATCTTTGGGTTGTATTTTTTGTCTAAAGGCAAAAACTCATACTGTCCTATCTTCCACTCTCTTGATTTAGCTTTCAGTACTGTCCTACTTTGTCTTACCGTACTTAAAAAAAATAATTGTCGAATTAGGTGATAATCTATGGTAAATGAAAACGGGTTGCTGCTGTGCTCAGTATGTGGAGAGCTTGCTTTAATTTCTTTTCTCATACATCAAAAGTAAATATCTATCAAACAGCTTCTTGCAAACGTAGAATTTTAAGGAAATATCTAAATCTTAAAGTGTTTATTTGATTTTTATGTTTTTTTTTTTTTTTGGTTTTTGTTTTTTTCAGTAAGTTTCATTTATTCTTGTAGAAATTGACCAGTCAATATTGGAGTATTTTTGGTCTTCAGAGACAAAATACTTCCAACTGCATGCCAGAGAAACCAGTGTGGCCATTTGGACATCCACGTGAATGGAGAGGGAAAACGGAGTGAAGCAAATATTGGACCACATGCAATAATGTGAAACTATCACAATGGTGAAGCACAGAAAGCAATGTCTGCTTCTGAGAATAGATACAAGAATTGCAACATACAAAAGTAATATTTATTTGTAACAACGAATCCTAAACTCCATATTTTATAACTTTAGAGAACAGACATTACCTTACCAAGTCAACATGTACATTTTTCTGTTGTTCTTAAGAGACAAATACCTTGTCTCAATTCTAGCAAGGGAACGCTTTCGAAAAAAGTTTTAAAATGGACGGATGAAATGCAAATATAATGGTAATTCATATTTTTGGGAGATTAGTTTGTGTTTTTAAAATGTAATTTCTTTAAAGCATTGGTTTAAAATGTTACTATTGCTTTATAATTGTGCTTTGCACCAAAGAAGATTTCAAAGATTTCAGAGAGATTAAATAAACATTTTGTAGCTGATCATTAATCATAGCTTAGAGTCTTCTAGAGAAAGTACCTGCTACACTTTCAGTGTTGTGATAAGACATACCAACTCAGTGTGAGTTTAGTCTTTAATGTAAATTAAAGAATAAAAAGATAATAATAATGCACATAGCATTGTGTGTTTATGTGCTGTGTGCATAATGTTTTCTGACAGCTCGCTCCTGTCAGAAAGTATGTTTTTGGCTTTTCACTGTTCATGCAACTTTCTCTGTGAAAAAACAGGAGAACCACACCTGACTGGGCATCTATCCAAACAAAAGGTCTTGAACCCAGCCCTTGCGTGCCGCTCCAACCCAGACATCTGATTAATTACAGTGTGGCCGTTAAGGCAAAGAAAAACTAGCTGATGAAAAGTCAGCGAGTCTGCAGGCTCAACCTGCCCAAACAGCATCATGCGTGTTAGCTAGTAAAAGCTCCCGTCTCTCCTCCCTTCCAAGTCTTTTTCCTTCCACACCCCCTCCCCACTACCTCCCACCTTTGCTCCGGGCCCATTCGTGCAGAGAAGATAAAACATTTTTCCTGCTGTGTCAGAGCCCCGCAGGTGGGCCCCGTGTACTCAGGTAGATTATATCACTGTTACTATAGACCGTGTTTGGGTTAGCTCAAACACACTCTTCACGGCAGGAGCAAAACAAAGTGTTCCACGGTGGATGATAACAGCAGAAGCTGCTCTCTTCAAATTAACCTTTGGAAACACTTTGGCCTCGCACGAAACACAGGCGTAATACCTGCTCTCCCCACCTATTTTTTTTTTTATATCTGTAGTAAAGTTTATACAGTCTTTCTCATTAATCTGAAACAGTGACACAAGCCTTTCAGTTAAAGAAAAGAGCTCCCTTATGTCCAGATTGAAAGCATTGTGCTGATTGGATGAGTAGTTCTGTTTCTGATCTACATGTTGCTTGTGCAGTAGACTTTATAAATTGACTTACTTTAAACAAAAGAGGCATGAATTGGTTGAATGTGCTCTGGGGCCAGAAGCCCAGGATGGCTATGATAAACAGATCACCCAGGTGGTCCTCGTGTAGAGCGGAGCTACAGCACTGCTGCAGAGGCCTGCTGCTGCTGCTGCTGCTGCTGCTGCTGCTGCTGCTGCAGTCACAGCCATGCAACATCTTACTTTAGTAACTGACTCACACTCTCAGCAAAAGACTGAAATTCTGCTGAACTTAGAACAATTTGAAGCTTTTCCAGGTATCTGAATACTGAGTGTGCATAAAGCAATGATAAGCCAATTCTTTATTGGCTTGTCACTGCATAAAGCAATGACAAGCCAATAAAGAATTGTTTTTAATCCTTCATAAAACTTCATAAAACCTTTTCATGTAGTTAGTTTGCAGAGTCTGTCTGAATATTTGTCTTGGTAGTAGTTTACATACAGCTCTGGAAAGAGCCCACTGCGCTGAACCATGAGGTTTGGTTGATATTGATTCCTGAACTCTTCCTGGGTTAAAACAGTACTGTTGTTTCTAAATGAATACGAACTTGTTGTCTTTCCATTATTTGAATCCTGAAAGCACATCATCTTTTTTGTTATTTTGAGCATTTCTCAATTTATGCAAGTAAATAATAAAGTTTTGCTTGCAATTTCAGAGACATGTTGTCAGTAGTTAATAAGATGAAAGAACAATGTTTATTTTACTCAAACATATACCTACAAAAAGTAAAATCAGAGAAACTGAAACATTTTAAGTGCTCTAAAATTTTTCCAAAGCTGCATCTAAAATAAAAGATTATCCCAAGATTTTATGTAGCTTGCTTTTTTGGAAGATGTATAAATATTTTAGTAGTTACGGTTGATTTACTATGTAACTATCTTTTTATGTGGGCATGGTTTTTGATTAATGATCAGTTTTCCACTGAAAGAAGATGGGGAAAAAAAGGTTGGGTTAAAACTGCTAAAACATGTTTGAGAAACAACAATTCATTTGTCCATCCATTGTCTCCCACTTTTTCTACATAGTTAGAGGGAAAAGGCAAAACCAGATATCCTGCCCACAGTGAAATTCACTTGCTTCTCACCGGAGTTGCCAAAGGTGACCATTTAAGTCCCAAGAGTCATGGATAAACCGCTGAAAGTTCCCTACTAAATCTCTTTATGTCGTTGCTCCTGAAAGACATACTAGATTTCAAACTTATGAGATTTTGCATCTTTGAGTTGTTTTTTATATTTATATAGTAAAGCTGTTCTCAGACTTTTCAGGCTAAAATATGGTGAATTGAGGTTTTTCCTCTCCTAAAACCAAACTTGAACAGAACAAACTTCACAAACTGAGAGATTTGGTTGGTAATTCAAGATGTTGGCAATTCAACCTTCCTAAGAAGGTTGAATGAGGATTGAATTTTAGCATTCAACCTTTCTAAGATGGTTGAATGCTAAAATTCAATAAAAAAGTGCTTCGACAAGTTGCAGCCAGGTTATCCACATCTGTCCAAGGTTGATTACATGAACCTGTGCAATCAGTATTTCTTTAGTTTTTATTTCCCTCTGACAGTTTTGGTTTCTATGTAAACTCTATGTGTCACATCACAAAAGCAGAACAAGTTTTGCAGTGATTTGTCATTGCCTAATTTATTTTGCGTAACAAAAACTGATTTATTTTTTCCACTTGGTTACAAAGACCTTCTACCTGAACTGTGAATCCTCATCAGAAGCCACCATTTGTATTTGGCTAAAAACATTTTTTCACTCATTTTTAATCCTGTTTTTCCTCTTTACAAGTAAACAAGAAATCCTTGTCCTCAGCAAATCCTAAGTCCCTCACAGCATAGTGATCTTTTGTTCCATTGGGATTCCTAAACATGACTGAAATGAGTGTTTGTAAATAATTATAACCATAACTGCTGGCCTGTTCATGTTCATACCCTCTGGTTTACATTGGGAGCTGCTCCAGGAAGACAGATGTAGGTTCCAAAGCGCCGGGCAACACTGTAACAGCTCGAGATTTACTTGATGGAAAAACACATTCCTCACACCCACATGCTCATCATACATCAAGCATGTTTCTAATCTGAAAACAGGTGAGGGCTCAAATCAACAATGCCAGACACCATACTACCTAATGCATTGTTTAGATAGCATTATTTTACATAACAAGTGTGTTCCTGTGGCTTTTCTTATCATGGGAGGTGCTTGTATTATGAATGTCATTAAGCTGGAGCTCTGTTGTCTCTTCTTCTTGCAACGCAGCCCCTATCTAGCATCTTATCACATTAAGTTGAGTTATTTTAAGGCCCTGTGTGCACCAGCGATGGTTTATGTACAGTAAGTGTGACAGATCATTTGTCAGAGTCAGCCTGGTCATTCCCTCCGCATGCCCCAGCGTACTTCTGCCTTTCGGCTGCTCGACCATGTTTGTCTGAGAAAAGGATTAGGTGGAAATATGAGGAAACTGTCAGTATGTAACTGCGAGGGTAACCCGGCTTGTGTTTCACAACGCTTAATAGTGTCAGGTAATAGCTGTGAGTCATAGCTGAGAGTATGCCATCGCGTGCATGCTGAGCAGTTGAGGTTATGCCTCTGTGGGTACAATTGGAAAAACTGGTTCTTCTAAAATGTTGTTATGACAGATATCACTGCACAGACATCACCAGACACAGGGGGTTCCCTTCACAGGCACAAACAGAGCTGATTTGGATTTCTATGTTTTTATTTTGTTTTGTTTGGGGTATTTTAAGCCAGATGAGCTTAAATTACTCATCTGGGTCTGGATAGTCTGCAAAAGGTTCATGTTGCCTCTGGCTTAAGGGCCACAGAAGCGCTATTACTGTTTTTGTTCAACACACTAGGATTCTGACGGCAGCTCTAAAAATAACACAAAGACCATAATTATGGCTTTGACTCAAAGCCCCCACCTCTCTCCACTCCCTCCACCCATTATTCTTCGGAGCACCTTTGCTTATTTACGGTGTGTGAGTGTCTTCACATGTTTTCCAGATGATTTACAGTTGGTCAGTTCGTCAGATTTGTGCAGGAATGCAGTCTCTGATGTCAATAAGAACCGACTTGAATGTGAAGCAGTGACTCTATGGAAACTTCAGCTGACAACATGAAGTCCAGGCCCTCTATAACAATGAAGAGTTTACTCTTGGTGACACTGGTAATTCAGGTATGCGAGGTGCGGCAAAAAAATAAATTGTCGCCTTCTCATGTTCTTTTCCATTAGGACAGGACCAACCCAGTTACACCTAGTAACACGTACGTTCATGTGCATTGACTGAAAGCAAAGTTTACCATTCAATTTTCATTAGCTGTACACACTTAGGATCTAAATTACTTACTTTCCAGGCAAATTTAGATTGACAGTTATTTTTTTTTTATAAAAAAGTTAGGAAAAAACTTTTTTGCATGAAAAAAAGAACATGGTTAATCTATTGAATGGCCGTTTTACATTTTGTTACCATTTGTTCATAGATTTTCATCTTGCTTAGGAAACAAAAAATGAGTTTGTACCTACATCTGCCAGAGGTATGAATAGGAGTTTGCAGAACTTTTTCAATGTCCTTGCAAATATTTTGTGTCTGGTATCTCTTATTCTACTGATGTATGCAGAGAACTTCGAAATATAAGAAGTTCTGTTTTTTTAATTAACTTTATTTTCATTCAAATTCTTATGCTGCAAAGTATAACATAACATGGATATCAAACAGCACATAGAACAGAAAGGTTGGGAGACATTAATGCATCACAAAAAGAAAAAGTAAACAGAGTTTTGATCCCAATGTACTTTGATGAAATGCCAAGAAGCTTAAAGAAGGTGAGGCATTGGCCCAAACCCACCCGCTTTGAGCACGAGAACCCCCCAAGCAAGTCCCTCCAGTACAAATTAAGAATGGGGAAGGAATCCCTTGAGGCCATCACACTGACATGGATGAATCAATTTATCAGGAAGTTAACAGGTGGGAGTTTCCCCAACTGATTTACAAACAGCCCGGCTATTCCACCCAGCAACAAACCGCAATTACTAAGAATAAAAAATCGTCACACTTATTTTTGAGCTTATACATGTTAACAATTTTGCCCAATATTTTTGGGCCTTGTTACTATAAAGCCTTAGGGAGAATGTAAGCGTTTCCATTTCACAGATTTGCTAACCAATCTTTCAATGTCAATGGCCTCCACTAAGCCACAGCCTTGTTAATGATTTTTTTTCCTGATATCACTAATATTTTCAAAAGGTACTTATCCTCAGAGTTGAGAGTTTTTGGTAAATTAAATATATAGTTTGAAAGTTATGTTCAATTTCAAAGCCATCCATCCATCCATCCATCCATCCATCCATCCATCCATCCATCCATCCATCCATCCATCCATCCATCCATCCATCCATCCATCCATCCATCCATCCATCCATTTTCTTACACCCATGTTCATGGTGGTCTCTGGAGGAGTGCTGGTGCCAATCTCCAGTGAGACATTTTCTAACGTTGCCATAAATGTGGGGGTGAAATTAGACAATGACCTTAGACTTGACAAAAGTCAAATCTGTAATAAAACAAAAAGGCTTTTTTTTTCCACAAGACCATTTTATCCAGGCAAGATTTTGAAAAGTCAATCCTCGCCTAAAGGACACATTTATTTCCCCCGGCATTCAACACAGCATGAGTTGTTTGTTCTTGTTTGTGAGTTGTTGTGTTAACTAGCATTGTTTTATTTTTATTTATTTTTTTATTTATAATTTTTACTAATTCTCTTAATGTATAGCACATTGATCTACCAATGGTTGTTTTAAATGAGCTTTATAAATGCATTGGAGTGGATTGGACCACTGTTTTCCATAAATGAGAAGAATGGGAGTTTTCATATAGCTTTAACTGTAATTATGAAATTTATTTTTATGTATTGATTATGTAGAGAAAATAATGTATTCCTGACATACATATTTGCCCAAACTCATCCAAATTTGACATCTGTGCTTGGTTTGTTTGTTTTTTTTTTGGGCATCATGAAAAAAGACTAGTGGGAGGGGAAAAAAAAAAAAAAACAGGCTGAATGCAGAGGAACATTTCAAATCATAATTTATGCTGAAGCATCAGTAATAATATCCCAGGAGACACGATAGTAGTAAAGAACTTTATGTTTTTCATAGATGCACCTGGTTGAAGTACCAAACAAGGACTTTGTGCTGTATCTAATGTCTTTCTCAAACAGTTACCATGCCTCAGTTGTTAAACAATTGCAAGCATAATGTGTCACATTGTATTAAAGTGGAATCCTGATTAATGACTATGTCACAGAGTGCAATCTTTGGTTCCTGGAGCTGCCCTGTGTAAACATTACCTGGAAGTAAATTTCTTGTAACTAAAGGAGATAAAAATGGTCTCAGAAAGTCTTCAGATACTGTAATATATTATTTCTTGGTGACAGGTGCTTTGTTGGAATGAAGGACATGAAAAACAAAACAGTGATCTGAAATGTGTAAAAAGCAGATTAGTAAGTTTCCAAAAATTGTTCCAGTCACAAGTCTGGAAATCATAGAAAAATACTTAATGACATTTTCCTTGATTCTTTAGGCAAAGATTAAAGTGCCCACTGCATACAAAAACAACATATAAATATAAAGCCAGTCAGAATGAAAAGGTGATACTTTTTTGTTATCTAATGTCTACAACATCCTTTAGCTATTTCTTGATTAACGAAGTGCTTTTAAGTCTTTCAGGTTTTGGCAAATCCCTCACAACTACAGACAGCTATTCTTAGAAGGAGTGTTCAGGTAGAAGTAGTTCCAGTGCTGCTAAAATAATAACAAAATATTTCTGAGGCAACGCCTTATCATGTGGAAGTTAACCTTGAAGGCAAATATCTCACTACTGACTGTTTGCTTCCAAAAGCTGGTACCATGAATCACAGACATACATCTGTGGAAATTATTCTTCACACAGAACGTACAGTAATTTGAATTTGCAGGGCAGAATCTATTAAAAGTTGTTTCCTTTCTTCAGTTTTCAGTGCTGAGATGATTCTGTTATTTCAGATTCCTTCACAAATTATTGCAGTATATCCTGCTTGGAACAAAACCTCTTGATTGTGACTGGATGCGACTTAAACGAAGAAAATGGTGAACATGTAAAATTTCTTTTTGTCAGTTCAGGAGATGAACCAACAATGTTATCACAGTTCCCGTTCTCACCTCCATCTGTACATTCAGCAGAGCAGCTCCAACGGAGCAGTTCTTGCCTCCTATCAGCTCCACTCATCACCTCTGTGTCTCTGCTTTAGCCAGGTTATCAAGCATGCAACAATAACGTGCCAATGTATGCGGGCGTTTTCTACCAGTTCAGAGAGCTGGCACGCTCAGTGAGCTGTGTGACGTCACAGAGGCGGGACTCCAGATCTGATCTAACTATAACTAACTGCATGGCATAGCATGACTACACCGTCTGCTAAACAGTTAATCAGATACCGTCCTTAAGCTTCAAACGGGATTCTTTCGGCCACGCCAGTAATGTTTTTGTCTCTTTAGAAAGTTTATCAAATGCCAGCATCTCAGAAAAATATATTTTGTCGTCTTGATTTTGAGGAAGAAAACATAAAGAGAAAATTCTGCTCACTTGATGTATTTGAAACAGAAAAATACAATAATCAGTTTCCAGTTTATTTCTAATTATGACTTTTGAAAATAAAAACATTCACCAGCAGATCAAAGTTATGCGGAGTAAATGCTCAAGCTAAGAAGGAAAATACTTTAGACTTCTATTTTTTTCTTAATCGTTCAAGTCTTCAGAAAGTAAATAAGTGCACTGATTAAGGACAGCCACCATATAATCAGACCTTGCCTGACAGTTTGTTATAACATGTATTGACACCAACCTTAGAGGAAAATATCTCCTTTTCAACATTTTCCTTTATGATGTAAGGCAGATGGATTCTTGCTACATTTACAAGATAACAATCACAAAAGAAAAGAAATCATATTTCCGCTTTCCGGTGCGTTTCAGTTGCACCAGTTTCTACAGGTGTGTTTTCCATTTTACTGCAGTCAACAAAGGCATCACCTGCTCATTATCTTAATTACATTTTGTTGTTTGATTGACAGGTGTGGGCTTCTTATAAAAGAGTCCGGATGCTCAACCTACGTTTAGTTTTTTTTGTTTTTTTTTTTCCATCGTTCCATTATAGAAGGACTACTTCATAAAGCATTTCCCTGATGGTTTTCATTTCATAAGCCACATGGCACAATTGGTTATTAATACTTCAGTGAGCCTGGAGTTTAAATAAATCATCTTGGCAGATGCCACTGTTATGCAATATGGAAAATGCATTCAGACCTTGGGCACAGATTAGTTATGAAGGGATATTATGCTATTATTTTTTTATTTTTTTTTTTACATAGGCTTGTGTAAAGATGTGAACAAAGATTATCAGCAGTAAACAGAAGTCAGATGCCTCAGCAGGAGAACCAGGAAGAAATCAATCTTCAACTCTGAACTTTGATTTTGGCATATTGTAGTAAAGAGAGAGGTTGTGCAATCTAAGACAGCTCAAACTTTATTAAACGTCTGATCATGCAGTCTGATCTACATGATCAGTCATTTAATCATTTTCAATTTTTTGATTTTATTGTAACACATACTTTTTGTGCCATTTTCATATTATCCTGATGAAAATGTACCATTTTTATGAAAATATGCCATTTGCTTATGGCAGGAAACATAAGTATGTTGACATCTTTAACCTAAATACTGCCAGATATTCAAAACTTTCTAAAGGAGTTCCTCTTTTGGAAGTGTCTCAAAAATATTTAAATCAAGATTTATGGCTGTTACTGTGACAAACAAAATCAGATGTTTGACTATGGCAGAAGGAAAATGCCACATCCAAGTCAAAGGAAATTTGCAAGAACAGACAAAATTTTGTTTCAAAGTTAAATAGTTTTTTTCAAACCTGGACCAAAATTGTCAGTGTGAAATAAATGCAACTTTTTTTTTCTTTCATAAAAACACATTTTCCACCAAGTACCTGGATGCGTGAGAAATTCTTACACTTGATTTAATGAGCTGTGGTCTCTGATCAGATAAGCTTTTATCAGATCAGCGCTCGAGTCGTTCTGAATAAACATCCAAGATAATCTAAGAGCGTGTTCTTGTCTGTGCGTGTCTGTGTGTGCACACACACTGACATCAGTGGGTGCTGTAGACGCTGCTTCATGTTTATATAGGACGGATCTCAGAACAGGAGCTCAGGTTCAAACACAAACAGGGCATTAAATTTAAACTGGCAGATTGCTGCAGGGCAACCAGGACTGTGAATGACAGACTCTGCAGCTTCACCTGAACCTGTCTCTCAGGTGTGAGCAGACTCAGTTGACATGCCATTATCTTGGCCCAGTGTTTTCTTCACAGACTTACCTTTGCGTCACACCTCACAAAGTGTGTGCTAATCCTGTAGGTATTTTCAAATTTTTTCTAAAAGGGCAAATATCTTTAAGCTTTTCAGTCAAGATTTGCTAAAGAGTTCCCTGCTGATTGGCAGGCAATTTTGTGCTAAACAATCCATCGTTTGTCTTGTCGTACTGGAGGAAAAAATAGACAAGGGAATGTGTGTTTTGTTGAATTTTTATTTATGGATTTATTTTATTTTCTGAACCAGTTTTTGGCAATAAGCCTTAGAGACTAATAAAATAAAAAAAACTGATTATTTCCACTTAAATGCAGTCACGTTTGAAAATGCATTTGTAGATTATCAACCTCTTTTCACACACTATCAACAAACTGTGTAGTCTGCGGCCATTAAAGGGATCAGTTACTATGTTGGTAGCACTGCCTCTGATACTGCTCCCTAAAGAACTGCACAACATGGTCCTAAAAGATCTGCAATAATTTGTTGCACAGGTTGATGAGTCTGAGCTTCTTCAATAAGGATATAGTCTGCTTAAGAAAATACCACCACTAGCTTTAGTGTTGTACAAGAAAGGCATAAACAATCTCTAATCACAGGCATACTTATTATGAGTTTAAGACTCATTGCTTTTAGAATGCTAAATTCTGGCTAAACACCAGCCGTATTATATTCATTGCATATCATATTTGAATTCACAGTCCTAAAAATGAAACTCATGTCAACTACAATTGGTATGTTTACAAATAAACAAGCTCAGCTTCCTTTTTACGTCTGCAGCGTCACGAAAGTATGCAGAACCAGACATTCCTTCATACGTGCAGCTGAAGATGAGGTATGAGAACATAAAGTGACGCAGGTGGTGCACCTTTGTGCTTAGATTGGTGGTGATATTTTTAGTAAAAACAATAGTAATATGTTTTTGATGCCTAAAAGAATCTGAAGCCAGATATTTACAACACCGGATAAAAAGACGTGCAACCTTTTTCTCTTTGTATGATATCACATCAGTCCACAATGGAGGATTGATATTAACTGACCCAATTGTGGTCAGATACCAGATTTATGCATATTTATTGTTGTTGTAACCACCATTTATATGCAGTTAAAAACATTCTTTTTTCTGGCTATGGATGTCAAATTTTCTTTTTTTCTTTCTATGAAAATCAGTTTTTTTACCAACAGTAACATATATGGAACACTGTCATGGATGACCATTTTTAAAATTTTATTGCTATGTTTAGCACATTTGTTGTTCTTTTATGGAGAACTCTCTGATCTATTTCATCAATTCATGAATAATAGTTTAATGAGACTGTCTGGGTATTTGCGTTCTCAAGCTCCAGACAATCTTATCATGATAAAGGCAGTTGAGGAACAACTGCCAAAATACTGGTTTCTTTGGTGCATACCAGAAGCTGTTTGTGTGCTTGTGTATGTGTGTGTGTGTGTGTCTGCTGGAGTGATCAGAAGATTAGATTAGTTACATGTAAGTATAGGATGAGCCGCACGCAATCGTCTCCTTTAACCTTCCACATTTCCTTTTGCTTTCAGTTATTTATTTTTTTACATGCATTAATACACTGCAGCTGAAATAGGACAGTGTGTGCATGCATGGTTCACACAGGAGTGTGTATTTGTGTGTCTGTGTGAGTCAATATGCTGTGTCTAGTATGAGAAACACAGCAGGGGTTTGCTTTGTCACTCTGCAAAGTGAGGGAGGGAAAAACAAGTGCAGGGGGGTAGAGGATAAGCTGTGATAACATTTGCTTCAGAAGTACCAGGACTTCACTCAGCTTGAACCTCGGCCTTTTTTCCTCGGGGAATCTCTCGTCTATGTGAGCAAAATGCTGCAGATCATGTAGTAATACAATACAGGATGGTGTTTGTGTTCAGCTTCCTGTTGGATTGCTAAATATTTTATTTAGACTTTTACACTTCAACCCATTTTATAGGACACTTATAAGGCAGATGTGTGGCATATTTTTGCCAGGAAAGATGGTTGAACAAACAGCATCATGAAGACTAAAGAAAACAGAAGACAGATAAAGCTGTTGAGAAGTTAGATGCACTGTTAGGTTATGAAGCAATGTCCAATACCCACAACCCGGGTGACTGAGTCTGTTGACGTGACAACACTAAGTTTTGCGCTCCATAAAGCTGGTCATTACGGAAGAGTAAGATGAAGAAAGGCATTGATAAATAAAAGGCAAAATGTGTCCTGTTTAACATTATAGCCCTCTGCCACCTCTAAACCTATTTAAATGGCTTTGCTCCTAAACATGGGAATGACCTTTGCTAAAAGCTACTTTTAATTTCTTCTAGTTTTCATATGGTCATGTGTTTTTCAGACAGTCTGCAGCAAGCTACTGTATTGATCTGCAGTCCTCTTCACTCACCTTCAGCTCTGAGGTGAGAAGCCAGACTGAGAGTAACAAAATCAAACTTTGTTCCTGTTATTCTAATTGCGACAAATTATATAAATTATGTTTATAAGTGACCCCAACCTTTAAAAATAACTGCATTTACTCTGAACTATGGAGGTTTTTGACACAGAGAGAAAACAACAGAGTTCTTTGTGACAGAGAAAATTTTATCAGTTACTATAATGTTAGATGCCTGAAACTTTTAAGGCAGGAACCCTAGTTTTGACAAGCCACTCATCTATATACGCCCTAATTAAAAACACTACCAAGTAAATATCTCTTTATCATACAAAAGTGTTTTAATTTTTTTTTCCATTCATCTAAAATTATGCAGCAAGAGTGACATTTCCAGACATCTATTGGCCATTAACACTGACAGCAGGACCAATGAGAGGCTTTGTGAAAATAGACAGCTTTGTGAGAGCAAGCATTTAGGCACACCTAGTGGCTGCCATGGGAGATCCAAATGAGACACAACAAAATCAAAGCAATATTCCATGTTTTTGTGAGGGAATAATATTATTGCATGATATGAAACTTAACAAAGCCATTTTCAGTTTTAGAATCTTTTATTTTTCCCACTTTTAGCACTAACACGTTACGCTGCAACTGTAACCTCCATTTTTATTCTTCACTGCTGCACCATGATACTAAGAAGAAGCATTTCATTTATGACACACCAGATAGGTGAACCCAACAACCTGTCTGCTATAGTCCTATAATCTGTCATGTTCTTAAAGACAAAAACACATTCCTTGAGAGTAAGCCTCCCGTGGGAGTGTATGGTAATGGCACAGGTGAGTATGTGTGTAGCTGTTGTTCCATACCTATCGTCTGTCAGGCATTCATGCACGTACACATATCTTGCAGTTGGGCGGTCAGACAAGTGCTGTGAATTGTTAGTTTGGGAGGAATTTTGACACCCAACACCCTCCTCATCCTTTTCATAATTTTTTAGCATACCATGTAACTCCCTCATGAATTGCTGTGTTCAAATCAATGTTCACAGCAGTTTTGTTTCTAAGAAATCTTGCTTCCTTTAATAACAATTTTTTTATGCATCTATATGGGTAGACAGAAAAAAAGCGTTTTTGTTTATTTAAATTTATAATTCATCACTTCAAATGTCTTGGAGCAGAAATATCGACCTCCAAAAACCAGAGATGGTTAACTCTGATCTGGAGTGACATGCCAAACTCAGACACAGTACTTGCTTGTGATAGCTGCTAATATGATTGACATTTCTTCAAACCTGTCAACTTTACACAAGTTTTTGATATTCTGTCACAGTGTGTTTTTTAAAGCAATCTGCTGACATGCTGCTGATTTGTCTTTGTGTTTGCCTCATAGATGTTCAAGACTCCAGTCAATCAAACAATGGGGTCAGTCAAGTGACAAGGGTAAAAGCCAAAAGTCTGTAATGTTCAGTGTCCTCGGGGAACCAGTCTGACCTTGTTGAACCCTGACTGCTCACTGGATACCAGTATTAGGCAACAGATAACCTAAACATGCCCTTAAAAGTTCACAAAACCCTGTAGACCCACACACAATAGTGTGAGAGGTCTGCATCAGCCTTGCAGAGGTTGTTTGGCTCCTACCGCTTCATTAGTAAACAGTATGGAAAACCAAGTTTACTCTCCTGAGGCATGCTCTCTGAAGCGGCACTCTTTCGATGCATATTTATCTAACAGCAGAAGAAACATATACGCACACTTACATGCCCTCCGAATGACTCAACTGCACAGAGATTGCCTCTCATCTCGGTCAATGGAAGACCTTTTATTCAGTGCCATTTTTTTAGGGTTCTTTTAAGTAAACTAATCTTTAAGCAAATACCGCAGGCTGTTTCTTATGTCTGCTCATAATAGAAAGTCTTAATATATCTGAATAAGAGCAAACAGACTCAACAAGAAGCACGCTGGAAAGTTTGGGATCAAAGCTGCGGGGCACAAAGACGAAGATTTAGCATGTTAGAGAGCTCGTCACTCTTTCAGATCCAACTATTGTTCCCTGTGTTTCTCTCCTCAAGTTCTCTGAATTTCCTGCTCAATGTAAAACGCTTATTGTTATCCATGGGTTTTACCGACACAAGCCGTGTTCTTTAACATCTCTTCTCTGCCTTTCAGGCTCCCCTCTTTTGAATAAGAAGATTAAAAAAGAAGGAGAGCCGGGAAACATCAAACAGCAAACATTGTGGGTTTGTGATTTTGCTGGGGAGTTATTGTTGGAGGACTTGACCGGGGTGTAGTGTATCCACGCAGCTTGCAAACACCTTTTTTTTTTGTGGTTATGTTTTAAGTGGTTGTTTGGCCCAGTTGTCATGTATACGGGGCGTCATCCAGGTGTATTTGCACAAGATGCAGAGTTTCTGTGTGCATAAGCTGCTTCTCCCCTTGTCTTGTCTTTTTTTCTCAAAACTGTTTGATGATTTTTGGCATCGCAGTGTGTGACCATGTTGATGGGGAGGCTTTGAGCTACTCCCAGTTTGAAGTGATTCAATTTCCAAGGCAGATGCTTTGGAGTTGTCATTTTACTGCTTTAAGGCCGGATCTTTAATTTGATTTTGATTTACTCGAGGCTATTACATTCGTTAAGGTCTTTTATTTTCTGAAGTCCTGTCATTCTAGGATATGGGAGAAAAATAATTCTCCAGGATGTTTTTGAAACAAACCTCTTCAGGTAAAATGCCTTACAAGAGCATTCATAATCCTTTAATCTTTTTATATATTGTCACATAATAACCACAAACTGAGGCGTATTAAGGTAAATGACACGTGGATTTAAATTAGTTTTACCAATATAAAATCTACACAGACTGACGTCTGTATTCAACCCCTGAATCAATACTAATTACAACCTTTGGCTGTAATTAGAGCTGGACGTTTCTACCAGTTTTGTACTTTTAACGGACAAAGGTGTTTGCTCTTTCCTCGTTTAGAACTTAATCGAGTCTAGTAAGTGAGCATCTTTTACATTGATTTAGACTTCTACATAATCTCTGTTGGAAATAAGTTTTCACTGTGGGGTATTCTCACACAAAATCATTTCATTGTAGTGCTGACTGTGTTTAGGGTTGTCAATCTGTTGGAATGAAAACCTTCATCCCAGGTTCAAATCTTTTTGTAACTTCTAAATTTTGATCATTTGAAGGGGTCTATACAAGATTACATGACATAACGCCCATCATGAACATGATGGAGTCTTTATGAATGTTTATCACTGTGGTCATAAAGTGTCATTGAATAAATAAGGACACTTTAAGTGCAAAGTTGACACTTTTTAACACTACAAAGACATTGCTTTCTCAGCAATAACTTTTCTCATTCCAGATTTCTTTGTGCTGACAGTTTTTCCCACCTCGACAGTGTATCTCTGCTGGATCTGCAGTGTTTCCATGGACATATTGGTTGCTGCTCTTATTATTTTTCTCCTTACAGGGATGCCAATTTAGGTGGTAGATCTGTACTTGTGCTATGTTCTTTTCATGTTCTCAGTGATATGATTAAAGGTGGTATTTTACTTTATACTCCTGCTTTAAACATCTCCACAACTTTATTCCTGATCAGTTTGGTGTGTTCCTTGTTTCCTTCATGATACTCTTTGCTTGCTAATGTTCTCACAGAACAGCTGCAGTGTACTGAGATTAAATCACACACAAGTGGAGTCCGATTGCTCATTGAGTGATTTCCTAATAGAGTTGGGTGAGTTGGATTTTATTTACATGTAATAGAGGACAGAGAGTAGAATACAAATCCCTTTCGGATTTTCATTTCAAAATGAAAATTATGGTCTGTAACGTAATATCCCAATAAAATATGCTAAAGTAGCGTGATGACATGTAAAGAACAGTTTGTACAGAGTAATACCTAGACGTCAAGTCACAAGGGTGGTACCGGCTTTGAATACAAGGGTAGTAAAAGCCAGTATGGAGAAGTATCTTAGCCATCAAGTCTAATAACATGGTAATCACTTTTTACAGCTCGATGAAACTTACGACTTAACAAAATGTTAACAAAGACTTGGAAGATTTCATTTAAAAGAAATAATTCTTTGCTTTAACCTTTTTCAAAAATGATTATTCAGATGCATGTCAGCTAAAGTTATTCTTTTTAGTAATTTGCCACTTGTAGTTATGATATTAATATGTAAATACCACATATCCCCAAGAAGGTTCAATACTTTACATTAACACTATTTAAAATATGTCTTTCTCAAACCAACCACATATTAATAGTTTGATTCTGGTAAAATATAAATCCTTTGATCTTTAGGACAGGAAGGTCTCAAGAAAAATGATAAATGTTGACAAATTAAAAAAAAAAAAATTGTCTTTGCTGCTGTCTTTGCTAAAGTTCCACGAAAATGGGACACACTCACTGTGGGTTTTTATTAATGTTATATTGTACAACCTTTGTAAGGGGACAATTATTTTTCACAGCACAGTAGCCAGTTTATAACTGACCAACAATACTCACTCAAGTAAGTTGATCATATTGTACAGAAAATCATGAAGCATAATTTATTTATTGCTTAGCTTCATTCAGTGAGGTCAGAGTTTTACATTTTCAACCCTATCAACCCTATGTGACCCCAGTATTTATGACTTTTTGTGCCACCACCTGCATATCTTTAAACTCGATGTTAACTGAAGCATGGCAGGGCTGTTACTTATTTTTTTGAGGTCAACTGAAGGATGCAGAGCAAAGTATGATGATATTGTCTCAGCATGCTAGTAAAGGTCATGAACCTCAGCAGGAATAGTTCAGTCTGTTGTACCTGTCTGTTTGTGATCTTTGCAGTGTGTTATTCTTGCTTGTCAAACAACTAACAGAAAGCAAAAGTCCTTGTGAACTTCTCGAAGATTCACCTTAATTGCTTTTTGACTCTTATTGGTTGCTCTAACAACATTTTGACTTGGATGATAAATACGTAATTTGGATTTTGGTTCTAAAACTGTTCTGATTCAGTTTAAACACTGCATTGAAATTGTATGTATTCCTCCATTACTTTGAAATTTTATTATTGTTTCTTTTTTTAATTTGTTGGGGCTTTCATGTTTTTTTTTTTAATTAAAATTGGCTGAAATTAGTTTAAATATTTTTCTTTAATTTAATGACATATTCCAGTGTTATTTTGTGAGGGCTTTGTGGTACAAACATGCTGATTAAGGTTGGAAAAGAGTGTTTAAAAGTGGTGAGGTGTTAAATCAGTTCAAGGTTTATTTTAACAAACATTTCTGCTGTGTAGAATTAAAACCCTAATATACACAAGAGCTACTGCAGTGCAGAAACATCTAGCACTTACGTAAACACAGCTGCTACTTTTAGTTCGGCTTCAGTTTAATGTTGTGGTAAGACACCAAGCTGTCATGAAGTGATTCACCAGACTGGCATCAGGAAGGTACATCTGTGTGAATTCTGAAGCTGCTTCACCTAAGAGAACATTTTGTTTATTTGTCTGTTTGTTCTTGGCTATGTAAAAGGAAGACAGTTGATTGCATTTAATTGCAGTAATATCGGGTCTAAAACACGTCTTTGAAAAGTCATTAACAAAGAGTAATAGCTAAACTATGAGTCAGATTAACTGCAAAGTCCTGAATACGGGGAAATTAAAAGGGACTTCCTGCTTTATGAAACCTGCATGTTTGTTTATGTTCTGTTTCACTTGAATAGCTGCTGATTAATTTCCCTGAACATTCATTTCCTGGCCTACCTGTGGCTGCAGGTAGCTACCTTTAAACAGCATGTTGCCCTCTGTTTGCACCTGAGCTGCTAGGTTACATCAGACAGACAGACAAACACATGCACACTGGCAAACATAAAAAAGCTGCACCTCAGCTGACAGTCATGGATTAGTTATGGCACGCCTGTGTTTTATAGTTGTATTTATTTGCCACGCAAGGCTCAGAGTTTCACCCTGATGCACAGGGAGAAAACTCTCCCAGGGGTTCACAAAGGGTTCGCTGCTCTACGACTGTGTCGAAGAGTGTGTGTTTGCATGTATAAACAGGTGAGCCGCAGGGTGGTTACGCTGTCAACTGCTGCTGAGTCACTCACATCTACACCAAGTTAATTAGAGGCGGCAGAGCATTCCTGGCTCTGCACACATGCACATAAACACTCGTGTACATACACGAACAGCGCATCACACAAAAAAAAAATTACAGTAAGGTATAAATAAACTTGCGTGCCATCCGTCGCTGGGCTCTCAACACCTTGATGGTGTTTGACACAGTCATTCAAAGTGCACACACCTACTGCTAGCAGGGCTTCCGAGGAAAACCCCATTACTTCTCACTCAAACTCTGTTCTGGGTAGTGCTGAGAATTTAAATGTTTGGATGTTCAACAGAATATGTTTACATGCAGGTGGTGTTTTCAACAGTGATGCACATAAACACTAACATTATAGAGGGGTTATTTAGAGTCATCCTTAGGAATAGAAAGTATCTTATCTCCAGTAGACAGTGTCAGAGCGACCTTAGTTTGGAGAATCAGGTAGAAATTCTCAAGGACAAGTCAATCTGTTGCGATCACTGGTTGAAGCCTTCTTTTGTCTATTGTTCAATAATACCACACCTCACTTTGCAGGGGTTCATTAAACAACGGAGGACAGAAACTGGGACCAATTTGGCTATTAATTTCTGACAATGAGATGATGCTCTGACTTGTTAATTTTGATTAAATATCTTTAAACTTAGTAATCGTCCTGACCAAGACAAACCAACAATATTGTTGTATGTAGCATCAAGACACCCAAATCAAATAGTGTAATAATAATAAGCAGGACTCTCCAGAACTTGACTCGAAGATCAATAGTCAATCCAGTCATTACTTTAAGATGTGTTAGACCATCTTGAACATTCCTGTGTTCAAGGACTGGAGTTTAACATCCCTGCTCCAAGTAATATAAATGTCTTCTAATATTAATACATAATATAAGTTGAAATTTACAAAGGAAAATCTTTTTGGAGAGAGGAAAAACAAAACCTATCCATCCATCCATCCATCCATTCATTTTTTTTAACACCCTTGTCCCTAGTGGAGTCTGGAAGGGGACTGGTGCTTATCTTCAGCGAATGTTTTGGGTGAGAGGCGGGGTACACCCTGGACAGGTCGCCAGTCTGTCACAGGAAAAACAAAAGCTAACTGATGAATATGTTTGATTTAGAAACATTAAATAACTTCAAAATTTCAAGACAGTCATCATTAACTGATTTGGGTGATAAGACAGAAAAACACACCAACAATATCCTTTTGGCAGAGATCGCTTCAGAAATACAACTATAAAAATTCCACATTAAGAAATATACTGTCATTCCAGGACAAGTTGTGTTTTAATAATCTTATTCTAATTGCCTGATGTGTTTTATTTTCTATATTTGCATGATAAAATTGGCCTTTTGACCTGCTTCATTTTTCTTGTCAGTGGAACCTCAGAGAACCACTTAAAAATATTTACAGCAGCAGGGAACAAAAATCTAGCCACGTCTCTTTGACCTCGCCCAGTTGTTGGTGATTAGATGACAGAGTTCCCAGTTTCCAGAAGGAAGGATCTTGGTCCCTGTTGTCACATGATTGCATAATAATCCCCTTTGAGAGCCCAAAACACCCTTGCGGTCACTCTGTCACAGACACCACATAACACCTGTTAGGATCATAGGACAACAACAGAGATCCTTGTCTTTATTTCATGCAGTGTAAAAATAAGGTGGTGACTCTTGACTGAAAAGCTTCCCGGGGGGGATTATAAATTGTGAGCTGGCCTCCAAAAGTAAACACAAGCTCAGGTAGAGTACTTCATCACTTCCTGGGAAATTGACATTTTAAACAAAATTTTTTATGAGGTGTGGGGAAATAGGATTCCTATAATTGTTGAACCTCAGATTCAGAAGGAGTAATAAGGCTTTCATCTTGGTGTTTGCAAAGGGGTTGTGATGTTAACTCAATGGAGACATTAGTTAAAGAGAAGGAATCCAAACCATAATTTAGATAAAATTCTGCAAAGACATTTGGTTTAAAATGTGTTAATATGATACTTTCTGCCAACCTGGTCACAAAATTGGTATTTGTCAATGCATTTGTTTGCTCTGGTCACTCTTATTTTCTGTTTTCCAACAACAACCCTAAAATTATATTATCCAAGAGAGAACAAATAAACTGTGACTAAAGTAAATAATAATTAGATACATAACTAAAGGTGTTTTAAAAACATGCAGAAACCCAGTGTGTGTCTGGAACTAATCCTGCGCTTCAAAGTAACCACATGTACTATATTTTTAGATAAAAACTTTTGTGGAAAATATTTGTCTTTTACATCAAATATATGACTTTATGTGCCACATATTTTGTGTTAAAATAGCTTGTGCCCATATTTCTGCATGTGTCAAAATCTACCGTGACTAAAACACTTAAAAAGTACTAAGCTTTTTTGATGACTGAGTGCCATAATAACCTAAGGCAAACTTTCAGTCCCTAAATTTTGACTCATAAATAAATCCAGGTGAGTCTTTGTTTCATATTCCATTTCCAATTACAATGTACATTTTTTAAAAAGAATTTTGACTTAGGTTTTCCTTGGGTGTGGATGGAAATAGAGAGAGTAGTGCACCTAAAATGTAAACAGCAGTTTCTCATTTCTCAGCCTTAATTTCAACGTAAACCAAACAAATCACTCCCCCCTGCTTGAGCTCCAACCACCATACTTGATGGTTTCGTGGTGTTCCCTGCCCCAGGCCACCCCGATTGGCACACTGGCTCAAACTCAGTGGCCCATTACTCCACAGTAGTTCTCAGAAGTAAAGATGCACAAAAGGTTGAGCATATGTTCCTTTTAATTGCATTTTGGATTTGAATTGAAACCTGGATTGCTTTTGTTTGTTGTTTTTGCTTCTTTCTAAAGGAAAGACATATGTGGAGATATTCTTTCTGTGAGGGATCAGCTGTACTAATCTTTAGGTAAATAAAATCCAACTTGGTATTTCTCAGAATAATAAAAACTGAAGCAAATGTGAATGTGGAATGTTGAATGCATTGAATTGAATTGCTGTTTCCTAAGAAATTATAGTGGCAAGCATTGACTAGGCACTGACTGTTAAAACCATAGCAGGTGGAGAAGACATTAGCAACTTTATTGGTCATCAGTCTGCCAATCACCTCAAACACAAAGAAAAAAAAACATACTTGTTAGAATCTATTGCCTCCATCTGGCTTTATGAAATAATCTTCAATAAAGATTAGGAAAATACTGAACAACGAGACTATGTCTTGATTATATGGTTTGTCTGTCTAAATTGGTTCTGGAATAATATTGCATGAATGGTTATTGCAACTCTGAAGTTGCAATAACACAACTGGGGAGCCTGTCAGTCACTGAGGATCTTATGAACATTTTTATATACATGTCTGTAGACTCCAAACTATTGTAGAGTAAAACTTATTCTCATTTTACTCAACAATAAATCCACAACTGGGTCAAAAGCACACCAATGATACCAAAGCATCAAATGCTGGGCGTGAAAGAAAAAGAATCAGACCCATCCCTGATTTGAATGCTGTGGTCAAGGGACTGATTTGTGGGAATGTCATCACATTCCTGATTTAATGTTTTATGCATTTCTATTTTGTTTTGTTACTTGAGTTGGATGCATATAAGCTCATTTAACAATTATGGTGATGGTGGCAACATCGGAGGAGTTTGAGGGTTGGAAGTTTTCTGATTCAATCCCCATTCCATTTTCCTTTGCTTTGGACAAGACACTTCATCTGCCTAGCCTGGTGGTGGTGGTCAGAGGACCCGATGGCGCTGACAGCCTCACTTCTGACATATGACGTGGTTACATTCAATCAAATGTAATCAAAAAATGTATGTATGTACACTTGTACTTGCAAGCCATACATTTCGCAAAAACACATGTGAATATTCAATTGGAAGTGATTAATCAGAAAATGTAAATACAATCTTGCAAACATAATGTTGAACATTCTGATGAATTTTATTTCTTCCCTTTCAATGTTCTCTATGTGACTATGATGATGAGGCCTTAAAAGCCAGCTGCTGTAGACTGTAATTAATTAAAAACAATAGAAATAGGCTGAATTGAGTTTAGGTATTCACACACTAAGTATTCATGTCAAATTGTTAAATTTTATTTTATGCAATCTGGCGGCCATGTCAAATACATAACTTTTTGTTTGTTTGTTTGGAATGGGTGTAAGAGCTGTTTCGGGATAATGTGAATGTGACTCTCCCAGCTCAAATAGAGCACTAATCAAGGTACGTATAGTGGCCAAAATATAAACCTCCTTATCATCCTGGCAATGCAAATCTGTGTTTGGTGTTTTGCTGATATTATCGCTTCTGAAGCCTGTGTCAGCTGCTGATTCCAGTTCAACAATAAAATGATAAGAAAGTAAGAATTTACATGCATCCCTGCAGTGATATGTTAGCCGCATTGGATCATCTTACCTCTAACACAAACTGTTCTTTGATTTCACTGCCATAAAACAATCAGTTTGAGATAACACAGGTTATATTAATTGGTCTACTGGCCAATTCTTATCCTGACTGTGTATTTTATCATTGTCCATGCCTGGTCCTGCACCTAATCTGTGTCTTTGTTATTGCTGATAGGGCACTGACAAGGCTAATAGCTATCATGCAATTGTTCACAAATTTACCTAGGAGAGTCAGCCTGCACAGGATGTATACTATAAATCCAGGCACACCAGCAGCTACTGCATCTGATAAGCTTATACTTACAGTTAAGTTAGAGTTTATAATGGCCGAGTGGTATTGTGATGTAACACTCCCATTCACAGATGTCATTTTATCATTAATTATTATAAGAAAACATTTCATTTTCTGAGATTAAAAAAAATAAAACATTCACAATTTTTCACAAAAATCTTACAACATTCACATTGTTCTAAATTAAAACGTAACTGCATCTTAAATATTTCTGGGGGTTTTTTTGCATTAAATCTTTTTTGAGGCCATGTTTTATGTAATACTGGACGTGTCAACATTATCGGTTATGAATGACGGATGGTTTTAGGGGCAGTGCGTGAATACATAAACCATGGCGACACATTTCAAAGTTCACAACTTTATCAAAATATATTTAAATAGTTAATGTTTCATAACCACAGTTGGTGGCTATTATGTTTCATAGCCACCAAAGGTTTGAATATAAACGATACTAAACAGTTAAAATATTGATGTTTGAAAGTTTTGTACTAAAACCTAAAAGATAATTTGTTAAATATAACCTGTTGTTTTATGTTTGCATTTGGATTGATTTTGTGCAATCAATACCAAAGTGAAATCCCTGAATCCGTGATTTCTTGAACAAACTACAAACTGACGTTGTGCTGATAACCGTTGGGAAGTGGCGCTCACCTGTTTTTTAACACTTGTATGGCTAATGATTAAGATGCGGCGTTTTAATCACGTTGGCTAGAATTATTATGAAAGCGAGCATAAAAATTTGAAGAACTTCGTTTAGACATTTTTACAGTTTGCAATAAGTATGGGTGCGGGGGGCAAAGTGCAGTACAATGTTCGATGAGATTCCAAAAGGAAAATTAAACATCACCACCCACTGATAGTCTTTCTTGGAAGAGTGTGATTTAATTATAGAGAAGGTGTTGAGGTTTATAGGGAGCAAACTTCCCTTTAATTGGAGTAGTATTTTAAAGGATTCACTGAGAGAGGAAAGTTATCATAGAGCAAAAAATATTGATGAAACAAGATATTTGCATTAACTATAAAAAAGGCCATTACATCAGATCAAACCTTTGTTATTACTAAACTACTTTGGTGAGATGCTCAGAGTAATTGTCCATTTGGAGACCTTCTGGCTGAAGATGTTGTTTTAAGAAATTTTAAGATGTCACTTTAATATATCCAATCTATTCTGTGAAATATGTCCATTCCTCTTGCAGCAAATAAATACAACACAATGCTGTCATCCCATACTTCACAGTTGGAGTAATGTTCTCAGACTTGCAGGGTTCCCTATGTTTCCATCAAATGTGAAAAATGTTAATTTCATCAGGCTCAAGAAAAATCTTCAAAAAAACAGGTCACCACAAAGTTTGCAAACTTTAATATATCTTATGTTGCTTTTGTTGTAATAACTTTGGAGTTTGTGCTGGTCTTCACAAAGGAGAGGGAGATCAAAATTTACTGCAAAGTGGGTGACTAATGAGAACAGGGGAACATTGTGTAACCAGAGATACTTAAGGTGACTGTATCTGATGGATTGCTCTGTTTTTCCACCTGACAAAGCCCTGCTGAACGTCTGGTAACATGTTCAGATAAACCAATGTTTTAAATGTAACCAATTTTGCTCTTTTTTTTTTAACCCCTGAAAATCAATAAGGTGTCTTTGACTCTGGCTTTAGTTTTTAACGCCTTCATGACGAGTTTGTTTTATGCATATTTTAGACCTTTTTCTCTCCTATTTTTAGATGAGGTACTGAATTAAGCTGGTATTTGTCCTGGAAAAATAAGCATGCAGTGCGAGAAGCAGTACACTTGTTCCTAAACTTGACAAAATAGATAAAAGAAATGGTAAATGGGTAAATCAATGAATAAAACCGCTCTCGTATTAATAAATAAAAACAATAGTTTCTTATACTGTTTATTTCATTTCAAGTAACCAGTTTTATATTTACCACCTATAAATTTAATAGCACCTCTTATATCAACCTTCATTGGAATGATTTATTGAATAATTAACCTGGTCCACAGAACAGTGATTGGTCTAATAAAGTATATGATATGTGAGCATGTTGTAGCAACAACACTCACAACAACGGTTGCAAAATGGGCATGTTTAGAGTGTGAGCTGGCCTCGCAAATCTCAAGAAACTTAAGCTTTCGTGCAAGGTTGCCAAAAAATGTAAACAAAACAACATGAGTAACAGACCGAGGTTTCAAAATTTAATCACGGGATTAGCACCAATACAAACACTAGCAGTATGATTCAGGTTTCTGAAGCTGCCAAGAAACTTGTGTTAACACAGTAAAGTATTGTATGGACCGTTAGACTGCAATAGTTTTGAAATCGTTCATATACATAGGAAAGTAGGGCATTAAAACTATTTTGAACATTATTTTCCTAAATGTTAATTTCTATTTCAAAATAAGTATGCTCCTTTTTGACTATTAAAATGTTTACACACTTTAAGTAGTAATTTAGATAATGTAAGTTATTTATTAAATGATTTTGTGATCATGAAAATACCTTTATTCATGACTTAAGGGAGGGATGCCAAACTGAATTTTATTTTGGGTCATGTCAAGATTATGCATGTCATGAAAAGAGTCAATTGTGGCAGAATATATTGATGAAACCCATTAACAAACTATCAAAATATATAAATACCGTAGCCATTTTTTAATGGCTACGGTATTTTTTAAAGCTACATAATAGTGAACATCATTTCACATTTCTGAAATTTGGCAGTATAAATATACAAAGTACTTTGATTTGCGTAATAAAATAATATTTAAACATACAATTGTTAACTTGAAGGTCTTATGTGTCCTATTAGAGTCTAGAGGACCACAAAAACTGAGCCACCAGGCCTATACATTTACAACTGTTTTGTTACAATTATGTAATTATTCCTTTAAGTTACACAATTATTGTGTTTTTCATTTTACAATTTGTTTCAGTGAGCTCTAATTGTGATCCTTGAAATGTTTTCTTGGATCCCTCAATGGTGTCTCAAGTGTTACTTTTGGAACCATTGATGCAGAGCACTTAAATCTTTTTCAGCTGCAGCTCATCATGTTATATGTTTGTAAGTTGGTGGGAAGGTTCTGGAGGTTGCATATTTCTTTTAACTCTTCCTTTTGTGTGTTTTGATACAACTAAATTCATCAGACTCCAGACCAATGACAAACAGTAGTGTTTTCGAAGACCTGTCTCTCTATCCTGTTTTTCATGAAGGTGGATTAATGAGCCGGGACACTCCCAGGTTTCCCAATGGCTTGTCCCAAAACTCATTACGAAGGCTCGGGATGAAGACAAAAACAGATTGTTATCATCCAGCGGCAGACGGGGTCCATGACTCACAAAACTGTGGAACGTGGCTGAGCCTCAGGAGCTCAACTCAGGCATGTTGATTAATTGCTGCAGTGATTGCAAACACTCTCCTTGTGTTGGTGTGCCTCTTATAAATTACAGGACATTAAAAACTGAGACTACTGTGAGCATAAAGATTTTCTGTGGAAATTATTTGTTTAATTAAAAAAACACTTCTTAGAGCAGATTGAAGAAATGTAAATGTTGGAGGTTACCTTTCTCCTATGCTATGAGAGTATTTAGGAAATTACTTCTGGTTCTTAAAACCAAATATATTCCTCAAAATCTATTATATTGTAATTAACTGCTTTCCTCAGGGATCTGTATCCAGCATGCAAAAGCATTCCTCTTGATCCACAAATATCAAAACTATGTAATTATACAGAACCTGATACAGGAGTGAGGTGGTAACCCAGTTCGGACGTTTTAATAACTGCTCCATGTTTGATGTTCCTACCTTCAGGTGAGGGTGAAGCAAAGTCTGGCTTTTATGAAAACCCTATTTATTAACTTTATTGGCAATGCTCAGCTTAAAACTTTAATGCCACTTAATATTTGTTACTTTTTGTCTTTAAGACTTTGTTCAAGTATCTTTTATGATGTAACTTTATTATGTTCTATATTATGTACAACTTTTGCCTGCAAATAGAACAACCCTAGAAAACCCTGGCTATGACTAACCCATCAATTTGAGTACACAAATTAGCTTAAATCTGACACCTGAGTTGACTAAATATGTACCCTTAAGTGTAAAATTTTTAAATGTAATTTTTCTTTTGCACTGAGGAGGATGTAGACATAAAAGACTAAAGCTTCTCCAAACTTTGAAACATCAGATTTAGACAGTAAAAAAAAAAATCAACAACAAGAAGTCTAACATGTCTAATGTGTACACTCCAATAAGCTTGTTCAGTTGTTGCAGCATGACAGTGTTTTCATTCACTATAACAAGAATAAAAGTTAGATAATCCCTGTGTAGAAAACCTAAAAAATCATTTTTGAATATGAAAGACTGTTTGCCAGAATTGATGAGCGTGCACCTTAGCAGCAGCAACAAAGAGTAAAGTTTCCTGCTTTTGTCATTTTAATGTCCTCCTGCTGCCTTTCACCAAGGAAAAAAAATTCCTTGAAATTTCCTTGGTGAAATGTCTTTGTGTGTGCTGCTGTCTGTTTCTGTCACTGCTCATTTGTAAGGGACTTCTGTTTATGCAGGAGCAGTGGAGAAGCTGCATCTGCCCCTGCACAAAGGAGAGGAGCCAGTGTCGTTCTCTATGTTAATGACATTTCTGTGTGTTTGTGCTGCATTACTTGATAACTCGCTAATCCCAACCTGTGTCTTGGGAGCTGAACATTCCCGGTGGCGCGTGTGCAGGGATTAGCACCAGAGGGTCGCTGTAAAGGCAACTAATCTGCAGCAAACTCACTCTTTAGAACCTGAATTCATAAGAAGCACAAAAAAGGTGCTCGACATTGACACTTTGCATACACACAGTATTATTACTTTTCACAAAAAGAGGCAGGCTTCTGACTGGGTTGGTATTTGTCACTAGCAGATTTTTGTACATCCTTGAGTTGTCCTAGTGCTTTTTGGCTCAAAGTGACATATCAAAAAACGAAGGCTGTTTATCTGAACAAGGAATCCTATTGTGACTGTGCTAGCAAAAGACACTGCAGGTACACAAGCTGTGATGTTACCCTCACCCTCTGCTTGAACCAGTCCCTCAGCTCAGCTCAGCTCAGACACTCAGCGGCTGAGCTGAGGTACAAGTTTGTTTTCATGTCCTGTTTCTCCTCCCCTTTCATGACCGATTGACCCCAGACGAGGAGTTCACTGCTTCCATGTCCTGCATGTGAACCATAAGAGCTGCATGCTGTTTTATGGGGGCGTTTTACTTTGCAGAGATATTAGGTGTGTCTTAGGGCATCTGGAGTGTGAAAATCTCAGACTGACAGGAGGAGAAAGAAGGCACAGAAAAACTTGTTGTTCCAGCCCTCCTCAGTTCAGCAGGTTCACCCTTTTGCCTCAGGCTCAGAGTGTGTGGAAAGTTGTGGAGTTTAGGGTCAGGAGAGCAAAGAGTGGACGGAAAGATCCTTTAAAAATTAAGTATTAAAAATAGAAATAGCCTTATTCCATGCTTAATTTGTTGAAGTTTTTAAGTGAAATAAAAAACATGCATTTTCAGAAATAATTCCCCATCACCAAAAGCTATTCTAAAAGTTATTTCACATTTAGGAAAATGCCTTACTTCTTGTGCTCTTCTCTTCAGACCCTCCTTGGGGCTCACACATTCTGCATATATTTTTGTCCCTACACAGTGGAACCAAGATCTGTGTCGTTTCCTGACCACATGCCCCTGCTTTCAGTATTATGATGTTTGAGCAGGAATCAAACCGGTAACCCACCAATTGCAGTACAATCTTCTACCACCATCATAACCATGGTAGTTTTAGATCTAGTGGACTAAAAAACTAATAAAAGAGTTAACCCTCCACAATGTCACTTTGACTTTGAATACAAATTACTTTGTATTAACTGAATAGTAAACTAACAAGAAGTAAATGGACCATATTTCAAGCAAATGGAGCTAAGTAAAAAGCAACAGACAGTTGCTGATAGAGAAAAGCCTAAGTTTATTTTAGTACGGTAAAATAAGCATAAGTTTTAATATCCCTCTACCTATATTCTAAATGGGGCTGCACAGTGGCGCAGTGGGTAGCGCTGTTGCCTTGCAGCAAGAAGGTCCTGGGTTCGATTCCCGGCCCGGGGTCTTTCTGCACGGAGTTTGCATGTTCTCCCTGTGCATGCGTGGGTTCTCTCCGGGTTCTCCGGCTTCCTCCCACAATCCAAAAACATGATTGGGCTTTCCAGATTCTCCTTAGGTGTGAGTGTGTGTGTGTGTGTGTGTATGGTTGTTTGTCCTGTTTGTCTTTGTGTTGCCCTGCGACAGACTGGCGACCTGTCCAGGGTGTACCCCGCCTCTCGCCCGGAACGCAGCTGGAGATAGGCACCTCCCACCCCGTTAGGGAGAAGGGTGACGGAAAATGGATAGATGGATGGATATTCTAAATGGAATACTGAAAAGTAAACTTGAGAGGAAAAAAGAATGGAGTAAAAATGAGCAAAGATGTTTTCAACACCTCTTCAGAGGTTGGTTGTCCCAGTCACGCCATCCTGCATGAGTACACTGACATACATTTATTGAATAACTTTAGACTAATATGAACTTTAGGTTTGGCAAGTTCCACTGAATAGATATGTTATCTATACTTACTTTCAAAGCGACAGTGTATTTTTACATTAAAGTCTACTGAAACAGGAATTACATCACCATAAGACAGATGTTTTTTAGATTTGATTTTACATTCACTAAAATGAAACCTTGCAAGCCATAAATACTACCTTTAAGGTTGGTTACTAAACTTACTTGTTTAGTCTGTTTTCTCTGAAATCTACACCAAAGGACATAACCTCATTTCTCTGTAACGCGACTCTTGATTTGCAGTTAAAGTGCCAAAAATAGAAGTGGTTATTTCATAGGAGGAACCCTCTGGACATGTGGCAGTTACACAATCTTACTCAGACACAGACTCTCTCATGAGATGTCTTCAACAAAAGAGACTTCTGGGAACTTGACAGTTACCCAATCCAGCCACAGAGTGATTTCTGAGATACCTATTACATGTCATTTTGAACAAGAAGTTATATAAATAATTTTCACAATGTATGAAGCCATATATCTGAAACTCAGTCCGAATTTCAGTGTCTTACATCTGTGTTCATCAGTTTAGATGATCACCCTGTTCAAACAGTGACGTGTCAGCTGGAGTGTTTTTAAATTGTAAAATAGAAAAATTAAAATAATCTAAAGAAATTTTAAACATCTTTGAAATTTATTGCTGTTTGTTGGCAACGTTGCATGAAAATGATGCAAAATTTAAATATTCAGTAGTTTTAACAGGTGATGCACATGGCATGAAGGGGTAAAAAACTTAAAATTACTTTTTTAAACCCATCACACTTGTTGACATTCACTCTTGTTATAGCGATATTGAGATGAAGATAGGATCTTGAAATTTCAGATAGCCACTTTCAAATTACAGTGTTTGCTAACTTTAGCTCAACCATCATACGCAAGAATATTAAATAACAGCTTCATTAGACATCTTAATTGTCTAATGAAGCTGTTTAGCCTAAAACCTTGCTTTAGTCAGGTAAACAAGTCACTGGAGGAATTTGGAAGTGTTTAAACATTTTCTGTAGTTTTTGACAAATCTACATGTTTACCCTATGTGGATGTTATCATCATAAACCAGAAGATTTGAGGAGCTCTCAAACATACCATGCACTTAAGATTATGCACAAATATCCGTAGCAATGTCGTGTGTGAAGGGAGGATGTGGGTGTCCTGAGTGGAGTCCGATAACAGTGGTTGCATCATTTTTTCTGTATAAAACTTGAAGCTTGACTGACTAAATTGGCTTTACAAATAGTTTAGGTGTTGATGGTGTTGTGCCTTTTTATAAAACACTCAGAGAAAGTTGTGCTAAACTTGGGTCCAGAACATGATGTATTAAGTAAAATAGTGAGAGACTCTGACAGATATTTGGAGCTGCAAATGAAATTTTTAGGTATGTGGTATGTAGCAAAGGTCTATTTGGTGACTAGTCAAAGTCTGAACATACTCTGCAATAACCAGTGACGAAGGAAAACACCAACATAAATCTATTTTCACAGCTCCAGTCGTAGAGCTTTTGCAGCTTAAAAAAGTTGCAATACTGTTTATTGCCTATATTACGCTTGGCTTTTTGTGAAAACCCCCACCCTGAGCATTATCTTTTTTTTAACAATCAATCATAAAATCTGATTCTTTCCATGTTCAATTTGATTGGACAATAGTCAGTAACACATTAAAAGTTTGGGATATTAATTCATAGGCTAATCCTACTTTAAACTTTCCATAACTTTGTTTGTGAAATTCTCATCAGTTTTCTGGTCTTTATGATGCTGTTTGATTTTTATATTTTTGATTTGCTAAAAAGACTACATATAACTTCTGAACTTTTTTTGGATTGGTCTTACAAGCTGCGATCTTAAATGAAATATCAATATGAGTGCTTGAAATAAATTTTGCATCATGAGTTTGATTTCACTGGAATTCTTGAGATACACCTTCGGTTTGGACTTTGAAATTGAAGTTTAATTAGGTTGATTTATTGATATAATAAACTGTATCTCTAATGTAACAAGCACAATAAATCATTTATAAAGGAATGTACCAACCATCATAGCTTCTATCAGTGATAGTGTTAGTTTAACATTTGATATCATTTAGAGGTGCACCAACTGAAGTAATAATTTTATTAGAGAATAAAGTTAAAATTAAACACTGACCAACAAATCTGCACACATTATCCTTTCTTTAATGAGTCAAAGAAATCAAATCAAAACATTTAACAAGCCTGTTTAATGTAATCTGCAACAACTAGAGGGATTGTTTCTTACGTTTTTAACAACCTCAGACATTGTAAGGCGCAAAGAGAATTCAGAGAAACCCACTTGCAACTGCTTTTGGAGCCATTAGTCCATGGTGTTTCTGCACGCTGTCCAACTCTGAGCTCTGTACAAATGACTAAGCATTCACCTTGACACGAATAACTTGACAGTTTTATTATTGCTTCACAGTGAAGCAAGGTGGCCAACAGCTCTTGGAAATCAAAATAAAAGTGAAAAATCCAAAACTTATATTTAACTATGTTATGTAGTCACTGATGGCATTTATTTGCACTTGTGATAAAACAAAATTGTAAAAATTTTTTAAATGTTTTTTGTTTGTTTTTGTTGTGAGCATTACCTCACAACAAAAACGCTTAAGAAAATATCATTTATTTTAAGTGTCATTTATCAAAAGAAAAAAAATCCTAATAGTTGTCAAACCTTTTGGTGGCATGAGTATGCTGCTCTTAATCTTAGGAATTATCTCCATGTGCAAATAACTACGGAAGAGGATTCCGTAAATAACACAGTATTTAATGCTAACATTTTATAAAATGAATCAAAGTTGTTGCATTTAAATGGAGAGAGAGATATTTTTATCCTTCTCCTACTTGGATCACCCAGAATTCTGAGTCAGCTGTAACGCTCTCCCTTCAGATTACCCACAGGTTTGATATAGGATTTAGGCCTGGTGACTGAAAAGAACATGTAAAGAGGTGTATATTGTTTCTGGTGAAGTTCATCTAATGTTTTGGATCACTATCCTGTCCATATCTGGATTGAAGTCACAGATCCTCCTCCATACTTAGCAACTTTGATATCTCTAAAGGTTTTGTCTAGTCTAGAGCAGTGAAACTTATGTCCAACTTCAAGAACAAAGAGAAATCAGCTTTGGAAGTGTTTCTTGTTTCTAGGCGGGTACAGGTTGTCTATCAACTATAAAAACTGTTTAAACAAGATATAACATGTTCATCACCGGCTCAGGTGTGTTTCTTTTGAAAACCAAGGCCTATGTCAATATAAGGAACACATACTGATAAGTAGCAAAGACATTTACGTTCGAAAATGAAATCATTCTTATCAGCCACTTTATTGCAAGGACTGCCTTTTTTGTATAATTTACACACCTCAAAAAACCTTTGATCTCACATATTTACTACCATTTCAGTGTATTTCAGTTCATATATGCGCTCAGAATCAACATACATTCCTTTCTTTGTGAGCTGAAAGTCAGGTACGTGAGACGTGTTTCAGACAAAGTGGCTCTTAGGATTTCGCCCAACTGATTTCAGCTTGACCTTTTGTACAAGATTTCTGCATATTTGTCCATTTTCATCACACTTTGAAAACTTCAAATTAGCTTCCCACCCCATAAGTAATTACACATGTGTCATCTCATCAATCACACGAAAATGTCATTACCTCTGGGAGTAAACCTGTTTCGAGGTGAACCTCTGTGCGGCAGTTGGCTGCAGCAGTCTGATCATTACTCATTTGTATACCATACACACAAGCCCACTATTAGTGTCAAATCAATACTATCAGTCAGAGACATCTCACCTGTACATTCAAATATACGAGTAACGGCTCATTTCAGTGTGAAACAGCTATCACCTGGAGTTTACACGACCTCAATGACAAAGCCTCTACTTTTCATCCATGCTTTCACCAAGGCTGTTGTCTGTTTTAGCGGTTTGATTGAATTTGATTAGGCAGATTATATTCAAAGTGAAGGACAAAGGACCTCTGGAATATGTATGCATAGGAAAAATATCAGTTAAAGAGGAACTATATGAATGGTGGAGCAGGATGAGTTTTCACACAAGATAAACTGAAATAGGTGGCACTGGTTTGGCACTATCTGGTTTGCATGTATTGTATTGAAAGACAACAGCATTGCAGAGTGTGCCTGTGCATGCTTGCATGAGCCACTGTAATGGAATGCCGGCCTAAGGCACAAGGCACTGACTAGCTCACAGCTTCAACTTCTGTAAACAAACTAATGGCAGGAGACTGCAGGACCACACAGCCTCTCTGCTGAAACTTTAGCTTGGTGCTTTGTACTTGTATGCCTGTTTATATTTATTAAGCCTGCATATGTGATGAGACTTGACTCCGAACACCTAGAAATTAATTTTTTGAGGTTTAAGTAAACATTGTCCTTACTTCACCAGAATTAATTTTATTTGTATCTCGCCAGGTACAAGCATGACTCAAGCCAGTCTTTGTTTGGCTCTCTGATAACAATCCAACTGCCACTTCATTACAAACTGAAACAGGTCTGATGGGATGCTCGACATTTAAGAAAACCTCTTCCCTTACGCAGAGGCCATTGGCGGCCTTTGTGTGTTGAAAGAAAAGAAAGCGCTTATATGCCACTACCTGAGTGTTTGTGTAAACCAAACACATTTACGCAAATCTCTTTTGTAGAATGCAGAATTCCCAACTATACTTGATAACTTGTGTCAGTCAGTGCTTTAATGTGAGTGTGTGCATATATGAAGCTGCGAAGTTTTCTGCTGCTGCTAAACTCATTATCGGATAAATAGGATCATTAATCTATACAAATACTGAGAGGTGTACTTATGAAATGTAATAACAGATGAAAATGAATCACATTCCATTTCCTGCTGCAGAAGCAAATAGGAAGTTGGTTGGGAGGGTGCTGAAGGTAATTAAAAGTAGAATAAGAGATTAAGCCAGGAATTTTTTTCTATTTTTCTCCTTATTCCACTGCGTACAACTGCCATTTGTCATTGTTGGCCCCTGTTGACAATGATTGATATTTACAAGATGACTAAGTGAATTTAGAAATCTAATTCACACATGATTGTTATTTCTTTTTAGATCTGTTGTCTGATCTTTGACTTGATAATTCTTGCACTGATTTATAGTCAAATCTTTCTCCCGCTTCCCCTCTGCCAGGTGATGGAGACTCTTTGATACCAAGAAGAATACATATCAAAATGACCTCCAAAAGGTAAGTAAACCTTATATTTATAATAACTTTTAGTAAGTGATTTAATGTATTTGATGTTTTATTGTAACAGGAATTTCATTATAGCAAGAACTTACAAATTTTCCTTTAATTAACTAAAGGTTCCCAGACCATACAGTACTTCCGTGCCTGCCAGCAGTGCCTCACCTGTAAGCCACAGTAATCAGATTGATCATTGTTTAGGGAATCAGGAAGATGTTTTCACTGGAACACCTAGAATAACTCAGGGCACGTCATATTCAACAGTACATTTCCTATAAGGAAACACACAAATTTAATAATTGCCCAAGAGGTTTATGCAAATTTTCTGAATATTTCCACTGCTGTGAATTAAACTGTTGTGTAATTTAACAGTTATTTTTTCCATCATTGTGAATTGTGATGGCTAACAAGATGCCCACTGGCCACTCATAGTATCTTCCACTGATCAGTGAAAAAATACTAATTCCCCATCTAATTTTAAAACAGCTGAATCAGTAAAAAAAAAAAATATTGCAAATAAGTGAACAACAGCCAGTCTATAAAAGAAATACAATTAGATCAGACAACCATTTTTTAAAGAATGCAAGGAACTGAACTCTCTTAAAATGGAAACCATTTAAACCTTTCCAGTGACCATTCCTTTTACAACAAGCACTCCAAAAATGTACAGAAAGCATAAGGAAAACTAAGATTACCCATACAATTTATTTTGTTGCTAGGATGTGAAAAGAAAAAATAAATAAAACTAAAAATTTCAATAAAAATAAAATTGGTAACTATATTTATTTAAATTAGAGTATTATTTTGGATTTGCAGAGGTTTTTCTGCATAGAATACATCAAAAATAAAAAACTAGTTAATATTTACAAAAATGTTTGATTTTTAAATCAAGTCAGCTACAGATATTAGCTAAAAGCTAATGTCTACAAAAGAATCTGGGTTAACTTAATTTTTTAAGTTGAGCAAGTGTATTATTTCTTAGAATACAGAAATAAATGCCACCATTTATGATTGTACAATTGTTCATCCTGCTAATAAGCACATTTTCTGAATGTCCTGATTTCTATAAACTTGATTATTTAATTGCTATTCCCCTGGAGGAGCTGGCCTAACTGGGTGAAAACAGGGAGGTCTGCTTTTCTCTGCTCTTTCTTGGCTTCAGGGGTCAGGGGCTAGGACCCAGATTTAGCAGAAGATAATAATAATTACTCCAAAAGTTTAATGGTGTGTTATTTAAATGCATTATATTTGGATTTTTTTTTTTTTCATCAGATGAGTAAACATTTTTATCGCTTCATTAAACCAAGGAACATCTTGTTCCTTGTTCATTTCATACTTAACCGAGCAGCAACTCATGATAGGGAACAGCCTGTTCCTCAGTTGAGTGAGTGAGGTGTTTTTTGTGATGAGGTTGTCAGAGTAGATATTTTACAAGGCTGGAGAGATCGCCTGCTGTTCTGACTTGCCTCATTATGCAACGTAGCTTCTGAATTCGTCTCCCTTTTTTAAAACTGCTGGACGACTGAACAGAAAAAATAAACCATGAGTCAGTTGAAGCTGTGTTTTGTCTGTTAGGGTGTGAGGGATCCACCTGTTTCTCTTGAAGGGTTGGTCCATTTTAAAAATTTGGGCAGAGCTATAATTTATATTGACCTTTGTTTCTCCAGTAATTATTCCGTAAAAACCAATCACGCCTTGTTATAGAACTTATTTCAAAATTGAATACTTTGCATTTTTTGTTGTTGTTCAGTCCTTGAGTCATCATTACTGTGCAGGTTTGTATTTTCACATCAGGTGATTGAACAGTAGCTCTGGTATTTTCTTATTCCTCCCAGAGGAAGCATCCTGCTCTCTTACTTTCTTATTGACGCAGTGTTTACTTATTTAAAGATTGTCTTTGTTCTCACACACACTCAGGCTGAAAGGCTGCCAGTTATTCTCATAATGTCACATCAGGCCAGATTATCTCTTCAAGATTTGTTTGTGGCTCTGTTTCATTACACCGACGTCATTTGCATCCTCCCACTCCTCAGGACGAGCACGCACATCTCATTCCAAACTCTGACATGTTACGGTACATCTTATTTTCTGTCTGATGGATTGACTATATGAACTTTTTCCCTGCATTGACGTTTCTCTTTGTTTCCACACTTACTAACACTACTCTGACCAGAATAAATAAATGAGGAGCATGCAGGCCCACTTTGCCTTCGCTTGTCCTGTGTCAAACACAGGAAAGTGGTCCTCTATTACTCCCTCTTTGTTCCTGAGTTCTATTGTGTTTGAGTCCACACTTCTGTCTTGCCATATATGCTCCATATGGCAAGACATATGGCGCATGGGGGTTTTGTTTTGGTTTCCAGTGAGAAGAAATTCTTTGAAGTCGTTTTGTCAGGACCAGAAAGTCAAAAACAAAGGAACAAGTCAAAATGAGAAATGACAAACGTTGCTAAAAAGACAGTTGGGAGCTGACTTTTTTTTTATAGCAGTTGTTACTCCTGTGAATGGTGATTTGTTCTGAGGACTTGACTTGAATTGTCCTTAAAAAATAAGAAATCTAACCATAGTGCTTTTAACTTTCTTTTTTGCACCAGACTGTCCATTAATTATATCCAGTTATTATTTCATGTTCTATTCTTGCATTTTAACAATCTAATAAAATCTGAGCATTTCGTACAACTCATGAACATACAAATGATAATAATAAAAGAAAACATTTAATAAACAGCAACATTTTGTGGCAATTTCTTAATTGTTAGGATATTGTGGATGTATAATAAACATGTTTTTTTTCTGAAAAAAGACAACAATTCAACTTGGGAAGGTCTGATATGAAAATTTTGAACCGCTTCTAAAATATTGTAAAATAAAATTGCTGTTGTGGTTTTGCTATCAATAATGTATCTTAACCACTATTACAAATATCTCCCCTTCCATTCAAAACCATAAAAATGGCCACACTGCTGATATTGTTTCTCTGCTTCAGTTAAAACCCCACAATCCTGCACTATATTACTATCACTATCACATGTCCAAACAAATATCACATGGCCAACCCCTATTGTCCCAAAAAGAAAATACAAATGAGGAAAGAAAAAAAAAAAACATCAGTTAGCATTATGAGCCCATTTTTACTTTTGGGATTAATGTCAATATGTTAAAAATGACTCATTTTAGCCACTATTGATGTTAATCATCAGTCTTACTTAAACAGAACTTTCACAACAGACTCTGGGTATTTTATTTATTTATTGCAATTTGTCCCAAACATATTAATTTGAAAGAATGTACCTTGTTGTCCATCAGAGTAATTGTCTTGGTATTTCAATGTATGTGTTTTTATTATGTGTTAAGAAATGTGGTTGAAATGCTCAAATCTCTCGTTCAATTTTATTGTGCTATATTTATTGATGGTTTTACATTACAACCTATTTCATTTATTGGGGTTCACCCTTACTGTCTTCTAATATGAGACCAAAACCAGCAAGTTTCTGTTGGCTCATAATTTTGGAGGTTACATAACCACATTTTCTTTTTCTTTGACTGATTTGGGCTGAAGAATTCACTGTGACACAGTGCTGTCTTTTGTCTGTGTTTCCCTATTATTACTTGATAATAAAAATGAAAAGAAAGCCAATCTTATTATGCACTGCCCAGTCCAAGCCCTCTGACACAGGAAAACATTACAAAAGGGCAGGAGTGGCGAGATGAACACACAGTCATGTGTTTTGACATAACCTGACAATAACAGTAAACAGAAACACAAATACAGTATGTGCTGCTCATTTCAAGTTCAAAACAAAATTACGACAAAACAAAACTAAAGTTAGTGTAATTCCTTGTTGCCAATAAGCTATTATAGTTTATAACTTTATAACTAAAGCTTTTCTACAAATATAACCAAATGGAAACAAATAATATGATTGATTGAAACAAAAATGTGCTTGAACTGACCATCCACCACTGTTATAGGAGAATATTACAAATACGCAAAGGTTGACTTACAAATTAATAAAGAAATGACACAGGAGAAAATAAAAGCAGGGTTCTGAATTAATAGTGAAAGTCTGTGGATTTTTAGATTATGTACTGTTGAATCTGTAAAACATGCAGGTGACACATTATATTTTGTGCAATTAGAACAGAATATGAATATAACCCCATTAAATCTGAGGATTTCCTCCATCCAGTAAAATATACTTATTTTACTAAAGCAAATAATTGTAAATGTATACTCACAGATGTACATTTTCAATTACCTTTACTAATTTAAATAAATGACAAAATATAAAAAGTATTAAAACAAAATAAAATTGATAGTCCCTTTGTAATGTTTTATTTTTTAAAAAAAACGTTGAAAATTGTTTTTTGTCTGCATATTGTTCACCCCTTAACTGTTGCCCTGTCACATGTTAGAAACTGGGCCCAGGAGGACACCTTGTACTAATGACAATTAAGGAATCTCAACAGTCATTGAAAATTTTATTGGCAGAAGAAAATTGATGGTAAAAATAAAGAAAATTTTTATGCCATCATGCTATCATTTCAGCTTGCAACTCAAAAAATTAAAAAAGTCAATGACAAATTGAAAATGATAAAAGTTTACTTCAGACTGATTACATTTTATTTTGACCTAAAACACTAACGTTCCACCAGACCTTGGTTTTTAAAACAAGGTGAACAAATATATAATGAATTTTATTTGATCACCGACAAAAAAACTGAATGCACTGAAGAGTATTGATCTGATGCCCTTTTCTTGTTTGTGAAATAACTTGGAGAGTCAAACTTGCCCACATATTAGCAAAGTTATTAGCTTGATTATCAGTGTTATTAGTCTACACTACGCTGTTTATTTAACAACAGACATGCTAACTCTCTAAAAAACTTTGTCTTGAAAACAATGGTCTGGTTGAATAAAACTTGTTTACAGTTAACTTCATGAGAAGACCAGGTAAAGAAATTTTCCCCCTCAGTCTGCAATTATAAAAAGCTGACTGACATCTCACAGAAACAGGTAGAAGGAGGGAAGTGTCTCTCTGAAAAAAAAACCTCTCTATTCCCTTATTGCTTTAATTTGATAAAAGAGGTTTTAAGCCATCAAAATAACATGGTACAGAATTTTACTGGGTCTTTTCAAATAAAACATGGAGGGTAGAAATGTCAATTTTGTGTTTTAACTATGAAAAAGTAGCTTCTGTCTCTAAGTCTAGCATTTCATAAACCATCTGATTATACATTACATTTGCACAAACTTAAAATTGACATTTTGAACTTCGCTAAAACACTAAAGTTCAACCAGACCTTGGTGGAACTTTAGTTTGGATGAAATCTATATTAAACTTCACATCTGTTAAAGAACTGCAAAATTATTTAAAGTACAAAATCATACTTTAGTTGTTTTGTTTTTCAGTGCTGTTTTTTCCTGGCCTATATCTTACTGTACCAGAATGAATAAAGTCCAAACAAACAATATTTTTAAATGTTGTTTGAAACAAATAAATCAAATCAAAACTGTGATTGAAACAATTCACGTGTGAAAGCAGAAATGCGTGCAAACAGCTAATTGCTTCGGGCCTCAGGTCCAGAGTCTGACAGTTCGTGGGAGGATCAAAGTTCAGATTTTGAATACACTGCAAAGCAATAGGACAGAATAGAGAGAGGAGACAGGGAAGAACAGATAGACAGACAAAGCAAGGATAATCGTAATGCCCATTAGGGTTTATACAAGCTAAAAAAGTGAGAGTGGGGGATAATTAGAAGTTTTTACCAGTGGAGAGGTGAGAGATGAAAATAGATTATCTTTGTGTAATGAAAGATAAAAGATTTTTTCAACATTAAACCACACTCAAACACACACGCACGCACACGCACACATCCTCACGCACCCTCACACGCACAACTTCTCCACCCGACTCCCGGTTCTCCTTAACAAGGGAAGCAGGATGTCTTTTATCCCATTCGGCTGAAGGATCAAAGCTGAAAGGGCCACTCAGCTGAAACTGACCTCAATTTGCACTGAAGGCACCTTTCTGCATGATCCTATAGCTGCAACACGCCTCTCGCTGAACCTCACATATGCCGTTCCCCTTCCTGTATGCACCACCACCTCATCCACTTCAGACACAGGAAATTTCTTAGTGCCTTCAGGCCATCAATACCACAATTTATGGCATTCACGTTCACACTTATCTTCACTATTAATCAAATAAGATGGCAGATATATCAATGTATGGCTGGTCTGGGTGGAATCATTCATTCTCCACTTCAAAGAGCAGTCTGTTTTTAGTTTCCTCTTTGTGTCTTCTTTCTCACTGTTTTCACTACAAACAGCCTCCCAGCTTCAACTCACCACCCACACATACAGTGTGATGCAAACAGATAATGTATTTATGTATACACACACACTCTCTCAACCAGGATCTTGTCTGCAAAAAGTTACTCAGAAATGTATTTGTTTCAGGCAGGTTGTTGTTTTTGTTTTGCCTTGCCTCTGTTGTTCCTGGGCAGATAATCCTCTCTGTACACTACCTTACACTTTTTAAAAATATTTTTCACACATCAATGTATTTTCAACTGAATGTGTTATAACTGATTGGCACAAAGTGGTGCATAATTGTAAAACGTATGATTTTTTCTACTTTTTTATTGTAATAATGCGCTCTGAGTAAGTATTTTGTAGAACCACTTATACCTTTTTCTGTAATTTAATCTTTCTGTTTTTGACTATCTGCACATAAAAAGACTGAAGTGTTTCCTTTATTTTTCAAGTAAAACAGCTCAAGTTCAGCCTTGTTGGATGGTGAGTCACTATGAAAATCAAGTTTAAAATTTTGCCACAAATTTTGAAATTGATTTACTGCTTTTAACACATGATCATGCTTAGATTTAAGTATTGCATCCTAGAAGTGCTGTACATTTGTGGTCATAGTACTGATGAAAGATGAATCTCCACCCCAGTCTGAGGGCTGTTTCAACCTACAAGCAGACATTTCAAATGAAAAATTTGCATCTAATTATGAACAACTCCAAACAGTCAATCCAAAAAGCTAGGAGTAACAGTGAAGTCAATTTGGATTTATATTTTTTTGAGCGATTGTTCTTCTTATATTTTGTTTTACATTTCTTCTTGCATTTATTTGTAAGAATGTCCCCGACTCTTTTAACATTGCTTATTTCAGTCACTTTGGTTCTTTGGTTCAACATTTCAAAGACGATAAAAATGTCATCCTAAACCTCCTTAAATTTCTGACTGTTGGCCCCCAAACTGTCAGCTGTATCCCAAGGAATATTTTCTCTTACACTGCATTGTGTGGAATAATCTCATAAAGTGTCTTATCCAGCCTCTGCTGTGATATCATCACACACTGCATCCCTGGTAGCCATAAGTGTCATCTGTGCATGACACTTATGGCGGTTGGTGGTCAGACACTTTACTTAGTGCCTATATGACTTTACATATAAGTTATACACTTTTGACTTATGTACCCTTAACTCCATTAAATATTTAACAACAAATATTTAATGGGGCTAAGTATTTTTTAACCCCTTAAAATATATTTAATGGAGTTAAAGAAAGTAGGGTGAGAAAAACTCCATCTTGGGGTGGATTGCAAACCATTGCTTGATGATATTGGAGTGATAGAAATTGTTATATATCTTCATCCTCTTCAGCCACTTCTGCTGTTTTGCCTTCTAATGCCTCCACACAGCCTCAGTTCTCGTCCTCTTTCTCTCTGTCCCCAACCATATCCTTGTTCTTCCACTGTCTGAAATGTAACATTGTGTTGTGCTTCAGCTATGTAATCTGTACTTGTGTTAAAATTTCAAAAACGTTACGTGCTGATTTCTGATTAAGGAGGCATAGAAACATCAGAGCAGGTCATACAGGATCTTCTAACTTTTAGATCTTAGCTGCATACCTTAGAACACAGGTGTCCTGGAGGGCCACTGCCCTGCAACCTTTAGATGTGACTCTGCTGCACCACACCTGAATAGAATAATTGGGGCATTAGCAAGGCTCCAGACAACTGATCCACACAAGAAGGGGGTAATTAAGCCATTTCATTCCAGTGTTTTGTGCCTGTAGCACATCTGAAAACTGCAGGACAGTGGCCCTCGAGGACTGGAGTTTGACACCCCTGCCTTAGAAAGTGGTCAAATAAATTAAGCATAGTGTATTAGTTCCATAGTAATTGTCATGCTGATACACAGCATGTTGGGTGTCCTAAATAGAAACTCAGTTGATGCACCTTATTATCAACATATATTGCCAGAGCGTTGTTCTGAACAAAATGAACTTGGGGAGTCATGTTCTGTCTGCTGGAGTGTGGTGGTTGTTTTCTGGGGGAGAGGCAAAAAAGCTCGTCAGTTATCTGCTGCAGTTCTGTCCGGTCTGTCTCAGGTTTTTGTTTCTATCTAAACTGCTGAATCACAGCTGACTTTCCTCATTTTTCTGTTCTTTTTAAGGTGATACTTAGATAAATACTCATACCCCTCCACAGGCGTCTGGGCCCTCCTGTTAAATTATAATTTATCTACCTTAAAACTTGCCAGTTAATGGTTTATGTGATTTGCTTTTGAGTTTTTTTCAGAAAACTGGTTGATCATTGGTTGATTAATGCTTAGAACATCTACATACATAGAAAAAAAAAATCAGGATTCACCTGAGAGAAGTTTCCCAATGCAGAGAAAAAACAAGTGAAAATGTATAGAAATATATCATGAGAACTTCTTCAAGCTTTCTGATAAGGTTGTGGAGTTTCGGGCTGTTCAACAGAGACCCATATAATACAGCCAATGTGCTTAAACATTAAAATTAAAAATATAAACACTTCCATGAATGTACGAAAGCATTCACAACTTGTTGAAAACCAGATTTTTTTATGTGCAAAAATGAAAGAATGATTTGAAGATTGAACCCATAGTTTTGAGAGTTTCAATTCTGTTCTGAGAAATGCACCAAAGCGATTGGTACTTTAATGCCAATTTCTTTGGGACCAAAAAAAAAACTAAGATTGAGAAAAACTAGAATTGACCATGAAATGTTTTGGTGACAAACAAACATTTGTTTGTCATCAAACAAATGTTTGGCGACAAACTGAGTTGTTTGCAAATTTTGGAGATTCGGGTTTTTGTTAGAGGATCAACTGCTCTTGAGAAGTCTAGAATTCTAAATGTGTTCCATGTGATTAGGGTGTAAATCAAATAGATGTTACTTTATTCAATACGATTATTATTATTATTATTATTATTATTATTATTATTATTAAAGAATCAATTAATTAATTAATTAATTAATTAGCAGCTTCAGGTTAATCTATCTTATATTCAGCTAAACAGCAAAAACTAAAAACTTTGATCAATATTGTTGTGAATTTGTATTTTGGAGATCATCAGACACAAATTCTCCCCATCACAGAGTCCAATATTATGTTTGTTCCAACATCTGCATAAAGATCTTAAATGACATTCTTGGGCGCCCCCTCCTGGCCTTTAATGAGCTTCATTTTTTTTTTTTTTTGCAGAGAAAATATTCATGCTGCAAAAATACTCAGAACTCAGTCCAGTACGGGCCTGGATCCTCGCTGTCACCAATTCACCAACGGAAATGAGAATATATTATTAAATCATAGGTTTGAGAGCCAAAGTGCTTCACAGTAAGTCCAGTTAATGTTCACTGAATTTCTCCTCAATGTGTTGAATGCTCGCATGCAAATCCAAGGGATAGAAAACTCATGTGTGGCTTTAGAAGGCTCAGGGAAGTTAAGACCTTCTCTTCCTTTCACATGATTTTATTTTATTTTCACTTAATGTCATGTGGTCATTTTAATCTGTGAGTTTTATATTAATTCCGTAATGTCCCTATTAGTGGGTTCAGTACAAGCCAAAATTATAGTTCTCATGTTTTTCTAGGAAACACAGCATTAATGAAACTATAAAGTGTTTGTTTCACTTTGAGAGCCTCTTTTATTTAAATCTTAAGAAATATTTTTTATGCAGGAACACTATAAATGTATTTAGAATTAATTATTGAAAGTCACTTAGGCAATTTAAATTACACAATTTATATCTTATGTCTATTTGCAAAAACATAGTAAGAATAATATAATATCCTAAATAGGAGTAGATTAAATTATACACCAGCCACACAGTTGTGCCCTAAAGGATGTGAAAGAATGGCATCATGATGTTAGTAAACCCAATAAGAAAAGGAAGCAGAGTGCATGACATCACCCTGTCAGTGGCTGTTTTCTTTCCTGCTCTCCTGCTAATTATGACTAGCCTGAACCAAATCCAAAACATAAATAACCTTCCACTCTAACCACCTCCACCTGTTTATAAACAAAAATAAAGGTCTGAATATTCTCCAGCCTGCCACATCAAATCACGCTTCCATGGCTTCAGCTTGCCGAGATGCAGGAAGTCTGTTTCTTTTCCATTCTAAGGGGGATGAGCAACAAACTCCATCTACATACCAAACATTTAGAAAAAAAAGATACCTAGGAAGCACTAATTCAGAGTCATCTTTACCATGTTTTGTTTGCTTCCTATTTTGCTTGTAAAGCCCCCCCTTTTTTTTCCCAGAGAGTGTTTCTCCAAAGCCTCCAGAACTGATCCGGACTGCGCCTCCTGAGACACAGTAGTCTGTTGTCTGGCCTGGGGGGGCTGAGGGAGAGCTGTTATGAGAAGGCAGGGAACATGTTATGGTAACCTGGGTGGTAAAAGCCTGAACATATTTGGGAAAATGCCCCTTTATACCCCCTCTGACCCTCCCATTTTCTTTCTCAAAATCTCACATCCCTGCTAAAATTCTCCCAGATCCTTTCAGTCTTTGCTGGCCGGCCTGAGACGCCAGTCTGACTTTATTCTTATGTGATTTCTAAAGTTTGGGGTGTAGATTTGGCAGACAATAATATTTAGATTTGTATTATTATTAGAAGTCTTTAGCATTTTGATGTCTGATATAAAACTGCTTTCAAATGTAACATCTGCATAAAACAACACAGGCAAATTAGCTCTTAGTAATTTTAAGTGTTGCAGCTGCAAAAAGATTATTTTAAAAAGAATACTTGGTAAAATAAGATAAATACCTTGGATATTTTATAGAAATAGAAATAACACCTAATTGCTGCATTTCTCAATCCATTTCTACATAACCCAGTATTATAAATTAAGCACAACATTATAATAAAAAAGTGCAAGTTTTCACTGTGACAGCACATTGCCAGCGTTTTATTAAGTCAAATTTAAAATTGACTTAATCGATTTTAAATCAATATTAAATCCAAATTTAATCTTAAAAACACAGAACATTGAAATACAATGCAATGCTATTGGTTGTTCAATACAAACTGAACAACCAATAGCAAATAATAACATTTACCTCTGTAGCCATTGTGTGCCAGAGGTGGAGTTTGTAAATTTGGGCCAGATGGAAAATCATGAAAAACGGGCACCACTTACATTTTATGTCCATTTTTATTATTACTTTATTAATTTTTTCTATAATTAAAAATTATTTTTGATCAAGTTGTTTATGTCTTTCCCAAATATTTTCTGAGTGATTCATTTGATTTTGGTTCAGTTGATTATGGGTGTTGATGTTTGCAGTGTCTCCATAGAAAGGTCATTAATTTATCTACCAGATTTCTTGGTTATTAAGCCTTTTAATGTAGCTTATTCCCACTTAAGCTTTTTTTTGCAAGTCTTAATAGGGTGTCTATTCACAGTGGTTGTGCTACAAACAGCTTTTAGCTTTTCAAGAAATAACATCCTTTTACTTTTTTCCTCATTCCTGCTCTTTTACAGAATGCAGTTTTTCACTTTAGCTAAGTACATGATACATCTCTGTGGTATTTTATGTTATTCTTTGGAGGAACCCATTTTGACACTATATATTTAAGTTCAACATAAACAAGTAACAAATTCAGGCTGTGAAATGATAAGTGACAGTGTTGACATAATCCTCCAGGATTTTTCTGATCAAACATTGGTGGCTCCCTGACTTACAAATGGTCCAGGTCCTGAATGAGTATAGCCGCCTCAGAGCATCGCATTACCACCACCATGTTAAAATCTGTTGGGTTTATGTCTGATGCAAAGGGATGCACAGCCACTGTTGTTCAAGCACCTGGGTGCTTATCTTTTTACCTGAGGCCAAGTAGACTTTGACAATGTTTTTTCCCTTAGTAAATGAAATCACAATTTGAAAGCTACATTTTCTATATTTAGTCAGGTTATCGATGGCTGACATTACTTTTCAATGCCTTAACATGACACTTGTGCAAAAAAAGCAAATCAGAAGACCTATGTTTAAGGCCAGATTGTTTCTCATGGCAATATGGAAAACAATGTGGAATTTTGGACAACAGCCCATGTTTATCTTCAATTCTGAACCAGAATTGGTTTGACTCTTTGTGGTATGGTAATATGAAAGATTTTCAGGTTGCTTTTGCTTTGATATACAAAAAAAGTACTAGCTCTTAGAAAAGCTACTCACCTTCTGAAAAAGTTACACTGTGTCGCAACTGGACTACTTGTCTTAAATTGGGATAGCCTATCTACTACCATAAATGTTCTTTTAAGGCTATTCATGTTCATTGCATTATTCTTCCATTGAGACAAGCAATGTGCTAGCTTTCAGACTGCAAGCCAATGTTCTCCTTAATTCCTGCATTTTGTTCATCTGGGTGATTTTCCAAACTAAGCCTGGCACAGGCCTGGATTTCCTGAGTCCAGATTCTCCAGGAAAAGAGAGCTACTGCAGATAAAGCAGCGCTCAGAAACAAAACAAACCTAAATATCAGAGGTTTATTTAAAATCCTCTCGTCTTATATTAACAGCAGCGCTACGGGGCAAGAGATTAGCCATGCTTGGGTCAGCGTTCCTCAGCAATAGTAAGTTTCCTAGGAATACATTTTTAAAATTTTTGTGGTACACATAAAACAGACAGTAACTGGCTTCATACTGGGCAATTGAAAGAAATAATACATAATTTACGACTGACATGATAGAAAATCTGTTCATAATATGACACTGTAATTTTCTTTACCAAGGTTGGGACCCCCCAGGTTAATACAACGTAAACACAGAACATGTGATCTCCAGCAGCCATCTTTGACACTGAAGGACTCCTGCTTGTTTGATGTGTTACAGTTGCTATGCCCTGTGCAGGAAGGAAGTGCTCACCCACTGCTCGTCTGTTCCATCTTCAGGACCGGCATGAGGTGGGAGGAGGGATTTCAGTGCAATATTTACAGTGACCTTTTCCTCTCACTGGCCAGGGGCCCATGGGAAAAACTAGAGGAGACAAACAATGAACAATAGGGCTGAGGGATGAGCAACGGTGCCAGCCCAGCATGTGCCATTATGGGACATGGATTAGACAGGGGTGAGGGAGGTCATGGTAACAACTTAAATTGCCATCGTTGCCCAATATAGCAGCACCTGTACACTTGTCCAGAAAATTTAAGCTGTCTGAAAAAAACTAGAACATGAATTCAAATGTTTTCTCTTAAATGGCTGTTTAAAATAAGCAGAAATTTTAAAAGTTATGTTTAAATAAACCATTGAATTAAAGCTCTGGCTGTATGTTTAGGGTTGTTGCCCTGCTGCAGTCTTTATAGTTTTTCAGTATTTAATGAGTTTTCTTTTAAAATTGCCCTGTGTTGACTTCTGCTCACCTTTTCATCAATGTTGATCAGCTTCTTTGTCACTGATAATAATAAAGTGAACAGCTTAAGTGAACAATCTTACAGGCTTGGAGTTGTTCCATACTATTTTCATTTTTAGACAATGCATTGAACAGACAATGCATTTTTAGACAATGCATTGAACAGACAATGCATTGAACAGTGTGAGGTGTTTGGAACTATGTGGGTACTTCGGTCTTCATAATTCTGTTTGTTCAGTAATGATCTCTATAAAAAAAAACCTAGGAGGTTCTCACCTCAATATTAGAAGTGGACAAGTTCAATGAGTATGAGTATACAGTAAAACAGGCCAACATTAGATTAGATCACCACAAGATACTGTATATGTGATGTACCACTGACGCTCTCATTCACTGGCAATAGCTATACCACTGAGAATAAGATCAAAATCTTCCATCGTCATTGCTGTTAAGTAGATGTTTATGTAGACAAACAGCCTCTGTGTGACATCAGCATCTGTGCAAGCTCCCAAGTCACAGTTTGATCCCTCAATTATCAGATTACCCCGTGTAATTGGACAATATGGTTTCCTTAGGGACTGGGCCTTGCCTTATCACAGAAAGTCTTTCTGCCCTGCACAATTTGGTGAGATAAATGTAATGGTATCGGTGCTCCAGTGTGAGCTTGGGTGGTCTCTGTTGCATTTCTAATGATGCTGCGACTTTCCCAGAACAAGTGGAAATACCTCAGTGATGCACCGTGAAAAGAGAGACAAGGAAAGAGCAGAGCTCCCACTGTGCGCCAGTGTTCTTGCACAAAGGACGTCAGATTCTCCTGAGAAAAATGCAAGTTGTCTTTATTTGTTGTTGTACAGACTCTATTCTGACAAGATGCATTAAATTTGTCATAAGACTACCTAAAATTATTTAGTTTAACCATTTGAATGTGTATTTGAGGCAAACAACAAATTTAAAAAAATGCTTTCAAAATTAATCTGCAGTCTTTTAAATTTGATGTAAAAAAAAGAAATTTTAGTGAAAACACATCAGTTTCATACCGATTGTAGATTGCAAATTGTGCAATAAAAATGTATCATCTGATTACTTACTTAATCACAGATAAAGTGAATAATAAAGTGAATAAATATAGATGATTTTAGTCAATTATGCTCTATACTGATTTCATTAATTCGTCCAAGTACGTATTACAAAAGGAATTCATAATGGTCAAAATTTTCCACGTGTTTTATTTTGAAGGCTCTGCCCGGAAGTTGTTACAGAAAACAGGAAGCAGTCTCTGCAGACAAGCCTCTTTGAGCTGTGAGTTCCTATTTCTCTACAATATTTTGTCCTAATTTTCTTATAATGTGGTGAAAATGATTATTTCCTGCAATTTAGAAGACTATAAACTTTAGTAAGATTTCAGCCAAGACGAATGACAGTACTTGACTCTCTTCTTTGACATGGATTTGACCCATTAGCTTCGTGTAGCGGATGTTAGCTTAGGCTAACGTTAGCTCTCAAATTAATCAACAAAGCGGCTGTTTTTGATGTTTTTAGTTTAAAATTACCCTTGAATTATCTTGATATCTTAAACCGAGGTGACTATAACATAGCAGTGTTTGTAAGTAATGAAGTTGAAGTGGTTTAACTGTCCTTTTGCTAAATGTTTCTAACAAGAGCGTTAGCTATGCCAAACTCAGTTCAAATTCTAGAAAATTTTAATGTCGTGAGGCCGTTTCTTTTTTACAGAATATATCGATTGCTTCTCACGTTCTGTGAATGATCCATGGTACATTCGGCGGGGTGCTTGCTAAGTCATTGACAAAAGATTTGTCTTAGAGGAACCGTTTGCTTACAAATATTTAGGCATTTCTGGATGACTGCAACATGGCTGGGCAGATTACAGCTCAGCTGACAATACATAACACACATAAGCGTCTCACTGGAGTTTTCTGTCTGCGGTATCCTAACAGTTTCATTATCTATAAATTCAACTTTTTGTATTTTACTGTTTATCATAAATGATAAATTTATAGTTTTAGTTAACTATAACTAAAACTATAACAATATAACCTAACATCCATATTTTGGGGGGACTGTGAAAAGAGTACCTTGAAAAAAATAAAAATAATTTATTATCAATATTAGTGTCAATTGTGCATGATAAGATACAACCATTAAACGTCAATTTAATTTCAGGTCAGTTTTATGTGGTACAGCGATTGTTAAAGATTCCTTCATGCTGAATTTGAAAAGTTCTGATTATTTTGGTCATCGATAAATCTGTTTAGTAAATGTCCTAATCAGGACTCTTGTGTATTCAAACTCTCTCATAATTTAATCTTTGGTAATTATATGAGCAATTTTTATATTGCATGGCAATGAAACTTGTGAAAATGTTTACTCTTTGCTGCAAAAAAATAATAATTTAAAGTTTATTGACCATTTTAGAAGCTGCGTAGCAATGCCCTCTTTGGAAAACAGCAATGTTTCTTCTGTAATCTTGCTTCTATGAACTTTTTCAATTAAGAGTCTCTGTTGTTGTATAATGTCTTGTCTTTTTTTTCAGGCTCATTAAGTGTCGTGTTTTCAGTCTCAACACGTTTTGTGCTTCTTTAATCCCTTTTTGTGTTGCTTAGTCAAATATTGCTGTAGCATAGGCTCTTTAAGTAGGTTTGTCCAGGGAAAACAGTACTTCAGCATATGTATTTGTTCAACAGATTGATTGGACTTGAGAGTGAAAGAGAGCAGATGATTGACAAGTTCTCAGCAAGCTGTGGCTGTGTCCTACAAATGTCTGTGATTTGTGTTTATATCCATGCTAGCAGGGCCACACTTAGAGCACTTTGTCTCACCTTCTCCTCCACTTCTCCTAAGTTAGAGGGGAGAAGGATGGGAGGGGGGAAACACAGGGGCAAGGCTACACTGATCCATTTCCTGTCCCCTCCTGGGGCTCTAATTGAAAAATTTGGGTGGCCCTGCTTGTTTGTTTTGGTGGAATGTGGTGGGCTGTATTTTCGGAGGCTTTCCTCAGTGACGCTGCTCCGTTGAGGCCGGGGTGAATTGAGTGACGGGGGTCAGGCCAAGCCCTATTTACGAACCAAGCTCACCCTAACCCTTTATTCCCCCTGCACTCTTTGCGGTGTGCCCCACCTGGTAGCCTCGACCCAGCTAAAAGCCTTACCAGGCCACTGGTCTTCACTCTCTGGCTCCTGTGATACAATGAACCTTGAATTTACAGACAGAAAAACAGAATACTGAAACTTAGAAACTTTTTAAGAACCTAAAAAAAAAGTTTATATAGCATCAGGTGTTTTTTTCACATTCATCCTAATTTACACAAGTGTCATCTAAAATTGCTGAGCTGCTTCAATTTGTTTAATTTCTTCAAGTATCGCATTCAGTAAGAGTCCAAGTAGTGTTTATCAAACTACACATGTTTAAGTTTGTAGCAGCAGGGAAATTAAAACTTTTTCTGGCAAACAACCAGCTGGTATGTTGCTTTAATTTAACAGTTAATATGGAGACTTGGTGACTCCACAATGCCTCTCTTTACTGTACTTTTGTTACATCTCTAGAAGTTATGCTATGTCCCTTACCTGTTCATGGTGGGAAGATAAATTGGTCCTTCTCCAGTATTTTTTGTCACAGTTCCAAGTCACTAACTGATTTCCTGATGAAATGGTTTTAATCCACCAACTCATTTCTTGGTTTTAATCCTTTCTCTTATTGCTTCGACTGTAGACATGGGGAAGTTGACGTTAGTTGTTTTTCATTTGTTAACTTAAGATCAACAAAGTAAGCATATCTTTCATGTTTGATTTGAAGGGCATGTTCTTATGTCTACCTTTTTGAAGTGTGGCTCTAAAAACCCAGGGAAAAAGGAATTTGTAAGTTTAAAAAAGAGAAAGTTCCTAGAACATGATCCAGTTGTACTTTCACTGAGCAAATTATCTACAATTTAAAAGTAGGATTTTTCGATTTTTTTTTAAATTGGAGATTAATTCACATTTTCTTCTCTAATTTGCTTAGTAGCCAAAATAATTTTGAGACAGTTGCACAAGCAAAGTAATAAACAAATGTGTTTTTGGTATTTTTATTCAATATGAACTTAATTCAGTTCGTCTGTAACACCAGTTTGTGATAAAATTTTTTTCCAGAAAAGCAGGTAAAGAGAATTTTATTAAGACTAAATTATTTGAATAATATTGAAGCATTCTTTGAAAAAATACTTTTAAATTAGTTAGAAGAAAGTAATAAACCTATCAATTTAAATATTCATTCTTTTGTTATTTTTTATATGTAATTGTGAAGTACAGATTTTTGCTGTAACATATTGAATTTCTGCTCCATTATTAATTACATCGCTTCTGTTTTGACTCTGGATGTTTCTCACGCTTGTACTTTTTTTACATAAACCAATCGGGATAGCAACGTTCCAGCCCGGCTCTCCAAGGTTCAGATTGCTCCACTGAGCCTCGTCACCAGGCAGAGCCGCCTGTCTCCAGTCTCCTAATCCTCTGAAAACATTTTCTTACAGTTGTAGGCCTATTCTTCATATTTCTGTTTATTGTTTCAAGATTTTTCTTATCTGGGAAATTGGCGACTTCTCTTCATTAAGCCTAACTCAGTGAAGCACTGGAGACCGACAAACAAACAAACAGATAGCCCCAAACATAACAGAGCCTGTGGGTAAATATGATGCTGTTCGGACAGGGAGCCAGAGGCAAACATCTGATCATAAAGAGTCTCCAAGAACTTTCAGGCTGGCTGCTCTGCAGAGGAGATGCTGACTCATTGTAGAAACGGTTAGCAGTCACTGGACAAGTTTCCAAACAGACTCTCCACAGTCCGTTTTAATGGAGCCCATTTATATGGAATCTGATACAGTTCACACATATTATGGTCAATTTCTGGCTATCGGCTACATTAGGCCGTCCACATCTTAGAGCGGCGTGGCTGTGAGCGAACAGTAAAGAAGATTGTTTAGGGTCGGCCCAGTCATCCTAGGCTGGGAGATGTTTGGTTAGCTCTGTGCATTCAGAGGAGTCGAAGGGATCTTTGATGGAATCTAGTGTTTATGTAATGATGGGGAGCACAGAGCAAAATGGTGTGTGTGTGTGTGTGTGTATGATGCTTAGAGGGGGATGGATTGAGGGTGATGAGCTGTTTTAAATGGGTCCCTTTGTGCCCGCTGAACCCATCACACACTCGCTTACACTCACACTCCAGCACAAATTTATGCCAATCATTGCCATATGTGAGTCACCTTTTAGCTCCGAGGGCTAAATGATCCAAAATTTGAACGCCTTATTCACGACATCGTCGCAGGGTACTGGGTCGTGTGTGTTGCGATTATAGGAGGTCAGCTAGTTTACATAAATTTGTTTATTTGTGTGGTTATAGTTTTTCATGTTTTGATGTTAGAATAATTCAAATCATTGTCATTTAAATAAATCCTGAACACATTCTCTGATGCTCCACTTACAACAATATTAGTATTCTTTTAGTTGTTGCTAAGCGTTAGTATTGCCAGAGGAAAATATGAAGCGGTTAGAATTGCATTGAGAGTCTAACTGAAGAAAAATCCTTCTTATTGTGGCCAGGTTTTACTAAATCTATAATATAATCCATGCAAGACTTTTATTTCTGCATAATGATTGTTTATGCACAAGTTTTCCTATCTAAAAATAATTGAAATGGCAGGGGAAATGCTAAACCCAACTAAAAATATAATCTTATTGCTTTAGTAGCATTTGTATTTTCAATGCAGTGAATGTAGCACATCCTTCATGTTCAAGAACTGAAAGGAGATACACTAATTTTGTCTAATTTTGTCATGCATCTCGTGGGAAGCAACAGTTTCAGATAATCAAGACAATCTGAGATCATCAAGATAGTTTATTATTCAGAACTTAAATGTGGTTGTGCGAGTAAAAGAAGCAAACAGATGTCAAAACTGGATTCTTGATTTGCCGTTTGCTCTTTTTATCAAATACTCTTTTGATCCTCCCTGCAAAGCATTAGGCTTCGTAGCGCTTCTGCTTCTATGAAGAAAAGTTTGTATGGGCTCAAACTACATGATTCAGGCTCTTGGTGGCCTTATTTTCTTTGTTTTTTGCAGAGTGACCTGCTGATTTCTATCACTTTGATAGAAATTGTCATTTTGAATTTAGTACAAAACAGAGAATGCAATATTTTTTCTTGATTTTGAAGGAAATGCATATACCTTGCTTTTGTTTGCTTTTTACTTAAGGTAAAACAGAATACAAAGAAACATGTGGATTATTTAGACATTTCCAAACTGAAAGAAGTGCCAGTTTTCCGTTTTGATCTGTTTAACGGGAAAAAAACGTTGGACTTTTTGATCATTAGTTAAAAGCCAAACAACAAAAATCTATTTCTGAATGGTCTGGGTATCTTTGCATCAGAAAAAACAACAATAAAAAAAAAAAGGAAATCCAGCAAAACTCTTGGCTAATAAGTCAATCTACCTTTTAGATATGGATGCTGGTGCACTCTTTACAGGTCTGGATTGGTTATGATAAGTTATTTAAATAAAAATTTAATAAACCTTTGTTTTCTTTCTTTTTTGTTTTAATTATGAATTGTTTCAGTCACATTCTTTCAAGCACACTGTGATTCAACAACCTGAACTGTTACTGATATTTTTTAAGATTATGTAAAAAAACAAAAGCTCTAAATCCTTTTGTAAAGGGAATCATCAAAAGAATAGCTTCTTTACACATGATACTTATCTTCAATATTTCAACTCGTAGCTTAATTTGGCAATGAATTAATGTACTAATAAAAAAAAATCTGTCAAGTAAATTTTAATTTCTTGCCATAATAGTTAATTCGAAAATCATTTCTTATTTTTTATCAAGATATTCAAGAAAAATAATTTGCTTACATCCTAGATGTAAGTTAAAAAGATGTTACTCCTCTACTCAACAATATTAACAATTCCTATTTAAAAAATATTTTTGCATAATTTTCTCTAACAGCTGCTGTATAATTAGAGGCAACTCTAGTGTTGGTGACCTTCAAAGGAAAGTAAAGAGTGACACATGGGACAGTGGCAGCATCATGATTCTGAGCGATTCCAGCTGTAGAAAGGAAGCTAAAAACAATCTATGATTAAATTTAGCCAACAAAAAAAGTTGGGGCTTTACACATGTTGGAATAAAGTGGTTTATCATCTTCTAATGCCCCCTAGAGGCTCGTCATTTTATCCCTTTGTAGGAAGATGCTGCCCCCTTAAATGGTTCCAGTTGGGGATTCTTTTCCTTTTCATGTTGCTCAACGGCAAGAAAAAAAAAAGTTTGCAGTTAAGCGTCTGTTTGAATAAAGTTACAATTTCTCTGACCTTGTTAGCAGGGTATTTGTGGTGATGCATGACATGAGGAGTCCCGTTACTTGCGACTCGGTTCCTTGTTGTAGCGTGCGTGATGTTCCACACGTGTGTGTGTGTGTGAGTGTGTGTGCTGGATGTTACAGAGAAGGGCCTGGGCAGTGTTCCCGTGTCCATGAGCAGCCCCCAGAGTAAAGTAAACACAGCGGCTCTTTTCTCATCCCAGCCGTCAGCAGGCTCTCCCCAGGCCCGCGCCGGAGACCACACACCCAGACCACACACACGCACACATCTACAGACATTCATGCACACACATGCACTGCCCAGAACTCTCTTCAGATTCTTCCTCACGCTTGCATACGCACAGACCACACAACACCAGCCTGGGCCCCTCGCACGCAAACCTCGCTGAGCTGTCATTTTGCCCAGCGTCTGTCTATGTGTGTGTGTGTGTGTGTGTGTGTGTGTGTGTGTGTGTGTGTGTGTGTGTGTGTGTGTGTTTTCATGTGTACTATATAGAACAGAAATACTCCTGGAAGTAGAATCTGAATTATTATACCAAAAAAAAGGGCTGTGGTCTCTTCCCCCCACCGCCTCTCCTCACGACTCCCGCTCCAAACATGTGGGATTGATGAAGGATATACTAGGCTCTTGGTTTAGGCCTGTTGACCTCTTATCTTCATCATGTCAGATTCAGAGTCCCTCCATTTCCTCTTAACAAGCGCAGGGCAGCAGCAACAGCGCGAAGTAAATCCCTCTGGAGGTTTGTCTTTAGCTTTGGGATGTTGGTGCGGTCCAGGAGGGAAGGAGCTGTTCCAGAACATTCCATGGACAGGTTCCTTTTCTGCTCAATTTTTGGGTCGCTACAGTTTTGTTTACTTTGATGCGTCTGTGTTTCAGATTGGCTTCTTTGTTGTTTATATTGTTCTTTTAAATGAAAGTGACTTAGAAATTGCAGTTTCAGCCATGTGCATAATTTGATACCTTTTTTATAAACTGTGTGCTTGTGTTTTTGTTTAAATATAAAATAAATTTTTGTTTAACATCTTAAATGTATTCAAATGTATTTTAATTTCAACATCTTACAAAACATTGTACATCTTCTGTACAGGTTCTAAGTCATTTAGGGGCATTTCTTGACACTAGATATAGTCTATATAAACATAAGCTGGTTCTGGGAGATAAAACAGATTCTCACTTTGTAAACAGTTGCGATGAATGACAGCTTGAAGTATGTTGTGTTATACTCCTTAAGGATACATCTAAGTGATTCTGTGTTGTGTTTTCTCAATTCTAATCAAATCAATTTTATTTAGATGCATCAATTTAGATCTTGAGACGTATTTAATTTTTTCTTTTAAAGAAATGTTATAATATAATATTAAACAGAAGTTTGTCTAGCTTTCCTTCTATGAATGTAAAGATCAATAATTCTGTGATACGTAATTCATCATTCATTTTGTACTTTTTTCTGAAAGCGCAGAAGGATAAAACACTGATTTGCTAATATTCATTCCTCTTGTTGATGTACCTGCAGAGGGGTCTTGTCGTTTCCTTTTAAACAGCTTTTTTCAACTTTTGAGTTCCATTTGACCTCCCTCTAAATATCCTACTAACACTGAACAAAAGAAGGGTGTCACAAGATATTGAGTTATAGATAATATTGCAAAAGTCAACCATGGAGTACAAATTCTTGTAAAATTGGGCAGTCAAGATAGAGTCCTTGTTGCTTGCTTATCTTCAAACTGAAGATTATCTACAGTGTCACCTCTTGGTGCTTAAGTTTGGCACTTCCACCATATGCTGGTCAATCATAATAGCAGCCACTTCATGTCACCATTCAGCCAAATATGTTTTGAAATTAGAAAATAGGCAAAATCTGTCGTATTTGCCTACATTTTTCTAGCGGGTGTTTAGGATATGGTAATGAATTTAAAACCTGTTTCCTCTCAACCGCCTTCCAAGGAGAAACTGTGTGCTTTTGAGTCCATTTGATTTCAACCTTTATTGATTGTTTTTCCTTCCTCAGAGGCAAATTCTGCTTCTAACTTTCTTAGTTTTTTTTTCTTTTCTCTCATCTTTCTCTGATTTCACAGTAATCTTGATTTATCTTAGAAGCAGCAGTTATCATAGTATTATCCCTTGTTTTTAATGGAGTAATTTAATGGCTTCAATATCTGGATACTACTGCAGGTCCTGACACTAAAGCTTGGAAGTTTATGGAGTTAACTTTATTTCACAATTATTCAATCAAAAAAAGATTCTAATAACATTGGTGCAGCGATGTTTTCCCACTCCAGCATCAATGCTACACATATTTCCTCCAGATAAATTTGGTACTTTCCACGCTTAATGTCACTTGACAGAGGTGCGTGCGCTGGTTAAAGAATTCAACATGAAGACAGGCGAATATTACACAAGCCTAGTTTATGCATTTTATCTAGTGATAACATTAGCTAGCATGATATGCTACCGGGATCACAGTAGACAAAATATGTGACTTTCATCATAAGTTGTGTAAGATTTCTTCTTTGAAACAGGGTGGACTCTTTAGTCGCTGGTAAACGGTGTAATTTTGTGAAGATTACTTACTATTCACATTCTGTGTCCCGTCACCAAAGCCCTGCTGTTCAGGACAGAGTTCTGAGATCGCATGGAGTCGGAGTCATCCACTTTAGTCAGAGCTAACCAATAGGGACACGTCTTCCATCGCTTGTCTTTAGGCCCAGCCCAGGATGTTGAATCACAAGCAAAAGATTGAGAAGTGCAACCAAAAAACGTTGAGGGGGCGTCAAAAAAAAACTTGGACTGTCAAGCAAAAAATTCTGATATGTAAAAGTAAAGTTTCAAACAAAAATGCGTGATTTAAATTAGAAAAAGCTTTAAAAAAAAATAAAAAATTCTTACAATTTGATTGAGATGATTTTTTTGTTTGAAACTTTTTTGGTTTGATATGATTTTTGATTGAATACTTGTGACACAAATTTAACTTCATAGAAGTTGCCAACACAATAATCACCTTTCTGTGTGTATTAGAGTGGACATTTGCTTCTCTTTTCTCTGGTTATTTATGAGCACAGAACTAAAATTGGGAATATGGATATTCTCCTTTTTTTCTGAAAATGTCGCTCCTTTAAATTTAAACAAATTTTGTAGAAAATTTCAAATCTACATATGTGTGAACTGTTTGGAGCTTCTTATAGATTAGTCCATGCCTCTCACATACAACCACATTAGTTTTGAACTGTAAGATCTCATATTTCTTGAGTATTCTTAATTTTTGGGTCTGTGCAGACAGTTACCACCATGGACAAGCTAAGGGTCCAGTGCGTGTGAACTCTTGCATTGCTTAAGGTGAACGTGTTCTGGCTGCAGAGCGAAAGGGCGGAAGCCCAGCTCGGGTTCCTTCACGAAGCTGAGCCTGGTGAGAGACCTGGCAGTAATTTATTAGCAAACATCTGCTCAGCTGAAATGCTTTCTTTCATATTTTTGTTTTATTTGAAACCCTTCTCTCTCCCCAACATGAACTGATTTGCATGGTTGCTCCTTCTTTGGTACCAGAATGTGTACAGTATTTTGTGGGCTTATGAGGTATGATTGGGCAGACCAGGTTTATTTATCCTGCACTGTGAGGTTTACATTCTTCCAATCCTCTCTGCTCTCTGTCTGTTTCATTCTTGGCCGCTTTCTCTGTGTTTGCTAATATCTGAGAGATAACTTTTGCAATGCATACATTGTTTGGAGACGGAAATGAACTTTGAGCCAAATTCTGATCATATTTTGGTAAAAAGGTCTAAGTATCTGGCATGAGTACTAGGTAAAAATTCTTGTTGAATATATAAAATGGTTTGTGTTATTATATATTGTATTGTAATAGTATTAACCCCCTATGATTCCTTATTCGAGTTTTTACAGGTCATGAAAAAAATGAAAAAGAAATTAGATTAGTATAAGTCATAAAAGCCTTATTAATTATTCAATTTTCTATAAGATAAAAACCCATATAAAATATTTTCCATTGGTTTTATGTTTAAATTATGCCCTTTGTCTTATATTACAACAGTAAATTTTGGATTGATTCCATTTTTCATTTACTTTTTTTTGCTGATAGATAACCACAAATAAACACATACTTGTTCAAACATTTTAAAAAGGCCTCCAAACTTATTTGGATTAGAGTTTGAAACTGAGTTTGTTTTCAACGTTTGTCCAGATTAGGTCCCAAGTAAAGGGTATACAATTTCAGATTGTTCCTTGTTCCCAATTACTAACAAACTAAAAGATGTGACAAATTGTAAGAAATATGAATTTAGTGCAGGGTAGTCCAGTGTAAATTTGAACACACACTTTTATGGTACTTCAAATTTTTTGTAGACATTTGGGAATATATTTGTTGGTCTAATATTTGTATAGAAGCAAAATATGCAACAAATTCAATTAGTTTTGTTGTTGAGTTCTTTTCTCTAACTTAAATGAACCAACAAGGAATTCTATAATGTTCTGCGTGAAGGCTGCATTTTGGATGCCACCCAATTCTTACCATTGTGTGTTGTGCTTGTCCAGTTGCTGATTGGTCCAGAGCTGCACTGCGACTCAGGTCAAAATGTCACGAGCACGGCCGCCACCACTAGTCACGGGCATCTCACCTAAGGAGGGACAAGCCTGGACCAAAGTGACTATTCGTGGAGAGAACCTAGGCACTGGCCCAGCTGATCTCATTGGTAAGACCTTTAAAACTAACTGAACAACTCAGTGCCACCAAAGTCATAGTTTGCATGAGTTTTTATTAGTTTTTATTGTGTACAGCACTTTGTATCAGCTGTGGTTGTCTTAAAGTGCTTTATAAATAAAGTATGGTATTTTTGTTATTTTTTTTTATATATGTATTTCATTTTCTTATTGTCTCTTGCTGTATCTACTGTATATTTATAGATATGTGTTATTTAAATTAAGTTAATATTTGTTCTTAAAAGTCTTTAAATTTGGGTATGTGGAGCAGACAGGTTAAAGTTATTCAATCTTGCAACAAATGCAATGTTCTGTCATATTCAGTCAAGAACATGTAGTGATAAGTATAGTAATAAAAAGTTACCAATAATTTGTAAAACCTGCAAAAATAAGTGATCTGAGTTTGTAAATAACCCAGGAGCCACTTGGTCTTAAGCTTCTCATTAACTGGAAACTGCTGGAACATCATTAGAAGCCAGTTTTACTCCACCATGGACTGAGGGAGTGTCATCCAAAATGTAACATGTCCAAAATTGTTGCATTAAAGCTTGGCAGAGATTTGTAGCTGCACTTGTGGACAAGCCAAATTCTTTCTAACATCAAGATATAGATCAAATTATTTGGCCACAATGAGAAGACATATCAGACAAGTCAAGGTGAAGCTCTTAGTCCTAAAACCAAACTGTTAAATGGTGGTGGCTGTGTGCTTCTTTTAGAGGTACTGGTCCACTGCACAAAGTGGAGGAAGAATTGAAAGGTGGTCACGGTCAGATGTTGTATCTTCACCTCACAAGATCAACCAGAATGGTGAAATATGGACTTAAAATTTCAGTTCATCTCAAACCTACTTGCAGGCAACTGGAATGACCTTCTGTAAGGCCTGAACTCGATCTTATTGAAACTTGTACTTGAAACTCGAACCAACCAGTTTAAATGGACTTTGCAAATTCTGCCATAAAGTCAAATATCCAGTCAGGTTTACACCTTAAGCTTAGTGACAATTATAAATAATGCACTGTCAAAGTCTGACTTGCTTGGAGATATTTAGGTAAATATTAGAGAGAATGCACAATAAAATAAAAACTAAATTTGCTTGTGTAAAAATCACTTTTTTTTTATTTGGTAAAAATAGCCAAAAAACAATTCAAATAATTATGATCCATCTGCTCACAGGTACTGGATGTATACTCTTTATGTTAAAAAAAGCAATCTTGTAAACACTCAAGACCAGAATTCATATTTTAACATATTATAAGACTTTTTCCTATTTATGAACATAGAAAAACAGAGTTGTCATTTGGCTTAAAAGAAAAAAGTCAAACAACTTTTTTTGTAAGCCAAACTTGAGCTTGAAACATCTTGCTCTCATTAGATGATTTTAACATCACACTTTGACTCTGCCAATATTTTCCGTCATCTTTGCCAGTTCCTGTAAAAACTCTGATGGCAGTTCAGAGGACCCTCAAACCGCTCTTCATCAGGCTGCCAGCTCTCTGGCCAGCAATACAAGTCTATTCCTGACCATTCATGTCCCTGGGGCCTTGACTAGGACAATTAGATATGCACAAATGTGTGTGAGTGCCTATGTATCCAAACAAAGTGGCCTATGGAGAACAGAGGCAGGAAATGGGGCTCTAATGGGCAAATTATTTACGGTTTTATGGGCTATTTGTTGATCGCCTCTCGTTGGATGACACACATGCCAAGCGCTACCAGATCTCCTCTGCCGAAAATGCCCAAGTTCTCCCTGCCTTTGTGAGGTTCTAAGAAGAGGTTGACAGATGTCGGAGCAGAGTGCACATTGTGCCAGTAATGAGCCACTTAGCACTGAGGAGTCCTCACATTAAGTTTAAGCAGTTGAGTGAGTTGGAGGAAGATCAAGGCCACCCACGCCAGCTGTGACCCCGGCTTGAGCTTCGACCTCCGGTGACAGTTTGACTAAACTTGCTGATAGACGACAGTAGTGCTGTCTGAGCAAGCTCTTCTACACTGCTCCATATTTGTATTCCTGTGCGTGTGCATGTGTGCTTGCATTGCAAATGTTTATTTGCTCCCCCTGTGTGTGTGTGTGTGTGGGTGGGTGTGTGTGTGGGTGTGCCTATGTGTCTGTATCTTTCACCCATTTCACCTTTTTCTCTCCCTCTCCGTCTCAGGTCTGTCCATCTGCGGCCATAACTGCATGCTGACAGCAGAGTGGATGTCGGCCAGCAAAATAGTGTGTCGTGTGGGGCCTGCCAAAGATGACAAGGGAGAAATCATTGTCACCACAAAGTCCGGGGGTCTGGGCACCTCGACCGTCTCATTTAAACTGCTCAGGCCAGAGAGGATTGGTAAGACTCAGAAGGGAAAAGGTCAACGAACCAATGAAGTGCTCATGAGCACTGCAGCTATTGATGATGTATATATGGCTTGAGGTAAACTTTTAATGTAGTTTCTTCTGGCTATCTTTCAACAATGGCTTGAGCCCAGATTAGTGGATTGCAAGACTAATAGATGATAGATTTTCCCTCCTGAGCTGCCAAACTGTGCAGCTCCTCCTCTCTTAAAAACCTCTGAGACCTTCACAGTTAAACAACATTCAGCCTAACAAATACTTTTACTTTTAAATGCAGTTTCTTTATTTATTCTTTATTTTTTCTTGTCACTAGACTGAAAATAAGTAGGTGCAAAGTTTTAAGAGTTTTTGTTAAAAATTAAAACATTATTCTATTTTGTTTCTTTTCCCTTCAGTTTAAAACAATGCACTACTTTGTATTGGTCAGTTGCAAAAATTTAAAATATACTCAAGAGACACAATGTGAAATGATTTTAGGGGATTGAAAACCTTTGTAAGGCAGTATCAACTGGAGACATTTTTCATAAAATTCAACTTTTAATCTAACCATAATCTAATAAAAAACACATGTGATTGCATGTGATGTTTAGTTATTATTTATAATATTAAGTAGTATGCGCCCAGATTGCAGTAATTCTACTAAACGGAATCGATTTTATTTGAATTTGACAATGCAATATTGAATTTAGCAAATTGTTAATGTGAGTACAAATTGCAATGTGGTTAATAAAATTTTTAACAACTTCAATAAATTAGTTTTCCCTTTGCAAGAAAATCAGGGATTTTCTTGCTTTGCCACTTACTGCTTCATATTACTGTGGCAAAGACTTTTATTATGCTAATTTTTTAAGCTATGTTTAATTAATATAATTCTTGCATTTGGTCTTGTATGACGCAGTTTTAGTTGCACAAACCGTATAAAAATTGTGTATTTTATTAGGTATTATAAAACATGATGAATACATAAACCCACGGTTGACTTATTTACTATTTGCATGCTTGTAAAAGAAATGAGAGCAAGTGTGTTTATGTGTGAGCCCATCTGGGACGTGTTGTGACTGCGTCCCGCCTGTCCTGCAGGTATCCTGGAACAGTCTGCCGTGTGGGTGGACGAGGTGAACTATGACATGAGGACGAACCGCAACAAAGGAATCTCTCCCTTCTCTCTGCGTCCCAGCAATCCACTGGGCATCGAGATGGACAAGTACGGATCGAAAACATACAAAAACGCACACATGCCATCTCACTGCCATAAACACAAGGGCTCTCAAGTCACTGAGTCATGGGTTACATCTCTAAACAGTCCCAAACTCTTCCCATATGCTGGCATTTGAAATATTATACCAGCATGGGAGAGGCTGAACAGCTCCGCGCAGGGAGTGGAAAAAAAATAATTGTGTGTAAAGTAGAGAGGAGGACAATAAAGAGACATTTGGAAAGGACTTTGGGAGAAAACGTCACACAGCGGCTCATAGAGCAGGCAGTGCACTGATGCCTCCCACTCGTCGGCCAGGGAGGGCAGAGCTTGTAACTTATAGTTTGTCTTGTCAAGTTCTGACATTTCTGGCTCAGTATTTGTTTGACTTAGAGGGTCTGGGGGCAAGTGACCGCTCGTGGCCAGAGACAAGACCCCCATAAACAGGCTGCTCCATTGACTGGCTCTCAGAGATGCATTAAACATTCACCGCAGCGTGTCTCCGTGTTTGCCTTTCAGTCAGATTAAAGCTATCTCTGGTTGATATGTAACACGAAGGCATTCACAAAGAGTCCGATTGGTTGTTTACATTTTTCTGCAGTGATCTCACTTTTAAGGTTTGCTGCTGTAAGTATTTAGCAGCTTTAGAAAAGACAGGTCACTTATAACTTCCACTTGTGAGGTGTTGCTTACAAATGTTGCGATCTCTGATAGAAACACTTAATGCACAAAATTTAAACCTGCTTCTGAATTAAGGGTTGAAGCATAAATATTTAATTAAGATTTAATCACACCCTAAGCTACATTTATATTTTAAATGTTTTTACGGTATTGCTTTTTTGTCTTTTATTTGTATCAGAAGCATAATTAGAGGTAATTTCTTTTTTACATGAAAATATTGTGTATACGCCACATATCAGTGGTAAAAGAAAGATTAGGGATATAAACAAAAATAAAGCAGGCATAAATAAAAATTTATTTTGGCCTTTTAAGAACAGGGGTAAATTTTTTATTAATCACAGTAATAATTTAGTAAAAATATTTGCTTAATATATTTTAAATACAATATATTTCTTAAAAATACATACAATCTAAAAGCTCCCACATTTTTCATTTTGGAAACGTGAATCCACTAACAACATATTCTTCTATATGCTCAGGTTTTTTGAGAATATGGTAGAGGTCAGGGAGAAATGCTTTGATGTGTGCATTTTCTGTTGGATTCAAAACAACCCCAGTCTAAAAAAAATCTGTGCCGAGGTTTACTTTTATGCTCAGTGTTTGTTATATTTTAACTGTTGAGTCAAAACTGTTTACACAAATATGTTTCTGTGTGGTAAAGTTTCCTAGAGAAAGAATCAAAATCAGCAGGTCAGACTTCAGAGAAAATCCGAAATCTGATGAGTGCATTGCTAAAATCTTCTTTGTCAAACCAAACTTTCCAGAAAGCTAATCTCATTTCAGAAATGTAAAATCTTCCTGCTACATCAGAACACTAAAGATAGAAACATCATTGCATTTGTCCAATTGAAAGGTATAACAGAATCTGTTTGTGTTGCTATCTATGAAGTCCAGCTGTGAGATTTAAAAACACCATAAAAAGTTGATTGATGAGGAACATTGTATGAGGAAAAGCCAGCTCATCTGTTCTGCTTTGCTTTTATTCCTTAAAATAGCTTCAATCTGAGTTCTGCTTGATGCAAGACATTTTTGTCCTAAACATTTACAATTGAACAAATATTCTCTTGGTATCAGTTCCACCATTCAGGAGTAAAATACATTAGAATAAATACAACAGCATTTCTGGTCATTTAAAATTTTACAAACATTTATTATTTTTATGAGACTAAGAGCTTCAGAAAGATAAAAATCCAATCCAGAGTAAATATTTTTACTTAGAAGTGTAACTGAGCTGAAAATCAACTGGAAAAATGAAATATATGTTGAGGTGGGAGAAGAGCAGGAACCCTGGCACTCCCATCCACAGGAGAAACCTCTGGTTTTGTATGCATTTGTGCGCAAACATCACCGTGGTGGTAGATGGTTTTTCTTTTTCTTCACATAATTAAACACTGAACACTAATGTGAGACATTTCCTTCTTTATATGCATGTGTGTTTGTGTGTGTGTAACTGCAGGGTGGGTGGTGATGCTGGGGATGTTGGTTTGTGTAGCCCACAGGTCATTAGTAGAGATCAAGCTTCCCTAATGAGTACTGGGTCCTCCAGGGGCATCCAGGCGTCACACACTGCACTTCCCACGCCAGGCTCTTCAAGGCCTGTGCTTCCTGGCTACACGCTGCCCCCTGCTGGAAAATAAAGTCACATTAAAAAGATAAACCTTTACAACTAGCACACTTGTAATTCAGTTCTCCTCAACAACACTCAGCTGTTCATACACTTTTCTCTTGCATTTACATGCCTTAATGTTTTTTTTTTTTTCTTGCAGGGGCAAAGTACCACAGAAAGACCTGGAGCAGATATTTCCTGGAATGAGTGGAGACTTCACCAGTGAGAACTTCTCTGCCTCCTGGTACCTTATAGAGAACCACGCAGGCTCTGGGTAGGTCTATTGTTGTGTCTGTTTAAGCAACCATCTCATATAGCGGAAAGACAGTCTCCTCTTACTGATCATGCACTTGAGATGTGAGTTTTTTTTACAGAGACAGAAGTAAAATCTTGATTTTTGCATCCACTGGTTACAACTGTCGTCTTTTTTAAATACTTTTTTTTCACCACTTAGTGCAAGTAGTCAAAAAATGCATTTTCTTAATTTTCTTTAGATTCAAATGACAAATTCCACAAGTAACAAAAATACAGAGTATTTAAAGGAGGAAACATAACAACAGTGTTGCATTTTAACTCCGGGATTTTGCCAATATGTTTCTCGATACCCAAGTTTGGATGTAATTACAGCAAAAGCATTAAATTACTGCACTATGCACTTGTGTTATTTATATTAAATAATAAATTATAATTTTACTAAGCTCTGACCAAACTCAGGATTCCACAGATGTTCAAAAGAAAGATCATTCTGAAACTATTGTGGGGATTTAGCTATATGAGTCTCAAATGCATCTCACAGTTTTCTTCCTCATTTCTTATAGTTGCAGTTTTAGTTATTTAATGAATGACTTTTTCCGCTTTCAATGCAAGCAATTTCTAATGACAGATTAGAAAGACAGACTTTCGAAAACTAGTTAAATTAAATGATCTACTCACATTTTACTGTAAGAAAACACAGTTATGTGACTTCAGTTTCTACTTTCTTTTATCTATTTTTTTTTATGGATCCTAATCTGACATATTTCATAATGGTCAACATGTCCAATTGGATATCAGAAACCCAATTCATGGAAACTAGATGTATAAAATTGTCAGAGAATGATGTACAGTTAAAAGAAATGGTGCTTGGGAGAAAAGCATTTTCATGATTGCTTACCTTGATAATCCATTAACTGTATGACTTTAAATTTTATTAAGTCTATACATTTTTTTATTCCAATGTACCATCCACTTTTTTTTAAATTTTATTTATAAGTTTCTGATATTTTGCAGTTAAAATAATAATAAAGGATTATTTAAAAAGGAAGAAACAATTCAATATACTGTTGGAAATGATTTCTACATTCACTTACTGGCTGGTAAAGAAAATATGCCAGGAATTCCTGCTGAAGAAAACAAAAACATAGTTACATTGTTTTGTTTTTGGGTTTTTTTTTTTTTTTTCTATACCAATTCCCTTTGAGTTTCTCCCCACATTGTCAGCTGGTTCTTCAGAGATCAGAGCGGCATGTAGACGAGGCAGCCTGTTGACCCTAAAGACTGTTGGGGCAGAGGAGAGTTATTTTGGACACTCCTGGCTTCCTCTCCCCCTGCTTAGCCTTCCAGTAACCCAGACCCTGAGGATCCACCATGACCAGGGGCCTCTGTTTGGACCTCACTGGGTGACTGTTTCTTCCTGCAGAGGAAACCTCACTCAGGACACTGACACACAGACACACGTACTCACACACGTAAAATCTCAAACTATGCGTCCTGAAATAGTGGGTAAGAAATGCAAACAGACATGAATAAGAAACAAATTCAAGTCATTGTTTGGCTTTTTTGTTTATATCTCACAATAAACCAATAATTATTAGTTGTTTTTGTTAATTTATTTGTTGCAGATTTGAGCAGCTGAAGATCGCAGCCAATAACCTGAAGAAGCAAGCAACTAAGAAAAACGAGGGAAGCCTGGCATATGTGAAAGGAGGCCTCAGCACATTCTTTGAGGCTCAGGACGCTCTGGCAGGTAAAAAAAGAAATGATCCCAAACGTGCGCAAACCTTTACTCCCTCACTTCTTATTTGGCCTCAGAAATAAGGTCCTAATTTGGGAGTAAATGTACGAGGTGGGCCGTTTTAATCCCCCCCCCACCACCACATGTGGTTTAGCAGTGCTTGATTAAAGAGGCTCATTTGGACGGTGTGTGAAAACCCTCCTCTCTGCGTTACAGTTCCAGCAGCCAACCACAACACAGTTAAATCACCTCCATCAAAATGAGATCAGCTCTCACCTGTCAGCCTTGCTCGGCTCTGAGAAGTAGTTAGAAAAGCACAAACACGCCATTCACACTCGCTGACCCTCAGATGCCAAAAAGATTTCAAGGTGGCAGAGTCGGGCCGCTGTCGCTCTGCCAGGTACCTCGAATCAATTGTTCACTTCATCATTCATGCTTTTGTCTGTTTACGCTCTGCTCCCGCCGCGGTCACTCAGTTACTTCCCCTTACTATTTATATGTACACTTTTCTGCCTCCATCTTTATTATTATTGCTTTCCGTATGTTTGTGCTCCGGTTGGAGGAGAGGCAATGTTTTCATTGTTAGTGACTGAATCTAAATAAACGGAGCAGCCCAACACAATGCGAGCCAGAGTATTAGGACTGATAGAGCTGATAACGGAGCCAATATGACCAATGGGAACAATGCAGAGTCATTCTCACGTTCAGACTGAGCGTGGCTACTGTGTGCCCACTGCCCCAATGGGAAGTGTACAGTCTGGAGGGGTTGCAGGAAGCAGCACACCACGTGTGCACTACATTGACCTGTGGGCCAAATGGACTTACACTCCTGGTTGGTAGAACATATACCCTCTTTCAGCTCTAAGGTTTTATGTATTAGGAGATAATAAAAATGATCTGATGTCTGGCAGGTTCTAAAATGATTTAAAGTGAGGTGTAGAAAAGCACAGAACACATTCCACATTGTCATTTATTAGTGGCTGAAATGGAAAAGCTGTGGATGGAAAAACAAAATACATCCAACAGCTCAGCTTGTAGAATCACCTTCACCACCAGCAGCTGTAGGTAGCCATTTCCTGTATGACTTTATCATTTTCCCACATTATTGTAGGCTAATTCCACTGACCTCTTCTTTACAACCTTGTTTCCCTGATTCCATGGCCCAATTTGAACCAAGCTTCAGTTGTCCAAACTGGACAGGTTGGCCTGCCTCACATTTGACTTTGAAATAATAAAATTTCCAGACAACTTCATAGATGACTGCAAAACGACCTGAAATCATCAACATTTGCCTAAGCAACCACAAATCATTTATTCAAGTCCTCTAACTAGAAAATCTCGGCTGCTGCGTTCACTTTTCAATCTTCTCTGAACATTAAGAGTGCATTTTGTTTTTCTCACTGCTGTAAGGATTTTAAAATGTATTTACTTAAAAGATGTGTACAAAAATGTAACAATATAGAACATAATAGTCAATCAGTGTGATAGGTGAATGTAGCTTAATACAGTTTAACCTCTTTTAGGAGTTCCTCAAATTTGAGGAAATTTTTGTCATTTTTACTCATAAGTTAAGAATGACATGGTTGATGGATATTTTTAGGGTTTAGTGATTTTTTTTTCCTATTTTTCAATAAAACTTAGAAACTAAAAACATTAAACTGAAACTATTTTTGAGTTAAACATTCATTTATTTTAAATTCGGCCGTTTTATTTATTTTTTTTCAGCAGCGTTAATGTAAGCATTATAAAAGCTGCATCAGGAGTACATGTATAACTACTTATAAATGTGTTAATTATTCTGAACAACGGAGAGGATTATCTTTAGATTCTCAGCGCTTGTATGCTTTGTCATTATTGAAACTTATTTTGTATTTGCGTTGCCAGTTTCAAGAAACATGCCTTGAAACTGATCATTTTGGTATGTCTACTTGAGAGAATACGTAAAACATGAGAAGCATGATTTTCCCTCTCTCTCTAAGCGTTTTGCATCAGGCCATAAAAGGTTTTCACATTATTCGGTTTTTGAACATTTTCTGCTTCCTAACTAAACTTGCTTTCACTTTTTCTGAGTTTATTTATTCATCAGCAGCTCCTAACAACAGCAGGACAGAGTAAAGAAGCATTATCTTGACAGCGGTACAGCATCAAACGGTGTAGCTGTAAAATCCCTTTCCTCAAATGCTATATTACATCCATGTGTCTATATTCTTTTCCCCTCATAAAGATAAACATTGTCTCATATTTGAACCAGCAGCGTGACTTGAAGGTTAATTTTCAAACCTCTAGACCCCATGTCTTCTCGCTGTGACTCATTACTGCCCTGCGGCATCCTTTTCAGGCCAGGGTTCGGTTCTGTGTCTTGAAAAATGAGGCAGCCACACAGAATGGGTAGTTGGGTCAGGGATATATTCTTTACACGGAGTACGGTTGGCCAAACCAACGCATAGAGCACACAGCCTGTGAGCTAGCCAGTTGGACTCGGCCCCTGCAGTGAACTGCTGCAGGGCTACTAAGCACAGCTGTCTGAGCGACTGTGAATCCCTTCTTTGTGTCTCCGAGGAGCTTGGCATGTTGTCGTTGTTCTGAGCCAGACCAGATGAAGCTTACCTGAGAGGCAGGTTTTGGGATTTTTAGAAATTCCTGCACTTCAGAATGTGCTGCGTTGGAAGTTGCTGCTGTGTCTGCAGACGCTCTCAGTCACCATGTGACATTCTCGTCTCCCCCCTTGTTTACTTTCAGCTCGCACGCTAAGATGTTCAAGTTTTATTGATGACTTTAATTGAAGTCTGGGGTTATTTTTAATGCAGCATGCAAGGTGGAAAGAAGGACAAGAAGCCAAACCTGTGTAAAGAAATGAGACAAATGGAAAAAGTTCAGAGCAACAGCGACACTCTGAGGTTTTCTTCTTCTGAACATTTTTTTAGTCCTCATTTAAAGGCTTCTAGCTGTTTTTCTCTTCAGTTCACTATAGACATTTCTAACAATTAAAATAGTAATTTATTATAAAATCTGACATTTGTATTTTAGAAACAAAGAGATCTGCAAAACGCCTTGCTGTTTTGGGATAGTTCGCGAGTACTTCGTTCTACGTGGTTTGTATTTATATAAAACGTGTAAAACATTGCATATTTTGAAACTAACATCACGTTTTTATAATGTGTTGAAAATATGAACTGAAATGTCTCATTAAATTAATATATTATGCTATTTATTAGTACTTGGATAAACTATGCTTTGCTGACATACTAGAGAAGATATCCTTGATGAATGCTCCGTCACTTTTAAATAATTTATGTGGCCAGTATGACCTTAGCATTTTTACATAGTACATTGATAAATAGCACTTAATAGCAGCATTTAATCATGTTTTCCAAGATATTAACATTTATTGATGCGCTCATAAACCTACTAGTGGAAAGGTAGTCTAAGTAACAAACAAAGGTGTTAGTTTCAGGGTCTGCGGACCTCATTAGGTTTTTTGCTAACACAATAAATAATAATTTGTATCTTGTTAGAAAAGCAACACAATAATGATAAACAATACAATAATAATCTATCACAAATTGTGAGATCAAAAAAGGAATGGTGACCAGATACAAACTATTTGTAAACACTTTTAGAAATTATTGGTAGAGATTTAATGCTTTATACCTTTTATTTTATAGAGTCAGGACTGCATTTGATCATCTCTAGTTTAAAATCTAAAATTTGTTCAAACTTCAACTGCATAGTTTTATACTGAATTCTCTCTAACAGAATTGTATTCTGTGAAAACAAAATAAATGGTGATGCACAAGTCAGCTGTCCTGCAATCAAAATCTGGCAATGTCCTTTGATTAGCTTTGACTGGTGATTATCCAGACACTGAAAAATTGGGAGGTTTTTCTTGTTATTCAATAATTACATAAAAACTAAGAATAATTTTCTAATCTTGTAATTCCTTTTTGTTTTTGTTTGACTCTAAAAAACTATGTTTATCAAGAAATCAGCAGTATTATTTTCTTTTAAAAATAAATGAATTGGAAACAGCAGGTAATTCTCTCACTTCTTTAGGAGGTTTGATCTCAAACAAAATGGGAAATCGATAGCGGCCAGCAAAAGCTCGATTATTGCATTGCTCATTCCATAAAACAGTGTTGATTATTTGTAAAATCTTTCCTCTAATTATGAAAACCAAAACCTGGGTAATGGAGTGTGTTTTAGATTTTTTTACAAAAAAATGAAACATAGCGTATAAGGGCTATGGAGAAGATAATTTAGGCCTAAATGTTTCGCAGATGATGCACATGTAATTTTCAAACAATTTCATATTTTATGAAATGTTCTTATATTTTAATGTGATCAATATTTTCACTTTAATGGAAATGTCTCAGGGTTTTGTGGAGCATTTTATCCCTGCACACTGTTTAATCGCAGAGCCCGAGAGACGAGCTGGACCGATTCTTCTGAGACATTCTCTCTCTGGCTGATTGAATGAGTGACAGGCTGTGAGGGAGGGGCGGGTTATTTCTGCTAAAATGTTGAAATTTGAGGTTTTTCATTGTTGTGTGAAAAGGAAGTCTCCCAGTGATGCAGGAAACGGAACAGCTACCGTGGTCCAAAAATGAAAGATTCCCAGGGCCTGTTCGCCATGTCCCCAGCCCCAGCAGGAGTCAAAACATCTCCAGCTTTAGAAACCAGGGACACTGTATTTTTATTTTTATTCTCTTTTTTTCTTTTTTCCCCTCCCTGAGTGGTTCCAGGAAGGGGAGCAGGAGCTGCGGCTCTTCCTCAGGACCTGCCTTCGTGTGTTCTCCGGATCTTGACCTGATGTTTAGCTTAACTGTAACGTCATCAGGCCTCTCGGTGGGAGAGGACAGGCAGCTGGCAGTGGGGCAAAGGGCAGTCTGGAGACATGAAGCAGACCTGCAGTGTGTGTGTCATCCTTTGTTTTTGGCCCTATCAATCCTGCATACACACACCATCTCTGCTTATTTCTGTCCTAACCTGCGTTCAGTCACATTTACTGGTGGCTTGTAGTGACATCCTTACTGATTATGCACAGTGTGTTTGAATAGTGTGTCTCAGTAATGCTTCTGTCTGTCTGATTCTGACCTTTTTTATTCATGGAAATCTTCTCTTTCTCCTTTTTTAAAATCAGCTAAAAGTCACTTGGTGTAAATGTTTATTTGTCTTCATTTTTTAGATAGAGTTCTTCTTCACAATGGTGTCGCTGCACAAGAATGCAAGAGATTGTCTTTTAAAGCCTCCCCACCTCTTTGCCACTCTGTCAATAAACTCACCCTCAGCTCTCAGCACCCAGCTGCCCACTACTGAACACCATTTATTTATTCACTGGGTTAGCCCCACCACTCTCTCCCTCTTTTTTCCCCCTTTTTAGTTTTTTTTTTTCTCCTTCATTCCGCCTTTTTCAAACTCTCTTTCTGGTATGAAGCTCTTCATGCTAAGTGATGGCTACAAGCCATCAGAGGGTTCCTGCCCCCCTTTCACTCTCCTCTCTGCCGCAGTCACTTTTGGCATAAAAGCGTGTTATTTTTTCAAACAAATGAGACGTTTTACATTCATATTTACCCTCTCTTGGTCAAAGGGCTTTAATGTCCCAAAACCACCAAACTGTGCTGTTAATGGCTGTAGTTGGGTGACTTGATCCAGGCCAGTGCGAGGTCATGTCCTGCCAGTGTGGGAACAGTCACTGGTGGGTTCAATGGCAGAATCTGTGAGTGGAGAACCAGTGAGGTTATCTCACATCTACCACTGAGGCAGAGCCTGTTTGTTGTTTTACCTTCAGTTCTTGAAGCTAAAAATGTCCATTTCTTTGGTGATGTGTCCCACTGCAGTTAAGAAAACAGAAATAATTTCCATATGTCTGTTGTAATTATGTTTGTAATTTTCAATCATTAAAATTATTAATACTCTTCCAGCGATCCACCAGAGACTGGAATCGGATGGAACAGAGAAAGTTGAGGGATCGATGACCCAGCGACTGGAAAACATCCTAAATCGTAAGTTTGATTTTAAATTTTGTGGAATGAAACTGATAATGATTGTTTAAAAATTTACAGATGGTCTTTGGTTCTGGCCTTCACAAGAAGGCCTAAACTTAAAAAAAAAATTGTTTTTTTTCCTCCAGGTACACATACACATTTCGTTCATTTTTAAGTTAACCTCATTTTTTATAGTTACACTTTATTTATGTAGAAATTTTACCTTTATTGTTCAGTAAATTTATTCTTTTCTATTTTCAAATTGATGTTTTAAATTTTGCTTCTTAATTTTGTACATATTCTTAGTCATTTGTATCTGTGTTAATCTATTTTCATTTAAATGTAACTATTAGAGCATCACTGAAACAGGAATTTCTTTTATAGGTGAAGTGACTTTAGGCAGATTTGTTTTGCCAACAAGAGAGATTAGAAATAATTTAAATATATAAATATAAAAAATGAAAAATCATTACATACATGTACAATAAAGATCTTTTAAAGTTACCTTTTAGAACTGACAATGCTTATGTTCTGAATAGAATAGATATATTAATCGATTTTATTGCCTCCCCTTACAATATAAAAGTATTTAATAGGAGAAAATAACATTATTCTAGTCTATAGTAGAATCGATTTATTCATCTAGTTGACTATAGAAAGAATAGATCAAACAAAGGGATCAAAAACGGACTGTGATAAGTGTGATAAGTGAAAACTGTAACCTGGACATGTGTGTGTTCTTTCAGTGCTCTGTTAGTCTTTCCCACTTTAATAAGCTGATCCCTCATCAAACCCTGTGTCCCACCCTTGTAGGTCATACATGATAATGGGGCCACTCTAATGTGAGGTCAATAAGCTGGCCCTTTTCCCTAAGTGAAGAGTAAATAAATCTCTTAGCCGGACATATCTTTCATCCCCCCGAACCCGGACGTAAAGGCCCATGGCACGGCAGAAATAGAGCTTCGTTCATCCCCCCTCCAAAACCTTGAGTATCAAACACACATCACCAGTCAGCCAATCACAAATCAGCCTTGTTAAGTGTCAGCTCCTTAATAAGTGAGACTGGTGAGTGAAAAATGTTAGATATTAGTCTTTACTCAGCCTTTTGCTGTTTTTCCTTCAGGGATTTTGTTGTGGGTGGGGGTTTTGTTTTGAATAGAAGATCTTTGTTTTTTTCTGACGGCCCAGCTGAGGCCACCCACAAAGCCCCTAAGTCCTGCTCAAGTCCCACCAAGTACGCTAAGAGATAGTTGTCACTTTCTTGTGAGCAGTGTAGTTCCTGCTCCTACTCCTCTTTTTTCTGTCTAATAACATCCCGAGCAAGAGGAAAACCAGAGACCGGGAAATGTGGTGTTTAACATTTATTTATACAGTATCCCAGTTTCTCATTTTCTCCCACCTCCTTCACTCTCGCTCATAGCTTTTTCTCACTCCGTCTTTTTTCGCAGGAGCGAGTGATACTGCAGATACTCTCTTCCAGGAGGTCCTCGGACGGAAAGACAAGGCTGACTCCACACGCAATGCACTCAACGTGCTGCAACGGTTCAAGTTTCTCTTCAACCTGCCGCTCAACATAGAACGTAACATTCAGAAGGTACTTTACAAGAACATGTGAAATCCCAGCATGTAAACAGAAACTGCCAAATGCAAAATTAAACCCTCTTGATCATTGCTTAAACACCAATGTGTCCCCTCAGCAAACCTGATATAGAATATATGAAAACTTTATTCTAGTTTCTCTCTTGGAAACAGGTTAGAGGTTATTAAAATTAATGCTTAAAAAAAAAAAATCCTTAAATATATTTCTCTGCTTTCCAGGATATTTCCTTGTGCAACCTTTGAAAAAAAGCCTCCAACATTTGTTCTCGTTGCAACTAACATTTTGTTCTAAGTGTCTTCACTGGGGGTGGTGATCCCATTTCTTTAAGATCTTCCATTCCATTGAGATGAGAAACCTGCTTGTTGTTAGATCTACAATTACTAAACAAGGCATAAAAGCTATTAAATATATGCAAGAGCAACTCTTAGCAAAGCCGTCAAGGACGTGTTAAGAAAGCACTGGGTTCCTGGTAGATCACGAGGGTTCCCAGGAGGGTCTGAACATGTAAAATACTTCCGTAGCATAACTGAGGTGGATTACTGGAAAGATCGCAGAGGATCGGAGTCTGGTGTGGAGCATGAGTGAGTAACACTATTGAGACCCTGTGCACACCGACATGGCCTGGTTGCCAAGAATTTGAACCAGAGATTAACTACAGTGATTTTATTTAAGATTCTGAAATATTTGTCAGCCCAGCGAAATACAAGTTCGCACTGTAAAAATTACTTTTATGTGCCAAATCCATGTTTGTGTTGATAAACAATGTAATGTTTCATTAAGTCTTTTTTTTATCCATCAGTAGTAAAGTTGACAGGCAAACAGAAACATGTCACATGAAATATAGACAATTATTTTTAGATAATAATAAAATAAAAACTGAATCACAGATACTCACTTCGATGAAGGAGATTACCATGTATAGTAACTGCTATTGTGATGACTGTTTTGCCAAACAAGGAAGTGACACTTTTAAATGTTATATTTTCTTGAACAAAGGCTGAATTGTTCCATACTTATTAGTCTTGCCTTGTAAAGGAAGTTAAAATGTGGTGATATGTTTTTTGGCAAATGTTTTGCTCTTGACTCGAAAGAACAAAAGGCCTTCAAAAAATAGTGTGCATTTTCCTTTACATTGATATTGAAATTTAGAATTTTTGCATTGTGACAACTCACCTTTAGCATGACACTAGATGCTCTTTTTAGCAGATTTTGTAATTTTACAGAACCTTTTATGTGAACAATATCTACATAAAGCAGTCAAGGGGGAAGGTGAGATAGCCGGCTAACCATTAAATGCCTTGGAAGCTGGTTTGTCCATCTGTAACAATTTTAATTCCCAACAAAAAATATGCCAAAATGTATGCATTTATTTTTGTGCTGCATTTAAGTTTTTTGTATTGAGTGTTTCCAAAGTCTGTCAGAGAAATAAAAGCTTCCTCACCTGTTCATTTATATTTACCACTTGTGTTTGAAGATTGATCCTAAAAGCTTAAACATTTTCTGGCTTTATTTTAATCCACATTTAGCATAAAACACTTGCCAATAATACACACGTTTCAACTCTTTTTCATACAGTTTCGGCTCCATCTGTCCACAGTTTGTCTTGTGTATTTGTTTTTGTCTTGAGGTCCAGCGTGGGTGACTTCAACCAAAGGGTGGAGCTATAGATAGTTTAACACAGTGGGTGTTGTGATTGATAAGTTATTAAGATCAAAATGCTAAATTATTAACAGATTTCTTTTTCTCCCAGGGAGACTACGATGTGGTGATCAATGACTACGAGAAAGCCAAATCTCTTTTTGGGAATACTGAAGTTGCAGTTTTCAAAAAAGGTTTTTTCTACATTTTTTTTTTCTGCACTTTCTGGGGGGTTTTGCCCCAACAAATAAATGCCACAAAGTAATTTGATGATGTTAAAAAGCTGTTTCCATTTTGTGCTGCAGTTTATGCTGAGGTTGAGACCAGAATCGAAGCACTGAGAAATCTCCTGCTGGAAAAACTGCTGGAGACGCCGTCGACTCTTCACGACCAAAAGAGATACATCAGGTCTCCTTTCAGTTGTCTAATCCTCGCTGACTGTTCTTCATCATCTGTCTCTCTCTGTGTGTCTGAAACCTTTGATTTCTTTTACACAAAGGCTTTGCCCTCGTGCTTTGAACAGTCATTATTTTGCGTTCAACCTCAAAATATCCAATACAAAGTCATGATAAATCTTTTATATTTTGTTCTTGCTCACATTTTGGTTACTTTTATGTCTGTTTATCTTTGTTTACTAAAGCTTCAACCTCTATCCACGTCCAGTTTTTATTTTTTTTGCCTCTCACTTTCCTATGTTCATGAATCTTGTCATCTTTCTTTTACGTGGTCCTCTTGTTTTTGCTTCTATTTTTCCTTGACTTTTCCGCCTTTCTTTCCCTCCTTTTTCCCCCTCATTCTAACCATCCGCTCATACTTGCGGTTGGTGCCGATTTATTATTGTTAGTACCAACCTGTCAGGATCACAGAGACCAGCTCCCAACCACATGGTAACATCTTTCATCCTGGTGCATTAGGCACAGCTCCTAACGCCCACTCAGCTCCTGTTTACCCTTCGTGTGCAGGGTGGGAGCTGGGTGCATTTCTTCGTGTGGGTCTCACTCAAACTTTTAAAAAGATGCCACTTAATGAGAAACAAACGAGCAGCTGGTTTTGCTGGATGACGGCACAAGAAATGAGGCCAAATCTCAGAGGTGGAATCATCTGACATCCCAGAGGACGCTTTAGGGACGTCCGGGAAATCAAATCTCCTTGGAGATGAATTAGGATTACCAGGATGGACTGGAGTTCAGATGATCAAAGAAGACTCTAAATGCATAATTCATGCATGGATTTACAAAAACGTCGTTTTATTTTAGTCACAGAAAAAATTTTCCTCTTGAATTATTTTTGCTATATACAAATAGTTCTTTGATTTTTGTTATTTATTTATTTTTAAAAATAGTATCTACTGTGTGATTCTTTGCTTGCTAAGAGTTTTTCATTCTATTATTACGAAGAACTGTTAAACAGATTTGTAGTTACTGAACTTTTTTTCTCTGGTAAGATACATAATTTACCTCCTAAGAAAGATATTTTTACTTTTGCTTAAAATGAAAATTTTGCTTTCATTTGAAGGGGGCGAAAGCAGAAGTAATTTTTCTGGCCCTGCACATCTCTATTGCACATCTCTACTGGACATTTCTTTTCCAAAAGCAAGCCTTTTACACAGTGTTATAATTTTGTGGGCAGACTGCTTGGAGCTAAAATTACTTGCTACGTTTGATGCAACATTGCAAAATTTACTCTGCATCTGTAGGAAATCTACAGAAACAACAAAAAACAAAATTATCTCCAGCGAAATCTTTTCATGCATTTCAAATTGTTTTTCTCTATTTAATATAAAAAAATGTCGACTATAATTTCATATTTTTTGTCTTATTTTACTTATGGATTAATTTTTACATTTTAGTTATACCTATTTTTTTGCTTGTATTTATGTATTAACTTATTTTACTTTATTTTTTCTTATATAAAACTTATATATGCAAGTGTTTTAGTATTTTCCTAAGTTTGTGTTATTATTTAATTTATGTCACTATGTTGAAAACAGAAACTAGTTTGGTTATTTTAATTCTTTGTCCTTTTTCCTTCCCCACAGTGCAACACAAGTAGTTGTGTGATCATCTGTCATTTTATTGCAGGATAAATTTTTATTTGTCTGCATTGTTTAATATGTCTTGACCATAATGCTTTTTAAAAAACAATGTATTGCTAATTCTCAATCACAAAAAAATAAAGACAACTTTTCCAATCGCTTTTTCTAAAAAAACAAAAAAGTATTTATTTTCCAACAAATTTGTGTATTTGTATTTATTGTGTGTGTACATTGAGACCAAAGTAGAAACAAAGACACATTCCTTGTTTGTCTGCACAAGCTTGGCAAGTGAAGCAGATGTGAAGTGGTCTAGTTGTAAAATGTTTCATTGACACGTAATCAGATTAAATCTCTTATTCGTTTTCCATCTACCACCAGGGGTGCTAGGCTTTACATTTTTTTTCCTCTGCAAAGAAATTGAAAGCTTCTTTCTGATTGAATATGTGTTTGTGGCAATTTCAGGCTCAACAAAATCAAATTTTGTTTGTAACGCTTAATGCTGTCTATCCCCCTTTTAAAGGTTTTAACTGTCTATAGACTATAAAATCAACATAAAGGCATAAAGACTCTTCAAAGGATTGGGTAATCTGGCTAGAAAGTCAATAGTTCACCAGCTTCCTTTAACAGTTTAATCTGACTTTACCTTATTTAATCATCTTTTAAATACATTTCTGCTCTTATGTTGAGTACATTCTGTAGAATGTTTTAGATTTAGGAGATCTAGGTGGCAATCTATTGAGTGATTAACACAACAATTCAACCATAATTCTTTCAGTCAGTTTTATTTTCTGTTACTCATTTCCCTGTCTGTTTCTGCCCTGTAGGTACCTTTCAGACCTGCATGCCCCGGGGGACCCAGCCTGGCAGTGTATCTACGCTCAACACAAGTGGATCCTGCAGCTGATGCAAAACTGCAGAGACGAGTTCATCAGCGGTGGAAGAGGTGACTAACAACACATATTAGTCTTAGCCTCCTATTTTGCATTCCCAATTATGTCTTTTGAGCCTAGAAGTAGCAGAAGGAAGGGAAATCCAGCTGCACCTCCGTCACTCCAGCCCTCTGCCCACATTCCCGCTTCGTCACCACCCTCCCAACCCCGTTCTGTTCATGGCTCGCGTGTTTATTTTTTCACCAGCATATGAATAAGATGAAAGCAAGGCAGCGCTGGCTTCGGATTTGGGTTTCAGGGCCTGATATGTTGCCACACACACACAAACTCTCTCCTTCTGCCTCACACACAGCTTCACAGATGGATTGGAACAATTAACGCCAATTAAGCTGTTCCTCTGTTAAAATCAGCCGGCAGAAAAATGTGGATGTGAAACTGTCTGCTCAGGAAGACTAGCGATTCTCCAACCACACTTCAGACACGTACATGCAGAAAAACACTGCTAGAGAGGGGGCTGCTTCACATTGTACAGCTGGAACGTAAACATGTCTAATGCTAACGGTAACAGAGATTTCCGGGGCTCTGGCTTGATTGATTTGGGGTTTGGTTTATTTTTTTGCCTATTCACCTTAAATGAAATGGCAGACAAAAATGAACATGCAAACTAGAAATTGTGGAGTTTTTCAAAAAATGATTTGAAAAAATTATATCTGACTTTCCCATTTGTACACATTATGTAATCTTCTTTTTTCTAGCATCTAGCTTATAAATGAGGTTTAACTAAAAGGTATTGAAAAAATCTGTAGGTCAATGCACAGTAACTTCAACTCTGGTTGTAACAAACTTTGTTTAGATTTAAAGTCCTTCCTCTCTCGGTTCTTGAGTAACTGGTTGCACTAGTGCACTTCATGTTTTTCTTAGGTGCACCAGCACAAAAATGAGATGCATCCAGATTTTTCATTGCATTGCATTTGCAGTTTCACAGGATCACTCACTTTATAGACTTTGTCTAATGATCTGATTATTGCCTCCATGTCAGAGCTCTGGCGATGATTTTAGAATGGATGTAATAATGCTTTAATTCTTAAGACAGATCTCCTTCTTTGCAATATACCGGTAGATGTGATTTTCAACATCTTGGTGCTGTCTTTGTCTCTCCTATGTTTTACTCAGTCCTGTCTTGTTCTCTGAAGTGAAATAGATGCAGGATTTTTTCTCAAAACCATCCAAGACTTTTGTAACTTAGAACCTAAAGTTTTAAAGCAACATGAAAATGCATTAATTTTAATTATAAATGTGTGTGTATGACTTACTGACCAGGAACCATACAGTCAATTAGATCCTAAACTCAGGAGTAAAAGGACCCGCTATCTTCTGTGTTTTTCGTTTAAAATTTTAAAAAAAAGTTGCCAGAGTGTGCTTTGTTTGGGGGTCTTCAATTTAAAAAAAAAGTACATTATTGATTATTATGAAGGTGTTAATTTGAACATATTCCTTATGAATAAGAATCACTGACTTCATAGGCTTTGTCTGACGATCTGATTATTGCCTCCATGTCAGAGCAGTGGCATATATGCAGCATATTTATTTTTATTCAGTCTTTTCACATTTGAAATTCTAGATAAAGGTTTTTATGTTTAATGAAATATTTCAAGATTTTAGTCTTGATTTAGATTTTTTTTGTTTGTTTTAAGTTGATGAGAATTTGTATTATAACACTTAAGTCCTGTTTCTCTCCTTCTTAACACTACATGTCTTCCTCTCTCTTTCTGTCTCTCACACACATGCGCGTGCACACACACCTGGTTGCTGTTTACCATCTCCTCTTTTCGCTCTTCAACTGTGAGAAACCTCTTGAAACGTCTCTCCACCCAGCCAGTGCCTGAGTTGCCATCATCTCAAAACCACATCCACTTCACTCCCCAGACCCCAGTCTTCCTCCATGCCTCGCTCACCTTGCCACATTCACCCCCCCTACACACACCGTCCTCAACCCTCTACTGAGCGGTGCCTCCACCATCCCTTCTGCTGGCTGCTTCCTCTTCCGCCTTGATTCACATTCAATCACACGTGGTGGGGATCATTATTTGTCTTTGATGGGTCAGTTGTAAAGACAGTAGCTGAAATCATTTTCTCCATCTCCTTTCCTTCTTAGTCAAGTTTGGAGACCAAAGGCCGTTCTGGTGTTCGTATCGCCCCATTAATCCCTCGCTGAATTGTTCTAAATGCGAGATCCAGCCATCCATCTTTATCAAACTATAAACGGGAACTTTTTTTGCCTTGTGAAGAAGCAGAACAGCACAAGTTGCTTTCATATGACTAAACACTTCCAGCAAACCCCATAGCTGCCGTCTGATTCGAGTCGGCCCAAGTCATTTATAAACTGAGCTACTTAAACAACACTTCTGTTCCCAACATCAATACAGCTGATCAGGAATCTTGGCTTGTAGTTTAGTGATGTGTGAGTTTGCTCTGCCAAGATGACAGTTCCCATCGTTAATGGCTTTTATTGAGATTTTAAGTGACAGACTAGCACAAAGAGGCCATGAAAAGCATCAGTTTCACATGTACTAATTAAAACCTGAAAAGAAGTGTTAATACTCAGACTCTGATAGGGGGTGAAGGGTTGTCAGTCTATCATATTAAAATGTGTCTGGTGTTTTTATTAGTTTAATGTCTCCACCCCAACCTCACATCTTTTTCAGTTTCTTGCAGTTGTTTCTTTCAGGAATATTATGCATTTACCTCTATGAATCTTCCCACCAATCCCAACTAATTCCTTGCCTCTTTGAAAAAAAGCATTCACACTTCCTGGCGTGTTTAAGGTATGCATACTCCAGCCAGCCTTTATAAAAGCCAAACTTGTGAAGTGCAAAACTATTATTTGTCCTGGCAAAGGTTTCTCTGAAACTCCTCTACAGTTGCGATCAAGGCCTCTTGGTTTGTCAGTTCCGTAACAGTCATGTCAGTTCTTTTGTCAGTTTTTAAGGGTATCAAAGTATATACATATGCAAGTCACACTCTGATTTTCATAAAAAGATTTAAAAAAAAAAAAAAACTTACAATTTTCTGCTTATTTATAAGTGTGCACCTCTTTGTGGTGTTCAATAACATGTATTGAAGCATCCAACTATGACATTTTAAAATGTAGAAAGGTTTAGTTTAAAAATATTGACACACTTTGAGACAACTGAATTCAACACCAGCGATCTCACGCGTCAAACATAAATGGGAAGTATACAAGGAATGCATGCATTATATTTAGCACACACAATTTCTAACCTCTGCGTTTTGAGAAGTGACTACATAATATTGTCATGCAACCACAGATTGAGTCCTGCAGACTTCCATGTTTCCTTGTGATCCACAGCCGACACCTGGAACAACAGCAGCTCTCATGGCTGTAAGAAGACAGGGAAAACATGAAAGACAGACTCTGTGTTACTCCATGTGGGTCGAGTGTGGATTTGCGTGTGTGTATGTGCGTGTGTTAGAGATATGTTTAGAGATAGTCTGACTCAAATGAGAATTTCCTTACATTTTCTAGGCTGCTGTGTTGTGTGCACAGCCATCTAAACCACAGTTGCTGCTCAGTTTGGGGGATTTCTCAATACTTGCTAACACACTGCAGTCAGTCTATGAGTCACTGGTGCACTTTTCTCTCTCTATGTGTGTGTCAGACACATGTTTTGGAAATGTGGTCATCCGTCTCCCATCGTTTAGACAAACTCCATGTAGGCGTTCTGCAGCGTTTGCACGAACCTCTCCTGAGTTTCATTTTCACTGCAGCAGCTTTGCTCCCTTCTTGGCTCTGCTGCTCTTTCACTTTCATTCCTGTCCCGTAACTTCCACCCCTCCTGCTGTTACTTTTAAGCTTTCTTCCAGATTAATTTCACCAAAGTTATGTCACCTCATGAGATAGGACCGTGCGCCTGCCCTGCATAGCTCCATCCGTCATTGCAGTTCCATGGCTCTCTGTTGCCATCTAGTGGATGTCTTCTGCTGGATGTAACTAAGGACATTGTGGACAGCTTAAACTCACTTCACCCCTACACTTGCAGACCCCCATACTCTGGACAAAACTTGGAAGTCTCTAAGCTGCGGGTCTGGATCAGAACATAAATAAAGACAAGTCAAGGAAGGATTATTTGGTGTGAAAACTTGCTCAGCTTACCGAGGAATGTGGAATTAGGAATATGGCTCATTTGATTATTTGCTATTTAAAGCACGTGTTGGTTTTTCTCCTCTCTGCATGGGTCAGTGGGTGTCGGCGCTCTGGATCTTGAGGGGGATACCCGTCTGGCAGCGCTCGGCAGACTCGGCCACTCCGCGTCTCTGAAGAGAGGGGGCAGTCTGCGGTCAGCGCGACCCAGCAGTGAGTGCAAAATCACCCACACACAAGGTGCCGCAGAGGGGCTTCCCTGCCGCTGCACTTATGTTTGTGTGTAACACTTTCTGTCACATACAATGCTTAGGGGAATCTCCTCTTATCAGCCAGTACAGTAAGGCCACAAACAAAAACAATGTTTGTCTTCCAGGAAGGTTTTTGTTGTGTAGTTACCCACATCTTGACACGACTTTGAGTTTAGTGAATAATAAGCTTTTCTTTCCTCCAGCGTGGCGCTTTGAAAGCCCACAACAGGTGCAGTTTGTGGAGAAACTCTCAGACGTGGTGATTGGTCAGTTGCCAAACTTCTGGAAGCTGTGGATCTCCTATGTCAACGGAAGTCTTTTTAGTGAGGTAAACACTTCAGAGTGAGAAGAGAAAGGATAATTTTAAAAAATCTGTTTTGCTTCACGGATGCACCAAGGCCATTTTCACCTTGGATCTGGTCCATGATCTGCAGGTTAGATTTAAAAACAAAATAGCACTATTAAGTACATCAAAATTTCAGTTTTTAAACATCAGTCAACAGTTTAGTAAAAATTTTAACAAATGTTAGCTCAGGGACGTGTGTGTCATTCCTGCTGAATTCAAAACTATAAATTCCATAAAGAACCTACAGTTTTTATTTTCTGCATATTTTAATCATCCATCCATTTTCTTACACCCTCATCCCATTGGGGCTGGGAAGGGTGCTGGTGCCGATCTCCAGGCTACATTCTGGACAGGTTGCCAGTCCATCGCAGGGCAACTCAGAGACAAAAAAAACTATTCACACACACAGTCATGTTTTTGGACTTTGGGAGGAAGTACCTGGAGAATGCACAGGGAGAACATGCAAACTCCATGCAGAAAGACCTCAGGCTGGGAATTGAACCCAGAACCTTCTTGCTGCAAAGCAACAGTGCTAACAACTGCACCTCTGTGCAGCCCTATTTTAGTCAGATATATTTTAAAACAGAACAGAAAGAAATTGTTCCCATATTGGAAAACAATTAGGTGTCATAGCAACAAGTTAAGGTAAAGGTGAACATGCATATCCACCCAAAAGTAAAAAGAAAATATATGCATAAAAATAAGATACTCTACAATAATGACAAATTCAAAACATAAAAACAATAAGACAGTGCAGTTATCCAAAAAGGAGAAATATCCTTTTTGGATCAAAAGTAATATGCAGCTATGCTGGTTAATTTAGAGAAGAAAAATGTGCAAGATGCGTCTGGATGTATATGTGCATTAAAAATATCAGACTATTTATAAGAAATTAAAAAAAAAACTGCAAACATCTGGGATGTGAAAATAACAGCAGAGTTTAAACTTAAGTCTAGACTTAATAAACTTCTGCTTCTCTTGTGCAAATTTTTCATTCATGTGACCAACTTTCTAGCCCCTGCTAAAGACTTGCTTTCCCACAGGATGGTTCTGCCACCACCATGTTTCATGGTGTGTTCAGGTATTACTCTTCATCCACACAGTATTAAACCTGTAAATTCTGAGTTTTCTGAAGTAAATTTGTGACCCCTCTGATGCGAGAATGCTTTGTGACTTTCTAATGATAGTTGGAGGATGTTAAGGATACATGTCTTGTGATGGGCATGTCATTTTTTGCAGGGTTTCCAGGAACAATAGTATTACCAGGTTTTTCCCCAACCTGAGCCTCAAAGGATGTTTACAAAACTCGACCAGAATAGGCTCTATGATATCCTGGAAAACACTGTAAACTGTTCCAGATGCAAAATTATGTAAAACGCTATATTTTCCCATACTGATGAAGCAAACTGAAAATTTGTGTTTCTGTCTGTGGTTATCTTTGTTTAAAAAAGAAAAGTGTTTCACCATCTTACAAGTCTCTTCACCTATCTTAGAAAATAATGTTAACTGCTTTTCAAGCTGGACAACTTTTTTTTTTTCTTTCAGACTGGAGAGAAATCTGGCCAGGTGGAAAAGTCCAAGAAGAACGCAAGACAGAGACAGAATGACTTCAAAGTATGAAGCTTATTTCACTTAGACTTAAGCCTCATTTGTAAGATCTGTTATCTGGTTTCTACATGTTTTATTGGTTTGTTTGTTTTTTTTTCATTTTTGTAGAAAATGATCGAGGAGCTGACAAACAGGCTTGTGAAGCTTATTCGCGGCGCTCTGCTCCCAACCACTCTACCGCAAGGAGAGCTTCATGTTTATGGAGGCTGGGAGGACAAGACAGAGCTGACCGGAGCCTGGTTCACGCAGATCATCCACACTGTCAGGTTCTCACTCCAAGTTTTTTAACATCTACCTCCTCTCCGCCACTTTGTTAATGACAGGGTTTGGTCATCTGACCTGATGATGTTTGTGTCTCACCCAGGGGTTGTCACGAGGCGCTGTCCACTCTGGAAATCCCAAATGATTTGTTGCAGGTGATCCAGGATCTGCTGCTGGACCTGAGGGTCCACTGCCTGATGGTGACTCTGCTCCACACGTCAGAAGGTGAGATATTGACTGCCGAGTGGAAGCTCGGCGGTAGAAAGTGAACCGGGAACTATTCCCCATTAAACCATCTGCATTTGATCATGTCAGCTTCATCTCTGAAAGACGGCAGAGTTTATTTTTATTACACTTTGCAGATTTTTCTGAATTATGAGCTGGCAATTTGCTCTAGTGTTTACTTCAGCTGCTGTCCACATGTGCACTTTACTTTTACCCCTAAAAGAAAACTTTAGAACAGTATATATATTTTTTTCTTTTTTATGAAAAACACACACAATTATCACACCATGAAATGTATTATAGCAATAATAATATAATTCTAGATAAATGCCTCCAAAAAAGATGAAAAATCTCATAATTATTATGCTAATGTTTTTAAGACCAAAATAAAGAAAAGTATTCATGAACTCATTTAGGTATCTACACGAGTCTAAATTCACAAATAAAAAATATAAAAATTCTTATTTTAAAAACTTCTGCAGGAAACATTGCATGTACAAGACACCTGCCAGTTAAGGTGTCTTGATGCTCAATCTGCAGTGGGGCTGCAGGGCAGCAGAAGAAATCAGGTTGTGTTGGTTGGTCTAGCATAAAGCTACAGAATACTGTATGTAAAGCACTTTCTGCCCACAGTTCAGTATGGCAGCGGATCTGTGATGCTGCGGGCCTATTTGTCTTTCGAAGGGAACCTTGTGAGAGAGCCAGACACAAAATGAACTTTACAGGCTATGAATAAAAATCTGGTGGCATCTGTCTGTGAACTAGATTAAATGCATTTCAATTATAATAAAATAAAGGTCCCACATCTGGTGAAATCACTGTATAAATGAATACCTTATTGCAAGAAAGTGTTGAAGAAAAACTGATAATTTATTCTCATTTTCATCTAACCAAAATACAAGGTAGAATTTAAGTAAATTACTTAAAAGTGAAGAAAATTACTGTTGATTGATGTAAAGCAGTAAGAGAAATCTCCAAAAACTCTTCACTATTTATTTTCTTAGAAACCATCTGAATCAACTCTATTAATTTTCTTGGTGGTCAGGATCTTTTTACCTCCTGCAGCCTCCAGTTATATAATGGAGAAAGTGTTATGAGACCAAAACCAGACATGTTCAGTTTCACTTGTGGTTAGGTATGGTCATTTTGAGAAGAGTGACTGGTTTTCGCTGAACTCCCTACACCCGTGTCACATAACACCAAACAAAGGTCTCTGCAGAAAGGTAGATTTTCTTTGACATTGCCTGTTTTTTCTTCAGAAAAACACAACATTGTCTCTGTTTATTATCGTTCTTTGTAAATAAGGGATTCTTCTTTGGTAAATTATTCAGCGGTTTGAAGTCATTTCTGCATTGCTTCTTCCCCGTTTAGATGTGAAGAGGCTTGCTGAAAAGGAAGATTGGGTTGTAGATAACGAGGGAATCACCAGTCTGGTAAGAATGAGTTACCACACCAAGCAGTGCTTAATCTTACAGAACTAAACATGGTAGATATATTCCTGCAAACACTTAGATAGAACCAAACCTAATTCAGTACAGTCTTCTTTACATTATAAACATTACTTTGTTTTTTTTTGTTTGTTTGTTCTCTAATATGGCTATGTTTTATTTATTCATTACATCTAACAGAATCTAATCTTATCTAAATCAGATCTCATTTCTTAATCTCATTTCTAGGATTAGTTCAGGGGCTTTGAATTGAATCAAGTCATTTTGTTGCTTGCAAAATCAAAAATTGATTTTATGCATTCATCTTCCAATAAGAATAATATATAATCCTCTATCTGATTGATAGAGGATCAGCCTATTGTGAAATTCTCCTCCACACTTCATAGTGTAGAGAAGACAAAATGATCATGTTTTTTTATCTGTTGTTCATTATGTTGTGAAGCGCTTTCAGTGGAAATCACAGATCAAGCTAACGAAAAGAGAACTGATGCCCCCTTACATAATAATGTACCAATTCTTTCATTTAAAGTAATGTGCACCTGCTGCCAGGCTTTAATCTGACTTGCATTTATTCTTCAGCCCACAATTCTAAGTCCTTCGCACATGTTTTGTCTTTGATATTTTTTGCAGCCTTCAAAGTTTGAACAGTGCCTGGTCCACATGCTGCAGTCACTGAAAGAGCCGCTGGAAATCAAATCAGGAGAAATCAATGTAGGTTTTGAAATGAGTGAAAGTGAAGTTTGAAGTCCTTCAAAACAAAAAGTGAAAGGTCGCTTTATCCTGTAAAATCCCATCTGACAGAGTTATGTCTGTGCTTGACAAATCACAACCACTGATTTAGTTATTTTAAGTTTTGTTTCCTGTATCTGTCAGGTCCTGCAGATAGACCAAGTCCAGGACAAGGCAGCACAGCTCAGCGTGAGCATCATGAAGGTAAAATGTGCTATAAAACATCTGCAGACCTCAATAATACTTGCTTATTTTTATTTGACTAATGTCTTATGATTGGAGGAAGTTTTCTATATATGAGCCACAGATCACTGCATACACTTTAGCGAAAACTCACCCTAGTTTTCATTATTCTGAATCTTGTGGAACAAAATCCACACATGCCAAAAGCATTTTTGTGCTTTTATTACTTCATGCATGTCCACAGTTGTGCATACATACATGTGTAGGTTTCATACGTCTGCATGAGTCCTTGACATTGTTTCCTTTCTCAAAATATTTATGCTGAAGATGTTTTTTTTTTTTTTTTTTTATAAAAATTTACAAAAAGGAAATTCCCAGTAGACCCAACCTGCAGGTTGCATCAATAAAAAAACCTAAAACCTAGCATGGTTATAAAGTGATAAAAATGGAAAATCTAAAATAAAGTATAAGCTGCTACATGACACCGTATTATATTTACCTTTTCTGTTCACTTCTGCCAATCACTGTTGAGATGGATGTTTCTCAATCCTTAGCTGTTGACACAGATCGACTTTTGTTGACAGTATTGACCAGTTTCATTATATGGAATTAATTTGAAATCACTGTTGACACAATGGAGACAAAACATACAATAAAAACTGAACTTTCCTCTGTTTTTTTTGTTGTTGTTTTTTTTCCAATGTGCAGATCTTTTTTTCCACCAGTTATTGGTTTCAAGACAAAGCGGTCGTTTTCATTTATAGTAGCTTTTCAAACTGAATTTCACAGCTTTGATGTTTGTGGAAGTGATGTGGATCTCCATGTGTTCACCTTAGGTTTTTATAAACTGTTTGGAGCAGCTGAGTACGAAGGCAGATGAAGAATTTCATGCGTCTCGGTGAGTATTTTGAAGATTTCTTTTTTCAGATTTTTAGTTCCTATTGTGGTTTCCTCTGAAAAAGAAATGCGTCCTCTCTGTTCAGCAATGTTTCAGTGGACCTATCCTCTCCTGATCGGTTTTCCAGCATCCAGGAGGGATTCGTTCCAACATCTGTAAGGAAATTATTATAGTTTTTACCGAACATTCTTGATTTAATAACCTCAAGACCTACAGCCAGCCTGCGCCTGGTAGTGTCACCCAAGCGTGGGCTCGCCGTGTAACCCAACTAGACAAACACATGTCTCAGTCACTGGAACCACAAAATGTTATCAGGCTGTTTCCTGGTTGTGGACAAGCAGCAGATACGTCCTTGTTTCCTGTAACTTGGTTGAGTTGTTGGTGGAGGGGTAAAACGCAGGGGAGGCGGCTGGGAGGAAGAGCAGGGTACGGGGTGCTTCTGGTAAAGGGAAATGGAGCAAGGTGCAGAAGGGGTTTCCCCAACCCGATGTGAGCAGCGGGAGTTTGGCAGCGGAGCTCTGGTGAATGACCAGAGTCGAGACAGATTTCACTCATACAGTATTTTGATGTTTTTGTTTTAAGAATGACTTGCTAAAAAGCATGCGAGGATGTAAATCAGACAGCCATTATTAGATATCAAGTTTCTCTAGCCCGCTGTAGGCTCTTATTGCTGGAGCATGAAAAACAAATGTGACGCCACATTTTGTGGTTGGCACATTACAAGCTTATCACTCAGTCATCTCTTTGTTTCTAAGTACTAGTTTTGGTTATTTAATAAACTTGTATCTCCATCTGTACTGTTTTGGAAGGTTATAGTGAGTTTGTAGAAATTAAAATTAAAAACAAAGTGAGGGAAGGAGATTTTATTGAGATGACAATCTTGCTTGTTGGATGCAAGATTAATCCAAAACAACAAAACTTGTATTATTAAAAAATAAGTACTGATTCATTTCATCCAGATAGATGCATATAGATGGATAGATAGATGAATGAAAAGTTATTAAAATGTTCCAATTTTAGTGTAAAGTAAATGTCTTTGGCTTCTTTGTTGAACATGGAAGTTAAAACTTGGGATTGTTTTGTGCGTAGGAGCAGCGCCTGTTGATCATCTTGAGTAACTGCCAATACCTGGAACGGCACACCTTCCTGAACCTGGCCGACCACTTTGAAAAGCACGGCTTGACAGGGACAGAGAAGATCAATCGGGTCAGTAACCAAAACCGCGGCTCCTTTTTAGGATAGGCATCAACTGGAGCAAAAGAGCTCTGTACTCATACATTCATGCTGTTATTCTGTTAAGTGGTTTGCTGAGGTGTCTGTAACAACAAAGCTCTGATCAATGAGGTTCTGTTTCTCAGCAGAGTGATGACTCTTAATCAAAAAAGGTGAATGTCATTGTCTTTAAAGCTCATTTTCACCACTTTCTCTTCACTCACTCAGACACAGTCACACAGCGGCACACAATGACTAATGGCTGAATCACAAAGAAAATAAAAGTTCGGTTGGTTTTCCAGTAAAAACAGTTGATCATTATTTTCTTTGAAAGCTTGAGTTAGAGCCTCATTAAGATGTTAAAATGATGTGGGTGTAAGACTGCTTTTAAAGGTTAGAATAGCTCTGAAAGTGCTGGTGAAAAAAATTCCCAACTTGCATCTGGCATAAAATTGTTGCTCTGTGTAGAATATTATCATCATTAGCATATCTCTGACCAAAAACAACTTAAGAAAATGCACAGGTCATATACGTGAATTTTGATAGTTTAGTATTAGTCATTAGAAAGCATTTGCAGATAAGATTTTATTATTTTACTTGATCCAGAAATGAAAATTAGGAAAAATTTAATTAAAGCTTAGATTAGGAGTTAATTTAATTTACAAAACACAACACATTTCACACTGATTAGTTATCAAATAATAAGGCTAAAAAGAAATGGCTGTTCGAAAAACTAAGTACACTTTCACGTCTTCAATGGGATTTAAAATGAAACAGTAGCAGCAAAGTTTTCATCTCTTTATCATCATCAATCTGACCTCCATTAATGGGCAGTTTTGGCAGGGTGGAAACCTTGGGTGGATAGACATCAGCAATGAGGCACAGTAAGACACTGTTGTTAAGAGGATTATGTTGCCACTTCCCAACTATTTGAAGTCGAACAGTAAACACGGAGAAGATGGAAAACATTTTAGACATGTGCAAATTGTTTGATTCCAGTAAATCCATGCCAAAGTTAGACCATGCAATGCAGACACAAATGACCAAAACATCTCAGACTTTGCAGGACTCGGTTAAATCTTAAATCTCATGATGGAAAAACTAACAAAGAAATTGGAATATTTGAAGGAGAAAGTCCGCGTTTTCTAAAAAAGAATGTAGTAGAATGACTTTGATTTGCAAAGTTGCATTGAATGAACCGCAGTGTAATGTTTGGAGAAAACCAAACGGCAAACACCTCATACCACCTGTCAAGCATAGTGGTGGAAAAGAGATTATGTGGGTTTGATTTGCAGTTCTGGGTAAATTGCAGTCAGTCGGTCTGTATACCGTAGCATTCCAGCAGTAGTTTGTCCAACAGCTGAAGCTTGGTCCAAACTGGTTAATTATCAGAACAATGATTTCAATTACAGCAACAAATCCACAACACAATCGCTAAAAAGGATCCAGGTGTTGTTTTGGCCCAGTCAAAGTACAAAGCTCAAATCAGCAGGAATCCTGTGCGAGATTTGTTAAGACACACAGTTCTCCCATTTAAGCTTGGTTTCAGTTTAATGTGTGGGGGGTTTTTTTATACCCGTTTCGAAATCTGGAAAAAAAACATGTTTTATGTGTACCTACATAAAATAAAGTTTAATACTTTATACACGAAACTTCAGAAAAGTGGTTGCCAACCATGATCCTCAGGGATCACTGTCCTGCATGGTTTAGATGTCTTCCTTCATGCAATCGTTTGTATCAGAGTCTGGAACAGAGACGCATCGGGAACATGCAGGACATCAGTTCCTGAGGAACCACAGCTCTAGAGCAAAAGGAGGGGATGGCTACATTCACAAAGTAGGCAAATGTGACGCATATCTGACTTCTTCTCTGAAAGTTCCAATTCGGATCTTTCAATATGAATCAATCACTTCAGTATGAGGTTCTAAATCTGATCTATATCCAATTGTTTTCAAAGCATCTACAATCTGAACTGTCATGTCTCATTATGTCATAATTCTGCACCAAAAAAACCCAACATGATAAATCATAACGTACACAGTGGCTAAAAATGATAAAATATGAAATAAGTCATCACAATCACCCAACTTCTGGCTCTATCTACACATCCAAATAGACTTCTCCTCAGAGGTTGCAGTCAATGTTCCATGACAGATCATTGCTATTTGCTGAGCTTTCTTTTGTCTTATGATGTTATGACAATACTGTCCGCTCCATTGCTGAACTTCAACTTTAAAATTGATCCATAGTTAGCGTGCAGCATGCATTATTACTTCCATTCACAGAGGAGTCTAATTGCAGTTGCATCGTTCAGTGTTATGAATGACCACACACAAAAAAAAATCAGATTTCCACCAAAAAAATCAGAATTTAGCATCTAGACCTGCTCTGTGAATATAGACTTAGTTTTTGTTCATTCCCATCTGTCTGTAACCTTGCAGGTGAGTCTTGATGCCGTTCGGGAGTTGGACGGCAAACTTTTTGAAGCTTACATTGAGAGACGAGCCGATCCAATCGCCGGTTCCTTGGAGCCCGGCATGTATGCTGGATACTTCGACTGGAGAGACTGCCAGACCCCTTCAGGTATTAGATAAGCTTCTTTGGTTTAATAAAAGTCAGGATTAAAAGAGTTGGGAATTCACCCAGAGCAACCACCAACTGACCACGCATCATTCATAAGCCACCAAGAGTCATGTAGCATGAGAACTTGCTGTCTGTGCTCTGATCTGTAGATTTGTGGTTCACTTGTGTCATGTGTGGAGCACAAGTCTTTGATGGCTTACTGTAAACATCATTCTGCTGCTCTGCCTGAAGTTCTCATGGCCTTTATGTTGGAGCTGTGGGTGTGTGCAAAGGTTTACTTTGACATTTCTGTTACCAGATGAGCTCCAAACTCAGGTGGAATGAGAATGTAAAGTACGTGGTTACCTTAAACACAGGATATGAGACAGCATGAGTCTATTGAATTTTTCAGGTGGGATGCAGATTATCGCACAAAATTTCCTAATGACAAGTTTGAGCCTTGCACTGGTTTTCTGCAGCCTCTAAGAGTTTGTATGCCTGGGCCACATGTGAAAGCGGAACATTTTGGACACTAAACCACCGTTCTAGGATATGAGACTTTCACTTGTTGCTCTTTGTGTGGGACTCCTGTAAGCGTGTGGGGTGCTGCAAGGCATTAAAAATCCGGTTTCAGTACTTTCTTTCTGTTGCTGCATTTGGCTGTTTCGCTGTCAGAGTTCACTGGATGTTATATTTTCAACATACCGTGTTTGCACATTAACCCCCGGCCCCAAACCGCATTGAATCTTCCTCAAAGAAAAAAAATTGGCAAAAACACCATTGCAGTTGCAGCTTCTTATGCATTGCTTCTGCATATTTGGCTGCTTGTTTTTGCTCCCTTTGGAAAAAAATGAATGCATTCAAAGCTAAATTATCTCACATGTGGATTAGTAATTCAAACATAAGATTATTTGGATCCACATGTAAACTAAGGTCATTTTATAACATTTATTTTGGAAAAAAAATCGTCCTGTTTGGGTAAAGTATTTCCTAATTGGATTTGTTTTTTGTTTTTTTTGCAAAGATTCAGAAACCAAAGGACATCTTTATTAATATGTACAAACTACTGTAAGTTAACTGAATACCTGATATTTACAAATCTTCTTTTAAAGACTTTATTAAATGTTTCCAAAACAATTCTGCATGCCTAACCAGAACAAAACAGTCTAATGTAGGAATGTAGTTAAAACTAGGTAACATAAAGGGTATAAAAAAATATACAATAAATAGATAAATGAGACTGAACTTTTTGTTTTTTAGGTTAGTTTGATTACCAAAATTGTTAGTAACATGAAAGTCATTTTCCTCTAAGTCAGGAGTCTGTATATATGTAGATTACTATGCATTTTAACAAGTTGGGGAAGCCCACATGATGACATCATGGCTTTGTAAACACATCACCATTTGTGTCCCAGATATGAATATTTTAGTGTGAAACGTATCAACCTCAGAACAAAACTATAAGGCCGGGTGAAGATACTGGCAGAAGTTAAACGGAAAGTCGTTTTCCAAAGTGAAACATGTCTTTTCCTCAGCATTAGCTGGAAGGCCACTCGAAGAGGAAGAAACCATTACTGCAAAAGTAACATAAAAAGATAGATTGACAATTGCAAATCTTTTAGGTTAAAGACAGTAATTTATGGAGATATGTCCTCTGCTCTGATCAGAGGAAATTTTAATTGCTTGGCCATTGTTACCTGTGAAGGGAAAAATGAAAGCTTGAAAGATTCATGTCGTGGGGGCCCTTTGCTGCAGAACAGACAGGTACGCCTCACAAAACTGCTGGTGAAAAGCACCAGATGAGGAAGAAATTAAATAACTAAAATCATCATCTCCATTTACCCAAAACATTATCACCATCATAAGATTCTATATTGAGTTACTCTACTTTCATCAGCTCTTACTGAACTGATAACTGTCCTTCTTCAGCAACTACAATCTTTAAAGTGCAATGTGTGTTTTTCTTCTAACTTTTATTCTATTTGTGAATAACAAAGTGGAACATTGCTGTGGGGTTTAAATATTAATATGAATATCTTAACCTCAGAGCAGGCCCAGCACAAAAGTTCCAAAACAACTGGTAAAGGTGGTGTAATGGTCTTAGATTTTGAGATAGTGCTGATCTTTTCTCTGTTCTTCTTTACGGTGTTACTTTGATAGAAGTTAGTTGTGACAATACAATCTGCGCAACTTCCTGCAGTGCGTAGCTGTAAAGAACATTTGCATAAATAATTTTAACTCATGAAATTCAGTCTCAGTACTTGCTTGGGAAGAATCACCAAATCAAAACCTTGCGAACTAAATCATATTTCTATATGCTTTACACATTTGGTCTCACTACAACGAGTAACTACATTAAAATAAGGATGTATTTCACAGATTTCTTTTAATACGACGATTCAATGCAAAGCAGCTCATACGTGTGAAGTGGGAGAAAAAGGGTAATACATGGTTTTGGACATATTTTACAAGAACTATATCAGCCCTGTTTTCTCTAAAACTACTAAATAAAATGAAATATAATGAGTCCTATAAAACAGATCAATGATAAAGTTGTACAGAAGTTTAAAGTAGGGTTCGGTTGTCCGAACAATGACCTTAAGTAATCTGTTTGACTGAAACAAACTTTTGCAAACTTTTCTGTCCTGTGATATTCTGTGGATATTCAATCAACATCTAAAATCAGAGAATGAAACAACTGTTAACCCGAAATAACACAGGTGTCCATCTGATCTAACAGAATTTGAAAAGAGTGCATTACTCATAGAAGCAGCCAAGAGGCCCATGGAAATTCTGGAGGAGTTCAAGAGATCCACTGTTCAGATGGAATTTTTTGACAATTATTAGTCATGCACACCATAGATCTGGTTACAAAAAACTAATGGTGAAATGCGGCCGCAAGCCAAGTAAGAAACATGCCAGGCAAGGATTTATGATTGTTCTTCTGTGTGAAACGCTGTGTTTGGTATAAAATAAAACATCAAGTCACCCTGAATACACCATCTGACAGGGTGCAGTATTATGATGTGGGATTGCTTTCAATAAGCAGGACCAAGGTAGCTGGTCAAAGTTAATGTCGAGATGTTTGAAGTTAAAATGACTGGAAGAAAACCTGATCCTGATGGCAAGGATTGGGTTTGTTTGTACTGACACACAAACCCTACCGATGTCCTTCAGTAAAGGTTCACCTCCCAGCAGAATATTGACCCCAAGCATCTTGCTAGTGCTGCAATAAAAAGGTTTTTAATCAAAGCTTATTTATGTGTTTTAATTCCTGGATGTTATTTTTGTTTTCATTGTTTTTGCAATATTTTGAATAATGTATCCCATTTTCACTTTTCACTGCCTTCCCCCTCAGGTGTAAGGAACTACCTAAAGGAAGCTCTTATAAACATCATAGCTGTCCACGCTGAGGTACAAACGCCCTCACCCACACCCACTGGCCCTCCTTCCCCTACACACCACAAACTCTTTTTTTTTTTTTTTTTTTGTCTCCACTTCTTTATGAAACCCAATTTTTTCTGCAACAGGTCTTCACCGTCTCAAAGGACCTGGTTCCTCGGGTTTTGTCAAGAATTGTGGAATCTGTAGCGGACGAGATGTGTCGCCTTATGCAATGCGTGTCGTCCTTCAGTAAGAACGGAGCCCTACAGGTACACACTAAAATACACACACATTCTCACAAACACAGGATTAGCTGTTTGTCAGTCATATAGTAAGACCCTGACTCATAAGTCAACACCACATTTGTGGGGGGATCCACCAGTCGTTTCTGATAATGCTACATTTCAGTTCATCTGCCAACTGCTGTCAGTTGGCCATGATGGCTAGATTTCATGTTTGCTGGCTCTTATTGTTCTTTAAACCTAACCTCTCACCACCATCTTTCACCTCCCCCCCACCCCCCTGCTTCACATCCAGGCTCGACTCGAGCTCAGCGCCCTGAGAGACGCAGTGGCCGCATACCTAAACCCTGATAGCAAGTGAGTATAGCCCTCAAACATGTATAGCCAGTGATTTATAGCCTTGCATGTCACAGGCATAAATCCTAACAGTCGCACATCCCTCACCTACAATCCCTATTTATGTTAGTTGGTGGGTTCTGGAAAGGAAGTGAAAGTAATCTGGTTCTGTTGTGTGCCTGCTGTGTGGTGTGTCTTGTGTGTTCATGTAAGTAGGTCAGTGTGCATGTCAGGATACATGCATAGACTCGCCCTGAACTGTATTCTCTGGTAATAAAGTTTAAATAAACTTAACCTTTTTTTTTTTCTAAAATTTGTTGGGGTTTTTTTCCAGTGCCAGCTTCAAGCAGGCGTTGGACTCACTCCCTCAGTTGCACAGCGGGGCTGATAAGAAGTGAGTTCAATTTTGACACCGTTTCTATAAATGTGTAACGGTTTACAGACTGATTTCACACATTTTGTGTCTGTTTTGGTCTCCAGGTTACTAGAGGAGCAGCTGAACAAGTTTAAGAGCAGCATGCAGCTGCAGCTCACCTGCTTCCGGCCTTCCAACATCCAGCCCATCAAGAGATAATGTCACTCTACCTTCTCCTCCACTACCCTGCATCATCTTCTAATAACCTGTGTGCAGTCATCTAAAACTGCAGCTATGATCTGCTCTTATAGCTTTATCATTTACTCATATCTGTTTTCTTTTCCTCTGTATCACTTTCAATTTCTGCTTTACTATGATAAACACAAATGTCTGTAAATCTAATCTTGAAGACACTAAATGAGTGGATTTCATTGTTACTGTGCAGGACAGTCCCATTTGTGTTGGTTATGCTAATCATGCCTGACCATAAATGAGTTCATGCGGGGATCTTGAGTGTCTGAGAAAGCACTGGATCATTGGCTGGATGCAAAGTCTCCTCTCTGACCAAACTCGGTTCCAAATCAGGATTTATTTAAAGGATGAAAAGTTTCTGTAGTTTATAATGTACATTAATAAAAGAAACCTACACTCCATAATGGTTTGAAGTTGAACGGTCTGTCAGATAAAAATATCTTTCGAAGGTCGAGTTGCTAAGATGTGACATCTTTATCGCTTTGCCTTTAACCTTTCTCCAACATTGTGCAGCTAGAAGTTGACACATATCTATGATGAGCATAAATACAATGTTAATTTGCACCTTTAGAAGTTTTAAAAATATACTCTGTTGATGATTACATATACATTTGTTTGGTTGATGCTAGTGGAGAGAACAGTGCCCTAACTGTCAGAGATGGCTTCACAAAAGATATCTGCAGTCTACAACTGGTCTCAATCCCCAAAAGTTTCCAGTGGTGATCAGCAGGACATCCAGGATGAAGAATCGAAAGGACAGTATAGTCCTGGAAAAACGTCCTTATCCTGTAGGTGTTTTAAAAACAGTAGTCATCAACTCACAAACACCTCAAGTCAAAGCAAGTTTATTTGGAAACCACATTTCAGAAACAAGATAATTCAAAGTGCCTTGTATGATGAAAACAAAAGAACATATTGCAGCAACATCAAGGAAAGAAAATTGGAATCAGACTAAAATTAACGTTTGATTTAATATTAATGGAAAGAAACTCCAAACAAATAGGGTTTTAGTCTTTCTTTAAAAGAACTCAGGGTTTCAACATTCTTTATTGAATCTGGCTTTGCTCCAGGTTAGTGGAGCATAAAAACTGAATGCTGCTTTAAAATGTTTACTTCAGATTCCTGGTATTCAGAGTAATTTTGAACCAGAAGAACCGAGTGGTCTGGGCATCTGGAGAAAGAGAGATACCCAGAGCTGTTGAAGCTGAAATTCAACAGCTCTACCAGAGAGAACCTCCAGATCATGACTGCACCATCTCTGCTGTGCCATGGTGAAGCAAGCAAGATGTCAAAAATGTTTTTTTTATTATTTGTAAAACTTTTTGCCACCTTTCAGTTTGAGATAAACTGAGCTCTGTGACATGATGTATTATTAAGCTGAAGTAGCCCTCTGAATGTAGGTCTGGCAATGAAGGAATGAATATGGTCACTGACAATACGCAAATGATGCAAACGGGCCCAAAGTGTGTAAAATAAAACAAAACAGAAACACCATCACACCGGCACAATCATTCACAATTGTTGCTACAAGACAGGATGGACTTATATGCTTTACAATGAATGTAATGGCTGAAATTAAGACTTCTTGAATTAGGAGACGTTTTCAGGCTTTTTTTGGTCCCATTTTGGTGAGCTCTAGCAAATTGTAGACTGCTTCTATTTCTTGATTAGTCAGTGGACTTCTGCTATTGTAATTCAGATAGTGTTTTAGAAAGTGTTTACAGTATACCTTTGTTAAATTGATTGGTTATTTAAGCTACTGATGTCTTTATATCATCTCCAGCCTGTTTATTCTCTAAACCGGAGAGACGGTTGTGTGGGAAAATCCTAGCATATCAACAGTTTCTTAAATACTCAAACTAGTTTGATAATGACATTGTTTTTTTTTTTTTAAACTCAATTTCTCTCCCATTATACTGCTCGGCTGAAGCCTCTGTAGGTCATGTTCACTAAATCGTGATGACTAAACGCATTTCCAGTTAGGCTTTAAATTTAACTCCATGTCTAAATGTCACATTTGCAACCATGCAGTGAATGCATGGTAGCAGACAGTTGGTTTGTGTGCAAATCTGTTCAAACGATCATCTTGTATTATTCATTTCTGAAGTTCCAGCTCATCACCTTGCACATGCCGTTTGACATGTCAGCGTCTGGTTCTGTGGCAGGGAGGGAAGGAAGGTGGGTTCAGGGCGTGTGCAGGGTGGGGAAGGTGTGGGCCGTTACTGAGAGGGAGCAAACACAGTTATTTAATACCAGATAAAGATGGTTGTGGGTGTAGGGATTCATGAAACGAGCATCTTTTTTGCTGAGGTTGTGTAGAGAGAAGAACACGCCTACAGATCACATGAGGCAGTTTGATTGGATGAGAGGGGTTATTTGAGGGCAGAGTAGATGTGCTGTAGAGGTTGACCCATTAAATTTCAACTTCTGAATGTACAAACCACAGCTTGCTCTTCTCAGTCATTTGTTTTCAGATTTCTGTTATCGTCTGCATTCACACACCAAACCTTTTTCTTTTCTGACTTGGTTTCCCCATCTACATCTAGGGGAAGGCCATGCAATGCAGACAAGAGTTGTTTTGATCGCCTGTGTTCTAAACTTAGCTCTTTCCTCCCACGGATTCATTCACAAAATAGGTTCAAAGCTTATCCGCTCCTCACTCGGATATGTTTACAGTAACAAAGGTGAAAAGGGGGAGTTTTTCTGTTTACAATATTTTTTATTCTCTGTTCCATTCAGGAGAAAAGATCAAATCACCAGATTAAAGAAAGTTACTTTGACGTGATGTTTTCTTCACAGTGAGTGGGTAAATGAGCAGATGGAGAAATTTATTGCATCAAAGAGGATTTGTTTTGGCTCAGCTCAGTTGTGGAGCATATTTGTTACCTGTTTTTCTGGAGCAGATGTGTTTTTTAATGTACTTAAGAAAATAGTTCCCATTGCTGAAAGAGCAAAGTTTAAATATGTGCTAAAACACAGTCGTTAGCAGAAAGACAACAATTTTCTGTTTGAGTGAAGCTAACTGGTTAGCAAGTCTTGCCATTTATTGGGTGAGGTTCTGTGGACTATTTATGAGCAATCATTATCTTAGCAATGGCTGCAAGAGCAATTCTACTTTGGAGAATTAGTAACGCCTGCAGCTGTACGCCTTTACACACAGTGCTTGAGATTTTCCTTTAAAATCAAAACATTTAAGAGATTATATATATATATATATATATATATATATATATATATATATATATATATATATACTGCTCAAAAAAATAAAGGGAACACTCAAATAACACATCCTTGATCTGAATGAATGAAATATTCTCATTGAATACTTTGTCCTGTACAAAGTTGAATGTGCTGACAACAAAATCATTGTTGATTGTCAATCAGTGTTGCTTTCTAAGTGGACAGTTTGATTTCACAGAAGTTTGATGTACTTGGAGTTATATTGTGTTGTTTGAATGTTCCCTTTATTTTTTTGAGCAGGATATATATATATATATATATATATATATATATATATATATATATATATATATAGAGAGAGAAAGAAAATGTCTTTCATGTCAAAACATCTTGTACGTAGCCCACATCTGTGAGAATCTATAGGGCAGGGGCACATTTATGTCCTGAAGCTCAGTGTTATTTGTGAATTGACTTTTTTTTATTTGGCGTCTTGGTGCTTTTTCTGTAAGCTAAATGTGACAATGTAGTGAAGCTAGCTAAAAATGAATAAGCAGAGTTTTAACTCGCCCATCGTTTTTAGAGGGCTCCAGTGAACCCCACCTGAGCTTTTTACCATGTGTGATTCTGGCATAATGTCCTGATTAATGTCCTGATTAACAACTTTTTTGTGTGTGATTTCACAAACTGAAGAGTTGACGGGTTTCTCGGTTAGCTGAACATGACATCTACCGTGTGGGAGAGTTAAACCATTAAATCTAGTCGAAACTTTGCCAGTAGAGTTGAAGTTAGGCAAACATTGTTTCTTCATCTCCTCCTCCTATTGAAGTCTCAGACACACCACCTGAACCTGGGAATCGCCATCCTGCACCTCCGGTGGATCACACGGGTCTTATTTATTATCCGTTTTTGTGTGCCATGTGTATTACGCACATGTGGCCAGTACTTGTGTGGTTTTGTCTTGTGCTGGTTTTGTGCAACATGCACTGATGCATGTCAGAAATGTGGTTGTGCTCTTGTGGGTCAGCTGCAGTAAAAGTATTGTGCGTACCCTCAGATAATGCCCTGCAGGCTCCCCTTCCCTGCAGATGAAAACTCCAACAGCACTGGAGACGAGATAGCGCGCTTGCCACGCCTGCAGGAGGCAGGTAACCTTTGTGAACTTTCTGATCCAGAGGCATGTTTTTCAGAAGTGCACATATGATCTGGCACATGTAATCTATGCCTCTAGATCTCAAGATGTGCAGCAGCACAGACAGAACACAGAAGTCCGCCATTACTGTTGTGCTGTGCAGAGAGATATTGTAGATATTTTTGGCTTGCATTTACACAAACCTACTTTGCATTGTGTTTAGAAAAAAAAAAGTTGTTTTCTTGAGCCTCGTTCAAACTTTTGTGTTTTTGAATGACAAATGCTCTATTGAAAATGCTACAGAATGTTTTCCAGCTACTGTCCTGACATTGTCATGTAAACACGGCCTTAGTTGTCACTTATACAAATATCCCAACAAAACGTATTGAGTGATTTTCACTTTCTTGTAGTTCATTTGGGATTAGAGCAGAGGAATACCTTGTCACAAGTTCTGAGTGAAAGGATGCAGGTGGAAGCAGCGCGGATGTGGTTGACAAAGTAAAATAGTTTTATATGAATGCAACAAGGTAGCCTATGCAACAAAAGACTTAGTTTATTAAAATTACCAACAATTAGATTGAGACAGTGGAAGTAGAAGTTTTAATGTTTTTTTTTCTTTTTCTCCACGTGTCCACAAAATGTTTATGTGCAAATGAACGTATTTGCACATAAACGTAAAGTTTGAGCACATTTAATAACCTACCAAGAAAACGTTTGAGACTTTTACCTTGGTAGGTTATAAAATTTTGGTGAAAATAATTTAATCTGTTTTCCTCCTCATGCTTTAGTACAACCAGTGGTTTCCAAAGTAACATGCTGTGACTTGTTTTTGGAACCTAACCTCCTCAACTGTTGACAACTTCTTTCTTGCTCATCTTCTGAATTATTTTGCGGCTGACAGAAATGTTTTTGTGGTTTCTTTTCGATTGTTTTCCATAAAAGTGGAAACACTTCTGCTAGCAGAAGTCAGGAAGGCTTTCTCTCCGCTGCTCTACGCGGAAAGCGCGGCCAACCTCTTCCTCTCTCTCTCCGCCCTTCTTGATGTCATCGTACTGTTTGCGATAACCCGGAGTTTGATTAACCAGCGTCATCCTGCATGTGAACCACACTTCCTGTGCAAACCACGCACAGATAGTACTGACGTTATCCGGAGAACTCACACAATTATGAAGAGAGCATGGCCTTTCTCACAGTGTCTTGTTGTTTTTTATTATTGTTCCTTTTTTTCATATATACAAACACAAATTATTCTTGAAGACAAAAGACATTCAGATTAAAACCAGCTTTGTTCAGATGTGAAATGTTTACAATACAAAATACAAGTTAAGAAGCTTATCTACATTCTGCTCCCTGAGTTTCTTATACAAACAGTAGTAATAGTGTCCACTAGCAAAAATATATATATGTAGCAAAAATTCCTATTTACAAGATGTTTGTTAAATAAAATAAAAAAACTTTTAGCTTCTTATCCCAGATGATATTTAGTTGTACAGGATGTATGTTTTTTTTCTTATGTAAATAAAATACAAAAGTAAAGCCAATAAGCTTTCTCATAAAAAATTGCAACACTGACCTTTTGTAACCAGTAAAACAACCTTCCAACTTGTTTAAGGCTTAAAAGTACACAATTAAAATCTTGTTGGGTTCTTCAACAAAGAATGATAATCCTCAGTTTCACAATATAATTGCAAAGTGTGAGTTAGTTGCAGCTACTAACTAACAGAAATAAAAGTTTGGCCCAACAAGAAAGCAATACTTTTTTTCTCTCTCTTTCTCTAACTTAAGAATCAAACATTTGGTAGCTCTTTGGTGGATTTCGCTGGAGATCTAAGCAGGCTAGACCTTCTCGCTTCCAGTTTTACGCTAAGCTAGTCAAGTGCTGGTCACGTTCTGGATCTCAGGATGGATTTCAGACCTTTATGTCCTTACAAAACAAAATGTATGTTTTGCACTATTCTTTTAAGGCACAAAAGTCTTTTTTGTTTGTTAGTACAATCACCTTCGCTGTCAGTTTCAATTTCCTAAGACAACTAACGTGTAGTTAAAATAAAACAGCGCAGCAATTTTTGGTTTTATCACACCAACACATTTTCACTCACATGTTAATACACAGAATCGTAAACAGAGGCTAACTAAATATTCAGTTTATGTACACAGTTGACCATTTTTCTTTGTCCCTGAGATTTCTCGGCCATGTTTTTTTTTTTTTTTTTTTTTTTAAATGCTTCGATTGCTTCATGAAGTTTTTCACAGTCACTCAAACCGCTCACGGTTCACTCCTGCAGGCTGCTGCTGTGGTGATGCGTGATCGCTCTCGGATAGTCCTCAGTGGCATTTATATGCTCCGTAACTGTGGGATGCTCGTAGCCGCGGTAGTAGTGGCCACCAGTCTGCTGGGCGTAGAACAGGAACTGCCTGGCGAATAGCGGCTCCACCTGAAACACAGAGGAGAAATACACATTAATATGGATCCATTTTACACTTTTTTTAATTGACTAGTATAACATAAATGTACCATTTTAAACTGGTAAAAGTCTGAGATGAGTTTGTTAATTTGTCAAAGTACTAAGGCTAACAATGTTGCACTTTGTTGCCATTTACAACTAACTTGGTAATTCAATTTCATTCTTTCTTCTGAAAAAACACACAGTGTCACAGATACGACCTGGTTCCCTGTGCACTATCACATATATTTCTGTATGTCTATGTTTCTAACAGTTACTCACATAAAAGTTGAATTTATGGTGAGAAATACTCTATTATTTAAATACTTTTCAAAGCAAGTTTTTTTTAAATCCTATTATTTTTCTTATTTCTCTGTGACTAAGATTTATCTTGACTGGGTTGCTGTTGAACTTGCTTACAGAAAGAACTATTGCAAGCAAGAAATGTTACAAAGTACCGTAAAAGTTGATTAATAGATTAAGAATGGCTAGCCGTGCTAAAAATAGCCCTCCTTGTCATTTTGAGATCTCTGACACCTTATGCTGCTGTAGAAATCAAAGATGTCTGCAGCCTAAAGTGTGGAACCAGACTGATGCTGATTCTTAGCAGTTCATTCTGAATCTAAATTTAGATTTGAAACAAAGCGTGCATCTTGACAATGGAGAAGTCCCTGCAGACTTTCAAGTCCTATTTTTGAGTTTTGAAAACAAACTTAAAAGTTCAGCATTACTTTTTTGAAACCTTTCAAAATGTAACGCTGAAAATCAAACTATGATTTCATTTTGATCCCAGTGTCTTCTCACATATATTTACACAAAAAGCCCTTATAAGATTTCTTAAACATGGAGTCTGGCAGTCACCTGGACTGTGAGGGTTCGCCTTTGTCTCTGAGGATCTAAACATTCGTCTCCAAAGCTCAGCAGGACCTGGAAGCGACTTGGCGGCCGACCGTGGAGCCCGTAACTCTGGATCTCTGGGTGATGGGAAAGGGAAACAACACAGGTTTGCATTATTATTAACAGCTCTGTTATCTGGAGTAAGTCTGAGTACTCAAAATGATTTCACCAGAATTTCTCTTGAAGTGGTATGACATTTTGGGGTAAAACGAATGGAAAGTCCTGGTCACACTAAGCATGCAAATACAATTAGTTGTCAGTCACAGCTGGGGCTGTCAGACCATGTGGGTGGGGAAGATGTGGCTCTGTAAAAAGTCATGTGACTGACAGCTTATCATGAAAAGTTATTTGAAGAAGGTCACCACAATTCTTCTTAGATACTACTAAGGGGCCTTTCCAGTAAATGAGCTGCAAGTTTGGTATTCATGTGATTTCACATTCAAAGCTGTCCCTTTAATCTGGCTAATGTGGCCTTTTCTAATTAGTTTCGGTAATACAGCCTCTTTGTTCAATTTAAATAAGAAATAGTGTGAATTTCAATGCAGTTTTTTTTAACCCCTTGTGGGTAAAAACAAAAAAAATAAACTTATGCAAAAATGTAAAATTTTAAAAGTGACCTCATTAAAATCCATATATTTTTTCAAAATTTGATCACGCATTCTGAAGTCTCACCTGTAAGGTAGTCCTGTGTATGTAGAAGTTTGCAAACAATGTCTCTCTCCAGCTTGTTGGGCTTGTTTCCGAACACTGAAGGGCCTCCCTGCCAGTACACTCTACTCTGACACATCCTGCGGGCGTAGAGTCCGTCAGCGCCCATCCACAGCAGGACCCCACTCTCCAGGCCGGACGGTGGACTCGGCGGGCACTCATCCACCCTCCTTTGGGTGTCCACAGGCAGCGGCACCACATCGGGACCACCCGAGAGGTAGGGCTTCTCTGGTGGGCTCGGGGTGATGTGGCAGCCCTCCGGACTGGAGGTGGTCACCTCCCTCACCAGAGTGTCCCGTACATAAACCGACACATGGAGGCGGAAGTCTGTTCGAGGAAAGAAACAAACAGAGGGTCAACAAACCTGGCCTGTTTTCAGCCTGTTATGCTTCTGTCACCTGTACCATCTGACTCAAAACTGTTTGAAATATGTGTTGAAAACAATCAGGAACAGCATTTATTTAGGTAGAAGGTCACCTAAAATTGACAAAACTCTGCTTTTTAGAAAACAGGATCTGTGCTGCAAGATTTGTGTCATACTTTAGACCTTAGATTCCCTGTTCTCACACTAACGCCCTGCAAAATGGCATTAAGCCCTCCCTTTACAATTTATTATAGTTTGGCCTGATATGTTTGAGAATTTAACCATTATACATCTAAATATAGTCAAATGTATGTAGATGCATCTCCAGCAACTGATTATTGGGATCAATTTTTCTTTTAGGGTGTCCACTAAGAACATGTTTACTTAATTGCTAAAAAGACTTTATTTTCACTTATTACACTGGGGCTGAAAAGATTGCTCACTTCTTGCTGAAATGTCATGTTTTTGGTTACATCTCTGAAAAGCTTTCATTTGATTGGTGGGAATGATCACATGCAGATTATCTGTTTTCATTTTTGGTGCACAAAACAGGCAGGTGACAGGATTTCTGTGCATGTATGGCTGGAAAAAAACTTCTTTTGGCATATTTTAATCTGCACGAAGCATTTTGCCTCATAGCTTCCTGCTTTACAATGACCCTGCGATGTCATGGCGTGAGAGGGAATATGGTGAAGTGAAAGTGTATCATGTGCACCTGAGAGCGCCTCTGCTGATCTGATGCTGGCGTCCAGCGGGAAAGGGGAGGGTTGACTGTCTGTGGGGCCGTAGGAGTAAATGGAAGCTCTGAGCTGATATCCTGCGCAGAAAGAGGAACAGAGTCAAGCTCAGCATGCCAAAAAGTGGATGTAAAACGTATAGGTCTCATGCAGCTGTTATATATAGAAATGACGTACCGTTCTCCATGGATGGGGTCTGCCATGGCAGGCTGCGAGGGGGACAGGGGCACTGAGTGAAAGGCAGGTCTGGCAGGGACGGCTGCTCCGGGCAATAATCCCTCCAGCTGCAGTCAGGACTTGTCATGTACTGTGGTATCTACAAACACATACATCCAGCTTTGTTTATCAAGCATGGCTTTACAAGCTTACATTATTAAAATGTTTTGTGTTCAACGATCCATTTCGAACATGTTTTTCAAAAAACCAAGTGTTCAAAAGTTGCTTAAACTTATGTTTTTTTTTCCCCTCACTGTTATGTAAAGTACTGTCCCTTTACAAATGTTTGTTCAGCATCATTCAACACATCATAAAACTGTTGTTTCTCAGTTCATTCATGCACGAACAACATTCCATGGTTCATTCAGCAGCCTGTCTGCTGTCTCTCTGAGGCCCCGCCCCGCTCATTTTGTATGCATATGTAAATTACCTGAGTGGGTACGGAAGGATATGGATGGTGCATCTGATAGCTCACTGGGCTCAGAGGACTGTCCTCCGGTCTGGGCCCTGCGTGCAACACACAACAGATTTAACTTCACCTTTCCTAGTTAAACTCATGCAGCTGCTTGATGTATTGGCGGCGTGAGAGCCACTGACTTTTCTTTGCTCCCTCCGGGATGATGCGGTACACTTTGTAAGGGTCAGAGATGTCCAGCTGGCTTCTCTCCACCAGCTCCTCGAAGTCGTTGCTCTTGTTGAGGGCGCAACGCAGGCGCGTCTTCCAGGTCGGAGGGTCCGGCTTGTCGATCCCCTCCCGAAACTTGCCCTTGAACAGCGCCCATGCCTGCAGACAATTCGCAGGGAGAAAATTGCAAAAGAGAGCAATATATGAGCAGAATGCGAGGATGAGTGCACAATTAGACTCCAAAACTTTATATATATTTTTCGTAAATTAATGTTTTTTTCTCTCTTACATTTACATTAAATTTTAAATAGTATTTTAAATTTTTTCCGCTATTAAAATTTTGATGCAGACAGTTGATGACTTTTATTTTTCGATTGGTGAATTTCACTTGTTTGAAATTATAACATATTCGTAATGAATTAAATCAACTGAACTGAATTGAATTTGACTCATTTTTATAGATCGCTGCTTGCTTGTCCAGGTCTATCCATTCTACATGAAATAATACACAAATACTCTGCATCAACATTTATACAGGTGACTATAACACAACTTAATTCTAAATGAACGAACAACAAGTTTAAATTCAGCCTAAATTTTTAGATAAGTTGCCAGTTTGATTCTCCTCCATGCCCACTGTCTCTTACCTTGAAAAGCGCGGCATCCTCATCCCGGTTGTAGTCCTGCTTCCCGGCGTGTTTCCATGGTATCCTAAAGATGGTCTTCTCGTCGTTCTCCCACACCAGGCCGGGATACTTCCCGCAGTCCACCTGCTCGATGAGCCACTGGCGCAGCTTCCCGTTGCCGCTGCTCCCGGAGCCTCCGTAATCCACTTCAGAGTTCATCTCTGAGCAAAGCACAAAAACAAAACTCCGCTTGTAGGTCCTGTACCCTAATGTGATACAATGTGTAGGCTGCGAAAGCAGCGCAGAATCAAGAGTTGTAAAAGTGAGAAGATCGCTAAACGTGGGCTCCCACGCAGACTACAGTTGTGCTCTTGTTTTACGCGCCCCGGGTACGAGTCGAAGCTGTCTTACCTGCGAAACCCGAAACCCGTCAAGTTTTGAAATCTGTCAGTCTCGGAAAGCCCTCACCATTCCGGCGGGCCCGCTTAAATCCTCGCAGCGTGAAACGAGCCGCAAGGAGGGAGGAGTCAAGAGGAAGATGCTGATGAGGGGGAGGAGGAGGAGGAGGAGGACGCACCTGCCGCGGCTGCGCCTCCTGCCGCTGCCGCGCCGAGCTCCACTCCTGCGAAGCTTATCAGCGCGCTCACAGCGGCGGATCTCCAGTAAGACACCAGGGGAAACCCTGCCGGCGTCAGCCAGAAGTGTCACAACCCGCACGGGTGGAAAGTCAGAGGACGGAGACGAAAACAATTCTTTGAAATGATAAAGCCTTACGAAAAGAAGCAGCTGCAGAGTGGTCCTGCAGGAGAAATGATGCGCAGAAAGAAAGAAATGTAGTTTGTTCCTGCTGGAAGATTAAATAAGAACAACCGATATAATTAGATTTGATGAGACTAAATACAGTTTCAGGAATTCGCCCGCTCTGGTGCAAGAGAATAAAAAAGGCCGATAGAAAAACAACTATAGCCTATTCGAGACGTATTTTTATAAATATAAGACGTCTTATGTTTTAATTTCTACCTTTATTTCATTTTCAAGTTGGGGTTTTTATACGAAAACTGTTCTAGAAATTTAACTTCATTTTATACTTATTGTCTTGCTTTTTCCTCTGCAAAATGCATGTCAAGTGGCCACCATTTTACAGCTGGACCATCTGGGAAAATTAACATTTGAGTAAGTCAGACCTCAATGTACATGTATTTGATTAAGTTAGTTTCAAAGAACAAAAACAGACAGTGGGTGTATGTGTGTGTGGGTTCTTTGAGAATTTAAAGTTTCTCTAGTTTGCATTTGCAGCATCTCAACTCCTTTATAAATAGTATTTTCAAGAATAGAGCGGATTTAAAAGCTCCTGCAGAAGCAACATCATTGAGCCCTTACATAATGAAGTGGTTCTACATGGCATTTGGCACAAAAATAAGTTGTAATAAACATTCAAACTCAGTCTACTGATTCATGACATTTTCAAGCAGAAGGTTTAGCACAATAGTCTTATAGACTACAGCAAATAGAACAAATATGTTATTTTAATCTTGCCGACACTATAACATCCAACATATATTGAACAGTCACACTCGCCTGCTGAGTTAATTAGTTTCAGAAGTGGAGATTTAAAATAAAACACAAGATTTACAAAAACAAAATGTTTTCCCTGTTAAATGAGCAACATTTCATGATTTCTAATTCATCATAAAATACACCACTGACAAAAAGTAAGTGATATCTGCCTTTTTGAGTAAAATTTATGGAAAACATGAAAAGTTGGCAGGACACTAATATTTGTATATAAGTGGGGCATTTAAGTACAAACATGCTTTTCTCATCTCAAACAATTTATTGAAACAAAAGCATAAATAGTGCTTATTTATGCCACGTCAAAAATGGCCAATGTTTCAATAACTAATTATGAGTTCTTCAGCATCTATTACAGCTTGACAAGAATGTCTCAAGCTTTTCACTAGTTGACTTATTGTTTGCATCAGTAACGAATCCCACCCTTCTTCTTCTGTTCACAATAAAGTGATCATCATGAGCTGCAACCTGCTGATGATGTTCTGTAACACTTTAAGCTCAGTGGCCACTTTTGTCTGAAAACATCATGTTTGAAGGTGAGGTCAGACCCATCAGTTGCTTGGTGTTGTCTTGGTCTCACCTGTCAAAATGTGAACAGCAAGTTAAAGGGAATTGTTTAAATCCCAGTTCTGACTCAACTAAGAAATGTATTGGTCCAGTCAGGGATCAAACAGCTGTTATGAATTTTATCATTAAGCTTAGAGAACAGAACTGAAACACTGAAAGTCAAAAATGTGCATTCAAAAATTTAGAGGAAGTCACATTAGACCTTGGATGTGTAATTTTTATTTAAAAAGTATATTTTTTTTACTTAAAACTGTCACTGGACACATAATCTGTGAAAAAAAAATCAAACCCCCCAATCTTCTCCAAGTGCTAATTACAGATTTACACTGCTGAATCAGAAACAACCAATCACAGCCAGGAGGAGGGTCTTAGCACTGTCAATCATGCTTGTGTACACTGCTCACAGACTCCCCCTTGTTCTCTGCAGCACTACAGCTTCTCGCCATCAGTTGAAAATCAAGAAAAGCAAAAGTCAGGTCGGGAATAATATTATGGAGAGTTTAATGCAGAGCAAGACTACAAAACAATATCCCAGGCTTTGAACATCTCGTGGACAGACTGGGCAAGGGATGGAAAAAATGGCTGGAGTTAATGGGAAGATGGAAAAAGCTAAATATGAGATAATTCTGGGAAAAAAGTCTGTTGCAAAACACTTGAGTTGGGTGACACGGCCCTGCGCAGACAGTCACAGCTACAATGGAATGTTTTACATCAAAGATGAATGAATTGCTAAAGTCATCTCAGTTTCTTAATGTGCAAAATTGCTGAGACATAAAAGATTAGCAAAATGTGGTTCTACAAAGTCGAATCAGGAGGGATGGATAATATTTCTGCATTTCTTATTTCTAAAAAATACATCAGTAATTAAGAACCATGCATCATTTTCCTTTAACTTCACAATTATGGATAACCTTGTGTAAAATCCATCACATAAAGTCCCAATAAAAACCTTAAAATTATTGGGTGTAACAAAACATGAAAAGGTTTAGGGCAAAAACTTTTCAAAAAACAAAACAAAACAATATATACATAAATAAAAAACCTTTATGGATACATCTCAGATACTAATGAGTAAAAAGTAAAATTAGTTAAATTTGTGAAAGTCAAAATAGGTCAAAATAAATGAACCTGTTTGAAATTAGCTCATAACTCGCTCAGTGGGTGGGTGAAATTTGACATTAAAAAAAATGTACTTACACAAAATACAATTGCTTGTCTTTTTTATGCCGAGGCTACTGTTAGCTGGACATAAGCCAACACAAATAAATTCAAATAATATCAATAATAATGTAAGTAATAAAAAAAAAAAAAAACGCATGTTGTGGTATGTTTACTGGGAAACTGTTCTTTAGTTTCCACTCTCTGCATAGAAACTAATACTCATATTTCAAGTTCAAGACACAGCATAACATAACTCACAGAGGGGGAGTGTCCGCTACTAACTGTGTGTTCACACTCAGGACTTTGTGTACATACTTCCTTGGGGTCCCGCTTGACTGGCCTTGCATGTTGTTTTGACAGTTAGAGGCCAAGACATGATATGACAACAGAGATATGAAATCCCCCGGCCAATCTGCAAGCACGACATTCAACCAATTAATGATACCAAAGAACTCCTGGATGAACGTTCCTGCTGATGCGATTCCAACACTCCTCAAATGTTGCAGCCCCGGAGTGATGAGAGCAGAATCATTTTTTCATGTGTGACTTGGTCCCAGAGCTGGGGGGATGTTGACAGAGCTGCTGCTGCCAACACTGTTATTAGACTTTTTATTGATAAGATTCTGAATTTCCTCATCGTCATTAAAGGAGCTCTTCCCGTACCGCTCCGTCCACCAGGCTCGATACTGAAAAGAGGGGAGAAAGAGCTTTATGAAAAAGGCACTAGCTGTATTTTTTTGTTTCTAATCTTTTCAAGCAGACTTTTTGTGACTTTCTTTCTTTTCTTTTAAGTTTTGGAAAAAGATTCCGATCAAGTCAAATTGTCATTCAATTATAAAACTGTATAACGTGGTTTTGCAGCCGATTGAATCAAGTAGTTTTAGCTGCAGTAAAACAGCTGAATAACTCTAAATACAAATATTTAATCTGCCATTCTTTGCTTCCCAACCCCTCTTCATTACATCACAACCATTTTTGAGATGTGGATAGATAGAAACACACGTTTGGCTCCTCGCGCAAATAATTTCAGCGTCGTCATTGAAGAGTTTTATGATATTTAGAAAAAATGTAAATGTAGAATTTGATGCTAATAGCATATTTCAAGACGTCAGCTGAGGCAAGATTTCCATAATGTTACATCACAATTATCTTTATGCTTATTTTGGGGAACAAATTGTGTTAAGTGTAGATTCTGGATCTGTTGTCTCTTTCCAAAAATAAGATGTAATGAACAACGTCCAGACAACGCTGATATTTCAGAAAATATTATATGCCTAACTTTTGCATTGTATAGTACAGTTTTATACCATTCTTTAAATGGAGGCTAGTGTGTGAAAATCTCCATAGCTTTCGTTTCTGTCTGGAGCAACATGCACACTGTGTTTAAACACTCTCAAATCACCTTTTTCCAAATTCTACACTTTGTTCAAACTTTAGAAAGTCATCTTCACCACCACTCATCTCTAAATACATTGATCTTCAACAGATTCATCTTAAACAGATTGATCTTCAGCAGGTCTATGTAAGAAAGTGAACTGTGAGTGTATTGGAGTCTGTAAGTATTTGAGAAAATCCACTATTTTATTGAATTCAGACACCTAATTGTTATTTTTCTAAAAGTTTTATAATGATTTTACGAAGGAAAAAAAATCTTATAAAGTCTAATGTGTTTGTAAAGACTACTTTATTACCCTGTCCACACTTTTGACAAGTTAATCTGCCAATAGTAAAAATGTTCAAATCAGAGTTCATTTTACTTTCCATCCTCGACTTTTCTACCGGCTGCCAACACTTATGCTGGTTCATGAAAATACTGGAAGCTGTTTACTTTTTTCTTTTGTTTGTTAAATAACTGTTCAAACAAACCAACTAATTACAAACATAAAATTTGATGCATTTTTCATAAATTCATAACATAAATTTTTGCTGTGGGTCAGCTTCAAATATGAAACATGCAAAAAATAAAGGACATGGGGGAGGACTAAAGAAAGAAAAGAAAGAAGTAAGGGAGGGAGAAGAGAATGAAAGAAGGAAAGAATGGAGCAAGAGAAAGAGGGAGGGAGGAACCATGGATAGTTGGATGAGGCATCAACTCATGAAATACACATTTTATTTCTGCTCACCTTATTTATTAAGACTTAAAAACTACTGAAGCTTTTCCAGGCAGTGTAGGAACCCTATGGATCATTTCTGAACTCTCAGAGGTCCAATGTAAAAATACACTTTCTTATAGTCATATTTTCATACAAATGACTAACCTCTGCCAGTTCCATGTTTTCGAACTCCTCCAGCTGCCGCAGGAAGCCCAGGTTGGGGCCCGCACATGGCCGGGCAGCCCGGACCGCCGCCAGGGACTCCACCCAGCCTCGTCCTGTCACTGTCATGAGGTAAGCCACCACCAAGGTTACGCTGCGGGACACTCCTGCCACGCTGACAAGCACAGACCCTCACAGTTAGTAATCCTTCTCGTATGCACAATCTCTGCTTTAGAGTATAAAAGAAGTGAAACCCACTCCTGTCGCTGTGGTTAAATGTCTGCTGTTTGATATGAGACGAGATGAAAGGTGAGGACATTTTCTATGAAAGTTTTCAACCTAAAAGCCTGATAGTCAGGATCTTTTTGGTGTGGCTGAAAATGAGACCTGGGCTAATAATATTTGAAGATTTTTCAGTCATTCTGAGGTAAATTCTTAGTAGGACAGGGGATTACAAACTTTTTCTGCTGCTTTCTGAGACAGTCACAGGTAAGATCTGAATTTTTCTGGCACCAAGCCACAAAAAAACCAATAAGAGATGGAGTCTAAGAACTGGTCCTCACCAGTGAATGAGGCAGCCCTCTCCTTTCAGCCGGCTCTCATGGATAAACATGATGCTCTCTCTGAAGTACTGGATCCTGGAGGAAGCATCACATCAAGCAGCTTATCATTAAACATAACATTCTAAATATAGAGAGGTATCTATCTACAGTGGATTGTGTTAGTTACAGATCAAAGGTACATATTTCAGTTGAGAGAAAAGTTAAACAAATTGAAGCGCACATAAAATGCCAAAATCTGATCTTTTTCAGTACTCACAAGTTTTGCTTTGAGTGGTCAGAAGCAGATATACAGAGATAAGTCATCTCCTGCACAGAAGAGGGAACAGCTTAAATTAGAGATGTTAAAAGAAATTAGGTCCAGTATTTTGTGAATGGAAGTTCTCTATTGCAAAAACAATAATATCAAATATATTAATTGCTCTTTGTATTTTGAGGTCATTTAGATGCAAATGCGGTGGCTATTACACCCTTCCTGTTTTTTCGTTATACGTGCCCTGAAACCTTGCAGTCCTTGCCCTGTGAACGATGTAGATTGCGACATAACAAAGTGAGGGTGTGAGTTTCTGCGTGCGTGTGTGTGCGTTTACTCTTCGTTGCACCTGGCAGCTGATGGTACATTAACTGGACAGAAACCACCTCATCGTGCTATGACTGCACTCGTGCAAAAACCCCTGAGTCCTCAGGGACAGCGCAAACTCTGGAAGTGCTCCAGACACTTTTTGTAAGCATTAGTAAAAATATATCCACGGTCTCCGCAACCTTTATTTAAATTCTGACCCTCTGGGTCTGGAAGAAGTTGCATAAGTTCATCACTATTATTTAATAAAATTAAACTGCGACTGTGAATCTTTATTCCTATGCATGCTCATAACTAATTTCCATTCTTTTAAAGAAAAGTGTATTTGTAACAGATTTGATCAAATAGAAATAATTGCATCACTCTATTCTGCAATATGCTAATCACAACCACATCTTTTCAATGTAAATGCTTGCAACCTCAGAGACTTCATGGTTGCAAATTTCACCATCCTCTCTCAGGAACCTTCACGTCGTCTTCCAAGAAATCAATCAGTCAGCAGTTTGACTGTTGAGTATGCAAATAAACTGTCCCAGCTGGCCACTCTGTCTAAACTCGACCAGAGTCATCTTTAGTTACAGAATTAAAAAAAAAAAAAAAAAAAGAAGCAGTGTCATGCATTTTTTGACAGAAAAATTCTCATAATTCTCAGATTATGTGTTCTATTTGAAATGAACAAAAGTGCGTGAAGTATCTGTGGGCCAAAACTTTTGAAAAGTTTTAGTGGTTGACCAGTTTAGGTAGTGATACTGTGTAATACAAGTTGCTGTTTCTCTTCCAATGTTCAATGAAACATTCTGGCATGGATGGGAGAAAGTGTACAGAAAACTGAGCACTTTTCATGATCGCTTTCAGCAAGGAAAAGATGAAAGTTGTGAAAGCGGACACTGGGGCTGTCAGACAAGTTTTCAAAAATGAGTCCAATCGATTGTTTTCAAACACGTTTCTTTTTCTGTCCACCTTGTTTCTCATGTTCTATCCAATATGATCACAAAATAAATAAATAAATAAAAACATTTCTCCACTTATCAGCACATCTAAGTGCCGCAGTGAAAACTAAAAAAAAAAAAAAGTTGCTCCTTTTTGTCCAGTTCTTCTTTCAAAAGTTTTTGGACCTCAATGTGCAGAACTAAAAGCTTCTTGTGAAGAAAATATAGCATCAAACTGCAGCTGCATCAGCTGACACAGATTTTCACACATGAACTGAAATTCCAAAGAATACTGAAGCCTCAGTAAATGCTGTGTTTACTGAAACCTGGTGGATTCCATGTCTTATGACTGTCACACAATTGAAAATATGAACATCTGTCTATTTCAGCTGCCTTTGATAACGATTTCATTGAATGCTCTTATCTCACTAATGATCTTAGGTAATGAAAAAATGTTTCAGGAAGTGATTCTTCAATAGGTCGACAACATAAAATGGATCAACTTAAAGGGTGATAAGATATATCAGACAGTTATAAACTATTTTAAGTAAATTGCCTACATAGATTTGTCACACAAACGTACTCACACACAGCTGTAGGGAGATATTTAACTCTGAAGAGACATAAGAGCTCCACAGAGATTTCACACTTTCACAATGAGTACTGATCAGTTGGGACACTGACGGTGACTGAGTTCAAACGACATTAAGTACTCAATAGGTGGATGAAGGTTCAGGTCATTGGGTCACAAAAGCTCATATAAAAGGCCCAATTAGAAGCTGCCTCACCTCCAGGACAGGTGCAGCTGTGTCATGGATTGAGAGGATGTGGGTGATGTTATGCTTTGCCAGCAGCTCCCGGTCCTGTGCATCTGTGAATCACAGAAAATCGAGAATTTTTTAATTATTTCTGCATCCAATGACAAATGTCAGCATGAAAGCTGCAACCTAAATAAAGCATTTTCTGCCCAACAACACCCCCCCTCCCTTAATGTCTTCCAAGCAAATATGGCCGTATGGTTTAAAAGTTTTGCTCTTCTTTTGAACTGAAAGAAAAACCGGAAAACCAGTGTTTCTAAAACAGTCCAACAGCTTGGCCCAAAAGCAAGAAACAGTAATTGTTTTAATCAAATTTTGTTCTTTAAAAGGAAGCCAAATGTTTTCTACGATGGACAGATGTGCTGTAAGCATTTTTTTTTCTCATGCTTTGCAAATGTGCAGGATGCTGCTGATGCCACCCCAAAAAGGCCTAGAGAAGCCTTCACTAAGCCCTGCTACAATGCAAGTAGCATAAAGCGACCTTAAAATGTAGAGATTATGTTGCAAAAATCTGTAATAAATGGTAAAACAATACAAGCATTTTTAATTATCAAAGTATTTCCAAGAGAAGTGCAATCCTGAGTCACTGTCTGTATGTTCCTAGGATAGACTTCACGCAACATAAATCATAAATTAAAGGAAGGGTAGTAACTTCTCAAAGGCTCAAAGAGCAAAGTACAACTTTTAGTTTTCTTTTTTTTTGCCAAAATCCGACATTTAAGACCAAAATGTATTAAAACTACGCATAATAATTAAAACTATGCATTTTAATTATCCAAAGATACAAGATGTGATTCATCAGTGTGAACACTTGTAGTTTTTGTTGCTTTTATCAAGACTCATATTGGTAATATCTCCTCTAGTTTGATAACTAGTAATGCATGTTTGATTGGGAATGAGTTTTTTTCAACCTGGCTAAACTGAAATTAAGACAAGCTGGCACAATGTTGTGCATGAGACAGAAAGTCACATATTTAACATATCAATATCTTTTAAGACAATATTCATGTTTATTTTGAAGGGTTTAGTTTGAAATCAGTTCATTTCTTTGGATTTAGATGTAGATAAGTTAACTTAGCATTAGCTAGGCATCTGATGTAACTACGGTAACTTCACAGAGAAGCTGCAGTTGTTGACAGCAGGTGTAATCTGTACGCCAATCCGTTCTCTGATTCATTTGAAGCTAAAAGGGACTGCAAGAAATATTGCACTGCCTTAAAAATTCAACTAGACCCACCAAATTCCTAATTAGCAAATGATAAAGGACTAAAAGGACTCAATGCAAAAGGCTACGATTGCTTGCTTTGCTCAGTAGAGCAAAGTATGAGTAGCCTTTCACATCTCTATTTTTATCTGTAGCCCTTCAAGGCATATATTTTGTCCAATGGACAGTGTTCAAAGAAATGTAAAATCTGTTCAGAAGGTCAAAGATAGTTTAAAATTGTGAATTTAGGCAACAAATAAAGGAGAATAGAAGTGTTTCTAATTATTATTTCAGTTATTGAGCTGATTTATTGAACATAAAATCTTTTCTTCAATATTCTAATTTACTGAATATGACTGTATACAGTTGAGATTAGTTGCATATTTTGATAACTTTATTACTTGTAAAAATGCCTGAACTTGACCCCCTATAAAATTCTAAATCATATTCGGCACTGACAATTTAAACATTATCTATGTGTAGAAGTAGATTCAATACATGGTTTTGTGGTATTAAGATATTAGTTCTCAAATCCCAATTTCAGAGCAGGCCAATTTTACAGAAATGCTGTGAAATATAGAAAGTTATAAATGGATTTGATTTATTTGATGCAACTTTCATTTTTTCTGCTTACTCAGACAAAGTACATAAATGAGAGATCCAGTTTGAAAGTGACTACTGGCTACTGGCCTAATGGTGAACTGCAACTTTCACAACATCTACATTTATTGACTAATTTTGCAATTTGTTTGTGTAGGATGTCCGAGTTTATGTACCATTGAACTGCTTTTTAGAAGTTGGCTTGCCCTTGGATTTTACTGCTCAACTGGGTCTCAGTCTTAGACACTTGCTGAGGGTTCAGCAATTACTGGCCCAGTAAATGTGGTTTTTTGGGGAAATCCCAATTTCTGAGCCTTTTGTGCAGCATGTAGACATCTGGAAAAGTATTGCAGATATCCAAATCAAGACTCCATTTTTTTTCTACGAACTTCATCAAGTGAATTTATCTAGATAAATACTATTGTTAAACCTGAATACATTATGTTTGAAATTCAGTTTTAGCTGAATAAACTTGAATCTCATCTGAATGTGTTTAAAATAACTTAAATCATAAATGGAAATCTCAAAGGTTTAGTTGTAAAACTCATAAAGCCATGCCTCATCTAGTACGTCTATATATTCAGAAATGGACCTTAAAAAGTTAATTTTTGGTTAATTCAACCTAAGACACAAAAATGTGATGTACACAGTTAGGCAGCCTTGTAAGATTAGACCTTATTATTTCCTTTGTCGTACACAAAAGTCTTAAAATAGGCAAGGTGACAAGCATAAAAGAAAAAACATGAAAGGTATTGCTAAGATGAAAGGTATTATGTTTCCTATTTGACAGGATTTTTCAGAACAAGTCACGTTTATAAAAAAAAAAAGTCTTCCACATATTTATGCTCTTGCCTACGTGTTTATGGTTCACCTTGTGAATTATATATAAAAAGAGCAACCTCATGCTTTGGTTTGCTGTTTTGTGGAAACATTTGGAATGCATCTCATATCAGGGACACCCCCACAGAACGGGGCATCCCCTCCCACGCCAACGCTCATCATATTCACAACATAAGATTTATGTTCCCCAGCAGCTGCATACCTCAAACACAAAGGAAAAACTTCAGTGAAGATAAAAACAGTACTGTAAAAGTTTTTTTTTCTTGTCAAAATGCAGTACTCCAGCCGTTCAGCTTCACACTGTGACCTCTCTACTCTATAGAAACCAAGCTCAGTGTAGCAGTTCACCACATGCTCCTCCATATGAGGAACTGAAACGTGTTCTACTACGCTGTCCTGAAAATGATTAAAAAAGGAATCATTTCTTCACTGACATGAAGGCTTACCTTTAATGTTACCAAGGTACAGATCTGGTAGGATCTAAAAAGAGCAAGGAAACAGAGCTGAAAGGACAACGCAAAAAGAGATTTTGGAGATTTAAATTGATTCTCTGTGATACTTTACCTTACTTATTCCATTACCCATCTTTGACAGAATGTCTTATGCAAGTAAGTTCAAATCTGAGAAAACTATATGGTCCTTATCTTCCAATTCAGGCTTCGGGAACAAAATCCTGATGCTCTACAGCAGCATTGCTCTCAACTGACAAGCTCCGTTTCACCGTCCTCCAACCATCCTTGATAACTTCTTTGGGGTCAACCAAAATATCACAAAACCTTTGACACGTCCACAGCTCATGTCCCGAGAGATCTTTCACTAAGGACATGTTGATTAGAATTACGTAATGTCACCTTAGCAGTGAAGCACACTGCTTGGGTGTTTATATTTAGTCCAAGCCGGGTCACGAGATCATGCACAGACACATACCAGCCAGACAAAGATGGTCGAGTGCCAGGAGAAACAGGAGAACACACCCAGCGCGGGGTGACGTCTAGTTGTCACCATGTGCTGAGCTGTTCTGCCATACAAGGAGCACTTCTCACTCAGGATCAAAATACTTGCAGAATATCACATTTTTTTAATGGTTTTGCTTGACTAAGAAAGTGTAATCCCCCATTTTCCAATAATTGTGACAGTATTTCATCTGATTATTTGTAAAAAATACTTTCAAATCAATTATATTCTCTGTAAAGGTCCATACAACCGTAGGTTGGAACAGTTCATCCAGTAGATGTGATGAACTAAGAGCCCTAACATTTTCAACTTGTTACAGAAAATTAAGTAAGATCATCAAATCACAGGCCTGATTACAGGCCTAGTTTTTTCTTGACATTAAGAATTACCCTGCCTATCTTTAATTTCTTGCTCACTATTTCATTGAACAGACTTCAAGTTTTGCATTTCCAGTAAATCTGGCGACACCTTCACCTCATCGCTCATAGGCAACCAGGGTATTTTTAGCCCGGTTTTTGTTTTGTGTTCCTGTATGCGGTTCAGAACATGGCACTGCTCACACTCATTAACAAGCACAGGAGTGCGGAGGCGTTTACAAAAACCGGGGAGGTCTCAAACAGCTCATCAGGGCTGACAAGTCAGACATAAACAAACCGGCCTTTGTTGAGGTGTATATTTAAAAAAAGTCTTTCATAAGTTCATTACAGGAAATACTTTTTTACTTGATTATTTTCACTACCTACTTGAAATTCTATCGCTGTACCTTTTTTATTGACTTTCTCCATCTATCTAAAGGCCACTAGACTCCCAAAGTTTAAGAAAAAATTTTAAAGACATAAATATGTGTAATAATTTGCATTTAGAAATGCAAACCTCTACATATCTTATGCTAGGTCTTTGTAAACTTTGGTACAAATATATATTCTAAAAAATATGTAATTAATTTATTGTAGTCTTTAACAGACATTTATGTTTGTTTCTTATTTTTGTTTTTTTTTTCAGAGATTTTCTTGAAATTATAACATTAACATCAAATATTGCTGGAAAATCTTATTTTACAACCAGATCCTAAAGGTGAATTTTCATCTGCCACACATTGTGGATGGTACAGTCTGTCAAATATTAAATTAAATGTTCACATAATTAGAGTATTTAACTCACAACCGATGTTTTAAAGCTACATAGGCCTTTAACGGCGACATTGTGAGGTTAGCAAACCAAGGACACTATCTCTGTAGAAGATCAGTGTTACAAGTTTTTCCATTCAAGTTTTGGAGGTTTATCTCAAACCTTGAGTTGTGTTTTGCAAAACTGTTGCAGAAGAAAGTATCGTTTCTTTTCTTTTTCAAAGGGGTGAAATGGGAAAGTAATCCACGAATCAATAAAAAGAAATATTGCACTTTTTAAAGATTAACTTCAGGAGTTTCAAACAAAACTAAAAAGGACTTAATTTTACTGCTGCTGCATGATGGACAGGGAAAGTCCTGCCTACTAGAAATGACTGGACATTTTAAGGAGCTAAGGCTTAATTTTCCGTGTGTATTTCAAGCAGTGAGAAAAGTATGCCTGACAATCCCCACACATAGTATAAAAAATCCAATTTGTAGTATTCCATATCTAAACAGTACAACATGATGTGATTCAAATATTTAAGCAATGTTGTAGTTCAGCAACTGAGTTATATGTCTGTGCAAAGCTCAACATACAGCTGAATGCAAAGTCATTACCTGTTTAGGTACAGGTAGTGTATCTAAAGGCTTATTTGGGTTGATCAATTTGCCCAACTCTGCCGTCTTTATGCCCTCTGCCCTCCATTGATGTATTATTTGCAATTATGGCTGTCATTAACTTTTTATACTCTCTTTTTCTTTGAAAGTAAACCTCGCCCATTGGTTTTCTGTGTGGTTTTGGTTGCTGTCCTGTCTTCTTAGCTTCTGCTCCGTCATGGCAGATGGCTGCTCATGGTGAGCCTGGTTCTGTTGGGGTTTTCCCTATTAAAAGGAAGTAGTTCCTTCCAACTAAGGAATCTTTTTATAAACAGTTCATTATCTTTTTGTACCATTGCTAGGTTAATTTTTCAAGGTAGTTTCATTCAACACGGAAGTTTTATTGTGGTTTGAAATAAAACAGGTTTCATTTTCTTGCTATTAATCTTCAACTCTCACAGATTCTCAATCAGACTTAAGTTTTGGTCCAATACCGCTGGGCCACTCAAAAAACTATTAAATTTACCAATAAAGTTTATTGGTAAAGATAAATTACTTCAACTGTGTACCTGGAAAGTGCCATAAAATTATATGTTTTATAAGCCGTCATCCCATTTAATAAACTAAATTGAACTAACCTTTCTTCAATCTCCACACAAAAGAAAATACACATTTAAATATGTAATTTCTTAGAGTGATTACTATACAAAGCCAAACTTAAGAAATAAAACTTTTGAAGTAATGCACTTCAATCAAAGCAAAACATACTTTTCTGGATTGCAATAAAGTAAATTAAACCTTCTTGCTCCTTCCCGTACTTTCTCTTTAAATTTCCCTGACGTGAACAATCCCAAACTGCTCCGGACTTCCTCTGAAAACACCTCATGCGGCTCATGACTGAGAGGACTTTGAACAGTCTGAAACCGCTTTAATCCAAGCTGCCGTGGCTGACCGTGTGGCCGCAACGCTGGTCGACTAAATGGCCTTGCTTTTGTTTGGAAGACGCTTGTTTAAATGCAGCAGAGACGTCGGGAAGATCACGGAGGCGTCGCAGCTGTACTGGTAACTGTCTGCATTGCACTGCATTCAGCAGGACAACGTTTAATGCTCAAAGTCCTTCAAAGTGCCTCCAAAACAGATGGGAAGTTCATTTGGACAAGTCCAGTATCGGTGCAGCTGCTTTTACTTCAATGTTTGTTTTTCTTCTATATATATATATGTGTGTATACATATATATACATATCCACTAGATGGCGTAATTTCTTTAGATGCACAAAGAATGGCGAAAGTCGCCAAAATCATCAGGAAAAGATCCAAAACTCCTTTGGAGTTTAACCTGCAATTATTTCATAGGGGATTCATATGTATTTTCTAATTAAGCTATGGGGGTTTTTTGTTGTTGTTTTTTGGGTTTTTTTTTTTTTAGGTTAAGGCTTTAATTTTTGTGTAGGATTTACATGGTAAATTTAACTGAGTTCTACTTTTAATTTATTTCACTCATATTGTGGACAGCAAAGTTTTTTACTCCTTAAAATAGTCTGCTAGAGTTTATTCTAAAATCATTTCAATATTGTCCATTTTAGAAAAAACTTCTAGCTTGTTTTATTATTTTGTTGTAAATAGGATAAAATATTTCTTCCCAAAAAGGAGCGTGCGCATGCACATCTCTGGTGAAGTCACATGAAGCATGTAGCAATCATTGTAAATTAATTTAGATGTTTCTTGTTTTTTTTTTTGTTTGTTTGTTTGTTTTTTTGTCTCATTTAAAGGTGTTTGAGACATATGTGAGAACACTTAATTTTAGAAAAAAACTTGATAACAGTAACAGTTTGTAAAGAGAATTAGAGCTGACTGGAATAGCTTGATTTCCTTATCAAGGATTTCAAATACTGGAGCCAAACTATTGCAAAAATAATATTGTCTGGTCAATGAATTTCATTATGATAATTTTTTTTAAACATCCAGTGTTTCCTGAAGAACCCTGTGGTAATGGCTCAGCCAATAGTCTGCCTACAGTCTGGAAGACAGTTTTCAATAAAAAGAAGCAATGGCTGAAAATGTTTTCATGGTATTGTATTGCATTAAAAAACTAATTATTGAAGCTTGTAAAAAACTTAACAGTCTTACCTTGCAATGTGTTTTGACCCTTTTTTGTACTCCCTGAGATTATGTTGCTTTTTTCTCTGCTTCACAAAATAATTCACACTGTTGAGTGCAGTCATCTATCGTTCAGATCGAAACACGTTTTTAGCGTCTCTTCTTGTGTTTGCTCAGATACGGTTTTGTTTCTCTGCAGCTCTTCAGCTTCCTCAGGCAAGCGGCGTGTTAACAGCGTTGATCTGTACTACGAGCAAACAGGACAAGGGAAACATGCTGTTCTTCTCCTTCCTGGTGCTCTGGGTAAACACAGACCCACTAATCTGAGGATAAGCTTTAATATCTTGTGTACAACAGATCTGCCTTTTTTACCACAGGAAGCACAAAGACAGATTTCGGTCCACAGCTGAAGTCTCTGAACAAAGAGTGTTTCACTGTGGTCGGGTGGGATCCCCGTGGATATGGGCAATCCCGACCTCCAGATCGAGACTTCCCGTCTGACTTTTTTGAGAGGGATGCAAAGGATGGAGTAGATCTGATGAAGGTGACTTATGACCACACTTAACTTTACAAAACCATTTTCTGTGTGTTTTGATCCTCTTCCAATAAATACAGCTAAAACAACAACAACAAAAAATCAATCAGAACATGAACACAGTTCATGTTCTGATTGTTTCTTTCCACAGAATTATGAAACACGGTCAAACACTTGTCTCAAAGGCAAGAAAAACAACAAGGTTAACAGCCTACATTAGTAATCTAATAGCTAACAATCCTAATAAAATCTTTGCTTTGAGCGCCTTCTTTTTGTTAGGACAAAATTTCTGTTGATGTCCACGTATCACTTACTTAAATTAGTTGTTCTTTCCAGAGATGGTCTCTGTATTGTTTTATCCATGATATATTATCTATAACAGTGATTCATTTTTCTTCAGTATCTGAGCAAAATGAGGAAGAGTAGGTGACTTTAACTGTTTTAAGTACACATGCAACATTAGGTCGAAATGACTTTCTAGGGCTTGTCAACATTGTAATTCTTGTTTAAAAGGTGAGATGTCTCATCTGTCTTAAACTGCTAACATTTGCATATATAAAACAATATAATCACTTATGTGTTTATCACAAAAATGTATACTATTTTAAAAGGTTATGGAAATATTTGTAAAAGATATTCCTTCACTGGTATTTTGTTCATTTTTTTTTTAACAGACTCTAGGTTTTAAGAAATTCTCTTTGCTGGGTTGGAGTGACGGGGGAATCACTGCTATGATTGCAGCTGCAAGGAACCCTGAGCTGATAAATAAGATGGTCGTCTGGGGATCTAATGCCTTCGTTACTGAGGATGACCTCAAGCTTTACAATAGTACTCCAGTTTGTGCTGTCCAAAATAACTGCCGGTGTAACAGTAGACATTATTTTTTAACTATTGATTGTATATTTTTTATTTCTGGGAATATCTAGTGGTCCGTGATGTCTCCAAGTGGAGTGCAAGAATGAGGCAGCCCATGGAGGAAGTGTATGGAGCGGAAGCATTTGCTAAAATATGGGAGAACTGGGTGGATGGCATTGCTCAATTTGCAAAGAGACCAGAAGGTGAGGAAAACAATGTTGTTACGGAAGCATAACAACTGAAATGAAAGTAAAATAAGCCCTGATTTTGCCTATTTAAAAAAAAAAAAATACATAAGAGAATCTTATTTATGTCTTATTTTGTATTTTAGGCTGAAATTATTCTTTTTGCATTGCATGTTTAGGCAATATCTGCATGGAACTTCTACCTCTTATCAGTTGCCCAACCCTGATCATACATGGAGAGAAAGACCCTATGGTCCCCAGCTTCCACCCTCATTACCTTCACAAAAACATAAAAGCATCACGGTGAGTCCATGTTCCAACCAATAACTTCTAGTGCATTACATTTATTGTAACAATGAGCAAAAACATTTTTTTCCCCCTAAATCTAGGTTGCATTTAATGCCAGCAGGAAAGCATAACCTCCATCTGAAGTATGTGGAGGAATTCAACAAACTAGTCGAAGACTTCCTCAAAGAGTGAAGCAGGTCATTAGTTGTTTTGTAGCCTGCAAACACTAATCTTCATCTTGGATACGTTTGTTTTTCTCAATTTTTCTTTTTTTAATTTATTTTACAAAAAAAATATTTTTAAGCCTCAAGTCCACAGCTTGTAATTCTGTTGAGTGCTAGTTGTTGACTGCAAACTCAACAATGAGATTTTGTCAATTATACAGCAAAAACATGGTGAAAAGAGAAGGCTCTTTGCTTCAAAGAGTAGTGGCTCTCACCATATTAATATTGGTCGCACAAGAATCTGTTATGATTCTCCACATTTGACCAGGCTGGACAGCTATGATCCTTTAGTAAACAAAATCTAAAAACTTATTTTTGTTTGATAAAACTAGATTGATTATCAGAAACATGTAAATGTGAACAAAAAAGAATACATTTTCATATGTGGAAACAATTGTCATAGAACTATGAAATCAACTGAGTTGATCTCTTAGCACATGCTTACCTATCTTGATCTATTTATGAAAACAATTATTTCATTACTTTCAGACTCTAACTTTTTTCAAACAAAACTTTTTTTTTTTTTTTTCAAAATGTTGGTCTGTTGCTGTTTTTGAAATAAAAAAAATTCTACAACAAACAAGTAATATTTTTTTCTATTTGTCGAAATGTGTAATGTATGCACATTCAACATTTGGTAAACATTTCATTGTAATATTTTCAAAAAGTAATTATTTTATTGGTTGCTATTTGTGGCGATGTTTTAACTATCTGTGGAGCGCAGATAATTAGAACACCGGAAGTAGCCCGTTGCATCTACAATCGATTGGTTTGGTCTGCCAGTTCCTCGCCGTAACCAGGAAGTGGCTCCTGTTGTTTCACACGGCTCATCATTTTCCAATGTTAGCGTTACAAAGTGCGTCAAAATGACTGAAATGCTGAACGGTTCGGACTTCGGAGGAATTTCAGTGCATAATTTCTCCGATAAGATTCTGGAGCAGGTCGTCCACTTCCACGTGATGAAGTTGAACGGAGGTTTTTTCCTTTGGGTCGGTTCGGCTCCGGCTATGTCCAACCTAGCGGTTTCAATGAGCAGCAAATATGTGAGTAAATGGGTTAATTCAGCAGCTTCTCATGGATGTTTTCTGAGTTCGGTTCATGTTTCTTCTGATGGTTTTCAGGATTCGATGCCGTTATCTACATTGGTGATGGGAGATCCGTCTAATACTGCAGCAAACTCTTTGGCACAGAGGCTAGGTAATGTATAGTATGAATTTAATGTTTTATCACAATGTTTCTGTACCCGGGTATAGTTAATCTAAGAGTTAAAGCTTGTATTATGTTCTACGCTGATGATTTTGTCTTTTTCAGCAGCTATGTTTGGCTGGATGCACAGATTTTGATTATGATACATTTTACTATGATTTGAGAATTGTAGAAATTAAACTTAACAGCATTTGATATTTCAAGTTCTCTCAAAACTGAAAGTGATATTAACATTGATGCTGAAGGAACCTGATGAATACATACTAGTTTGCCTGTTGTATCACAGCAGTGACAGTACCAGCATTTTCATTTCCACTGTATATTACATATAATGAATATCAAATTTAACACTAAGACATCCAAGTAAGAAAGGTAAATGGTATAAACTATGGAGGCTTTTTAAACAAATGGATACAGCATGACAAAAACACTGCAGTTTTTGGTGAGTGATATATTACGTTTGTTCTCTTTATATTGCAAAAATTGCACACAGGCATCAAATTAGGTGCACATGTTGAGAGCATAATTACTCATCTTAAACCAACTATTTTGGTGTTTTCCTGACTTGAAGTCATAAGATCTGTCTGAGGCCTTCAGAAAAAGATTGTAACAGCCTAAGAGGTTGAGAAATTTTTAAAGAGGTTTCAAAAGACTTAGATTATTCATTCAGTTGTATGTAAAATAACCTTAAAGTAGAGGAAAATTCAAAATGACTGCCAGCAAGCCCAGGTCTGGTTGTCTAATCAATTTCACGCTGAAACAAGATTCTAAACCCTTGCTTGTTAAATTAAGAAATTAATATTTTTGTTTCCTCAAACTTCAGTAACTTTAGCAATCTTTCTTGTGCAACTCGCATACTAAGCTCTGCTGCTCTAACTACAAATGCATTTTTCAATAAGCAGACAGTCCAACCATATAAGATTAATTGTAATAGAAGCAATGTTGTAACAAAGAAATACTCAAAATCCCTTGCCTTCATTGGGATCAACCCTTTGTCATTAATTTTGTACATCAGTATACCTTTCTGATTCAGATTTCTCAGGTTAAATTCCCACCATATTTTTAAGTCATGTTTTTAATTAGCACAGCTGGAAGCATAAGTGGCTTTAAAAAACCCTCTAACTTCCAAATGCTTTCTTCCCTCATATAGATAGTTCATGTTATTTTTTTTAATGAACCAAGTGAACAAAGATCTTTGTGTTTTTCTTCACAGCAAAGAGGACCAAAAAGCAAGTTTTTGTGAGTTACAGTCTTCCGATGACAGACTCCAGCCTGAGTTTGTTGGTGGAAAACCGGATCAAAAAGGAGCTGGAGCTTCACCCTGAGAACTTCTAGAAGCACACCACCCTTTAAAACATTTACTCTTCTTACATCAACACCTGCTTATTCTTCTCATTGTCCTGCAACCAAACTCCCAAAACAAAACAGACACACAAGCAATCACATCCACTGTTCTTTTATTGACATAATAAATTAAGTGGTTTATTATCAAAACATGTAGGCCTATGGCTTTTTGTACAAATGCATCTTATTAAAAAAATAACACTTAGAAAACAGCATTAGAGACTGAGTTGTTTTTTTTTCTGTTTTTCATTGCTTTACCTGTTAAACATACAAACCAGTAAACCCATACAACACTAATATGGTTCGAATCATAGTTTGGATTAGTAGGCTGGTTCATCTAGTTGATGTGCTTCTAAACATGTGAAGATCAAGATCCATACATCATGAATGAATGGCACATGTACAAATCCTACTCGGTATTCACATAGTATAAATGTTCACAGTTACAACTAGGCCAGTTCTACACTGCTGTACTCTAATCTTCACATGTGTTTATTTAAACAAAACAAAACGGTATTTTATTGTGCTTTCTGCCTAATGTTAAACATAGAAACAGCAGGATTATAACAATTCTAACATACCTAGAACGAACAGTGACAATTGGAGCGGAAATATTTGCTAATGAAGGAGGTAATTCAAGCAACAAGTTTGCCCTTGGCATCATTAGAAAATAAATACTGGATTTCTTCAGTTACATCTCAGCTTAAATCTGTAAAAAAACAGAGACAATGAGATAAAGCCATTGAAATGCTGAGATACATCATTTAGACATACAGCAGTACACCGCCCTAATATCCATTCAGCTCTCAGATTTGTCTCGTCATCAAGTCTCGAAAGGCTACACGTAAAAGTCTGCCGTGGTCTCCGGCTGTTTGTAACGTCCGACAACCATCATATGTCCCCCTGACAGTGTTAGTCTTTATTTAAAGATCGGCGTCTACGCCGACCGCATCTCTGAGGATAAAGTGCCACAAATGGACTTCAGTTAGTGGACACAAATGAGAAAAGGGGAGAAAACATACATGTAAAACTATTAAAACCATTTGTGCCCTTTCATGCAAAAAAGAAAAATATTTATAGTGGACTAAGCCTGTATTTCCAACATATTGGCTAAAAATTCACAAACACTTGATTGCGTCTTTGACATTTAGTGCAAAATAATGTAAGAAACTCTTTGCCCCCTTTCAGATTTCTTCTGTTTTTGCTTTTGTTTGTCACACTTGTATACTATAACCGTAAAGCAAGTTTTATGTCAAAGATAACCTGAGTAAAATACTTTTCAAATTATTTTATATATTCAGGGAGCCCCAGTCCCTTTCTTTTTTGAAATGATGACGTCACTACAATCACATTTTCTGAAAGTTGAGTTCAATTTCACCAATCCTGATTAGCTTCAGACCAAGAGAATCAAGAAATTACTTTAGAAGAGGTTTAAAAGCATAAAGACTGTTAAATGACCTGAAAAACACACATTTGATCAATCTAAAGAAATTTATGATCAGATTGACACCTATAGGTTTGGAATGGACGATGAAACCATTTCTAAGGCTTCAGGACACCAAAGAAATAATATTGTCCACAAATGAAGAAAACAACGAACATCAGTGAACCAGAATCGCACAGAGCAGCTCAACCAGGTCACAAAAGAACCCAGAACAATATCTGAAAGCACTGCAGACCTTTGTGTTCATCATGCAACATTTAAAAGGAGGTTGGGTAAAAGGGAAACCAATGAAAGAGTTCCCACTGGTGAGCAAAAATATTCCCATATTCCCAAAATTCTTGACTGTCCCACAAGACTGAATTGATGGGACCATGAATACTGACATTTAATGTCAGCAGCAGATGTTCAGCCAACACAGATTAAGGTGTTATACTGGCCTGTTCAAAATCTAGATTGGCATCTGCCTGAGATTCAGTGGTATGACTTTAAATAAGCCTCTTAAGATTGAACACTATTAAGTTTGGTTGAACTGAAGGTATTCTGCAGATGTGGACCAAAATTCCTCCACACCAACATATGTTCCATCCATCCATCCATCCATTTCTGTACACCCTTCTCCCTGCTGGGGTCAGGAGGGGTGCTGGTGCCCATCTCCAGCGAACGTTTTGGGCGAGAGGCGTGGTACACCCTGGGCAGGTTGCCAGTCTGTCACAGTTGGGTTTTTCCAAGTTGAGTTGATTTACCTTTTTTCCACTTGCTAAATGAAATTATGTGAAAACCACCTTTTTTTTGTACTTGCTTAGGTTATCTTTAAACATTTTAGTTCACCAAAAACCAAAACCAGAAGTTGAACCATATAGCTTTCCACACGCAAGAACTATTTGGGCCCACTCAAATGATCCACAATTAGCCTGTTTCAACAAGTCAAATCTACAAACACAAAAGTCACAAAGTTAATCTGCCATTGGTTTACTTCCCTGCATTCGTTTACTTTAAGCAGTGCAGAAAAATCACCATTGTCACATTCTGACTTCAGATAAACCAGGTCCATACAATATTTTTTGGCAACTCCTGAATGAATCATTGTCTCTAAACGTACACAGGCTTGCTGTCATTGTCATCATCTCAAACCTCACTACAGTTTAACAGCAGTTCATCTGGTTTGTCCGAACATTTTTGTTCCTCTTCTCCTAAAACATTTGATCACATCTTAGATCTGGTTATCGCTGCATCAGTTATTTGCACAGTAGAAGACTATTGCTGTGATGTTCATACCCCGTTGGCTATGGCACAGTTACCAATCACCTCACCACCGGTTGCAAGAGCATAGGAAGCAGGTACCGCTGCCAGAGCGGTGGCTACTGCCGCCGTAGCGCCCCCTGTGGCTGTGAGATGTAGCGGCGTGTCGTGGACACGTGAGTAGTCCCTTTCGTACTTGACAAGGAGGAGATGCTGCTCCCCAGGATGGAGCAGGGTCTGACGGGTGAAGGTTTCTCCGTCGGCGAGGCTCTCTGGCAGCGGTTGACCCCGCGGCTCTGGCAGCAGCAGCAGGCAGATGATGCACAGCAGCGTGCAGCAGGCGAAGATCACGTGATGCAGGAAGTAGCCCTTTTGGTTGTGCAGCTCCATGATTGGGGCGGTTAGCATCCCAAAGCCTGCACTAGCCAGGACAAGGCCCAGACCTCCACCCCTGTACAAAGCGAAAATCAAACTCACTAACGCACTCATGTTTTGATAGAACAGCAGGCAAAAATTATATTCACACAAACATAGCTCAAATATTTCTAGTAAACAAAAATCTGTTATGACAGTCATAATGTGTAAAAGTAGCAGAATCCAGCACTCTTAGTAAGGTGAGGTGGACTCGACATTTGCATTTACTTTATAAATGGTGCCCATAAAGGACCATGTAGAAGTTAATCTCCACACCCTTTTTCATAATAAATGTGTAAAAGAAATTAAATTATGTTCCAAAGTCTTATCTAACAGGGTTAAATAAATACCATAATACGATTGAACTGGTATTTTTATTAAATACTGTGAGCATTTTATTCCTACAAAGTACTTTAACACCTTAATGGGCTCCTGTGTTGGCCATGAAATATGGCTCTGAGATGGGAACTGTTTTTTGAAATCATAGAAAATTATTCTGATCTCAACCTCACTTACTTGACAAGCAAGAACTGAACTTTTGTAATCTATGTCATGTATGCAACACAATTATTTACTGAGGGAAAAAAAACTCCCATTTATTTGAATACTCTTCTGAGATTCTCTTGTTGTTTTCTAACTAAAGCATTTCAAATGTTTAAATTCTTTCCATATTTGCTAATTTTACTTGCAAAGTAAAACTGAATGCTGAGGTCAAGGTCTTTTTAAATCTCATAACTAAAATATCTTGAGGTAACCAAAGATTACTTGCTTCTTGTGACCACAAGAGAGAGCTGTTGCTCTTCATAAAATGTACTGTGATCAGGAGAATGCAATGTAATTTTGCTGTTATACTTCTTGCAATTAATTTATGTTGTTGATTTAAACTATGACAGTAAAAACAGCTTCGTTTTGACTCACCTGATGACAGTGGGAGTGATTTCAGCACAAAAGAAAATACTGAGTGTGCTGACAGCATGAGAAGAGAACATGCCGATGATGGAGAAGGCCACTGAGAATTTTCTGTTCAGTGTGTCTCGTAGGACTGTCCCCCCCCCAAAAAAAAGAAAAGAAAAGCAAGATGATGTCAGCAAAGTAAAAAGACCTCATGAGGAAAGCGTTTAGGTCAAAATTGAACTGAAGCTGCAGCTGTACCTGTATCATGGCGGAGGCTGTACTTTCCAATTACTGGAGTTCATTAGTGAGCATTGAAGAATGGAAAAGAAAGGAGAGCAAATCATTAGTAAGCACAAATGGAAGAACAGTGCTGACTCAAAACAAGCAAAAAAAAAAAAAAAGCCCTTAGGAGAACTCTGAACAGGACCGATAAACAATGACTACTGCACATGTAGGTCAGAAATGCAGAATGATGGTTAAACTGCAGTCTGTGCTGTTTTAATGACTCAGGAACTGCCTGCAAGGTGTGCTGAATAACCAACTTTCTGCCCAACATCACATTCAATACTTAGATTTATTATAAAAAAAATATAAGCATAATTTTATCCATGCTCATTCAGTTAGGTTACCTTTAACTCCAAATTTGCTATGCACTAAACATCTCAAATTCAATGTGTTTAAATGATCTAGAAATACAATATGTAATGAAAATTACCTGTTCAAAATAAATAAAAAGGAATTCACGAAGGATCAGTTAAGAGATGAAAATGTCACCATGTCTGGCTAACTAGATTAATTTAAATTTAGATTTTGCTTGCACTACAAAATAATGAAATAAAATGGGTGACATACAGGATATTTTTTTTAAAAAGTTGTTACGGGTAACACCTGCAGGATTTTTACTAGCTGCATAAACATATTCTTCGATAGGAATGCACAATAGTCATTTGTATTCCACAATTATTTCCCAGAAACTACTAAGTATTTTCCCAAACTTTCATTGTACTTTCGAAACTAACCCGTATTACAAATCACTTTGTAACTGTCATTATAAGATACATGCAAGTTCACAGAAAGCAACTTGTAACTCTTTTTCATTCTTGGAAACTAATCTGTGACGTCAAGCAAAGTAACTTATATGTTGTGGCAGTGTATCTTGCACATCCCAGGATGCAACTTGTGCATGAAGTGATCTGCAACTCTCTGCAAAGTATCTTGTAAATACCAGCAGAATGCTGTACCTTGACTTGTAGGTTCTGTGAAAAAGCCTGTACTTCCACTAAGGTAATTTAGTCAAGTCAAAAAGTAACTTGTAAGTTCAGTCAAATAACTGGCTGAGATTTTTTATGACACCAAATGAGTTCTGGAAAAAACTTTTAAAAGCAATAATATAGCGACAATTATTTTAAGCTCAATGGAAATTTCCCCTTTAAATGTAGCCAGTGCAACTTGAATCTGGTGGCAGATTTAACAGATTTATGGTACTTCAAGTCCTCAGCTGTTGGGCAATAAAAGGCACTTGGTGCTGCTCTTGTTAAAAGTCTACACTAAGATTCATTTTCTATTGAGCAATCAGAATTTGACATTTAAACTGGTAAAAACAGAAGATATGCTGTGTAGCATAGCTTCATTTTCAGACAAGAAATGCTCTTGTTGATTGATGAAATCAGATTTCATCAGATTACAGTTGGTTCTGTCTTTTATCTACAAAACAAGTCAACGCCCACAGCACAGTTTCCAAAGCAACTTCAAAGTGCCATGCCTGGGGGTAAGTGTGTACTCACAGTTGAGCAGACCCAGCTGTAGGAGTGATGCCAAAGCTGTTATAATCATGAAGGTGAGCAGTCCTCCACGCCGACCCATCAGTCCCACTGCAGGGCAAAGAGCCAGGCATGTGGCCACGGCGATGCCAGCCATGGTGTAGTAGTCTGTGTGGCACAAAGCCGTGGGCTGGGCCTCCGGGTCCATCATACTGCGGGCGAAGCAGTGGTGGATCCCATAACCTGTCAGACTACACAAATACAAAGTGAGAACACAGCCGTGGACAGGAGACATCCGTCTGCCACAGGGATTAAGACCCACATTCTTTGAGTCTGCCTGTGGATGAAGTAATTCATGCCGTCAACGTACCGGATGTTGGCTATGATGAGCAAAAGAAGGATTCAAAAGCAACCACACTTACGAGTTCACACATAGCACCACAATGTTTTTCCACAGGTTCCTGGTGCTCATCATCTTGACAATGCAGCTCCTCTGGGGTTTCTTGTGTAGCTCCTGTTCCAGCTCTGGTAGGAAACATGAAATGTACACCTTGAGATCTATTTTTCCTTTCATATGATAATAAGGGATCTTTGGCTAAGGGTCCTTTTTAGCACAGAGAAGCTAACATGCCATGCTGACCTGATGATATCTTCTTGGTCACTGAGAAAAAATGACACTCATACAAGAGATGAATGTGTATCTGTTCAAGGAAAAAGATCGTTTTCATCATATTTGGATAAAATCAATACACTTTGTCAGAATTCTGAAATTAATTGTTACCAGCAATATAAACTTACAAATCTTGACTACGTGGAAACAAATGTACATGTATTAGTGAGAGCAACATCACAAGCTGCAGGTGATGGTGTAAAATATCTTGCATAAAGATCTGAGTGAGGCAACCGAAAGTATATTTGGCAGTTAAATGGATTTGAGAGCTTTCATCTGCTAAATTTGTCTTCACCTGCAAGAACTCCACTGGGCTCCGTTGTCATGTCAACCTGGTTTTTCCTGGCGATGCGCAGCATCATGGCTTTGGACCGCTTGTAGTGCTGCGTCGCCAGCAACCAGCGTAGCGATTCGGGGAAAATCCTGCAGATTTAGAAGATGTGAAGTAAAGTTAGACTCTTTGAAAGGTGTTGCAGCTTCTGTCTGAACATCAAAAAGGAATATATCCTGTTATGTTCATTCTCTTGGAATTCATTTAATTCGGGGAATATGAAAGAAAGTAGAACTAGCTGTATAATTAAAAAACCTTTTCTGTGGCGTGGGGTGAATAGAAGCTCACGGCACAACTTCTTAAATCAGAAGAAAGGAAACGAGCCACAACCAAAACAACTCTAATGATGTGTGTTGGAATCGTTGCATGTCCTGGAGTTTAACTGATGTCGCTACTTTTAAGTGTGACAAAACTGAATGACATTTCTAAAGATGTGTGATGAAAAGCTCACTAGAAATTGCAACAGGCATAAGAAATCCAACAGAAAATGTTTTTTAATGAGGAAAAAAAACAGGGATAAGAATTTTTAGAAAACTTTAGAAGAAAGTTCGATGCTACCTAATTTCCTTCTTTTCAGGAATTAGGAAATGATTTGACCCAACATAACAGAAGAAAGCAAAACCTGCTAAATAAAGTAAAAGTTTTGGTGATCTGGGCCTTCCAGAACAATTTTTATATTAAAATGCAATTGATGAATGGAGCTCCAACAATATTGGCGCAGAAGTGTTCTCTATGGAAGTTTCCATAGAGTTTAGCTCTATGGAAATTATATATATATTTTTTTTGTTTTGTTTTTTTGCAAATTTTGTAAACACTTGATACCAAAAATCATCACTCCTTTTCTGATGAAGCCATGTGTTTTGCTGCCGTTTTTGGACCAGTGCTGAACAGGAATGAAAGGATGATTTATATACACTCCAAACAGTTCTAAAAGTCCTCCAGTGCTTTTGCATTTGTACCCTCAGAAAGACAGAAGAGGAGAACAGACTGTGCTGTAAGAGCAAGACAGAAAGAATGAAGAAGAAAACAGCAGGAGAAAGAGAGCTTTGTTTGGGTGTTGACTGCTCCGTACTGTGTAGTGTGTGTACTGTACAAGCCGTTGCCTGGCTCAGTGTGAGGAACCCTGGATGGATGTCTTCAGAGGGTGGGACTCACCAGACGTATGGTAGCATCAGAACAAAAGGGCTGATGATCACGATCTGCAGCACCTGCCAGTCATCCCCATTCGGCCAATGGCGGCACAGAGTGGCCACCCCTGGCATCAGTAGCTGCCCGCCCACCTTCAGAAAACTGGCCACCATGGTCATGGAAAAGCGCCAGCCTGGCAAGCAAAGCTCGATTCCTAAATAAAGAGGCAGAGCAGAAAGAAAGGAAGATTTTATCTCTGAATATTTAGAGTCATTATGTTGTCGCAGCCAGAGAGGAGAGTTAATCAGGTATGAATGGGATGCGATTGAGGATATGTTACTAAAAGCAGAAGATTCAATGGTTTAAAAGAGGAAGATTAGTCTTTGTCTAGCAGTGAGCTGGTATTAAGTGTATCCTGTAAATTATTTGACAATTTAATGCCAAAGTGAAAGCTTTTTAGAAATCTTAGCTCTTCAGTATTCCCATTTCCCCAGAAGAGACTCAAGTTCTCATTCTTACTGCCTGTAACGTCTTGCACTCCAGATGGCTGGGTCCATATGGTGACGTCGTTTCTCAAGGTGACCACTGAGGGTGTGTGAGGATAGAGGAAGGAGGGACTCTGAGTAACATGAACTGTCTTTGATTATTATGGAAAATATGATTGAAAAATCAGAGGGAAGCAAAGGAGGGCGGAAAATAAATAAGTATTAGAATTAGTAAGAGCAGAATCCAAATTAGTTTCCCCGTTATCTCACTTGGAGGAAGTGGTTTTGCAAATGTCTCCAACCTTTTTCTAATTGTTACTAAATTGAGAAGGGAAACAGATTTTTTTCCCCCAACATTGCTGATTAGGGGTAAAACTTCAATCAATAAATAGCTAGCTTTGATTGATTGGTGTTTTATTAGTTTGTGTTTTTATCCAATACTGTCAAAACTAAAAGCTTAAAATGGGTTAATAACTTAAAAAAAATCTTTAGAAGTGTATATATCTCCATCATATAAAGCTTAATGGTCAAACCTCCATTTGGCTCAGAAGGTGGGACCTGAAACTTATGTCATGTATCAAATGACATCTGAATAATAATTCAGTAAGGTTGATTTGATGTGTTTGCAATCTTACAAAGACATCAGCAGACCTATTAAGGTTCTGTTGAAAGCCAACGTGGCTCCATGTCTATTTGCATATGAATCAGATAACAAATCTGATGAATGAAGAATTTGACTGGCAGCTGTAAGTGGTCGTACTAACATCTATTCATTTGTATCTAAATGAATGAATAGGACGCATAATGAAATCAAGTTTAAACAGAGCCATACTGGCAAAACAATGAGCACAATCACTTCTAATGGGGGAAAGGTAGAACAAAAAAAGGAGGCTCCGCAGTTCTCTGAGGAGGTGTCAAATCCCACTGATAACACACAAACATGCTCAGGTCAGAATCTTTATTTTGGTTAAAGCTGCCTGTGAGAACCATTATTCTTATGCTGATTATCTCACCACTCCCCCATGAGCTGATCCTCCCTCACTCCCCCTTCCTCCCTCTCCTCTGCCGCTCTGAAGTGGCTCTCACTCGCATAAAAAAAAAAAAAATAATCTACCATCCCCCATCGCCATCCTCCTCTTTTCACCAAGCAGCTTCTCCTCTGACTTTCCACCTGAAACTTGCAGAGGCTTTGCAGAACAACAAACCCAGAGTGAAAAAACATGAGGCAAAGAGAAGATGACAAAAACCAAAGACCTAGTAACCAGACTTGTCTTTCAAGGCAAACGGCTGAGAGTTTTACCACACAGTCACATTGTATTGTTTTGCTGCTGTCTCCCTAACCTCGCCCGAGGCTTGATAACAAAGTGAAGGGACCATTGGCTTTCTGTCAGCATGAGTTCTCATGAAAATCACTGTGTGCTTTAGTTTGTCTTATGCAGAACAGTTCAGTTCATCTTGATTTGCTGCTGTTATGTTCAGTTTAATCGGGCAGTAGGGCAAAAATAAAAAACAATAATCTCAAAATTATTTTTTTTATTCTGCCGCTTTGAGAGCAACTCTAAGTGCAGAGTTACATAAAGTTCCATATTCTGCAAGCCCAAAATAGAACTACAGACAGGGAATGCTAAATAAAGGGGAGGGACGTATCCACCATTTCACCTGTATGTGATACAGTAGATAGGCGTTTGACGTAAAAATTAGTTAGATTTCATCTGGAGAAGGTAAAGGAAAAAACAAACTCTTGAAAGTCCACAAATGAAAACAAGGCAGCCTGAAGTGATTTTATCCTTTGTTCAGATATAAATATAATAACCATGACAAAGTTATTTCTCAAGTCATTAAAATAAGAAGACAGCTTCATCATTAATTATAAAGATGTTCGTCATTATTCACTTGCCTATCTATTGTCCAAGATCACTCTGAGGTTTTAAGCAAAAGACCCAAGATAATTTCTTCAAGAGTCACTGTCAAACAAAACCTTTGGTTTGAGAAAATTAATGTGAGAGAATGTTCTATACAGCTTTGTAGCGAGAGTACTGGTTTTAGGTTAGTAATAGGTAGTAAGAAGATAAGATACTGTTTTATCTTTTGTATAAGAGAAAACGGTTCAAGGAGAAACCCTCTTCTCAGCCTCAGCAGGGACTTTAGGGTGGAATGGATGTGAAACGTTTGACAATTCGACACAGGCACAGCAGGACAGCAGCATTAAACCCAGCTGAGTCAGCAGAAGTCACACGCCTCAGTTCAATGAAACACAACCTTAGTACATGCTCTACTTTCCTTGCCTTTGTCATGAGCTGCAACACTCTGAGAGGCAAGGGCAGAGCGAGCAGAGAGACAATTCTTGATTTCTGGAAATAAACCTTCATTGTAGATATATGCTACAATTCAGTGTCGAAATTTGTCATCCCCAGAAGCGCCTCCTATAATTTCTTTGAGTTAGAACTGTACTTTTGATTTACAGGATGTTGACCCATTTTATATGTAAAAGGGTCTCTGGAGATGCCTCATGCGGATTAATTATTCCCTCTGTTGTGTGCAAACCAGAACTGCTCTGAATATTTGAAAGAATTATTCTTTATGGACAATTTTTAAGAAAAAGGTACAAGTCAGATTTATATTTGTTTGCAGCCTGACTTTCGTGTATTTGTTTTGTTCGTTTTTAGTTTTTCTATCACTTGCTTTGTTGCCTTTCACCCTAATGTTATAAAGCAGAATCAGTGAGGTAATAAAGCTCAGCCCTTCTGCAGAAAATATCAAAATTTTATTGAACAGATACGTGGTTTTGCAATATTCCTAATAATTTTGCTATTGTAAAATAATATCTTTCATCCACAAGCAGGTTCCTGTAAACAATGACACATTTTGAATCTCAAGTTTTTGGGATCATATTTTTACATTTTTTAAAATGTGACTTTTGGAAGCAACTCCTTGTGCTTTGAATCTCAGAACTCTTTCTGAGAATATTAACCCTCTCCAGGCAGATGTTGCAGATTAAATGCTACTTAGCTAGTCTTTGCAAGTAATTTGAGCCAGAGAGGGTTAAAATGGCGCAAACAAATTCAAGATACACCAAATTTTCAGCCAACAAAGTAAACAACTTATAAAGTTACAGGTAAGAATGTTAGAACGTTACTGTACATACTGAAAGAGAGAAAGAACAAAGTGAAGGTTGCAGTGAAAATCCTGATGGAGTATCAAATATTACCTCTGTGCAGAAATGCTTCAATAAGCAAATATACCACAAGCACATATTATTTATTAGAGTAAACTGAGGGTCCGTCTGACTGCTTCAGTGGTGTTCATTATGCAGTGTGTGCTGCAGAGAGATAACCAAACATTGAGATTTAATATGAGTGAGACGTAGGGTGGGGGTAATAAATTGGTAGAGGATGAGGAAGAGGAAGGGGGTTAATGGAGAGCAGAGGAGATTTAGAAACAGAAGTTCTGCGCCGAATTTACAGCGACAGCAGTGGGTGAAAAGAGCGCACGAGGCAAACAGCTATTTCTGCAACATAAATACTCCTCCTTCATCTATAATACAGTAAATCCATCCTACATGTTTATTTCTATATTTTTCTGTATGACCTCTTTCCGTATTTGTTGCTCAGCAGTATAACAGGCTTTATGTGCCCCTGTTGTGCTTCAGCATCTGCTACAGTGCAGCTTCATGACAGTGAGGCGGTTTCCTTTTAAATCAGCAGCTCAGTGAGATTTAAATTAAACACTATTTTGGGGGATTAAATACAGAGTTTAAGCTTTAATGTGGAGAATTTTTTCATCTTAAGAGGCTTTATAGATTTGGTACTTTTTAATTATACAGAGACTTTCTACTGCACCACCATCATCATGACAACAACAGGAATCTACAAATCAAGATAAAAATGAAGATAAAAATCAACTGAAATGTTCAAAAATCAACTAATTGATTATTAGTGATGATATTTTCAATCAATCAATTAAGTGAATTTAATGGCTTTGATGTGAAAAAAAAATCTTAATAGGAACTAAATGTATCCATTGCAAAACTAGATGATGTGGAGTTGGGTTCATTATGGCAATAGATTCAAACTTGTGCAACAAACTCACAACAAAAAAACATTACAAGATTTTTGTGTGCCATTGTTCCACCGTGTGAAGACATCTGAACTACTAAAATAACAATATTAAAGATATTTGTAGCTATGATTATTGTAGATGTAGATTTTCAAATAGTTCTAACATGTTAGCAGAAAATTTACTCAGAAATAGCCACATATTGAAGAATATTTTCTTTCTGGTTCTGATTTGTTTCACTGTGTTAAAATGACACTAAATGGGTTTGACGGTTAGAGAAACATCTTATTTTTAGATTATGAATAATGTGTAAACAGAGCTTGTTTTGTTTCTCCTTCTGTATGCATGTACACCTCACACAGTCTACCAACAACATCTCACAGAAACACCGTTTAGTTACACTTTAAACTGCATTCACCACACAATCGCGTCTTGCATTAAAGCCGCAAACATAAAGCAAATTCAGATGCTTATCTAAGTAGCTCTAAGAACATCTGTGACAAAAATTCAGTTTCTGACCCACATTTTAATTGCCAATCATCACTGGAAATGGTTCCATTTTATAATCCATCTTATTTATCGCACTGATCCTTTCTAAGTCCAATAGCCTTTAACTATGGACTCCCTCTAAATACCACACACCACTGTTATCAAAGCTTCATTCGCTGATGTTTACATCACAGATTAAATCCCAGTCCTCACAGGTTTCTCCGCAGACGGCTCATTTTGTTTGTTAGCCAGAAGAGGGTCATTTGAAATTTATCAGGGAACCCTGCTGAGGGAGGACAAAACAACACCCCACCGCCCGAGCTCGAGCCTGCCGGAGCTTCCTGCATCATGTGTGACTAATTTCACAGTGGCCTGAAAAGAGAGAAGAGGCCCACAGAGGGTGAGACGAGGGAGGCAGGGAATGCAGGGGACAATGTCTGGGAAAAAACGTCATCCACCAGTTTGGTGTCAGCTTGACGCTCCGAGGAATGCCTTTTACAAAACATTTAAAGAAAAAGGAAACGCTTTAGATAAAAATAAAAAAAAGAGGAAATAACATTTGTCTTATCTTTGATTTTTTTGTGCATATGTTGGAAAACCTCATGAATTTGGTCTTTTTACAAAGGACCAGCACTGTGAAAACCTAACAGGTGTTTCTTGGGTCTGCTGTGTTCACACAGGGAGTCATTCATCACTGAAGTTCCACTGTTAAACTAGATTGGATAAAACTATTAATTTAGCATAAATTAATATCAAGACATTGATCCTGTTGTCAAAATCTTCTTAATTCAACAGCTCTATTGCTGAGCAAAGCATAAACTGGGACAGACAAACCACAGGAGGACAAAAGGCAGACAACAATCAGAAGGCATAAGCTTGTACTTACTGAGCACGTAGAGGGAGAGAGCGAGGCCCGCCAAGCAGAAACCCTCAAAGAAGCGCAAAGTGCTGAACATGGTGACATTTACAGAGAAGGCGACAGACAGGCCGAACACCAGCATGAAAAGCGCCGAGAGAATCAACACCGGGTGTCGGCCAAACCTTGGAAACAGAGACAGAGAGAAGCAGCAAAGAGTTTAAAAAGTGAGAGTGACTGCAGAGAAATCAGGTGAAAGAGATCACTGTGTGCACTGGTTCAAAAGGGGCATGAGGTCATTAGGGCAGCAGGTCAGAGTTACTGCATTGTTTTCATTGTTACTGATCTATTTCCTCCCACGGTCCAGATTAGGTTCTCTCTGAGGCTGCAGACCTGAACCAGCACAGCAACGTCAGTGTGAAACTCAGAGATCTGCTGGGAACTCAAAGAAAAAAATGCTAGTTTAGTTTTTCTTCTGAGTTTGTCCTCACTTTAAATTATGTGAGGATTACGTGAAGCTTCTGGAAGTGGGCCTAAGAACAGTGAACTCAAACTTTTCTTCAAGGTTAGTTTCAATGGGTTCATTGTGAAGTTAAAACTTACTCTGTGGCCTTGTTAGTCAAATAACTTAAATTTTACAAAGCATTGAGTTAAAGCTAAAAAATAGCTATGTTTTGTTTCTGTGATGATTACAGGTCGACTCCCACTTGGACCAGTATCTATGTGCATGTGGTTATATCCAGATGAAAACTGGTAAAAATCAGACACAAGGATGTGAAGATGGTAATACAGAGCTCTGTTTCTGCTGACTAATGGAAAACACATTTGTAATATCTTCTAGCTGAGTGAGCTTTTTTTTTTATCTTTAAGTATACTCCAGTGTGCACAGCCACCGTTAAATCCAGGCAACTGACATTAAAGCAGGCATCTTGCAGGAGCCTACATGCTCAGCTCTAATGAATGAGCAATCTCTCTGAGATACAGGATGCACCTGGTTTGTGCTTCACAGTTGCAGGAGATTTTTATATTTTCCACAAACCAAATGAGAAAAATACATTGTGATGGAAGCTGGTGATTCAGTGGAGATACGTCACACATTTTCTAACAGATTTACATCTGAATTTTGGCTAGGGCATTCTAAAGTTTGAAAATGTGTCTCCATTAGTCTTCTGTTGTTGATTTTGACATGTGTTTGGACTGACTGATTCCCTCTTTAGCCTCTGCTTTCTAGCAGACACCTGAAGGTTTTTGAGTAAAATTAACTGCCATTTAGAAATGTTCCAGGTGCAGACACCTGGTTCCATCAAAACTGAGTTTGAATAAAGTGACAAAAATATACATCTCTTAATTTGCTGCCATTTAGCAAACACAGATACTTTTGGGAATCCTGACACAAAATGTTCAGTTTCAGTTCATGTCAGATTGTGAAAAATAATTTTTTTTAAAAACAAATCTGCATGGTCTGCTGCTGTTCTGATTGTTGCTTTCACCTTAGCTTTTGCAACATTAGCTGCATGCTTTCCTTTCAGAGTTGTTCAAATTAATTAATGCGGAGATGCAGTTTGAAACCAAGTGTAAATTAAATCATTATCAACCTGTGAGCAGGAAAACGTGTGTAAATCAGGCATTGCAGCTTGTTTTAGAAAGTCAGCTGCCCAAGTTTTATTACACATTGAAATCTATATTTGTGCAGAAGCATCAGTGCTATAAAAACAAACTCGTTTCAGGACTAGAAACAACTTGAGAAGATTGGAGAAAATGAATCTGGTTACCTGAAGAAAAAGATCTTTTAAGCTTACCTTTTTGTTTATGCCTAAAAAAATTTAATTATTTGAAAAAAGGGGTCCTGAAAATCAAGACATTGATCCTATTGTCAAAACCTTCTTAATTCAACAGAGAATATGGAGCATACCAGTCAGCCATCACACCCATCACCAGGTAGCCAAATATTGAGCCCACCAGCAAGGAAAACTTGGCTATGTGAACTTTCCAGGCCGAGTCGCACACCAGGTGCCACTGAAACACAGACAGAAAACAGAGAGGAGCAGCTTTAGTCAGTTTGAAATTCTCCAGGAAAAGGGAAATAAACATCAGGACTTGTGTATGAACCAAAACAGTTCTCCTTTACTCAATTTCTCTATGATTCTGAAATATTCACATTTAAGTCTATAAAATCATGGTAATACACAAACACGTGCGTGTGAATGACAAAACAAATAAACACAAAACTAACAAACACATGGGAAAGTGTGAGCGTGTCCTCACTGACAGAAATCAATAGTTTTTCTCTCACGGGTCAGTGAACACGCCACTGCAGCTCTCCCTATCTGAAACTCAGCCAAAGACTCAAATGAGGAGGCACAGCTTGTTCTTTATCTGCTTACAACTCTGAAATCAGCAACCCTGCAGTCAGATTGGGCTGTGTGGAAAGTGTTTAACAATAATTCAGAAAACTATTTGCTGAGCCGCCACCAAAGGGGAGCAATGGGTCAATTAGTAACTTTGCATGATTATTTTAGCAATGAGAAAGCCTGTGTTGCAGATATGGAGAACACTTCCAACCCGTGTTTTGCAACATCTGGGTTATTAGTTATAATAATATCAGAGGAAATTTATGTTGTTCATACATGCAAGTCAGAAATCAGTTACATTCATTATAAATTAAGCTTATGTCAGGAATCAAACAATTCCTTATTTTTTTTCACTAACTGTAGGTTTTTCTAAACTGTAATTACACTGTAGTTAGCAAAACTGTACACAAATGAAAATCAATATTTTATTTCTTTAAAGCAGCATGTCATTAAAAAGTGGAAGGAACAGACTTGATGGTTTCCAACATCTTTTACATCTGAAAACGGTGGCGTAGATTCACCTCCCCTTTACTCTGACGCCACAAAACAAAGTTCAGCGCAGATAGTTGCCATCCCATTAACACGATCAAATTCCCTACTGAAAAAAGCCAAATCCCCTCAGCCACAAGCTGAGGAATTCATCCAGGTGATGCGCTGCGTTAGTTTTCATTTTTGGTCTGATCTGACCAGAGCACCTTCTTCCTGATTGGGTCTAACATCATATTGTGTTTCTTATTCGTTTCATTCAAAATTAGCCTGCTTATTCTTTACTATTCAGTAAAGGAATAACTAGTTCCTTTACTAGGAACAGTTGTCATGTCAACCGATACTCCACCTGAGCTATGGTTTCCTGCAGCTCCTCCAGAGTTACTATGGTCTGTTCCTCTGAATAATGTATACCTTGCCTGGCCTGCCAGTTTAGTTAAACCACCATATGTTGGTAGCTTTTCATTGGAGCTGTGCTCTGTTTTCATATGATTCCTTGATCAGAGTTTTCTGAGACGTTGAAAGCTCAGGACATTGTTTTCTTCACAAATTCAACCCAGGCTTATCTGGTGTGTCGCTTAACCAATGTTCAGAGCTTGGAGGATTTTACAGAAAAGCATCACTGAAACAGCTGGACTTACAATATGAGGAACTGGATTTTATTTAGGGTTATTAGAGTGAAGCGTATTACTTACTTTTTTCAATTTTATCGATAAACTTTAGAAGCATTCCATGTTTCCATTCCACTTCATAATTGTGTGTTGCTTTGTGTTAATTTCTCATAGAAAAAAATAAAATATGGTGAACTTTGTGGAGCAAGATGGAAAGGAAAAAAAGTGTTTAAATGTTCTGTACATTTCCAGAGAACTAATGCTTGATATCAGTCAAAGTAATGGCTAATTAGTTTTGATTTGGTCATTATTTTTACCAATCTGCAATATTTATTTAATTAATCGTGCTGCTTAAGTGCCAAAGTCCCTCACTAACACTCTTAACCTTCAGCTGCTGAGTCTCATATTGAGGTCAGTGGGTAAGCTGCCAGTCAGCTGTTTGTTCCACACTCAGCACCGATGCTTGCTGATGGTGAGGGTGATGATGGGGAACAGAGGGTATCTGCTGTTCCATAGATCTATCTGTTACCTTGGTAACCACATTCTGAAGGAGTCCTGTTTGCAGCTCCAGCCTCCGCTCCTCGCAGGCGCACAGCAGCCCGGCGCTGTCCCCGGGTTCCTCCGCGGTGCCGTTGGCCCGGAGCTGCAGCGCGGGCGCGCCGCTGGCAAGCAGAGGTGGCCCGGTCCAATTACTGTGGTTACCCGCGGGCAACACGCACGTCCCGTTAGGCTGCGCCAGCAAGAAATGATCCGAGAACTGGCTGAAGCCGATGAAAAGCGCGGGTATCCATGTCAGGACCACTAGCTGCTTCTGGTGTCTCCCGAAGCCCCCCAGAGATGGCAGCACACAGCCGTCAATGTGAGGTAGCAGCCTGGGCGCCGGGCGCTCTAGCGGGGTGAAGCCGTTCTCGGGCGGGTGGTCCTGCGCCTCCGGCCGGCTACCCGCCATCACGACCCGGCCACAAAAACACAGCAGCTGTGCGCAAATGAAGCCCACCGCTCCGCCACCCTTTGCGCACCCTGTGCTAAACCCTTTGACACAAAGGAATCCCAGAGCGCAGACAAATCCTGTGAGTTACGTACAAGAGCAAGAGCCCGATTAAAGCAGCGTCCACCGAATCACCGAGCAGAGACCCTCATGTCGAGAGGGACCAGGAGAGGCTGTGTCAGGAGGAGAGGGCTGCGGGGAGGCTTCCGGAGAGGGGCGGACTCAGCCAGGCTTTGTATTCCATGAGTACAGCTCCTACAGCAGGATCCATCCATGTGGGGCTCCACCTTGCCAGGCCTGGGGGGGTCGTATGACAGCGTGGTTAAAACATCAGTGTGACCTTCATCTCTGAGCGCCACAGGTCTCATACCTGTCCGAACCGTGCCCTCCTGCAGCTGCGCATCATTCAGGTTCCCAGATATCCAACCGATCCACAGCGAGATCCTTGAAACCCGCCGCTCGGCTCCTCTCCGTGTAAATCAATGGAAAGCTGTGCCAAAGCGGGGCTTGGAGCAGATACGGGTGGGGGGGAGGCAAACCCCGCCCTCAGTCGGTGGCGCTATTCGCTGGGATTGGAGGGGCTTCAAAGAGCGACTGCACCACTGATGGGCATCTGGAGGCAACAATAGTGCCCTTTGTGCCGCCTATGAATATTAAGCCTGTTAGGATCACTCAGTCATTCATGTTTCCCAACGAAGCGGGATGATTTAAAGTACTCACAACCTCTGCTCCAGGTGGTTTTTCTTTCTTGCTTGGATATACTTTTAGATCGGTTCTCCTGCTGCATCCCACGGATTCAGAAATGCGTCATACGCTCCTTTCATAACCTTCATATAAATAGATTAGTAAGTGGTTTGGGGAGACAATAGAAGGACGGCTGTTTTCTGGATGCTGTACTCCCTCTGAGCCACCAGAGGGCGACAGATCACCAAACTAAGAAGTTTTGCACCAATTTGCCCTACAAAAAAAATGTAGAATTAGTCCTCATTTTTACTTGAGATGATAAAATATGAAATAATTACAGAGATAAACTCGATTTAAAGGATTTAAGAACAGATCAGTTTTGAGATTAGCTGAAACTAAGCTTTAGATTGACGTGAACATTTCTCCACTGTAATAAGGACGTCTACCTCATGTGGTTGAACGCAGATTAAGATGCAAATGATGGTATTTGATGAACAAACATTACACAAAAATCCAGGGAGCACAGAATAGCAGCAGAAAATCTCTGAATCTTGCAGCAACTCATAAATAAGATTATCAACAGATGGTAGACATGACAATAGAGGAGAACCCGACAGGGTGCAAGAGACACAGGTGGGTATAAATACACAGAGAAGGTAATCAGGGAAACGAGGGACAGCTGGGGACAATGGACAGACTCAACTGAAAAACAAATTGGGTCATTCTAGTATTCTTGGTGTTGAACTAGTACAAATTAAAAGTAGTCCAGATTAATTGTCTCAGCAGTGGAACTGTCATTCAGTGAAGTTTTGAATCAGATACTAACTTAAGCACTTTCTGAGAAGTTACAGTTGCTCTATTAGAAAACAGCCTGGTCGTCTATCAGCAACACCAAGCTGATTTTCGGGTAATGCTTCCCGGTTCAGCAGAGAGGTGACAGCCTGCTTATCTAACCTCTGTCTCCTGTTCTCACCTCTTGGTGGAGAGGAGGAGACTCATAAACTGTGAACATTGTTTGCTGTTGATGTTATGCTGTGCCAAACACACCCATCGTAAAAAACATACCAAAAGACTTTAGGTAACACTATCCAAACCTGCAGAGGCAATGAAATGTGGTTAAGATAAAATAAAAAGGTGTGGAAAAATTCCAGAGCTGTAAGCTGCCATATATGGAGATGGGTTCCAGCGAACAGCTTTGTTTCAAGGCTTCATGTACACAAGTGATGGTTCAGCTTCTGAAGCTGAATTTTCTTTTTAATATTTTAGATATATATATAAAAATATATATATATATATATTCATATTTTAGATATGTACTGTGAAAAAAATCAAGAATAGGCAAATCTCCCAAGCATAATATGGAGTGCACAGAATGTTTTGCTGCACAGAATGTTTTGCAATATATGATTAATGAGTTGCACTGAGGCGACTGTACCAAGCAGCTACTAATCAATCACTTTCATAGCAAGGCTGAAATGCAGCCATGAAATAAAACACAACCTACTGTGGAGTCAGTCTGAAACGGGATAAGCAACAGCCAAACTCGAGTGGAGAAGCTGTGGAAGATAGGTTTGTGTCAAAGGTCAAGACGATAGCATGGGTGAGCACAGCAACAAGACACAAGGTACTTTATGCCATTAACAAAGTCACTCTTCAGATAATTATTGCAAGACAGACTGAAGTTTCAAGATGTGCTGTTTAAACTCTCTTGATGAAGCACAAACACACAGTGGTGATGATCAAAGAAATATTGGTTGAACAAGAAAACTTAGTGATGGAGATGAAAACATATCAAGCTAATTCTCCTTGGAAGTCAGACGATGTCCAGCAGCTAACAACTAGCAGACACCAGGGGGAGCCAGTGACTTCCAGCAACAATTTGGAGGTATTTGACCACCAGTGGATGAACTGCAAACAAAAGGCCCAACAAGGAGACAAACTGAAGCCACTCAACTTTTAACAAAAACAAAGAAACTGAGGTTTAAACATTAAATGTTTGGTGTTATAGAACAAGCTAATTTGTAATTCATTAGACTAAGGTCTTTGGAAAACATTTAACAGAATCAGAAATCTTTATTAGATTTCCAGAAATTCATAAAAATAAAGATCTATTCCTTTAAGACTTCTAGTCAAAATGATATTGATATCTGTAGTGAAAGACTTTCAGTGTTTCAGGAGCATCATCCTGTGGCCAGCGACCCAGATAGGGTCAGGTATCAGAGCTTTGCGCTGGCCACGCCTTCCCATTCACTTCCTGCTCCCTGGTTCTGGCTCTGTACCCCTGGAGGCATATCAATGTCACCGACTGCACAAACACACCTCTGTCACAAGATGAGAGGGTGCAGCAACTTGCAGCTTTTCTGTATGGCGTTTTATACTGTTTTGTAGTAGACAGATAATGGAGTGCTTATGTCTGCAAAATCTTTAAAACTGCACCACATTTCACTTTAAACTAGAATAGTTTAATAGTTATTTTAAATATCTCCAAAGTCTGTTTTTGTTCCAGCTTTGGTATCTTGTAAAAACCTTGGCAGTGTCTTTAAAATGAAACTGGGTTGCTCCGTGCATTGGCGTGTGTCTGTGAATTTTTTGGTTTGTGGCTGCTGCTCCACCCAAACCTCCTCCATAATATCTCTGTCAGGATATTCAAAGTGTGTGCAAACGTGGCCTGCACATAAACAAATTACAAGATCATTGCACAGCACAAACACAATGAAGATAATATGAACAGCAATAATGATGAAAAAATAGAATAGTTGTAATAACAAACCATATGAGTAGTCTCTTTTATACATTGGTTTTGGTATCCATTACTTTGTTTTGAATGTACATTTACTAACACTAAATTACTCTCTAAATGAAGCTTCAAACGAAACATATTCTCAACTTTTCTCCAATATTTTCCAGGAATTGGAGAATCAGATTATATCAAATCCTCATAAGTAAAGCATGTGTAAAATTTACCATGGTCTGTATTGTACATTCAAATATCTCCTGGTTTAGAGTTAGCATAGCTCTTATATGGCATATAAAGTTAACCTTTGCTACAGCATCCACAATAGCAGCAAAATAAATAAATAAATAAAATTAAAAAAAAAATTGAATCATGATAAACTAAATTAAGTTGAGCTAAGTCAAGATAAAACAAATTAACATTAACTTAGATACAATAACATAAGCCAAGTGAGAAAGAAAAACAAACAAAAACCTTTAACAAAAAATAATAAAAGTAAATTGGAAATGAACAAAATAACCAAAATATAAAATACAAAAAAAAATAATAAGAAGAAATGATATAAAATAGATTAAGCTAGGCTAGAATAAATAATACTGTAAGAAAAAAAATCCAAAATAATCCAAATGAAGATAAAGCAAAATATAATAGGCTTAATGAAATATTTTTTAAAAAATTAAAATTAAAATAAGTTAGTTCTGATATGCATATTTGAGAAAAAATAAATAAAGAATTGGCTAAACAAATGTAACCGAATAAAAAAAATTAACTAAATTACATAATATGAAATAAAGAGAATGAATCTAAACTGCTTTAAGGGTGAGCATTTCTGTGCTCTCCAGGTGCTTGAGTGGCTTCACTTGCAGGTTTGTTTTCCAGGTATTCATGCTCCTCCCAGAGTTTTACATTTCACTTCTCCTTTCTCCTAAACTGTAGTCTGTCCCCTTTCTCCAGGCTTCAGATCCCTGCCATCATTTATTTTGCTTGTTGTGTAACACCACACATTTCTTCCATTATTTTTAAAATCTTAAAAAATATATATATATATTTATAGATGGTGTTTTATTTGGTTTTGTAGAGAATGATGTGTCTTGTTGGTAATTCTAATTAAAGAGGTAATTTTTGGTTGTCCAGTACTTTGATTTTTTTTCCCGTTTGGATGTTGAATAAAAATTATCAAAGCTTTTTGGTCATTATGGCATCCATTGCTTGGATGCCATTATGCAGTTTGTACATCGCACGCAAATATCTCCTGGGCACACACGACATAACCGCTTTCTGTTCTCTGTTCCCTTCACTTTACTGTCACACTTTGGTATCTCCGCCCTGCACCACCTGCTTTTGCAGGTGCAGACAAGGATGTTAGCTTGGCATGCCATATGCCTTCAGGGTGGAGAGACACTGCAGGACCACACCTTAGTGTTCATCCAAGAAAGACAAACACTGAGGAAGACACCTCTGTCATTTTATTAGGCAGCTCAGTCATATCTGAGAGTGTTAAAGTGTGCATGTCTTAAAATTTCACATTTCTGCTGCTTAGATGCAGCTGAAAAGCACTGCATAATAACCTAGGTTGTAGAAACCTGGGATATCTATCAGTTTACATGTTCAGATAGCTATTATCAGCTAAGCAATGACATTCATTCATAAAAGTAGTTTTACTAACATTTTTTTCTCAGTAATAGCTCCTGAGAACAATGTCAAGCAAGCAGACACACCCTTTGTATCAGCATCAATAACCATCACTCATATGTGTTTTTGATCCTTTCTTTTAATGTGTAAAAAGTTTCACTTGGCGCACACTCTATCACTTTTACGTGAACACAGATGGGGGCATGCATAGCTGCAAACACAGAAGATCTGACAAGATGGGACAGCACCATCCGGCAGTAAAAAAAATAAATAAATCAAAAGAAAATTATTAAAAGTACCCCCTCCCCTCCCACACCTCCTCTCATAGAATATGCTGCCTGAACATGCTGTGATGTGTCCTTAATCTTTGCAGTGTGTGAAAATTAAGAGCTGATTCTGCATGTGTGTGAGTGGGTGTTGTCCCGGGTGTGGAGGATGAGTTCTTTTAGGAGCTTCCCACAGTTCGCCTGTGGGACAATGCCAGGTTAGAAATAGTCACAGAGTGTTTTGGTATTAATAAGGTTGATCTAAATTATTACACCTCAAAGGGGCTGAGGACACGTTTACTCAATTACAAACTGTCATTAGAAGCAAGTTTCAGGAGACCGACCTCAGCAGACGCCAACTTTTTTGTTGCTCATAATGACATCAAGCTGACACATGGTAGATTTGAAAAATTAACACAACCTTGTTAAAACCCAATTTGTTTTGTAAGGTAAAATAATAAGACTATGATAAATAATTTCAAAACATTTGCCACATAAGCGTGCAAACAGCTGTTGATTCAGTGAAAACATTTGGATTTCAATCATAAAGAATCTAATAAAACTAATTTTAAGTTCAAGTGTCTTAGTAGTGTTTAGATATTTTCTTGTCCGCATCCTGTAGATCCTGTAGATGTGATTGGTAGAAAAGTCCAAATAATCTTATTGTACAAAGGTATCAGTCAGGAGAAGGTTATAAAATGTCATGGTTAATACAAGATTTAATTAGTTCATTAAATGGTTGTATTTCTGCCACATTCTTCAATTCTGTCTTTGAATTACAAGAAACTTTGCTTATTATCAAAATTAAAAAATGTATATATTTGGTCTCATGAAGAAGTTATCTTGTTTTCGTCTTCCTGAACAGAAATATTGCTCATTCAGCCACCAATATTGCTGCCTTTGCTAAACTTATCCAAAATTATCAGTTTAATTTTGCATTTCTCTTTCCAAACATGCATACCCGAATAAATCTGACGCAGTGAGTTTGCAAGCTTTTAAAAACTGAAATATTCATTATGATCAAACACTTATAATTGCTGAGAAGCGATTTGACCGTTTCCACTGATGTCTTGACGGTTTATTTAAGGCCTCAAGATCTGAAGATCTAAAGGGAATTTAGATCTTGAGATTCCTAAAACAGATAACATGCATTGTCCAAACAGTGACTCTGACTTCCAATCATGTTGGTAAAATTAAGAGATTGCATTAAATCTAAATTCATCAGGACAATGAATATATTTTTTAAGGAATGCACATTCTTTAAGTGTTGTGCACATTTAACAAATCCAATAGTAGTTATTCAAAATGACCACTGAACCACCACATGACTCAGTGATAGAGAAAGTGCACAATATACAAAAGCTACAGTCCTCGTAACTTTCCCAGATTGATTCCATGCATGTGTTTTCTCTGTCTCCTTCCTATTAAATGGAAATAAATGAACAAATATAGTCAAACTGAATTCAGAATCAAAGCATAGAAAAGACCCTGAAACATGTGTGCAACTGCAAAGAATGATGATGATTCTGCTGCTCTGAAAACCTGGATGCAAGCCAGAAAGAAAGAAGAACTGCACTATACTTTAAAACAAATGCAGGTTGCTTTGAAATCCAACACAGGAAAAATCAAAACATAATCTTGTGATGTATATTTTTTAAGCACAAAGCTAGGTACATGAAAATAAATCGTGTGAAATATCACTTTTGTTGAATTTTGCATGAATTAAAGTTCGTAAAACATATATAAACCCCATCAACCAGTTGTTTATTTAATTTCAATGCTCTAACGGATATTATGTCACAACTAAAATAGAATTTTAATGACCCAGAATACTGTGGAAATCTTTGGACAAAATCCGAGTTTACAAGCCGAGTCCTGTCTGCAGAACAAACGTTAATAAAGGAGGGTGGGAAGAAATACTCCTTGAACTGATCTAACTCTCAATATGTGCAAAATTCTGCTCATTTAAACACTTTTTATCTCATTTTGTTAAAATTTTAACAGAACAGAAAATCCGTTGGTGGAATGGTGCCCTAATGAAAGTATGTGTCAGTCGTGCAGGCAAGGGCGTGCTCCTGATCGACATATGCCGGGGGGAATAACATGATAGTTTTGTGAGACTTTCTTCCTCTCACAGAGGAAAGTACTGGAGCAGTTTTTTACCTTTATGAATCACCCACAGAAACTTGGACTCATGCAAGCTCCAAAAGTTCAAACAGCCACCTTTGTTGCCATATCACGAAAAAATTCTTCTGCAGTAAGTCATCTCCGTAGTCTCTAATTAGAGCTAAACACAGGAGAAAACAGAAGTTTGAAGTAAATTGAAATAATTGTAAAAGACATTCAGTTATCTGTAGTTTTCCATTTCTGCTTCTTAAACTTTCTCCCTTGGATGAGTACAGACAAACATCACACACACTCACAACACACACACACATGCCACATTCCTCATTTGATGCACATTTTAATAAAACCAAGGTGCAGGCAAGCTAAAGCAATGATCTGTGGGGAAAATAAATGAAGGTGCATCAAGGATCAGGTTCAGACAAATATAATGTTTCTAAATGGTTTCTGGCTGATTTTGAACCAATTCAAAACTCTTGAATTTGAACCCCTGGATTTTCAAAGTATTTTTAGATCTTTTAGTTGTGCTATTCAATAATAGTATCCTATTTCTGTTTTCACAATAAAGACAGTATCTAAATGTGTTTCAGTTCTTTTTTCAGCCATTTCTCCAGAGCTCTGTTCATTGTGTTAAAAGATCTTTCTCCACCATGAACATTTTCACAGTTTGTCACATTACAAACCAGAAGTTTCCGTGACTCGATAGGAGGATTGCTGCTGCATCTGCAGTGATGATGGCTCTGTGCCCAACCGCCATAGAGCAGAGAGAGCTGAGCCAAAAGGCGAGGCTCTCGATTTATCAATTACAGCTGCAAGTCTTTGGTGGTATGTTTAGTCCACATCTACAGACTTACATTTTTGCCTTCTCTTCTATGCAAAACACCTCAAATTCAGACTAATTTAATTGAACATCTGTGAAAACAAAATGTCATGCTTTTTCCACTGATTAGATTTACAACCAGCTTCTTTCTTCTTGATGAAAAAAACAGCAACACATACCATTATGCTTCCACCACCTTGTTTCACTGTAGGGGTGAAGAGTTCAGGGTCGTGTTCATTTTGCATCTCCGCTGAAATGTTTCATCTTGTTTTCATCTAGTCAGAGCTCTTTTATCCCCTTCTTTGTCCTAAATAACTCTTGGCAAACCTGCCGAGGAGGCTTTTTGTAACTTACTTTTAGCAGTGACAATATATTTATGACCATTGCATTTTCCCATCAACTGATTCCCACACCTGTAAATCTCTGTAACTCATTCAATGTTACAACAGGCCCATTGTCTCAGTCTGTCCATTAGATTGAGACAATGTCAGTCTAATAGACAGACTGAAATGTTTTGTTAGGTTTGCAGCTTTGATATGTTATTTCCATTGTCAGGTGTGCTCAATGGGATCCTTAATGCTTAGAATATTTTAAAAACCCTAACCCTGCTTTAATCTCTGTGTTTTCTTGTGTGTTGAAGTTTCTTTCATTTAAAGTTGTGTTTTTTGGTTTCAATTTTTACATTTGTAGTTTCCAGTCTCATTCTGGTCAGTCTGACTCTTTCTGTTTTGGATTATGTTATCCATGAACTTGAATTAGTGTGTGAACTCCTTTAACACAATAACGGACTCTGGAGTCTGGTGTTAAACCTGAGTAATGTTTCAGCAATGTGCTTCCCAGAAACTCTCTATTATGTAGCTGCATTTCAGCCTTTGTAGGAGGGTCGGACCACCTGCAGGCGTACAATGACTCTACTGTACACCCAATAATGAAGTTAGCCAAAAAAAGACACTTTGTCTTTTTCTGAAACTTTTTAAAAGGTTCGCCTGATGAAAGTGAGTCTGTGTGTAACCAAAAAAAGTCCAGTTCAGAAACAGTGGGTTATGGGGAAACAGTGGCCTAAGTCTGTCCACAAGAGAAAGAGATAGTTCTCTGAGGTCAAACCACATGATTTAGAGCATTTTGGCAAAAGAAAACAGAGCTGTCAATTGTAATTGGCTGTCAAACTTGTTTTTCTGTGAGTTCCTCCTTCTGGCTCCAGGCGTTAGTGAGTTCATTTATCACTCGTCCTTTCAGCAGTTTGCCTTGAAGCGCTGCAAGCACTTCTGCAGTTAATCAGAGCGATTCTGCTTCAGATTACAACGAGAGTCCAGATTTTCAGATGCTTGCACAAACAGGAGCTTGTCTGTTGTAGCGCAGCAAGAATTTACAGTTTGGATAAAATTGTATGATATATTGCCATCTAAGTAATCTTTTTGTTTTCATATGTCTAGGTACTAAGTGCACAGTCCTTAAGAGCCACGAGAGGAAGCCAAGTAGCTCATTTGAAAATAAATATAACATCTTTACTCATGTTTCTAAAAGGTTTGAAAAAAAAAAGTGTTTCCATTGTCCTCCCCTGAACCCTCAGAGGCCCTCGAGTTGTTTGTTTTGAGTGTTGTCATTTAAATTGGAATCTCACTCCTCCTGCTGCAGAAGTATTGCTGCTCTGTACACACAGCTAATAAAATGAATGGTTCTCTGGAAAACCCACTGACTTATTAAGAAAAAAGTTTCAGTTGCTCAGCAGTGAAAGCATGTAAGCAATTAGAACATTTATGCAGATTTGTTCATCTGAGGAGAAAAAGCTGAATTCCTGAAGACATTCTAACAGACCGTAAATGGTTCAAAAGCCTTAAGATATCACTGCAAGAGGAAGATTAATATCTTTATGTCTTTATAGATGCCGTGGTTTAAAATCTATTATATATAAGGCCAGGAGAAATCTGAGCTGTAGACTTTAACTAGAGACCACAGAGAACTTGGCTGAAATTTCCTGCAGCAAAACAGCCTAAAGTTTTTCCCTGAAAAACGAAGGCTCTACCAATTGGACTGAACTGATTTCTGCACATCTGCATAAAAAAAAGAAAAACAAGCTACTGCACACTCCCTTTGCAATGCATTTTGCTTTTTTCATTATCCTACACTCAGACTGATGTGTATCCGACACTTCATTAATAGCATAAATATTTCGTTTTTTTTTACAGTTTTTGTTAGGACTCCAGTCATAATTTATCAGAAATAAAAGATTAACCAGTCTTCTAAGGTGAAAGCAAACCTACATTTTAATGGTCTGCAGAGAAAAATCCATCTGAGTGAAGTTTGCATTGTTAGACTTTTTAAGTATAAAATTAAGTATCAGTTTTCCACGTAGTTTGTGCCCTCTACTCTGTGAGTATAAGTTGGCAATCCTACAAATAAAGAAATTAAAATGATTAATAAACGAGGCACCTCAAGTTTGTAAAAGCTTCTGTAAGTTTTTTAAAATTAACTTCTTTATCTACGTTTGGAAAACAAGTCTTTGCTGTTAAAGCATTTCTCCAAAACGCCTGATTTACTATTTAGCGGTTAAAATCCACTTTTCTGAACTTCTAACCTTAAAATATTGCATATTCTGAGAGTCAAAGTGGTCCTCATAAAACTAGGAATACAACATAACGCACACATTTTCTGCCTACAGCCCTGTTTTGAAGGGCGTGGCAACGGGGAGATAAAAACTTTTGAGGACATTGGAGACAGAGGTGTGGTCCTCCACCCCCTAAAACGCACCTCCGCAGCGCGCCGCTCGCAGTGCGTAGCAGAGGGACCGGAGGAGGACGGGTGGAGAAGGCACGGCTCTGCTGTGCGCTGTGTCTGGCTCCCTGACTGCTCTTTTCACACCACAATGAGTTTTTCCGGGTCAAACCAGGCGCTCAACTCGGGCCGGAGGGCCAGCTCGAGGAGCAACCTCGCCGGCGGGATGACCTACCATTACGCGCGGAGCGATGTGGCGCACGGAGGCGGTAATGGAGTCGAACCCGTAATGGAAGGATTTAAGAGATCGGCGACGTTTTCGAGGGCAACGACGTCGAAGGGTGGCAGGATGAAGAGCAACACCATGGGGAGCGCCACGATGGGTGGAATGAGGTGCCAACGTTTATTTATTTATTTATTCCTGGTTGCTCTGTTGCGCATTTAACTTCTCTCATTACTCAGTGTGAAAAGGTAGTAGGCATTAAATATTAAAGGTCTTATACCCGCTGCAAATCCTGGACTGAACAAAACCAAAAGTGCGTCTGTAATAATTACTGACGAATCTGAATTTAAAAGATTTTATAATTCAGTGTCATATTTTTTTTTATGCCTTGGTTCTAATGTGAGCAATTCTTATACTGGTTCTGTAAGAGTACAGGTCCAAGTACTTTAAAAGTTCTCATAATCATTTCATTTTATATTTGCTTAAATACTCCCCCACCCCGATAATGAAACAAACCTGCTGCCATAAACACTTCATCCCTCTCAAATGTGATCTACTGTCACTTCTAAGGTTTCTTCTTTGCACACCAGCTCCATTTTCCCTCCAGGGACACTTGATTTATGGTCTGCACTGAACTTTTGGGCTCACTCAATTGCAACATCTTCAACATTCTTCATTCCAGACACGTTCAGGTTCACAGCCTCCAAAAAACCCCACAGAGTAAATCTGCCTCTGCTCTGCTTTACAAAAACATGGGTTGTGACTTTTAATGGTAGAGAGCTTTCTAGAAGAAATGAATGCCTTTTGTTGAAGTTTTGTGCTGCAGCAATTTTCAAACTAGCTAGTAAATAAACAGCATTTCACTGTATTAAGTACAGGTCAGTGAAATGTGTATAATTTACATTGTTTTGTGGGAGATATAAATATGCAAATTTCCTTTGCATATAAACTTATGAATGGCAAGTAACTGATGTGATAGCAGACTATGTAATAAACAGTGTATCTGTACATTAAGTCATCTGCTTGAGGGACCATCTTCATAAGATATTTTCTTAGAAACATTTTATATATTTGAACATGTATTTACTTTCTACCAATTTTTACTGACACCCAGCAACTGTTTGCATACACCCACAAAAAAAAAGCCTGGAGATCTTTAGAGTTCTTCAGAAGCTGTTTGTGTAAAATGGGGGACTTTTCAATGGGTTTTGAAAAAAGAAACATTATTGCTTTGATGCCATGTTTGTTCAAACCATCATCTGTCCTGAATGGTTTGCATGAAAAATGCAAATGCATTTATTAATGTTCGTGACCTGAATGTGATGCTTAGTCTTTAGTCTTATTACGGTTGAAGGTTTATTTTATATAAATATGGTGCTGTGAAAAAGTGGGGTTGATCAGTAGTTCTAATTGCTTGGAGACATTTAATGAAACCTGTTATTCACCTGCTCCTTAAAAATAGTAACATAAAAAAGACAGATAAACATTTGTTGATTTCTGATCTTGATCCAGTTCTTTGTTGATTTTTATTTTCAAAATGTCTCTGCTGCTGTAGCTATTTGGCTGAGAAGCACTCAGAGGAAAGTTTATGTGACTCCAATTAACCATATCTACCAGCAAAATGTTCCTTAAACTTAACAGGTTTAAATAGGACTTATGTAAAACCTGTATAACATTTAAATTAAATTATATTTGCAATTCAAAATACTCACATATCAAAAGAAATATACTGATGTGAAATGGTTAAGTACATATTCATATTCTGCCTTAAAAGACGTCGGTTAAAAATAAGTACATTAACAAACAGATAAAAATGTATCTGAAATTTGTCGGGACTTGAAAATAAGTAAAAAAGCTTCTCTGGTTTAAAGAAAACCTGCTGGATCAAAACTACTTCAAAATGTTACAAGAAAGTGTGGCTGTTATTAGGAGCAACTTGTGACCAAAGGAGAAATAAATCATACATGCAAGACATACTGCTGAAGTTAAAATAATTGACGACCCTGGAAAATTTACATTTAAAAATTATTGTCATTCAAACTGAATTAATATTGTAAAAAAAAACAACAACAAAAAAAACATTTGAAGCATAAAGTTGAGAAAAGTGCTTCCATTAATCCCTCCCCACACACACACACTCCCCAGAAAGTAAAAGAAATGAAAATTTAAACTAATGAACTCTGTAGAATTGAGAATAAAGTAAAGTGATAGAAATGTTTTCTTTTGATCAGTGTTTATATTTACATATAGCTTTGAGATCCTCAAAGATCATTCCTTTCTGCTTTCCATTTTTGGTGGTGTGGCTTACAGATATTCAAACGTTCTTTTTTTCTGGAAAATAAACCAAATCTTCTATTTTTGCTTTCAGTCTACTTAATTAATCTTTTATTTAAAAGAAGCACATTAAACAGCAATTATTCCTACCTCAATAACCAATAAAGAAAGTACAGCAGTTTTGGACCATTTTCAAATGTCTACATGCAAGATGCAAGACGCAGTAAAAACGGCGTCTTGCATGTTTTTACTTGTATTTTAATGAGCTAGTTTTGGTGATGAGCTTGACGTTGGAAGGCAGCATTGCAATGTAAAGTGTGAGTTTTATGTGTGGTTTAGCCAATAATTAACCCACATTGTTATTTTTTTTCTAGAGCTGCAAACTATTTGAAATGTCTAGCACAGAAAATAGTAAAGAGTGTCTAAATGCAGTTTGACAACTATAACAAAAAATGACAAAAAACAAGTTGAGATTATATAGATACAAATAATGAAATAAAACTTAAAACTGAACACTTTTAAGTTCAGTTTTAAATTCAGTTTTAAGTTATAAAAACTTCAATTAAAAATAGAAGTTTTTAATTGCATCAGGGGATTATAAGTTAACCATTTTTTTCAGAGGATGTTTAAGTCATGTTACCTGAACCTGCTTGAAATGCATCTGAAGCTGATTACATAGATGATCTTTATGAATTTCCTCTGCAGTGGCTACATGAACAACCAGTCGAGAGCCATGCAGCTGCAGGCTCTCTGCAACGAATACCTGCAGAATGCCGACTACGCCATTCAGGCCGTGAGTGATGATTTTTCTGCTCTTTACTTTTTCTTTTCCTGCTTAGGTCCGGACAGAAATGTTATATTGAGATTCAGATCTTTTTCAAACTTAGTTGATGAAAGAAGAGAGTGTATTGTTGCAGTATGTTTTCTGTTGGCTTTAAAAGAATGACAGAAATGTTTTGTGGTTTAAAGTGGAGTCGATGGATGCTCCAACAGAAATTATTCAAGCAATGAAAGGGCTTTTTTTGCTCTCAGCTGGTTCTGCCTAACAAGCTCATTCGTAGTGTCTGATGATAGTTATGGGGATAAACAATTTTATGTCTACATTCTTAAATTGGTTGTTTACTAAAGCTGGACTCCATGAAATATTTTTTGGTTTTGTTTCAGTAAAAGAAAACAGTTTCTTCATGTCAACATCAGCTTTGTGAACTGTGATGTAAAGCACATATATGTTTTACCTTTCATACAGGGCTCTGGTGATGCAGAGGAGTACATGATGATGGCAAAAGATGCTATTGAGGGGTTAAAATCCTTTGCAGTGGAGTTGAGTCAAATGGGACAACCCACTGACAATGTAGTCAGGAGGTAAAACTATTTCACCTTTAATCACGTCTGCAATGTTCTGTCCGAAGCTCAATCCAAATGCATCGCTGCTTTCTTCTCATTTTGCAGCGTGGAGTACTACCAAGACCAGCTGAGAGGGGTCCACATGGCCATCTCTGGCACCTCTGTGAGGAGGAGGAGTAGCAGAAAGAGCTCTGGAGGCTGGGAAGAGGCTGGAAGGAGCTTCCATGATGCTATTGCTTGGATCAATCAGCAAAAGGCAGGAACAAACTCAGACACACAGAAAGCTTTACACCTGAGCCAAAACCAAAAACCTCAAACCAAACCAAAGTCTCCAGCGCCTGAGAAGGATTTAAGTTGTTTACAGACAACTTAAATTACTTAACTACATAAACTGTTCAAATAAATGAACTATTAAAATTTTACAGATGCTATAGCTTGCTAAAGCAATACTGCAATACTTCCACTGAGAAAAAAAGGGTGCCATACAGAAAGAAAAATAGGCAAAACGCAAACGTACAACCTTCACCTTCCTTACAAATGTCTTTGTGAGCAGAATTGGTTAAAGCTAAAGTTGAGATTTATCAAAAAAAAAATCTGCAAGTCATATAATCAGATGTACATAATTGTACTTTAAACAAACTTGTTCACTAAAAAAAATGTCATTCAGCTTAATCCATGAATAAAGATTGTATCTTTTTGTATTATGATTTTTCAAAAATAATTTATTTAGTTGACTGAAAATCTAGTTGTTTAGATTAAACTATTAATCAAATAAATTAGTCAAAACATTAATTTAATAATAGATTAATGGATACACATACATTTAGATTACCTTATTAATCAAATTTTGTTTAATTTAGTCAATTTATGAAACAATCTTTTTATAGTTTAAGTAACATTTAAAAGGGTTTCCTTATTCGATAGCTTTTTATTCTCTGAAAATTATTTGTTCAAAATTAGATGATAATTTCCCTAATAGATTACTGATTTACCATTGTTTCTCTGGAAATGTTCAGATAAATAAATGTAGTTTCAGACATTCAAACAACTTTATTCAAAGTCTGTTATTAATCATTTTTTGAGACTTGTGAGCATATTTGATTTTCACTCCAAGGTCGCAATAAAATATATTCCTTATATTCTATTTCAGCGTTTGATTGAAACATCTGCTTTGGGCGACGACCCTATATCCATTGAACAGCAGCTCATAAGCCACCAGAGGTTTCATGCGTCTCTGCAGGGGGCGCCTGAGATAATCCGAGCCCGCGAAGACCTGGTGAGTTCTGTTTTCTCATTCAATCACTTAGATGGGGCTCAGATAAAAAGGGATTTTGTTATTATTATTGATGTTGTTGTAATGACCTGTGTAGTTGCTATACAGTTCTATGCACACACTCAGAATATTTACTTTTTAATTTCTATTTGTTGGAAAAATCTTTTGAGAGGTGAGCATTTTATGTTCTTGTTTTATTTTTATATGTTATGTTAATGAAGCTTAAATTATTTATTGTCATCTCTTAGAAAAGGAGTGGAGACAAAGCCAGCCAGCATGCCCTTGAGCAGGAGTGGGAGAATTTACAGGTGAAAGAATTCAAAAACTTATTAGCTATTATGCATGATTTTTATTTTTTGGGAAAATTTTTTTATGTACTTACTCTCTTCTTCTGTCTTAGAAAATGTCAAAGTTGTGGGCTGAGCAGCTGCAAGAGCTGATCCAAATACTTCAACAGATAACCAATGAGATCATCTGGGTGAATGGTAAAGAGGAAGAGGAGCTGATGTTTGATTGGGGGGACAAAAATGTAGAACAGTACATCCCCAAGAAGCAGGAGAGCTACTCGGTTAGTGAAACCATCAACAGCAATATTTTTGTTTACGTGCTGAAGAACCTCAAATTATGAGATTAACATTCTTGCCAAATTCTATGAGCCTAAAGAGCTCCTGATGTTTTCTATGAGTTTAATTTTCTCTTCGTAAGGAAGCAATTATCTCCAGCAGATTAGATTTTGCCATCTTGAGCCATCATTCTTCACTTGAGCAACAACCACAGAGCTTCCCCTCTAACTGGATCTTGGTGTGTTTCAGTGTGTTTTATGGTTTTAAAACTTCTTCTTATGTAACAGAAACTGATGAGTGCCTTGGAGGTGAAAGAGAAGGAGCTGCATAAACTTAAGGCTAAAGTGAAAACGCTACTGAAAAACAACCACCCAGGATCTGACAAGATTGAGGTTTGGAAACAGTGACCCTCTTATAGAAATCACCAAGTGACTTTTTTTTCTCATGAGTTTTTTTTTTTGTTGTTGTTGTTGTTGTTGTTTTTTACATTGATGCAATTTTTAATATGTTGTTTTTATGATTTTATTTTTTTTGTCAGGCTTACATGGACACTTTGCAAACTCAGTGGAGCTGGCTTCTTCAAATAACAAAATGCATTGATGTCCATCTGAAGGAGAATGCAGCATACAGCCAGGTGACAGACATACCCTGACTAACAATCAACTGTATCTTTGCAATATCAGGTCTTCACAGTCTAAAAGTTAATAGTTTTGTTCAAGACTTTCATCTATAATCAGTGTTCATTAAACAGAATGAATAGAAAATAGAAAATCTTGTAAACAAGTTCAACTACTGCAATTCAACTTTCAAAATCTAAAGGCTAGAAGATTATGAATGAAGTTTTAAAAATTTTTAAAACATTTTTTTAAAGTCAATAGGACTCCACATACCTTGGAAATGCCTTAGCTTCCACCTATCTAATTGTGGCGTGTGATAACGGAAGCTCAGAAAAGTGAAGTCATTTTGAAACTGGTGACAGTATCTGCCTTGGTTATTATGAAATGCTGGCCTCAACATCACCAACTTCACACTTGGCTCCTTGATGGCTCAGCGGTGACAATGGCATACTCCACTATTTGCTTTATCACAGATTGTGCTTTCCTGATTCTTATCCAGTGTCATGTTTTTTAAAAGTTCTTCAGAGAGGCTAATGACACATACAAGAATTTGCTAAAGGAACATGAGACAATCCGAAAGGAGTACATTTGTGACAAGAACACCCCGCTGGAAGACCTTCAGGAGCTCCTTAAAGGCCTGGAGGTACATTTATTTTCTATTGTGAATGAAGCTATATTTAAAGTCGCATAGTTGTGCAATTCAATTTAGAGGATTTGTAGTCTTCAAGAAGGAGATCAGAGAAATCACAATTGTAAAAGGAAAATGCAACTCTGTTTTTTCATTCTATTTTTGATTCATAATTACTTATTCATTACAGAGGGAGAAGGAGCACATTTTGGACAACAAGCGGCAGGTGAAACACTTGGCTGTCAAGTCAAAAAGCGTCGTGAGGTTGAAACCCCGAAACCCAGAGGAGAGGAACAGCAGTGGCATCATCGTTAAGGCTCTGACTGACTTCAGAGAAGACCAGGTCACTTTCATGATGCTTGATTTGATATTATACAAGTGTAACAAATAAAAACCAGGGAGTTTCATGTCAAGACTTTACAAAAAGAAGTGATATTTGTATTTTATTTGTTTATTTTGCAGAAAAAAAGTTTTTTTGTGAAATAAGAAATATGTTTCTTATTTCACCATAAAAAAATAGATTTTTGTTCCTTCCTACAGAAAGTTATCCTTAAAGACAATGAGGCCATCCTGAAAGACAACAGTCAGCGCAGTAAATGGCTGGTAACCGGTCCAGGAGGGATCGACATGTTGATTCCCTCTGTGTGCCTGATTGTACCACCTCCTAATCCACTGAGCATCAGCCTTGCCAACAAGTAAGAAACAGAAATGCTGTGCTCTTTTATAACATTTTTAGACTTTGAAAGAAATGTTCAACGTGTTTGCTTTCGTTCCTGTGTTACATAAAGGAACGAGCAGTATTTCGATTCCATCATGTCCATCTGGAATCAGCTGTTCATCAACGTTAAGAGTCTCATCTCCTGGCACTACTGTCTCAGAGAAATCAATTACGTCAACTCCCTCACCATCTCTATGGTAAGAAATTTAAGAATATTAAACAATAAAATATGAAGACATTTTCTTTCTCTAATATGACATAACTTAAGGTATTAAACTAAATGTAAAGAAATACATTAAAAAGAACTTATATTCTTTAAGTTTATGTGCTGATATAACCATGTGTTTTAGTGTTAAATGAGCATCTCAACAAATTTGTGTTTACAGTTTCAGTTTTGTGTTATTCATATGTCATTCAAAATACAAGTTGTTACAAACAATAGAGTCAAAAGCCAAATGACCTTGTCTCGTAAAAACAGTGGGAGGGTTAAGAAATTGGACAAGTTTTGTCCCTACTTCATTTGGATCTAACTGAAGTTTGCACACCATAGTGTTTTAAAAGTTGAAAGTTAGTATGATTTTAGAGGTTATAAAATATGAAACTTTTACAATTGAGTTTAATCGCAACACATGTCTAAATTACCCATCATCCCCGGTGTTATTGTTTAGTTGTCCAAGATGCGTCCTGAGGAGTATCGTCAAATCATGAAGAAGCTGGAGGCCTTCTATGAGGAGTTCAAAATTAGCAGCAATGGCTCAGAGATTTTGGTTGATGAAGACAAGAAGAGCATTCAGAACCAGTTTACTGTGGCCCAAGCCCACTATGACAAGCTAGTGGTAGAGCTGCCCACATATAGTGAGTATCGTAAAAATTGTGTTGTGGAGTCTATTCAATATTGTATTTCTAATGGCAAGAAGACTAAATGACTTTAACTTTGACCAGGTATAATATCTTAAAATGTTCAGATAAATTTTATTTTTATTCCAAAAGGAAAAACAAATAAATGTTACGTTTCCCCACAGCTGGACATCAAGAACAAATAGAAGTACAGCAAATAACTGAACAAAAAGTTCAGCCACAGCTGTTCATCATACAACAACAACCCCAACAACATCAACTACTACTACTTCAACAACAGGAACAGCAGCGACAGCAACAAGTACTTCTGCTACAACAGCAGCAAGAAAAACAACAGCAACTTCTTCTACTACAACAGCAGCAGCAGCAAGAAAAACAGGAACAACTACTACGACAACAACAGGAGCAAGAAAAACAGCAACAACTACTACGACAACAACAGGAGCAAGAAAAGCAGCAACAACTACTATTACAACAACAGCAACAACTATTATTACAACAACAGCAACAAGCTGCAGCAGAGGAGGAGGCCAGAAGGCTGGAGGAAGAAAGACGTCAAGCAGAGCTTAAAAGGCAGGCAAAGAAAGAAATGATAGAGAAAGAGCATGTGATCAAGAAGGATGTGGTGAAAGTAACAAAAACAGAGCAAAGGAGAAAAGTTTCCTCCTCCTCCTTCTCCTCGGGATCTCGTCTGTTATCGGAGCTGCATGGCCTCAGACTGAGGATGGAGACTGCTGAGGGATCACTCAGTCAGTATGTTCATATTTGCTTTGGAGATGATGGGGCTAAAGACTGTGGTCTGAAGATCATTCAGCTAGAGGTAAATACAAATATACAGACATAGGAATCTGGAAGCAGAAAATAATCTATATATATATATATATATTTATATATAAATGTAAAATAATAGTTTCCTCATAAGTCAAAATTTTTGCTTTTGTTTTAGTCAATACAGGACGATGTATCCTCAATGCGTGGAGAGTATACACATTTAAGAGAGCGTATCTTGAAGGAGATGGAAACTACTACTGATTTAGATAAAGCACAGTTCCTCCGCAATGAGATCGCAGTGATGAGCCAGAAACTGGGCAATCTGGAGAGCAGCTCATCTGCTTATGTATTAAGGTACCCAACACAAACGCACCCCAAACATTTTATCAAAGCATATTAGATGAGATACGAGGCATTAAGATTCTTATAAAGATTTTACAAATGAAACATTTATGTGTTATACAATCACATCAGCTTCTTTTTCATGCAGAATTTATGACATTATGCACTATTCATAGCCTAAAAAGTTTTTTAGGTTATTGATGGACTACTTTGACTGTTAACATTTATAAGAAGACATATAGGAAATTGTAAAAAGGGTAAAAATCACAGGTTGGCCTCAGTTGGATAAAGATATTTTGAACTTTGACATATAAAAGAACCAACATCTGACTTGAGTGTGATGAAAACAATAGATCAGGGCTCCAGGTACTTATACAATATTTTGACTTATAAATAGCTTGAAAATTATATTTAGAAAAATAATTTTCATACATTGATTTATTGGAAATCTTCTAAAGTGAATTGACAGCAGGGAGAATATTATACATGGGGTTCTGGTTGAAATTGCACATTTACATTTTAAAAAGGATTTACATTTTTTTCACAGTCACTTCTGAAGCAGAGACATCTAGTTTGTCATGAATGACAATCTTCATCTTCTTTGCCAGAAGATGAAGATTGCAATTAACTTACTATTATCTGGCACTCTACCACTTTTTAGGTTGCGGGCTCTAAGGGACATGCTGGAGAGCGTAGCGCGAGCTGAAGACATTGTCAAAGTTCATGAAGCAAGACTGACAGAAAAAGAGACCACGTCTCTATCTCCGCCTGAAGTTGATGAATACATAGAGGTCTTGAAGGTATTCTTGGCAATGCTTAATATCCATAGACTTAGAGTAATACACTTCTTTCTTTTTGCTCTATGCAATAGAGTTTGTACTGTTTGGGGCGATGTTGGTGATGGTGGTAGGAGTTCATCCTGTATTCTTGGGCAAGACACTTCACACACATTGCCTGCTGGTTGTGGTCAGAGGAGTTGTCGTCTTGAGATTGAAGGTTGTAGTTTCGATTCCAGCTTTCTCCTGCTGGAATCAGAGGCCTATGTTGATGTGGCTCTGGGCAAGGAACTTAACCCCAAATTGCCTACTGATCTGCAAATCGGTGTATAAATGTGTGTGCGTTTGTAAGTGCAAATGTGTGAATGTGTGAATGTGACTCTAGTGTAAAGCGCTTTGAGTGGTCAAAATAGCGCCATATAAGTTCAGTCCATTTACCATTTTTTACCAGCCTCGACAGTCTGTCTTACGTTAAGTCTTAAGTGTCTTTGTTCCAAGTTTGTTGTTAGAAATATTTCTTCAGCCAGTACTGCCAAACAATAAGGCTGCAATTTTTGACTTGTCCTGTTATGTTGTCATGTAGAATATGAAAGCAGAGCTGATGCAGAAACAAGATGTTCTGACCTCTATGGAGTCAGAGCTGTCTAAGGCGAGCCACTGGAACAGTCAGATGGGCGGCTCCTTCCACAGGTGTGACCTGATGTTGTCAAAGTTCACAGAGCAGGTGGGCTTGCTCGCCGACCGCTGGAGACGAATCCAGAAACAGATTGACACCAGGTAGAGCTTGTTTCTTTCAGTTTGTACAAAGTATAAAATATACTTTTGACTTAAAAGATCTGGCATTATATATATATATATATATATATATATATATATATATATATATATATATATATATGTATTAACTACATGTTAATAGTTAAGTTTTGTTTCATTTCATCTTTTATCAGGCTGCAGGATTTGCAGCTGTATCTGCCTCAACTGCAGCAATACAAGCAAGTCTACACTTCTTTCATTGAATGGATAGAGGCCACGCGTAGAAAACAGGACGCACTACAGGCAACCAAGATAGAGAACGTTCAAGCAGTAAAAGACCACATTACCAACCAAAAGGTCTTCTGTTCATGCCTTTGCTGCTTTGAATGGATATGTTTTTTTTTTTTGTTTTTTTTGCAATAAAGGGCCTATTTTCATCAGTGATATCTGTATTTTATTGATCTTTCAAGGTCCTGAACACAGAAATTAAGGCAAAGCGTGAGACACTAGACAGTGTACTGCAAAACATACATACATGTGTGAATACTATCAAGGTAAGCTAGGCGCGTCTGCATCCTATCATGAAAGACGTCTGCTTTCTGGTCTTATGTATGAGTTTCTTGCAGGACTATGAAACAGACCTCGCCTCTTACACCTCTGGGTTGGAAACATTGCTCAACGTCCCCATCAAGAGGACAATGCTTCAGTCACCATCAATGGATCTCAACAAAGAGGTAGTTATTTATTCTCATAAGGTTTCACTTATAGAGAATAGAGACGTCACTTCTCATTTTTTTCTTTGGTTCCAGGCAATACATCTTCAAACTCGTTACATGGAGCTGCTAATTCTGTCTGGTGACTACTACAAATTCCTGGGACAGTTGGAAAAAAACATGGAGGAGCTTAAGGTGTTGTGGTCTTATTGTACTTGTTGCTATTGCACTGAAATTATGAAAATATCAGCAAAAGTTCCCATTTAAATGTTTAATGTGCAATTCTTGCTTTGTCCTATTTTCAGATGCGAAACACCCAGATAAATATGCTTGGAGATCAACTTCACTCTCTGAGAGAAGAAATGGAAGCAAGGAATGCCAAAAACAAATCACTGGAAGAGGCTGTTGCTCACTTCAAGCTGCAGCTGTCTCAATCGCAAGAGCAGTTGCTGTCAGTGGAAGAGATAAAGCAAAAAACTGTGATGCAGTGCAGTGCCACCAAGGACAGCTTAGATTCCACTCAGGGTGAGCTGGCTCAGCTCAAAAGTGAGGTTCAACGCCTCGAGTACAAACTTGATGATGAGAGAAGGAAGGCAAAGCTGGCTGAGGAGGGCTACAACAGGCAGAAGAACGACTGGGAGTCTGTACTGAACCAGAGGCAGAAAGAGCTGGACATGGTCTCCAGGTCCAAGAAGGATGTGGAAGACAGCTTAGCAAATAAGGAACATGAGATTGAGCAGCTGCGTCAGAAGCTGGCTAATGAATCAACAAGGTTGATGGATCTTCAAAAAGAGATGTCAAAGGTAAGGAGCAATTTCAGTATGGAGATCAACAGCTTAAAGCTCAGCTATGAATCCCAGATCCAAATTAGTCGCACAGACATCCAGAGGCTTTCTGCCCAGAGGGATGAGAATACAGCTGAACTACAGATGCAATATGAAAGAATGGAGACAGAGAGAAGAAATCTGGAAGATGAACTCAGGAGGCTTAGAACTTTTATCAGTCAGACTGAAGAGCAGAAGAAGAAGGCAGAGGAGGAACTGTGTAATCAGCGTGCTATATTGATAGAGGACGGGCAACAGAGGAGAGAGTTAGAAAGTCAAGTGGAGCTGCTAATGAGGCAGAGAGATGAAGAAAGGAATCAATATAGAGAGGAGTTGGCTGAAATTCTAAAGACCCTAGAGGAGAAGAATGGCCAACTGGTTTATGTTACTCACAGTTTAGAGGAGGAGACTCGAAGGAGGAAGACATCAGAGGAGGGACAAGTGGTTCTTGAGCAGACTTTAGCTCAGCTACAAATGGAGTTGAACAGATTTTCAGAAGCTGCAACACAACTGAGGGAGTGCGAGGAGCAGCTTCTTCAGACACGCTTCCAACTGGAAAGAGAGAAAAAGGAGCGATGTAGGATGGACCAAAATATGAGCAGGTTACAGGGACGCATCAAAGACCTGCAGGGTGTGAGAGATAGCCTTGAAAGTCAGGTGGAGAATCTGAGGAAAACACATCAAGAAGAGTTAGGCAAGAGAAGGCAGGTAGAAGCAGAATTAGAAAAGACCACTTTGACTATGACTGAATACACAAACACCATCGCTGTATTGCGCCAGAGCCAAGAACAGGCCAGCATATCTGAAACTAGAGGTGAAAAGGAGTGCATTCAGCTAAAAGAAAAGCTTGAGAAAACCTTGAGACTAAATCAAAGCTTCTTAGACCAAAATACTCAACTATGTGCTGAGGTGAAGACCATAAAGCAGCAACTTCTGGAGGAACAGTCCCGAGCAAAGGAGGCAAGCCTGGCAAATGAGAGTCTTTACAAAACTATTGAGGAGAAGAGTAAGGCTCTTAGAGAGAACTCGGCTGAGCTAAAAAGACTTAAAGAGTTGATAGAAACACAGACCAAAGAAGAGCTGGGGATGAAAGAGGAGCTGAGGGCAGTACAGCAGGATAAAGAAGAACTCTTGAAATCCAAAAAGGGGATTGATGATGAACTCTCTTCACAAATTACTGCACTGGAACTACAGCTGCAAGCCAGTGAGTGCAGCAATGCCGAACACCGCAACCTGGTGTCAGAACTGTCCTCTGAACGTCAGAAACTGAAGCTGGAGGCTGAGAAAATTCAAAAGCAGGTTGCAGAGGTACATGGAAGTTTGCCTCTTCATCGTGGATTAGTCTCATCTTTCCAAGATGAGAATAAGCAGATATTCCTTGGGAATATCTACTTAGCAAGCACTAAGTAGCCTTACCCTTTGCTTGCCTGCAAAATCTATTAGTTCCGTCAGATGCCAACTGATTTGAACACATACTTCAGTGTGTGTTTAAATACTTTGCATGTAATTTATTTGCATGCAAACAATCTCTGCTGATATCATCTGGTCACTCTCCACATTTTGCAAACATGCATGCTTGTGATCTTCGATTCTGCTTTCTCAGAATGATCAATTATGTCACATTGACAATGCAATTCTCTGCTTTGCTTCAGCTTTATTGTTGTTGATCTTGTCATATGAGCTCAACTTCCTAAAATCTTTCCAAATCTGCAAATCAGCAATGACATGCATTTAAAATGCAAATGTTTAAACTATTTCAGACACATTGTCTTGAATGACACCAATCTACTATTTTTATGTATCAATGCTTGGTTTGCAAATTTACAGAGTAGCATTCAAATTTTCTATAGTTGAGATTGCTTTATGTTGCAGATTCAATATTGTTTCTTCCCCCATTCTCTTGAAAATAGTCAGTGTGGGAGTGAGTGATTTAAATTTGGTTTCTTATTTTAACAGATTAATTTGTAGTATTGTTTTTTCTAATTTGTCATCTTAGGAAGACTGTGAAAAATTACATAGAACACACATATCTTTGCTTTTTATTTATTGCATAATTGTCGACTTTGACTTTTTTAAGTTCTAAATTGCAGCGACAAAAAAATATTTACAGTGAAAGCAAAAATGTACAATGTGATGTAAAATTTGTTACATTTATTTAAGGTACAACCAAAATTTCAGAGCACAAAGTACTGTGCGGTATTTTAAATTTAGGCCTACATATCTTCTCAACGTAGCTCTATAATAAATAATAATAATAATACACCTTATTAAGACCTTTCAATAAAAGTTAAGTACCACTTCAAAACAATTTGGGGGTCTTTTTGCATAGATGAAAAGCATATGTGTGATATTTGTCAATAAATATATGGCACTGGGTCAATGACCAAAATGAACAATGTATTTAATCTGATGTAAAATGTATAAATTAACTAATGCTTTGTCATTGTTTCTTCTTGTTCTTTTTATTTCCTGCAGACACAGACATCATTACAGTCCCTTCAGTCCAAGTACAGTGAGATTGTAAGTGAAAAAGATTCTTTGTCGCTGAAATTGCAACGGTTTGAATTTGACAAAGAGCAAATGCTAAGACTACAGGAAGAAGTGAACCACATGAAACATTCCCATGAGTTAGAGCTTCGTAACAAGCAACGTCTACAAGATGACATTGAGAGGGGGAAGAGAGATTTGATTTTTTGGAAGGATCAATGTGATAGCAAACAAAGTTTGATAAGGCAGTATGACACTGACAAAGATATTCTCGAGAGAGATAAGAAAGCCTTAAAAAGTGAGATAGAGAGGTTGATGAAAGAACACAGGGAATTTGAGGAGAAATATAAGAGTAGACTATCAGTCGTCCAAAAACAACTGCAAGAAGGGACAATTGCTAGACAGACCATGGAGACTGAGCTAAAGCAAACTAGAGAGCCTCCAATCCCAGATGCCTCTGTGGTTTTTGATGGAGTCCGCAAGCCAGTCACTGCAAAGCAATTACTTGACTCTGGAGTTCTAGACAAACCAACATATGACCAGCTTCTGAAGGGACATAAAACAGTTCCAGAAGTGTCTGCTGAGAAAAAAGTCCCTCTTAAGGGCACAGGGCCAATAGCTGGGGTGATAATTGAAAGTCCAAAAGGCCCAGGGTCTAGCAATAAGCCACTTTGCAAACTGACATTTACTGAAGCCAAAAAAGAAAATCTTCTTCCACCAGATAGCATCGACTTACTTCTCGATGCACAAGCTGCTACAGGGCACATCATTGACCCAAGAACCAATCAAAAGTTAACAGTGAAAGAAGCATATAATCAAGGAGTTATTGATGATGAGGACAAAGAGAGATTACTTGCAGCAGAAGCAGCAGCTGTTGGATACGCTGGGCCTGGCAAAAACAAACCACTGTCAGTGTTTCAGGCAATGAAACAGGGAGTAATTGACAAAAATACAGCATTGCGTCTTTTACAAGCACAGGAGTCTGTTGGGGGGATTTTGGATCCTATACTTAGTGTGTTCCTCCCTAGAGACATCGCCACTGAACGTAACCTCATTGATGAAAGCATATGTAATGCTCTGAATCAGAGGCCAGAGCTCTATCTAGATCCAGAAACTGAAGAAGGTGTGACCTATATGGCAATGAAAAGGAGATGTAAAATAGAGCCACATACAGGTCTTTGTCTTCTCCCTATTCCTGAGAAAGTGGATCCTTCTAACCTTGTGTTTGATGGCGTTCGGAAACCTGTCACTGCCAAGAATCTGTTTGATTGCCATGTTCTTGACAAGCCAACATTGAAAGCGCTTGAAAATGGAAAGAAAACAGTACCTGAGGTTTCTGAAGACAAAACTGTTAATTTAAAGGGCACTGGGCCAATAGCAGGTGTTATAGTGAGTGGTCAGCATAAAATGTCTCTAACTGAAGCAAAAAAACAAATGCTATTGTCCGATGAATGCGCAGATTTGCTCCTTGAAGCACAGGCTGCTACTGGTCACATCATTGACCCAAAGGCCAACAAAAAGTTGACTGTTGAAGAGGCTTATTCAAAGGGAGTAGTGGACATTAATGACCTAGACAGATTATTGGCATCAGAAGCTGCAGCAATTGGTTATAAGGATCCTACTAAACCCAAACCTATTTCAGTTTTTCAGGCCCTGAAAAAGGGACTTATAGATGAAAAGACTGGAATACGACTTCTGCAGGCTCAAGAGTCAGTTGGAGGAATCCTAGATCCTAATTTTAGTGTTTTCCTACCAAGAGACACAGCTATTAAACGCAATCTTTTAGATAAAAATCTTTGCCAAGCTCTAAACCAGAAGCCTGAATATTATGTTGACCCTGAAACAGAGCAACAGGTCAGCTATCAAGTACTGAAAAATAGTTGCAAGATAGAACCACATACAGGTTTGTTACTTTTACCTATCCTTGAAAAGTTAGATCCTTCAAAACTGATCTTTGATGGTGTAAGAAAGCCTGTAACAGCAAAACAGTTATATGATTGTGGCGTACTGGACAAACCAACATTGACTGAACTGATGAAGGGAGACAAAACTGTTCCAGAGGTATCAGTGGATAAGAAGATATCCCTAAAAGGAACAGGATCCATTGCTGGTGTCATAATTGGGTCTTTAGGAAAAATGAATGTTTCAGAGGCAAAGAAACAGTTGCTTATGTCCCCAGAGAGTGCAGATTTCCTTCTGGAAGCTCAGGCTGCCACAGGTCACATCATTGACCCAATGACAAATCAGAAATTGACAGTAGAAGAGGCTTGTTCAAGAGGACTGGTGGATAGATGTGATCAAGACAAACTCTTAGAAGCAGAAGCTGCTGCTGTTGGATTCACGGATCCTCACACTGGAAAATGTCTGTCAGTGTTTGAGGCAATGAAGAAGGCATTAATTGACAAAAAGACAGGAGTGCGTTTGTTGCAGGCCCAGGAATCTGCAGGGGGTATTGTTGATCCAAATCTCAGTGTTTTCCTACCAAAAGACAAAGCCATGAAGCGCAACCTTTTGGATGAAGTCCTCTGTCATGCCCTGAACATGAATCCAAAGCATTACCTTGATCCAGACACAGAGAGAGATGCTGCTTACAGTGATTTAAAGACAAAATGTAAAACAGAGCCACAAACTAATCTGCTGCTTCTGCCACTAACTGAGAGGAAGAATCCCTCCAAACTGATGTTTGATGGCGTTCGCAAACCAGTCTCTGCTCGACAATTGTTGGAATGTGGTGTCCTTGACAAACCAACATTAAACAAGTTGATCAAAGGGGAGAAAACTGTCCCTGAAGTTTCTTTAGATGAAAAGATAACTCTAAAAGGAACTGGATCCATTGCTGGTGTCATAATTGGATCCTCTGAAAAAATGTCCATTGCAGAGGCAAAGAAACGGATGCTAATGGCCCCAGAGAGTGCGGATTTGCTTCTGGAAGCTCAGGCTGCCACAGGTCACATCATTGACCCAATGACCAATCAGAAATTGACAGTAGAAGAGGCTTGTTCAGGGGGAGTGGTGGACAGAAGTGATCAAGATAAACTCTTAGCAGCAGAAGCTGCAGCTGTTGGATATAAGGATCCTCACACTGGAAAATCTCTATCAGTGTTTGAGGCAATGAAGAAGGCATTAATTGACAAAAAGACAGCAGTGCGTTTGTTGCAAGCCCAGGAATCTGCGGGTGGTATTCTTGATCCAAATCTCAGTGTTTACCTGCCAAAAGACACAGCAAAGACACGCAACCTTTTGGATGAAGACCTATGTCGTGCCCTTAGCCTGAATCCAAAGCATTACCTTGATCCAGACACAGAGAGAGATGCTGCTTACAGTGATTTAAAGACAAAATGTAAAACAGAGCCAAAAACTAATTTGCTGCTTCTGCCACTAACAGAGAGGAAAGATCCCTCCAAACTGATGTTTGAGGGCGTTCGCAAGCCAGTCTCTGCACAGCAATTATTAGAATGTGGTGTTCTTGACAAACCAACATTTAACAAGTTGATCAAAGGGGAGAAAACCGTCTCAGAAGTTTCCGTAGATAAAAAGATATCTCTAAAAGGAACTGGATCCATTGCTGGTGTCAAAGTTGGATCCTCTGAAAAAATGTCCATTGCAGAGGCAAAGAAACGGATGCTAATGGCCCCAGAGAGTGCAGATTTGCTTCTGGAAGCTCAGGCTGCCACAGGTCACATCATTGACCCAATGACCAATCAGAAATTGACAGTAGAAGAGGCTTGTTCAAGAGGAGTGGTGGACAGAAGTGTTCGAGACAAACTCTTAGCAGCTGAAGCTGCTGCAGTTGGATATAAGGATCCTCACACTGGAAAATCTCTATCAGTGTTTGAGGCAATGAAGAAGGCATTAATTGACAAAAAGACAGCAGTGCGTTTGTTGCAGGCCCAGGAATCTGCGGGTGGTATTCTTGATCCAAATCTCAGTGTTTACCTGCCAAAAGACACAGCAAAGACACGCAACCTTTTGGATGAAGACCTCTGTCGTGCCCTTAGCCTGAATCCAAAGCATTACCTTGATCCAGACACAGAGAGAGATGCTGCTTACAGTGATTTAAAGGCAAAATGTGAAACAGAGCCACAAACTAATTTGCTGCTTCTGCCACTAACAGAGAGGAAAGATCCCTCCAAACTGATGTTTGAGGGCGTTCGCAAGCCAGTCTCTGCACAGCAATTATTAGAATGTGGTGTTCTTGACAAACCAACATTTAACAAGTTGATCAAAGGGGAGAAAACCGTCTCGGAAGTTTCCGTAGATAAAAAGATATCTCTAAAAGGAACTGGATCCATTGCTGGTGTCATAATTGGATCTTCAGAAAAAATGTCCATTGCAGAGGCAAAGAAACAGATGCTAATGGCCCCAGAGAGTGCAGATTTGCTTCTGGAAGCTCAGGCTGCCACAGGTCATATCATTGACCCAATGACCAATCAGAAATTGACAGTAGAAGAGGCTTGTTCAGGGGGAGTGGTGGACAGACGTGATCAAGATAAACTCTTAGCAGCAGAAGCTGCAGCTGTTGGATATAAGGATCCTCACACTGGAAAATCTCTATCAGTGTTTGAGGCAATGAAGAAGGCATTAATTGACAAAAAGACAGCAGTGCGTTTGTTGCAAGCCCAGGAATCTGCGGGTGGTATTCTTGATCCAAATCTCAGTGTTTACCTGCCAAAAGACACAGCAAAGACACGCAACCTTTTGGATGAAGACCTATGTCGTGCCCTTAGCCTGAATCCAAAGCATTACCTTGATCCAGACACAGAGAGAGATGCTGCTTACAGTGATTTAAAGACAAAATGTAAAACAGAGCCACAAACTAATTTGCTGCTTCTGCCACTAACAGAGAGGAAAGATCCCTCCAAACTGATGTTTGAGGGCGTTCGCAAGCCAGTCTCTGCACAGCAATTATTAGAATGTGGTGTTCTTGACAAACCAACATTTAACAAGTTGATCAAAGGGGAGAAAACCGTCTCAGAAGTTTCCGTAGATAAAAAGATATCTCTTAAAGGAACTGGATCCATTGCTGGTGTCAAAGTTGGATCCTCTGAAAAAATGTCCATTGCAGAGGCAAAGAAACGGATGCTAATGGCCCCAGAGAGTGCAGATTTGCTTCTGGAAGCTCAGGCTGCCACAGGTCACATCATTGACCCAATGACCAATCAGAAATTGACAGTAGAAGAAGCTTGTTCAAGGGGAGTGGTGGACAGAAGTGTTCGAGACAAACTCTTAGCAGCTGAAGCTGCTGCAGTTGGATATAAGGATCCTCACACTGGAAAATCTCTATCAGTGTTTGAGGCAATGAAGAAGGCATTAATTGACAAAAAGACAGCAGTGCGTTTGTTGCAGGCCCAGGAATCTGCGGGTGGTATTCTTGATCCAAATCTCAGTGTTTACCTGCCAAAAGACACAGCAAAGACACGCAACCTTTTGGATGAAGACCTCTGTCGTGCCCTTAGCCTGAATCCAAAGCATTACCTTGATCCAGACACAGAGAGAGATGCTGCTTACAGTGATTTAAAGGCAAAATGTGAAACAGAGCCACAAACTAATTTGCTGCTTCTGCCACTAACAGAGAGGAAAGATCCCTCCAAACTGATGTTTGAGGGCGTTCGCAAGCCAGTCTCTGCACAGCAATTATTAGAATGTGGTGTTCTTGACAAACCAACATTTAACAAGTTGATCAAAGGGGAGAAAACCGTCTCAGACGTTTCCGTAGATAAAAAGATATCTCTAAAAGGAACTGGATCCATTGCTGGTGTCAAAGTTGGATCCTCTGAAAAAATGTCCATTGCAGAGGCAAAGAAACAGATGCTAATGGCCCCAGAGAGTGCAGATTTGCTTCTGGAAGCTCAGGCTGCCACAGGTCACATCATCGACCCAATGACCAATCAGAAATTGACAGTAGAAGAGGCTTGTTCAAGAGGAGTGGTGGACAGAGGTGTTCGAGACAAACTCTTAGCAGCAGAAGCTGCAGCTGTTGGATATAAGGATCCTCACACTGGAAAATCTCTATCAGTGTTTGAGGCAATGAAGAAGGCATTAATTGACAAAAAGACAGCAGTGCGTTTGTTGCAAGCCCAGGAATCTGCGGGTGGAATTCTTGATCCAAATCTCAGTGTTTACCTGCCAAAAGACACAGCAAAGACACGCAACCTTTTGGATGAAGACCTCTGTCGTGCCCTTAGCCTGAATCCAAAGCATTACCTTGATCCAGACACAGAGAGAGATGCTGCTTACAGTGATTTAAAGACAAAATGTGAAACAGAACCACAAACTAATTTGCTGCTTCTGCCACTAACAGAGAGGAAAGATCCCTCCAAACTGATGTTTGAGGGCATTCGCAAGCCAGTCTCTGCACAGCAGTTATTAGAATGTGGTGTTCTTGACAAACCAACATTTAACAAGTTGATCAAAGGGGAGAAAACCGTCTCAGACGTTTCCGTAGATAAAAAGATATCTCTAAAAGGAACTGGATCCATTGCTGGTGTCAAAGTTGGATCCTCTGAAAAAATGTCCTTTGCAGAGGCAAAGAAACGGATGCTAATGGCCCCAGAGAGTGCGGATTTGCTTCTGGAAGCTCAGGCTGCCACAGGTCACATCATTGACCCAATGACCAATCAGAAATTGACAGTAGAAGAGGCTTGTTCATGGGGAGTGGTGGACAGAAGTGTTCGAGACAAACTCTTAGCAGCTGAAGCTGCTGCAGTTGGATATAAGGATCCTCACACTGGAAAATCTCTATCAGTGTTTGAGGCAATGAAGAAGGCATTAATTGACAAAAAGACAGCAGTGCGTTTGTTGCAGGCCCAGGAATCTGCGGGTGGTATTCTTGATCCAAATCTCAGTGTTTACCTGCCAAAAGACACAGCAAAGACACGCAACCTTTTGGATGAAGACCTCTGTCGTGCCCTTAGCCTGAATCCAAAGCATTACCTTGACCCAGACACAGAGAGAGATGCTGCTTACAGTGATTTAAAGACAAAATGTAAAACAGAGCCACAAACTAATTTGCTGCTTCTGCCACTAACAGAGAGGAAAGATCCCTCCAAACTGATGTTTGAGGGCGTTCGCAAGCCAGTCTCTGCACAGCAATTATTAGAATGTGGTGTTCTTGACAAACCAACATTTAACAAGTTGATCAAAGGGGAGAAAACCGTCTCAGACGTTTCCGTAGATAAAAAGATATCTCTTAAAGGAACTGGATCCATTGCTGGTGTCAAAGTTGGATCCTCTGAAAAAATGTCCATTGCAGAGGCAAAGAAACGGATGCTAATGGCCCCAGAGAGTGCAGATTTGCTTCTGGAAGCTCAGGCTGCGACAGGTCACATCATTGACCCAATGACCAATCAGAAATTGACAGTAGAAGAGGCTTGTTCAAGGGGAGTGGTGGACAGAAGTGTTCGAGACAAACTCTTAGCAGCTGAAGCTGCTGCAGTTGGATATAAGGATCCTCACACTGGAAAATCTCTATCAGTGTTTGAGGCAATAAAGAAGGCATTAATTGACAAAAAGACAGCAGTGCGTTTGTTGCAGGCCCAGGAATCTGCGGGTGGTATTCTTGATCCAAATCTCAGTGTTTACCTGCCAAAAGACACAGCAAAGACACACAACCTTTTGGATGAAGACCTCTGTCGAGCCCTTAGCCTGAATCCAAAGCATTACTTTGATCCAGACACAGAGAGAGATGCTGCTTACAGTGATTTAAAAGCAAAATGTAAAACAGAGCCACAAACTAATTTGCTGCTTCTGCCACTAACAGAGAGGAAAGATCCTTCCAAACTGATGTTTGAGGGCGTTCGCAAGCCAGTCTCTGCACAGCAATTATTAGAATGTGGTGTTCTTGACAAACCAACATTTAACAAGTTGATCAAAGGGGAGAAAACCATCTCAGAAATTTCTGTAGATAAAAAGATATCTCTAAAAGGAACAGGAACCATTGCTGGTGTCAAAGTTGGATCCTCTGAAAAAATCTCCATTGCAGAGGCAAAGAAACAGATGCTAATGGCCCCAGAGAGTGCAGATTTGCTTCTGGAAGCTCAGGCTGCCACAGGTCACATCATTGACCCAATGACCAATCAGAAATTGACAGTAGAAGAGGCTTGTTCAAGGGGAGTGGTGGACAGAGGTGTTCGAGACAAACTCTTAGCAGCTGAAGCTGCAGCTGTTGGATATAAGGATCCTCACACTGGAAAATCTCTATCAGTGTTTGAGGCAATGAAGAAGGCATTAATTGACAAAAAGACAGCAGTGCGTTTGTTGCAAGCCCAGGAATCTGCGGGTGGTATTCTTGATCCAAATCTCAGTGTTTACCTGCCAAAAGACACAGCAAAGACACGCAACCTTTTGGATGAAGACTTATGTCGTGCCCTTAGCCTGAATCCAAAGCATTACCTTGATCCAGACACAGAGAGAGATGCTGCTTACAGTGATTTAAAGACAAAATGTAAAACAGAGCCAAAAACTAATTTGCTGCTTCTGCCACTAACAGAGAGGAAAGATCCCTCCAAACTGATGTTTGAGGGCGTTCGCAAGCCAGTCTCTGCACAGCAATTATTAGAATGTGGTGTTCTTGACAAACCAACATTTAACAAGTTGATCAAAGGGGAGAAAACTGTCCCAGAGATTTCTGTAGACAAAAAACTATTTCTAAAAGGAACAGGATCCATTGCTGGTGTCAAAATTGGATCTTTTGGAATAATGTCAATTTCAGATGCCAAGAAAAAGATGCTGATGCCGCCAACGTGTGCAAAGTTTCTTTTGGAGGCCCAAGCTGCCACTGGTCACATCACTGACATAAAATCCAATCAGAAATTGACAGTAGAAGAAGCTAGTGCAAGGGGAGTAGTGGAAAGAAGTGATCGAGATAAACTCTTAGCAGCAGAAGCTGCTGCTGTTGGCTATAGGGATCCTCACACAGGACAATCTCTATCTGTCTGTGAGGCAATAAAGAAGGGATTAACTGACAAAGAGACTGGGGTTCGATTACTGCAGGCCCAGGAATCTGTAGGAGGAATTCTTGATCCGAATCTCAGTATATTCCTACCAAGAGAAACTGCTCTGAAGCGTAACATTTTGGATGAAGACCTGCTTCGGGCACTTAAACAGAACCCTGAGTGCTACATTGACCCAGAAACAGAATGTGGTGCAAGCTATGGGTCTTTAAAGAAAAAATGCACAATAGAGCCTCAAACTGGTCTGATGCTTCTGCCATTTTCTGAGAAGAAAGATCCCTCCAAACTGATGTTTGATGGCTTACGCAAGCCAGTCTCTGCACAGCAATTATTGGAATGTGGCGTTCTTGACACACCAACATTTAACAAGTTAATCAAAGGGGAGAAAACTGTCTCACAGGTTTCTGTAGAAAAAAAACTATTTCTAAAAGGAACAGAGTCTATTGCTGGTGTCACAGTCGGATCTTTAGGGAAAATGTCCATTTCAGAGGCCAAGAAAAAGATGCTGATGCCTCCTGAAAGTGCAGATTTGTTGCTGGAAGCGCAGGCTGCCACAGGTCACATAATTGACCCAATGACCAATGAGAAATTCACAGTAGAAGAGGCTTGTTCAAGGGGAGTGGTGGACAGAAGTATTCAAGATAAACTCTTAGCAGCAGAATCTGCTGCTGTTGGATTCAAGGATCCTCACACTGGAAAATCTTTGTCAGTATTTGAGGCAATGAAGAAGGCATTAATCGACAAAAAGACAGGAGTGCGTTTGTTGCAGGCCCAGGAATCTGCTGGGGGCATCCTTGATCCAAATCTCAGTATTTTCCTCCCTATTGAAAGTGCTCTGAAACGCAACCTTTTGGATCAAGACCTTATTCATGCACTTAAACAGAATCCTGAGTGTTACATTGACCCAGAAACAGAGCGTGGTGCAAGCTATGGGTCTTTGAAGAAAAAATGCCCAACAGAGCCTCGAACTGGTTTGATGCTTCTTTCTCTTGCTGAGAAGAAAGATCCCTCCAAACTGATGTTTGATGGCGTTCGCAAGCCAGTTTCAGCACAGCAGTTGTTGGATTGTGGTGTTCTTGATCAATCAACATTTAAGATGTTGATCAAAGGAGAGAAAACTATCCCAGAGGTATCTGCAGATAAGAAGGTTAATCTTAAAGGGACTGGTTCCATTGCTGGTGTAAGTAATAGCAGCAGTCAAGGCAACATTTCTTTTTCAGAAGCTAAGAAACTGAAGATCATGTCAGAAGACAGTGCAAATTTACTGTTAGAGGCCCAGGCTGCTACAGGTCACATCATTGACCCTAAAACAGAGCAGAAATTGACTGTAGAGGTCGCATGTATCAGAGGAGTGGTGGATTTTAAAGACCAAAATAGGCTGTTAGCAGCTGAAAGTGCTGCCATAGGCTTTAAAGATCCTAATTCAGGAAAGTTAATGTCATTGTTTGAGGCCATGAAAAAAGGTTTAATTGGTGAGACAACTGGCCTAAATCTTTTACAGGCCCAAGATTCAGTTGGAGGAATTTTAGACCCCAATCTTAGTGTATTTCTACCAAAAGATGTAGCTTTAAAGCGAAACCTGTTAGATGAAAAACTCATTCATGCTCTTAAACAGAATCCTCCTTGTTATCTTGACCCAGAAACTGAACAAAATGTCACCTATGGGGCTCTGCAGGCAAAATGTAACACAAACACTCACACTGGTTTATATATTTTGCCAGTGTCAGGGAAGCTTGACCCCTCCAAATTATTTTTTGATGGTGTTCACAAAACAGTCACAGCACAGCAGCTCCTAGATTGTGGAGTTCTGGACAAACAAACATTTGACCAACTAATGAAAGGGAAGAGGACTGTTTCAGAGGTCTCTGTAGATATTAAAATGTTCTTAAAAGGGACAGGATTAATTGCTGGTGTATCTGCTGGGCCTCTTGGAAAAATGTCCTTCACAGAAGCAAAAAAACAGAAAATCATATCATCTGACAGTGCAAACAAACTTCTTCTTGCCCAGGCAGCTACAGGTAACATCATTGACCCTAGGACAAATAAGAAACATACAGTAAAAGAAGCATGTGCCAGAGATCTAGTCGACAAAGAAGATGAATCAATATTGTTTTTAGCTGAAACTGCTGCTATTGGGTATCAAGATCCAGTTACTGCTAAATTTCTGTCAGCTGGCCAAGCCATGAGAAAGGGCATAATTAACAAAGACACTGCACTACAGATTCTTCAGGCTCAGGACTCTGTTGGTGGAATTTTGGACCCTATTGTCAGTGTTTTTCTACCTAAAGACATTGCAATGAAACAGGGTCTTATTGATGAGGACCTCTATCAGGCACTGAATAAGTCTCCCAAGTACTATCTAGACCCTGATACTCAACAACCAACAACATATGCATCACTGAAGACAAAATGCAAATCTGATCCCAGCACTGGACTTTTGCTTCTTCCTAAACCTACACAATCAACTATAAGGGGACTTCGAAATGAAGTGTCTGTCACAGACCTGGTTGATGCAAAGTTGCTAAGCAAATCAGATGTGGACCAGCTGAACGCAGGTAAGCTTACAACCAAAGACATTGAGGATCGCCTTAGGTCATACTTGGGAGGTTCTACTTGCATAGCAGGAGTTTATGATGAAGCCAGTAATAAAGTACTATCAATCTATCAAGCTATGAAGAATGGACTTCTGCGACCTGGCACTACTCTAGAACTACTTGAAGCCCAAGCTGCATCAGGTTTTATGATTGATCCTGTCAATAATCTCTTTCTGACTGTTGCTGAAGCCTACAATAGAAAGCTTTTTGGACCAGAGTTTAAGGAAAAACTGCTTTCAGCAGAAAAGGCTGTTACCGGTTACAAAATGCCTGTGACAGGTGAGATAATCTCCCTCTTTCAGGCCATAGAGAATGGCCTAGTGGAGAAGGGTCATGGCATTCGTCTACTGGAGGCCCAGATTGCCAGTGGAGGCATCATTGATCCCCAACACAGCCACCGTATTGATGTGAATGTTGCATATCAAAGAGGCTATTTTAATGAAGAAATGAATAAGATCTTGACTGATGAAAGTGATGACACGAAAGGTTTCTTTGATCCCAACACAGAGGAAAACCTGACCTATCTGGAACTTAAAACACATTGTATCTCAGATAAGAACACTGGGCTTACTTTGTTGCCAATCAAAGACAAGAAGAAGCAGGAATCAAGCAAAATGAACACTGTAAGAAAGAGGAGAGTGATAATTGTGGATCCAGAGACTAATAAAGAGATGACAGTACGTGAAGCATACAACAAAGAGTACATTGACTATGACACCTACCTGGAGCTGTCAGAACAGGAATGTGAGTGGGAAGAGATTACTGTCACTGCTCCAGATGGCTCCATCCGGTTTATTATCAATGACAGGTCAACTGGAAAAAAATATGACATCACTGACCTGCTAGAAAAGCGAGTCATTGATCAGTCTGTCGTGGAGCAGTATCGTTCACAAGCTATAACCCTCACTCAATTTGCAGACATCATCAGTAATCAGGCTACACACAAATCAGCTTCATTATCATCAGTATCATCATCAAACTTAATCCCAGAACCATCAGGAAGATCGTCAGTTACATCGTCATCATTGTCGTCAATGCTATCCACTTCAGGAACTTCAGCTTCTTTAAGCTCATCTTCAGGAACATCATCAACCTCAAAAACATCAGTAGTCCCTGTTCCATCAATTACATCATCTTCCTCATCCTCTTCTTCATCAACTGTTGTATCGAGACCGTTAACTCCTACATTCACCAAAACAACTACAACAAAAATGACCACAATCATGGAGAAACGCTCATCATCCAGCATTGTTGCTGAAAAATGTTCAGACTCCCTGAAGCAGGGATCCCATGTATCGATCACTCTGTCCCCTCCTCTTGAACCAGTTGGCGAGGTGGAGCCTGTAGGAGCCGTTTTTGATACAGATGCATTAGAGAAAGTTTCTATCACAGAGGCTTTAAATCGGGGTCTAGTAGATTCTATCACAGCCCAGAGATTGCTTGAGGCCCAAGCTTGCACTGGAGGAATTGTGAATCCCACAGATGGCAAGCGGGTCAGCATACAAGAGGCTTCCCAAATGGGTTTAATAGCTATTGACATGATGACTAAACTAAAACCTGCCCAGAAAGCCTATTTTGGTTTTGAGGATATAAAAACCAAAAGGAAGTTGTCTGCTGCTCTGGCCATAAGGGAAATGTGGCTACCATATGAGGCGGGGCAGAGATTTATGGAGTTCCAGGTTGCAACAGGGGGGCTTTATGACCCAGAAAAGGGCTGTAGAAGAAGCATTGAGGATGCTTTGAAAATGGGTTGGCTGGATCTAAGAGCAGCACAAAAGCTCCAGGATGTCAAAAAACATACAAAAAATTTGACATGTCCCAAAAGCAAACTTAGAATTTCTTACAAAGAAGTCCTGGATAACTGCCTAGTTGAAGAGGGTACTGGGGTGAAAATGCTTCAGGCCTCATCTGTATCTTCTAGAGGTATCAGCAGTCCATACAACATTGCTTCTGCCCCGGGATCCAAGACAGGATCCAGAAGTGGTTCACAAAGGGGCTCCCGCAGAAACAGTTTGGATCTGGGTTCATCATTAACACAATATAATTTTACTAGCTTTACCAGCTTTTCCTCTACCAGATAAATCCATAAAATGCAAAGGCCTTTACATTCATCCACTTTTCTTGCAAATTAAGTCATTGTTTTTACAATATTGTCAGTGTGTGGGAATTTACTAAATATTTTCTTTCTGTCCAGTAGAAATGTTTTTAGTTCTTTATTTTGCATTTGGTTTTACTTTGCCTTTGGCATTTCAAGTAAAAGATATGAAGAACACTTAAAGAACAGATTTGTGACAATCAACAAAAGTATTATTAACCACCTTAAGGTATTTTGAGAAGAAATAAATCTGTTACGCGATTATTGGTATCCTCAAAATAATTCTTAAAATTATTGCCATATTTGTTTTTGCATGCTCTGTTTCAAAAATATTCTGTTCCAAAGTTTCATGTAATATGGATATTCTCTCAATTTGAATAATTCCTAAATCAGCTTTTGTTTCATGAATCATCAAAATATGATCTATGTTTGTTTTATGGGGTATATGTTTGTTGACATTATTGGTTTAATGGTTTTGTTTTACTGAGCTTTTTTTTTTTTAAGGATTCTGTTTCTTGATTAGCACTATATACGCTGTTTAATTTGTTACCATCATTTATTAAAGAAGAGTTTGTACTCTTGTGGATTTAAAACCATTTTTGTGCATGATTCTTCTTAAACAATAACTCAACACATTGAAGACATGTGTATTCTCTTATTTTGTGTGTAATTTACTGCTTGTTCCTCAGTTTTGTTGGCACATTCAAGACTTTTTATTAAAGTAAAAAATTAAAACCCAAGCACATACAGTACGCTTAAGCCAATATCAGAAAAAGAATGTTGTGCTTTAGAAAAAGACAACTTTGGCTGTGAATAATTATTAAAACTGCTTATGGTAACTAATAATAAAACTAGTAATTAAATTAAAAAAAAATCACTTAGTTCAAGCACCATTTGTCATTATAGAAAAAAAAGTTAAAATATGTAGTCAAAGAATTCAGTCTCAGTTATCTTGCCTGATAAGGGGTAGAATGATTTTAAAATAATAATAGATGAAGGCATAAGTCTAGAACTGATGTTATCTGTGCAGCAGGATGCCACACATAGATATGGACTAAATACGGACAACTTCTCTCAATTATACAAATGTTTATTAAAAAATAATGGCAACTTCACAATTGAAACATCTTATTCAACCAACTCACTAAGCAAGTAACACACACAACTACAACTACTGAGAAAAAGATTAAAGAATTAAGCTAAAACTACTTCAAGTAATCACCAGCAAATTAATGTCGTAGTTCTGAATGGCTTGTGAATAAAGAGAATCAAGATTTATTTCATGAGGAAATTGGAGTGTGCTAATTAGTTTTAACTAATTTAGATTTTGTGTACAACATAATCTGTTGTATACTCTTCATACAGCAACAGGAGAAGTGTGAGAAATGCTTAAAGAGCACAAATTGTATTGAAAAGTTTTGTCAGGTCAATAAGCCTGAAACTAATTTCACAATTATTTTAGATGAATTGTTAAACTTGTTAAGTATTCCAAACACCGTGTCACAATGTAAAACTAAAACAACTTTCCAAGGAAGGAATGTCTTGATAGATTCTGACTGAAAGAATTTTCTTAAGATGAATTCTTAATCTATTTATATAGATTTATATATTATATAAATATATCTATATATATTTATATTATCTAATCAATTTCTGCATTGAGTATGCTGAATCAATAGTCATACCAGCTTTAAGTCCGTTTCAGGCCATCATAGTCGAATGTCCAAAATATCCTCCCCAGATTTTGAATATCCGACACAACTTAAATGCATCATATCTAAACGACACCTGCCTCTTCAATTTCATCACAGACCTTCTAAATAAGAGCTATTTGTGAGATTAAAAAAAAAAAAGCTAAAAGCTAAATTTAGCTCGCAGGCTGGATAAAATGTATGTATTTGTATTTTAACTGTCTTTTAATTTAAAATAGAAATTTAACGATATTGATTAAACATAAACAAGTCACTGGAGGATTTTATTTTGATAGTAGTACCCGGAAGTTGTATTCTATACGTCAGTGGCTTGTGGTGATTTTCACTTTAGCATCTGAAGCAACAACTTCCAGTTGAATCTAATTCAGTAGCCTAACAGATAATGTGAACATCAGAGAATAAAACCAAGGTATTTAATATTTCGAGTTTTAAAAGAGACGTGATCAAGCTTTCGGTCACAACAGCCACAAACAACGAATGTTGGACTGAGGATAACAACAAACTGGAGAGGCGGTGAAGTACACCAAGGTGAGACGATTATGTTGTCATGTCACGTAGTTTTACATGTGTCTTGCACATCAAGACATTCATAAATCTTTACCTCATTATCTTATTGGCAGAGTTTCCGTAAGTTTCAGATCTGGTGAGTTTACTGACCACAGGTTCAACGATTTCTGTTAGAAAAACCAGAGATTATCTTCAAATATTGTTTTGATTGTTCAGTTTGAAAGGCCATTAGTTTTTAATTGTGCATATTGATACACCCACTTGAAAATTGGGTCCCAGTGTTGAGCAAGTTCTGCACTGCAACACTATTGTACCTTCCTCAGTATTATACAGTGCTTGTTCTTTCTGGCCCCTTCTTGACACCTCAAAGCCCTCTTCACTCCAAATAAGCCTCCCACCTTAACGTGCTTTATGATGGAGAACACTGTTATTTCATCTATAATACTCATAGCAGCAGTTTCCTTTCTCTGAAGACGTTCTGATGCATAATTGAGACTGCAGGTTTGTGTTTGTGGAGAACCACAGCCAACGAAAGAGGATTTTGTCATTATCTGTCTTATTTATTTATTTACTTACCAGTTGGATAGTTAGTTTGATAAAAATGAGTTCAAGTCAGACACACCAATCATAAAAGAGAAACAATGTGGTCCAGGTTTCTTTGCAATAAAGCCAACTGAAAATTAAAGAATTGCGAGATTCTACCCGTTTACTCATCAAATCAAATGTCCCTGATTAATTGAATTCTAGTAAATTCCTAACTGAGCATTTAAAGTATGTGTTTGTAAATCAAGGACTTATGTATTTTTGTATAATGAAACGATAGGAGGGAAATAAATTTTTTAGTAATGAGCTGATTAAAATATTAGAGTCAAGGAAATATTGGCAGATTATGATCCATTGCTGATTGATTTTGAGATCTCTGTGTAATTATAATGAAAGGAAGTTTGATAACTATTTTATGTTTTAGCAAAAATAATACTACTACATTATTACTCTAATAATGCTCTTTCCAATGAACCACTCATACGTATTGTTAGTCTGCACAATAATCTAAAAACTGTGAATTGTGGTCACCGTAAATTTACAGAACTACTAACAATGTCTGCTTTTGGATCTGATTGCACAGGTTACATCATGGCTGATGACCCTCAGAGAAACTTTCGTTCTGCGTATTATGAAAAAGTGGGTTTCAGAGGAGTGGAGGAAAAAAAATCACTGGAAATACTTCTCAAGGACAATCCACTGGGTAGGCAACACTTTTAAAACAAAAACATTTCAGAAACGCACATGCTAGATGGGGGATCTCTGGAACATTACTTCCTTACACGGCCCTGAAAATGATGGAATTAGTTTTGTATTTTCCCAAGTGTGGCTAAGTTAGATGGGTATGAAGAAAATAAAAGCTTTTATCCAATAAAAGGTTTTGCAGTTTTACTTTTTCTCCAATTAAACTAAAGGGAGAAAGAAATATGAATTTTACAAAAATTTGGATTTTTCTAAATATTTCTATCGAGGCCTTGACTTTACCTCTGCTTTGCCACTTCACAACAGATTATGTAACTCATAAATATTTTGGTTTTAACTAGATTGGATTTAGATGCTAAACAAGTGATTAAAATTTCTTTTTAGATTTTGAGAAATGAATGTTTCACAAAATCTGTATTTAATCTAGGCTAATCCTGTCTTGTTTCCAAGTGTTAAAGATTTTAAATGGTCTATGTTTGTCCAAATAACAAAAAAGTGAAAAATCTTACTGTCCTGCAGATCTAGAAAAACTGAGCACCTTCAGTCAGAGGTTCCCTCTCCCATCCATGTATAGGATTCATGTTTGGAAGGTGCTGCTGGGTAAGAAACCACACACCCACACGCACACACACACCCACACGCACACACACACATGCACACACACACCCACCCACACACGCACACACACGAACACACACACCCATTGACCAAAATATTTGGTTGTGCTTTATTAAACTAATACTCAGTTTTAAAATTGAAGAAAATAAACATTTAAAACACACAGCAATCATTGTGAAATTTGAATTTGAATTACTAGACTTTGTTGCCATGCTTGGCTGCAGTCTGCAGCAAGTATTTCCCTACTGGTTAATTCTACATCAATGTCTTCATCCTACTGTTAAAGCCATGTGACATAGCACATTACTTGGCTTTATGTTATTTACTAAATATTCAAGTCAATTTTATGTCAGAATAATTTAACCACTTAGCATCATTTATTTTTTTATGAAATCAGTCATGGGAAAAGTATTTAAAAAGGAAGTAGCTGTGAGATGCTTCTGTTACCACACATCTGTGTAGGAAAGGATAAAAGTCAATTTCCAAACTGTCTAATGTCGATCGATTCTTCAGCAAAAGTAATTTACAAGTGTAAACATTTACAACCTCTACTAATATGAACCAGGGATAGATTTTCTAACAAACTTATCTCAAGGTCAGATCATGTAATGTTATGAAAATTGCAAAAACCTCAAAGTGGAGATGTTTGGCCAGAATGAAGAGTATCAACCATCAAATGGTGGTGGAGGAATGATGATCATGATGACTCTGTCATGGACTCAACAATGGTGTCTTCTGTAGAAACAGGACAGTGATTACAGCGGTCCAGTTCAAGTCCAGGTTTCATCCTGATGGATAGTGCTGTGTGTGCTACATTTAGAAAGCTGTGCAGATGTCAGCAAACCTCAATGAAGTGATGTGTTCCAAACTTCCTCCATAATGACATGAGAAACCAATAAAGCCAGTCACAAAACACTGAATATGAGCTATTGCTGCTTAAAATGATTCTACAAGGTGTCAAATCATGGAGTGTACTTACTTTTTCTCATAGCTGTAGTTTGGCTTAATTGCCTTCTTGAAGTGTAGTTGTGTAGCTGGGTTATAAAGTGACAACATCTCACCTTCCATCCCAGTCTGTGATTGTCACTATTCCTGCAGGTATCCTCCCTCCACACAGTGACTCCCACTCTTTGGTTGGAGGCTACAGGAAGGAGCAGTACCAGGACGTTGTGGAAGCTTTGGAAGTGATGAGATACATCAACTCATCTACGCCTTCCACCCACATCTACCTACGGATGTTCCAGCTGGAAAGCCAGGTGCTCCCACGATGCTCTGAGACCTTACCGCCGGTGAGATGTAACATACTGTGGATCAGTGCTGAACTGAAGCTGCATAAACTCTTAACTTCAGGAAATGAGTTCTTGAATCATGGCTCAGCTGTGGTCAAGATTTTAAGTAATTAAAGCTGAGATCCGTCATACTTGGAATTTGAAGCTTTTTTTTATTAGCAACATACCGAGTTATAGCCAGCTAAAACCAGATATTTCAAAGATTTGTTTTGAAAGCTATCAAGACATAATTAACCAACTAAATTAAAAAGCATTAGTGCCTGTAATTGCAGAAGCAAACCCCACATACTTGGATTTGTCATGGGAGTGAGGTTTCATATTCCCCAGCTTGTCACTCCTGATTTTATAGCAGCAAACCAAAATGTGTTTGAAACAGCAAACCTCTTGCCTCACTCTTCCCAAACATCAAGCTAGAACTGCTGAAGGATGAAGGCAACACTATATAAATATATCAGGAAGAGAACAGTGAACTTCCACAAGGCGGATTCATTCTTTGGTGCAAATCTCAGAAGCCTTATGACGCAAAGTTCTTCTGTTTCCACATGAATCCAGAAGAATAAACATTTGAGAATGTTGTGCCATAATACTGTTTAGAATGAACAGAGTTTGTGTCTCAGAGGTAAAGTGTACATATCAATCCTGTAACAAAAGCAAGCAGACCTTGCGGAGAAGCTGGATGAAGCTAGTGAGAGATCATCCAGTAAACCGAGTTCTGTTCCTGCATGGGCTGAAAAACTACTGAATGAGGAAGAAAGAACCACTCCAAAACCAACATAAAAAGCCAGACTACAGTTTGCAAAAATATTCAGGTGCAAAATGAAAATGTTTGGCTGAGTGGTCTGATGTCAATAAGTTGCACTGTTGTATTTGGAGGGGACGAAATAGACATGGTACATACCTGATAACAGCCACCCGCCATGTTGTGAGGATGTTTTACTCCAGGAATGACTGATGCATTTTACAAAATAGATGGTGTTATGAGGTGAAAACATGTCAATTATGTGAAGGTGAAGCTTAGCTACACATAGGTTCTGCAAATGGAGCCTAAAAATATCACCAAATTTATAAGAATGTGTATTTAGAACAATAAATTCAATAGTTTGAATTGACCATTAAAAAAAGCCTTCTTATCTCGCTCTCAGAAAATTTGTGGTAAAATCTGAAAAGCAAATACTAAAGAAATGTCCAGAATGTGTAAAATTCTCTTAATAATTTCTCACATTATTTTGGCATTAAGCAGATAGAAATAATCTTGATCATACTGAAGGATGTAAAATAGGAAAAATTTAGTCTGACTTAATAGTACATTCACACTGCAATACTGGAGACTCCAGCACCTACCAAGGCTTGTTTTGTTAAATATTGCTGTGTTTCATATCCAGAATGATGAGAATGAAGACTTCCTGGCCATCAGCAGAGCCATGGAGGAGATTGTTGATGATTCCATCGACTGCTATTGGCTGATCAAGTGTTTTATAAATCAGTTCCACATCAAGTTCGGAGACTCGCTTCCTCACCTCGTAAGTGTTACTTGTGGCTCTGAGAAAAAACTAACATGTTTTTAAGCTGAATTTAAATTTTGAATGCGTTTTTAAGACATGACACAGGTCATTTTACTGCTGTCAGTTGTCTTCTTATTTTGGCGGTTCGCTTTGTTGTAGCCAAAGAGTCTGGAGCATTATCTGAGTCAGGAGGAACCTCGGCTGCTGAACCACCTTAGGAGCATCGGGGCGCTGCCTCAGCTGCCGTACAGCCTGTGGTTCAAGCGCTGCTTCGCTGGCTGCCTGCCTGAATCCAGCCTGCAGAGGTCAGTTTGCAGCCATCACCCAAATCCTACCAAACCGGGACAATATAACAATGTATTTACAGGTTTTTGACAAAATGTTCAAAGTGGTCTTGACGCAAACTAAGAAACAACAGGAAATGCAGTTGTTTGGGATTAATTTATAAATACAATATTATTTTTAATATAAATGTAAGTAAAACACTTGTTTTACATAAATTGACTATTGAATTATTGATTAATTCAGTAATTACAAATGATTTTGAATTTTTAATAATTCATAATTATTAAAATTGTAAATTTTAATAATTTATCTTTTGTTTTTTTAACTTATTAGAAAAGGTTTCATTTTTGCTTACTGGATCACTTGAAGATACCCAGAATAATTCCCTGTGGCTCATTTTATCCTGGAACTATTTCTGAGTCCTGTAAGGTTTTGTTTGTTTTTTTTACAGGGTTTGGGACAAAGTGATCAGTGGCTCCTGTAAGATTCTGGTTTTTGTCGCCCTGGAGATACTGCTCAGCTATAAAATTATTTTAATGGGCAACACCCGGCCAGAGGGCGTGGTTAAGTTCCTATGTAATGTAAGAAAAAAAGATATATATATATATTTATATATACATATTTTATGAATTTTTCTATGTATATATATATACATATAAACTTAACATGCCTCTGTTTAAGATCTTAATCTGTCTCTTCCAGATACCTCAGGAAAACACAGATGCTATTGTCACTAAAGCCATCGATTTGTGGCAGAAATACTGCGGCAACCCGAACCACGCCGTGTAGACGTGCAGACTCAGACCTGCAGACTCAGACCTGCAGCAGGAATCCTGCCTCCTACCAGGAGACCACAGCATTCTGTCTGATGGGATCATTTCTGCCAAACTTGACCCCAAACTCATCAGGAACCTCTTTTGATGAATATTCCAGAACATTTTTCTGGATGTCATCCTCCAACTGAGAACACGACAAACTGTAATGGGACGGACAATGAAGTCAGGATGGAGACTGAAGAACTACCAATTATAGATGTGGATTTCTTTCTAATTAAAATCACAACACAAACATATTTTTTTTTAGAAGTTTCTTTTTAGTTTAAGAAATGCCATACATCATTGAATACTCACAATAAATTAATATCAACATGCAGTTCTCCGTTTACAAAAAGAACATTTGAAAATCCTTTCGGTTTATGTACATCCTCTTAGAAGTCTGAGAATATTTTTCCTCCCAAAACAGTTTCAAACATACAAAAGGCAGCAGGAACACTGACTCTTATTCACACACAAAAACACACACACAGTTAAATAAATCCTCAGTAACACAGTCAGAAGTACAAATTTGTGGATGCAGTTTGAGCTGTAAGGTGGCAGGTTTCACGTTTTATTTTTAAAAAGGCGGATCCCAGACAGTTCAGTCACTTAGCTGCGTCAATAACTAGTATTCAATTTTAAATAGTCATTTGGCAATTCAAAAATTATTGTAAACACTACTGTAGGCACAGTGACGCAGCAGATTACTGAACTCTAGCCAGTTAAAATGTCAAATTTCTGGGAGTCGATTTGGTTTTTGATTCTGATTTCAGGACAAGTTGGCTCATGTTTTAGATTAAAGTGTTCCCTCCAAACACCAACAAACATGATTATAAAATAAAAAAATTAAAAAAAAAAACAAAAAAAAAAACACTGTTCCCTTCCACAAACTTGGCACAGATTCCCCAACATCAGAAGTGTGGCAAAATTAAATATTTCCTCCTCTTCATCATAAAAATGACAGTTAAAAGCTTTTGAATATCAAGAAGTCATTAAAATTCCCATAGAGGGAAAACAACAGTTCTGAGTTTGTTTCTTTTTCAGCCCCATAACCCTCCAACATCTCAAAGTTTTTGCTCCTACTTCCTGACTCAAACAGGTTGATGCCGATCAGCAATTCGAGGGAAGCAGATACTTTTTCAAGATTAAGGTCTTAAAAAAGCAACAGCAGAAGTGCAGACTATGGCCGATGAAACCTGCAGAGGGGAAAGATAAAGAAAAATGATTTACTTTAAATAAATTCTCAATCTATTAATGAAATATGTAATATTTATTTTTGGGTAAAGAACAAGAATTCTAGCTGCACAGCATCCACACTAAAAAGAATATTTATTATCAAATCCAACTCTGCAATTTCTAAACCAAGAAAATGATCAAAAGTTTACATAAAGAATTGAAATATAACAGAGCAACTCCAACATGCTGCTACCATGAGCGACGCGATTCTACAGCCACTCCTCTTAAACGCTGTACATTTCCTGCAGCCTCATTTGTGTTGCTGGGTTATGATCAAACAGTAAAGCAGTGGCGTCTCTGCTGCTCCTCTCTGGCAGCAAAAAGTCATTTCGGTTTCAGACGTTTCCTGGTAGGACCTTCCAGTTTGGAAGGTGATTGGAACGTTCATGCTTGGCTGCCTTTAATTATGATTTAACAATTAGGCACAGAGTCAGCAGCTTGAGGCTGACGAAGTGGAACTCAAACTTCTGATAATAGTTGTGTGTCGGGTAGAACAGCAGGACTTTCACCGACCACTGCAGCGTCAGTCATTTAACTGAGTTTTTTTCACTAACCTGGTCAGATGGCGGCTCGACTCGTGCACCTCCATCTCTGTGCTTTTAAACTCATTCAGCTCTTTTCTGATGGCAGCCTGAGGACAAACAGAAATCCAGAAATAAATACAGCAGGATAAATCCAGATTTTATTTTTAAAAAGTGCTGTGAAATATTTTTCCCCTTATATTTCTTCACCTTTTTTTTTTGTTCCACTTTAAAGGTTCAAATAAAACTAATTTTATTGCAGACAAACATAAACTGGGTAGACACAAAAAGGTTTATTTCTTGGAAGGATTACAAAGCAATTTCTAAGTCTTTGTGTCTCCAAAAATTCAGTCATTAACAACAAATAGTTAAAAAATGGATCAGTTTTCCAAGGAACAGCCAAATTACCAAAATAAGTGTGTTTCGGTAATGCAACAATGATTCCAGCAAAGCACATTAGCATGCCCACTTCTCAATGGCTTAAAGAAACCTAAATTAAGGTTGAGGTGGCCTAGTCAAAGTCTGGAGTCTGAAGCTGCCGGATGACAAATCAATACTTTTTTACAGTACTGTGTGGTTCAGTTCTGTTGTGATTTTGTGCTTTAACGGGACCTTATCGGCTGCTGTTAGCCGAGTCCATGGCTTGTCTGCTCTCCTGTCGTAGTCCTGAGCTTCAGCGACTTCCACATAGTCACTGAATCGGATGAGGATCTTGGCCTCCCTCAGCTCCTCCACCGTGGGCCTGTTGCTGAGCTGGATGGTGGAAGAAAAGACGGATGACGAAACATTTTGCAGCAGAAATGAAGTTCCTTAACTACACACTCATTTCAAGTGAAAGGAAACCACCAAGTTAAAAGAAGCAGTTTAGATTCACATTGTGTGTAAACTTTTTCAATCTGATGTTTATTGTGCTGAAGTTGCATGTTTTTAAACGCAATAGGAACTACACTCTCAACAAAACACTCATTTTCAGTTGTCTCAACCAGCGCTACATTTCTTTCATCAAATCCTTACATGCTTCAATTTGTAATCTGTCTTTGTCCATTCTGTCCCTGTCCTTCGAAAAGGGAAGAACCAGTTTATCAGTATGTATTTCAACACCTGAGTCCAGGAATCTTATGAAAGACAGGTAATTAAAGCAGCTTTTGTTGATTCCAGACATTTGGGGTTGAATGTGTGAAGTTTGGATGGTCAATCATCTCAAGCAAAGAGCCTAAAATTAAAATAGGTCAACAGATTGGCTTTTATTTTGAGCGGAAATAAGCAGCAGTCTAAATTCTCATTAAATAGTAAGATAACTTAACTGAATAGTATTTTGGTCTAAATTGGAACAATCGCTATTATAAATACACGAGAGTTGATGGACCTCTGACTGTGTTTGATTGTTAAGGTGTTCTTTAAAATCCGATTGAATTTGTCTAACAGCTAACAATGTTAGCTTCTCAAAACCCGATATTAAAATATTACGTGCAGATATTCTATTTTAAGTATCTCCATCTTAAAATTATTTTTAATTATATTTTTATTATTTTAAGGCCGGTCTGTTTGCTGAACTTTGTGCAAAAATGTCCACATCTTAAATATTATGTCACAAAGTATTGAATCGTAAAATTTTGATATTTTTCCATTTTTAATGAGTCGGCCTTTGAAAATCTAAAATCTACAAGGCCCAAAAAAACAGCCTAGGTTACACCAGGTTCATCTAATCAGGTTTGTAGAATATCAATAGTAGTTTTTCAGCCTGTCTTACCTTTTTGGATAAATGTCTCTTGATCTCCCTTTTCTCTTCCTGCTCCTCCAGATCATTTCGAGCTGAAAGCAATAGAGAACAAACATGTCCAAACACAAGCGATAAATAATAACCCGGCTCTGAAATTTCAAAGCCACTTACGTTTCAGAATGTTTCTCTGTTCCAGCTCCTCTGCTGTTGGCCTCTGACTCAACCGCCTGCAAAGGAAGAAAAAGTCAACACTTTAATTTTCACATGCTGGTATGCAATATCACAACTACAAGCTGTTCTGATTTCAGAAGGAATATTATATACTATGGAAGATGAATAAAAAAGAAATGGAAAATAAATTATTAATGAACACTTCTATTATGTTCTTTGATCAAATAGAACATTTACGTCACAGATTAAAATGCTATAATATTGAAGATGACCAAATGCAGATCACCATGAAACATTAGCAGAGATGAAAGAAGCAAGAACAGATGAGTTGTTAGTGAAGTACAGACTGTGCCATCACTGTAGCTTTGAAGTATCATGATGTAATATCAGCTCTATATCAATAAAGACTTATATATGTAGATGTCCTTTTACAAAAAAATTAAAAAACTTATGGATAGGATTTGTTTGCAAAAATCAATTTTCCACAGATTAATAAAAAGTGTATTAATAAACTTTTGCCATGCAATATTTTTTGCTAAAAATAGAGAAACTCAGAAAAAAATATTTATTTCAAATATAACATCCCTTAGTAATTCTGATATTTGTTTGTATCTTAAGAAGTCTGTAATTGGCATGAATTGGGCTCAACTGCATGAACGAAGTAAAGTGAAAGCACACAGTTCAGAGTGTCGGATTTTACTTTAAAAATTAAAACACACACATATATACCTTTTGTTGAATATAGTGAAAGGAGAAAAAATAAATAAATTTTGGTATTGTCACTCGGAAAGGAAATGTTTGCTGAATCATTCTTTTAGCAGTTTATCTATGGGTATACTCATTTTTCCCTTGTTTAGAAAATGTGGAATCATTTAGTGATGTTGCAACCTCCAACTGGACCACTAGATGTCAGTAACAGCAACACACTGAACCTCCAACTCCACACTGACTCACCTTTTTTCTCCCAACGCGGCACACTGATGTTCACTTTTTATGTTATCAATTTGAATCATCACCTCTGCTTTCTCTTGTCTTTCAGTAAACACTGATTAAACTCTGAGTCGGAGCTTCACCTGGTCAGTTTGGTGGCGGTTTGTTGCCGGTATTCCAGTCGTTCCTGGTCCGACTGCATCGGCAGGATGTTCTTCTCTTGCAGCTCCCTCTTTGACGGACGGTTACTGAGTTTGATGGCCAGAGAGTCTTTCCGTAAAACCTTCATGGCCAGCGTACCTTCAGCAGAAAAAAGTAAGAATGTAATTCCAGAGTGCTGATTCAGAAATACTTTTTTTTTTTCAGCATGTTCAGTACTAAGATGCAAGATGCTGGATGCTCAGTTTACTTTTCCTGTTTAGGCAAACACTGTAAAAGGTTTTCGAACAGTTTCTAAATTTGTCCTTCATATTCTTTTTCCCTTTGAGAATTCTTCCTTTGGGTACTTCACAGTAATTTTTTGACTTTTAATAATCTAGTTTATAAAATTAAATGCTGATTATTAGCACAGCACACAAACCTCTATTTAGAAGACCAAAAGGGGAAAAAGAAAGCAGCTTACTTGTAAGCAGTGTATCGTCATCTTCTTCCTCGTCATCTTCATCATCTTCTTCCTCTTCTTCATCATCATCCTCCTCATCTTCCTCCTCCTCTTCTTCTTCCTCATCCCTGTACATGCCAGGCAGCTCTTCGTAGTCGGCCTCATTCGGGAGATTTTCTTTATCGTCGTCGCACTCGATCATCATGGCAGGAACAGTGTGCATCATGGAACTGCGGTAAAGTGAGCGGGTCAGAAGTCGGAGGTCAGTCAAGTAAATCAATGCTTAAGTAGTCATGTGACAACAGCTCAATCAGAGACTACAGACAATGTTCAGACTATGAAGTATTTTCTGAGTTAAACAGAAAATGCAGCAGAAAGTTTCACCTTGTTTCAGTTGGAGCAAAAGTTACAACAGAGTTTTGAATTGAAAAGAACTGAATAAATTTGGATACAAGCACAAGAAGCTCATGGGTGGATTTAATATTTCTGAGACAAAGTTTATCAAACTGATATAGGAAAGTCTGGAAGGAGAGAAAATTTTCATGCAGTTGAACATGTAGAGATTTTTTTTATGGCTACCACATCCTCACCTCTCAAATCTCTGCATGGTGAGGGCAAGTGTCTTGTTGAGTTCCTCTATGATCCTGCTGGGCGGATGCAGGGCTACCGGCAGCGCCCCATACTGTAGCGAGTGTCCGCCCATCCCAGTGTGGCTGGGTGGGCCGGGGCACTTCTGGAAGGCAAGAGGAGAGGGCTCCATGCTCCCTGCGGGAACGGAGATCAGGAGCTTCTTCGGAGGTAGAGGAGGAGACAGCTTGGCTGACATGCATGGCAACTTCACAGGGGTGCCGTCTGCAAAAGGAGGAGGAAATAGCAGAAAGAGAAACATGGATACTGATTCATGCACAGAGAAGAGCTTACCTGTGATGTGATTGGGGAGTCTGCTGAAAGGTTTGGGTGGAAGAGCAGGCGGCTGTTTGTGTAACGTAATAAGCCTTGAGCGGGGGGATTCTGATCCGTCAGCAGGAAACGCTGATGAAGCCTTTATGGGTGGAGTTGGGCTGGAGTTCTGGGTCTGGTCTGGTTGACAAGTACCCTCACTTTGCATTTGAAACTCCAAACATCCAGCTGTGAAATAACAACAGCAAGCAGTCAGGGGGCACTACATTTGGCAAAAACAAACAGATAACAACGATGGAGGTTTTGCTTCCTACCTACAGCGGCTGTCGCTCCTTCCATCAGCTCAGGACCTTCAGGTTCAGATGGGATAGAGCTGAGCGCTGGGGAGCGACCGTTCTCCATCTTCACCTCCTCCCTGAGAACTGGAGAGGATGTCCCATCTACAGAGGAAAAGACAGAAAATAGTAGCCAAAGCTTTAGAAAGACTGTTTTCATCTCCCAATACACAATTGCTATATTGTGTATATATGTACACAAATCAGAAGATAAACAAATTTAAGTTCTGTCTGCTAGTTCACCATAAATTACATTTACAAAATTTACCTGATGAACTTTTGTGTGAAGAACAAAATTTGAAAATAAAGTTTATTCAAATTTAAAATTTTTAACAGAAAAGTTATTTAAAAGAATTCAATAATAGTTCCCTCTATAGGCAACTCTTTTTTCTGCTAGTTTTGACATTTTTAACCCAACAAAGACTTATGGCCTGTCACAAAGAACAAAACATGTGATTAACATGCGATTAAAAAGACAGCATGAATCAAATAAGAAAGATAAACACAAATATATAATTGTATTAAAAACAAATCTAAGGGAAAAGAATATTTCCAGTGGAGTGAATTCAGCTGCTCAATGAGTCCAGACTCTCAAATCAATCTAAGAACACAGGAAGCTCGTTCCACTGAGGTACAACAGCGTGTCGACAGTTATCCCCTCCAGATTTATTTCTGTTCACACACACAGAAAAAACTCAGGCGCTGTTTGGAAAACCTAAATGACTTTGTATGTCTTCTTGGTCCATCAACTTGCTGAGGAGCTTCCAGATGTTTCTAAACATTAATACCATTGATATAAACATTCATGAAGCGGTCATCAGCTAGAATAAACGGTTCTACAAATTTGGCCTTCTACTGATCTGGAACACTTGTGTGAAACAATTACCATCTCATATTAACAGTCAAGCAGGGTGGTGGAGGGTTGATGATGTGGGCTTGTTTTTCAGAGGCCAATCAACCACAAACTTCTGGTGGAGCTAAAGGATTTCTAGAGTCAAATATGAGGCTAACGGTCCAGTAGCTGAAGCTTTAGTGGAAAAAGTTTTGACAATCAGCTTATTATTATACAAAATAATACCATAAGTGCTTTTATCTAATTTGTTGATGTAGTTAAGAACTAGAATGTTGTTATCGTCTGATACATAACAACTCAATTCATTGTAGTTTGTTAAATGTTTTGTTGTTTTTTATTGCCCTTTTCTATCTAATGTTCAAAGTAATGTTCTTCTAGACGGAGTTAGAAAAAGCAACATAAATGGTTTATTAAAGTATAAACCATTTAAAAAAACAGAGAAAAGTGTCATGTCTAAAACACCTAGAAAAACTTTCACATTCTTACCTTTCTCATAAACCTCCTTCAGGAGTCCTTTCTTGATGAGCTCCTCTCTGCTTTGGCGAGTAGACATTTTCCTCTCCAACACTGAGGAATCAAAACAAACCATCATGAGAAAAAAACAGTCAAACTACAACTGAAAGTGATGCTACTGACAATGAGTAAAATTATCAATAGTAAATCAGAAGAGTTACAACAGATATTTCCCTCCGACAGTCACAAACCTCCCCAGTAAAGCCTTCATTTGTAGATTCAACTTATTCTCCATCTCACTTTCAATTCTTACAAAGACACAGACAGAACTCCCATCCATTGCTCAAGGAAGAAGCAACCCAATCAGAAGAAAACGATGCCCCTGGTCTTAGAAGAGCGGACTCTTGTTCCAGACATTTCACACCGTAATATGAATTGCTCCAGTGCACGCTGAAAGACAGGTCCTGAAGATGCCGACAGAAGATTAGGAGGCTCTCCAATCAGTCACTTTCCTCTTCATGCCCAGATCATGCCCACTAATGTTACAAATAGAGGCCCTGGACAGTCCTGGTGGAGTCCAGCCTGATGCTGACGTTGTACAGATCTGCAGACACAGCTCTGGCTTTAGGTAGTCAAGAAACGGATGGTCCTCAAAGACAGGAACAGTTGTGTTCTTGGATTAAACGCTCCTCTTAGAAAACTCATGTCCTAAGAGCTAGTAAATACTTTCCAGGCCTCTTTTTCAGAAACTGGGAAACCCATCCCACTCTGCCACTCCTGAGATATGGTTTCTGCTAAAGATGCACCGTATCAGGCAAACCTTGTGATTGCCATAATACTTATAAATATTGCAGTGAAGTTTTCAATGGCAAAATATGCCTATTACTTTTTTTCATCTCTTTCTCATGTTTACTTCCATCAGTCTGTGGACTCTTAGCATTTTGGGCAATGCTATTTGTGTCGGGTGTGAACATCTGCTGCTGTGTGTCTCTGTCCAACTGGCTAAATATTACATTAGCATGAAAAATGCAAGTCACTAATCTCAATATATTGGCCAGCAATTAAAACACTCCGAGAAGTTCATTATTGTATCAATATTTATATAGCAATCAGTGTGTGTGACGTGAATATTGTCCAGCTGTAAAGCGCTTGAAACTTTACCGTTGAACAACTATTGACCTTATATTTCATCTTCTGCTCACAAAATAATCTTCAGCCACAGTGCAGTACTTTAATTGGAACAGTAATATAGCACACAGGTGAACCCAGGTATTACTTTAGTATTTTTCATCTACACTTTCCACATCATAATATTCAGACAAGATCATTTCATGTAGTAACTTTTATTCAATGTCAGAAGGAAAAAAAAAACAGTATTTTTAATGAATACTGCAACAAATTAAAAGGCATTAATCCAGATGAAGCACATAGTGATTGCTATAATATCACCATGTGCGACCTGTGTGTACAGATATGAGTTTAATTTGAGTTGCACATTCTGTGTTTGGATGCAGAGGAGCAGGGAGATGATAGATGAAAACTGATCAGCAGTGACAGCTGGGCGAGCAGCTTGACTGCCATATGTTTGTTTCTCTCAGTGAGAACAGGATGTAAAGCTATTTATCCAGCTGAGAAGCAGCAACAGCGGCTGTTCCTGAATGCAAATCAACCTTTTTGTTTCTCAGGGTGAATATTGCGGCACATATGAATAATTTCCTAGGATGCTTTCCTGATATGTTTGGAGATTCCCAAATATCAGAGAATTCATCTCATCCCAGCTGTATAGCACAGTGATGGAGGACTGATGATATGGGCTTGTTTTTTTTTTGTCCTTCAATTTACAGGTAATTGTGTTACAGTGTTTCATTTTTCAAACTGTGACTTCTGTGCAAGGTTAGACTTTTTTGACAGGTATTAAGAAATAGAACAGCAGAAAGTCAAAACTTTTCAAAACTTTATAAAATTTCAAAGGCTGCGAGAACTCAGTGATGGTTTGCTGGCTAAAACAGGTGTCGATAATCGAAAGCTGACCTGACCTTTGTGCTTTGATAGTTCACACAACCACCATGCAACCTCAGCAGAGTTCCTCTACAGCATTAACCTCAAAAACCACTCCACAGAGTACGGTGGGTCTGTTGCTATTAGCAACATACAGAGGGGAGAAAATAAGGTTCATTCTACTACAGCTCTGACCTGCAGATGTCTGCTTGAACTTCTCACTCTTCTTCTTCCTCCATTTCCAGGGTTTAAACAGGCGTCCCAGAGTGGCAAACTTGCTCCGCCGGCGGATGGGAGGCGTATGGGTTCCTGGTACCAGAGAATCAGAGCGCATCGATGCCAGCCGCTCCACTTCCTCTGCTGGAATAGCAAAATGAAAAGATGCAGTCAAAAACAAGATGTTGGACAATAGCTGTTGATTAAAGAGAGGAACAAAGAAAAGAAAGAAGAAAACATTTGCTCAAAAGAAGAAGGTGGAAAGATTTGAGGAAAAGAAGGTTTCCATCAACAGAGCCAGGTAAAATAATTTGTTTGTGTAAATGTTTTCCAAACATAAAATAAAAACTTTATGTAGACAGCTTTTCTAATTCCAGAAGTTAACAATTTTATTTCTGATATTCCTCCCTAAAGTCATAAAATAAAACTAAACATCAGCCTTATAAAAACACAGAATCAGTAGATCAGCCTTCAAAATCTCAGGGAGTTTTAGTTTCCTGCTTTAAGACAACTCACACACCATTAAGGTCTTCATCTGCTCTTACAAATCTCAGTGAACTCAGATTATCTACAGGGGAGTTACATGTAATCACTTTGATTCAGGTTCCATTCCAAATATAAAGTAAAACTTTCTTTTGGTTGATTATTCCAACAAAGACCATTTTTAATACACAATTTGGAAAACGAGATAATCCCAGGTGTTAGCGGACATGGTCTTCATCAGCAGAAACTATTTGTGAGAAGGAAAAAGGTCATCAGAGGAAGTCTGAGATAGCTGAAATCCCTCTTCTCCCCTAGGAAAGAATTTGTATACAGCAGGCAGAGGTTTCCATGTGAAACGACACATTTTCCATTAGATACAAAGGACATGACCCGGGAGCTGGGGGCGATTTATGGCAGCGGAACGTTTGAGAGGTGAGAGTGGATGTCAGCACACAAAGATGCACACGCAAAAAAACTCCTGACAGTTTATATGTTGATACTGATCCATCTTTCTACAGTGACCCTGACCATTCGTCAGAGACAAATGAAATTCAAATTGATATTTCCACCCCAAACAGAATAATTATTGCTTTTAGCTGTGTACTGGAATCAGATATCTCCCTCTGGGGTTGTGCTAAGATCCCCTGAAATGTTTGCAGTGGGATTATTCCTGCTGCCAACTGTTAGGCAACAATTACTCAAACATCACTCAAGGCTGTGCGTCTGATTTCTAAAATAATAAGTGGGAAACAACGAGAGCAGAATTTAAATGCTCCGATCAAATGTTCCTTCCTGAATCCTGGGCTTTTTTCAACAGATTTATCTGAGATGACAGCTCAAAACAGCAGAACTGCAGCTAAAATCTGAACTTGATGTGGATGATGGAAAAACAAAGTGACTGTAAACCAGTAAGCAGCTGCAGAGAAGGCAAACCCTGAGGCGAACTTGAAGCAAGGAGGACGTCAATTCAGATCTGGTTCTGGAGCAACGTAGCGAACATCTACAAGAGAACTTTGACCAATGAACCATTCAGAAGTGAAAAGCCTCGCAACCATTTTGAGTTTAACACAACTCAGAAAATGCTTGAAAAGCTTAATGATACATGTAAAGCTCCAACCATAAAGAAGAACATTCATCAGTAAAAGCTTGATTGATGCATCACTAATAAAGAAATGTTAAAATAATATTTTACATCATCAGATAAACCCTGAAATCCTCTTTAGCCTATCTAAAATTGTTTTCTTTTGATATATCAGTTCCACTATTTCCCAACAAAAGCCAAGATTTCTGAAAAATCCTTTATCTGAATGACTCTAATAGGTAGCAATATTTTAAGCTTGTTAAACATTAAATTTGGCAATGCCTTTGACTACGTTCCGTGTATCTCAAAAATGAGAAGCTCGCTTCTCAAAAGAGAAGAGATGTAAAGAAAAAGTGAACTGAAAAGCTGCTGGTTGTTTGCCTTCCTCTTCCTTCTAACGTTGGAATTTGGATCTGGGAATGAAACCAAATGAAATAAAGTAAACTAAAAACCAACTAAAATCCTAACTATCTTCTACCTGCAACATAACTTGCAGTACCATAAAAGTTATTTTCACTCTTATCGATTATTTTTTGTAACTTATATGTTTCAGATTGTCAAACTAATTGTCACAGTTCGCCAAAGTACATAAAAAATGTGTGGCCACTCTGCCAAAAATGATCAAAACATTTAAGCACTGCATCCTTCACTTGAAACTGAAACCACCAGCAAAACATTTCCCTCCAAAATATTCTCATGATCCCCAAAACATTTGAGAAGATATTAATTGGATTGACAAGATAAAGTGGAACTTATTGGAAGGTATGTGTTCTTGTTATACAAGATGTATAAAAGGGCTGCACAACAACAATATGGTTTTGCTGAAAAAGTTGCTTCTTAACCCATTAACAGTAAGATGCTCCCCTGTTTTCTGCTTAATTAAACCACAAACATCGCCAAATATACTACTGACCTAAACAGACTAGATGTCTGGTACTTATACAATTTTGAGGACATTAAAACTTACACCTTATAATGTGTAGGCTAGTGTAATATAGTTTACTTGTATGTGACATTGTTTAAAAAATGCACACACAAATAATGGGGAATAACCTTGAAATTAAAATCAAATACAAAACAACAAAATAGCGTATGACTAAAAACAATGTTGATAAAGTAATAGCACCTGTAATTTTTCTAGCAGAAAAAACCCCCCACAGGTCAGTGGACACAAATTGACAGTTGATGAGAAAGTAAACTGAAGTGCAGTTTACTCACTTGATGTAATAAAGATTCATACACTGTTCTGCTTTTTCAGGTGGATCAGGCAACAGAAAATGGGAAGCAAAACTCAACACAAAACCAGAATCTTTGACTGGGTTTTATTGTAATTACAGACAAAAAGAGGAAAAAGATTAGGAGGCTGTTGGACTGAAAAGGATAAAACCGTGATTCAAATACCTCACAGGAAGTTAAAAGCGGCATTTTTCCTCACCATCTACAGGCTCGGCTCCTCTACAGTTGCTGCAGATATGTTTGATTTCTTTACCGATCTGGCATCGGATCATAAACGGAGAGATGTTGTTGTTTACAGCAGCATCAGTTCGGTCCCCGCAAAGCCTGCGGGGCTTCGTTTTGTCCAGGCAGAATGTCCCCATCCGCTTCCCCTGCTTTTGCGTTTCATCAGTGGGGTTCGCCGCGCATGACGTGTCAATCTGCGAACCGAATCGAGACCATAAAGGCATCGTGAAGCCCTCGCTGCCCTTGCAGCCGAGAGGAGTGGAAAGGGATTTCAAATGGTCTGCAGCATCAACCAACAGTAACAAGTTAACAGTTGTAATCTGTGGTTACCGGTTAGGTGTACTACAAAATAAAAGCGCCGGTAGCAGACTACAACAAAACACCACAAAAAAAACACAATAAGAGATAAACTAAATAAATTGAAACTCTGACAATAAAGTAAAAAGATGAAATATTTAAAATGTTGCCAAAATTAACAAATTCCTTACGGTGTCTTTAGTCAGATAAATCCAAATAATGTATTCTTCCCTTTAATGGTGGTATAGTAATAAAATAAATAGACATTGTTGGGATAAATTTTACATTTTCTTAAATTCTAATATAATTTGGGCGTTATTCAGTGTCCTTAACTTTATTTTGAAAGTCTTATGTTTCCGTTTTCACTGCAACTTGACAAGGCAATGCTCCTCTGTGGCCAACCCCCCCAGCACCCGCCCCCATCTTAATACACCAATCGTAGAGCAGTTATTAGTAAGGGTCAAGCGACTTTAACCAATCATTTTCTAGTATCTGAATATCGCTAAACTTTCAAAACAAAACCCGTTGAAAAGCTAAAGAGAATGTGAACTTAATGTACATCCATCCATTTTCTTACACTTTTGTCCCGATTAATCTGGGTTACATGCAGATGCCTTAGATTTTGAGTCCAATATTCGCATTTCTAATAACAAAACAATATATTTTTTTATCTGTATATTATTTTTGTTACTGTTCTTATTAATCTTGTTTCAAATATATGTTTTTAACACTTAAATACATTTTTAGTGAACCTTAATATGTGGTGAAGCTGTTAACCTGAATTTTGCCTTTGCTGGACAGTACAGCTGTTTTTATTCTATTCTAAATGCTATTAAAGGAAGGATTTAAGATGTGTGAGGATATAACTTTAAAACCATACGGAGACACAAAGAGAAAGAAACAGATGCAGATATTTAATGGATATCGGGAAAAGTTTCTTACAGTAAACTTATTTATTTTTTTCTGCAGGTTCTGTCTTTTAGATTGTCCTTGGTTGCAGTTATTGCTGCTGGAATTAGTGTTTAGGATGTGGTACTACCTATAAATATGGCAAAAATGATAATAAAAAAAATAAATAAATAAATGTAGAAATTCATGAAGCTTATAAGGTTTGTTAGACATAGTTACAATTTTCTGCCAGCAGGTGGAGCTCAGTTAAAGTAAATAGGAGAAACTCATTGATTTGTGTGTCAGACTGAGCTGCAGGGTGCAGACTGCAGACAACCTCCAATAATTTCCTATACCTGTCATCTTTCAAACACAAGCTGTCATGTACATGAAAAACACACTTCACATGTATAAGTAATATTGTTGTGTGGCTACTTCATGCTGATTGTTATTTTCTTTGAAAGCTTGCACAGTATGCTTTTTATATTAAAAAGGAAAACCAGTAAATAATGTATTGCAGTGTGTACAAAAGAATACAGACACAAGTTGCAATGATCTCAACCATTAAGGCAAAGATAGAAATGCAGAAGGAGGAGATTTCTAAGGGAGAAAGACACTTCAGAGTGCTTGAGTGAAGCGAATGAGGTCTGAATTTATAAGAAACAAAGAGCAATTGCTTGACTACTTATTCCAAGGTCTCATTTTGAAGCGAAATGCAGCTCCTCCAGCCAAAAGGAGAAGGTAAACCAGAGTAACATATCTTATGAGCTTAATCAATAAAGCCTTGGTCTCACCCGCATACCAGCAGGTCTATACATTCTGCAAGTAAAGACTGACTACTGTATCTCATGAGAATCACACCTGTGTACGAGATATTAGAGCTGTTGGAAATAAATCAGGCAAGTCATCAGAGTCAGACTCTGAAGAGACTTGAGAGACTCTTAGAGATAAGGAGCCATTATGGTTCCTTGTATTTGGTCCTTGTTCCCCATCAAATCAGACCTCGTCTTCACTTTAGTTGAGTACTGTTAAAAGTCTTTCCTGGCACAGAAAAATTTTAGACTGACTGTGCTCAAATCAAAGGTTTGCCTGTCATATTCAAACTCAAGGTTGGACAATTAGATTAGATTAGTTTTTTTACTTTATTTTCAAGATTAAATGAAAAACTGAAATAAATCACTTTGATGCAAAAGAGCAGTGGCTTTAATGCCAACTACCCCTGATTATCTACTCATCTACCCTGAAGGGTGCCCACTGCCAGGGAGGAAACTAATTTTATCCATTTCTTCTGGAAATGTCTTTTTTTAGGTATGATCCATGTTTTGATCATTGGTGAGAGTCTGAATGTAGATAGGCTGGTATGTTCACAGGTCCTGTTGTTTGTTCAGAGCCTTCTTCACCACAACGGACCAGTGCAGCATCCACATAACTTTGGATGGGGTCTTAATCCATCTATCCATCTCTTGCTACATCCTGCCATTGACCCAGCACAGGAGATTGGATACATTTGAGAGAAAGGCTTACATCCAGTCTTGTGGAAGCTGTCCACTGTTTTCTAGCTCTACTTCCTTCTCCCACAGTGATAGCTGCCTATCACTGTGATCCTGGTTCATTGATCTTTGAGTCACTCTTGTATGATCCCCACTTTCAGATCAATTATTCCATTTTTATAGAGGTATTCAAACTTATACTGCCACATAAAGCTAGCAATTCTGCAGAGGAGGGATCCTGCAGCATTGCTTTAATTCAGGTCTCCTTTAACTTACAAAGCCTTTGTTTTGTAGTCGGCAAGAAGTAACTGATTAGCCAATTTACAAATTATACCTGTTTCCCTATGTTTTTCTTGAACTTATTGCATTCTCAAGATTCTCCTTTATGCTCTCTTGTTTTTAGCTGACACAACACAATTTTAACAAGGTTTAAGACTAGGCAGCCCTGGAAGAAGGTTGAGTTTGTGATTTTACACATTTTTACTGGGAGTCCCATTAAAGATAGTGGACAAGCTTTGCATAGCTAAAGGACATAATTATGTAAAATATAATGTATTTTTAAATGAGTGAAAATATGTCGGTCCAGAATAAGGGCAAAACTTAAATTGGTAGCTCAGTTAAAACCGTGGGGGCAAAGTATGTTTTTTCCTTCAGCTTCATCTAGCTGTTTTTTTGTTTTTTTTTTCTACATAGGAATAGAAATTACTCTCAATTAAGGCAAGAGCTAGTAACTCCGATTACTTGTAAAACATGTCATAGTTTTTCTTTTACTAATTAAATGCAAATATACAATGCATATAACTAAAATATTTATCTGTAAACTTGTTAAATAGAAAAGTATTTGTCATTTACGTTGTAATGATAAATAATCCATTGTCAATGCACTTGAAGTAAGCCACTGCTGTAAATAAGTAGCTCTAATTAAGTTGTCCTCCTGCAATGTGAAGTGTGGTAACTGTTTGTTGATGTGCATCCTGAGAGAAATATTCCAGCTACAATGCTGCTGAATAATTAAAGTGCCTTCTGTGTTACGTTAGTGGAATGATTTCTTATTTTTATCCATCTCTTCTATTCTTTTTATAATCCTCTTGGCACATCCAGTTTTTGTACATTTTGGGAGAGCTGAGCTGCAGCATAAAATTGTGCAGGTGCTGTAAATCTGCTCGAGACCTCTAACAGGGCAAAAATTTGAGGGGATTCAAATGTTTGATAGGTTATGGTTCAACATGCTGCACACACTCATGTACACATGAACAGCTTTCTGATATTTAAGAGGTTCTCCGAACCATAAGTCTAAGCTCTCTGACCGAAGGAGTTCCTGTCAAAACAGAGCTGTCAGTTAACCTGCCGTCTGTAAGACACGTGTCACTTACAGATGCTTGCCGCATCTGTCAGGTTGTAAACCATCCTGTTCAACAGCATCTATTTCAGCCCAGAATAGGTTTTCTAACTTTACCAGCAGACAGCATACTTAATTTCCCCTCTGGAACTGCTCACGTCTCTGTACTGCATTAGAGATCCACATTAGCCAGATCAATCTCACCTTGACCTCCCTGAACTATGATCTCCATGGAGCTGTGTCAGCCTCGATGACTCCAACAAGAGTTGGAGCTTGAGGCCTTTTAACGACATCTGAGAACAGAAAGGGTGTAAAAATAGCTCAAAGAATGTCTTATCACTTTAATTCAACTTACTGTCACTGACAAGCTGTTGACATGTTAGGATTTTTTTTGTGGGTTTTGTTTTTAATTATGCTGCCAAGAATAATTGATCTCTGAGTTTTTGCTATCTCAGTGTTGTTTCTAGATTTTTCTTTCTAGGTTTTGTCATGTTTGAACTGATTCTGTCAGCATCCTCCTGCTATGAGAAAACATGAATCAAACCTCCTGAAAGCACTTACTTTACCTTTTCTTCCAGTTTCTGGTCTTGATTTGACTTTGTTTCATAAACCATCCTCTTACTATAAATCTAGTTGGTTTGTTGCACATTCAATGACTACCACTCTCTGCATGTCACAACTCAGACAGTTTCAGGGGTTACAAAACAAAAACAAGATTTATAAGTGTTATGCAACCTCGGAAGTATGACTTTTTTGCAGATACATAATTACACACATGCATTTCACTCTTATGACCAAAACTGTTGAAAAGGCAGCAGAAAAGCACAGAGTCTTTGGCGGAAAAAGGTTGAGGTTCAAGGGTAGTTTTATAAATGGAAAAACGTTGGAGACATTTAATGGAAAGTGTGTTTTAAAAGGAAAACAATCAAAGTAGTTATTGATGAGAAGGCACATGTCTGGCTGTGACAAGCAATGCACTAAAAGCCAAATGAAATTGTCCCGATCAATAGCAGCACTGTTACCAATCAGACTCACTGTGACCCTGAATGCTTTCGGGTCAGATGGTTTAACCGAGGCTTTTAAAGTAAGCGCTGCCAACTTCAAAAGAGTTTAATTCGACTTATTTTCACTGAAATTCAGGTGCAGAGAATTTGATACACATCATTACTGTTGAAAGACTTGTATCATGTTTCACAAAATACACTCAGATTCATTCATCCCTTACTTTTCCTTTATGGCTCAAGATATTTGCAAAGAAATGTTTGCAAAAAAAACCAAAAAAACAAACAAAACAAAACAGCAACAGCCAGGGAATCAAATGTGGCACCACAATTTATCTGTTAGCAAGAATCCGCAGGACCAAATGTCTGACTTACGTAGACACCTGGACAATTTAAGTAATAAGAAGTTACTGTAACAGCAGTCCAAATGTGTCTATTTAGAATACACTGGCTCAGAAAGATTGATAAACACTAAAGTTGCTTAACAGAAACAAAGTGCGCCAAGTACCAGACAGTGTAACATCAAAACTTTTAGTGTTATTTTTCTGACATGACCCTTGAAAACAATTTCTTCTGCCTTTTCTCCATTGAGAGAATCTCCTGTTTCTGATGATTATTAATGATTACCCTAAATATCTCTGAGTTGTACCAACAAAGCATCTCTCTCCATCCGGCAAAAGAAATTAATCATCCTGCGGCCTTTGATGGTACTGCTTCTAATTTTGGGTTTCGATCTGAGACTAAGATCCTGGCCATGTAAGCAAGATTAATGTGCTGCTGTGCCCTAGATGACTGTGAGATACAGTCCTTCTGACTTTAATCTGCATCACTCTCCCTCTCCAGCAGTTCCATCCCTGATTAAGATGTTTGCTGGCTGCAGGGCTGCTGAAGTGCTACCTTGTTAAAACACACATGAACAGAGCACAGTGGGTGTGCTGTAAGAGAGCCCGTCGATCATAGAAGATAGAAGGAGCTTAATGTGTTTTGCAGATAATTGGCTCCACAGCAGGATATCTGCTCTATACTGCTTGGCTAAACTTCACAGCTTTATTCTTGTGTAATCCATTTAGATTTTGTGGTCAGTTTTCAAAAAGAAGGTAGGCAAACAGAACACAAAAACCTAGAATCAACTTGAAGTTATAATCAGACAAGAATGGGTCATCTTCAGTCAGAATGTATGTCTCTGTGTCGCTCTGTGATGAACTGGAGATCCATCCAGTCTGAACCTCCAACCAATGACTGCTGGTGAAAGACCAACCCCTACACAACCCAGCAGTGATATGTGGGTAAAAACAACAATGGTCTTTCCAATGCATGTTGGGATGTTACACACTCCTAATACATTAGCAGTAGTTAAAGACAGTTGACTTAAAGCAGGGGTCTCAAACTCCAGTCCTCGAAGGCTGCTGTCCTGCAGTTTTTAGATGTGCCACAGGTACAAAACTCTGGAATGAAATGGCTTAATTACCTCCTCCTTGTATAGATCAGTTCTCAAGAGCCTTGCTAATGACCTAATTATTCTATTCAGGTGTGGTGCAGCAGAGGCACATCTGGTGCAGGACTACTGGAGTTTGAGACCCCTGACTTAAAGGCTAGAAAAGTCTGTTTTTAACTGTTCTTTCAAATTATATTATAATTAATTATCTGGGAGAATTAGAAAATTATACTTGGGATTGGATAGAATCAGAAAAGGAATAAGACATTTGGTGTGGACTAGCATATTAATGGACTAACCTGAAAAAGGAAACAGACTAAACTGTCAGGTTGGTTGATTTGTCAAAATATTTAGGTTACTCAATTCAGGGATTGGTTTGAAACAGTAAAACTGCAGTGTTTGTTTTTGTTTTTTTGTTTAATTTTCTTGCTTCTGATTTGGTCTCTGCTAGGACAAACATGCAGGCAGCAAACAGCAGGAACAGTATTAAAGAAGGTGGGATATGACAGAGAAGAACAAAAGCAGTTTGCAAGTTCAAAGGCAACCCAAAGTTCATTGTTTCCTTTTGGTTTTACATTTCCTTCATCTTCTCTCTCGCTGCCATTCACCGCTCAATGGCTCTAAACACCCCTCCTCCTCTCTCTGCTCTGACCTAATACAAAGTGACAGTTCGCCAGGGCCTCTAGGAGAGTGTGTGCGCTTGTCTGTTTATGTGTGAATATCACTATAAATGTGTGACGACTTGGCATATCGCAGAGGTATGAGTCATCCCCCTCTTCATCCTCTTTGTCTCCTGTGTGATTGGTGGCCTTCATGAAAATAGACCCAAAAAACAGTTGGATGAGTGTTTTCCTTACAGTAGTTCAGTAGGGCTGCACTTCTGTCTGGTATAAGGGGCAGAGATATGAAAGAGAGCCGTACAGAGAGACTGTAGAGCAGGACAAGTTCAACGCAGCAGGCAGGCAATGCAGGTTGAAGACCCACGACTGACCTGTCTGAATTCATGACACGTCTGGACATGAGGACGCTTCCAGGGCTCTGTTTAAAACATCTGCTATTTCTGCCATAGTCTTCTGTAAACGTTAGTTTATTAGGAGCCCCATTTGCCAGTGCCGTGACAATTGCTACTCTTCCTGGCGTCCACATCATAAAAACACATTCATAACAAAACCAGCTACACACACTTAATATAACATTAGTAACATGAAATATTATTTAGTTCAAAGATGCCCAATTGCAACAATTTATACAATAAAAATATTAAATGGGGCTCTTTTAAAAGTGAAAGCATTTGTTACATTTAAAAATAGAGAAGGAAAGGAACTCCTTGCTCTCGTTCCTCTAAAAATAACAGACTTTTGTCCAGCATTGCTGTTGGCTGACGGAAGAGTAAAACAACCCTTAAAAGCACAGAGTGAGACTCCCTCTTTTGGGAGCATGTAGTTTGATTATACGTCTTTCTGAAGCTCTGGACCACACCATGGGGCAGTACTGCAAGTGAGGCAAGGCAGGGTGGTTTGCCTGTTTACCTTTCTCAATCACTAAACGGTGTTACGGTGAGTCTGGATTGTTAAAAACTAAAACTAACTCAGTCATCACAGATTACAACACTTTCATTTTAAATATCTATTTAAATCACAGGTGTTTCCTAATTTTTATGGAGGCAAATTCAATTTTACTGTATAAATACTGCAATATTTAATCTAATAAGGTAAAATTCTGACAATTTAAAACTCATACTATATTTATAAATACGGTGTAAATTTTACCATGTAATCAAATGGTAAAATTCTGGCAACCACAGCTGCTGGTATTTTACTGTAAATTAGAGTTTTTTTCTTTTACTTTTACAGTGTGCCTATTCTGATTTCTTTTCTGCGAATTTCAACACACAAACTCATTTATGTATAAATTTAAATTTGGCAGTAATGTAGAACAAACATTGACCATCCATCCATCCATCCATCCATCCATCCATCCATCCATCCATCCATCCATCCATCCATCCATCCATCCATCCATCCATCCATCCATCCATCCATCCATCCATCCATCCAGATTAAGTCTAAAGACCTGGTAAATGTCTACAGAGCAAAGGTTGGCACATGCTTCTGATGTGTGTCAACCTTGTGAATACAGAAAAATTGATCACTATACTTTCCCATCAAGTTCTAATAGACTGAATATGCATTTTAGTAAGTTCTGTAATACATTTTAATCTTGATATTTGGCAAGTTTTTCTGCCTGTACACAACAAAATAAACGACAGAAAAGTACTCTGTTTTACTGTTTCTTTTCAACTCAGTAAGCAAATGTTGCAAAATCACAAGAGGATAAAATGCTTATTTCATCTACTGACATCAAGATATACCTTCAAATTCAGATGAAGTGGATCATATGCAGCTAATAATTATTGTATAAACTGCAACCTGAATGACACTTACTGAAGCCAAGTGAACAGTTGAGCCCATTAATTGTTTATGGGGGATTTATAAAAAATTTGTACCCACTCGTAAATTTAATGAATTTAAACATTACTTACTTATGAGGAACTATACAATAAAAGAAAAATAAGTGTAAATTATGAATGCCATTAGATAAATGTACATGCTGAAAAGAGAAATCAGTGAAGATCACAGATGAGAAAACAAGTAGCTGCCTGCAAATTTTATTTTGGAAACATTATTTTTTCCTACTTCTTAAGAGCATATAAACCCCAAGTATTTAGAAGGATTGTTAAGTTCCAGGTTCCAGATTATTTCATTGTTCACATCATCACACAATACCTGGCTGGAATAAGCTTGAATGAAAGATAACGCAGTCTGGAGAAAGAATCATGCCCTATCACTGAAATACTGTTGAGCATAGCAGCACTGACTGGGTAATACTCCAGGGTATTTTCTGTTATGACACACCTCATTCTTGTTCTTGCACTCTGACATCATCCAGCAGGGAGACATAATTCCCACTGTCTTCAGTAACAACTCAGCTCTGACTCATTTGCCTTCCCTGGCTCAGGATTTTTCACTCAGCAGAATGGCCGGCTTGTGTGAGCTGAATGGACAAACTCAGAGGAAGAGAGGGAAGGTTTGTCTATTTGCTAGGAGACACTGCATTGATTTCAAACCTCACAGACTTCTTGTTTGAATTATTATTATTATTATTATTATTATTATTATTATTATTATTATTATTATTATTATTATTATTTTTATTTATTTATTTTTTTCTTAATTTATATAAATATTTTTTTGCTTAGGTATCTGTAGTTCTGTCTTACTCCAGGACTGACTGATGTTCACAGCTAACAATAGAAGATACAAACCCTGTTCACGCAGCGTTCTATGGATGCCAGTCAGCTTGGTCCCTCTTGTTTTTAGTCTGTTGGTATTCAGGGTTTTACAGCATGAAAGGGTTCATCTTGTTCTCATCCTTAAAGCCTCTCCCACTCTTCTACCTCCTCTTATTCAAAGACTCTCTGTCTCAGCTCCTCATTCAGGATGGTATTAGCACTCTTTGTGTTTGAGTGAGAGCAGAATAATGCCAGCATCTCTTTTTGAGCTCAAACTGAGATGCCCTGAATTCCAATGGGTTCTTTCTACGTACAATCCGTAGTGACCTAATCTGACTGAAATGAGCTGAAATCCTAAAACACCATATTTAACATATAGAGACCCTTATATCGGTGCAGAATGTAATTGTTTGATCAATATTTGATCAACCAGAAAAATCCTCTATATTAAGTATTAACTAAATATTGATGACTTAGGTAGGAGGAATTGTGTATGAGTCTTTCTGCTGCTGTAACAAGTGACAGCAGGAACAGAGTATAGAAACATGTCCATATGACACAGAAGTCAGGTGAAAACAGTTCTGAGAGGCAACAGAGACTCGACAGATTTAAAAATTCAGTCACAAGAGGATCAGTCACAAGAAGCTCTCCATAACTGAGGAAATTTAAAAATACATATCTATTAAAAACATGCATCGAGTCCCTAAATATCTAGAAAAGAGAAACACACTTACTGAAAAACAGATAAACACAGCAGCGCAACAAGGCACACGTGCAGCTGCTGATTGCGCTGCGCTGGTAGTTATGTGTTAGTACATTTTTTTTGTCAATCAGAAAAGTGTGTCTGAGGATGAGAAAAAGTTTTATACATATATATGTTGTATAGTCATCAAAACACTTCACATTTATAAACTAATTTGTGTTAGAATATCAGATAAAATTCCAAATGCAAAAAAATGTTTATTGTGAAAAAATTTTAAGGCACAATGCTCTTGAATAGAACATTTATCAGAATAGCAGCACATTTAATTGATTAATGTCCATTCTGAGTTCAAACTGTGAAAAGTAACATGATGTCAAAAATCTTTCTTTAATCAACAAATCTGGTTAAAGAAAAAGCCAGATGAAGCAGAAGATGGTTGAACTTAAGGGAGCAACAACAACAACAACAAGCCATCTGGTGATAAACTGTTATTTACTACACTGAATTACTCAGAGATACACCCATCCTCCTACACACAAGACAAGTGTGCAAACAAAGACACACATGCTTGATGAAAATTTGTCACATGTGAAGGGTGACACACATCAAAGAGAGAAGTGGGTTGGATTTATGCAACAGCAGCCAAAAAGCGTAACTGGAAATCATGGGAGTGGGTGTGCAGTTGGCTTAAGTGATAACAGAAAATAAATATGATTAGACTCGAAGAATATTTGAGAAAGAAATAAAAAGGAATGCTCCATGGGGCAGGCATGAAGAGAAGAGGAGACAGGGCAGTCTTTCCCTGCGTGTTCGGAGCATATTAAATCCTGTGGAACGCCTGACCCAGGCATCCAAGGAAAGAAATACAGCGTTATTTATATTGCAAGGCTTAGCTAATCTGGCTGAGAGAAGGTGCTTTTTCTGCCTGAGAGAAGGTGCTTTTTTAATAGGGCACAAAATGGACATAGCAGAGGAGGCTATAGGCCAAAGAGAGGACAATTGAGAATGATCATGGGTATGGATGCATGAACATAAGACGATGTGCAATGTCTAAGAAAACCAAAAGGGAACAGAACAAGGAATGTGTAATTTCATAGGGGTTACTTTAAGTATTCCTCTGAATTCTTTTGCTTAAAATCTGCATACGTTGGAGTGGAAGTGCATGTCTCAGTCAACAGCCAGGAGCAGGGAAATTTCCAGAGTTTGGATTGAAATGGAAAGTATGGACTGGGCTTTACACACCATGTGACTGAGAATCGTCTCATCAGCAGCCAGTTTTGGGGGGAAGGGAGTGTTGAACCCAAAATACTATGGTGCAGCTGGAGAAAAATAACGATATATGTATTGTTGATGATGATCATTTCCCGAGATGCCGCGGCTGCTCTCTCCATTCGTGGCATTTTCAGCACCGTGGGGCAGTGGACAGCTCCGCTCTGCTGTGTTGTGACATTACGGCCGCCTCCCTCAGCCATGCGTGCTTTCACATGAGGAAGAGGATGAGCAGAAACCAGTATGGAGACGCAGAAGAAAACAGGCGCACCTTATAGTGACCATGGTAACAAAGGAAACAACCACACAAAGGCTAAATCCTCTGTTTTCGCCGAATTCCGGCATAAATTAAAGGCGCGATTTGCAAAATTAACAACCCGTAGCAGCCAAGTTCCCCAACATTTCACTGCAGCTAACGATCAAGGCGGAGTCATGCTGGCAGCAGAAACAATCCATCGTCCTCCACGGACAATTGGCTTCCCCGCACATCACATGTAGTGGACTACTGTCAGAATGACAGCGCGGTGCGTGAGCTACTGTGTGCAGCTGCACCGTGGGCACAGTCTACCCTGCACAAAACCCAAAGTCACGCTGCGTCCGTGGGACTCGCCACGAACCAATGAAGCAATTAATCTCCCATCAGAACCGAAGTATTGAGCTGGTGAAACCACCCAAAGCCGTGCATGCACGGACATGGAGGCTGCCTACCTGTCTCCAGGTGCAGGGAGATCCGCGCCTCATTGATGTAAGGCGTGTCGCTCTTGGACCGGACCCTCCGGATCGGTCTGCGGTCTACCTCCTCCTCCGGCGCCGCCGCCATGTTCGGCCAAGCCGGGCAGCGTCCACAGGCGACCGGCGGGACTGAGAGAAGGAGAGAGGGAGAGGATCGGCGCCGCAGCAGCAGCAGTCAGCAGTGCGTTCGCCCGGAGAGACGGCTTGGGAGGGGGCGTAAAGAGGGGATAGAGATGAAGAGGAATAAATGAGAGGCTTGATGGGATATCTCTATCCCTGCAAGTTCCAACAAACCGCCTCACATTACTGTAGATGGCATGTAGTCCTGTAAACCTTAAAGTGAAGGAATTAGTCTTGGACGTAATAAAAATCTTTAAAAGGCAATATGAATAAAAAAAATAAATAAATTGAAACTCGATAAAGATTTATAGAGGGACAAAAATACCAATTCATTTTAATTAGTCGAAATCATACTTAACACTATAATTCACTGACAAAATTATTACAGTTAGAGTGATTTTTAAGTGGTAGATTGAAACAATACACTAAACAGCCTAAGTGATCTTATCATTCTGAATTTATGTATTAGATGTTTTAGATCCTCTTCCTGTTCCTACTACTCCTTCAACTTCTACTAAGAGTACTACTACTCCTAACTGCTGCTACTATTAAGAGTACTACTCCCACTACTACTAAGAGTACTATTACTCCTGCTCCTCCTCCTCCTCCTCCTCCTACTACTACTACTACTAATAATAATAATAATGATAATAATAATATCTAAACAGTTGTGCTTCCTGACACAAACAGCTCTGAAACCCCAGAGATGTGTGACGTGTTTGTGATCGCTCCCAAAGACGAGGCTACCCCGGCTCTCTCTGGGAACGAGAGTAAAGTCTTTGGGGACAGCTTTTTCACGGCTCCTAAAGGGATAATTAACTGGGCTGGGGAAGTTAACCTTTCGGAGCAGCAAGCTGGCTTGGACGTCCTGGATGTGGTGAAACAGAGGCCGCAGCAGGGACTAACTGTTATGGAATACCCAGAGAACTTCTTTAAGTTCTCCAACGTTTTACAAACAGTTGGATGAATGCCTCATTTCAAGCCATCCTGAGCCTGAGCGTGACAAGGAGGTGTCTCACTCAGGAAAGGGTGTTTATTGAGGCATCATCCATCCCGTGCTGGGCCGGTCTTCTCCACTCTGCCGTCTGTCATCCCGGGAAGCACATTTCTTCAAGAAATCTCCCCAGTCTTCAAGGAGCTGAAGAAGAGAAGACTGGTCTTGGGAAGAGATTTTGAGGTTTCATGCTTACTGGAGTCTTTGGTCGTTTGGCTTGACTCTCTTGGTGGAAAAACGGATAGGGAGTTGTACAGTGCAAGCAGCTGTACAATAAGTGGCATGGATCACTTAGAGCGGCTCAGTAATAGTCCCCTCGTTGTACTTCCACCCTCCACAGCTATTGATAATGTAATATCTCTTTTTAGATATTGGTAGAGTTGGGGATAATGACTATTTGCTCAGGATGTGGCTCAAAGGTAAAACACAAACACTGCCTCACTGAAGACAACGTCCTAGTCTTTTTTCTACCACAGTTGGCCAGATGTAATGAGAAACTCAGAATCCTTCCCAACACAACCATGGATGTTCCTGGAGAATGTGGAACAGCACAATACCACCTTTCCTCTGACATATGCCGTAGTTCGGACCCTGCACATTTTTATACTTACGTAACGAATAGACAGCAGACGGTGAAGACTGTTGATGTACATGTCTTCACTGCAGACAGCCGCTGCAGTGAAGACATGTTCAGAAAGGGGCTTCATGTTTATATATGAAAAGAGAGCAAATTAAGAGGAAACCAGGCCTAATTTCTCCAGTCTCTCCTCCCGAAGATGATTAAAGTGCTTTTTTCGGAGAGGAGCTAGAAATACCTATTTTTGTTGAAGATAATATCCTACATGATAAAATAACTGAGCATTTTGAGGCTGGAGAATGTAAGTAAGTGACAGCGACTTAAACATTCACAAAGATTTATGGGATGAAAGGGTAAAAAGATTTGACAGGTTTCCTGTTTGCAGGTTTTTCTCTGGGTGCTCCGGCTTCCTGCCAGTTTAAAATAAAATCATGACTGTAAACAAGTTACACACACATAAATCTATATATATATATATATATATATATATATATATATATATATATATAATATATATATAGATATATATCTATATATATATATATATATCTATATATATATAGTATATATCTACACAACAGAATAAAAACATGTCATGGCTGTTCAGATTATTTTCAGTTAGCAGAGGTTCGCTATATATAGCCATAACTTCATAATGAGGTATCATTAAGTGACTGAATGGCATTCGGCACACTGCTAACAGTCCTTAAACAGTCGAAGCCGTATCGTGTAGGGACTAGATGACCCTACACTCTTAAAACAGGTGTGTTAAAACAACACGATTTTAACACGTGCCGAATCAGCTCAGGGACAACACATGTTGTGTCGTTATTGACACAACTAATATGTATGTCGTTTTAACACAACTATTGTCATTGAAATCAACACAAACACATGTAAAGTGTGTTTTCATAGATTAGGTCAAATAAAAATGGACATTTTCATATGAGAATATAAAAATACATACTTTCATTAAAATGAAATACATGTTACAACAATAAGTTTTCTGACAGCTACAATATGTAGTTCATATGTACAAGTAAAATTCAACTCATCAATTAGTTCCCCAGTCAACATGTTTTTTTCTTCAAAGTCAAGCTAACAAAATATACCCATTTTCTCTAAATGAACTCAATGGTCAAACTTTTTATGGTGTGATTTTAGGCATTTATGCACGGTTATGCTTTAACATAACAGTGATCTACAATTGATAGTGATCTACTATCACTACCAACACAACGTGATCCAGAGCTACGCTTATCCACCAGTGGATATTTGCTTCAAAAGATCTTTCTGTCAAAAAGAGATTTCCTAACACAAATCTGCTCCTTGTAATTTTCACCAAATTTCTCTGTTGGTCAGTCATTGCTTTTGAACGTATTCTTATGTTGGCGATAATAAACTACAAAGTGCAGTCCGTTATGATCACTACCGAGAAGTTAATAAAATGATATAGTTTTATGGTTTTACTCGTAGTAATGTCTATGGTTTTACTTCCCTTCAAGATGACGACGGACTCAAATTGCTCAGTGAATAAGTTGAGCAACAGTACCCTCTGCTGGTCATTCATGTCTGTAAGAGAAAAAACGCAACGTCTTCCTGTTTGAAACGACTGGTTGTCCTGGTTTTGGTCTGAGAGGTAGGTCTGTAACTGTAAACTCTACGTCAAATAAAAACACATATTTTATCACCAAAAGCCTAGATTCGGCCCACTTTCCTACGCTAGAAGTTTGACTGCTAGTGGTTTCCTTGGTTACGGGTGTTGGTTCTCGTGCAAATCCAAGGTTGTTAGCTTAGCTAGCACAGGTTTGTGTTGCATTTAATGTAGTTAGAAAAAAGAAATGTTGGACTCGGAATTGCGACAATTTTGGATATATTGCTGTTGTGTGAGGGAAAAAATGCTTTTACGAGATGATGAATAACATCTCTTAATCGGAAATTATGTGTTTATTTTAATAAACATATCTAAGAGGGACATAAGAAAGCATTGTAACGACGAAAATCAAACAGAAATATTTTACGTTACTTTACCATAATACATGCGATCTGAAAGTGTCAGAAGAGGCTATCACTCGGGTTAAGACGTTTCAAATTATTATTCTGTACTTCTGGAGGTGTTTACCTAGATTTCTTTTCTTTCTCATTTCAAGATTCTGACTACAAAGTTTCTTTCGAACGCATCATTATTACCTTTTGCTAATAAACAGTTGACAGACTTTTTAGACATGACGGCACATGGATCTAGATTGTACTTATCCAAAAGAGAGAAAAAAACAAAACAAAACACGATTGTCCAACATTCTGCCCGTTGAACAAGCACATTCCTGAAGTAGAAAAGCTGTTTTCTACTGCTGGGGTTTCCCTATCCCTCTGTGACACGTTCTCTCCTGATGTTTATTGCATAATGCATTTCTCAATATACGCTTATATGAAATGTAATCAATCCTACATCAGATCCCAGCATACATTTTACAAATATATTTTTTGATTTAAAAGGGAAAAAAATGCAGTGCTAAGCATGGCGGGTTAGCAAAGAAATCTGGTCTATTTGGAGTGTTATTAGAAATTTTTAAATTTGGGTGATATGCTTTAAAATATGTAAGCAGTTATTCCAAAACAAAAAATATAAAAAAATCTCCAAGCATACATATTTAATAGTGATATTAAACTTCAAATTTTCATATAGTTGCTATTGCACTGATTTCAGGCTTTTCAAAGTATGATCAAATATTTTGACAAGTGCTGTACCTGCCCCTTTGTTGCTAATTGTGTCCCTTTAAATTTAGTTTTTATGTGCTACAAAGTCATTTATAGCACATAACAAATGACTTTGTTATGTACTACACTGGAAAAAAAACACAAAAAACTTCCACTATCCCATCGTTCCAAATGTCTTCTGGAAAAAGCTGTAATCTTTGGAGGATTTTTCCTCTCGTCTCACCTTATTTCTCAAAAGGTTTGCAGTACTTCCACTGGATCCAAGCCCTGTACATGGTGAGCTGTTTCTCTCTGTTCACCTGCAGCCGCCTGTCCACAAGGTTCAGCACTTTGTCAAGCCCAGCCTCTGCAAACAACTCAAGAAGCTCATCCTGAGTAAACCCCAGAGTTGGGACTGCTACCCTTAACACTTTTACCAATGTTGGGGTCAGTGGGTGAGAGGTAGCAGAATAGCCTGTAGAGTTTTCTTATGCATGTGTTTGGCAGGGGGAAGAAAATGAGTATGTGGAGGACATGCATATTCCACCAAAAAGACCCAGACTGTGGAATGAGCACAGGATTGTCATATTTGGGCAGTGAATATTGTGTTGTGTTTCTTTCCAACTAGTTCTAAAACCTGATGATTGTACATCGTTTCACCTGTGGAGGCATAAACACTCGTCTGTATGCACAGCTGAGAAAGACGTGGGGAATTCAGGCCATGGCAAGGCCCAGTTCAGGTAAGCCCAGTGGAATATATTTTATTATTTTTATTTTAAGTATCTGTCTCTCGTTTTTATATAGTGTGTCTTTGTTTGTTTATGTTCAGACCTGGCAGCGTTCAGGGAGATTTTCTCCAAATCCAACAACATTGCCATCATCACAGGAGCAGGAGTGAGTGCTGAGAGTGGAGTTCCAACATTCAGAGGAGCAGGAGGTTACTGGAGAAAATGGCAAGCACAGGTGTGTATCTACTGGTATTGGTCTAGGACAGACAACTTCTACTTCAATAAACTTAAATCAAGAGGTGACTTTTAACTCTTTATTTTGGATTATGCAGGGTTAGCAGTGTTGGTCGATTATCAATTCTATGGTTTTTGATTTGTCATCAACGTTTTTCGAACAATAGCTTTCCAGGCTTTTTGAAGGTCTTTCGATGTTTTTATTTGTAGTTCCAGTTCTCATTTGACCATGTCGGTGTGCTTATAATAATAATAATAATAATAATAATAAATAACTGTGTATGCATTCTGTTTTATGAAATCAATACAATTCCAGTGGTTCAGAAAATATTAACTTATTAGATCTATTTTGAGGGGAACTGTAATTGTTTAACTCAGAAATTTGATTGTGTTTGATTTTAATCTAAGACCATTTAGAAAAACTGCATTGTTGTTTCTTTGGCCAAATATCAGGAATTGGCCACTCCGACGGCCTTCGCCCACAATCCCTCTCGCGTTTGGGAGTTCTACCACTACCGTCGGGAGGTTATGCTTACCAAGAACCCTAACCCCGCCCACCAGGCCATAGCAGAGTGTGAGGAACGTCTTGGCAAACAAGGCCGAAAAGTTACCGTCATCACGCAGAACATTGACGAACTGCACCGCCGTGCCGGATCAAAAAACCTGCTGGAAATCCATGGTGTGAGGTCTTTTTTGTTGTTGTTTTATAACCATTGTGTTTGTTATATTAGGCACATGTATTCTCTCCTTAATACTGGACTAATTCAAACTGAATTCTGAAAATCTTTGAATTGGTGACCCGAAGTTTTACTGTTGTTTTCCCAGTATTAATTAGTCTTTTATTCTCTGTGTGTAAATGCAGGCAGCTTGTTTAAAACACGCTGCATGATGTGTGGTCATGAGGAGGCCAATTACAAGAGCCCCATTTGTTCCGCTCTAGAGGGCAGAGGGTAAGTGCTCATTCTCGTCTGGTTTCGTAATCTCCACTATTTTCCCAAGCGGTGTGAAAATGTGTTTTAAAAGATATCGATCGCCGTCATTTGAGCTTGAAATGCCAGAGAAAACAAGGCTGTCTCAGTCGGTCGAATGTCAGCGAGCTAAATAACACCCAATGACATAGTGAAAAGGAGAAATTTGACTCAAAACAAATCTCACTCTGAAAGCCACTTTATCTCTTATCTGACATTTAAAATGGATGTCTGTGATTGAAAACCAATTTCCTATTGTTAAGATTTCACCTCACCTGCAGAATTAAACTCTGATGCCACAGTTTATACCAGAACTGTACTAGAGTTGACTTGTTTTAGGTCATTTTTGTACCTGTGGAGTCTGAGCTCCATTACAGGTTCAACAGGTCTAAACTGGCATGTTGAACGTTAAAACCCATGGCTGAATGAACGAATGAACAAGTCTGAAGAAGAACATTTATTTTTATTAAACAGAAAACGGCAGCATGAGTTTTATTAACCTCAATCTAAGTCGAGCACAAATCTTCTGGAACAATGTTCTTTAGACAGATTAGTCTAATGTAGAGATGTGATGAAGACAAAAGTTTAAAAAGGAGAAGAAAATTGGTTACGATATTGTCTAAAATAGTTAAATTACGTACATTTTAAAGTTTAAGTGAAAGTTGAGATTGTTTTATTGTATGCATAAATGTAGACTTTAGGAATGCCAAGTGCTTTTAAAGTAGCCTCATTCTGAGTAGCATGAACCTGTCTCCTCAGAGCCCCTGACCCTGATGCTCTTGATGCCCAGATTCCTGTTGAGGAACTTCCTCGGTACAACACACTGACACTTGTACCTCAGTTATTGTCTTCCAACTGAGTTTTGATATAAATGTTGTGTGTTCGTTCTAGATGTGAGCACAGGGGCTGTAACGGCCTTCTGAGACCGGCTGTGGTTTGGTTTGGCGAGACCCTGGATGCAGACATTCTCTCCGATGCAGAGAAAGTCTTGGACAACTGTGACCTATGTCTGATAGTAAGTGTTTGGGATGTTTTCTTGTATAAATAATTTCTGATAAACATTTTTACATCATTTTAGAGCCTTCTCTTCTAAAATGAAAAAAAAAAAAGAAGATATTATCCAGCCTCTGTTTTAGCAGAACATCATTTCTTTTGTGTTAAGGAAACCGTAAAAGGACTGGTGTAACATTGTAGCATATGTTAAACCTCAGAGTCCATTTTTAGAGCTTCACGGTTAATTAATGTTCACTAGCTCTTTTGCTGAATCTGAGATAAAAAAAAAAATCAGACTGAAAGAAACTAAGATGCCAACAAAAACAACAAATTATTGAATCACTGGGAAAAAAAAAAATCAATACTTCCATTGTCCATAATGTATGTGCTTATTGAATGTTGGTAAATTGCTGTTAGATTTGGCATAATTTCAGGATTTTTGTCATCTAAAAATCATCACCTTTGGAGAGAATTAGATAGTTAGATATTTTACTCTTGCAAATCCAAGAATATCCTAATTGTGAAATTTTAAAAGATTTACACATTGTGAATCTGAGACATAAATAAAAGTGACCAGAAAATAACACATCATTATATTACTGTGAAAAATGTGTGTGTGTTCAGTTTTCATATTAAATTTCCAAGAAGTTGGATTTTGTTCTGAATTAATTGGTTTCGTCACATCTACTGTTACAATACCTTTTCAGATTCAGTTCCCAGAGTTATCAGTGCTTTTTAGACAATTTTATGGATTTTAAATACAAAATATTATTATGAATCTGGCCTATTTCTTAAAATGGAAAAGAGCTAGAAAATGTAAAAATACAATTATTTTTCATAATTTCAAAAACTTTTTATACATCTTTTATGCCTTGGTTGCACTTAATATAAAGAAATTGTGAGGCTATTTAAAAGTTGTCCATAAAGTCTTCTTTATATGCTGATTTAGTTAATTGTTCCTCCAGGTTGGCACCTCCTCAGTCGTGTATCCAGCAGCCATGTTTGCTCCTCAGGTGGCAGCTAGAGGTGTCCCTGTTGCTGAATTCAACTTGGAGAACACTCCAGCTACTGAGCGCTTCAAGCAAGTTTTTAATTGGACATTGAAGCAAATCTCATGCTTTTTCTTCTTTCATGTACGTCAGTCACAATGACACCTGTCTGTCGGGAATTTTTTCTTCTGGTTACAGGTTCCACTTTCACGGCTCATGTGGCAGCACTTTACCCCCTGCGCTGGCACGCCACGAGAGCGAGGCGAACTGAAAGCAGAACTGTGATTTACTAAAATAGTGAGACTTTTGCTGGTAATGTGAAGGATCTGGAGAAGAGGACAAAAGGGAGTCTTGTTGACAGTATGCACACTTAACATTGACCTTCACTATTGAGCATGGTTTTAATACAGCGATTTCAGCATCTGTGTTGTCAGGCCTGACTTGTGAAACTGATATTTTTAATTGAATGACAATTAAAAAGAAAAAGACAAGTTATTTCTATTGTTGTGACAGCAGGTGTCAGTGTTTAGCTGCTGCTAACTTCCAGAGGTTGTGAGACTGCTAACTGGGATGACAAGAGACTCAACTATGAGTGTTTAAATTTGGATTACAATTTGTTTTGTGCTTTATTTTTTATTTTGAGGTACCAGAGATTGAATATTTAACTCAAAGTGCCTGTGTATGTGTGTGTGAGCCAGCAGCTGAAAAAGAAGCATATGTTGGTTTCATGCTACAGTACAAGCTAAGACTTAATCTTGGCACTCTCCCACAACTATAACTTCTTTAATCTGAGCATGAGCTATACAATGGCCAAATCAAGGTGCACCATTGTGCAGCGTATACCAGAGATATAAATCCAATATGCCTCAATGTGCATATTGAAACAAACTTGCAGCTTATAGGAGGGTACAGGGCATACAATATTTTTGTTCCTGTGTTGTGATTCATCTTAATTGCTGCTTCAAGATGTTTTTGTTATGATGGTGGTAAGCAGATGAACTCCGTGACATAGCTAGCAAACATTCTGGAAATTTATAGTGGAAAATGTTTAACAAAATGATCCATCCCACAGAGATGATCTGCCATGTTGAAACCTCATTAATAAACTATGCTGTTTTTCATTAGTGAAATTGATGCAAACGTACTAATTGTGGCGTTTTATTTCATTAGCATGTCTTTTGTGACTAACCAAACTGACTAAACATCTTCCACAAGAAATGATTCCATTTTACTGTCGAGAGTTGCATTTGTGCTGAGGGGAATGTATCAGACCGATTCTTGGTTTATAAGTAAAAATCTGATTATTTGTGACACTTCTGTGCGTGGGCACAAACCATGCCACAGAGTTCACTTCCAGTTTCACAATATGAACATGAGGACAAGCTAAACTCAGGCTGAGTCCGGCTCTGACAACAGACGTTATCCAAATCTGTCTCATCATTATTGTGGTATTCAAGGTAGCGTATAGAACTCACACTATTTTCTTTTTCTCTCTGCTTTTACATGCCCACCTCTCTCAGTGCTGTGTTGCGTCTCATCTGTACATCTGCCAGAGTGCTGTGTTTTAGACACCAATCATCCTTCCCTCCCTCCCAAGTTACGCCTCCATCACCTGCTCATTAGATAGAGGATGATGGTCCGATAGTCCCCCATGACTCCGCTCCAAAAATAACAGAGCCAATTTCCCGCCTGTTAGGCGGCGATTTCACACCAATCTGAGATGTACTGCCCAGCACAGCCTTTCGCAGACGAAAAGAAAAAAGGTGCAAAAGTAAAGAAAGCGAGGGCAGACAAAAACATTGGTCATACACAAATAGTCTTACTTCTCTTAACACATCGCCTTTGTCAGTAAATTTCCATCAATCATTGCACTCCATTCAATACTTCACATGCCAACATTTTAAAAGCCCGCCTTCTACACAGAATGAACAAATACTGGATCTTGGATTAAAAAGACACAAAGTCTTGTTTTCATCTCTGTCACTAAATCAGACTAACCTTCTCCCTTTTTAGGTCAGTTCAGGTCAATTTCTTTAGAATTTTATTTTTCAACTTTCTTCAAATGTAGTAATAAACTTTTATGAATTTTGTAGAGCAATTTTTAAACTAACTTCACACACATGCATTTTCCTATCATTTGACTTGTGCCGCTGCTGTTAGCACCGTCGGGTTGGGAGGCTGTCACATTATAATGCAAAGTTGACCTAATTTTGCAACATAGTAAAATGTGGCTGAACTGAAAGAGCCACAGGGTGTACTTGTTTGTTCTGTTGTGCTACTTCTAATTCCAGTTTAATTGTACTGCCACTGCATTTAAAGCTGAGCTTAGATGTGTATTTGTGGAAACTTGACTTGGAAGAACAGTTCTGCAAGATGAATTTGATTTATGACATAGGAAACAGGTAAAAGTGCTTCTATGTGGGTGTTACAAAGAAAGCACATTTTTAAATCTGGATTAAGGAATATTTTGAAGTTTTGTCTTGAAGCTTTGTTTCCAGGGGGAAAAAAAAGCGTGTACACTCAAATAGATTTAGCAAAAAAGTCGTTAGAACTAAGTGTGAGGCATTAATGACTATAATGCCAAGTGTTGGGCTGATTTTTGGAGTCAGTTTTTAACTCTGCACATGTGTGTGTGTGTGTTTCGGTTGTAATTTTGTTTTTATTTTATTTATTTTTTTTATTTTGCTATTAAAGGCCAGTTTAACTCTTCATGGCAGTAATAGCATGATATATAACAAATACCAAAATATTTGCTCCTAATTTTTTTTTAGATTATTTTCAAGCAGTGAGAAGGCTTTCTAAAGAGTTTTCAAAAATAATTTTGGACTTTTGCTGTTTTTGCACCTACTGTCTTTCCAACTGTTGATCGGAGTACATTGTGTACTCCTTGCATAACACACTGTAGAAGGAACCCAAGGGGAGGACAAAGGTAGAGCCAAGCCTAAACAAAAACTGTCTGCAGCAGCATGTCAATGTTCTTCTTAGGCCTTCTAATGAGCCATCATTTCATCCAGGTGGGTTAAACCAGGGAGAGAACTAAAACATGCAGGATGCCGGCCCTTGAGGACCGACTTTGGGCACCACTGTGCTAGTATTTTATATGAAGCACAAAAAAATGGTGTAACATAACCAGTGTCAGAAACTATAAAAGACTTTACGAAAACCTGGAAAAAAATGTCTAAGACTGCTTTAAATTCTAACAAAAAAATAGATTTTTTTTAAACCAAAAAATTGGTATCATTGTATGTATGTTCTTCAAGCAGCGAGAGATAGAAGGTGAAGTCGCTCAGAGCTGACCAAGTGTGGCAGAGAAAAGAAGAATTACAGCATTCTGTCCTCCTGGGCCAAGGCCGGATCAAGGTTGCGGTAAATATCTACGTCAGTGTCACTCTGTCACCAACCATGGCTCCAGTATGTTTACATTTCTTCCTACTGTAGCCCCTCTTCGAATTCAGTTTTATGAGCTGTGTTCCCACATGTTCCCTCTAATGGACACAGGCTTATGTATTTCTGGGTGGCTGTGGGGCTTAAAAGAAGGAAACAGTGTATCTGTTTTCACTGAGGTTTGTGTGCTTCACTTTGCACAAACATTTGCAAATAATAAATGAATATTTGTTTAGGATTAGCACCTGTAAACACATGTTTGACTTCCTGTATTCCTGTCAATGAAATGGTAATTAAAATGAGAGAAAATAGGATGCATACTAATTATAGACCAAGAATGAGGTTGCAGAGATATAAAACACAATTATTAAAGCAAATAACTCTACAAGGATTTTTTTGTGCTATTTTGATCAGTGCAGATCCTGATTTTCTAACATCCCAAAGGACCAAGCTAATGCAAACACCTCAGGTTAACCAAATAGACTAACTAGATTAAATGCACAGTGTCCATGAGTGTGCGTATGAATAATTTGTCTCCGTGTAAATTCTCTGCAGGCCAACAGAAATTCCAATTAGAGAATATTTTCCCTGCAAACTGGAGCATCATGTTTTATTTAGTCATTTGGCAAACTGTGAAAGTGAATTTACTTTGAGCCTGGAGTCCAAACGTGCCCGCCCCATGTTCAGCAAATATACCTGCTGCTCTCAGCGCCATTGATTTTTCATTCACACCCAGAAAAATGTATACTTTGTTCATTCTGTGGAGAAAATAAAACTAAAGCAAGACCTTCTGTGGTATTACTGTGCAGGATTTATACGATACAAATGTTCACAAAGGAGGAGTTGTTTCCAGGATATTTCTAGAAAGATCTTGTTAAAAATGAATCAAGTCATAAAGGGGAATAATTGAATGCACCTTAGGTGTGATCAGGTTTAATCATGATAAACTTGATCACATCCCCTTACTCTTCTGTTAATTTAGATCACAACAATCACAACCACATATTTTATTGCAGTCAGTTAACCTCATATAAACACGTTTTCTTACATAATCGTTAAAACTGTCAACCATGCTTGCATGACACATGGTGTCACTTCACCTTCTCCTTCTCTAGAAACAGGACCTGAGCCTGCGAACTGGCAGGAGGAGAGTTCACTTTAAATAAGTAAGCTTTGTTTTCCTTTGTTTTATTATTATGCAGTGTAATCTGTAACAAAAATGTGTGCGCGTGCCTTGCACACACACGCCCGCGCGAGGTACGCGCCTTGGGCCTTGTGTCTCAAGCTTCACGGAGGTTGTAAAGTGTCTCGTGCAACATTACTGTTTCTGCGTGCCATGTGCATCTTGCGCATGTTATCCGCATTTTTGCGGATCCGGTGTGTCTTGCGCTAATTTTGTGCGCCACGAGGATGATGCGCACTTGGGAATTTGTTGTATTCTTCCGGGTTAGGTGCGATGATGGCGTGTGTGCGTGCCCTCCGATAATATTCCCCAGGCGTCCTGGCCTCACGCATTGCCTCCCCTCTCTCTCTCTCTTTCGTTTGTCGCTCTCAATAACGCTTTCGTCTCATTCTTCAGCTTGTGCTGTCCTCTTTTGTCCTCTTTTTTTCAGCAACACAGTCATTCGAAACCCGTTGTTCAAAGTATCAGAAACGTAGTGCGGAAATTACCGTAAGTATTTGTTCTCCTGCTATCAAATAAATAAATAAATAAATACCTCTAATGGTAAATGGAAAATAAATAGCCGTATCATGTCAGTGATTGAACAAAAACAGTATATCTTTCCATGCTTTATGCAGATTACAGTTCCAGACTCAGTAATCTTTTAAAACAATTGTAAGTAACAGAAGGTAATAGGGAAGTTATGTCATTTACTGCTGCATTATTTTCTAAAATAGTAATAAAAACGTGCATTCGCCTAAAATTATTGACCTATATTATTTTCAGAATCATAATGAACTAACTGAAGTCAATCACTGAGTTTCTTGAAACTCATTTCCACTTTCACTTGTGGAAATGAGTTTCCACAAGTGAAGTTTCCACAAGTGAAAACTCATTTCACTCGTGAAATGAGTTTTCACTCATGAAGCTGAATCACGACCTTAGTTTGGTGATCTGAAGTTGATCTGAGGTTGAATCACCAAATTAATCCACACTTAAATTTTCTTCTCTTTACCTAAGGGGTCATATACTCTTCCTACAATTTCAGAGGGAATCTTGCAAAAAAGAAAGACAAATTTAGGACAGTGTTACTTCTTAACAACATTATCTGTAAGATGCCAGCTGAATAAGACTCCAAAACGCAGTGTGTTGTGACTGCAGAAGTTCAGTCTGAAGTCAACAAGTATGATTGCCAGAAATGCTTCAGGGTCTTGAGTCAGACATTACGTCAACACATGGACTTACATTCAGATTAAATGAAAGAACTGTGCATGTGTCTTTAAGAATCCCTGTGCTTTTTCTCTCAACTCGACATTTCTTTCCTTATGTCTCTAGTTCACATAATTTCTTCTTTTCCAAGGAGTCGGTGACCGCTGTTGACAGGTCACTTCAGGCTGTGTTATTCCTGTCAGGGAAGATCAACCATGATTACCGAGTCTGCACTAATGGAGCAGTTTTGGCTTAAAACTTGCTATGCACCCTAATTAACTGTGTTCAAATAACTATTTTCAAAACACCTGTGAATCCAAGGAAGCACTTTATTCTTGCAAGCACTTCTGTCACAGGAGGCCAGCACATCTTGCGCAATAGAAGAAAACATTCAGAGCAGTCACTTTTTATGTGATTTCTAATTGACTGAACAATTAGGGAAAAAATAGAACAAAACAAAGACATTTTTATTTCATTTCATAACTCTTTACTGCATAATTGACCAACTCATGATTTATGTTGCGTTTGTTGAATTCACAAAGCCAAAAAGGTCAATTTAATTTAAAATTTTTGCACTAGACCCCCTTAGATTTGGTATTGCTTGTGAATTCTCTTGCAGCATCCTTGTCCAAGTATTTACCAAATTTATACATTACAATTCATTCACAAGTCATTTTCTACACTGTGAAGTCCTATTTTGTGATTCAGTCCATGTCATTAATAATGAGCAGCATGTGTTAGCAAGTGTGAGCATAGACATTTTTTAACATTCTTTATTCTGTCATTGTTTAAGAAATTCTAATATGTCCACTGTCTTTCAGGGCTAGTAGCACAAAAGTTAATCAGAAAACCTTTGAGATGTAACAAATGAGATTTTCAGTTGAACAAATAATTAGCTTTCACAGAGCAAGTTTTTTTTTTTGTCAATTTTTTGAACTCTTCCACAAACACAGTCCAATTCTCAGATCAATCACTGAAGAAATCGACTTACAAATAAAATATAACTGAGTTGAAGCTACAAAACCAGACGTTATTGGGGTCTTGATTAGAAAAATCTGCCACTGTAATTGTATACCTAAATCAGACCAATGAGAAATAACTGAGATTCTCAAACAATAGCATTGTTCATGACAAACAGGATTATTGTTCATTGTTCATGACAACAGATAAGGTTTTTCAAGTCATTGAAAAAACTTGTCTGTTGTTTCTGTTTTACATTTGAAATTCAAATCTCATGATTGTAGAATATTTTACATTCATTTATTAGTGAACTTAATTTAATCCATGTCATGAGTAAGACTCACTGTTACTTCTGTTGGATAGACAGAAGAATCTCTGTTCCAGCTAGCTAACAGTGAAAAGTGTTTTTCTATTTCTTTGTGTAACTTTTGTACTTTTGCTTGTTTTTGGTGAAGAATAGTACATAAAAACTGTAACATGACCCAAAAAAGGTGAAGGGCTTGTTAGTATTGTATCGTTAAAACTGTTTGAGGATAAGAAGTTGAGAACTAAAGATAGATATTGGGGCTGATGCCACTGGCAGAGGAATGTTGTCCCCTGATTTCTGTTTTATGTATAAAACAGTATCAGCAACAGGAAGATTGAAGATTTGCACATTTTCAGCCATTTTTTAAGATTCACCACACAGCAGGCATTTTTATGATTGGTGCTGAGTAATATGCTGGTAATCAGGCTCTCAGTGGTGTGTTTGTGTTGTCGTTTTCATTCCTATTTCTATTAATATTCTTGTGCCTTCTGCCATGGTATGTGTATTTATACCTGCTGAATATGTCTGCGTGCAAGCATATATAGATATATGCTATTTCTGTGCGCTCGGCAGGGTTTAACTGAATTAAGATGACTGAGGCTGGTGCTCTTCCCAATCGCCCCAGATTGGGTTTTTGGAGTGAAAATCCTCCAGGGAAGCACTAATCCCTGACTGTCGGGAGCAATTTTTATTCCGTAAGCAAAGCTTTCGCTCTCCATCTCTATCTCTCTCTCTTGCTCGCTTGCTTCCTCTCATGCTCCATCGCTCTATTTATAGCCCTCTTAAGCGGCTCTGCGTTCCACTGTTTACATTTAGAACCTCAGTCTTTAGGTTTAGACCTCAGCCCCTCCTTCTCTTCCCCTCACTACTACTTATCCTCTGGGTTTTCAGCAAAAGAATATAAAAAGATGTCTCCAGATATGTAAAGAATGATGAATATGGTGAGTACATGTGTAGGAAGAGGTGAACGGAAAGAGGTAAGTGAGAGTGAAAGAAAGTGGAAGAAAGACAAAGACAAGAAAGATGTGAAGTGACAAGCAGATTCGAATGAGTATTCCAGGCAGTCAGACAAGCTGTCTCTATCAGAAGACAGATTGTAATAGCAAAATTATTTGCATGGGAAAAGGGGTGTAGAAAATGAATGAGTTGTGGAAAAATAGGTTTAGTCAGATCCAGATTTCTTTTCTCCCCACCCCCAAGTGACTGAAAAGTTGATTATGCCCTCTGATGTTCCATTCATTTTTTTCCACAGAAGATTATAGTTTAAACTAGCAAGAACTAGTTGTCCCCAACTCATAATTTCACATGGGTTGATGTTCTGTAGGTTTTAAATGATTCCTGTTTAATCTCGTCTGGGTAAAAAAAACAAAAAAACTGCCTCATTAAAAAATTGCCAAGGAATATTGTTTATATCCCTTTTTATATATAGATATATCTATAGATAGATCTATCTATCTATAGATATATATATAGATATATAGATCAAGGAAATTCTTGGAAGTTTCATAATGTTCCAGAAAGTATCCTGGAAGTTTGAGAAATAGTATATTTCGAGTGCTGGACTGTTATAAAAAATAATTTGCAAGTTATATAAAAATTTTTTCAGAAAGCTTCAGAAGATAAAACTTTTACATTTCAGTGAAAATAATCTTCAAGTTCTGGAAAGTCCTGCACCATATCATTCTTCTAGATGATAAGTACATTTTTATCCATATTTTGACTAGTCATGTGATTTAGCAAGGTGTGACTTATGTTTTTTCCACTTCATGATGCATTTTCTTTTGACAGATGTAACATACTCCAGAGCAACTGATAGTTTGGAAAATTTAGTAATCCAAATGTTTTATAAAATATTTCCCTAAAACTAGCCATTTTTAGTTCTGTACAGTTCTGAAATATAATATTCAAGTTATTTAAAGGTATCCACAGAAAAAAAACTTTAAATTCGGGGGACAGAATACTGCAAAGCTGCGTAATGTCAGCTTAAAGTTCTCTAAAAATGACTTGTAAGTTCTCTGAAAAAAATCTTTAAAGATCCAAAAAGTTCCATAAATTTCTGGGAGAGTAACTTGTTACTTTCAGTAGATGATCTAGAATACAACCTCAATGCTCAAACGTTTTTACAGAATGAGAGTATAATTTGCAGTTTAAGCAGTTTCATAATATCTGATGTAATTATGTGATTTGCAGGTTTAGAAGCAGATGCATTGGCATATTCAAATATGTAGGTGAAGAAAAAAACACAATTTTTTGTATTTTAAAATCCAATGGTGTGCTATTTTTATGGGTTGTGATGCTGTATTCCAAATACAAAAATTAGAAACAGATAACCTGTTCCTTGTTGCACAATATCAGGTTTTGCATGTTTGAACTTGTTGAGATTTCTTCATGGTCCTTTTAAATTAATTTTAGATATCCCCTCAAAAGATGAAGCTAAAAATAGAATACCCCAAAGGAAATGCTTCAGCTTAAACCTGAACATTGTATTGTGCATTATGTATTTGCTTCTTGCAGAGCATGTGTGTTTTTTGTGTGTTACTTTTTTTCCCCTCCTGTGGAGGTCAGCTTGCCCCCTTCAGCTGAGGAGCAGCACTTTGAGGCAGCAGCTAACATTTAGCTCATTATGTAAATGCTAATCATTAGTTGTAGCACAGACCCTGGGGCTTTGGAGGCGCTCAGACATGACCAAGGCTGGCAAAGCAAAGCAGTGAGCAGAATTAACAATTCTAATACATAAACAAACTGATTTAGGAATTGGGATGATCCACATTTCTGAATAGCTTTATTTTTATAGTGTAGTAAAGCAGCAATGTTGTGAACTGGTAATGTCATTGAACGTGATGGAGCAGTCTTGTCCTTTGTGTATTTTTGCTCTCAGCTGAGGCACGTTTCCACTTGTGCTTCCTGCCCGGTGTCAATAACATAATCAGATGTGGTGTTCACAGCTGCTCTACCTGTGAGCCTTTCTCTGTCTGCCTGTGTGCATGTGGGGTGGAAAAAACCCCCATCAGCATGTGGTATTTGAAATAAACCCTTTAATCTTCAAATTGAACTGAGATTACGGATTGCTAAGAATAACATTGATTAGGATGATTAGGATTCACATAAATCTTATTAATGAGGGAAACTCATAGCACAGAGCTCTGTTTTTTTATTTCAATACTATTCTGTCTTTAAAATTAATATACTTTTAACTTGATGTTATTAAACTTATAGATTGCTTTCTGGAAAATTAATTTTCTGAAGAAGTTGCTTTAATTAAAAGTAAAACTACCCATTTTTTCAATATTGACTGCTAATCCAATTTTTTGTGACTGCATCAAAAAATTACAGATAATGTTAGCTTTTTTATGTAACTTCATGTGGAAATTGATTTGTATAAATATATAAAATCTGACATATGTAAGCATAAAAATATCTGCTTTATTTCATTATGATCGGTTATGTGCTTTGCCCACACTGTACAGATGCAGTTTATCTGGAGCACCATGTGCGCCCACACATTAGTTCCTCTACTGTGAGCTCTGATCTGCAGCCATTGATTGGGATCAATAATTCACACCGCCTCTTTAATATTTGATGAGTGGAGCTACAGACAGTGACGTATAAGAGCCAATGTTTAGGCCAATGCACAGGAAGCTCCTGCTAATAGTGACTATCTGTAATTTTGCTCATGAATCTATTCTTTTTGAACTGACACTGTTTCACAACACAATCAACTCAATGCTGAATATCTGCTTTACTGCAAAGTATCAGCTCTTCCATAGACTCCTCTCCAAACTTATATATCAGAAAAAGCATTACTAAAAGCCTCTGCCCCACTGATTAAACTGAATTATGTTTTCCTTTTGTGCATCCCAGACATTTTGTTTTGTTTATGACCAGAAGATATGGCAAAGATGAGCAGTGAAGTTGTAGCTACATGCTGTTTTGTCAAATCATCCTGTAAATAAGGAACCCAAAAAAAAAGGGACAATCAAAGAATTCCTCATATATACATGAAAAAAATCAAATAAACATTCCAGGTATGTTTTTAACGAGTCAGTACCATTATAACTTGATAAACCTCAAAAAGTTGACATTAGCTCCCCTTACTCCTTTACAAGAGTAAGAGAGTCTAAAGAGACATCAGTTGTTTTATTTTTAACAATATAAAGGCCAAGAACATTTGTAATCTCTTGTACTTCAGCATCAACATGTTTTTGCAAATTATATACTCTTGTCAGGATTGTCACATCTTCAACTTGAGGGTGGGGGCATATAAAGTCATTATAGATGTGCTGTGGGATGTGATTGAGACATTTGTGCTTTTCACAGGCTGCACCATGAAGAGGAGTGAGAGGAAAATCAATTTACCTGCCACTTGAGAGAAAACCTAATCCTGCTTTGTAGTCCACAGTGACTTTGCAGACTCCTAAAAGCAACAGGATAATAGAAAGTCATTAGATCGACAGCAGTTACTCCGCAGGGAATTAATATTGTTATTTTCTAACTTGTGGTTTGGTATAATTTGGTCAATGTGACTTGGTGGTGTCACTGGAGCTAAAGAGTCTTTATTTTACTTAGCATGGAGAAGAACAAATTGTTTTAGATTTTGGTGTACCTTGGTGAATAGATTTTTGTAAACAAAAAGATGAATTGATATGTAATTATATCACCCTATGCTCACATTCAGATCTTCAAAATGTAGAACTTCCCTCACAAGCACTTGCAAAATACCAACACAAAATCCACGCACAATCCAGGAGGCTTTTTTCAATTTTCAAAGATGCAACTGCTTCCATGTGGAAGGCTCTAGAAACTGTACAAGTATGCAGTGATGTATATGCCTGCACAAGTAGATGTGTGTGAATTTAAATGATAGCAGTATTGGAAATGTTTCAAGCTTCCCTCTGATGTCTCTTGCTAAAGGAGATGAGAGGCAATGACATATAGAATTAAAAATATCTCTCAATAACACTCCCACGCGCACACTACACCACAAGAGTCCCCAACCACACACACGCACACAAACGCGCGCACATGACATACTTTGACTCTGCTTCTGAATGCATTTTCTTTCTGTGTTTTAATCCTCACCCTGTGCATCAGAATAAACATGCAGTCTTTCAGGAGATGTGATACTTTAAAGAAACCCCAAAAAACTATGAAACTATGAACTATGAACTATTTTCATAAAAATGTTTTAGTAAAACAAACTTTTATTTTTTAGTTTTATTTATTGTCGCCATATATACAGATGATAAATGCATTTTGTGTTTCAGAATAATTATGATCACAAAAGAGAAAATGAGTTTTTCAGCGGTTTTCATTAGCATTTATGCATGTAAGAGGAGGTTTCTGTGTTCATCTGTCTCAGTTCCTCACAGGTGAAGCATGGAGCTAATTGTGTTTGCATGAATGACAGCAAGCAGGTTTATTCATGAATGCAAACAACACCATGGCTGCAACAGTAGCTTCCTTAGCTCTGTTGGAGAGCGTCTATTCATGAATGCACTAAAGAGACCAGTTCCCATTTCTCTTCCTGCCAACTGGCTCACACTGCACACAAAATCCCAGTTGCAGCGTCTATGAGCAGCAAACCACCTGACTGTGATAACTCTGCTGATTAATCAAATGTGCAGTCACCATGCTGCATGGTTTGAGACAATCAGTTACATCAATCACGTTTTACATTTCATCAGACTTGTGTTTGAGATTCTCTTATTCTTTTTTTTTTTGTCAATTTTGTTTAAAATACACAAAATAAACAAAAAAAAAAAAAACAGAAAAGTAGAATAAATGTTCCTATATTCAGAGCAATTCAGTTGAGCTTATTGGTGAAACACCAATTCACAACAGATGTCTTGACAAGTTACCTGACAAGTACTTTGTGCTGTATAATTTGAATCCAGGACCTTCTTCCTGCAAGGCAACAGTGTTTCCAATTGTGCCACTGTACAGCAGCACTGTTGTGTATTTAAAAGAGAAAAGAAAACAAAAAACTATAAACCAGTTATTTATTGTTTTATAACTGCATGGTAAGTGAGTCAACAAGACAAGTCCAAACTTGCTGTATGAGCCCGACTGCTGTGTGAAGGTGCCAGGGGTCTGTGTGGTCTGGTCACCTCTGAAGTGTCATCTTCACTTTGCCTTGCGTCATGTCAGAGCCTCAATTTGGAGAAAATGTCAGTGAGCACAATGAGGCAGCAGGGCTGGGCAGGGCTCCCATGTCACTGTAGCACCAAAGAGGGATACAGATACTCATCATCTCCAAAAAAAGAAAAATAAAATCCACCTGACATGCAAGAGAGGAAAGTGTGCGTGTGTGTGCGCATGTGAGAGAGAGAGAGAGAAACAAAGAGAGAGAGAGGCGAAAGTAAAAAGATACCAACAAAGACTGAGAGCTGGGCTGTCAGATTGGGAAACACCTCAGCAGCGTATCAGCTACAACTTACTGCCTCTGTTGCCATGGCAATGGGGGGATTGTCAGGGATCCTGAAGGGAGGGGTGCTCCAAAAAATCTGCATCTGTCACTTTTGTAGTCACAGAAATGAAGCCAATCTAAAACTTAAAGAGAACCCTATCTGAGGCATATTCACCTACTCAGGTAGGGAGGACGCTTTGAAGGGGATGTGGAGAAAAGTAATCTGAAAACAACCCAACAGATTAAAGATCATGGAAGTTCTCATGCCACGATAGTAGCAGCTTATCAAAAGAATGTCTCGTTGTATTTTGTTTGTTTTCATGTTTTTTCTTCTGAACTATTTTTCTATGAAAACAGGATGTATGACCAGGTCATGCACCAGTTCAATGTGCCAGTTCTTACCAGAAATCGTCTGTGCTGCAAAGAAGCGCCCCACCACGAAAAAGAAGTGCCAAGCTGAACACGATGGCTGGCGATGTTAAGTCAATTTTTGAACGCATGGCCATTACAAACTAAATGGCTTCGTTCATTTCCTCTGCTATCATTGCTAAAACTTCAGGCAGACTACTGTTACAAAATAGCACAGAAAATCAGTGTTCACAACTCTTCCTTTTGTTCTTCAATTGGTTGAAATTCAATCAGACAAATCGAGCTCAATAGATAAATCCAAGATGGAGCACTAAAGGAAGATGAGAATCGATCATCAAGAATGGAGCATTTTGGGGTTTTGTTGCCAACGGTTTCCTGACTTTCCGCAGTACTCTAGAATGCTGATGAATAAAAGCAAGAAGTCTTGTGATTTTTCTTTTGTAATTATGGACCTGTTCTAGTGGAAAAGCAACTCTGAAATTTTCATAGTCAATGCAAATTTAACAAGTACATTGTTAAATTTGTTGCATGAATCTTCATTAGTTAATTCTTCATGATGATCATGATGGTGTAAAACATAGTCTGCAGCCTCATTTCCATTTCCTCAACTGAATGTCTTAATTATTTAATTGATGTCTAGTTTCCTCCCAGTTTTATTTGCCTTTTAGCATTAGTAGGACTCTGGCTTCTTGTACTTACCTTCAGCGTAAAATGTATTACTAGTAATACGTTTTACCATGAATATTTGTTCCAACTGCTACACCAGAAGCTGTTGGATGTAAAATGCTTATTATGTAGCAATTGAGTCAGCATAACTGAAATACTATGCATTTGGGGTAAAATTTTGACATTTTCATACGTTTCAAATTAGTTCAAAACGGGTAGTTAAAGGTAATTAGCTCCATTCAGTTAGATGTTAAATTGTCTCTAATTTATTGATTTTTTAAGTCAACTTCACAATGATTGAAGATGAGGAAAACTACTGGATATTGACCAGACAGTAACTGAGCATGTGCATGAAGAGATATTTTGTTTTAACAGTCCCAGAGTGCCTCACATCGACTGACTTGAAGCATCGATGAGCCGGCTCATTGATTTCTTCAGACATCCAAGCAATCTAAACCACATGTGCAAAGGTCAATAGTGTGACCATCAAAACCACTACATCTGTCTTCTAGAGATGAGGGGCTCATTGATTTTTAAAAGCTTTGATTGCCTTTTCGTTTGATCTGATGGTTGAAGACACACAAAAACGTATGTGTTGATGGAGGACTATGCTGCGTCTTTCTGGTGCAAAGGCTACAGAAGGACATATGTACATCCTTCTGAAGTTTCTGCTTGACAAAGGGAATACACATCCCTGCAGGATGATTGATTGATGTTTTTAATGGTCCAGGTAATTATGAGCTGTTTGAGAACAAGCTTGAACTAAATACTGGAGAATCTGACCTGACATAAGCTCCAAGGTCCAATATGGTGATAAAAGGAGCATAAGCACAAATCAAAAAAGCTTTGTGTGTGCTGGAGAATGTGGCTGATTGGTTAGGAGGTGGGAGCACAGATAAATATATGGCTCAATAAATACCTGTGTAAGAAGTAGTTTTACTCCCTTACTCTTTGTGTAAGGAGTAAGAGAGTTACTCATCAATCTCGAAACATGTTTCAACTGTGGTTCAGATTTTGCCGCATTTATCTGTGACGGGGGAAATTAATTTAACTCTCACATATCAACAGGGCACACTACAGTGAAATGCTCCGAGCGGGGTTGCGTAATTTCAAATATGCAAAACATACCCTCCACCATAACGGAGCAGCACATTTTGGGATGCACGTCATCATTCATACATGCGCTGCTTTTTTTTTTTCTTTCTTATCATTCAAACCTCCCTCTGGGCGCAACCTGCGCTGGGTTTATTCCCGTCAATTCTTTATTTGCTAGAAGGATTTTACTCTGCAGGTAAAATTGACTGTGTTTGGGGGGAAGGAGGGCTAGAGAGATGTGGGAAAGACCAAATTGTTGCTATATTGGACCATCCACCGGTGCAGCTGGTCTATTTTTAGCCGGGGACTACATCAGCTATGACTGCAGACACTGAGAGGGGAAATCACCAGCGCTGCTGCTGTCTACATCCAACCACTGACCCTTCACTGAAGCGAATCAAACAGCAACAAGGGAGGCTCTGAAATATAATGTTTTAAAGGAGGAAGTATATAAAATGTGCTTTTTAAACCATTTTTGTGAAAGAGGATGTTTTGCCATTTTGGAGAAGTGTTTTGGTAATTAAACCTGATTTAAATGAACTTGGAGCGCAGGTGACCCCCATCTGAGGCAAGACAGGTGGTCTGTGCGCGCCGAGAGAAATAGAGAGGGAGAGAGAGAAGCCGAAAGAGAGAGAGGGAGAGCGGCACAGTGGTCGGATTGCACACCAACAACCATCAACCTGTGGATAGAGCGCGCGCGATGCGCCATAGCCACCCTCTCCTCCTCTGACTCCGAGTCCGACATCCATCATCCATGACCCGGAAGAGGGTGCCAGCTTCATTCTCCAGAGGGGGGGAGCAGCCGAAAAGTTGAGGGGTCGTGCGCCAACCCCCCTTTTCCTCCCTCCCACCTCAGCTTCATGAATGGCAGGACCATGGAAGAGCTGCCGTTCGAAAGAGTTAAGACGCGGCGGAGAAAGGGTCGCTGCCCACCCGGCGCGCCGCTGGGAGCCATCGCCTGCGAGGACGAGTTCAACAGCCAGGAGCTGGAGGCTCTCTTCCAGAACTACAACCTGAAGCTGGAGCAGACCGCCACCCTCAAGGCTCTGGCGGTGCTCATCGTGGCCGCGTCGACGCTGTCTCTGGTGGAGCTGCTGTCCAGTCCCCGGCTCACCTTGTCCAAGGGCTCCTACCCGGTGCACTGCGTGGTGTTCCTGTCGCTCTTCATCGTCACCAACGTCAAGTACCTGCAGGTGACGCAGCTGCAGCAGATCGCCAAGCTGGCCCTGCTGTTCAGCTTCACCTTCGCGCTGCTCTGCTGTCCGTTCCCGCTGGCGCTCGGCACGCCGGAAACAATGAGCGCCGCAACCCCGGAGCAAGGCGTGTGGCAGCTCATGCTGGTCACCCTGGTGGCTTACGTGCTGCTTCCCGTACGGACGCTGCTGGCGGTGCTGTTCGGGGTGATGCTGTCTGCATCCCACTTCATAGTAATAGCGACGTCCGTGACGGGGATGAAGCAGAAGCTGTGGAGACCGGTGAGTGCTGCACCTGCACCAGAATGCACCCACACCCCACAGCTTGGGTAATCTGAAACTAATCTGATGCTGGATAACATGCGAGCTCTGAGTCCAAGTTTCACTGTTCAACTTCACTCCAAGTAGCTCTGACCTGTGGAAGGGATTTACTTTGCTTCGCTCTGGTAGTTAAGAGGCAGCATGTTTACGCATCCAACTTTCCCCGGAGAAGCAAAGGTTAATAATAAAACACTGTGCATCGATTTTCGCCCCAGGACGAGAAGATGCCTGTTTTCCGCAGCAGATGAAGCGGACGAGGAGCTGTCCGCCTCTCGGTGCTGAATCGGGATACAGACACAGCTGCTGAGCTTTATTTCTGAGAAGCACATTGCTGTGGTCATGTAGCACCGTTTGCTTTTGTGAGCATTGAAATCTACAGCTGCATCCCTATAATTACAACCTAATTGAAAACTTGTTTTCCAGCAATTGCATTAAGGAAGTAAAACTCATGACATGCTTAAAATACTTTGTGATGCATGTACTACTTTATCAGAGCTTCTTTTTGCGCCAGTATATTGAGGCATATGAGTAACTAGCCTAGAGTCTTATGAGGCGTTTTTTTTTTTAATTTTTTTTTTATTTTTAGCGTTTCCAGCTCTTCCACATTGTTCTGAGGTCTGACATTTTCCACACCATGATATCCAAGTGTTCTCTTTAGGGTTTTGGTTCAGTGAATCTGCTGGTGAATCAAGCATGGTGATACAATGGCCATTTAAAAAGGAATTTTGCAGCCAGTAGGTACTGCAGACAGAGTAGTCAGGTTTAGGAACACACACGCACGCACGCACGCACACACGCCCGCCCACCCACACACACACACACACACACACACACACACACACACACACACACACACACACACACACACACACACACATGCACATGGTACCAAGACTTTCCTGGGAAATGGCTGCATTTACTTTGGCCTTTATGCCATGGTTTTCCATAACATCAGGAATTGTGAAAACTTCACTCTGGATCTCAAGAAATTTGGATTCTGTTCCTCCCCACTCTGTCTTCAGACTCTAGGTGTTTGGACACTCAGTGGGGACCCAGAAATGCAAACACACGCAGGAGTACTCATCAGGAACAAACAAGTTTAATTTTAGTTTTAAATACTGGTAGCTGCTCAGGATGAGGTCATCCAACAGCTCTGAGCAGACAGGGGAGAAAGCTGGCGATGCACAGATAAAGCAGAGGTATGTTTGAAATGTCAGGCTTCACTGACCTGTAGAGCAGTGGACGGGTGGAGCAGAAGAACTGAGGTTTGAAGACAGGGAGGTGCAGGTAACCAGATTTAACAATCTTCTGTGAGTGCGACAAATCAAAGAAAAGCTCTACAGAGAGGTTCGGAAAGCAACATCCAAGGACTTAGACAATGATCAAACTGAGATCACACACTGTGAGCCTCTGCAGCCAGCAATTCCCAGTAGAACAGTGTAGAGGGCAGAGAGCAAAACTTAGCAGGAGGGGCAGGCAATACTCGGTGGTCGTGTGGCACAGCTTGGGTCGGGGTCCTGAAATCCGAAACAGATGGGATCCATAAAGGAGTTGCCAGAAGGGATAAATCCGTGGGCAGAAAATACACTGAAGGATTGGAAGAAAACGCTGGATCTCTACTTGCTCGGGGGCGGTCGATAATCTGGCACGGGGGCAGAAGATGAGAAGTGTTTAGGTACGGCGGGACCGAGGTGAGACAGGTGAGCTGAGTGGCTAAACACAGCATGGACATGACAAAGAACATGAATCATGACTCTAGGACTTTGATTTCCAAATGAAATGGAATATTCCCATTCATATGAGAAGCTCAAGTAGCTTGATGTTGACTCCGACTCAGGAATAGTTGAACACCAGCCACATAACAATCGTTGCCAGTCATTGTATTCTGGATATACAGTATCTGCTTATGGCTGGTAACTATAAACATGGAGAACATTTGACCTGAGTCATTTTGCCAACATAAAATGTATCTAAGACTTGCTAATTATCTCAAATTAAACCCTGTAGATTTTTTTTGTAATCTTAATTGTAATCTTTGAAAAACCCAGAAAATAATTGAAACATAATTTCATCTTGATAAAAAAGTAGACCTCCTGTCTAATGTAAAAAAAAAAAAAAATTCTAAGAAAGAACTGAGCCTTTTCTTCCATGTATCTGTGTTCATTATAGTACAGTTTGTTCCCAGCACATATGCTACTGTGCTACAATACAAATGCAAGAAAGCTTGAAAAACAAAAGCAGGATACAAGCGTACATTTCACATCCTATACTTGAAATGTACATTATCCATCATCCCTTTTCCTTGGTGATAATGGATACTGGCAGTACTGCCCAAAAGTCTGTGTCAAATTTTCTATACTTATCTTCCAAGTAACTATTTTAAAGAAGTCTTTTTTTAACAGTTTTCCAGTGCTAATGAACCTTTTCAGACTTTGACTGCTTTTTCACTGCATGTCTTATTTTCTAAGAACACACTGAATAGTAAGCTGCCATGCTCTGATAGGAGGAAATAAGTGAAAAATCAACCAAAGCTTTTTCAGGAAGCCTGGAAAACTATTCATTAAGACCACTTTAAAACGGTAGTTTGAGCTGGAGTTAGGCACACTGTGCTACCTACTAGGATGACATTGGGTCCATTATTCGAAGATTCAGGAAACTAAGTAGGGTCTTTATTTCCCCCCCAAATTTGAATACATCTATTTTTTAAATTCGTTTTTTATTATGTTATTGCAGGTGCATCTCAATAAATTACAATATCTTTGAAAAAGTTGTATCTTTTCAGAATTTTTTTTTCACTGACCAAAGAGCAACAAGGAAGAAGTAACCTTGGAAGAAGGAAGAAGTAGTTTTCTACTGGGGACTGCTGGCTGCACACAGAGGCTTATATGTGCAGATGTGTGCAGCTTCATTAGGCACGTCTGCTCTTGTTTGTCTGCAGCTGGCGGCTAACGCCGTGCTCTTCACCAGTGTGAACCTGTCGGGGGTGTTTGTGAGGATTCTGACCGAGCGTACTCAGAGGAAGGTTTTCCTGCAGGCGCGCAACTGCATCGAGGAGCGTTTGCGGCTGGAGGACGAAAACGAGAAGCAGGTGAGGAGTGAACTTCAAACTTCACAGCTTCTTCAGAAGTTGTTGTTTTTTTTTCTTAAAGTGTTCAGGTGCCAGCATATTCCAACAACCTGCCCACAGGCATGCAGTAACTATGACAGCAGCTATTTAAGGAAAGAACAATTACTGAGGCACAAGCTGCAGTGCCACACGTTCCTCCCCCTCCACGCACACCTACATGGAGGGATTTAACTAAGCAACAATCAGGCAACTTTAACCCACAGAAATTCTCTTTTTCTGAGCCGCACCCATCTCATCCTGCACTCGTTAAAGAGAAAATTAATTATTTAATGTGTTCAATACGCCTGAATGCACATCCTCCCTTCGTTTGACACAGCGCTCGCACACTTTGCACCTGTTCTTTGTAGATTAGGAGAAGATATGCTGCGTTTTTCCCCAGCAGTAACAGGCTCCCTTCTGACAGGCAATTATACAAGCAGATTGCTTCCATGGCCTCCCTACTCTAGTAAAGGTCATGGTTTATTTAGGAAAGAGAAACACACAGACCTCTGATCAGGATCTGCCAGCAAACCTCTGCTGTGGTGTCCATGAGCACAGGTCTCAGAGTTGATGATCGCCCATCAAGCGGCGTGAAACACGGCTATGTTTATCGCTCAGGGTGTGTGTTTGAGCAGGATCCACAGTTCTTATTGATTCCCGAACAAGAAAGGGCTATATTCGGTACGCCTGTGTGGAAAACCGGCTTTCCTGCTCAATTTTCTGAAATGGGAAGCGATTCAAAACTTCCTCTTCATTCATTAAATCAAGTAAGGAGGAATCTGTTTTTTTTCATTGCCTTTCCAACAAAGGCAGTCTGGTGGAAATGTGATTTATATGAATAAAAGGTTCATAAAATTGTCTACATGTATGGTTGCAACACACATGTAGTTGAAATATGAATATTTATGGAAAGGACTTAAAATATGATCACATGTGAAACAGCAGAGAATACAGAGGAAATAGAAGGATCTGACAAGGATTAAATTAAACTGAGTGGCTGTTAGAGGTTGAGTGATGTTAACCAGGTGACACTAATCAGGAGAGAGCAACTGGATCAAAGCTAGATATACACAATGTTCCAAATTATTATGCAAATTGGATTTGTGTCATAAAGATAATTTTTGTTGTTGTGCTGTTAAATTTATAGATGGTATTGTGTGTCAGGGGTCTTTGAATCACTCTCATTAATTTCAGAAAGCTGGGTTGATTAGTTTGTCTGGTGAGCTCAATTAAAGGAAATCTACTTAAGAAGGATGTTCAACATTATGAAGCAGACCACAGGTTTCAAGCAATATGGGAAAGAGAAAGGATCTCTCTGCTGACAAAAATCATCAGATAGTGTAGTGCCGTATGACAAGGTATGAAAACACTTGATATTTAACGAAAACTGAAATGTTATTGTACTGTGAAGAGATTTGTGTCTGATTCAGAATGAAGATGGGTTTGTACAGATAAAGGCATAATGAGAAAGGTTTCTGTTAGACAAATTCATCGGATTAAGAGAGCAGCTGTTAAAGTGCCCTTACAAAATAGCAAACAGTTATTTGAAGCTATTGGTGCCTCTGGAACCTCAAGGTGGAGGATCCTCCAGAGGCTTGCGGTACATGAATATACTATTCAGCCACCCCTAGATTTTTGTGAGCACTGCTTGTGAACAGTGCTCACAAGCAGAAACGGTCGGAGCTCTCATTTGTAACTATAAATAATTAGCTCTGGGTGGGAAAATTTTATGGAGTGTAGTTGATTTGAGGAGGCCCTTGACCTGAAATCTCTTTTGTTGAAGTTTTATGTTGTGAAGAAGATACTCAGGGTTGTCTGGAATGTTTTCATTTATGAAACATCCTTCTTTCCATACTGAGCTCCAGATGCTCCAGAGCAATTTCCAGAACAGAGCCAAGTTTCTTTATAAGCCTGTTTATAAGTTGTGGACTGCAGAAGATACTGCCTTCTAGACGGCAGACTTGTTGAAGATGTTCAACATAGCTCTGCAATATTACTGCAACAACCTAAGCTTCCTGAAGAGATACATTTGTATTTCAATAGATGACCTTCTTCTACAAAAATATACTTTGAACAATGTCCTTCAATTTCACTTCCCGAGAAATCAGATTTATTAATGCGTGACTAATAATTGTCTTGTAAACACATACTCCCATCTGATCTGTGAGGAGGCGTCTCAGGCAGCTTGGCTTCTTCTGTTAAAATCTCTCTGTCTGACCCAGATGTTTATGATCCCTATGTCTTGGTGGGTTTGCAGCAGTGAGTTGTGAGATGTTTAGAGGACTGAATATGGTCTCTAAATCCTTTGACTTTCATGATGCTGCTAATGTTCACTAATGTACTTTATATAACCTCTGAGGACTTCAAAGAGAAGTTGCATTTATACTGAGATGAACATACACAAAGATGGACTTTATTACTTATTACTTCTGAAGTAACCTGCTTGTACTTGGTTCTATTTAGGGGTACATGTGTAAAGGACGCTGAAAACAAATGGAAAGGCAGTGTTTTATTTTATTTATTAAAACTTTTGAAGAACCACCTTTCATTTTCTTTTTTTCTCATAGTTAGGCGCTACTTTATGCTATCTATCACATAAAACATGTAGAGATTTGTTGATATCACATGAAATTGTGTGTAAGAGTTCAAAGGGTAATGATAGTTTTGATGGGTGATTTTGTCAAGCACTCGTTGTTTGAAACAGTGCAAGAGCAGAACTAAAAGAATAAAGAGGCTGAATATGGTAAGAGGAAATGTGAGTTGACATTATTTTAAGAATTTAGTCTGTACTAAGCAAGAAAAACAACACGTTATACATTTTATAGTAATTAGGTACTTGCAAAGAAATAATAGTTTGTGGAAAATTCATCGACAGCATAATTTTTATAACATGAGCCAGGGTTCACTAAATCTGGGTTTGGTTGCACTGCTGCTTCAGCGCACAGTTCAGAATCAGATATAAGGGGGAATCTAATTTAGTTTCATTATTCGACTGGCTGCAAATCAATTAGCATGACTGATTTGAGTTCTGCATGAAAACAAACATGACCACAGCTCATTGGACTAGCCCGAGGACTTTTGGCTGACATTTTGAAAAGTTATTCATGCAGGCATTAATTTCACCAAGCCACCATGCAGAGTAGTGCAAATCAGATTCTCCACTTCTGACAACATTTTATAATTTCATGCATTTCTCTGTTGTGCTTTTCAGCTTGCATTTTTGTCCTTAGTTTTATTTCTGTCTTCAACTTTCTGTATTTTCTATTTTGTTTATGCTTCCTAGAAAAAAAAAATCCCAGTGAACCTCTCAAAATGAGTGTACCACAAATTTGTTACTATAAATAGAAGACTTCCAGTGCTGGTCATGGGTAGCATTGGCACAGATTGCATATATTTATGTTAGGCTTTTAATGGTTTATTTAAACCTTTCAGTTATTTATTGTGTACTGTGCATAGGTTGCACAACAAACAACTTCAGTGATTTTTGAAGCATTTTAGAACATTCATACATACAAACCTATGGGGAAAATAATTGTGTGATGATTTTGGTTCATTAATAATTCCTGTCTCACAAGGTCTTAGTGAAATAAAGTGGAAAGAGATGAGGAAATTCTTAAATATTAACAGGCAATTATAAAAGTGTCAGGCAATAAAAGTGGAACAGATTAATAAAACAAATGATTTAATATTTCATGCATGTGGTCATGGCACATGTTTTCATAATTTCCACACTTAATGAAATGCCTGCAATAAGCTAAACTGATTGATTTTCAGCAGGTTTGACGGCTGCTACTTTACAGCTCTTACTTACTTTTTTTGTGAATGGAAATATGGCCTTCCCTCTCCAAAGCTCTTCAGCACGGCTGCGAGATGATTCATAGTGCGTTTACAATCATTTGACATCCTGTGAGAATTTGAAGTATGCTTCACGGTGCTGCAACTCAGATGTTTTGGAAATAATAAAAGAGCCAATCGATTAGGACTGAGTGTATTCTTGGCTCCTTTGCTCAGAATTAGTCAACGATGTCTCTAAAGGATCTTTTTACTTTGTAACTTGAAGTAAAACAGAAGAACCTACCCTTAAACTCTGACTCCACTGGCAGCAGAGGTTATTGTACGTACTAAACAAGCATGCAAGATTCTAATAATTTTTTTAATCATTTTTTAGAAACTAATACACTCACTTAAGTTGATGCAAAGAGTAGTGGAAGATTTAACTAAAAATTATTTTTCGCCCACCTTATGCTCAAGGATTTAATTCCAAAAATGGCTAAATGTGAGATTAATGAAAAGTACTTTCAAGATTTGCTTATGGTTTTACTTCTCAAAAAGTAATTTTCATGTGACAAATAAGTCTCGTTGGATTGCAAATTCTAATTTATTTAACATGACTGTAAGGTTTTAAAAGAAGGTCCTGTTAAAAACATGTAAGGGAAAAAAACGTTATTTTTCCACCAGATTTACAAAGCAGATTTCACTAAACACATGTAAAAGATACCTGCTAAGAACAGCAGATGGCAGCTTAATTGCAGGAGTGTTATTGTCTCCAAAATCAACTTTGTTCTCAAGTCCAAATGTTCAAGGTTTTTGAGATATCTTGACATTTTTATTTGATTCTGTGTCTGGGTTGAAAGATTGAGCGAAGAGGATGAGAATTACAAACATAAATACCTTTTTTGGTCCATACAACACACATAAAGAAAAATCCTTGTGTCAATTAACTCTTTGGCCTCTACCTGTCTTCTCTAAGTCTCTGTCTTCAGCTAATATTAAGTCAGTTAACCTTTAGCTTGATGTATTTACTCTTCAGAAGTCTGGTTTGTCTGTATGACTTGTTGAGAACTTATCAGATGTATTGAACTGGAGGAATGTGCGTGAGGGTCTGGTTTAAACTGTGAAAATATTGTAACTCGGCTGTTGAATAGGCCAAGGGGCGTTTTGAGCTGAGACGGTAAGGACACCCGTAAGTGGTCAACCGTTGGATAGCATTTACAAATAAGTGGCACAAACACTGCTTTAAAACCACTGACAAAAGGTGGAAAACCATGACTTTCTTTAATCCTTCAAAATACAAAATTATATGATAGCTTTCACAGTCTACTCTGCTCATAAAAACACTTCTGCCTCTTCATGACATGTTGGTTTGTTTGTGTTGCAGAATATCATCAACCTCTATGATTTGTTCTTGTGAAATGTGTTAGCTTTTTAATCTCCACCTTTAAAATTGTGGAAACAATGTGCTACGTACATAATGAGCAATGCTCTACAGACAGAAATAAGGTAACTGTATTTGATTATGTACAGCAGCAATTAGAATCCTTGTAATTTTATCCATCAGTAACAATGCCTTGGATTCAGGAAGGATAGAATGCTTTTGGTCCTGCTTGTGAAACTCTGGAACAGCTCCACCCTCAGCAAAGATGTGGAGGGTGCATGAACTTCGCCCAATCAGTTTACATGTGTTTTATGAGCTTGAGTTCAACTGTATCCCTCTGGGAGTCAGTAGATTTTTTTTACCAGGTGGTCGCAGGTGTCCTCCAGCAGATGTTGTGATCAAATAAATACATAAAAAATATGTTTCTGGTTGTCAACTTTGTACCCATGCACACATGTTCTCCCCATATGTGCGTGGGTTCTCCCAGAGCACTCCAGCATATTCTGCATTGTTAACTTATAGAGAACATCATGATTTTCAACACAATTTAGAAATGTTGAAAAAAATGATTTGCAAAAATATTATCCCTGCGCAAACACCACAGTAGATTTTTTTCATAACTTTTCTTCTGTTCCTAAATAACTACCAGCCTTAATTATTTATATATTTTTGGGGTTTTTTGCACAGTTTGTTTAATTAAAGCACCTCTCATCTCTGAGAACTTGAAGCTATTTGTTCTGGGTGTAATTTACATAACAACACATAAATACTGTCGGGCATTCCCTGGCATGCATGCATAATGAATTACTTAAATGTGGACAAACTGTGTCAGCGGAGAGAGATTGCATTTGCTCTGCTGCCTTATTTTATGAGTAAATTCTGTCTTTGTGTTAAGTTTTAAAATGAAAAGACAACATAGAGTCAGATTTGCCCTCATTTAGCACCAAGAAATCACTTTATGAAGTTTGATATTTGCTCTTAAAATGTGCATTTTGGAAAATAACCCTGCTATTCTGGAGAGGACCGTTGTTTAACTCTGACATCTCCAGCTGTAATTCCCAAATGCCACAACTGCTTTCAATGATCACTGTCTTTTAACTACATTATTAGTTGCTCTATGTCATATCTTGATCCTGTTTTGTGTTATACCTTATTTAGTTGTCTGCCTTCAGGGCATAACTTTGGACTTCTTGCCATTTGCAGAATTTGTGATTATTTACTTATATATATTTATCTGTCTATTTTTATTTTCTATTTCATTTATTCTGTTTAAACAAGCACAGAATACAATTGTTTCATTATTTTTATAGAAAATAATGTCCCAGCTAAGTTATGTCGTCATTTTATATAGATAAATCATAGTTTTGGCATATTTAGAAAAAAACATTAAGTTTCTTAATTAAAGTTTTTAAAGTAAATTCACTGACAAAAAAAAAAGAATAAAAACAGTCACAGATGGGGATTACATTGTATAAGGCAACTATGCTGAAACTGTTCCTCAAAAGTTCAGTGTTTAACTATGTTTTTCTCTACATTTCTAAAAATAAAATCCTCACATCTTCAGCGAGAAAGAAACAACTCTTGTTGACTTTGTTTAATGCAGTTCGAAGTCCTAACACTGCCTTCTTTCTGCCTTCGCCTCCTCCCTCCTCAGGAGCGTCTACTAATGAGTCTGCTGCCCAGAAATGTTGCCATGGAGATGAAGGAGGACTTCTTGAAGCCACCAGAGAGAATTTTTCACAAGATCTACATCCAACGCCATGACAATGTCAGGTATGGGGATGCATGATAACTCGGTAGGTGTGCACAGGGAGTGTTTTCATTTCAGGTGTGACATTGCAGTTTACCAATCAGAAAGGAAATCAGACCTCTCTGACTTACATAGACTTACTTAACAACAGTTGAGAAGAGTAGTCATATCTCTTAAATTTGAAGTTTCTGACAGTTCTTCCTGCTTTTGTTTCTGCTTCATCTTTCTGGCTGTCAAACATAATGCCAAAGCTGATTTTTGTGTGCATCTCAGTGGAATGTAAGAATTATTGAGATAAGCAACCACCAGCAGGCAGAAACAGTAAGAGACTAACTGGTAAAGATATAAGCAGATGTTTCCCCTGAGGGGGATGAGTTCAGAACCAGAGCAAAAAGTTAGAGAATAACAGACGAGGTGTTCAGTTACCAAAAAACATGAGCTGCAGAGAAAGAAGTTTATGTTTTCCCTCAAAGGCAACAAAACAATCTTTAAAGATTGAAGGAGAGTAATTAGAATATAGTGGCTTTTAGAAATATGCTTAAACTTTATCATTTTGAAGCTTTAACGTAGTTTGAGTCAGTCAGAATCTGACATCCACTCTTCCTGAGTATGAAAGTTATCATAGTTTTGGCATTTTAACAATTTACTTCAGCTTTTCTATATATTGATTCAATGACATTAAACTGGAAAAATAAAAAAATAAAAAACCCAGAAAAAAATTAAAAGGTTCATTTAATTCATTTAATTCGTAATTTATGGTTTCAATAAGAAACCAGCAAAAATACTATAGGTTAAATATTGGATGGAAAAATGGATGGATAGATCAAATTTTCTTATTTAATTTTTATCTTTAAAGATTTTGACAGGCAAATGTTCAAAAAAGCTAAATTTGTGCAAACAGTTGCCTTTATTTTAACCTGTCTGTCATAATTGAGCAAATGACCAGAAAGTGAAAGGAGCATTATCTGAGCCATACAATAAGTACTGATCTTTCCCTGTATTTTTAATTAGCTGTTTTGGTACTCCCTTTACTTCACAGTTGACATAGAGTGTGAGAACCTGACCCGACTCTGAGCTGATTTCATTCCGGTGAGGCGGTAAAGAGAAAAGGAGAGGTGCATTAGTGCTGCTTAGTGTAGGAGTTGAGTGTTAGGTAGCGTATCAACAGCACTTCTGTCAAGAGGGAGTCCTCAACTCTTGTCTGTCTGCCTGTATCATTTTAGTTCTGAGTGTACATCTCCTTTGCGATCACAACATGGGAGCAAGCAGCCTCATCACCACACTGGCACGCCGCCAAATATCCCGTTATTTCTTCCAGCAAGCCAGCTCCTGCTCGCCTCCGGGGCTCTGCTGCAAGCACACGCATCAGAACAGGGCTTTTTTAAAAAAAAAGTAGGAAAAATATTCTTTATGTAGCTGTGCGGGGGGTTGCACCCACGATCAGGGTCCCTTTGATATTTCCCTGAGAACATTTAATCACACATGCACTTGGCCAACCCTGCTGCTCTCGCCTCACCATCCACACATCAGTATGACCCGTAGCACAGAACCATTCAGTGAAATATTATACAACAGAGCTCTTCAGCTGAGCGACGGTCGTGATCCCAGCTTTGCATACATCAGGCTCCAGAGCAACTGCACCAAGCAGCAAAAGAGCTTGGTTGACATAGTCACGATGCAGGAAGGAAAAAAAAGTATTCTACATAAAATGCAGCAGTAACTATAATCTCTGAGGAAGAATTAAAAGAGTTTGGCACCATTTATCTGGATGGATCTGAAATCGTGCTTCTCTATGATTCTGATGTGTTTGGACGGGCAAGTTTCTAAAAACCATCCTATTAACATCTATAACAATAGTGGGGCTTCAACCATGAATCACAAAAAGCAGGATTTTTATGAATCAAGTTAATATAATCAAGGGGACACTCTTCTACAAGGTTTTAACCAAACCCTACTCTTCAGTCTACACATGTGGTGAATACAGTAGATTGTCATATGTGCAACAAAACCAGAACTTTCTTGGAATTATTTATTAAAAAGCACAGAACTATACCATTGAACATTGATATTTTTCAGTGCTTTTTGTTTCTAATAAGTTAATTCATAAAAATGTACACATTTAGTTGTCTACAATTATGCAGTTGACACTAAGGTCCAAATAGGCATCAGAACCCCAAATTTGCTCCACCACTTGAAATCTGTTCCGCATAAAGAACACAAACAAAATATGAAATGCGCCCGCTGCGGAGCCGAGCCAGCATGTCAACCTTACACGGATGATGCAAAGTACTTTCCTGTAATTTTTTCTGGATGAGGTGTCTCAGAACTCGAGAGTCAATTATCATGATTAAGCTAAATCCCACTCAAGGTTTGATGCATGCTCCACTGAGAGCAGTGAGTTTCCACCGAGTCAATAAGATCCATAACACCTTGTTTTGCTGCCATCTGGGCTGCCTCTGAGCAAATGAATGAGGGGCTAAGTGGTTTTCAACACCTACTTCGTGCACTACTTCAGTTAGCCAGCAGCAGGCAATTCAGCTCTGTAATTGATTTAGTGGCTGGCCTAAAAGACGCCTTCACTTATCAGGGATTGGATTATAGTACTTGCTGTTTGCTTCATTGCTGATCACTGTTAGCCAATTACTCTTGCTTCAAAGTGATCTGTGTGTTTAGCTGCAAGGATGGAAAACACAGCACAGTAGCACAATGCTCTATCCACATTCTCTTTTGGCATTTTTGTATTAAAACAGCAACTACTTTAGATAGTCTAAAACAACAATGGAGGAATAAAATGCAGATTAAAATGTCTTCTTGTTCTTTCCTCCAGCATTCTGTTTGCTGACATTGTGGGATTCACCAGTTTGGCTTCTCAGTGCACTGCTCAGGAACTGGTCAAGTTGCTGAATGAACTCTTTGGGAAGTTTGATGAACTGGCAACGGTAAGTTTCCTTGATTAACATAAAGCATCTGGCTTCAAATGACAATGGCAACTTAAAGAAATTTAAATAAGAGATGGAACAGATGGAGCTATAAGATTCCCAGTCAAGTCAACCTTATAAAAATATATAAATGTTTGATATGAAAATATCATTTCATTTAATCTGATGGGTCCGAAAGCATGTGCAATCTTTATTAGTGCATTTTCTGTCATATGATGAGCTCTTGTCCCAGAGTGTTTTTTTTTTCTTTTGGAATGCTGCAAGGTTAAATGAGTTTAATTGATCCAGAACAAATTTCTCAAACATTTTACTCAAAAATGGTCAATGTTCTCTTTCCTCTCCTTCACAGAACAATTGCTTTTACACAGACTACAAACAAGAAAATTTTGAAGCCAGTGGCTTGAATGGATTTCACAATATTAAGATGAAATGGGTCGAGACCGTAATGAAATATTCTTTTCTAATTAGTGAAACACTGAGTCAATCAGAGAAATGCACATTTGTCTTTAGATATTTTATTCTGAAAAATCAGAGGTTAGGCTTGAAAGAGATGGAGAAGAAAGAGGAAGAAGAAGGAATAAGAAGTAAAACTTAACACATCCAATTCTTATTTTATATCAATTCAGTCACGTACACAGGGCCTTCCACCTCTCTTCTGTAGGGAGTTCATCTCAGTCTGTCCCATCTCTAGTTAATTTCTACATCTGTCCCTAAATCAAACCCAGTTCAAAGGAGTTTCTGTGGAAAGGAGAAGAAAAACATCTCCTCTGAAGCCTCTGTTACCTGTTCCATAAGAAAATCTTATTATCCTTAACCTTTATTATCAGTTCATTCTTCCCAGTAAATAAGCTAAAGTTTTATGTTTTAAGACAAATGTACACAGCATGTTTCAGTTCTTTGTAAAGAAATACTAAAAACCGGCCTTTTTCCGTCATTGAGCTTTCATTTGGTAATTTGACAAAATGCAATAAGTTGTTGATGTTGTTAACACTTTTTATAAATCCTGTATACTTTTGAAAATTGAGCAACTTTGAAAACTGTTGTGTTCCATCCAATGCTATTTGCTAAATGCAATTTTGGCAACCCAACAGGACTTTCTGTACTATCTGCTATTCTGTTTCAGTAGTTTTTTTTTTCTAATTAGTTAAATGAATGTAATATATTCAGATGATATGCACATACCATCTGAAATGTGCATAGTTCTATCATTACTTTTCAAAGAGCTTTTGATCCTGATTTTGTCAGCTGCCAATAAGAATGCAGTTTAAAACTACCCACACAATCCAATTCCAAACAATTATTTCACCGTGCTCAGGGTGCAGATTTTTGCCATTTTATTTGTGCACTTAAGCTGACAATAAATATTGCAAACTTTCTTCTATAACTTTTATTAAGAAATAATGTCACTGAGCCATCCTGCTCAGCCCACAGCCATGGAGGCAGCTAGTAAAGTCGTGTTTCAGTGAGTTGTTTGTCTCCAAGAAAACTGAATGTATTATTGAGTCCTGCAACTCATTTCTTATACCAAGCCATATATGTATTGATCCAAACTGTGAAAGTAAGGCTGGAGATACTGACTGACACTGAGGAGGAGGAAGAGGAGTTGAAGAAGGTCAAGAAGTGGAGATGAGAAGGCTGATTTTCACAGAGAGATGAGGGCTGAGGAGGAGGATTGTTTAAGTGTGAGTGCGTGAACATGTATGTGTGTGATAAGGCCCAACCGAGACTACTGTTAATGTGTGCAGAAGCACACAATGTGTATCAGTAAGCCAATGCAGTGTTGTTCTCCAGGAAAGGAGATTAGGTGAGAGATAGGTTATCTGTCGGCAGACCGCTATAATCATATTAAAACTGCATGAGCCACACACAGCCACACACGTTCCAGTTTAAGTCACCTCAGAGGACATTTCATCGCCTTACATAAATTACAACCTCACAACATCGCCTTCACTGTTTCCATCTATCCACATATTTTCTAAAAAGTCTTGGTTGTAGCTGCAGGGTGGAGTGTATCCCTGCTGTGATACGGCGGGAGGCGGATAACTCTCTAGACAGGTTGCCAGTCCCTTACAAGCTACTGCTATCCTAAAGCAAGTATTCACATTATTCTTTTATAAATTGATGCGAAACACATTTTTCTGTGGGTTTGCTTCTGTCTTTATAAGGAAATGTATTGCTGTGTGGTCTGCATTGAATACTATCTTCTGGAACAGTCTAAGAAAATCCTGTCAGGCACTCTTTTCATGACTTTGACTGGTCAAGATTCTTGTGACTGTGCGGACTATGTTAGCCTATACTGAATACATTTTTATAAAACCATAATTAAAACTCAAAAAGTGGTATTGAAGAAAAATAATCATGATTTTTGAACTGTAGTAACAAATATAGTCCAGATTTATCAAATAACCTGTAAAGCTTTAGTTTCGTGCGACCTGCTTCATTCTGCATGCGCCATGTTCGTCTTGTTGCTATGAGCAGTAAAGTCTAATGTGCTAAACAGGAGGTCTATTCTGCTATTACTTGTTGGACAGAAGGATATTTTCTCTGTCGCGATGTTCACTTTTTAATAGGAGAACTAAAAGCCGTGTATAATGAAAAGCCTCCTCTGTTTATAAGGATTATTGAACTTAGTTGAGAAAGTGCCTACGCTCGAGAAAAATCACAGCTTTACACTGATATATAAGTACAAAAACCAGCTTTAAAGCACACATTCTAATATAAACAAAAGTTTTGAATGAAAATGAGTAGTTGGAAAAATTTTTTATCTGACGTCCGTCCGTCCGTCATATAGTCACATCTTTAAACAAAACAGTCAATGTATATAAAAAATCCAATAATGACAAAGAAAAAAAATGTAACTTCTTAATTATGCAACATTCTTCCGAGTCAATATTATTCATTATACACTGATAGAATATTATATCTTACTATTTCTTAAAAGTAAAAATTGATCTACTCTCTTTGATATCTCCTGTTGGGGGAATCCCAAGGCGATCCCAGCTCAGCCAAGAAGAACAGAACAATCCTTTCAGTGTGTACTTTGTTTTCCTCTGGGTCTCCTCCCAGTGGGACATGCTTGAAACACTTCACCAGAGAGGCGTCCAGAAGGCATACTAACCAGATGTCACCTGAGCTGGCTCCTGTCCATATAATTCACTGCTTGGCATAGTTGTTTATTTTAATTGCACTGTGCAGATATAATGCTGTTTTTATACAGTTCTAGACAAATCCTACGAATAAATGGTCACTGAGAACTTTCTCCTAACCTCTCCTGCCTTAAGGCCAGAAGATCTCATCAGATGGTTTACTCCTACTTTATAACAACCATACACAAGCACACAGGCAAAGTCACATGATCTGCAGGATAATCCCCGTTGAGTTAATTCTCCATTGCCGCGATCAGTCAGGGCTTAACGTAGGGAGATTGACTGAAGGGACAGAGAGAGCAAGATGGAAGTGATATGTGACTCACTAGCACTGAACTAATGCTCTGCAAACCCACATTATGGACATCTTGTGATGAGAATATATTGCATGCATGTGTGCAGCAGCTGCATCCTAATTGAGATTTATACCCTGTCGCGGTAGCCAGAGAGAAATTTGCTTTGAAACCACCCTGTCACAGCTTCTGAGCTTGACTGTTGTGTTCGCTACACGACACATTTGTTCCCTGAGGGTTTAAACTAAACTTAACCACCATGGATACAAACCTAAACAAAACCTTCAACCAGGTGACAGGTGAAGGCAGGTATGCATCACCTGGCCTCTAAGTCAGCAGGTTTAAACTCTCAATTTTTTTTTATATATTTTTCCCCTCAAAACAAACAATGCTCCTGTTCTCCTGAGACGTATCTTTCTGTCAGTTGACGACTCCTCTCTCGTTTCTTCTCACGCAGATGCTCAAATACGCACACACAAACACACTTTTCCGAATCTTGGGCAGGGATAATCATCCACGTTCCGAATTCTCATATCCTCCCACGCCAAAATCGTTCTGCTCCCGTGAGCGGAAAACCAGAGCACCCCATCTTCTCTCTTCTCATCTCTGCCTCTCACCCTGCAGTTGCCATGAATCCTCCCTATATCTGTGTGCATGTGGGTGTTTGCGTGCATGTATGTGTGTTTGTCACTCACAGGCTGCCTGTAGGGGAAGCTTTGTAGGGTTTGCCATCATTATGTCTGATAACTGAGTGAGACAGGGAACCCTGTGCATGAAACCAAATTGAAGTACAGTGTAGTACAGGGTGTTCACATGTAAGAATGTGGCTGTTTGTGTTTTCTTGACTGGTAATGTGGTGCTAAGGTGTGAGTTTATTTTTGTACGTGTTCTGACTTCAACAGCTCTGCGCACAATGTGCTCTGTGACAAATAGAAGGATCTGTCGGGGGAATGTGTGGGCGGGATTCTACTTCAAGAGCATGTCGGAGCAATTAGAGTTGGCCCCAACAACAAACGCACAAATGGTTTCACAACCACCATTTCTGATTTACATGTTCAGGGGCGCAGCTGCAGCTCGTAGACTGTGTCAGTCATGTGTCAGGTGGAAGGAGTTGATGTTCGTTGATGTTGAAGATTTAGCTGACAAATGTAGAAGCAGTCACAATTTATTTTAATTTAACCCAAAGTGGGGTTTTTCTTAAGTTGCATGTTTCTTGTATTCAAATGAACCAAGAGAAGCAATTTTGAAACATCAATTTTTTATGTGAATCAAAGAACTATTAAGTTGTTGGGGTGAAACGAGATCCAATGACATAAATTTTCCGTTCTAGTTCTTGGTTCTTAAAGTTGGAACTGGGACTTGTTGAAAAATTTTGCGGTTTTAAGATTTTTTTTTAAGTCTATAAGATATATATTCAAAATATATAAGAGAATGGCACATAAAAGATAAAAAAACGGTATTTATGAGTTGGAAAAACAATTTTTTTGTGTGGTTTTATTGTCGTTGTAATTCTGTTGTCATTTGGTGGTGATTATTAAACTACATCCAACATTAGTTGGAAGTTGAAAGGTTTGTGATTTAGTATGGCTTTGGCTAAATATTCACCAATCTAAAATATTGAAAATATTGGCACCATTTTGTGTACCTTCAAGTTGACTGCAACTTGACAGTATGCAGACAAGTTCTGCAAAGTCTTGCTAATTACATCATTATTTGTCTTAAATATGTTTTTGAGCACCTTCATCCAAAAGTTGTGAGTGACTTCTTATTTGTAAAAATGGCAATAATTTTGCAATAGTCCAATGTTTGCTGAGCAGCAATTTTGCTCATTGACAGCATGTAAATTAAAAACAATAAGTTCCTCATTGGTTATAAAATCACTTCAATTTAAAGGATATTACATATTTTAAAATTTGGATAAATCAGTCTCTCCAAAGAACTGAACTAAGTGCATCATCTTTTAAATATTCACTTGTACTGTTCTTCATGTCTTTGCAGGAGAATCACTGCAGGCGCATAAAAATATTGGGGGACTGTTACTATTGTGTGTCAGGACTTACACAACCCAAGGCAGACCATGCCCATTGCTGTGTGGAGATGGGATTGGATATGATTGATACAATTGCGTAAGTAAGAAATACCCACAGTGAAATCAAATTCATTCCCAACAGGCCTGCGTGGCATCACAGAAGGTTTTATTTAAGGGAAAATGATTCATTCTTCTTTGAAGGAAAAGAATGTATTGAACTTTTCACTTTCACTTTTATTTGTTCTAAATAAATTGTTTCAACTGAATCATTTCAGTTCCTTTAATTTTACTCTTTAGATGTTCTTCTAGGTTTATCTCCCCAACGCAGAAATGCAACAAAGTTCATAGAGATTTCTGGAAATTAAAATATATTAATTTCCAGAAATTAATATATTTCTGGAAATTAAAATATATTAATTTCCAGAAATCTGGAAACTGATTAAACTTTAGCTTTAATAACGCAAAGCTACATTATTTTTAAAAGTTTAATCAGTAATCCTTTTATAACAAATTTATGTCAGATTATGATTCCTGGGTTGATGTCAAGTTGTCATAACAAAGACATTTAGAATAATGTCGACTTTGTTTTGAAAGTGTCATGATTTACCGAATGACTCTTTATGACAACAGTCATAAATATTCATGAAGACGTACTCATGTTCATGACAGCTGTTGTGTCATGTTTATGACGGTGTCATGACAGTCTCATTCACAACCTGTCACATAAAGTTTTACCAAACATTCATATGTGGTGTTTGAAAACAATTCCCTTTTAACCTGGGGATTCAGGGATTTTCTTTTCCTCAGCATTGTATACAGCTGACTGGAAGCTCCAGCCAACTGAAGGACAAACGGGAATGTTTCTGTAAGTGACAAATTACCAGAAAGATTTTTGGTCTCTGTAGTAGTTTTAAAGAAGACCCAAAATACAGAAAAACCAAAAACACCTTGAGGAAAAAACGGACACCACCACACATTCTCTTTTAAGCATATTGACACAAATAAATGGCACCTTTCCCTTATTGTCTCATATGAACACTCACCTGACCTGTTTGTCCCCTGCTGCTGTGTCTGAGTGGAGGGATGCAGCTGAAGGAATGCTTTATCTCAGAGGGCAGACTTCTGCTGTGCATACTCACCCATTTGCGTGTGTGTGCGCACGTGGCGCGCGCGCGTGTGTATGAGAGGGAGAAAGAGAGACATCCCTCCTTCAACCTGGCTGACACTTTTACTTTTTCATTCATTTTGTATAAACACATAAACCCACCATTTGTAAAGCCTTTGGTGCGCTCAGATTTCTTCTTCAGCTCCATGTCACGTGAAAGTGACAGATATTCAGCTGTCGATGAAAAGCTGAAGTGGTTCACTGGAGAGGAAAGGTTTTGGCAGTAAGACGGTGCTACAGGCCTACTGTAAAAGAGCTGTAATGTAAAGTTAGAAGTGATGGCTACACACTTTTAATGTATATATGTATACATACACACACACACACACATATATATATACATATATTTATATAGTTATAAATCACTAGTAACAATACTAAGAAGTCTGTCCTAGATGTACAAGGACAGACTGCTTAGTATTGATCCTGATTCTGATCCCCTTTATTATTTTTTGCTTATTCACCCTGTCTGGGATAAAGCTGCTTCTATGAATGGGTACTTGATTAAGGTTGGATGAGTCTACACCATGCAAAGTGATGCAGCACTGTAAAAACAGTTAAAAACAGTTTCAGATAAATTTAGGAAGTTTCCTTCCTACTTTCTTGAAAATTACGCTGAGATGAAGTGACTTTTATTTCCAAATTATACAGCGATTCAGTCGTTAACTGAGACTGAACTAACCCACAGTGAAAGAAGGTGGGAGAAAAATGTAGCCATTATTTCTATTATATCTTTTTAGTTTCATTAAAGCATTAAAGTAATCCAAGTTACATTTCAGTTTTAAAAAGAAATATTTGAAATGAACAAATACTTTACAAATCTGTGGAGTGTGTGATCAGAATTTCTCAGAGTTAGTGATGATCATTTCTATTTATCTTGTTTTATGTCTCCCAACAGTTCAGTGGTGGAAGCAACCGAAGTGGATCTGAACATGCGTGTTGGGCTGCATACGGGACGGGTTCTTTGGGTTCGTTGTGGCGTGTTGGGCCTGAGGAAGTGGCAGTACGATGTCTGGTCAAACGATGTCACACTGGCAAATGTGATGGAGGCTGGTGGGCTGCCTGGGTCAGTGACGACTGTCAGAACTTGTAGACTGAAATGAAGCAGCACCCACAGGGAAAAGAAAGGAAAAAACTGTGTTCAAAATGTGTCAATTACATTTAAGTTGTGTTCCATATAAAGAATTACGGGAAGTCAGAAATGAATAAGGTTAGCCAGAAGTTGATGTACTTCAAACACTGCTAACTGCAGCTGGATTTTCTAGTTAGGAAAACAATTTGTGTATGAAGAACAGAATAACTATGCCCTGTGGCTCCAACTCAATTTGAAATAGAAATTAGCAACCAGGTGCTGCTAATCAAATGCACTGGATTATCTGATCATCATCAGTGTAACCAGCTCTACAGGATCAAGCTTTGCTCCAATATTTTTTTTTCTGTTTTTAGCTCTCTCCCAGTTTTCATCAACTCTGAAAAGATTCTCTGTCACTGCAGAGGTAAAACCGTCCCACAGCATGATGCTGCTGGCACCAGGTCTCATTCTGGGCATTCAGAATGATGTGGAGTTTTATTATTATTATTATTATTAATATTATTATTAGTCAAATATACATGTCAAACAGATGAACTTTTGTCTGAAGTTCTCATCAACTTAATCCCTGACCTGATTATGATGCTATTTGTTCCCTTATGTTCTCTAAAAAATTCTCTGAGGCCATAGGTTGATTATTTACTATTTAGGTGTCTTTTGATTATACTGGCAATGTTTCTGTTTATTCAAGGGATCTTTTAGTTGAGAAATACTGCTAAATAAATGACCAGAATTCAATAGATGCTACCGAGTGGTTCAAGGTGGGACAGGAGTTTCCTCACGGATGAGTTCTGAGCCCCTTTTTGTCTTTAGAAAATAATCAGAGATTATATTAAATCAACTGGTGTAGCTACATGTCCAAAGATATGAATAAAATATCTTATTCCTTCTGAAGTCATCTTATTCCTTCTGAAGTCATCTTATTCATAATGTTCTAAAATGATTTAAAGCCTTTGTGGGATTTTTCTTTAAAAATACAGCATCGAGAACCAGAAACAGGGCTGAGCGTTGGTAATAAATTTCAGTTTACAAAAAGCCATGTACAGTAACAAGCAGATTTGCATTAAAAACACTGTGAAATGAGGTCATCTCTTTGGCCCAGTTTGGTCCTGTTATATGTTAAGTAATAAGATTTTACCTCTCCACATAAGATTAAATGAGTCATTAGGATGAAAATGTTCTTACTGTGAAGAGTTTTGAGCAAACTGAGGAGCTATTAGCCCGCTAAAAATAATGAGGAAGGAGATGATTTAAGATGTCAGCAGCGACTTTTAACCCCAACTACTTTCATCTTGCTCTCAGTAAGGTGCACATCACCAGGACCACCCTGGAGTGTTTGAACGGAGACTATGAGGTGGAACCAGGCTTTGGCCACGAGAGGCATGCCTTCCTGCAGAAGCACCATATTGAGACATTCTTCATCGTGCCTTCGCACAGACGTAAAGTACGGTTCAACACCTCTTTCATGCTTCTTTTTCCCTACCAACAAAAACTTGAGGTGCCACAGCTGTCAGTGTCGTACAGTAGTAATAATCCTCTCATGCAGAGGGAGAGACAGAGCATGTGCTAAGCTGGTGTACATATGGGTAGTAAAATTCTCTCACACACTGCACATGTGTGTCAGTGTGTGCATGTGTGAGTGCGTACATGCACGTCATAGTGTTTTAAATCCTCAGAAATCCACAAACATCTATACACAAGCAAAAGCTTGAGATGTCGAGGTTTTGTTGCTTTAGTTTGGTTGTTTTTTAAATATAAATATGAATTTTATATTTTTTGTGATTTTAAACTTGGCTCCTGATTCATACAATTTGAGTCTTCTGACTCAGAAAAAGAAGATACAACACACCTTGATTTTTAAATATATACAACTCTGCAAACGTCTCATCTTTCCTTACAGGCAGAGAGACGACGTATCAATAGTTTGTTTGACTCCAAATATACTTATATTAGAACCTGGAAAGATGGGAGTTAAAACAGGTCCAGTTCACTATCATTGCTAACATCCTCTGTCGTCTCAACTTTCAGATTTTTCCTGGGATTATCCTGTCAGACATCAAACCAGCCAAGAGGATGAAGTTCAAGACAGTGTGCTACCTGCTGGTGCAGCTCATGCACTGTAGAAAGATGTTCAAGGCCGAGATCCCATTCTCTAATGTCATGACCTGTGAGGACGATGACAAGGTATGTGATTTGCTCAACAAGGCTTGAGATCTGTCCATTTTTCAAGCCCTGCCAAATGGTTGTGGAGTTATGATTAAGATTAATGAATATTTTTACTTTATAAGTACTGTATTGCTACATTACATTGGACAGGATGAAACAAGATGTCTTTATTCATATCACTTTAGCTTTGCAAAAACAATTTTTTTTTCCGAAGAACATTTGCATAAAAGATACGTTTTCTACATTTTTTTTATATATATAATTTTAGTATTACTAAGTTAAATTAGCAATAATATTATTAAATTAAAATGACTAAAGTGCAAAGAAATAAATTTCAGATTTTTCCTTTACCATTTTTGTAATATTTGAAAAGTTAAAATGAGTCTACAATGCAGTACAAATTGTTGATGGCAGTTGTTGGATGAAAACAATAAAGTAACGTATAACCTAATTTGCTTTTGAAATCTAGTAATTAGTAAAGTAACCAAGTTACTTTTTAGAGGATTAATCAGTTAAGAGTAGCTGGATTACCATGGCAACACTAGTTGTGAAATAGGGTTCCACAGTTTCAAGAAAATATTATATTGTTCAATGTTGCAATAAGGACATGACTGAATTAATGAATTTAGAAAACTTAATTTTAAGGTGTTTTTGTTTTAGATTTATAAATACTGAGCAGTTTATCACATCACTTATGATTGAAAAAAATAACATCTTTAGCTTCACAGGAGTGGCCTGCCTATCATAATTACACCAAAATGCATCAATGTTTTATTTTTAAAGCAACCAATATCAATATCTGAAGTAGTCCAAATATTACTTCACTCAGATATGACTCATTTTTCAACAATATAAACAATAAAAGGGAAAAGAGGCAAAAATTCATCTATGAGATAGTTGTCTAGAACAAACACACACATCAGTACTCCCAGACAAAGCAAGCACTGAGATATAATGTAAACTAACAATGTCTTGAATAAACATATGGCTCAGACTGCAGCACTCAAATCCTGTCTCATTCATATCACCCAAAGTATAGCACTTATAGGTAATGTTTTAAGCAATTACAATATGGCTGGAGTATGACTTTACAGACTTTTGGGAGAATATTTAATGGACCCATACAAAAGAAAAGTGTACATTAATGGAAAGTGTGCATCTTATTATATGCTGTGCATTTGTTACTGAATTAAGTTTGCTTTTAGAAAAGTCATCAGGATTATTAGTACAGCAGTAACTCAGTTTGATGGCTTGTTCCTCTCTGGGTCGGTCAGTCCAGGTCTTCGCAACACAACGTCTGGTCGTCAGAAATAGTCCAGTACCTTTAATCCATCCAGCTGTGTGAGCTCGGCCAGATTACTAGTACCTCTCGATTCTGATGACGTTGCATTTTGTGTACTGGTAATCACCCACAGTCTGGTATCATCTTCTCTAATAGCATTACACACATTGTTACATGATTATCCAAGTAGACAAAATCCTGGCATTGTGACACTGAGGAGTTTAGCATAGAATTATAACACTGGGATGTGTTGATCTTAAAACAAAATATTGTCTTAAGTGATGTTAAGAGTTAAAAATATTAATTTCAGTGACTTATTAAAATACAACTATTCTGACTTTTCCTAGAAGTTTTGAAGTTCTTTTTTATTATTGGTTTGTTGTTGAAAAATGTTTTTTTTTAGTTGAGCAAAACCTGTCAAACAGTAAATTATGCAATATTTCGGAAAAGTTAATCCTGTTGTCCTGTGTGGTTTAGACATGTTGTTGTATAGTTGTTGGTCAGATACCCACATATTTCACTCTAAAAGACTTCTGTTCATGGAGAAGTTCATGCTCCACTCATTGACTGAAAAACACTTTGATCCTGTAGCTGCAAAACTCAAAATGCCCCATCTTTCAACACCGTGCTTGGCAGTTAGTATGAGGTGTTTGTGCTGATATGCGTTTGATTTTCTGTCGACATGGTGGTCTGAATTGCAGTGAGCCATATCTATTGAGTCTGATCTCAACAGATCAAGAACACTATTTCTGACGTCTTGTGTTTTATTCAGATGCAACTTTGTAAAATGAAGCCCTGCTGCCATTTCTCTTTAGAGAGAAAAGGTTTTCTCCTTCAACCTAGATTTATTCACTCTTTTTCTAACTGTCCTGTCATAGATGTCAACATGTAACTTGCAAACTGAGGCATGTTACTGAGGCAATGTCTATTTGAGTTACTTTAGTTTTTACATTACAAATATTGTTAAAGGACTCAATAACCTTAAGTTACCTTATTTTTGGTTCAGGCACCATTTGGTGAGCAATGTAAAAAATCCCTACCTGTAGAGATCAAAATTTGTCTATTTATGTTTAAATACTCCAAGACTCCTGCTGACCAAGCCTTAAATCTGTATGCCCAACCTTCAATTTGGTTCTGAGGTAAAGCCTGCCTGTGCATTGAGTGATGGCGCAGTCTTTTCCTGTCTGACAGCGGCGAGCCTTGCGGACCGCATCGGAGAAGCTGAAGAGTCGGACATCCTTCTCGGCCACAGCCGTGCAGCACTCTCCAGCCACACGAGTCAATCGCTACATCGGTCGGCTCATCGAAGCGCGGCAGACTGAGTCTGGGACATCAGATCTGAACCACTTCACCCTGTTTTACAGTAGCAAAGACAGGGAGCGCAGGGTGAGGCTGTGCACACACCTGCAGGGAAACATTTGCTTTGCATTCATCATTCATAGCAGCACACACTCATACATCAGATATGAACTTTTCCTTATTAGACATGAGGAAAACTGCTTCGTGACTGCATGATCTGCCTCCCTCTGTCTCATTCCCGCACATCATGCCCTACACAGTTTATAATTCTGTTTCTCCCACGCTTGTTGTCTTTGTGCGTGTGAGTTTGTGTGTGTGTGTGTATGAAGAATCCACCCACCGTCTCAGGAGGGGTTTCAGATAATGATTTGGGAACGTCTGAGCAACACACGTGACATCCTTCTCATATGTGTGTGTGTGGGCAGTGTTGTGAAGGAGACGCAGTCCGGCTTGTCTGTTTGTGAAACTGGTTACAGAGGAATTAAAATGTTCAGGTAGATCAAAATTAAAACTGAACTGAAAAAAAAAGTTATCCTTCAGGAAATAAATTAAGCAGGGAAACAGAAAGGCACAAATTAGTGTAATGATTTTGTTCACTCCCACACAACACATTTTCTTTTACAGAGTTCAGGACTTCATCACTGCTGGGCAAATGTAGATCTAACAACATCAGAGCTTTAAAAATGAACTGAAATACCGCTAATTAAAGTAAGTTCAGAGCCAGATTGAAACATTTGAAATCCAATATCTATAGGAAACACACATACGCTTTGATTTAGAGTTTTCTTGTTTAAGTTTTAATAAAGAAAGTATCTTTAAGTGTTCTTTTAAGCTGGTGATTTACTAGTAAAATATAATTTTCTTATGGACAGGATGGTGGAACTGACCAGACACAGCTGTCAGCTTTTTGTGCAAGGGATATCCACCACAATCAATCTGCTACTGAACGTCTGTAATGAGTTAATGGATGATTTCAGCAGATTTTTTTTTTCAATTGGGATTGTGTGAAGCACTTATGAGCAGTCAGCATTTTACCTTTTCTTTGCAATAGATGCAAGCTCACTTGCATAGCTCACTTATGTCACAGTCATGGCCCAATCGGTTCTTGCATTTATGCATTTTCTTTGTCATGAGTGGTGTGTGGCATACTGCTCTTGCATCTTCAACTTCTTACAATCTCTATGTTTTCCCTTAGTATCACCAGGTGTATGATGACCATTTCATCAGTGCGGTGGTTCTCTCTCTGATCCTGGGTGCCCTGTTTGGCCTTATCTATCTGCTAATGATCCCACAGTATGAACATCCCTAACACACTTACTCTCACATATTCTCTATTTATCTAAGTGAAAACTTTAAGATGTATTTTATTTTTCAGAGGGGTTTTGGTGTTGCTGCTGCTGGTGCTGTGTGTGTGTTTCCATGTGGCCTGTGTGATGTACCTACATCTTACCAGAATTCAGGTAGGACCTTCTACTAACAATCCAATCTGTTTTATTTTGTATTTAGTTTAATGTGGTACGCTTATCAACATTTTGAGGCCACCGGCATGTGGAGGTGGCCTCATAATTTTTAAAGTTTCAATGTTTATAATATAAAAAATATATATACACAAGTATTTTGAACTTTATCCAGTGTTGAGCCAACTCTGAATATCATAAGCCACTCCACTAAATATTCTCATTTCTTTGAACTCAATAGAGAAACTAGTAAGTCCAAAATACTACTGAAATACATTAAGAGAGACTTTATTTGCTGAGTGTTTTTATTCTCAATCCATCAGTTTTTTTCTTTGATTGTAGTGCCAACCAGGCTGTCTGACCATCCAGATTCGAACGGTCCTCTGCATCTTCTTGGTTCTGCTCACCTACTCTGTTACTCAGGCCTGTGTGGTAAGTCAGTGTGCTGGGCACCAGTAGATACTTGTAATTATTGGCACCCATTATGCTGGCTCACCTTGTTCAGTCATGTTCCTGGAAACATTAAGTAAGCAGGTCAAGTAAGGCTTGAGGGACGTTTATGTTTTATAATTTAAAATATGTATTTGTTGTCTTTTGTCTTGCATTCACAAACATAATGGGAAATACTGTAAAGTCTAACCACCTCCACCTACATGTGGTGATAATGGGGAAAAGTAGATCATCCTTGGTACAGTGGGAAATCTGTGATGCTATGAGCCTGATTTACATTCCAAAATCCCCCATGGACCTTGTTGGGGTTAATGGTATTTATAATATTTATAATATAATTAGTTTTATAAGAAATATCTACTGGACTTTAATAAAGAATTAAAAATGTGCCTAAATATTTTCTTTTAATGGGAAATAGAAAATTTGTTCCTTGGCCCTCTCAGTCTGTTATGAAGGGAACAATGTTTAGAAAATAAATGATTTGGATTATGTCCCTATATATAAACTGAAGAATGGATGTCTTTTTTACCCATTACTGTGAAGTGGAGCAGCTCCTCTCCCAATTAAATGCTGAGGATGGCTTCTTTTATGATGTTGCTATAGCATGGGCTTCTTGTTTTTCTACTGCATTTATTGGGTTCATTTTTTTTAAAATGCTGCAAAAAGCTTACTTCAGTCCTCAAGCCATTAGAAAAGTAACCTTGCTTGACTCACTGTTTTCTGTTTTCTTTTATGTAATATTATTTCACTAAGTGGGTTGTCTTTTTATAGTAAAAATGAAGCACAAGAATTAAGGATTTTGTCTTGTCCCTTTAGTTTTTGGAGGGAATTATAGAACTATGTATTCTGATGGAAAATGATTCAGAATTATTGATTCAACTTCCTAATTTTAGTCTTCATTGAAGTTTTCAAACAAGAGTTTCATCCCCAAACAAACACCTGAGCAGAAGGAAGTTTTACTGCAGTAAAACAAACACATAATTTTGATCCATTGTGAACCGATTCATGCCATTTCTTACATGTCAATGAAGTAATGGATTACTTTTCAAATCACTGAAACTAACCTGCACTCACATCCTATGAATCCTGATTGGGAAGTCGCTGTTGCATGGTCATGTTTAATTTCTTCCAGGCGGGATGTGTACCGTGGGGTAAAGTTGAGATGAACTCTACCCGTTTCGTGGAGGACATCGCTGTGGATGCCCTTGGGATGGGACCTGCCAATAGCACTGCAGTGGACAAGACTGGTCCCAGCATGGCGTACGCCCTGCTGTCCTGTGTGGCCGGGACTCTCACTGTGGTCCCTTACCTCCGCGTTTCATCGCTCCCTAAAATCGTCCTGCTCCTCCTGCTCTCTGTCACCTACACGGCGGTTATGGAAAGCAGCGGATACCGCCAGGCTGTGGGGTTAGACCTTCCAGCTTTAGTTTTGAGCTGGTTTACAAAATTACAATTTTAACCTAACAACTTTTTTTTAATTCCTGTAAAATATTTGATTCTTTGTGGTAAGAATACTCTGTTCCTGAAGGACAATAACTCAAACAAAAGTTCATGTGATAGCTAATTCTCTGATGAGCTGAATACCTCATCCATTGCAGCACTTATAGACAATTTCTAAATTAGTCTAATTTTTGCCATGAATGGGTAACAATAGAAATAAAATTTGTTTTGTTTCTCTGTTTTTACATCATCATTCAGTGGTGGCTTTCTGCACACACGAGGCTATGATCCTGTGTTGGCTGTTCTGCTGTTTTCTGGAGCTCTGGCTCTTCATTCCAGGCAGTTGGATCTGAAGCTGCGGCTCGACTATCTTTGGGCAACTCAGGTGAGCGTGCATCCAGGCATTTAGAAACCATCTTTTATTGTGAACATTTGGAGGTGGAAATATATTAGATCATAGGTTGGGCCTGGGATCCAATCTTTGGTTGGATCCCAGGCCAAAGATCAGGCCAAACTTTTAACACCATTGTTTTAAGACTCCCAAAGCCAAGTGAAAAATTAAGAAATTCTTGAAAGGTCACATTAAAAATGAAAACATTTTAGTGACTTTGTCATACAGTACTAGCTATATAGGTACTATCTACACTGACTCATAATTTATATAACACAAAATTAATTTAGAAAAAAGAGGAAGAAGCTGAACAGGACAGGAATGACTTAAAGGAAAACAATTTTTCTCAATGTCGCTCCAAAAGCACATTTGACAATACCACCTCAAATAAATTAATTAATTAAATTGACTTTAATGTATTTAAATATATTCACTACATTAAAGTGAACAACAAATGCCATCTCGAGGTACTTTATAAAAAGAAATCAATCAATTGAGTCTAGTATGATCCAGATGATCCTAATTATCTCTGTGATAAGCTCAGTCATTATATATAAATAGTTTGAAAAGTTTTACATAAAGAAGTCCAGCAGAGACCATGACATAGTTAAATGGACTTTAAAATGGAAAATAAATATCTTTGCTGATAATGATTCTTTTGTAATGTTGATTGTTTGATGAGGAAGCCAGTGCAGTATTTGTATTAAACAAACCAAATTCATAAAAGTATTAGACTTTTGTCAATTTTGGTTTGTTCTGACAAAGGATTGTTTTTCACAGTAAGTACTCCCCTAAAAGCTGCAGTTGTCTTGTGTTTTGTCTGTGGAACAAAAGCCTGACTGTTGCTATTTTAAGAATAGCTCCATCTCTGTCTTGTTTGCAAATCATTATCTCCCTCTAGTGATAAGGACGTGCCATTACAATTCCATGTAACGCACCCCACCATTTAACCATTAGTGTCATTTCCGGTGTAAATAAAATTGTCTTTCTCCTCTGTTTGTTATGATTCCAGGCAGAGGAGGAGAGGGATGACATGGAGAAGGTGAAGCTGGATAATAAGAGGATCCTATTTAACCTGCTGCCGGCTCACGTGGCTCAGCACTTCCTAATGTCAAACCCCAGGAATATGGTGAGGAATCTGTAAGGTTACAGTGAAAAGAAATCCAGAAACAACCTTACTAAAAGTGTGATAAATGCAGAAATATCAAGTTTAAATAGATAAAGGCAACCTAAATCTGTGCATTCCTCAAAGCTGATTTTTTTCTCTGTACATAAAAGAGTGAAAAAAAGAATAACAATTTGCAAAAAGCTGAATTTCACCCCAGTGACTTCAAGATAAAAAAAAAAGAGCAACACTTCTAATTTTCTCATAGCTCTGTAAATTGCTTCTGAAACGACAAAGACAGCTATAAACTGTGGTTCAGCAGCTGCTCTGTGGCCTTTTTTCCACAACGAATGGGTGAAAATAGTCAATAATCGTGTTCCCTCCCGTTTATGTTACCCTGAGATGACGTACGGAGCCATGTTTAATCCTGTTACAGGCCCTGATAAAGTTTGTGCACCGGAGCAGAGTTTACAGAAATAGGCTGGCCCTCAGCTGTTGTCCTGAATTATAATGTTACCAGTCAATAAAACCCATGTTCTATTGGCTTTTGAAACTGCAGGATTTCTTTAAAGGTTTCTGTCTCAACCATTCTGTGGTTTAGGATGTTGTCCTTATAAGGACCTCCTCCGATTTAAAATAATATAATTAAATTCACTAAAACATGCCACAAAAATGCAAACATGTAGATTTCTCCACCAAACGTGCAGATAAGCTCATTTTCAGCATAAAGTAGGTTAATAGATCCTGAACCACAATGACATTACCTCTAAATGCAAAAAAAATATCTGAACGTGATAAACTTTCCCAGGAGTGAATCCCAAAGTTACTCCAAGAGTACATCAAAAACTCATCTAGGAGGGTTACAAAACAAAAAATGAGACTTTTGGGAGAGCTGAATTTATATGTGACGATTAAATTAAAAAGCTTAAGTCATGAAAGTAGTAAATGCATTAAAGAAAATGTAGTTTTTGGAAATGTTCATCTTGGTTCTTTAGCAATTACTAAAATAAATCAGAGGAAAGAGCAGGGAAATTATGTGAATAACTGCTACATTGTGATTTTTAAAAGGAGCTAATGGGAACTACAAGGACTTCACAGAAATAAAAAGTCAGTACATATAAATTATTTTCCCAGACACAACCTACGGCCAGTCATTTTAACTGCATAAAAGACTTAAAGTGACTCAAGATAAAGATTTACTTTTAGTTGTGTAATTTTGGGAATCTGCACAAGGCAGTGAAAAATCAACATATCCAAATCATGCCTGCAGAGTATTAAATAGCACAAAAAATCCACATGGGATATTTTAGCATCCGTAAGGGAATATTACTCATACATTTAAACAGTTATTATTTGCAGTTTTTGGAAACAGCACATTCACATTTATGGATTTCTGAATTTACAAGCAGAAATAGAAACAAAACAGTAGTTTATCCTTCAACAATCAACGGGGTAATGCATCAGACGGTGTGGATCAGCAAGGAAGTTTGCTTCCAGCTGACCCCCACAGAGATGCAGCGTTCAGAAAGACTTCCTCTGTTTCCTCTAGGCTAAAGTTCAGCCATCGGCGGCACGGCACTGTGGGACTTAAGGTTCCAGGCCACTAACAGTGTGGTTACAGAAAGCATTCTCCCTGTGTGATGCTTCTGCCTGCAGACATTTCGGCATTGTCACTGTCAACCCTGATGAGAGTTCTACTTAAGTTTTGTATTTGGTGATTTTGCTCCATTTTTGCATAACTTCATATTTCTTTTTGAGCAGCTGAAAAAGAATCTCAGATTACAAAGCATGCACCATGCAATACATCCAGCTGCCCTGATGAAGCTTTGTAAAAAGAGGATTGTTAAGAGAGGCTTTGTTAAAAGATATTAAAGCGTGTGACAAATAAACTAGCAGTAAAGAAATGCTGGAAGGTACCACTTTTTGAACTCTATGAACAAAAAAGTAAAAGGAAAAAACAATTTTATAAGAAAATTAAAAAGCTTATGTATCAGTTATTTATTGTCACTGATACACCAAGTCATATTGTATCATTGACATGGAGTCAGACATATGAACAACTTTATAAAATATAAAAAATATACAAATGCACCATTTTTCTATCACCCCTTTAGGATCTTTACTATCAGTCCTACGCTCAAGTTGGTGTTCTGTTTGCCTCTATTGCCAACTTCAATGACTTCTACATTGAGCTGGATGGGAACAACATGGGAGTCGAGTGTTTGAGGCTGCTCAATGAGATCATTGCGGACTTCGACGAGGTTGGTAGAACGATTCGTTCCATTCGCCCATCTGTACGATAAATCATCTGTTTTTAGATGTTTTTTTCCACATTGCAGATCTCAGGTCCACGAGCCCCTTCTTACTGCAGGGTGACATATAGAGCGTCATCTTTTAAAAATGAGATTGTGGGCTTGAGTGAGGTTTATAGAAATACCATGTTTACTGATGTAATATACCGAGCTTTGGTTATGGTTGGGAAAGTTCTTCAATATAACAAATTACTTGCAGATGACTTTTGGCCTGGTTGGATCTGTAATCAGAAACATGAAGCACTCAGTTACAAAACATGCTTTAATTATTCTAGCTGCAATACATAAATTTAGTGATAATTTGCTAATTAAAAAGGAAAACGTTTTATGGGAGTTTTTCTTACCATTTTTAATATTTTTTGCAGCTCATGGACAAAGAGTGCTACAGGGATATTGAGAAAATCAAAACCATTGGCAGCACGTATATGGCTGCCGTGGGGCTGGTTCCTACGACTGCTTCCAAGGTACTTATGGTATTGGTACTTGGTTCAGGATTAGATTATGTGTTTGTGAATGTTAGCACAGTATCTGACTTTATTTTGCAGAGATCCAGTGTGTTTCAGGTGCCCATGTTAGTGTTCAAAAAACACTAACATGTAAAATGTGAAGGATTGCTGATCTCTGTGGCATTAGTACATTCTTCATTCCTAAAGTGTCTTATGGACTGGACATGCCCCCTCGTGTAATAATAAATGAATAAATAAACCTAATACAGAATTTAAAATCTGCATATTTGTCTTTCAAAAATTAAATTGAACACTTTTTATTATTTAAAAAAAAAATTAAACACAAGAGTGAATTCATAATTCATTCCTGTGAATTTTTTCTTTGTGAGATGATTGTTTTTACAATTTTTAAGACAGTCAATTTTCTGTGAAAAACCATTATCTTGCTCTTGTTCGCTGCTCTTTAGCAGAAAACTCAATCAGCTAAAATCAGTTTCAAGCTACACAAAATCATTGGATAAAAAGTAGATGCAACATTTCACTTACAGTACATGTATGAAACATATTTCATGTATGAAAGATGATTTGTCTCTCAGATCCTTTAAATCTGTGATTATTTTTAAAGACGTGGCTGTCCGATACTTCTCCTCTCCTAAACATAGGCTTATTTTATGTCTGAGATTTTTTTTCATGTTTCAAACTAATTTGTCCTTTTAACGTGTGCTTTTAGACTAAAAAGTCCATCACCTCACATTTATGCACAGTGTCAGACTTTGCCATTGAGATGTTTGATGTTCTGGATGCCATCAACTACCAGTCCTATAATGACTTTGTTCTGAGAGTAGGTGAGTGAAGAGCCAAACTCTCTGAGTGGTCCAAACATTAAAGACCTTTTAACCTTGGGGGAGGCCCATTCCAGTAAATTTGCCAGGAAAATACATCACAAACAGAGCATCACCTCCAGGAAGCCTGTCAGCTGAAGTTCTTGGGTCCATTGTGTTCAGTATCCTGTGGAGAGTTTTGTTTAATCCCAGTATACGCTGGTGTACATAGAGCTATCCTGTCTGCAGAGTCAGGCTGTTTTATTTGCTTAATTTAGTTGGCAGTTGAACAAACTTTATGTTTCTGGCATTAACATGAACCAAGAGAAACACTGCCCTTCATTTGTTACAACATGATACCACAGGGTTTTACCTGGAAGAAACATATTTTATGCTTTCCATGACTCTTTTGGAGCAAAAATTACATCGCCTTTGAGCTTTTGTTTTAAGTGATACCACATTTATAGAAATAGTTGTTTCTTCTGAGAGTAAGAGGCTTTTTATTAAGAAACAGAAGGTGGCTTTTCAAGAGGATATTTTGAGAGCTGATGTTAATTTAACATTTTCTCACTCTCGACCAGTGATCTCAACCTGCATGATTGGAAGGCCAGAGTCCTGCAACTAATAGCTGTTGCTCTGCTGCAGCACATCTGGCTCCATTGTTAGCTCATTAACAGAGGAATGCAGTGTGAGACCCCTTTCTCTAAAGGGTACAGCTCACATACAGCTCCCTCCACACTTACTGACACCTGTGGTAAAGATGCATAAACACCTTCAAATAAAACTTACCTTGTGATAGTTAGCATAGTCTCTCTGTGAAAGATTTAGAAAAGCCTGACCTTTTCTATCACATTTATTGATTGTGAATTAAAGTTGCCACATGATTTTGCTAATTTGGTGGTTACTGACACCTCTGCTGTTAAAACTTTAAAAAAGCACAGTTTATCTTCAAGCTACGCTTAATCTTGTGTCATATTTCCTAAAGTTGGAGTGTACAAGGAAATGGGGTTTTAACCATTGTGGCAATATCAGGCTCATGTGCTCTCTTCCCTTTACGTTACTCTGCAGGTTTTATATTGGCCTCTTGTCTTGGGACTGGGATGGACATGGAAGAAAGTTGATTTTGTGTCTGGTGAACTATTTCTGATATTATTTAGCCATAAGTTTGATGTTATTATCTTTCTTAAGAAAAATTAGCCCACATTATCTTTCAGAAAGCTCCAGCTTTGTGTCATGTCACAATATCCAGTTAAATTCCTGTCTTGTTTAAGTAATTTCAGTGGTAGGATAGAAAATACTTTTTTTACACCAAAATGTCTGTCTTTGCTGGAGCTAAAAAAATAATGAGCTATAATAATTTAGTTTTTTCTGCCTCCATTACTCTAAATCTGGTATCCAATTGTGTGGTTAAGAGAAATAGTCACATATAGCATAGACATTTGTAAGGTTTATATTATTTTTTATGCTTTAAAATGACTCTAATCTGCGATTCCACTTGTTTATAACATTCAACATTAACAATTTGTAGCTTTTAAGAATGAAGGTATTTGTGTTTGTTTTCTTGTGTTAGCACTAAGCTATAAAAAACTGGGTAGACCTACTAGAGGTAGTACCTTAATGCAGGACTTTCAATAAATCACAGTTGCAATCTGCTGTGAATTTCATTTAACTTCCAGGTACTGGTTACAGTATGATTTTAAATTGTAGTTAAAAAAGAAATAAACAAAAATAAGTATATTTTGTAAAAACTTTGGTCAGATTATTTTCTTGGGCATTTACAGAACTGTAGATCCATTAAAACTAACTCATTTGTAAGGCTTGTACACCAACGTCACATGGTAAAAACCTGAAATAACAAAATGTAACATGTTCATATGTGATTTTGGGGCCTTTGTTCGCTATGTTTACACCAGGAATCAATGTTGGCCCTGTGGTGGCAGGAGTTATTGGAGCCCGGAGGCCTCAGTATGACATCTGGGGAAACACAGTCAATGTAGCCAGCAGGATGGACAGTACGGGAGTCCAAGGAAAAATACAGGTATGAGACCTGAACTACAGCTGCACTCTAAACGCACTCTATCAGTAAACAGGCAAAATACAACAGTGATATTGATTATAGTTAATACAAATTCATCAAATGCTTTTCTTTCTTTACTATTACACAACATTTCTATGACTTTCTCCCAGCATCCAACTGGACACATCTGTCATTGCTTTGCAGAAGATTTGATTGTAAATTGTAGTAGCCAATCAAATATTGCATGCAAGCAGTTCTGATTCAGTATGTTTTAAGTTTCACTAAAACTCACAATGACCTCTGTATAATTGGCTCATAAGTGCCCTCTGTTATCTTTATTTGTCTTTCTTCTATACATGAGATAATTCTGAGGTCACTGATGATGATGATGATGATGATGATGATGATGATGATGATGATGATGATGATGAGCACTTCAACCAGTCTTCCCAACACATTTCATTTAGTTTGAATTGCCCAAACAACTCAGATAGAGCCAACATCAGCCTGACCAAACCAGAAAGTATAGTTATTTGTAGTTTATTCTGGTCTAAGATTGTGCAACAATGAAAGACAAACTGAAGAATTTTTACTACATTCCTGCCTAGTGATACTTTTCAGATAAAAGAAACCAGGTAAGAGGGAGTGAAAAATAATTAATAGTGCAAAATTAATAAGTTTATTAATAATAACTTCTTTTGAAGAGCAGTCCTGATTTTTAAAGACATATGAGCCTTGGAGAGGATCTAAACATTTCTCTTCTCTGTGCTTAAGATTATTTCAAATATAAAGATTTACTGTTTCCTGCGAAGGATTTTCTTTCATCTCTGTAAACAAAAACCTGCAAGGCCTTTACTTGTATAACCTATTGGAGTTGTCCAAGAAACAAGTATCAGTCTACAAGCAACAGCTACTCTGTCTGTAATGGCAAAGTAGATGTAAACAGTTTGTTTTCCCTCATTAAACATGTTGTTGAGATTGTTTAGGCAGAGCTCCATGCAGCTTTCTTAGTAGTTACACAGACGTCATCAGATTTGTAAAAACAAGTGGATTTCTGAAAAGGGCCTCTGTTGTGTTGCTTCTTCCCGCATGCACCCTGGGATGTTTTCATCTAATCTTAAGTGTTTTTTTTAAGAAGCAGTAGTCATGTTTTCGCTTTAGCAACCAGCCATAGCTCTAGGAAAGTTGTTATTAACTTGTGAACCATCTGTGTACTGTTTGTTTGGTGTTTTGGTGGAATTTTTGAGATAATTGTTTTGGTATGTATTATTTTCAGTGTTGACATAAAATATTGGTACAGTTTCATACACAAACCTATATTTTGTTTCTAAGCAGTCAGACTTTCTTGTAATCCTTTAAATGGCTTGTTTTCATCAATAGTTTTCTGAAGGCTTTATTAAATCAAATGTATCCATTTTGTTCATCCTTTGGGCAGTTTTTGATTTGCACATTTTTAACAGTCTTTATAACAATGCATAGAAAATGTTTTAATTTTGAGATTTTATTTCTCATTTCATTATTTATAAAATCTGAATTTCTGGAAAATAATGTGTTTTTGCACAGGGCCTTTTTTGCAGTACTGACAGTCTGCCACCGAATGTGTATATGTAATACTGTATATACATATAAAGACACATTAAAATAATTTGATCATCACTGAAAATCCCATTTTTGGTAGGAACTTCATCAGTAAGTGAAATATGCAGGTTAAGTGTGTGCAGATAAATTTCTTTATTTCTGTTAATTATAATAATTTTCTATTCACATCTAATGAAAACATAACATTTAAATTTAGAATATTACATTAGGCCCCTTAAAAACTATATTTAAATAAAGAAATGTGGGTTTGTTGAAAATCGGGTAACTGAATAGCACATTTTCCAAATGTTATTTTGGAAAATGTGCTTTTCTAAAAGTACATTTTGGAATATTTTCTTTGTTTTTTTCCTTCTTTTTTTTTTTTTTTTTTTAAAGCACAGATTACTTTCATGGAGGACACTTCCAGACTAGAGCCATTGACATCAACTCATTTGTAAGGCTTAAATGCCAAAGTAACAACATTGTTTTGGGCATTGAGTAAAAAGAAAAGAATGTTTCTTGTAATCAAAATGGTAAAAAATGTCAAATAGCATTAAGTGCATTAAGTAGCATTAATAGCATTAATAATGTAAAGACATTATTAAGGGATCCAGTCTTGTCTATGGGTCATCTGATAAGGGCTGTTCTGATGACAAAGGGAGGATAGGACAGTATTAGCCAGGCAGTGATAATGTTATTTTACCATATAATTAATAGGTGATACAAATTAATATTTAACTCTTAAAAATGTTGGTCCTCTTTTTTCACGCTTCAGGTGACAGAAGACGTCTACCGCCTCATTATCGATTACTACAACTTTGTGTGTCGTGGTCAGGTCAGTGTGAAGGGCAAGGGCCAGATGCTTACATACTTTTTGGAGGGCCGCAGGAAAGGGAGCAGGCCCTCTCAGAGCCAGCAGCTGCAGCACACTAACAGCGAACGCCGGTCGAGCGCCTTCACCCATGGGAGTGTTTGCACCAGGCTTAGCCCCGCATCCACAGTGACCAGCTACTCCAACATCAGGACCCCGAGCCCGGGCGTGCCCAAACCAACCACCTCCACCAGCACCACCAGATACCTACCATCCGCTTCTGCAGCAATGGTGTGATGCATGCACTCTCAAAGAGAATTTGGGAAACAAAAAAATAAAAAATGGAGGTGGGTTAAAGAATCGCTGTAGCAGAGAAAAGCTTGTCTCCGCTCTTTGTTGTTGTGTTTCTGGAGCACAGGAAGGCAAATATGCTGATTCTTCAGCAGGAGGCCTGGACTCAAGTCTGGGTTTTCTATGGGCCGGTCTGACGCCTCGATTGGACTCTCCCTTCCCCGTTGAAGCAGGTTGTCTCAATCAGGATATGGGATGCTTTAGCCACGATGTTTCATCGTCAACCCAAGGCCAAGGAAGTCTCTGGGATCTGCCAAAACCTTTTTCCACAACTGACGGTGTAGCATGCAAGCCTCTCACAACAACCAACACCTGGGAATTCCTTTAAACTGACCATTTTATTAGAGTAGATAAGACATCAGTGCTGTTGCCTTAGCAGCCAGTCCTCACAAATGTCTATGGCTCATTTTTGTTGCCTTTTAGTTGATTTCTGGATTTTTGGAGCTGAGTGAAGATGAATTGTTAAATGGTTATTGCTGTCAGAGTATTTTTAAAGCCAAATGTTTGATCAGTGCAGGCAGGTAATGGAATAATTTTGCCAAAATATAAACCATCAAAAAACAAAACAAGGCATTGCCTTAAGGCAGTTACGGGTTGGGGATGCCGTTCACCTTATTAAAAACCTCCGACGGCACTCGTAACTTTTTTTTTTTTAAAGAAAATTTCTCTAAGTGCATGGTGCCACTGCTGCATTTCAGTCGCGTTTGCCGTCCGTTTCCCTGTGATGCTTGACTTCCAGACTCTTCCTCGTCAAAGTGTAGCAATAAAGCAGTTTGTCTCTTATCTCAGCGCGTTCACTCTTTGCATGCTGTAGCCTGCTGGGTCCTAAGTTGACCTGATAGTGTTCGTAGCTAATAGAGTGTGCATAGCTAGCCACACTGGTCTTTATCTCTGTGGAGTTGAAGCATGACTTAGAGAACTTTTGTTTCAATTTGGTGTGATTCCCTCTTTCTCTCTGAATTATTTATTTTTTTAAAGAAAACCATTTTCCTGTCTATGAAGACATTTATGCTCCTGTTAAAATGTTCTGTTCTGCTATTTTTATTCAACTCAAAACCGTCTCGGTTGAGGAAAAAAAAACGTGTGCGTTTATGAGGAGACACCCAAACCTCTGGTTCTGGCTTCGTCATGCAAACCCAGATGATTTATTTTATAGTATAGCACTCACAGTACGGCTTACCACAGCCATTAACTCTCCTGTAATCAGTTTTTGCATGCAATGCCTGCAAGCCTGCGGCTCATACATGCATGCTTTGAAGAAACACGGATGCAGGCCAAGCAGCACACACGCAGAGGCTCTTTTTTTAATGTCGTCCTCATGCATGCGCTAACAGTAGCGGTTCCTCTTGAATGTAAGGTGCTTTATTGACACGTCTTCTTTATAAGCTTAGTGTTTGAGTCTTAATGAGGATGTATTTCAGGATAGATAGACACCAGGCCGAAGCAGATCGGTTTGGAAGGGCGGGGGGAGGTTCCTCCTCCTTCTAAACCTCCTCCCTGCTTTTGCTGTATTAAAACAGGTAGCTGTTTCTTTCAAACGTGCCAACCTATTTTCATAAACATATCAAACTTTTCGTGTCGAGCTGTAGCACAACTGAATGCGTGTGGCTACGGTTCTCGTGGAATCTTTTTTGTGTTGAATGCCTGTATTTTTACTATTTTAACTGTTCCTGGACAGTTCTTTTTAAACTAAAAACAAAGGCAAGTGTCAATTTTGGAGCATTTAAATGACAAAGGTGTTGTACTTATCTTTAACATAGGTTAAATATCTAGTATCTCAGATGTTTTCTTTGAGCTTTGAAATGAGGATTTTTATAAAGTTGCTTTAAAAAAGTTGATGGAAAGTTATTGGAAATTATTTGTGCATAATATTTTTCCTGTAAATTGGATATTTTCATACTGTATGATACGGGTTTTAGTTGTTATATGTAGGTACTACCTGCTGATATTGTCTATTTCTGAGATATATTCTAAATCATTTGATATTTGTCAGGTTCCTTTTGTTGAAGATGTATTTATGGAAATGTTTTATGTGAATGTACATTTTGTTAAAGATGATATTTTATACTAAGTGTTTGCACTGCGAGATTATTGACGTATTATAAAGATTATAAAAATAAAGCCAGCAGGGTCATTGTCTCCTGCAGTACGAACACACCTGTGCTCATTTTTACCCTCAAAGTTCCCACAGAGAGGCTATCAAACATTGTTCAGCGTTACGTAAAGTTAGAAAAAACAAGTAGCCGATGTAAGATAAACACGGAGGTCAGTGTCCTCTCGATGTTGCTTTCACCGAGATAATGCAAATAGCGTGAATGGATGGTGTTATTGTAAAAAAGAGTTCACAACCCCTGAACTTTCAACATTTTGTAACGCTGAAATGAAAGGCATAAAGGTTTTTCGAAATGCTATGTGAGTAAAAAAAAAAACAAGTGTGGGTGCATCAGCCCCCTTTTTCTTATGAATTTATATTGTTTGTAAATACAGTCCACCGTTGTGTATTTTGATCTCAGTTTAAACACAGCTGTTCTGTGAAAAACCCAGACGTTAGTAAGTGGACATTAGTGAATAAATACAGCAGGCCGGGCTGGAGCAGAGGTTTAAAGCTGTTCTAGGCTAGAAAACAAACCAAGCATTGAAGATCTTACTGCTCAGGCCATTACATAAAATTGAAAGGGAACGGCACAACTGCAAAGCTGGGAAGGTACTGACACAGCAATCAAGGTGAAAACTAATGAAGAAGCCAAGAGACCGAGTGTATTTATTTCAATTTAATTCCCTATAATAATGCATTCCAAGTGTCAAGTATAGTGACGGAGAGGTAGTGTGCTTTTCTGACAGGATTTTGGTATGCTTTGTACAACAGATGAATCTTTGCTATTCAGTTTATAGAGCCAAATGTGAGGGCATCGTTTGACAGCTGAACCCTGGAAAATAATGTCTGGAAGAAAAAAAGAATAAAAGTTCTTCACTGACCCAGACAAAGTCAAGATTTCAACTTGCTTTAAATGTTGTGTTTGAAACTTAAGTGAACTTTGCAGAAACAAATGTTTCAAAACTTTGCTTATTAGCAATATGAGAGATTTTTACAGTGACAAAGTAACTACAAATTATCACTGCAAAATGATAGATCTACAAATGGCTCAAATGTAAAGTAATGCTTAGTTAGTAGCCATGTTTTACATTTCACTCTGGAGATAATGGGCTTACCTGTAGATTTGTGTTGTGTTTTTATGTTCTGAAACTAACATATCTGTGACGTATTTCGAATACGCAGTATTCGCAGAAATATGCAGTAATTATTTTTAAGATTGTCCCCAGGGAGAATTTTTCACATTCCTATCTTCTGAAAGAGTCCAGGACCTCGATGGATCATGTTGAGGGGGTTTCTGTTTCTCCTCGTTCTCATGCCTTGTTTTCCTTGTTAGGACAGAGAAAAACAAAACAACAGTGGGGTCTTATCCTCATGTCCATTTCTGAGAGCGAAAGGATGTTTCAAGTCCTGTTGCAGGAAGAACCAACCTCCAAACAATCATCAGCAGTGTAAAAACTGTGTGTGTGTACTTAGCCTCTGGTGTGGCATGCTCAGCATCCTGAATGACAGTTGTCATGGCAACATAACAAGTTTATGCCCCAAAATGTAAACATTAAGGTTGTGTTTTCCAGCTGGCAAATGATAAACCCGGGGACCCTTCCTCCTCCTCTTTCGTCTTTTAGCTTTGTGATTCGCGGTGATTGTGTGCAATCACCACAGAGGATGTCAAAAGTCCATTTGCTGAAAAAAAAAAAAAAAACGTGCGTGCATGTGCGCACGCATGCAAGTGTTTACCACCTGCTGGACTCTTAGATACAATCAAGCATGTCTGACTCAGACGTGCCAGCGTAAACATTCGCACACTCTGAGATAAGAGGAGGAAATGGGCCTTTTCGGACCTCTTTTGCAGCTGTGGTACAGCGGAACAGCCACCTGCATCACACTGCAGAGAGAGAAGACAGCAGTAAGCCAGTACGCTTTGCAGGGTTAATGACCCTCTTCTCAATGCTCGCTCAGTGCCCCTGTGTGTCATCCCTTACTGTAAACTCTGCTGGAAACTACAGCGTGGGAGGACAAACACAACTCTTCTCCCAAAAGGCATCTGGTGAAATGTAAATGTTCCATTTTCTTGTATTTTTGTTTGTTCAGATCAGCTTGGGTGTATTTTCAAGTGATTTACGTCAGAGACGTTTATCAGCATTAATACGTGTTGCATTTGCAGCACAAACACAAAAAATATTTTGTTCATGAAAATTGTGAATATGGCCCTGTTCTTTGAATCTTTAAAACTGTTTAAAAAAATAATAATAATCTTGCTTTATAATCTGTTTCGTAAAGAGTCATCATTACTAAAGTAAATCAGACTGTAGTATGCATAGATTAATACGCTGATCCCAGTGTCAGATTAAATAAACATATTTCGCTAGTGGCAGCTTTTGTGGCACAGCTTAAATACAGAGGATTTTCCATTTTTATTGAATTTGCAAACAGTTTCATTTCATCTTGTCACTCATCACAGAAACTTAGAATCTATTAAGCCTGACACTTTTAAAACCGAGACAAAGTTTATGAATAACAAGATTTTTGTCAGTTTCAAAACTTTTCTCCCTAAAAAATACAACTGCAACAACAAGGTATTATGTTATACTCTGAAAGGTTCTGGAAAATTAAACTTTGACATTCTAATCACTAGTTAAGCTATGAGCTGCTTCTTCCAAGTTCTTAAAGTTGTAATATACAACATTTTTGTATCTATCGTTTCCTCAGCTGTGATATAAAATTGAGTTTGGTGACAGTAAGTGCAATCCCAGAAAAAAATTGCTGAGGCATGCTGTATAGAAAATGGCTGAAAGTGAAGAAATTCTACGTATATGGTTTATCATATAAGAAAACATTAGCTTCAAGCATATTATAGGATAGCTCCTCACTATGCAAATTTGAAAAGTTCTTTCAACAAAGATTTGTTTTTTTTTCACAAATTTGTTCCTGTCCAGCACAAGGCCAAGCTGCTCATTTGTGATTAAAAGAGGGGAAAACAACATCCTCCATCCTGACTGTTTCTCATCAAGGATTTCCCCACTGCAACTGTGTTGTTCTCAAATGCGAATGTAATGTTTTTCACATCACAGACTGTACAGATACACAGCAGGTCAGTGAACTCCGTGTTGTGTAAGAGCTGCAATGACCTACTTGAACCTAAACTGTGCTGCTACCGCTTGTTTGGTCTCCTCTGATCACTGTGGTGGAATATGAAGCGCTGGTGGAAAACACCTTAAAACATTTGGCAAATGTCACAATAACCTGGAAAAACAATGGATCACAATGACCTGTGGAAAGTTGATAAATCCTGTGGAAAACCAGAGTTGGGGAAACAACATTTTAACCCTCAGACTCATAATTGTACAAACGACCTCATAAAAGACTGTAAAAACATAAAAAGAAAGTATGCGTTTCCAAAACATGTGTCCATTATGTCTGTGTTTTATTACATGATGCCACTTAACTTCCTGATCATGAAGAGAAATCCTTCATTATGTGCATTATTAAGGTCTTTGTTGCATGTGCTACACGCATTTATTTCTGCGCTTCTTTTTCTATACTTTTGGGGTCAGAAAGTGCTCGTTCTCTTTCAGGAGTAAAATTATAATTATTTATCCTGAAAGTTCACACTTCAAAGCAAAAGCGGTCTTAAGCACTGGGCCAATTTGAATGTTATATTTGTATTTATTGATGTGTTAAAGTTTCCTGTCAGGCAAGATAGCTTACTCACCCCACTATAATCAAATCTACGTAATGTTATAAAAAAGTTGACTGATTGATAGATGATTGATTAATAGATTAAGAGGAAAATTAGCTCTCAGTTTACTATAGATGCTCAGAAAGTTATCCTTTCTCCTGTTGACTTTTGCCTTTACACAAGCTATTCCTTTTTGTCTATTTGCTATCAGCTGCAAAATCATTTTACTTGGCATGTTGGGCTGTTCTTGGGTCTGCGCTAAGGGAAAGAACATCACTAATCTGTTAGTTATTCTGGCTGGTAGTGAACCAGAAAAACTCTCAATAAAACAAAAAGAGTCCAGAGAAGTGAGACTTCAGGGCAAGTAGCAGAAGTTTATTTGTTAATTTATGGTAAAGGATTGTATTGGTTGTTAAGGGATTCTGGCACAGGTGTCTGTTCTTACCACAGTGGGTCAGGATGCAATAAGTTTCCTCTTAAATTCTATTTTTAATCAAGTGATGGTTAAGATTTTGAAAACAATTAAAGCCTAAAGAAAAACTTGAAATATCTTGAAAGAGTCTGAAAAAAATCTGGAAGTTGAAATGAAAACTCGTGACAACATGAATGACTTGTAGTTCTGCATATATGAGGTAAGAAGCAATTTTAGTCTACTTTTCTGACTCCTACTGAATGACTCAGGAATTTGCACACTTCCCTTAAAGCCTGAAGGCTTCCATCAGGGATTTTCCCTGACATAAATTTGTTTCTATATCTCTGCAGCTGTTACAGAAAGGTTACTTTGTTTGCAAGTTTTTTGTGGTTTTTGGGAAACTCGGTGACAGCAGATTACTTTGTGGTGTCTTTTAAAAAGTAGTTTAAAAAGGATCCTTTCAATCTGGCCTTCCCATAATGGTCATGGCATTAAGTTGTTACTCTGTAGTTTATTTTTACTGAGGTGTTTTCAGCCATCCAACATCACATTTACTTCTCTTACCTCTTCATTTGTTTTTTTCATTTTATTCATGACATCTTGTGCACACCTCTGTTTTATTTTATTTTATTTTATACTATATTGTAAAGAATTTTGAGATATTTTTAACGTGAAAAGGGGAACCTTCATAAAATGTACATACTTACTTTGTTACACAGTGCAAAAACCTGTAAAAATCCAATAAAATGTAACAAGTCAAGACGTTCGCACGGTGTTGTGTTTAAGACATATTTAAAATTTTACTTTGTGGAACCTACTACAGCATGCTGTGCATATTTATCCGCTCCTCCCGGAAAACAATAAAGTTGAAAGTGAAGCAAAGTGGAACCACAGAGAGTCAATCCAGTCAACATCACAAAGGGTGGCATCTGGTTTTATTCCACGGCTCTCCCTCTCTGCATATGATCTTCCAGTCTTTATTTACTGTGCTGGATTCTTTGATGTCTGTTCTGGACAGATTGTTCTGTTGTGAATGAAGAAAGGATCTGCAAATGGATGGAGGGAGAGGGGGAGGGAGAAGTGAGTCCGAAGAAACAGTTTGGATGAAAGCAGTATTTTTTTTTCTTCTAGAACATAATAATCCTACCAACACAGATCCTCTGACCCATTCATGAGAGTGTTTCCAGCTAACACTGCCAAGTGCAATCCTCCTGCTTGGACTTCCTCCTCTGTCTCATTAGAGCCGCAGCGAGAGAGGAAAGCTCTGCAGCTAAACACACACACAGTCACTCAGAAGGACAGAGAGAGGAGGAAACCAAACACAATGGATGCTGGCGCATGGGAGACTGGATTTCCTGGGTTTCCCACACACAAATGTACAATCACAAACTTGCAAACATACACACTCATTTGGAAACACACCGAAACACTCACACACGTGGACTATCCTGCAGCACGCCAAGATTTTGGGGTCCAAATGAATAAACCTCTCCCTCCATTCAGAACTGTAAAGCTGTGAGAGAAGTCCAACACTCCTTCGTCATAGATGACCTCAGTTGTACTCCAGTGTTTTTCTCCCAGAGCTCGGCCCATGATCTACACTCCTTGTTCAATAAGACAGGAATTATCCGATTAAGGAAATCTTGTGAGGAGGAGAAGAAGAAAAAAAACTTTGTTGGGGAGGATAAGCGTCATTGTGCCCACTCAGATCACATTCCTGACTGCTGATTCTCAGCCATGGGAGAGGACGCCGATTAAACAGGCACCGCCGCAGACGTGACCCAGAACAGAGTGGTCCAATCCCAAAAACCAGATTTGCACCAATAAAGAGAGAGAGAGAGAGAGAGAGAAAGGGTGAGATAGTCGAAACAACCAAACCGGTCCCATAGACTATTCACTGGATTGAGATCCAAATAATACATGTCGTCCAAAAACTAATTTACCTCTGCTCTGTGCCTCTTTTCTGAACTGGAGACAAGGCCACGTGGGACCACTGTGTACAGTCGAGCTGAGCTGCATAACACCAAGAAATTCACTGAAAACAATGCAGAACCCACTATAAAGAATAAAGTGACTACATAAAAAAAATATATATTCATGACGTAAAATGAAACTGTTATAAAACACTAACAATTGGGACTGTTATGTGATCATAAAAATACAAATTCCACTCACTTTGCAATGGAGATTTCTTACCTCATTTGACCTGCTCCTCTAGTAGATACACAAATCATCCATTGTCGTTGTTTCTACTTCCTTTTTTCTTTGCAAATTATGCAACCAGCCAGTTTTCTTTTTTTCTTTTTTTGATTATTTAATTCAGTTCAATTCAATTCAAGAAAACTATGAAACATTAAAATAATGGGATGCATCACTGAAGTGATCGACTAAGATTATATGAAGAGCAAAGGAAATTTCAAGTTGGTTTGTCAAACCCCTGACTGATGTGTACACAGACACAGACTAATGCAATACATTTTCTAAAATGTATTGTAGCATAATGCTTGTATTTCACTGGCTTTATTTAATTCAATTTATTTAAGTTATTATTTTTAAGAGGTAAATGAAAATGCTTTGCTTATTCTTTGTTCTCTTCCTATGTGAAGTATAAAAATGACTGATCCATCCAGCATATTGCAAAGTAGTCATAACCCCTTACATTTTTTCCACATTGTTCCTTAAAACCACAAACCTCTCAGTAATTGAGATTTCATGTGACAGACCTACAGAATAGGTCCTACAGGGAAGTGAAGTAGAGAGAAAGTGAAAAGAGGGTTGTTTTTTGGGAAATAAAATTCTGAAAAGTACGATACATTTGTATTCAGATTTGCGTCGCTCTGATCCTTCCAAATAAAATCTACTTCTTTCACATGCCTTTTGATTTATAAAGAGTCCAATGGTCTGTTCCTTAATCTTTTTTAAATATGGTTTCTCTGTGAAGAACTCAAGAGAACATTAGCAAGCAAACAGAACCATAAAGAGTGGCTGTATCTAAAGCTTTTGAATTGTACAAAGTATTTATCTTCTGTTTCACACATATTTTCTACTTTGTGTTGGTCTACCATAAAATGTCCAATAAATTACAATATTTCCCCAAAGCATTGTACTATCAGAAACCTTGAAAATTTCTAAAATGATGACATAAATATGTTTTTACGCTATCAGTGGCTCCTGTCATGTTCAAAAGTGAGAGATTCATTTAGTGGAAAACAATCCATCCTGGTAACTTCAGGAAGAATTTCAACCATCAGACATAAATTTAAAGAATGAAAACTGCCTGCAGAGCCGAGTTGCAGTGCTGCTCACACAAGAAAACATGGCTTCATGTAGATTCTGTTCTGAGGGGATGTTCAAAACAACTCTGTTTTCCTCCGATCACCTGTCGCGGCTGCCGACTCTTCACACCCTGAAAACGAGGGGAAGCTTTGAATCATCACACGTGGATCCTGGAGACCTCCATTTGTATTTGACTGTGTGTGTGAGCACCCCCTGAAACAACACGACTGTTTTTCCCTGCTGCTCACGTCAAAGACAAACATTCCACTCCCGGGACGTTCAATGCCAAGCGCCTTTTGATCTCCTTATCATGTGACACCTGAAAGAGGTGAGAGAGAGCGGCCCTCTTCTTCAACGCTTTTCCCAAACACAAACCCAGCGGCGGCTTGTAGCGATGAAGCCCGCTGTGTGGACCTGTTTTTGAGAAAGCGGGTCTGTCAGTGACCTCGGATGACTCGGCTTTATTTGACCACTCCGCCTCTAGAATCTGACATATGGCTCTTCAATGTGAATACTTCACATGTTTTAATGCTGCATGTCTCTCCCTCTTTGCATCAACCTGCTAATTAAACACGATCCCATGCTGTGTTTTTCCAGCCATGCCAGGCACTGCCATACCACAAAGCTGACTTTATGCGGCAGCAGATGACTTTAAAAGTTATTTTTAAGGGATTTAGGTTGGAAGAGCTGCAGGATTGCAGATGATCATCTGACCTCGAGCCACCACTCCACCACATCATCTTTACATCACAGTTCAGCTGGGGACACAAGGTGTGCTGAGATCGAGAAACATGCTGAGGAAAACCTTTAACTTCATATCAAAATCATGACATTTGTTAACAGAAAGATTTCTGTACCAGCTCTATTAAAGCAAGGTGGGAAAAAAAAGCATGTGACCTTCCACACACATGCAGTTGTTACTTTGTGGCTTCAGAAGCAAAAGGGTTTTTTTGCATTACAGATTTTAAAAAACATTTTAATCAACAATACTTTTTTTTTCCAACAGCTGACACATTCATTTTAAAAATCTAAACCTAAAAATGACGAAGAAGCATTTTAATTATTCTGTAGCAAACATATGTTCTGCACCCATCAATATTTTCAGGTAAATTCAAATGCCGCACACCAGACATACAAATGAAGGTTTGCTGCTATTTTTCATTCTTAAAGTGCATGCAAAACAAATAATAACTTGTCTTACCGTCCTGGATGTAGTTTCCACCTATTTTTTTAATGCATTATTAACAACACTGCCAGAGCAAAAGTACATTCTACTTTCAAAGATGCTTTTTCCTTGAGATTTCACTCTAACTTTAAAGAAGGTGAGGTTACTGTTACAGGAGTGAAACAAAAAGATATAAATTTATCTTTACAAAACTTGATGGCTCATTACTTTGTTTTTCAAATCAGACGGAGTTTTCATAAGTAAGATCATCATGCACCAATAAGTCAAAGAACATAGCAAATAAATATGAGAAAAATGTAAATATAGATTTTTTTTTTTTGTCTATAAAGTTACAAAAGTTCACCTCGTTTTATGTTAGCTGACATGATCATTTACTGTGCATTATCTTGTTATACCTGCATGGTTTAAAACTATTTTAAAGAATCATTATCTATCATCTTGTGTCTTTTCTTTTCACATTCTCCTCAAATTTCGACTAGCAACAAAGTTTAAAATAAATCTCTACAGCTTTGAATCTGTACTGGTGTAGGGTTCAGGTTAGACAACTCAAAAAAACAACAACGAAAAAACAGAAAAGCTATTCTCCATTTAAACATCTGACGTTTTTCATGTACAGCTTATACAATTTGTTCTACAGGATGTCCATGTGTGGTTTGTTTTTGCTCACTCTCAGCCAACAGGAAGTCCTTTAATGCATTGCAACAAGGAGAGCAGCCTTATCATCATGCACTGCTTCAGTACATTTTATGAGCTTCTTGGTTCATTTTTTGTTTTTTTGTTGTTTTTCAAGAAATGTTAAAGACATAAGGATGTTTCAAAAGAGCCCAAGTTTTCATCTTTGATCTCTCCAAAAAAGATAATGGAGTTCTCCGGCCATCTTTATTTGGTGGTAAAATACACTGTAGGGATAAAAATCAGACCTGAACTACTCCCACTTCAGCCTCTGTTTAAACGCATCTCATTCAGCAGCTTGAATGGGATCGTCACACCATCCCACTCCTTTTTCACCTCCATATATATTCTTTTTTTTTTTTTTTTAACTTGCCGAAGGGGATTCAGACTTGTTCTATTTAACTGAAAAACTGTTTAGGACTCCAGCCAAATATCGTCAATGTTTCCACCTTTTTCTTTTTGTCTTTACTATTTAGGTGTGGCCTGCATTTGCACATTGAATTTTCCTTTCAAGCAGCAATCATTTCTTGTAATGTAGTACAGAGAATCTGATCAAAGCTTTTTTTCCACTTCCTTAAGGGTTTTTCTTTTCAGATTTTTTTCTGAACTTACTTGGTCAAAGTTTATATTTTTTTTCTGTGCAACAAATTATTATACTGAACATCAAAGAGAAAAATGTAGAGAAAATATTTAATTGGTAAGATAAGTTATAGAAACTATAGAGTAACAACTTGCATTTAATGTCAGAATTACTTGCCTCTGTGATGAAATAACACAGAATGTGTTGTTTCTAAAAGAAAACAAAAACTTAAAGTTTGATCAGTATCAAACTTTCGTTGATTTGCTGAATTGTAACAGGAAACTGAATAACAACAAGTTCAAATGTATTAGTCATCTTCTGCTTTACCTCCAAGATATTACTTTCAATTGGTTTCAAAACCACATATAAACATTCAATTAACTTTGATGTAGTCAATGAGCAATGACCCTCACATAAGGACTATTAGCAGGGCCAGTCATGGGGCAGCATAAAGACATATTTACTTTCTAAACACACATTTTCTAAACACACAGTTCACAAAATACTATTAGCCTGATAATGATCTGTAAAAAGGTTGCTATGCCAGAAATAACTGTTGGGGAACTGGTGTAATAGACTACTTCAAAAGGTTAAGTGGAAATTTGACTGCACAAAATATAGACATTTTAAAATTATAACTGGTTAAAGCATTTGATGTGTGTGTCCAAATTTATGAGTATTTTTGTCACTCAGACTTCTAAAAGTGCAGACACTGTTTATATTTAATAGGCCATTTTTAAAGGGATGTAATTACATAGTTTCCAGGCACACAGTGAACTTTTATAGCACAATCAAATAAGTATGCTAGCTCCAATCCTTAAAAGAAAATGCTGTATTTATCTAAAATGACATAAAAAGTTATTTAACTTCATAATTTGAGCCTTTAAAAAAGCCTCTGTCTCTTTAAGAAACTCCTCTTTCACGTTGTCACAACAACGCTCCTCCACTATGCTTAGGCGTGTTGGACTGAGAAGTTGTTTGTATGATAAGCTCAACAGGAGAGCAGCTCCACCAGGTGTTTGCTAACGCCTGCTGCCACTAGTCTGAAGGAGCTTAGTAGATAAAGCGCAGGGGAGGAGAGCCCTGTGAGGTCGAAGCTCTGCTGGAGACTGCAGTTCCAAGGAAGAGGTTTGTGGAAAATGGTGGAGCTTTGTGAGAACAAATATTTAGGCACCCCACAAAGACAATGGAGATTCAAGAATTTGTCAAACATGCATGAAAAAACATTAAAGCAACACTTCAGCTATGGTTTTGTTGAGGGAATAACATTATGACATGATATAAATCTCTAAAAAGACAGTTTTACATGATACCCAAGGTTTTTTTTTCTACAGTAGAAATATTTATTAAAGAACTTGTATTTTTAAAACTATCTTTAGAAACTTCTGTAATTCACTAAAAGGTTTAGTAAAAAAAAATAAAAAATACAGATAACATTTATGATTAGTAAATGTTTTTTTGAGTATAATCAATATCTGATTTATAATTTGTACTATGCAGTAATCCCGGGAAAATTGAATAAGTACATCTTGCTAGCTCCAGGTTAGATCCCACATTTACCTCAGAACTGCCTCTGATATTTAGTCTTTGAGGCGATAGGTTGACTCAATATTTAGCTTAAAATTCAGCAGTTTTGTCACATGTCACCTTGATAAAAGAATATGATTCAGTTAAATAAAATTACACCTTTGTATACCGGGTATCTGACTGTACATATGGGTCTGTCATGGGATGGGTGGTAGAAAATGTTCTTAGCAACACCAGATTGTATTAAAGGCTCTGGTAGAGATCTGGGCATCAGTGAGAGCGACGGTTAACACTAGTAGTCAGATGATGCAATCCCATTAGGCTGTTGCATGTAGAGGAGGACTCCGTTGGATTGCATCAGTTTGAGACAGGAGATGTTAATTGAAATGTGTCATCAGACCCAGGTGAGGGCGTGAAGCAGAGGAAGCATGTATGCTATGGAAGGGTGATTGTAAACGGGGGCGGGGGGAACGTTGTCACATTCTGGGCAAGAGTGACAGTGCATAAGCCGTCTTTGCAGCAAACCGTGAAAACGTGCAGGTTTCTCCAGCGTGGGACCCTCACAGCCCCCCAGAGGAAGCCGATGAGAGGGACGTGTCTGTGGTCATGTCAGACTGCCCCGATTCAGAGCTCCGGTCTATTATTATCCCCAGGAAAAGGGTAATTACGGGACATCTCCTGGAAGAACTCCAAAGCCCGACTTTTGTGTGCGCATACCGGAGTCCCGAGTCGCCCCGTCCCTTGGCAAAAAAGGCGACCCTTATTCGCGCAGCTATTTCTGAAACTTGGTTTTATTATCCCGTCGCAGTGCTCGGGATGCTTTCTCATGTCAAACTGGAGCGGCCAGTTCGTTCTCAGCGCACCCACGCTCTTTGCGCGCAACGTGGGCGTGCGTAATTTGCTCTCATTAGGCTATTAGTTTTTCCCAAAGTTGTGTAAGGCGTTATTTTGAGGACAATTAATGGAGAAACACGCGCATGAATAGACAATAATGTCACAAATAGAGGTCCGTTTGTGTGAGAGCAGAAATCAGGCACTAAAGTAATCACCAGCTCAGTTCCAGAGTGACAACACATTCCCCTTTCAAGTTATGGAAATAAGCTGAAACTGACTTTAATGCCTGTATGTTGTTCTTAAAATGCGCTGGCTTGGAGTAGCACCCGCGTGAGAATGGGGGTTGGGGAGGAAGAGGGGGTCCTTGATTGCAACATCAAACACTGGTGTCGTCAGCAATTCGTGCCAAGCACCGCCTGTTCCAAAATAAATATTGACGTGATTGTTGTATTCAAATGAGCGACATGACCGGACACGGACGGGCCAATCAGAGCTCATCGTATCATTACACCTTCTTTTCAGAAATCATTCATAACGCCGATGCGTCAAACACTCACAGAGAGACCGGCTATAAATACGGCTGCGCGCAACGCACAGTTAGACATCTTCCAAAAAACGAAAGGCACAGAGTAGCATTCGTGGGAATTCAGACCGGCGCCTTTTCACCTGCAAATTTTCTCTGAACTGCTCTTTATTACATATTCCAATTTAATACTCAGAACATGTTGGCTATGCGTGGATTGAGACACGTAGCTGTGGCAGTGGCTGTGTGCTCGCTGCTCGTTACGGTGACGCTGGGGTCCCCGGTAGTGGGGTCAGAACCGATCCGATGCGCCCCTTGTACCCCGGAACGACTGAGCCAGTGTCCGGCGGTGGCACCCGGTTGCGCCGAGGTGCTGCGGGAGCCCGGATGCGGATGCTGCCTCGCCTGCGCCCTGAAGGCGGGGGAGCTGTGCGGGATCTACACCGCGCCGTGCGGCTCCGGATTGAGATGCACCCCGAGACCCGGCGACCCCCGGCCACTGCATTCCCTCACCCGCGGACAGGCCGTATGCACGGAGAGCGCTGCGCCGGCGCCCACCCCGGAGCCCCAGACTCAAGGTAGGCCTCCCACGTCCACGGTCACAAATCCCACAGCCGCACCGCTGGAATCAGACGAGTTCCTCATATATGTTTTTTCATTCATTCATTCATTCATTCATTCATTCATTCATTCATTCATTCATTCATTTGCTTGTTTCCTCCACCAGACCAGGGAGAGCCAGACGCTGAGATGGACAACTCAGCCAACACCGGCTCCAGCTTCCTCCCCGGTCTCCCCTTTGACCCGCGGGCTGTGACTGAGGCTCAGGAGAGCATGAAAGCCAAACTCATCGCCATTCGCAGGAAACTGGTGGAGCAGGTGAGACAAACGTTGCGAGCGTGAAAATGTAGATTTTTGAGAGGATGAAAGTTTTTCGGAGGATTTAAAGATGACCGGTGACCACCAGGGGGAGCTGGTGCGCTGCTTGAAATTAGAGGGATGCGACGAGACTTGGGTTTCCTTAAGTTTTATTTGTAGTTTAATATCAGAACCCCCGTGCTTGCTGCTTGCAGAAAAGTGATAATGATGTTTTATTAATCCGCTCGCCACTGCTTCTTCTGTTTAGGGTCCTTGTCATCTGGAATTGGTGACTGCTTTGGACAAGATTACCAAATCCCAAGAGAAACAAGGAGAGAAGTTCACCAAATTCTACCTCCCCAACTGTGACAAGCGTGGCCTTTACAAACCCAAGCAGGTTGGTGTCTTTTGAGGATGATGAACATAGATTTTAGGAGTTGGTGAGGCTGAGATTTGCACAGCATGATAACAGATATTATAACAAGACAGTTTTTTTTTTTTGTATTTTCAAATCAGTTAATACATATTTAAGAAACATGATATTTGATTCGTTGCAAGCCTTCTCAGCAAACCTGTGTATGTGAGCTATGAGATGATTTTTCTCAAGCTTCTCATAGGAGATCTGCTTTGGTTGACTAAACACTCACTGGGTCTCAAATTGACCTAAATAAAATCAGTTTAAATTGTGCAGTACATCTTGGACCCATATGGGATTCCTTTTTACACAGTTATCCTGCATCCAGCCTGTAGAGGTGATTAACACTGAGCCATTATGTAAGCTGTAGACCATCCCATCTGGGGCCTATTACTTATCGAATTTCTTACCTATATGAGACACATATGGAAAGCATGCTGGAATTTGTAATGCAATAAAATCACTCTCATATATTCTTTATAGCTCTTATGTTAAAGTTGTCCATGCATGTGTTATTCTGTTTTTGATATGTAAACCCCCAAAATATTATGTAATTCTATATAGTCTACATCTGTTCTGCTTAGCAAGTTTACAAGGTGTTAGTTGTGTAATTAGTCAGGCTCTCTGCTCAGGTAGCGGCAGCAGTTAGCCACTGTTCAGACGTCCCACTCATTGCTTCCCAGCTGTAGCTTTAAAACAGCAACACTACATTAATGAAAATGTTGGGTGGTATTCTTTCAGTTTTCACACCATGACTGTTCATGTTTCTCATGTCTAGAAAATGTTCTATAAAAAGTGTCTTTTTGGTAGTTAAGGAAAAACTACAGTAGCCTTATCGAGCCAGCTGACTTGCAGTGTGCAGGAGTAGGTTGGGGAGAGGGAATCTGACACGGCCAGAGAAAACTCTCAGAGCTAACACTTTTGTTGACACTGTACAGGAATTAAACCATAGTAATAATACTGAAACCACGTGCAACTTGATATGCATTGCGTTTCATTTTAGAGCTGATACATGCCTCGTGATGTGTGACAAATGAAAGCAGTTTAAATAAGACGGCTTTCTGTTTCTGTTTCCCCCACAGTGTGAATCATCTCTTGACGGACAAAAGGGCCGATGTTGGTGCGTGAACACCTGGAATGGCAAGCTTTTAAGTTCCAGCGACCTGCCTGCAGATGCCGAGTGTCCTTAAAGAGATTGGTCCGATCTCACAGTGAAAGAGAGAAAAAAAGAAGAAAAAAAAGAAACAAAGAAACGAAAAAGCAAGCCACTATTTTTTCTTTTTTTGGGTAGCTGTTATTTATTGACCTTGTCCATGGTGGTGTTTAATTCAGGTACACTGTCATTACGGGGCTATAGGTCCCAACCACCCTGCACCCTAAACCCCCCTTCCTCTACAAACCTCCATCCCAAAGACACAAAGATAATCTATTTTTGTTTTTTCTGTAAAGGAGATTTTAATGTTAATGCATTTACATTATGCTCTATAGCCTTATTTATTTTATTGCTTTTTATTTGTTATTTGTAATTATTCATGAGTATTTATATCTTTTTTGCCTTATTGTTATTATCTTATTATTTTTATGAGTGTATAAAGTGTATATATGTATCTTGGCCCCCACAGCTCCACAGCTGAGTTGAGCTCGCTCTACCCTTAAGGAGCTGTCTGGAGGTTTGGTTTGAGAAAAACCGAGCAAGAACAAAAGCACTGAGTGACCAAATCTCATTTAGAAGTTTTTCTAAATGATCTTCTTATTCCTTTTCACTTCATGTCTTTTTTTATTATTATTTTTGTATTGTTTTCTTTTTTTTATTTAAATTATACATCAGTTTCTGTAAGTGAATGCAAAAGCTCTCAGTTGGGAATCCTCTACACTCTCAGAAATCATTTCCCATGATCCCATGGGTTTGCAGATAGCGTGATGGGTGGCAATTCTCCCGAGCCTCCTCTCAAACGGGTATCTCTACATTAACCTACCTCCAATATTTACGTGTCTGCTGTCATTTTTTATTTTTTTTTTGTTGATGTTTCTGTCCTCTTTGACCACATGACCACAAAGAGTGAGCCGCTTGACTCGGCTCTGTATACATGCTGCTGTTGGAGAGAGAATTGTATTTTATGTGGATCTATTCCAAAGTGACTAACTCTATGTACACTTTTGTTACTGACATGTAATAAAAGAAAAAAGGTGATATATTTAATAAAAACATTAATCTCAGTTGCACTCTTGTCATATATCCCACATTTTAACCACAAGCTTTATTCTATTTTATTACAATCTATGTCGTAGGCAGATATTTCTAAATTTGAACTCCTATAACTCAAGCTTGTTGTCACTAAGCCACTGCTTATACGGGTCAATATTTTATCAAGAAGGATAACTTTAGATGTAAGCTCAGCTATAAATGCCAACAGTGTAGAAATTATGGAGCCCATCAGGGAACTCCCCAATGAATAGACCTTGGGTAAAACATAAAATAGAAAGAGGATAGATTTTGGGACTGAATACTGCGGTAGCTCACACAAGACGTTGCTAGAATTTGATATGATTTGGTTTGCAATATCACAGAATTATCAAAAAGATAATAGTGAAACCAATTAAGAGCCACTTCTGATAAACCCACTTATGAAGTTTGTTGACCAATATATAATGATCAATGGTTTGCAAGGGAGATGTTAGATCCAGTAGAGCCATTGATGCCCTCAAATCTCCTGACAGAATATCACTAGGTGCTAGAGAAGCCTGGAGAAGTAGATGACAAAGGCTGTAACTCACCAAAGATCTTCTATTTTTCTCCTTGGGCCAATAGTGGTGACAGTGGCAGGAGTAATCGGCGGGTTGTCGATTTGAACCCTTGCTTCAGTCTCAGTTGTGCCAATGGGTGAGACACTTACCTGTATAGCCTGATGGTGGTCATTATAGGGACTGATGCACGGCAGCTGTGGCTGCATTGTAGCAGCTTATTTTCAACATATGAGTAAATTACTGAAATCTCAAAAGAAATCTTAGAAATGGGCCTGTAATTTTTGAATTTGAGGCTTTGCATGGCAGTCTCTGGATGTGAAAGTTGATAGAGACATACCCCAAAATATATGTAGCTGTGAACTTTTCTTATAATTATTTGCAAAAATAACAAGGTAGTATAACTGTGGAAATAATCACAAAGCTCTAACATTCATGACTTAATGCTGTCCAAGATCACGTTTCTCTGTCTGTAGTCTGTTTTGTTATCACAGAGATCTAAAGTGGAGGTGCTCGTCTAACTTTAGCCGGCTCAGCACTGCCTTTTGACCCGCTCTATTTGCCTTGGTTGGGCACAGGAATTTGCCTCAACCTCTCATGCCCACTGCCAGCCTGCCTGGCACCACCAGATTTATTTTTGTTCTTTACAAATTCAACCTTTGCTTCATCTGTATTGACACATTCCACCCCTGAGGGGAGCTTGATTGCTTCCCCGGAGCAAATTTTTGTCCTGATTCCCTGCATTAATTGAAGGAATAGTTCACATTTTTCGGAATTGTTTTCTCAGTAAAGACTTATGAGCAAACGGTACCTTACATGCAGTAAAAAAAAAAAAAAAAAAAAAAATTGCTTTGCTTTTAGCTTTTCAGTCAGTGGCTAATCATCCTAAAGTAAATTTCAATCAACTTAAAACATCTCTGAATTTGAATATGTCCTATTTCCAAACATATTAACATACTAACTTCGAAACAAACTGTTGACTTACTACTGGAACCTAACTTTTTTCTGGATCGAATTAATGTAACCCAATTTCTAAATGATTTTGGTGTGAGATTACGGTCCTACTATATAATGCTTTTTCACTTAAAGGGTTTTTACACATTTTCACCTGGGATGTTGTTGCATGTGGGTGGGGCTTAGATGATCATCGGTGCAAGATGCAAAAGAGACAAAGCAAAACATCAAAGTCAAACTTCTTAAAATGTGTTCATTTTTTATTTAAAAAATGACATTAAATACAAAGTATATCTTGATTCAAAATCATTTCCTCTTTTGGAAAAAAAAAATAGCTTTGTGATTTGTAGCTTGTACCACGAGAAGCTTGAATAAAACATTACAATACCCGTGAACAGAGAGAGCTTCAGCTTTAAGAAGCTGGTTTGAAAACTGAATAAATTGTGACAGAACAGAAATGTGACCCTGGTTCTGCGCTGACTGGCGGAGGCGGGATGGCTGGGTGTGCATGGAGGGAAGTGATGTTGTGAGAGGTTCACTGTCCTTAAGGGCTGGTGAACATGGATGGCCTGAATGCCACACTGAGAGGGAGTGGAGGTTAGCAACAGAAGGAAATGGTTCTTTAAGAAGAAAACATTCATTAGTGATTATAGTCCCCAAAAATACACTGAATCATATAGACTGTGCTGTGCAATCGGTGAGTCACTGAATTCTTCATAAGAAAACCAATTTTGGATCAGCTTATAATTCTTTCATAGATAAATAATTTTTATTTTTACGCACTGTACATGATGTCCAGTCAGACATGTAGCTGGCCAGGAAATATTACTAAAAATAACAATAAAAATAATAATATATAAAAAGACACACGTACAAATATTAGGGAGGGAATAGCTTAAATGTTTTCTGTTTGTTCCTCCCCTTAAATCAAGTCTTTGAATAGATGGGATTTAGCACCAATAGGCTGGTTGTAAGTTGCCGCCATCTGAGTGTGTTACGTTGATGTGGCGCTACTGAGCTACTGAGCAGGCTCTCTTCGGCCATCTCTCCACATTTCAAGTCTGTGCACAGGATGTGGGAGAGCATGGGGCAGGAAGCCCCATGGAGAGGACCGCACTGCCTCTGTAAGACCCCCTGCCATGTGTGTGAATGCATTTTTGGTGCTGTGTCCACCTTGTGGAGATTTGTTGGCATGTGATCACACGAGCATTTTCTCAAAGAAACAAAAGCATCAACAATAAAAACAAAGGAGAAAAAAATAGATGCACTCAATGGAAAAACTCCAATGGGGTTGTTTGTTATATTTGTTGCCAGTAGATCTGGTTTCCACTACAGTCCAAAAGTTTTAAACAACCCTTCTTTTACTTCATAGTTGCTTCCAAGCGGAAAGACTTTCTTGTAATGTTGCTAAAGTGGTTTAGATTCATTTGATTGATTAATTTCTCAAGCCTTTCTAAATGTATCTGAAAGTTTTTCTGTGGGCAAAAAGAGCAGAAAATACCTTTTTTGCAAATTGTATATATGAATGACCAAAATAGACTGTTTAGACAAAATAGACTAATAAATGTTAGGAATTTTTTTAAGCATGGTTTATGTGTTTTTCATAAAATCACACATATGGGCTGGGAAGCATTCATGTAACTTTACTGACCTTTCATAATTCTAATATTAAAATGAAAACTGTTTAAGAATGGAACAAATGCAAAAGGGTCCTTAATTACCTTTTATGGTACTATGGTGTTAAAACAGATTAGTACTAGTTAGTTCTAACTACTTAGTACTAGTAATAACCTTGTGCTATTTTTCAAAGTACCATTCACAGTATAGTGTCGTGGTGAGGTAAAAGGACCGGACAGTTGAGCTGAATTTCAAAGAAAATTTTTTAAAAGCCCTGAGAAAGATTTTACAAAGCCACCAGAACTGCTGACCAAACACACTTTAAAAGATTACATGAAAGTCTGACAGCCTGTAAGTTAAAGAAAAAAAAGACATGCTGTAAAGCTTTTGCACAAAAATGGACCTGAATTGTATAAATTTACTTTCATTTATTTTTCTCAATGGAATATTATTGTTTTCTTATAACACGCTGTTAAATTTGGCATTACCGCCATGGAAGGTTACGCAGACGCAGATAGGTCCAATTGTCTAGAACTGCGTAGCAGCGGGACAGCTAAAGTGCTATAAGTGCTTGTGCTTGAAGCATAGGGGGCAGCTGGCACCTGTGGCAGAGCAAAAACGGTCACACCTGACTTGACCCGTAAAGAAAAAAAAAACTGAAACAAGCAAACACCAAGTTGCACCACTAAGACAGGATGAGGCGGGGTAAGGGATCAGGATCAGGATCAGGCACATACACAGAAAGAGGGCAAGTTGAGGACAATGGCATGAGATTAAGGACTAGAGAACCTCAGAGTTGCAAGAACGATGAAAGAGAAGAATGAACACAGAACATGGGAGAACACAGGGAAGAAAAATTAATGTCGTATTTGTAAACATGCAAGCAGATTTTAAGTAGATTGCACTGCTTTTACTAGAAAACCATCAAAAATCAGATTTCAAGTGAGCAAACTAGCTTTTAAATGCACTCATGAAAACTTATGTGGTTAGCTTGGACGGCTTTTCAATTCAGCAAACATCCATCAGTGAGGCTGGGGTGGTATTTTCAATGTCCTTTCTTCAAAATCTGCTTTAAACAGAGGATGCAATGGCTTGGATCTCTGCTAGAAGTTATGCTGATTTACCTATTTGTTCTAAAACGATTATCAAAATCTAGAAATGTAACATGCATTGGATGCTCTCAAGTCTTCTCAAGACTTCTCAAGTCTTAATATTTGAAACATAACTTGTCTCATGCAATTAAGAAGGAAAAAGGAGGTGTTAAAGAGTTTAAGGCACTTTAACTGCACAGGTTGCCTTCAATCCATCTACCCTGCACATCAGTGACAAACAGCAAAAAGGCAGCAAAGAAAGGAGGTCAACGTGCTAAAAAAAAATAACCTCTGCCATTCCGTACACCTTGCACTACAAAATGGACCCTGAGCCAGAAGGTGTTGTCTTTTTCTGCATTGTTTGATGGAGCAGGGTCGAAGGAAGGGAAGCTGTTTTGGGAAAGCATGCTCTCACACACCATCTTGCACAGACAGGCAGCTGTGAAAACGTAAGTTATGCAGGCGCTCACGGATTAAAAGACAAACAAACCTCGCGGTTACACACTTACAACAAACACACACATGATAGATCGGTGTTGGTGTGACTTTCTTAGAGGGGGGCGCGGGGTCACAGTCATAAACAAGTCCTCTTTAAAGTGAGTGGGAAAGTCCCTCCTTCCTCTCCCCCTTTAAAAATAGTGCAGATGATAGGATTTATTCTTTCCTCCCATTCTGTCTCAGCTTAACTGTTTTTTATACATATTTTAAAGAAAGGATGGAGGTTCCCTAAGTATAGGACAGATAGCTGTAAAGGACAGGAGACTGTGCTCCACCCCCTACCCTCTCCCTAATCCTTGTACTCCCCCCACCCTTGAAATGGGACCTAAAACAAAAGGTCCAAAGTTCCTTCAAATGTTTACATCAATCTACATGCAAGAGCAAAAACAGGTCCTCGTTCCCTTTCCCTTATTTCTTTCGTTCCATTTCTTTTTTCGACTTTTTTGTGCTGTTTTCCTCTTTCTCTCCATCCATGGGTTGTCTCATCTGTCCTCCCCTCATTTACTCTCCAGGTGATAGCACTTTGTCTTTCCCTGCTTGTCATCGTAGCCTGGGAGAGGCTGCCCGTATTTGTCCACGCACCAACAGAAGCCCCGGTTCCTGCCTTTGGATGGGCGACACTGAAAAAAGAAAGGAAAAACAAACACGGGAAAATTAGAAATGTTATCAAACTGTTTGGTTGTTCTCACAAAACCAGATGAGAAGACAGTCAATTTTACCTCTTAGTGACAAGTTGTTATACCTTACAAAAGTATTCACAGAAGCTGAACTTCTTCATGCATTACTGGAAGCTTCAGCAGATTTTATTAGAATTTTAAGCTTAAAGTTTTTTCTTTGCAAAGCTTCTAAGTAAAATGGATGGAAACAAATAACTTTAGAAAAATATTGCCACTAATTTCAGTTGTCTATGATCTAGACCAGGGTTCCTCAAATTCAGGTCTCAAGGGGTTGGTTTAGACTTTGACTGGGCCATTTTAAGACATGAATATGCTTTGACCTAATGATTCAATTGGACCTCTGGCTGAATATTTGCCCATATTTCAACAGGGTTTTCTTCCTAAATTGGCCCATGTTTAACTCCATCCATTTCCCCATTAATGTTCGCCTGTTCCTGCTGGAGAAAAAAACATCTGCTGTAGGATGGTGCCACCAGAGTGTTTCTCCATTGGAGTAGTGGGTTCAGTGGAATATTCAGACTTAGACTTCCGCCACACATAGTGTTTGCATGTAGGTCAAAAAGTTCAATATTGGTCTTATATGACCAGTACACCTTCTTCCACATGTTTGCTGTGTCCCTTAGATAGCTTGTGGCAAGCTTTAAATGTGTCTTCTTATGGTTTTCATCTTGCCACTCACTCATTAAAGCTGGGATCTGGAGAGTACGGCTAATAACTGTCTGTACAACACCAAGCATGTGGAGCTATGCAGCTCCTCCAGAGGTATTATATGTTTCTTTGCAATTCGTCTGAGTAATGATGCACCAGTTCTAATGCTTGTAATGCTTAGGTTTGGCCAAACCTTTTTAACTTTATGTTGTACTTTATTGTACAGTACTCTTAGAGATTTGAAGTGTGGGATTTTCTCAAGCAAACCTTTAAGGCCTTCACAGATCAACTGCATTTACACTGGGATTAAATTGCACAGACAGACTGTTTGCAGTTAGTTGCACTGAATTTCAGAGACAATCTTAAATGCACTTGATATCTTTTGTATTTTGTACAAAATCAGTTGCATTTATTTCTTCCCTGCATCCACAATAACTCACTTCTTTGTGTTCTGTCTCATAAAAACGCATTAAAGTTTGTGGTGGTAGTTGGCAAAATGTGAAAAACTTGAAGTGGTATGTACGCTTTCGTAAGGCACTGTGAAAATGGGAAAATATACTTTCCTCTCTCTCTGACACAGTGAGAAATTGTTAGATATGTGCAGAAATGTTTTATATTAATTCAGACTCCCTTCTTTTTATGATGCTTTTCAACTGTCACGCCTCGCTAGAACTCCAAAAAGGCAAACATCCCATCGATCATGGTGAGTGGAATGCCTTGCTGCCTGTGACTGTCTGTGAATTTTTATGTACGGGAACTTTTAGAGATAAACAGCACAGGCGATGCAGCTGCGTGCTTGCTGATAGATACGGGAATGAATTTTTTGGAGCAGAGAGCGGGGGAGCGCACTGCAGAGTTTGTCCGACTTAGGCTGTGCTGAGGAGTTTACTTGGTGGAGAGCAGATTAATTCTGATCGAGAGGGACTGGGAGTGAGGGGGTGAGTACCCTCGAGTGTGAAGGTAAACATGAAGTTGCTAAAATATTTGTCAAGGCCAGTTGGAGGGCTGCAGGGAAAGCAGCGCTGCTATTCTGGGAAGCTGGCAGATACTGAAATCTCATCTGGAGCTGATTATTCCCTGCGTGTGCACGTGGGCTCACATAAACATGCACCGGCAAACATGTAGGCTGCACACAAACATGATTTCAGCGGACTGCGCGCAGACATACCTCCTACCTGCTCAAACACATGTATGCTGTAATATCAGATGTCCCACAGGGGGCCAAGCTTTGTAGGGTGGCAACTTTATGAGCTCCATTTGCGTTGCACTTGAAGTCATGCGATCAGTCAAGGCAGGGTAAACCTTGACTCATTTTATTCCTCCTGTAATCTCCTACTGTACGGGAAGGAGACCAACCAGTACAGAGTTTTATCGGGAACTAGTAGCAATATTCGACAAAAGGCAGTACTGATCAGCTGAGACTGGCTGTATGTGGCATTCAGGACAGTTTTGGAATAAAAATAAATCCCCCGCAGAATCAGAGATCAGTAAGGTCCGTTCAAAATATCCTACACTTTTATATCAAAATATAAAAAATCAAAACTGTATCAAAACTCTTTTTATGAATGAATGTGTAGGTGGATAGATGGATGGCTTTGAAATGAAAAGAGGTGGCAGTCTTCTTTAACAAGCTTACAGAACTGTGTCATATTCCAATTCACAAACATAAAATGAATCATATAAACATAGAAAAGAACTGAGTGGAAACTGGCTAACGTCACAGTGTCATATGGAAAAAAAGAATTAAATGCATCTTTATAAGTATTAATAGCACTTAAGGTCACCTTAACTTATTGCTTGATGTTCAAAATGAAGGTGAAGCAACTGAAACAAGCTAGATATACAAAAGGAAGAAAATATGAGTGTATTTGCAAAAGCTGTAATCCTATCTAACCGTCTATCAGTTGTAGCTTAATAGTTTCATTTTCATGTTAGGGATTATATTGGCATTTCGATTTTAGGGACAAATTAGAAGCTTTGGACAGCAAATTGCCTTTTACATGATGAGTGGCCTTCAGGACCGGCTCAAGCATCCGTTGGGCCTGAAGCAAAATTTGGTTTTGGGGCCCTCTATTTCTGCTAACAATGTGGGCCGGCTGGAATCAAAGGTTAGAATATTAGATCATTCAGACACCTGCACTATTCCATCTCAGATGGTGCTGTTCGCATTGTATCCTATGCATATGTAATATAGGATGGATTTATCTGGGCTCCAATTTTCTTATTTTTCAGGGATCGGTGATTGACTGATGCTCATATGTGAAGCTGATCTTATCCACTGATCTTATTTTCGTCGGCGAAGATGACAAATCAGTCTCTGTCCTCTTCTGCAGTGAGAGGTTTGACTGACAGACCAGACCGGCCCACCAGGTCAGGTCTGAACGTTTACAATTAACAGTCATTATTTGTCCATAAATTCTTTCTACACACATCATCAAATATATATTATTGTAAAAACAAATCACTTCATGATGAAATTGTGTGTTTTTTGTTATTCTAATGACATAGAAATCGTTACTAAAAGTAAAGCACCTCTGAGGGGGGCCCTTGGTGGCCCTGGGGCCCTGAGCTTCTTGCTTAGTCTGCTTATACCTTGGGCAGGCCCTGGCTGCTTTTCATGAATGTGGAAGTTAAAACAGCTATTTCTTAATGATGAGTAGTCTATTTGTTTTGAGTAATGAGTTATGAGTAAAGGCACCACATGTGAAGAAATGACAAGATTCCATCAACAAGAAACTTTTCTACAAGCATGCTGGTTTGATCTGAGTCATGAATTGGCACAAAGTCTCTTCATACTTTAAGGCAGGCACACAGACAAGCTTCAGAGCGTGACCAGGTGTCTGTTTCCGGCGTTCACGTGCAGCCTAAGTGCATGATCAAAGGCAGCTTTATAGAGACACAGGCCTATTAAAATACCTCACCAAGAACTACTGCAGCAGTCTGGGGAGCAAGTACGCCTCCCAAAATGCTGCCTTCTTCAGCAGATTATTTTTACAAAAAAGTTTTCTCTTCCTAACAATTGCCCTCCTCTTTCACTGTCTTATTCTCACTTTATCTGCCTTTTCTTGCTCTGCACTCCTTCCTCTCACTGTGCCATCGTCTAATTCTGTGGACAGCTTCTATTTTAGCCTTGACCCAGCAGACGAGACTGCAGAGACAAGCTTAACATTGTGTTCCTGTGCTCTGGTAAATGATAATAGACTCCTTCATGAGCATGGGGGGAATGTATATGTGTGTCTGTGTTGTGTTGTGTATCCGTGTGTGTGTGCGTGCATGTGTGTGTGTGCACAAAAGGGGTTGAAAAGCCAAGAGAAAGGTGGAAGGGAGTGGAAGAGCAAAATATGCATGTGTGCTTTCCCCTGTTGCTTGGCTACCTTTGAATTTCTACTCAGTCTCTCCTTAATTGGTGACGTATTAGCAGTCATCTCAAGCAATTCTTTATTTACTTCTTTATTGCACACACCCAAAAGCAAATTAATGCTAATATACTGTGTAATTATCACATTTATGAGCTTTATTTCAATATTTTGGAAAAATAAAATGTGTTCTTTCAACTGATTTATCGTTAAAGAAAATGTCTTCAAAATCATATCACTATGGTATTATGCACCTGGATTAAAATTTATGCAGTTATGCTAATTTTGATACCTGTGATATTTCTCATTATCCAGAGTAAGTGCTAATTAACCACAAACAAAAATGGAGCCATGTATAAAGCAAGGAAGCGTTAAAGTCACAAAATGTAACTATTGCCTAAGTTAAAAATCGGTCATGACCAAAAACGAAATATTTCAGGTTGAAACACGTCCACCATGACATAAATTCATACAACAAAACGAAAAATTTAAATAATATGATCAAAATCCTGGTTAGAATAATAATAATAATCCACAATGAATATTAGATTTCTAAATAAGTTAAAGTAAAATTAAATCGTCTTTTAAAGCTATTTTCAATGTAAGTGTATGTATTATTTAATTTTACTGTGATAATCCATGACTTCTGATGTGTCATAGTCTAGCTTACGAAAACCAACAAAAGCGTCCAAACTGTAACTCCTCATCTCATAACTTTAACTTCTGAGCCTTGTCAAACTGGTTTCGTAAGAAAACTGAGACTGAAAACTTTTTGACTACAATTGTCTGATCAAGCAACAAGTGTAGAAAACATTGCTGAAAAGTTCTGGATTGAAACAGTCCAATACCAGCTAGTTTAACCACCACAACAGTGTAATTTTAGACTGAAAATGCATTCTGTTATATTCGCCAACTGGAACTGCTCCCACCAGGTGACACGACGGGTGATCAAACCATGTAAGTGTCAAAATGTTATTGTCTCTTGGTTTTTATGGCTTCCTTTTCCCTAACTTCAATTGGAAAATGCTGTAAGTTTAGGGTCTGACTATTTATGCTGACCACTTGATTGACTCCAGGACCAGGGATTAAACTAGAAAACTGTGGGGGGCCACCTGCTGTACCATCTTGCCATACTGGAACAAAAGACTACTTAAACAGTTTAACAAATATCTGCACACATTTTAAAATAACAGCTTTTATAGGTAAACCAACATCTAAATAAGTTTAATTAAAATATGAACTAAATATGAAATACAAAAGAAAATTCTTTGAAATAGCTTCACAGGTTTCTCACACTCCAGTGTAAAGTTTGATGGCATTTTTATCAATTTTCTGCTTTGTTGCTAATCATTTTTTATTAACTACAAGAAATGAGGACACTAATGTATGTTTTTAGGGTGCAAAGAAAAAACCAAAATAGAACCCCAGAACCTTCTTCTTTGAACCACTTTCATAAATAAAGTGTCATTCTTAACTTTCCAAGAAATGGTCAAGTGCTTCATGTGCAAATTTAGAAAACAAATGAAGCTCTCAATGTAAACCAGCTGTTTGAACTTTCATTTCAAAGAAAGTGAGTCACACAGTTTTTTAAAAGCACAAAGGTGTGTGAATACCTTTTGTTATTATCATTTCAAGCAATTTTAAGTTTTGTTGATCAGCATAAATATCAACCAGTGCATAAATTATGGAGACTTACAATGTAATAGAAATACAGCTTTTTTTCCTCCATCATTTTAAATTAAAATTGATAGTCAATACGGTTTTTTGGGGGACGAAATTTTTATCCTATGATCTCAACACACTCCACCACAGAGTCCAAACTGAAGGTAGGTTAAACCCTTGTGCTCTGTACTCCTCACGCTCCTGCTGCTGCGTGGTCCAACACGGCTGTCACTAGAAAAAAAAACATACATGCTGCTCATTCATAATGCTGCCTTTATGAGACGTGTATGCATGTGTTGTGCGTATGAAAGCGTGCTCTTGTGACGCCGGTCTTTATAACTAATGGCAGCGCCGTTGGGCTTCACGGACATTAAAAAGAGCCTGGTTCGACCACAGGATAAACACAAGCTCATAAACTGCAAGGTGTGTGTTTGTAGGCATAGGGGCGTGTGTATTTGTATAAAAGAAGGTGCATCTGTGCATGTGTTTGGAAATGCATTGGCAGTAGCTGCGGGATATTGCTTTTTCTAAAATAAAATAAAAAAATAAAAAAAAATCTGAAAGACATGAAGTCCAGGATTCTTTTTTTTAAGCAAACACATAATGTACATAAATGTTAAAACGAAGACTACATATTACTTGCTAGAGTTTGTGTGGCGCAAAAAAAAAGAAAAAAATTACTATGGAGGATGTGACAAAGAAAAACACCTCCGAGGCATTAGATCAGAATAGTTATATGTGATCAGTTATCAGCTTAGAGTTTGATAGATTTTTCTCAAGCTGAATGAACATTGAATGTACATTTTTAACATTCTTTTTTAATTTCATGGATAAAATTATTTAAAAACCCAACAAATTAATTTTTGATGTATCAAACTAACCAAAAATTATTAAATGGAATTTGCAAATTTAATGCCATCTACAGTCATTATTCTTGGACTTTGAGTTTGGTTTTGATCTGAGTATTTGTTAGTTTTTCTTGTGTTCACTTTCCAAAAACCTCCGCAGTTCATGTCCCTATGCAGCAATTAGTCATTCAACTTATTACACTCATCTGATTCTGGTTCCAATAATCAGCTGTGCTGGAATTAAACACTCATATCCTTGCTAATTATGTCCGTTGTTCTACTCGTTAACTGAGTAGAAGGATTTTCTACTCTGTTCTTCCTTTTTTAACCTCCTTAAAGTTGAGCTTATTTCAATTCCATGCCTTCCCCATGATACGTTTGTGCTTCTTTGTATTTCGACCCAACTGAACTACAGATATTGACCCATTACAAATTGCTTAGCAAAAGCAATTTTCTCAGCAGTTGCAGAAAAAAAGGGCTGCACATAAACAAAATAAAAAGTGTACATTATATCATTTTGTAGAATAATCAAATGATTTATGATTCAAAAAGAGAAAAAAAACTGCACTCATATCTGTATTACTGAATGAGTGTGTGGAAGTAGCACAGGGAAGAACCATGCAACTGGTTCCCTGTCTTAAACACAAACTACCATTTACAAATCTTTATACTATAAACTCTTTTTCTTAGGTGCATGCATGGGCGTGCTTGTGGCCTTCCTTGATGAACGTCACAAGCTGAAACATGTTAGTCGACTAATAAAGTTGCTTCCTTGCACTTCAAGTGTTGATGAAGTCTTCACCTTAGAACACTTTCTAACCATCCTGGACCAGTGTCTTCACTACGTCTTCAGCTATGGACTAAAACACATCTAACACAAAAATAAATTAATCTCTAGAACACACGTTATCTTTTTCAGAACCTTGTGATGACTGGACAATCCCAAGCTGGTAATATTTGCATGTAACTGTTTAAAAAGATGAATGTGGCATTTGAGGTTTGGAAAAGTTGTACTAAAGGAAGAACCAAATTTGTGGAGATCCACAATCATCATCTTTTATTATGTTTGTGGATATTTTAGTTAAGGTCACAGGAAGCAGCAGGTTTGAGGTGGATGTGCCTACACTTAACTCAAATGTTATTAGCCTGTAAGAACCTTACAAAACCATATTACGATCTATGATTTCTCAAATTGTTTAAAAGTACAACTTTTACTTTACATAAACTTTGGAATTTGACATAAGAAACTTTTTTGTGATTATTAAATAATTTAGCAAATTGATTTTGATTCGACTGGGGGTCATTTTCTGTCATGCTTAATAGGAGACGATTGATTTGAACAGTGTAAGCAGTGGAATCAATTGAAAAAAAGAACAAACTAATGTACTATTATATTTTACACAATATTTGAGAATTTTTATGATTTTCTTTCTCCAATATTATTGAAGAATGCTAAGAAATAAACAGGTAAGCATCAAATAACTACAAAACTATCTGTTTTCAGGGTCAAAATGGAAGTAGAAAGGGACAAAGAGGCAACATGCGGGTATGAATTGGGAAACAAATTGGGGAACAAATTCAGTTAATACATCTGAGCTGATGTGTTAACCTTGCTTTAGTGTATTTGTTAAGTGCCTTTTACTCACGCAGTATTTCAAGAGTGGCAGTCCTTGATCTTCCAGCAGTGACTGTTATTGTTCAGGAGGGGGGAACCACAGTGAGTGTTTCACGTCACAAGCAGCTGGTATAAATGACAGCCGTGCTACATTGATGCCACATTATGTTCTCGTAAAGTGTAATGTAATGACTGTGATCTGGCTTGAGCACTTCCTCCCATTGGATATTATTATCTTTTGTGATCCTGAGATGAGTTTTTAAGATTTGATGTTCATTAGGATAACTAAGTTTAGAGTCAGTAGAAAATGGTACTGTCATCTTCACAAATGTATACTGCGCAGGCTGTAAAAACTCAAATCTGCTTTGTACATTATGCAACATTGACTGGAGGAAAACAGACTTTGTTTAGGAGGAGTCGGAAGAAGATCTGGATTTGAAATTTGGGAAGGGAACAGAACCAAGCAGAGAGACAGAATGAAAATAGATGTCTGGGTCTCTGAAAGTTGGTCAGTTATTATAAAGCCATTGTGGTCAGTGAGTACGTTTATACAGATCCTTCTGAGTCACGCTCAATAAGTCAACCCTTATGGGCCTGGCACTGCCAGCACCCAGTGAAGGAAGAAGCAGAAGAGTACACTGGCACCTGGCACACATCCTTAACCCACCACCTCCTCTTGCTCCTCCTCTTCCTCTCAGACACACACACTTAACTCTAACAGAGTACACGCAGACACTGCCGTCCCATTCACAACCCTCTGCAGGGTGATTCTTGGCCAAACAAGGAAGGAAAAGCCAGGTGGGCGGAAGGGCAGGATGGACGGAATGATGGAGCCAGCAGGAAGAACAAAAGGCTGGTGCATGACTGTAGGCAAGGCACAAAGGGGGGTAATGATGGGTGTGTGTGGAATGATGAATAAGAGAAAGAGAGAGTGAGGCTTTGAGGGGTGTAATGAGCGGGTCAGTGTTGGTTCATGTAGGGCCTGAGCTGGGATATGGAGCCAATTCATATAACTGCAGCTAAAATTAGGTTTCTATGTGTTGTAGCTGAGAGACGGTCTGCGCTGCTTGACTTCTTTTCTTACAGGCCACTCATATTACCAGCTAACAGAAAACCACGCTTATATTTCTGCAACTTTCTCATGTCTGATCTTTGCATAATAATTGAGACTTCTTGAGTGAGGTTGCTTCTTCATCTAAAAATCACTATTTTGACTTTGTTTTTTGGAAGATTTTCTTCTTTTTATGTGAATTAGAAGACATTTCCAGATTGAAATGTGAAATAAGACCAGTGGTAATCCAGCTTTACTAAGTCAGCCAATGGAGGAAATAAAACCACCTCTTTGTTATTTCTAGTTCTGTTTACAGCAATTATTGGGAGAGAAGACTGTTTTAAACAAAATTACTCGTGCTATAAGTGTAAGTGAATCCAATTTTATTTTTTGGCCATTTTCTCAGTTGTGCAGGTCAATATCTATTTGGCTTAATTCCATGCCATAAGCTCTTTATTTTCCCAAGAGTATTCTTCTGTGTCATATTTATTCCATAAAAATAAACATGGAAAATTTGTTATATTTTACATCTCTTTTCACACTGGAAAAAGACGTTTCAATTGGATTTAAATGGGAAGAAATTAAATGTATTTTTGTGGAACATCAGCTTTTGTCACACCTTTGAAACGTGTGTGTTGATTTTAATGTGTTTTTCATACTGGAATTAACAGTGAGGTGTTTTGCAATTTGTCTGAGTTAGTAATCTTTCCATCATGCCAACTGCTTGTTTAATTTTTTAATGATTTTAAAACATTGACCGGCAATTTGGGAATTACCTGTGAATCATAAGTGCCATTAGTTTTCCTTTAATTTTCAAGAATCCAGCATGTCAAGGTGAGACTAGTGTCTAGATATGAGATCAAGCAATGTTGCCAGTGGATCACTTCTACAATATTTCAGTTGGAAAAAAACTACTAGGTGAAAGCTGTAGTGCCCTTGCAGAGGACGTTTCCAACCTGTTTAAACAATTTGTGGAAGATTGGCTTATCTGGTGATGAAATAATGAGTACAGTGAGAAATCCATTACATTGGTGGAGCAGAAATGAAAGGCTGACACACAATATGTGAGGGGCTTATTAACAAAAACATTTCTGCCTGATCCCTGAACACAATTAGAAGCAGTAAAAACAAATGGGAGCCTAAGTCGACTGCTTTTTTGGTTCCTGGTGATTCATTTCTCCTGGAAGTATAGTCTGATCACCATCTAGTTCTCAGAAGAAAAGAAAGATGAAACCAGACACCTTTCAGCAGCCTTACTGGGACTTAATTCTTTTAAAAGATTGTAGGTTACAGAGGAAGAAATAGTACTGTAAATCATGTATTCAATCTTTCACTCATCCCCACCCCCAACTCTCCTGCTTCCTTCTTTTCACAGCATTGTCACCCTAGACGTTCACACGGTCTCCTCTTCACTAAGTTTCCGGTCATAAATCTCTGCAACACACCGGGAAGGCACATCCCCTCAGATGGGTTCAACACAACACACGCCTGCTCCTCTGAGAAAAGGCGACAGAACCAGGCACACTACAGTCCTCAGACCAACACACCCTTACACCAGTACCGATACTTATACTAGTGAAATTTGTATGACAGTCAGAAAAATACATGGTAATGGCTTTCTGTAAGACATTCAAATTTTTCTGAATTGTCAAAATAGATCTCGATTTTTAATCTCTCTATTCACAATCAGCTTTGAAGACTTCCATTTGTCCAAACTACAAAAAAAGCATTTAAATTATTATACATTGCTTTCAATTTTGAAAAATAAATAAATAAATAAAATAAAAATGAAAACAGGATAAACATTCATTTTTTTTTTAGTGGGGAAAATCTTTTCTAGATCTTTACAAATCTATTTTTGTGAGCCAAAAGACAGCAAATTAATCAGCAAAATGTTGCAAGGGACAAAACTTATTGGAAAGTTATCTGACATCAGCATAATGAACATCATCAAGCTGTAGAACTAGAGCAACACGCAATTTCTGGATCCCTTATCATTATAATATCATACAGTCAAGGAGAGTTAATGATATTGGTTTAAAAAAAGCATTAAAACATCTTTCCAAGGAAACGCCACTGTTTGTAATGAGCCATCGACTTTGTAGAATCCCTAAGCCTTCGGAAGCGTAGGCCGATGGTTTTTCATCAGCATATGCCGAATTTTACTCCTACCTTTCTCAGCAATCAATAAAAAAAATCCTATGAGCATTAAACTAATAATTCTGACTAACTATGTAGGGCGTTTCCCCTGGTATTTTGACAGTTTGTTTGTGGTGAGGAGTCAGAAGGCCTTCTTTGCCATCACAGATTCAAATTGGCTCCAGAATGTTAAAATTACTTTAGACCTAAATCTGCCCCAAGTATGATCAATGGTGTTTTTTTATTAGAGGGAACCTTTCTCTGTGATGTTCTGGAACTCAAAGCTAAATACATGACTGGGAAAAGAGCCAACCACTTGTCTTTCCAATAATTTCAGATATTCAAAACACTGGTTTTGGACAGGAAGAAAACCTTGTGGTAAACCAAAATGTCTATCTGCCTCGCCTAGTCTTTAAATGTTATGATAGCCAATGAAATCTTTCGAGGAATATTAAAAAAACTAGATAATCTGACAGAGGTTTGATTGTTTGATTAAGAGCCTTTCACATTGAAACCACTGTTTGGGGCCATGAGGAGTGGGGTTAGGATCAGGGCTGTAATTTAGGACTTTGTCACATCTTGAGTTGGACTCTGAGTAATAATGCGTGTTTTAGGTGACTCATGTGTTTGTTAGAATGGGCTCTGTGGAATGCAACCTCAAAATTAGCTGTTGGTATTTATTTGCCCCACCTGCCTTCATGCACCACATTTCCTCAAGGAGTTTCAGTCAATTGTCCTCCAACAAAATTTCACGTTCTTGCTTCTTTCTCTCGTTTGATTTTTTTTTTCTCTCGTCTTTTAAATGAGCTGGCCATGGGTGGCCTCGGTTTGCTGCTCCACAGACAAGAAAATCTAAACCAGTGACGGCCTGTTTGTTTTCTTTACCTCACCAACGGCACCCCCACCAAAAACTACCGCCATCAAACAAGCGCCATACATACACTCCCCTGCTGCCACATCCACCGCGCCACACACACACACCCAGACCACATTCTTACATCCCTACCCCCCACACGCTCCCACAACACACACCCACAAACACACCTGACCGACTTCATTTCCTGTGAGGCATGAGTCAGACGGCTGCAGTGCATTTACCGGAGTAATACATGGTTATTAGCCATTCTGATAATAAAGTGTTGATGTGGCTGTCAAGGCAACCTGAGCAGCAAAAAAGGGGGGATTGTGCATGTGTGGGTGGTTGGGATGAGTCTTTGAAGATTCTTTGGAAGTGTTCAGGCATGTGGGGGGTTTATTTGCATGTCCGCAGGTGTGTGTCTGCGTGTGTGTATGTGCGAGAGTTTGGTGTGTAACAGAAAAAGTATAGATGAAACAGCAGGGAGAGCCACTCACCTGTTTTTTCTTGTAGAAGCCCTTTTTGTCACAGTTAGGAAGGCGGAAGCCTCTAGGGTTGAGCACGTTGTTGATCTTCAGGCTGTTCATGATGCTGTCTATCTCCCGTCGGCATGGCCCCTAACAACGCAGCAAACACGCCATCATAAAGAGATTGTCAAGATGGAGAATACTGGAAATATTTTCACAAATTTGAGAGTTTGTGTTGAGTAACAAACAATGAAAATTGACCTGTGTCTATCACTTAATCCTGGCCCTGTTCTTTCATGCATAAAACATCCTAATTTCTTAGTTTGAACTGGAAAGTCTGTGTAGGTACTCATTGTCTTGCAGAAATGAACTTTCTGGTGGGTCCAGGTTAAAGAGGTCATGCCCCAAAATGAGATGCCAGCTTTGAAAAAAAGTGGTACCTACCACTTCAAAATATTTGTAATCAAAAGTAATTGTACCTAAACAACACTAAAGAGCATAAAGTTAGTCTGTGGATTTTTATCCACAAATTGCAGAGCACGGCAGTGTTTGGCATCGTTTGTATGTTTTGTTTTTTCCAGCACATGCATCAAGTTCTCCATGCATACCACCTACATGTGACAGTGGCACAAATCTTCTCCTATTGCAAATGGCCAAGGGATCACAGTGACTGTCTTTTACTTTGTTCATTCATAAAACATCAGTTCTTCTGTAAAATTAATCTGCAACACATTTTTGGGCTCAGATGTCTTTAAGCTTTTCTACTTGTGTCACTGTGGAAAAGACTTGGCGGTAAATAAATACATGCATAGTGATAGGGGTTTTCAACAAAGAAGCTGTGCTCTATTGAATACAACACCGGGAGTGCCTGAAGACAGTTTGCAACTCTCTAGTCTATGGGCAGTAAATTTCCATGCTCCACAGACATGAAAGAGGCCTACAAAGACTGCCTCATCCAGATCCCTGAGACTGTGATCATTTTTCTGATAAGTCAACAGACAAAAACTAAGACAGAGTCAGGATGTAGAAAAAATGACCAAAACACCAACCAATGGAAAGATTTCCACAAATACAATAACATATTAGCTTTATCATCATCTAGGAAGTTATGGCGATGTCTTGGTTACAAAAACCAAAGCACTATGGCAAACCAGGAGAAATGCATGACATTAGAGGTGCAGGGAAACCTGAACAGCAGTAAAGTAGCAGTCAGATAATCAAAAAATGTCTTCCATGTACTGGACATCTTTGTCTTTGTCCCAATTTAAACTCAAAGGAAAACCATAAAACACTCACTTTCTTGTCCATATGTCTTGCCCAAATGTAGCTTATGCAGAAACACTACAAGATATTGTTGGGTGACCTTTCTGATCGATGCTAAAATTGTTTCAGTTAAATTATTAAGTTGTAAAGTAGCAATTACTAGGTTTTTTCTTTATCATCTTACTAAAGTCTTGGGAAGTCATCACAAAGAGTAAGCTGATCATCACTTCACTTGACAGATGCTCCACCTGTAATGCTGTTGCTTCACTCACTATGCCATCACTAAGAGCATATTGTACAGGTATTTCTACCTTTTGAACTGTTTCCCCTTTACTTATTTAACAACTATGAACTGCAATGTATTTCATTGAGACTAAATCCGATAGACCAAAACAAAGTAGTGCTGAAATGATGAAGTGTAAATAAAATGATTTGTCTGTTTTTACCAAGATAAATCTGAAAATTGTAGAATGTAGTTGGATAAAGTACCCTGACTCAATCTTGTTAGATGCCTAAAAAGATTTGCTGACTCTTTGACTCTACTGACTCTACACATCTGGACACTGCTTTTTTATTTTATTTTATTTTGTTTTGTTTTTGTATATTCTTGTAGATAAAAGAGAGCTCATTCAAATTGACTGCAAAACATCTGAGGACATCAAATATTTGCAATATTTAGTTAGAACTTGATGGGCCTTTATACAAAAATACTGTGAAATGACAACTAACAATGTGTTTGAAAATGTTGAAAAAAGACATGGCATATTTTTGCAAATCAAATGATCCAGATAGCCATCTCTGGTCAATAGAATGAAGTCCAAATTGGGCCATAATTTGCTTTTCTTGGTGTGAATCTGTATTCGTCTTGAAAGTAGGTATTCATCTGAAAAGGCATGTGAAGCACACTTAAACGGTGAGGTAACATTTTGTAGGTGTGCATTGCAATGTGATGTGTTGTCTAATGAGCTGTGCAGAACCCACATTTACCACAGAGCTAATTTTTAATTACTTCTGTCTATGTTTTTATCATCCCAAACACAGATTTTACCACAGAAAGTCTCATTGCCTCAGGGTGTGACTTACATACTCAGTCTCCCTCTTGTTCTCCAGGGAGAAGTTGTGCATGTCCTTACTGACTCCTCCTGACACAGGTTCCACCTTGTAGCTCTGCGTCTTCCTATTTTCAGCCTTCTGGATAAGTGTGTTGTGCAGAGGAGGCCTAGTGTTCATTGACCCTGGGCTGTGCCCACAGTTCACAGTTGCCTCAGCAGGCACGACCGTCACGGTCACGGTCACATTGGCGCCATCGTCCACTTGATTTCCTGCATTTTCTGCAAAGACGAATTTAAATTAGAGCTGTGAAATTGGTGCCAGTTCTCTCTTTTGGCACAGTATACAGATGTATGGAAAGAGTTATGTGATTTATTACAAAGCTCAAGCTTGTTTAAAAACTTGCCATATTTGGACCAGATTTTGCTGCGTCTCATGTGGTTTCAAAATGAAAATCAGGCAGCAAATTATAATAATTTATTTTCCCGAAAACATTTTTTGCATTTACCTCTAAACCAAAACCAAACTTTTATGATTCTATCCTGTAAATTACACAAATACAGAATTATTACTGCTAAGCTTCCCAATCCAACTGAGGACTGTGGACTGTGTAATAAAGGCTTGTTAGAATCAAACAAAATAAAGTTAGGTCTTTGCCTTGTGGGCTGTCAGAATTACAAGTTGTATTCACAAATTTGCTAATAATGAAGAACAAGAGATAATGGAGGAACTGGATAAATGTGAGAATTCCTGGGCATAAACAGCAAAAAAATTGAAAGACAACATTAAAAAAGTGCATGTGAGAATTTTAGAAAATGTAAAATGAAAAGTGGGGGAGAACATAAAACGTAACTGGGCTGGGGTGGTTTCATTTTAAAATGTTAGAGATGAGTAAAATAAAAAACGGGGCTTCAAGTACTCCTCCCAAAAGTGGGGTACACCAATATACCCACAATCTGCCCCCCTCCCCGATCAACCACATCATCACACAGTAAAGTGGGCAATGGAAAAGCACACCAGAACCCTGAAGACTGTTTCTAACTCAAAGCAGATTTAGTGTGCACAAGCTGTGATGAGGGCGGTGGACAAGCATGTGGGCGTGTAGCTCATGTGGGCAGCCAGGCTGGCAATCCACCCTAAAATTTTTTCTGTGGCTACCTGATCAATTTGCGAGGCAGTGGTGCTCCAGTCAAAAGAACTGGGAATAACTAAATGACATGTCAACAACAACTTCCCTAAAAAAAATATATTTTTCAATGGCTAATAATATGGACAAAATTTAGGACTCCGGTCAGAAAAATTTTTCATGATCAAAATAAATCACCTTTTATAGCTTTATGCATTTTGGACAAACACATTACGCAATTTGTTTGTATACTGGCACAGGAGTAAACAGCACAAACTGTGGTCAGGGGAGCTTGTTAATGTCTGGGAGGAGAAGCTGCTCTGGAAATGGGAACCAATGGGGGTGGAAACCACTAAGCTGCAATGACATAATCTGACCAACAGGGGCGCTTAAGACCACCTACATCTTTTTTTTTTTATTTAAAAAAAAAAAACTCCATCTCCATCTTTGGAGACACTGTATTACCATCATTATGAATAATATTCTTTCATATAAGAATTTCAAAATTCTTTCAAACTGAGGCAGGGAATGGTTAAAAAATAGAGAGAAAAAGTCAAGTACTACACAGTTCTACAAGTGTTTGTGTGTTCAAACCAAATACACAAGCAGAAAGCACATGCAGGGGCACCTAGGTGCCTGAACACACAAGTGTGTGTTTTCACATGAAGGTGGCATGTGTGCCATTTCACCAGTCTGAGCAGCATCCACACTAATCATCATGCACAGAATCCCACCCCCAGTGTTGTGAAGGCTTGCAAGCAGCTCATTGATAATGGGCTGTGATTTTTGAGTGTGTGTTGCTTGTTTATATAGGCCAACCAACCCCCATGTCACTCTCCTCACTGCTAGACACCTGAACTACACTGGCCCCCATCCTGGACTAAGGGAAGCTGCTGCATTCGTGTGCAAGTGCACAACATTCCAAGAGTTGAAGATAAGTTAGGGCATTAAAGAGGAAAAGTTCTAAATAATAGGTTATACTCCACTTGGTGTAGGGGGGAAATAGCCAGGTCATCTTCATGCATGCATATGTGTAATTGCTATGTAAATGCTACAAGACAGACATTTCCATGAAGTCAGTTTAACTCATTATAGACAGAATATCATCTATAGAACCATGTGCCATAGTCAGTTTTCTAAATTATGGGACCATTTTATATTAAATATATCCTCCCAGAAAAAGAGACTATACACACCTGCCTCCAATGACATCATGTAAGGCATTAAGCAAATGATTAGAGTTATTTGCAGCAGGCTCATTTAATCTTTAGGGTGTTTCCCGATCTATTTAATTAAATTTGTCTTACAAAGGTGTTATTTGGGTCAACAACAAAATATTTTGAAGTTATTTCAGAACCCTGCCCAATTGGAAAAGGACTTGAAAGCTTCAGGCCCTGTACTTATCTAAAGTTGATTACAGTTGACCATCTTCCTTTTGGTGCATCCAATGATAACATCGATTCAAATACACTTAAAGTACAGTTAGCTTTTATTATTATTATTCAGTGCACTTTTTGCATACTTCATAATTTGTGAAATCTTATTACAACCTGTGTTATCTGTGTCAATTTCTTAGGGCACTAAATGAATGAATTAAAATAAGATAGTATCTTTAAACGAGCACTGGTTCCTTTATAATGAGAAAAATCTCGCAAACCAAGGTGTTCTGTTTATTATTTTAAATTTCATAATTTGCGACAAATGCGCACCTGGAGAGCGACAAAAACTTCATCTTATTGTTTTCAAAATGTTTTCTTGATTCAACCAATAGTTGCAAAACGTAGCACCTTTGCGCATGTTTACTTGTGCCATTTACCCTATAAGAAGATCAGTCTCAACCTTATACGCACTTAATCTGTTTGCATAAAGAGGGAGCTCCCCAGCCCCGGTCAGAGCAGCGCCTCATGGAGAGGGCGCCTGTCAGAATTACCCAAGCAGACACACTAAGTAACCATAAAATGCGCAGATGGAAAGCACCACATTCTACCTTGTTTTTGCGCCGGCTTAAGATAGCTGATGAGTTTTTTTGTTGCGCTGGTGCATACCCCTCGTCCCTCCAACAGAGCTTGCAAAGGACGGTTCTCCCCGGGCTGATGCTTGCAGGTCAAGCCGGAGCCGCAGCGCGCAGTGTACACTCCACAAGCCTGTCCTTCGCCGAGGGCGCACGTCATGCAGCAGCCGCAGCCAGGCTCCCTCACGCTCTCCGCACAGTCCTTCGGCAGCGGTTTGCACTGCTGCAGCACGCTGGCGTCGCACGGCTCACATCGGACCACCGGCCCCACAGAGCCGGTGAGCCGGGCGAGCGCAGCCAGCGCGACGGCGAGACAAAGCGCGCAGAGACCGGGCATTATAGTGATTAAGCTTGTCACAAAGGGACAGAATGGGAGTTGTCACACGGGCTTAAGGTGACTCTCTGTGACACAGCGAGCCGACTGGCCTTCTCCATCTGTGTTTTCTTTTGCGCAAACTTCTCGCTTTATACAGGCGGAAAAAGAGCCAGCAAGTCACACCCTCCTCCGTATGAATAATGTAAGCGGAGAGCCCCAACATGAAGAGCCGCTACGTTCAGACTCCGGAGAGCGCTGCGCAAACATTACATTTTCTCAAGGGCGCACGCACAGCATTTCCATACAGTCCAGGGAAACTAGACAATGTTACATTCTTACAAACTGATGTTCACAGTTTGAGCTATTTTGGAAAGAAATTATTAAATTAATAATTTTATCTGTAGCTGTGCAAAGCTGTTAGAGATTTGATCCAAATAACTTGCAACTGTTAATTACAGTGAAACGCGTTTCTAGTCCAGTAGGGTAATCAAACATGCACATTTTTAAATTTGCATGAAATATTGTTATTTGTAGATGTATTTGAGAAACTATGTACACTTTTCCTTCCACTTCACAATAGTGAACCGGTCTGTGCTGCTGGTCTACAAGATTAAAGCCTCAGTCTGGTTGAACTTTGTGGTTGTTATGTGACATAACGGAAAAAGTGAAATAGTTTTGCAAATGATCAGTTTACAAGGCACCAGTTATGTCTACAACGAAAGAAATGTTTTGCTCTTGGTCTATGAAAGCCTCAGCGTTCAAATGATAACATCAGTCAGAACACCAGCCATAATCAGTCTGCATATCTGATTTGGTCTGCTCACCATTCATATTCCTTGAGCAGACCTGGTGATCTGGCATTTTCCTTCATCCTGACTGCCACCACATACCGTACAGCTCAAAGACCTCCACCCTTTCACCTTTTCCAACATGACTGACCCAACATGATTCCAAATTTTTGAACAGAAAAATGCGTAGATTGTGCAGGCTAAACACTGCATGCCCCTTCCAGTCTGATATATCCCCCTGTGCTGCAATAACAAACACGAGAGGGGGGTACATGCTGAGAAAATAAAGCAATCAGTACTGACCATTGTATGATTTCTACCACAGAAGCAGAAAAAGTGTTAAGACTACATTACAAAAAAGCAAGCAGAGAGTAAGGAAACACCCCAAGAACAGCGAGAAAACTCAATGCTGAGTTTTCTTAGTATGACTTTTTTTTCTGTTTCTGGATATTTTAGTTTCTTGAATATTTAGAGTCTCACGTTTGGCTTGCTTATTTTCTGCACTTCAGCCAGAGTGTAGCTTACTTGAACAGCCTGGGAGGTTTTACTAATTCAGAAGAAGATGTTATGCATGAGTAAATAATGTTTGCTGTTGCTTTAATTGATACAGCAAGATTTACTGGGGGCAGGGAGGGGCGGTGGTGGTGGTAAAGAAAGTATGATCTCAATGTTTTGCCCTCTTATAGCTTCATGACAATTAATAGGCAGCAGGAAAACCACAGGATTACATTTTCCTTTTCTTACTTGATATTCTTTCTCAAAGTTGAACCTTCACATCCACGTCATCACCTCTTGAAGATCTTCCTCTGTCATTTCCTTTGATATGAAATCTGCTCCCAATGTACAATGACAGGCAGATATTGATATACACAGGAAAAACACACAACTTTTCTTTTTTTTCTCCATGACTGATATTAAATGAAGCTGAACCTAGTCTGTTTTTAGCTCACTAAGAATAAACATTTGTATTTTTTAAACACCAGAATACAGAATGAGAACCTTTTTTTAGACATTTCTAACTTTTTCAACTTGAGAAGTTTGGATTCATTTACTGTGTATTTGATATAATAAACTAAAAACAGTTTGATTTGGTTTCACTTTGGGTATCCTTCCACAAACACAAACACAGCTTCTAGCTTGACTGCCACTCTGTGCTGCATTAAAAGGGGTGTAATGGTTGAACTAGCTAAGAAAAAATGGAGCTAGGTTCACAACAAGCTCATCGAACCTACTGTTATCTATTTGATTGTGGAAAAGAAAGGAATTTGTCAAGAGAAGTGTATGCAAACTTGACTATAAAATCTCAATCGTGTTGAACCAGTTATCACAAAATGCATAATATGTGGGAGCTTTAATTGTGTATGTGTATGTGATTTATGTAGGACAAGAAATGGCGACAAAATAAAGAACTACTTATCTATATTTATAATATGACAGTAAGAGCCATAACTGACTTGACTTGACTATAGTCCTCATGCCATACACCAGTTAAACTCTTTCTATTTGGGCAAGCAGTTGTCAGGGAGGAATGTCAAGAAAAAACATCCCTTCCTTCACAAACATAAATATTAGATGTGATCTGAACCCTGTGGTTCAGATATGATCTGAACCAGATCACATCTGAACCACAGGGTTCAGATGTGAACCACAGGTTCAGATGTGATCTGAACCTGTGTTCAGGGTTCAGATCACATCATTTGCATCATTTGATCTGATGAAACTAAGCGGCTTCTCCTGGTTTGTCGTCCTTCATTATTTGATATGATGAAGTGTCATTCTACTCTTATAACTAGATAATTCCAAATTGAAGGACTGAGATTTTTTACTTTCTTTTATGACCTACAAGCTGAACCACAGAGGTTGGCAAGCTTCTCCAGAGAACTGAAGCAATAGAAATGAAGATACATTGACTAGAGGTAGATGTCAATAAGGGATTGTGGAATTATTATACAACCTCACCAATGATTCAAAATGATAAATAGACTGACAGACAGCACCTTGACAAGCAGCTGAGATGTTACTTCTTCGACTCTGGCACTGAGAACAAAACAGTGAACTGCAGCCAAAACAAACCCCTTCATCTATGAAACTACAATTCAACTGATACACAAGTTTGCTGCACTTCAAAAGGAATTTAAGAGGGAAACCTCAATTTCAAACATCAACAAGAGGTATGAAGCAAAGCATGAGGCAAGATTGAAGATATCATTTAACAATAAACACGCAAGGAAAACATTCTTTCATTAACAAAAAGACCAACTGCCCTTGTGTCATGTTTGCCACAGTTGACAGATTGAGAAACGTTTCTGAGGTTCTAACATCTAAATTAAACTCTGGGGCCTGCAATGAATTTCCCACCTTCATTATAGAGAAAATTCAAGGTTGTTGTAAAGGAATAGTGAACTATTTAAAATAAATTGTCTAAATTATTTAAATTTGTAGACTACTTAAAGTAAATCATTCAAAGTGAATTTTCTAAATTAAGCATGGTGTAGATTGTTTGTGGACGTTTGTCTGCTTGATGGGCACTGTTGGTGGTTTGTTTTTGTTTAATATTTGCACTTTGTAATGTTTGGTGTTTTTTTTTTTTGTATGTACCTCACAGGCTGCTGTAGCTTATGAAGGCAGGCCCAATGAAAGCTGACAGAATCATTGTACCAATGAATGACTTGAACTGTCAAGTTCTCCAACTGCTGAACTGTCTGGACAAGTCACTACTGCAGAGTTATTTACCAATCTGCAGAGTCCAAAACACTTTGAAGGCTTCTTGACAATGACCAAGTACTTAGACATCTTTCTGTCCGGTTTTTGTGCTCACCACAGTACTGAGACTGCCCTTGTCAACGTGTTCAATGACATCCACATAAATACAGACTATGAAAGAACCACAGTCCTGGTTCTGTTGGACCTCAGTGCAGCATTTGACACTGTTGACCATGACATATTATTAAAGCAACTGGAGAGCTGGATTGGACTTTCTGGTCCAGTACTTGACTGGTTCAAATCTTACCTGAAGGACAGGGACTTCTTTGTGTCAGTAGGTAACCTTTCATGTGGGTGGGCATAAGTATCCCAAGATTTAACCCTGGGGCACCCACTACGCAGATGATACACAGCTCTTTATTACCATGTCACCAGGTGATTCCAAACCTACCCAAGCACTGAACAGAAGCTTAGAGCAAATCAATGTCTGGATGTGTCAAAGCCTTCTCCACCTGAACGGAAATAAGACTGAATTGATCTTTTCAGCTAAAGAAGAATGATCAAGAGTCATCATGCAGGTGCTGTTATTACAACTGGAAACTAGTGAGAAAGCCTAAAATCTGGATGCCTCTGTAAAGCAAAGAATAGACTTTAAAATACTTATTTTAGCTTATAAATCACTCAATAGCTTTGCACCACAATACATTAAAGATCTGCTGTCGCTCATAAAACAACCTCTCAGGTCTTCTGGCTTAAGTTCACTCTGCATCCCCAGAGTTAGAACCAAAAATGGAGAAACAGGAGTGTTTATGTAGCACAAATATGAAACAAACCTCCACAATATTACAAAACAGCTGAAACATTTAGTTCCCTTAAATCAAGGTTGGGAATCTTCTTGTTTAGAGCTGCCTTGTATTAACAATAACTGGAACACTGATTATATATTTGATGTATAGTTGAAGATAATTATTTTTGATGATGTTGATGGTGGTATTTGATTATGTAATATTTGTTGCTTGTTTCATAATTGGTTATAGGACTATACAAATAAACTTGACATGGCTTAACTAAGACCCTGGGCACATTACTCTCCTTTGAGCAGGGGTGCCCAGATACAGTACTTAAGAGCTACCACCGTGCAGCCTTAAGGTATGTCTCTTTTCCAACACAGCTGAATCAAATTAATGGCTTCTTACCAAGCCTCTTCAAAACCGAGTAGCATCCCAGTAAAGGAATTCAGCCATTTGACTCAGATGTGTTGGAAGAAAGAGAAATTTAAAAGTTGTGTCCGTCCTGAAATTGGGCATCCTCAAGTAATGACATAATGGAGTCTGTCAGAAAACTGACAAAAATGGGTATTTTTGTAGGAGAATGATCTAGTACTCTCATGTAAGTTGAAGGGGTTTGTACTAGGTTTCAACCACAGTGTTCTAATGATGGTGACATAATGCCTAACCATATTGAACTAGACACAGCCCAATTCTTCTATGACACCGAGTTTATTTTAGCAGCCTGGATTCAAGATTGCACCCATTTTTTATTTTATGAAAGGCTCTGGAACTTATTCATGAAGGAAAAAAAGCCACATTTTTGTAGACAAAACCACAATTTGTCTGTCCCCTGCTACACCATGTCATCAGCTCTGATCAAGACAAAAAGCAATCTAAAATTGTATAACATAATTCACCATACTATAAACAGGAACTTTCAAACAACTCAATTTCATTATAGAAATGAGTGAGCGCAAATATGTATTATATTATTGCCAAAACTGATGTAATTTAACCTTACTAACTGAATTGATTAATACTGAAAAAAGATGAAAACTTCAACAAACCAGAAATGAAATCGACGTCCCAAAAATGTTTGACTTTGTTAAATCATCTTATTCTCAGAGAAAAACATTACAAGCCACAAAAATCCAGCCAAACCCTTTTTTTTGCAATAGACTCTTCATCACAGGCAAATTAGTTCCCAACATTTTTGATAGCATTCAGCAAATTCCAATGGGGATATCTGGACTGAGATCGATTATTCCTTCAAGCAGCCAAATGAAAACCTTTCTTATCAAATGGGAATCTCTTCCAAACTCATAAACAACCACATGGGGCAGCCCAAATATTTTAAGATTGTCTGTAGTGTTGCTGGCTTACACTGTGCAGCCCAACTGCCTTCGGTCCCAAGTTTTTTCTTTGCTTTCCCATCAGCAAAATGATTAACACATAATTTTGCTGGATGATGTTGACTGTGGCTTGCAAGCAAAAAAACATAAATAATATGCATTGCCAGCATCCCAGAGAGGAAAATCAGATGGTGTTCTTTAACTCAGTCGGCATGCTGACAGAAAAGACAGGCCTCATACATCAAGGAGGAAATAAGATCGTATAATAAAGACTGGCATATTTTTACAGGGAGATAGTGGTGTCTAGCAGGCCATTAAATAGCAAAATACTCCACAAGATATAGAACATTTGATAAACCTACAAAAAATTGAGGATTAAGCACAAGATACACGGGACTTGTAACTTTGATCATAATCAGACTCGACATCTAACATCACCACTTAGTATGTTTAACCCTCTTTTAATTTCAGGACAGCAAAAAAGAAGGGATATTTTCATAGTAGGATGCCAACTTGGGTGGCAGACATCTGCCTTTGTTAACCACCATCCTCAGACCCTATTAATTTGGCTGTTCTGAGGTTAGGAGCAACAGTTGAATGGTTTTACAGAAAGTTAGAGACCGTAGGTTGTTGGATGGAGTCTAAGTCAGCATGAGTTTCTTGTATTTGCAAAAATGCATTTATATGTTGACCTCGATGCTGCATAGTTATGTCTTCTTTATACTGTGTCTATTCCTTAAAGCGAGGAACAGATTTAATTTTAATAGACATTAACTTTTTGAGTTTTATGATGCAGGTTTTACTGCTGTAAAACAATACCCCTCTTTTTCCAGGGACAATGCTTGGAGAGTTTATTGAAATCTAATAAATGCCATGCATGTTTTTTAAAACAAGGCAATTTTTATTGATTGTTGTAATAGGGGTGTTGCTGCTCGGGAATGAACTGTTCCTCTTGTATCTGTTTTCAATAAGTTAATGGAATGGTCTCATTACACTGCAAAACTGTCTGCATGACATGGTTAGAGAAACATCTGGAGACAAGAGAAGAAAGACGAGCTGAGGAATGTGCACAGCAACAGAGGTGAATATGGGACTGAATACACGCCAACAAGTTTGTAGAGTGTGGTAATAAAGGTAACTGCATGTGGGAGCAAAGACAGACATTAGGGTTCAGACATACATGTAAAACCAGATGTTTATATACACTGTTACCAAAGGCACAACATCTTCTAAACATGTCCCTGTAATGGTGTTTCAGGATTTCCTTTTTTTTCCACCAGTGCAAAAAAAAAAAATCTAATAATTTTATTATACATTTTTGAAATTCAGGAGTTTTTATATGTTTACTTAGCATTTCTGGATTGTTGGCTTTTAAAATGTCTGACCTTGGTCAAACATGTGGGGTATCTTTGCACAAGCTTCTCGTAAAAGTATGCCAGAATTTTGACCCAATTCCCTCAGACAAACGGGTGTGACTGGATCAGGTCTTACTTGCACATGCCTTCTTAGCTTTGCCAGTAAATTTTGTATTGGTCTTGTGGTGCAATTGAGTAAAAGGGGATTACAGAGTAGCTGATGATAATGTCAGGAAGGCTTGACGATCTGAGCAGCAGTGGTAGTGAAGCACTGGTTAAGTAAAGACACGTTGAACTGCAGTTGGACTCATGAATCTTTCAGCTCTAGTGGTCATTGGGTGAGAAGCCAAATCCACCCTGGAGACATTAGCAGTCCATCATATATATTTTGGACTTGGGAGGATGATGGTGTCCCTGGAGAAGACAGGGACACCATTGCATATTGTTCCAGCATGGACTGGAACAATATGCAAACTCCATGCAGAAAGATCCCAATCTGGTTTTCAAACCCAAGATCTTCTTTCTGCAAAACAACAGCACTAACCACTTTGCCATCAAGTAGATTGAATAATTTAGCTGCCTATTAAACAAGGAAACTGTCTCCAACATTATTGAATAAGAATAGTTTTCAATAGAACAAGGGAACCCTTCTTCAGACTACAAGGAGTTACAATAACTCTATCTACATGTAAGACTCTGAAATACTTTATATGTGCAGCAAACCAGACTTAAGATGAGATGAAGATGGAAGAAGAAGACTCCTGGTATTTTCAGACTGACCAATCAAATGGGTCTTTTCTGAGAGTAGGCCAATTCTAGCCTTCTAAGAGGATCAGTTTCCCTTTCCTGCCTGACACAGTTACCCAGCTAGACCCTCTCATCTTTAATGGACTGTCTTTAGTTCCGCTGCTTATAACCTAAAATACACTTTCTCACTTTGTGAAAAAAGGCTTTCCTGCAGCAGAAATGGGATCACACCATGTGACACTGGAAATACAAAGTCGTCGCTAAGAGGATTGTGATCTTAACTTTAACTCTTGGAGTGAAACCGTGACCAGTTGCAGAGAGGTAAAGACCTGCATGGAAGCACGTACAGCGTACTCATAGGATGATTCAAACAAGTTATTGAAAAGTTGAATAGAATTATCTGTAGATCTTTTGTGATTGGACTAAAGAAAGAACAGCAGGCAAATACACAGAGATAGTTAAAGTAGGGAAGTTTGTGTCTTACGCTCAGATCTGAGGTGGGTGGTGACTACTTACATTTACTCAGTTACATTTACTTGAGTAAGTTTTTATAGAGATTACTTTCAGAAATGTTAAGGTTTATTTAAAATATTTTCACTGAACATTTTCTAGAACTCAGAGATTTCTATATTTCTGGAGCATAAGTGAAACGTTCCATAGCTTACAGGGTACCTTTTTGTCTTAACTTTATCTCACCTCTAAATAAAGGAACAGTTTGCTATAATGTTACATTCAAGTTGGGTTTAACGTCAGCCCCAAGGTAACAACATTCCTGTTTGGAAGTCAGGATTTCAAACTGACTGCACCTATAGACATCGTTCACAGTAAAACAAATGTCATGTTAAGCTTTACTTCCCACAAACAAACAACACTCGTAATTTTCTCAGTTCAGAGTTGCAGCCACGTCACATAGGACTGACTTTAGATGCACTTTTTATGTGTGTCTTGTAAAATAAATGTTTCCACCAGAAAGCAACGTTTTTGCTCCACGTGATGACTTGTAGGTTCCAGACGGTAGCTTCCTCGTTTCAAACATAAATGTTTAAGTTTCAGAAACGTATTTGCTGTATGTTGCAATAATGTTGCATGTCTAATTTTCGTGTGATTTATTTCACACTCTCAAATATTTGGGCACATTTAGTGGTTTACTCTTTGCAACGCTCTGTTCGTGTTGTGTTTACACTAAAGAAAGCAATTGTTTCAGCTAAATGGCTCATAATAAAGTACCATTATACCACATTGTCTCAAGAGCCCACAAACACAATGAAGCACTAGTTAACACAGATTATTAGCTACAGAAACACCAAACATTTTCTGCAAGTATATTATTGAAGAGTCAAAAGACAAAGCTTAAATGAGAGCAAATGTTGGATATGAAACTTGCCAGGTAGTCACAAAATGCATTAGTGGTAAAATCTTAGTCATAACTCTCAACATAATAACAAGGATCTAAGCCTTAGATTTAAAGTGACTTTTAATACATAACACTTAACTGAGATTAAAGCAAAAAACAATGCACTGAGCTGAGCTTTGAAAGGGAAAAAATAACTCTTTAAGTAAACATACCATTAGCAAGACCTTGCATGGCTGAAAGGCTTAAGCTTATTATTTGATGTAAGCAGTAAAAGAAAATGATCTAAGCCAAGAGAAGCTTTTCAGGGATCTACGTGGCACAATATGTATGTGCAGCTTTCAAAATCCTACTGAGAAGGAGTATGTTTTAATGTCAAAATAAAGTTCTAAAGCAGTTTTCAGTATAATCATGATGAACATCTTTATATTGAAAATATGTGGGAAAAGTTTGGTGAAAACCTATTGGTACATATCAAATGAAATGAATACCTGTTTACTTTCACCAAGAAGTTGAATCATCTGTCTAAAAAGTATTTTTGGAAGTTAGCAGGTCTGGATTAAGTAAATCATCAATAACCTCAAAGAAGCCGCAATTGCTACCTGTCAAACAGGGAAAGATTAAATGCAAATTTTCAAAGTATCTGAAGTCCATTAGTTTATGTTGGGAAAAATTATTGACAAGTGGGAAACATTTCATATAGTTTCTCATCCAGCAGACTTTCCCAAAATAAAAAGACAAAGACAGATCTTAGTAATGCTGCAAACTACTGTTGACTCCCTGCTTTGTATATTGTATGTTGTTTGGCTTCTTCTATTCTAAAGAAACTTTTTAATTGCCATACATCATAGAGAACACAAGTTTATAGAACATGTTTGTGTTTGTGTGTGATTTCTATGGTAACAGACTGTCAGACACAAAACTATGCTCCTCACTTCAGTGACTCTGTAAAGATGTTGAGCTCTCAGATTGCTTAAGTGAATGGAAAGACTGAGTGTGCTGGGGGCAGAAATTAATGACTGCCCTCAGCTTATCTCTTAGCATACATGCTTGGTGAGGCAGCTGTGTTGAGTGGCACTGAGGTGGGGAGGCAGAGTGGCAGTAAAAGGCTGGTAAAGTAAATAGACTATGACGCTATGTCAGCAGCGTAAAAAGAGAAAAGAATGAAAATGTAATCCCACTGTCGCCTTTTAAATCTGTCTTCTTTGGAAGTCATTGAGTATGCTCCCCATCAATCCATGGATAAATCTTGTGCAACCCAGGCATGGTCACATGCTGCTCACTATGCTCATTGTGCTGGGAGTCAGAACAGACTTGATGTACGCATCATATCATCTGATTTCCATGGGGGGTGAGCAACAACAAAGATGACAGGAGTGAAAATAGTATCACTGTCAGCAGCCTTCTATAGCTTTCATGTCTGTAATATTTAAAGACTGCAGAGCTACTGACAGTGCTGTCTAAACACTACTGTCATTATAGACTATATTTATTCTTACTGACAAATGATAATAACTTGATAAAACATAAATTCAACATCTTGCTGAGTTTGTGTTAAATTGTCATTGAGTCTTGCTACTGAAAGAAGTAAGATGATCTGACCTTTAGACAAACATGTCTAAAAGCAGTTTCTATAGTAAGTTTACTTTGTTTATGTGGTCTCTCAAAATTCTCCTAGGTGTAAGTGTGCATGTGTACAAGGTTGTCTTGTGACCTGATCAAGGTGGACCCGTCTTTTGCCTGTTGCCTGCTGGAGACAGACACCAGTCCCCCTCGCAACCTCACAAGGATAAATATGTTAGATAATGGATGGATGAATGGATGGAGTCATCCAGACCCTTGTGGATGAGTATTATATCTGTGGTTCTGAAACTGAAACTGTTGCTTCGGTCTTCATGTGATGATCCAATCCATATTTTACACATATTTTACAAGTCTGTTATGGATTTTGTTATGAAGTTTGATCTAAGCTCTTAGACTTAGTTTGAGTCACTTCTGGTTTGAAGATTTAGTGGTGGGTCCTAAAATATATATATATATATATATATGTGCCATCCATTCAGAGAAAAAACTATGAATTTCTTTAAAACAGCATAACTTTAGGTCTAAATCTGCTAGGGGTGTGAGTAACTAGATTTTCCAGTTGCTGAAGAGGGTCAACGGGTCCTTTGTGATTAAGGTGATTATTTGTAGACTTATTGTTGTAAGAAAAAGTAGATGTTCATCATTGTCTTCTTATGTTAACAATGGTATTAATGTTCAGCCAACATTGATTTGCATTTTGTGCAGAAATGACTAATAGAAAATTACTCAACAGAAATGAATTTCCCAGAAGAAGTGAGCAGCATAAACACCTAGAAGCATTAGTTTTGTTTCCATCACTATGCACAAAGAAATGAAGATTTGTGGACAAGAAGGAAAGCAAAAAAGCAAAGTCTGTCCAAGAAAACCAAGGACTGACTGTGGTTCTGCAGAAAGTATACAGATGGACAGAAGAGGTGAGGTTGCAAAGTCTGGGGCATTCACCTTCCGATTGTTTAGGACAATTGGAGAAGAGAGTCTGTTGCAGTGCCAAGTGCCAACATTAATGAGTCTGTCTATAATCCATGTAATGACTTGCTTTTTTCCAGGCAAGTAGTCTTCCTACCAGTACTGTCCAAGAAAATTGGCAATGAACAAAAAGTGGGATCAAAGGTTACACAAGAGCAAATTCTTCAAGTAATTTAGGAATAAATTTGTGATGGTCTAAGGGTGATCCTGCAAAATGGAGAACTGTCTCACAAGGCAACAGAGACAATGAAGAAACTCAAAGGTCAGAACACTGACATGCTGAACTTGTGGTAAGAAAAACCTCCAAGACCTTAACTGCTTAAAGATCCTGTGGTCAGTTTTCAAAAGGCATGAAAGAAAAACAGAAGCCAATAGACTGGGATCAACTCCAAGCAGTAATGAGACAAATATGTTGGCTGCATTTAGACCCATAATAAAGACCGTAGCGTGAAAGATAGGAACGGGAGTTGGTCTAGGAATATAGCCAGTATAAAACGCAAGTCAACTCTCAGTTTAAGGGTTAGACAGATGAAGAGGTTAATTTAGAGATTTGCTTATTTACTATAGTAAAGTAGAGCAGGATTCTCATTACTGTAGGTTAGACTTCAATCTATCCACCTCTGACACCTAATTAATTTCCAAGCTTGAGACAAAGAACTATTGCAGTCACAAAAGCAAAAATGAGACCAAGATATTTTGACAAAAGATCCTGTTCAAGAATGCGAAAAACATGAAACAGTTCTTGTGCAGCCCAACCTGCACTTGGCAAAACATCAAGTTTATGCCCACAATTTGGACACAACTCTCGCTTTTGTGATACAGGGACCCGGTCTACTATGGAAGTTTACTCCAGAGCCCCATATTCCTGCAGCATCCCCCACTAAATGCCGGGAGGAGTCAGATACAGTCCTGTCCATTCTAATTAACTTCATGGTCGTTATATGTAGACTTCAGTCTGGCAGCTTTGGTTTGGTACAGTGAAAAAAAATCAAAGCTCATGAACTCAACAAAACATTGTCTTCTGAAAGTCAATTGCACTGGCTCTGATTTTGCTGCCATAATTGTAAGTATAATGAAAATTAACATGACCTGGAAATATACAAACTGCTTCAAGAAACTTAAAAGGTTTTAAAAGACCAAAAGTAAATCTTTCCATTAAAATGGCAACACAAGTTATGTTTATTTTCTTAATATTGAGTTTGTCCTCAGTGCAAGCAAGCTTGTCGGTTTAATATTTTCTGGTCATATAGTCTAATGTATTTTTGCAACAGCTGACTGTGAAATTCCTCATACAAACTTTGTTTCTGACACAAAATATTTGAGAGCTACTTGACATAATGAAAAGGAGAAAGTTAATGTGGGAAAAAGAAAAACACGCACAACCACTAAGTCATACACACACATGCACATCCATACGTATTCCAGCCACAAGTTTCTAATTATATCCTGGGTTTCAAATAAAAAGCGTTTACAGCCAATTCGTTTACGTAAATGCCATTCCTGACTGTGTGGAGAGATGTAACCAATTCTAACCCTGAAACAATAAATAGTTTATTGCTTTTATTTGTTAAGGCTTTATGTAGTATTGCCAAGCACTCTAAAGAATAGAGTTTAAGGCATATTTCACCCACTAATGACTGTGTGTAATTTATAGAGTCTGTCTTTGACATGGGGGTGTCTGTACTTTCAAACCAAGCATAATTAGACCTCTGGAGCAGCATGCATCGCAAAACGCATTTGACAGAGTCGCAGTCCTTACCAGAGAGCCTCTGTTGTGTGGTTTGGCTGTGATGCTGAACAGTTAGTGCATGAGAAAAATGCCTCGAGGGTTCCCTTCCAAACACAGAGGTCAGTGATATCTGAAACAAACACAGTGATTGGCATTGACACACTTTCAGAATCAGATACAAGGGAAGAAGAAAGCGCAAATAGATCGGTTTGATGGGGATCCAAAGACTTAGTCAAGCATGAGCTGTTCCCTGCGGAGCAGAGAAAGAGGATTCGCCTCCCTCCTCCGTCCTGAATGACCCTTAATGCTCATCGAGTCATTTTAACAGGTCACAAAAGAGCAGGAGTTCACACTTTTCCTCACACCCATTCATGGTCCTCCTCCTAACTCCTCTTGTTCCCATTTCTTTTGCCTTTGTTTGCCATCTCTTTCCCTCCTCTGTTTCTGTTTTGGGTCCCCGTCAAGTGATTTCTAATGACATACTGCTCTTGTCCACACAACATGTATTTTGGAGTAAATGAATCAGGCGGTACATGGCCTCATTAAGTTAAAAGTGCCGTTCTTTGCCACAAAAGTACATGTTGCTTCTGTGAGAGGCAGAGCTGCAAGTCCAGCATCAAATCAGAGCAGTGGAAATTGTCTGCATGCATTCAGTGGGGTTGAAATAGGGGGCTTAAAAAATTGTGTTTCACTGCTAATCAACATGAAAGATCATATGAAAAATATTTCAGATTTTGCCTACAGGATTCCTTTTAAGAGCTTCAATAATGTGCTTTGTACCACTGGCCTGCAATCAATTCTCTGTCTGAACTGTAGGTCAGTTTGGCTTAGAATAGAACTAAGAGTGCAGTTTGTCCAACTGCACTCTCAGTTGGACAAACAGAACATTGCTATTTCTTTAGTTTTCACAGCTCAAGTTAGCATTTCTGCCAAAAAGCAGTTAATGAGGGAATGTAAGGATTTTAAGAGAACAAAAATAGGTGGAAGGAAACAGCTCAGATCCTGTGTAGGGGTGAAGCATGATATCAAGGAGGTAAGAGGAATTGTCAGAAATGAAGGAATTTGTCAAGAGAACCGTAGAAAATTGGTACGCTTGACTAATGGCGGATAGTCATTATCCGCCATTAGTACATATAAAGTCTGTGTGGCTCACAAAATACACATTGTAAGCCAGTATATGCAAGTCCCCTAACAATGCTGCTTCCCAACACGATAACATACAGGTTGGGAATAGAGGTGCACCTACTGCAGTCTTCTGGCCGATCGTTGATATGATCGTTGATTCTGATTTTGGCCAACACCATTTCAGACATTTTTAGTCTGAAATGTTGATAAATATAGGAAAAAAGTCACCACGTTGCTAATAGAGAGGTGATGTTATTGTTAACTGCAAACATGCAGACATGACCCGGCGTGCAGGTCTGTCAGTCAAACCTCCCTCACAGGAGAGCAGAAGAGGACAGTGGGTGGTATTTTTTAGACCTTTGCTGAGATACATAAGCAAGTATCATCCGATTACCGAGCTCCCAAAGTTAAGAAAATTGGTGTCGATAAATTGCACCCCTATACAATACTGCAAAGAATAGTAATTTACATTAAAATTACAAAATTGGGACAGCAAGGAATAATAATCAAAAAGTTTTCAGCCCCAAATTTTGCAAAACAATAACTGATGAGTAAATTAGTGCACTGACTTCCTCAAACAGCAAGTCATCCATGTACAGGTATACAAAAAATTTAAAAAATGATTAACTTGTCATCTAAATACAATAATTTATAGTTTAAAAAAAAACTTTAACTTTTAGAGAGTTCAATGAATTTACTACGCTAGTAAAACTCAATTACTAAGTGAAGTACAACAGAAAAAAGAAACTTACAAAATATCAATTCTGGCAGCAACTTGGTGTAAGCGCACAAAGAAGTTTTGAGACGTACAGCATAGTAGCAAATTTTGTCATAGAAAACCATCAAGAAAGAGAGTTACCATGGCTTCTGTGTATTGTGATAATATTATTGTGTGAGTTACTTTTCATCCAAGCAAGTAGACTTGAATGCTTTCATATTCAAAAACACTGGAAATGAATGAAGAATTTGAAGCTTTCACTGCAATCAACTGCTTCAAACAAATCATAGACGGTTCGGTGACTTCTATATTTTGTAGCATGATGAAGCACTGTCATAAGGCAAAAGTGATAATAAAGTGAGTCAAAGTTGAGAACATAGAACATTTTGGTCAAGAAAACCCACAGACCTTAAACCCATTGAGATCTTGTGGTCAGTTCTCAGAAAGAGGGTGGAGAAACAGAAGCCAAGAATCTGGGATCGACTCCAAGCACCATTAAAACAATTAAGTGTCTCCATCAGTGAGAATCTGGCCCATGGGTTGGTTTCCTGCTTGTCAGAGAGAACTACAAGTCACGAAGAAGAGCAAATGATATACTTATAGATATTTTTCTTTTGTTTTAACCTGATACAACTGCTGATGTCTTTAAAAGGGCCACTTCTTCAATGTGTTAAGAAACCTAAAATCCTCCAAAAGATTAAAAAACATTTGTTTTTGTTAAAAACACAGAACACAACTGTCAAAATATAACTATAACTTGGAAAGGTTTATTAAACTAGACACTAAAATGTGATGTTTCTTTATTTTAATTCAAAATTAAGATTATTCGACACTGTATATTGATATGCATGAAAAAACTGATCTAATGTTGATTTCCATTTAAATAGCTTTGTAACTTTAACAATGATCTACTTAGGCATAAATTTTAACATGAAACTAGCCCTTCACCTGTAACAAATTGCTGAGATCAGTTCCTGCAACTCAACGTGCAGATGTCTAATAACTTAAAAAAAAAATGCAAAAAATAAAAAAAGTAAATACAGCAAATAATCAAGAAACATTCTACCAGAAAAAAACGGAACCTTTAGAACGACACATTGTGATTGTGAACGAACTAAAAGAAATAATACATGGAAACCAAAATGGACCGACTGTAGCTAGAACATGACCCATTATGTAAAAAAATAACAAGAAACAAAAATTAAATCCAAAACCCACAAACTTTGATAACACTAAGCTTGCACTTTTCCAACTTCTTTGGAAGTTCAACCCGCTATTTGCTTGATAGTCATTGTAATCAAAGTTTTTACACATGAAATGCCTAAAATCCCAAGATTGTGTTTTGCAGACAATAAAATTACCTCAGGAAATACTTCAATTCACGCTACTTATAATCTGTTTTACAGCTTTTGAATAACAGATGTTCACTGGCCTCTCTGTCCAGTCTCCACACAACTTCATTATGCTGCTGGCTGTATTGCAAACGCACAGCACACAGTACTTGCCTGTTTGTTTACTACTACACATGTGTGAAGCATGCTTACATTCTCCCACAGTTGTTTTGTGTATGGAAATATTTCCCTCAAAACAAGAATTGCAGCCTTTAAGTAGTTGGAAGAGCTGTTGTTTCATGTTGTCCTGCCAAAGACAATAAACATTTTTTTTGTGGTGTCTCTGAAGCTTCTTGGTCTACTTGGTGCTCACCACTGAATGACTGATGATGTTGCAGAGGGTTTGCGTGTTTTGTGTGGTTTTAGTTTTTTTCATCACATCACCATTTATTTTTCCATAAACAACAAGACAAAGCTAAACTAAGCAAACTGCTCTTAGTGCTGTAGCCGTGTTGTAACTGTTTTATCATGCAAATTGTACACTGAAGCTGACAAATTAAACTGGTTCACACTTCATTTGTGGCCCTTTGAAGAACTGAAAGATGGCTAAGCAGGAAAAAGAAAAACATTTTCCTTCACAGGTCTTCCTCTTGATTTATTTTAAAGTTCTAAAGGTTTTTTAAATGTTTTATGGGACTTGTCCTTTGGCTTCTTCATTGTTTTCTGGATGTATAGTTGAGTTTTTGTACCTGCCCATGGCAGCATATACAGACTGCAAAAAAAAGAAAATTAAAAATACAGGTAGCTACTCAAGATCCAATTTTACACCACATACTACTACTTAAAATGATGTAACTTATTTAATTTTCAGATTGAATATGTATTCATCCACATACCCATCCATCAAATTTAGGAAACTTTTAATAGCCAAAATTAACCAAAACAAAAAGACAAAAAAAAAGGGGTTGTCTCAAAATGTCTTGATTCTGGAATCAAAAATGAGTAGGATGTTGTTTTTTGTTTCTGTCCTCCTTTTTGCGAGAAAGATCGGATTTTTGTGTTAAAACAGAAAAAGTAAATGTGCACGTGAAAGAAGAGAATGTCAACATTGATGGAAACTATGCAGTTGTAGCAAATACTCCAATGTTTATGTCGATCCATAATCAAAGAAAAACTATAAGAAATGTGTATGAAAACTGATCTTGACCTTGCATCAATTCATGGATGCCTACCTGCATGGAGATTCTCCTGTTGGCCTCCCAGAGTAAGCAAACAAGCACATATCAGAACCCCTTGTAGTTTTTTTTATTACCAAATAGAACTAACATATAGGCAATCTTATAATAAAAAAAAAGGGGGGAAAAACATTCTTTTAAATTGGCATCTAGGAAGTAAGAAAATAATGGGATTACACTTGGTGATCTAAAACAAACAAACCAAACACTGTTCTAACAGCAAGAAAAAGCTGTTATGTGTTGTATTGGTGTATAGAAATTTCTGGTTTTTATGTATGTAAATATTGAAGTTCTATTTTGTGGGCACCAAAGCAAAGATTAGCCATCCAGATTTCTAATAATTGTTGTAAGTCATTGCAGTCAACTTGGTCTTCCTTTACCTATGATATTAATGTCCCTTAAGTAGCTGGTAGACATTAAACTAGAACAAACACACAACATTTTAAGAATTTGCTTTACTGAAGCAGAAATGGGAAAGAATTCCAACTCCGGAGATGTACAATTGTAATTTAATAAATTGCAAATTTATGTTTTTTGACTTCACTAAAAGCTTCATTATATGTTTTAACATTGATCACATAATTCTAATTGTAAGATAAAAGCTGTCTTTCTCTCAAGCACACTGTACAGCAGTTAGTCAGTCTCCACTTATCCACATAGTACAATATATTTGCTTTAAACCAGAAACCATCCAAAGCAGACAAAACAGTTTTTTCTGAAGGAAAAAAAGAGGTGAATTAATAAATTACAATTTTTTGTTAGAGCTGCTTCTGCTAATTGTAAGGACAGATGGATCGCATTGATTTTACAAAGTCATGTCACCTGATTGGCAAGGACTGGTGGAGACAGATCAGGAGGTTTCAGCAGCCTATCGGTCCGGCAGCCAGCCCTGTCAGTCATCTTCTCTCAACCAATCATTTGTTCCAATGCAGACGTAAGGATCTTGCCCCCTAGCAACTCAGTCAAAGGGTTAACTAGACATTCATTTGATTGAATCATTTGAGCACACACTTCCATCCTTTATTTTTTATTTTCACATGATAGTCTTTTTAGACATTTCCAATATTATTCTTAACATAGCTTACCACAAAGAGTTTACATATTTGTTCATTTCTGTTTGGCAGTTCCTTTTATTTTGAGGATTAGATTACATTCTGGAAAAAGGTCAATTTGACCATAAAATGTGAGGCAATCTGTCGATCAGCTGGAGCCTGGGCCAGCTGTCAAGGACAATAATCTTTAATGCAGCAACACATCTAAAGCAGAATGGTTGAATAAGAAGAAAAATATATCATGATCACCAAGTCAAAGCTCAGACCTGTTTGAAATGCTCCGGTGGGACCTTAAAAGGAAATGCACAATTTTGGTGAAGTATTGCAGCATGTGAATAACATCTTTAACATGCATGTAGTATCAGGATTATGATAACTTTTGACCCATCATTCCTTATGAGAAAGCTCACCAAATATCAAGCCAATTTGTCATAAACCTCTGGGAGTTCAAGCAAATGTAGAGGCTACAAACCTTTCTTAGTTTGTTTACCTACAGATTACTCAATTTTCTTGCTTTTTGGTTCTGAAGGTTCAGACTGTTTTTGTTCTTCTACTTTCAGTCTGAGCCATATTTCTATGGAAAGCCATAGAAACGTCTTTAACAAGAACAGCCAATAGAATCTCGTCTTCTGTTGTGATGTGGCGTCTGAAATGGACAACTTGGAGGAATTTTGCTTAATGACAATTCTACCTTACAATACTTGACATTTCAGTACATTGTTCAACAGTGACTTTTAGTTACTGAAAGGAATACAAAATAATGTAAGGAAGGAGAGAGATTAAACTGATAAAACCTTTGTGGTCTACATGCAGTAGGAGTTTCTTGTTTATGAGAAAGAACATGTCATCTGGGTAAAAATGACTCAGCTTCTTTTGGCTCTACTATCTTAACTCCAGTCATCAGAAATCCCCTATTTTCCCACAAGTGGAGGATCAAACGCAACTTTCACAATGCGAGGACCTCAATCAGAAGTCAGTGAGCTGACAGTCGCTTTAGTATCAGAAAAACACAAAAACTGTAAGTACAGCATTTCATTTTGGGGAATAAAAGTTTGTATAATTCTTTTGCCACGGGTAATTTTTAAACATGCCAGTGCAAAAGGAAAAACATAACTCTAGACTAGTTCGTCAGTTATTAACATGGCTACTTTTTTTGTTTGGACTTAAAATATTTACTGGTAAAATGTAAAAACAGCTAAAACACACATTTTTGTAGGACAGTGTGATCCTTAAAAAAATCCAGCCTTCAATAGAGTACATAGAAGACGTTTACTCACAGAGAAAAATACAGTTTTTAATAGTGGTAACATTTCATAAAGCATGGGCTTAAAGAAAGATGGATTGTTGATCATTTCGCTCATTGATCATTCAGATCATACAGAGTACTAGGCCTTCTCTATTTTTCAGCTGAGCCCAAGAGTGTGTGTGTGTGTGTTTGTTCAGGATTTTGGATTAGTAACTAGAATGGATAAGGAAGAAAGTTGATTTTTCTGTTGAACCATTGCCATGTTGATATAGCAATTAACTTGTGTTTGTTTGTTTGTTTGTTTTTTTTATATATTTCAGTAAACAATGATCCGTTTCTCAAGAAATGAACATCTTACTTTAGAATGTCCATGTTAAAGACCGTATGATGCCATGCAGTCTACAGAGCCCAAAATCCATGGGATGAAACCAGCAGAGAAACACAAGGCAAACACAGGAAAGTCACGGGAGTTAACGAGCAGATCCAGTGAGTGGTGAGTGAGAAAGAGAGGCTTAAATACTGGGGAGCTTGAACGCTGAACAAAAGACCTGGGTTGATGAGCGAACTGACTGCAGGTGTGAGTGAAGAGAGTAGGAGGCAGACTGAGTCACAGGGGAGAGAAGAGTACACAGGGGAACAGGAAATAATTCTAACACTAAAGACTAACTAGCCTGAAGAAACATGATAACTTGAAATAAGAAAGTAAACATGGGTAGAAACACTAAGAAGAACTGAATAGAAACAAAACAGAAACAACAGAGAAACGAGGCTGATCTAATACAGACTGATGAACAGAGAATTGTCAAACTGGAAAAGAGACAATGTGATTAGAATCACTAAGAAGGAACTGAAGTGAAAATGGAAATAAGGCAGAATAAAAAGAGATAAGAACCGAAGGAACAAAAATAACGAAGCTAAAACAAAGTCAAACAACCCAAGATATTAATGAGTTTTCCTTGGTTGTTATGGAGGTTTAGTGACCTATAGGAAGTTTTTCTTTGCTGAAGCTTCACAGTGAGCCTTGAGATACTTTGTACTTTTCAATTCATTGAGCATGGAGCTATATAAACTTGGGTTCTCATCTAGCCTTGCTGGTGACAGCTTAAGCTCTGAATTGCTGCTCTGATTGCAGATATAGGCTGGTTGAGGACAGCAGCTGCTTTCTTTGGAGACACATAAAGACAGTTACAAAGTCAACTTGCTATCACCTGAAGAACAGTTCCAGGATTAGAGGACTGATGTCACAGCAAGATCTAGAGAAACTCGTCCACGTGTTTATCTTTAGCTGCATTGATTTCTGCAACAATGTCTTCACAGGTCTGATTAAAAAATCAGACAGACAGCTCCAGCTGATACCGAACGCTGCTGCTCAGGTTCTCACTAAAACCAGTAAGTCAGAGCACAATGCAGCAGTTTTAAAGTCCGTCCACTGGCTCCTTGTAACTCAGAGAATATACTTTAAGCTATTGTTGTTAGTTTATAAATCACTGAACAGCTTAGCACCACAATACATTGAAGAGTTGCTGTTGTTGCGTCAACCTTCCAGAGCTCTTAGGTTCTGGTTCTGGTCTGCTCTGCATCCCCAGAACCAGAATCAAACATGGAGCTGTTATTCATTTTTGCAACAAAGAAAACAGGAGGCCATGGATCAAAACAGAAATGTTATTTAAACTGTATTCCTCTTAAAATTGTTTAGGTTACAAAAATGTTATAGTTACAAGTATATTAAACAAATCTCCACAATTGTAATTGAGCTAATTCAAACTTAGGTCTGAATTTGAGATGCACCACAGTCTTTGTCATAATTTTAGAACCTCTTTAGTACCTCTTTCCACTCCCACTACTTATTCATCTGCAACATAAAGTACAGGGAAGTTTAAAGCTGAGGAAATCAAAAGGATGCATAATGGCTGAGTCACCCCCCACAGGATCCAGATCACTGCTCCGCATCATGAAAACAAGGCATCTGGGCATAAAACACTAGCTGGCGGCAGTGAGATTGGAAAGTAGAAAATAACTGCTCACAGAAGAATGTAATCAAAGTGCTTTTTATTGTGTGTCACAGCAGGGACACAAGACTCACACGTCATTCCACTCACTTACTGTATTTGTCATGCATGCCTTCTGAGAGATTCAAGTGAGACTGAGATGAGTGTGTGCACATTCCTCTCATTTGTTGTATAGCTTTACTGCAAGCTTTCTTGCTCTTGAAAATGTTTAAGAGAGAGACTGTCTGGACTGTCGTCTGTCATATTTGGATGAATGTGCAAGCATGTCCTAACATCCTGGTTGGGGAAAACTGAGAGCTTTGTTATTTGGTTCAGCTCTTTCTTCATCATGACAGTCTAATTGTTCCTTCTGCAAATGAAGACCCAGTGTGTCTATCCCGCTCTCAGTTTTTACCTACATGATCTGTGACCTTGGGTTCAGTATCCTCTGTTTTTCTGGTTTCATGGCCTCAGACAAAGTGTGCCCACGTCACTCGCCATTTTTCCCCGTTGTAATGCTCAGGTTGAATTTGATCAACTTGTCTTAAATACATCCGGATCTTGATAACAAGAAACTGGACAGTTAAAGTACCCAATAAAGTGGAGGGTGACTGTCCATATGGCAGTGGACGATTGTTTCTCTTGTTTTATATGAAAGGTTACAAGATAGAATAGTTACTCTAATGTTCTCTCGAATTTACTAAATGAGTTTCTGGCTAGAGTTGCTGCTGTATTTGGCTTGCTTATAAGTTAGTTGGCAGTGCACACTTAGTCAGGAATTGTTTTCCATCTAAGCTACTTTTTCTGAGATTCACAGGCCTAACTTTAATGGAAACTTTTAATCACTGACAAAAAAAAAGCGCATTCAGTCATAAGCTGTCAGTTTTGCTGCATGATCTATCTGGGGTAAAATGTCATAATTTGTTACATAAGATACCTTAGTTCGTCAAAGAAAATCTAACATTCACAGACTTTGTTATACTTTGCTGACTTGCAATGGAAATGGGAAAATGCACAGTCTCTCTTTTTAGTTCAAACACCTGAAGGAACATTTCCAGTCCTTTTCAAAAGGCAAGCCAACAAGAGTAAATTATTATGCTGTCAGTGGATACTGAGAAATTGCATTTTAAAAAATCATAAAATTTATAGCTTTTAAATGTAACTAGTTTTTATGTGCTGGAAGATGTAATATTTTATTATAAAAAATAATTCACAGCATTCTTTTTTACTTCATGTCATGTTTATTTTATTGGTCTCTGGCAACAGATTTTAGATCTTGGGTGTTTTGCCAGCTGTGGAGTTACGCCCTGAAGATACAATGTCCACAAGCATGACTTACACTGTAAAACAGGGGTGTCAAACTCCAGTCCTCAAGGGCTGGCGTCCTGCAACTTTTAGATGTGCCTCTGCTGCACCACACCTGAATAGAATAACTAGGTCATTAGGAAGGCTCTGGAGAATTGATCTATACAAGGAGGAGGTAATTAAGCCATTTTATTCCAGCGTTTTGTACCTGTGGCACATCTAAAAACCTGCAGGACAGCGGCCCTTGAGGACTGGAGATTCACACCTGTGCAGTAAAATGTAAACCATCAGTAAATGTTGATAAAAGTAACTTGAAAGCAGTAAAGAAAAATAATTGCTTAATTTTAATTAAAAACCATAATGACAATATACTGGCGATAATGTGGGGAAGCATTGGTCTGAAAGATCACATGTGGTCTGTTTTAAATCAGGCCAGATGAAATTAATTTTCTGATTTGCAACAAGACAGAATCAGTTTGACACTGTACAAGCTGAATCTACTTTTGCTCAGATCACTCCAACTAAAAGCTAATGTTTTGGCCAAAGCTCAGATAATTGTTCTCCTATTCTTCTTTTTCCTGGTGTAGAAATAGACTTATGGGGCTTTTGCGATAACAGTGGATATGAATCAGAAACCATGACACACCCATATCTGATATTCATTAGGAAACATTAGGCATATTTTCCATCCTCATCTTCCAAGAAGTTAGTCATTCAACCAAGGAGAAGACACCCAGAGTAAGAGAGAGGACATAAAATGGTAAAACTTGGGTGGTACCAGTATAATAAAGGAGATTACAGCCCTGAATTCAGCAAATTAGGGTAATTTTTTTCTATTCTGTTCAATATATAGGTGTCTTGTGGCCTGGAAGGCAATCTTTGCTCACAATTATTTACATAGACATAAAACTCCTTTGAGGTTCAATATCTTCTCAAAAATGCCACGTAAATGTTACTTTTATTGATTTTTGAGTATGAGATTCATGCATGTTTTAAACATTGGCTTTGTACCATCTTACATTACACTTGGCTTCAGCAGCAGCAGCTACATAGCAGCTGGTTGCTGCTTCTCCATTCTGGAAAACATTCTTAAAAAATTGCACCCAAAAAGTATTACATCATATTTGTTATTTGGACAAAATGAATAATGATTGTAATTTCTAAGGAGCTGTGACATCTCAAATAGGCATAAGAGATCATAAATGGGCTCAACATCCAACAGTCAGTACAATACTAAGTTCACCATTCTGATAGAATTCATCATAAATGCATGAGACAGCTGTACTGATTATGGTTTTGCATCTGACTATTTGGTAATTTTGTGTAACTGTCTTACTGGAAGTAACAAGTGTGTTAGATGACCCATCCAAATTGTGTAGACTTCATGTCCCGTAAGGTTAATCTACAAAAAAGAGAAACATTTATTGTATTCAACATTTATAGGACCTTATAACACCTGTTCAGCAGACTTTGCTGAATTTCAGCTCTTTTGGCAGCAGAAGCAACAATTAACACAAGAGCATATGTCTGCCTTTGATTAAAGATCTCTGACCATATTTGAAGAAAACCAAACAAAGCACCTCAGAACAACTTACACCAACTGTTAGGCATGGTTTTGAAGGTCTGAGCTTTTTTTTTTTTTTCGCAGCTCTGAGTCGGTCATGAAGTTTTTGTATTCCTAAGTGTTCTAGACTCAAATGCGAGGCCATTTGTCTGACATTGAATGCCTGGCTCAAAATGAGACACCAACAGGATAATGATCCCAAACACATCAACAAATGTTTGTCTGGTTTTTATACCAACTTAATCCTTGAATGGTCACAAGATGGCTGTTGCCTACCTCTAGCCATCAATGGGTAAGAAAAGTTGATCAGTTCATGAGAGAAAGGTTGAAAAAGAAATAAAAATCAAGACATTGCAATTACGCTGTCGATGACCAGTCCTTAGCCTCGCTGAAATACAGGGGTGGGATCAAAAAAGAGCTTTGCAAAAACAAAATGTCTGACTAAACATTAGAAAGAATAGTTGGCCAAAATTCTTCCACAGTGATTGGAGAGACTGATGAAGTCAAACAGAAAATGACTACTGAGAGAAACTGCTGCCAAAGATGTTGAATCATTAAGTAAACCCAATGTTTTTATAACTGTATTGGCAGTAATGAACACTTTCTCATACAAATTGCTCCAAATGGATGGAAAAGGTTCCCCTGGCCAAAATTTGTCTGAAAACTATTAGTAACAAGTCAAAAAGGGAGTTTGTGTCCATACGTTTATGATGGCCAAATGTTTTAAAATCTTGGACAATGTGTTGTTTTATAGTAGTGGTTTAAGAGCTCATGTATCTGAACTAAAAGAACTTTTAAAAACATAAAGTATTCATAATAACGCAGCCCTTTGAAATAGTATTGAAACAGAAAAGTTATAAGGTGCACCCTGAAAACACCCTGAATGTCTACATGCCAGACTCTTCCGTCTCATCTCAATGCACAGTCTATGTTTAGATGGGATAGAGATGGGGATAGAGTTCTCCTGGGCCAACATGGATAAAGCTGTTGTACGAGTCTTTGCAGGGTGAATGTGTCAGTGAGGAGAGTTATAAGCACTGCTCCCCCTCCAACACCTACTCCTTGGCAAGTGGTGGTTAGTCAGCTGATTTGTTCTGCTGAGGGGATTTGGTGTTCCATGTAGGCTATTTTAAAAGTTACCCCCATCCCCTCTCTTGCTCTCTCTCTCTCTCTTGCTTTTTTCCACTCCTTTGCTTTTTCGCTATCTAATGCACTGCTTCACTTGCGACCTCACAACACCCCCAAACCCAAACAGACTATATCGCTCTCTGTGCTCCCTTCATAAATCCCTCCATTTCCACTCTGCCTTTTTTCCCTCTGCCCTTCTGCTTTTACCTCCATTTCCAGTTTTAATGCCTCTGCCGATATTTCCATGTCACAATATATTCTTACTGGTTGTTAACTATTCTAAGAATCGAAAGTTGGAAAAGTTGCTTCCATAAATGTCCTTGACTCTGCACCTTTTTTTAAACCCGGGATAAACTGCTTCTTAGACAGGGACTTTGCGAGTGAGTGGTTACAAACTGTCTTAGTCTCTCTGTTTTCCTGCAGTGGGCAGATGTAGCTAATTTATTTGAAGAACATCATTGGAATTATAATGTGGGAGCAGAGCTGATAAATGGACATCATATGGAAATGAAACTCTTTTTGATTAGCGTAGTTAATGTATGTTTGAGGGATCTTTGTAACTCCCGTGGCAGCCATTTGCAGGGTGCCTAAGCGCTTGCTCAGACAAAGCACCACCTATTTCCACAAAGCTTCTAATTGGAACAGCAATCTCTATCAAGCTCCTTCAGACTAGTGTCAGCTGCAGTTACCAAATATTTGCTGGATCCACGTCTGCTGAATGTATCATACAAAGTTCTAATTCATTTAAAGATGTCAAATTTCTTTGAAGTTATGTTTGCTACAAGATTTTTATGAAAAAAAATCCAAGACCACATAATTAATTGATTGTGCCATAAAATGGCACTATGTTCCTGGAAAATATACAAAAATGTCCCTTAAATTCTCAGGCAGTCCTCAGAATGTTTTGGGACACTGACATCTTTAAATGATTTCACTGCAACCAAACAACCCCAAACTGTGACATGTTTTTATGGAATGATGTATTTGGTTAATATCAAACAGGTTTTCTGTTCTGGTGTCCAAATTATTGAATTGTAATTTGTTTCAAGGGATATTATGCCAGAGGAATTGCTTTTTGTCTATACTGTCTCTGGCCTTTCTTAATTTTCTTTGAGATGAGGGCTTCCTCTTGGCACACCTCTATGAAGTTTCCACTTGCATATAAACAGTACCAAGAGTGTTGGAGATGTCTTTTGGCATTTTCCAGTCTGTTCCCAGGGTAAATGTCCTTGAGCAGACAGCCCTGGTCATGTTGACAGCTGTTTTGAGTTATACACTATTTTTCATAGAATGGAATGTTTAATTTAAAAATATTTCGAAATTTATAAATTCTTTCATCTAATATTTTGCCTTTACTTTAGCTACCTATGAGCACAGTTAAAGAGATGGAAGTAAACGTACTCACAGTATGTTAAGAAATGAAACATCAGCTACTCAATGGATGGATAATGACCCAGAAAAGATTGTACAGCTAATTGGCTGTAAACACAGACACTGATTGTACGGTAATAGTGGATGATTTGGGATAACCAGATATACTAACCAACATAATGAGAGGTAATAGTTGTTTGATGGTCCCTGCCACCATTCTTGATTTTCCAAACTCTTATGACTTTGGAAAATCTAAATTAATATGGTTGTTGTAATCCTCAGAATTGTGATTCACCTTCACAACAAAGTAGCCCTGTCACTAAAATGTAAAGATTTATAAGTTTCATTTTTTCTTTCTTGGAACTTCAACCCCCAGGCTCTGAGCATGCACTGGCTTGAAGGGAGCTACAGCTCTCTTGGGCTGTTGCTGTTACTGGTAACACTGGCAGCTAATCTGTTTCCTTGTCCCTGAGCCAACTGGGTCCCTGAGATCTTCCGTCATCTTCATTGAAATTTCCTCATACGTGCTTGCACCAACAGGCCCTCCAAAGTTCTTCCTTAGAGGTATGTATTTTTTGGTCTGACAGCATCATAAAAAACTTGTTTTGTTCTATGTAACTCCAAGGATGCAAATAATTGCAGACACAAGATGTAACATGATGGTTGTTGTTCAAATAATTTTGCATGTGTTGCACTCATTCAACCCTGGTGCATCCTGAGTGTGTTTGTCTGGGATCAGCATTTTTTTTTTTTTTAAAGAAAAATTATTCCATGTCACATGTAAAGTTTATGAACAGGAGACTGCAATGTTTTAAATGTTTAAACAGCAACTTGAAACTTGAAACTGAATTGTTAAACTTCAATTTAACAATTCAAGTTTTATTAAATTGTGCTCTGCTCTGATGAGGATGAAAATACTGACTTCAATTGTAAAATGATAAGACCAAAGTGAAACATTTGAAAAATATGTGCACTTCTAAAGTGGCATCAAATTGGATTGAAAATTAAACACTGTTATGCTATTAAATAAAGAGAAATTGTGTAATAAATTTATTGCTTAAGTGTGTGAACTCTAAAGCTAACACTTTGTTGGAGTGTGTTTAAATTTCAGTGTTAACTCTTCTTTTGCTGGAGTTTGTCAACACGCCAAATCTTGACATGTGAATTTTTTAATTACTCTGCTTTGTAAAAAATAAATGTTTAGGGCACAAACAATTTATGCACACACACACAAGGATATAGATATATCATTGGAACTGTAACACACACCATTCTCAGTGTAACCATGTAATACTACAGGCTTTGCATTCAGGGAGTGTCTCCATAGCCTAGACTCCTCTGTCAGCAGTGGCTGAACTTACCCTATTATATTTACAATGGAAACAAAAACATGGCCTTGGGAGTTCATAGCAATATATATCATGCACAGCAGAGTGTCCTGATCTGTGCTTGCCTTCACTGCATGCATATGTGCAAAAGAATATGTCTGTGAAAAAAAGGGAGAGAATCTACATTAAAGTATTCAGCCTTATCTGTTACATGTGAAAGACAAACTGATTAATTTGAGAGAGAAAATAGAGAGAGGGAATAAAACCAGATACCATAGATGGACAAAAAAAACAAGAGGGAAAATTAGAGGTGAGGTAACCAGTAAAAAGAAAAGTTATAACAACATAAACCATCAGAGAATGATTGATACTTATTGGTCTATTGAAAGTCCCCTGGGGGTTTTAATATTTATTTAAGATACACCTAATAATCTCACCCATTCATCAACTGTTTGTTTCAACAAAGGCATTCAAGCACTGTGTCCTTATAAGGTACAAAGTGGATGATAGTAGACAATGTACAGATTTATCAGCTTTGTATTTCACATTCACCATTCAGCTTTAGTCACAAATTTCATGACACATCACATTTTGAAAAAAAAACCCTCCTATACAAGTTTTATTATTTGAAATGCATGATACACTCCACAAAGCTAAAGAGAGAAGGTGCTCATGCACTGTAGACACAGTGAGGCCGGTTTCATCTTATAGACCTTCACTCTAGATGTTTGCTCACAAAAACAGGATAATGTGACAGAATGAGGCTCCACTTAAAAGAAGGAAGTCACTTCTAAATGTGTGTAGACCCAATCCAGAATCAACATAAATCATGATAGTCCAGCCTGTTTTAGTTCAGTTTCACTAGGAACACCCAATTAATGCCAGACAAATAACTTAACTACATAAATAGAACCGATCAAACAACACAAAGAAGACGAAAAGGTTTCAAAATACATCATGTCGTGCCCTGATCTAAAGGAATTTAAAAACAGATGCCATTTATCAGTCTGGAAGCAATTTTTAAGGCTTCTGGCCAAAAGCAAACCACAGCGAGAGCATTATCAACAAATGGAGAAAACATGGAACACTGTTGACCATTTTCTGGAAATGGAACCTACCAAAATTACTCCAAGAGAGCATGAGTGATCACTTTTACTCAAAAGTGACCAACATTTGGGTAAAACATCTGTTTTACCCAGATGTTGCTGTAAATTTGGGTAAAACAAATTTACAGCAACATTTCCTTGAGTACATTTTTGAAGTTCTGACTGTGATTTTTTACTTCTACTTGAGTCATATTAATTAGCAACACTATCCTTACTAGAGCACAATTTCTGGTTGGGAGGTATGTGTTCTTGTAACATTTGGTGTAAAACTATCACAGCATCCTGACAGTAAAACAATGTGTTGGTGATATGATGGATTGGGCTCACTTGCTGCTTCAGTATGTTGAACTTTGCTGCATCTGTTCATCCATTAGCTATACCCAAGTGATGCAAGGGTGCTGGTACCCATCTCCAGCAATCACAAGGCAAGAGGCGGAATACATCATCACTATCACAGGGCAACTCTAACTATTAACAGGAAATCCTCATGAGACTCTGCAACCATCAGTTCATAACCACAAGCCAAAGCTTCCTTGGGGTTTTGCTCAAGACTGACTTGACATGAAGCATACAAGCAAGTCCACCTCTAAATAATAAACAAAAATGAAGGTTGCCTACTCAAAGTCTGAACTTAAATTATGTTGATATTCTGTAGCATGATCTTAAATATGCTGTTCTTTCATAAAAAGTCTCCAGTGTCTCCAGTGAATAAAATTACCCCCCTTAAGGCTATGCTAAAGACTCATTACCCATTGCAAATGTTTGATGGCAGTTGTTGGATCAACCAATAATTAGGGAAAATTTGTTTTTCACATAGGGCCAGAGTGGTTTTGGCAGCATGTTTCCCTCAAGAGTAGACTATCATCCTTAATGTGGGACTATATTGCTGGAAGCGATTGAAAACACTCCAAATATCTTGAATCTTCTTGTGTCTCCAGAACTAAATGTTTATGTAAGCAGTGAGGAATGTTTTTTAAGTATGTGCTGTAAAATTTTATGTTTCCAGGAGTTTATTCAAAATTGCAAAATTGAGAGCATGATCCACCAGCTGCACTGAACTTCATATAAACTTTTATTTCAGTTTATATGAACCAGAGTTGCATTTGAGATGTGTATTTAACTTTGCATATATGTTTGGATTACATATTTATGGTTGGTGTGAAAGGAATGAAAGCACTTCCTCCCTGTGCAGGAATTTATCTATTTAATCTTAGTTTATATTGGTGCAATATAAATCACTGTTGCTTCAGGTGGAACCAACTCAACAGCATAAATATTTAGGTATGTATTTCTGCACATTTTCTCACACAAGCTCAGACCTGTGAAAGGTGCAGTTAGTCAGTAGAAAAACCTCATGAAAACTTGATTGTCTTTTGGAACTTTTGAACAGATGTACATACAAAGTAAATAAAAATCACAGGACTATTAACTTGGTGAATGATATTGTATAATTTAGTACAAAGTTGTAACAGTTTATTGTAACACTCTAACTTTTCACAGACACAACAGACCCCATAACCTTGGGACTTGTCAACTTTGACTGGGTGATTACAGCAGCTTTTTTCTTTTCGTTTTTAGGCCTTTCTTTTCAAGATTACACTGTTTTGGGGATTTTTGTCCAGTTTGGGCCAAGCTTCAGCTATTGAACAGATTTAACAACAAGAGAAATGCAGATAATGATACAGATACTGAATAAAATAATAGATTTTGTTGAACACTTCCCACACCTATCATTTTCTTGAATGATTGAACTATATATTAGAGTTAATCCATTTCCCAACTAAAACTGCACAAGCAACATAATTATTCTCCTACAGTATGGCTTATCAGAGATTTTGTTGTTCTTTTCCCGGATGCACAATCCTAAATTGTGCATAAAAAGAAAAATGTCGACTTTAAAATATAAATGTTGCTTTACAGGCTGCACAGTGGCGCAGTGGGTAGCGCTGTTGCCTTGCAGCAAGAAGGTCCTGGGTTCGATTCCCGGCCCAGGGTCTTTCTGCACGGAGTTTGCATGTTCTCCCTGTGCGTGCGTGGGTTCTCTCCGGGTTCTCCGGCTTCCTCCCACAGTCCAAAAACATGACTGTCAGGTTAATTGGCCTTCCCAGATTCTCCCTAGGTGTGAGTGTGTGTGTGCATGGTTGTTTGTCCTGTTTGTCTCTCTGTGTTGCCCTGCGACAGACTGGCGACCTGTCCAGGGTGTACCCCGCCTCTCGCCCGGAACGCAGCTGGAGATAGGCACCGGCGACTCCCGACCCCGTTAGGGAGAAGAGTGACGGAAAATGGATGGATGGATGGATGTTGCTTTACATATCAATGACTCTGTAAGTGTCTTCCTTCCATAAACACCCGGACCAGTCCTCCCCAATATCACTCATTCTGGCTTTTATTTCACCTCCTGACTGTTTAACTGGGGCTTGGTGTCTGGGACAGCCACTGCCTCCGTCCTCAATCGCCCTGCTGGGCAGACCAGCTGAATAAGCTCATTGTCGGACTGTGGAGAGTGCAGGTGCGCCTCTTCTTTTTCACCTCCGACCCTCAGCCCTCGACCCCACAAAGCCTTTTGTGAACTCTATTTACTGATGACTCCAATGAAACTGCAGTCCATTACCAACATCTCCTCTCTCTCTTTCTTTCCCCATTTTCTACTCCTCTCAAGAAACCAATTAGTGACAATACAAGTAGGTTAGACTCTCCATTCAGAGTGGTCATTGTTGAACACAATACCAGGAAGCATTGTGAACTAACAATTAGTGGCAATGGGGCAGTGTAGAGTGTCACTGACATTGTTGGGAATCGTACAAGGGTGGGTTTGTTCCCAAAGAGTGAGTTAGACAGGGCTGGACGAAGAGTGTGGAGGGGTTCCCAGGTGCTGAATTAGCCCAAGCTCAGCCTAGAGTGTCCCAGTCACACATGACGCTTATCAGCGGGAGGGTTCAGGATACAGCCCTGCGTCCCCAAGGGGGTGTGTTGTTTTCTTTGGGTGTAGATGTTTATGTTGGAGGTAACCCTACCTTGATGGGATTGTGTGTGCATGCATCCGCTCCTGCATTGATGGCTGAAAGAGTGCATGAATGTGCATCAGGTTACCTGTTATTTTCTTGTTTTTTTGTTTTTTTTCTGCTGGATTTTTGGGTGGAACGGCAGTAGATGGCTGTTGTATGCAGATATGTGAGCACACAGAAAAAGAAGGTGTCGACTCAGGGTGTTCCCTCGACCCTCTGACCTGCAGGTCAAGACTGCGGGGCTCATTAGCCCATGCTAAGGCTCAGAGCCAGCTGTTACCCTCTCTTGGATCCTTCAATGAAGAAGCTCCTTCAGACTCGTGACTCTATTTTGGAAGTTCATAACATGAGGTCGAGGGTTCAGGCTTAACTGTTATCCCGCACCCCACCCCGCATCACCCTGCACACAGCCTTGTGCTGCATGACATCACACAGTGAGGGAGTCTGGTGCCTCTGACAGCTGACTCTACTTGAGATGAGCATGACTGTGCAGTAATGAGATGAGCACGATGACTATTTTATCAGTTCTATCTGAAAATGCAGAAGCTAGGCTAGCAGTGGGGATGAGAGAGAAATCAGCTCTAATCCAAGCAGCCTGTGTAGAACTTTGTTACACAAATTATCCTCTTTAGGAAAACATCTGGTAATTATCATGAAAACTTCAGTCATCCGGTTGCTCCAATGCAGCTGACAGGAGATAAAGGACATGCTCACCCTTGTAGTTTATTTTCTTTGATCTTAGTTATGCCGTGGGCCTGTCTCACAAGACTTGGATACTTAATCAGCAAGAATCAAATCCAGAGGAGCTATTTTTACAAAATAAGTAACACGTGCAAATTACCCAGATATTTCAGTATTACTACATTTGTGAGAAAAGCTCCAGTCTAAATGGTAGCCCTAAAAGCCAGAAAGACAGATAAGTAAGCCACTAATTTGATTATCTTCAGACTGTTTGAGTGACCGACTTCCTGTGACCGTGGTAAAAGGAATTAACACGACACGGCAGGAGAAACCTCAAGATTAGCTCGAGCCTTGACCCTCCAAGATCTGACTCACCTGAACTGCCCAAAAGCATTGAGCCTCTCCTCAATTCCTGGTATTTCTTTCTTAATAGGCAATTATAAAATCTATTTTAAGACATAATGCTCTTTACCATTTTGTGGAGAAGATATTTTACTGCTTAGAGATTCTATTTTTCAATAATGATTTTTGTCTCAGTCAAACCAGTGGTGGAGAAAGTACTCAAATAATGTATTGAAGTAAAAGTACAAATAAATAGACAAACATGTACTCTAGTAAAAGTGAAAGTACTACATTAACATTTGTACTTAAGTAAAAGTGAAAAAGTACTGGCTTTTTAAAATACTTCAGTATTAAAATTAAAGTATTTGCTGAATGTAATACCTAATTGATAATACAATATCATTAAGTATACCTATTGTATTTAATTTCAATACATCAGCAATACATTTAATGAACAATACCACAGATAAAGTATGTTAGGGTGAATGCGATGGGTAACAACAGACACATGTAATTAGTAAGCCGCGTTATTGCTTGGATTTTACGGCGCCTTGTTAAGTCCCTGAACTTTGCGTTTTAACTGGAAAAAAAGTGCAATGCAACTTGGATGTAACGAGTAACGCGACGGTTTTGTAGTAATGTACTGAAGTAGAAAGTACAGATACTTAGTAGTGGGAAAGTCAAAGGCATCCAAAATAAAATCTACTTAAGTAAAGTACATGACAATTGAACTTAAGTACAGTAAGTACTTCCCACCACTGAGTCAAACCAAAAGTTTGGATTTTTGGAGTTAAGTTTAAGTAAATGTTATCAGTAATATGGGGCAGGCTGATCACCAGGAGGTTCTGGAGGTTTCCCAAACAGCCGGTCTGTTCCACAATTAACAGTCATCGTTTTTTTGTATTTTTGTCTCCATAAAGTGATGAAATACTGCCACCGTGGCTGCCACAGGTGCGCAGTAACACGTCAGACTGGGCCAGTCTGACATTATCCATAAGGGGAGACACAAGTAGCCCTTTCCAATTTGAAAAAGCAAAGAAAGAAAAATACGGGAGCATTTTATATCAACCAACATACCAAAAATAGAGACAGAGATGGCTGAAGAAAACTTCAGAGAGGAAAAAAATGAGTGTTAGTACAGGGTGTAGACACGTGGCAAATTATGAGATATTTTCTATGCTGCAGAGGCCGAGGTCAGTGTCAACAAGGAAGCAGCAGAAGTACACCGGGTTAGCCTACATGGCTTTTCACATAATCCCAGGCTTGGCATCTAACGTGTTTGTGTTTTTGATGTGTCCAATGGCACACAGGACTCTACAGGAAGCCAATCAGCAACATTACAGCACAGCCGCATAAAAAATGTATCTGCTTGATCAATTAAAATCAATCTATACAAAGTGACCAGAAAAGGCACACATTTTGTTATTGCAAACCAAGATATTTTTAGCAGAAAGTCTGTGTTCAATATAAAAAAAGGTATCTGAAAATCCAGACTATGCATCTGGTTATTCTATTCTGTTTATTCATCAATATAAAGTTTATTTTGCTTGTTTGTTTTTTTGTTTTGTTTTGTTTTTACCAGCTAAAGAAAAATACAAATAAAGTTAGAAATTTGTTTGTTTAGCGCTTTATAAAGTTGTTTTTTATATTGAATTTGTGTTCTAATTCTTTGGAAAACTGCTATAAAGTTTATCATTGTTGCTGTTAAGCAGCAGACAATGACTGTGTCTCTTGTGGTGGAGGAGTTGTAAAAGGGAGACAGGATAATACCAGAGCAGCCCAAAAAAACTTCTGGATTGAGGCAAACTGCCTCAACGTTTTCCTGTGAACGAGGTGTTGGTTGAAATTAACATGATCAGCTTGTGATCTGTTTTCTATATTAGCTAGAGATAACACTATGGACAAACACAAAACAAAAAAGAATTGGGAGAAAATGAGGGACCATTTAAAAGAGTAGTGAAGCATATATTAAGCTTTTAACAGAGATAATGTTTTGACTCTGATGTTTGTCCCTTGTATTTGAAACAAGAGCCTCTAGCATTTTCTGGTTAGCATTTCCAAGCAGCACAAACACGAGCTTTTTTGGGCAACACGCTCCTCCTCATTTTCATTTTGCCTTGTCATTTCTGCATTGTCTTTCGTAATGCACTTCGATTCAAATTGAAAGGGCTGAGTGTTGCTTTCTGTACAAAAATTATTGTTTTGGCTTGACTCATAGCACTTTGCATACGTCATATGTCCATAATGCATTGCAGTGTAACAATACTTTATTTAAATCTATAAAAACTAAACAGCCATTAGTGCCTGTACTGAGTTATTTTTTCCAGCTGAAATAAACATTTTACAACAAAAGTTTATTACAAATGATCGTGGATTCCTTGTGGTCCAAACCTAGACTTTTGACATTGGTTGAAAACGTATTCATTTTTCTTCATGATGTAATAGATATATATAGTTTCTTTGTTGCCTATTTGCTTTGATTTTTATCAGCTGTTTGCTTAATAAATTTTAATTGACAGATTTTTTGTTTTAATTTTGTCATTGAACACATACACACACACAGCGGTTTTGATTGTTGAAAAAATGTTTTTGTTTTTTAAGTGGCACATAAAGGTCCATTGTTTTATTATTATGTTCCCACTTTTGTCTATTGAGCAATCCAGTAAAAAGCCTCTGCAAACTAAGTTTTCCGGCTGATTTTCAACACCTCTACCAAGTCAGTAAGTAGGACAGTACTTACAAGCAAAGTAAAAAAATCACCCACAAACTATTAAGGACTTTTATTGAGCTTGGATGTGATAGACAAACTCTAAATACTTCAGAATTATAAAAATGTAACCATGCACTTTTACCATTAGCGGTAAAATGGCCTCTGCACTTTTACCGCTAATGGTGAGTTAATGTTGAAAAAAAAGAAAATGGTCGGTTTGTGAGTGAAAAAAACATGATTTAATATCCCATTTCTAACACAGAGACCCTGAGCTTTTCAGAACAACAACTTCATAGAATACATGCACAATGTATTTTTATAATAGAAAAATATAATGCTTTTTATTTTCTGTCCTTATGGTAGCTGTGTGACCGATAGTTCTTGTCGCAACTCAATGTGATTATCAGGTTTATATCTGTTGGTCCAATCACATCTTAACTTCTGCAACCGAGTGAGTGGAGGAACATTGTTCACAACTTACAGCCACATGAGTGCGTCTGGATTGGGTAATGAACAGACAGTAGCACTGGATTCCCTCCGTCCCTTTGTTGCCACATTTACCCCAGATGACCCTGGGGCCACGTTAGTGTGGGGAAACGATGTGGGACAGACACTGGAGTGTCTTCACACTGCAGCCCGTTGTGAACCGATCCTTATAGACCCTATTTCTATTTTCGTCCATCATTCTCTTTTCATCTGTCAGCCTCACAATCATTTGTTCCACTCAGAGCTGCTTCTTTATTCTTCTAGATAACTTACTCCAATTAATTAGTTCATTGATTGCTAATTGGTGATTAGATTTTCAATGCTGACCTCCTTTTCTTATTTTCCTTCTACTTTATTTTTTTCCTTTTCTGAAAGAGAAAAATCTGGGTCAAGGCTGCCAAAAAAAAACGCATGAGGTTAAAGTGCCAAATGAGAATGCTGATAGAGCCAAATACAAAAGAAAGGAAGGAAGAGGAAGGGAAAGATGGATGAAGAGAGCCAAATAGTACTGGCAGCTTGGGTCTTTCTCTACAGGAGACTGGCATACACTTACCACTTTGTCCACACATTCTGCAAAGTTCCAGCGTAGACAGGAAATAAAAAAGAGAAGAGACAGTGCCTGAAACTAAAGATGGAAAAAAACAGTTGAAACTTGAACCAGAGGTATGTCAGCTCCAATAAAACACTGTGGACAGAAGCAGAATATGTTAACAATGAGACCCCATACACATGGTGTTTTCACAAAAAGTAAACTGAGACAACAAACTGTTTTCTGAAGTGATGAGATAAAGTTACTGTTTTTGGCAGTTCATACTCTTGTTTTGAGCCTTATTTCTACTAACAACAATTGCTAAATATTTAGGAAAGAAATATAGGAAACAGGACATGGAGATAATAAAACAAAACTATAAAGTTTAAGTCCAAGTTTGTGTTTCTTCCATTGTTTCTAACCTCTTTCAAATTCAACACAGTTGGTCAAGACTGTTAGTTTGCTCTGTATAAAAATACAGAGCAAACTGTATTTTTGCTCTGTATTTCACTGTTCACTGATTTGGGAGTGCTATATTTAGCACTCCCAAATCTGAGTTTGAGCTAAGTAAATTATCAGAATTTACTTTACCTTGAGATGCAACTTAGATCGGTTTCAAGCTGAACCATTCTCCTGGTTTCTGGCACCTGGGTTATTTATACTTGCTGTTTCTTCTCACTAAAAGAATCTCCCAGCAGAGCCGCATGATCTCGTGCGTTTGGAAGGGGGCTTATCCTGTTGCTCTGGCTAGTCCTGTACATCCTCATTTTTGAAACAGTCCGCATATATGTGAGTGGCGCTCACCCAAAAGATGGAGTCTAAAGACACCTGTGCACAATTGAGCATAAATACTGTTACACATCAACATTTTGTTGGACTGCCTTTATCTTTGATTATACCACACATTTGTGATGACGTTGTGTTGACGGGATTCTCCAGGGTCAAAAGATTTATTTCCATCCAGTGTTACAAAAAACTTTCATGAATTGATGATGAGAAAATCTTACCACTGTGCAATTTGTTTTCCAGAACATTACAAAGTTTCTCAATGTGGTAAAGGTCAATAGCGTTAAGGTCAATCCAAGTGTGAAAATGATGTCTTATACTCCCTAAACCACACTTTCACAATTTCAGCCTGATGAAGCTTGGCATTGTCATCTTGGTATATATTCCCGTGTCATCAGGGAAGAAACAATCTATAATGGATGATGGTGATGATTCAATCTATTCAGGTAGACCTCAGTTGACCTCATAATGTTGCTGAACCTAAACCTGACCAACTGCAGCAACCCCAGATCATAATACCTCCCCCAAAGACTTGTACAGTAGATGCTATTCTTGATGATTTCATCTCTTCATCTGCCTCTAGAAGAGGGTAAATCTGGACTCATCAGATTATACGACCTCCTTTCATCGCTCCAGAGTCCAGTCTTTAAAGGGAAAGGTAAGGTAAAGGGACTTTTATTTGTAAAGCACATTTTTAGCAACAAAGCAATACAAAGTGCTTTACAGGAATTAAAAGGAAATACAAACAAAATAACAAACCAAAGGTTCTCTTTAGGTTCCCTTACAAATTGTAGCATTTTTTCCCAGTTATGTTCACTGATTTGTGGTTTTCTCCTGGCTACTCAGCTGCTCAGTTGCAATTTGTGGAATTCCCTTCACATTATGTTTAAGGAGTTGTTCTTACATTCACTTTTTAACATAATCCAGAGTTCTACTGTGTAATTTGATTTCACCAAACTTTTAGGTGATCACTGATAATGGTCATTCAGGGGTTTCTTACTACTAGATGTCCTCCTGAAAGGCTTCTTTAGAAGGTAAAATGTGACACAAATCAAAAACTGTCACATAGATAAATCAAATAAATCATTAATAAAATGCACAGCAAACCTTCTTTACGTGGGTAAAACTTCAAATAAAGTGTTACCCATTATTTTTACCTAACTGCCTCCCTACATTTGGTTCTGCTTTGCACCATCATATCAGAGCAGGTTGGGTGGCAGACCAAGGCAGCAGCCGACTCATGTTCATGTTAATTTACAGTTGGAGTGTTTCTAATCTGCTTTATGGTCATGAGATATAGATCTAGTACAAAACTAAGACTTTCCACCCACGCAGCTGAAATAAACGTCCTCAGAGTGAAAAGGCTTAGCCTCAAAGATAACACCAAAGAAGGTCCTGTGTTTGAATCCTAAGAGGAATCCTAACCCTGACAAGCTGGATTGTTAAACTGATCATTAGTTTTAAAGGCAGTTTAGCTGCTGCCTGTGCTATGATGATGAAAAGCTCTTTGAACAATGCAATTTTAGTGATATATATTTCCTTATGTCTTTCACAAAATCACTTGATTTTCTCATTAGTTTCCTGTGGACATCAAGTTGTTGCACTAAGGAGGCATTTGGTCTGGGCTTGTTATGCAGCTTCTTGCCATGGATGCCTTTTTTGGATCCTAAAACATTTTATTTTATTTCCAGTCAGGCAGGTGGTTAACTTTTTTTTTTTAACCAAAACAGTCAGTTTGTGAGCTAAAATCTCAAACGTAATCAAAAAGACTGGATACTACAATTTTATTTCTCACAATAATAATTACCAGTCTAATGTATGACCATACATTAGCCATACAGTCTAATGTATGGCTCTATACATTAGACTGGTAGAGTTCAATTTATAGCAAAATGTTGGGGATTTTGTCAGCTGAGTGCAAACTGATTCAGCAAAAGTGAATCAGGGCATTTTATTAGTGATGCAATGCCTTGAGAGCCACACAAACACACAGATCCACACACACACGGACATAATCCCCCCTCATTAGGTGTATTGTGGAGATGCTGATGTAATGCAAGTTAATCTGTTGGCCTCTGGTTGGCTCTGTGGCCCAGTGGGGGATTCTTTTTGTGGGACATTACCCTGGCCCCGCCCCCTGGAGACAGGTTCATTAAGACTGACGTTGATATCCAAGTAGTCAGAGCCTTTGTGTGTGAGCGAAACAGTGTGTTGTCAGTCAGCTGTAGCTGAGGCAATGCAGAGCAGAGGCAATAAAGGAGCAGTTTTCTCAGGCATGTGCCTGAGCTCACGTAGGCCTCAAATCTTGACTGACAAGTGGAGGTGTGTGCATCAACATGTCTTTGTGTGTGTGAGAGAGAGAGGTGAAGCATATCCGTAAAAGCACGCCATGCTTACTCACTTAATCTGAGTTTTTGATGCCTCTGTGCACTGGAGCCATATTTGTCTTAGCTGTTCTTGTTCAGTACATAAATCTAAGATGGTCTTTGTGAGATTGAGTAACTCTGAGTTTCTGCCGGTACAGGTAAACTTAAAACTCAGTTTATGCTTTTGGGGGACATAATCTGATGTAAAGCATCTTCAGCTAATTAAGTAAACTGCAAGATCAGGTAGTTGGTTGCCTCAAAGAAAAAAATCTCCACCTCAGTACATCGTTTTTTTTTTTTGTTTTTTTTTTTTCTGCAGCTATGACCAGAATCATTCGTTTTAAGTTAATTGGTGATTTCCATTGAAGTGAGTGTGTATGTGTGTGTTGTTCCTGTGACGGACTGGCGACAGGTCCAAGTGTGTACCTCACCCCTCTCCCAATGACAGCTGGGATAGGCTGCAGCCTGCATGGTTGTTTTAGCTTTTTGTTGGAGCTAGATTAACCTTCAGCCTCAAAGAAGTTTATAAAACTGTCATGATTTGTTGATACTAGTGGAAACAAGACTAACCATGTTTGAAAAAGCTTTTTATGAAACACGTTGAAAGAACAAAAAGGATGGGGTGGGAAAAACTGCATGAACTTTCTTTGGGGTGATTTTCTCTAGGCTCTTTCTGTCATTTCCATTCCAGGAACCAGAACCAAATCAGAAAACTGGAAATTTACTCTAAGTGCGTAGGACAATTTGGATAGACGCTGAACCAAAAGTGGAGCTTGCATGTACGTAGTTGCTGTGTAGAAACCCCCCAGCATTTTGCTTGTCACCAGTTTGTATAATCCTCTGCTATTCATAGTTTCTGTTAACTAGAAACTAGAGAGGTTCTTTATTCTTGTTTGCAAACAAAACAATTAGACCCAACCGACCATGCTTCAAATCACAGTGTTTTACATGGTTTGCATACAAAGACTTTTATAAAATACAACGTTAGTGGAAAAATTTTATGAAGGAAAATGCAGATTTCTGCTTTCACAACTCTATGACGTTGGACACACAGAGGGTAGAGTTTTCATCTCAACTTCTATGACAAAATGTAACCAGCAAAGTTAAAGTATTTTAAATTATTTATGTTCTGAAATACAGATTAAAAGAACCACAACTGCCCACTATTGTTGTTCTTTCAAAGATTTTAAGTTAGTATGGTGCAAAAACACTGCTGTAGGATGAGTGTGAAGTTATTCTTCCAAAATGACACATCTTGCAGGTTTTATTTCATAAAGATCTGGTGCTATTGAAAACCAGACCTTTATAGGGGGGGACCTATTATAGAAATTCACTTTATGCGTATTTATTTTCTTTCATGTGGAATGCTACTGTTTCTAGAAACAATCAAAGTCCTGAGTAAAAATATTTTGCTGTTTTATGGCAATATGAAAATTCTATTTTTGTGTCTCGGAGACCAAGTTGTTTTGACCTCTTCCCGGATATTAAGTCACAATCGGTGGGTGCTGCACTGCTACCTAGCAAACTCAGTCCAACTCACCTAGCAACCCAAGTGGAGGACAAGCACTTTTGGTCAGCTGGTTTTATTGTTGTATGCATTGTACAATGGCTGCTGGAAAAGACAAGTGTTTTGTTTTTTACTTACCATTCAGAAACTGCTCCTGGATCCTTGATCGTTGTGCAGGAGACTCCACTTTTTCTCCTTCTGGGTCTCACTCAGGTTTCGAAGATGGACCATTGTACAATTGTGCATCTGTCTGCAGCCATTTTCACGGATATAAATGCCAGTGTATATGTTGTGTGGGGTAGGGGGGATGACCAGCAACAGCTTGTCTGGATTTAAAGTGACAAGAGGCTCTGAAACTGCTCAGTCTGAAAGAGGCTCAAAATAGGCAGAACTGAGCAGGTTAAATTTCATTATCTGAGAAAGAGTTTATGCAAAAAGTGCCATAAATGCCCCTATGTGTCTGGAAAAATAAAAACCACTGCCCATTTAATAGATATACTGGCTAATTGTGGGTAAATGAATTTACAATTAGGTTTCAAGTCTGTTAATAAATTGTTTGGTGATGCCTTTAGTATTCTGGTTAAATAGCTCTGTTGTATACCCCTTTGTTTGTGCAGTAAAAATGTGCTTTTCAACAAATGTATCTTTAAACTGTGCTTCTTTGTCAAATACATTCAGAAATGACTGTGTGTAAAACTAGGCAACTGTTTTAAGTGTCAAAAGCTTACTAAATCATCACTGCTCCTCTCCCTGTGAAGTTTTTATTTTTTTTAATCATTGATTCACTTTAGAACTGTCCAAAAGTAAATATTTAGTGATGTTGCTTTAGATTTGCTCTGATCAGCTTTTATTTTAAGCATAACATGAAAACTAAAGGAAAATCTGTAATTTTCTTCAGGCAGCCCTGCAGGCACTATCCCCCCTCAGCCCACTGACTTAAAAATAGGAGTGGGATTATTTGTGGGTCGTTGTGGTTTTAGCGTGTGAGACGGAGTGTGTGTGTGTTTGCTCCCCCACCCCCTTACAGCCAGCAGCGTACTTAGCACGAGCTTTAAATAGCTAACTCAAATAAAATGAGAGGAGACCAGGGATCAGAGGCTGAGAGAGACTCTGTGAGGGAGGCATTCCCAAACGGAAGCCGGCCTTTGGATTTCCAAACACCATTCGCAGCGAGTAATGCCAGGAATGTGATGTTGTCCAGAAGCTCTGGCCGGCGGCTGTGAAAACCACCTTGCCACCAGGTGCTGGTGTGCTGTCTGACAGGAAGTGCAGCAGGAAGTGCAAATGGAGGGGCAGAAAATGGCGATAGGTGACTCAGCAGATTGAGGACAGACTCAGGCTGTGTGAGGGGGGAAGGCAGAACCTCTATCAACCCCGAGAATCTCTGAACCCTGTAAAGGCAACACGACTCCCCCTCCGAAACAACCTCTTTCCCATCCTCTAACTGCTCTTCCTTCTTTTACACACTGTGTTAAATTTCTATTCTTTCTCATTCTTTTTACCTTTTGACGGCCTTCTTTGTGTTCAGGCTGTGGGAAAGTTTCCCGTAATGGTGAGGTCATCCACCAACGAAAGCTACCCCCACCCCTCATTCGCGCACACACACACACACACACACATACACCATCTCTGCACACCCCCCTTGTCCATGCTGTCCCCCGAAGGCCAGGCAGGACTGGAGGATACCAATACATCCCCACATCTCTGTCCCACTTCCAGATCCCCAGGGTTCCCTGCAGAGACCTGGATCCTGGAAAAAAAAAAAAAGCCTCATTCAGAACTGCTATCTACTGATTTGTGGACAGATGTCCCATCACTCAATCCGCAAGGCACCTGCAGGATGCATCAGGCATTAAACTCCCAACCCCCATCATCTGTCATGTGCACTCCAGAACATTCTCGTTATCACTCACACACAAACATGGAGACAATCTTTCTGGTTTTGCTTAGGAAGCCTGTGATTCTCTACGGATGAGCAGGTTCATCCTGATTCTCCTCCTGCTGGTCCTTGCTATGAATCCATAGTGGCTGCAAACTACAAACCTGGAAAAAAGTTAAATACATTATAGTTGTTTTAGTCTATGCATATAGTGGCTTCTGACTGCCATCTATTGGTAAAATTGAAAATTACAGCACTCTATCAAGAAAAGAGTTCACACAAAACTAACTAAACAGCAATTTCAGGACATTTTATTTCTATTTAAAAAAAAAAAACATATCCATATTTTATGGTTTGCACATTTTCCTCTCCAAGATCTCAAGCCTTTTTAGGACTTTAATGTGAGTATTTTTTTTTTTATTTTTGTTGTTTGATAGTTTAAATTAGTATGCTCTTTAGCCCTTAAAACATTTACATGTTTTCTTTTTAATTTATCCTGGCATTAAACCATAAAACTTTAAGATAAGCTTGTCAAATACTCCCTGTTAATGCCAGCTGGCTCATTCCGCATCATTTATTGGATTGAATACTTATTTGGTCGACCTTGGTTTATAGAACCACACATGAAAACCATGTAAATGGCCTGCACTTGTACAATTCTTTATCAAGTCCAAGGACTCCAAAGCACTATAGACTGCAGTCATATAACTCATACAGACATTCAATAGAATAGAGCAAGCAGACAGAAAAAAATGCTGCCAAGGACACGATGAATGAGAAAACCAGAGCAGGGGTTCGAACCGGTAACCTACCGATTACAAGATGAATCCATACACTTCCAACACCCCGATCATGGGGTTCAACACAGCCTGGTATCTCCTCCCAATGCAGGTCATCAGCTTGGTCACACATTTCTGTGGAATGGCGTAACATTCCTCAAACAACATTTGTCACACAAGTCTACACAATGTGGCTGTGTTGGTCCCTTTGGCATGAAGCACACATGCAGGCTAAAATCACAAGTGTTTAGTGGGGTTGTGTTGAGGATGCCTGCAGTGCATTGTGTCCTCTTTACTCCCTAGTTGTGAAGACACAATTTCTGCTAAATGTTATTCTGTCGAGTTGAACATTGCTAATGTTCAACTCAAGAGACAGAGTGAAGAGTAGAGATCTAATGTTTTTACTGATGGCAGAATATAGTTTCAATATTTTCTACATTGACATCATAGCCATTGTTGACTTTGATATTTCCACGAGAAGAGATACTGCCCCACATCATGACACTGCCTCCACCAAAAGCAGTTTGGAATTGGCAGTAAAATTTTGGGAAGACCTTTTGCATAGCCCACATACTCAACTATGTTGCTATAAATAATGCTGCAGATGATACATGTGTAGTTGAACACAAATATATATAAAAAATAAAAAATGAGAATCAAGACTAGAAAAGGGAATAAAACAAACTTGTATTTAGATATTAGGACATATAGTACAAACATATAGTAGAACAATAAAAAAGTGACAGTCATATGAAACCCTAATGCACAGTATGTGTTAATACACAAAATAGCATGGCAAAAAGATTATTAAACATCTTTAATGAAGGATGACGATTGCAATACAGAATACATCTTAAGTACAACCACACTGTTGCTTTTCTGATGTCGGTTGTTATTCATTTTGATTGAAATGAATTGTCCTGTGGTTATCAGAAAGTTGTGGTTGGAGCTGCAGATCTGTTTATGTGCCAAAAACTCTCAAACTGAGGTACACATTATGTTTTAATGTTTTTCACTACTGTATAGAATTAATCTCGCTGTTGTAAAAAAATACATTTTGGTTAAGAGACCTTTGTTTTTAATCTTACAAAAGCTTAATAAAGAAACTTGACAATTCAAATTCAGATTAAAAACTTTCATATTAGATATTTATATCATTGTTGTCTAAATATTCACTGATAATTTGGACAGACGTGTGGAGCTGCCACTCAGGTAAAAGAAACATAGAGCTATCACTATCATGTTTTTACCATCATGTTCTATATATATATATATATATATATATATATAGGTGTGTGTGTGTGGCAATTGGAGGTTTATTATTATTGTTAAGACATAAAAATTAATTTCAGGTATAATTAAAATAAAAGGTAGTTCAGATTTTTTTCTCTCTCTCTTGTTTTCCCTGAGTGGCAGTTTCATACGCCTGGAAAAATATATTTTGAACACAATAAAGATGGATAAAAATATGTGCAGCTCAGAATGACAAATCTTTTGAGGAAACAAAAGATTATTTATGACATTGTAGAAAAACTATACAATATGGCAGAAAATGTAAAACTGAGGATCTGATGAGTAAGATGAGGCAAAAAGTGACAACTTGATGACTACACCCACTTTTATTATTCCATTAATGTAAAAACTAATATAATTTTAGTAAGTTAGTTTTAAGAAATATATTTTCATTCCTTTAAATTATAAAATAGTTTAAAAGTCTGGAAAATCTTACCTATACTTTCATATTCAGTGTTTTTTCAAAGCTGGAAGGCACGTCAACACCTTACTTTGTAAAGCATCTACCCAACAATGTAAGAACAATGATATCAGAGTCTTGGCTCCCTCCTCTGGAAGCATCCTGCAGTGCAGGCATAAATCATTTTGCAGAAAGAACCAACAGAATCCAGCTTGGAGTGACGGTGATAAGAGTTTTTTTGGCTTTTCAACTTAGCCATAATTGTGAAATAACTCAACAACAGGGATTTGATCCTTGCCCCAGGTTCTCTTTATGCAGTGGATCATGTCCTTGTCCCATCACTTTTTGTGAGATCCAATCATGACTTTTGAGACAAAGTTGACAATGGCACTTGCCGGCTGCTCAGGGTCATGCTCAGCAAATAGATGGCATACATTTTCAGTTTCACTTTGAGATTTTCTGGCAACAAATCCAAAAATCCTGGAAGGAGGAAAACAAATGATTAACTTAAAATAATAGTATTTTGATTTTTGTTTGTTTTGTTTTTTCAGTACTATACAGTATAATATAAATAAGCCTGCAATGTTTGCAAAATTAAAAGTAAAACAAAAAAAATGACTCCTCTACCCTCCTGATAGAAAAACTAACTAATTTAGGTAAATCTACAACTTGAATAAAGTCCCAAAAAGTAGTTCAAAAACGATTTCTTTGAATAACAATTCAAAAGAATTAGTGTGTCAAATCACATTAAAAATTTTATTTCTTAATGTCTGCCTTAATTATAAATCAACAAATACTGGTATCAAATGCTGGGATTGAATCATACTGGAACCTTTAGCTACTGAAAATACAGAAAATAAACCTTTCTTTCATTTGAATTATTGCTTTTGTCTTTGTCTTAAAGAGTAATTCCTGGTATAATAAATTAGAATCATTTAAGAGTGGCTAAAGTACATCAAGCTCAAAAATGAGAAATAATAAAACTCTGTAAGAAGGCAATAAACAAAGACTTGTCAAGAATAAACTTACTTGGCTGTGGAGACGCTGTCTCTTGTCCACCTATTTAGGACAGAAACCACGATTGACATCAGGAATCATAGGGATGGATTACAATGAAATTAATAAAGCTTCTAGCATTGTGTACTATTGAAATAACTAAATTGTTGCATTAATTGAAGTCTTTACCAAGTCAGGTTAAAACAAATTGCAGCATGTTGAGGGAGGGAAATGCATTTTATGAGCAAGAATTTATTTTATTCTCTGTCACTTATATTATCGTTTCTGACATATAATATTTTTGTAAGATTATTTACATGCCAGAGTTGAACCCTTAAAATCCCTTGACACCAGAATGAAAAGCTGTTACATATTTTTTGGGTAATGATGTATTTGTGCATGCGTAGCTCTGTTACAAGTAGTCCAGCAAGAAGTTTGTCTTTAAAATTCAAACAACCTTACTGTGCCATAAAAATAAACAATTTGTCCCTTTGAAAATTCTGTATTTGCAAATTTTAATATCTGACAAATTAATGCAACATTTTAAATGATGATTGATTAAAGGCAGAAAGACAACTAACCCAACCTGGCCTTATGTGAGAACATAACAGTCACCTGAGCGTCATATCTTCTTTAGGCAAACTTTGAGGCAACAAATGCTATCAACTGTTTCTGACAATAGCCAAAGAATCTTACTTCATTGAGCAAAAAAATTTACGTTCAATATGATGGCACAGCTTCAAATTATTTCTTTGTTGAAGTTTTTTTTAAGCCAGGTGTGTTTCAAATCACTGAATAGATCTGCAGCTATTTATTAATTATCAGTGACTGCACTAACTGGTGCAGATTTTAGATGTAATTTGGGGATCATGGCTGCTATCAGGCTGGTGAAATTACTCACTTCCTTCCCTGTGGGTCCAGCGAACAGAATATAACTGTGTTCACAGTGTAGTGTCTCCTGAAGAACAACCTACAGAGTCAAACACAGAAACACATCAGATTTTTTTGCTTATCTTCACCTGAGTTTCTTTGCATTCTTTATGAAAACCCAAAACTATGAAAATTAAGTACAACTGTAAAAAAACGAAATAAAAACTAAATTGCTCAATATGTTATCGCATAACACATATAACACTATGCCATATTAGACTGTACTATACTATATATATTTTAAACATTGCAGTCTTACTTAGCAAAAATAATTAATAAATAAATAAACCATTCAGAATTAGCATTTTCAACCATGGCAGTTTAGTATTTTTAAGTGTTGTTCTGATTTTTACCCATATTTACCATTATGTGCCATTTCACATGAATATGTGAATACTGAATTAACATTCATTCAGTACGAATAAATATTGAATGAATATTTAATAATTCAAAGAGACTCAAATAAAAGATGTAAATCACAAAATAAAATCAAGAAATAGTTAACTTTGGGACAAAACATGGCAAAACCTTTCAGCAACCAAGCCATTTACTTATTCCTAACTGTGACAATTCTATTGTCAAAATGTTGCCAATCAAATGCTCACTTCCTCTGGTTGTCTGTGAGCGTTATTCCCTGAGCCGACACTTTGAAGTGGACCACAGTGGAGGGAGGTGGAGGGTCCATGGCGAGTGTCAGTGAGGTTGCCTTCTGGACCGCTTGCTGACCCGTCAAAGACTCCAGCTCCACAGAACCCAGGAACCACACGTTACACGCTAACACCCAAAAACACATTAAATGAGTATTTCACCCAAAATGGGCACAGATGTCTGTTACTTTAAAATACTATTTTATCATCAGTAAATGTTTTACCTGCACCCTGTTTGAGAAGTTCAGCTGCTGAGTTTGTTGTTGTCTGTGTCGATGCATCGTTCAGCTCCTCTAAAGGATCTAGTGGACATAAACAGCAATGATGTCACACATGAGTCACAATAAAGCTCAAAGGTCAAGAAGAAATAAAATAAGCATCATGGAAACTGATTAATTGCATTCTGAAAAGTGTCTTAGGAAATTTTCCTGTCTGGCAGCAAATCTAACATGTTTAATGTGTGACAGAATTACTAAAATTATTTTTGGTTTCTGTAAGCAAAAAAATTTTTTAGTATGTTTGTTAAAATGTGTTAAATTAAAAGTAGAGCACAGAAGTTATTGTTAAATTAAAAAAAATACAATGAAATAAAGAAGCACTCTACAGTAACAACACAGATAAAATGCAATCTAAGGCTTTGACTGAGACAGAGAAGGTCAGCTCTCCGCTCTACCTTCAGGATAAATTGATGTTTACCTCTATCAGGCAGGATGAGTTTACAGGGCAGAGCCAGAGGGGTGATGGAGTGCTGAGACACCAGAGCGGTGAGGCTTCCTGTCACAGGAGTGAAAGATTCAATGTTATTAAAACATCTACGAACAGCTGCAATTTGTCTTTACTGCCAGCAGAGGGGGATAGAAAACCATTTCAAAATCTTGGGTTTAATCTGTAGCTAGTCTTTGTTATATATATAATTTAGTAAAGTATATAGAAGTATATAAAAACAAATCTTGGAAAATTGTTTTCACCAAAGTACGGCTCATTGGGGCAGCCTTTAAGACGAACTCCTTTAGGTGTACACTCAATCAGGAAGTGCCTCACGAGCTCGCTGGACAGATCTCCCACTGAAAACAAAAACACAGAATTTAAGAAGAAAAAGAAAATTACATTTACAAGTGAAATTGTTATATTAACTTTGATATCTTAGAACATATTCTTTCAGTGTTTAAAATAAAGATTCTCTTTACATTAAGAAGCTATAAAAAGTGGAAACTGCTGGAATTTTCGAAATGAGTTTTATTTATTTGCCATATTTCTGGGGCAGATATTTTTTAAATGGTCAAAGAACCTGAGTACAAAAATGTCTCAAGATGAAAACAAACTTTAATGTTTGGGTCACAATTTCTATTGGTACCTTGTTGTACGAACACAAAAGGTCACCATAGCCACACTCAAACACGGAGGAGGCAGCATCATGCTGTGGATTTCCTTAAGATGGAACAGTGTTTTTGTTGTTTTTCTTTTTTCAAGAAGGATGATATCACAAACAGCCTCAAATATGAACAAGTTTTATTCCAAAACTAGAAGCTGTTGTTTAACAAGCTGAAGCAAAAGATGGATTTAAGTTATAAAAGTTGTGGAAAAAAATAAACCAGAAGAAAATCCAAGCCAGAGTCCAGAACTAGACCTTACAGAAAATCTGCTGCACCATTTAAAAAAAGAGATTCCCTCCTAATATGAGAGTGGGTAAATGTTGACAAGTCAGGATCACAAACTGTTGCTTGAATGCTAAAATTTAATCAAAAGATGCTTCAACAAAGTGCTAGGTAAGGTGTTAATAATGCAACAGCATTTTTTAAACATGTTTTCCTCTGAACAGATGTTAGTCATACAAGGACATGAATCATATTAGAAGTGAAAAATGATTTTAAATGGTTCCTCATTATGATTTTTCACATCCAAGATCCACTATGAAATTACAAGACCGTGCATTCGTTCTAAGGTAATCCAATCACCTTTTTTACTGTGGTGTACCACTGAGGGAGGAGGCGTGGCCACCTTCATGGCCAGTCCATACGCCCCGCGAAATGAATGGCTGTCTCTGACGATGAACGAACCGGGCTCTTTGTCCTTCAGCACTGCGATGGCTAATCAGAAGGTCAACATAGGGAGGAAGCAGTGAAAGGCTACAGTTAAAATCACATTCATACTGAAAGAGGAAGAAAAAAACTTTACACAGAGGTGCATTATACGCTCACTGGAGGCCGCCTGGCTTTCTGCTCCAAGGCCAATATTTACCTTGGTCTCTGGAAATGTCAGGCTTGTACCAGAACTTGGACGTGTCTTGAACAAACTTCACAGTGTCCTGCTTATTGCCAGAGTCTGTAGGGCACAAATCAGAGCCTGGCGTTACGTTTCAGGATGGTGATGATGGGTAAAATGAGGAGGAAAGATCAGACAGATTCTCAAAGTCTGGACAGGTGGTGAATTGGGATCATTTTCATTTTAACACAAATGATCAAATGTGTTAAATTGACAGCATTCAGTGTCATTGACACCTTTAGAAATTTACAGAAAATATACTTTATGTTCTATCTGGGCAGACTTTCTTCTTCTTTTTTATTTTATTTCACTTGACATTAAGTTTCACTGTCTTTTGCCTGAGGAACTGCACCAAAACTTTTTATGTGGGACATTCTTCTTAAAAAAATAATAATAATGAAGTTGTGGGTTTTCTTGTCCTTTGACCACTAAAGATAAAATCAATTTCTTCTTGTCAAGGGACAAAGGTGTATGACTTATCTCTTAGACAAGTAAAAGACAAGAAAAGAAGTGGCACGATTCTTTCTTCCCCTAACTTATCGTACTTCATTAACCTCACATACTTCATTGGAAAACGTATGTTGCTAAAGGTTTTACTGACAAGTACACGATATTTTTGGGGAATATAGGACCTTAAGTAGAGTTTTAATATAATTTGGGTACAATAAACACAGATAAGAAGAAAACAAATCAAATGTGATGCCGAATTCAGACAAAATAAGACTTTAATAGTACCTGCTCCGGGTGAGGAGGCCCCACTGAGTCCTCTGAACGGATCTGAGGCCAGGGACGACGACAGAGGGATACTGAGGCTGCTGCCGCTGCGCGGGCTGGAGAACCCGCTCAGAGAGGGGGATCGTGAGCCCAGTTCTCCCCCCTCACCTGTTCTTCTCTTCTCTGGCAGTAGGGGAGCAATCCCTGCATCTCCCCCAAGATTCAGATTCCCGAGACCCTCCACGGCTTCCAGCAGGCTGTGCTCCAGGCCGCCGTTTCCCAATAACAACAACGAGGACAAGTCTGTGCTGTCGATTCCACTGCGGTCCCCTGAGCTCCCTCCCCGCCCCCTCTGAGCGCCCCGCGGGGAACTGTGAGCATTAGGAGAGCTGAGGAGTAGCGGGGGTGTAGATTGGGGAGGATACGGCGAGTTCAAGGAGTTTGGTGTCCGGCTGTGCCACACAGGAGGCGAAGAGGAGCTGCAAGTAAAGATAAAGACACAGCATGGATGGAAATATTTTTTCACATAATAATTTAAGAAGCAATCTAAAATTGGAGAAACCCTTGACACAGATTTCCTGTTTAGGAGGGCTGTAGAAGAAAACAAACTGAGCTGGGCTGTGGGTGCAGTACTCCGACACAAATATTCAGGCTTTAGGTGATATGAATTTAAAACACACATGCAAATAATCTATGCATGCAAAGGTGTGATAGCCGTAGTCTGTAGTGTCTGTAAAGATTCTGATAATATTTAAGCTGTTTTCAATGTCAATGTTCATTTTATATTTTAAGCCTTCTCTTATGACCGTGCACAGCATAAAAGTATCGTGTCAAACCCGTTTGAGTTGAATTACCTATACATGGAAACAACCACTTTGTCTCAGGTAAGACATGTGAAGCTGCAGAGGCCAAAGGTTCACAGACACAAAAGTTCACAGACACATCTGAAAACAGCTTGATGATTTTGAGTTTCTGTTGAAGCTGCAGATCATAATCAGTTGCATGAATCAACGGGGCCAACGAGCTCTGTGTCAACAACCTGGACTACTGCTGGTCCAGGAATAGAGAAGCATGTTTATAACCATAAGTCATGGTTTCACTTTGCAATGTGGGGGTAATAACATTTCTATTTGTTTTTTGCTGAGATAAAAAGACATATTTGAATAGAAGTTGAAATAGCTGAAAGAATCAGACTTTTGTTTGAGTCGGATTCTACTTTGAGGTATGTGAGAGGCATAAATATAGGTACGAAAGATATCGAAGCACAAAGGTCATCGCTGCATCAGAGGGTGCTGAACTCTAATTGTAAAGAAATGCTTGGACAAAATATTTGGTAAGCTATTATTTCAAATGCATTTACATCATGTCATGATTGCATCTCTGCATGCCGGTAACATATTTAGAATAGAATAGAATAGAATAGAATTCAACTTTATTGTCATTGCAATGTCACATGTACAAGCAACAAAATGTAGTTTGCATCTATCCAGAAGTGCTATACATGATATAAATATTTATAAACAGATGTATGAAGATATAAACAGAATAATATTGACGTGCTATAAATAAAATGTTTTGTACAATATAAATATAGATGAGAGCTATGTACATACTATACAAATTACACAGATTATACAGAATATACAGGAATATGAAGAATGGATTGTATATATATTAGTTGTTTTATAATACAGGATAAATAATGGGAAATTAGATTTACAGATTATATAAAGATTGTATGTGTATGTGTGTGAGGGGAACAGTCCAGGGATGGGGGGGGACAGTCCTTATAGTTTGTGTCAGGAGGCGTTCAGGAGCGTGACAGCTGTGGGGAAGAAGCTGTTCCGGTGCCTGGTGGTTCTGGTCCGTAAGCTTCTGTAGCGCCTCCCAGAGGGCAGGAGAGAGAAGAGTGTGTGTGCAGGGTGAGTCAAGTCCTTGGTAATTTTGCCGGCCCTTTTCAGACACCGCTTCCTGTAGATGTCATTGATGGCAGGAAGCGATGCCCCGGCGATGTGCTGGGCAGTTTTCACCACCCTTTGCAGCGCCTTCCGGTCGGAGACAGAGCAGTTCCCATACCAAACTGTGATGCAGTTGGTGAGGATGCTCTCAATGGTGCAGCGGTAAAAGTTGGTGAGGATCTCTGAGGACAAGTGGTTCTTCCTCAAGGTCCTCATGAAGAAGAGGCGCTGGTGCGCCTTCTTGATGAGTTTGGAGCAGTTGGTCGTCCAGGTCAGGTCCTCGGAGATGTGGACTCCCAGGAACTTAAAGCTGTTCACACTCTCCACCGCTATTCCCTTGATGTGGATGGGTGGGTGGAGGTCAGCGTTCCTCCTGAAGTCCACGATGAGCTCCTTGGTCTTCTCGGTGTTCAGCTGCAGGTAGTTCTTGTCGCACCACTCAGCCAGACGGTCCACCTCCTCCCTGTAGGCGGCCTCATCGTTGTCTCTGATGAGGCCGATCACCGTGATGTCATCGGCAAACTTGATGATGGCATTAGAGCCATGAACAGGTCTGCAATCGTGGGTGAAGAGAGAGTAGAGGAAGGGACTCATCACACAGCCTTGTGGCACTCCGGTGTTTATGATGATGGTGGATGAGAAGTGATTGTCCAGCCGGACGTGTTGGGGTCGACTGGTCAGGAAGTCGAGCAACCAGTTGCACATGAGTGAACTGATGCCGAGGTCTGTGAGTTTGGTAATGAGTTGTGATGGAATGACAGTGTTAAATGCTGAACTAAAGTCTAAGAACAGCATTCTGGCATAAGTGTTCTTGTTGTCGAGGTGAGAAAGAACAGAGTGCAGTGCTATGGAGACTGCATCCTCTGTGCTCCTATTCTGCCTGTATGCAAATTGGTGGGGATCCAGTGTGGGGGGGGGGTAGACAGGATCTGAGGTGTGCTAGGACCAGCCGCTCCAAGCACTTGGTGATGATGGGAGTGAGGGCTACCGGACGATAGTCATTGAGTCTGGTCGGGTTGGAATTCTTAGGAATTGGGACGATGGAGGTAGACTTGAAGCAGGTCGGTACCACGGCGCGGGCCAGGGACAGGTTGAAAATGTCCGTCAGCACTCCTGCCAGCTCCCCAGAGCACGCTCTGAGGACACGACCAGGTATGCCATCAGGACCCGCAGCCTTGTTGGATTTAATCCTGCTCAGAGCCGCTTCTACGTCAGAGGAGAGGAGAGTCAGTGGCTGTTGATCTGGGGTGGTGGCTGTCTTAGTTGCAGTTGTAGTGTTCCTCTCTCAAAACGAGCATAGAAGTTATTAAGCTCGTTGAGGAAGGAGACATCAGCAGAGGCAGTGGAGGTGTTGGAGTTCTTGTAATCTGTGAGAATCTGAAGGCCTTGCCACATGCGTCGGGGGTTGGAGTTGGAGAAGTGATCCTCCACCTTACTTTTTGTAGTGGTGTTTGGCCTTCTTGCTTCCCCTCTTCAGCTCAGCCCTGGCTGCACTGTAGGTCTGTGCATCCCCTGTCCTGAGGGCGATGTTACGGGCGTTCAGGAGGAGACGCCCGTCTCGGTTCATCCAGGGCTTCTGGTTGGGGGTACATGGTGATGCGTTTGTGGATGGTGACACAGTCTATGGTGGTGGAGATGTGGTCCAGTACAGATGAGGCGTACTGATCCAAGTCTGTGTGGTGGAAAGTATTCCAATCTGTATTCCTGAACTGGTCCTGGAGCACAGCGTCTGAGCCCTCTGGCCACACCTTTACTGTCCTCACAGTGGGTTTCACACGTTGGATGAGTGGTGAGTACCGCGGTGTGAGGAACAAGGAGAGATGGTCTGATTGTCCGATGTGGGGGGAGGGGTGTCGCCTTGTAAGCTCCAGCCAGATTGGAGTAGACATGGTCCAGGGTCTTGTCTCCTCTGGTGTGGCAGGAGACGTGTTGGTGGAATCTGGGGAGGACTGTCTTCAAGTTGGAGTGGTTGAAGTCACCCGCAACAATAAAAGCAGCCTCGGGGTGTTTAGTTTGGTGTTTGCTAATGGCCGCATAGAGTTCTTTCATGGCTAGCTTGGCATTAGCATCCGGAGGGGTGTACACAGCAGTGACAATAATCGAAGTGAATTCCCTTGGGAGGTAATAAGGTCTGCATTTGATCATTAAAAACTCCACATTCTGTGAGCAGTGACTCTCGGTAATAGCAGAGTCTGTGCACCAAGCTTTGTTGATATAAATGCACAGACCTCCGCCTCTGGTCTTACCGGAGTCATCTGCTATCCTGTCGGCTCGGTGTGTATGGCGTCCAGTTAACTGGATAGCATTGTCCGGGCAGCTGTTGTTTAGCCATGTTTCGGTGAAAACCATGACATTTGAGTCCATAATCCGCCTGTCACTAGTGATGGACAGACGTAACTCGTCCCATTTTATTGGCCAGAGAACGGACATTGGCGAGGAAAAATGCTCGGTAAAGGGAGCCGGTGTGGTGTTAGCTTTAGCTTAGCTCGCACCCCTCCACGCTTACCCCGCCTTTGTTTACGTTCTCGTCTCCGCCTACGTGCACTTCCGCCCAGTTGAGAGAAGTGGGCCGCCTCCGGTGTTCTGGAGATCTCTGGGATAAGTCTGAGATCGGCGATAAAAGTGTCAGGATTGTAGCTCCAAAGGTCCAAAAGTTCTTGTCTGCTGTAGCACTGCAATGCGGTGCAGTTCTTGAAAAAAAGTCCGATGAGAAATAGGTAAAAAACCACTAAATAGCAGGTCCTGGAGAGACACTGAGCCTCGCGTTGTTCACGCGCCGCCATCTTGGTCAGTCGGATGAACTTTGTCTGAACTCTAAGCCCACGCTTGATGTAAATTTTATTGACTTAAAGCTCACAGATAGTGAGAATATCATGCTGACACAGAGAAGAGAGATGAAAGTGTTAGTAAATAATGAAATGACAATTATTGTCTTGCATTATAGCAAAACAAGTTGCTAAATAAACTACTACAGGATTAACAAAGACTAAAAAGTTACATTTATAAGCAGTCCTTAAAACTGGCTATATCTCTTTGTCAACTTTACATGCACTGTAATTTATTTGTTCCTTCCTAAACTTCATGTACTGTGGGTTTTTTTTTCTCGATCACATTAGTCATGGTGCTTGTAAGCACCATAAGATCACCATTGTTGCGAGAGGCTATCGTCAAAATGTGACTATTCTTGTTTTAAATTCTAGTCCTTGGTGCATGCGAACGCTGCAGCAGTGTATATGGATCACCACGTTCTGGATTATTTACTATTTTCCAACCCTGATTGACCTGCATCTCCTTTCTGGATAAATCACAAAATAAATATTAACTTTATGACTCAGAAACATCTTTTTATTTTGAAGACCTTCACCTGTCTGTGTGTTGGAGGGGGCTGCTAGGTGACACTGAGCTCATGGAGCCAAATATCCTCTGTGTGACGGGCACGTCCGATCGGAACACATCTCCATCTGTGGAACCACCAGAGTGGTTCATGGCATCTAGGAAACCTCTGGGTTCTGAGGAAAGGACATAGAAAAAGCAGAATCAATTTAATGCTTTAGACATCAAAGTAAAAACCTAGTTGTCTTTTTGATTATAGTTGGAGAGAATAGAAACACATTTGTCTTACAGTGCAAACTTCTCACACATAAGCATTGTTCTATAAGGCATATAGGCAGCAATGAATAGCCTCATTTTTCAGATCTGCTGTTGAATTCAGCAGATCCTACATTGCAAGATGTGCTTTTGTACGAAGCAGAAGCTGAACTGCTGTGCGGCTGTCAAGACATACATGCAAACATGACGTCCTGATTGTGTCATTCTGCAAACACACAGACGAGCCTCCTCAAGCTACAGAACAGGATCGCGAAGCACCATGAGTCACGGGGAAAACAGTCATTCATTATAAAGGGCTCGTTGTTTGGCCTGCTGAACCTCCTCACTTCACCCCCTCCTTCCTCCCGACTTCTGCTCTGACTCTATTGCAGTGCAGGAGGTGCAGGAGTTAGCTTGCTGCCAGCTGTGTTAACTGAACAGGCGACATCATTTCTAGGGGATATCATAATAACACCAACACGTAATGTACATAATGCAATACAAATAATGCTCTTGTGTACTCAGTCTGTATAAACATTGCATGCGGACATGAGAAGCAATTGTAAAAAGTAGATTCAGACACATTGTGCTTTAGATTTTAGTGTTAGTCAGGATTCTTTAGTTGTCAAACTCCAGTCCTTCAGCAGAACAGCGTGGTACAACAGGAAATCAGACATTTCATTCAAGCGAAGCATTTTGAGGTTATTTGCATAAACTGCCTGTTTTAGCAGTTCACTGCATTTTTTGATTTTTTGAAACTACATTCAGCTACATTTTGTATTTGATTTTTCTACTTGTAAAAGATCTAACCACAAATTACAACTCAGCTATGCCTTCAAATTGATGACCTAGTTTAAGTAAAATAAAAAAGACACGTTAACAAATGAATGAATACATGAATTATTTAATTTATGACGAATTAGTCCTTTGTTATTCATTATAGTAGTGTAAATTAAAATAAAGAATGGATTTTATATAAATCCCAGGATACATCACATGGCGAAGGGCTTATGTGCAGCGTGGAAAGTTGTTGCTATTGATGCTCATAGGAAACACATTAAACCAAAGGGGAAGAGAGCATCACAATTCCTCAAACATTCCCACAGTCTCTGTCACTTTTTCCCTCTTGGGATTGCTCCTAGAAAGCAGCTGAGCTTCTGCTTGTCTCTGAGTTCCCATGGATCATTTTCTTCACTGGTGTTTGTCACATGTGCTGCTCATCCTGCCAGATGACATATCTACCAAACCTGGTGCCTCAGTGATGAGCAAATAACTCATAAGACAAGGTGTTGGTGCCATCGTTCAGCATAGACCATGCATTATTTTCTTTTTCAAAATTAATTGTGTGATCTGTAGAACGACTTAAGATTTGATGCTCACAGACACTCTCCAATGTGATCAATCGATTTTTAAAAGACGACTGGTAGAGACATGTCTTCAAACATTTGCAGCTGAGCAGCAGTTTTTGGGATCTAAATACATATGGATCCCAAACTTTTTAGTCTTTATTCTTAAAATTGTTTTTAATCCACTTGACAATTACGCAATACTTTGTGTTGGTCGATCACAAAATATCTACATTCTACATTTACTTTTTTTAAATGCTGAAAATGAGCAAAAGTCCTATTTCTTCTAAATCATCCGATTTAGTTGTTTTAACTTCACAGTAAATGCATTGCACCGTCCAGAATTTAGACCGTTTCACATCCACAACAAGAACCCCCATTTCGAAACTGCACAGATTTCTCTTCACTTTGAGTGAGCACAAAGCCTCTCTTCAGTTTACGGTCAACTTATGAAAAACCTTTTCCAGATGGCACTGACCCATGTGGGCTCGTCTGCCAACCACCACCAGCAACAGCCCCAGCCCACAACACATGCACATACTTTCTGCATCGCAGAGTGATGGCACCATGGCTCTGACTACAAAAGAGGCATACCTTCACGCTCGCCATGAAGACAGTTACTATTTATCAAAAGAGACAGTTATCTGAGGATCTTCGCATTTGATCATACTTCTTGTTTAACAAAAAGAAGAGAATTAAATAATGGCATACAATAAGCCAATAATACATGAGCAGCTATGCTAGGCAAACAACCCACAGACCACAGGAATGTGGGTACAAGCACTTGCACTCGCACTGAGGCTAAAACTGAGCCCGCATGACCATCTTACAGCTGTTTATATCTGTCACATTAAAAAAGTGAATGTTTAAAGTAGAGAATCAAAACAAGTGAGGAGGAAATCAGCTACTGCTTCCCAAACACACTTGTATTACATCTAAACTTCTTAGCAGAAAAGAAGTGGGTTTTGCAAAAGCTGCTTAGAAGTGAAATAATGTCCATGACAAGAGATCTGAGGCCCTTCAGCTCCAGACCTGAAGGGCCACAACCATCTTTAAAATGTTTCCTTCCTTGATTTAGAATGAATTAGTCATTAGTAAGCACCTGCAGAATTTGGAGACATGTTGAGGGCACACTTCAACCATTTGAATGAGGTGTGCTTTAGAAGGACAAGGTGGTTATACTGGTGTCTATTTAATGTTAGCTATAAGCTCTGTGATGTACAGAATGGGAAGTTTACCCACTAAGAGGGAGCAAACAAAAGCAACTATGAAAATAAAGTTGCATAGTACATTCAACACAACAAAGACATAAAGTAAACTGTGTTTAGAGAGAGGAGTAAGTTAGTAAGTTAAGAACCAAATATCAATTTATCTCCTGGTTTTGAACAGTCTGTTGTGAAAAGGCATCTGCTTGTAGTTCATGATTTGTTGTTCAACAACAGACCAAAGTGTTGAATTTTCACAACTCTCCTACACATTCCTGATTTATTCAGGAATTCCAGTCATTCAATAGCAGGCTGTTTTATTTGGCTCCAGAAAAAAATATTGTCTTAGAGTGATATAAGCAGGAAATGCAGCTTCAGATAAGAAAAAAAAAAAAAAAAAACAGAACATAATTTCTCTAGCTCTGTTAAGACTCAACAACACAAAGACGTCACAGGTTTACAGTTATTTGTACATTCATACAATTGTAATACATTTGATTCTCCTGTTGTCTTTCTACTTAACAGGAAGGAAGGAAGCAAAGAAGCAAAGAAGGAAGGAAGCAAAGAAGCAAAGAAGGAAAGGAAGCAAAGAAGGAAGGAAGAAAAGGAAGGAAGGAAGGAAGGAAGGAAGGAAGGAAGGAAGGAAGGAAGGAAGGAAGGAAGGAAGGAAGGAAGGAAGGAAGGAAGGAAGGAAGGAAGGAAGGAAGGAAGGAAGGAAGGAAGGAAGGAAGGAAAGAGATGTTTTGCAAAAGGTGTTTAGAATTGAAAAAAATCACTTTTTCCACTTCTAAGGAAGGAAGAAAGGAACAAAGGTAACCTTAGAGTAAGGTATGGAGGGCACAAGGAACAATTAAAGAAGGGAGGACAGAATGAAGGAAAATGGAAGGAAAGACTCAAAGAAGAACACAACATTTAGATAACAAGATGCAGAAAAAAACCTGGAAATAAAATTATTGTTGTGGTCTAATTTTGTTTTCCATACAACTACAAGCATAGAAAGTATTTAAATCCAATTCCATAAATTTTCCCAAATGTTGACGCAACCTGTAGCATTAGATATAAAATACCAATAACAAGAACAAGCAAAATAGATCTGTAAGCCATCTGAGTCACCTGAAATCTCTCCATCGCCAGATGTAAAGAACCTGCTTCAGCTGGATCTCTCCAGCTTGTGAGGCCATAGATGCCCATGCCTAGAGAAAATGAAAACCTGATTCCAGGTCTCAAAATTGCAGCTGGGAAAATCATTTTCCATATAAAAATAACCAACTTGGAATATTGGCCATTGATTGCACTGATTCATCGGAAAAAATACATTTCTATTGGCCTGCATTCCTCACTATAAATGGTTTTAACTATTTAAAAGTAAAATTAAACCCAAAAATGAAAGCAAGATGTGTTTTTACTTCTTCTGCTGAAAGAACAGCTAAACTATGAATATCTGCATGACAACTTTGTGCCTTTGATTGGCTGTGACATCTCTGTCGGTAGCCTTCACCACAGTAAGCACCCCAATCAAAACAAGAAAGGCTTTTTCAAAGCAATCAAGGTCAGTAGAGCAGAAATAAAAAAGGGGGGAAATGGCCCCTCTTTGTTAACCACTAATACATCAGCACTCGATGGAGGCCAAAATAAGCCCTTAACAGGATGAGATCATGAACGCAGCAGTGGAACAAACCACCTCATCCTACCAGCAAAGATGAGATGCCAGACAGGCTGCAGACTATCCAGGAGAATGCAGACTGAGGTAAGTGTTTTTTGTGTGTGTTTTTTTTATGTGCACAAAACAGTGTAAAAATCAGGTCCTTAAAAATATTGTGAAATGCAAGGAAAAGGTGAAAAATTACAGTTGTTTGAAGATGCCAGAGGCTTGTGTACCTACTTCTCCATGCAGTTTCTCCAAGGACAAACAGCACATTTCAAATAAATAAATACAATGAGCAGATAAATGTCTGAATAAAGCTATGAGAAATCATAGCTTTAACAGGCAGCCCAATAAACTTTTAAGCTTTTTGCCACTCATGTGGGCGTGTACATACCAAGAGATGCAGTCATGTTGGTGACAGCCCCAGAAGTTATTCCGTTATTGGCCGGTTATTTCAAAACGTCCAGGGTGTCTCACCTTCCTGTTGCTCTTTCTGCTACTACCCGCTGGGATTGAATTCTTCCTTTTTACCCGTAACGTCCTCCTTCTTATTCAGCACTGCCTTTTAAAAGCCAGCCTGAGCTCCACTCGCAGAAGAGATCTTAAGTTTTTGAAGCCGGGATAGTTTTTTTCTTCCATCCACAACTCCTTTCATCCCCCAGATGGAAAAATAAGCCCCCCATTTGTTCTTGCCGTGTTGTGACGCCACTCGACTTCTGGGTTTGTATGGAGGGAGGGACAGAAAGAGGGAGGCGGGGAGGAGGTGTTTGGAATGTCTTCCTCCTCCTCTCTTCCTCCATCCCTCTTTCTGTTTTACTGACCACTGAGCATTGTTCCTGCTGGGTCACTGCGAGAGTTTTCCCCCAATCAGAGCAGATTCCAGCGGGGTCAGGGGTGACATGTGGCCTTTTATGGAGCAGCAACAGCGACAGGAGGTGGTGGGGTTTGTAGGGCTTCAAAAAGGCCTCTCTGTCCAGGCATGTGTGTCCACTCCCACCATCTGCTTGCCACAGACACAGAGGACAAAGGCATGCAGACACTTTGACACTGACTCCTGCCATGCGTCTTGTCTTCGAATGTCATAAATTAGAGAGGAGCTGGCGATGAATTGAGTTATGCTGTGTTTAGTTTAGTTTTTAGTGAAAGCATGTGCCTCCTTTTAACCTTGCTGTCACAGGAAATGAGCTGACATGGATGTCAACATGTTGCATCTGTTCTTAAAGTTATAAAAGCAGATACCAGTATGTTTACATTCCTGGAGAGAAACTGAAATCAGTTGGAAAACCCATTGGAAGTTGGAGAAATAGAGCAGCAGTAGCCTAAATATGTTTCCTGAAGTCACCTTTAATGTTTTGGTTACCCTACGACACTCAAACCCAGCTGCCTAATTCTGTCCGGGAATTAAGAAAATAAAAAGTTCGAATGACATTTAAAGTTGTTCTTTGAAGCAAAATGATTAGCTGTAAGAGGGCAGGTTTTGGAATGCTTTTATTTATGATTAATTAAATAAGATCCTAAAACAGACAAAGTGAATACTGGAGAGAATAAATAACCCTTTTGTCATAGAAATTCCCTGGATTCAACTGAAGAGTATAGTTGGATATTTTTGGGTTTTTTAACACTCTAACCAAAAAGAGGTGAAAGATACTGGATGAATGGCCTGTCTGCTGAAGAAACCTCATATCTCAGCTGACTATAATATATGTAAGCAAACACAAAGTGCACCTGAAAGATCTTAAAACTTCAAGAGCAGCTTTCCTTTAGTCTCAATCATTGAACCAAAGGAAGCTATTGAATAACCAAAATAATAAGGACACATAATAAAAAATAATATATATTTTTTTAATCTTATAAAACCTTTAAATTCAGGACATTTAGGTCATCTGTAGAACTACTTCTGTCATCATGACGTTATAGTAAAACAGTAATCAACTAGCAGCAACTGCATGATTTTAAAGTGTTTTACTGTTATATATTATATGTTATACTTGATTTACATATGGTTGATGGTAGAAAATGCAGAAAAACAGACTGTAATGTTTCCTTCCCAGTTTTGCCTTCCAAGTAAAAAGAATCCTATCATCCTCATGAGAAGAAAGCACAAGCTTTTACCTCCAGCTACTAATTTATCATAGCTGTTTAAAAAATAACTTGGAAGCAAAGTATTTTCTGAGTTAATATTGCAATTTATTGTGTTAACATTGTTATTTATTGTGTATTATGCCTTTTTAATCTCAGGAAAAAGCATCTTTGATTGACATATGGATCTCACAGGGGTGGCACAATTACTGCAACATAAAACATCCCTACAGATTGGCACTTGAAGCTTTTAGAGCCCTTGAGCTACCTCTCATTCATTACAGACAACAATTCAAACCATCTAAAGAAGTCTGCTGAGACTTTCACCTGACCTTTGACCAGTTAAGTTCAGACAGTCAAGTATTTGCCTCAGAGAGCCATCTGCCTTTTGCTAGACCTCATCCACATTCCTCCCACTGCACTCTGCTTCCTCTGGCTGACCACTTCTGCATATCACTCTTTATTTTGATGTGACCACAAGTACACAATGAAAATTGAGTTATGTGACGGTTCAGAGTTGCAATTTTTGCTGTCATGCACACAGGGAAGTAGCAGGGTTTTGGTTTCATTCACATTTGATGGTACTGTGAAAGTGTCAGCTATAAATTTTTATGTCTCCAGCGGTCATTGGGTGAGAGGCGAGGTTCACCCTGAACAAGTCGTCAATCCATTATACAGCAACACAGAAACACACGAGACAAACAACCATGCACAAACACTTTATAACTAAGGACAATTAGAGAGACCAATTGATCTGGTAGTCATGCTTTAAGACTGAAGTACCCAGAAAAACCCACGTCTGCACAGGGAGAACATGCAAACTTCATTCAGAAAGACTCCAGGATCCAGATCCAGTCTTGCTGCAAAGCAACAGCTGCTTATGAAGGTTAACATTTAGGTCACCTAAATGACCTAAATGTCTAAATGACCTATTGTATGTATTATAATAGATATAATATAAATTATATTTAACATTAAATTTTCCACTTTAACCTTAGTTCACAAAACAACTTTCCCACTACAAGCAAAAATGCAAAACAAAATATTGCAAACAAAAGAAAGAAAAAAATTTGCTAACCAAACTGTCTGCAACATTTGCCTTTAATGACATCAATATCTGTTTTAAAAAATGATACTGTAAAGCTATGAAAAAATCTAGTTTGTAATAAAGATGGTTTTAACTAAAATAGGGACCTCTAACAACTTCTGAAATTGATATAAATTTGATTCATATCATATGGTTGCATTTTGTTGAAATGCGCGTTCCTAACAGTAATCTATATAATAGGACTGAAAATGTTCAAACATTTTAAATCATGTGAAATTCAGGCCTGACTGACTGAACTGCCCTGTAACTACTACCAAAAATGCAAAACATTACACTAATCTGCTCATCTCTATATGTCAGCGAAAAAGAAACTAATGCATTTAATAATATCATTAGCTGCATCAACAGTTATCGCAAGAGTTAAAATATTTTTGGCTTATACAACTGAAATGTAGCTTTAACCTTTGTTCAAAAATAGTTTTTTTCAGAATAAGGCTTGGATTCAGCAAAACTTGAAGAAAAAGTTAACTGTACCCTGAAATAAAATAGCTCTTTGTCTTTAGCTCATATACATGCAGCCTTGGCACAATTTACAATGACTTCAAATAAAATGAGAATTATTTAAATGGATAATCTTACTGCTCCTGGCAAGGCACAGCAAATTATTTCCCAGACAGCTGTTTGCATTTAATGTGGGAAACAGGAAACTGTTGTCTGAGTCACAAAATGTCAGCCACCAAAAGACATTTTGTGCTCTTTTCAGTTTCACAGGGGGAGAAAATCAGGTGCTTTACTGTTCTGTCTTTCATCAACTCTCCCTCCATCCTATCGCCCCCTGCTCTGCTGAATATGTTTACAACATAGCAGAACTGCTCTTTAAGGGGTCAAACTGTACAAAACACATAGAAAAGGGCACTAGGAATAGCATGACCATTAATATCAGCAAAACATTCAAACTAACTTTAGCACAGAACAACAGTGAACAGTGTGTCAACTCAGATATGAGCTCCAACCTCTGAAAGACAATCATGTTTTTGACACTACAGTAAATTCCTGCTGCAGCTGTGAGCTGAATATCTTCTCAGGCAGGATGTTCAAACAACAACAGAACCTCCCCTCTTCTCCTGTAACCTCCCTGAACAGGACACGAGTGGACATCCTGTCAGCAGAGCTCCTTTCCTCTGTTAACTATTATTAGCAGGAATCCAGCCTCAGCTTATCCCACAGGGCCTTAGCGGGCAATCCGATCCCATCTCTGAAATTATTGAAATGTCTAATATTAATTGATTAGAAATAAGCCTGCCTCTGAGTCACCACAAACAAAAAGTCATATTCACACGTCCAGTCAACAAAAACAAAGTCCAGACAAGGTGTGTGTTTTTAGTGTATTAAGCCATAAGGACATTCCAACTCTTTCCTGATCCTTGTTCATCTGAAATCAAGAGCTTAACTCTTAATCAGACACACACCCTCATACACGATGCTATACAGAGGTATTCATGAACATTTTTCTTTTTTTGTCCCATTATTGAACAAGCTATAATGTATTTTATTTGGTTTTAATGTGACAGACCAAGACAAAATGGCGCATCTTTATCAGGTCGGAAAAAAGGCTTTAAACATTTCAGAGGGGTTGAGTTCAAAATAAAATAATAAAAGTAGATTTTCTTGGCTTCACTGTGTCACTTCTCTGCTATCAATCTCCTCCTCCTCTGAGTTGGCTTTAGTGGCTTGAGAGAAAACATTTGTAAACAGCGTCATGTGAACTTTGGGGTATCTGCAGAGGTATACAGCTCAGGTGGGAGAATCGGTTTGCACGTGATGTCAGCTACTTATCAGGCACTATGAATGTGATCTTTAGAAGAAGAAACACATCGTTGATATCCCACTTTTACTCTAATTTGACCACTTTCTATTTAATGGGTTACTATTTCCAAACCAGTAATCAGATTAAAATAATGCATCCAAGTCATTGTGCGATACAAATTTTACTCTTTCCTTTGTAAAAATGAGTGGCGTTATATAGGTGACAAGTTACGTTTTCAGCTTGATGAAAACTCATGTTAATTGGGGGTAATTTTGTCATATTTACTGCAAAGTCTTTTCCATGCATGGAAGCAGATTGGTAGGCAACTTTACATAAAAAGACAAAGGCACATATACATGCAAATTTGAGGTATCAAATTTGCAACAAAGTGAAAAAGTTCAGGAGAGATGGGTATTTTTGCAGAGGGCTGCGTCTTGCTAAGTATTCACTTTAGGGGGAAAAAAAACTACCTTGTGTCCAGCTGTGTTGGTCCCACTGTCTGCCAGCACTGAACTGGGAAAACTCAGAGAAATGCTTCACTAGAAAGAAAAGGGAAAAAAACTGATAAGAAAAATTGAGCCACAGGGGCTCAATTTTTTGACATCATCGCTTACCATAGGGCGTTGGGGGAGACACTGGGAATGCTGGAGTCGTTGAGATGAAGTCAGAGTTGTTCATTTGTCCGCGGTAATCCACACTGTTAGTTTTGTAGAGATGACCATGCTTTAAAAAGACCAGCAAGGAGAATGAGGTGAGGAGAAAACCAAGAGAACATTAGAAATGTTTTTTTTATGAAGTGCTAAGCGATGACAACCTCCCCCCTCACACACATATAAACACACAGCAGCAGACATCAGTCTTGTGATCTGTGTGTGGCTGCAGTGTGTGTTTTGGTGTAAACACTCAGGTCATTCATGCAACACCGGCAAAAGGCTGGGTAAAAGAAAAGAAAAGTCCAGATTTTCCAAAACAAAAAAGGCAAACATAGAGTGACACCTAAATGTTTTGGAAGTGCATAAATGTTTTGTTTCTTTAGGTTTCTATGGTGACTGTTAAGGTAGTTTTAAAACTGCTCTCCAATGAATCTGCTTCACATTTATTCAAGCTCTTAATAACTTAAAAACATTTTTAACAAAAACAAATTTTCCTTTGTATTTTCCCAAAATGATCGACTGACTTTATTTCAATCAGAATTCTCTTTATTTATCTAATAATAAAAGAATGACAGAAGCTCTTTAAACCATTTTCTTGTTCTGCCAATCAGTTTTTAAAGAAAGAGCAATACTTTGCATCAAAATAGGCTCACGTGCTAAAAACTATTGCTAATATTTTTACTTCTGAAGTTTCTGAAGAGTCCAGTAAGCTGCATAACTGTCTCCTCCTTGTAAAACGATAACACTAAGATCAGACTGTCACAAGCTTGCTCATCACTGGCATCAGGTGGGTGTGAGAGCAAATGTGTGTACAATCAAGTAAAGACAACTGGACACGAAGGAAAGTAACAGGGTCAATTTAGTCCAATAAGTAAAAAACTGAAGGACACATCAAAACTCAACAAGAAGTTCAAATGTTCCTAACATCTTGAGAAGAAAAGGAAAGAGCTCCCTGAGTTCTGTGTGGCACCAACAGTTAAGCATCCTGATACAATCCAGGTGTCGGGATGCTTCTCTTACAATACAGACCCAAGAGCACTGAAATGATTAAAGACTGGGATCAAAACGTTCTACAGCGGCAACTTCATCCAACGATCCAGGAAAAATTTGGTGATGATTTATTTTCTGGCCAGATGGAGCATTTTGTCATGCTGTAAAAGTGATTATGAAGAAGCTAAAACATTATAGTGCTGAGAATTTGGACCTATTCTCAGAAAATTCTATATATTTTGAAATGCCAGAAGCAGGTGGAGATCTCTGCAGAAAATTCTTGATTTTTGAAGCTGTCTGCAGTTTTATTGTTACTAACATGTTTTAGGTTTATGCTCTTTGCACCCTACATTCCTTTCAGATGCTTTTAAATAAAGTCTAATTTATTCATGAGCCCCAAATGTTACCTGATAAAATAATTTGTATACCTTTGTATGTGTAATGGTAGCAAAAAGAGATCTAAAATGTCAGCAAACACTTTTTATTGTTTATTCAACGCAACACAAAAGCCCTAAATCCAAAATGATTTAATAATCCTTCCTTTCTACCTGCCAGTATGTCAGATGAGGTGAAACTGAGTTTACCTGGGAGTTTGAGAAGGAGGGGCTGTTGGCTGGGGAGCTTTTAAAGCTCTGAGCTCCACCTCTTTTCCATCCTGGACTCTGAGGGCCACTATAGTCCACCACATTGCTGACATGTTTCTGCTGTTTCCACCCTGATCAGGAGAATAAAGAGGCAGAGGAGGGAGGGAGGGAGCAAGACAGTAAAACAGATTATAATCTGACACGCAATCCGTTTGAGAATGAAACTCAGTCATGTGTTCTGTTGCTACACATATTTACACACACAAACAGTCTGGTTATGTTTTTTAAAAAGCATGACATTAAACTAAATTGACACTTTGTTGTAAACACATGCAGACTTGCCAATAAAGGGCGATGACAGTAATCAGTGTTTGCCATGTTTGCTTTCAACAAAGGCTTCTCTCCGTGTGTTTTATCAGTGGAGGTGCAGCTAGTGTGACTAAGAGAGCCTGCACCATAAACAGATGGTGGAACATCGCTGTGTCTCGTCTGAAAAACATCTGCTTTAACAATCACTTATTTTGACGTCTGTTCTAAATATGCATGCTTCCAAGCTGAAATACATCATTTTGAGAAACCAAATTCTAAATATGCTGATTTCATTAACACAGAAGAAATTCTGAATCTTTTTCATTCTTCAGTTCAAATAATAAAAGCATCAGTGACACTATCAAAATACTGACACTAAATCTAGCGATCAAGAGAAGGGAGAGAAGGGAGAGAAGTACAAACAGTGCTCACAGGATTTCTAAAAAGTAGTCATTTGTCAAAAAGTGCTTTGGGGTTTGTCATTTTATTGTTCCACTGATTTTCAGACACTTCAACCTGTTATGCTTGGCTTAAAGTCTCTGCTGTTGGTATTTAGAGGGTCAAAACCTTGGAATAGGCTAAAATGTTAAGGGCTCAATTTTAGCCACCCAAAACATCTCATAAAAGAAACTCTGGAATGAGCCACTGCAACTAACTCAGCTACTGTCCCTGCAGCGGGCCTGCCAAAAAAGCTTCCATGGAAGTCTCAAGTATCACCTAATGTCCACCACATTTGTTACAGGACTGTAGTCTTTTCAGGAAGATGGGAGGGTGAAGTCATTATGTCAAAACCTCAAAAGCATTCCTGAATGTTTACAAGTTCCTCCTTCAAACCGTCCCCTGAAAACACTCACTATAATAATGAACCAAGACAAGTGTTAGTTATAGCTTAAAATGCGCCTGAGAGGAAATATCAGCTTCCAATGCTTTGACACATCAATCTGCTGATGTACAAACACTCAGACCCCGTTTCCAGAACATAAATTCTATGTTGCAGCCAAAACTAATAAGTAAAGGATGAGAGGTAGAATGTTGAAGCAAAGACACTAACAAGAGTTGTCTGAGTTCCTGCAAAGGACATTCCTGTTCTGATATGTCCCAGAAACCCAAATTCTCACTGCTCTGAGATCAGTTTGGACTGTTTCTCAAGCAGATGGCATCAAAGTGGAGACAATCGTCATTTGACACCATAAATTAAATAAGTGACAGAGGTCACAGAATAAGAATTACTGTTCTTACAGGTGCCGTCCCAGTGGACATGATGCAATAAAATCACCATACAGGATGTGCCATCAGGTTGTGAGGAACCAGGCAAGGAGAGAAAATATGGAGAATAAAAGGAGTTTCCAAAAAAGTATCATCAATGACTGGTTGACTTTCTCTTGCTTTCTGAAATGCAGTACTTTTATACTGTGTTATATCTTTGCTTCTTTGCTAGTACAAAATATTAAATTCATTTTTGAGCAATAACTATTTGAAAAAGATTTCTGTTTTCTGTTTTTAAGTCTGTTACAGTAGGCTAGCAGTCCTTGAACTTTAAGGTTCAAGGATAAAATTACAAATTCATACATTGCATTTTTTTTTTTAGCATTCTGAAAAATTTATGGTTTTTCCTGAATTAATTTACAAAAATTAAATTAAAGCTTTCCACTCACACTACATTGCCATGCAGAGTTAATTGAGCTAAATGGTGACTCGTCGATTTGCTTGAATCTCAATCTTTGTCCAGATCCAATCACATTTTGGACTGTCTTGCAAATTAACCAAGTATGTTAAATCAGTATTTTGTAAATAGGCCCACATGGGGGCCTATTAAAAGCATTACAGAAGCAGAGGAAGGCTTCAGCATTCAATGTACAAATGGTTTCCGAGTGTCAGTCATATTCCTACACCAATGCTCAGTTTAAACTGTTCCACTCTGAAATGAGATAAGCCAATTCACCATGAGATATTGCTCATTCTTTGTATGTAAACCATCATGATGCCAAAATGTTGTCAGAGGTTATGTATACACATGTCATAGCAGCAGGAATCATAAACACTTGTTATTTCTTCCCCTTACTAAGGAACAATAAATGAGATCAAGAAAATATTCAAAACAAACATTCAGTGCTATGTGTTTTTAGATTTTTCAGTTTAGCTTAGTTCTCAGGTAGTGTTTTTTATTTTGTTTTATTTTTTTTATTTTTTTTCTGCCCTGCATCACAGAAATCCTTCTCATCTCTTGGTGTGAACACACAAAACTTCAGGTTAGGGCTAATCTACCTTCATCTGTGATTTGTACCCATAATCATTGTATCTTTCTTAGTCACTTTACCCACTTCACGTTATGTGTGGTTGCATAATGTAGCCTCAGGGTCTGTATATTTCCAATGAAAACAAGGCAAGCAGTAGAGTAAACACATCATTGTGTGTCACATGCAGAGAAGTCTTGGTTATCACTGCGTACACAACACAATCCTTCACTACCTGTTTGACTAAACTCTTCCAAACTTCAGCAAGAACCCGCATTTACAAACCTCTGTCCTACAACAAACATACATACTTCTGTCGTAAGTGGAGATTTCCACCACTTGGTGGTGATTTGTACCTAAAAAAAAAAAAACAGGAAGATACAACACATCTTTAGAGTTCTAAAGTCTTAACACCGGCTCCTTGTAGCTCAGAGAGAAAAAACAAATAGTTTGGATCAAATAGTTTGGATCAGCAAAACGAAAACATGAAATTCAGTCTTAAGATCTTCATTCACCTCACCTGAACATGCTGGAAATTGTGCATTTTAGAAAATGTGGCAGCATAAGTGTTTTCAGCATAATGGCCAATTCTTTTAAAAAAATATTCCAGATAACATCTGGCACTGGACTTCTGTGCAGTGTTAAACTACAGTTTAACAGTAATAAATTGTACTTGTCTTATCACAATTTTCTCAGTCTGAGCTTGATGTGATATTTATTTTAAATAGGAGTAAGTGGAGCCTTATTTTTACAAGCAGAATTGTCGCAATTAGGCTTTTTTTAAAAGTAATTTATGGTTTTTCAATAGTTTCATTGTCTGCAAAGCAAATCTTGATAAGCTTGCCATGTTTTTGTGCAATTGTCAGCTCATGTTTGGGCTCTAAGGAACCTAGAGAACCTTCAAGGACTGACACAAGTGATACGATTTATATTTCCGACAGACAGGCAGACATTGAAATGCATAAAAATCTTTAAAGCTTCTCATCGTAATAAGAGTTTCTGTCTCCTAAAGTTTGGCCTTCTAAACATTTAAAGGGAAAATATGTCTTAAACCTAGGCAATACATTAAGCTTAAAAATATCTTATGGTAATAAAGTTTGTGTTTCCATTGTCTTCAAAACAAAATAATTTGATTTCAAAATATACTCTTTTTTTGCCACACCAAAAGTGTTTTGGAGTCTCAACTGTAAAACAAGGAGTTTGAAACTTGACTGAAATAAAATAATTCTTACAAGAATATATCAAATGCAAATGGACTGTTGACCACAAAGAAAGGAACAAAGGGAGCACTTTTAATTTCTCCAATAATCCTGTAATGCAAGAGACATGGACGGGAATTTGACAGATTTATTGTCACCTGAAAAAAAAATCCCTGTCTCTGTTCAATAATAGCTAGTTCCATGACCAGGCTATCAGAAATAGCTTTATTGGGGTCAACCAGACCATTGAGGAAACGCTGGTATTCCTGTCACTAGTGCATACAGTTGAAAATATACATTATATAAAAAGACACATCTGTACTTTTATTCTGTAAAATCAGAATAAACTCTTCATGTTTTAGGTCAGTGAGTATTTCCAAATTTGCTAAATGCCAACATAGTGGGAGCATTTTGAAGGCATTTTTTTTATTACTTTCAGAGTCAAAAGTTTAAGTACGTCAAGATTTTTTTAAACTGTTTGTAAACAATTTGGGACTTTTAAAATCCTCTCTTTGGAAGCTCCTGAAAGAAATTTTGTTGTTTTTTACTTTGTGCATAATGACAATAAAAATAATTTTAAAGTAGTGCCACTCCTGCTGTGAAATTTGTTGATATACTTTATTGATATCAAAGGGAAATTAAATGTTGTTGTAACATCTTAATCAAAAGTCTTAGTATTTTTTAATTGAATTTTAATGTACACTTCTGCTTTTAACTGTACGTGCCTGTCAATGATGTAGGAAGACTCATTCCTGAAACATGCAGTGCTCCATTCTCAGTATTTAACACTATAACATACAGTATGATTGCATGCTAAAATAGGCAGCAGTGTGATTTTTTTGGAGATATCAACACATTTCACAGCATGAGTGCTACAACTGTGTACATATCTGGCAGATTTAGATGTTTAAAATGGTTTCATCCAACCTAGATGTTTGTGAAAAAATGAGACAAACATCTCTGAAAAGATAAAAAAAATGTAACATTAAAAATCTATTGATGATTCCAAATAGTTGATTTTTGAATATTTTCTTGTCACTGCTTTAATCTTTAGCTCTCTTCACAGATTTCCTATCAGAATAAAGTCAGTGATTGAATTACTATTATTATCTAAATTATAATTAAACAATGTGGAGATGCTCACAAGATGTAGTTTAAAAATGTATCATTTAAAAAAATATGTTGACATTTTGTTGTGTACCATGTACTGACAAAAACATAATGTGACACGTTGTACAAAAGAGTGGTATAACAAAAGCAACAGACATACTTTATAGACATGCCAAAACTTGATCTTTCTCAAAATGTGAATAACTTCATATTCAGATTCACACTCACACGCACAGCAAGATAAAAAATAAATAAATAAAAAGTAGTAGGGCGACAACTCTTAAGACTGAAAAGCAAGGGAATCAGTGTACTCTGAATAATGTTAACCATTCGTAATTAAAAAATATTCTAAAATTGTGAGATTTTCAGCTACATTTGCAACTGCTGCACTCCATGCAGTATATGTCATTATAATATAAAATATTATAATATAAAGACTTATAATGACATAAGTGTGAAAGAAAAGGGATGCAGATACCTGAGCACACTGGCAGAGCAGTAGTGGCCAGAACTAGGGCAGAAATTTAAATGCTCACGCAGCTCCTTTTTTTAAAACTGACAATTGTTAATACAGACCACGGCATCTGAAACATTTTTTGTCACTTCCTCCAACTCTCTGAGCAAATAAACACATAAATAATCATGGTATGAACTAATTTCAACCCAGTGACTTATTTTTCTAGTACTAGTGTATTTTCTACATCATTGTTCATGCATAGCTTGCTTGCTTTCTTTCTTTTTTGCAGGCCTTTTCTGAATTTTGGACATGGAAATTGTAAGCTGCAAGTCCAAACACAATAGAACAAGAAACTTTTCAGTAAAAGATGTTCTTATGTTTCATTAGCAGTTGGGCTGGACAATAAATCAATAACAATGTATATTAAATGTGACAGACACACAATCAGTATGAATAAATAATACATCCATCCATCCATCCATCCATCCATTTTCCGTCACCCTTCTCCCTAACGGGGTCGGGAGTTGCTGGTGCCTATCTCCAGCTGCGTTCCGGGCGAGAGGCGGGGTACACCCTGGACAGGTCGCCAGTCTGTCGCAGTAAATAATACATATGATATAAAATAAAATTTTCAATATAGAAAATATTAATTGAATTCCAATTAAGAACCTTTCCAGAGATGGAGACAGAGGAAAGGCATTAGCTGTACTCACTGCCAGCGAAGAAAGGTTGGTGGCATCAACTAACTCACTCACTCTTAGGTTACTTAGCAATGACCTTTTGAGTAACTTGAGTAACAGCAGTTTCATGTATCATCCCTGTTTGCCTCATAACTGCTTTAAGATAGACAATTACACGAGGAAAAACTGTGGTTTATAAAGGAAATGTCACACACCACCGATTTGGCGATATTTCAGATACGTAAATCAAAAAACTAGAGGTAATTATCAATTTTGTTTTTCAGCCCTAACTGGCAGATCACCCTTCTGCAAAACTATAAAACGACACTTCTGTGATTTCGCATGGGTTTTGGGGGGACAAATATTTTCTAACAGCTCTGATCCATTTCACATCAAGCATTTTGTTTAACATTACCTGACTGATGGGTTTGTCCTTTGTGGCTAAGGCCGTTGGTGTGCAGAGAGGCTGAGCGGGACAGAGGAGAACATCGAGTGGGAACCGGAACAAAAGTGGGGTCTAAGTCCAAAATCAGCTTGTTCAGCTGCTCAATGGACTCGTCGATGTCTGTAGATAAGGAGGCCAGCTCATCTTCCTGACAGGATGAAGTAGTATTCTCAGGCTGTCTGTTGTCCTGGTCTAAGAGGCCTCTCTTCACTGCTTCCCTGCTGCTTATTCCTCGTGTCGGTGTTTCAGGAAGCTCCAGAGGTGCTGGTCTCTCTTTATTCGACTTGCTGGTTCCCTGCTCAAGGATGGGATCCACCATCTGTTGCTGTCGAACCCAGGAGTGAGTAGAGTACTCTGTTTGGGCTTGTCTCTGAGTTGCAGGTACATTTTCAGAAGAAAGTGAGAAACTACTGCTCGAGTCTGGAGCCTGCGAAGAAGAACCTTCGTCTTCATCATCAAGAATATCCGTCTCCCTTTCGCTTGATGAAACGTCGCCATTGATGGTGGCTCCCAGTCCGGACTCATCTCCAGTCATCTTTCCATCTCCAGCACCAGAGGAACCCAGTTCAGTCATGACCTCCAGAAGAGCCTGGATTGGTTCTGACTCAGCCCCAAAAATCAGCTTCTCAACCTGGCTACAAATGTCCTGTGTGGCTCCTCTTCTGGGTCCGACTCCGGTCCGCCCCTGTGAGGCAACGGAGAGGCCCGAGTCACTGCTGGCTGATGGCGCTCTGTCGCTGCAGCTCGGGCTGATAGACGGCAGAGGATACACAGCTCCTTCCTCAGTGCTCTTCTTCACTTTGGAGTACAAATCTCTATTTCCAGATTCAGACACATGAGGAGGGCCTGGAAGGAGACAGAAATCACTCTGATCAATTTAAACCTGGTTTAAAAAAATAGAGAACTACCGCTTTTGGAAGAGATTTGGTTTCGTTTTTACTAAACTTAGATGACAGGAAGCATTTTAGCTAAAACACGGACACTCGCTTTGAAAATATCTAAAAAATCTGAGTAACATATTTCTCCCAGATCAGGCAGAGATAAAAATTAATGTGATGACAAGATGAAAAACCCCATAATCAGTACTTTGTTGCTATTCTTCTAGTTTTTCTATCTACTTTAATTCTTTGAGGACTTAACTTCATCAAAGCAAACTTGCTTTGATTTAATGCAATTCCTTCAAAATAATTACTGAGATTGATCTATCTCTTTTACCCGACATGCAGTCCCACATCATCAAATGCTCTAGCTAGCATCATCTCCCCCATACACTTTTATCTCAGTCTTGCTTTTTTGTGTTTATGTGTTAATCATGGTTTTTCTTTTTTCATTTCTTTTCTGATCATGAAAATAACAATAATAATACATTTTATTTGTACTACACTTTACATGATCAAAATCTCAAAATGTTAACAGAAATGACTTAAAAACAACTATTTAAAAAACAGTTGAAATATTAAGCATGTTTTGAAGGGGTGAGAAGTTCTTTGAGTTAAGAAAGTCAATTTCTATTCATGTGTTGATGGGTGAGGAGGGGGATTTTGTAAGTTACCCCACTGCATTGTGGGATGGGAAGCTAGTGAAACAGGTGAAGAATAGGTGTAATGTGTTCATATTTTTGCGGTCTCATCGGGATCCGAGCTGGAGCCTGTGAGGACTCCTGCAAGATATCCCAAAGAGTACAGCTCCACATCAATCCAGCCTGGAGCAGACAATGGCACAGATCCATTTTCCTAAATCTGTTAGAGTGAGAGAGGAGCAAAGTTTGGTAATGTTAAAAAGTTAATGGAAGTAGATCTTTCAAAGTTGCTCTACATGACATTCGAAGGTGAGGCGGGAGTTCATTTAGATTCTGAGGTTTGTAACTGAAGGGGAGAAGAGGATGTTGTGACTAGAGGAAGTGATGCTGATCATAGGAGATGACTGGATATGCTGGGGAATCATCAACATTACTTATGTTTTGATCTTTTGATGATGATGAAGATAAAATGCAGAAATTACTATGAGTTCTCTTGCTATTTCTTTTGTCTTCTCAGATCTGTCGAGATTTTTCTGGAACATTTTGTTTGTATTTGTTTTGAGCTGATGGGACATAGCCAATGTTGTTTTTTTTAAATACTCTGTGTTGATGTACCTTCTAGATGATTTTCATAATCTCTTTGATTGTTTCCACTGACAGCTCTCCCTTTGGGTGAATGTTTCACTGTTTTTCTTTCTAAAATTATTGCTTACTAAGTAATTTGTTCTTCTTTTTTTCCCAGGCTCGATTGTAAAGTGTTTCTCATGACAATAATCTTAATGGTAAATAAATAAATTTAAACAAGAGAAAAAAACAACACACTAGCAATTTGCTGTAATTATGTTTTCTGATTGTTGTTTACTGGCTTCTGCGATTTGTCTCTGAATCACTTACATTCCACTGGAAAACTCCAATTTACAGTCAAAACTTGTCTGATTGTATACAATGGAGTGTGCGTCTGCATCACCACAGCCCATGAATCATGACTTCAGACACACTTGGTGTAGAAAACACAATAACCTTTTTGTGTAGGCTGACGGGACCATGCATGAGTCTGCATGTCACGAGAAACAGGACAGATCCATCACAGTCATCTACCTGGGGTCAGACAACTGACTCACATATAGTTTGAATAAGAAGAGATCTGATTAACAGCTTTTATAGTAAGTAGGACCAAATGAGTCTCACTGAAAAATCAAGCCAGCATTTCCATAAAACTTGTCAGCAGAAGGAAACATGAAGTGTTCCACAACTGAGCGGTTGGCGACTGATTTGGTTGCCCTCCACTCTTCCTTCAGACTCTGGAACATTTGTACCAAATATAATGCACAATTTACTTTTAGTTGAACAGAACACTGTGGATTTTTCCTTGTTTTCCTTTCCTTGTTGCACTGTGTGGTTTAGTCACAAAATGCAATATTTGGAGCTCCTGTCCTCAATTTGTTTGTGTCTGGGAACTCTTGCATCACTGAAAAGCTATCCTTGTTGCTTGTGAACCTTTTTCTACTACATGTTTTCCTCCTGCATCACCTTTCTATTAAAGTTTTTTACATACATAAACAGCCAGTTTCTTTAGCAATGACATTCTATCTGTTTCCCTCCTTGGTAAGGGTGACTTTCTACAGCAGCTTTGCCATGATTGTGCCAATTAAATAATAAATTAAATAATTTATTACGGCCAATTAAATAATAAAAAATTATATGTATTAATCTGGAGGAATATTAAATTTTTCATTATATTGCAATCAATAAAAATTTTGGATTTTCATTAATTGTAAGCCATGATCATTCAAATTATCACAAATAAATGCTTGCAATATGTCACTCTCTGAATAAATAATCAGTAAAATACAAGAGTGTCACTTCTTTAACTAAATTACTACTATATAGATTTGGGCACAAATAAGCCACTTCAATGTCAGATCTGTTCCATGTTAAGCTTGTTTAATTTTGATAAAGTAAAAAACAATACACCGTAACTACTGCATACCACACAGTGAATGGCACAGCTGTATGAGTACAGCCTCTTGAGTGCAAGCGCGGCAATAAAACTGAAATGCCAGAGATGCATGGTAAAAAACTTCCCAGTGATTCTAAGAGGTTTTTCACACACTGATGCTCACAAACTGATAAACCGATAAACAGAGATCCAAAAGCTTCAATCAGCCCAACAGAAATAAATGTAAGAAAGCTTACTTTACCCACAGCCAGCAGGAAACTTTCACTGTCCGCTCTGCTGACTGGAAACAGGATGGAAATACTTTGCCGAAGGCTCCCTCCGGACTCAGAGACGGAGGAAGCAAAACGGATAACAGACAGAAAAGGAAAGAGAAGGATGACAGTGAAAGCAGACTGAAAAGTTTCAGAGCAGCTCCTGATTCTGCTCCTGTTTTTTCATCTAGTCAGCAGCAGGAAGACATGTGAAGTACATTCTTTCTCCTAAGGTGCTAACAGCTCTCTGGTGTGCCCCCTCCTCTACTCTCTCCTTTCCCTCTCTCATGTTCCTGCACTTCAAATCCCCGCCTTCAACCCTTTAGTTTTTTTTTTTGTTTCTGGCCCTCTCCCCTACCCCCCTGCATCCTGTCCCAGCCGACACAGGTAGCTGAGGGTGCACTCATGCGTTTTCATCTCAGGAAAGGAAGGAAACTAAAGGGCGGATCATTCACTACCCTCACATACACACGCAAACACACAGGTGGAAGTGTGTGCTATACACATAATGCACTTTCAAGGAAAAAAAAACCTCCACAAGGACCTTGAGCTGCCCAAATTTGGTGAGGAGAATGTAAACAGGGAGGCGGACTCTGGGGGAGGAGGGGGAAGGGAATTTACTGGACAAATTGCAACCTGCAACTTGAACCTGAGAGCAGTGCATGTAGAAGGGGAAGGCAGATGAGGGGATGGAGTGATAGAAGCAGCTCAGGAGAGAAATGTTAGACGTTCAAGTAGAACAACCTGAGCTCCAAAACAGCAGTCGCAGGAGCAGCTGAGTTCCACATTCTTGTTTGCAGTCCTGTGTGTGTTTTCCATGTTTACGTGCCGCTTTTCCACATGTCTTTAAATCTAAATTACACGGCTGGAAGGGGCAGATTTAGCCATGGCATAAAACAGCTGGAGCTGAAACCTCAGCCACAGCTTAAAGCCATTGTTTCAGCTGTCTGCTGTGGGATTTTGTGATTTTGTGTTGGTGTTTTTATTCCGAGGAGCTGGAAAATTCTCGGGGAAAAAATTTGCAGCTTCCAGTCTGTTCGCTGTCCTGGTTGCTTTCACGAGGATTTCCAGAAACCTTAAGAGGAAAGTCTTTATCACTAATCTTCTACAATTATGAGATATTTTGTAGGTGGCCAAGAAAGAACCACAGCAATGCAATCCAAAAAAGCTGGAAATTTGATTCTTTCTTTTGAAATTGTGTGAAAGTGTTGAAACTTGAACTTGAATTGTGTGCAAATAGTCAACATGTCTTCATCATAAAGATAAAGACCTGTTGACTGTTTATTGCTGTCACTGCAATAAACAGCTTTGACTAAAAAAATAAATAAAATCCTAAATTTTATTGCCTTTCTGTCCCTCTAGCATGCTTCACATTAAACAAGCATCATTTCTTACATAATTCTCCTACAGTTTGAATGTGTTTGAGCTCCTTCTGGAACATTATTGAGAGTTATTTAGATAGAAGTAAAAGCAAAAAATAAATATAAACTAGAAAAAATCTAAAAACATTAACGAATCTAAGCAGAATGCAAAAAATCTGCAACATTTTTAAGTAATAAATATAAAAAAATAATCAAGAACGATGTAGAAAACAAAAACAGCTGAAGAGATTATTTTGTCAAACATGTTCCTCTTTTTGCCTCATTTTATGAAATAATTTCATATGCACCTATAAAATACCTTTGTCTACAGTTTAAGTAGTTTTATTTTAGTTTTATAGGGTGAAACGTTTCTCTACGTTCATAATGTCTGTTTGTTTTATGTTCTTTTTAATAATTCACAGCAGCGTAATTTCCATGTTTTCATATTTCCCCCTCAGATAAGACAGTATTAGCGGTTTCCAACCTAATCCAGACAAAATGACAAATCAGGGAGGATAAATAAGAATAAAAGGTACTTTACTTATTTCATGACGAGGCCAGTCCTGGAAAGAATCTCGTCTGACTAATGGGTCCATCGTGTCATAGTCCACTGTCACACAGCGCCCATTGAACCACTGCTCTCTACCTAGACAGAAAAAATAACAAACACCAGTCACTTAGGGAAGAAAACTCATCCCCTAGTTCGATTCCTCATAAAAATCAAAACGTGAGATGTTACATTTTTATATCCTCCCATTTTGTTTGTCTTTGTTTTTCCTCCCGTGTTGGTATCTACTGGTTTTAAATTCCTCACTGATATGCGTGTCCGATAAATCCCTCACAATGCTTCCTGTTGAGAAATGAAGAGCCTCGTTGCTCCTACTGAGCAGGGACGTTTTTTTGGCGTGCTGTCCAACACTGCCCCCTTCTGGATGCAAAATGTTTTCTTTCACAAATGAAAATTAATAAACATAATTCTTTTTTATGAGGGGTCAAAATGTTAGACTAATAGTTAATTTATCATGTGATGCCTATTTTTAAGTGAAACTACATCATATACATGTCAATTTTTAGCTTGAATTGTCCTGAGGTAACATAGTTTTGTTGTTAGAACTTGAGGGTGCAGTAAGACATTAACTTGCAATTCTCCATTTTTTTCTCCTGCAGAAGGTACACTTGACCCACCAAGTTTATGTTTAGTTGTGTCTTTTCCTGAGTGGAATTGGAGACGGAGACATCCGTGTGCTCATTGTTGTTCTTCCCCACGTCTTCTTAGTTTTTTGTACCTTTTTGTTAACAGAAACTGCACCTAAAATTTCACTGCCCTGTTTCTTTTGTGGACAAAGCCACCATTGACATAAATATTGTTTCCAGTTACTATGGGTCCCATATGACCCTGCCTGTTTTTACAGACTTTACTCAACTGTCAATAAAAGCTAGAGTTATTTTTATTACAGTTGATACAGTAGGAACCTTTCATATACTAAGAGGTCTATTGTGAGCTTCATTACAATTTTTCACTGATTCATTTAAAGTTGATTTATTTGAGAAAACTGGGTGGTGAACATTTTATGTGCTTGCTTTGCTCGGGAGTGGAATTTAGCTTTTACACATTCTGACAATGAATTGGATGTTAAGATTGTTTAGAAAAGCAAATCAATCAAATTCTTTCGCTGAACTGCTGATCAATTATGAAACTGATACCAGCATTGCAAGAGATCCAACAAAGGGTACATATTTAGCCTTAAAAATGTAGCTATCAAATTCTAGAAGCGGTTCAGTCTATGTGAACATTGTTTCAGACTTTTTTTTTCTTTTTTTGTAAAAAAACTATCATGAATGTGGTGCATTCAGGATGGCATAACATTAATTCAGGTGAATAAGTGTTTGCTTGCAGGATCTAAAGACTTCGAAAAGAGTTTGTAAATCCTCCAAGATGTCTTTCTACTAAGTAAAAATATCCGTAAACCCCCATCCCCCCAAAAAAACAAAAAACATGCATTCTGATAAAACACTTTAAAAGCTTATTTTGTTCCCACAACATGAATGTTCTGCAGAGTAGTTGTACCTGCGATCTTTTCAGGACTCTCTGAGAACAGCAGCTCCACTTTTCCATCATCTGGGAAACGGGAATCTGGAATATCGAGAGCAGAAACGAGACAGCTGCATGTGTTTCCATTTGTCCTTCAAGGTGCCAGTGTTAGTTCAGGTGTGCGGAGAGCCAACAGTTTTATCAGTTACAGATTAAAGCCTGACAGAGTCCCAGAGCGGAGCTGGAACAAAGCAGGTTATAAATACCTTCAGCAGCACAGTCAAGGTCCGCCTTGAAGAAAGAGAGGGAGTGTCCGAACACCAGGCCCATGTGAAACTGGAGGCGGAAAACAACTTGGCGACTCGCTGATTGAAGGTTTTTTTCATAACACACCACCTAAAAAAGAGGAAAATTTGGGTGACAATGCATCCTGTTTACTGTTCCATCTAATTTAGTTAACCCCAATTGCATCCCAACGTTTGCTTGAGGGGAATCTGATGACTTTTCAGACTTGAAAGTAGCTACTTTGAACAATGGATAATTCTAGAAAAGTTAAGAAATGAGACACTTTCTTAACTTTTTTGCATAAGTTTTATTCAAAAACATAACTCTCTGTTAAGAAGACCTCAACAAATCAAATTAAATATTTAGAACTTTTTTTTTACAATATTGTTAAAAAAAATAAATAAATAAAAATAAAATAAAATAAAATAAAAAAAATATATATATATATATATATATATATATATATATATATATATATATATATATATATATATATATATATATATATATATATATATATATACCCATTTATATATCCTAAATGGGTAGAAGTGTCTTATTGCAATTAACTTGATAGTCAAAAAACACCCATGTTATTTTGCAAACTGGAAGGTGAAAGAAATGTGTTACGTGGAAAACAGACACATAGAGAAGTGACTTTCTCACCATGATGTCCCCTTTGAGGAGCTGAGCTGGCTGAAGCACGATATACAGCCGATCTGTCTGAGCAGCATTAACGTGACTGAAGTGAAGGCAAACACATATTAGTCACTGTCCTCTATCTACTGTGTTTACAGTGTCTAAATGATGAGCCTTACTACACTGGTGATGTGCAAACTGCTTGCAGACTTTGGTAGACTCTAAGGAAAAGGCAGCATCCTGTGGGATTTAAAGAATACACAATAGTTTCCATTAGCTTAAGAAAAAAATCATCTTAGTTAACAAAATGAAGGCTAGAAAACATCAGCCTGTGTGCAATTGATCCATGTTATGTGTTTTACTTGAATTGAGTTACTGAAACAAGTACAACACTTAAATAATATTCAAGTCTATGTATGTACATCTGTGTCCAGAATATGGGCTACACTTTCAGACACCTTAAGAAGAAAGTTAGTTGGATCATTGCTCTGTGATAAAAATATGGACTTATTTCTGCATTTCATTTGGAAATCATTAGGCTCATTGATGAAACCAAAATAACATTGAATTATTAGAGTAATATAATCTAGCTACCTTGTGAAAGTGAGATTCTCATCAAACTCAGTGAAGAGCCGGTGATGTTGTTTAAGCTGTCTATGAGGTGTCATAATCTTCACCAGTTTTTCCAAATGAACATCGAACGGCCTGTTTTGATGCTTACCTTCATCTGGTCTTGTTTTGGGAAGACCATAAAGAACTACACAGAGCAGGAAAGACGGGGATGGGTTCATCCTCAGTCCTCCTTTTAGCATGCTTCCTACCATCCAAGCATACCTGAGAAGACACAGTGAGTATGTTTCTGGCAAGTGTACCAATAAAAATACCACTGAATGACAATCTAGGGATAAATCAGCTTATGACAGATGAAGGCTGAATGTGAGTCATTTGGCCAGGGGGCTGTTACCGTTTCTGTGAGGGGATCATCAGAGCAGATAGCTTGTCATTGTAGAATTTCCTCATGGCAAAGTGGTCCAGAGAGAGGTCTGCACTGAGAGAAATGCACATGTTCAGATGAAGTTGCAGCTGTTAGCTGAGCTGCAGATGGCTTGAAACATTTTGGTATCCTGAAGAGATTTCTGTCAAAGCCTACTTAGATCTACCGGATTTGATTTGTACATAAAGTAACTAAATGTCTTTTCTGTCTTGACTGTCTTTTTCTCACAAAATTATTTATGTATTTTAGGCTCTGCTCCCTGCAGAAACCAGGCGTCTTTCACAGTCTTAGCATGCCTGCAATCACAAGCTCGTGGATTGTGCACACAGGGACAATGGTCACAATCAGATATTTCCCAACTGTTCAGCCATGATCAGCATGTCTACACACACGTGGAGAGAGCAGGAATTTGCTTAGAATCCAGCTGAACTTTTCTGACATCTGAAGACCAACTCAACCTAAATTAATTTTCCTAACATGACTTCCTTGTTAAAAAATAGAAGATGTGCTCTGTAAAAGCTATATTTTTTGCACTATTATGACTTGCCTACATACACAACAACAAGATCCTTGGCTAAAAATCAAACAACTGAGTTTAAAGTCTCTTTAATCATCCAAGCTGTCCTTTGGCTTGTCAAGAGCTCAGCCTCCGTGTTTTGTTGTGTCAATTGCTTTTTGATCTTAACAACCACCCAGAAAAGCTCTTCAAGATTTGACTAAATCAAACAACATTCAGTGCCTCAGGCTGAATACGTCTATTTAGGTCTTTTTCGACAGGAAACTCTTTAAAACAAAACTTTAAAATAACAATCTTAAAATTCTCCCAATAAGCTCTCTACTTTACAGGATTTCTCTCAGAATATTACATGGTTAGAAAACTAAATACCATGTGAACTAAAGTGTTCTCCTAGAACACTCCTTATATCTACTCCACAAAAACAAAGTTAACATTCTACAATCACTACATTGTTTCTACTATTTTCTTGATGATGTGGTGTTAAAATGCTTTGATCTTATTGGACAATTCCTGTTTATCAAAAGAAAGGAGATAAGGACGGTGCTGAAATCCTCTATTAGCTCAATCAGTGCCTGGATCACAGCAAATTTAGTAAACAATGAAGTTTTTAGACAAGCATCTGCTGCAGTGCCATAATTATCAACAGAAGCAATCCTGTTCTGTTGACACATCCATAATGTGCCTGTTTTGCATTCCTATGAGCACACAACCCCAAAGTCCAGAAGCTTAAAGATGCATTAATTGTGCTGCAACTCCTGAGCCATGGAATCAGAAACCCAATATACCACTGCCTTTACTTTTCCTCCTTTTTATCATCACCAAATATAATACCAGCCTTTTTTTCAAGACCTTGACAACCATTCTACATTTCAAATTTCAAACTGCATGGTCAGTAAAGGCCAGTGGTTATTTAATCACATAGTAGCCAGGTTGAAATTCTCTGATAACAAAGCCAACCAGTCTAAGCAGGCGACACTTCATTGATTTGTTCCCATTGCTGCCAGGAAGCTCACCTACACGGCACTCCACTAATGCTCCAACAATAACAATGAACCAACATGCTCTCGACATTTAAGATTTACGGACTCTCAAACAGGTGGGGTAATCTTGTTATGTGTAACTTAAAGTGCACTCCATCGTTAATGCATATTAGAGGTCAAAAATGTCTTCGAGACCGTCCAAACCCCATCCATCTTCTGTCTACATATAGAGTGATGGTGCAGGCTTAGTTCAATGTAAAGAGTGGAGAACAGGCTTGTTTCACAGTGTCTTCAAAATCTATTCATTGATGTACTGCAGTTTTATTGTATAAGAAAAATTTGTTCTTAAACTTGTTACCTGGCAGACATATTGCTGAAGTGGATGTATGATGCCAAGAGAACTCCAAGCCTTCCCATATCTCCCTGTTGAAGATGTTCACAGATTTAAGTGTAAATATTATGCCCACCCATGTACCACACAGATCACCTCAAACACATCTTAATGTTACTGAGTGGGCAGTGCCCCCATGCTTACCCTGCAGTGTAACACTAGGACGTGTTTTGGATAATCTTGGAGCCAGTTCTCCATTGCTGTACACACTTTAAAGATTTGATCCAAACTGGGAGCTAAGAGATCCAGCCAACCTGTGTTCAAAATCTGACAGGAAATCGAACTGGTGCGTCACATTCACACAGAACTGAAACCTTGAAGCCAAATATCTTTGAGTGTTTAATTACCTTGTGGGTCATTTTTGTAAGAACATCATGCTTCTGGGAAAGGTTAATGACCTGTATTAGAACAGAAAAGTGAATGTTTAGAAATTACAGTCATATTCAATAATTCTGTTGACACTCAGATGAGGGCAATTTGTTAGATGGGAAAACAATAACTCTTAATAAGTTCTATATTGGTTTTTACAAATGTTGTTTTTATTCTAATTTTAAATGTCATGTTTTTAGTACCTATAAGTGGAAAATCATCATAATTAACATAAATGGTTATGTTAATTATGATGCTAATTAACGTAATTTCAATAATGTTAACAATGACAGTTATTAAGATAATTATTATAATCGGATTAAACTGATTAGTTCTATTAATTTATGTTTAATCTAGCTGTAGTAAGAGGTATATTTAAAGGATTTCTTAATTCTACAGATCCTCTTTTAATCATGCCCTTGTACTATCAGTGGAATTAAATTGTCTTTTTATAAACTGTTGATTTTCCCCATTTAATTGCAATTAATTGGTGGATTAATTGTCTTTCTTCATAAAAAGTAACATTTTAAAAAATCTTTTCGTGTGGTCTGGATTAATGTTAATGGTTATTGTCCTTAAAAAGACCTTCAAATTAGCTATTTGGATATATACATGAGTAAAAAGGATAATAAAAAAACAGCTGTTCAAAAAGAATATTTTCTCACCATATAGTTGTGCCCATGCTTAGACTCTAGCATAGGGATAATCTTCCTCAGATTCTTCAGGTAGAGATCCTCTGGACATGTAGAAGGGCTGATGATGCTGATGATGCACTCTGTGATGTATGTCAGATCAATTTGTCGTAGTTCTTCCATGACAGCTTTTAGTTACATTGGCCTCTGAAAACATTCAGGAAGTGATGCAGAACATATATAAAAAGAAAGTTATTAAAACTTTGTGGAAGTGAGATTTTTAAGCTGTGAACGCAGCATTTATCAAGATTTTGTCACGAGTTCATTGACCACATGAACTCGTGACTCAACACTCAACAAATTTCTGATTTCATCAGTTTAATGCACTCCTTTTTTGAACATGTTGCTTCACAAAGTAGGGTCATGACCAAGTAAATGCTTAGTCACCTTAAACTCTCCCCGACATTGAGACTTGGGAAAAAAACCACGAGTAACAAACGAGAGTTCATGAACTTAGTACTCAGCAGATTACAAATTTAAAACAATTAACAGACAAAGAAAATAAACTTTGACTTAAGAAATCTACTTTATTTTCATTAACAGCAACACAATTTCTGTAGAAACCATAGCTTTTGTGTCTAATTTTATTCAGCTTCATCAGCTGTCCTTTTCACCTTTTTAGGTAAACTGTTTTACAGTGTTTACTTTTCTGTCTTACTATAGCTAATTTCATCTATTTTGTTCTTGACATGCATAGAACAACAGAAGAGAAGCTGTAAAATCACTAAGCAATGCTGCTATTTACAAATAATTTAAATTGATCTCAAACTGAAACTGAGAATAATGGCAAACAGAAATGAAATAGCTGAGAGCAGGACATTGTTCAACTGATCAGAAATCAAGAATTACAAAACTGATGTATTCTCATCTGTACAATTTTAGTGTTTCTGTGCTTGTATATTTAAATTTTATAAAGTTGAAATGACTATTAATCCATTCTGAAATGATCAAGACATGCAGTCTGACAATGTTTAACAGGAGGGTCTTCAATCTGGCATCAGATTTTTATTTCTTAATATATCAAGTATTATTTTCACATTGTTTCAACCAAATAAAAAGGCAATCTAAGGAGTGCAATTTCCTCCCTCACTCCTGAGTAACCCATCCACTGGGCTACATGTCAGTATTTGGATAAAAAAAATAAATCTGGTTTGGGAGTGAGACTGACACACAGCTGGGTTGGAAGGAAAACACAAAGAGCCGAGCTTAAACTCGTGTTCACTCAAGCTTTGTGACCACAGCAGAGTAAACTGTGATGCAACCCTTTCCACCAGCTGCACACAATAATAACCTCCTGCTCTGTTTTATCGTGAGAATTAAAACTGCACAATGAGAAAATGTTCAGGTCACGTCTATAAAATATGTCAAACAAAATTCAGATTTTCAGAAAGATTTTTGAGAAATTCCTCCTAATTTAAGAACTCAAATAAAGTGAATTCACATTCAGAAACATGCTTATGACAAAATAACAGCAATACAAACACCAATACGTATGAAATAGCCTAATAAGTAGTTTGAAGGGGACACAAAAAAGAGAAACATGATTTCATGAATGACTACAAGAACATAATCAAAGCAATCTCTGTTTCAAACTATTTGGGGAGAATTTCCACCCTTATAGTGCGTTTCCTCTCAAGTATGTGGCTTTAAATTTTAATTCTTTGTGTGAAAAACATGACTCTTCTGTCCTGGCCTGTTTCTTTACTTCCCATTCTCTGCTGCATCCCTTCTTTCTAGAGAATCCATGCAGTAGCAGCTAACAGGGCTGGGCAAACAATCTTAATGAGTGACTTCTCTGCAATGATGTATTTCTGGGCTGTTTTTCCAACATTTTTTACTGCTGCACATCTAAATTTGTCAGTGCTCCGCCTGAGAAACCAAAACAAGAAGTGTATGTCTCCACCACGCTCATGCTACCCTGAAAAGTCCTTGAGTACTAAGTGGGCCACATATAATTACAGTTTCTATTTCCCATTTTTATAGAATGGAATTCCCAAGTGGATCACCCACCATTGTTTATTTTATGTTTGACTTATGATCTTATAGGAGAACACCATTAATTTGTTGGATGCAGAGTTTGATTGTTACCTAAAAAAGAGATAATTTGAAACTGACAGTACATTTAAAAAAAAAAAACTGAAATGAAATTAACAGCTGCATCTCATGACTGCAAATTCTCATTCTGTTTATTCAAATACTTTTTCTTTCGTCAAGCACTTTTTAAAGGTTTCCAAATTGACCTCCGGTTTTCATAAGAGCTCAAAATAGAATTCATTTTAGAAATTATGTTAGCATCAAGGTTATGTCATGTTAATCAGCTGAATTATAGCACTCCTACTGGCAGCGATTTCACTCCTTCCAAGTCCTTTAACACAGAGCCAGAGATTAAACAGCATCTGAATCCCACAGCAAACACATCTGTGTATACTCTCTGCCTTAATGTTCCAGTGAATAAATCTTTGCATTTACAGTAGAACCATTCTTCAGTGAGATTTGCCAGACATCACATGCTCTCACCTTCAGTGGCCATTTACATGCAGGGGAAAGATAAAGTCCATGGAACAATGAGCAGGTCAACACTGGTTCAAACTTTTCTATAACCTGTCAGAAAACGACAAAAAAAGGCTTACCTTTGCTGGAACAAACAATGTGTTATATTCACAGCACAGCACTGCAAGATGAGTGAAAGTCTCATCGAATGGTATTAAAAAGAGACGAGGTGGAGACTTGACAGAAGGTGGGAGGAGGAAGGAAGAGGAAAAAGGGCTTGATAAAGTATACTGTGACAGCTCTGCTTGCACTTTGCCCTCTGTTGGACTGCAATGTGACAGCAGTTCACTCACGTCTGCATGGACGCCCATAACAATCCAGCAACCCTCTCTGAAAACAAACAGGGGCTGATAAAACTGTTTTATCTCCATGTTGTCTGGCGTGCCAGATGATGACATTAAAACTTAAAAACGACACTCAACCAAATTTTGATCGTCTTAGAGTGAAAGAGGACCTGTCAAACTAACCATGCCTTTTTATGGTGTTATGATTTGTGAAAACATATTTTAATTATCAATGTCATGACGTTTTGGAAATTGTAGTCGGAAAAAAATCGTGTCGACTACATGAATGTGTGTCAAACTTTATTGACAGACAAATTTCAAAACAAAATCATTTGCAAATGATTGAGGAGATCACACAATGAAACCATATTAAATGGCTACTAACATGTTTTAACGACAGTGATAAATATATTTTATAAACTCCAATGACTGTTACAACAACAACAACAACAAATGTTAAATCAGTGTTAAATATATATGTAAATTAAAAGCAATAATAAAAACAATAAAATCTTATACAATTTATTGTATAAGTTACAATACCTACAATAATTGTACGTAGAAAAGGAAAAAAGGAAAATTACAGTGATCATTTTCAATAAAACTACTTCTTTCACTTATCAGCACTGCTAGTATATCTGTGATTAATCAACATTTATTCCACTAGATGGCGTTAAAATATGATTTAAATACGACTTCCTACAGATAAGGAAAGTGTCTTAATAAACGAGACTGTGAATTAAAGTGTTTGTATGGCGTTTCTGTCGAATTTCTTTTCTCTTCATATAACTTTATATATTATTATTTGACAAACCACTGTAATTTCAAGCTGTGGTACCAACACTGTCTTATTTCAGTTGCAGAAATCATTAATTTAGTGGAAAGTTCAGTACAGATGGTGTTATGATTTTATGTAAAAAAACAAAACAAAACAAAACAAAACAAAACAAAACAAAACAAAACAAAAACTTATGGTTAGTTAACCATAATGTTTTTCCAACATAAAGAGATGTACAATTATTTGAGTCCTTAACATAATTTTGACTTTATGATATACTGTGAAATATAAGAGGCCGACATATTTCATAATTACATTTCGTTTGAATGTCAAGTGTAATTTCTTGACTAGTTGGGGATATTCGTACTTTAACTAAATTATAATAAACACTCTGAGGTACTTCCCACAGTGTACGGGGTCATGTGCCTATGCGTGTGTGAAATTCCCGAACCTTATGGTCGTACTTGAAGGCATCATAATTCATATCCAATGAGACCCCGCCCTGTCCACGCTCAGCCGCTGACCGTCAATCTCCCGGGTTCTATCAGTAACTGCTGCTTCTTTTCGTCGCCGTAGCTCTAATGTCAAACAGCTAGAGGCCAGTTTTCCTCTCCGCGCCAGTCCGTTAGCTCCGGTTGGAGAGCTAACGGCCGCTTGATGAAATGGGATGATGTAGCAGGATAACTCTCTGGAACAACTACGCAGTACCTTAGCATGCTAAGCTAACGCAAAGCCAGTAAGTAGACCGAGCCAGCTGCTGGAAGCTAACCCACCCTAGCATTCACCTGCGGGCTGTTCGTCTGCCACTGACGTGGTTTGCTAAACAGAATGGAAAGTGGGAAGGACAACGACTCTGGAACGCTTTCGGCTTCACCAGCACTACAGGGGTCACTAGAGTATGGCGGGGACTTCGTAAAGCCGAGCGGATTATCTTCTCTCCCCCCTGGAAAGAGACCCTCCATCGTGGAGGATGAGGGTGGGGGCGCCGAGGCAAAACTCTTTGGGAAGGGACTTGCAGCCACCTCCCTTCTCCAGATTGCGATAAGAAACGGGATCTACCAGAACCAAGTTGCCAACGCTACGGGAAAAGGTAGCAACATTCCCGTCGTGAAAGCCGCCAACATGTACAGCTTGACGTCGGTGAACAGCAGCACTTCGGTAAACTCGCTGCTGAACAGGCGGCGACACAGACACAAGAGGAATTTGTCTCTGGGGGCTCCGCCTGGGGCGTCCTCAGTCGAGGCACCCAACCCCGCTCCCTCAGCCTCTCCGCTGAGCACCCTCAGCCTGGACAGGAAGACTTTCCTCCGGCAGAAGCAGTCGAAGCAGCTCCAGGCCTCTGACAAGTCATGGGTGAGATCGGACCTCCGGCGAGGCTGTATCCACGTCCACGACTGGCTCACGCCCTCCATTCCGCGCCCAGTGCTCTGCACCGTGGACACCACGGCGAAAGAGGTGGCCATTAAGCTGGAGGGAAGTAAATCTGGGGCTGTCCTGAGAATAAACTGCAAACCCGCTGCTATATCTTCAGACCCAAATGATCTTTGTAAAGATAGTAATGAACATGTGGACACTGTGGATGTGAAAACTCCCAAATTGGAGGAGAATGAAAACGCAAAAAATTGCCCCGACTCTAAAATGCCCTCAAATTTTTTTATTGATGACAAAACTGACAGTAACTCTTCATCTGAGATCTGCTTGAATGATATTGGCATTGATTTGAGCCAGAGCGCTGTAGACTGTTTTGGGGCGTACTCTGGTTCGGACATGGAGAGCAGCACCTGTGAGGACTTCAGCCCAGGTGGCCCCAGGAGCACAGAGCACCAAGACTCCCTCAGCGAGGGCCTGGGTGTGGGTGGCGATTCCTCAGTGCCGAGTCCCAGCTGCGACAGTGCTACAGAGGGACCTGACCCGTTTGAGAGCTCCTCAGATGAGCTGGAGCTCACCTCCTCCCCAACACACTCGACGGACAATTCTGCAGCAGACCAGCTGCCCTCAGAAGCCCATAACCAGGACGATGATACTAAAAGTGACACTGTTGATACCCCCGAATTAATCAAAGCTCCCTCCAAATGCTCCAGCAGCTCTCTGACTCGGCCTCTCACCAGCCAGCCATCTGTCAGGCCTGAGCAGGAGATCCCTGGGAGCGGCGGAGACTGGCCCGAGCCCCTCTGTACCTGTCCAACCCCGACCCTCTTCATCCAGCTTCATGGGGGGGTCGTGCGGCGCCTGGGGGATGATGAACGACCTCTGCAGATCCTCAACGAGTACCTCACCAATCTGGGGTTCGAAGACCAGTGGAGGGTGCAGGAGGAGGGGATGAATCCTGAAGTTGGCTGCCTTATACGCTTCTACTTTGGTAAGAAATGTTTTGTGTGTCACAGAAACGGGTTGATTGCAATCTGTTGCAGTAACTCAAGCGCTGATTCGATGTTTGCATGTTAAGCAGTGAGAGACCCAAGCTGTTGCAGACCACTTCAGCAGTGCTTGGTTTGTCTCCACTCAGTCATTGTTTATCCATTCTCAGTGTACTGTGAGTACCGTCTTTGTGTTTGGTCATTGAAACTGTGAAATGAGTGTATGCAATTGTCCTGCCCGCACAATACCCAGTGTTGTGCCTTTAAAGCAGCTCCAGCCCCTCTAGCTGCTGCCCAGTAAGATGACACATAAGAAAGTAACAGGTGTCGTCCCTCAGTGCGCTGAAGACGTTGGTGAACAGTGTAAAGACTGATGTTCAGTCTTTACACGGCAGGCTTCTCTTCTTAAAGCCCCTCCGTTGTTTTTGTTATTGATAACAAACCTGTTTTGCAGATTATCCGGGTAAGAGGATAGAAAAACATCCATGATCTCCTTTGGGATTAGCACAACTGGATACTGTTTTTTTGACCTTGTTTTCTACACCATCAACAAAGAACAGGGAGCTACATAATCAGGAGCTGAATGCCTGATGCAACTAATATTGTCATGTTTTCAACACAGAGGTGTTCAATGAATAAAGCAGGTTGCACTGATCTGTCTTTAGAAAATATCTTCTCTAAATATGGCAATTCTCTGATATGAAGAGCATTAAAATGCAGTTATCAAAATAATAGTTGGGGATTTAAAAATATGTAAATATTATGTTGATGACAGCTAAAGTTATTTTATAAGAGGATTTATTTTTACATTGTGTTCATATTAAATTAGGGACAGTTGCTTTGGTGAATAATTGGATACAAAGTTTAATTATTTTATTTTATGTTAGATTTAGTAAATATTTTAACTTTTAGAAATGGAATAGAAATGTAATAATCATGTTGACCTACATTTTTTATATATGCATTCTAGTGAGTTAAACTTATAATTCTTACTTTAATGTAGTACCTGACAATTATTGCTCTTTAAACACTTGCTTGCAATACGATTATTGTACACAGTAATATGACCACAACTTTATATTTGCAATATATTGTCCAATCATACATCTGGCTGTCATGAACATCTTGAATCATTGAAGTGCCTGTGTCACAGTCCATTCATTTCAGGTCCTTAAACAGACCTCCTTGTTTAGTTAGAAAAAATTCAAAACACAGCTACAGTTTGACCCTTAGTGCTGTTTGGTGCCTAAAAATCCCAGCAGAGATGTTGCTTTGATGTACTCCCACAAAACCTTGTTATTGTTTTTTTACAGAACCTAGACAGAGGACCCCCACTTATTCGGTGTTCAGTATTTGCTGAATCTTATGTAGAAAGTAACTTCTAATTGTTTGCATAAAACTGACTGTTTTACAGAATTTTCCTTAGAGCATAGCTAAAATATTTGATAGAAAATGCACCTTAGGAAGGTCTAACATAGATATAATGCTACCTAACACTTTTTTTGTAAAGCAGCCAATCCAGGTGCACCCTTCATTTGGCTTGATTCTGATTGGCTGTACGCCCAAAAATTAAGACAAGAAAGATTGTGGACGTTGGCTTTTGCGTTAGTGCCAACATGGTTTCCACTGTGGTGGTGTTTGAATTATTAAGATAGGCAGATACAAGCATTTTTAGAGGGGTCTCAAGCATTAGTTCAGCTATCCCGGGGATCCTCTGTTTTGGTTTCATCAGTGATTTAGACAACTATCAGACTTTGAAGCCAGCTTCAAAGTCTGACATCTGCAGCAACCTGAATTACAGCTGTGCTGGTGGAACCTTACAGATACAGCAGTTGGGCTATGAGGCAACCGGGAGAGGTTGATATGTGTGACTGACATGATAAACAGCTAAGAGATGTCAGGTGACAATGATTCACTGGCATTCATCCATCCTCCTGAGTAATTTATGCCTCTATCGTTTTTGTGAAGAACCAGTAAGTAAAGTTCTTTGGAAGATTATAACCTTTATGCACTGTTAGTAAGTGGTTTGACTCATTCTGGGATGCTGATTTCTGGCAAAGGAATTTTGACACAGCATAAATTCCACCAGCAAAGCGGCATGTGCACACATCTCTTTCTGTCATAGCAACTCACAGAGTGCTGACAGTAAGAGAAAATGACCTTAGGGGAACTCAGATTTCACCTCCTCAGTGTTTCGGATCTCTCTGAGACAGCTGGAGGCGAGGGCTCCTCCTCCATCCAGAGGACGCTGCTATAATCCACAAGGTTGAAGATTGATTCCTCAATCGGTCTGAACTCGAAATTCAACGCTATCTGGAGGCAAGATTGTTGCTGGCTGTTCTGTCGCAAAAGGGAAGAAGGTTGTTGGATACTTGGTGGAACTGGAATAAAGGTTCAGTTGAAGAACTAGCAATTGCTTGATGAGTGGGAGAATTTCCTCTAAACAGCGAAATAGAAGGAAGGAAAGGGCATGTAACAACAAAACATATCATGTGTACACCGCCCAGAGTAGGGTGGATCCACGCAAAACATAATTCACTGTATTGTTCAAATAGAAACAGGATGGCGGCAGCTAGAATACCCCTGTCAATCACAATAAAATAAACCTCAAATGTTCCTCTGAAAGAAAGCAGATTTTTTTAACCTCATTAAGCTTTGAAATATGCAGTAGAAGCACATCTTTTAGGCTTTCTGGACTCAACAGTCAGGCTTCGTCTATTTAAAGCAAAATGTTTCAAAAGTTGTCTTGCATCATTAGAGTGTTTCTGTTCCTGTGTGTACCCACCCTGCAAAACTGATGGCCTACAATATGTTTTATTATTAAGTCTTCAACTAGTCAAGTGAAATGGTCAATGTGTGTGTCCTTAGTAGATTTCTGAACATTAAAATTAAAAGAAGTCTTTCTTTTAGGTGGAAAGTAAAATTTTATTTTAAAAATGCTCCAAATAAATCATATATATCCTGTGAGATTGGAACAAACATAACAATTTTTTTATTCATTTTTACAACAATGTTTTATGACAAAGCAAGTTGTTTGATTGTGTTGTTTGATTCAGTGTTCCCTGAATGGACTTGTTAAAGACCAAATCAGACAAAGAACTGGCTTTTGGCTCAATATGTTTTTTCCAAAGCTTTGTCATGTAGCGTCTTTAATTTTCTTTGTCCTCATCCATGTTCTAAACCCTTATGTGTGTCTAAACAGAAGGGGGAGAGATATTTACATTCTGTGTAAATACATGTTCATGTATATCTCTACCTAATTTGTTGCTCAATGAGCAAAAAAAAAAAAATCTAAACATAGAAAGTTCTTTGACACATAAACTCGTGTTTACTGGCTTTCTGCCTCTTACTCAGCACCCTGAAATACTCACGCTTCACATGATTTTCACTAAAGAAAAGGAAGTGCAGCTCATTGAGCGGGGTCCTTGTCGCTGCCCTCCCTCTGTGTGTCTCCGTCGCTGGACGGAGCAGCCAGGAGAACGGAGGTTCTTCTGTTGTAAGACGTTACATAACAAGCTAATCTAATTTCAGGCCTCTTTGTGGTTCAGGCCCTTCATGCGTCTCACTTTCTCTTGTTCCCTGGTGGATTTGATCTGACAGTTTTAGTAGAGGTTACATAGTGGATGTGAGTGCAGAGAAATTTGAACACACAGGCTTAAGTGGACTGCAGGAACTGTTGCTGGCCTCAAAGTTTTTTGCACTCTGGTTTTGTGTTTGTGAATGCTTAAAAACCCAACAAATCTCATGTGAGTGACTGCTCACTGTGGCAGCCTATTGAGCTTTAGTTCTCTTACATAACAACTCTCCTTTTCTGAAAGGGATACCCACAGAGAGGGAGATAATTCACAACATCCCAAAGAACTAAAAAAAAATAAATAAAAGCTCTTAACTCCTGGTAAGTCTGATCATTAATGATCCTGTTCAGTGTCATTTAACCCTCCTGTCTCTGTCCTAACAGGTAAGCCTCGCAGCGTGGGAGGTTCTGAGCGCGTGCAGCTCTCTGGGGTGTTCAACGTGCGGAAAGGGAAGCTGGCACTGCCGGTGAACCGCTGGTCAAAGCGTCAGGTCACACTGAGTGGAACCTGCCTCATAGTGTCGTCAGTGAAACATGCCCACACGGGCAAGATGCACATCCTGCCCCTCATCGGAGGAAAGGTGACATGTTTTCTGCTGATTTTTATTCAGGAACATCTAAACTGTTACATGAGTGTAAGGGTGTTTTCACACCTGGTAGTCTGCTAGACTCAGTTCAGTTGGGGACCAAAGCTGCAACATTTGTTACATTTTCAGCTGGCGTGCTTTGCTTTCACATTGCACTGTGCCAAATAAAATAAACTCTTTGAAAAGCCTGTTACTCCTCTTCACCTGTGGTGGAGCTGTACAAAAAATGGAAATGACACAAAAACCTCAGAAGAAGATTCTGAGCGCAACCTTGAATGCATCCACATTTGCATTCCAGTGGAATAAACAGGGCTGGTGTGACTCCACCCTTTGTGTACTTAGATTTGGGTAGGTGCTTTTTACCCACTTTCCCTTTTAGTTTGTAAATATAATTCACCTTTTGTTTCTTTTTTAGTGAGAGGGTTGGGGGCATTACATATTTTCCCTTCTAAAGTTAGAATTTTTTTCTAATCGTTCAAATTCTTAAGTAACAGCTCTCAATATTTTGTCAGCAAATATTGTTTCTTTGGACTTTGGTTGCCTTTAAGCATCAACAAAGCTTGTGTACATAAACAACCCTGGTTCATCCCTCAATCAGGTGGAGAGTTGTGTTTCTTGTAGACGGTGGGAACTGAAATGCCTCCTTTGTTTCAGGTGGAAGAAGTGAAGAGGCACAGCCACTGTCTGGCATTCAGCTCTCCCGGTCCCCAGAATCAGATCTACTACGTCAGCTACGACTCGTACACCGAGCACCTGCGCTGGCACAGGATGGCCTCTAATGTACAAACTCCAAACATTGAACTTCTTCACAATTTGAAACCTCAATTTTTGTCAAACTTCTTTCATAATGTTTCGGGATCATCTTAAAGCAACAATTTTCTGTTCTCTGCTCACAAAAACTGCTTTAATTTTTAAAGCTTGGTCTTTCAGCTGGATGTCACAAGCTTCTCTTATGGGCTTTAAGTCGCGTTTCTCATCCCGTCTCCACCCAGATCGCCTCCCAGAGGGTGAACTCTGTGGACCTGTCCTGCTGCAGCCTGGAGGAATTGCCCGCTCAGCTGTTCTACAGCCAGGACCTAACACACCTCAACCTCAAGAACAACTTCGTGTCCCTGCATAAAGGTGTTCCTGCACTCACCAGGTGAGACTGTTCAGCTCACACACAGTACACTTCGAAACTGTTTGCAGTTTTCAGTTTTTTTTGTTTGTTCTTTTTGGAGGGAGATGCCACATGCCTGAAAGAGGAAGCAGTTTTGCTGAAATTATAGATGATGCTCTTGTGGTTCTGAATGAGCTGCGGTGGAGATGACACACAGACATGACATCATGTGACATCTTGGGGTTGGGGGCATCTATTTGTATTTAGGTCAACATTCTGAATTAGTTACTGATGTTCAGCTCCTGTGAGGTTTAGGAGTCCTTTTGCCGTTTAACCATTCAAAACCTAGATCTTCAGTTTTTCCATGAAAAATCCTACTTTTGGAGAAATAACATAAACACTTGGTAAAACTGAACCTGGCACTCTTGAAAAAATTCCCTCTTCAAACCACAAGTTGATTGTTCGCTTTTGGTCAGAATAGAAACTGAAAGTTGGAACAGAAAGTGTAAATGTAATGTAAGAAACGTCCCCAGCCTGCTCTAAATAATACAGCGTTTGCAGACGTTGTCATCTACCATGTGAGTGCTGAAAGCAGCGTGTCGGTTGGATTCCATCAAAGATGTTCTTCTTCAGATGAGCTTTAGGGCTCATCTTACAGTTTGTGTACACAGCTGTCGATTTGGTGGGGGGCGCTGACTACTTGTTTTGAATAAAAACAACTCAGCCGAAGACATTTTTACAGCTCTATACGCATTTGTGTTCCCAGAATTTTTCACATAGAGGAGACTAGCCACAGTAAATCCGTTAATAGCTAGCAGTATCAGAATTTTGGTAAAACATTGCTGTAAGCAGATATTTTCCAATCATTGTTCAAATTTGACCTCTCATTATTATAACTTAATGTTGAACGAGCTCCACAAATTTCCATCAGGTAAATTTCCATTTACCTGATGGAAATTCACATGTACACTACTGTTGTTTCTGGATAAATACAAACTTCCCATGAAGGGTTTTCCACCAGTTCCTTTTTTTTTTTTTTTTTTATTGTGGATTGCCAGCAACTTTCCACTTTGACTGTCTTCCAGCCCCAGTCTGACCATAAATCTGGATCAGTCTAGGCCTGTAAGGGAGGCACAACTTGCAAGGAATAAAAGAACCAACACAAGAATAAACCGAAAGAAATGAGGCAATTTCTATCAAAATACTTGAATAGATATGGATATATAATGAAAAAATATTTGAAACAATTAGAAATTCTAAATATTTTTCAAGCTGATTGTTTGAGCCAATCAGGTTTAAACAAAAATACATGGTGAATTTATTAAAGAGATTTAATGAAATTATAACTATTAAATTAGAAACAAAAAGTTTTTACCTAATTTAGAAGAAGGTCAGAGTTCTATTATAGCAAAGATAAATATCGGTGAAACTCTCTGTTTTCCCCTCCCTGTTTCACTCGTCTCTTTCTCTTTTGCTCTCTAGGTTCTGTAAACTGAGAAGCCTGAGTCTGTCAAATAACGCTCTGTCTGAATTTCCTCTGGCCCTCTGCGACATCACTTCGCTCTCAGAGCTCAACCTGTCTGGAAACCGTCTCTCCTGTCTGCCTGCAGAAGTCGCGACCATGAACAAGTAAGTGAGGGCCGCAGTGAGCATTGAAGCAGCGTTTTGCACATGCGCAGAATGGTTCCTCACTGACCTGCATGCTGCTGACAGAGACTTTGATGCTGAGGCATCAGTCCAGAATAATTCCTCTGTGCATTAGACGAGCATTTGGCTGAAAACCAAACATGTGTCCTGACAGTGCAGAGATTCCAGCTTAAGTGCAGAGTCATGCTGATTCTCTCGCTGCATCAGGAATTTAACCAACTGGATCTCTAGAGACCCGTTTGTCAGACATTGTAGATATTCTCAGAAAAGTTAATGTTTAACAACACACCAAGGTCTGAACGGCAGAACATGAAAGCACCACGACTGTCACAACAGAGTTTGTTTTATTGCAAGTAGTTTTAAATGTTAAAGTCTTAGATTTTAATAAGTCAATATGTGATATGATAAATTTAAAAAAAAAATTGTTTGCACAAACACACTTGCATGAGTGGTACAAACATGGTGTTGCATCACAAATGTGAAAACAAAACACTGATCGGGAACAATTTTATTGCTGACCGTTCCGATCAACTATCATTCAGCCAGAATGCAAAATTCAGAACGTTTCTCCTGTCAGGGAATGCACCACACTTTACACCAAGTTAGGGTAACCACACTCTTTGGTGTGGAAGTTGTTACTGAGTGAAGGAGATGCTGTTGGAGCCATATTTGTTCTAAAGAGCACAGCTGCTCTTTTAGTCCTTTTGGGTCACTGGGTCCAATTACATCCATGATGGAACATGATGCTTTATGCCAGATCAAGAAATATATGAAGCCTTTCTGGAATCTCATTTGAAGAATGAGTCTAATGCCTCTGCTCCTTATGTGTAAAACATGGCCGATTACAAAAAGACTTCCTTTTAATTACGATAGATTACTTTAATTATGAAATAAACATTTATCACCAACAGTAGATCAGACCTTTTCCCTTTATTACATTGAATACAACCATACAAAACTAATATGCTCTCAGATTCTGTATGTGCAAAGACTTGGAACTGATGGTTAGATCAGTTTATCAGTGCTGCAATTTTTCAACTTTTGCTTCCATCATGGTGAATCAGGTTGAAGTGAAATATTCTGTCAGCCATATTTGTTCTAAGCTCATCATTAGTATATATTTGGATTTGATAGAAAAACGAGTGCTGACTGTTTTGATCTGGGTCTTCTGTGCTCTCTGTGTTAACCGTTACCGCTCCTCCTCTGGCCAGCTTGCAGACTCTCCTCCTGGACGGGAACATTGTAAGCTCGCTGCCTGCAGAGCTGGGCTCTCTGGAGAGCCTCACCTACCTCGGCTTGTCCTTCAACTGTTTCAGCAGTATCCCTCCCTTCCTGGAGAAGCTCCGAGGCTTGGAAAAGCTCTGCCTGGCAGGGAACCGGCTGTCTGTCCTGGACGTGGCGGGGCTGCAGTGGCTGCACACTCGATATGTAGATGTCAGGTAAAAAGATCAATCACCTTCTAAAACAGTCTTTGGAAGATGAGGAATCCTTACTTAACATGTAAAAGACAATATGAGAGATAGACTTACTCATTTCTTAATAATTACATTTTATGATACCAGAAATCCTGTCAATTAGCTGTTTCAAGGTTTCCAAAGTACCTGATTTCTGTATGAAGCTTGACCTTCCAACTGCACAGTTTTGTAATAAAATGCAATCTGAATTTTAATTAAAAGCCTTAATTTGGAAAACGTTTCCAGTTGAAATCAGATACTTCACAGACCTAATAAAAAGGCAAACATTTTTTCCCCACTACCTGAAGTCATTTTTCTTCTTTTAGATGAAGATTCAGGGTTCATACACTTATGAACCCTGAGTCATAAAGTCATTGATATATGCTTGGATATCAATTTATACCCTTGGGTATAAATTGATATATCCTTTAAAAAAAGATCTAATTGAACAGTATAATTTCTTCTCCCTGTGGCTGTAATTCAGACTGAACAGGCTTGACAAAGTGACGGTGGCTGATTGGGAGCAGCTGCTGCACATCATCCAGTTGGACGTGCGGGACGCCGGCCTACAGGAGCTGGACGTTAGCTGCTTAGGGAAGCTGGAGCTGCTGCGCTGCGACAGAAACTCTCTCTCCCTCCTCAGAGTCAGCGGCCACGCCCTCAAGAGCTTGCACGCCAGCCATAATGGTACTGACACTTATATCACTATGAGACCTTAAACTGACGAGGCCTGACGCATCGCCTTCACACACTGCTGTGTGCCTGTGTTTACAGAGCTGATGCAGCTGGAGGTGCAGCCCGTGCCAGAGAATCTGACAGTTCTGGATCTCTGCAGGTAGGGAAAATGTCGGCACCTCGTTTTCTTATTCGCAGTATGTAAAAGCTGCGCACTGACTGGGTTTGTTTTCCTAAAGGAACAAGCTGGGAGGTGTCCCAGACTGGCTGTGTCAGAGCAGCAGACTGGAGGTGTTGGACATTAACCATAACTGCATCACCGAGCTGCCCGTATGGTGAGCGGCACGAAAACACACCACACACAGCCACCGAAGAAGGTCTAATGAACCAAATATGATGAAAGGTTTAGTTAAAGATTCCTAAAACCGTAGTGGTTTCTGGAAAACTTTCAGATTTCGAGAAAAAAACCCAAATGACCTCTTTGCGGAAACTAGTTGTTTTTTTTTCTCTTTAATCCACTCAGGATTAAAATTATGCATACAGACTGAAATGGAAACATAAATCCTCACTAATGTTTGGTTAAATGTCTCTGAGTTGGAACTTGCACATTCAGCACACTTTGTAGCAATGGACGAGCTTCTGGTATTTTTCTGGCTAAACATTTGACCAAACTTTATGGCTGAACTGGTTGAGTTCATTTAAATGGGTTGGTTTTAAGGCAAACCATTAAACCAGTTTGCACTTGTTTTTTTTAAAGACGTTTTCCTGTTGGTGTCCAACTTTCAACCCTCTAGCTACTGGTTTGAACCACAGTTAAGGAATTTAACACTATTGTGGACTTTTCCTAATCTATACAGTATAAAATATACATAATAAATTCAAGTTTACCTTCTTGTCAAAAATCAGCACAGTTGCACCTCTGTTCTGTCCTAGAAAAAGAATAACTAATCTGTAAGTAAAGTCCCAGATTAAAATGACATTAATGTGTACAAGCGGATACAAAAAGACAAAGATTGCAGAAAATAAAAAGATTAGGTTCACTTGTGTATACTGATATATTAGCTATAAATACAATCAAATAAAACTCCAGTATCATATTTATGTTTTCTTTAATGTGGAACTGCATCTTTAGAAACTCTGCAATGTTTCTGCTGTAGACCAATTTGAACAAGCCATTATGTTTGACTTTGTTTTGGAATGTTACCTTCTCTATTTTCATTTAATCATAGTGCAACATCATTGCTTGTTTATATTCTATGTAGCCAGCCTGAGCCTCTACCACACCACTAAACAACTGAAGAAAAAACTCTTAACTTTCTGCTTTCTCTGGGGAAACAGTTTTACAGTTTGTCTGTTTGGCCACAATCTACATGATTCATTTTAGTTTCCATATAGACATGGAAACATGAATCTGGATCCAGCTGTGTTGAACATGTTTCTGTTCTCTGCTGGTCCCTCTTGAGTGTTTAAACTCATTGAACTTTAGCAACAAACTGGAGTTCCACTCACAGCTTTACAGTCCACAACCTGATCCGACTGTGTTTGTGTGACAGGCTGCTCTCTAGTGGGAGCCTGAGGAAGCTGCTGGCAGGCTGGAATGACGTGTGCGCGCTCCCTGATAGGCTGGAGAGTTCCCAGCTGGAGGTCCTGGATCTCCAGCACAACCACCTGACGGAGCTCCCCCACAGCCTGTTCATCAAAGCCCAGAGGTGGATCTCTTCTCCTCACATTTCTCTGGCTTTCTTTATTGTTTTGTTCAATTTTTCAAGTGTACTAATTACTCTGTGTTCTGGATTTCGTCCTAGCTTGCGCTACCTGAATGCATCGGCTAATAAGCTGGAGGATCTGCCTGCAGCCAGCTTGTCAGATGATTCCTGCAGCAGCCTGGAGGAGCTCTATGTGACCAATAACAGCCTGACAGAAAAATGCATCCCTCTGCTGACGGGACACGGCCGCCTCAGGGTGTTGCACCTCGCTTACAACCAGCTTCAAACCTTCACTGCCAGGTACAACGCCAAAAAGATGTCTCTGTAAATATATCAAATGATTCTTTTAGAGTTTCAGCACGTCAATTATCATGTCAGGCACAGTAGAGAATTTTCTCCTCCCTCTGCAGTAAACTGGCTCGGCTGGAGCTGCTGGAGGAGCTGGACCTGAGTGGTAACCGACTGAGAGCCGTTCCCACCACCATCCTGAGCTGCCGGCGGCTGCACACGCTGTCCGCCCACTCCAACTGCATCAACACCTTCCCAGAGGTGCTGCAGCTGCCCGAAATTAAGGTTCGTCAGAGGAATCCCGGCATCAATCCAGAGTGCTTCAAAAATGCTGAAAATGGTCATTTTTATATTTATGTTACTAACTTTCATTTAGTAAGGAAATTTACAGAAACATTAAATACTGAATGCTTTTGTTTTCAAACATTTTTTATGTTCCACTCATTCACATTAGCCAAAGCTTTTGGGTGAAACTAAAGCAGCTGACTGCTGTAGTTAGGCTGTTGTTCATGTCCTTAAACATCCAAACAAAGGCAAAAATTTAAAACCGGAGAATCTAATAAGAAGCACGTTCATGTTGAGCTCTCTCCATGCCATTCTCAGTGCGTCGATCTGAGCTGCAACGAGCTGACAGAGCTCACACTGCCTGAGGTTCTTCCCCCAAAACTCCTGGAGCTCGACCTCACCGGAAACCCTCGACTCAACCTCGACCACAAGAGCCTGGAACTCCTCAAGTATGGACAAGAAATCTTCAGCAGAAACCTTCAGACACAGAACTGTCTTTAAAAAAAATTTTTCCCTTCTTGCAGCAACATCCGCTGTTTCCGGGTGGATCCGTCTCCGTCTGCTTCTGCCGCAAGCGAAAGCCACGGCGTCCCTGCGGTGTGGAGTCACGGCTTTACAGAGGCTTCCGGAGTCAAAAACAAGTCAGTTTTTAATTACTGGCTCTATTTTACAGCCGTTTGTTTCGAATGTCTAGAATTAGAAGCGTTTCCCGGCTTTTATCTCTGTTGATGAACCGTTGTCGTCCTCAGACTGTGTGTAGCCGCTCTGGCCCAGGACACCTTCTGTGGGATGCGAGAAGCTCTGTATGGCGTCTTTGATGGAGACAAGAACGTCGAGGTGCCTTACCTGCTGCAATGCACTATGGGAGACGTTCTGGCCGAAGAGCTGCACCGAGGGCAGAAGCAGGAAGACTACATGACCAATACTTTTCTCACCATGCAGCGGTAAACCTCACCAGACTCCTCATTAAGGAAGAAAGCAGCTGGTTGTTGTTGACACTGCTTTTTTTTTTTGTGCCGTCTGCAGGAAGCTCGGCACGGCCGGTCAGAGGATGGGCGGCTCGGCAGCGTTATGTCACATCAGACACGACCCGGTGGCGCCTGGCGAGCCAGGCAGCTGCTTCACCCTAAAGCGGCCAACGTGGGCCGCTGCCAAGCCGTACTGTGCCGAGGAGGGAGAGCGCTGCTGCTGTCCAAAGTCCACACCGTCCGAGAGCAGACAGAGTACAAGAGGGTCCGGCAGCACAACGCCATCATCACAGAGGTAACGACAAAATCATCCATGGTTTGGTTGAAATCAAAGGGAGTTCATAGTTTTTCCAAATCTAAAAGTGATGTAAATCTCTGTATGGATGCTGAGTGAGATTCAATTAGCTCAACTCCATCATTTTGCTTCCATTCAAATACATTTTCTTCCATTGCTCAAACATTGAGTCTTTATTTAATACTTCAAACATAGTTTACAATGATAACTACTATTTCTATTGCGTGTGATCAGACGCTGTGTTTTTATCATGTCTGTTTTCGTCTCTGCAGGATAACAAGGTCAGCGGTGTGACCGACTCTACCAGGATGATGGGATACTCGTTCCTCAGTCCCTCTGTGACGCCCCGCCCACACGTCTCCACGGTGACGCTCACTCCTCAGGATGAGTTCTTCCTCCTGGGCAGCCGAGGATTGTGGGACTTGTTGTCTCCCAACGAGGCGATCGAGGCGGTGCGGAACGTTCCAGACGCTCTCACCGCGGCTAAGAAGCTGGTGACGCTGGCCCAGAGCTATGGCTGCTCTGACAGCCTCAGCGCCGTCGTCGTCCAGCTCAACATCACCGAGGACTGCTGCTGCTTCTGCGAGCCGCCCCCTCCACCGCCCAGCCCTGGGCCCGCCGCCCAGCCTGCTCTGCATCCCTTCGCCTCCGGCAGCGACGGGAGTATTCCATTGCCGCCCACCTCCTCAGGAACCGTGAGCGAGTTGAGCAGCGAGTTTAGCACTTCTGAGATGAGCAGCGAAGTGGGTTCCACAGCGTCCTCCGAGGAGCCACCGGCACCACCCACCGAGATACTGAGCTCCCATCTGAACGCTCAGGGCCGGATCGGTTCGCGCCGACCTGCTGCTGGGGGCGGCGGCTTCCAGAGGCAGTTCTCTGGAGCGCTGTCGGACAACGGGCTGGACAGTGAGGACGAGGAGCCCATCGCCGGCGTGTTCTCCAACGGCAGCCGGGTGGAGGTGGAGGCAGATGTCCACTGCCTGCTCCGGCACGGCTCCACTCACTCCAACACCACAAGCACATACAAACCCGTCGTCCCTGGTAACGAACTCTTACCTCCCAACCTCACATCCCCGTCTCCCTCACCTGTCCCTCCGCCCTCCCCGAACCAGGAGGCCCGTTCAGCCACGCTGGGCCGCCGGGCGCGGGCCAATGGTTCAGTCGCCTGCCATGGCCGCAGCCAGGATCTGATTGAGGAGGCGGCAGACGCCCCCATCAGGAAGCAGGGGGGCTACTTCAATGCCCCCGCCCAGCCTGACCCAGACGACCAGCTGATCATCCCACCGGAGCTGGAGGAGGAGGTCCGGCAGATCATCCAGCAGCAGCAGGAGCAGATGCAGACACACACCTATCAGAGACCTGCAGACTATTTTGTCACACCGCTTTGACTGCTGCTGTCTGAATCATCATCATCATCATCATCACTCAGCATCACTGAGGGAGGAGGAGTCTCTGATTTTACAGACTCAGAGTTCAATTTGGACCAGAAACTCTTTTTGAGGTTTCCTGACCCACTTTATTTTGTACTGTTAACAAACCCTGAAACACGATGCAATTTTTGTAACTTTATGTTGATTTAAATCTTCACATGTAAATGATTATTACCATATCTATGATATGAAGAAGCACTTTGTGTTGTAGTAGCTTTTCAGATCAGTTCTACATTAAACGGTACTTTAAGAACTGGACCAGCATTCGGGTTGCAGCTCATGGCCTTACAGGTGTCGGAGTTAGGAACTGTTTAACTAACTCCTAGGAGTTTAATACTTTATTTAGTCACTGAGGCTTAACTAATATTCTCTGAGAGAAAAGATGATTATTCCTGAAGGCTGGTGACGTTCCAGGTCCGTGTTCTGTAGGTGGCGCTGCAACGTTTGTAGTTACTAACAGCTCAGAGCAGCGGTACAGCAAGCAGCACAACAAGAGACCTACTTTTGCTAAACAATAAAGTTTTCAGATAACTGCAACATGTTTACTTTGTGCATTCTTTCTCTGAAGTTAAATCATCCATCAATTTTTAGCTTCAACAATGACCTGAAGAATTTCACAAGAACCAGCAACACTTTTCCTTCTTTATTCCCTTTACAACTACCAGATCAGAGTAAGTTGTTGCATAGTTGTAAAGCAAAAATAGGATATAGTTGATCATTTTTGCGAAAGAAAAAGCTTAAGTGCAGCAAACCTTTTGCATACCGCCACCTTTTGTTGCTATTTATAGCGTCTATGGGTTTCCACATCTTCCCAGTAGATGTTGGTTTTCCTACACAAACATTTTGCAAGCCAAAAGGTCCAGTTCTGTCCCTTTCTGACCAGACACTTCTTCCACAGGTTTGGTGTTCTCCAGCTTGTGGCCAAAATGTCAACAGCACAAACAGAAGCTTTGAAAGAATTTCTTTGTGACTGCACACACCTAAAAACAACTTCTAAAAACTAATCTCAATGAGGTGACATTCTTGTGGCAATTTTCAGATTTTTATTAGTAGATTGACTTTAAAAGCATTTCCATCCACTTCATTATTAAAGACTGGTTTGAGTTGGTCTGACATGTTAAATATATATTAAATCTGTTGTATCATAAGAAAATGTTACATTTAAGAGGTCTGAATACTTCTGGAAGGCACAATATCTGGCCTTTTCTCTGCTGTAACAATTGCTGCTCTGTTTTCTAAAATCCTCTGAAGTGGGAGTTTGTTTTGTTTGTAATCAAACCTTTGAACAGTTGCTGCACTGTCCTGTTGGTGGTAGTCATGACGCCCCCTACAGGACCAAGGATTACAGCAAACATCACAAGTCTTTAATCAAATCAATTTTAATTTCACCTGATAGTTTACAGAAAAACTACAGAGAAACACAAAAGAATAAATCTGTAATTAAAAACAAATTCTATAACTGCCACCATATTAAAAACAAGTCCAGTGATTCTTCAGCTCATTATTTGGTCAAAGTGATTAAAAAAAATGTCAAACATCACAACTGCAAGAATTTCAAGCACTGAGAAACAAACATGTACACCATAAAAATAAGGAACATGAGTTACAATTACTAGATGTATTTACAGAATATAAAAACTTATCTACACTATTTCCTGAGTTTTATAAAAAATCTGAAAGTTAAAAGTGGCAATAGGTGAAAAACAAGCAGTTAAAGTAAAAATCCCATTTTGCTTCACAATTGATTCCTGCTTGTTCTTTGTATTTGTTGTAAATCACATGGCTCTGAGACTTTACATACTTCCTTTATAGTAAAAAACAGGAAGTCATTCTGCAGCTGATTCTATGAAGTTCAATAAGCTTAAAACTGATGGTGTTAATAATGTTAAAATTAGACACTTGTCCTGAACGACTGGATTTCTCAATCAGAAAAAGGAGTCAGCTGCAACTATGATCAGTGTTGGCTTGAATGTCAACAATGTGTGACTCATCGGTTTCTGCCGGATGTTCAACTGCGTCATCTTACTGTGAACACATCCATGTCAGGAGTCATTTTTGGTAATCAGTTTCAGATCTGGTTATAAATTGGTCCTCCTCTCTCGATCGGCTCCGATCTGAACCCAGCTGGTTGAACACGTTCAGCCTCACACCGACGTTGTGTCTGCCCTCAGCGGGGCACTGTGGTGGTTCCCCCGGTCCTCTTGTTTCTCTGCATGCCGCCTCTTCTTCTCTTGCTGGTAGTGCTTCACTCCCCTGATAGTCTGGACCGTGAGCACGGTCCCGGCGGTGTACAGAATGGCGGTGATCAGCCCGAACAGTGCCACTGCTGCGTCAGCCCCGCTCACGTCGCAGTTCATCCAGGTGTAGCCGTTTCGCGAGTATAGAATCTGTCGCCGCTTGCACACGTCTGTGGAGTTGACCTGCATGACAAAGTGCAGGTAGAGGCCCACGGCGACCACGTAGCCCACGGCACCCACTGCCTGGAACACCAATGCCCCCACCAGCAGCTTCGGATTCAAGTGGTAGGCGGGTTTGTTCCCGGCGACCACGAACAGCAGTGAGACGACCCCGAAGGTCAGGCTGAAGGCAATGCCGCCGTAGATACCGGGCGCCCTCATCTGGCTGTACTGCATGTCCAGATCTCGCACCTGCTGCAGCTCGGTCCCCTGAATGTTGAAGTTGCTGTTGATGCTGACGCCGCCCATGCCACCCATCGACGACAAGCCTGACATCACCAACTGGGCCGCGACCACGCAGATCAGGACGAGGGCGTTGGTTAAGACGGAGCAGATCAGCACAATGCCTGGCCAGGACGAGAAAGATGAAGGTAAACTGGTTCCATTGTTAAAAGTAAAAACAACTAAAGAAACTTGGATATCCACCTCTGGGTTGCCAAATTAAAGTGGCTTTTGTCAAAGTCTGGGCTTAAAGTTGAATAAAAAACTAAGATATGACCTCAAACAGGCTGGAAACCTGCCAATGTGGCTGAATTAGAACAGTTATGCAAAGAAAAATGGGTCAAATTTTTCTAATGTGCTTGTTGCTGCTGAGGTTGGTAAAACCACTTGTTGGGTTTAAGAGTATCCAAGTTCGCCTGGACACTTGTTCCAACTTCACAAAGTTGTAACTTGAAAAACAACTTGTGTTTATTGTATTTTGTTAATACAATTGGTTTCATAACAAAAAGGAAGAAAAAAAAACAACAAAACTCTCACAGCATTGTAAATCAGTTGGGGGGAAACCTCTCCAAGTCTCAGAGTAGCTTAGCTTCTTCCTAGAATTCGCAACAACCTTTGTCTGCTGAAACTCAGAACAGAGCCCAGCACCAAACCGGTCAGACTGGTCTTCACAGGATGAAATACTGAAGCTTGATGAATCTCAAGTCTACACTCTTCCGCTGCAGCTGCCTTCACAGCAGCTTTCGGTTTATTTGACCTACATATTTCTTCTGAGTCTGCATACCTCTCCGGGAACAGATGTTGGTGCATGTGGAGGCCTGGTCCTCCCTCCGGGGAACGTCCCTCCAATGCCTGGAGGGAGGCTCGGATTCTCGGGGGCGAGAATGGGGGGCAGTAGAGGAGCTGGAACACATATATAACATGAATTACTTTCCCATACAGTTTGTCTAGGTCAGGGGTCGGCAACCCAAAATGTTGAAAGAGCCATATTGGACCAAAAAAACAAAAAACAAATATGTCTGGAGCCGCAAAAAATTAAAAGCCTTATATAAGCTTTATAATGAAGGAAACACATGCTGTATGTATCTATATTAGCAATATTAGCCTACTATCAAAATGACTAAGTTGGCTACAAATACATAATGAGCCTTCACAATTAAATGTTTTTTTTTCCCGCAGTGCATCCTAGAGAATGACGCACCACGTCACTACTCTGTTGTACGATGCCGCCTCAAGTTTAACTTCATTACAATATTAATGAATTATGTTTCATTGCTTTGATGAAATTAAAGAAATGTAATAAAGAAATCAGATTTTTTGATGTCGTTTTAATGGTGAGGATTCGAAAAAAACAACAACAAAATGGAACGTGCATAACGTGCCCCCTTATGTGGGCAACAAACAGAGTGCAACAAAACGCAGCCTGCATTTATACAAATAAAACCGCAGCCTTTTGCAAATGTAGCATGCCTTCCCTGGAAATGTCTTTCCACATTACTCTTTTTGTTATTTGACAACTTCTCGCTACATAGCAAACATTCAGGCAATCCTTCCACATTAGCAATGAATGCAAATGATTCGGTCCAAGAAACGTTGAAACCTCTGTTCTCCTCTGTTATTTTTCTCTTTTTCCCTTTGGGATCCATGGCCCATCACACAGCCGCCGATTTGTTTACACCAGCCACCTGCCTGGCATCCCGCCCTGCTGTTAGAAACGTGTGTCGCAGGCTATGACGCAAATCTTCGTTGACAGAAATTTTTAAATTTAATATTTAATCTACACATTTTTACAGCATTGGAAAACGTTAAGAATGTTTGTGTCATGTTTGTCCTCCTACAGAAACCATATTAAAACAAAAAATATATTTCCCTCCCCCATCTTTTTCCATTTTCAAACATTTTTGAAAAAGCTCCAGGGAGCCACCAGGGCGGCGCTAAAGAGCCGCATGCGGCTCCGGAGCCGCGGGTTGCCGACCCCCGGTCTAGGTGAATACAAGCATTTTCTTGTTTTAATCCATTGAGCATACCATATAGTTTTGGATCAAGACAATAATACCAATACACTTTGTTTAGAAAGAGACAATGCAGATCAAACATAAATGTCCAACATTTGCTGCTCTGCACCAGATTAACAGCACAAGCTAATGTGTCATCAGGTTTGAAGATCATAGCAAATTAAACATGACACTATTCCTTTAGACAGCTCCTCTTTGCTGAAGTAAAACCTGTCCTTAAGGAAATATTAATCTTCTGTTTAGACTATGTTAAGTCAAGTTAAATATTCAACACATTTTTCTGAGCAAAACATTAAAATTATTTCTGTCATTTAATACAAAAATAAAACCCACTATTGTTTGAAAAAATAAGACATGTTTTCCTGAAAAACATTACCAACATACTAGAACTGTTACAACAATCTAAAACTATAAGGTCATCTGACAAAACCTTTTATTTTTCATAACTAAAGTAAAATAAAAATACATATTTGCACATTTGAATTGGTATAAGTGATGTTTGTAGCTCCTTCAGGACCCCAGGAGAAATGACTTCACACTGTACAGTACAGACACTGTATGGTTAAAAGCTAATTTAATCAGTTTTGCTGCTTGTGTGATTGTAGGATTCATTTCGCATGAGATAAACCAATACTATCTATACAACTCTTTCCTTATTAAGCTTCAAATTCTGTAAACTAGAGCATTTAAGAAATAGCCATTCTTAAATGGCTACTTAAGTAAGCCATAAAATAAAGGTGAGAGATAAAAAATTTGTAAGGTCATTTTTAATATCATGCATAGGACCTGTGTAATATTGGGCAAGCAAAGCACAAATGGTCAAACAGCATATTTGTTTTGATCATGTTGAAATTAAGAACATGATTACTTCAACATACAATTGAAACCAGATTTTTAAACACTAAATAAAATGGCACTTGTTTTTATTACTGTCTGATTATAAATCAGTCCAAACGTTTCTTGGTTTAACTTAGTTAGAATTCCCCAAATTATGTCTATTTGTTAAAAATTCAAAAGTACATTTAGTCAGCATCAGGGAATAACTGTCGTTTTAAAGATTTGACCCAAAAACCTAAACATAAAATTAAGTCCAAAAGGTTACAAAAATATTGACTTCATAAGATCCCGTAAAGGTAAAAGTTGTTAAAGACCGAGCCCGCAGAGAGGGACAACCGCAGTTGTTCCTAGCAGTGCTACCGTCCCACCTGTCCGGAGTGGACTTCCTGTTGTCCCGGGGCCGCCGCTGCTCTCCGTTCCTGGCCCGGTGTTCCCGGTCGGAACGGGGCGGTTGACTCATACCTGTCGAGCGTAAATCACACGGAAAAGACCCTTAAATGACGAGAAAATCACTCTGCGTACTTGTAAAAGTGACATTTGTATGTTAAATGCGCTTTAGAAAATTGTCTTTGTTTTTTAATCACTTAAATTCAAAAGTTTCCTCAGCCGTCAACCGAAATAACTCAGGTTGACGTAAAACACGCTGAAGCTCGCATCTGATTCGTAGCTCTTGCTTTGGATTACAAAACAATATTTCCCCTCTTCTAAAGAATCTTCACGAGTTTTGAACAGATTCACTTCAAAATGCAAAACACTTAGAATGATCTGACCTTGACTGATTATTCGACACTCTTTATAGATCCTATACCAAATATGTGAATATTTCACTTTAGTTATAAACTGCTTTTTTAGGCATTACGACGACTTTATAGTGGGTCTTCTTGAAAAACGTTGGAATTTAAGACTGGTCACATCTGGACTGAATTATTGAAGACTAATTTAATCTTTAAAATGTACTTTGTGTTTTGTGAAACCTTAATTATGTTAGTAAAAATACAAACAACAACAACAAAAGAAATGCATCACATAGTTGTGCTTTGTGAAAACATCCATCCATCTTCTTTGCCAGTTTATTTGAGGACGGTCTCATCAGGGCTGGCATCCATCTCTAGCCATCTAAAATTTACTCACTCATAATCATTTAAAAGGACAAATTAAACTTGGCGCTAATTATTAGTTGGGATAAATAAAACGATTTATTTATCCTTCAACTTTCAAGTTTTGGACAATTAACTTAGTTTGCATGCATACAGAATATCATCGCAATTAGTTCGGCCAGCAGCCTTTCATTTATGTGTAATTTTCAAAAAGAGAAATAGTAACACTAAATTTGGACATTAAAACCACTTTAAACAAGGTAAAGGTAAAAAGGGATCTTATTAAAGTGATTTATTTTAATGTAATAATTATTTTATTTAAATAAAAACAATATCAATGTTTTTCTAGGATTATCTGAGACGCAGTTAATTTCAAAATGTGACTAGTCAAACCTAGACTGAATATGTCTGCATTAATAAAATAACAAGAGAACACTTAAACAGGGTTTAATCTGAAAGTACAGCGATAGCGCCGAATCGGAAGCTAACTTCAGTGTCAGGTTTAAACGTTAAAAAAGTAGAAAGTGCAATTATTTAAGAGACGACCAGTGACGACATACAACACCCGAAACTAATCTCGCAGTCGTAAACCAAACACACTTTTCATTTCTAAAATTTAGTAGCGTTTTACTTTTGTTTACGATATTTTTTTGGCGTTAGCTTCAAAAGTTTAGCGTCCCGTTCAGACCAACTTCGATTTATTGAATTTTAACTTACTGTGAGGTTGACAGATACCGTTTTTAATCCAACTCTACTGCTGTTTCTGACACCTGCTGTGTTGTGAGTTTCACGCAGAGACAGCTCCACCCTAACCTGAAAGAGGAGGAGGAGGAGGAGGAGGAGGAGGAGGAGGAAGGTCTGCAGGTGATCAGGTCAGGTTGGTTTCTGCTGGAGCTTTTAGCCACAGACTGAGAGCCTTCTGGATGAACTTCTGAACATTTATTCAATCAGCCGCTTTGTTTGTTGCTGTCAGTCCTGATTGTGAAGCCAAAAGAATCCTCTGTTTTCCCCTGATTCAAGGAGGAGTTGACCTTTTAACAGCAGCAGCACTGTCTCTCAGAGTCTCAGCCATCTTGTTGTTTATGTGATTGAAATCTCCCTAAAGAGCCATTCTCTGCTTTTTCACACCACCATACTATGCACTGGTGTATTTATTTATTTATTCATTTATTTGTCAGTATAGACTGAAAATAAAAACACATTAAGAATGAATTTCAACTGCCGAATTTCACAAAATGTGAAGTTGGTGACATCACAAAAGGCATAAGGATTGAGCTGGAAAAGCTTCTTTAGTTCCATGGTGGACGAGTGACTTTTGACATATTTCACCTTAAGTTCTGAATTTGACTTTTGCAAGGTCGAATAAAGCTTGGTCCAAACAAGCTTTATGCAGAAGGTGACTGTGAAACTGTCAGAAATCAATTTCAAAGCCACCATAAATCTGCTTATCCATTTATGTTTCTCCACAAATTAAATAATCCTATTTCATTGGCATCCATAGATGATGGGCAACTTTTTCCCCACTTTCCCAGTTTATGTAAAAGTATTTTAGTAAAATTTGTGTGCCTTTGTGTTCAGTCTTCTTTGAATGTCTAGGGGCCATCCATAAGCTGTCCTAAGAATGTGGGTGCATTCAAGTAGCCAAAATGTCTTTGAGTCCTATAACAAAAGTTCCTTTAAGTGGGACTAGGGGACCAAGGCTAACTCCTGAAAAATATGTCCCCAACATAATCTCCTCTACATCAAAGTTTACATTTAAAAGAAATGCTTACATCCAAAGTTTTATGGGTAATACAAGAGTCAAGAAAATATGATAAATAAGTCTAAATGTAGAAAATCTTTTTAAAACTTGAATAGCTCTGGTGCATATGTAATAGGTTCTGTACAGCCAGTACAGCAAGGACTCACAAATCATCCAACAAGAAAAAAAACCTTAAAAATAACTGGGGGAACAAAACAAACTCTTCAAAATAAACTAAACAACACTGAAGTTAACGATCTGTCTAAACGTTTTTGCTGTTTGATTTAAATAATGTTGGTGTTTGATTCAATTTAGGAAAACTAAAAACAAACATTTGACATATTATGTATTTAACACCATTTCATGTTTATATTAATTATGACCTATTATTTATCCGCGGATTTTGACTGCAGTAAACACTCCTTCCAGTAGAGGGCAGCTGGTATTACTGAAAGCTATAAAGCATTTTGTCCAGCAGGGGGCAGCGACACAAAACATGAGCACTTCCGGTGGGCGATACATGAACTCTTCTATAAACAAAAACATGAGCACACAAGTTTAGCGTTATAACCTTCCCTGAAGAGAAAAACAAACCAGTCGTCATTTGAATGGCGTGTCTTCCATTTCCGCTTTTTAACCCAGGACATTTGCCTGTCAAAACGGTCATGACATTCCTTCGGTTAGCGGCTCGAAGCTGCAGAACTCTGACCGATCTTCGTTGTCCGCCTGGCGGCTTCATGACCTGCAGAAGCACCGTTTCATACATCCAGGGCCAGAGTCCCGAACCCCGCATCAGGGAGTATTTCTACTACATCGACCATCAAGGACAGGTGAGCATCTAGCTTAGCCAAAAATAACACGTTTCCAACAAACTGTATTCCAGTTGTTTACTATGTTTTCTGTGACGTCTACAGCTTTTTCTCGATGACACTAAAGTGAAGAACTTTGTCACCTGCTTTAAAGGTTTGAGCTTCTTATTTTAAGTACCTCTAAAGCAGAGGGATGGGCTAAACTGTGGAAATATTTGGAGTGTTTACCAGTTTCCCTCAGTGCCCCATTAATATGACTGCATGTTTTATTTTGTCTGCTGAGAAAGTGATGTTTAAATATGTTATGTTTTTGCTTTTTTTGTCTGGGCATCTTTTAAAGATAAATATATCTTTAAAGCAGTGATGCTTTAGTTGTATTCCCAGAGTAAGGAGTGAGTGTGTTTAAATATATTCCAAATGACACTGAAACCAATGAGAACATCATCAATATTATATGTTCATTAATGTGAAACATAATTAGACATTATGTTCAGACTCAAAACTTTCTGCAGTTTGCAGCCAGTGATAGTTATTCTGAATAAATGGAACAGTTTATTTGCCACTAAATATTTTGCAAAATGGTCCCTGGGCACCGTTTTGCCCTAGTCTACTCGAATTTACCTTTCTTTATTTGTTTACGTGGAATCCTTTCCAGAAAACTTTTATCTCAGAGAATAAATATTACAGCATGTTTCTCTGCAGTCCCAATCACAGATATGTCAGAGTTAAAAGAAATCAGACAATAAACAACTGGGAGAGCTACATTTTGTATTGTGAATTAATAAAATCTAAATTAATACTTGCTCTGTAGTAGCAGCTTTGCTGTATCAATTCTGAGTGATTTACCTTGAAGATTACTGCCCCCTAGAGGTAGATCTTATAAACCCAGTCATCTGTCCAGATGTCATGTGAGTAAAATGCTTAAGTAGAGGATGCGCGGTATTATTTGAAAACCTTGCATAATTCTGCATATGGAATATAATTTTTGAAATGCATTATATGTTAGGCATCTATATTACAGTGAGGATACCCTCCAGAGACACTTCAGGGTTGCTTTATTTACTTTGACCGTATCAGAGATTTAAGAGTATTTTAAATATCTTAATGTAAGGGCGTTTCTGGTGTATTTGAAATTCGTTAGACTGGCTCTCACAATTCCAGGCCCAGAGTTTCTATATGATCCTCTATAGGTCCAGTGACTATCGATTACAACAAGGTTGCTCTGGGTGCCCGATTGTTGGTGAATACTTAAACTGGGATAACCAGATTTTATTCAAATACACTATGAGCAGATAATACGAAGCCTATTAGATAATTGTTTATCAAAGTGGGTACAAAAAGAAAACGTGAATATGTATATGAGATGGCATCAAGTTTAAATGTGGAAGCCATTTTCAGGCAGCTCATTTTTTTCAGAAATGGTTTAAGACAGCAAAACTGCAAACTACCAGCACCCTTTGAACTGGTCTCCATGAAGTGTTTCTGAAGAAAATATTTTTGTGCAATTTTTTTTTATTTAAGCACAGTTTAACACTAAGCTCTCTGCTACAGCTTTAAATACCATTTTTGTTCAGATTTGTAGCATTTGATGCATTTGTCTCATTTTTCCAGATAAACAGTTCTTGGTTTTCTTCTTCAGTCGCCTGCGGATAAATCAGAGCGGGCGTTACCAGGACGATTTTCCTTTCCTGTCTCTGTGCGGTAGAGAGAGGAACTTCCTGCGCTGCGACGACAAGCCGGTGGTTTTCACGCACCTGCTGCCCAACCCAGCAGGAGACCAGGAGCTGCTCTCGTATTGTGGCGGCGCAGAGAAGCTCTCTGTTCCTTTCCAACCAGAGGCGCTGTACATGCATCCAGTCAGCGGTCGGGTTTATCATCCTGGACTAGAGCGCTCAGGCGGGGTCGGACTGGTCAGGTCGTCCCTGGCCATAGAGCTCAGTCCCAGCTTTGTTTATCCACCAGAGAGTGGCCAGTCAGGACAGCCCACACACTTTCTGTGGAAAGGACAGAAGCACAGACTGACCAATGAGCTGGCAGGATGCTTCCCAGCAGTAGAGGGTGGCAGTGGACAGCAGGGGAAGCTGAGATGATCTTCAAAACCGTTAATAAAATCTAAAGTATCAGTTTTCATCTCTGGCAAGCTAAAAACTGCTGCTGTAGTTCAGCTCTGTGTATTCATGTCAGAGAACAGTAGAGTGATGAGATTGCATCTCGTGTTGCATCGTTCCGCTTTGAGTTTGGTCTGAATCAATAACAACAAATCCCCAAGTGGAAATTTGAAAAATGAAGGTTGTGTTTTCTCTTTTGTCTTGCTTATTTTATGTCCTCACATTGTTGCAATATAACAAAAGTACTGCTTAATGTTGAAAACGTTGCCAAACCAAGGTGGCTTGAACTGAAGTGTAGACTAGAGCATAACAAAAGAAGATTCAAGTAATATATTAATTACTGTTAAATGTAATTACTTATATGTACAAAATAACTCTGGTATTGCTAATGATGTCACAATATGCGCCACTGCTTCTCTGTAGAGAGTGAAACGTGCTACAGATTGACATGTGGACTGAGACGGACATGCTATGATGTTAGTTCCCTAACTTTAGTAATGTTACGGGTTGTTTGGTCTCTATTCATTTTGACGTTTGATAATATAGCAGCTGTTCAACCAGGCTTTGTAAGGTTGGTGAAGAACGTGTTTATTAAAGGACAGCACTCTGGAATTCCCAGTTCCAGTATGGTTGTGAGCTTTTGGCCGTCCTGATGAGTCTGCCGCCTCCTCTCCTCCATTGAATGCACCCCAAGCGTTACAATGTTATACTTCAAATATTCAGTCTACATGCCAATCGTACGTCTTTCCAGATGCTTGCAGTACGTGATTACATGAATAGCAAATAACATCCTAATCCAGGACCTAATGGATAGTTTAGAATATCATCTACTGGAAGTTTTCATTGGTGGTTCTTTAAAATCTGTTATCTTTTGAACCACTTATGTCTTTAACAGACTGCTAGTTCTTGAGAGCCTGTAGGACTGAATACCTAAAACAGTTTTTTTAATAAGATGTGTTAAAAGCGTCTTTGGGATTTAGAAATTATTCATGTTTGAATAATTCATAAGTCATTGTTAGCTAGACTAGAATTAGAATTAGAATAGAATTCAACTTTATTGTCATTGCACTGTCACATGTACAAGCAACGAAATGTAGTTTGCATATATCCAGAAGTGCTATACATGATATAATTTATAAACAGGTGTATGAAGATATAAACAGAGAATAATATTGATGTGCTATAAACAACAACAAAAAAACCTCTGGAAGAAATTCAGAAACCAGTTGATCAAAAAAAGACAAACATTATAATTAAGGATATTTTTGAGTGTTATCAGAGGTTCATCCAAGTTTATTCTATTTTAAATGCACATTTCAGTTGGGCGTCCGACGCAAAGATTTTGGATTTATCAAATTTGATGCCAAAACAAGCAGTGCAGCATCTGGTGTTTTTACAGGGAGAACTGTTCCTCACCACAGTTGGTGCTGGGCTCATGTGGATGTTTGTGGAACTGCAAGTTCCAGAGAGCCAAGAGACAAGAGTCCTTTGGTCAGCCTCTGCCTGGGGAACATGGCAGCTCCGTCCGCAGACACATGCGGGCTCATGGAGCGCTCGGTCCGGGAGCGGGTCCCGCCTCTGCTCACCGACTTGTACCAGTTCACTATGGCCTATGCGTACTGGCGGGCCGGCAGGCACCAGGAGCCCGCCGTGTTCGAGATGTTCTTCAGGGACAACCCGTTCGGCGGCGGATTCTCGCTGTTCGCTGGGCTGAATGACTGCCTGCTGTTCCTGCGGAGCTTTCGCCTCACAGATCAAGGTGAGGGTTCAGTCTTTTCACCTTCAAGTGTTGACGTCATAAACCTTAACAACCCCACCGAACCAGCTACATTCTGGTTACGGATCAGGAAGTGGGACTTTTCTGTTCTTGTGTTTTCTTTCACGCTCTGTTAACACACACCGAGATGGTTGTGCAACTCACCCAGCGTGAGAAAACGTGGGTAGCATTTCTGCAGATTTTGACTTTTAACTCTGGCCTTTAACACGAGCACCAAGAAGAATCTACAGACTGCTTGCTGTGTGTTGCACAAGAGGCCAGCATGCAGAATCAGGACACAAACAGTGGATGAAGTAATTGGTACCCTGAAGAGGCAGATTATACTGCGTGCATGAAAGCTACTGATGGAGGCTTTTAAAAAAAATGACTTAAACTGGAATACCTTAATTTATAAAGCTCATTTTAACAAGACAATTAAAAGTATTTTGCATGATTAAAAATATTTATATTTTAGTGGCAAAATAAGAAAAAAATAATGAAAAGTTGGAATAACAATCAACTCAAAGCAATAGGGTTTTAGCTTGATTTAAAGGAGTGCTGTTATGTATTTTGCAGACACATTACCATTCTATAGCACATGAAGTAACTGTTACCTTCAACTGTTATAAAAATGTTGCATCAAACAACTTAAAAGAAATTTGACTTTGCAATATGATGCATGCACTATGTTGTGTTGGTGTATTACATCAGATCCCAATTAAATGCAATGAAGTTTATGTTTGTGTGAAAACAATCAAAGGGGATGAACATTTTTCAAAAATAGTTTACTACAGCAGCTGACAGATTTATTTAAATCTTGTCTGCTGATTTAGATTAGCTGCTCATTAGATTCAGTTCTATGACCTTACAGGTCATCCATGTTGCATATTAGAGCACATGACTCATAATAGAAAGGTCGTGGTCAAGCTCCAGCTGTCTTTGTGGATACAGATGTACAGTTCCTGAGCTCCGTCCTGCCTCCCAACACTGATCCTGCCTTTTTCGACTTTCTGCGAGGCCTCGACTGTTCAGCCGTGACGATACGCTCCCTCCCGGAGGGTTCTGTGGTGTTCGCCAGGGTGAGTTTCTGCCTTGTAACTGCTGCTGTCAGGGTGGAGGAAATGTAACAAACTGACAAGTTTCTCACACCTACAGGTGCCTCTAATGGAGGTGGAGGGTCCACTGGCTGTGGTTCAGCTGCTGGAGACCAGTTTACTGTGTCTGGTCAATTACGCGAGGTAAAAGCTTCAGCTTTAGGTCAGCGGATAAAAGAACTGCTTTTACTTGCATCTAAAATCATCTAGCCTCATGTTCACATTTATGCCTTTGTCAATAGTGACAATGTTTTAGTTTTGTCTTTGAAATCCATCCATCCATAAATACATACACACATACACACGCACGCATGCACGCACGCACGCACGCACGCACGCACGCACGCACGCACGCACGCACGCACCCACGCACGCACGCACGCACGCACGCACATTGACATAGATCCATCCAAAACATTTACCTTTCTTGGTAACTCATTTGGGGAATACTTGTGCCTCATTTCCACTTAGCGTTACGTTACACTTAGCGCACAGGTTAGTGCAGTTTAACATGCTACTTTAGGGTCCAGCTTTTTTCAGGTGTTTCCATTCCTAGTTGGACTCTCATTGAGCTGGGGGAATTAAACCCAAATGCAATTAGTGCAACGACAACTGTGTCACTACTAGTCAACTGGTTGTGATGTGTGATGCTAGCAGCTGCACTTTAACCATGCTGTTGTCCTTTTGACCTTGTGGGCTCAGAAATGGTACTGCACCGTTTGGTTGTAAAAGCCATTTTTATGATAGAATTGGATCAAATATTTTATTGAACTGACCTGCTGCGTATCGCTCAGTGGAAGTGAGCTATTAGGATCATTGTTAATTCAAAAGCTTTTGCTTCCTCTCTGATGACTTCAAATGTTGCTTCAGTATCTTAATATATTATTTGTTGCACTCTATTTTATAAAATCCATCATTAAGCAGGAAGTAAGCCGAAATAAAACATTTTTAACTTACACGTGCAAATGAAGGTTTAACTTTATTTTTCTGCCAAAATAGTTTATGCACAGGATAATTTAGCCTCTGCTTCCTGTTTAATTTCCTTGAATTTGCTCTGATTTCAGTCTCCCATCCTCTATTTCTTTCGTCCTCTCAGTCTGGTTTGCAGTAACGCAGCTCGTTTCCGCCTGGCGGCTGGACACCAAAGGAGGCTGCTGGAGATGGGCCTCCGACGGGCACAAGGACCAGACGGAGGGCTAACTGCCTCACGATACACACACATCGGAGGTGAGTGGACAAGCCTGGTCCTTCCAAAACCAACACCTTCAGAGACTCACCAGCAATCTGTCTTCCAGGATTTGATCTCACCAGTAACGTTCAGGCTGGTTTCCTGTTTGGGATTCCTGTTGCAGGGACAATAGCACACTCTTATGTCACTTCCTTCAACTCCTTGGACGAGGTCTGGCCACAGGTAACACCATCTCAGTGACTTCATGTTAGCAGTTTTTATCTTTAAAGTGTCAGGACTGATTATCCAAACAGTCATTTTGAAATGGAAGCGGGTATAATGTTGTGCTTGTACCTTAATTTGCAAATTCTTTGACAAGTGTCTGACATTCTTGGTTGACACCACGATCAGTACAATAATAATACATTGCTATAGCTTGGTAGAGCTTATTGAAGTGACATAAAACTTGTCATGTTACAGTCAGAAACTTTTAAGCCAAAGTAACAACTTCTTGTTTTTTTAAATACTTTGTCAACATCAAAAAGAAAGAATTTGGGGCATAAAACTTAAATCAGATACCTGTCAGAAGAGCTTTCAGTAATTTGAGTATTGTTTAAAGAGTTCCTTAGCATCCTGAGGTCTGATTTAGCGCTGACTGTTTTGTGAAGTTGCTGTATTTGTTCCCACTCAGACACTTGTGACAGCGAACGGAGACCCCGATCCAGTCGACATCATCTCTCTGACTAAAGGCTGGTTGAGGAGAGTCTGCGAGCTGCTGGGAGCAGAGCCTGGGAAAATCCATGAGGGCGAGCTGTCAGCTTTCCTCTCTTATGCCATCGCTTACCCTCAGAACTTCCTGCCTGTGATCGACAGCTACAGCGTGGGATGGTAACTCCTGATACTCTTATCTGGGGTTTTATTTTGATGTTTTGGAGTTACTGGATGATTTCACGTCATTAACTCCCTCGGCCCCTCACTCTCACTCATTTGTCAAAAAACTTACCTAAGACCTATAGAGGTCTCTTCCTTGAGGATTTGATTAACCCAAGTCAAACAGGGTCCCTACACAGGAAAATCAAGAATATGGAAAAAAACAAACTGGGAAGAAGTGTTAAATATTTCCACAATAAAAATGTTTTGTTTAAAATGCTAAAGCAGTTTTTCAAGTTAGGATAAGTGTGGAAAATGATATAAGACAATGATTTATATATGAATATTTATATTGACAGTTCCTTTTAGTTCAATGCAAAAAATATTGATACCAAAAGGAACCTTATTTATTTACTAACTTCTTTAATTACACACCCAAAACATCTCCTTCCTTATTGATATTCACTAGTAAGAGTTTGTGTTTCTGAGAATATTTAATGAGACCTGGTTAATCAAGTCTTTCTTTTTATGTGTTGTAGTAGTGGACTGTTGAACTTCTGCGCAGTGGCCTTGGCGTTGTGTGAACTGGGTTACAAGCCTGTGGGGGTCCGCCTGGACAGCGGAGACCTCTGCAGGCAGTCCATTGAAGTCCGTCGGGTGTTTCGACTCTGCAGCGAGCAGTAAGTCAGGTGCATGATGCACACTTGTGTAGGTTTTCTGAAGTTTGGCTTGGCTATTTTGGAGAATCTATTGCCTCTCTCATCTGCAGGTTTTCCGTGTCAACATTTAACTCTCTGATCATCGTAGGGACTAACAACATCTCAGAGGAAAGCATGGCTGAACTCAACAAGAAGGTAACTGAAGTATCATTATTATTGACATCATCTTTTATTGAAAGTTTCTGATTTTTTATTTATTTTTTTTTTATTTTTATTTTTTTTATGTTTTGCTTCAGGAGAATGAGATAGATGTGATTGGCGTCGGAACGCATCTGGTCACCTGCACCAAGCAGCCGTCTCTGGGCTGCGTCTATAAGGTAATTTCTCAGCCCCGGGTGACCACGCTCTGATGGCTCCATCTTGTTGAGCTTTGTGTCATGTTTGTGCTCCAAGCTGGTGGAGGTGAGAGGAAGACCAAGGATGAAGATCAGTGAGGACCCAAAGAAAAGCACTGTTGCAGGGAGGAAAGCCATCTATCGACTGTTGGATGCTGACGGTGAGATTCAGCATGTTTACTCCACTTTTCACATGTGAGCATACTCACCCTGCTCACATGTAGCGCCGTATTTTTGTTTTGTAGAACCTTGTGCTGCTCCTGATCTTGCTGCAAACACGACTTCCTGTTTGTTTCCACCTGCAGGTCATTCCTTCCTAGACTTGTTGTGTCTGATGGTCGAGCCTCCTCCTGAGGCTGGGTGTACATTGACCTGTTATCCTCTAGGGGGGGATAACTCATCTGTTTCAGTCACACCGGTTCAGGTGACCTGTCTGCGAAAGGAAGTCTTCCTAAAAGGGCAGGTTAGTCTTTACATCAAGGTTTTACAAATATTTTCCCAAACACTGTAGAGTTTAAGTTTGAGTTTTTGTCACAATCTACAAAGGAAATTCCTTGAGGAACTTTGACATAACTATCATTTCATTAACACTCTGAACTAACAGAGCATACAAAAACCGACATGGCATCTAACATCTTGTCTTAATATTCAAGTTATTCAGTATTTCATCTTCAGGACATTATTAATCAGTACAAAACAAGATTTTTTCTCTTTTTTTTCAGAAAATCCAGTCTGAGAAGGGACTTCTGTCTTACTTAAACTGTGTCCATTTATTCTAGGTCAGAGAGCCTCTGTGCAGTGCTGCAGAAACTAGAGCAAAGGTCCAGAGCTCCCTGCAGACCCTGCACCCTCGACATAAGAGGCTGCAGGAGCCTGACTCTTACACAGTGAGTTTAAATTTGGTCTGCATCTGATCTAAATCTACCTAGATTTTCTCAATCTTACTGAACAGACAAATAAAAATACTGCATCATAACTTCTTCATTCGAAGGACTTTAAACAGATGGTTTTCTTTTCCACTAGGTGGCGCTCTCAGAGAAACTCCACAACTTGGTTACAGAGCTCCAAAAAGGCAGCAATAGCAACAGCAACTTTCTGTTAGCCAACTAAGGATGTTTTTTGTTTGTTTGGTGGTTTCCAAAGTGCCTCGCAGTCCAATGTGCACCAGCTGAAGTTGACCTCAGGCTCTTGCACTAATTATCTCAAGCTCGATTGAACAGAGTAGAGGGAGGGGGGGTCAGGGTTTGTGGGAATAAACAAATCATTTTGTTACTCAACATATGTTTTTGCTAGCTGTTAGAATGTTTTATAAAAATCTGGTAAATACAAAGTGGGCAGTGTAACATGGGTTACGCTCATATTGCAGGTGTTAACATTCTCATTTTTTTAGTGGCAGTGTTGTTTTGATTATTAATGCGGACCATGTGACTTTCACTGCAGTATAAAGCGTTTGTGGTCCTGAATTGATGTGCATGTGCACAAGACATGCTACCTGCAACACGCTGTGTGTATCTGCTCTGGAGGATTTCTGCAATCTGAGCTGATAAAATCCATGACTTTCTGCTGTAATGTTTCTAAATATTTTGATAGGAATATGTAAAATAAATAGAGCATCTGTCACATCTGACAGTTTGTTGTTTAATTTTGATCATGTCACTTCCCACCTACTTTAACGCAAAATCTGGTAACCTGTTAATTTAAAGATCAGACAGGCAGCTTAAGAGCAGAAGATCAATTGTGTCCTCAAAAAGCTCCACAGAAGAATACAAGACAGCAAAATATTTGAGCTCTTTCATTTAAAGCTCCATTAATTTAAATCTGCTGAGGAATGTAAATTGAGACCATGTGAGGCTTTTGATTAAGTCTGGCATCAGTACCTCCAAGCTCGAGAACCATGTTTGTAAGCTTACGTCAAGTAGACATGACAGTATTATTTATTTTGATACGTTTCTATTTTGTCTAATAATGAAAGTTACAGCTTCAAAGGTTTTCTCTTGCCCATGTCCTCCCCAATGCCTCCAGTTTGAGGACTTTGTTGCCCTCTGGTGGTAGCAGAAAAATACTGTTACTTAAAATGTGTTTTAAATGTGAGAACAGTGCTCTTTTCATAGAAATTTTACGCATGTCTTTGAATCAGGCTTCCAAGATTGGAGGTCCATCATCTCTCTTAACTCCAACATAGGTTCTCCACCCTTCCTGCTTCCTCTTTATAAAGAAAGTTTGTTTTAAACCTGATCGGTCGCCTTCTTGTCCAGCAGGAGTACATGCATCCAGTGGACATATGGTGCCTATTAGACATGGAGAGGACATGATATCATCCATGACCGACTCGTCCCCCTGAGGTGGATCAGTTGGCGCTCACATACTTCACATGTGCGCTGTTTTACAGCCTTCTCACAATTGTGCAGATGCTGGGAGACACATCCATTTCAAAGTTAAGGACCAGTAGTGGAAGAAAGTGGTTTAATAGACATGAACTAATTGTGGTAGAGGGACAAAAATGCATTGTGTAAATGTCAAATTAGAATGAATATAATAGAATGAATGAATGAAATTATATGGTGCTTCTTTTGTGTTATGCTGACCACACAAAGTTCTTCACACTTCAACTAATCAACTTTGCAGCTGAATCACTGGTCATATAGGTGGACTTACTTAAAAAGAGAGAGCAATGAATAGATGAGCAACAAAAAAATACAAGCCCACATTTTGAGACAATAACATCCGTTTAAAAGAAGTTTCTAAACTGAGATAAAATGCATAAACTTATGAGCAACAACCAAGTGCAAGTATTGCGCTTTAAGGAACTTGTCTTACACTAGCAGCAGTAGCACCAGAAAGGACTTTAGCATCTGTTTATGAACTTCCAAATTGCAACGCCAATGTCGTAGCTTTAGCAAATGTTAAGTCCGGTTCAAGTAATAATCTGTCTCTTATGCGAGTATTAGCAATAGGCTCGATCAGCTGATCGCGTAGTATTTGTTCTTCCCTGTTCCCAAAATCACATGTAGCAGCCAACTCCCGTAAAGAAGATGAGAATTGGTTTAGCGTCTCATCCGGTCTCTCTGCTCGTTCTTGAAACTTGTGTCTTTCAGCAATGACGTTCACCTACGGCACAAAATGTTCTTTTAAGGCAGCAATAGCACTAGCAAACGTGTAGAAAAGCCTTTGGCCCCCTGTACCCGGGGCATGGAGTAGAATCGCGCGCTTTTTGGCATCAGGCCACCCCGCGATGGCGCTATCACCAACATGTAGGTGTCGAACACTTTTAGCCATGTTGGAAATGGTTCCCCTGGTATGGCATGAATGGAGCAGGTAATGGCACATAAATAGACATCCTTGTCGCCAGTGTTGTGGTGTTGCTATTTTGAAATAGTGGAAAAATAAGCAGCATCAGACGTAGTTTAGCTTCATAAAAAAATGTTTTATTAGATAAATTATTTTTACGGTTAAAGTAAAAATAATAAAGTCTGCGCTATTCTGATTTAGTGACGTAATTGTATTAATTGTGCTACCACCCCCTCGCCACTAGAGGCAGTAGCAAGCCCGAAAAGATGCTACTAAGGAGCAGATTTAGAAAGCTACGGAATTTGTTAAAAAATTGTGAGCTGTGCTGACGTGAATAAAAGAGAGAAGTTCATTACATGCTGGGAGTGAAACTCCTTCCTAAAGATTATGCTATATTTCCCTCCTAACATAGGGAATTGCGCCCCCTTCACTTCCGGAGTGCTATGGTCCCGTTTCCAAACAGAGTATGAGACTGACAGTGGTTCGTCCCCGCCCCTTTCTGTTTGCTGCAGCGAGGTGTACTTGTCTGATCCTTCCAGCAGTAGCAAAGAGGAGGGGAGGGAAAAAAATCTGAGCGAGCCTTTCCGGTCTGCCTGCCCCGGTTTCCTTTCAGCCCTCTGCTGCTGGAACCGAGGGAGGCGCAGGATCGAGTCCCGGACGAGGAGGAGCCGGGGACTTTAAACCAGTCACAGTTACTCCAAGCTGCTGCTCCCGCCTCAGCGTGTTTGTAGACGCTTCATTACATAAGTCTGTGTTTCTGTCACCTCGATCTGACTCAGTTCTGCTGAACCCAGCAGTGGGACATTTCTGTCTATCACCCCAGCGGCGGGGACAGGCGGCGGCGGGACCAGGGAGTATTTACAGCCGGACTGCGCTGCTCCTTTCTCTGCCGTCGTGGGCTCGGGAGGACCAGAAGGAAAACGCGAACTGGGTGGAAACCTGAGCCCAGCGGTGATGAGAACTAACCCTGAGTGGATTTCACTGGTGTGCTGCCAGAAGCATCTGGAAAGGATAACACAGGGATCCACTCCCCCTCTGGAGGACCAGAGCATAATTCACATCTCAGACATTTTGGCGTGTCAGCTCTGCGGCTGCTGCTGAGGGATGCCTTTTAGCTTGTTTTTTCCCTAAGAAATTATCGTTGTAATCACGCTGGCTGTCCTGAGATTCCCAGATTCCCTCCTGGCACCAGTGGGTTTGGATATGCTAGACAGCGGTGCTCCTATGTGCATTGGCTGAAGGACCTGGATCCTGCTCATAATTAAAGCCCCCTCAGCAGATCAGTGATCCTCATCCCAGCTATGCAGTGAGGATGTGCGCAGCCAGGTTCAGCGGCTGCCTCAATGGCTGCGCAGAAGAGGCCGCCTGCGGTGCCGTCGCTCCGGCCATGGCCTCCAGGATGCTGGACTGGACCGAGGTCGGGCCCCGCATCCTCGAAAGCCTGGAGATGGGCACAGTGATGACCATCTTCCACCAGAAAAAGTCCCAAAGGCCCGAGAGGAAAACGTTCCAGATCAAGGAGGACACCAGGCAGATAGTGTGGGGCAGGAGTCCGGATAAAATGGAAGGAGAAGGTGAGTGTTAGCAGCTCAGAGGAGTGCACATCTGGACCTGCTTCGCCCTTTAAATTGATATAATGTCACTATGGACGACCATGCATATTTTAACTAGGAAACAATTTGAATTACAGGCAGTAAACTGTTTGTGCGGTGTGCACCAGGACTGTCAGAGTGGATGTGGGAGAAAATAGGTTCAGTCCAAATCCAGATGTTTATGAAACAGCAGAGTGACTACAATGAAGCGGCAAAACACAAAATACAGACAGAAAACAGTGAGGAAATTATTTTATCTAAGAAGATGGTTGGTGCAATTGGATTGGCTGCAAAACCAAAATTAAGTCAATGTGTTTTTGTAGTCACATTTTTTTAATATTACATACACAAACTAACATATGTAATCAGCATAAGCACATTATCATGAAAAAAAACAGTGGCATAGTTAGTAGCACTGATGTCATTCAGGAAGAAGGGTCTGGGTCTGAATCCCAGGCTGGGGTTTTACTGCAAGGAGTTTGTTTGCATGTTCTCCCTATGCATGCATGGGTTCTCTCCAGGTACTTCAACTTCCTCCCACAGTCTAAAAACACAACTTTTACGTTAATTAGATTTACAAAGTGTGTGTGTGTGTGTGTGTGTGTGTGCGTGTGTGTGTGCGTGTGTGTGTGCGTGTGCATGACTGGATAGACTGGCAAATTGTCCAGTTTGTCCAATGATCGCTAGACAGCCACTATCCTCTCTCCCTGTGAGCCTGAAAATACAAGAAAACGGTAAACCATTTTTAACGTTTTTTTACGAATAAAAACCTAAAATCCGACAGGATAAGCAGTAAGCTCGTTTCAAATCTGATACCTCTAAATAAAATCCTCTCCTAACTTACAAAGTCATCTATCAAAGCCCAATAAGAGCAATTCTATCTCAGCGTTACCACAGATGTTATGTGAAGGCCTCAAAGGTTTGCTGGAGCGCATTCAACAACAAATAGCAATTTCTTTGATTTGGAGTATTTTGAATAAGTGTACAGTATTTTCTTATGCTGAAACTTTGCCTTTGCTCTATCTTATTTTTACTCTTACTCAGTTTTGACATATATGTGACTCTACATGCTTCAACTTGCCTGTGACTTGACTTCAGGTACATCAGAAGTTCTCCAGCGAGGGACAATAAGGGTTAATCTTCTTTTAATCTTCTATTCTAAAACCAAAGAACACACCAAACAGGTCACGGATAAAGCTGTGGAGAGGTTTACAGCAGGGTTTGGTAATAAATCAATATTCCTCACAGTATTGTTTGGTTTGATTATATAATTATGGAGGGAGTTATAACTATAGCATAAATAACATGCTAACAAGTTTACCAAACCATCCACGTCTCTCCAAATCACTAAACGCAATAAAATATTCGTCCTTGATATCGCTTTTAAACAACTCCGCCAACTCCAAAGGTAGAATAACACAGGCCTCGAGAGCCCTCTTGCGGTTTAGTGTGAAAGTAACATGTGATATGATAAAATGATGTGTTCATTTCCACACATAAGTCGCTCTGGAGTATAAATCGCGCCCCTGGCCAAACTATGAAAAAAACCTGCGACTTATAGTCTGGAAAATACAGTACCCTAAATGTGCTTTAGTTTTCTCATTAGTAACTCCTCCTGCAGGCCTTCTTTCTTAGGAACGATCCATCCTGTAAAATATTTTTGCTAAGATCAGTTTCCAGGTCAGGCAGCAGAGCCCAGCCAATGAAGAGGCCCAGGCTATGCAAACAAGATGATGCTACAGACTGAAACACAGCAGTATATCAGTAGCGTTCTGCTCCTGTGTCGGGGAGGTTGGATGCTTTCCATATCAGTTCTCAAGAGTTCATAACGTCCCAGTCACTGCATATCACAAAGCTCCTGTGTATTGTTTAGATTTTTCCCAGGTCATGTTGACTCAAACGTTTCAGAAATTGTGCTGATGGAGACAGAAACTCAACACCAGTAAGTGTTTTCTCCTGCTGCATTCTTTCTGGAAAGAGGCGACGGCTTGGTTTGTGTTCGTCTTAAATCAGGCTTCGATGACCTGCCGGAGTATTTCGTCAGCCAAACAGAGCAGATACAAGAGTCGTCTTGCAAGTTGCTGCTGCATCAGAAAGCTTCTCTGTTGCTTTTGAATTGTGTTAGAGAACTGCTGTTCTTAACCTTTATTTAAACCTGCAGAAAAGCAAAAATAATTTCGCAATTTTAGCTTTCCAAAGCTTTTCTAAGCTGGCCCCAAAAAATACACACACAGTGACAAGAAAACCTAATATAATATTGAACATAGTTTTTTCTTCCTCCAATTCACAGACTTTTTAATTGATGATGTAGGAAATAACTTAAAATAACAAATACTGATTTCCATTCAGAGATACACTTTTGTAGAGTTGTCCTTTCGCCCTCCTCAAAATGTGACATTCTGTCGTGGAAAGTCTGGTCGCATTCCCACTCAGCTGACACGCTGTCACGGCCTCTTAGCTGACAGACAGAGCACAACCCTGTGACCTCTGCTTCCTCCACTTCGACCTCTTAGTAACTCTCCATGCTGCTACCGCATGGATCCTCGACTGGCCTCAGGCTTCCTGGCTGGATGTGGGCCCAAAAAGCAGACGCTTGTCACGCGGTCCGTCCGTCTCGTCTAGGGCGTGGAAGCTATTGTCTGCAACCCGGATTTTGTGGTCTGAAGTCGGATTTGTTGCAGTTAAAGTTGGCGCAGAAAAAAAAAGGCTTAAAGCATTCTCAACTGGCATGATTGAGTTTCCTTCTGTCTGCCATGTGTCTTTCTATCTTTATGGCAGAACTCTGTAAAGAAAATAATCCCTCGGCCTCAGAAGAACAGGCCGGATATTTTTCACATCAGACAGATGTAGGTAACTCAAGACAGGGAAGGAATAGTAAAAGTATGAACAGGCGTAACATGAATACACCAACATTTTGTCTGAATATAGTGTGGATATGAAAAGTGTCCACTCCCATTTTAAATTAGAAGCTTTTTATGAAGCAAAAAAGCAAAAATGGAGAAAACAAATTCAGATCTTCTTCCAGATTTACTTTGAGCAGCCTTTGGTTTCTTTTGTTTGTTCACTCTTCTGGTGTTCAGAATTACCAACAGTTCTTGTGAATCTGATCTGAATCTGCATGTAGCATATTGACTGATCAGAGTTACTGCACAAATCTCCTCATTATTTGAAAGATTAATAATTTTGCTTATTTTATGAAGTTGTGGTTTTCCTAAAATTCCTGTCTCATTTCTTGTTTCTCCTCTAACTTAGCAAAGTCAGGAGTCTATGTTTTTGAACCCCACTATCTTTGCCAATCAGATTTATTCATCCACACATTCTCATGCAGACTAATGAAAATGTTCCTTTTACACACGCCCACACACACACACCTACATACACGCACACACACACAAACATGTTTTCGTAACCCCAAATCGTCCCTTTACAAACAACCTCCCACCGGACGAAGCCTCCAGCAGATTCCAGGAACTCAGTGGGTCTCTCGTTCACTTTATCTCCTACAGTTCTACCTCTTTGCTTCCTCCTGCTCTCATCTCTCCATTCTTTTCCTCCCAGCTACAATTTCCAAATTTCCGGCCCCCACACGTTTGCCTAAACACCCTGCTTGTTTTCAGATATGCCCTTCTCACTCTGTTTTCTTTCACTTTTCTTTCGCGTTTTGAGGTCGTTATTCACGTTGATCTGTTTGACCTCCTAACTCACCACCTCTGCCAGCTCTTTGTTTTTCTTTTTTCTGTGGTTTGCTTTAGTATTTGTTTTATCCTAGCACACAGAAGTCTCTGCGGATATAATTGTTTTTTCCAAACTTGGATTGAGTCTCACCACAGCACCAACCAGGACCTACGAGTTTCAGTAGGATTTAGCTTCAGTAGAGTTGGGTACTACACCAGAAAAAATGCTAAAATAAGCTAAAAAACAGAAAAAGCAAGAACACAGACTCCCATTCTGTGTTTTGCTTTTAGATGAGTCCCTTGCCAAGCAGTGGATGTATAAAATCCTGAGGCACAGGAAGTGTTGGGTTATCAGGGAGTGTCTCCCTTCCCGTCTCAGATTGAAGGACTGAAAACAAAAGGTCTGAATCTTCTGCAGGAAGGAGGGACATTGAACACAACTGAGGCGCCTCTGGTACTACAAGTGGTTTGACTCCTGAAATGAGTATTTTTGAAAACACTTAATGTTAGCTCTGTTCATATGAAATTTAAAGTTAAAACGGTTAATTACAGTACAGAATAACTCCTTAAAAACAGCAATTAAACTAACATCAGTGAAATTTAGTTAAATTAAATACTTTATTCTGCACATTGGAAAACAACCTTGAAATCCAGTTTTTGACTTGCTCAATGTATTTTGTGGTAGTTCAAGATTATTGTGTTTTCATGCTCATCGGAATATTTGTTCTATTTTAAATGAGTTTGAAGACAGATGTATTAATAGTAGCAGAGCTTTATATGTCTTGTAAAAGTGCAACACACGACTGCTTTGATGAGTGGGTTATGTGTTATCTGTAAAAAAAAATATGCTGCCGTGTTATTGTGTTACACTTGTTTCTGGAAGTTAAAATTCCTGAGCTGCACATCTGGCAAAGGAACTGAAACACTTCTGAAATGGGATTTTTGACATGAAAAGTTGGAGCGTCTTTTAGCAACCTTCTGTACAAAATCCAATATGGCTGCTGCATATTTAACTATACTTCATGGCTCCAGCAACACAATGTTTTCTACTTCTGGTGATTCATATAACATCAAATTAGTCCCACAGGGTACAGTATATTATTAGTTTGTGAATAAGCTCTCTAGATTACAGAAAGGCTGATAATGCCTTTACATGGCAATTTGAATAAGATCAGTGTTATCTCCCTTTAACAGACAACTTCAAATAGGTTGGTGTCTTGTGGAATAGAGTGGGAGATGGATAGACAGACAGGGGCCTCGGCTGCAGTAATTAGGACCTTGCTCCAGTCTGTTATGGTAAAAGAGCAAAGCCAATAAGCAAAGCACTTGATTTACCAGCCTGTTCCGCCCCAAGCCATATGGTCTATGATCCAAAGAAGTTTTTGTCCACATAATAACAGAACTGACATTCTGCTACTGAATTAAAAGCTTTATGTCTTTTAAGGCTTTTTGTAGTTTTTTTTTATCCAGGGAGGGGACAATGGTTGTAAAGATGGCTGTGGTTAATCAAAATATAAGCATAAAAGATGTAAGGATTGTATTTCAAATGTAAGTCCATCATTGTGATCACTGGAGACTTTTTAAGGGTTCATTTCCACCAGAATCTCTGTCATTTTTTTAGTTTGATCAAATTTCTTGGACTTCATCTAAACTCGGGGTGCCATCTGGCAGGGAACGATGTGGCCAACTGTATCACGAACCAAGTTATTTCACTGGAAATACTCTGCAATTATGAGCAGCTGGCAATTTCAGGTCAACAGAACATGCAGCTGTTTTCGTAAGCTATATTTCACTCTAGCACTGAGAGCTAACTGAGTAGGGAGAAACAGCTGCCTATGAAGCAGCTCTGATCAAGAAACATACTATTGTAGAACATCAGATCTGAGCCATCTGTATGTTTCTCATGTTCTGACCCTTCATGCTCATTAAAGGTGATGTCAGCCTGAAATCTGAAGCAGTACTGCGTCCTTAGCACAGCCGTATTCACAGCAAAGTCCAGGATTAAAAGGTTGTGGTGTGTTTCTGTGAAGTGGAGGAGTTGTGAGCCGAGAGCCTGTTTTCTTCAATGTCCAACGCCCAAACTCAGTGGCAGGAAATGATAAAGGGAATGCAGAAAGAAAAAAAAAAAATCATAGCAGTGTCTTGGTTTGTGCTTTGAAGTGACTCTGCTTTCACTTAAACACCTTTGTGATCTGAGGCCTCTAATTGACACCTCAGATTTGTTTTAAAAAATATTAACAATTTAATAATCATGTTTCTGAAGCACAACAAATGTGCCTCCATTGCCATGCATAACTTATATGTTAATTTGGATGCGAATCAACTGGCAAGTTTGTACAGATTACCAGACTTCTTTTTGGGCCCTAAGATTTTATTAGCAAGCATATACAGTGCGGCATATGTCAGATACTCATCGTTAATATCTTTCTGCCAAGTACTAAATTAAGTACTAAATTAGTAGTTTTTCAGCAATAACAAGCTACTCTAATTAATTAAGTTGGAGAAAATATTAGCGTTGTCCATGAGCTTATCTTGCATGTGATCTGGGACCTACAACTGAAGCACACCTGTATGCAGATGAGCCCATGCTTTACATTATAAGACTTTACAGTTGACTCTACTCTGAGAAAGAGTAGGTGATAGCCATCAAACTGCTGCTCAGTTGCAATGGATGAGTTTAGTTTAGTTTTAATCTGGTAGGAAACTAAATTAATTTGTTTTTCAGAACTTGAATATAAGGTAATATAGGTATTTCTTCCTATATTACCTTTAATAATGAGAAGTGTTTATAGTACAACACTGTATGCTTTCTAGTACAGTGCAAAATTTATTAAAAGGTTAAATAAATTGATGATGCTATAGAAGTATGCTTCTTTTGACTCAGGCCCTCAAACATGAACATTGTACCCTGACCTGCAAAAATCTTCCCTTTTTCTTGATTCCTCATGTTAACCATGTATGGTTCCTGCAATGTGATTCTTCTCTGTGTAGCTGAAGCAATAATAGTTTGCTCAACTGCTCAAACTACCTGTTTTATGCCCATATAAATCTGTCTTTGGTGGCGTCACAAGAGAGATGATTAGATATTAAACTAGACAGGAAATGAGGACAGACAGCCAAAACCTTTGTGTAGTTTGAATTAATTTGAAAACTTTTTCAAAGAGAAATAAGAGCCAGAATTAATTGGAAAACATCAACCATTGTTTTAACTGCTTCAAATATTTCAAAACCATAAATATTTCAAAGCTCTTGAACATAAAAAAAGAGTTTTTACAGTCCATGGCAATGTTTATCTTTAACAATGTGATAAATGTTTTTTTTTTTACCTTTTTGAATATGAAATTATATTGATGCTTTTGAACACTTGAATGGAGATCAAAGAAGGATTTCTTAAAACGATCAACTAAACTCCAGCCACCATGTGAGGAAGATGATGCTCTCAATTAATCTCATGCCAAACATTCTCCCTGCCGTCTGCACATGGAGACCATTCCGATCAGAACCAGATCTACTCTTGTCTCTTTGATTCAGGATTATTTATAATCTCCTGAAGGCAACCCACATTGATTTGGACATGATTTGTTTCTTCTGTTGCTTGTCTGCTATCTGCTGGATAAACAACTTAACAACTTAAAGACGTATTTTTCAGTGGCCAAAATGTATAAAGTTGCTGATTTCATGTACAAGAAGTTTCACTTGTGGAAAATTGTTTTCAAGGATTTTTGTAATGCCGTTCAGCCGTGTGTGAATGTGCTGAGTGTCTATGAAAGTGTGTTTATGTGTGTTTGCACTGGACATCTGCTATGTCAATAAGCTGGAGGTTTTCTTTGTGGGTGTGTCAACTGCTGCAAGTGTGAAAGTGGAGTCCAGAGTTTACATCACATTCTGCGGTTGCTCCCTGAACCTTAACCCTTCAGAGCCAGCTTCACACACTGCTCACACACTGTCAGACTTTGACTCTTTGACAATGGACACATTGTGTGATTATTTCTACGACTTAGATAGACTCCTATCTTATGAAAGTTGGTTTCATCAACATTTATATCTGGCTAAGAACAAACCCACACTGCTGACACAGGATATACCCAAGGTTGTTGCTTGGCCTACACAGATACCACAATTTGGTACAATCTGTCTGTGTGCAACTTCAAGATGGGAATAATTAATGCATTCAAATCTTTCTGTCTGTTTATTTTGGGATTTAAATGGCTTGTCTTGCTCAAATTTGACACCAAAGATGAAATCATGCAGATTTATCGACTGACTATAAGCAGTTTGCTTTTGCTCTGGTGCAAACATTACAATCTCAGTTTTAAAGCTGAAGACTAAGTTCATCAAACTTTTATGTCTTTAGTACATAAATACTTAGAAGCCTTTCTTTGTTATTAAGCAATTCAGTTCAGTAGTCTAAGCAAATTAATTATATTTATCAAGCTTAATGGAGTATCATAAGCATTCTACCGTATGCTGATGACATCCATCTTTTGCCTATTTTTGTGTATTCAAGCATGAAAGCAGGGGTTATGCCTGACTATCTCCATCAGTCATTTACATGGTTGAATATGATTAGCACAACAACAGAAATGCTGAAAACATGCATATGGTAAATAAAATTGGTCAAAGAAACAAACTATGATACTTTGTAGGTTTGGTTCATGAACATGAACAAATCAGAATCTTTTCCAAACTTAGAATTTACTTCATCTTTTTGTTTTAGGAATATTTTCTTATTAAAATGTCCTTGAGGTCCCTAAATTAACATTTTGTAGTATTCTTCTAAATTTAAACAAGTAATATAGAGAATTGTTTGATTTTACAATGACTTACATTATTATTTTGAAAACAACAAGCAGCCTAACCAAAAATCTGGAAAACAAATTGCCATTTTTTTCTTTTTCCCTCCCACTGATGCTGCTTTTACCGATTAACTTGACCAGAATAATTTATCTTTTTAAAGTTACTTTAACGTACAAGAAAAACTTCAGGTCTTTTTGTGAGTCTGACAAGTGTTCTTGCAGTTAAAGATGTCTGCAGATATTTTACTCTTCCTGCAGCCCCCGGTTGAGATGTTTGTGTATCTGTTTCTGGTCTCCGGCTCACAAAGTGACCATTTGTGCAGCTTTCCAGAAACAGGTTTCTGTGTGTTTGGCACGGAAATGAACAACGTGCCAAAGTGTGATTAATGGTTGAACATGCTTGTGTTCATGCAACTCTATCCTTCCTCTCTCCTCCTCCTCTTCTTCCTCCCCCAGTTGACATACGGGAGATCCGGGAGCTGCGGTTGGGGAAAGGCTCGCGTGACTTTGAGCGGTACCCGGAGGAGGCTCGTAAACTGGACTCGGCCCACTGCTTCATCGTGTTGTATGGCCTCGAGTTTCGCCTGCGGACTCTCAGCTTGGCAGGTCTGCATAAATTTGGATAGATTAAAGGTCCCAAAACTTCCTGCTTTTATTTTGTAGATTTATTTCTTGACCTAAGAAATCTTTAAAAATGAGGAATGCATTAGAGTCTGTATATTTTGTTTGGTGTAAAGCCAACAGAATGATTTCAGTTTCCCACTTTAATGCTTTGGCAGAATAAACGCTCACCCTGCTTGTATCCTGAAATCTAATAAAAATGTATTACTAATGACTTCACTGGTTTTAGACAAAGATAGTATAGGTTTAACACTTAACTGTTGTTCACATGGGTTTATGTTGCAGGTCTGCAATTTTCACAAAAGAGAATTAAGATTTATTGAAGATGGCCTGTGAGGTGCTACTTGGCTTTATATTGGGGCCAAGCTAGTTTCTTTTGTATATCAGGGATTTCTGAAACATGGAAAGAAAGTTATAATTTGCTTAGCTTGACACTAATATGTTGTCCCAAAGAACTTGGTAATGGATACTACTAATTTGTATTATATTTTTTTCTGTGTGATGGCAGCCTACAGTGAAGAGGAAGTCAACATGTGGATCACGGGTCTGAACTGGCTGATGGTCGATACCCAGAGAGCACCAGCACCACAGCAAATAGAAAGGTCTGTAAACCATTCAATTTTCAAAAATATGCCATTACAGTATCTGTGAAAACTACTCGATGAAGCTTTGTGCTGTTGTCATTTTGGCTTTAAATATATTTTCAACTTTAAGACCAGTGGTTGTCTATAATAGAAACATTAGTATTGGACTCTACATGCCTAAAGAATAATAGAATACATCCCCATTTAAAGACTGAATTTTCCTAAAACCTAGATTAATTCAGATTAATGAAATTTAAGGCACATCTTTTGCAGAGCCACCTATAAATGTGGAGGGTGCTGGCATTAATGAGTTAAATAAACCTTCCAGTCAGGAGCTGACAGACTGGGAGGTTTTACAGTGCAATAAAATTACATGTTGCTGAAGTAATTAAAGCACTTATCAGTGTTCCCCTCTTTGGATGCCATTTAATGATGTCTGGCTGCAGCAGGGAAGAGGCAGCCTGGATATGGACTCAGAGAAGACAAATATTTAGTTAGAGATAAAAATATTTATTACCGGTGAATGTTCAGAGGCTGTTTTTGGCATCAGGGGTGAAAGCAGGAAAACACCATGAGGCTGTGAAGCAGACAGACAGCTTAGTGGGAACGTTTGGAGGAAATGAAAAGACTCATTTCATCTGTTTTTCTGAAGTTGTTTGTAAGAAGGGCTCATCAGCTGATTTAAAGGATGTTTAATGGATTTCATTCGGATGATCTTTAAGTTGAGTTGTTTAAAGGACAAAAAAAAAGCACAAATATTTTTTTACCAAATGTTTTTAGAACCGTTGTGTCTGGAGTCCAGTTTTCTGGTTCTTATTAAGTTTGCAATTTTAAGACTTTTTCTTAGTTTAAATATTAAATAGAATTTTTTTTCTGTGGAAAATAAAGTGTGAATGAGTCATCTCCATAGAAGCAGTGCTTCCAGTTCTCACCTATGAAACCTAACAATGTTATGTACTTACTTGTATTTAAATTTACATAACCTATAGCTACAGTATTGATTTAACTTTTTTTTTCATCTGTTAGATTAAGTGCAGGATGAGCTACATTTGAGAAAAACAGAGAAAACACTTCAAAACCTGTGACAGAGTAGATGAACCTGAATTCCAATAAATCTCAAACACTTCATGTGCTTGTAACTCTGACAGAAATCTTGTTACCTCATGAACACACAATTTAGATTTAATGCCCTAATTTTAAGGCTCAGGGTAAATACTTCGTCATACTTGGTGTACTATGGTGTCCACCCATTTTATCAACTATGCCTCAGAACTGTCTACATTCTTTTTATTTCCTCTCACTTTGAGATGATTTGCAGTATATTTTTATGCTCTGTCTTGGGCGTAAGATGCTCAGGCTGTGCCAGGAAAACATGTTCCACGTCATTACAACAGCAAACGCTCCAGCAGTACATGCATGTTGAGCCTTGCTAGTAAAAACACAAAAGGGCAGCTGTTGAGCCAGCAGGAGAGATAAAGACATTTAAAGTTTGTTTTTTTTTTCAAGCTGGTGAATGATATGACATGTCATCTGTCTGTCAGTAATCTGTGCCCATGGTCGATGGGCACAGATTAACGTGTTGCCCAGCTGTTATTATTGTGGCGACCGTATCAGTTTTATAACTGATTACAGTTTTATTGTGATTGTGAGTTGTACTGTGACAGTGAAACTTGTTCGTTTTATTTAGCATTAATCAAATATTATTTTTCTTCTGCCATTGAGTCAGACAAAAACTTTCATTTGTGACTAAAAACAAAAAGTGCATTAAAAACTAGCTGTAAGTCTGATTGTTTTTCTTTTTCAGTACTGCTTATTTTCCTGTAAACATTTGAGTTCAGACCAGTTTTCAGTCAGCATCCTTTTCCTCTGTCTCTGCAGGTGGTTGAGGAAACAGTTTGAAGTCATGGACAGGAACAACGAGGGCTGGTGAGTGACTCACCGCAAATATGTCAACACCCAATCACAGTTTTAACAGCAGCCAGTGAGGAATGCTGCAGCTTTGCAACAATTTGCAAGTGAAGTTAAAACCAGATCTAGGTGTCATCAGAGAACATGTTAGGACTTTGTGCTTCTGTTTTGGTGTTGGCTTCTCCAGAACAAACAGCCTGTCACTGCTTGATAAGAAGCAGGAAGTGATGAAAGAATAGGGAGAGGGCAACTTCCTGTCGTCTGTGAAAATAGAAACAGTAGCCAGTTGGAGTCCTGGGAGGAGACCGGACTCAAAGTGAGCAGAGATCCAGGTTGATGACCTTGAAAAACCCTCTCTGGTTCAGAGGACTGAACTGAATTTTTTCTCTCCACCTGCTTTATGAACTTCCTTCCTCTTTCTGGTTCTGACTGTACCATCTGTTTACTTAATTACCAAATGATTATCCATGTGCTGTTCTTTCAAAAAACAAAATGTGTGACTAAGTCAAGCATATGCGCCTACTGGCATCCTCCGTTTCTCGTATTAGCTCTGTCCAGATATTTTGTAGTGTGGGTACTGTTACTTTTAGATTCAGCCTTATTACAGAACCCCCAAATCAAACGGCTGAATTGGCTGACCCAAGAAACTGGATCACCAGTTGGACAATGATCCCAAACCAGAAGTGAATCAACTTGACCATTTTAAGACACGGTCAACATTTCAACCTGATTGATATGCTTTGATAGAAGCATAAAGAAGGTGAATAGAACAAAATCTCTGTGACTCTCGACGACCTGAAGCACCATTAAAAATAAGATTAGATGAAAATACAGTGTTAGAGGCAAATAAAGTCACACCTGTAGCAACTGCTTGGGATATTTACTGTAAAAGGTTCTACAGCAGTTCGTTGTCTTTTAAATTGTTCTTGGTGACTCATTAATGACAGTGTGATAGTATGACTGATGCTTGTCTTTTCTTTCCTCTGCAGCATTACATTGAAAGATGTCAAAGCTCTTCTGCCTCAGATCAACTACAGAGTCCCCAACATGCGCTTTCTCAAAGACAAACTGCAGGCCAGATGCTTTTATGATTTTGTGCTTTTGATCTCTTTGAAATTGAGCCTCTCACCAGATTGTGTCATAACTCTTGTTTTCTGTGTTTCTCCAGGAGGTGGAGGCAAAGAATGAACTGTTGTACTCCAACTTTGCACAGCTCTACAGGACGCTGATGTTTGATGCTCAGAGGAGTGTAAGTCTCGGACTTAATAGTAGCATTTCATAAAAAGCCTGGCAAACAGTTTTAGAAAAACGTTGCATGAAAAGCATGAAAGGCCTCCTATTTTCAAGACTTAATTATGATGGAAAGTGAAACAAATAGGTTAAAAGGTTCTGAATCCCTCTTTTGTGAGTTTTACACTGACACTTTGACAATTCCCACCTCTGCACTCATTTTGTCCTCTGATGTTCATGCCTCACCTGACCCCCTCCCACCTGCTTTTCACCTGGGTCCTTCCCTCTACCTCCTCAGATTATTGAGCAGCTGGATCTCTCCTTTCCCCTCCGGTGAGTTCCTCCACCTTCACCTCCGTTTTCTCCTCCTTCACACCCCAATGTTCCCAGTGTACTTGTCCAGTCAGTCAGTCTTGTATTTCAGAAAATGTTTCCATGTGTTTGTGCTGTCTTAATGGTACTAAAATGTTTCTGTTTCTGCTTGGTGCACGAGAAACATTTCCCTAATGTTTAAAGGCATTACCTTAAAAGTGGTGTAATTATATTTGGCCCAACCACAGGAAAAAGTCTGCTAATGTATCACATCTCTTTTCTCTGAAAGCTGACCTTTACTCTTATTATTTTATACATCTGTGGTCTTAAATTTGGTGTATTCATAGAAATGTGGATCGACCAGAGCTTTGTCAGATCTCCCTTTACGACTTCCAGAAGTTTCTGCAGATGGACCAGAGGGTAAAGCGTGCTCATCAGCACCACACACACAAACAAAAATTCCTGAAGCCTGCTTTGCCTCAGCTTTCTTTTTTATGTTTATTTCAGGAGTCCTGGGCATCAGATTTGAGTCGAGTCAGGGAATTTCTCATGACCTACATGAGAGAAGGACCTCAGCCTGAACCAATGCTGCAGCTGGATGAGGTGTCAAAACCTGAGACACAAGAAAGAAATATTTAAAAGACTGTGCCGTCTTACTGTACGTTTATTTCTGTCTTTTAGTTCCTCACTTTCCTGTTCTCAAAAGAAAACACTGTGGCAGACCCTCGACTTTCACCAGTTGTCCCTGATGACATGAAAAGGCCACTGTCACAGTACTGGATCTCCTCTTCACACAACACGTAAGATAACAAGTCCATCACTCTAAAGGAAATGAAGAGTAAAAGAAAATGGATATGGTTACAAAATTTCTATATAATAGATGTACCCATTTTGATCATCTGAGTAGATTAAACTCACTTTATTCAAAAGCTGAAAGAATGAACTTCCAAAAAGAAAATGAAAAAGAACATATTGATGAAGACTATGGGAAAGTTTTCATTGACTTATACAGTTGTATTTTCATTGTGAAGAGTTACTTTCAGATTTATTTATTTATTTATTTATTTATTTATTTATTTATTTATTTATTTAAGATTTGCAACATTGAGCTTGTTTTGTGTAGTTTGGCAACATATAGTTTAAAATCAGTTACAAGAATAGAAAAGAAAAAACATTCTTAGTAATTGTATTTTGTATTTTTAAAATTACATCATTTTCAAGGAAAATATGTGCATTAATTTAAATCTACCAATTACCACTGTTTCAAAAGAAGCTGCTTTACTTTGAGACTTTTAGACATTAATTTCTTAGTTTTTTTTACTGGTCCTTTTTTTGTTCAGTTTTATCCCTGTACACATTGTATAAGCTTGTGTTACCTGGTCTTTCAGGTACCTGACAGGTGATCAGTTTTCGAGTGAGTCATCTCTAGAAGCCTACGCTCGTTGTCTTAGAATGGGCTGCCGCTGCATTGAACGTAAGGAAGGCATTTTAAAGCTGCTAGTAATTGTTGGTGTTGAAAGATTGCTTCTGTCTTTGAGAGCCGATGTTGATTCTCTGCTTTGTGCTCTCAGTGGACTGCTGGGATGGACCAGATGATCTGCCAATCATCTACCATGGCCACACTTTAACCTCCAAGATCAAATTCCTGGATGTGCTGCACACCATCAAAGAACACGCCTTTGTCACATCCGAGTGAGTTTAGCTGAACCTTCTTCAGCCGTTATGTTTGCTATAGTCACCTTCAAAATATGAGTGAAACAACATATTTTGAATACATACAGCTCAGTTCACCTTCCTGTTGTTATACCTGTGCAGGTATCCTGTGATATTATCTATTGAGGACCACTGCAGCGTGGTCCAGCAGAGGAACATGGCAACGCACTTCAAGAAGGTGTTTGGAGAGCTGCTGCTCACAAAGCCAGTTGACAATAACGCGGACGAGCTTCCTTCACCCTACCAGCTCCGCAGGAAGATCCTCATCAAGGTGAATTCTTGATCCCTATTTGAGAGAAAAAAATCTCTGAATGCTGAAAATCTGACATGGAGTCAAATAGAGCCCTCCATATTCATGAGATGGTTTGGAAATCTGTAACAAGCCTGTTAATTTTGCTTTAATTCTTCATTATGAAGAATCTTATTCCTTGAAATTTCTAAAGAGAAAAGTTGCTTACTGAATCTCTTGTTTAATTATTTTGTGGCAGCACAAAAAGCTGGTGGAAGGAACCCTGTATGAAGAGGTGACTTCAGCTAGCTACTCTGAAAACGACATCAGCAACTCACTGAGGAATGGCATCCTTTACCTCGAGGACCCCATCGACCATGTGAGTATTTCTGCTTTTATTCAAGAGACACTGAAGTTACCACAATGATTGAAGCATCACAAAATGAATAACAAATGTCATAAAATGTACTGAAAACTGAATAACTTTCGAAAAACAAAAATATAAAAACTAAATCCATTTTAATGAAAAAAAAAATCAAATGACAAAACATAACATGCATTTTAAATTTAGGCTAATTTCATTCATTTTAATATTTTCCCATGTTTTGCTACTCTTGTTTTATTGATAAAATTTCTCACCTTACATAGGATAAGAAAACAGTAACAGATAGACGTAAGGACAGCAATTGTAGCAAAGACACAGGCGGTTAAACCTCAAATTCAACTGAGGCAGAAGCTCGCTGTGGCTTACGCCTGATTGGCTCAGAGCAAACAGGACGTTGTTATAAAATACAAGATAAAGTAGAAAATAAAAAGATATGACACAAAATACAGCTAGAATGAATATGACATATTTCAAGGGAAATTTCTTAAAAAAAAAAAACAAATTCAAAAGATATTTTACAATTTTTACAATGGTATCTTCCTTTTGATTCTGTGTAACTGAACTTATCTTTGCTGAAATATTTTTGTGTACTTTCCAGACTTGGACACCACATTATTTTGTCTTGACCAGCAATAAGATTTACTACTCAGAGGAGACATCTCGCTACCAAACAGCTGATGAAGAAGAAGAAGATATGTTAAAGGAGGTAAGGAGATAACCTGGTCTTACTAACAGAGTAAAAAGTCTATATTATTTGTTTGACATTTTTAATGTTAAATCTTAATGCTTTTTCCCCCTTCTGGGCTTTGACAGGAGTGTAACAATAACGAGCAGCACTGTGCAGAGCGCTGGTTTCATGGGAAGCTGGGAGGAGGTCGCGACGGTCGGCAGGTGGCAGAGAAACTGCTCCAGGAGTACTGTGAAGGCGGGGGTAAAGACGGCACCTTCCTGGTGCGAGAGAGCGAGACATTTGTCGGAGACTACACCCTGTCCTTCTGGTTAGAGTCATTTCTTTTTTAACTTGGCAACTGCATCGGTGCTCATTAGGTTAAGATTACATCTATCAAATTCTCATTCAACAAATCACAGTAGGAACTTTACTTTTCCTCCTCCTCCAGGCGTTCTGGTCGGGTGCAGCACTGCAGGATCCACTCACGTCAGGAGTCTGGGTCCACCCGATTCTACCTGACAGACAACCTTGTGTTCGACAGCCTCTACCATCTCATCTGCCACTACAGAGAAGTGCCGCTGCGCTGCAATGAGTTTGAAATGAGACTGGAAAATCCCGTGCCGCAACCCAATGCACACGAGAGCAGAGAGTGAGTGACTCAGACCAACTATGGAAAACTATGTGTATTTTTCCTACTGAGACCTATTATTTCATATTAAGAACATTTCATATATAGTAAACAACTTCATGGAGCAATATAGTTTATAAATGTAATGTAAAACAGGGGAGGACATTTAGAGTTTAATCAGACATTAAATCCAATCACATTTGACACCATGTTTCTTCCTATTTATAAAAATAGTAAACAATACTTTACCTTTTCTCTGTTAGACTAAAAATAATAATTATAAAAACATAAGGCATGTTGCTGAATTGTGCTACACAAATAAACTTTATTGATTGATAGGACATTCTCAATATTTTAATCAATTCAAGCCATTTCCTTTTTAAAAGAAACCAAATAGTAAAAAAGTGGACATGCAGAATAGCTTGAAAATAATAGCTTGAAATGTTTGAAAACGAAACTGATGGGAGCATCTCTTGTTGTCCAGATGGTACCACTCCAACCTGTCCCGTGTTCAAGCTGAACACATGTTGATGCGTGTTCCCCGAGATGGAGCTTTCCTGGTGCGAAAACGCAGTGAGCACAACTCCTATGCCATCTCCTTTAGGTAACTGATTAACATAACCCTAAATTTGAACTCAATAGTCTGACGGACAGTACTGCTCATTAAATTCTGTTGAGTTATTCTCTGTGTGTTTTTATTATAAGTTACTCTGTATTGGCTTGCAGGGCGGAGGGTAAGATCAAACACTGTCGCATCCAGCAGGATGGTCGTCTCTTCATGTTGGGGGGTTCGGCAGAGTTTGAAAGTTTGGTGGATCTCGTCTGTTATTATGAGAAACATCCTCTGTACCGTAAGATGAAGCTCCGCTACCCAATAAATGAAGACACTTTGGACCGAATGGGCACCGTGGTAAGACATTGCTCAAAATAAAAAATAAAACATTAATTTGTCATCAATATTGTCTTTATCTATAATTTTTTTACAATTTGAGAACCATTTTATATGATATAGTCATTGTTAAAAATGTTTGAATCAACACTTTTAGTCAACCACAACATTTTGTCGAATCACTTAGAGCCTTAGAGATTAGAAATGCTGTTTCTTTATTGGATTAATTCACTCCTATTAGGTTTAGCGTTGTTTTTTTTGTTTTTTTCCAAAAACATTTCATCTTGGCATGAATCTATGAGCAAAATCTGTTTTTGCTTTCTTGGAACAAATCATGTTTCAGAATCAAAGCGGAGTAAAACTCTCATAAATGTCAATCTGCTTGTTTAAAGAGGAAAAACCATATAAACACCAAACCAGAATACTGGTAGGTCAGAGCCCGACATGTTTAGAGGATGTGTTAAAATCTGTTTAATTTGTCTTCTCAGGAGCTTGACTATGGAGCACTGTATGAGGCCAGAACTCCTCATTTTTATGTAGAGGCCAACAAGATGCCCACAGCGCGGGTGAGCTGAAGCATTAATCCTCTACACTGACCCTACAGTACTGCATGTTTTAGGTGCAGCAGCAGGTAAACATACAAAACAGTGACCCTGGAGAACCAGGATTGGTAGTTTTAGTAGTTTGACACAGTTTTAGTAGTATGACAGTTTGCATTACCAGGAGAAGATAATTCTACACACTATAAGACGCATCTCTGAAGCAACTCAATATCTTCATTATATCTTCTTCAAAAATCCTAAGATGTTTAACAAGAAAAGAAAGGCTGTTTTTTTTTTTTTGTATAGGCATATTCTGCTCATAGTCGAACTGCAAACATTTCTCTTTACCTTACATTTCAGTGTACAGTCAAAGCTCTGTATGACTACAGAGCACAGAGAGAAGATGAGCTTTGTTTCCCCAAACAAGCGCTTATCCTGAATGTGGACAAGCAGGAGGGCGGCTGGTGAGTACTCAGCTATGCAGCTTCCACTAGGTTGCTTGTTTTTATATAAAAAATAAGTCAACGACATGCTATGTGCCGCATTCAGGTGGAGAGGCGACTACGGAGGAAAGAAACAACTGTGGTTTCCTGCAAACTACGTGGAGGAGGTTTCCAGCTCTCCTACTAGAGAAATGGATGATCCAGTGAGTCGAGATTTGAACCTGACATGTGAAGATCTTCATGCTATCATTAAACAATTGGAAATACAGTGGTTTTTTTCCTATTTTTTGTTATTTCAGTCTACAGAGAATAGTCCTCTGGGTAATCTCCTGAAAGGCTTCATCGATGTGCCGACATGCCATGTTGGTGAGTAAATCTTATGTTAGCATTATGTATTTCTTTTAGTAAGGCAAAAACAGTAAGATTTAAAGCTTATCTTAAACATTATTAAAGAGGCTCCAAACATTACTTTTTGCAAATATCCCACACCTTTAATTCACTGTGACCGTGCAGATGGTTTCCTTATGTCAGTGTTTTGGCTCTCAGATTCTCTCCAAAAACTATTTCTTAACTTGAAACCCACCGAATGCTTTTCTATCCTTCTCCTGTTTCCCTTTTTCTCTCCAGCCGTGCATAAAGACGGGAAGAACTCCCGGCCCTTTGTGTTTACCATCCATTCGCAGCACCTGAGCTCTCACCCAGTCCAGAGTCTGGACGTGGCAGCGGAGAGTCTGGAAGATCTCACCTGCTGGGTCAGCAAAATCAGAGAAGCTGCACAAAATGCTGATGCACGGGTCAGTGCAAGGCTGCACAGCAACACAAAAAACACCTACAAACACCATCCATACTGATGTTTCTGTGCAACTATCAGTGCTTTGCTAAACTGTTAATGCCTCATGAAGTCTTGTCACATTGCAGTCACATACTTCTATGTATTTTATCAGTCAAATCATTTAGGGACTTGACTAATGGAAATAAAATGACACATGGTTCAAAATCTATATTGTACAAATCATGGGAAGATGTTAAATTTGGTTGATCTTTACGGCAACAGATGCAGGAGGAGAAACAAATGGAAAGGAGGAAAAAGATTGCTGTTGAACTGTCTGATCTTGTGGTTTACTGCCGGCCAGTACCGTTCAACGAAGACAGTAAGCTTCAAAATTATAATCCTTACTTTGAAAAAAAATAAATTGTTAAATGTTCCATGTTTAAGTTTTCTGTGATCTTTGGGTTTGCAGAAATCGGGACTGAGCGTGCCTGTTACAGGGACATGTCTTCCTTTCCGGAGACCAAAGCGGAGAAATTTGCGACTCGTGCCAGAGGAAAGCGCTTCCTGCAGTACAACCGCCGGCAGCTGTCCAGAGTTTATCCCAGAGGCCAGAGACTGGACTCCTCCAACTACGACCCACTTCCTATGTGGCTCTGTGGCTCCCAGCTGGTTGCTCTCAATTTCCAAACTCCAGGTCAGCATCTTTTTTATGTTTCAGGAGCAAATCTCACATTAAGACAATCAGAAAAAAGAGAGTTTTTTAAAATGCTTGTTTGCAGATAAACCCATGCAGCTGAACCAGGCCTTGTTCCTGCTTGGAGGCAGCAGTGGCTTCGTCCCCCAACCTGACATCATGAGAGACGATATGTTTGATCCTTTTGACAAGGACACACTGCACGTTGAGCCAATCACCCTCCAGCTACAGGTCAGCCTAACTTGCAGTTGGAGCCATTCAAAAAGATGTTTGATGAGAAGCAGAAAAAAACCCTGAAAATCTCTAATATTTCAACTTTTGTTTCAATCAGGTTCTGGGAGCACGGCATCTGCCGAAAAATGGCCGCAGCATCGTTTGTCCCTTTGTGGAGGTGGAGATCTGTGGAGCCGACTACGATGGCTTTAAGTGCAAGACTGACGTCGTAGGTGAGGCGGCTACCGCGTTGCATCTGAAGCGTTTTGTCTCGGTCCTCTGACTCGGCATGTTAACCGTCTCCTCCTCTCGGCCCTCCCAGCTGATAACGGTCTGAATCCTGTGTGGGTGCAGAGGCAGTTTGTGTTCGACATCCACAACCCCACCTTCTCCTTCCTGCGCTTCACCGTTTTCGAAGAGGACATGTTCAGTGATCCCAACTTCTTGGCACAAGCCACGTATCCGGTCCGTCTGCTGCGGACAGGTGAGCCGCTCCCCCCTCGTCGTATCAGATGGAAAATATGTTTTTAATAAACATCCCTCTCCATGTTACGTTTATGTCTCCTAGGCTACAGGAGTGTTCCTCTGAAGAACAGCTACAGTGAGGAGCTGGAGCTGGCCTCACTTCTGGTTCACATTGAGATCTACAATGCAAAGGTAGGCGCAGGTTTTTACCTGGGTGAGGTTTGACGGTGGATCTAAACCAAACACATCACTCCAACAGCGGCATTTTTATTAAATGATTGAAACTATTAAATATTAATCTCTCTTTCCTACTTCATTTGAGACAAAAGCATACTTTTTTTATTAATTTAATTTTTAAACAAGTGAAGCTAAAGCTAAGCCACTTAAGGAGTTCTGTGTAGAACGTTGTTATCGATAAAGATTGTTTTATTTAATTGTAAAATGTATATGCTTTTGTACACTTTTGGCTTAATCACCACTGGGTATGTTGTTCATTGTTATTTCAGGTTTCAGATTTAAAGCTTGCCAACTATAAAAATATCTATCAGTAATTATCTGATCCAATTGTGGATTTTTCACATCCCATATATGGAAACTGGTAGATAGATCGTGCACACAATGTGTAACATCACAATGCGTAATATCACTGCTGTGACCCACACTGACTTTACCTGACCTCTCATGTGCTGCTCTCCTCACCCTGTCTGCGACTGCAGGAAGAAGACGACGAGAACATGTACACATCCATTGAGAGGCTGAGGGATCGGACGAGTGAGTTGTCCACCAGGGTTTCTCTCTTGGAGAGGTCGGGATCTGCAGATCTGAGCTACCAGCAGAGTGTGGAGGAGCTCAGGGCAACTCAGGACCAGCTGAGTGAGCTGGTGGAAGCTCGTAACCACCGGTAACGGATGGCGCACTATCAGAAGGGACTGAAACATACAGAAATAAGGAATGTTCATTCCTGACATCAACATGAAATCAGATAACATAGACAACAGGAAAAAAATGGCAAAAAGCGGCTATTCTCTTTTTGTAGCTCTAATGCCATGAAAACTTTAATAGAGTACAATTCAGAAATAAATGTGAGTAAAATATAAATTGCATGACATGTAAATATTAAAATGCTAAAGCAGCACTGAGATTTTGATGTTCTCTGTCGACACAACATTCTGCTGTGCCATCAGGAAAACATGATGTTTGAACTTCTAAACCTGTTAGATCACAACGCCCCCGCCATGGAGAGCAGCAGCAAACCATCTGTTGACAGAACTGTCATCTTGTCCACAATAACTCTGAGCTCTGAAGGCTTGGTGGAGAGGGCAAAACCATAACATATCTGTCTCTTTAGCATCATTTTTAGTTAACCTGAGACCATAAAATTCTTAAAAAAATGACCAAATAAGAAGCTCCAAAGCAGAATGGAGCTGCAAATGAGGGCAATGTAAAAGCACCCTCAGTTGTCAATGTTAAAGCAGATCACAGTACAATTAAATATAGATATAATAGACTGAACAATAATGACTTATTTTGCAGGATTAAAATAAATGCCAATTTTCTTTTTTTAAAATGTGCATCTGTGTTTGCCTCTGAGCACAAACACCTGAAAGAAAAGAATCAAGGTGTTGCAATGATTCTACTACAGTGAAACTTTAATGAACTGAGGCAGCATCATAAAATGTCTCTAAAATTATATATGGAGCTAATAAGTTCATACAAATGATTTGTTGCTGTTATAAGAAAGCAAAGGTTTTTAACACTGCTTCTCAATTGTTACTGTTTTTAGTTGTGATGTTCAGATGAATAGAACTTTAAACTCAGAAGTGATTTGAAAAAAAGAAACCAAGAATTAATTTTTATTCTGTCCACATCACCTTTTTCTTATTATTTTTTGATATTCACTTTCTTGTTTGAGTAAATGTTTTGAATTCTAACTTGTCTATATCCTAAACTTCTCCTTGTTTTCCAGGTTGATGGAGAAGAAGAGGAGAGAGAAACTGAGGCAGCAGTTTGCAGCCAAGCGCAGTTAACCACTCCAACCACCAGAGAGCGCTAGCCTGCGGACACAGTGCCTGGCATGCTGTGTAGCAGCTGCCTCTACAGAAGCGACATGCAATCTGAAACTGGAAGAGAAAAGCAAAGTGGGACATATTAAAGCACTTATAGTGAAAATATTACAAACAGAAACATCTCATGGACTAAAGACATAAAACTAAGCTATAAAACAATCAGGATTTAAGCTGAAACACATTTAGAGCAAACTGTGAGAGCTACTTCTAAAGGTTTGATGAAAACAGCTGAAACAGTAAGGTAATACATGGACAAAAGTGTGTTTTTCATTGAAGAGTTTGACTCACATAACAGGTTTTAGTTTTCAACTAAGTGAACATGAAATATTACATTTGCTCTTACTGTGTATCAGAGTTTACAATTAAAAACCAGATGAAAGGGAGAAGAAAACTCAGGTTACACACAAACAGTGAATAAAATGTTGATATCTGGATGTACAAAAGGAGCTGTTGGCACATGTAGCAAAGAGGAAATATCCTGTATGTGCCTTGTTGTCAAACTTTGTAAAGTTGGCTAGAAAGTAGAACTGGAAATTTTTCCTATATCGGAAACATAAAAAAACTGAAGAAGGAATGCACTCTTCTGGCTCAGACCACTAATCAGGAAGGAATCTGAAGACTGAAGTCTCCTTATCGAGTCTTTTTGGGGCAATAACATGAACAAGGCCCTCAGAAGAGCACAAAATGTCAAATCCTCACCAAAACACATAAGAAGGTCATCTTCTAGTACATGTAAGGGCTCTATACTAATTCATACTACCTTCAAAGAAAGGGCGCCCCTGGATGTCAACCATTACACACAAGTCAAATAAGGGCTATGACAGAAAACTAGTAGAGCGCTTGTTTTTGATTTGTTCTAGGGTTTTTGTCCCCGTTTTTCTCAACACATCTAATAAACCCGGTTTGGATCAGCCTCCATCATCTGAGTCTAATCAAAAGATGTGGATGAGCTGGTCCTGCAAAAAAGCAGGTTTGATTACTGCATGGCTTCCTGTCTGACCCACTGATCAGGAGCTACTTTGCCCTCGACTAACTGATCATTGTGTACATAACTTATTTTAGGTAAAAGAACATATTACAAGAAGGATCCTCTCTGTAACTTTATGGTAAAATTAATATTGTGTAACTGGAGCTCCCTTTAAAAAGATGTTTCCTTAGATAAAATCCTCTCTTTCCTCCCTGCAGTGCAATGCACTGTGCTGGGACTTCTATGCAAAAGTCATCTTCTTGGCCTACAGCCTTTGTGTTTTAGAAAACCTGACTCCAGTTGTGTTTTCGCTCTCTGTACCTATGCTTACTGTCCAGTATTAATACTCTGTATTACAAGTTCTGTGCAAGTTTCCAGTTAATAAATCTCTTTATGTATATTTCTATAGTGAGTTTATGTCTTAAAGAGAAAATGACTACCTACCTGCTTAGGTAGGTAGCCTGCCTGTGTGAAAACGAACAGATTTTCATCATCGTTTACCTATGGGGCCCACAAAGGTCATGATGTGGACCATACCGTGCCATTTGGGAGGTGAGAATGACTTGTATATGGCAACAGTTTGACTCCTAAATAAGCTTCGGTCAAGTTAAAAAAATTACAATGCCAAATAAAGCCAAAGCTGAAGAAATTGAATCCAGAAAGAGGACAGAGCCCTTCTTTAGTGAAACAATTACAGCTATGAAATAAAGTGAGAATGATTATTTATCAAGTCAACTTATTGATTTAAGAAATTTACTTAATTATTTGATTATGTGGTCTGAAGATGTCATCGCACAGATGGAAATATGAGCGTCTGCCTGTCAGAAGACTTCGCTGGAGCATTAAGGTAAAACTTACAAACGTACAAGGGATGTAAAACAGCTAAGAGGTTTATTAAAACCAAATACATTTCTGCTGCTGTAAACAATTGATAACATTTCAGCTTCTCATGACATTTTAGCATTCAGAAACCAACATGTGCTCTAAAACTGGAGTCACCTCCAATCCATCAAGTCAGAAAAATGGGTTTTATAGATGGTGCTAATGGTGCGGCAAAGAGATCAAATGATGTTAAATCTCTAACTCCAATTCTCTTAAATATTAACAGCTAAAGTTTTGACTCTTAATTCCTTGACAATGTGAACAGCTGCTTTTCTGTTTGTGATTTGGGTAAATTTTGCTACCTCAATATGTCCCTGCAGTATAAAGCAGTACATACTGCTGCCCTCCAAAAGGTGGAGAAAAAATCAGACGAAACATAATTTGTCCAAAGTCCAGCTCAGACTTCAGTTGTGAGTCCAACTGAAACAATTGGGAGGGTTACACATCAAACAAGTTTTAGCCCGGATGAACACATAACTATATCAGCTAAACATTCATCCAATCCTCTGAGAATAGCAGTCCAGCGACCTTCAACAAGAACTCAATAGCAGCAATCAGACAAAATACATCGAGCTAAAAAGCAGTTTCTGGAAATCTCAGTAAGTTAAATTTCAGTATTTTTTTTTAAAAAAAGACATTTTTAAAATTATTTAAACTCAAGACCCACCTGGCTAATTAAAATTAGATTTTTTTTGAGATCAATCAGTAACACTTTTCAAATATATATTTAATTTATCAAGAATATGTCAAATTATATAAATTTCATTAGATTGGTTTAAAAGTAAAATCCAGCATTAATGACAAAAGTTTATATTTAATCCTGTAAGCTGCAGACATTTTGCATAGTTTTATTTATTTTTATTTTTATTTTTATCATTCTGGCATTCAAGTTTTTTGTTTTTACATTTAGTTGGCTTACTTTAACGAAGTTAAATGGTTGAAGTAACCATTTAATCAAACAGATTGGTGGATTTACGATTTTTTAAGAGGATAAGCTGCAATAATGTTTCCCATTGTAATTGGCTGAATAAGCAGAAACGCAGTTTAAACTGGAACTAATATTTTCAGCAATAAAAAAAAAAGATTAAACAAACATTAAATGGATGAGTCTGGGAATGTAAGCTCTTGTTAAATGTATCTTAGATCAGTTGCAGCGAAGACTTCAAACCTTGTAAGAAACCTGCAATACAAAGGTTGTTTATCTTAGAAGTGTTGACAAAAAACAATCTGATGCAAAAGCTGATGACGACCCTGCAAGAAGTGAATCCCAGAGTGAGAGGGATCAGACTCTCACCTGAAAGTGGGCTGCATAGTCTGGCTCAGAACATCACCAGAGACATCATGAAGGTAAGCCCAGCCAGCTTTCTTCAATCATTAAGATTGGTAAGACAAAGACAGTAAACAATTTTTTCGTGAGAAAGGTTTAATATATCAAGACAAAGTAAAAAATATCTCACATCATATGACCAATAAATAATGAGATAAAGAGTCTCCAACAACTGAAAATTTGCCACAAAAAGAAAACACAAATGTAAAATCAAATCTCAAGAAGAGTCTCTAAAACAAAAAGAATTAATGTATTGCAATGGCCTAGTTAAAGTCCAGATTTCACCTAAATAAAGGATTGAGTCCGGAGCACAATGTCATGTCTGCAAATTTAACTGAGGCACATTGTAAAGAAGAATGGAACAAATGTCATATACAATAATGTGTTTCACAATCTAATATTTGCTCCCAAGTGCGGTACAAGTGAAACTCTGAATATGAAAATCCCTCTAAATTGAAAATCCCTCTGAATGCACTTAAGCTTGTTAAAACTTTGAGGAAGGAGATGTATTTTAAAACTGATGTGCTGCCTTATATCATGTTCTCCTATAGGGGGCGCCACAACCCTTCAAGGAGCTGATTGACGTCAGTTCAGGTGATCCCCAGAGAGCAGGAATGAAACCCATCTCATTTATTCGCCAGGTGATTTTTACTCCTAATGTGAACAATCCCAAAATCAGTGGTTCATCAACATCAATGAATCACTGACATCAATTTATCAAATAGGACCTCTTATGGTAAATATTATTTGGCCACCACAAGCCCTGTTCTTACTCCCATATAAATTAAGCACAGCTGAAAAAGTATGTTTGCGTAAGACATGCTGACTCAGTCACACCAGTTTGTCAAGAGGAATGGACCAAAACTCCAGCAAAACGATCATGAGAAGCTTCTGAAGGACATCCAGAGTCATGCAGTGCAGTAGGAAAAAAGGAGATGATTTACTCTTGACTTTGATGAAAGAAATAAAATACTGTTTGAAAAACAATCTTCTTAATCTGTTACTTATCAAACCAAAAATAATTGTGGCATTCCTAACTGACAATAATGTAATGTGTGACAATCAGGAAATGATTATTTTTTTAAACAATCAATATCAACATCAATATCATGCAAATGCAATATTTTCCTGCTTCAGTTCCTCTTTGAATTTGCTGCCATTTTCTAGGTCCTAGCTGTGTGTTTGTGCCCTGAACTGCTGAGTGATGAACATCTTCCTCTGGACGTCAGGCTTAGAGCCCTGAGACTCTTGGAGGCTTGTGATGGTGAAAGTGTGGGTGAGGATTTTAAAAACAAAACCGTTTTACTTCACCATTTATTAAACCCACATTTTACTGAGCTTCCTTCCTTGTCCTATCAAAATAAAACTGACTTGCCCATCATTTACATGATCAGATACAACAACTGAAGAATAAAAAATGTCATACTGTTTACATATATGCAGTATGAGTGGTACACACATCTAAATAAATTGTACATATGTTAAGCAACAAAACAAAAACTATTCCGAAAAAACTCCATCTTCACTCGCCCAAAAAACTCTCACTATAGCACAGAATATGGATAAAGCTCTGAATATTTCTCTAATATTTTGTTTAATGAATTAACTGATTGTTTATTATGACCTTTAGGTTCCTACACTGCCTCCTCTGGACTGCATCACATCAGACAAACTATCGCCGAGTTCATCATGAAAAGAGACGAAGGTGTTCCTGCATATGCTGAAAACATTTTCATATCCTCTGGAGCTCAGAGGGGCCTGATGGTAAGACGAAGATTTGTTTTTGAACAACTTTAAAAGGGTATAACAACAAAATGCTTGTGGATGACCTGACATAAGCGTTTTGCGAAACACAATAAGTGAACTTGACCTTCTGCAATTTTATTAGTATTTGCCCACATCTGAAAAATGGTACATTTGCAATTCTACTAGTGTGGTTCCAGAAATGAGGAACAGAAACTACCTCAAAAGAAATGTAATTATTATAAAGAAAATACAAAGTAAAAAGATCAGGCTATAATATATTTCAGTCAAAATTTCTATTTCCAAACTTTTGCTTCTTTTTGAAGAAAACTCAAAGTACCTGACCAATCCTGAATTATTAAAATCAAAGTAACAAAATAGTGGTTAGATTGTTGCCTAAAGTCAGATGGGACAATAAAGTTTGTTTTTGTGTTTTAAGGTGATAGTAAAGCTGCTGTCCGGAGGGGAAGGGCCACGTCAGACCGGCGTGTTGATCCCACAGCCTTGTCCACACGCACTGCTTCCTCTGCTGGACGAGGCCGGGGTGCTGGCCGTGCCTTACCGCCTGACAGAGGAGGAAAACTGGGCTGTTGACACGAGTGAGCTGGAAAGAGCTCTGACAACCGCCAGAGGGCGCTGCGAGCCCAGAGCAATCTACATTAGCAACCCAGGAAACCCCACAGGCAGGCCTGCACACTTCACTGCATGCAAGCCAAATTCAACTCGTTATCAACAACTCGTTGATGAAGTTGCTGTTTTCTGTTTTCAGGACATTTGCAGGACAGGAAGTCCATAGAGAAAGTGATTGAGTTCGTAGCAGCTCAGAGACTCCTTCTGCTGATTGATGAGGTGATGATAAAATGTCTCCTCAGAATCAGGAGAATATTTTGAGCTGTTCTGCTCTTCCTTCTAGGTCTACCAAGACAGTGTTTATGCACCCAACAAAGAGTTTATTTCATATAAAAAGGTTCTGTTTGAGATGGACAAACATCTGAGAGACACTGTGGAGCTGGTCTCCTTCCACTCTTTATCCTGTGCCCGTGTAGCAGAGTGAGTTTCTCTTCCCTTCTTCATTAGTTGAAGTCAGATCTCAGAGAATCTCAGTAAAATAATGATGATGATCAGTATTTACTTAAAAACTGGTATGGAATTTTGAGACAAACTCAATCCAACTTTCTTTTTATGTAAAAGTTTTGGTTTATTTCTATATTTGAATCATTGATGTTTTTAAAATCTTTACTTTGTGGGATTGAATGAAATATATTTCGATGATAAACAAACATAGTAATTTATGGATTATTATTAAGAAAAAAAAAAGATTTTTCTTTTTCAAATCTGAAGATACATTTTCAATATTTCTCTTTGAAAAAAATATTAATATTAGTGACAAAATGAAAATAGTATGCATAATGCAGTTTTATAAGTACAGATACCACAACTTAAAAATACAACAACTATAAAATACATCCTTAAGTGAATGACATGATTATCATTGTTTATTTGTAATTAATTTATTTTTTATTTTTGAATTGATGATTGAAAATAAATAGTTGTAATATTTTGGTTAATTTTTTTTATTATTTGTTTTTTATGTTTCATGGTTTTGAGAACGGTATATTATTTAACACAGGTAATGGAAAATAATCATATAATCTTAAAACAATTCTATTTCAGTTATCTATTTGATTTCTTTTTACATGAGAAATAAGCAGTGTTCACATTAAATTGAAATAAAATGAAATTATATTCAATATTTTATAATTTAATAATGTAAGTGGGACAAAGAAGTCAACATTAGCAAAGTTGTTTCTATTTAATAATTCTACCTTTACTGGCTAAGAAATCACAAGTTCACACTGATTTAATTTCATTTTAGAAATTGATAATGTGACAGCTTTTTGTGTACACAAGTTGAGAATTAAATAAGTTCCCAGAGCATTTTCATGTTTCATGTAATTTCCATTAATCATGGCCCTGGCGATCTGTGTGTAGGTGTGGCCTCAGAGCAGGATACATGGAGGTGGTCAACATGGACCCAGGGGTGATGCATTTTCTCGATACCATGCTCTGTACTGACATCAATGCACCAGTCACAGGACAGCTTGCACTGGATCTCATGCTCAGCCCACCCAGTCCGGGTGACCCTTCATATAACGCTTTTGTTCATGTAAGAGCAAAACCAAAGCCTCAACAGCAACTAATGTTTTTCATTTTCTTATATTGGATGATGTTTTCTTGGAAGGAGATGCTCCTGACTCGAACCACTCTGGCCCAAAATTCTCAGCGGGCTCTGAAGCTGCTGAATGATCTACCGGGAATGAGCTGCCGCCCGGCGATGGCGGGAATCTACCTCTACCCACACCTGGATCTACCAGCTGAGATCAAGGAGCAAGCCAAAGTTGTTAATTAGATTTAATGACATTTAATTTCATTACATTTTGCCAATCCCACTTATAAAGAGAAAATAAGGTGTAGAATTTGTAACTGATATAGAATAAAACAACACAGATGAATAAGATTAAATTGTGTTTCACCAAAAAGATATAAATAAATTGACTACAGACACTTTAGTTGAAAATTTTGAAAACATGCTGTGGTTTTTCTTGTAGCTGCTGTCTTTGTCTTTTGTTGCAAACTTTCAAATTTTTTTGTTGTTGTAATTTTGAGCATGGCCTTGTCTTCAGACGCTGGGACTGGAAGCAGATGTGTTGTACTGCCAGATGTTACTGGAGGAGGAGGGTTTGATCATAGGTGCAGGAGACGATGGAACAAGTGGCAGCCATCATCTCAGGTAGGAAACAAGACGAGACAAAACCCTGCTGATCTGGAACCAGACAATATGTGCAAAATACTATGGTTCATAATCTCTCTGTTTCCTTTAGATTATGTATTCTGGTTCCACCTGAGACGTTGGGGGAGGTTTTGTCTCGCCTCTCTTCCTTCCACCTTCGCCTCGCTGACAGAAAACTCAACAGAATTGTATAGGACAAAGCTGAGAAGCAACATGCTGTCACCAGTAGAGGAAATACGTCAAAGCCACATCAAACAAGCAGAAAGATCATATTTAAATATTTGTTTTCTTTCCTGACATTTTACAATAAAGTTAGAAAAGCTTTTATTGAAGGAGAAACGTATTTACCATTTTAGCAGTCAGAAAAGTCTGACTCCTTTTTAAAATTACTGTTGGGTCTAGCTTCCATGTAAAAACTGCTTTTCAGACTTGCTTGGATTGTGATAACAAAAGCATGAAAATATAAGAATAAGAGTAGCTGTTTTAATAATTTGACTGTTATAAAATAACACTTATCTGAATAAACACACAATAGAAGAAAATGCAAATATTCATGTAGTTCTTTACTGCCCCTAAACGTTATATTCACCTGATAAGTAAATTTGGTGGTTGGTTGTTTTTGTAAGAGTTAAAGAAAAACATTTGGATTCGCACTGTGTGATACAGTAAAAAGTAATTGATTGCAAAATTGAAGATACTTTGTGTGTTATTGAGGAGAAACTGCAAGACATGAAAGAGCCAGAGTAAAGAACTACAGGATTTACTAGGAGCCTCTGTATGAATCTGTAAAATTTGTGACAAACTGAACAACTGATTATTAAAATTCAACAAAGAAGTAAAACTTTAATGTTTTACATAAGCTTTATAAAAATCGGTTTTATGAAATTGTATTAAAAATATGCAACTAAATAAAATTCTTCCAATTATGGGTTTTGTAAACAACAAGAAGTTCTGCCTTCCTGAACACCCGCCTCCTTCCAGTCCAGGTGGGCGTGTCGCCCTGTTCCTCAGTCAGACAAACCGAGATGAGCTTCATGAAGGAGGTGAACCCGAGGGTCCTTGGGATTAGAGACCCTGTGAGCCTACAGAGCCTGGCTGCACAGATCACTGAGCAGATCGCACAGGTGAGTTATTAGCAGCTCCAACAGGTCCTGATAAACCTTGACTGTTACAGCTCTAACCCTGACTTAATGACTGGTTCAAGCACAGAAAAAATACCTCCGTACCCTACAAAAGAATAAAAATATTGAACAGTGTTGAAGAAATGAAGACATCTCTAGGCATATGAGGTAAAAACTGAATATGTAGATTCATCATTCATTGACTGAAGTTTATTGAGAGGTGAAAGGTTAAACTGGAGCCATAACTGTTTAACCTCCTGTTATGTTGCGGGTCAAATTGACCCGTTTTAAAGTTAAACATTTTTTAAAAATAGTTGGAAGTGTTCTTCTTACATGAAATTTTTTTATTTGTCTTAATCGGTTCACTCCACATATAAATTGAAAATGTATTCATTGCACACATTTGTAACCCCCCATGCGTCTGCTTTTTACATAGATACTGTTCTCCTCAAATGACTAAATGAGTAGGTTGTCGTCATTAACCCTTAATTTCTGAGAAATAAAAAAACATCATTGCACAAATATTGATAGAAATGGTTAGCATTGGAGTTAATAATCAGATACAAAAATGTTTTGGAGGAATTTTTTGGTTTCTGACACTATTGCATGATTAATCACTCCCCGGGTGAAATTGACCTGGGGAGTGATTGTCAATTGCTTTACCTTAGAAACGAACATAACAGGCTCATTGTCTGATAGCTTCATGGTTAAACTTTAATCAAACCACCATCTTGAAGGTTCATGTTTAACATTGACACTTTGTAGAGGAGGAAAGCACACTCAGCTATTTATTCAGTTACATGTTTGGTCTTAATGCAGAGCTTTTATTTTTCCTAGAGCTGGGGGTCGCCGGCACTAGGAGCCTGAATTGAGTGTTTTTCCGCTGGTTTAAAAATTATCCAGTAAATACATTATTTGTTAAATATTTTTATTGTAAAACTGTTTTAAAATTTGTTCAATTTTAAATAATTTCCCTGTGCAAGATTTAATAAAAACACAAATATAAATAGCTGAAGATTGTTATCTTACCAGCTGCAGAGGATTTTTATGTAATTCTAAATGCTAAAATGTAAATGTAAATGTGAAGCAGACAAGTCATGTATGGAAAGTTTCATTAGCCTAGCATTTGAAGTCCTTTCAAAACACAGAGAACATTAAAGTGGAAAGTCACAATCCTTCAAGGACAGCAATTAAGACATGAATCTTATTAGTTTATGGTCTGGCACAAAATCGTAATGTTATCAGAGTTCGAAGACAGGTGAGGTGAGATGTTATTGATTGTGATGTTTGATGAGTTGTTGGAGTTGTGCAACTTGATTTCTTTCCTTAACCTAGATATTTTCTACCTGCATGTTTTATTTTGATGTAATCAAAATAAAACAGCTTAATCACATGGAGTTGGATGGTAGGGACCAGCATGCACTGTCACAGAGTTTGTGAAACATTTGGCATGTTTCCTTTCAGGGGGAGCAGAAACCTTTTCAGAGGGTGATCGATGTCAACTCTGGGGATCCCCACAGGGCCGGGATGCCGCCCCTTTCATTTACTCGCCAGGTTGGTCCTAAGCATTTAGGTTTTTTATGTGTTTCACAGTTTCCCTGAGTTTGTCTTCACAGCCTGTCACCTTCTGTTTGCTTTCTCAGGTCTTGGCAGTCTGTTTGTACCCCGAGCTCCTGAAGGAAAGCAGTTTTCCTGTGGATGTTTGTCAGAGGGCAGAGAAGCTACTGGGTGCCTGCAATGGAGGGAGTGTTGGTAGGGTAAACTGTATTTATATCATGTGATTTATTTCTAACAGTTTCTGCTTTAAAAGCTGATGGATCTGACCGTGGCAGGCTCCTACTCTACCTCTTCCTGTGGGATACCCCAAATACAGAAATCTGTTGCTGAGTTCATCGCAAGGAGAGATGGTGGTGTGGCTTCAAATCCAGAGGACATCATCTTCTCCAGCGGTTCCCAGAGGACCTTACAGGTTGCATCATGAGGCAAGATACCTCATGATGCAACTTTAAATGTTTTATACTGTTATTTATGGTTGCTTTTAGCTGGTCCTGCACTTGCTGTCCAGTGGACAGGGGCCCACTCAGACAGGTGTGCTGACCCCCCTCCCATGTCCACACACCCTGCCAATGCTGCTGGACGAGGTGGGGGTCAAACTGGTGCCATACAGACTGCTGGAAGAGCGAGGCTGGGCCTTAGACCTGGAGGAGCTGCACCGAGCCCTGAAGGCCGCCAGGAAGCACTGTGACCCCAGAGCTATGTACATCAGTAACCCAGGAAACCCCACAGGTACACGACTCAGAGTCCCACCATCACCAGGCATGCAGTTACACCCAAAGTTATCTTCCTGCTGGGAGATTCATTTTTACATTTTTAATTAACTTTTTCCCAAATTTTATTTAATTGAAGCAAATGAAAAGTATTTTGTTCTGGTAGGTCATGTACAAGACCTACAAACCATAGAAGAAGTGATTCGTTTTGCTGCATCAGAGCGGCTCGTTCTGTTAGTTGAAGAAGTAAGTACATGTACACCCTGAACAGGCTAATTGTTTGTCTTACTAATAAAAAATTGGCACTTTTCCTTCATCTCCTCGCATTATTGTAGGTGTATCAGGACAGTGTGTTTGGGCAAGGCAAGAAGTTTCTTTCATACAAAAAAGTCCTGTTTGAGATGGGAGCGTCCTACTCAGACAGAGTGGAGATGGTGTCGTTCCATTCAATCTCCGCAGGCACAATGGGAGAGTGAGTGTTACCACTAGTTCAACAGGAACACAAATGCATTTTTGCTTAAGTGACTTTATGGTTATTGAGAAAGGTTTTCCTTTAATCAGATAATGACGCTCCACACATTCTCCTATGTTTTGTTTTAGTCTGTTAGTCAGTAAAGTTTCAGTGTGATAACTAGTGAGTCAACGTTTGTGTGGAGAAGTAGTTAGTTCTTTATCAAAGTGTCAAAATTGGGATTCTGGAATAAAAAATAACTTTAAAACATCTAAGTGTGTACAGTATGTGTATGTCCCTGTGCCCTGGACTTGAAACCTGAGTTTGTCTTTTGTTTTGTTTTTTTGTTCTTTTTTATGGTTATTTGTTTAGTAAATTATATTCATGGATATTAATATAATATGTCGGTCTTATTTTATTTAGGTGGACCTTTTCTGACTTGTAATTCCTCTGTTTAGGTGTGGTTTGAGAGGAGGCTATATGGAGGTCATCAACATGGACCTGAGGGTCAAAAACTTTTTAACGAGCATGCAGGCTCCTTGCAGCCCTCCAGTTTTACCACAGTTGGCACTGGAAATGATGGTCAATCCACCATCACCTGGTGATGCTTCATATGAAGTATTTACCCAGGTAAGGAGAACACTTCAAAGTATTTTATAATACATATTTTTGAGGGTATGCACTGTTTGGATACATAAGGCATATGATATGCTCAGGTTGAACAATAACCTCTTTCATCACACTGGATTTGGAAAAGATTGAGTGGACTCAACATCATCTATAGGCTACTCAGAAATGAATGGAATATGTCTAAAATATGGGTGTGGTTTCTCTTCCATATGTGTCTTTGTTTCTTGACGTCTTTCCTTTATTCATTGAAGGAAATTCTTCAGAAAGTGGAAACTCTCACCGAAAACGCTCATCGTGCATGTGAGTTTCTAAATGGAGTTCCAGGGATGAGCTGCCAGCAGGCGATGGGCGGAGTCTTCCTTTATCCTCGTCTGCATTTACCTGATGAAATCATACAAGAGGCTAAGGTCAGCTTCAAATAAACAAGAAAAGTTAAATATGTTACCAAACCCTCAATAGACCCAGCCTTCCATACTTTATTATTATTTATTTATTTATTTTATTTTTTTTTTGTAGTAATACATCAATAATTGTTCAGTCTCTTTGCTATATGACAGAGATCAGGGCTGCGGGCCGATGTTCTGTACTGTAAGAAGTTACTGGAGGAGGAAGGTGTTTGTTTGGGTCCAGGCTCTGAGAATGGACACGACGATGAAAACTATCACATTAGGTGAGGACAGAGTATTTCAGATCATTAGTTTGTTATGTTACACATACATGACTTGCATTATTAATTAACTCCAGTTTTCAAAGACCTTGTTAAATCTGATTTCTGATCTTCCAAAGTGTATTTTTCTTTTAAGTTTTATTTTTAACTAATAAACATAAAAATATAGATTTCAGTCAGGCGGAGTTTGTCTATCTAAATTTCCTAAATATTTTTTTCTATTTGTCTTTTAGACTCTGTATTTCAGCCCCCGCTGCAGTCCTCGAGGACGTCCTGAAACGTCTTCGGTCTTTTCACCTGCGGATCCAGGACAGACATCACTGACAGAATCCAAAGGATACGAACTCCACAGAGAAAGAACATCTAAATGAAAAACATCCTACAATCGCTTTGAATTTGAAACCTGATAAAAAATACTTGGACAGAGTGGAAAAAAACCTAATTTTAATTAAAGCATGCTGTACTGCAGATCTTGCAGTTAAAGCTCACTGCTTCAGTGTTTGTCTTTCTCTCTTTTCTGTCTCTCTCAGCCACCATCCAGACGCAGCAGACAGCTGCTCATGCAACATAATAAAACATCCACAGGATGTTTCATTACGTTAGAAAAGAATTGTTCCTCCCTACTGTCGCCCTGTACTTGTACAGAATAAGGGGTTGGGAGTCTATGCAACACCCAAGCTTACTACATTGGGTGTAGTAAGCTTGGGTTACATTTATGAAACACAGTCTAATAAATGTTAGACTGTGTTTAACATTTATTATTTCATTCTGAACCTCAATGTCTTGGATTTGATAAATTACAAAAAAGTGAAAAGCCTCAATTTGCCCTTCATAGTGAACTCATTTTATTAAAATTTTTGCAACTAAATTGGTATCAGTTATTGATAAGCATTTGTATATTACAAAAGAACAAAACAAAAATTTTGAGAACAATTTTAATCTGACAGTTCAAGTTAATTTGCCTGTGTATAAACAGATCTAACATCATTTTATATAGCATTTTTTTTTGCATTAATTTACTATTTAAATTTTGCACAAGCTCAACAGAAAAATCCACAAGTACGCCAATGAATGAAGATGTCAGGTTTTTTATGAGGTATGTTTAAAATAGCAACGAAATGCTCAACCAGATCCACCTTCCTGAACGCCCGCCTCCTGAGAGGTGCTGGGATCATCGCCCTGTTTGCCAGTCAGATGGACAGAGATGAGTTCTGTGCAGGAGGTAAACCCAAGGGTCCGGGGGATCAGAGACCCAGTGAACCTGCAGAGTCTGGCTGCACAGATCTCACAGCAGATTGCACAGGTGAGTCATCAGACGTTAGGCTACGACATAAACTGCCTTAAACAATCAACGATTACTAAAATCTTACTTACATTTCAAACTGATTTTTGGACTGATGTCTTATTTGTTTTCTTGTAATAAAAATGTTTAACATCAAATTACTGACTTTAGATTTCGAATATATTTAGTAGCTGTTTAGAAGTCAACTTAGTAACTCCACTTTTATAACTTCAGAAGCTTATGTTTCATAGGATTTTGCAAAGTTGAAAAAAATTATTAGTTTCACAACATATTTCAAATATCACCTCAGTCAGGGTTCAGTGGTTGTTGGTAGAAAGTGGTTGAAGTTGAACTTTGACCTGAAGCAGTCTGAAAAGCTGTTTGTGAAGCAGCTTCCTGGTTAACCTTTAAATCAAGTCTTTGGCTTGAAATTTGTTCTTCATCTTAACTCTATAACTAAAGGACACTAGTATTTATGAATGCAGAATCCTCATAGCTCAGGGAGTTGAACACATTAATGACTCTTGGATGCTTTACTTTTGGAAAGACGACTTATACTGCTTCCCTTACCTCTTCTGAGACGTCCTTCACTAGAAGTCCTAAACAGTCAGGATGATCAGAGGTCCCCAACCCTGTTTTTTTTTTTTTAGGTAGCTCAAATATTAAATATTTCTTCACAGCTTAACCTGACTTCTTAAAATTTTTGATCGCTTGAGAAATGATTGATGCTTCTGCAATCTTACTAGCAGAAGTTTTCCAGACTGTAAGTCAAGACTTACATCACACAAATAGGATTTCAGTCGCTAAAACTTTACATACAGTTATATATTTTTTCCCCTTTTTTTCCTCTCAGGGTGAGCAAAAAGCTTTTACAAAGGTGATTGATCTTAGCTCCTGTGATCCCCACCGGACAGGGATGCCACCCATCTCATTTGTTCACCAGGTTAATTTTAAACATTCTCTTCTTGCTGATTTTCTTCTCTGCAGTCACTCATGGAGCATGCCTGACACTGCTGCTTCCTGCTTTCTTCCTCAGGTCTTATCACTGTGTTGTTACCCTGAGCTCCTCAAAGATGGCAGCTTTCCTCTGGACGTCAAACAGAAGACACAGAAGCTTCTGGAAGCCTGTAAAGGAGGCAGCATTGGTGAGAACAGCAATCCTGATGACGTTGGACTTTTATGCACAATCCCACTTTTATTGACTTAGGGTATTTTTCCTCAGAGTAAACGGTACATAACTTACAACTGCAATGGGTTTCAAAAGATAAATGCTTTGCAACTAAATTGTTAGGATTACAGCAATTCTGTTGAAAATGATCTATTGGTTTGGTTTCGAGCTTTGTCTCTCCATCCTCATAGTTCTGGTCTAGTTTTGGTCTTGACTCGGTCTTGGATTAGGTGGTTTGAACCACAGCTTTCTGTAGTGACGGAAAACTCATCATTGCAGAGAGACAAAATATGTTCCTGTATAATATACAGTGTATATTCCAGTTCACAGCAGGGTTGAATCTTAGTTATTTCTGCCTTCACATCCAAATAACTCCCTATAGTCAATTGTTTCAACTTGATGTTTCTGTTAAGAAACAGCTCAAAAAGCTTTTGCCACATTATGCAAATCTGCTATTTTCCTAAGTACATTGGATTTTCCCTCTGATCTAAGCATTAGTTAGTCTAATGAGTGCTGTCAAATCTCCCTACACTGGCAAAATGAAATATATAAATTTTTTTGTGATTTAATTGGAAAAGAGAAATGGAAATGTGTAAATAATTAATCCCTCAAATTAATATGACAGTAATGCCTAGAATGAATTGATAAAACAGTCTTATCAGAGCAGCATGTATCTATAAAACTTTCAGACTTCTTTGCTCAAATGACTTGGCAATTTTCCTACAACAGGTTCATATTCTCCCTCTGTTTTTGGGATACCTCTAATCCGAAAATCTGTTGCTGAGTTTCTCACAAAAAGAGATGGTGGGATAAATTCAGATCCAGAGGACATCATCTTCTCCAGTGGCTCACAGAAGATTTTGGCGGTATGATAACTAGAGCTAGAAATCAGAGGTTGCCTCATCTGATGACATGCTATGCTGGATTTTTGAAAATGTTTTATTTAGACGATGATACGTTTGCTGTCACGTGAGGATGGACAGACTCAGACTGGTGTGTTGGTCCCCCTGCCATGCCCACACACATTACCCATGCTGCTGGATGAAGTAGGGGTGAAACTGGTGCCCTACATGCTGACTGAGGAGCAAGGATGGGCCTTAGACCTGGAAGAGCTGCACCGAGCCCTAATGACCGCTAGGAGGCAGTGTGATCCCAGAGCCATTTACATCAGTAACCCAGGAAACCCAACAGGTGCATCACACACATGTAGTGTAGATACAGCAAAATGAATAGAATCACTAAGCCTTTCATTTAAAAAAAATAAAATTAAATTAAAGAGCGTAAAGTGCGATGTGTAAATTTACAGATATTAGAAATGTAGACACAGAAAACCTAAAACTTCTACATTCAAAATAAAAAGTCCTTCAAGAAAGACTCCATCAGGTTCTTGGTTCTATTTAGCACTTATTGCTTTTGGTTCAGTCATTGGATGCATAATGTTTAATATGTATCTCACATCCAAGTGTTTCTTTTGGTTAAATTAGACATCAAATCTGAACTAAATTATGTAACATATTAAAGTGTGTCTTTAATTCATAATAAGACTGACACATGGTCTAACTCGTTGAGGCAATGTAAGATCAGAATCTTGATTTGAGGGTAGAAACCTAATCTGTCATCCAAGACTAAGTAAATGTCTCTCATTGTTTTGTCAGGTCATGTGCAAGACAGAGAAACAATAGAAAAAATCATTCATTTTGCAGCATCGGAGCAACTTTTTCTGCTAGTTGAAGAGGTAAATACATTCTGCACAGAAAAATTTCTGTGATTATTAGTTTTTCTATTTAAAATTCTTCCTTTCTTTCTGAATCATTGCACCATTTTAGGTTTACCAGGGCAGTGTGTTTGGACAGGACAAAGAGTTTCTCTCATATAAAAAGGTCCTGTTTGAGATGGGAGTTTCCTACTCAGAGACAGTGGAGATGGCATCATTCCACTCAATATCGACAGCAACAATGGGAGAGTGAGCATTACAACCATGATCTCAGGGGTCTGGACCATAAATACACTTCTGTTTTGTCATGATTTACACAAAATATGATGCTTTTTATGACAATTTTAAAGAAATTAAAAGAGGTGTCGATCTAAGTAGTCTTTGAAAAGTGAATAATGCACCCGTACCCACTATATTGCAAAATTTATGCAAGCAACAAAAGAACAATTTTACATAAATTGAGAGAACAATAGCATTATTGTTTAGATAATAGAGCTAAAAAAACCCCAGACTGGATCTCTGCAGTTTAAAAAAGATTTCAGAGCAACTTCACTGTTTTTATCAAAAGTAACTTCTATGTTTCCATTTTAGAAAACAAACAGCACAAGATTTCTATAAAGACAGATTTTTATAAAAACTAAACAGTAGTCATTTTTGAAGACTTTGTTTAAATGTTATCTCTGGGTTTTATTTATGTAGATTTATGTTTTATAGATTGACTTTTCCTATCTATTATTGTCGTCTTTTTTCCTCATATTTTTACTGCTTCAAGAGATGTTGTTGACATTGCTAATGCTGCACTGTCTAGGTGTGGTCTGAGAGGAGCCTATGTGGAGTTAATCAACTTGGATCCAGCGGTGAAACAGTTTTTATCCCATCCTCCGTGCAGTCCTTCCATTTTACCACAGCTGGCGATGGAGATCATGGTCAATCCACCTGCACCTGGAGATGCTTCATATGAAAAATACACACAGGTACAAAGAGAAAAGCAAATTTATAATCTTATTTTGAGGAGCTAATAAAATATTATTGACAGGCTGTGGTCAAAGCATAGCGTGATTAAAGTACCGCAACACCTCTCTAACTGTAAACTTGTGAATCACTAAGCACCAGAAGCAGATCATTTTGGACTTTCCACATTTTCTTGTTCACTACCCTTTGTAGAATAACATTTTTCTTATACAGGAGATTCTTGTGAGAGAAGAAACAGTCTCTCAGAATGCAGGACGAGCATGCCAGCTTCTGAACGCCCTACCAGGGATGAGCTGCCAGCCGGCGATGGGAGGCGTCTTCCTTTATCCTCACCTGCATTTACCTGCTGAAATCATTGAAGAGGCTAAGGTCAGCTGAAAAGGATTAAAGGGACACAAATGACATACTGGATGCCTTTCAAGGTTTATGACTTGTGTTTTAAAAAATATGTTTTGATTTATTTCAGATGTTACGACTGTCAGCAGACGTTCTGTACTGTCGGAGGTTACTGGAGGAAGAAGGTATTTGTTTGGGGCCTGGCTGTGAAAATGGACACAATGATGAAAACTTTCACATCAGGTAAGAAGAGATAGAGATCTACTGTTTGTTCATGTATTACCAATATTGCATACGTTATAAATATTGCATTGACAAATTCCTGTTGTGATAAATTTTAGTGGAAGTGGTAAAATTAAAACGTGTAATTTGTTTTTGTTCTTTTGATAACTAATGAGTCAGACATGACTAAAGCAGCTTGTTCCTCTCATGCAAATCTGTATATTTCTAAATGTCTCAATTTGTTTTTCTTCTCAGGCTTTGTGTTTTAGCGCCTCCTGCTGTCCTGGAGGATGTCCTGACACGCCTTTGTTCTTTTCACCGTCGTCTCCTCAACAGACCTGACTGATGAAATTTGAAAGATACTAAGAGAAAAAAAATCTTTTGAAACTTTCATTAAAAAAGGTTTCCAAAACTATGGAAACCCTGCTTATCAATATTTTCAGATGCACATATTATGATAATGAGGTAATTATCTTACAGAATAAAATCAGCACTTTTGTCACTGCTGAGACATTTGTCTTGAGGAACAAATAAAATTGTCCACTAAGTTTTACTTTTGAACAACAAATAAACACAACTTCAATTTTACATTGTAGAAACGTATAATCGTTTTATTTTAAAATAGCTCAATGTCAAAGCAAAATAAATAACAACAACCTATTGTTCTCCTCTGGGAGGAGACTCCAGGGCAAATCCTGTTCATTCTTGAGGAACGTTTTATACCTCCTTGCTTGAAAACATCTCAGTCACCCAGGATGAGCCCCAGAGTATCGCCAGGAGATTGTTTGGGTTTCCCCCGGAACTTGTTACCATTGTGACCCAATATTGGATTTACAGAAAACAGTGAATTGTTGGTTGGACAGAACATCTCTGCAGGTAATGGCTTCAATGTATACGGTGAAAAATAAATAAATAAGCAAAAATAATAAATGAAATGAAAGTCCACTGACCACAGTAACCCCCCTATGCTGGAGCCCTCCATCAGGGCACCATCATGTGGGTGAACCTCAAAGGAGAGTCACTTGCACTGAAAAGTCTGTTGAAAGGATTTGGGCACTTAACAAAAATGTTTCCAGCTCCAATGAGCTTTTCTCTTGCTCTCAATCTGTGTTTTACTGCAGCAGGTTTCAGCCTGCTCTAACGATTCAGGTCACTTCTGGGAAGACTGGTCAGCTGCTCCCATTCAGGCTGATTGTCACAGTTCACCAGGACCTGTAAAGTAGCAGAATAAAAAGTTCCTTAGTTAAGAAGGGCTTTGGCATATAGAGAGGGCCTTCACTACTGGGGGTGTCTTAAGCTAAACCCATTTGAAGTGAGCTGACAAAATGGCCTTGGACATGGCCTGCAACCCACAGTTCCATGGATCTTCCACAATGACTCTTAAAATAATAAGCTCAGTGTTTTTTCATGGAATACATGCATTGAATGCTCACCACAAAACATTCCTAACAGTTCCTGTTTTAAAATCTATATTTTTGCCAGTCGGTTGAAAACTGTGCCTCTACTATATTTTGTTATAAAATCAGTGACCCACAGAAGTTTTGTGCAAAATGTAAATAAAATGGTAGTTATTCAAGAATGACAACACATTTCCTACAGTAGATTTTCATCAAAATTATAAACTGTCTTTTTTGGAAAGGTTGTGTAATTTTTGCAGCTCTAAACACATTTTATTAAGTTTAACTAGAAGAGCAGCTCTAAACACATTTTATTAAGTTTAACTAGAAGAGCAGCTCTAAACACATTTTATTAAGTTTAACTAGAAGAGCAGCTCTAAACACATTTTATTAAGTTTAATTAAGAGCAGATATTGTAAAGGTTTCAGTCTCTGGCCTAGAAATAGAATGTGGTGTTATATGTCGTATTCACCCCCAGATGTCACTGTAAACTTGGATTTTCGCCAAGCAGATTTCAGAGAAGCCGGAGTTTTACTAATGAGGCATGTGTGTCACTTCATTTTATTATGCAAGTTCAAATGACTTGTTCTGTTAAAAACATCAAATGCATGTATTTTTGAATTATATGTTTAAACTACTAAGCATGCATGTAATGTTCAACAATGCAAAAGGCCAAAGTGACTGAATTAGAAGGTGGTGTTGGCTTTGTTTCAATCTGGAGGGTCTGGAGTCCTGGAGCCCAGCCCAGTGAGTGAATAAGTGAATTTCAGATCACAGGCCATCGGCTGCTTGCTCATTACTGAACAATGCATTAAATCCTCTGCTGTAAATAATGTGATCGCTGCTGTGCAGGACTCAGGGCAGTCCACAGGAAGTAGGGTCCATTCTTTCTCTTGCTCCTCTTTATCATTCATCACTATCCTCTCACCGTGAATGGAGTTCAGATTTGCAAATGTTACCTAATTATTCCACTCCAGTAGCTCTGGGAAAATGAGTGAGAGGGGTAATCATTCCTCAAAAGCGAAGCCCAACGATTCCCACTCCCCCCACCTTTTTCCTCACCGCCTGAGCTCAGGCAGCCACAGACGAAGCACAAGGAACCCACAGCAAAACCTCAGAGGCTATACGTTAACGCACAATCAGCAGATCTACACAACAGACAAACAAAGTACTAAATAAACAGCTTAAATTTCCATGTCTTCTCATTGCAGAGAGCTGTTAATGTGAATAAATTATGAGTTTTATAAATGTCTGCACTTCTGTCATTAAATCATTAGACTCTTTCACAAAACACTTCAATCTGGGGCTAAGAGCCCTTTTCACTGTCTCATTGAGCTTTCTGCAATAACATAGGGGGTTCCATCTAAAGCAATCATGGGCAAAACGCCAGGTACATGCTGGGCAGCTCACCAGTACATCCCAGGGTTACACAGAGACACACAGGAAAGACACACATGATTAAAAATGAGCTCACACTTGAACCTAAGAGCAACTTGGCGAAGCTGCTTAACATAACCCTGATGTTTATGCAGGATGGGAGGAAGCAAGGAGAAACCTGATGCATGGAAAGGAACAACATGCAAAAAGATTTGAATTTGCAACTTTCTGTCACGAGGAAACAGAGCTGTCAACTTCACCACCATGGAGTCCATGTAGTCCTTTATTTTATTAAAAAATGAAATAAAGAAAGATAACCAGCAATCCTGACAGATGATTTACCATTGTAACCAGAAGTTTACATACGCTGAACAAAAAGACGCACAGGTTTTTCTTCATTAAATCAGATAAAACTTCTCTCCTTTTTGTATAGTTAGAATTACCAATTATTTCTTTTTTCTTGGTGCCACAACAATAAGAAAATATGGCAGAAATTCGGTTAATCTTTTTATTAGATGACAAAATCAGCTTTTCTCAAATCCATAAAGTAGAAATGAAAACTGCTTAGCTCCTCTCAGAAGCACAATTATTAACAAAGTCTCGATGGATAAAAATAATAAACATAAATAATAAGTAAGTGGCAAGTGTGATCAAGTGTGGCAGCATCTAATATTAATGGAGCAATCTCAAAATCTTCAACAATAAGTATACAAAGCTATTAAAACTCTGCAAAGCAGAGACGACTTGCACTTAGCATTTAATTACATTTGGACTGTCTGTAGGCACACAGAGGAAACTCAGACTGAGGTAACAATTAGCAGCATGGAGGCACTGGGGTAATTTGGCTTCATACAAGAACATCTGTGTTTCTTTGAGCCTGACATGAAGAGGACCACTGAACAGAATAGATCTCACGCAGGAAATGAAACAATGAAAATGAAAGAGTCTGACAGCATCAATTTTGCTTTTCATAAAGAAAAGCAACTGGTGATCAGCGACGGAAATGATTATCAGTTTTACTTACATTTTATCTTGTGTGATTATTGTGTTTTAGAGTTAGCATCCAAAAGAGACTGATAAATTGTTGCAGACTTCTTCTTTGTGTACCATTGTTGCTATGAAAAAAAACATCATTTGGATCCCACTAAATTTTGCCTGATGTGCTTCGTCTGGTTTCATCAACGCAATTTGATCTTCATGCTAATCCAATCTCCATCACAACTGCCTGCCTGTTTATTTTACCATAAGCCTGCTAATCAGACTGCTTTTATTTCCACAGCAGAGGGGCATTCATGTACTGCAGCTCTTATTGTACACCTTAATGTAAACATGATGTGCTGAAGGTGACAAGGATCAGACTTAAGTTGGAGATATGCTTTTGTCCTGCAGCACATCTGTTAGGATGTTTACTGAGGAGACCCAACAAGATGAACTCCTTGTTTTCAATTTTTTTCTTGCAAGATAATTTTTGTTAAATCAATCTCACAAGAGCAGACAAATGAAATAAGTTTTGATCTTTAGTATCATAGATTTGGACCAGTTCGATCACAGTTTGAAGCAGAAAGACGAGAAGACAAAAATCGCACATTTGTATTTTATTAATTTTTTATATTTTATGATTTATCCTTAAAGCATAACACCTTCATGAAACACCACAAAAAATAAATAAAAACAACCCATAAATAATATCCCCCACCTTTCCATGGCTTCTGCCAGAACCTATTTAAATTGTGTCCGGGCCCCCAGGAAGTATTTGTTAACCAGCACCTTGCTGGTTAATGTCGAAATGTTAACCAGACAAGAACAGATTCTACAGTTTGTCACAGGATGAAATCACAGACAATCCTTGGAGCAGAGCAGTGGATGAAGGATCAGAAATAAAGAAATTGAGAATTTAAGATTTGCAAAACAGGACAAAAAAACATGAACTTGGCAAGAAAGAAGGAGAGATCTTGATTCAAGATTGACCAAACTTGACCTTTTTCTGCCTTTTTCTCTCTGACTCTGTGACTCTGCAGCAGGATCATTAAACTATTCCTCACAAACCACTGCACTAATCAACTCTTTATGTGGCTTTCTGTTGCACAATCTATAATTTAATACCACAAGGATGATAAGCAGGAAACATCAGCACGGCTCTGAAGCCAAAGAAATCCATCTGCAGCAGCAACATGAGTCATTCTGTGTTGTTTGTTAATATCTCTCTGAGACATAATTGGCTCTTTATGGATTCACGTTGAGGACAGATGATGGGGGGAGCTTTGAAATGCCACAGAACTGCAGAGCTGTCACTCCGGTTCAGCTGAATGTCGTGCATTGCTTCTCAGAAGTGATGCTTGACAATAAGTGTTGCTATGGATACCCACCCTGCGTGCTCTTCTGCGATCCCTTCCGGCTCTCCAGCAAGTTTTTTTTTTTTTTTCCAGTATGAGACTTCAGCATACGGCCATTTCTATGGGGCTCGCTGTGTGTGTCTGTTTTCCTTGTGGATCAGGCTCAGCTCTGTCTGCTGTCGAGAGCCGGCAGGTGCTGCAGGGGGGTGAGGAGAGGGCAGCAGGGGAATTGGTGGAGCTTTGGCAGGTACAGCTGCCCCCGGTGGCCTCCTCTGGGATGAACGACAATAAAATAAGAGCACATTGCAGGCCTGGGTCAGGGGTCGGACAGTTAGCATGCTGTTCCCAAAGCCTGCAGGGCTCTGCAGTCTCATTACTGTCACAGAAGAGAGGAAAACATCTTCACATGGATGCATAGTCAAACCCTGGTATTATTTGAGGTTTAGGTTTTTTTATAAATTTAACTAAAAGAGTTTGTTTTATAATTTTCTAACTCATACACACTAACAAGAAGAACAAGTTTATTCTATATTGATATATGTTAAAATTAATGTCGCAATCTGGACCTTTTTCTTATTTGCTTGTCTGAATCATGAAGGAATAGACATCATTTATTCATAAATTACAGTTAATACTTCAGCAAAGTTAATGAAATCATTGCTACATTGTGAAAAATGTCAATCATTTTCTCAACCATTTAAGAAAGTTAAACACATATATTTTGAAGATTGATTACAAATAGAGTAAACATATTTCAATCTTTTATTTTGTGTAATTTTGATTATAATGGTTTGCAAACAATGAAAATCTAAAATTAGTTAGCTCAGAAGATTAAAATGTTGCATAACACCAATTTTGAAAAAAAGCTTTTTTTTATTATGTAAACACTTCGAGCTATATATGGCCTACTCATTAAAATCCTCCATAAGAAGGATAAGCCACAAAAGATAATTGCAAAGAAGATGACTATTCACAAAATGATCCAAACATATTCATAAAATTGAGTAGAAGGAAAGAGCGTGGTAGAAAAGGTTTACAGAGAGCAGATAGAGCCACAGACTTGCTAGGATTGTCAAACAAAGTCAATTCATGAACGTGGAGGGCTTCCACAAGGAGTGCAGACATGAGAGTGTCAGAAGCATGTTACCTGGATGAAGGAACCGTCGCCAAGTTGACTTGGTACCTGGTCACAATGCCAAAGGTACCAAAAGCTGATCCAATGACCATCGTCTTACTGTGTCGCTGAGTTTGATTGGCAAGCAAACTGATCTGACCTAAACCCCAGAATCTAAGTCTTGTCCAAAGGAATATATGAGACGCCAGACCCAACAATGCAGATGAACTGAAGTATCCTGTCAACGCAACCTCAGCTTCTGTCACACCTCAGAAAAACCATAGAATAATGGTAATTATCAAAATGACAGAAAACAAGAGTTTGATATATCGATCTTTGTTCAATGAACACAGAGTGATACACAGTGTTCTATTATATTTCAAAACTTGGTTACTTTGACATGAGGTAAAAAAAAAAAAAAAAAGCCCATAAAGATTCTATGATTTCTCTGACTCACCACTAATGTTCCTGATGTTGCAGTCTCTTCCATCCATTTTTGTTGACAGGGACAGATATTTTGTGCCTTTAGAGGTTTTCGCAGGTCAGCCTTTTTATGCTTCTGCAACAGGGTTTTAACTCAATTAAAATGTGTGTCAACTTTTCACTTGACTCACGCAGATACAGTCCTCAGTAAACTCTCCTTTTGCTCTGGCTGCATTCATGCAACATAGATTCTTGTTCTTTGTTCTCTGTGTTTTATCCTAAATATTGTCCTAATGTCTCAGAGCTATGAGGCCAACATTGGAGCTAACGCTGCAATTAACTGCTTATTTCTCTGAAAAATAAAAAGTGCTCCTGGAATAGTGTGTATGTGCGTTTACTGTGTGTGTCTGCTTTGTTGTCTCAAAGCTACAAAGCAGACACACAAATTAAATTATGTTTAATTTGAATCCGTCCTAAATATTTGATGGATTTTATTTCATATTTCTGTTGATATATTGGATGTTTGTCTTGTGAAGTGTCTAAAGATGCGATTTTTATAAGTGTGTAAATTAACTGCGTAAGTTAAATTTACTGAAGCATTAACATGTTTACTTTGATGAATCTCAGATAATTCTGCTTGTGATATTCGGAGCAGAAAAAAAAAACGGACCAAAAATTAATTGTTGGCCAACTTTATAAACATTGTACTTCATTTTGAACTAAACTGACTGAGAAGGGTTTCTTTCTCCTCTACCAAAAATTGTGTGAACATGACAAATCATACGTCACAGACTGGCAGAGAGAGAGAAGGAAATTATGAAGACTAGGGATTTTTGAGTGTTTTTAATACACTGTGTTTTGCTGTTTGTCCAAATTGTTTTGAGAAATGAACTTACAGTTTTGCAAATGTCAAAAAGGATTTGAGAAATGCACCAACGTGATTGGCAAATAACTAAATGTTTTGACACTGCTAGTGCCTTTTACAAACAAAATCTGCCAAATCTACTCTCATTTGGCTACTCTCATTGCCAAATGAGAGTAGCTGCTCTCATTTGGCAGTGACAGCTGCTACTTAGGCCTGTGTGTGAAGTGTTGTGAAAATGAGGAATCTAAGTTGACAACTGCATCTAAGCAATCAAGAAGAGCTGTAATTGTCATCAAAACTTTAGCCATGTTTTATAAAAACCAGAGGATAAATGTCTTCAGGAAATACTCTGACTCAGTAATCAGTAACAGTCCTCTGTTTGGTTTGAAACTATGAGCTTACTGAAAAACTTCTGCAACTCATCTGAATGAAACAGTTGCATTTTCAGCTTCTGGATATTTCTAGACAACAATCCCTGTATGCTCTCCCAAACCTGACCAACCGAGTATTTTGATTTCAAAACATTTTATATTAGGAACCACTTCTGTGGATTTGTACACCACATCAAATTTGAAATTGCATCACTTGTTTAGCAGGTAGAAGTCCTTTGCAGAGCTCGTTGATTCCAATGTCTTTTGGAAAACTAATCAGGAAGGATTTCATTTGGAGTTTTCACACTGGTGTAAAGGTTTGTGTGATTAAAACTTTTGAATAATTTTTGTAAGACAACTCTGTGAACTCTGTGGAATTCAGGTGCAACTACACAGTCAAAGTGGATCGATATTGGAAATGACAGGGCTCTGTTGTAAAGACTGCACCCCATAAGCTGGTCAATTATAACCCCTTCAGCTTCATGCAGGCCCAAAACCTGACCCCTATCAATCTCCAGCAACTGCTATTAAAGCTGTCTAATGTTTTCTAAATGCTGCCTCGGTGTCTGTTTGACAAGCTGTGACATCTCCCAACTCATTCATGCCCTCTAGTTTTTGACATGCCAGATCCTTGTAAATCAAATCAACATTTTGACCACATTATGATAAAGTACAGCATTACTTCTTGAAGCTTCATTTGCTGTTTGACTTTGTCAGGTGATGTTTTATGCTTGTCTTCTCTAATAATCCTTGAATGATTTGTGTACAAGTTGAATTCCCAGCTTGTGTTTATTGTGTCTGATTGTTGCTTTTCTCAGCCTATGTGTCCTTTCTCCTCATTTAAAATAGTGTCCCTTTCCCCTAATGTCTCCCTTGGGATATTTTAGGCGTCATATATTTCCACCTCATTACCTTAGCAGCCCAAGGGCTACAGACTGACTAACTGCTCACTCTGGGGTTGAGAGAGTTTGCCTGCAAAATGATTCTCCTCTGGGCTCTGTTTTTGCTGTTCTGCGTAAATGTGTTGTGTCGACATTGAACAGGATTAGGAAATGACATCTTGAACGAATGCAGTAATGCAAAATGACTGTTTTAAATAAGATGCACAGAGAACAGAGCTTCATAGAGCTAGAATGATGCTGGCAGATGGTTCTTTTTACCTGCTGCATCTAAAAAAACACACACACCCCCACAAATCCAGAACTGCGACTGACTCATCAAGTCAGCAGTCTTTTCTGGGTAGCACTGGAAGAACATGCAGCCATTATTTCCCTACTGTATTTATTTAATAGGCTGTGGGAAAGGGACTGTCAAGGGGATTGCAGTGGGAATTTTCCTCACACTACACAGACCTTTATTAGCCTGCCACCAACAAGAAATTTTAAGTGGCAAAAATCCCAAAGGATAGAAAGAAAAGATTTACTTTTCATGCTGGAATGAGATTTAGGTCAGGAGATTTTTCCAGCCACAAAATATAAATTTTTACAACTTAAAACAGTTTCACATCAATGCAAACAAATCTTTGATTATAATCTATAGCTAAGAAAAAAAAAGTAATTAACCTTTCTCTTCACCTTTTTTATTAAGCGTCCCAGGCTTTGACATTTTTAATTAGAAAAATAGGGAGATGAAGAAGAAGATGAAGAAGCTGAAGAAGAAACAGAAGAAACATCTCGCAAAATGTTAAGAAGTGGTGCTGTGGCATACTCAGAGTGTGCAACAGTAACCTGAGGAAGAGGTCATCTCTGGGGTTTTAGTTTGTTTTATTTGATTTGTATCATCTCCTGTGGGCGACAGTGACTCAGTGGGAAGATTACTGGTTTTGTGATTGGAAATCAGATGGTTCTGTTCCAACTTCCTCTGACCACATGAAAATGTGCTCACGGGCAAGGCACTTAACCCCATGCTGCCTCGGAATCTGTGTGGACTACGAATGCGACTGGGATGAAATCGAATGCAGAATACAAGCTCTAGTAGCACACGGCCATTTTACATTGCAACATAGAGTTTTTAGAGAAGTGAAAGCCAGACCACAAACGCTTATTGAATAAGCAACAACAAATAAATATTTATGCAAATTGATTTTTATCGGTGATTTGTTGTCACTGAACATTTGTTAATATGTTAAAAAAACAACAACTAATAAATAAAACATATCCAGCTCATTTAACCTCTCAAAGGTGTTTGTTGGGAATCAATAAATAAACCGCAGGAGGATGCTCATGGAGAGACAGCCATCTTTTAAAAGAAGCTTTGCTTTATCTGATCACTGCTTAATTGTTTAGGACAGGCTCACTGGTGAGCTGCAGTGTGCTGTTCTGTTATAACTGCTATCAAAAGAAGCCTTGGACGTCACTGAGCTTTGTTTTGTCACTCTTCCTGCTGGCTGGCATTGATTGCCTCTATGAATAGCAACACTTTGCTGGATAACAGACATGGAGTAGAACACAGCATCACAAATACCATGATATGTGGGCCATTCAGAATGCTGCAAGACGTTTACTTGGGAGTATATGACAGAGACAAAGTGATGCTGTGACACTGTTGATATTCAAAATAAAAGGAAGCTGAAAAGGAAGGTTTTCAGTTGCCATCACTCTCGGTGATGCAGAGAAAACAATGTTCAAAACTTTGTTCGTCTTATAGAAACACAGACAGCAAAAGTTTATTTATTATTTATCATTTCTCACTTGAGCCACAGCACGCGTTAGACATTATAGACACACGTATAAAACAAACCTTCTAAATCATCAGGGTGATGAGAAATTAACTTCCACATCAAAATATATTTGTTCAAACAAAACAGAGTAGAAAAGTTTCTAGACTCTTCAATGGTAGTTTACACCTGATGTAAGAAAGAGTAGGCACATTAAAATATAATTCACATATAAAACAATGGAAATATTGCTCATTGAACCTAGCACACATAAACCTAAACTAATCTTTGCACAACAGAAATCAAGAAAGAACATCTCGAACACCGGATGATTGATCTGAAGCCTCAATAGACAAAGTGATGTTTAACCTTTTCTTTAAAATACAATATATAAATATTTTAATCAAACGGGTGGAATAAAAAACTTTCACATGAAATATTAAAAATATTCTAATATTATTCCTTGACAAATTCACCCTAACAAATTCAACACAGTTCCTGCTGTGAAACTGAAACAAAGCTTCTCACATGTAAGTTGAATTACCTCATTTCTGGAAGTTGATTTCATCATGTCTGCATTTACTCCTGTCCAGTTTCTGGACAGTCTGCTACAAACCACAGGAAGATTACATATTATACTATGCAACATATTCTTGCTGTGAAGTTGTAGGTAACTCCTACTGAATTTCCATTGTTTCTGCACAAGGCATTTAACCTAAGTAAGACATTTGAAACAGGATTCTCTGGATTGTTACTCATTCATGCCCCTGTTTTTCTCCTAATCCACCTCATCTCTTTCCCCTTCCTCTTTCTGTCACCACCAAGGCTTGCAGGACTGTGTGTGTGAACTGAATTTTAACAGCCTCTGTCTGTCTACCAACCTCACTCCTGGGAGGGATGTCACCACCCAGATTTCTGGATTTTTCTCCCAGTGACCCCCATCCCACCCTCTTCATCTGTAATATAGGAATTTTGTCACAGTAATATTTAAAAAACCATTTTAGCTAACCCTGTAAATAAATTTTACAAGATAAACTTGAAAATCAGTCAGCTTAGCATTACACATATGCTCACTCTAGTTATGTAATGAGCCATGTGGCACATTTGGTGCATATCAGCCTCATCAGAAGAGTTTCGCTACAGACGGATCCACCTCACTCTTCCCTCCCCCCTCACCCTCCATTCCGGCTGTCATAGGAACAAAGCGAAGTCTCAATCGGTTTGGAAATGTGTGCTCATAAAATAGGCTGACCAGTTTGTACTGCACTTTTTCTTCGTTCACAGGTAGCGCTTTTGGTTTAGGAGGTATTAAAAGGAGACAGAGCAAGACTGCCGTGTAGTTACTGAAGACAATTCAGCTGCTATTGAGTCCTAGTGTTACAGATAAGAGCAGAGAATGAGTCTAAGTAAATGTAACCCCAGTAATCATGCCAGATTAAGGTTTACCAATAAGGTAATGTCCACATTATGAGCTGTTACTCCCAGAATGTTTAACCAAGTATTTTAATGACAGATTCTAGCAGGTTATTTTTATCTTTTGGTGGCTGATATTGTAATATTTCCTAATGTATTTGAGAGGCAAATTTCTTCAAGGCTGAGGTTTTCTCCCTAAATGTGACACATTTTAAAGATACAACATTGTAGGTTATTATAAAGCCAATACTTGCTTCCTGTACTGAGTAACTTAAAATATCTGATTAAGGCAGTAAAGAATGTATTTATCTATCTTAAGAGGAAATGTGTGTGAAAAGTAATGCAAGCTCCATGGCAACCAAAAGCACTTTGATTTAGAGGTGTTGAATGATACACAAATAGTTTTTCCACCAAAGCAGGTTTATAATCAAGGCTGGTTTGAAAAACAAAAAACAAAAAACAAAACAAAACAACAACAAAAAAAAAAACATTTCTTAAATGGTTCTCTGAAATAACCAAATAATGTAAAGTTTTATACTTAATGTTCCAGTCATATATTTCAGCATTTGTGGGGTTTATCCTGTTTTAGCTATGTGTAGCTCCACATTATATAATGCTTCAGATGCCTTGTCATTTACAGTGTTACAAGTATGAACTAATTTCTGCTATCATCACAGTTAATGTAGCTTTCTGTGAAAACTCCTGGAGCCTTCCAAACAATGCTGTGGTATTGAGTCATCTTTAGATCCAGCCCATGAAAACCCCACATTTCTATAATCATGCTCATACTTCTGTCATTTTGCTGAGCTCTGACTGTCTCTGGTTATTTTTTTTGACATTTCGTACCCTCCCTGAAGAGCTCTGGCGCTCCCCCGTGAGGGCTCATTGAAAAGCTCTGTTTTAGGTGGTTGTTGGCCTGTTTGAGGTAGCTAGTGATCAAAGTGCTATTTTTTTTCTATTCCAGGCCAGAGTTTGTGGTAAGAAAGAATCAGCTTGTAAGTTTCAGAGCTGGTACCAAACAAGCACAGCTTAGCATTGAAATTTGGGTGGAAGAAAATCTCATTAGGTCGATTCAGTGCAGAGCCAGAACCAGTCATGGTGGCACAGACTCACTGTAATAGGTGAACTCTCATCAAACAGTGGGATTTTCAGTCTCCAACACAGCAGATCCTTCCAGGTATCTCTTCAATTACCAGGTCATCAGAGTCCTTCCTGAACTCCACTGTGAAAAGACCATCAGCATGAACTGGAGCCAACAAATAAGAACCTCATTGTAGCTGACAGTAGGATCAACCAAACTACGAGGTGGCTCCCCTAAAAAAACATTGTTCCCTCCACCAGGGTCAGAATCATCGTTCTCCCAACAGACCTATGTCTGACCCTGGCAGGAAAATCACCCATCCAATCAGTTACGTCATAAAGTCCAACTAGAAGTAAGGCTAGATAGTTTTAGTCTGAACATCAAGGACAAGCGAATGTTATATAATACACAATTTTTGCCGTTTGAACTCATAGCTTTAATCTCTTCTGTTTTCTCAGGTTGCAAATAATGTTTGGAATTCATGGTACTGAACTACCTAATTATCAGCTGGGTCTTCCACCTGTGCTGTGTCCATATTAACATCCATTTCAACTAAATCCAGTCATGACTGCCATGATAAGATCTAAAACAATTACATTTATAATTCCTGAATGAATGTTCAGGATTAGTGAAGAAATGAAGTCCCTGGAGCTGGTGCCCATCTTCACGCCTCATCAGATTAATGAAGATTACCAGACAGAGGAAAAGGAGAGAATGACTGACAGCTTGAGATTTCCCGAGGGTTTCATGCTGATGTTCCCCAGAAAACAATGGATAGCTTTTCAAAACAGATCTAAATGTTTGCATCTCATTCAAATAAACTGTATCAAGCAAGCAATATAATAATATAAAACGTATAAAGGATATGTAAAGTATATGAACACTATTGGTGACAATATGTTTTAAACTATTATAATGTATTGAGTTCTGCTCCAGGACAAGGGATTTTAAAGACACCATCCACCTGGTACAATGTTTAAAATAAAAAAATATTCAGCAAACACCAGGAAAACATACACTGCTGTGCTCACATGGCCCAGGTTTGTTTAGTCAGATATTTGAAAAAAAAAAAAAACATTTTCTGAATTTTATTCAATTTTTGTGCTTTTTCCATAGGACTTGTTTTGTCCCTCTTCTCAAGAATTAGACAAATGAGAAAAAGATGTAGAGCTTTCAGACCTTAAATAATGCAAAGAAAGCAAGTTCATATTCATTTAGAAACAACAATACTAATGTTTTAACCCAGGAAGAATTTAGAAATCAATATTTGGTGGATTAATCATGAGGTTTTGAATGGAGTTCAGTCTCTCAATTTTTTCCAGCTCTATATTATAATAAATATTACATCCCAGAGATGATACGTGCCATAAATCCTATTTTTAGGCCATGGGAGCTGAAGGGCTGAAATTATTATTATTTACTGAAATGTCAGCCAATCAAAGTACTTCATTTGACATTTCCATCAGTCACCTCAGTAGTCTGATGGTGGTCTCTGCTTTTGCAGGAAGCCTCTGTTGACATCAGGAGAAAAGGTCGGATTTGGAACAATTTCCTGCACCTGCACATGAAGACAACTTTCAACCATCCGTTGTGCCAGAAATCAATTTTCTGACACTCATTAATATGTTTCTACGAAACCATCCTTCCATCTTTTCTTGACTTAGTTTGTACTTTTTCAGCCTTTGGGTGTTCAATTGTAATGACTCCCAACAATAATGGTAATAAATCTTTGCAAACTGAGTTCAAGGGAAGAATGATTGAATAAGTCGCATGTTGAAAATAGACTCAATATTTTCTTATCACTCTATTACTCCAATGAGATTACAGCAGAGACTAAATCAATACAAAACAGCTTGAGCAACTAAACAAACTGATGGTTTGTGATCCATTATGAACTGCTTGCCATTTTGTGGAAAATGTAAAAGTTTCTGAATAATTTCTGCTGTGAGCAAGAGCATTAAGATACACAAAGAAGAAATAGTCTGTTATAAACAGTTGGATTGTGTTATCTTGGAGTTGCCAGAGCAACATAGTTTGCCTTTAGTTTTTTTTTTTTTCTTTCCATTCAAAGTCATTCACATCTGGCAGTATAATAGCAAATTGTGCCAATTCATCAGTCACTCTGTAAAGATGGCTCCATGAAGCTTTTTATCTACTGGTATTAATGGGAAAGAGATATTAACCCAAAGCAGGCAGACTGAGCAGGTAATTAACCTCTAAACTCATAGCTCACTTATGCAAAGCCACAATAAACTGGGATTCCCTTCAAAACACTGTATGCATATATATTCAGCCTTTATTCTGTGCTCATGTAAACACAAGGCTTATTCTCAGGTGTACCATCAGTATGCTGAGTGTTTGGTAAAGTGTGCTCATTTCAGCCCATTACAGTAGAAAATGAGACTCAGCCCTCAACCATCATCCCTATAATTGGTTAAACATCAGCTTCATATATTGCTCCCCACCTGTTGCAAATTTACCAATAAAAATAGAATATATTTAAAATGGTGGTTTCTGAGAGAAGCAGTTTCTAAATCAGAATTTTTATGTTTTAGAAATATATTCCATGATGGTGTTTTTAGGAGTAAAAATCCTCTGGCGGATTTTGGATTGAAAATAGACATTTTATTTTTTAGCAAATTAGGAACTTTTGCAACCTCTTGGTCTGTTGAAGAACAAAGTCTGCCTTTTCTTGCCAGTAACTTTGTTGTGCAGTACAGAAATGAAACCAAGTAATCTTCAGGGGTGTGGGAGGTTGTTTCGTGCATCCCAGTGAAATTTAAAGACAGCCTATTAAAATTGTTTCCAGTCATCATGAGAAATACCTGGAAGCAGCCGCTGTGTGGGTGCAGCAAACTTCTGTTTGGCCCTGAGGATATTATGAATATACATCCTGCTTGGTTGCTACTTTGTTTTCCCTTCTCTTCATTAATATCAGTCAGGCTGATACAAGAACTTTTATCTGGCATTTACATATCTGTCCTGTATTGAAGCTGGAAAAATAAGTCCAACCTTCTGACCTGAGCGTATTGGGAACTGGAGCATCATGACAAAGTAGAAACTGTGAAGTAAAACTTTCTCACCAGTTTTATATCTTCTAAGAAATTGCTATGTTTTTGTTTTGGGAATGATTCTAATCCCAGAAAGCCCAAATCACCAATCAAACCATTTGTTTTCTGTATACTTTGGATTTTACCTTTTCACTCTTGCATGAAATAATTTCCCTCCTAGGAATCATCTAAAAGCCAATTTCAGTCATTCATGTTCTCTAGAGCAAAGTTTTCTCTGCTTGGCAACAAACTGACAAATACCCAGCTGCTTTTCAGTCGCTTTTTTTGCAGATGGGTCTCAATACCCAACTGGCAACACATGTCTTTCCCAGGGCACTTTTAACCAAGTAACTACATCCAGTTCAAACTGCATCATACACAATCTAATTTGACTTAAAATGTTTAATTTACAGTCCTGCTTAGTTGCATTGTACACAATCTAAAAAGGTTAGATTCATCTACAATTTTATTTTCATTCATTTTAGCATCATGCATGTCTTCAGTGAGATAGTGTAAGATCGAAAGGAGAAGCTCACAGTTAATATGTTGATTAAGCCAAATCACCACTTTAGTGCAGCCACACACTTGTCCCCCACTTGAAGGGCCTCTTCTCACACATTGTGAAAGGAGAAGAGGAATCTGCAGAGTTCTCACCCTTCCTCCGCCCTCGATTGATTTTATGTAGTGTTCCAAAAGGAGAGGAGCATAATGAGATCACAACATGCATTTTTCATGGACAGGATGAAAGCGCAACAGACGCTACATTTCAAATAAACCGAGGGCCACGTCCTTCCCAACAGAACCTTTGGCTCTGAAAGGGAACTCATCACTCACGGTTCTGCTGCTTGAGAGCGGACAGTAATCTTAATGAATGGCAAATCTGTAAAGAAAGCATGAAAATTCCTACTTTAAGGCTACTGCTTTTGGGAATTTGTCCAAAGTGGGAATTCAGCCTGAGAAATATTTATCTATGTATAAGCCATTCAGTTTACTGTGGGAAATGGCTGAAACTATGACCCCAAAAAATTGAGGAAAACAAAAGTTGAAATTTTACATATCAACAATCACTGTGTAGTTTTTTGAGTTAGCATGTATTTCTTTGACATGCTACATGTAAAGTTGTTCAAACAGAAGGACCTAACTGCTAGCTGCCATCTGCAGGGAGCCTGAAAATAGACTTGCAGCCATTTCCCCTGGCTGTGTGACAGTGAAAGAGGAGACTGAACAATACCAGTGATTACACACTGATAAAGGCAGTAATTTCATTGCAGCAGGCAGGAGCTGATGGGGGTTTTGTCAAGCAAAGACTCAAGTGTTTCACAACCACCGGCTGTCTTTGTGTAGTGGCATGTTTCTACTCAGAGACATGATGTGACCAGTTATTCAGTTCTCCACCTATCATCAAAATTATTGATCAATTTAAACTTGAATTTAAAAGATTTAGAGCTGAGATTATTTGGTGAGGTGACCAGTTACTCCGAGGAAAACCACAAACTACCTGTTACCAGTTACAGAGAAAGTAGTTATGATGGGAAATGAGGTGAATCAGTTTGGTGATAGGAATAATATTGGTGACTCGTTTGCAGAAGCAAAGAGGTCAAACAAGTTTACAAAAAAATGTACTGATTCAATAAAGTACAGTAAAAGGTACCTAACGGTGCCAAATGGTGACTTATTTGTCAATGAATGACAGATTTTTCTTGACAGTGGTGCCAGTCCTGGGACTCTGGAAGACCTTGAGAGATTGTGCAAAGCTGAATGATGAAGGATCCCTCTCCCCATATGCTGCAACACTTTGAAATGTTACAGACGAATACTAAGTAGGAGCCAATTGAAGTAAAGGTCCAACAAAAGATTTATTTTTTAAGCCGTCCAACAGTCTTGACCAGAAAGATGTTACATTTAATGAAACATGCATGTAGTTAAGTCAAAAGTGAAGTGAAGAAAAAAATGAACAATCCAGCCATTCTAAGGTGATTTGAACTTGTTGTTTGGGAACTTAAAGGACGTCTCTTGTGTTTAATGAAGTGTGATTACACTCCAACTGGTACTTTTGCATATTTCAGCAACAGAGGCACTTGACACCCTGGGAAGAAGAACAGGTTGGCCGTATTGTGAAAAGCAGGGAAAGCAATCTTCCCCAGGAGGCCGAGGCATGATTTGGTCCAACGCTCCCAGATCCCAGGCTGTTTAACCATCCGTTAAGCATTGGAGCAAACTTGATCCTCACAGGCTTTAAAACCCACACAGAGTACGCACGGTCAACATCTCTGAAGCAGTCACCACAGGACACCCACAAAGGCCAAGTATTCATGCCCAGTGAGAGCTGTGTTGGAGGCATAAAGTGGCCAACGCCATATTAATGAAGTTATTATGTTATGGCTGAGCATGCACAAATGCTGTATTTATTTAATGATGGAGGTGTATTTCAACACTTTGCAAAGATATATTTCCTATCTAAAATCTAAAGCATTTGAAAAAAGGACACAGCACAGCTTGATAGGTTTGAATAATCTCTGGAGCTTCTCATTTCCTTTACCCATTTATATTTTTAGGAGTGTGCTCTGGATCTTCTCATACAGTTTATTCTGACAGTTGATACATTTGGCATGCAGCGCTTCAAGTCTTCAGTCGTGACAGGAAAAAAAAAACGCACAATTTTATTTGCAAGAGGCTTGTGACTGTCATTAAGAAGAGTTCATAACCTCATCCTCTGAGAATAACTAAATTACTTTCCTTCAGGAAGAAAAAGCTGACACAATGCATGCAGTCACAGACAAACTCACTCTTCCAGGCTTCATTTCTCATCCGGGGCTGTCGAGCCTCTGCTGATGAGCCTGAACGAAAATGCTGGATGTTTTATTTATCATGGTGGAAATGGTGCTTATGCGCACTGCTAATGTTAAGCTTGTCTCTGTACAAAGCCTACGTTTTCTTCACAGTGATTGCTATTGCCCTCAAGCTTTTTCTCTCAGGTCGGATCATGTCTGAGCAGCATGTCAAGCAGATGTTCTGTACATAATGCAGATGCACCAGTTAGCACTGCTTTGTTCTGTCTGAATACATGAAGGAGCTTCCAGTAACTACTGTCACAATAGATGTGGGACTTAACAAAAAAATTCTCTCATGTTTTTTTTTTTCTACACTTATCGTCTGCCTCCTGTCTCCTTTTATGTCCATTATGCTTTTTCTGATTGCTGAATGAAATTCTTTGCAGAATGGTTTTAATTCAAAGCCACAGGCTGTGCCATAGCTTTTCACTTTGGTTTAAAACTGAACGATGGCCAGGTAAATTTAAAGCCTGTGTTCTGAGCCATTCAGAGGCAAAGCTGCTTTTTGGGTCATTACTACCAAGGTGAACTTAAGAGTGTTAGGTTTATACCACATGTAATGAGATAATCACCTTCTAAAAATGACACTTTTATGCTGTCAGTCCAGAGAACATTTCCCCAAAGGTCCTGGGAGGTCATCAAGGTGTTTGTGGCAAGTGTTAGACATGTCTCTGTGTTGCTTTTGGTCAGCAGTGATTTTTATTGTTCCGACAAATGATATTTTTGCCTCCTTTTTATTGCAGAATCATGAACCCTGACCTTGATTGCAGACCTCTTGAATGAGGTATTGATTAAGTATTTTTGACAAAGCAAGCCACTTCAGTCCTGCAGGTGAATCAAGTGCATCACAATCACAAATACCTACAAACTAGTTTTGGGACAGATAAACAGGGCCAACATTAAGAGTCTGGAACGATCTTGCTCAGACATTTATTTCAACCCTATTGAAAACAGGGTTAATATTTACTCTCTAGCTTTTTAGATTAGCTTCCACAAGTTTAGCACATTTTGCAGTTTTATTGTAAGAATTCCCAAATGCTTAATTACATAATTTAACATTAATTACTCAAAATCTTTGAATTACTCACTTTACTTGTTTTACATGTTCCGAGCCTTGTTAACACTCACTGAGTCTCTCAGCTTACTGTCTGTGGTCAGTCACCCCATTGTCCCTCTGAACCTTTTCTGTCACTTTGTGATCTACTTAGAAGCCTGTTAACCAGCACAAACACTGTGGTTTGGCTTTGAGAAGCGTTGATTTGGAAGAAGGTGAAGGGCAGTGAGCCCATGAGGAGGACAGTCGGTTTATTACAGCTGAGGCAGTATAGTTGCATTGGTTTTCTGTACAAACCTCTGTGTGTCTATGACAAGTCGTAGCAAGGCCACAAGCTCGAGTCTCCATGGCAATGGCAAAGCAACGCACAAGAGCGAGGAGTGTTGTGAGGACCCATGTGGAGATTTCCATTGATCTGGATGAGACCGTAGCTGGAGAGGATGATTCACTCATCAGCTGAGAAAACAAGAACACAGAGAAGTGAGAACATGACGACATGTGAGGCACAAGCTTTTTAAAGAGAAACTCTGAAATCACTCTGACCAGCAAACTCAACACAAAATTGGAGAATTTTCTGTTCAGATTGAAAAGCCATTTCGTAATTACACTTATATTTTGTGCATGTAAAATTATAGGCACAAGATAATAAAACTTATGTGGTTAGCTCTATTTAAACATAAAGGAACAAAAATCCATAATAGCTGTACAGCAATGAGCACCATTTATTTAAGCACATTTTTTTTTTGTGACTTCTCATTCACTAAGCAAATAGCACTAAATAATATGACAGCACCAACATCAGTACAAAGTTGCTTGCACACTGATCTCTATTTTGTCAAACATGTTGCCATATTAAAAAATCTGTTAAATGAGGAAATAAAAAGCAAATAGCCAATAACAGAAACTTTCCTACTTAAAGTCCAATAGGAGTTTTTACATTTGTATTGGGTTGTCACTGCCACATTTGAATGGTTGGTTGCAGTTCAGTTTTAAATCATATTGTGACCCTTTTGCACTGTTAGATAAGTGTAACAATTAGAAAAAATATTACTTTGTTTTGGGCTTTATAAAGTAGCTAAAATGTAAAAAAATAAAATAAAAAAAACAAAAATAACAACAATATTTTCATAAAGCACAAAATGAGAAACCTGATTAAAATAAAATATCAGGAATGACTTTGCCAACATCACTGATGAAGTGATTATGTTCAGACAAAAAAATGGGAATAGTGTTTAAAAGTGACTCACAACTGTAATTTCTAAATGTCTGTCTGGCCTTTCATGAGTCACATACTTTTGACTGTCAAGAGGATACTAATATTTCATGAATCATTTTGCATTGTCTCACACTGTCTCCAACGTCCCTGCAGCTTTGCTCTCAAGGAGAGCAAACAACAACTGTTGTGATTTTCAATTACTAACTGCTACAGCATGTTTTAATGAAAAATGTGTTATATTTATATTCTCTGTGGAAATTTGTGGCAGGTTTTATTGCCCTGACAGGATGTATATCCAGATGCACTGTGATTCAGTGTTATCCACCTTGTAATCAACAGTTTAGGATGAAAGATTTGCATATTAGTCACATTAGTTGCTTATTGGAGCTGCAGTATTAACACCCTCTAATGTGTCTGTGGTCTCCTCCTGGTGGTGCAGTAAGGACTGATGAGAATGAGCCAGGGTCAATAGACAGATAACTTGTGAGTCAATGTGAATTTCCTGGTGCACAGCTGCCATTTTGTCATTGATTACAACATGGTCTGGTATGGCTGGACCCAATGTGAAGGCATCACATTGGTAAAAAATTCATTTCAGAGTCTTACACAGTAATTAAAGGAATAAAAGTGCAGAACTCTTTAAGTGGTACTCTGGCAGAGAAGTCCAAGCTGTTGTCCTGTGGACATATTTAAAAATTCAGTAAATGACATCGGAATGCTGAAGCAAATTGAGTCTTATTGAAAGATTTATAAACGTTCTCCTTCTTTGTGTGTGTTTGTTGGGAATCCAAGCTCATCCAACCTGCACAGGTCCATTACTGAGCCCCTGCAGTACTCTCAGATTTGATCTGGTTGGCTAACCACCATTACTGCAGCTTTGATGAAGAGCATGAAACCTAAAGAAAAGCTCAGAATTGGTTGTACACTTGGGTGGACACTAAGGTTAATCTCAGATGGCCGTTTTTGCTCCTTTTTTTCACTTAATACCCCCCTGTGCTTTTAAAAGGGTAGCAGACACTTGCTGACCACATTGTGTTTTTCAAACACATAAACTCTGTGATTTGAGTGAAAAAATAAATATTGTTTTATGTGTTCTAACATCATCTGAGCCAACTTACCATTGATTGGATACCAACATGGATCCGGTGTATCCTCAGGTTCGACTCAGATTTATTTTTACACATGTAATGTAGCACTACTTTGTTTTCTCTTAAATCATAATGAACATTTCCATCTCTTTTTTCTTATTCATTCATAATGAATTTGAGTAGAACTGTTTGAGCAGAACATGTAAGATGATATTCAAATACAAGAAACTGTACATTTAAATTATTCATTTTTTACATTAAATTTAAATGTATTTAAATTATACATTTAAATATGAGTAGGTAGGATTGGACATAATCCTTTCGTTGACAGCAACGTCAGAATGTCAGATAAATTCATCTTAAACGTTTTGACTGGAAAGAGTTGGGAAATACTCACAATTACAGATGTTTGACTGTGTGACCAATATTGGGGTTGTGAACCGTAGGAATGGGCTGTCAGTGGCCATAATGTTGGAACAACACAGTATCCAAAACCTGCAATAATTAATCTTGAGAATACAGTCATATACAATAAATAGCTCAACTAATTAAAAAAGGCAATTTCACCCCTTCTTGTAAAATTGTCAGAAAAATAAAAAAGATGCATTTCTTTGCCACTTTTGCTACAATTCTGTTGCATTTGAACTCTTTTCATGAACTGTTTTCATTGTTTAGTCCAAAGCTGTTGTTTGTGTATCCTATTAATTATTCAAATTTGTTTTTGCTCAGCATAACTCTTCCTTTTGAGATGATCCATTCTGTAAATAACAAACCATTATGTTTTTCACTTATCTTACAACTGATTTTCTTGCTCTTTCCTGGTGTTTTTGCCTCCCTTCAACCTCCTGTGGTTATGGATCAGTGTATTTGCACCTTGTCAATAGCTTCAACAACCGTTCTGATTGATCAAAATTTCAATAGCTTAGCTGCTTAAATCTTACTTTGGTCAAGATTAAACAAAAATGATTTGTTTTGCTTCATATTGGCATTCCTCTCTTCTTTATATTTTCATGGATGATGCAAACGGAGGGAGTTTTTGCATTTATTAATGCTGCTGTGTGGGTGTTTATGGCTCCTATTGTTCAGTTTTTTACTCTTTTTTTCATATCTGTTGGCCAACTAACATTCTTCCTCCTTAACATGGACGCACACACAGACACATCGTAACACCCACAACCTTGTTTTTGCAGCGCACCATCCCCAATCACCCCAAGCCTCAAGCAGCACTCTACATCCCCTTGCACTGAAACGGGCCAGTTGCTATGGCAACCCCATACAGCCGCATATTATTCCTCTTTCAGACATCAAACATGGATAAATTAGCGATGATGTCACTGCGTCAAAATGCTGAGATCCTGATCACGATGGCATCAAAAGCAGTCAGTCGCAGCTGTGTGTTTGTCTTTGTTTGCATGTTTGGGGGGAAAAAAGTGAAGATTTGTTCTTTTTCTCTGCAGCTGAGGAGATAAAGGCAGACCTGAGGTGCTTGAGTCACCACTCCACGCTGTGTGGGAGGACTGAATGGCTGTAGGATGGGGATTAAAAGTAGAATTAAATTCACAGCTTTCACTGTGGATGAAAATGGAAAAAAAAAAAAAAAAACAACAAAAAAAAATAGATGTTGGGTTTTTTTGGTACCAGGAGAGAGAAACTGGGAGTGGAAAAGTTAGGTACAGCGCAAACTATTTCAAAGGTGCTACACATGAAATGCAGTCTTCACACCACCTTTTCTTGATGCAGGATATAAATTGGCAAAATAACCCACCTTCCACTGCTGAGAAGAAGTCTCTTCCTTTCAACCCTGTATCAGGAATAAAAAGGAGCAATCATATCAGTGCTGAGTGCTGCTTTCAAATGAATTTCACTTCGATGTTGGAATTGGATTTACACAACTTGATCTATTTCAGTAGATCAAACTCCTGCAGAAAAAGCAGAGTTCAATGACAGTAAAAGCAAACAAAGAAGATGTCGGGAGGTATTACAAGTTATGCAGCTGCAGGCTTTCTGTTGTTTGTTCACTTGTAGAAACAAACACATGACTAAGCACTGACTGGGTGGTCAAAGTAAATATTGATGAATATCTTGAAATAACTCTTGGAGTTGATCCTCCAGCAAAAGTAGTAGAAATTCTCAGAGGCTATGAAAAATCTGAACTTCATACCTCATTTGAAACATGTAACAAATATAGTAGAACTAAGTTTTCTGCTGTAAAATTCTCCTCCATGAAAACTTCTAAATGAATTTCTATCGTCAAAGATGTGAGAAAATGAATTCATCATTCAGCACAGAAGCAAAATGTCGTGTTAAAAACATTTTAAAAATCAATGTTTAATATGTTTGGCATAGGAAAAAAAATGGTTTAAGATCTTAGAGTTTTTTTCTGTGCTCTTCTCTTACAACTTTTCTACAAGATTTAGGTCTGGGAATGAATTTGCCTTAGGAGAAGGTTCATTTATTGTCTTGTAAATTATTTCTATATTAATTTAGTCAATTATCATGAATTAATAGCCTGTTGATCAGAGTAAAGGCCCATTTTCAGTTTACTGGCAAAGGTCAGCAGATTTTTCTTTTTATTAGTAAAGGTACCTAAGACCAAATAAGCCCACAACATTACAGAACCTCTACCCAAGTGAGTATGCCATACTTTTTTCTTCCACTTGACTATCTAACATTGCTCTCTGTGAACAGCCTATTTGTAGTGGATGTGGGAACTGTTGGACAGTTGGCATCACAACTCTGGATGGAAAATCACAGTTAAAATTTGTCTTTCTGATTTCCAGATAAACTAAATTGAAAATAAATTGAAGTGACAGTCATCAAAGCTGACATCTATCTGTCTGCAGTGAATCACTGTAATATGTGAGTTTCATTCTGAATTGTCCCACAGACAATAATGAGCTTTTGACTTTATTGAGCTGGATCTGGCTGTGCTGTGATCAGATAATGCAGCAACTCTCAGTCCAACATCAGGTCTTCTCCTTGCTTTCAATTTTCCCTTCTGGGCATCCGTAAAATAATTATGATGGCTGTCCATGGTCCCAGCGTCTGTTGCTTGGGCTGCATGGTCCTTCATGGTCACCCCAGGATCACACACCCACACACACACACACACACGCACGCACACACTGACCGTTTGCTCCACTTTGTCGCGCATCCATATGGTCATTTTATGTCAAATAGAGTGACAGTAAATGGCTGAACCCGCTCCGTTTGAGTCATACCGTCATCTCCCAGTGTTGCTCTGTGTTTCATTTTGCCCGCACATATGAGTGTCTGTGTGAGTTTGGGTGAAGGGAGGGGGAGAGAGAGGGAAGCTGAGAGGAGAAGACGGGAAGCTTAGTTGAAATGCGCAGCGCATTCTTGCGTGGAGGGCGAAGCGATCCGCGGGGCAGCGGCATCGCTCCAGATGAGCACAGATCAGATTCTGCTTCTTAAAATCTGTGCTGGAGAAACAGATTAAAAAAAAATTGCTGCATTGTCACTCGGCCTGCAACAAATATTTCTGTATTCTTTTATTCCCCTCCGTAAGTTGTGTCGCCCTGAAGCTCCGAGGAATCCTTCTCAGTCTCAGCCCGGAGAGGGAGGATTCGTCACCAGCGCGCAGGAGTTGCACTGGGAAGATGTGGAGAAAATGGTAAGCCACATCAGAAAATGATGAATTAGAGCTTCATCACATAGAGCTGGACAAGGCAGTTCTGCGGAGTACGAGGTGGTGCATGCAAGGGATTGATGGAAATGAGTCTGCTGGGATCTTGCGGCATGTGACGGCTCATGCAGTTGAGGAGGTTTTCCATCAGTGGCTGGATACTGAGCGCAGTTTGCGCGGCAGAGCTCTGTACACAGCAATTATGGAGGTGCAGTTGGGTCAAGTTGGTTAGCCAATGCAACTAACAATAGCAGGATTGGAATGAAGACTCCATCAAAATTGTAGTGCGCTATTTATCCTTTTTATGCAGGTATTATTACAGATCAAGATTCCTGCAGGGATTCTCTTCTAAATGATATTCACACATACATGTCTGGTTATATTCATTGCATGAAAAAAAGCTCTTTGCATATAGAGGCTGTGTGTGACCTTGAAATGCTTTCATTGAAATCCAGTTGCAGCTTTTTCTCTTGTCTATGGACAACATGGGCGGATATACATGAAATATCCTCCCTCTCTGCTGCTTCCTTTCTTTCAGTGCCTTAACGCCTCTAACTGTTTGGTTAAAAAGAGAAAGAGTGTGGGTGTATTCCAGTTTGTTTGTAATAGCACACATCCGTCTGGTTTGGTTACACAGTTAACAAAAAATTAAACATTGCTGAACAATTTGTTTACATTACTCAGTGTTCAGCTGCAGCCTCATTCATAAAGAGTGATGAATGAGTTCTACGTCCACCCTGCATCCTTGTTCAATGCCAAACAGGTGCTTCATGTTCACCTGTGTCCAAAATACGAACCCAAAACACGACAAACGGCACGGATTCATCTGTGAGAAATGTCGAACAGATGACTTGTTTATCCCAAGAGCCAACACAGCGTGTGTAGTTCCTCCATGTTTAGATATTTTGTTCACATCTGGGTCCAGAAACCACACAGTCTTGTTTAGATTTTTTTTTTTTCAAATTATGGCAAAGAAATACTTCCAAATGCACAACTTGGATACTGATGTTAAAATATTTGGAGAATAAGGACACAGCTTCGAATGAAAAAAGACTGACATTTAAATCATCCAATTAGCCTGGTGCTGGGCAGCTTTCAGTGCAAAAGAGACTGAAAATGAAGGAGTGGAGAACAGAAGAATGCTGGACCCCGTATGTGAACAAACAGTGTCTCTGGCGATCAAGAAGAAGTGGATGCTGATGCAAACAGCTGCAAGAGATAAAGCATGAGCGTCTTTAAGGGGTAGTGTTGCCTCTAGCTTTACAGAATACCTTTAATGTTGCAAGACTGAAAATAAATAGGTAAGGTATTGATGAGCTTTGCACACATTTTCCGGGAAATCAATAGCAACACTGATGTAAAGTGAAACACAAAAACACAGGTGTCTCTCATCTTAAAGTGTACACATTGCACATAAGGTTCCAACTTTACAACTGCATATAATATTTTTATTTTCCAGTAGGAAAAATGCTTTAATCTGAACTATCGCACTGGTTGATTTGGGCCGTTGTTTCGCCTCAACCTCAAGTCTTCTGCATCTTAACACTGATTGTCTTCTAGGATTGCCTTGAATTCAGGTCCATCCATCTTCCAAATCTTTGTGCTTTAGCGGGACAGAGATTTTCTTTGTCTCCGCTAAAGAAAATCATTACTACAGTGCAACTCCACCATGTTTCACTGTGCAGTGTACCCTGCATCACTCAACTGCAAGGATTCCTTATAACTCTCTTTGACCAACTGCTTTGCCATTTCCACTTTCCTACAAAAGTGATTTGTGGTTGTCCACTTGTGTCATCTGTGGTTGTAATGTGGCAAATTGTGAGAAAGTACAATGGGTGGGAAAATGTTGCTCTGATTTTAAGGTCAGCGTTTAGTGGCTAACCAAACAAAGCAAGCGCTTTTACCGTGATATTTCTGAAAGTGATCCAACATTAAATCTGTGAAGATAAGGTGCCTTTTCCACATCATTTCATGCTCACTTGTTTTTATTATGAGATCATCTTTAACAGGTTCAAGAGACACTCATTTTTATTTGTCATTATATCTCATTTTCTGATCTTTACTGTACATTATATTTGATTGCTGTGGTAACCATTTTGACCCATCTGGCAAATAGGTAGATTGTGACTATTCTGTCATATGCTGGGTGTGGTTGGAGGTGGTGAGGCAGACGCTGGAGACCCAGGTAAAGTGAAGGATGGTGATTTAATGAAAAAATAGTCCAAAAAAATAGTCGACAAACAGAAAAACAGCTTGCGGCCAGGCAGCACGGCTGAGCGGAAGCCAGGGCTCAACACCGGTAGCAACTGGTCATACAGGCGGCTAAACATACATGTAAACGTGTCAAACTACGACAACTTACGACAAGGACCCGACGAGGAACAAAGACACAGGAGGAACTAAATACACTGAGGGTAATCAAGGGAACAAGACACACCTGGGAGCAATCAAGGGGAAGACAGGACAACGAGGAGACTTGGGACACAGAAAACTCAAATAAACAGAAAAACACAGAACATGACAGATTCTTGCTTTTTGCAGCTGAAGCATTTGAGTGTGGCCATGTAGAAAGAGATAACAGATATTCAGAGAAATTTACACTGATGAGCCTGAAAGAGAGTGGATTTTTAACTTGTACTGCAGACTAGAACCTGGGACTATAAAGATGCTCCCAGTGTTGAGTATTATGGTGCAGCCATGCAGGCGACAAGCGTGTCTTACTGCCCAGTGTGCTGTGCGCAAAATCAGAAGTGTCTCTGGATAAAGACATTCTGGGAAGGAGCTTTTAGTTATGCTGTCCCTGCGAATGCTGCTGGATTTTTGTTTCTAATAAGCAATAATTTACCTCAGATGAACACTTCAGCCTCCAAAAATTAAAATTTTTCCTTTAAACATTTACAAGTTTTTTAAAGCAATTTTAGTGTGACCTGAGGCTGGACTAAGTCGCCGGTAATCAGAAGAGATAAAGATTATTTTAACACAAGCTTCCCTTGGTAATGGATTTAATCCTTATCTTAAGCTTGTACACATTTAAATGAAATTTAATCACTACAATGTGACTTTAAAACAATTTAAAAGTGTGCCTTTGACCCTGTCAATAGCAGCTTGATTTACTATTCCTCTTCTGTTTTCTGTCCTATTATTCCAAACAGAACAGAGTAACAATATGTGGTATATAATAGATAGTACTCATACTAGAACAATTCTTTTGCATCCTCTGGGGTTGGGTTTTGAAAACTGGAGCTAGTCAAAATCTGGGACAAAGTATCAGTTTATGGGACAAGATAAAAAGTCTTTGCAGCCCTAAGAAAGAGAACACTTAGTGAATTACTCTAAGGATGTCCTGAATATAAAAAAGCAGCAATATTCTAAAGCTCACATGCTCAAAGTTTGAAAAGTGGCCATAGAGAGGAAATTATTTAAAGCACAAACTGTTAAAACACACCAATCTGTGAAGAGGTGATGCTTGGATGCTGAAACACTGCAAAAAGAGGAAACTTGTTCTCCATCGGTCCCAGGAAGCCAGATCTTTCCTATGTAATAATACAATCTAAATACACACAGTCACTGAGCCAAATTGCTATGAAATTGTCCACAGACTGTGTTAATAGGTGAGGTGGTGTAGCTCCTTATTTATTGGGAGTATCTCCTTTTGAGGAGAGCAAAGTGATTGTATGAAATGCAATATAAATGATTATGCATTTATATTTCCCGAATCTGCAATCAAAACTCATTCATATCATCTAGATATAATCAGTTTGTTTCCCTGCCACGCCACAAACTCCATACAATGTAGTGTATTCAACTCACCTGCCGCTGGATTTACCCTATTTGTTCCACCTGCTCTTTTACTAATATTAACTCTATTGTGCCATTTAGTCACTGCCGTAATGTTGAAAGCCATAGTGTGTGAAAGTATATCCAGTGGTCTTGCCTATTGACCTCTCCCCTCATCCCTCTGGGCATACACTTCCTGGTTTTCCATTCTTATTTTGATCACTGACTCTTGCCTTTTTCCTGCTCCCTTTGTAATCATCCTAACATCTGCATTTCCAATAACAACCCCTTCCTGTCTCCTAACCGATCTCTGTCTTGCTAGATTAGATTAGTCAGTTTTGTGGATTTTATATGTACTGTCTTGGATTTCCCATCGCATTCTTTGACATCACTTGGCAAGCTGGCTTTTCCCAAAAGTTATTGTTGCCTCATTTAGATCTCCACAATCTGGATCAGAGCACCAGCGTCATCCTTTTGAGCTGCTAATTAGTGCTCCTCTGCCAGTTCTATACTCCCACCAAAATCATTACTTTTAATAAACTCCTTAACTCCCATAAACGCACTGTGGTGATTGTCATTTTGGGCCCTCAGAGTCAAGCAATTACAGAAAACAACTGTCCTTGTTTATTAATTAAATGAATTTTAAGTTGCATGTATGCCTCCATTTGGGTGTATTTAATAAATATCCAGTGTGTAAACCTTAGATACTTTGGTCTAATGATGTCTTTCAACCTAAAGCCATAAAAAGTCGCTTTAAAGCAAACCGTATCATACTTTGCCTTTATCTCTTCAGCAGCAATAACAAAAAAAATTGAAGACTTCCTCTTATTTATTTTTGTTGTTGCAAAATGTTTTTCCTCTGTCGCCATAATCTCTGCCTCTGTTCACTGACAGGCTCTCTTCCAGTGTTGGCCTTTCCCTAATTCTTAACAAGGCACAGTCTCCTATTGTAATAACTATCAATCACTAATGATGCTGAATGAGATCTAAATACAAAAGCTGAAGTTTTACAAATTGAAAATGAACTTTATTCTGCAGCCACGCTCCAGTACAACTGAATCAAATGACTGCTTATTGACCAGGCCTTTACAGAACTTACTGACATGCCAAGGAGATTATTTATTTTTTTGGTTTAGGTGCGTTGGAGCAGGGATGAGTATAAAAGTTGCGAGACATTAGTTGTGTTTCCATTAACAACAGAATTGTGCAAATTTAAATTACAAAAATAAATTCCTTTAATGGTAATATGTCAAAACTAAAAAAAAAATACCTTCACATTTAAAAAAACAAAAAAAGATTCAAAATCTTGACAATAAGATTTTGAACATTTTGATCTGCAAAGTGAACATAAATTCTGCAAAAGTATTTAACATTCTTGCCGGATGAAGATGTTCTTATGTTGAACATATTCAACATTTCATGGTGAAGGATGTTGTATGATAGAAGTATTTTCATAATTGAAGTCCTGAACAGTATAAAAGAATGAACTGTTGACAAAAACCTTACCGATTGTTGACTTTCAGTATAGTTAATTCAAAGTAATTACTTCACATTTATATAATTACAATAATAAATCTTTACTGTGTAAAAGAAAACTTGTGACAGTTGGTTTGTCGTAAAAAGAAAAGTGTAATATTGTTGATCGTCTTTTTGTGTTGTGTAACAAAAAAATACATGATAAAAATTACTGAAATTGAGTTGAATTGATAAATAACAGATTGTTTCATCATACAAAATAGATTTTGGGTTTAAAATTCAAGCAAGCCACTTTACTTTGGGGCTTTTGTTAGGGCAGGTAGTTTTGAGCCGTAGGACGAGGGGAGTGAACACAATGTTTTTTGGGCAGGTAGAGACCAAAAAATACCTACCAAAAAAACAAAACAAAACTGGGATTTAGTCCAAAATTCTAAAATAAGCTCAAGGAAGGACTCTGGAAAAATAAACAATGACAAATTACAGATATAAAATATGTAAAATCAAAAAAGTCATTATGTGGTTGGGATCTTTACTTATTTAACAAAATGTATTTAATTACTGGTTTGGTGTTTTGGGACACTGCCTGTTTACATGTCTCTCAGGATGATGTGGTATTATTTTAATGGATCCTTTATTTCTTTTTGCTTCAAAGTGTTTTCTCCTCGAACTTGTGATGGCCCAGATCCCAAATGAATTGTGGGAAAGACGGAGCCTAATGGGAGCGAGAAACCAGGCCAGTTTTCATATCCCTCCTCTGTCCATTCCTCTCGGCCCAAAAATTAACCAAGTCTTGTCTTGGTGTATTAATTTCTCTCATAATTCTTTGAGCTAAATTTAGCGACATGGACATGAGTGACTTGCGGAGATATTCAGAGGGAATTAGACCGTCTGAAGCTGGATTAACACATTAGATGATAAATCCTGAAGCAGAGAGTCGATTTAGTTCTCTCAATGACAGATGAAGAGAAGAATTTCAGAGGATGAAGTCGGGGTGGCTTTCAAATCCTGACAAAACCGTGTCCCAAAGGGCAAAACTGCTCTCACTTCAAACCAAAGTGGGTTACACCGCTCTCTCCTTTCCATCTTCCTTGTCTATCCAACGCTGCGTTTCATCACGGAATTTTCAAAGCGTTTCTGCAGAGAGCGCAGCAGCAATACAGGTGATTGATCATTACTGTGTTTCCTGTTTATTCCTGAGGGAAAAAAACTCCTCTCCCTGAGAGGATTCATTACGGCTAAGACAAACACCCACTCACATTCTCAAACTTTTTTTCTCCTCCTTTTTGGTGCTGCTTTACTAACACAAGCGAGTGGAACCCAGTGTGAAATATGTGCTTGTAATTAATCAGAAGGATGGACGTGCCTATTTGTGTGTTGTTTTAATCAAGTACTTTTTAAACAGAGTTTCAGACATTACACACATTCAGGATGACTGAGTTGAACATGAAAACCACCGAGACTCATTAAACCGCTGATTGCAGCTCGGAGACGACGGTCGTGAGCAGCTGCTGAGCTCACAGTCACGGAAACCCCCCCCCAAAAAAACATGCCCACACATTCTGATTTCCGTTTTTGACCAACTTTAAACATTGTGTGTGTTTTGTTGAGCTGCTTACACAGCTGTTTCCAACATGGTGTTGGTGTCTCTTTGAGTTTAAGTGAACCATTATATTCAAATTGGCCTTATGCTGTAATATGGTCATTTGTATCTTGGAGTATGCAAGAACAGGCAGGATAATTTCAAAAGTCTAAACTCTGAGTCCCTTTTTATGAGTCCTATTTTCAGCAGAGACTCCCAGCTGAACTATGGATCTCTACAACTCCTCCAGACTTACCATCAGTCTTTTTGCTGCTCCTTTGATTAAGCTTTTCCTTGCCCAGCATGTCACCGCCATGCCTTGGTAAATTTGAAGTACTGCCACCCTTGTTCAAAGGGTGATTTTTACAATGAAATGTTCAAAAGTTAACATACTTTTAACTGACTTATCTGGTGTTCTTTTTATTTGGTATTCATAATTTTGTTTGCTAATGTCTCTAAAACCTTTGGAATGAGAGCTTTTCTTTGGAAATCCATCAGAACTCAGAGTGTCTGCAATGCTACATGCAAATGTGATCATCTGTCTTCTGTCTTTATTGTGTGCAATCTTGTTGCTTCATGTTGTAACGCTAGATAGCTCCAGCTTAATGTTTTCTCCCCCAATTTTTTTTCTATATTTAATTTGAAATATTTGCTGTTGCTCCCATAAAAGGAAATGCAGTCCGATCCAAGAGAGTCTATTTCCAGTTGAGCAGAAGAAGAAGCAGGAGGAGGCTGCAGGTCCATGTACTCAAGTTGAGATCCAAACTCAGCAGCTCTCCCAGTCGTTGCCATTGACAACGCTTGCTGCTGGCAGGGTTTGGTGGAGTAGGAATGCCAAGCTGCCATGATCTCCCTGTGGGACGAGGCCCGAGCGCCTGGTCCTGCTACTTGGCTTTGTTCAGCAAAACCCTGCTGGCTTGACTCATGCTGCATGCACCCAAGCCTATTAAACACTCACATTCACAAGCTTGTAATTGGCCCATTTTCATCAGAAAGCATCAACTGCACAAATAACAGAGTACAGTTCACATAATTGGTTAATCCTATTGATTAGCAATATGTCAGATTTTTTTATGTATAAAATCAAAGCTTTACAGTGACTTTTGGAAGCAACACTCTTTTAAATTTGCATAAATGTCTTTGAAAAGCTTCACACTTTGTTTTCTTTCCTCTAAACCCATCTGTACCTTATATTAGGAGATGAGTCATGTTTTGTGAGAAGACTTAAAAAGAAAGAGTTAGAATGCATAGCATGAATAAAATACAACAATAATAGCCTTTTTGCACCACTGCCAGCAGCAAATTGAAAAATAATAATAAAAAAAAGAATAAGAACCTATACAGTGAGGGCAATTTTACAACTCAAGATAAATAACATTGTACAGTTAATAAAATCTGCATCTAAATAAATTTGCAACTGGGTAGGCATGTTTAAAAAAAATTTGTTTATTTCTGCTTTGAAAGCATCAACTGACAATCACTCATTTTTTAACTCACCGTTATTTTTTTTGAAACAGATTCAGACATGAACTTAGTGAAATTGAGTTTTGTTCAAATGCAAAAACTCTGAACTGGATTTTTGATTTAGGTGTGCACTTATAAAATACAGCTTGAAGGTTGCAGTGCAAAAGGGCCAAGTGATGAGAAAGGACGTAACATCTTTCTTTGCCATGCTGGTTTCAGATCCCGAGGTGAACTGGCATCCCACTGTGTGGCATCTGTGCAGCTGCAGAAACTCTGGAAAATACTGAAGAACAAAATGTTTGCTGTTAAAATCAACTTTCTAACCCTCGCCCTTCTCCTAATTTTGCCTTCGGTAAGTCCTACGTTTTTGTGATTCAAACTTCAGTTGACTGTGTAAAATCATCATGATCAGATAGATGCCAGCTTAAGATCTGAATCTAACTCGGATCATGTTTGACAGTTCACAAATTACAAAAGTAGTGGGATCAAAACAAGGCTTCACTGTTTATGTTCACAGCAGAACAGAGAAAAGGCATTTTTCTTTTTTGAACTTGTGCAATTCTTTATAAACAATACATTTAATTTAAAAATGATTTCTTTGTTTTCACATTTTTTTCAAAGTGTATTGGAAAAACAAATCCCCACATGAATCCTCAGCATGAATGAAACTACACTTTTCATTCATGCTCAATTTGTTCATTTCAGAGCAAGGACTTCTTTTGTGGTCAGCACCCACTTAGTTTATGGTGGTACAAATTAACTTCAGTGGATAGTAACATTGATATTCCAGAATTTTCTAGTGAATGCTAAGACAAAGCAATGGTAATGCCAATTCCCTGCATTCTAATGGGAGTTATAGGGATGATGCAGACAGATGTTTGTGAAACCGCCTGTTTTCTGCACAAGTGAATCATCAGTTTAAGTGTAATAAAATAAAACAAACCAAACGAGTCAGCTGCAGGTGTTGACATCATCTGAATAAATTCAGAAAGCAAGGATTGATTTTCACACACTTAAAGCAACCATATGGAGTGTCTGCATCAATAATTCATTGATCAGCATGTGGCAGGAACAATGGATAAAGATCTTCTTTCATCATTTATTCAGTGTTTGTTCAGCGTTTTTCTGGCCTGTTAACTGTTAAAAGTTCAACATTCCCGATCAGTCATGAACATTTTCCATGATTGTGCTTTTTTTGGGTGTTGTTTATATGCACTGGAGATATCACGAGCCCTTTGTCTTAATTGGCATGAATCAGTTTGTAAATCTTCACTAAAAGACCTTATTTAGATTTTGCTGTTGGAGAATTCAGTTACAAGCCGATACCTCTGAGCATGAATCTTCACACCTGCCAGTAAATAAGACTACATTTAAGTGATCAGACATCATTTTACAGGTTTTTTGTCCAAAATATTTATGAGTTACAACCTTATTTCAAATTGTATTAAATGAATCTCTTCCCTTGAAGTATTCACAACCTTTGCCAACATCTTAACATGACTGTGAATTTTAACATGAGTCACACAATTTATCTCTTTACTGATATACTTTTGATCTATTTAGAGGTTCTGTATTTTGTGCTTTTCTTTTTTTTTCTTATTAAGCTCATCATTTTTGCATTCTTTTTATTGTGAGCATTAGCATGTCAGTCTCCTTGAGTCAATTTGCTGTTTTGTTCATAACCACATTTGACTTGTTCAGCAATTTGGTGAAATTCAGTTGTTTTTAAATTACTCTCTAAATAAGCTCTGACTTGACTTGATGTCTTTTCGCTGCTAAAACTCAATGTTTAAATGCTCTCCTGACACACTCTATAGCTTTGATGTGACGTATTCCTGACCGGCGCCTGCACTGAGACACAAAATTTCACATAAAAAGACCAATTAAATATCCCGTTCAGCCTGCCTCACTCCTGCCGTCACCTCTCAGAGGAGCTGTAAAAATGGTGTATGTGGACTTGACCTCCATCTCTGTGGTTGTATCTCAGAGCTGTGACCGCCTTTATGATCTCTACCCCGACTGTGAAGACGTCACTGCAGCAATCGCCTCTTTCTGTCCGTGTCTGAGTGTTTTAGCGATCAGGAGCAAGTCCTGGCCTGGACCAGTGTGAAAAAAGTGCATGCCTGAAAGCTTTTGTTGTCACCAGACTAATGCAGTTATTTCAGGGTCAATTCACATTGTGATGGCTGCCAGCCGCTGTGCAATGATTTGTTTAACTGTGCTTAAACAGTTCCCCGAGCGATGACCTCTTTTATTTGTGTGTGGGTTTTTTCTATTGTATTTTCCAGGGTTCGAGGCAACAGGTCCCCTCTAACTGCGTCATCAAGAGGGAGCAGGAGAAATGTATGGAGATGATGGCTCTGGAAGATTCAGACTCAGAATTTGGTAGGTTTTTAAATCCTTACCGGAATAGTAATTGTTCATTTAACAGTTTTCAATGAGGAGCTAAGTAACACTGAGATTAATAATTAGAACATCTTGAGGGTCGTCATACTAATGAGCAGTAGATAGTTCTACCAGCTGTGGTTAACTCTGACCTGCTTTGTCTGCAGGGAGACGATAAAAGGCTTCTCTGTGCTCCTCTGTATGTGGAAATCTGCCTTATTAGCTGCATAAAAACAAAGAGAAATCTTTTTTTTAGTCTGTGTCTCCAGTTTTTATACAGAGATCTTGATGGTTTTGGGACTTTAAAGTTGTCTCATGGTCATGATGATGGAAATTCAATGGGATTAGTGACTGATGGGCATGTCTTCAGCAGTAAACATGGAGGATGAGGGGGAGATTAGACTGAGGAGCTTTTCTTCACCATGTTCTCTGATTTACATGGTCAGAAATAATAAGCATAGTGTTTCAGCCTTTTTCTTGTTTTGGTTGATTTAGGCATTAAAGCAAGTAATGCGATAAGATATTAGCTGAAAAAAACATAAAAAAATGTCTGCTTGCTTTGTGTTTTTTCTGAAAAATAAAGTGGCATATGTATCATTATATATAAAAGATAAATAAAAAAAAGAAAGAAATTGTCATGTTTTTAAATATATTTGTTTGGCCTTCCTTGATGTGAAGGAGGTAGCTTGACTGGTTAAACCAGTTGTTTTTGAAACTGGGACATGCTTAAAACATCTTGGCACTTTAAGATGTGCCAAGATGTTTTAATGATCCATATAACTTATTTAAAAACATTTCTGTGGCAGTTATTTAGTAGAAAACAGCTCTTATTTCATAAGGGAAATATATGTGTGGTTCTGCAATTCACGGATATCCAAGCAACTGGGCACTGACCTTATAAAGTGGTACTTTGGTGTTTCTGTGAATGTGCGGTGGCCTTTTAAAACTAAAACGAGGCGTTTGTGTTCACACTGCGTCCTCAGACTGTCCGTGGTTCTGGGACAATCTTACATGTTGGCAGCCGGCCAAGGTCGGGGAGGTGATCCAGATGAACTGTCCAGAACTCTTCTCTCAGTTCATGAGTGAGGAAGACTACGGTCAGTCCTATCTTATTATTACATTTACCAAAAGCTCCATTTACACATTCTGTTAGCAGAAAAGCCTTTGTGTCAAAAATTTACATTTCAAAACATTATTCAAAACATTGAACTGGATCCGTTTCTTTGTAACGTTTGGACATGTTGTTTCATCTCCATTTTGTTTTTTCTACTTGGATGTGATGAGTTTTGTGCTGATACATTCAAAACCTTTTTATGCATAATCATTTAATTTTCTGTATATATATTCTCTACAGTTATTTAATTTAGGAAATAACTGTAATTTTTCTGTGCCAACAGAACTGGGGAAGGTGAGTCGTAACTGCACAGAGTTTGGTTGGTCAGAGCCCATTCCTCATTATATTGAAGCCTGCCTGTATGAGGAAGGAAACAGCAGCCACCCTGTGAGTTTACCACCCACTGTCAGGTTCAGACCTCCATATTGCAGCCTCTGCACTCAGTTCTTATTGTATTCATGGTTTTATTTTTGTTCAGGACATGTATTATGTGTCAGTGAAGGCTCTGTACACAGTGGGCTACAGCACCTCTCTGGTGTCCCTCACCACCGCTATGGTCATCCTCTGCAGATTCAGGTGAGACTTTCAGAAAAAGAGAAGAAAGAAAAATTGTGTTATCGATGTGTTGCAAATTTGTCACAGACAAAATCATAAAGTAATATTTTAATAGTTTAAAGTGGCTAACGCTTAAAAAAAGTCAGACTGAAAGTCCGAAGAAATAAAGCTACTAAAAATCATTCATCTAATCAAAAGGGAAAAAAAGAAAAAATAAGAAAAATACTTGATACCCAGATGTGTTTTTTGTCATTGCACAATATACTACAATAGTCTGTTTGGAGCGATCCAGTAGCTGCTTGAAGATAGCAAGAGTCACGTTTTAAAGAGTCTAAGGTCAAATTTGATTCTGTGCTATCATCCGTGTTGGTGTGACTGTAGAGTGTTCAAGGCTCGGGGGGGAAAAACAGTTTCACAAACTATCTATATGGATGTTTGGGGTCTGAATCTGCCTGAGGGGAGTGTGATGAAGAAGTGGTTCGGTTATTCAGGGACTTTTTAATCCTGCTTCCCTTGTGAGGAAGCAGTTGCCCAGTGAGCGGGACACTGCCCAGCAAAATGAAAATGCTGCCAAATGATGATTACAATGTTACAATTACTGCAAAACCAATGAGTGGAAGATTAGTGATCTGCCATTTAGATATAAAGAAACATCATCTGGTATAGCAAACCAGTAAATATGCTAACATCCATTATGATGAATGGATTCAGGCGATGAACACGTTGGTGGAAACCAGCTTCCCAAAAGCCGGTAACGCAAATAAGTTCATTAGCATTTTGGCCTCTGATTATTTTGCTTAATTATGTATCATTATGTGTTGGTCTTTGATGTACAACTAAAATACAGCATGGTTTTTAGAGGTAATGTGAAAAGGTTTGTATGCTATGAATACTTTATACAAGGGGGCAAATTTTCAAAAATGTAAAAACAAATCCCAACATTCTGAAACAGAGACCTGTTTATGTTTGTGAACTAAATCCCAATATAAGCTTTTTATGACCCATTGCATTTATATTTCTTTTTACTACCAGTTGATAATGTTTATCAGCACCTTATATATATAATATATAAATATGAATATGAGCATCTTCAGCATGCAGAGCTCTTCTTTGGCTTCCTCACAGGAAGCTGCACTGCACCAGGAACTTCATCCATATGAACCTTTTTGTGTCGTTCATCCTGAGAGCAATTTCTGTCTTCATCAAAGACAGTGTGCTTTATGCAGAGGAAGACAGTGACCACTGCTTCATACACACTGTAAGTTACATAAACACACACACACGCATGCACACACAGGTCCTTTCTTCCTCTTGGTGATTCTTAACTCTCTGCTTTGCGTTGTTCCTGAAGCTGGAGTGTCGAGCTGTGATGATATTCTTCCACTACTGCGTCCTCTCCAACTACTTCTGGCTCTTCATCGAGGGTCTGTATCTCTTCACTTTACTGGTGGAGACTTTCTTCCCTGAGAAGAGATACTTCTACTGGTACATTGTCATCGGCTGGGGTGAGATCTTTAAACCTAGTCTAAATGAGGTGGTGAAACATTTGATGCATTGATTACATCAGTGTTTGTGATTTTCAACAGGAACGCCAACAGTGTGTGTGACCATCTGGGCGGTCCTGAGGCTGCACTATGATGACATAGGGTTGGTTCTGAATAAATGATGAAAGAAATCTTGTGCTGAGGTTTGTGTGTGCATGTTGGGAATATTTTTTGCTCTCTCAGATGTTGGGACATGAATGACAACGCTGCCATCTGGTGGGTGATAAAGGGACCTGTTCTGGCTTCAATTATGGTGAGAAACAATGATAAAAACACTTCATACATTGTCTCAATAATATGTACCGTACATTACAGTTTCCACATTTTGTTCCATTACAGACTTCTTCTAAAGCCAATTTTAGTACAGTTTTCTTTAACTTAAAGGAGGTTTTCTTGTGTCTTTAAGGACTAATATTCACAAATGCCTGAAAGTGGTGTAGTTTATATACAATATTCAAAATAGTGTTTAAGCAATTGAATTTACCCAAGTTGAGCATAGTCAAGTTGTTGAAGGTTTTTGAGGATGATTGGTGGACAGCAGAAGCACCAGAGCTGTTTAGAGTGGAATAGGAATAGATGTGCACATATGACGTTAAAATGACTACATGCTGTAAAAATAAAAAAAATAAAAAAAATTGACAAATGTCATGTTTGATGGTTTTGTGTAAATGAAGAAAAATAAAACTTATCAGTTTTAGAATATCTAAAATAAAAATCTGGTAAAAGGAAATGGGTACAAGTTACTGGTGAAACTACTCTGATAAAAAAATGTTCTATTGTTGGATGCTTTACACAGTTAGATCAAATACATTTGAATATTGAGGGAAGGACTGCCTCAGTTTTTCTATTACACAGATTAGTGACATTTCCTGTGTGTTTGTGTGTGTGTGTGCGTGTGTGTACGTGTGTGTGTGTGTTTGCAGATCAATTTTGTACTCTTCATTGGTATCATCGTCATCCTCGTTCAGAAGCTGCAGTCCCCAGACATCGGTGGGAATGAGTCCAGTATTTACCTGTGAGTAAATCTTATTTCACATTTTATGTCTGTATCAAAAATATTTAAGACTAACAGCAAGTGAAGCTTTATCAGTACGATGACTTCTAGAAGTGTGCTTAGGTTTTCTGTTGTTAACAATCGTAATATAACAGTGGTTAAATCATTCAAATATTTGCTATGTTGCAGGAGACTGGCCCGTTCTACTCTGCTGCTGATCCCCCTGTTTGGGATCCACTACACCGTGTTCGCCTTCTCCCCGGAAAACGTCAGCAAGAGGGAACGTCTTGTCTTTGAGCTCGGTCTGGGATCCTTTCAGGTGATTCCGTCCACTTCCTGAATAACCTGTTTAGCTTATTTACTCATAGTGTCAGACTGAATCTAAAAATTTGGACTAATTTGATTGAAACATTTTAAAGCGTTTACCTTGATTTCCCTCTACTAACAGAGAGAATAAATACACATTCACTTGTTCATCTGAATAATTATTTAATGTTTGTTATAATCCATTTTCTAATCTACCAAAAAACTTTGTTCTTATTTATCTGTCTTATTCTTCCTTCTTTTCCTTCATTATTCTTTAAAGTTGTTAAGCAAGAGACGACATAAGACATCAGAACCGAAAATACATACAAAACTAAATGTTTTTCAAAACTAAAATATCTGCTTGTGTTTGAATATAATTAAAGCCTCTACTTCAAAAATAGATTTTGTCTGGATGAGAAGTAAGAAAGACTTTGTGCCCAAACTGACTTGAATTTCATTTTCACTCAGTTCTATGTTTAATTCTACACGGTTTCACAAATATGAACCATTTTTGCAGGTCATTAAGGTGGCTTTCTAAATTAATTTCACTATCTCCTTTTAGAATGAACTGACATCGTTCTGCGTAATTACTGGTTCATATTGTTAAGACATTTGTGTTGCAACTTTTATTGCAGTAGCTTAAAGATTTCGATTTGATTTAATGGCTGAAACGTAGAGGCTTATTTTGCAGCAGATGTGGCTCAATGTTCAGTTGTGTTTTATTTTCCTGCAGGGTTTTGTGGTGGCTGTTCTCTACTGCTTCCTGAATGGAGAGGTAAGTCTCAACTTAAACATGTCAAATCATCTCATTCAAGAAAGTGCATCAATGCAAGATTAAAAAGAACCCATTAGATCCTGATTTCAGATATTTAACTTACATACCCTAAATTGGCTGGTTAGATTTGTTTTTATGATTTTACGCCTTTAATTTATTTTTATTTAATAATTTATTGCTAAAAGAATATTTTTTTTCAATGTTGTAATTGCACTGAAATCTGTAATAAGCAGCTCATTACGCGTAAAGAATGACCTCACGATGCTAACGCAAAAACGTTTTAGAAATATTTCATTTGCAGTTACAAAACAAAAATGAAAAGAAAATCTGAGCTAAGTTTGTCGCATTAATTGATATGTTAATAATAACAAGAGTATTTTTTTATAATTTACCCATTAATTTAAATTGGTGGGGAGATTTTTTACAGACAAAAAGGCTGTCGTATGTATGATATGATATAATTAAAAGTTGTATATGAAATAAAAATAACAAAAATAGTCAAACTTTTAACAGTGTAATCTTACAGTTATATATTGTAATTGAAATATTAAGTAATATATTTTCCAGATCAAAAATTCAATCAACGCAAGCAAAGTTTTGTTTTCTTGTTGCAGTTTTTAAATATTTTTAAATATTTATTCTTGATTCTTTATTTTCTGTTAGTTTTTGTTAATAAATAATTGCAATAATTGATTACATGCCTTTTCATAGTTACATTTTTAAAATGTAAAACTTTTTAATGTAGCACACTGAACCTGACGACTCATTAAGAAAATATTAAAAAAACTATCTTGTATTTTATCTCCTAATCATATGCTTTATTCAATGTTTTGCTTTAGTGTTTATGCTTTTTAGCTTATCCGTTTGACATGCAGATGCGTTTGGAGCTTTTTTCCAGCTGATTTTGATTCAGCACAGATTACTTCAGGTCAGTTGTAGAGAATGAAGGGCAGCGAGTCTGTCTCTATCCAGCGCGGTCCATTAATAATGACCTTGTGAAGTATATCCCTCAAGGTGCAATCGGAGATCAAGAGGAAATGGCGCAGCTGGACGGTGAACAGGTACTTTGCTGTGGACCTGAAGCACCGGCATCCTTCGCTGGCGAGCAGTGGGGTGAACGGGGGGACGCAGCTGTCCATCCTCAGCAAGAGCAGCTCGCAGATCCGAATGTCCAGCCTGCAGGCCGAGACCCCCGCCACCTGAGTGGCCCCTCTGGGGATGTCTCTACCGGACCTGCCGCCGCCGACCCCAACCCGCCCACCATCGTCCCAATGACCAACCTCACCGACCCGTTCTTCAACACGGACCCTGATGAAGCCACCATGGAGACACAGCTGAACTCCAGCGACCCCAAACAGCCTCTTGTGTGAACCTGAATGTGCCAAATAAGGACTCATTGCACTCTGTTGTTTCCTGGCTGAAACATTAAGAAGTATCGCCTTCTGTCTCTACGTGTTGTGATAGTTTTAAAAGTTGTCTGGTGCTGCTGAGCAACGTGACGGGACCAGTCCGTTATTTAGGGACGTCCTCAAACTGTTGATTCCAGTCCGTCCAAATGTTCCTCAGCATTCCTGTTTAGCTCGTAGCTGCAAAAAGACACTAATCACAGAGCTGTAAATACATTAGAAGAGTGAGAGATTACTTTTCATTTTGCACTGGGTTTTATTTACTCTGCAAAAGAAACTTGTGTGACAGCTTCAGTGGCTTTGCAGGAGCTGTTGTTGTGACTGTCAGCATATCTTGTACAATTTGATGTATCAGATTAATCCTGTCGCAAAGACGACTGAAACGTTAGTGGAGAGTAAAAACAATAATCTGTGTTGCATCAAGCGAAATGTAACTGTGGCTTAAAGAGCTTACTCCAAATTCCTTGCCAACATTCAGGATAAATCTGCCTGTCTTGCACCAATTTTCAACACTGGTGTCTACAGCGACTTAAAGCCGCAAGACTAAATTCATGTAGTGACCGTTTAACGGACAGAGAGACAGAGAGTTCCTGCTGGTGTTTGTGTCTGGTTTCAACTACAACATAATAATTTAGACAAATGTCTGCAGCCAATATGATATAAAGTGACTATAAATGATTTATTTATATTATTCCTTACTGTCAAGCTGTGACTGCTTTATAGCGAACATGTGTGATGAATCCAAGCAGACAGAAGAATGTCGGGAAGAAAAATAACCAGTGGTTTTCGGACAGAAATGTCTTCTACCGTTACATGAAAAGCCAAAACAGACGCAGGGTTTCGATTCTGACTTTAATGTTTGAGAGACGCTGAGGTTTGTCTAATACGACCACAAACACCTCTTTTAAAAACTTCAGCGCTGCTCAGAGGACAGCCACCAGTACAAAAAATGTCAATGAAAACATTGTGAGTTCATTTACTTGCATGAAGTTGAAGTAACTGTTGTTATGCAGTTGTTTTTGTCTTTCTCTCTCTCTTTTTTCTGAGAAGTCAGTGCTTTAACTGGATGCAAGGTTTATTTTAGTGTTGAGTGGGCTGCTGTGGAGCCAGAGCATTGTAATAATTATTATTCTGTCACATCTACTGTCTCTACAGCAGAGATAATATAAAGGTCTTCAATGAAAGGTCTACATCCTCAGAAACCTCAATCACTTTCCAGTTTCTGTTTCTTGAGGTATTTGGTGTCTTGATGCTTGAGAACCCAAGATGAAGGATTATATGAAGTATAGTTTTGAAATAAAGTACACACTGTTTTAACTGTTTACATATCATAATGATAAAATGATCAGGCTTCTACCAGGTTGTAAAATAATTTAGATCTATCTTCAAGTGTTAAGGCCACACAGTCAGTACTAAGAAATGAAGATGAAGCAAAAATGAAGATACTGTTCATGAAAACCTAAATACACTTCATACGGTAAATTAGCTACTTGTGGGACAGATTTTAATAGCAGAAACTCTCAATTTTCTTGTTGTTCGACTGGATCAGACTTTCACACAGTTCAGTTTTTCTGCCACTCTTCTTTCCAATCATTCTTAAATCCATCAACATTTGCAGATATTTGTTTTTGCACAGACTTTCAATCAGATTGATGTCTGGACTTTGACTAGGACATTAAGCACCTTCATTTTTTTGCTTTTTCAGTCATTGTAGATTGGCTGCTGTGTTTATCATCATCCTTTAAACCTTCATACCTCCACTAGTGTACTTGACAGTTCATCTGCAGCTCTACAAAACTAGGCTGACCGGCCATATTTTTTGTGTGAATTCACTTCACACAAGCCACATCTATTCAGCCTTTTAATCTGATTACTTTGTAAATGACCCAGTCTTATCTAGATGGATGGACCACAACAACTGTTTCTCTAAGGTTTTTACTGATGACTTTCTACTTTTTCATCTGTTAAATGTTCACCAGCAAACTGAAAAGATCCTACTTTCAAAAAGGTGGCCACGCTTGTTCATTTGATCAGATCCTTTAATAAGCAGAATCTGGCTTCTAAACTCCTCTTTATGTCAGAGTCAAACTAAAAGAGTCTACTTGACTTTTCCATCTTTGAGAAATAACTATAAGGTAAATCTGTTGTGTTCTGGACACCTGATGTTAGATCAAAAATACTTTTTACTACCTGGTTAAAAAAAAGTTCATGTTTATTGTCGCCTGATACTGAAACCCTCCAAAATGAAAGAGGGTGTAAAGTGATGGTAGAAGAAGATTTTTATGTTACTGTGGTGTAATCCTTTCATTCCAAATATGACTTATTTGATTACTCACTGTGTAATCAAATAAGTCCCATTTTTGCAGATGTGTCATTGCATATTTTTGCAGATGTGTCCTTCTGTCCTCTGAATCTCAACGCTCCACACTGCTTTGTGTCTCCAGAAGTGCCTTCAAGCACAAAACCAGTATTTTGACTTCTGTTTAATAGTTTTCTTAGCTTTCAAAAACAAAACTGCAAAGTAAAACAAAGGGTTAATGCACAGTTTTTCCTTGCTTGTGGAAAAAATCTTGTACTTAAAACATGGAAGCCTTGAGAGTACTTTAATCATTTTCCAGGACGAGTTAAAAATCTGACTAATTGTTTTCACTAAAACAGTGTTTTATCTTACAATTACACAAACACACTGTTCCCTACATCATATGTACACATTTCAGTGACGTTTTATGCTTTTCAGGAGATGTAATGGATTCCACATATTTTTTAAAATATGTAGATTGTGACATTTGTATTAAATACTGATTATTTATCTATGCCAGATAATGACAGTATTGTATTGTTTATGTATTCATCATACGTAATTTGGTTCATTTTCAGACTAAACGGCATTTTCCTTTGGAGCCTAAAAATTACAAAATGGACCAAAATTGATGTATTTAAGCTTCATCACATCTCTTAACCATTTCTTCTTACAGAAATGACTATTCCAGACATTCAACTTTGAGCACATATCAGTGTAACTCCCACACGCGTCTCATCCATGCTATGAGGGAAGGGCTGATCAGAAACTGTACCGTCCTGCTGTGCTGTGCGTTCACCCTGAGCTGCAGTAATAGCAGCACAGATCCAGCTGCAGCCAAAAGAGGGCCCAGTTCAATCTGGGGAAAGGGCTGGACAATCACGCATCACCTCCGCTCTGGCTCAGTTAAACATCCATCACAAACATTAAAGACAATCTCAACTGCTTTATTTCCTTTGGTTGTTGAATAAAGGAGTTGGAGCCTTATTTTGCCAGTACTATGTTGATGTCAGGCAAAGGAGTTGCTATTATTATACTGCATCTATTATTTGAACTTGTTCTGAAGTATGAAGTAGTTAGGTGAAGTCTTCTGTAGCCAACAGTTGTGACTTAAAATGCAGTTTAAATGTGCAAAACAGAAACAAGCTGCAAATGTTGTACTTTGTAAATGTAAATGGAGTTTTATGTGAATAGCTGCCATCTAAAGATTTTATGCTGATTGTTCTCATGTTTTTAAAATTATTTTCTTAAATAGGGATTGTGTTATTAAATAAAGCCTCACGTAATTCCCCTGTACTCAGAAAGGCCGATGCATGCGTTTTTGTGAGACAAGGTTATAAGAGAGGATATTCTCTTGAGCTCAAACTACTGTAATGACAGCATGAGGCAGCAAATAAGCTAAAAGGTGTGTTTTGCGGGGGTTAACTGTGAAATGTTTTGTGGATCTTAGTTCTCACTCTGTAAAAAAGCTTTTCCTTTGAATGTTAACAAACATGAGGGAAAGTACAGTGCCATAAAAGCTGCAAGACCTTTTGTTTATACTGTGAAGCATGGCCAGATTTTTTATTAGTTTTTTTTTTTATTTTTTATAGTGTTTGGTTTCAAATGAAACGCCTAACTATATTGATTGAATCTGCTGAAATTATGACATTGGGCTCAGCATTTTGTTTCTAGGTTGCTGAATGTATAATGTGAGCTTCTTTTAATTGCTCCTTTTCGATTGTTTTCATTGTATCATCTTTTTTTGTGAATATCAAGTGTTTTTGTATATTATGAAAAAAGAAGTGTATCAAAATAAATGTTTAACTTGTTGGCTCACTTGTTTGCACAAATTTTTCATGCCGTCCCAAAATGTTCACAACAGTAAATTTATTTAGCTTTTGTCACTTTGTATGCATAAACCTCAATATATTTGATCTGGACTTCATGCCAGAGTGTGTAGAGTATTTTCATGCACAAAATCTATGTTTGCACTGTAAAATCTACTTTTCTTAAAAAAAGTGACAAAATTTTTTATTTTTTTAATGTGTTTTTCCAAACAGATAAGTAACATCTTAAAAATATATTTCTTGAAATGCATTCCGAATTGTAAAGATAAACTAGAAAATTCCTGAAGAAATTTAACCGGGGCCCTGTCAAAGTGTGCCCATCGGTTTGGACCCAGCGTTCTGATGCTAAACATTAGCATCAATGCTAAAGAAAGCTGCAATGTAATCAATAGCATGTGGAGAGTCACAAGCCTGACTTACTCCATTCAGTACATTAAACATGCGTAATAAGTCAAAGAAATAGCTAAAACTTCATTTAAGGTAAAAGGCTAATGCTAATGCTCTGCAAGGCAGAGCCCTAACCTGAGTGAAAAAAATAATGCAGGATAATCTTATTGCACTGCCGTAGGCAGTGCACTAGTGGGGGCAGTGAAATGCTAATGTTTGTGCTAAAGCTAATGCATTGTCTTGCTGTGCAAGACAGTGCCCTAACTTGAGGGAAAACAATAATGCAAGCTAATATCATAGCAGCGCCTGCGGCGCTGCATTAGCAACAGACGAGTCTTAAGGCTTTTATTTTGAAATTTTCAATAAGCTTCATTTTAAATTTTCAAAATAATCCAAAGTGTAACAGTGGTGTTGTCAAAAAAGTCACATAATTTCCAAGAGAGCAATTATGTGATATAAAAGAATGTCAGGGTTTTTATTTTGAAATTTTTGTTAAACTTAATTTAAAATTGCCACACTAATTCCAGGTGTAACAATGCTTGGTTAAAATCAGTTATAAAATGCCCAAACACAATGTAATTCTAAAGGCCAGCTCAGTCGTCAGAGTTCATAGTAAAAACTACAGTGATGCGTTTTTGTAGTCCTAATCAGCTGGCCCTCCTCTGTTCCGTTGCTGATGAGAGAAAAAGTAGAGGTTGAACTCAGAACCCTCGGAAACGCAATCCAAGTCTCTATGCAGTACGCCAACAGAGCACTTACCCTTCTATTTGCCCGAACTTCTACAAGTTCCTCAAAGTCAGTTAAAATAGGTCTAGGTAAAATAGATGGAGTTAAAATAGATCTAGTTTAATTAGGTCTACTTGTAATGAGATACTATCTCGAAATAGTGACATTAGTTAAGTCAGCTATGTAATGCCCAAAAGAGCAAAGGCATGATATATAAATATCAATGCTTTTATTTTGAAATTTTAATTAAACTTAATTTCATCAAGTTTAATTAAAATTAATTTCCACACTAATCCCATGTGTAACAATGGTTGGTTAAAATCAGTTATAAAATGCCCAAACACAAGTAGTTCTAAAGGCCAGCTCAGTCCTCAGAGTTCTGCCACAGTAAAAACTACAGTGATGCGTTTTTGTAGTCCTAATCAGCTGGCCATGGTGTGTTCCGTTGCTATGGTAATGGATCCTCTGCCAGCTGTGAGTCAGACAGGGAGAGACAGAATTTTATCAGTTTGAGTGTAACTGACTCTGTTTTGTGTCAGTTAGTCTTTTGTTTTGACTTGAATTTGGCTCGTTTTTTGTTAATTATGACGCCACATTTACTCGAAATGCCAACAAAAGTAATAGCTCCAATGCCGGGACCGAGCCGCACGTTTTGATATATTTATTATGAGGGGGCACGCAGCGGTATCGGCCGCATTAACGGTAGTAGGAAGTGGCAGTTATTTTGAGGTGAAGAACAATAGGTGCCTGCCATACATTTCCATGGCAGGCCCCGATAAAGAGATATTCTATTGGGTGTAGATTAATAGGTGCCTGCCATGCAATGCATGGAGGCAGTGACAAGTCAGTCACTGCTCTCCTTATGCATTGCTATGGCAGGGCACCAATTAGGTGATTTCTCAAGATGGCTTCACTGAATCATGTTTAGTTGTAATCGGAATAAAGGGACAGAAGAAAAACTCATCCCACATTTTTCGTATTTTATTTGTAAAAAACACTTTTAAAAACCATGTATCATTTTCCCTTCACAATTATGCAATACCTTGTATTGGTCCACCACATAAAAGCCTATGAAATATAGTAAGTTTCTGGCTGTGACATGACAAATTACGTAAAAGTCCATAAATTAGTTTACCAAGTCTCAATACTTCTTGACATTTGAGCAGTGAATTATTACATATGTACTCAGTTTATGATCATACGCTAAGAGGAGCGTACGCACACTCGACATGGGCATCTTAACTTCGTATTAATCACACTAAATCATTCTTTCTAAAATTACAAAAGAACACAGAGACAAATTTGTTCAGCATAAAAATATGTGTATGATGTACAAGATACAGTTGCAGAAAATCAATAAATGTAACTCACCTGCGCTGATGATAAACACTGAAAAACGGTGTGGAAAAGGCACGGTATTGGTCAGTAGCTGAGGCCTATATCTCCTTCATACAAACATTTAAATATACACTTATATAAACACATTGTACGTATACACTGCCTGGTGAAAATAAAAGTCGCCACCTGATTATAACTGAACATGTTGAACTATAAATCCGGTGGTCGTGGAAATTATGTTACTCTGTTTAAGAATGCATTGGCATCAGGAAGAGAGATTATTTACTGAGGTTGAAAAAACTACGAAACCTGTCTTGAATAATATGGTTGGAAAACACCTGTGAATGACCATGATCTGTGATCACTGACATGTTTGGTGAAATAAATTGAAGATTAATGGAAGAAGTCTGCTACGTTTAATAATGAAAGTAAAAGTGGTTCCACATGCATTATATGAAGCGAACTCAGCCAATTGTGGGTAAACAGTTGTTATGGAGCCATTGGGCTTGAATTGTGAACGAGTCGTTCGGGGAGTATGAGAGTCCAGAGCTTAACCCTTTTGAAAATCAAAGTCATGTTCTGGAGAAGGCTTTGCACAGTTGTCAGACTTGCCATCATCAATACAAGATCTTGATGAAAAAGTAATTCGACACTGGATGGACATAAATCGTGTGGCATTGCAGAAGATTATAAAAACAATGCAACTACAAAATCAAAGTTATGCTTTGGTGGCAACTTTTTTCTGGCCAGGCAGTGTATGTATATGCATATATACACAATGTTGTACATTTGTGCAAATTACCTACAGTGTCAAGAAGGAGAAAAACTACACTGAAACAACATTAGTAGTGTCAAAGCAGCCTATTCAGTCGCTATAAAGACAACAACCTAATTTATGTTTAAAATGTGGTCTTCTTATGTGGTTTTACAAAAGAACTGTGTCATTAAACGTCTTACAGAAAAAAATATATAATATGTTATGTATATATATATATATATATATATATATATATATATATATATATATATATATATATATATATATATATATATATATATATATCCTGCAAAGATCAACTTGATACTGTAAGGATTCTATAGACAAACAAATTTAACAAATTCAGTATGGTCAGTGTATAAATCATTTGAGTCGACTGCAACAGTCACAAAACACTGTTCATTCACAAAAACAAAACAAAAGGCTTTTACAGTCTAGTGCTCCAGATGTGCGCTAATGCACTGTGCAACATGTTGCAGACATAGCCACAGATGGCGTTATGGATTTTCATCTCCTAAATAGACATGTAATGTAACACAGGAATGACCAAAGTTTAAAGAAAAAAGTTGATGCTGGATCTTTCAAAATCACAGGTATTACAGCTTTTTTTTTTCTTTACATGGACCGTCGACAAAGAAACTGGTGACAAACAAGCAGTAATACCAGATAACTATTGGGTTTATAGTTTCTTGACGTAATTGCAGGAAGGTCTTCTGGTCGTTGTGAAAATTACATCTATGCATATTAGAGTATGAAAGACAATACACGAGTGGCTTAATGGATGGTGTTGAGCTATTCTGATAAAAAGGCTGTTTTATCAGAACAGCCTTTGTCAGTTCTGATAAAATTTGTTGGTGCATGGTGGAACTTGGTCGCAAAAAATGATACATCTCTGTGCAATGGTCATCAAGGAATTTTAAACAAGTCTGCCTGCATCAGCCTCATGGCTGGAGGATATCTTCTTCATGGCCATGCCAGGCTGGTAACACACAAGTTGTTGACATCCTTGAGAAAGAGGCTTCTCGTTACATCTGCTTTTGTAATCTAGCATCACAGGTCCAATGAAAAAGATGGCTCAGCTATAAAGTCTGCTTATATGAAAACAAACATGGATAAAAGTTTAAACGTAAAATATGCCTTACCTACTGAAAAAGAACCGTATCTCATTTATTAGTCATATAATTTTACAACTGTCAGAGTAGCAACTGATGAAAATAATTGATAATCTTTGTGTACAAGTATGATTTCCTCTTACTGCAACCAAGAGTTCCTCATAAAGGTATCCATCAGATTAAAATCATTACCCGTAATGACAAGGAATACAGGCAAAAGAAATGGCTACTTATGTTCAGGGTTCAGGTTAGTATTGCAGCATCGACTGAGAAAGAAAATTTACACCTTAATCTCTTATCAAGTATTTTGTACTTATAGTACCACAAAGCCATTTTAATATGCATTTGTGTTTGTTGGGAAAATGTGAACATTTGACATAATAAAAACTCTCTTGGTTCACTGTACAAAATCTTTTATTTTTTGATGTAGTGTATTTTGTTGCTTTTAATTGAGGTGTTTGTGACAAATTTAAGTGCGAAAATATTCTAATTCAACTTAATAAGACTGGTGAATCAAAGCTTTGTGTTGAATTAGAATATTCTTCTTTTCATTTATGTTCCACCATGACTTACTTCTGTTTTGAACAAGGCTCCTGTTCACCTTTTGATTTTTTTTCTTATTTCTTCTTTAAATAGCAGAAAGAGTTCAGTGTTGGAAAGTGAAATGTGGAGGAGTTGCCCCAAAGCAAATGACGTAGTTTTACAGCAACACTGTAAACTCTGGTGTCTGGGGGGAAATCTGAATGTGCTGTAAACGTGTGTGGGATGATGCTGACTTCTTGCACAGCAAGTTCAGAGGTCTCACAGTTCAGGATAAATAGACCCACCAACAACCAGGCTCTGAGGTGCAGTCTGTGCACAGCATGAGTCGTGCAATAGAAAAAACAACTCATGTGTGGGACCCGTCTCATGGTTTTCAGACTGCAGACACATTATTGGGCGTGAGGGCATGTGATTCGGTGCTCTGCTGCTCTTTAGGACTGGATTTGTCCAGAACAGATATCTGTGTCACCGTGCTGCTTTCGTTCAACAGCGTACGCCGTCGTTTACTGTAGCTCAGGTAACTCTCGGTCTGCCACTTCCAAAATCGCTTCTTCAGTTCAGCCTGCACCTAAAAATCAAATACAGCTTTGATGTTCACCTTTACACATCTGAAATCCTTTATAGTACTTGAATTTAATAAGTGAGGCTAAATAAGGGAAGAAAGATCTCAGGCAAATCAACAATTTTATCCAGCAGGTGGTGGTAATGACCTATTCAATGACATAATCAAACTTGGCCTGACATCATAAAATATTTTCAACATTTATTTGTAGTTATTGGCTATTTGAGATTCAGTTCACTGACTGGACAGATCAATGCATAACGTGTACTCACCTCTCCATTTAGAAAACAGTACAGCAAGGCTACCACAAATCCCTTTAAAAGATGAACGTGATAAAAGTTGTGAAACTTTATATTTCTTTATTTTTAAAAATGTGTTTCTAGTCATACCTGGAAGGATCCCATGCCAACCTCAATGATGATCCGAGCTTCTGCTCCTGTATTTTCCGGCAGGAAGGCGAACACCATGTAGTGCATCCCAAAAAGTGGGATGAGCAGCAGTGTGGATTTGGCCAGTCGCCTGGAAACACAAACAGCAGAGACATAAGGATTACATGGGTATACAGCCATGTGTCAGCACAGATGCTCATACAGAAGTATTTATGCTCTCTCACTTAAAGTGACTTGTATTGTTGCCACCGACTCCAGGAGACGTCAGCTTCTGAACCAGAATACGGATCACGTTTAGGAAGATGATGAAATTCACCTACATAGAAGAAAAACGTTATATTGTTTATTTAATATTTTGGTCCTCAACTCCTCTAGCAGTAATTAACAAACCCTTGGTGGAGCTGCATGTCTGGTGAGCTTATTATATGAATTACTTCTCAGTCCAATGTTGTGATGACGTGCAAGGCGGAGCGTTGGACAAAGTAGGAGCTTTTTAAAGAGACAGAGGCCAATTTTTAGGATTTCAAGTTGTTTTAGATTTGATATATACAGCATTTGTACAACTTAAGATAACATAATTACTTGATTGTGATATAAAATGGCATTAAGTGGCTGAAAACTATGTAATAACCCCCCTTTATGCTTCCATTAGATAATTTCAATCAGGTTAGGATATGAACTTTGATTGGGCCATTTGACTCTATAAAACATAATTACAAACAGGATTTCATAGTCAATGCAATGACTCTGAGGTGATCAGGTCTTGTTTTGGAGAAGCAACCCTAATTGATCAACTTTCCATCATTATGCTGGACAGTTACAATGTTTGCTTTTCAAAAACATGGCACTTTGCATATCGACCAAAAATCTATGTTTTGGTCTTATCCGTTATTATGACAATGTTCCAGAGCAAGTTTTGTTGACATGGAGCTTGGCACACCTAAGTTGTTTTACCGTTCTTTCTTAACAAATAATAATAATAAAAAAACAGCTTTCTCATACCAAATATCCATGTAAAATATGAGACATGGATAAAATCTGTGGAGTCTAAGATGGAGCTCTTGGGATTTGTTCTTTCACTGAGAAATACTCAGAGTGACCCAGGGGGGGATGTGCTACATTCTCAGAAATGCTGGAGACTGCCTTAAATGTTTTCCACTTATAAAAAGAATTTTCTCATTGTGGAATAATTGGCTTTAAATAGTTTGAAAATGACCTTACAACTCTTCCCAGATTGACTGGGAGCAATGTTTGCTTTTCTACAGATTGTTGATGCCTTTCCACCCTGGCATTGTGCTGACAAAGAGCTGATCCACTGGCGATAATCAATTAATCAAATCCTTTATTTAAACATACTTGGCTTCAACTCTTCCTTTTAGTTCCTTTGTAACAGGAAAGGTATTGTTTCTCACACACAACCTTTCCATTAAGACTTAATCTTTAACGACTAAAGAAAATGTGGAATTTGTTGTGTGTTTGTATTGTGATGAATTTAACTATTTGATCATTTTTAGAATCTACTGATACATCAAATCCCACCTACAACCAATACTTTATAAAACAAATAGAAAGACACTCGAACATACTCAGTTATTTGTTTCTATTATATGATCAAGCCTTAAAAAATAAGTTGCTTTCTTGTAGCTGTGGATTATTGCCAATCAGATAAAAGCAATATAAGAATCAAACGTCAGCACAGATCCTAGACTTTTGATCCATCAAGAACTCCCATTTTATCTGCAGCGTACTCACCAGTAGGGAGGCAGTTATTGGACCCTTAATGAGCCACCAGATGAAGGCCACATCTGTGTCATCCCAGCACCTGGGATGCATAAAAGCCAGATTTGCAATAAACTGAACAATAAAATGCCACGCTGTTTTAAGTCTCATCATGAAATATGCAGCATTTTCTCGAGCCAGAAATTAATTATTTATTTTGTTAGAAATTAAACTGTAAATCTTATTCTGAAACACATTTCCATCATGATTTTACCAATTTTCTAAAGGGACCAGAACATATTAGATTTAACATCTCTGCAGAATTGCCTGTTTATTGATGAGTCAAACTGGAAAAATAAGTTTTTGGTGAAACGTCAATGCAGAATATTGTTTGGCATGCTAACCCTGCAAATGGTAAAGTTAGTCACAATATCAATTATGTTTTAAAATTTAGGTGAAACTAATAATCACTCACTTGGAATAGGATTTAAAATATCTATTTTTAACACTGCTACTAGTTGTTCATATGCTATTACTATTAAAGAGTGATCTAAAAGGACTGAAATAGATATCAATACCTCTAAGCTTTATAAACACTGGAAATCAGAAATAAAGATAATACTTCTGATTGACATCTCTCTAAACCAAATTTATTTTTTTTTTTTTTACTTAGAAACCACTGTCACCGTATCAAGCAGCCTAGGATTGTATAAGCTCCATATTCACTCGTATCCTAGCACATTGCTCTTTATTCTGGGGTCCTTATAAAGCATCTACATTTATTTAACTGCCAACTCGTCAACAAATAAATTTTTCATAAATTCTGGATAGGGAGTTTTATTTCTTCTCAAATTTAAACCATAATTAAGAGTTTGCCACATTTTCAATGTCTAATTTCCTCATCCTGTATTACCAGCTTATCACTTCCACAACTACAAACTGGCTTGACATGCTGGATTACAACTCTGAGCAGGAAGTCTTAAAAAATTGTCTAAATTTGAAATTAAAAAAAAATTTTTCTTCCAGCTAAAAAAAGACCAACTAATATTCTTTAGCTTTAACTAATATTCAAATCTGTTTTTGTCCTTTTTAACATGAAGCATATCAGTGAGAGCATTGTTGTTTTAATAAAATATGTGTATGCTTATTCTTACAAGAAAGAAACAAACAAATCTGACTTTCACCAGCAGCCACAGCATTTGCTCACCCCTCATTATTGTAGAAGTGTCGACTGAGAATCCAGGTTGCAATGATTATCGTTGGTAGACCTAGAAAAAAAATAAATACCGAAACCAACTCATTACACAAAAGAAACATGTTACCTCTCTAACAAGAAACTTTGAGAAAGTACCAGAAAAACCCACCCCAACCAATTAGTATATACCACCAGAAGTATTTCTTTTGAAAGACGAAGGTGAGAGCTAGCAGCGTCTGTAGATACATCCCTTCCACCAGTAGCCAGAAGTAGTTGGCCAGGATACTAAACTGGAAAAAGGCCACAGCGGACTTGCAGGCTGTCTGCCGGATAAGGCAAAGACAAACATCAGACAAGGTTGTAAACTTCACTTAACTTGGCAGATTACAGGACCAGAGTTCATAATAACCATTGTTCATTGAGATTCTGTTCTTGTTGAGAATGGAAATAATGTATTTTTTTCATTTTCTTCACAAACCTGAAACTTTGGATGTGCAGTCATGGTAGTGACAGATGTTATTCAATTTGAGGCATTAACATTTTTTATTGAAGTGAAACTGAAACATTTACAAATTTAAACATTTTATTTATTTTATTTGCAGATAAATAGACAGATAGACAGGGTCACCACTTTTTAATCTGATATACAGAAGCCAGATGCTTCTGTATATCATCCCATGCATTCCTTTCTTGTTGCTATCTTACTCCATGTTGCAGCTGGAGCCTTGCCTGGTGTGGCACATCTGTGCCTTTATGGTGATCAAGGGCTGCTCATGTACTGCCATGACCTGACCTTCTGTGCTGTACAGCCCTCTACAGCTATTGGCAGGATTTGATCATATCAGCCACTTCAGTTAACTGTTGTGGTCCATCCAATGCATGTTCTTTCCCTCTCATGATGGTTCCTTCCATTTCCATTTGTCATTGTCTGAGATTTTCACTGGGCACTTCATCCCTTGGGTCCATCTTTTCAGTGTGTTCTTGGAGTTTGGATGACAGCTCTGATATACTGTAGACCTCCCCTTCCTGCTGTGCTTTGGGGTTTATATACACCGACGTGCCCACATACGGGGTACATTGACTTCTATGGCAGAGATCCAAGGAACAACTGCTTACCCCAAAGCACATAAAGACCCATCTCACATTTGACAAGACATTCTTTATAATTATCATCATCATAAAGTTTATGATGATGAGAGTTCTGGGAATGTATTCTGTGGAATGACGAGACAAAAGTGGAACAATTTTGGAAGTTGTGCATAATGTCACATTTGTTCCAAAATTAGCATGTTTCCAAATCAGACCATCATGCTGACAATCCAATACAATCATCTCTTTTTGGAACAGCTTTGCTTCCTCAAGACCTGAGAAGCTTGCCATAATCAATTATGTTGAACAGTTATTGCAAAATCTTTATGAGAGTTGTTGCTGCTCAGATTGTGCAACTGGTTATTAGCTTTAGGGAACACTTACTTTATCCCAGAGGGCCAGGTTGGTTTGAAAAACTTTGAAAACCATTTATTGCAATTAGGCAAGTCAATTGTATCCAATATTAAAATTTAGTTTGATGTTCTACAACATTTCAGGATGACAAAAGGCCAGAAGAAATCTGTAAGAGAAAAAACACTTTTCACAGCAGTGTAGTTGTCATGGTAATGGCATGATTTCTCTGTGGTTTGCTCCAGTTGTGTTATTGACAGCTTCCCTGTTTTCCTGCTTTATATTTAAAACTACCACTGTGCCAGCATCTAAAAGACTCGGTGTACTTGACGGCAACAACTGCTGCAGCCACTGGCCCATGATGCTGAAGGGTTAGAACTAAGCAGCAGTCATAAAAAAACTTAATCTCAAGGTGGACATGAAAGATTTCTCAATGAATGAATATGGCAATAAAGTATGTAATAAATTACTTGGTGTAGATCTTGTTTATTAAGAAGTGCCCAGAGGTCACTTGTCTGAATTGAGATTATAAATAAATCCAGCTTGTTAATTGTGATTGGTAGAGAGAAGTAGAACATCCATGTTAAGCTGAAGGTCATGTGGCCACTGATTTGTTACAGACAAATAAATACCACAGTCCTGGCTGAGAAGGAACAGCAGTGGCTGTATTTTCTTAGAAAACTCAGGAGCGTAAACCTGTTACAACAGCTCATAACATCCTTCTATAACTCCACCTCTCACAGCATGTCGTGTGGTATGGCTCTGCAGAAAAATAGAAATCTCTTGAGTGATTTATAAATACTGCCAGGAACATCATCGACCAACAGCTACCTACTCTGGACAATTCATCAACTGATGTTGCCTGCAGAGAGCATACAATATTCTGACAGACTCACTCTATCCTGCCCACCACCTGGACGAATTGCTGCCTTCAGGAAAAATAGATCCATCAAAACTGTTACATTAACATTTCTTAACAGCTTTTTTCCTACAGCTTTTAATAAAGTTAATTTTGAACTAAATATCCCCTCCTAATGACTAAAGTCTATTAATATTATTGGATGAGGTCGTTTTTGTTTTATGAATTTGAACTGCAGACAAGCACTAGAGTGATAATAAGTGCTGATATTAAATCATCACTTGAATGTGGCACTGATAATTGAGAATCACTGCCATAGGCTGCTTTTCTACATATTCATGTTTGTTTCACATCAAACCCACACGAATTTATATATGTATATATATATATATATATATATATATATATATATATTTTTGATTGTTTGTTTGTTTTGACAACAAAAATCTTGGTCCAACTTTGTTTGCCTACCAAAAATGCTGTTACTTAGGTGGCCTCCTATACAATCAGATGGCTTGTACTTACATCTTTTTTGTATTTCCATTCATATTCAGACTTGGAAAGATGTCAATCATGATACATGTTTTGTTAGTACTGCAGAGGAAAATTGTTGTACTCTTATCCTTCCTATTTCAGCCTTACTTCCTATCTAAATGAGTCACAGAAAGTGATTATGCTGAGGCGTCACAAACAAACAATAGGGACACTCACACCTCTCACAGCAGCTTTATCAGCAGAAAAGCAGGAAGTAAAAACCTCATCATTATGCTCTGAGTCATCCCTTGTATTTTTATCTTTCTATTTCTTTCCTTTCAAGAAAACAGGTGGTGTAAATCAGTCCAAGTTGTTCAGAGGAGGTACAGAAGCATTTTCAGATATTAGATCTACAATAATTTCTGCTTTTACAAAATTCTTACTACTGGTGGGTTGGTGATGAAACAGCAGCACTCACAGTTGACATGAAACAATGGTCCAGATCTGCATCAGAAAACAGAATCAGGTCTTTGATGAAGACAGCGGTGGCTCTCAGGATGAAGGAGAAGAACAGGTTTATGTGGATATAGTTTCTGGTGCAGTGAAATTTCCTGCAGAAAGAACAAATATATTTGAATTACCTTGTGTTTCTCTGCAGTCTAAATAAAGGTAGCAGAAAATTTGAAATTGTTACCTAAAAACAGTGAAGACAAAAATAGCTGATATAAGTGAGACGAGTGAGGTAGCATAGCCAGCAGTGTACACCTGTTTAAAGTTGGAGAAATATGTTGTCTGAAAGAGACAAACAAAAAACAGTTAGGACATTTCATTAAAGTGCTCTCCAATAAGTTGTTCAATCATCAAAGAAAGAACATTTTGAGTTTGCTGAAACTTAGTGAATGAATAACTTAGATTTTTAGTGAGATTCAACAATGATTATTGAAATTCTGAGGAAAGCAAATTGAGTGAGAGTCTGTTCAAATAAAAGTTCTGAGCATGTAACAAAAATTGATTTTAGTACATCAGTTTTTATCTTTAATGTGATTTCAATTTAGAAATAGAAATATGTTTGGGATAATAACGGGATAAAGAACATTACTATTAATCTTAATGTGGTTGCATGTTGTAAATGTGTTATTGCTCCAACACAATTGAAACAAATAATTGAATTTCCTGGTAAATTCAGCCATTTGATCCAGTGGGGAATGTGGATAAGAGAAGTCCTGTCCAAATGTGACAGTCAGCAGTGTGGGATTTACTGTAATAAAAACAATAACATTTTCTCTTTTTTCTCTCAGGGTTCATACTGCTGCCGAAGAATGTTTTATTTTTGACATCTGTCATCTACTCTGTCTAATTATAAGTATAATAAGAGCAGAGGTTTATAGCCAGTAATTAAATCTGTAATAGTAGGTTATTATTGTATAAGTGCTGTCACCCAAAAGTTCTCACTATACCACAGCAACACAACAGTTTTGTCTCAAAAGGGAAAATAAATTTCAAAATAAAAATGGGCAATATTTAATCAAACCCCAGAATGACAGAAATGAATAAGAAAGAAAATGTGACCCAGAGAGTATAGGCCCAGCACAACCAATAAAACAAAAAGGTTCACAATGATCAGTTCAAAATATATTATAACTCTCCAACATAATAATCTCACTTACCTCTGGCTCGGGCTCTTCAACATCTTTAAACACACAGGTCTCATGGTAGTCCAGATGTTTGGACCAGCCCTCTTCTGTGCAGTTCCTTGAAACATAAGCTAAAAAAAGATAAAGATAGAAAAGAGTGGAAATGTGTGAGAGTTGTAGCAAAGCAAGCACTTAAAACCAGCTCTGATCTCTGAAATAAAGTAGGGCAGTTAAAGAGTTTGGAAATGGACTAAATTGACTTTCTAGAGCGACTCTAGAAAGGAAAATTGCAGACAAATTGCAAACATTATGCATCAAACTTCTGAATTGCTTGCTAAGGTTTCATAAAGCTGTAACGATTTCACTGCGTAATCTTAACCCTTACAAAGAATCCAAAACAATGTATGGAAGAATCAAAGCAGGTATGTTTTGGAGGGAAAAACGTTACCATATGATGTTAAGCTCCAAAAAAGTCGATTTTGGATAATACTGCCCCTTTAATATATAAACTTACAACCTCTACGACTAGTAATGACACTCTGGATAATTTTGTTGCTAGTTTCTCTCTTATGAATATCACCCTTTGATTAATAATTGTAATTAATAAATATTACTACAACTGTGTAATTGATGCAGAAAGACCCCTGGATAAACCTCCAGTGTTCTACTGATCTGAGAAATATGCTTCTCAGATCAGAGACGCTGATGCAGATGTTAAGAGTTGAACAATGACTGCCATTGGACAGGTGTCTGGATCGACAAGAGGACAGTGTCACACCAAATTCAGGGGAAAACCCCCATACTTGTCCCACAGTTCATGCTCAAGTGAATGCAGTGCGCTATGAAGCCCCTTGTTTCCTGCTCCGAAAACACATTCAGCCTGTGATCTCATGTGTCCAACTTGAATGATGTAAAAGACAAAATTATCAGAAAGCAGTGTTCATTTCATGCATAAAAATACTATGGAAGACAGGCTTGAAGGCCTTATCTCAACACAGTGCAGATTTCAATGTTTTTTGACATAAAAATAGGATTTGGACAATGGCTAAACATTTAGTGAACTTGTTTCAGAAACAGTGTACAAATACATGATTGACAAACAGAAGTAGCCAAACCCTTGTCAAAAGTCACAGCCAGTGGGATGGAAAAAGGAAGAAAGATCAACTGTTCTGACAGCATAATGACGTTTAAAGCAACCGATGAGAAGAACTCAGAATATCACAAGAACATTTTTTCAGAGACAGACAGCAATCAGGAGAATACTGTTGTCTGGAGGAACAAAATCAAAAAGATTTGATGTCTCATGCAGTTCTTTAAGTCACTATAGGAGCAAGAAGAATCTGTGCTTAGAAAAAATAAGAAATTACTTCTTGAATGTTGTGTTTTTAAGTCAAAGTTTCAAAAACAATTTTTTCATTCACCATATAAGCAGTTCACAAGCAGACTGAAATCCCAGCTGAAAAAGGCAACACATAGCTTGCCTGATTACTCAAAAAAGGCTTTGTTATTATTATTTTTTCTTTTGTACCTGAGATATCAAGAAAAAAGCTTGTCATAAAATAACTAGATGGTGGTTGGGTTAAAAAAACACAAATCCAGGCAGGAACATGATCACATGTAAAGTCATTTAAAAAGGGAAGAAATGGGCCTATGTCTGGTTGTGGACCATGCGATATTCAATGATGCAAATGTAGTAATAGGTAAATAGGGAACAAGTGTTTATTGTTCCCAATTTGTGATGATTAGTCAATAAGGTACAAGTCGGATGACTAACAAGAGGCAGGTGGGACAATCAGTAAACCTGGAGTAGATGATAAAATCCGTCCATATCTATGAGCTCCAGCATGAGTGACATCTGTGTCAATGTTGAAAAATTATTGCATTCATTTATATGGTGCCTTTTATTCATTTTTGCATTGTGCTTCACAAAATCAAAGCAGAACTGATTAATATCAATGCAAAAGACAGACAGTAAGTGAAAGTCTGGTGATGAGAAAGAGTAAAATTTCAGTGAATGAATTATGTGCTCATTATTTACTTCTTTATTTTTTTGTGCAGACTGAAAAAAAGCCTTCCGATATGAGATCAAATCAAAATATATGCACAGAAATTCTTGAATTTTAAACTTCATCTTGAACAGCTCAATTTAATTTAAAAGAGCTGAATTTTGTTCTCTGTTCTTCCACCATGGCCTGGAGATAGAATGGAGGAGCTCAAATCATGACTTCCAGAGGTTTTATGATGCATAAAGAAGTTTTCAGATACCAAGACTGAATTCACCCTTTCAGCAGAAGTGACAAAGTTTACAGTGAAATTCTAGTTTTCGTGAAATGAAAATGCCATCCAGCTTCTCTGTACAGCAGAGTGTGGGGGTTTGAGTCGTGGGTGGATTTACCGATATCCAGCAGCAGAACATTGTAGCATGTAGAGCCTGCAGCTGCAGCAAATGGTTGAATGTGATTTAAGGTTTGAAGGTTGCGGCTCTGGGGACAATGCTAAAACTCATATCGCCTGGTTTAACAAGCAGTGTCAGCTCCAAACTCATGCTCCTGGCTCTTGACTGAACTGTTTGATTTTCCAAATCATTTTTTATTTATTGCTTTTTTGCAAAGTCCCATTGGAAACTCTGGACCGACCTGTGGAGGATGAAACCCAGCAAGGTCCAAGGAATGACTAACAGTGAGTTATGAAATTATTCACAGCAACTTTCGTCTCCTGATGCATCCAAGCAAAGCTTTCAGTTAACTTTCACTCATATTTTTTTCTTGCACTAAGAATTTCACTACAGGAAACATGCAAGTGCATTATCACCATCCACAATCTGTGTAACCTCTCTGCTGTTGCTAGTTTGGCTGAGAACCATTACGTGACATGACAGAAATTTCTTTGTTCCAGTGCAATCAAAAGGTGCAAAACCAACCACATTGTTGATGTGCATAGGTCTTGAGTCATTCAACATTCATGTGCATCTTTCATCCTAACAGTCTGGCTTTCCCATAATATTTCAATCAAAATATATTTTACACTCTTTTCTATGTTTTTATGCAGACATTGCACTATTACTGAATCCAGTTATTGTTTTTGACAGACTTTTATTGTGACAATTTTACATTTGAATTTGCTCTAAATCATCCTACTGTTGCTCTGGTCTTAGACTGAAATCCAGACTGGTCTCAAACCATTTCCAACCTCAAAGAGGTTTTCTTTCTGTGTTTAGATGCACCTATTTTTCCATCAACTTTGACCAAATCTCCTTGTTTCTTGGACTTTGTGTGTAAACTAAAATGTTACATATGGTTTCATTTGACAAAAACGTCTTTATCAATGCTTCCTGTGTCTCCTTCTTTGTTTTCAGTATTTTTGTCAACAAAGATTTGTCTTTCTTTGTTGAATCCTCATTTGCTCTGACCTTCATTCAGAGCAAATGAATGCTCTGAATGCATTAATTTCTCATTTGCTCTAACATTCAGTAATTTTTACATCATTTAATCTATTTTCTCATTTATTCCTTCCTGCATGTGTGCATTTATTGTTTTGATGTAAATAAAGAAAAACAAAAAAGACCAGCTGGATCTGACAGGGGTCTGGAAGAGACAGGAGGGGTAATCTAAACAGTATGTGCACACAGACAGGCAGCAGTGCACACTGAAAACTAAACAGTCTTCATAAACCACCCAACAAAAACACAACATAGTCCCAGGGGACCTCCAAAATAACATGGTCATTTTTCTTGGCTATGTTATGATGGATGATCAGACCTGATCATAATATTAGATTTAAAGTATTTAAACACGCTTCTTTACTTTGTTTAGAAAAAAAAAAGAAATTCAGCATCACAGTCATTGTGGCTTTCAGGCAAATTATGAACTGAAAATAATCAAGGAGAGAAAAAAGCAAGAGGATGAAAAGGTCAGCACAGCTGCTGGCAGGAATATTAATTTCTTGCTGACCAGAGCATTTTCTGCCGGACTCAAATTATAAACATAAACAACTGACATATATTTCAGAGTCCATCAGTTGCTTTAGCGCAGGAACACTCTCAGTATGCAATGTGCAACAGCACAAAAACATAAATTAACAGGAAAAACAGACACACCCACACATGTCTCAGAATTTTAGTTGTGGTTTTCATGTCACTATCAGTGAGTTGAAAAAATGATTTACCTTGGTTGTCGGCAAACAGCTGAGAGATGCTCATACATGAAACCCTGACCTCCTGTCCCACATTGGCCCGGTGCCAGCAGTAAATATCATCCCAATATGTCGGGCAACCTGGGAAGACAATCAGAATGTAAGAAACATATACCAATGTGACTGCACCAATGTGTTCAAGGATAACACATTTAATACAATTATACCCTAAAATCAAACGTTAGATAAATAGACAGCTATAGTTTGTTGACTTTCCTGAATCTGAATCTTAACCTAAGAGTTAATGTTTCTCTTCTCAAAATAAACTGGACGTTTTGATCTGAATCCACAGCTAAGTATTGTCATTAAAAGGCCAAACAAGGGAAAAGAGAATTGTATGTGGTCATTTGATCAACTTTTCTTATACAACACACTTAACATTCTATAAGCAACAGACTTTTTTGACCTTGAATGCATCCTAATCCTGCAGAACCAGCTAATTAAGCATTTTCCTGGAACAGAAATTAGTTCTCTGATGTTAGTTTTCAAGGGGTTTCCCTCAGTCTGGGAAAGGCGAAGGGTGTTTGATTTTGTGACGTTCTCAGCCCTCCTCTCTGCCCACGCTTCCTCTCCACTGCCGCTCATATCACATGGCCGACAAAGTCTCTCCCTGCGGACCCTGGCGCTCTGGATGAGAGTGTGTTTGTGATAAGAGACGGTGGTAATGAGGCGCCGGACTCAATCCGCCATCTCATCGTCTCATACATCAAAGCTCCTCGGCCCTGCGTCAATTAAAACGGCCGCACGGAGAGATGCAGCAGAACTCATTCATAATGAAACACAGCGTTTGGCTGCTGCTGCAGGTTCCCCTGCCAAAGCCGCGAAGAAGAAGACATCTCGCAGGATAAACGAGGCTTTGAACTCGTTTTTCATTTATATTTTCCACTCCATCATAGCTACAGATGACATCTTCATTTATTATGTTGTGGAATGACTCAAGATGGAGTACCTTTATATTGTTAAATACTGTAATATTGACAGATATCCCCTATAAACTGGGACTTCATTTAAATGGACATAGTGGCTATGGATATTTTACGGTTTCAAAAGGTGATGGGAAACAGTTCCTTCTTCAGATGCTCAGTAAAGCAAGGCAAACAGCATTGTAATGGGATTTAGCAAAGGATAAATGGACTTGTGCATCTCATTATATAGCCGTGGTTGTCTTTTGGTCTTGTTTACAGTGAATAAACATGAGCAAAATGCTGGTAAATATCAGTGCCAGACACAAAATGCTGAAGGATCAGTGGTAGAAACATGAGAACTTGAGCCATTTGAGCACAATGAACTCAGTTTCTTTATCAAGAAACCAGTTTGAGACTAACTGAGTTTTGTGACATGCTGCATTTTCCTTTTGGAAATACAAGATCTTTACACTGTGGTCATGAAAGGATGGACATTTCTCAACTGTCGCCAAGAAATCCACATTTTCTACCCTGAGTTCGGATTCAATGAGCATTTTCAGATCGACCATGGTCAAATTTTAAGGAGTTTTAACTGACAGGCACAATGCCTGACTTGACCCTACGGTTGAAGTGGCCCCTTTTCTTCAAGGCGCAGTGTGCACTACAATCAGAGATGGTATTCCCCGTACTTTAGTTGTAATGAGCTACTGTTGCCTCCTATCATCTCAGAAAAGGTTTTCAATTTTTCACTGATAAACAAGATATTTTCATCCACACAACTGTTGCTCTTATTGTGTCTGAACTACCCAGTCTAGTTTGTTTGGCACAAACAACCATGTCAGGTTTAAAACCATTTAAAGTTCTTCATCTGGAGTTTTGGTTTAGACAAGTCATCATCAGCATATGCTTAAATACACTAAATGTCTGATTTGATATTTGGCATTCATAAGCAGTTGAGGAAGTGGATCTGATAAATTAGCCAATAAGTCTCAATAAAACAAACCACAAATATATCTTGATATGTAAGATTAGAAAAGTAAATATGTTGATAAAATTAAAATTCACAATCACACAAACACACAACAACCCATCTGCAGTATTAGAAAACAAAATGTATCCTTGTCTATTTAAAGCCCACAGGGCATCTAAAGTGACTTACTGGTTTGTTTTTCTTGCTGAGGGCTGTGAAAGGTCAAACCTGGCTGAACAGTATTAAAGTAATTTCTCTGTCTCACCTGCTTTACTGCGACATTCAAGGATTCACCTGTCTGACATTTCTGTATCCGATTAAAAAAGGGAGGGAAAAAAACATCTGCAACAACTTATGAAGAAAGATTTGTCATTCTCGAGGACAGACATGAAGGAGGAAGGAGTATTATATCGATCAAATGTCAGTCTAAATGGAAGGCCTTTATTTCCTCCTCAAGGTCTGGCCAGTTTATCCCTCGACGCTTCATTTCTCAGTCTATTCCGGATTCAATAAAGCACAGGTACACTAACGGCTATAATAGTGTTTCTAATATCAGAGTAGTGAAGCCACCCTGGGATGGATAAAACTGTGAAATCTCTTCATAACCCTTGTTATGAGATGCAGATAAAAGAACAGTAAATATAGAGATAATCTGAAGATATTGAAGAAAAAACCTGCAGCTTGTCACTTGTTTAATCAAGTTGTTAGATTTTTATGAGGGGAGTTTTATATTGAATCAACTTTTTGAGCTTTATCATGTTATGCTTTCATCAAAAACATATCTGGAGAAACGCTTTAATTCTGCATTTTTGAGAAATTCTTGAATCTTCCCTGGCAGCCGTTCTGTGCTCTTCCTCCTACGGCTAGGAGACTCCGCCTCGGCATATGAACTACTAATCAGTCCAACACCCCTAAGAACGATTGGAAATGGTAAAGGTGCATTGTTGTGGTGACATGCAAAAGAGTATCAGAAACAGTATAACTTCTTAAAGAAACAGGTGGCAATTTCAAAGCATCCAATTGCAAAGTAAAATTTCTTTTAAGTTATTTTTGCTGCATACAGCATTTTTGTAACAACTGAAGGTAACATAGTTACCTTTTTGTGCTGTAGAATTACATCATGTGCCTGGAGAATACATAATACAAGCCTTCTAAGGTTTTGTTCTGAAAAAAGAGTTTTAAATTTTATCCCTTGAATTTCTTTCTTTTTCCTGCCTCATAAACCACAGCAATAAACCAAAGCAGTAAAATCTTCCACAGAACACAACATTAAGCAGGTAAAAAAAAATGTCAACAATACATTTATTGGCAGATTACTCTTTAAAAGCTAGAGTGAAAGAATTTCAGCATTTTTTCTGAGAAATGCAGTACAATGGAGAAAAGAAAGTTTCCATGTCTGTCAATACAGTCCAACTTTGCTGCTTACATTTTATTAAACAAAAGCAATTTATCAATTATTCATTACCAGTGTGACTACCTCTGTAAGAGCAGGAGTTGTGTATGTTTGTGAGTTTCTTCAGCATGTAGGCGAAGGTGGAAAGGTGCACATGTGGAAAAAAACAGAAATGGCCTTGGAGAGCAATTGTTGCTGCCCATCATGGAGGGAACAATCACAAGGATGGATGGATGGATGGATGGATGGATGGATGGATGGATGGATGGATGGATGGATGGATGGATGGATGGATGGATGGATGGATGGATGGATGGATGGATGGATGGATGGATGGATGGATGGATGGATGGATGGATGGATGGATGGATGGATGGATGCTACACTGGGAAAGATTTTTCACAAAAAGGAAAACAAGCTGCCGATCGTCCCACTTCAACACAAACACATCAAATTGCCCAGCACAATTGTGGAGGAGTGATGAACTGATTTTTTTTTTTTTTTGCTGCCACAGGGCTTGGGAACCTTGAAATTATTTTTAGTCTTCTGTATCATCAATTATTCTTGAGTTGTATGTGAGGCCATTTGTCTTACTGCTGAAGCTCAGTCCAAAGTGGATAATCAACAGATCAATGATCTTGAGTGCAAATCAACAACAGAATAGCTGAAAAAGAAATAAGTTAAGGTGTTACCATGATACAGTCCAGGTCATGACCTGATTGAAATGCTGTGAAAAATTGGGTTCTGCAAAAAAAAAAAAAACAACAAAAAAAAAAATTCACTATAAAGGCACAGAGTAAACAGCAATTACATGCCATTGATGTTTCATATATGTTGATTATCCCATGAGTGTTATTGACTGTCATAGAAAGTGCCGGTGATTTGAAAATATTAACAAGTTGGTTTTTAAGCTATTTTTCTGTCTTTTGGAAAACAGACTTTATCAGTAACCAAAGACATATTGGAACAAAACGTTTGATTTCTGAATTTGTTATATATGTTATATATACCCCAACAAAACATGAAGAGGGAGGAAAACTGAAAATACCAACATCCACATTACTGTCACAGTATTTACTTTTATTGCTGCTGTAAACAACGACACTTTCCACTAGTAATTAATTGTCAATATGGCAGCAGCAACTGACCTGAGAATATGAAGAGGGCAGAGCAGTCGAGCTGTGTAATGATCTGTGAAAAGGCCAGCAGCAGAAAGTGACAGCCACATGGAACCTGGCAGTAACACACAAACATTCATATGGGTGGCTGATGTTCAGGGTGAGTGTAGTAACGAGGATGGAGAAATAATAATAATAATAATAATAATAATAATAATAATAATAATAATAATAATAATAATAATAAAAAGCATTACTTTCTTTCTTTATGTCAGAACATGGCAGGATATTTCCAAGCTGTTTTCAGGAGGTTGGCACCATGAAATTATCAAATTAAAGTCAAATCAAAGAAGCCATGTCCATCTCCTCAGAAAAACTTCTATGCTTAATGAAATCAGACGAGTGTCGTTCTGGTATCTGTCAAATCAAAACTTGCCCTTTGGACTGTCAAACTGGGAGTCATGATTTATCTTCTCTCCACCAGAGTCTGGTGAAAATGTCCTTTACACAACTGTTTTTGATGCTTAGCTTTGTACTTGGAGATGTAAGGTTTGGATGCTTCTGATTGGGGATAAAATCCATTCCATGAATATCTACACTGTTCCTGAGCTAATCTGAAGGCCAGAGGAGGGTCTGTTGCGAAGATTTTTGACAAACATAGAAAACCCCTTGCCCCTGGTGATTTTGCATGATTTACCATTTCATGACTAACTTGCATATAGTTCTCAGTTTCTTCCACTTTGTTATAATACCACAACTGACTATGAAACATGTAGTAATGAGGAAATTTTATGAGACTTCCAAGGCAAATCATTGTTTCACAACTTCCTGTAGTCTGTTTGCCTAAGTCCGTAATTTTAGATACAAATGGACTTGGAAGTAATTGTAACACCTTAATTCAGTGATGGATGGATGGATGGATGGATGGATGGGGATGGATGGATGGATGGATGGATGGATGGATGGATGGATGGATGGATGGATGGATGGATGGATGGATGGATGGATGGATGGATGGATGGATGGATGGATGGATGGATGGATGAGGATTCCATTTGAAGTAATGCAAGTACTCAGCCTTCCTACAAACTGAGATGCATTGCTGCATTGAAGTTAATCCTAATTTGGGTTTTTTCTGCATGGATGGGTTCTCTGGCTTCCTCTAACTACCAACAAATATAATTGTTATGTTTACTGGTCTATTATTTGCTCTTAAGTATGGGTGTGTGTGTGTGTGTGTGTGTGTGTGTGTGTGTGTGTGTGTGTGTGTGTGTGTGTGTGTGTGTGTGTGGGGGTGTGTGTGTGTGTGTGTGTGTTTGCATGGTTGTTTGTCATGTGTATCTCTGTGTTGCCTTTGTCCAGGGTTTGCCATGTCTCTGGAATATCAAACTGTTTAAAAAGCATTCCTGTAAAACTCTACTTTTTAAAAAATATTTAGCTAAATGTATAAAAGTGAATATTTTTCATGTCAAATGGGGAAAATTGACAGTAAGTTCAATTGCTGTCAGGTTGACAATGTTTAAATTTATTGATGTCAAGAGGAGATAAAGGTAAACCTCAGGAGCTGTGTGGTTTATGTCTGAGTCAGTAGTTTAGCGTGTTAAATTTCTGGTGAAACACTTGTTTCCAAACTCAGATCTCTGCACATGTAAAGAGATAAAACTATTTCTCAGATTACTGCAGTAGCTCATCTGTTCAGACACAAAGACCCTCTGTTTTGCCGCCTCGGAATCTGATTGTCACATTGTCTCTTTGCTTGAACGCAAATGATGCAATTAATTATGAGCAACAGCAGCTGCGGTGCAGACTGGAAACCCCACTGGTGAGCAGATTACACTCATCAAGCGAGAACAAAGCCTAACTGCTTGGAATGATCATGTCACACAACTGAAAACACTTCAAAACAGAGGATTTCAGGTGTAATAAACCTGCCTTCAGATAACATCACAGAAGGAAAATGAAGCCCTCCTTCCCCTTGTGCACAAGCTGTTAAAGTGTTTTGTTTTGTTTTGAGATGTGGAAAAAAGGATGAAAGAAGAATCGCATCAGATTCAGATAATTCACCTTCTACTCAAGTAGGTAACAAACCTTAAAAAGGTTAGAGGTGTTTCTCTTTACCTTTGATTGAAGTATGTCAAGCCAGATAAAGAAAGCATACTTTGCATTTGGTAAAATAAAATCAATCATTATTTGCAGAAAGGTATCCAGCTGGACTACTTAGTACATCTTTCATCAAATGTCAGACAATAATCTCTGACAAACGCCCTACCACACAAACTGACTGGTGTAGAAAGTTACCCAAAGTTTCAACTAATTCCCTCAATGCATCTTTTCTTTTGCAAGTTAAATGAGGCTGAAAGACAGTTGAAGGACTCATCACAGACTTGTATAAATTTGTTTTCTGGTTCTTTGGGGAAAACAGGGATATTTTCATTCCAGACTCGACATACAGTTTCTTCTAGGAGTTCTAGCTGTGAGCTGAGGCCTCCTCATATCAGGACACCTTTGAATCACTTTTAGAGAACTCAAAAAAGCATCAGAACCCTACAAACATAGACTGTCTTTATTTTTAATCAGAAAGCCTGAACTGTTCAATAGGGATGCCTACCAGCCAATAGGAGAATCACAGATTGGCTAATTCCCATTGTATTCCCATTCATTGGAGCTTTCCAATGAATGGGAGCAATGACAGACATGCAGATGCTCTCCCAAGTTCTGAGCAGTATCCCATTTCATTCTGCTCTAACATATGAAGTAGACATTGTGAAATTGTTCTCCTAATGGCAGATGGTCAAACTTTGACTTCCCTGTCCAGAATCTCTTTACTGCGAACTGTGAAAACAGAGATGGGATTGATGCTTCCCATGCCAACTATTCAAACAAACCCATAAACTAAACCAGTGCCAATGTGACTGGTTAGTGATGGTTCTTGGAGAAGTTCCCAGGAGCTTGTCAATAATTAAGTGCACACTCCATTACACAAGTTGGGGCATGAGAGATACCAGGATACAAGTTTTGTGCATACACAAAACTTCTATGTTTAGATTATGGTGGTTTATTTTAATTCTCCAAGCAGTCTTGAGTGCTTTATGTAGAAGTCTGTAAGTACCAGAGTCAGATATCCATGACAAGTTAGAGTCAACCATGACTTCATGCACCATTTCACTGAACACGAGAAAGTGTCAGGGTTTCTTTCTGAGGCTCCTGGTTTTCACTCTCCTCACAAATACAACACTGGCCATTGTTTTAACTGTGTAGATTAAAAAACTGAAGAAAAGATTTGAAATAAACACAAAGTGGAAGTCTGCTGGAGAGAAACTTATATATTTAAGAATCGAGTTAGAGGTACACACAGGCATTCAGTCTTTAGTTTCACCATTTCCATCAACAAAAAGCAATAGCCACACATGTCTAAAATCATATTTCCAAGAGTTGAAAGAACCTTTTGATTCAGTTGAAAAAGCAAATAAAATGATACATTTTATTATAAGGCCATTGAGAACCAGAGGTTACAAACAATGTTTTAATTTTCAAGAAGATTTATTTTGATGATTTAATTTAAAAGTCTAGTGTAGATACATTACAATATGAAATCTAGCATTGATTTCATATCTCTCTATGCAATATCAAAATTGCAAGAGCTGCTTATACTGTAATTATGCTAGTTATGTTATTAGCAAAAGGCATAATTATAATCCCTGCGACAGACAGGCATTGTCCAGGCTGTACTCCACCTCTCTCCCGGAACGTTAGCTGGAGATCAGCACCAGCACCCCTGCTGACCCCACTAGGGACAAGAGTGTTAGAAAATGGATGGATGGATAATTACAATGCATTCATCCTGACTGACAAAAATGGACTCTATGCTTTCCCTCATATTACACAGATCATCTCTTTCCCCTCTTTTTGTAATTCTGCCACCATGTCTCTATATTAGTGTTTAAATGTGTCATTCTTGAAATCTTCTGAAGCCCATCATCTCACCTTGAGGTATTGGGTTTGCAATTCTCTCTGCAAACATTATTTAGTTTGAAGATAAGTAACTCAAACAGTGGTAGCTATGTGGGTGAGCACATTTGTGAAGACGAGTGTCATGTTTGGCTTTGAAAAGTGAAGAACTAAAACCATGAGCCACTCCAAAATTAAGGCAGATATGGCTAGTGTGTTCCCTAGCCATAAATTTTAAGTGAAAAAGAGGTTGCATACAAATGGTGGCTATTCTTTCAGGTTAAAAAATTAAAACGGAGACCGCAATGAAAATAAAAGCTAGTATAATTTTCACTTCAATTTTAGAACTGATATTAAAAAATAAAAAAGGTTCAAAGGGTTTTCTATCCATTGTTTTGCAAAGACTCTGAGTTTCTGCACAGCAGAATAGCAACATACCAACCTGTCTTGGATGAGTAGTTGTTTTCCTCCTGTTCAAGAATATTGTGGCATTCTTCTTGCGCCTTCATGTGCTGCAGCACCACAGCACAGTCTGGGTGCATGGCCTCTGTCTGAAGAGCAGAAAAATCCAGTTGCACTTAAAATACACGTCTGAGAGATAATGAATAAACACAGCGTATCAGAAAAATTGCTTTGTTTTTATTCCACTGGACTATTCTTCAAACATAAGACTCAATACAGGGTAAAAAAGTAAAATATTTCTACAATCTAATTTACTTCGGTGGTCTAAAAAAACTCTGATTATTTAAAGGTCACAGCCACAAGCAGAGTCTCATTGTGACAGCACAGTCCTGTCATATCTGTCCTGTAAGTTTATGGAACATATCTACTTTATACAAGCATGATAGTGGCAGAAGACTTTTCCTTCTTAGGCCACACAATGAGTCATTTTACCGTTTATCAGTATGAATAGGACCTGGAACACTTCGCATGACGAGCAGCAGACTCTGACAGATGTGTTCATGAAATCATCAGATGCAAGTGAAAGAAACCCGATTGTGTGTGAGAGACTAAAGAGTGCCCTCTGAGAGTGAACTTTAATTATTGTTACCTTTCATCCTAAATGGCAGCGGTTTTTCCAACGTCGTCATTTAAATTCAATCATTGTCGTAATGAGGTCATTATCGCAGGGCGCACAATGCCTATGGCCATTCTTAAATGAGTCGCTATCATTTACATTCAGAGTTTCATAGCAATACAGAGGGTAGATTGCTATCCCGACTGTGGCATGAATAATTTTAGTTGACATTTAAAGATGGAGCAAGTTTCCTGTTATGTTCAATTTTATTTTGGCTACGTGTGTAAACTGAATTAACACCACCATGTTAAATCGCTTCCAATTTTGGTAAATATTTTTGTTCAGTCTGTTTAACGCCATTTCTATATTCCTATCTGAATGCTCCAATTTGGATTGTACTTAGTATAAATGCAGAATAAGTCCCATGGATGCTCATTCTGCACTCCAATAATGTGTTTGGCCTGATGGACAGAATTTTACTGTCCTAAAATGGATGTAGTGAAAAAGATGTTGAAACTCTCAAAGACCATTTGACTGCATCATTATTGGAAATGACACAGTCAGGAAATTGTAAGTTAATCACAATCAATATCATAATTGTAACATTCAGCAATAAGATCACAATTAAAAACAGTTCTGATATTGTGCAGCCCTTCCTCTGTAAGGAAGCTCAGAGTTTCTGACTCTGGGTAGATACATGTTGATATAAAATGTATATCAACACTTGTTCATATAAAATGGGTGGGATATAAATAGATTTTAAGGCATTTGAGTTTTTTGTCTTACTCTTTAGAAAACCTAAAACATTTATATATACGGCAGTTAATTTGATCTAAAAGAAAATAGCTCTCAGAGAGAATGCTGTGTGTTTTATTTCCTTGTGATTTTATTTAATTGGTCCTCTCTGAGAACTGCTTTCTTTTTTCTATTTTTGCTAATAATAAAACAGCAATTTTCAAACGTTTAGCTTCCAAACCACTAAATGCCAAACACAGAAGATTGAAAAACCAAGAAAATAATATCCTATAATTAAAGTCTGGGGAAAAAAACAATTAAAAAAAAGTTTTAGCAGCACTTACTCTCAGTAGTTCTTTCTTTATTTGACAATGTCATGAAGGAATTTGCTCCCTAATGTGGCACATGTTCGTTGGGGGTTGCACACATTTGTTTCTGTTTTCTTAAGGGCTTAATAAACCTCTTGATGTCCATGTAAAGAAGCTGATTTATACTATTATTCATATTACTCCTAACTCATCTGAAAAGCCATGCTCCCCTCAGATATAGTTTCCTCTTATCAGGCATTAATGCTCTGAAGTAGAGGAGAAGAAGAAAATACAGAATTCATCACTTCTTACCAAAACATCAATTCTTTTTCTTCCTGAAAGATAAATTACACACTCTGAAAAAACAGCAGATCTCTCTTCAGTGGGCTTCTTTTGAAAAGCATCTTTGTTGTTTACATCTTGTTAGGTTCTGGCCTGTCATTTACATCACCTGCTGTGTGTTTGGCGCCTCCCTCTGACTGAGAGTGTTATTGTTCTTGGCTCAAGAAAACTGGACTTTACAGAGGAGTTCAGCATCCAATCAGCGACTACAAGGTGCTGAAGTGGGGTGGCTGAAGACAAACCCAAATCATCATTTTTCCACCTCCATGCTCAACACTTGGTATATGTTCTTTGGGTTGGTATGCTGTTTGTTTTCCAAAACATTGGGTTTTGCATTTTTGGTCAAGCATCTGTACTTCACCCTCATATGTCCAAAACAGATTATTCCAGAGGTCTAAAAGATTCTGACAATGACACTTTGTTAAACTAAATTTTCAGCCACTTTGGAGAGCAGATACTTTCTTCTTTTCCAAAAAACCCTCCTTTTTTTGTTTTTTTTCCCCAAGTATTTTGTGTTGTACTTTAACATTTAACATGACTAAGACTGGTGGATCCATAGATGGAGCTCTTGGTTTTGCACAGTCTGACCTTAGGGGTCAACACAGTTGGAATGTCCTTGGGAAAAGACGTAACACATCGCATTTCCCTCCAACTCTCTCCGCACTTGTTTTTCCTTTTCTTTCAAATAGAAAAACTAACATTTTTATTCTTTTCTAACTCCAAATTCTTTCCTGCATCTGTTTCCTAGAAGTGGGCTGCTGGCATTCATTATCTGGCCACAAAAATCTATAGATTTCCTTGTATGTGGGAAAGAAAAACACATGGTCAATCGGCAGGGCACTGACAGGATGCAGAGGAAACAAAGACAGCGTGTTTCCTCATTTTGGCCTCCATATTCCAACTACCTGTGGCCTTTCGAATTGATTTTAAGGTTTTGCTACTTGTTCTGCAAGAAGAGACTTGCCTGAGGCAGCAGGTAATTTGATGTCAGGGCTCAAAAGCTCTAGAAGAATTTCTTGCAGAATATAAGAAGAGGAACCTCACTAAGTCTGAGACAGATTAACACAGTTTCATCTGTTGATTGAGTTACGTTTACAATGGCTCTTTTCATTTCTGATTCATTTCTATTCCTTATCACCAATCCAGCTCAATGTTAAACTGTTTAGATACTGTCAAAATGTCAACAGTCCTGATTACTTTTGTAAATCATACTAGCAGAAAAATATCTAAATGTCAAAATAAGGTGATTCATGTTTGTGTGTGAATGTAAAAAAAAAAGATAAAAGATGACATCTGAAATCCTTCAAGATGCAAAAACACTCAAGTGTGGCCACAGCTGGTGGAGATGAAATGCTGTGAAGTTCAGATTACATGGAATATGAGTGGAATAGTCTTCTCCTTGAATTACCTGCATTGTTTGAAATTCAAACAAGAATATTTGTACTTTCACATGAGTGGAGGAAAAAATTCATGATTTCTCTTTGTAGCTGTCAGTCTGTAGAGTGTCCAACATTAATGGAGTCACAAGAGATGTTCGTTCTTTTCTTTAATCCATTACATTAGATATTCTTAAAGAGCGTGGCTTTTTGAAATCATTGATTCTTTTTGTTTGTGGAAAAAAAATGCAAATGGTAAAAAACATGTTTTCAACATAACCCAATAAAAACATAACCTTTTTTATTGGGATTTCTAGAGCTGGGAAGTAACAGCTCTGGAGATATAGTGAGATGCCCATTGATGGAATTATGACACAACAAACAGCAGGGACAGCAGGGGAGTAAAGTCAGGTTGTAAATTCACATAAATGTCTGAGGAGTTCAGGAAACTTTATGAATTAAGTCATCATCAGTTCACATTGATTTTAATGAGTAATTCATTCATGAGTTCTCTAAAAAGTTGGGATAAATATGGATAATTAACTATTTTTGTTACAAAGGTCAACTTTAAAAATATAACTTTCTTGTTTTACAAATATATATCCCGATCTAATATATTGAACAGTCAATTTTCATGCAAAAGCTTGGTGCTTTATTTTATTTGGTAGTGGAAATTAACTTTAATTGAATAGGTACATTCAATTAAATGTATATATGTATAAACTAATCTATAAGTTAGGTAAATCGGAAACTGTTGAATTTACTCACCATTTCCCAGAGCGCCAGCTGCAGGAGCAGAGCCAGGTGAAGGAAGCTGTCCATCCTTAAGCGTCCAGAAAGCAGAAAACTGACCCGGGAAAGGAATTATGCTTCCCAAAGTAGTCTCAAGAAACAAATTGATAAATAAATATGTACTTAAATAACTCTTCAAGAAGGAACACAGATATGTGTTTCCCTGGCAAGTGTTGGAGGCAAGCAAGAAGTGAGCAGCTCACTGGGAGGTGTGTGGGAGGTCCGGGTGGCGCTACGTTGTCCGAGGGATGAGGATGAGGATGTCCGCATGACGTGCGGAGGAGAGCCGCCGCTGCACTGAGCTGAGCTCCGCTGCTCTCCTCCTCAAAGGCGGCGACAGAGACAAAGGAGGAGGAGGTAGAGGGTGGGAGGATACTCAGCTGAAGGAGTTACATCTTAGCGGTTGAGTACACTGTGCAAAAGTCCCAAAGTACTTATTATATTTTGCTTTTCATCTTCAGATTGCAGACTTGAAGAAGGTTCTGATGTTTTTTTATTTTGACTACTTTTACACTAATTTCTAGTCAGGCAGGCTTTCCTGAGTCATTCCAGGCTAAATAAATATAAATATCATTTTAAATAAATCTCTAGTCACTAAGTAGCAGCCCAGGTTTTGCTTTTATGTATGATAAATATTTGAATTTTTGATACTTGGTTTAATAGTTGGATTATTTTGGACTGTGTATATTTGTCAGTAATGGTGTTCCATAAGTAGTTGATTTTTTGTGTGTTTATATTTGTTGTTTTTCTCAGTGTTCTTTGTGCACTGCTTATCCTGTTTATTCATAAATAACAGTTTGACAGATAGAGAAAATTAGATTTTAGCTCTAACCGGGTGAGTCCATAAAGACAACTGGAATACCCCGACCCAACACATGACGATTTCACAGATCCTGGCTCATGTCTATTCTGTATTAGTTTCTATTTATTATGCTTTCCAAAGATAGCATGAATATTGAAATGATGGGCCCAAAATATGTATATTTTTTTATCAGAAAGAAGTACAGTAAATTAACGGAGGATGAGAATGTGATGGAGATGCAACGTTCCCAATGCAGAGGCTGGAAAATATACTTAAAGAGCATTCTTAATTAAATAAACATAACACTAGTCATGATAAATGAGGAGTATATTAAGAAAAATAAAAGGAATGCTGCTAAAGCTCTCCTTTAAGTAGTGCTAGAGGATGGAAGTGATGGAAAATAATCAAAAAATGGTAAACAAAAGAAAGTTATCTCAAAACTTTAGAGTTCAAACTAGAAACTCAGACAGGATCAATGGAGGAGTCTGGATTGAACATAATCAGAAAAGAAATAATCAAATATCCAAAAACATTGAAGGACCTTTCAGTCAAATGTCAGAGAGTGATTCACAGTCAAATAAACCAAACATAACACATGGCTTTGAACACTTAAGTCCAAAAACTGCCCAACCAAAGTCAGAAAATGAGTAACTATGGAAAATAGTTTGATATCTGGAATGTATACAGAAAGCATCAAACTGTGAAATGAAAAACTCACTAGAAATGCCTCTGCAGTAACGATCATTAAGTTCATTGTACATTTTTATGCAGGAAAATTTATTTTAAACAAACTAAAGCCAAAATGTATCTCTTAGTCTTTTTCTGTCAAAGAAATAGTTTCTGTGATGGAAAAAAAGATGTGTTTATGTCAAATATGTTTTTCACTGCTGGAATGCAAGATTATATTTTACAAAAGCAGACGATGCCTGATGTGTCCACGTTGTCCCATTGGGTACATTCCTCTGGAGAATTGTTCCACTACTCAGGACTGTTTAAATAAACAGAATATACTTAAACAATGAACAGCTGCCCACAGAGCAACACTGCGTGTGTGTGCGTGTGTGTATTCGTGCGTGCGAGTGTGTGTGTGTGCGTGTTGGAGGCATGATTGATGATGTGCTGCACTTTTGGCAGATTCACCAGACCACCGGCACGGAACATCCTGCAGACAACACCTGTAGAAAGCAGAAGAGGTTTGGAGGCACTTTATACAGTGACTTGGGGTTTCTTTTGCATTCATGAACACTGCATTGCAGAAACCCATCGATGAAGTACGATTTAAAATCATGCATCCATTTTTTTTTGAAGCTATGTTTATGTTCGTTATCCATGATCAGAGCAATAAAGGTAGCATGATTACAAAAACCAATCAGAAATAACTTAATGCTTTGTTAAAGACAGCAGATAAGCTTTATTCAAGGAGTGTTGGAGCAGTTTATTCTTTGAGACCCACATTAGGTTGGTAGGTTATTTCCATAACAGCAGGTTGTTTGTTCTGTACATAGACATTTAGTGGTTAATCTGCATAGTGAAACATTGACTCGGGTCTTTGTCTATCCTCGTTGGCTTCAGTTTTTAGCTTTTTCATTATTAGCTATGCACGAGTTCTGATAGTAAACAATTACTTATCAAGATTCACATCCATGACTTTGTTAAAAGCAATTATATCTTAATGTCGGATTTTTTTTTCCCTACACAAAATAAATAAACTCAAACAAAATAGAAAATGTTTCTACATTTTTAGAGATTTTAGTTTCGTCTGCTGTAAAGAAAGTTAATTGTTTTTACATCTTTTCTAGGTGTGTGTTTAGTTCGATACTTTATTGTGTGAAAGTGTAAACATTCTAATACAGATATGGTGCACATACAGTCATGTTCAACAAGTTACAATATGCATTTCATTCATTTGATTACAAGTACTTATTAAAACTAACCTTTAAGTAAGTAGTAAATGTACACCTCATTAAACCCATAGATTTGTATTAAAAATCTTTTGTTTTTCCTTGTTTGAGCTAATATTTTAATCTTCTAAAAAAATCTAAATGTTGTGTTTTCTTTCACTATAAACAGTAAAATTCTAATAGTTAGTACAATAATAAATTACTGATAAAGCTTTGAAAGTGCCAGCTAGTTTGTAATCAATCATTATTTTGTATTTAATTTATTTAAAGTTTACTGAAATAAATATGCTTAATGGCAACAATTTTATGTATGATACAATGTGTTTTGTGTAATTTTATTATTGGCATTATTTGCAACATCTGTGAACATAAATATATATATAAAAAAATTATGCTAAGAGCTCTTGCATCAGCTAAATGTAGCTCTTTCTGATGATGTTATGTCTGCAGATTGAGAGAATTTTGTGAGTCTCTTAACTTTTAGCCTACAGTTAACTTCCTTTCTGTTTATCCAGATTTGCTCTTTTTGGGTTGGCCCATCTGAGCCTTGAACAACATTCCAGCTTACTCTGTATGTTTTCTTTTTGTCATTTTTGGACACCTGCTGTTTGCAGCTGCCCATCCACGCACAGCTCCAAGAGATTTTCTGAATCTGCAGAGGAAATGTCTGAGGCCAATTTGTCACGTATCATTTACTTGTTGGAACTTTGTCACTAAAAAGTCTGGCTCTGATGTCAAAAGTTAAAAATACAAGATGCAAAGTCCAAAATATGGAACCACTGACATTTTAGCCGTTTTGTAAATTTGAAATTAATATTTGTAATTATTATTTTCTATTTTAGCTACTGGAATTTTAATACTTTCTTATTTCTGTATATGTACCAATTTGTACCTTTTTAGCAAAGATGATAAATTGAGACATAACATCTTGCTTTTAGGAATCTTCAAGGCTACTTCATGTTTTCAAACAGGTTCATTTTTAGCAATTAGTTGATTGTACAAAGCCGGAAGTAATGAGATGTAGAATTTAACTAAAGCTTGCAGTTAATCTATGATTAATTAATTCAGGATTTAATAATGTGAAATGTTACTTATTTTATTCTGGGTCTGGTTGGCTTGGATCATTCCTTTAATACATAAAATGATCATTTAGAAAGTGAATGCTATGTTTACTCAAGTAGTCACAAATGAAATACTGAGGCATGACAATATTCTGCAAAAACAAAAACATTATTTTCTTTTTTTTCAGTGAGTAGTTTGTTTGCTTGGATTCTAAGCAAACAAACTACATCTGCCTAATTACCTGGAAGTCAAACTGAACAAGTAGTTCACAACCTCAAATAAACCCACTGTTTATTTCAGTGGAAGAATAATTTAGTGGGTTGTAATTTTACTGCAAAAAGAATTCATTAAACTTTTTCACTTTTTACCACATTAAATATATAAATTTTAACATAACTGTGGAATGAAGTGAAAAATTACCTCTGAAAAATTACTTCTAAAATTATAAATATAAAAGCAGAAAAAGATAGACATTCAGGAATTGTATGACAAAAGAGACTGGAGATGCAACAGCAGTGAATTGTGGGTCTTTAGAAATTAACAGCTGAACACAAGACTTAATGCACCTTTCAGATGTTCATCCAAAAAAGAATATGTTGAAAAGTCTGTTCTATTTTACTTGAACTCACATCTATGAACTATTTTGAGTTAGTCTATAAAACAAAATCCCAATACCCATATACTGAAGTTTGTGGTTGTAACATAACAAAATGGAAAAAGGTTCACTGGGCCATGAATGCTCCAGCGTGGAACGGTTTGAGTAGGAATATTTTAGGTGTTTCTAATGAGAAGCATAATAAAGAAAAAAACAATAATGCTTTTTAGTTCATCATCTCAGCATATAGACCTGCAGCTGTACAAGCACCACATTACAAAGTACACTTTTTTCAAAACTGGTTATCTGATGTAAATATATAGTCTGGAACTCCAAAGACTGGACCATTTGAAGTAATTTTTTTGCTATTTTGAAACTTTATGAACAAAAAATGAAACAATTTGCAGCAGAGCAATGACATTTGGATCCAAAATACCAATCACAGAGAGAAATTGAGGTAAGTCCACTGCAGAAATCATACTTTGAGCCTGTTGATGACAGATATGTCATTTAGTCAAATACAGTTCTTAAATTTTTCTCTGCAGACAAAGACTTGTCTGAAACCACCTTTGAACAAATCATGAGCTCAGGAAAGCTAGAGTAAATTGCAACATTCATCATAATACATTCACCAGAGCTCCTGGTGAATGCAGATGGAGTTTGAAACCTTCTCAGGACGTGCCTTTCTTTCCTTTTGTGTGACTGAATATGCATCATTTCAGCTTCAGAAAATGCACCTGACATGTCCTCATATGCAAATCGTAAACCGTTGTATATGAGTTGGAGGCTGCTTTGTTGAAGCTCCTCGAATCACCCTCTCTGTAGATCTCAGCATCTTCACTGGGCCTTGGCATGGGATCCCAAAGCCAATATTGTTTAGCACAGCTACAAGGTGATAACATGCTGTTTGTACTGCTTTTTTAAGCCTCTAGTTGCTGATTTAAGTCAAAGCTGAAGATGAGATAGAAGGAACAGTTATTACCAAGTTAACATGCAATTCTGATTCCTATATATATATAAAAAAAAAAAAAGTTATTTTTTTCATTTGAATAGTACAACAGATTTGCCACTTATATTGTGGAAAAACTATGAAATTATTAATCATGGAACAATTTATTGCATCACCAAACTTTGGCATTTTAACAGCAGAGCCACTCTTTTTAGATCCATCTTACATTTGAATTCAAGTAACGGTCTCTGTAGTGTTCGTCCTAAGCCGAACGAAGATGGTCAACTTAAATGTGAGTCTCTGTATTCTGGACGCAGGCCTCTGAAGGTCAGATTTAATTGTGGTGCAGAGAGAAGTGTCTAGCGTCTATCTTTTCATGTTTTCTCATCTGACCTGGACACTAATGGGTGTCGTGGGCAGTACTGCTGGTAAACCGGTCAAAAGGCAGATTTGCAGGAAATGATCCAGAGGGGATGTGTTCATCTGATGATTATGAAAGGAGTCTGGACATCAGATGTCACACTGAGAAAAATGTTTTCCAGCTCCATAAGCTGGTTCTGACGGAAAAGATAAATAAACTGTGAGAAGCAACTAAGCACTTTCATAAGAAGCACACAGGCAGACACTTTCTTTGAGGTCAAAGCAGGCCTTATATCTTCAACTTTCTTTATTTTACAGAAGAAAAAATTTGGTTAAATCTATGCTTCTCATAATTTTTAAATTGAATCACTGCATTCCACTACATATTAGGAATATTTTTGCTATCTTTATTAAGTAAAAAAAAAAAAGAAAAAAAAAAAAGGCATCTGTGTACATAAAACGACCAGCTCACATTTTTTAAAATTGTTTTTTTAAAATAGAGATTTTGATGTGGTCTTACATTTTTTTTATGTTTAACGAGGCAATAGTTGTAAGTTTTTATTGCAAATAATGCTCTTAGTGTGTGTTGCTCTCATAAGCAAAACAGGTGCAGCACAGTGAGGGCCTAACTACATTTTCTCTGTGGCCATTTGACTGTAAATGCTTTCCTTTGTCCAGGGTTCACGCATTGCATCAGTCTAGTAGCAGCTCCAATAAAGTCAAAGCAGATTCACTGCACAGCCACATCCATGCTCAGCCATTATATAGTGATGCTTCACAGCTGCACTGATCCCAAGGTAACAGTCGCAATTACTGCTCCAACCTGCTTCCATCAACTGCTGCATCTGTCAATGGGAGTTCAGGTCCACTTGCAGCAAGATTTGTGCCTGAGCAGAACCATCTGAGGGTGTATTCACCCAACATGTAGCAGCAACAGTCGATAATCACAATTAGGGTCTATTCAGCATGTCATGTTTATTTGCTGTAGTTTTCTGTAGGACATATGTATTACGTTCAACATACTAGAGGATGCCACTTTAGTATTCATCCATCCTTAGCCTGCCTGCTTTTTTGTAGACACACAGAAACAGCTGGTTGTTCCTACAAGAACATGAACCAAAATTCATTTCAAAACTGGTTGTGCAATGCTTAATGTTGGCCAACATTAAGTTCTGACTTTTCTTAAACTGTGATCCAATGAAATGAAGCAGAACAGGGCAGGAGACTTGAAAATATGTCATCTAAACTGTTACATTTACAAAGGCTGCAATAAGCGGTTTGTTTTCATGCAAGAATGGAGTTTCTTTCAACAGTGTGAGCAACTTCTAGGGTTACAGAAGTGCTGGTTTAATTGGATAATTCAAAGATATTGCTTTGCATTTCCTCTCTGTCTAATGGTGTTCTCCTGCTTGAACTCTTAAAGCTTCATATTTATCATCATTACCTTTGCAAGTCCAGAGCAAAAGTGTTCATATGGCCTGAATGTCACTTTTTGCCTTATTTTGATCACAAATTTTAAGGTGTTATGATCCTGGTTCATCCTCCCCAAGACAGACTAAAGATCGTCTAGTTAGAAGACTTTGGAATTGATTTTCCCGAAAGAAAGGCCTTTTAATGATGATGCACAGGGATAAGTTCATGAATTAAGAGTCAGACATTAAATTTGGAGAAGAGGATGAGATTGAGGATTAACTAATTCCAAAATGTAGATGAGCCCAGAGACCAGTCTGGAGGCAGTGAGCCTCAGGTGCCAGAACAGACCCAGTAGCAGCTAGACCATTAAGAAATGTTGATGTAAAAATTTTAACTGTCAGTGCTATAATGGACGGCAATTACTCCTTTACTTTTCATCCCAGATTTCTAATTGGAAATTATTGTGAATTCCAATTATTTCTCAGCAAATGTAAATATTTAGAGAGAATATTTAGACAATTAAATGGAGCAAAGCTCTTTATTGCTTGTCCTTGCTGGATATATTTATTTTTCATGGCCTTAACAAGAACACAATGAAATGCCAAATCTGACCTTCGTGGTAAAGTGATGAAATGAAAGCCACTGTTAACATAAATCAATAAGAAGTCCCCTCTGTAATTTGTAACAAGCCATTTAGGAAGAGGAGATCTGACTATCGAATCAACAACAAGCTTTCATCGCTCATACAAAGTGGTACATGATTAAACACATCATACACACATTGAAATATGGTGGTGAAACCATGTTTTTAAGAAGAGACAGGAAAACTGTTCAGAGATGATGAGAAAAAACTGAAGTCAGAGAAATCCTAAAAACAAAAAAATCCTGGATGCACAGGTTCACCTCCCAGGAGGACAAGGACCCTGTGTGAGAATCCAGGTTAGAATTTGGGCCTGTAATTTTATGTCTACATTCCCTTTCAACCCAATCTGACCTGAGTTAATTTGCAAAGAAAAACCGGCGAATGTTTCAGTATGTAGTTGCTTAGGAGGAGACAAATCCTTTGAAAATCATAAATTTTCCTTCCACTACATTGTACTTTATAAACGCATAATAAAACATTGAGGCTTGTGGCTGCAACATGAAAAATGTAAATAAAAAACAACAATAATGACTTCTTGTCTATGTCAATTTGTCATTTTTTACAATTAGAACTATGGAAGTGAAACCAAGAAGATTGTGCAGGGATTAGAAAAGTGATCATCTTTGCTGATGATGTTGTTCTTCTAGCAACGTAACAAAAGGATGTCCAGCTTATTCATGAGCAGTTTATGTCCAAGTGTGATGCGTGTGGAATAGGTATCAGCCCGAACATCAAAGATGTTCCTAGTATGAAATATAAAGCTGCTTGTCTTTATTCATAGAGGAACTGGGGAATTTAGTGTTTGGAGGTTGAAAGGGAACTGGATGATGAGGTCTGCCTTACATTGAGTTATACTTATATTAAAGATGGAGCAGATCCATGAAGTTTGGATAATGACTGAAAGAATAAGAATGAATTCAAGTGGCTGGAATTGATTTTCTCTACAGGAGGCTGCAGGGATTTGCACTTGGCTTCTGAATAAGAACTTCAGGAAGCTGTAATGAGCCCAAAGCAGACCTGCTGTTCTTCCACTCCCATGGGAGTCAATTCTGGACTTTCAGGCACCAGATGAGTTTAAAGAAGTGATCAGATTTAGATCCAGATACACAATTTTAATTCCAAGGATGAAATGATTTCCTTCAGTGCTCCACAAGAGGCAAACAAGTTGAAAAGTAAATGAAATAAAATGCATACATTACCTCAGCAATTAGAGAAAAGGACAGGATATATCTTTGCAGTTTGATCTGTCACATAGAGGCTATATGTTGTTTGTTATGGGTGAGACAAATTTCTTGAGGAAGTGATGCAAAACAATGAAAAAGTTTAGCTTTTTAATAAAAGAAAACAGCTTCTGCTATCAGCCAACACAGGATGTGGTGGTTGTGAGAAATTGTTTAATATCTGTTAACTGGTAAGCCTCCAAATCGCAATTTAAAGTGGTGATTCTATTGTTCGTCAAACCAAACATCATACATTCAAAAATGATTGAGCCACTGCTGTGTTGTAGTGATATATTGTACGTCCAAAAACTTAAAGGTTGCATTTCATGGTTTATTTATTTAGATTTTCAAGCAATAAAAATTGATCCTATCCAGAGTAGGATGTGCACCTGACCTGCATATCCTACTCTGGTAAAAGAATCACACTGTAAGGATTTGGTTGTTTCTGTGTGTTTGTTTAGGTTTTTGTGTTCTGTGGAGTCTCTGTTATCCCATCTAACCCTTGATTAGTAACAGCTGCTCTTTGTTTCTCCTGATTGTCTCCCTGTGTATTTAAACCAGGGGTGGACAAGCCTGGTCCTTGACGCCTGGTGTCCTCCAACTCTTAGATGTTGCACTGGACAAGCACTATTGAATCCAATAGCTGAATCACCATTGCCAAGGGATTTTATCTTCTTGTTTTCCCAGCAGAACACACTTTTTTCTGACATCAGGATCAGAGCCTATTTGATCCCTTCCTTTTGAGTTGGTCTGCTGAGAGCTGAAAGGACAAAAGAGAGGCAGACAAACACAGATGAAGGCTGATAATAAAAAAAAATACAATGGAGAAAAATAAAAGAGGAATGAAAGTAAAGATGCCCCTTGAGTTTGATCCTTTTGCATAATTAAAGGTATGATTTCTTCAAGACAGACCAGGGAACTTTATCAAAAATTTTAAGATGAGTCTTCAAAGCAGACATGGTGTGGCCATCAAGGAAATAAATAGAATTATTGTCAACAGGAGAGCTGATACTGAAAGTATGTTTCATCCACTGTAGACCTGTGTTTGCTCAGGTAAGGGGACTCCAGCCAGAAAAATGGAGGCTTTCGTATATATTTATGTATTTACTAATTGGCATTTTATGATCAACTGCAACTGATTATCTTATAATTGGATGAAACTGAACTATTTGCAATTTAATTCCAATTTGGACTGGGGTGGAATAGAATGAAGAGGTATAAAATTGATTAAAACACAGTGAAGTGACATTTAAAAGGGCTGTTCAAAATAATACAAAACACTTTCACAGACTGGAACTTATATGATTAATTATTAACTTTTTAGCATAATTTTTGTTGGATTCTCATAAAAGTAAATACCACTCTCACAACAAGGTCTGGTGTACAGATGAGATTAATGAAAAACTCATACACTTCCTAATGCTGTTAGAGGAAATATGTTCTTCTGCTTCATGTCATTAGAACCAAATTAGTGGAATGAGGACTAGTTTCCTGAAATCTGCGCCAAACTCACTGTCAGTGTTTTGAGTTCTTTGGAAATGTTTTCGCCACAATGTGAAAATTAAACAGTTGGAAGATGTCACAGCTGAGAGCCATTTTTATTTCAGAGTTAATTTGGAGAGAAGTTTATTGCAACTATGATTCTTCACTGGAAATGCGGCTGAAGCTGTAGGTCCATCAAAGTTTCTGTATTAAGGTTGCAAATCAGTGTGCGCAGCCTCCACACAACACATTAAGTAGGAGATTAAGAGAACTCCACCAGCTGCACTGAAAACCTGCATCCTGCAGGGAATTGATCCGCAATTTGTCACTAATAGCCACGTCTCCAGGCCCCATTAAGAGTACACTCATCTCTCTGGTTATTGGAATGGATAAATCAGTGGCAGACTCCCATGAGCGGCTTCTCACTGTGCAAACAGATTCCCAGCTTTTATTATTATCTCTTGTCATTGTGCTTCACTTCCTTCACTATGTCTTTACTTTGTCACATCTGATACTTTTCCATTTATGAGCCAGCTTCAGTCTCGTCACATGTTCCTGCTGGCGTGGGTGCTGTCTGACGTGTGGAGAACAGAGGCATTTAAACCACCCCGGGTGAATTTCTGGAACTGCAAATGACAAAACGATAACCTTTCCAGCACTTAATTATGCAGCTGTAACACTGCCCAACTAATAGTGTTTGCATGCTGATGATGGATGTGGGTTATGATCCCTCATGTGTTGACGTACTAATATCTAAAGATCACATCTACTGCTGCAAATTAATGTCCCTTTCTGGGGACATAAGCAATAGCAATTCCTCCTAAACTCTGTTGTATTAGGCCAACATGTCTGCTTTCATGACACATTTATGATTGCTAATGGTGCTAAGTAACTGAAAGACCATATGGAGAGGAAAGTCATAACTCTTGTGGAGAGGAAGGAGCAATAAAAACTTTACTTCTCGTGGGAGAAGAGGAAGCTTTGGTGAAACTGACTTGATGGAAAGAGAAGCAAAACTAACAACGAGCCCCATAAAAACTTTATTGCTTTTCATTTTCCAAAAATCTTCAGACCCTGTGAACATTTCCAAATGTCACTGTAGAACTACGGCGTTGTACAAATATATTTTACTGGGAATCTATATGCAAAGAATCCCATGAAGTATAGTGTGAGAAAAAGAAAATGAAACCTGGTGCATTGCTTTCACATCGTTTTTGAAAAAGATAAACAAAGAAACCTTGAGTGTGCTGGCCTGTGTGTACCAATTCAGTTTTTATTGTTGCACCTAAATAAAACTCAATCAATTGCCTTCAGAAGTCACAGCATCATGGAGACAAAGGAACACAACTAACAGGTCAGGGATTAAAATAGGATATAATGCTCTGAACTTCCAGCACAAATCTGTAATCTGTCTTCTGAACGTGGCAAGAGTATGCCAAAATTGCAAATCTGGAAAGAAATCCCATTCACCTAACCGTACAGGGAAGGGAAAGAGAACTTTAATCAAAGCAGAAGCCTCAAGGACTGTGCTAACTCTGGAGGAGACGCAGCGTTCCTCAGTTAATGTTGGACAATATGTTTCTCACAGGACAACTAGTGATCCAGTGCTCCACAAATATGGCCTTTAATGGAAATTTGTCAGGATGTTACAAAGAGAAGTCCTGCTTAAAGTTTGTCACAGGTTATGTAGGGAACACAGCAAACACATGGAAGTGAATACGCTGGTGAGAAGAAACCAAAGTTAAAGAAAATACAAATGCAGAACATGTATTATTTACAAAAAAAGTTTTGAAAACCACAGGACATTTGACTCCTACTTTACAGCAATATGTTGCTTTTGCATCCTTGACAAAAACACTGAAGCTTGTAATGTCACCATTAACAAACTGCGAAAAGTTATGACTAACCAGAAAGAAAACATCTTCACAAATTTCTGAAAAAAAAAAAAAAGATCAGGGAGAACTTTAAAAACTCACAATGACATAAATCAAAAGTCAAACAGGGCACAAATTATCACACTCATTTCTCAGAATGTGTCACCACAGGCCTCATCAGCAGGATGTCGCTCTGACTTCCAGTTGGTGAAGGCTGATGGTATTTGATGACCTTCCTGCTTGGAAGCTTCATGACGAAACGCTGCGAGGAACAAGGTGTTCAGATCAAATGACACAGATAATATATAGACAGCCAGGGTTTATTTACTGGTGATCACTGCAGGCTGTTTGGATTTAGTCTACTGAAGAGTAGCAGAGGAGATTTCTAATCAGTCATGGTTGAATTTATTCTAAAAGATCTTTACTATTTCACTTCAAAGTAGAAGAAAATTTTTTTTTTTCCTTTGAATGTTAACTGAGGAGAAAGAGATAGCTGTCTCAGCACACTTCAGAGTGCTGATCGTCCTCGTTGGCATTGTATCCTTGAAATTGAAAATGGAACAAATTATAAACTGAAACATTTTCATAACAAAGATAATAAAAACGTGAAAAAAATACAAAACCAGCCTTAATACCCTCAAGGCGATATTGTGACCATGTTAAAACTGTAATTCAAAATGCTGCTATGAAAACTTTCAATGTGCAACTTTACTCCTGTTGTAGTGTCTTGACGTCCTGCACAGTCATCGAAGAGTGGGTGGGTGGATTAAATGATAATCTAACCATATTTGTGTATTTCTATAGATTACAACCAGAGCAAGATACACAAGATTGTAAAAGGCAAGTTCTGCTTGCGAAACAAAAGATTGCAATAAAGATTTTTCACTTTGTACATGAACATCCTGCCACGGTGTTGCATTACAGGGGAGGTATTATGTAAACTCATCTTTTCTTAGCCTCATGTAATGTTATAATGCCATTCCCTCATTCAAAGCATACCTGGAGTGTTGCTTTGATTCTTTCATGCATGTTAGAGGACTCCTGAGCTGCAGTCTCCAGCCGAGTTTCTGCCTCCACCACCCGTCTTCCCCCACGAAGCTTCTTCAGAATAGCAGCAGCAATTAGCAACCACCTGGTGAAACTATGAGTCTGCTGAGCTCATCATATGAACCACTTCTCAGTCCAGTACTCCTAAGAATGGTTGTAAATGGCATAGTGGTGAAGCATTGTTGGTGACAATGCTTCATCACAAATTCCTAAACACTGGAGCTACATAATCTTTACCAGTCTTTGTTAGGGATCAGGCTGTTTGTTTCTTGAAGAGAGAGGTGTGGATTTTTGGGATTTGTGGGTTTTATTACTGTAACATTATCTTCTTTCAACAACCCCAGCAGTAGACCAACTTTACTGCTTTGACAAACACAACTCTCCTCCCCTTATGTAAACACACACATGCAGGGTCAGTAAATTTTTTTGCATATCAGTGAATATGCTGAGCATGTTGGATGAAAGGACGGCTGTTTTATAAAGTTGCAGGGCTTCGTTTCACGACTCAAGGCTGCTTCCTTCATTGCAATCCGTGCCCTCGAGTGTATTAAAGAGCCCGACTCATCAGGGCGGCACAGCACAGCTCAGCACTCCTAACTAGTGTTAGAGGTCACTCAGAGACCTGATCACAGCGAGACAAAGTGAGACAGCAGGATCAAAGGCATCCAGATCGAAGACAAATATCCAGGCAGGCAGCGTTTGAAAGAAAGATGAGGCAGAGGGAGCTGGAGCCAACCGGTTTCTGCACTTTAATGGGGGAGAAAAAGCTTTTTTTGTATTCTGATTGTGTCACGTTGTAGCAGATTTGACACTTCAAAGCCAAAACAGCAGCATTTCGTTGTACCATAATTGTGGCAGATATTTTACATCCCGGCGATAATCTAAATGATTGAAGAAGTGCTAACCCTTCCTTCATGCCTTTTTATTTATGTTTTTACATGGAAACACTCACTAGAATAAACTCAGATATAAAACCACATCATGACAACTTGTTTTTTAATCAGCAAAACCTTCCCACCTGATTGGAGACTAGACTTCAGACTCAATGTGGAGCCAATTTTGCTCTCAGTGTGAGTTCATGCGGAGACAGGAGGCTGCTATGAAACAGGGGAAACGGCTGAGCAAGAAATCAGCACTAACAACAATTTGAAGGGAAAAAAACAAATCTTCGAGTTGGTTATGAGTTCAGTCTGACTCCACCGGCCCGAACTTTGTCTCAGAAGTAGCCCCCCTGAGGGATCATACTCAGTATAACCACCTTTTACTGCAGATACACTATCAACTTTGCACATCCAGAAACTGCCTGGATGTGCAGGCGATAATCTTCTTTGTAGAATGGTTTACAAAGCAAAACATTACAGATTCCTGTGTAGATCTGGACTTATGTTAGGGGCTGGTGTCCTACTGGGAGGTGAACTTTCACTCACATCTGTTTCACCGTGTAACAGCTGTTTTGGTCAGGACTGTCCTGACCAAATCACCTTCTTCTACACTTTGAGTATATGACTTGACAAAAAAACAAAACAAAAAAACAATGGTTTTCTTTGACAGATTAGTGGAGTGGATGGCCAACAACTGTTCTATCAACAGACTCCTCTGCCTTAGCTGTGTATCTCTTTAACTTTCTAGTTGTCATTTTATATGGAAGTCCGTGTCTTGGGAATACTGTGATTGTACCATGCCATTTCCTTCTTTGACAATAGACTGAACAGTTCCCCAAAAATATTGAATAACGTCTTCAGATATAACTGTCTCCTGCTTTTGCTGGCGCAGTTCACAGCTACAGCAGCCATGATGAGGCCCAGCACCCGCTAATCAAAGACCATGTGTTTTAGCTGGACAGGGCAGAGTGCCCTCTCTTCTTTGTAAACGCTGCTCCACATTGTGTCAGTCTGAGACATGAAATCTCAATGTGATATGCTGAAGTTTGTGATTGTCATGTGAGAAAGTTTAATGGGTGTGAATACTTTTGCAAGGCATCGTATCTTAGTTTCTAGTTTAAATGCAGTGACAGAATATTGTGATGGACAGGTGGATCAGGGGTTTTCCTGCAGAAATGAGGGCGTTGCTCTGCTTTGTTGCAGTAAAACAGCAGCTGAGCTGAAAGGGAAAGTTCTGGATTTACCGGTTCATCAGCATGTCAAACCCCAGTTATGGTCACGTGATGTGAATCATGACCAAAACAAGACTGAGATAATAATCACTTCAACTTGTATTGATTAATTAGCTGTACTGTTAGGGTCAGTATCTCCGTTACGTGGTGGGGAATATTAAAGCAGCACTGATCCACTTCTGCATCAAAAGGACAGAAAAGTTCACATTAAAACCTTAAGCAGCCTGTCGCAGTACATTTTCTGCTTAATAAAAAAAGACAAATACTGATCCTTTCAGAAATCTACATTTATTTCACTAGATTCAATGTGATATATAACAATAAGAGGAGTTTGACATACTTTATGACTAGAAAATATCACCAGAAATGTCTTAGCAGCTATTCTAAGTGCAGTTTCCTCAACTTTATAGCATGTCCCACATTACCTTTACACCAAAATATAGAACTTCTCAGAAAATCAGAACAAAATGAAAATATTTTTACTCTTGGAGCTTATACAAAAATAGTTCACTTTTGGAAAGAAAATTAACAAGATTTACTGTACTATATGTGGTATTACAGCATTTGAAAAACATTTAGGATTATGTGTCCTTGGTAAAATTTGGTGTGAAATAATTTTTTGATCATACTGTACACTCCTGAATACTACAAAATTTCATCAACAGATTAATATTCCATTCAAATAGTTCATATCAACAAGTCCTTTGTTTCTTTGTTGTTGTTTTTTCTCTTTTAGTGCAAAATTGCATCTGTAACTCCTGTCAGTTTGTCCTTCATTCATACTACAAAAGTCAGCATTACTATAAATTATTCAAGCTTGAAAACATTTTCCTTGGATTAAGAGGGAAAATGTTCAAGGGAATTCTTTTACGGTTGCAAATATACAAAACAAATTTACAGTTTGTGTAAGTTTCCAAACAAAGCCAGGTAAAACTGAAGCAATGCAGCAAAAGGAAATACTAAACAGCAACTGAACTGGGTTTCCAGAAGTAATGAACTGTCCCCTCAGCGATAGAGACACATGCTCGTACTCCGGTACAGGTACATGTAGGCGTCGCAGAAGAGACGCTTGGCTACACCTTTCATGTCCCGCGGCACCTGATTGGCTAGCTCGGCAGGAGACATTTCCAAGTACATGCCAACCTCAGGACAGGCTTGCACCTCAGGGATGTTGAATCCATTCATCTCTCCTAAGAACAAAGCATAAACCGAATAAGCTTTCTCTCCGTTTGGAGAAATGTTATCTCAGAACTCAACGCCCACCTTCTCTATCAGCCATGCTGTCGAAGAAGATCCAGTCATGTGTGTTTGGTCCGTGTTTGACAAAGGACACATAGTGGCTTGTCTCGATGCAGAGCACAGCGAACAGCTCCAGGCGGTCTCTGGTGAGCGAGTGGGGGACGCCGCGGTTGATGTAGCCTTTGGGGACTTGCAGGGGCGCAGGCCGATGAGAGAGGCGCTGAGGGTGAGCGTGCACCTGGGAGAATACAGACCTTTATTGGAAAATATTCAAAATCTGAAACACTAATTATGAGACAGAGTCTAACTGAGGAAAATTTTTCAAAAAGATTTCAACTGCTGAGTTGCAGCAGATGAACAAATAACCCTCAAGTTGACTGCTGTAAAATAAGCCAACAAAAGTGCACATACAATACAAACCAATAAAACAATATCAAACAATTTTACTCTAAAAATATTAGAGTGGTGTTGGGGCAGCTCCAATAATTTATATATTCTCAAAAAGTGATCAGCAACCATCAAATGAAGTTAAAAACCAGGGGGAAGTAGGTAGGGTAGTTTTAATGCAAAAGTATAGACAGCCATAGCCACTGAATCTGAAGGCATTTTCTGGTGCTCATCGCTATCATGTTGTGTGTTCCAAACAAAAGCAGGTAGTGAGGGTGTAGATCACCTTCAGCGGATCAAATTAAATCATAAACTTCCTACTGATTACTGGCATTGGTATCTTTTTCACACTGCCACTTCATGTTTTACTTAGTTGACCTAGAAGGTATGTTGTATTTTATTATTTCTTTCACATAGGATCTTAAAAGACAAGTGTTTTATAAACTTTAACTTGAACATAAATGTTGCAGTAAAACCACCAACCTGAGTGGAACACGTCTTGCAGAAGACTTTAAATCCTGTTTGGCTAAAAATTGGCTCTTTAAAACAGTCGGCACACTCTTCTACTGCCATGTGTCCACACATAATGCACTGCTGAGGACCTGAAACACACTCAGACAATGAGTTTTGTTTACTGTGCGGCATCATGTCTGATCAGATGTGTTTTAATTTTACCCTCAGAGAGGAGGTCGGTGATGTCTAGCTCTAGGGAGGGAATAATTTTGTTGAACATCTTGAATTTCTTCCCAAAGCGAGGCATCTGAAGGATGAGGCAGGATGGCACCTAAAGTTTAAAGACAGAGGAAAAAGGCAAAGAGGAGTGCTGAGTAAAACGTTGAACGGAGGCACCTAGTGGTGGAAAAGGAGCAGGTTGGAAAAGGCTGAAACTAAAACATCTGAGTATTTATTGATAGTCACTAAAGAAAATAGTGAGCCCACCTCTGCCAATTTGAGTCCTTCACTGTGAAAGGAATGTTCCAGTAGCTGCTGAACTGTGGGCAGAACCAGGCTGTGGTTCTGGTCCAGGAATATCTGATAGCAGTAGCTATCCTGAACTTTGCCAGCAGCAGATCTAAACAGAGAAAGACAAAGAAAGAAACTGTAAAAGCATGTTTGGTACAGTTAAATTATAGAAAAGAAAAGGTGAAGAAATACAGCTTCAGCAGAGGCTCCAGGGCAAGAATGTGGTGCATCACAATGATGAGGAACTCCTCTGGATCTAAAAGAGACAAGTTACATCAAGACTTTGAGTTTTAATCTCAGAACCAAATTGGACCTTTTAGGAGCTTGAGGATCAGACTGACCCTTTTCATCAGTGGTGAAGGACTGACAGTAGCCATGTTTCTGCAGCTGCTCTCGAAACTTCATGATGTGTCGCCCATGAACAAATCCCTTACTGCAAACGGCACACGATGAAACACTTCCTTCCCACAGCAACACAAACAAAAGATGCAAAAGAAGACACACACCTGCGGAGTGGATTGACAATATCATGGAGTAAAATTCTCTGGATTGGAGCATCCTGAGGAGTTGTTGCTTTGAACAACATAGAATCCAACACAGAGGAGCAGGAAAACAATCTGAAGGCCACAAAGGAAAAAAAAAGGTTTAGCTATTTTCAACGTTTCAATATTTCCAGAGACTATAGGCAGGCTTTTTTTTTTTACTTTGCTACAAACAAAATTTTTTATCTAGTTCTAGCACATTTTTAATAATGTATTTCATAATTATAAATGTAAGATTCTGACCCAAAGAGGGCAGAGTCCATGTAGCAGGAGTTGCAGTGTCCTTGGATCCCCTTCATTCGTCCAATCAAAAGCTTTTCGACCTGCTCTGTGCTGATTGGGGGAACAGTCTCCAGCTTCCCTGTGTCGTAATTTCCATCTTCCTCTGTTTACAAAGATTAACATAATGTCATATCCATCAAATACCCACAGATTGCACGGTACAACACATATTCAGATTGAGATAACTCCGTGCAGGAGTTTTGTCAGATAAATGTAAAAGGTAATATAAATATCTTCAATTTTAGTTTATGAAATAACAACTTGATTGGGGTGAAGACAACAGAAAGAAAAGGTCTTCGAAGCTTAGCCGCCATTAGAGTCAAACCAATAAAAAAATAAAGTTATTTTGAGATTTCTCAAATTAGTAGGCAAGGAGAAGAAACAGGTTTTCAGTTGTATGTGTTGTGACTCACATGATGTATAGAAAATAGAAAATCAATTTGGCCAGTTTTTTAATTCTACGATTCATTAAAGTTGTGCTTTTTAGAACAAAACTATTTATATAAATCATCAAAAGGTTAAAATTACCATGTTATACATCATAATAAATGCATCCTGCAACTCTGAACTTACCATTTTTATCCAGTTCTAGCATCATGTTGTTTTGAGCTGAGATGCTCTGAAATCGTGAATCAGGACGACAGGACGTCAGCTTTACAAACAACGCTCTCTTTGGAGGACAGTCGAAATAACGCTTTCCATAAATTGTTCCGTCGCTGACGCCACAGGCTTCCTCCTGCAGACAGTTTCATAGAAATCAAATCCCTTCATGTTAAATACTAACAATCATTATTAGAGATGCACAATGTATCAACATCAACATCAGACGATGTTAGTAATTTTTTAACACTTATTTGTCCAATAAGTAAAAATGGGTTAATATTAACAATTGATGTTCATTTCTATTTTGTTGCTGTGTGTAAGTTTGTGTTTATGGAGGAGAGGAGTGTGTTGGCCATGTGGTATTTGTTTGGTAATGTGAGAATGACAGGGATTCTAACTGTCAAAAGGTCAGCAACATATATATATAATTTACAATGTATCGGCCCAAGTTTTTGTATCTGAGCTATGTTCCATGTTAGATTAAAATTACAGGCATTCCAAATCTTGTTCACAGTTTAATCTAAACATCAACACATCAGCAAATAGATTTACCAACTCAAGTCCAACCATCACATCGTCACGGCCGGGTAGGGTGCCGATCCAGCGGATAATTCCATACGTGTCCCCTTTACCTAAAGTCACTTCTACCACAGAGTTTAGACTTATGCTCAGGTTAGTGTCAGCTTCCAAAGGCGGAATATCAATGTCCATGCTTTCAGACCCTACAGTGTGTAGAAAATATCATAATCAGATTGAACAAAAGTAGAGAAAACAGATATAGAAATACAAAAACACTGCTCAAACCTGAAGGAAATTCTCCTTTGTAAACCATGTCGAGTGGAAGCTTAATTTCTCCCCCTCTTTTTCCATTCTCATCCTTGTCCTACAAACGTAGAAAACACACTATAAATGTCCTGTAAATAGTTGCAATTTAGGACTGTTTGGAGTGAAAAGTCAATTGCGCCACTAAAGTTTCATTTTGATTTTCTGAATGCATAGTCAGAGGGTGTCCTCATCTGTTGATGACAGTGTAAACAATGTCAGATTTGTGAGGAAAATTGTCCTAAATTAGCAGTGAGTCAGTGTAAGGTCAACATTATGACTCTGTATCTGTTTGTACACTTGAAATGTATATGATCATTGCTTGTCTAAAGTTAATACACACATATCTTGTATAAATTCAACTTTACTAGTATAGTTAAATCTATATTTGAATAGATTTAGCTATTGAATTTATTTAGGGTTAGTTTAAGTATGTGAGACAGATTCAAAATAAATATTGTCAAAGGAACTCAGATTTAATTTAGATGCAGAAACCTGCGCTCTCCAGATCCCATAGATTCAAAGTCAATCATATAAATTCCTGTTAGTTTTAAACAATTCACTCAACTCCAAATCATTGTGTAAACTTGTAATGAAAGACTTCCATCCAAGAAAACATAAGCAATTATGTAGCTATAGTGGAAATGAAAGTTCCAGGTTAACATGACAAAACATGTTCCACAACTGACTGAGGATTGAGGCAGAAAAGCAAACATTACATAAAAGCTAAATGGGTTAGGGTTAAAGTGCTGAAGTGCTGAATTCTAAACTGTATTATGTTTCGTTAAAGTCATAACAAGATTGTAAAGAAAAAGACCAATGTTACTAAAAATCTGATACTGACATCCACCAGCCTGCTATTGTTTAAGATTGCTTGCTTTGGCATATGCCTCAGGTTTATGAGAATACACATATTTCAAATTATATACTTACAGTGGAGATCTGCACAATATGTTGTCCTCCATCTTCCTGAATGTCTAGTACTATCCCATAGCGATATTTATCATCGATGAAGAAAAATACATTGTCTCCTGGAACTATGTTTTGTGCTTGCTGTTGACTGTGGAGCATTGCCATGGAAGGCGACATAGGCTTTACAACTAAAGGCGTCACTCTGGAGAAAGGGGCAAAAACGCCACAGTTTTTCTCACATCGGAAAAATGTCCTAGATCCGTAGCTTCCATCGGTTTTTCCCTTCCCTTTGTCTGATGTCTTGAGAGAAAAGACGACAGAAAATACTGATGAGATATACACAGATAAACATACAAGAATATTTTTAATCACACAAAATTTCTCAACGGAAATATAATTTTAGGGCAGTTCAGACATACTAACACTGGGCATAACTTTCATTGTGAAATTTAAGTACTTAGCAGCTAAAACAAGCTACCAGGTGAGGAGACGTCTACATAAAATAAACTCTACTCTCAGCTTTTAGCCACTAATGGGCAAGTTGATTAAGTAATGGAGAAAATGAGTAACGTTTTTCTTCACTGCTTATGTTCATGTGTCAGAAACTGAGGCACACAAGGATTTCCTGTGGCAAACATGAGACAACTGTATTCAGTAAATTGCATAATATATGTAAAGAAAATATACTTTCATTTCAAACCCCTAATCTGCAAGCACAGTTACAAATAAGTATTTTTAATTTTAAAAAGGAAATATATCCTGTCAGTCCAAATTACCACTGAAATTTTTTAAATTTTGGGTATATTTTTTTATGTGAGGTAAATAAAATCTTAGATGAACCCCAAATCATATTTCACTGACAATAATTAAAAAATAATTAAGTGCTTAACACAAAAACTAAAATATTTTTGCACTCAATAAGAATGAAAAGCACCGCAAAGCAAGAAGATCATTGTCATCGTCCTTGTGTCTGACGCTGCAAAAGTTTTGCTAGATTGCAGCTGAGTTTTGAAGCAAACCATGGAATTACAGAAGGAAGTGATGCCCCTCATTATCCTTGGAAGGACATTTTCAAAAAAATTTTATTGAAGAAATTATCGTATTAAGAATCTGAGGACATTTTTAAGAGCTCCAAGTGAATTTTCTACAAAAAAGTCTGACAGAAAGCAACTAACTTAAGTTATTTCTCCCACAGGGAACTTAATGAGCAATCACAGCTTTTTGGGGTTCATCCTTCCTCAACAGCAACAAAAATGTTACATATAAAATGTTGTTTGTCTGAAGCTGTCTTTCTGTTAATATTCTATTATAATTATGCAGTATTAAGCATTTGTAACCCCAGTGATTGTAAATTTTTTATGTGCTCACGTGAAAAGAGAAAAGCTGTTGTATTAATTGGTTTAACTAATAGTCATACCTGTAATTCAATTCCAAAGAATCTTCCTCTAATGGGATTAGCATAATCTGGTGCCAACAATGGTCCAATATAGCGAATGGTGCCCATCAGTATCTCATCTTCTTCTTTCACCATCACAGTCGTTCCCATGGTGAATCCCAGGGATGCCTGGACAGCATCTTTGTCTCTGAACCACTTCAGCCTCTCCTCTTCAGGCTCACAGGCTAACAGAATATCGGCCTCCTCTGGATTCAGTTGCTCCATGCAGGTTACGTCAATATTATAAGTTAAGTTGTTCCGCGATTTTAAGATTGTGACTTGTAATTTAGTGAGACGACCAGGCTCGGAAGCGATATGTCTCCTATACGTTAACTCAGAAACGTAACAAATACTTCCAGGCTTGATAATGAGGGAGTTTTCGCGTTTTTTGGTTACGATCAAATAAACGTACTTTGATGGATCCATGTTGTCCCAGTCTGGTTACACAGCAAGATTCTGAACAGGCACAAAACAAACAATGGCAAGTTTTAAGTTATTGATTTGTATGGCAACACTGAAGCTAAGTCAATAGCACGTTGAAACATTACAATAACTGAAACTGTCAGCTATTGTCAAAATAAATAACTGAAAATTAAACACTTGAAAAATACACTACTGAGTGTTTATAAAAAAAAAAAACAGCATCTATTTAAGTTTACCTCGACAACTTTGGAGTTTAATTTCTGCTGCGTCGTCGCTCCTTTAGCTAAACGTCCCAGCTCCTACGTAAAGTTTCACTTCCCCTTTCATCCTTTCCTTTCACTTTCTCTACAGCGCAGCTTTCACGGAGGTCCCACGGACAGCACACTTTGTGTAAACGTTTAATACATCTTCTAAACACCTCCCTGGACACCGACGACTTGTTCGTCTAGCGTTATTTGCTGTTAAACTGCGTAAAAACCGTAATATTTAGAGAGTGACATTGTTGTTTTACAATCTGTTGACGCTCAGCGAGAATTGAGTGGAAAGCCCTCGGTAAAGTCTTACAGGCAAGAAACAACAACAAGGCCCTGACTATTTCTGAGGGGGATTTTCCATGGTTGCTTACGACCAACTTTGCATGTGGGTTCATTTTTGCTTCCTCCTTTATGTTGATTGGGAACAACCATTTTATTTACATGTAGTTTTTTCCTACTTTAAAAAGTTTTGTTGTCCTTTCCACTGCTACACTTGACTACTTTTGTTTGGGCCTGACCAGTTTTGTAAGTGTTGGCAAATTGTACTCCAATACTAACTAATAAATGGCTTATAAATAGTGTGCTGGTATCTGTTTTAAAAATGTAAATTGGCCACTATTTTGGTAAAAAATAAAAAATAAAAAAATAATAATAATAATAATACGAGTTATAATTTAAAATATCATTTAAAGGGTGTAATTATTTTACAACATTCAAAATATCTCATACACACAGAAAATATGATGAGCTATTTCTGATTATTTAAATTTGTAATAAAAAAACAAGCATCCTTCAAAAATAACTTTCTTATTTTCTGAATGTGGTTGAGCTTGAAGTGCATAAATCCGTTTTAAATTATGTTGCTGCAAGTAAAGCTGTCTTAGTAGACAGTTACAAAGCAACTTCTTTATTGAGCACAAGTTTATTGCTCTTCATACAATTGAATATCATGTATAATTTCTTTCTAATAATTTAAATGTTCGCACATTTATTGTTTTGACATAGTTTGGAACTGTAGAAAGAAAGATAAAGTATGAAAACAAGAACAAACATTTTTGCAAAAGAAACTACTTCATCGAAAGTACTTAGGTTTCTTAAAAATACAATTTTTGCATCGGCTACGATATTGAAGCCTGCAAGTCTAAACTGAGAGCAAAACAGCTCAGGGGACTTTGGACTCTGATTGGCCAGGACAATGTACGTCATCAGTAAGGATCTGACGTTGAGGTGCATCGGACTTAAACATGGAGGAAAGAGAAGCGCTGAAGAGGCAGATTGAACTTCTACAAGGTGTTTTTCTGTTTTATTTGATCAATGTCAGCTATTCTGTGTTACATCAGCGAGGGAGAAAACCTTTTTGCTCTTGTGCATTTTCCTAAACCAGCCGTGTGTAGGGTTGAAAACCTTTCTTTCGGATAATTTAGAGGCAAACGTTAACCGTTAGCTTTATGTTTGTGTTGAGCTTTAGAACTTTAATGTCACTGAAATCAAGTGCAGGAAAAAATACATTCAATTAACGTGAATTGTTAAAGTAAACGTCTTTTTAAAATACTACCAAGTTGAATTGATGTGTTGATAGCAAGACATTTTCCTCTGGAGAATGATGAAATTTTAAGAAGACGTTACACCAAAACATTAAAACGAACTGGTAAAAATGAAATCTTCTTTCAGTATTACAGTTTGATATCAGGACATAATAAATAAAAAAATGGCGCCTTCCCAGGTTCTAACATTGTTTAAATGAAAGCGGGTTCCTCTATTGTCTTTCTACAACAAAAAAACAAAACTAAAAGCTAAATTAATACTTCCTGCTCGGATATGGTTAAAAGTCAAATGTACTGGAATAATCACAATCAATATAACCACCTTTGTACGAGCAGGGATTTTGATTGCTTGTTGCTTTGCAGCTGACCGGTATATATTACCACAATAAAAAGAGAAAATTCATCATTATTGACTCAAGATAAGATTGTACCTGTCTGACAAGCCTGGATCTGCTTTAAAAAAGCCACATCAATCTGGGGAAAGCAGGGAGCACTGCCAGGATCCTGTGATCTGAGACACAGATGGATACTTCTATAATTACTTTGATTACTTAGATTAGAACTTACAAACAGGCTGTGACAAGGCGGTCAGCAGCATAGGGACACACCGGGGGACTGTACTTGCATGGTTTCTTTTCATTCTTTACACCTCAGCCTTTCAGTACATGTAACAGTCCTGTTATCTGCAAAAGTTCTGAATTACTGCAGTTTTCAGGTATGTCAGGAAGTTGAATACAGAGATTGCACGGAACATTTAGTGGCATGGTGGACTGGACTATCCCAGCCAACTCCCCGTGAGTCAACTGGTCTTAGTAAGTTAAATGTTAAATGTCATAAGACTATAAAAAACAAGTTAAACTTGTTTAGAAGGGGTGAAGAAGAAAGCTTTTTCTTTCATTTAATAAAATAGGTTTACATCGTTTTTTCTGAATACACACTTTAGTTCTTTTGGTGGAGTGTGATGACCTGGGCTAGTTTTTTGTCACTGAATCACCTACAAATGTGCTATCCAAAAGTAATCTAAAATAAAATATGAGGCCAGCTGTCTGAGAGGTCAGGCTCAAACAGCACTGACTCATCAACAGAACAAAAACAACAAATCCAACATTATTAGTTTTTTAAAATATATTTCATGTTAAAAATATCTAACTTGATAAAAACCAGATCAGTTCTTTGATGCCAATATGGTAAACCATGGAATAGACAGAAGGTGTGTTTTGTTTTTACAATGACTGTATGTTGGAAAAATAATAACTCCTTCACAAATGTTCTTGTTGCCAAACACATTTGCGCTCCAGTTCTATCACTCATGGATGGTTCCATTAACTGTTACCAAACCCATATCGAAATTTAGAGAACTTTACATTTCAGACCAAATATACAGATTTTTGAAGTAGGAGGACCTGTTCCTGTGTCTTGTTTAGACATTGTTTGTTAATTTACTATCCAAGATTTTAGCTTTGCCATCAAAAAGGGTGTTTGTGTCAGTTACTTTTTTGTCTTATTGTGTTTTTTATTTGAAGCATCTGATGAATTTTATAACTAAATCAGAACAATTTTTAAATCCTCAGATCTTATCAATAAGCATAAGAGCGTCCATGGAGATGTACCGATTGCTGCAGCAGAGCAGAGGCAGCCCGAGGTTTCTACAACAGCCAGAGGTTTCAACACGTCTAATGTCCATCCTCACGGCTCCAGAGGGAGGCCGTATGCTCCTCAGAGTCGTGGAGGTTGGAGGAAAACATACTCTCTGAGGAACAACTGCCCCCAGTCAACAGTACCAGTATCCTCAGCTGTACCCTCCACTTCCCTTCATCCAGCTACCTCCCAGTGTGGAACTAGCAGCATCTCTGCAACAATCAGCAGCACGGGGCATGAACCTAACTCCAAAGCTGCTACTTCTTTGTCAGGGAATCTTACGCAGAATAAAGTGGGAATTACAGTCAGGAAAACTGGAGTAAGCGAAGCAGCAGTAGAACGATTAAAGACAATTTCTGAACGGCAGGGTTCAAGTTCAGGTCGCACGAATATCCAGCCAGATGCACAAAAGACTGAAAACAGGCTTGCCATTCTGCCAGCAGAGAAAACTGAAGCTTCATTTAAGGCTTCTGCTTCTGTTAATGTCAAGAGGTTAATAACTTCTCAGAGCAAGATACAACTACAGAACAAACTTTCCTTGAACAAGAAAACCACCCCAGAAACTTGCAAGACTACTAATTCGCCAACCTTACCTTCTCTTTCCAAAGAATCAAAACACTCAACAGATACCCTCCATGGCCAGGTTAATGCGCCACTTCTAAAAAATTCCAAGTTCACCTGGGTGAAAAGTCAGACTGTGAGCTTAGAGCCCAAAGCAGCCAGCTCTGTTTCCGTACCGATGACCAGAGTCACAGCTTCTCAGACATCTGTCCTCAAAGCTGCAGCAACTGCTGGGAGTCTGTTATCAGGTGGATCAAGTAAGAAAACGCCTCCCAGGAAGTTTCCTCGAAAGCTCAGTCCTGTCACCGTAGTCCCCAAGACTTCAAAGTACAGATGGGTTTCTTCCTCAGGAGTCCAAACTAAGAACCAGCACAAGCCTTTGTCTCCCAAAGCCCTGATTAATCCTCCAAGAGATGTTGCCAAGAAACTCAAACCAGCCTCTACACCTTCTGGAAAGCCGAAGAGGGGAATTGCAGGTTCTTCTGCCAGCTCAACACACATGAGCCGCTACCGTTGGAAGGCCGGAGGTCAGTCTGCAGCCGGGTCGGTGACAGGAACTACACCAGTGGCTCGTCGTAGATCTGCCTTCCACTGGACAGCAGAGAAAAGCAGCAAAGGGCTGAAAACGGGACATCCTACTCCAGCTGTCCCTCAGAGAGCGTACCTTCGCTCTTCCTCCCCTGCTGGGTTCAAGCTCCGCAGCAGAATGAAAATTATCAGGAAGTCCGGCAGCAGGTACATTTACACACTGATTCATCAGTTATCATTACTGATCAAATTTTTACCAGTTAAGCTATCTGCCTTTTTTTACCAGAAGGTGGCAGCACAGAGTTTTGAAGGTGCATCTCAATGAAGAAGAAAATAAATGCATATCAGTACTACCATTTAAATAGTGAAACTAATATATTTTATAGATAGTGACATAAGAATTTATTTGTAATCATTTAGATGGCATGGCTTTGAGCTGCTGAAATATTCAGTTTTCAAAAATATAATCTTATATAGCACCATTAAAAGCTGCAACATGCTGACAAGCTTTATGTAGATGCAGATTTCCTTTCCAATAAGGCTTGGCACCTGCACACACACACAAGAATTCATGCCTGATAGTGTCCTGATTGGACAGCAAACACTTCTGACCTAAACCTCACAAAGAGTTTAGAGTATTAAAAAGAGGAAGAAGAGATTTCTGTACAAAATGTCATGTAATTGGTTTTATGTAATATTAACATTTTCCATGAAGCTGGCATTTGATTTTTTTTTTTTTTATTGTTTGAAAAGCACAATTTTAAAAATGAACAGAATTAAGTGAATGAAATACGTCTGTCATTCTGTATTACTAAGACATACTTGTATATTTTTGCTGCTCTTTATGTTCATCAGCTCTGTTTTTTGTTTGTTCTCTTCTTCACCTTAAAACTTTGTTCTCTTTCTTACTTTGCCCTCAGTGCATCAGAGAAGGCAAGCAGTCTGGCTACAGGAAAGTTTCCCCTGCGTAGTCGACTGTACTCCTTTACCAGGAGTCCTGCAGGAGTTCGGAGGACGCCTTCCAGGGAACTGGTCTGCTTTGGCAGACATAAGTTGAGGCGTCTCTCCCTGACCTCGTCAAAAACAAGTAAGAAACACACACCAGTGTTTAAAGGATGAATTGATTTGTAGTTATCTGCAAAATAATTAATGGACATTGATAAGAATGTGTTGGGGTTTCATAGTTTAGTTGTCCTTTTGTGCTAAAGTAGCTTCAGAATTAGCAATTATTTTACATTTCTAAATCTGCATTTTTTTTCTTCCACTTGTTGTTTCCTAATGATTTTGAAATTTAGTCTGTTGTAACAAATTATTAGAGCCAATTCAAATTAAAGAAAAATATATGACTGCTGTCGGTAAGATGTATTTCTGCAAAACAACTAAGAATTTTGCAAATAAACAAAAAAAAAATTTGCATAAATTTGTGATGTTTAACACTTTATATTTCTGATAGTAAAACTAGAATTTTTGCTGATATGATAAAATTAGAAATTTGTAAGAGAAAAAACTCTTACAAATTATAAACTCAGATTTGTGACATCTGTGTCAAAAAGTGACAGAAGTCCTGTGGTAAATTTATGAGATGTACATCTGGATATTTTCCAAAGTGTAAGTGCTACATCCTGGCTCTTATCCTGTATCAGAACTATATGTCGAGACAAATTCCCGACTTTACAAATTCAGAGAATTTCCTAAACTTAATAAAATCATAAAGTATGCTTTAATTAATAAAATGTTATATTCTTTCTCATAAGTTTACAACTTTCCGACATAAGACAATATCTAAGTTTTTTTCCTTAAAAATACATGGAATTAGTTTTAATTTTTCTTTGTTTTTTGACAGTTATTTATTCCTCACATGTCCTTTTTTTTATGTACAATCGTCTTAGTTTTCCATCATATAAATAAAAAGGCTTTTATCTATTTTGGTATTCTGCATACGATTGGTGACAATTAGTATAAGATGGCGTTTACGGTTATTTGTTGAACCACTTCTGACAGCACCAGGTCTGCTCAGGATAGAGCTGCTAAAAATCCCAGAAATGCTTTGAATCAATCAATAATTCCCACAGACTCTCTGCTTTTACTGGTGGTTCAGTCCTGCCAACTAGGATTTTGTGGCTCATTTGTCTTCCTCCAGCTGTCACAATTATGCTACAGTGTATTGTAAAAGTCTTATTCATTTTTCAGTCAAACACAACTGTCATTTGACTGATTTCTGTTTTAATTTTAGTGTTGTGTACATGCTGAGAGGTGTACCATTAATTTCTTTCCAAATGTTTTGGTTAAGGACTGTGTTGTTTTCTGGCACAGCAGTTTGTCATGTCTGTGTTTCTGATACTTGCTCCATGCTTGGTTCCACATAATGGTTTTGTTCAGTGCTAAACACTTTCTCCTGTACTTAAAGTTACTTATCCAGGTGTGGATTAGAACATAAGGCCATTTTCTGCCTTTGTAGTGGAGATGATTGTGATGAAAATGGGAGAAACTATTTGGAAGTATAATTAAAACCCACACATAGCAACAGTTTAACGGTAATAGATTTAAATTTCACTTGCCATTTCCAAGGTAGAGCTAAGGTAAAGGGAAGCACAGTGATGATTTAATGGCTTTAGAATCCTCTGATAGGTTAACTGACATATTTGAGTTAAGAAAAGACAGACATTTGGATGCTGGCTGAAGCTGGTAAGACAGTGTCCTTGTCCACTGTCACTGAAATGTGTCCTGTACCAACATGGACTGAAAGGCCACTCACAATAGAAAAAGTCAATACTCCAAAAAAAAAAAAAAAATTAAAAATAGAAAAGCCACATTTCAGGTTGCACATGCGCACAGAGACAAATACCTTCATTTTGGAGACATGTCCTGTGTTCTGATGAAACTGAAGTGGAGCTGTTTGATCATAATGCATTTGGAGGAAAAACGGGGAAGTTTGTAAGCCTGAGGACACCAGGCTTACAATCTATGATGTATGCAGGTGGCGGCATCATGTTTTAGGGCTGATTTGCTGCAGAAAGGATTGACTCCTTGGTGTTTTGGGCTACTCTGACTGGAGTAGCTAAGATGACCATTGAATATAACCAATCATTTCTGTTTTATTTTGTTCTAACCTACTGGCTTTGTATCTGATAAATGAGCCGTAAGTGTGTTTTAAATGTTTTTTATTGTCTTTTAGTGCAGTTTGCATTGTGATTCAGAGGTCAAGGAAGAAAACATTTTAATGTCTTTAGTATGACGTCTTTCAACAGCTGTATTCTCAGCAGATTTTAGGGATTGTGTAATCCTTCAGATTATTTTACAAAGATAAAGCAGAACATGGAAAATGGGTTGAACCTTTAGTGTTGTGACTAGTGAGAAGAGATGGCAAAAGCTAAAGGGATATGTTGCCATTATTTCTGGGAATTCAAATGTTTTCTGTATTACAGACACAGTATTAATGTCCGTCAACCCCCCTCCTTTGTTTGTTTGTTTCCCTACATGCCAGTTTTTTTTTTTGGTATGTTTTGCTTTTTGTTTTTTAGTGTACTTTTATTTTGGGATAAATACACTATGTTTCGAGAACCATATTTTGAGTCTACTTCAGTAGAGGGCAGCAAATCGCATCCCCATGCTGCTTGTAAAGGCTTTGCGGGGCCGCCTGTCACAGAAGAGGCTTACAGACAGAGTGTAAGAGGAGCAGGGGGTGAAGTGTGGGGGGTGTTAATTGATTGCCCAATTCAGCCGTGATGGCGAACAAGTGCCGATAGCGGGTAATTTGCAGAGGTGGAGGCGAGCGGCGCCGCTGCTATCAAGCCCTGGCACCACTCTCCCTTCAGCAGATAAAAAGGAGCTAATGCATAATTATCCTTTTGCAAATTGGATTGTTTTAACGAACTGTAGAATATAGGCCTAACCTGATGGAAAGCAATCATTGTTTTTACAGCCCCCCCTCCTCCCTCGGTCTCTCCCTCCACTGGCCCCTCCAACCCTCTGGTCGTTCTGTGCGCACCCTACACGCCTCATGCCCATCTTGGTGTAATCTCCAATTCTCAGTGAAGTTAGAAGACATTAGAAAAGCCATCACTATTAACATTAGGCTTTATTCCTCCTCATGACTGTCTGTCGATCAGCCTGACTCTCTAACACTGCCTGGATTCTTTCAGACCCCTCTTTGTTTTCCTTGTGTCACCTTTCATTTTTTCTGCCTGATATTTTTATGCCTTACAAACAACCTAAATGGCATGCAGTGAGGACATGTGCATCTCTAATTAAAGATGGGTGTTAAGACTCAAAAGAAGGAAAGGTGGGGCAGGGGTGAGTGAAAAGGAAGATGGAGCGAGGGAAGCTGCGCGTAGCCGTCTGCACCTCTGATAAGAGCCGCTAATAAAGAGCAAATTGAATTACTAATGATGGGAAGCAGAGTCCCTATAGATGAGCCCGTTAAAAACAACCTTATGACCACTCACACATGCATGATAATACACTCACAAACAATGTTTCTTAATTTCCTCCTCAATGACTAGTTTGAGCCTTCTTGGCCACGTTAACGGGGGAGGTGGCGTTCTGAGGTGCTTGGTTATCTCTGGTTTAATTTAAAGAGGGCATAAACCCAAGAAAGCAGTTTGGACTGTAATGAATTGAGGTGTGTGTGTATGTGTGTGTGGGTGTGCATGGGTGTGTGGGTGTGTGTCTGTGGTACCATGTACCCAGAGGCATCCATGGGGCCCAGATAATCAAATAAAGCAGATAAATGTCAGGAACGGACAGAAGACGGTGAAGAAGAGTGCTGAGCCGTGCGGCTTCAGGCCCCATGTGACAGCTTTCTGGAGCATTTTAGCTCTCTATCTGAACTCTTTCCATCACACAGCACGTCTCTCTACTCACTGTTGCTGTCTTTGCTGTGCTGATAATAACCCTTAAGCCTACTTCTGGATATCACTTTTCACATTGCCACCTTTTTTACGACATAAAAGCTAATCAGGCTTTCAGATTTATATTTCTGGACAGTTATTAGTTGTACAATCCATAAATCTGGTCTGAGTGGAAGAGTCGCAAGAAGAAATCCATTTTTGAGAGACCGTCAGAAGAAGTCTTTGCAATTTACCTCAAGCAAAATGGGACACAGCAAACAACTGGAAGAGGGTGCTCTATGTGTGGACAGCCTTCACATTGATCACACTGTCTCCACTGTAAAACATGACAGTGGTAGCATCATGTTGTTGGAGTGCTTTTCTTCAACAACAGCAGGGAAGATGGTCAGACGTTATAGGAGTATGTGCGGAGTATGTTGGGCTGAGCAAACTCAGGATGTGCAAAGCAGGTAGAGAGGTTCCTCAACAGAATTTTAGCTGTAATTTTTGCAAGTGATGGTTCTACAAAGCATTGACTCAGAGGGGGGATAAAAACAATCATTCACAGTTTCAGTTAACAATATAAAGAAAAGATAACATTTTAATTTGCCGTTAAATTGGTTTTTGACTTGGTTTATGACATAAAATCCCAATAAAAAATGTCAAAGTTCACAAAAATGTAAAACATTTAAGGATGTGAATGCCTTTAAAATATGCTGTGCCTGACCTTTACAGCCGGATATTGTATTATTGAAAGACAATCAGCTCATCAGGAGGATTGATCCTTTTAGTGTGCTATTGGATGAGTGCTGACCAAAACAACCAAGCCTAAGACCATGCACCTCCAAACTGTCTCAGTACAATTACAAATGAACTCTATTTGTTTAGGGTGTGAATTATGCTCCAACATTGATCTGATACAGTGACCAGGTGCACGCTCCAAGTACGTTTTGCATTGTGGGATGTGGTAAGCAAGATATCTTTTCAAAACCATTTGTTAAACTTCTTGGATAATTTTTCTGCAAATATAATTCAAACCACACTGAGGAAACTATAGGCGTGGAAGACACCCTCAGACATCTTTGGCCAATAGGACTTTACAAGTCATTTTTTGGAAGTCTGGGAAGCCTCCAAAGAGAGGCATCTGGAAGACATCCTTTTAAGATGTTTGACTTTGTTTGGCGGGCTATGTGATGCTTTCAGCTTTAGCTTATGAACACGCTGCCCGCTCCAACATGACACCATGGAACCGATTACCACCACTAAGGAATCTTTACTCCTCACCACTGCCTCTCTTTCCTACATGGATCCTGTTGCTGTGCCTGCAGCAATCCCATTTATTTTTCTCATAAATCATGAGAGCTGCTTTGCAAGGAGGTCCGTCTCTTTGACATTTCCCACTTTTTTTTGTGATGTATATATGCATGTCAGATACATGTAGACATGTTGGAATATCTGCGGCAACAATGTGTTGCCTTGTTGTGCTTTAAAACTCCATGATGAACAAGTTTATCTCTAACTCAGTTTGTGATCCATCTGTAGATTTTTGTTTTTGTTGTTTTTTTTCTATTGTAAGGTGATATAATCAGGATGTCCCATGTAGAAATTACATATATGTATATATATGCTGAGATAATGTGTCAGGATGTTTATTGTAGCTACTTCAAGGTTTCTTTTTTATTGTGACATGAAGTTGAAGACTTCAAATTTTATTCCGGTCAATCTTGATAAAACTTGAGTTGATGTTGAAGCTGTCTGAAAAATAGTTTGTACCGTATGTGCATTGAAATTCAAAGGGGCAAAAACCGGATTTCCCCTGTTGCATGCATACTTTTATGCATGATCAGATCAATTTATGGGAAGCATCTTGCAACCAGATGCAAGATGCTTGCATCTTTATTTTCTGTTCTAATCTTCTACATCTATAAAAATATTCAGAAAATGATGTAACCTCAATTGCCCTCTAAAAACCTTATCATTGCATCTCTAGTTTAAACATAATATGAACTTGTGTGTCTCCCATCTTCTCTGATGTCACTTCTGTTGTAAAGTTTCATAAACTTTCGTAATAAAGGAGTAGATTAAACATGAAGGGATTAAAGGAGTTTGTACAGCTACAGTTTACATGTCCCTGCTGACTGATTATTGAAAAAAATTCTTTCAGCCAGTGTGTTCTAAGTCTGTGACTTGTGCATCTCCTCACTGTTTCCTTTTTTGACTTTGTCTTGGCTCAGCAGCCATTTGTTTATTTTTGCTTGTTTATTTGCATCACTCTCTGGTTCACACTTGATCCAGTTTCTCCCACTTTTCCTTCACACTGCGACCACTTGTCCTGTAGTCTGGTTTCACTGACTCACTGTCCCACATTTACACTCCTGTGCATGTCCGTGCACATTCCCACACACAGACTGAGCCAGCCTACAGAGGACTAATACAGCTCTGTTGAACCAGTTGCACACAACTCCAACTGCTGTGTGCATGCTTAAAGCATCATTGTATTGTATCAGAACTCTATAAGTCGATTGATTTCAATCATTTGTGTGACTGATGGTTCCATCAGCTGTTTTTTCACATGGGGTTCTCTAAATGCCATTCATGATCATATTATCGGTTGGTCGAAAACACTCGCACACATTCTGCTCATTCCGGCTCACTTTCTCAGGCTCTCTGTGTCCAACAGGTGGAGTTCTGTCTTCTCTTTCTGGCCACGGCCTTTGCCCACTTCCTTTCTCTTTGTGTCTGTCACCATTTGTCTCTCTTGCACATGCTCCCCATGACATGTGCGCCCCCACACACGCGACAAACCACATATTCAGTGTGGTAACATTGCCGTAATGATTTAAGGAGGAACAGCAGTCATCTCTGCAGACAGAGGATGTACAAACTTATTTTGGGTCGCTTTACATTTTGAATTTTCACACATTTCTGTGTGTGAAATGCATGCATGAATTTCTGCATGCATTAATCCTGGAGGCTCTTCTGTTGCATGAATGATTCTGTTTCTCATGTAAGATGATGTGTTGTGCTGGATAGGCTTAGTATAGCTCTCTGCGCTGGTGCACTGTAACATTTGGCATTTTGATTAACCTCTCCAGACTCAAGGGGCCATGCATGCCAGTGATCCGAACACTGCACCTTCTCAACTGTGTCTGAGGTCTCTCCGACTCCTCTGAGCGGCTATCAAACTGTCAGCTGGCCATAATTAAAATTTGACTAATTTGAGCTCAACACGGCTCAACACGCTGTTCTTCCACTGTGCACCAACACTGGTGCACTGGGGTGAAGTTCTTAATTTGAATAATTTTCTCAAAAAATATTTGTTATGTGGCATCCATAGTTTTTATTTCACCACTTAATCCCTGTTTTTTGACCGAACTCCCCGATCATCTTATGTGTCTTCAAGAGGGGAAAGATCATGTGTGTTGAGGGGGGTGGCTGGCATGTGTTGAAATGTGTAATCAATACTATTGAGTACAGAAACTTGACCCTGAGATGATAGTGACTTGTTCCCAGTTAAGGAGGTAAATGTTTTCTTGGTATCCAGAGGAGTGGCCCACGAGTCAAGCTGTCTGAATAAATCAGAAACCTAACAGGACGCAGGCAGAGGCCTCTAATTATTTGAGAACACATGGCAGGCAACATGTGTCGCTTATTGGTAAATGGCTCAGCTGCCAAGAACTTCCCTTAACTGGACTGGTGGATCCACAATTCTTCAAAATCTTCGTCATTGAACATCTTCTGCCTGCATCCAGCAATTAATTCAACAATTAAGTGGTTAATTTAATAAACTAAACCGTTCAATTAAGAACTTGTTCTCCACTTTGCTGTTGTATTTTACCTCGAAGTTTTCTTCCCCTTGTGATTACTTCCAATTTCTGTGTCATATTTTTGTTTTTTTCAACAACCACAGCTAATCTAGTGGAAAAATGTTATTCTCTATACATTACATAGAATAACACCTCAGGATAATTCATGCACTTTGTTTATTTTACAATTTAAATTCTAATAGTAAATGCAGACATGCACAGACACACCGATTTTGGTAAGGTCACCCATCCCCAGGTGTTGCAAAGAAAAACAGAATCATTAGACACAAAATATGAAACTAGTTAATAGTTTTATAAGTTCCAAAAATAAATGGTGGATTATAAAATGATTTACTATTTAGAGCGTCTGTGTATGTGGTACTTATTACATGAAGGTGTGTGTGTTTGTTCTGGTAATGTGGAGGGGAAAGTCAGAGGCCATTAGTTGCTGCTTCATAAATCTCTACCTTTTGTCAGCTGGAGAGCCTTCTGGTATCAGTGCCCAGCCCCTGTCCCTGCGACCCTGTGACAGTAACCCAATCTGAGCAAGCTCTCCTCCATATGTCTTCACACACTGACGTGTTTCCATAATAATCATCTGGAGGGGGGGTGGACGTTTACGTGGGAAGACGGTCTGAAGAGCTCCTGGCATTTTATTCTTGTCCCACACATCAAGTGCTTATAAGCACACACAACGTGATTCAAGATCAGTAAGTTCATATACTTTTGATGAAACCCTTGAGAAAAAAGCTGCTCAATTAATCTTTACAATTGAGTGTAAAGTGCTTAAGAAATTAAAGAAACAAACTAAAAAGTGCCTCTGGATTAAAGTTGGTTGCATATTGTAAAAACACTCAGTTTTATTATAACATTGAAGTTGTAGCTGAGCTGTCTGCAATAACAAGTAATGCTAAATGGAATTAAAATTGTTACAAATTCTTCCCCAAAGAAACCAAAAAAAAAAACTGGATTGCAGCTGTTAGAGTAAATGCATTTAGTGCTGCACTGAGCTATAAAGTTTCATACATCTAATTCAGTCACTTATTTTAATAATCTTGTTGACTGGATCATCCCAACTATCTTGAGCTGTGTGACTGAGGTTCCTGCTTGGTCACAATACAATTCAGGTGTAAAAATTGCTCTTTACACTAATGAGTGAAGTTTTTAACAGGACACACAAACTGTATAAGATTTCAAAACTAATGCCAACAATGTGTGTGCTGCATGCGTTGGAGCCAACTCTTGTGTAGGTACTGTAGAACCAAACTATGATCAGCACTGCATGGTTATAAACAACAACGCGTCAACCTCCAGGCAAATTAACAGGAGTCTTCTAGTTACCTGATCATGTTAAGTATTGAAATTATTCCAGAAACTGCGCCTTGAAATTGTAGCAGGTCTTAACTGTAGCTTGCAGCTGATGACTTGTTAACAACTTTACAGGAACAAAAAGGGCAAGGAGTGTGTTTAATGTTGCATAACTGGGTTTCATTTCACTTCAATGGCCCCAAATACAACATAATTTAAACGGCTTCAAGATTTGTGAAGAGAAGGAGGTTTCATTCAGAAGCGATTCTTGTTTGACAGCAGAATACATCAATGGAGCATCTTTGGCTATTCTAGGGCTCAGTATGGAAAAAAGGGTTTATGACTAGTAACATGTAGAATTGTGCAGATCTTTTCTGTTTCTTTTCATCACATATTTTCTGATAAGATGATCTGATCACAATACAGCCACTCTACAATAATATGTGTTCTTTAAGCTGATTATGGAGAGTCTCAGTTAATGAAGCATAGATGAGGTAAAGACCCACCTTAGCCGTACTATTTCATAACTTCTTTTGTGACCCTTGATTTAGTTGCATGTCCTCCAATAACTCTGCGTCTCCGCCTGGCTCTCCACTCAAGCTACAGAGCCAGGTTGGGGGTCATGCCCCCAGCCTGCAAAGAAACCTGATGCTTCATCATCTTGAGCTTTTTTTTCCCAGCCTTTCCAACTTTCCATTTCTGTCATGCTAGCCTGGACATCCGAACCCCCTTTACTCCTCTACCACTGCTATTCCGGTCTTGGGCAGTTATTCCCTGAACCTCACTGACTGCTCCCCTCAGTGCCCTGTTCCCATCTCTCCAAGTATCTTAGTAAAACTGGTTACCACTTATTATGTTTTTTTGTTGTTGTTTTTTTTTTGGTTTTGTTTTTTTTTTTTTGTATAAGTTTATGTAGTTTTCCTTTTTTTGAGGAAAGTTGGGTTTTTGTGTCTTTTGAAGCCACTTCTGTATTTGAGTAGTCCCTCCAACCTTTATTGGCATTTGAACCTCCTAAATGTGATTCTCCAACTCACTTCTACATGTATGACCTTTTTGTTTACAAGCATACTGATTGCCTTCCAAAGCTAACCGTAACCCTCCTTCAGATGCCCCCAGCTGGAACCATTAGAGACAGTAATATTAGACCTAAGCAACAGATAATTAAGCCAAGCATAACTGACCAGTCTTGACTGATAATCAATGTCTTCCCAAACTCTCTTGATTTGCTTTTCCATCACCTGGGCAAAAACAAATTATGTTATATTCAGTTATATTACAGATAATAATAAATAAGTAGATTCCACTATATTTTCATTTGAGCCAGGTAAGAGTGGACACTTGATTAAATCAAACACAAAAAGAGTTTGGAGCATTGCTGGTATTACTTCAAATTCCTCTTGTGTTAGGCCTTGTGAGGGCAATGTTTTCAAAAATATTTTCTGTTATGTATGAAAAAATATAACATTTTACATGATAGTGGATTTAAAACACTCAGCAAACAGATGAAAGCAAATATCACTGGAAACGGTTCTAGTACACAACATTTTCTGTTCCATTTCTTAACTTGTGCACAGGTGCAAATATGATCTGAAACATCTAATCAGTGGCAGTTTCTGAGGTGGATGACATGGGTATGTCTCATAACGTACTGTCATGATGTGAACAAATATGAAAAAAAAAAAAAACAACAAAAAAACATTCTTTATAAAAGTTACATGCTGCAGCTTTAAGAGCATAATCATGTACTTATTGCTGACAACTTCAAATTTACCATTGATATGTGTATCCACCTAAACTAAAAGCCCAGACAAAACAAACATTAAACAGCACTCCATATTTACAGTCTTTCAGTTAGTGAGGTCTTCAACTAGAATTTATCACAAAAAAATCATAATTCTTATCACATAATCTCTTGAAAAGAACAAGTGTTAATATAATTAGCCATTCCCAGCACAGGAACTATAAAAGGGTGTGAATGTTTGAAATGCACTGGACATTAATCATGTTCTTGTCCTTCCTTTGGTTCCTGTAGAGTTTTTTAAAAGGATATCAGACATAAGCCACTTTAAATTCCAGGGCAGTAACATTGAAGTGATTGAGTTTTAGATGTGATTGCCCTTGCCTTTAATCATTGGGCAATGGAGAAATGTAAATCTGGCTTACTCTTTTTGACCTGTGGTAGACTCCCCCTCCCTTCAGGGCCCATGTTAGACTTCTTTGTGGTACTTCTTTAATAATGGATGATTGTTTGTGTTTGTCAGTCAAAACACTTTAAGACAGCTGCTAATTCCTGCGAGGCTTTATTGATTAACCATGCTGGGTGCAGATTGTTTTATAGCCAGATAGGAGCAGAGGATCCAATCATTCCACTTTCAAGCACCTTCACTGCCTGCTCCTCTTGTCGGGAGTTCTTCCCTTGCTCTGGTTGAATAATTAATGTTCAGCCTATTTAATTAGTTAGATTTGCTCTAAACAGAAGCAGAGTAATTGAGTCTACTGCTCTTTTTTTTTTTTGTAACTGTTGAATGCACAGAGAAGTAGCTCACTCCCCTGCTGAATGCTGCTCCTAAGATTTACTCCTACTCTCTGACATGGCTGTCAGTGAGTTGGCATTAGCACTGGTGGCATTTGTGGTAGTACAGTAACCACTATACTACGACTTGCAGAGCTGGATGTGGAAGTGTCCCGCCAGCAGGGTTGGCATGGAGAGCTGGGCTGAGAGCTTGTGTTTGATACCATGGGCCAGAACAATAGAAATTGTTTGACCTGCTTAAATAGCTAAATACGACACTGTTGCATTTATGTGACATTTAGATTGAACCATTGTTTCAGTGACTTCTTTTATCTTCTGATATGATGACCCTGCATTGCATCAGTTCTAAATTATACACCAATTTAGAACTGAAATATTTTAACTGAAACAAAATGTTTTGCCTAATTATAATTTTAAACAATGCTTCTGTAAAAGAATGCTGAATGTAGTACTTCATGCTGTTTTGCGTTCTTCCCTCTTTAAATAATGATTTGATATGTTTATTGTGTTTAAATAGTACTGGAGCTTGAGACAAAATACATTTTTATTATGACTTCATAGGTTACTTAACTAACTGAACATCCTGTTCATCAGTTTTCAGCCAAGTGTAAAGTGACCAGGATGATAGTCTCGACATGTGCTGTTCATTTCAACATAAGAAAGCCTGTGCAAGACCAAGGGCTAACTGAAGTGACGTTGTTTCCTTTTTACCAGGAACAACTTGGAAACCCAAGTGAAGAGCTAGAAAGTGTTTCTAGGTAGAGGTAGTCCAGGTTTCCCTCCTCCTTGGTCTGATCCTCTTTAACAATAGAGACACTCAGAATTCTGTAACCAATCTCTGGTTCTGGTAAACCTGTTCATACGCATTTTCACTCATTCTAATTTTATTTTAAAGAGGGGGTAGGAGGTATTTTGTCTTTTCCAGGATTGTTGTCATTTTGTACTGCAATTTAGTAACTGTTTTCTTCAGTTGTTATAAAAATGCTGAATATGTCAAAAACACATCAGAATTTGATGCCTTGAAGAAACAGAATAATTTCTGTTTCTTCGAGAAGATCTTACTCTTTCTGACACCCTGCCATCAGCAGGTCATCATGGTGCTCCTGCATTATCCTGTGTACAACCTTTCTTGTTCTTTGGACAGAGAAGTAGTTAGTTCAGCTGACTCGCAGTTCCACCAGGTGTTTGCTAATTGGTAATTGGGGGACTTGCAGGGAAATGTCGACGCCTGAGGCAGAAGCTCGGATGGGTAAATATGCGGCAAATTGTACAAGCAAGTATGTAGCGACCCCTAAAATGGCTACTGCAGCAGATTAAAAGATTCCTAAAACATGTATAAAAGAATCAAAGCAACACTCTGAGTGTCTTCGATATAAATGATACAAAGCTCAAAGTTTTTTTCCATAATCTCCCTTACACTTCTTCTTCTTTTAAGAGCTATAACAAGACATAACTAGATAAAATATCTTTACTCGCCTTCCTGCTATTTGATATCAACAGTTGATTTTATTAGGAACAGTTTGGCAACATATGAGTCAGTTCTGTTTTAAGCCATCGTGTATATTAATCTTCTCGATGTGTGGTTATAAAATCTCACACTAAACACCATAGATACTTGCATGTGCCAAAAAAACTAAATCTGGTATTGAAGTTTGTGCATTCAAGAGCCACAGAGACACAACTCTGTCTCTTTTTATGTTATTCCACATGCCATAAATGGAGTAAATTTTTGCAAATTTTACAGTTATAGATAGGAGAGCAAAGGCCGACAGGTTTTAACTGAAAACCTGGCAGGTTGTTAACTCCAGTTTTGCTATTGGGTGTTTGTAAAACTTCTATCAGTTACAGAAGAAGAGCACTGAGGATTCTGTTGCAGGAAAGTCAGGAGATCTGGTCTATAATGTTAGTTCTCACCTTTGAGTAGATCAGGATGTGCAGCCAGGTCCAAGATTCATATACACAGTGTACATATCCACATACACCAGCAGAAACTGCCTTTCGGATCTTTGCCAAAGAGGCAGCAGAGGGGTCTCTGAGCATTGTTTCTGCTGGATCAGCAACTTTGTGGTGATTAACTTTTGTCTTTTGCTTCAAGTAGAACAATAGCTTGTCTTGTGAAATTAAAACTGATCTTAATTTAGCATGAGCTATTTTTTTCATCCAACGTGGCAGCCTAATGTAATGAAGAAAACCAATGCCTAATTTGTTTTCTTTATTACGTTTTTTTTAAATAATTTGTCAACACATAAAATTGTGTGTAATAGTTGTAGTATGTCTCTGATGACTCTTTACAAATTTAACATGTGATTTCATGCTAATTCTATGAGACAAATTTTGTATGTAAAACAAAATTATTCTAATATAATTCATTTTCTTTGAGAAACGCACACCACATACTTAAACAAGAAGATGTCTAAGACAATGATTTAGGTGTTCGCTACAGCTTTGGCATTCTCCAAATAGATTATCTACCTATACTTGTTCAGCTCACGTTAGGGAATCAACATGAAGTTAAATCCAGTAACTTCATGTTAAAATTGATTATTATTGTTATTAAAGAGAGCTTACAGACCATTATTATATGTTGCACTAAGCTGATCTACAGGAATTATTGCACCAATAAAAAAAATCCATCAGCTAAAATTATGGTAAGGATTGTGAAACTTTTTCAGGAAGAAAAATGTGACTAAAGATGTTGGTTGTTCCTAGTTTGAACAGCCAAATTGCCATGCCAGAGAGACAGGTCTGTTCCCTCAATATTTGGAACAATCATAAGAGTAAGCCATATATGATCTACTTCCTATAATTGTTGACTGCCTTCATAGTATGCCCCTTTGCAGACTATGGGGTGGCCTGTTATTGTCCCAGGCCACAACATCCCAACAATTTCCAGATCCATAACATGTCTCTATGGTCTTTTCTCCATTTTTCTCTGCTGGAGGTGTTATCTCCCTCAGCTACCTAAGGTAGCTCCCTCAGCTACCTAAGGTAGCTGAGGGAGCTACCTAAGGTAGCTGAGGGAGATACCCTCAGCTACCTCAGCTACATGGTTCTAATGGATGGTTCATTAGAACCATCCATTCTAATGAAACCTTCTAACTGTTTTGTTCTGTTTAATTTACCAATGACAACAAAGTTTCTTGGAGGCTTGAGATGGCTCGAAAATCTAAAATTAAGAACAATAATAATGATTACATAAAAAAACATAAATACAGGACACCATATGTAATAAGTGTTGTCCTGTATTCACCACTTATTTTGGGGGCTAAAGGCATAGGTTTACTTCTTAAGTAATCCTAACCAATTGATAATCTTAATCAATGACATCACTTTAGGGGTGAAAGTAAAAGTCGAGTTAGGGTTTTAAATAGTAATTAAACCAAACAGATGCATTCTCATTTTATAACTGAGGCAAAATCTGTTATATTATTTGTAGTGGGCCTTGTGCAGCCTTGGAGAAGACGGCAGCGACTCTATGAGAGAGTGCAGTATTGATCTGGGGTAGTTCATTTTCTGCTGTTGGTGGTGAGTTGCTCTGGGGGAAATGGCTACTTTGTCTCCTGTCATTGTAGCTTCAGTGTTAAAAAAGGAGTTTAAAACAGAAGAACTGGGAGAAGAATGCCAAATATCTTTCAATGTTCAGCGTATCATTGAAGACCTACTCCATCGCAGAAAAAACTCACACTTTATGTGGGATACACGTTTGTGTGTTTTCCCATGTACTCGTGTTAAATGTTGATATTGTGTGGATGCTTCCCCAAAGCAGGCAGCATTGATCATTGACCATTTATTGTTCTTTGTTCCTTTGTGATTTGCTCTCTTGAAAGTGGCTAATTTGTCTCCTGTCCACAGTTCTCCTATGTCTGTGTGTGCATGGACCTGTGATGTATGTGTGGGTAGTTTGTGTCATGTCATTCGGGGGGGTCTTAGTTGTTAAATACTTCACTCTGTCTCTGCAGAGACACAAGCAGATATTATTGATCATCTTGTTCGATGGCGGTAATGCTGGACTCATTAACCAAACGGCCGTCATTAATAATGTAAACTCCAATTTAGAGAAAGAAAATTAAACTTAGTGTTTAAAAATGGGAATACAAGAAAATCAAATTGTTTGTTAAGCTGTGAGCCATCAGACAAAATATAGAGAAGACATATCAGGAGTTTCTGTTTGTTTCACCTTGTTAACAATCCTCCTCGGATATGTAACAACTGGAATAAAATGCTGTCTAGAGACCAATGAAGAACAAAAACACTAAATTACTAAATGTAAATGTAGATACACATACTTTGCATGCTTTAAAAGTCAGTGAGCATCATGATTAATGAGCAAGATTCAATAAAAATGTCAACCACATATCTTGCATTTAGTATATTTCTGAGAAAAGTGAATTTATGTAATGCAATCCAGCTTTGCAATGTTCAGTGTTTTTCAGACAAACTGAGTTAATAGATTACTGATTAGATGTTGTGACAGTTGTAGTAGGTTCTTATATCATCCTTTTCTTATGTGGTGATTCATGTAGCTTTAAAATATCACAAGGAGAAAAACATCTATGAATCTTGCTGTAATTTTCTGCTAGGCATCATAAGGTTTTTTGTTAATTATTATTTGAACATATCTGTGTTACATTTAGTCATGTTATACTTTAGCCAGCTGTGACTTTGAAAGACCTTTCACTGTGTATATGGCTAAGTACATGTGTATATAAATGTGTGTGCGCGTTGGGTATTCATGCCAGTGGTTCAGCAGTAGTGTTTCTTCCTAGCAGATGCCCACTCCTCTTGGTTGTGATCAGCACTTTAGCGGACCGCTGCCAGCTCCCTCTGGGCCCAAAGGGACCAATTAGACCCTGGCAGCTGCACCCAGAGTGCCACTGTGAAAAGAGGGGGCCATGAATGGGTGAGGATGCTACACAAGAGAAGGGCAAAAAGTGCTAAGGACACATATGTAGACATACAAGGTAACAACCCTGAGTTAATGCCATAAAGGCTTACTATTGCAGCTAAAGTTGGTGAAAAGAAACAAGTAAATTCCTGGAGAGAGAATTAGTAAGAAAAAGTCTTAAAGTAGCCTGTTTATTCTTGGGCTGTCCTGCTTACTGCTCTTCCACAGAATCAGAGGGGGGGTGGGGGGAGTGAAACCACTTTGACCTTTACACCCTTCCCAAATTAGCACCCTGGCCAGCCAGTCTTCCCCACCTTTTGTCCCTATTGATCTTTAACCTGTGAACCCTCACTTTTCATCTCGGTAATGTCAGGAGCCTGACCTCCTCTTATAGATCTGATCAAGGCTAAGGGCCAAAGTGAACCATCAGTTCTTTAGTTATTCGAGCTAGTTCTTTTCATTACACACAGACTCCGAGGTCAAATATCAGTCTCATTGACCTTGATCATCAGGAAATCTACACTCTTTGGACTATTTGACATGCAAACCTTTACATTAACACATGGAGGCCACATAGTCTTAGCTCACACATGGTTTGTAGTAGAGGTAGAACCCCCTCCCCCCCTAATGGACCTTCAACATTCATAGTGGGCTTCCTGAGATAGTTCGGATTGGTTCAGAACCCCTCACTATTGAAGGTGTGACTGCATCTCATTTTCAGCACTGCTCATGCTACTGCTTGCTGCTGGTCAGCTGGCCAAAAAACCCCGCTACAACTTTCACTTTATTATTGGAAAGACAAATTTGACTGTTTTGATATAGTCATAAAAATGTCGACACTTGTGGTACAGAAATGTTATTAGCATCACTTATAGCTCCAGGTAGCACAACACAGTCTTACAACGGAAGTAAAGTGCAAATTGCATGTTTATCCTCTTATTACCTGAAATGTATATGTTTAGGTGGCCAATGAGACAAATTAGGCATTAGACGGCATAAGAATCAACTCATATTAGTGCGGTACACATATTATTATGGCTGTATTGAATGAGACCAGGAGCAGATTGTGGCGAATTTGCAACAATCGTCCAGATGGGGATAATAGCAAACAGACAGATGGTTCATTTAAATACCAATAAATATGAGATTATTAGTGTAACTCTATGAAGAGCAGAACAGCTAGGAAACATTAAAAATTTGGAAGCTAGTGACATGGCTACTATTAATTTTATATTTTTCTTACGTTTGTTTTAAGAAAATAAATATAACTATAGATAGACTTTACAGATACTATTCAAAATATAATGATCAAAAGATGGTCTTTGTTAGTGGTAGTAGAGATAATTACTTTCTTGCTTTTTGTTTGAAGTAAAATCTGTTAGATCATATTATTTTGGGGGTATAAATCTTTTTTCAGTTGCAGTCCTGGAGGGAACACTCTGTAAATACTTTTAGCGCAGTAGCATCCTCTGGTGTCTCCTTTCTCTCTTAACACTTTGACACATTCATGATGCCAGAGTGACTCCCGTTGGCCATGTACATCACGTCCTTGTCTCTCACTCTGTGGCTGAAACAGAAGTTGAGACTCGGTGTCCGACCGGCTGACTGGGGCTCATCACTCACTAACCCAAAAGAATCAGCAGCATGATGGATGTGCATCATTCTGGCGTCTGCTACCAGGAGCTCAGTTCTGCTTTAAATCTACACCGGTGATCCAACTCTGCTCTCTGTGTGTGTGGTGACTGACAAACTGCAGAATACGGCATGTGTCTTCAACCATCACTCAGTATGAAGGAGTCAAACCAACATCCTTTCTTTCTCAGTGTTGCTTCATTTCACTGCAACAGTCTCGTCAGCCAACATGTCCAAGCACAAGTCATTTTCTGTTTGTAGCAACAAAAATTTCAACAAAGAAATCACACAGTGTCTCAGGACAGCTAGGAGAGAACTTAATTCTGAGTGTTTTACCTGGAATCTTATTACTTTGTTGACCACATAGCAGCAATTTTACAAGGGGCAGACTGACTGCATTTAGGTACATGATTTCTGAATTTGATCCATATGGTTGTGACTTTGTGCTGGAGAGAATGTCAATCATTTAAAACTGGAAAATCTATAGGCAGTCCACTGCTTGAACTATTTCCAGAGCCTTTCTTGATTTAAGTCCCTAATTTGTACTTGGTTGTGAGGAATAGCTAATATTTTTGACAAAAGGCTGTTGGCATCCATACCTTATGAAATGTGCCAAAAAGTTTCTTTTTATATAGGATGCAAGAGCAATTTAAAGAACAATAAAATAGAATTAATCAAGAATTCCTAAACTGTCTTGAAAAATATGAAATTTTATTTTATTTTATTTTACTATTTTCTAAACCAATGTAAGAATTAAGATAAAATGCTGACATTGTTTTTGTTCAGATAAAAAATATTGTAAATATTAACTTCTCTGAATCTCACATTTTGAAAGAAAAAAAAAAGACCAGTCCATCCATCTGTCACTCAGTGGAGCATGTCGGTGGTCACTGCTAGGGTTGTTTATTAGCTTAATTAAAGGTCTTGTCATATTTCCAGGGCAGAAGTTCATGTTCCTGGTGGAATATTGTCTTGTCCTTTAGAGATTCTCTCACTTAACCTCCAAGTGACCCAACCTCTCAGAGACAAACACTTTATAAGCCACACTTATTCTTCCATTCACATCTATTTGTGAGCACACTCAGTGTGCTCACAAATAGATGCACTTGTAACTTATGTAATAATGACTGTGCTGAAGTGGACAAAGCATTGGGCTCTTCTTCCTGGTGTGTGTAATGGGATCTGCTGATTGACAGCCTGCATCATCCTTTTGAGCAGGCATGACTTTTGCATGTGTGACACAAACATCCTGGGACACAACTGGATGTGCTCGACAGCATCATAAAATGAGGGAATGTTGATCAAGGTTAAAGATCTTGACAGCTCTCGGGATCAGGTCAAGGTCGAGGTTTAGTTCTCAGGGAAGACATGTTTTCATCATGTCTTATTTAGATTATTGATGTTCTTTAAGGCTGGAGGAACATTCAATTGCTCTGGAAAAGCATATATAGAAGCTATTACTTAATTATTCATCAAGGATGTTGTCTCATTGCATATTCCTCAACATAAGGAAAAAAAAAACTTTGATTGTGTGTTCAATGTTTAGAGACAATGCCAGTAAAAGAGTTTACGCTTTAATTCCATTTATAACTCATTGAACTTAAAATGAACATATCATTTTTAAATATTACATATTTACTACAATGAAGAAACAAAAGACTCTTCTCTTCTAACCCCTCAAAAGCAAGTCAGGGTTAACTTGTCTCCTCAGTTATTGGCACCACTCCTGTTAACACTGTACAACCTTATTTTGGCTATAGGATGACACTTAGTCTCCTCATGTTACATTCTGCAAGTTTGGAGCAAACAGAGAGGGAGCTTTGACAAGCTGTCTTTGTACAGTTTCTCTAAATTCAGGTTAAACAACTTTTTCAACAGAAGGATGCTGTAAAAGAAAAAGTTACTTCTTTTAAATATTGTTTTTTTATGATTGTCAATTGTTAACTTTGTAACTTACCCTACTAATGTCTAAAATTTAGTATTTAATTAATATAATCTTTTACAAAATAACTTATAAAAATGTGTAAGATTTTTTTTTTATTTTATTATACATTTTGTGTCAGTTTAGATTCAATTTATTCAATGTAAAATATTTGTTTTTCTTAGGAACATGTCTAACTTTGTTTTCAATGACTTGACAAGTTGGGCTGTTTTAAGATTCATCTGAGATATAAAAATATGCCGAATGGGAACTTTCCACATTAGGTCCCCTTCAAAATGTGTAAAACTTGTCAGGAACAGATTTTATATTCTCACATTGATAATTTCATAACAAAAACATGTCAGTACCACAACAGATTAACTTAAAACACAAAATAAACACACAAAGTCTGATCTTACATCTTCCTAGTTTCTATAAAATTTGTTTTGTGCAGCAACCCTTTGCTGTTAATTTGAGTAGAGGGTTCCTCCTGCCCTCCTTTCCCTGGTCAGGCAGAAGTTTTCCAGGTCAGCTGGTGTCGTTTACAGCTTATGACTCCGCTATGATGATGGACGAGCCACAAGCAAATAGCCCTACCACACACACACACACATGAATTTTCTCCCCCAACCATCACCCTGCTTTTAAACACGCCCCTGTGAAGTGAGGTGAGATGACATCACTACCACCCTGCTGGCTGGCATCATCTGCTCACAGCAAACGCCAGAGGTCTACAGTTTCTGTGGGTGGCCTCATTGACCCAAAACTTTGTGCCAAGTCATTTCTTCATGCACACATGGTTGTAGATCCCTCAAGTATTCCTCTAAAAACCTGAAGCAGATTCAGAAAATGGGGCAAAATGTTTGTTTTTGTTTAGTGGTAATTTATATAAAAAGTTGTTTTTCTATGTTAGCTAACTTGCAGTCATGCGTTAATGTAGTCATGAAGCAAAGAGGAACTGAACCATCTGTTATCACATTTGCAGTTACACTGAGTGTCTGAATCAACTCATGTTTTTAGTCTTCAGGAATAAATTAAGCTCATGTAAAGTATGACTTAACATGAGCATTTTGTTTTAGGAATCCCTGACCCCTTAAAGCCTCATATTTTCTAATTATGTTTCACTTTTTGGGGGCTTTTTAATCTGAGGAAATTATATGAATGAGTGATTGACTGAATGTAGTGTAAAGCTCTTTGACTAACTGTCATTTCAGCAAAAACGTTGCTACAAAGTATTGATGAAAGGTGGCTAAATACATTCTTTGTGTAAAAAAAACAAGCTTAAGCACCAATTCAGATATCCTGTCCCAATTTAAGAATGAGCAATAGCTCAAACATTGGATGCAACATGAGTAAGGGGATGTAGGCTTTTTAAGAACAAGGAATGAAGTTCTATGTCAGTACGGCTTGGCATTAAACTGTGCTGGCACCTCCAGATAGTGTGTCAAAAAGCATCACTGAGTGCCAAACATGCAGAGATCATGTTATCATCCCTGTGCTGGCTCACACTGTGTTACTAAATTGTGGTAACTCCCTTGTTAAATCTGATGTTAGCATGACACGGCTGTCTTCTGTGAGAGCGCTGGAGCTGTGGGAGTCAGAAGATGAGCCCCAGGGGAGGGGAGCATGGAATGGCAGCAGGAACAGACACTGTCAATAATAAGATTTATTATCCATCAGCTTGTCCCAGGGAGGGGCCATACAGAGACCGCTGTTCACTGGAAGCAGCCGTCAGGTATGAAGGAGCAGACTTCGGGTAGATTCATAAGAGGATGGAGGATTGGATGTTCTGTGTTGTGACCTGTCAGCCGCCTCAGTCAGAGGGCTGAAGGATCAAGAGGCAGAACTTTTCTCAAAGCCTAGTCCACACCATTTAGTTGAGGCTCAGTCATCTTAGCGAAGGGGTCTACACTGTTCATCACATTCAGATCCATTCGTGTGATGCCCCATCTGTCACTTTATGCTGACAAAACAGCATTTAAGTCAGTGATTTTTATTTTTTTTTTATAGAGTTTTGGCCAGATTTTAAGCTGGTTTAATGGAAGCGGATCAGGCCTGTAATCGTAGAGGAGACATGACAGAGAGTTATGCAGGTTGTGGTTGTTTTATTTTAAATAAACCAGAATGCTGCCTCTATAGTTTTACTGTAGAGGCAGCCATATTTAATAAAAAGTATAACTCTTCAGAAATTACAATGACGAGATGAAAACATGGAAACCAGCATAGTCTCAGAGTTTGTTTGTTAATTATAACCTACTTGTAAATCTAAAAAAAATAAATTAACTCCACTGTGGAAACTAACTGTTCACTGAGACTTTGCCACAATACCTCCCTTAAGGGAATTTGTTAGAAAACGTTTTAAACCTACCGTTTATGTGAGCGAGATGGGAGACTGTTTGCAGACAGAGCGATGAGTGCATGGTGAGGTAGCGAGAGTAGATTATCTGTGGATTCACGGCAGTGCGTCAGGGAGAGATGGATGGGCGCCGTGCAAACTGCATGTGTCTTCCTAGAGCCGAGCGCCACTTGCAAGGCAGTCCACTGTCAAAGGTCTATTAAGGAAAGATTGAGACCCCAGGTGTGTGTGAGTGTGTTCACATGCTCATTGGTCATGGTTCTTCACTGAAAGATTGAGACCCCAGTGCTCCCAGAGCCACTCAACCAACACAACCTGCATTGGTTTACAATCAGCACAGCACCGTCCATCCATCCATGTTCCCATACAAACACATATACACACACACACACACACACACTCAAATATATATCAAAGGACAAACTCTACCACCAGGTGCCATTAAGCAGCAGCCATGGTGGAACAGCTGTGTGTCAGCATCCAGAACATAGTGACCATCATGCTGTTGGCAGTAAGGATTTAGAGACGGATTAAGGTCCTGGTTAGGGACGGGCATGTACAAGGTTGTGGGGTGGGAATCATGGCAACACCTTTGACAAGCCTTATTTGTCATCTGACTGGGTGCGCAAATCACACTGACTGCAATACAGACTTGGGAGAAAAGTAACTTCAAACTAGACAGCTACTTCTCTAAAAACCAGCACCACTGCGCTTGTTCTCTTTACTGTCCTCTCTTTTGCTGTGTTCTTCTTTGGTAACGCAGCACTCAACCTTTAACCCTTATGATCTGTAGAATGAAATTTACTGCTGAGTGCCTACAATCTTTAAAAGTTACAATATTGAAAAAAGATATGTTTGCAGTTGGAGTGGGTGATATGGACTTAAAATTTTATCTGAACATTTTTTGGTAGTGCTGTGATAAAGATAAAAGTGAAGGTAACAACTATTTTGTCGTCTTTTGTATGGCTGTAAAATGCATAGCACAGCAATCTACTTTCTCAAAGTTTAGCCTTTAACTCAGAACAGGTTTTTATTTCATCTGCTTAAGACTGGGTGCTATTACTTACTGTTTCACAGTGATTTCATTATGTTATATATGCACATGTTAATTTAAAGAGTTCATATGTGCTCATGTGTTAGCCTTCGCTTTTTTTCAGCAGTCGTCTCAGCAGCTCTCCTAAGTCTGACTTGTTCTGAGCTAAATGTTTGCCTGAGATGGAGTCTCCTACTTATCCAGGGCTGCAATGAGGCTGACATATGAAACTAACACCTGGGAGGGGAGGCAGAAGGTGTGAAAGTTTAAATTACTGTATTGTTTGCTACCACAGCTTTGTGGTTCATGCTTTGTTATTGGACACTAATTAAAATGGTGTGGGTTTTAAAGACTTGCACGAAAAAGATGATACAAAGTGAGCTTGTCATCAGATACATAAACTCATCTGTTATCCCTCTCTCACTCCTCTGACTGCTCTGTGGGCTTCGCTCATTAGGAAGACTGAGTGCTGTTTCTGCCATAGAGGCAGGGGGTTAGGGTTAGAAGAAGTGCACATGATGACATTTTGGGCAGTATGATTATTCTAATAAAAATGTGGAGCTAGTGATATACTGATACCACTTAAAATCTTATATTAATAACACAAAGATATTTCATATTTTCTTCAGTTAAACCAGTCTGGCTCTGTGGGAAGAAGCAATTGTCTCCTGATTAATGGTTGTGGCACAATTCATGGCTACCACTGCCATCATCAACTGTTTGTGATAACTACCAAGGAGTCTTTACAATTTTCTTTGCAGTATTGTTTTAATTCAGCTACAATAGTTCACTTTACAAAAGCCCTTTTTAAGGTCATCCAACATCATCTTAACTGGATTTAAGTATGACGTTGGCTTTCATGTAAGTATGACATGACCAATTCAAAACATTCATTTTTTTACCCATTTAGATGTGATTATGCTGATGAGCTCTTCTCTTAGCTTGTGTGCTTTAAACACAGAACTCAAAGAGTGTCAGTGGGGTGATAACTCTTACTTTAAGTTTTTTAAAAGTTTAAGCAACTTGCAGCTAAAATTGGATCCTAATCCTGTTGTTTTATTTGAACAAAGTTCAGCATTTTCTGTTGCCTGAAGAGTTAATAAATGTTGTTGGTCACTGCTCAGGGTTTTGTATTTAACATCAACTACCAGATGCAGCAGACAGCTTTGGCAACTGCAAAGAATAAAACCTTGCCCATGTTTTATTTCAGACTTGAGTAGACACACTCTGCTCCTTCTACGCATTCTGTCTTGGTAAACTAATGTGAACAGGACCTCGGATTATCCACAATGTAAATTCAGTTCTTTGTGTGGGAGTGTCATCCAGGCCAGGCCTTCATAAAACAACATGATGGATATGCAGACAAATAAATAAATAAAAACACAAGCGCTCCTCTTTTTTTCCCCATTCCAATCGCTCTAGTCTTGTGCGTCTTCTCTGATGGATTTGTAAAAAGATATAACGAATGAGACTTAAAGTGAGAAGGAAGGAGGGAGGCTGGGCAGGAGGGATGAAGGCACAGCACAGAGAGACAGAGCACATGATTTATTAGACTCATAAAAATTCTGCCTCTGTTATTCCCTTTCATTTTTATATGTGAAGCTTATTAAAGAGCACACCTGCCAGAGTCTTCAAACCTGTGTGTATCTGTGTGTATCTGTGTGTGTGTGCGCGTGCGTTTGTGCGTGTTTGAAGTTACGTGAATGTGCATTTGTTGATATGCTGACTGGATAGATTTACCATGGCTTCTGTTTTGTGTGTGGTCAGACTCATCCATTCCTAATTACTGCTGTCCACAGATGCTGTCTCCACATCCCATCTAAGCCCTGCCTCCAAGCGGGTATTTAGGAGCCGCTACAAGATGGTGACCCGTCCGGGTACAAGTGCTGTGCACACGCTGCACTACAACACAGCGCTCTCCTGGCGAGCCAGGAAGATCCAGTCAGCCAGGTAATATATGATAACATTTTTTTTTTATATCACAGGCATCAGCAGGAAGCATGGAAAGGGAAGGAAATTGTTAGAGAATAAAATGTTGACATCACTAAGCTCCACCCACAATGTCTGGCTCTTTCTCTGTAAGTCATTACAGCACCACTTATCTTTAATAGTTAGTAGAGCTTTTATCTCTTATGCCATCCTTCTTGATGTAAATCCCGCCATTTGCTCAAGTCCAACTCTTTTCCAACAGCGAGTTATGTATGTTTTGCTTGATCGGCTTTCAGATATACCACTACAATTGTCTGTAACAGCTTTCACAATAGCTAAATGAGATCAAAGTTTAGGCTTTGACTTGTCCCAGGATTTTCCATTTCTTCATTTTCAGCCCATTTTGGTGGATTTACAGATGTGCATTTAGTCACACAGATCTGGATACCTCAGTATACTTGCATGACCTCATGCAAGCAAAATCTCATGTTTAAGTGTCTGCTTAAGCCTTGTTTTTTACAAACAAAAACAAAAGTCTCAGATTTTACTTTGATAAATAGTAGTTCCTATTGGATTGCATAATTGCAACCGAGCAGTTGCTCATCGCTGAAGCACATGCTGCTCTGAAAATGACAACCTTGACCAGCAACTTAGTACAAACCTTGAGACTTCCATGACCATGTTTCAAAGTTGGTACAAAGTTATTTTCTGTCAGTGCTGTATCTGGTTTGCACCAATCTGGTCCTCTGTTCTGCTGTCCAAATAATTTAGTGTTAGACTCACCTGTCCAAAGAGGATTTTTCCTAGAAGTTATGGGATCAAAAAACTTGCTAATTTCCAAGGCAACGTTAGGGTTTAAACAACTCAATGGTCTTTTCTTTACCAGGTTCCAATTTTCTTTAAATCTAATCTCAACTGACCAGGAACACACAATGCAAATTGCACAATATAATTGCTTTTGACTTCTCTCCAACTCTTCTTTTTTGAAAAGGTTATATCCCAAAATAAGAACTTGTGGAACTTTTATTTTTGTTTGTTTAAAAAGGTTTATAACTACATTTTCACTAACTTTTATTAGTTTTTAATTCTGTCCAACCATATTTTTGAAGGAATGAAGGAGTTGAGGAAGTGGGAGAGGGGTCATTATTTTGTATAATCCAGATTTGGTGAGACAGAGAGGCCTGGAACGTGGCTGGCTGCAGCCTCTCTGGTGACTTATTACTATTCATTTAGCTGCTGCAGTAAATATTGATTCATCAAGGGATTTTCAATTTGAGCCCGTTGACATGCTGTGAAATATCACAATGTGTGTACAATTGAGGAGAGAGATAGGAATGGAGGGGGACAGGTCAGGTCCTCTGGGACGGGGTCCTCTTACTCGTTAATGTCTCAAGCTTATCTAACAGTCGAATTCCAAAAACCAGCATCTCTTTTTATCAATTTGATGCTATTGAGTGGTGCATGAGCTCATATTCTTTGCTCTTAACTATTGAGTGCTGCTCTTTGTCTTTGGCCTATCACACCTACATATCCTGGTCCACATAGGTCTTCAGCTCTTATCTCTGTTGATGCTCATCGCTGAAGCACATGCTGCTCTAAAAACTACAACCTTAACCTTAAATTGTTAATAGGCCAAGTAAAACGGAGTTATGCTAAAATAAGTAAAGCATATTTTCCCGAATGTCAGACAAATGTCAAAAACCGGCTTTTCCGGTTATGTGAAAAGGAATGAGCTTCTAAACAAAAAAACAAAAAAAAAAAAAAACGAAAACGGAACATTAGATTCTTTTGTTTTTGGAAATCTCAAATCTTTAATAAATAACGATGGGCTGTATTGTGTTGCTAAGAAACAAAGTAAAGTTGCGCAAGTCACCGTGAAAGAGAAGCTGAACGGAGTAGCGGCAAAAACAGTGAGATCGCGAAATTAATGCAAAGTTTGGATATCGGAGCGACTAGCGGCATCCACTTCCTAATATTTTTTTAGCTTAGTGGTTTATTTTCCGTATATAAAGAATTATGTGCAGAATGAACACGCAGTATGCAGTGGCGCTCTGTTTTGGGCTGGAAAATGAAGAGGGGAAACCTGCAGCCACGGTCTGGGCGCAGTGAGGTTACCATGATGACGATGGTGGATCGATCATTCTTATTAGCAACTGACTAAGAGTATCAGAGACTGAGAGTACGGTGAGATCCTGGCAGGCTGAAAGTTAGCTACTCAGAGATCCAAGCAGGGGAATGGCTGCGCTGAGCAGCTGCAAGGAGTCCAGTCGATCTGCATGAGGTGAGTCAGAGCCACTCCACCAGCAGCTAGTAGGAAACAGCTTACAGCCACGGCTAACTCCGGGAGCCAGGGTAGAAAAACCTTTTCCCTATAATCCAAAATACTTTTTTTTTTTTTACTCCAAAATGCAAACACAGTATGTCCAAAAGAAAAACATAAGTGCAATAATTTCCATATTGAGAGTCTACAGAGGCTGATAATATAGATTGTCCTGCTTGGGACAGGCCTCTGCTGTGTTGCATTGTTGCCTGTTAACTGTTCTTAAAGAAGGTCTTGGATATGGGAGGCGCTTATCCAAAACAGAACATTAGATTCTTTTGTTTTTGGAAATCTCAAATCTTTAATAAATAACAATGGTCAACGGTCACCATTCCGTTGACATGAATGGGTCACCATTCATGTGACCCATTCATATCCACCTGGGCCCGTTGACATGAATGGAACGAGCTAAGAGCGCTCCAACCACAAACTGTGTGGGAACCAGTCTGTGGTTCAATGGACCAAAAATGGAGGTGTCACTTGACCAGACCTGGGAGCAGACTCTGAGACCTGTGAGGGCCATCAGGTTCATGTCCAAAGATCGGTGCAGCGGTTCCTGGGCTGCCGCCCATTACCCCTGCACATCATTTTAATAATAAATGCCTCTAAAAGGTCGTGTCCTCCCAGTTCTTTGAAGTATTACATGTAACGCTTGTCAGATAAACAACAAGCAGGAAGAAACTCCAATGGCTGAATGGCTGTTTCAGTTTAAAAACATCAATCTTCACATTCTTCATATTTGGCCAAATTTTTTTTAAAGGATTTTTTTGCCTCAAGTGACCTTTATTTAACTGAGTGGAAATGGAAGTGGGTGGTTGGCAACGATCAACAGACCAGGATTCAAACCTGTGACTGCCAGACAGAGGACTGAGCCCTCTATGTATGCTTTGCCCCTGTGCCATTACTGCGTCTTTGGCCACATCTTTTAAATCATACTTTTTCTGAAACCATCTATGTTCCAGTGTCTGAGTGCAACAACATCTGCAGACCTTGGATGTAGTCAAGTCAGGTAAAATGCGACACTGTTGTTGCAGATTTTAAAAGTAAGGTATTGCCAGCTTACTTGCCAAGGTTCAGAGTTATCTTTAATGTCTGCATTGATATTATGCCACTGTCTTTAATTAGTCGACCAAATGTTTACAGATGCAGTTATGAATCATTTGAGCTGATAGGCAAGTATCTTGGTCTGCTGCTGATCAACCTCTCAGAAAATATATGGCAACTCAAAGCCAGATCACATTGACTATGGGAAAAATTAATGAGACTTTTAACTTCTGCAGCAACGGGTTTCTACAATAACACTTTGGAACTCCATTAATTTGCAAATTAACAGCAGACCAAACAAGCTACTTGTAATGTTTTATTGACCCAAACTGATTTATGTGTGAAAGCAGCCTAAAATCAACTAGATGTATAGTTTGCCATCCATCTGCAATATAATTGCAATCTCATTGTTGGCACTACAAGAACATTGATAGAAATTAGTTTACAAGTGAAGATAGACTTTAAGCATAACATTATGCACAAAAGTCTAAAAAACTTTTGCATTATAACTTTAGCTTGTCTATTCTGTCTGCAATGTTCTGTGTAGGGAAAACAGTTGAACAGACCCTCCTTATCAAAGTGATTTTTTTACTCACATGAAGGATAGCACTTCAGCTATCAAATATTTTTCCTTTATTTGTTTCTGTCTTTCTTTGTTTCTCTTTTTACATGAAAGTATATAGGAGTACTCTCTTTAGGAATTATCTTATTAGAATGGAAGTCTTTTTTTATTTTCTGTTAAGCTGTTATGTTGGGGAATTGTTATACATTGAGACCAGGAAACGAGAACATCCTTCCTTTTTGTGAGCACCTACCAGTTATAAAGAGCAAAATAAGTCACCTTTTTAAGCGAAGCTAAATTGTACGCTGAACAAAAAATGCATATAACAAAAATAGAATCATAGTCAAATTCACTATATGGCTTTGTTTCATCTGGCTAATAAAAGAATCAACTGTTGAAATATTATTATTTAAACGAACATAATTTATTACATGGAATAAATTATGAATGAATTGGAAATGAAAGTTTATTACATTGGAAATGAACACTGACATTTTTTTAAAGATTTAACATTTTGAACTGTATTGGCCTCTGTGAGATGGATGAAGTCATGGTTTTATGAGCATAATTTGGATTTCTAAATGCCTTACAAAAGTCTTACAAAAAGTTAGAAAAATTGAAAAGTCCAAACTCTTCTGTGAATAAAGCCTCTGAAATTCCTAAGTATTTCCAGAAGTGAGCCTCTCTACCCAGTATGCCATGCTCTTACCCAGTTTTAGAAGATGGTGGAGCCAGGGGGTGATTTACTACTAGGTGGCAGTCTGAAAGCGGAGAGTAGAGGGGGGTGGGCTTAACTGCAGTATTTCAGGCCCCGCCACCAGAAAATAGATATAATCTCAACATTAACTCCATTAATAGTATCAGGAGTTGAATTAAGAAAGCCGTAAAGCATGCACTCTGGAGGATAAATTACAAATCGGGCTTTTCTTCATCGCTCTCACACACCCCTGAATTGCCCCTCTTATGCAGTGTTTAACGCTCCATCATTTTGTTTGCATTATATCTGTTTTTTCTCCTTTTTAGTAGCTTCTGTCACTCATTTTCCACATTATTTCTCACATTTGTGTCAAAGTTTGCAACATGGCAATGATTCCATAAGTATAGTTTCTAAGAGATTGTGTATGCTGTATTTCTGTCGACACACAAACATACACACACACTCCTGGTCCGAACGCTCATCTTCTTTAGTGCTTCAGTATCGATCAGCACAGGATGTAAGCGACTGGGCAATAAAGTGCAGCAGCGCTCCCTCTTCTTCACTTCTCTCCTCCTTTTCCCGCATTCCCAGTCCTGTACATCCTCTTTTATCCCCCACTTCACTCATTTACTCATTACTTATCACATTAGTCATTTGTCTGTCGCTTACAGTCCCATGTTTTTTCTCCCCCGAAGGGTCCTTTTACCACACTCTACTCCTGGTAAGTCTTTCTCTGCTGTCTTGGTGTCTGTTAGGCACCTGGACAGGAGCAGCAGTTCTTTCCTTCAGAGTTATCCAGGTGAATGTTTTTGCTGTGCTTTCTTTCAAGGGTAACTGTTTCCCAATATGAGCTCACTAATGCTTGGGTTGCAGACAAATAGACAAGGGCAGCATTATTCTGAGCAGTCGCGCGACCCTCCAAATTCTTCCCTGTCACTAAAACAAAAGTCAGATCATTCATCAACCCGTAGTGCTGAATTGCGCTCTCCTTTATCTGTGCATCGTGCAGTCCGAGCTGACCGCACACTCACACGCACACCTGCCCACACAAACACACTCGTCTCAGGGGAGCTTCTTTTTGCCCTTCTTTATGTCCTCCGTTTCTTCCTTTTTCCCTCTGTATTTTTCACTGTTCGTTTTTGATGAGTTTAAGTTCTTTTGCTTTGACCTCCAGACATCATCTTCCAGTTTTTGTTTTTTTTATCGCACCTATAGGTGGCAAGGTATGCAAAATTACACATCTCACCAAAGGCCTAAAAAACACTCCTGAGACTTAAAAGACACTGTCAAGTAATAACAAATAATGTATGCTGATTTGTTTCTATTTTTCAATGTTTGAAGTATATCTTTACTCAAAAAAATATATGCAAACTTTTGCTTGTGGCTTAATCATGCTTTAAAGTGATCTAATAAACAAAGCAAAGCCCTGATCAGAATTTTATTGATGATTTCCAATCCGTTTTTGTAAGGTCTGACCCAACAACCCATTCTGAATGATCACTTTCGGATCAACTGTTTTACAAAGAGAGGACCAGTCAAACTACACCACCGGGCCAACAAAAGTTGATACCCAATTTTACTAAGCAAATAGGATATTGGATAATTATTGTGTGAGCCATTATCTTACAGCTGGAAACAGGTTATTTAACCACAGCTGATGCAATAATTTGCTTCTTTTTTCTTCTTATTTTGAGAGTCATCTTGTGCGTTTTCTCTGCATTAAGCAGAGAAAACATCTAGGAGATACTAGAAACTACTATAATTGTGCCTAGAACTGTGCAGTACATTATTATAGACTGGAAGAATAGTGAGGGACCATTGTCTTTGAGGAAGTCATGTGGTAGGGAATAAAATCCTGAATGTTCATGAGCTGCGATCACTCAAGCGTTTGGTGAAATCATATTAAAGATAAACAGTAGAACTAGTTAAACGGGCTGTTTTGTCTTGGATCATCTCCACATACTCAATGCAGAGGGAAATCGGGGGAATGGGAATGAACAGATATATTGCTACAAGAAAAAGAGTAATCAATGAAGCTAAATAGAGAAAAAAGGCAGCCATTTGCCAAGAAGTATAAAGGTTTGAGGCTTGAGTGATGACAGAAGGTCATGGGATCTGATTAATATAGGTTTACCCTCTTCCAGAGTGATGGGTGCATCAGGATAAGAAGAGAAGCAGATGAAGTGATGCACCCATTATGCCTACCATCTACTCCAAGCCTACAGGGGCAGCGCTTTGATCAGGGGTAGCTGTAGTTGGTCAGGCAAAGGTTCAGCAGCATTATCTACCCAGACTGAGGAGTGAAGTCATGACTACCTGAATGTTCTTAATGACCTGCTTATCCCATTAATGGATTTCCTTTATAATGTCACAGACATATTTCCATGACAATGCCAGGATTCATTAGCCTCATGTTGTGTGAGTGTAGTTCAGCAAGTGTGGGATATCATTTTCACACGACTCTACCACCACGGTCCAGACCTAACACAATCTCTTTGATGGTCTTGAGAAGGCTTTGCACAGCAACCAGACTCTCCTATCATCAATACATATTCTAGGTGAAAAATAAAAGCGACATTGGATGGATGTAAATCTTGTGACATTACAGAAGCTTATCAAACCAAATGCATCAACCTGTGTCAATCAAAACTGAAGGCAGTCCATCGAGTGCAATCTTTTTCTGATGAATCTTTTAAATTTTTCCCGGGGCCATTCAGTGTATTTGTTCAGTTTTTTGTTTCCCATGATTGATCGCCTTTATTTCTATTAGGAGCAGAGATTTTATAGTGTTGTTTTATAGAGCAGCCACTGTAAAACATATGCGAAACCCAGCTAAAACAAAACTTAATGATACTTTTTACTTGTCACATTGAATTTAGAATACAACTTTTCATTCCAGATGTTTCTCTGCTAATTTTGTAAAATGCAATGAAACAGAAAAAACTACATCCTAACTTTATCATTCACGTTGATTTCCTTTTTTCTTGCATGAATTTTCTAGCTTGTAAAAGATAGAAAATTTAGTTGGTATATCTTAAACTTTTGTAATTTATTCTCTATTACTACTGAAACAACTAAAAATATTTTTGTTGAAAGTGTTGATCTCATTTCCACTTTAATGAGCTCTTATTGCTGCACTGAATTGTGGGAAGTGTAGTGTTAAAGTGCTTCTATTCCCTGGGGGAAAATTTACTACGCATGCTTTTGAAATTATGTCGTTGTGCTGGGTGCCTTGACAGACATTTTTCTCTTTAGTTAAGCTGTAACTCTGAGTTCCAAGTACTTCTCCTTTTATGCTTTGTCATTTATTTCCTAATCAATTTTATGTGTCTATTCAAAGAACAAATTCCGTACTTGATTCTATTACATTAGTATAACTGAATTATTATATTCTATTATAATTATAGATATTTCTACCGCAGCAGTTTTCAACCATGACTATGAATATCTAAAGCTGGCCTGAAAACATTCTGGATCATGATTGGTTTTCTGAGTGCAACAGGGTCATGTATGCAGCAATGCATCCTGAATGCACCACAATACTAGTGTCTCTTTCCAGCAAGGTCTCTGAAAACTGAATGAAAGAAGATTAGAGTTCCATCCAGCCATCCATCCACCCATCCATCCATCCATCCATCCATCCATCTATCTATACACCCATTTATCTATCCATAGCTCCTTCATTCATCTGTCCATCCTCCGTTTCCCATCCATTTTCTGTTCATAGTTCCCCAGTTCAACATCTGCTCTTACACAGTCACTGCAGTTTCAATGAACTGTAACAATAAACAGCTGGTGATCAGGGGGAATTGTTTGTGTGATAGAAAAAGGAAGCAGAGGAGAGTTGTCCCAACATGACATTCTTGTTTTCAGAAGGTGCCTCAGACAACATTTAAAGATGAACGTGTGTGGAATTATCTATAATCTGTCTGAAACCTGATGGCGCATAAAACACACCACAAACTGCAATGAACTCAGTATTTCTGTCACTGTGATATTCAAAGTCAGTGGATAAACATTCTAACACAGAGAGCAATAACCCTCCCAGAGCCCCCCTCAGACTGTAGCCCTGTGTCAGGGTTAACTGCTGTCTGTGTTAACTACTCATGTCATATGCCCATTAACCTCCATTGTAGTTGTGGGGGCCACCCTGTTCTTGTTTAAGCCTCCCTGGGTGGCAGTCAGAGCTTCAACATTAGCCCCCATTACGACTCCCCTGGCTGCATTTGCCCCATGTAGGGCAGCCACTGATCTTGTAGCAGTGAAACCAAGTGTCTGTGCTGCTGAGTTATGGCTCACGCTCAGGTGCTTCATGGACGTGAACGCAGCTGAGAGTTGATATTTACTTTTTCCCCTGTTATTTGCAACAGTGAAGTAGCCCTGCACGCGTCAAACGTCCATGCAGGTTGTTTTGTGCGGGCCGTGTGTTCGGGTAACCCTCTCTTTTCTCTGTAATGGGAGGCGTGAACTCTCGCTCTAAACCCATTTCCAGCCCATCTGAAATACGGCAGCAAATTACCACCAGCGGCGCCCTGCACACCAGCCCCAATCCACCCCAAATAGAAGTGACAGGACAGCGCAATTTATCGCCATAACCCCTGCACCGCCCCACCACCACCCAGCAGCCTCCATGTCCAACCGCCGCACACATGCAGCAGCCCACTGACTGGATCCTGGATGCAGAGAGCTGTGATTGTGTGCATTGTACATACTGTAGCAGGAGTGTGTGTGTCTGTGTGTATGGTCTGTACACTCCAGTGTAGGGGCCAACCTCGCTGCTCTGGCCCCCTGCCCTGCCTATTATCTCATTGATTTCCTCCTCTCCTCTTTTCAATTCTCTCCATTTCCACACTGCCGTCCTTTCCATTAGAGGAGCAATTTAACAGAGTGCTGTGACATGGGAGGAAGAGGAGGGGAGGGGGCAACTACAGGATGGGAAACATAAAGTGAATAGGGGAGGTATTGTGGAAGAACTGGAGGGTGGAAGTGGTGTGGAATTAACAGAGGGATGAGCTGATAATATTCTGATTCAAACAGTCAAATCTGAACAATTAAAACAGTTTAACTAAAACTAAACTGATCACTGTTATCATATAAAAGCCTCACTTCAAATCTGACCAAACTCCCTTTCTCTCAGGACTTTCCTTCAGAACCGCCTACGATCTCCTCACGACAGGCACCAACCATCCAGCCGACGCTGGACGGGGATGGAGATGTGCTGGATCCGAGGCTCGCTGTACCGGGTCTCTGCCAATAAGCTGTCCCGCACAGTGGCATTACAAACGTCGATCGACCGGAGAGGTACAGGTGGTCAGGAGTCTCAAACATGAATTCTGGCTAAAATAATAGAGGCGTGTTTAAAGCTCAACATTCTTTCATTTCTCTTGTTGGAAACTCTATTCCAAATCAAAAGATGAGGAAACAAGTTCTCAAATGTGTTACCATTGTACAGAAACAGAGAGAATAATAACTGCTAAAAAAATCAGTATCAACATTTTATTCCAATATAAACTCAAATATCTATTGTACAAACTCTAAATTAATTGAAGATGTAGAATTTTTTTTGTGACTCACTGAACTTACTACTACTTCTGACAACTCCTTCACTTCTGTGCTGCACGGATTCTACCAACTTCCTGAGCTGTGATGAGGTGTTCCAGCTCATGATGATTCAGTTTTTCTTCTCTGCTTACATCAAAAACTGATGTAAGAGACACTGCCATTATTCAGTCTCTCCTGGTACAGGCCTAAAGTCTGAAAATGAGCTGCTAACATCTCTGGTGACCTCACACATCCTGGATAAAAACTGTGTAGACTTTTACCTTTAGGTTGATCATCTCCGATGATCACTTAACAGTGAAAGTACCCAGATCAATACCATGCTTATTTGCACTAATTAAATCTTGTGTGTGTATATATATATATATATACACACACAATATATATATATATATATATATATATATATATATATATATCAAAACATTATACAGTAGTCATTATACATTAACAACTACTGTGGTTTTAACTTAAGAGTTTGGCTCTCAATCAGGAGCAGTCTGAGAAAATAATAAGTGAACTGGACCACAAATCTTACCTGCTGTTCAGGTTTCTTTTTGGTTTTTAGCTTTTTTCATTCAGTGATGTGGACACATTTCAGCTGGTATTAAAATTACAGACTGTTTGGGTTTTACAGCCAGTTCTGTTGAGGACTGCTGCCGGTGGTCCATGACTGTAAGTGTGTGTACATCCTGAGGCGATACAGCCGTGTTTATTCATGTTTGTGGCTGGAACTCCATCCACATACTTCCTAATAGACTTAGGGGAGCAGGCTGGATTTGCCATCTGAAATAATAAAGTTGTCATCTGTCAGAGCGGCAAGGGGGAGGGCCTGGAGAAGTAGCTGGTGCAGATTAAAGCCCTGATCGGCCTCTCCCCACTTCTCTTTCCTCTCTTTCACACATTCCTGTGCAACTAAACCTGCAGGTGAAATTGAAGAGCTGTGTTCTTTTCAACTCGTGACTGGCATCCCAACATGCTTTTTCACGCTGTTTCTGCATCCTCCAGAAACATGCATCAGGTTTCTGTCCAGCAGGAGCTGTGATTTCACATCTTGAAAAGCTCTCCACCCTCTGCTTTGAGCAACGCCAAATGACTGATCCTTGAGGAGAGCATTGTGAGCCAGAAAGTTCCAAATTTAGCATCATGATCAAGATAAACTGCACCCTTAACATCCTCACCCTCTCATAACCTCCTCCAACTTTGACACACCTTTTCATCCATTGGCTATTTCTGATGTCCTCAGACCAAAAAGGGACGTCACGATTTGTCTTGGCTTAAATGTGTCAATCCACCACAGTATAAATATCCTGTCACCTCTCAGGTTCTTATTGCATGTGTCCACACACACATGCTCAAATAGTGGAGGCTTAATTTTTGTCACATCTGGTATAGAGAGTAGTTTTTATCTTTTAGATTAAACCTAAAACACAAGAAAGCTACACGGGGATAACTAATGGATAAAAACTTTTGACTTCTTTTGGGCTCATTCGAATATGCAGCCATGCTTTTATCACCATGTGGATGTACTTGCTTGTAATATTGTGCTAACATTTCACAGCATATTTCAATTTGAAGGAGTTCATGAATGTGCACCATTCATGAATGTGCACTAGAATTTACAACTTGCAAGTTGTAAATTCTGGATCAGGTTTAGGCCGACTGTTCATGCTTTAACGGGTCACATGCTGAATTCTCAAGGCTGTTAGTAAATCAAATAAATTTTTTCTTAGTATTTATTGTGGTAGAACATTCTACAGGAATTTATTTGAACCGACAGTTATACATGACATTATTCAACATGTGCTCATCTTTCTAATCTCTACAAAGTGTAACAGCACAAATCTGCATATTTCTTGTGTTTCTACTAATAGTGTCAGAACTCATTGATGATATTTTTTGTGTTTTGGGTGAAACCATAAACATAAGATTTTGAATTATTAATGTCTTTTCCTGCTTCCTCCTCAGCAAAGTCCTCCAGTGCACACACGTCTCCGGCCCTGGCCCGTCATTTAGCCAGGTAACAGTTTATATCTTCTTACTAACCACTGCAGGATCATTTTAATTACTCTTGCAAAAAAGTTTATCAAAGTTTTAAATGATCCACAGTTAAATATGGGTCATCCTGCAAGCGCTCTTAAAATGACAGCACGTTCATGAAACTAAATCCAGCCAGCATGTTTGCATTTGATCCTCCTCACTCTCCCACAGTATTAAGTGCCTTTCATCGCCATCAGCTCCGGACTATGAGTCCAGAAGTAATCCTTTAAAATTAGTATATGGAGAACACATTTACCCAGAAACACTCAAATGGTCCAGAACTGAAACATTAAGACTGCTGAAAAGTTTCCTGTCTTACCTCAGATCTAATGTTTGTTGTGGATTGTTGTGCTTTGTCCATCTCTAGTCGTGCAGTCCAGCGGAGCATTGCCATCATCAGACACGCTCGTCAGAAAAAGCAACAAAAGCAGTACTGCATGTATTACAACCGCTTTGGCAAGTGTAATCGTGGCACAAGTTGTCCCTTCATACATGATCCCGACAAAGTGGCTGTCTGCACAAGGTAACGTTCATGTACAAGAACAACAAAACAGACACAAACGAGGGAATCCAATTTCAACTTTACCTTTTAAAACTTGCACTTAAGTCCATTTGTATTATTTTATGAACTGCAAACAGAGAACAAATAGGTGACTTTTGAGGACAAATAGAATTGGAAGGAAAACTTTCCTGAACAATAAAATACACAACGTAAGGTTTAAATTTTCTCAATTGAAGTGAAATTTTCTGAACAGAGTTAAACAATTGAGACATAATTTGCCTTAATTATTTAACTCAATGTACCCAGTTAAATATGTGAATGGGTTGAATCACATCTGACATTTGAAATGTTAAATCACATGTGAGATCATGGAACATACAGTTAGCAAATGTTTTGCACATGGGAAATATGTTTAATACAGTCAGACAAGTTGTTGTCTGAGAAATTTCTGAATATGCAAATCTAGGAGCTACTTGTGTAGCTAATCTAAAACCTTTGGGATACATTGAAGCCTGTTTAAAACCTTTTCAGAGTTTTACCACGTGTTAAGTGACTATGATATTGTGTGGTAACACATTGCACTTGTAATTATACCGTACTTAACACAAATGAAGAAACCTTTAATATGTGAAATGTTTCACCGTGTTCCTCACCAGTGTTCATAACACTATCGAGTAATATGCTTCATATGTGACACATATATTGTGTAGTAAAATGTGTAGCACAGGTGGAACAAGTTTTTTCACATGCTTCATTTCGGTGTATAACGTTATGTATATTTGTAATACAAGTGGAAAAGTCTTTAATGCAACATGTTGTCCTGCATAGAAAATAAATTAGTAGTTTACTTCTCTTGTGGAAATTGTATAATGTCTGAAGCATAATCTGGGTTAAAGTTTAGTGGAAGAATAGATGATGTAATTTGTAAATGAATGATCAAACTTAGATGTTCAAGCCCAGTTTTTAAAATTGGCTTCCTTTATGTTGATCTATTTTTTTCCCCTTCCTCCCTGGAGTCATTAGCCTGTGTTGAGGTCTGAAGCAGATATTTAAGCTTAGTATGAAATTACCTTTGAGACTATATCTGATTCAAACTATTACAACTACAGGGTTTTTCAAGACCAAAGACTGGCACTGGATTACTGGAGAAAAATAAAGTGTAATATTTTTTTCATGGTAAAGAAAGTGATGAGTCATCTTGGCTAAAATATTTTAAAAATCAGCTCCTTCTGCCTCATTACATCTTAGCTTTTCTTTTTAAAAACTTTTAGTTATTTTTTCCTTTCAGATTTCTCAGAGGGACATGCAAGCAGGCAGATGGCACCTGCCCATTCTCCCATAAGGTTGCCAAAGAGAAGGTAATGTATATACCTGCGTCACAGCCTACATGTTAGACAACTCGGTGTTTTATAGCTTTTCATGGCAGAGGCCTGGCTTTGAAATGCTGTGACTGTATAAGATGACAAGCTGCTGGAAAAAGTAGTCGTGGATCATATTTGTTGTCTTGGCATGGCTCCTGTTCCCATGGATGGAGTGGAGTTAGGAAGACATGACCTAGTGGTGGGCTGGAGCTGCATATGTTGGATAAACTGAGAACATCCTTTGTCCGTTGAGCAACATGTGTTATCAGAACAGTTTTTACTTATACACATACTTTTATTTTTTCTTTTATATACTATGTTGTCACATGGTGAACAATCTTTAAATCAGAGCTGTGATCACACACATTTCACACCTCTAATCAGCAGGTGGAGTGCTGAACAAATCATCTGAATATTGGTGTGTGAAAAGTTGCATCATTTTATGGTCCTGTCAAACGAACCTAATGCCATCAATTAAACTTGAAGTATTTACTAAACACTATACAAGATATTAGTAAATATTACACTACTTTATTTCGGTGTTCCACCTCTGCTCATTCAGAATTAAGACGTGAAAGTACCTATTTAAATGTACTGAATTAACTGATCGTCACTAACTGTTAGTAAAGTCTGAATTTTTTCAGACTGCTAATCTGAAGCATTTTGGTGAATGGTAAGATAAAAAGACAACAGCAATGGCCGTAGAGATGCGTTTGTTGCTCCCAATTAGTCTGTACAGTATTATAAAGTTGTGTCCAATCAGTAATTTTCCATTATTTTTCAAAAATAATGGAAAAAAAAAATGTGTATATATGTATATATATATATATGTAAACAGCCCAACTGAGAGTGTACCAGACAACCGAATCTGTTGATTTATAGAAGCATGAGTGTTTTTCAATGTCGTCTTTGTGTATAAACTCAAAAAGAGTGAAAGCTTTCTTTGTATTGACAAACAAGCCTACAACAGGTGCTCTGTTGCCTCACCCTTCTCAAACACAGTCCCACAATGCATCACACCTGTGCTGGTCATCAGCCCGCTGTCGGTACATGCTGAGAGCCCAGCTGTCTGTTTGCAATACCCCCTCACCTCCAAAAGCTGGTTCCCTCCCTCCAGGGGATACACCCGCTCCTATTTCATGCAGAGCCCTAAGTTGGACCGAACACATTTAAATGGGTTGGGGGGGGCTCTAGGGTGATGCATCCTCTACCTCTCCAAACTTGATCCAGGCACTAGTGTGGATATACAAGCCCTTATCCCGAATCCTGCCCACCGCCATTCCAGCTACCACAAATACTTGGAAACCAGAGACACGGCAGCCAACTCCCCTGGCACCCCATAGCCAGGAACGCCACCCCTGGCCCTGGGTTGCGCTCACATCCAGGGCACATAAACACATCATGAGAGATGGCCGTGCTGCAGCCTGGATAAATATTTCTGTAGCAGTTAATTAGGCAGAAGAGATCCCATCTCAGCGAGGTGGAGCCTCTCTCACACCCATCTCTCTCTCTACTGAACTCTCTCTGTGGTAAATTTAGAGCAGGCTCCCCCCTGCATGTCAAACAGGACATCTCTCTGCACACAGACACACATGCTGTCAAGATGCACATCCACTTTCCCGCTACTCCTGTCAGCTGCAATTAAGGTCATTTAGCTGCTCAGTGTGACAGATCAGCTGGTGCACGGGATTCCTCTGAAGAGAACCGGACAGCGGTGTGGCTTCAGAACAGCATGTATGTTTACAGAGTCATTTAATCTCATCCTCGACGTGTCTGGTTTCTCAGTCTCCATGTCAATGTTCCTCTTCCATCTTCATTAAAATTATTTCGAAAATCACAGCAAACAAGATGACAAGCATTTAGATCAAAAATGTTTATTTTCCACCAGCCCCTTAGTTAAAAAGGTTTTAAATACACTGACCTGCAAAACGTGTCCTGTAACAACCACAAACATTTTGTACTTTACTTAAAATTATTATGATAGACTATGACAATGTGTTAAATAATATGCATTAAAAATGTTCTCACTTTTTACACAAAAATATCCAAGCTTTATATTTAACTCTTTTTAATATGATATCAATAGTAAATCCATCATGCAAAAATGGGAGGATTATAACAACTGCAAATATATCTATACATGAATGTTCACCTAAACTGGCAAGGAGATCAATAATTGGAGAAGCAGTCAGAAGGCCCATGGTATCTTTGGAGGAGCTGCAGAGGTACTTAGCTCATGTGGGAGGACATTTAATACTTGTGCACTCTACAAAGCGATAGAGTGACCAGAAAAAAGTTAGATAATAATTAACAGGGTTTTTCTTTTTGGGGTTTTTTTGTGTTGTTTTTTTAGTGTTGCATTTGTGGAAAATGTTATTTGTGGATTAACACTGTTAAAAGGTAGTTTACACATGCAAACTATCTTAAAATCAAGGGTGGCAGTACCTTGCTTTGCAGATGTTTTTTTTATTTTTTTTTTATAAAATGACAGGCAATTTGGACTGAGTCAATGGGAAAATGGATGGAGCTTAATAAGCTGTAATCATGGAAGTAAACTGGTTAGCGGCAGCAAAAAACTTGAGGCTCATCTTCCAGTTGGACAATGTCTTAAACATTCAGCCGGAGCTACAGAGCTGCACTTGTGTTAGAATTGCCTAGTAAATGTCCAGATCTAATTCCTTTTGAGGATTTAAAAGCTGATGAGGTGAAACTAGTTTTCAAGAAAAAATAGGGAGCTCCTGTTTTGTAAAGCTGGTAGAGGTGCTGTAACATGACAAAATGTTTGAAAAGAAAAAGTTGAAAGGGTATGAATACTTTTGCGAGACAAGATGAAATAATCTTAAATTTTGTGGTATTTTTCTCACCCTGTCTCGGTTTGAGTTTGCTGACTTCAGATCTCCGATCTCCTCAGATGCCGGTGTGTTCCTACTTTTTGAAGGGCATCTGTAACAACAGTGACTGTCCCTACAGCCACGTTTATGTGTCCCGTAAAGCTGAAGTGTGTGATGACTTTGTCAAAGGCTACTGTCCAGAAGGAGAGAAGGTAAAAACTCTTTATATTTTTTCCAAGTCATGTTAAATTAAGTGGTGAAGTTTATTGCATATTCAGATTTTCAAATTTTCTTGACATCCGATTGTATGATATTGTGTTACTTCAGAGTTCTTCATTTAAGCTGTGCTCTTCACATGAACATGCAGCTTTATTGTGTAACATGTATAAGGTTCCACTGAAGTTAAACTGAGGCTTAGGTAAACAAGTGGTTTGGTAACCAACACGCTCCCAACACACACACGCATACATGTACACGCAGACACACTGGCAGCAACAGCTGCAGGGGTGCTGGTCCATAATGGCATGACTGTAGTGTCTGAGTGACATATTGAGGGCCTGATGGGTAACAGAAAGCCACTTACACATAACTCGAGATGCTCACGCCGTCCCTCACACACTCTCTCTCATACCCACACACTCACACAGCATCCCCCTGTCCTTCTCAAACATCCCCTCTGCTCCTCCCCCTCCTGAGCTTTTACCTCACTTTGTCTCCCTCTTCTGTCTTCCCTCACTGCTCATCTTTGAGTGTGAAACAGATGCTTTTTCACACTGTCAGGCCTCATTTAAATGGTGCGTGGGGAAATGAGGGTATAGAAAACAAAAGGGATATTAATATTTATTCTATTAGCTGAAGTGCTTAGCTCTGTGATTTTCCCCTGTGTGTGTTTGTGCCTGAGTGCTTCTGTGTGTGTGTTTACGGAGCGCTTCGCTGTGAGCCACTGGCGGCTGCATGATGGATAGCAGGCAGTAATTATAGATGGGAAAACTGCTGAGGATGGCACTCTGATCCGGGCAGGCAGACACCGCAGCAGCTCAGGGGTTAAGTCTGCTCTTCGGCTTCATACCTTCTCCCCCTCCGTCTCTTTCATCCTGCCTCATTCTGGCTTTGTCTCATCCTCCATGGTGACCAGATCTCCCTAAACTCTCTTCTGAAATGATTTGACTTTCACTTTACAGTTTCTGAGGTTTTCCCATGTGGTCCCCTTAATTAAAGTTTTGTTTTGCCAAATTTCTTTCTGTTAAGATGGTTGGAAACAGGAGTTATTGATTACATCAGATCAGGTGTCACTCACCACTCTCAGGTTGTTTAATTTATATTTGATTTTAAACAATTGATATAAATCATTTAATAGTCTTTAAAAGAGATCTCTGACATGCTTTTTATAATACAGAGTCAGCACAATGTTTTTTGCACTTTTCCTCCAAGTAGAGTAAAATGAGTAAAAGAGCTTTGTATTTTTTTCTAGGTACAATGCAGCCTGAAAGCATTCAGTACTTCACTCTTTTCAGATTCTGTTGGTTTTCACTTTTTCTGAAACTGATTTGCGTTTCAGAATAAGTCTAAGCAAAGTGAAATGGTGTGTTTTATGCTTTATGTTTTGCTGACACATTAAAAATAACTAGTTCATAAGTATTTACACCCTTTGCTTTAACACTCAAAATCAAGCACATCTCAATCTTGTTTTCAGTGATCATCATCCAGATGTTTCTGTCACTTGGTTGGAGTCCATTTCTGCTAAATGCAGAACTAATTTACTAATTTCAGAGTCTATATTGGAGTAGAAGTAATACAATTAAGTCTAAGCAATTATCTGTAGCGATTTGACATCTGATTGTTTTAAAGCACAATTATGCTCTGTTTGCCCATAAATCCCTGTAGTTTCCATTATTTGGAAATGTAAGAAGTTTGGAAATCCTCCCTGGATCTGGCTGCCCAATCAGGCTGATTACTCAGGGAAGAAGAGCCTTGGTCAGAGAAATGATCATGAAGCCAAATGTCACTAAGGCAGAGCTTCAAAGTTAGGGAAGTCGGAAACCAGTCCAGAAGGTTGGCCATTAATACACTACATCAGTCATGTTCTGAAGACATATCTTAAAGAGTAGGTATTATGGAAAATTAACTTTTTTGAACTTATGTTTTAAAGTTATTCCCTCATCAAACACATGCCTGTCGTCTTAGATTTTTGAGAAATCCTTGAGTCTCTTCTGACAGCCATTCAGGGGTGCCTTAATGCTTACTCATGCAAATCATTTTCCCTGTTTACCCAAACTCCACCTGGAAGCTGCAGTCTCCACATGGCGCAAACTGAAGGTAACACAGGTACCTGACTGTGTTATAAAATGGCACTATGTGCCTGTAAAATACACACCCCTCACCCTCTTTAATAACATAAAAGAATATCATATAAAGGTTTATCTGTTTGCATAATTTGTTAAAAGTAATAATAGTATAGATTTATTACAGACAATCAATAGGCATGTATATATATTTTAAGTTGAATACATTTGTTTTCCCAGAAAATTAGAATTTTACATGAGCTTAATAAAAAAGAGATTTTTAACACATAAATATTTGCCTACTAAAAGGTATGCACATGTACTTTACTGAAGATGCACTTAGTACTTGCTCAGGGCTTTTCTTTTTGCATGAATTACTACTACATTACTGCAGCATAGCATAGAGGTGATCAGTCAGTGGCTCTGCTAGTATGTGTGGGAAGGCCAGGTTGCTCTGAAAGCTGCTTTCAGCTCCACTGCTGTCTCTCATATTACTCTTGACACTACTACATATTCCACTACTTTCAGATTTCAGGTACAGGACAGCAATGGATCAACCTTAAGATGTCATTATGCTCAGAACTGGTGGAAGTTCTAACGGGCTTGTTATTTTACCAATGTTATCTTAACTGAGTTTAAAGGGAGCATTTAGTAATTGACAGCTAAATCCATTAAGAATACTAAATTAAACCGCATGCTGCCCAGTGTTTGATATCCTTTGAAAGTGCAGTAAAACCGAAGCTGAGTTTCACTTTTGGCAGCAGTACTGCACAACAGTTTTTCTTTCTGTTCTCTGCTCTGACACGTCGACTACATCAAACATGGATTCATTTCAATGAATTTAGACGATGCTAATTTGACTCTGATCACAGCCTGCGGTGCAGTGATACAATGAGCCCCCATTTTTCTGTGTTTCACTTTTGTAGATGTGATAATGTATCAAACTGGGCTCATTTATTGTTCCAGCCACTCTGGATGAACAGCCCTCAATGAGTGTTGGCTAAATGCCTGAGTTGTAAATGCATGTGAGGTCCCTTTTTTATTTTACTGTCTTCGCCATCTCTCAACCGCCCTCCTTCTCGTTTTCTGCCTTGCTTCTTTCACTCCCTCTCTCTTTTCTTTAGCGAATGTGCTGACTCTTCCTGGTTTTGGCCCAGCAGAGAGCCCTCTAATAGGCCCCAGAGACATCCCAGCATTCCTTAAATCAAGTGGAAAATTGTTAACTTGGTGTGGAATAAAGATGTTCTGTTCACTTTAGCTTTTTTCCTCCCATTTCCTCCGTCCCCCTTGCTCTGTCTTTTTATGAAAATGAAGATGTATTGAGCTGTGGATAGTGGACTAAGACACTTTCCGTTTGTCATGCTGCTTCAGGTTTAACCCATCACAGTCCCACACACAAAAAGAAATCTTTATTTTTTTTTAGGCATCTGAAACCTTATTAAGAACCTGGATAATAATTCCACATTTAAAAATAACAGATTACAATGAAAGCAACAGTGCCTCACTTGTTGGCATCCTTTTTATTAAAGCCGCTTTTCTTCTGGAGCAGCTTTGACCAGTTCTGCCCCAGTCAGACTCATCTCCATGAGCAGATCTTTCCATTTTTCGTATTCACTTCAGGCATAGGATAATCGTGCCATTGCACACAGCGGATTTGATTGACAAGAGACTGGATTTGTTGTTTGGTCAGTGATTTACGTGACTGCAAACTTCAATAACATTTCAACCACCACCGTGGAGCGGCAGACATGCCGTCTGCTCTCAGAGAACTACACTTGAACTACACTGCATCATTAGGAGCAGAATGATGCGATTTAACAGCTTTGTAAAGATTAGGTATCTCTGGAGAACATATGACTGTTTTAGCTCTTTCAACTCAACATTGTAAGTAAGACATTGTTCTTAACTGGGTTTTTTTGTTGTTGTTGTTTGGGGGGTTTTTTGCTGGTAAAAGGAAGGTTTTAGCTAACAACATAAATATGAAGTCAGGTTCTTCTGGAGGTCAATCACAATGGTGCAGGTTTTTGTTGAAACATTTTTTTTATTATTCCAATAGATTCCTGGGAGAGCCATTGTGTTTTATCTGTATAACTCCTTTCTCCCATCTCAACTCTCAGTCAGTGGAGACAGGTGGATATTCAGAGGTTGAGATGGCAGGAAAAAGACACAAATAAAACACAGTAACTCCCCCAGGAGTCTGTGGGAAGAAAGCAAAAAATAATGTAAAATGGCAGTTATTACAACGTTAATGACTCCAAAAGAAAAATAAGCTTTCAACTAAAATCTGCACCATCGTGATTGCTACTGTTAATATTTTATAATGAGAGCCACACAGTAGATCTGATTACATGTTTGTAATTCAAATTTACATAAAAAGAAAAAGAAAAATCTAAGGATGTTGAAATGTATTTTATGTTTTAGAGTAAATAGGTAGAATTTTAAATTTTTTTTAGCCTACAAAAATAAACATAGCTTAGATCCTTGAATCTTCACATAAAAAAAACTCTTTGTGGCATGACATATCAGTCCTGCAGCTACAATGTTTCAGCAGCTGATGCTCATTTCAAGATTTGGTTGCACAGATCTGAGATTGGCTCAGAAGTTTGCAACCATATACCTCTTCCGTTAGGTCTACTACAATATCACCAGTACGTTTTTAAAATTATTTTTAGAAAAGTCTTTAGCCAAAGCCATAAAATGATTCGCAACATCTGAGCCTTCGGTGGGTTCAGTAGTGACGTCTGAACCAAACAGAGCATGATTATCATCTCTGACACCTGCAGCAGCAATGATTTGTTTAGTGAAATGTTGAGTCAAAACCACAGGCCTATAAGATGATCCGGAGAAACATTTGACAGCGAACTGATCCGCGGCCGCCCTGTCTCCCAGAGGGGGGCAGAAACATGGGTGTGAGGGTGGTGAGAGGGGCTCTGATGGCAGTCTGGGGGGCCCCCCAAACTCTCCAGAGGGAGTGGACCCAGAGTCCACAATGTTCCTGGAAAATCGATCTCTCCCCTACACACACACAGGCACACACAGGCACACACACGCACTGTGCAGCCTGCACTCCGAAGTGAATATAATTAGCTTCTCTGACAGGTGGGAGGGATCAGATCTCGTGGAGAATGAAGCTACCAATTTACACCCGTATTACACACTCGGACACACTCAGTTGCAAACATGTGTGTGAACCCTCTCACTCATATGCAAAGCCCTTTTTTGAACGGTATTAAAATACACCATTTTTTTCTACATATACGTTTTAAAGATAGTGTGACGGTAAACCAGTTAACTACCAATTAAAGTGTTTTTGTGTCAATGGATTTGAACATTTAATATCCATATAATTTTACTAGAAGGACCTGATTAATCTTTGAAGAACACAATCAAAATGTCGATTAATATGAAGAAAACAATAGTTCAGATTTAAACTTAAATTGATTTGAAGCTTTTTTTTTTTTTTGTTGGACCAACACTGCACTGCAGACACAATGAACTATCCAACTCATTATATATTTAGTAATTGTTAAATTTGTATCATTTGTCATGTTGTCTTCTTGTCTCATGCCTCTGCAGTGTGGCCTTACAACAACAGATCCTGCTGAGTCACAAATAAATCTGTTGTTCACTCCTAAGGGTCAAGCAAACTAAGATTCTGTTTAGAGTAACCAAATTATCAATGGACTCCTTTTTAATACTTGCATTTTATCATAGTTAAAAAAAACTAAAAACATTTTATTTGTTAATTGACAATGATTTTTGAGATTATGGTTCTAGTATAAATTAATTAAACATTTTTAATTGTTTGAAATTTAGTCTCAGGATTTAAAGGAATTGGCTGGTTTTTACTGTAAAAGTGCAAATCTGTTGTTTTTTCTTTTTATTTTCAGTTGTGAAGTCTCCCATGAGTTTAATATTTTCTGTGTGTTTCAGCTTGGTTTGTTCACAAATACATCTCATCAAATACTGACCATTATCCGTGATTGCTTTTAAGCTCAGCCAGTTAAACTTGGCCTCTTCTCCCAGATTCCTCCAGATCTGTATTAAAACGCTGTTAGTGTTGCTAATGTTCTTAACAAGAAAACGCTCCCAAAATCAGATGCTGCTTTAGACCCTATACAACTTTGGGCCAATCCTGCTAAAAAAAAAACAAACAAACAAAAAAAACGAAACACTTTTCAATGCTTTGCCTCAATGAAGTTTAGTGTTGATGTGAGAAGATGTGTTCATTTCCCTACACTGAACCTGGTCAGTAGGAAGAATGTTTAAAATAAAACATGAACTTTTTTTTTATTCATGAGTTTCAGATACACTGATCATGTTTTGTAGCAAAGCCATAAATCATTTGACATGACGCTAAATAAAAGTGACTGTATGGGAAGGTGACATGTTGCTGAATTGTGATTGATATTACACCCAAATTATTTTAACCTCATTTTAAATTTGGCTAAATATTTTTTTTAATAAACAACTTGCACAAGAAGCTTCCATAGGAAAATACATTTGCAAATCAGGTGTTGTCCAAGGCACTCCCTTTACAACCACTGGAGAGTTTCATTATAGCTACAGCAGTCAATGTAAAAAGAAAGTGACCCTCCTTTACCTCATAAATTTAAACTAGCTTTGCTAAGTTCTGAAAAATAAACAGTTGAATGTTTCTGAGGGCAAAGAAAATTGCTAACTTTGAGTGTATCTTTGATCATTAGTGTAAGAAGAAACACACTCTGGTGTGTCCAGACTTCTCTAAGACTGGCTCCTGTCCACGAGGCTCTCGCTGCAAACTGCAGCACCGCCAGCGGGTCAAGCGCAGCGCCAGCAGCACTTCCACCATTCCAGTCAAGAAAAGTCGCTCTAAAGAGCCTACGAAGAGGTTAGAAAGGCATCTTAGACTTAACCCTTCACAATCATTGTACTCTTTAACATGGCCTCTGCAAATATATTTCTCTTTCTTGTAGGCCCCATCTTTCCGTTGTCATGCCGGAGAACACTCAGGCAGCTCCAGGAACACCTATTGCGGGTCCTCTGGCTCTACCATCCTTCATCTCTCTGTCCAGCTCCCCAGAGGAGGCAGATGCACCGGATTCACCTCAGGCTAACGCAACACAAGTCAAAGGTATTAACCTCCCAACTTCTTAAACTGTACAGAAAAACAGTCACACAGAATGGTCATAAAAAACCTTAAATAGCTACAACAGCTATGGACACCTGGATATTTAATATCCATTTTAAGCTCACCGTCAGAGTTAAGCTGGGTATCAGAGGGTGTTTGAGAAACCGTTGACCGCTGGGGAGAAACATTAAAGCTAAAGCAGAACTGGACACTGTAACATAGCAGTAGTCCAAAACATTACGTGTCTGAAGAAATTGAAGTCCTATGAGAAACTGAGACTGTGTCCACCTTTGTAGAGAGGACAGATTTGGAGGTTTTAAGTCGAAATCTCAACATTCACTCATTTCTGTTAAGTGCTTGCATATAAGAGTCATCGTCTTCAACAGTTTCATATGTGATGTTTTATAAGAAATGTCACATGTATCTACACTGCAGCCAGTGACACTGGAGGAACCCTGCAAATCCAAATCATCCTGTTATTTTATGCGATGGAGGAAGTGGTTATGTGATTGAGCTGCAAACAGATAATGATGATCAGAGTCAGATAACAGAGTGTGATGGAGGTAATAATATTTAGCTTTTGGACTTGACCGAGACTCGGCTCAGCTCTCTGTTGACAGATTTGACAGATAGAGGATCAGGGTAGAGGCCTCTTCGGCCCAATCACTCTTACTCCCTCCCCCCTCTTTCACCAGGATCTAACTGTCCACCTGCTGAAGGCACACACCCACATGTACATGCAGTTTAGTCTGAGAGGAGCTATAACTTTATTACTTTGATTTAATAAACTCATAAATGCTTGTAACATGAGAGGAACCCAGCAGAAACCAACCCATACATGAAGATAAAGTCCAGCTCTGATTGGTCAGTTGTGCTAGCCTGCTCAGACTCTGTCTTTACTTCTCAACTCTACTGATATCTTACTTATTTTAACAAGGTTTTAAATGGAAACAGAGCCAACATTTACCCGTCAGATCATTTTAAAAACATGTACATGTTGGGGGTTATTCTCATGATATGATACAATGTATAGTTTTAATCCCAGTTCAGTCCAGGTACATGTTACAACAAATGTCACCATACAGAACTTCACAAGAGACACAGGACCAATTCAAGACCAGCAAAATGGATCCAAAATTCAATTTGATTAAATACATTCCAATGCAAAGCAAAGTTAAAGTAAAATTTAGGAAAATATCATTCAGTTTAATTCATAATAATAGAGAAAAATTCAACTCATCATGTCATAAAAGTTGATAAAAAATTATACCAGTTGATTGAAAATTGAAAAAATATAAGAGCGTGATGCAAATGTGGACAGATGTTTGCATTTAGAAAAAAAAATCTACTGCTTTTGCATTTTTTATGCACACATATCTGAGACACAACTTTAAATAAAAGACAATTGTATTCATTTTTTGCTTAATCAAAACTCAAGAAAATATGTTTAAATGTCTTTTAAATAAAGTGCAGCTGGTCTTATTTTCCTCTCTTCTCTCCAAAAGCAATTGACAAAAAAAAATGTATATGAAAATGTTGATGTTTCATAAGACTTGTTGGATTTAAAACAATATGTTCGACATGTTTTAGCAGTTACTGTTGTCCAAATCCTTTGTTTCTTGGCTGCTGCTTGGAACCTCAAAGCTTTTATTCCTGCCACAACTTTGTTTCTGCTGTCCACTCTTTTATCTTCTTTTTAGCCTCTACTTTCTTCCCTCTGTATGCTTTGAACCACTGTCATTATAAAAAAAACTCAGCTCTTTTCATCCTAATTGTACTGATGGAGATGTTGATAATATGCAACAACATTTTTGATGCATATTAGTGTCCATCAACCTCTTAATGTGGTCACGTTATCTTGTTCATTATCAGAAAAACGCTTGATGCTTTCACCTCTGTGCTTGACTGTGGGAATAGTTCTCTTCTTCTAAACATGGTGGGTTGACTTTTTGACTTTTTGTTTTTGGTCTCATCTGACCAAAGGAGGAATATAAAGCATATACAAACCAAAGCAAACTTACTGATTATAAAAGTTAATTTATCTTCTGATCCATGTAGATCCATCACCTGGGACATGACATCTGTAAGTGCGTAAATAGAGGGAAACTGAACTTCTTTCTTTTTTTAAGGTGCTTCACTTCTCATCCAAAAGGACTCTAGTTCTTATCATGGGTTTACAGTATCAGGTTTCTGTTAACCCCCTTTTTTAAACACAGTAGTTGAGGATTATTGCAGACACAGAGCAGCAATTTTCCTGCTTGTCCCTCCATTCCTGCAGTCCAGCTGCTTTAAGCTCTTAAGTATTACTAATGACTATGTGCTCCCTGAGTAACACACTGCACCACCCAGAGCCTCATTAAAGGTGGAACTTGGCCAACGAAGCTGCTCTTCACTTTGCATAAACGAGCTCAGGCGTGATGTATCGCTGCACGCTCCTCCGTCCATCGCCGCTATTCCGCTCTCTTCTTCATTTACTCATCAGTTGAGACATCATTGCTCAATGTTTCAGCAGCATCTAATGCAAACTAGATTAGAGGCGGTTACACAATACAGCATTTCATTTTTACGAAAGCTCCTTCTCTCATTACTGTTTCCTGTTACTACTTTTCCTCCACAGAGAGAAAGCTGCAGATCAAACCCCGACTGAGAGACCAGAGAGACTGAACCTGGAAATATCTGACTAATCTGGGATTTTTTTTGAGCCCCAGTCCCTTTTGAGTCCCTTTCACTCAGGGCCCAAAACATTTATCTTCTTTGTGTGTAAACATATTTTTCATTAATAAAGGTTTGTAGTAGAAGTTTTTTGCCCCTCGATGTATGTTTTAAATAAAGGGAAATAAAACATTGAACTTCAGCCTCATGCTCCTTCCTAGATGTTTCTGTGGTAGTGTTAATGGTTGGTGCTCTGTGGGTTTCTGCTGCGAGCGTCACATGATCCGAGCGTGTTTGTGAAAACTTTCATCGGTGAGGTGGTGACAGAAGCAGCCGGCATGGAGGAGACACATGAGTGCAGAGTGACTTCACCCTCAGCCGGCTGCAGGGGGTACTCGCTGCAGACTGGAATCTGTCTCTCTTCTGCCTCATGTGTTAAAATTACAGTTATATTCCAGACATACACAGCAGTCGCGCATTTCCATCAACGCCAAAGCCCCATTCAGCCTGGATTAACATATCACACTCTACACAGCATCTTAAACGTTACAAAATTAAACAGATGTTCTAAAACTGGTGGTTAACATGTTCCCAAATAGTAAAAAATGCAGAGTTGGCTTTTCTGTAGGTACAAAAGAAAAATAAAGTATGTTAGAATTAACTTTATGAAGATTTTAAAGTTTGAATTCTTTTCTGCAAAGTGTAATTAAAAATCCAACTTTTCCTCCTGTCTTTGAAAAACTACGAAAAGTAAAACATCTGCAGGTAAACTTTCACTGATGTCAAAATGTGAATAAGTGAAACATTATTCCCTCTTAATTTTTCCCTTATTTGGAGCTGATATGGACAGAACAAACATATTATCTAAAGTTATTTTTTCAGAGATATCTTTTAGCAATTCAAAAGAAAAGCTTTTATGATGTCTTTTGGTATTAATATTGAGAAGAACTAAGGTGCTGATTGCTACTGTAATTTGTTTAGTACTACAGTTGTTTTGGAAGATCGCTGTTTAGGTATGATCGCAATCATAGATGATTTCTTTAAATTAAAAAAGTACAATTTGCTGACTTAAAATCAAAGTGCAGACTCCTTATCGCAAGGACTTGAATTGCATGTTGTTTATCTCAAATTTGGCAAGAAAAATTTTGTTGGAGACTTGTTGCTGTGTTTGAGTTCATTGTCCTGGTGATGATCCAGTTTGAGCTTCACCTGTCAGAGAAACGACGTCACATCAGACTGTAGATTACTTTCCAAGAGGATTTCATGGGCCTCTCAATGGCAGCAAGGCACCCAGGTCATGTGACTGAAATAAACCCACATCATCACCCCTCACCCACCATCATGTTTGACAGTTGAGATGAGGTCTTAACAAACATGCATCTTAACAAACCTGTGTCATTCTGCGATGTTCATCTTAGAGAATTTATTCTTCAGTCTTTTGAAGCAAAACATATTTTTTGGCTCTTTTCATGAATTTTAATATTTAACATGCTAAATGTGGCCTGTAGAGTCTTAGAAGGAACTTTTTCCCCACGTCTGTTTTGAATGACTCTACAAGTCGTTTGTGGTGCTAATCCTTTGCTACTTAGACAGATATTAAGATTTTTTTTTTTTCCCCTTTCCACCTTGTGAATTTGAGTCAGCACACCATCCTAGATGCCAGGTCTGGGATTTAAAAGGTTATCAATAACCTAAACAATGCACTCCCAAGCATTTTTGTAGCTGAAAACTTATCGCATTTGTGGTAATTTCACAGTTCAGTGTGACAATGACCAGCTTAACAGCACAAATGCTCTTTTTTGGCTTGTCGTTTAGGCTATTTAAGAATGATGCAAGACTGCAGCAAGCACTGAGCCAGGTAAAATCTGGATTGTCATCTTTAAGACAGCTGACTGGGAAAACTTTTGTTCTTGAACCGGTTGTCATACACTTAAACCATGTTGAATCCTTTCTGACAGGATGGAGTTGTGTATCTCTGCCTTTGTGTGCATGCGTGTGCGTGTGTGTGCGCGTGTGTGTGCGCGTGTGTGTGTATGTGTCACTTTTAGCCTGTTTCTTTCTCAGATGTATCGACAGCAGCAAGCAGAGATGGAGAGCTCGACATGTTCCTTAGAAAAGGCAGGAGACAGGGAGCCATCACTCTTCTCTCCTCGCCACCCGTTTCTCTCCCTTCCTCCTCCCCCTCACCCACGTGGCTCCACTCCTGCGCTGAAGATGTAAGTGCCTTAGACAGATGTCTGCTGCCTCGTGTCTAAAACCCTCAACGCGAGCTGCTGAGCTCGGCAAACTCTAATTAAGATCAATATTTCAATTTTTAGTAAAAGCGGACGAGATGGAGAGGAGTCGGCTGGAGAGAAATCATCAGTCCGCCCAGAGTCGGAAAGACAAAAAGAAAGGTCAACCGTGATCCTTCATGGTGTGTGAGAGTGTCTTGGACAGGCGGTTTGGCAGAAGGTGTGTGATTTACGTGTTCAAATACTTCTGTGGATTCTTTACAATTTCTCCTACTTATCTTTACCCACTTAAAGTTTATTTTCTCCTTGTTAGGAATGGATGGATTCCAAGACTAGTTTTGATCAAAGGTTCACAACAAATCCATGAGTTTTCAAAAAGGTTGAAGGTGAAATTATTCCAGAAGCTTAATGTTAATGTACCATTATGTGCTTGGGATCAATTCCTTGTTGCATTGAGTTATGTCCAAGTTTCAGCTGTTCAACTGTTCAGCTAGGTGCAAGTTGAAGAGTTTCCCCTGTACTTAGCAGAACTTCTGAGAACTTGGAGAGTAGCTTTGGTGTTTCAGCGTCTTGTAGTTCATGGCAGGTTTTATTTTTGGTGGTTCTTTACAGTATTTTCACTTCTGATTAGAGTTGGCTTGTGCCTTGATAGATAACACCCTACCACCCTTCAGGATCTCCAGAACGTTTTATGAAACTCCTGACCTGATGTCCTCCTGATAATCCACATGGGATTCTGACATTTTGTTGTTTTCTATTTCTTCTCTGCTGTAGTTTGGATCTTTAAGGCAAATAAAAGCCAAAACTTACAAAAGAACAAACAGACTTTTGTCAGCTCAATCTGAAGGGTTCAGCTGACTTTTTCTATGCCTACTGGTTTGTCTCTTTGAAGGGTTGTAGAAGGCTCATGATTATTTATTGGTGACTATGCCTTGGTTGGTAGATGTCACAAGGCAACACAGAGACAGAACTGACAACGATGCACATATCCATACCTGTGGGAAATTTAGAGAAGCCAATTGACATGACAACAGTTATGTTTTTGGATTGTCCAAGAAAGCTGGAGTACCCAGAGAGAACCCATGCTTGCACAAGGAGAATTTGCAAACTTAATACACAGGGCCTGGATTCCAGCTCAGGCCCTGCTGTCCTCTCAGAGTACTTCATCTCCTTCCCACACATGACTTTTAGGTTTATTGGTCTCTCTAAATTGTCATTTTGTTTGAGTGAGTGTGAATGCATGTTTGTCCTGTTTCTTTGTTGTCCTGTGATGGATTGGCAAACTGTCCAGGGTGTACCCTGCCTCTTCCACATTAACCACTTGAAACTGCCACCAAACCCCTGTGATCCTGCAAAGACATGTTGATATAGATAATGGATGGATAGATGTTTAAGTTTGGATTGACATGCTTTTCCTTATCTCTGCTCTATGCATCTTTCTGACTGGACAATAATTAAAAATCTGTGCATGTCTAACAAATCGCCTTATTTGGTTTCAGCAGGTCTGTCCCTGAATTGAGTGAAGCTCCTCAAATTTTGCTTTGGTGAGTTGCCTGCAAAGTTATTAAATGATGCAAATCAGTGTTTAGATTCGCAGTTTTTCCATCTTTGAGACCACAAACATTTTTACAGGTCGGAGGGACAAACATTAAGCTATACCGTAACTCTACTCTGTAAAGAGAGATGACCCCTAACTTTAAATTAAAGCTGATTCCTGCACTGGAGCATTAGTGACAGAACCCCCTCCATCCGGGCCTGTGATAACCCTGAGCCCCTTCCAGGAGCTGCGATGCGGGGCCACCTTGGCTCTAAAGCCCAGCAACGATCCTCCACCTTGCTGATGTCCGTTTCACTTAAGTCGCCAGAAGTGCATTTGCAGCGAAGTCCTAATATGTAAAGGCACAAAGGAAAAGCCTGACTTCAAATATTTCTGTCCCAAGCTGCGGAGGCAGACACTCCCCTTCCCCTCACAATGAATGGACCACCGCAGATCTCCTTAACTGCGCCATTTCAATGCAGACTGCTTAGCTGGTCGTTTGATGGCCAGCTCCAAAAAGCCTCTTCTAATGACTTTGCGCACCTAAACTTGAAATACTTTGATATGATTTCCGTCTCTTCATCTCATATCCTCCTTTTCGTCCCTGCCAGCAGATTTGAAGCAGAGGAAGGAGGAGGTGGGGGGTATATTTCATGACCGCTTCAGACTGGAAATTAAGCTCAGCAGCTGCGCAAGGCTTTCCTCTCCACATCTGACCAAGTTAAACTTACTGCCACCTGTTTTTTTACACTGATCGGCACTTTATTCCTCGGATATATCGCCCGCTGAGTATGTGTCCCCCGGGGGCCCCGGGGCGCTGCTGAAAAGGCTAAACGGGTCAGGCGCAGCGACGTCCCTGTTTAAGTCCTGCTCCCACGATGCTTATCAGCGGTATCGACATCCTGCCCCTCCACCCCATCACCTAAAAGCTGCCCGGACCCAGAAATAAAAAAAAAACACACACAGAGAGAGAGACAGATGTGTCCCGGATAGAGCCGGGCGGCGGTGCAGCTTAATTATCCGTCGATCCGCAGAGATGAGGCGGGGGATGCGATCTGTGGTTAATTGGGAATGAAAACCTGCTGGGACTGTCCAATCATACTTAACCCACGCGCAGCCATGGCTCCACGCAGACTTGAGGAAATGCAGATTGATTTTTTTATTCCTCTGGCAGAGGGCCGCAGATCGATCAGTGATTGATAGATTTGCTGGTTTGTGGTATCAGAGGCCCTGAAGGAGATAAGTGGATATAAAAAGCAACGGTTTATACAGCTAGAGAACAAAAGTGGGAATACTCTATAGATCACTGCTTTAAAATTGGTAAGTCTACCTTTGAGATGCACAAATCTAATTATATATATATTTGTTTTTTCTACATTGGGTTTTGATCGGTAATCGGAAGATCAACTAGCCTATACTGCAAAATGTGACAGTTTATCATTTGAATAAAAGAACAAAAAGTAACAACATCAGACATTGGTCTATGTGCACTTTGATGCACTTCTAATCTAATAAAGATTAGAGATAATGTCGCAGTAAATTAAAATATAATCAAAAAGTCTTTTTTTTTGTTTTTTCGTGTAAATCATTTATATAGTTTCACAATTCAGACTGACCTTTGTGGAGTGTTTGTCTCTGTTAAATTTAATTATTAGTATTTAGAGATAATGAAAACCCAAAATCTAGTTTGTTATAAAATCTGACTATTAAAACCATTAAAAATATTTTATGCAAAAATGGGTTTTTCACTATTATGGGGAAGATTGCTGAATTAGCATCATTTACATTTTCCAGAATGATGAGAAGACACAAAATGCTATTGCTTGGCAAGCTCACTGGTCATAGACTGCTGCAGGTATATTAATATAAAGTTGAGTGAAAGCAAAAAGTCTGGATATGTACAGAGTTAGTGCCTCAAATCTGTGACATTCACCAGAACAGTTAGTCCTTGTTACAATATTATGTGACCAGAAACTTTACAATCATATTTTCAATGGTAATTAGAAAAAGGATCCAACGTCTAGAAGAAGAGAGAACCAAAACAAAAAAGAACACCAAATCCAAGTTGCTTCAGGTTAAATGTGAAGTTCCCACAAAGCCCAAAGCCATTGTTTCATTCTGGTAAGGTATCATCAACAAATGCATCCACAATTATGAAGCAAATTAACAAATTTCAAATGTGCATAATACTGCAACCCATCAGTACTAAAGCCTAAGATAGTAATTTCAAAGGTTTCAAGTATTTATACAATTTATTTTCTCATTTCACCCAAACCTCAAAGTTTAACTTTACTGAGCTCAGTAACTTTACTCTTCCAAGTGTGCATAAATCCATCTACGTTTACCTTCTACATATATCCAATGCTCTGTTTTACTGCACCTAAGATGTTTTTGTTGTTTGTTTGTTCAGAGTGAAGTTATTTTTCTCCCAGAGGTTTCCCTGGTGTCTGTCTGGCCCGCGCTCCACCGTGCAGTAGCGCCTGCTCGGTCACTAGAGGGGGGGATCTGCTGCACCTGTTTTCCCTGCATGCATGCATGCATGCGCGCTCCGCTTCTCTCGCCTTCTTCGGTTTCGTTCGGCTATCCTCGGACGGAGCAAGTAGCTTCACTTAAACCACGCGCCAGCGGTGTCCTCCCATTGGCCTGTCGCCTCTCCGTGTGGGAGGGTCGGCAGTGAGGGGAGGGCGGGACGCAGCGTTTATAAGAGGCTGCCTCCCAGCACCTCGCTGATACTGCGTGGTTCTCACCGGGAAGCTTTGGGGTGCATTTAGAAGGCAATTAGAAACAAAGCAAAGTGGAATTTCTCACCTCTTGTGCACAATTTTACACACAATCAACACGTTAAGGTCAGGAGCGCGACCCGGCGAGGGGGACGATGCCAGCTTCAAGTAGAAATATGGACTGAGGACAGCAACAAGGAGCAGCTTCTGTCTCCAAGTAAGACCTCCAACTTTCATGCTTCATCTCAGACTTTTATGAACTTTGAGAACAGGCGTGCCTGCAGAACAGAGTTTGGATTCCTGGGACTGTTGACACACTTTTACGCACGCCCGCGCACCGCTCGATGTGACCGAGTGCGAAACTTTTGAAGCTGGGCCATGCTGCGGTGACTAGAACTGCAGAAGGAGACGACCGATGGTTGGAAACTAATTCTGACCAACAATAACAGAACAACAGAGAGCAATAAATCAGGGGGGAGCGCTCTGCAGAGGTGAAGGGAGGACAACACAAGCTGGTGTCTCCAAATTCAGCGGGCTCCAGTTTCAGCCGCTCCGGGGGCTCCTGCTATTAAAGCCTTCATCTGACCTGGGATAAGTTGTCAACAAGAGCTGCGAGCGGAGGCGAACTGGCAGGTGTACAAGTTCATTTACATGCAGACGTATATTCACTCCGCTATATATAGAAGTGGCCTGTGGAACTAGCAGCCTTAAGAAGTTTCTCCTCCCACCCAGCGGGCCTGCAGCAGTTCCACGCACCAGGCGTGTGCGTGTACCTATATATACACCATACAGGCTTTTAATTCCCTCTGCAATTTGCCCGCTGTCGGTTTGGCTGTGAGGCCGGGAGTCGTCGCATGGACTGACATGGCCACCGACCTCGCCATGAGCGCAGAGCTGCCTAACAGCCCTCTGGCCATCGAGTACGTCAACGACTTTGACCTGATGAAGTTCGAGGTGAAAAAGGAGCCGCTGGAGGCCGACCGCTTCTGTCATCGCCTGCCGTCCGGCTCATTGTCCTCCACCCCGATTAGCACACCCTGCTCCTCCGTGCCTTCCTCGCCCAGCTTCTGCGCCCCGAGTCCGGGCGCGCAACCCAACCAGGGCCTCCCCGGCGGCGTCAACGTCGGCAACAACAGCAACAACAGCAGCGGCAACAACAATCACAGCAACGCGGGCAAGCCTCAGCTGGAGGACCTGTACTGGATCCCCAGCTACCAGCATCACATCAACCCCGAGGCGCTCAACCTGACCCCGGAGGACGCGGTTGAGGCCCTGATCGGCAACGCGCACCATCACCACCACCACCACCAGGCCTACGAGGGCTTCCGCGGGCAGCAATATGTCGGAGAGGACCTGTCCGCGGCCTCGGCTGTGCACCACCATCAGGCCCACCACCACCACCATCACCACCACCACGGCCACCACACCCGCTTGGAGGACCGCTTCTCGGACGAGCAGCTGGTGAGCATGACGGTGCGGGAGCTGAACCGGCAGCTGCGGGGCTTCAGCAAGGAGGAGGTGATCCGCCTGAAGCAGAAGCGGCGCACCCTGAAGAACCGCGGCTACGCGCAGTCCTGCCGCTTCAAGCGCGTCCAGCAGCGGCACATGCTGGAGACGGAGAAGTGCACCCTGCAGAACCAGGTGGAGCAACTGAAGCAGGACGTGGCGCGCCTTGTGAAGGAGCGGGATCTGTACAAGGAGAAGTACGAGAAGCTGGCCAGCCGGACCTACAACTCCGGCGGGCCCGCGAACACGAGAGATCCGTCCGGGAAACAGGCCAGCACCGAGTTCTTCATGTGAGAGAGACATTACCGCGCTCACCTCCACACTCTTCTGACTCTAATCGATCTTTTCTGATTTGTGTTTACAGTTATTCCTCAACAACAAAAGACTTTCAATCTCATCTTCTTAACAAATAAAGGTTAGGTGCGCACAAGCGTCACGTCTGTGAGTCTTAAAGATGTTAAACTTCTGTAAGTCCACAACAAACAAGTCAGGTCGGCACATGGGATCACTTTCAGGCTGCAGACTCCTCTCCTGTCAGAAGTCTTATGAACCAATGACTGTCTTAATCCAGAGAGAGCGCCGGGTTTGTGTTAGAACCAGGCAGAAGCAGCACAGACTGCAGGAGGAGAATGCGCTGCGGTGCAGAGACTCTCAGTAATGCAAGTGTAATAGTTCCCCCCGCCCGGCCCCCTCCCTCATCCTTTTGCAACCCTGCATGCAGGACATGTATGGTAACCTCCAGCCAAAACCCCATCCACATATGTATGGAAAGCATGACCCATGGGTTCTCCCCAGCCATCCTTCCATCCCTCAGTCATCAGTAAGGCCTGGGTATGCAGAAAAAGCCCCCCCGCCCCCATGAGAGGTGCAAAGAACTGCGGACTGAAATGCAAAAACAATCTGCTTCACTGCGAAACACATGGATGCGTCTTTACCTGCTGTTTTCAATCAGTTTTTTTCTATTGTTTTAAAAAAGAAAAGAAAAACGACAAAAAGAGATTACCTGAGCCAGATTTTAGACTGTATTTATTTCCAGCTGTACATAATGTGTAGAGAAAAAAAAAAACAAACAAAAAAAAAACAACAAGCAGTCACCTGTGTTATTTTACCTTCTCTCTTTTTAAGGCTTTTGTTGCTTGGATTTGTCGAAATGTCTTAATCCAAAAATGTTTGTATGTTACAGCATGCAAATTGTCTGTGGTATCCTCCTCCTCTTGCTGAACATGTTGAACCTGCACTAAAGAGCAAACTGGAGAAATGTTTCTGTTTTTAACCTGGATGTAAATTTGATTTAAAGGATGGAAAAGGACTGCTGCTAAAACTCTATGCACCAATCTGAAGATTAAAAAAAAAATACTTAATGATTTATTTTCTCTCTTTTTTATTTTTGTGGTAAAGAATGAAAAATGCTGCGGGGCCTGCGGGGTTTGCCCCGCAGCCCCGATGTCTTAAAGCGAGCGGAAGGGGAGGATGCTTGATTGTTAGAAAAAAAACGGGACACAGCTGGTCATCACTCTGTCAACAGAAAAAAAGTTCGTGTGTTATCTGCTGCCTAAGATATATGTGCAATATTGTGCAGAAGCGCTCTGGTGTTTGTGGAAAAACAAAACCGAGGATTCATGTTCCCGCCAAAATATCTGGGCCAATTAAAAAAAACAAACAAAACAAACAAAAACAAATCTTAAACGAGTTGAATTTGATTAATGGCGATTTGATCTGTCTCAAGACTTCTGCACAGTGCTGTGGATGTATATCTGTACATATGATTTCTATACTTATCCGACGGACCTGTCCTGACGTGTCAACAAGTGGAAAAATCTGCAAAGTGGGGGGAAAAAAAGTTTGTTGAGAAACTCATGTTTTCATAATGTTTAATAAAAAGTTCTGTCCCAAATCCGTAGCGCGGCTGCTGTCTCTCGTTGTTACAGCGAAACGTTTTGTCCACATATCTAAACTAATTGAAAAACAATTAAACGAGTGGCACTTAAATGAGTTGAAGTTTCAGAAATCCACATTTCTGAAACTTGGAAAATGTTAAGTGTCTGGACGCCTCCTGCTGATGGAGGGGCTTTTATAAGGCAATGCGCGACATCGAAACTTTATTTGGTTTTGAAACAATTAAGCAAAACGAAAACTGACATTTTAAAAATGATATGTCTATTTACTGCTCATTAACAGAAAGTAAATGTGTCGTGCAGCTGCAAGCGCAACTTAAAACATTCGTTCTGAACAGTTTTATATCACAGTGGATTACATTTTAATTTAAATATATTTTTAAACGATTGTTGAAAGGCAGGATATTAATAAAAATATGAATAACAAAAATTCCGCGCATAAAAAGCTATTATTATTATTATTAGTATTATTATTATTATTATTATTAAAATATTTATTTTGTTATCCTTTTTTTTTCTCCACATTTTTTCGTTTCATTTTAGTATTTAGAGGCGCTGAACTCGGAGCCGGTGATGGAGCTTCTCTCCGCGGGCCTCGCTGACTCTGTCGCCCCATCGCAGACTGCAGGATGTTGGGGCAGCAGATGCTCTGACCTCCTGCAACACTGCCCTGATTTTCAGATGCAAGTATGTGTGTGTGTGTGTGTGTGTGTGTGTGTGTGTGTGTGTGTGTGTGAGTGTGAGTGTGTGAAGGACGGGACCATATAAAAAAGTGCGCACTTCTCTGTCGCTGTTCCGGCCGCTTATTTACGGGCCTTCGCGCACCTCGAAAGACGGTGATCGATGTTGGAAGCCCGGCTGGTTCATTACTCTCTGCCCGACCGCTTCCTCTCAACTACTGAACACGTGTTCCACGGGGGTAACTTTGTATGACACCTCAGTGGTCTGCGCGTGGTGTGGGATGCGAGCACGCGTGCACGCACACACGCGCTCTCGTGTTTGTGCCAGCGCTAAATGAAGCGGTTTGTTGGCGCTGGATGGCGCACAGCGAAGCTTGAGAGGAGTGCCAGCCCGGGTTGGTGCTGATGTGACACCGCCTTCAGACCCGGCGGCTTGTGGCTCACTTCAAACACGGATCATAAACCGCCGTGAAGCAGCGCGTGATTGGGAAATTGCGCGCGCGCGTGTGTGTGTGTGTGTAGGTGAGCGTGCTGAGACCTCTGGGTGGGTGCAGGTCACTGATCCGCTACAGCAGCTATATCTTGAGTTGCTCCGCTGGTTAAAGCTGTGATGTGGCTTTTTTTTTTTATTTATTTATTTTTTTTGTCAGAAGTTCATCATCATTAATAATTATTGGATACGGTGCAGTTTGAGGCCAGATTGCTGCTGTTGATATTGATTTATCTGCTGTCTCATGTTTGTAAATATACATTCTTAAGTTATGTGTGAGTGCTGTCAGCCTTTGTCACTGTGCCCAACTGAAATGTGTTTTTATCATGATTAAAATCGCAATAAAAAGCCATTTAGGCTACTTTACAATAAAACAAACGGTTCAACATGAAACATTTAGCCTAACTCCGTCCAATCAGAAGTACTGTATGAGGCATTCACTTTCGGATCAACTCTCAAGTAAATCCCCAGTAAAACAAACTCGGTAAGTTAAAACAGTCAGTAAAAAAAAAAAAAAAAAAATCTATCTGTGGACTAGAGATGATCTTCAGTCTGCTCCTGATGAATAAAAATTGCTCTTTTAGTTTACTTGCTGTACAAGCTTCTATACTTTTAATTTGATGAAACATAATTCCCAATTAACATTTTTTGCACATTTTATGCCACTTTAACAATATCTTATAGCTGATTGCTTCGCGTAAAAAAAGCTGCCTTTTCTTAGTTTGAAACTGACTAAAATCAGTCAGCTTCCACTGATCGCCCGTGGAGCGATGATAGAGATGAATGCTTTTGACTGACATGAGTGCACGCATCCTTCTCATCTCTGCACTTTAACTCTCCAAATTAAATAATTTGCTGAGTCCCTTTATGGGCTGAACGTTCAGCTTTGAGTTGAAATCTTAATTTTCTCCCAATATCTCTTCTCCTGCTCCCTCCTTTCTCTCTTTCTCTCCTCCCCAGCCTCTCCATCACTCTGCTCCTCCCGCTGCTTTTTGCTGACTCAGAGGAAACGCTGAGCTGTGTGACAGCCGTCACCTCGCACACAGACGGGGAACTACGCGCGCGCGCGCGCTCGCGCGTGTGTGTGCGTACCTGGAGCAGGATGTGGTGGTATGCAGCGGACTATCGGGGCTCGCTCTGCACGCGTGCGCGCGTGTGTGCGCGTGTGGAAAAGAGAGATATCACTGTGACTACTCTGAGGGCTTTTCTTTCTATAAATCAGGGCAGAGTCCATCTGAGCTCAAACAAAGCGAGTGAGCAGGGATGGAGAGAAACAGAGATGGAAGCGGAGGGGGGGCTGCGGTGCGTCTCTGGCGTCTGCTGCTGCTGAGATTCGACACAGTCAGCGTCTCTTCGGCTCGGCTTACCTACAGTATACCTACACACAAACACCCACGCACGCACACACACACACACACACACGCACATCATAAACAGAGTGCAGACAAACAGCAGCTGATGGATTCACATCCTTTTAATCAAACTGATAATGACCTCCTTCCCTTCGTCGTTTCACTGCTGCTGCACCAGTTTCTCCGGATGGAAGCTGTGGGGGATGTTTATTGGCTCTGTGAATTTGTTTTCAGCACAAAGTTTGCTTGATGGCTTCACAAGCCCTGAAAATGTTTTCTGTCTCTCTCTCTCTCTCTCTCTCTCTCTCTCTCTCTCTCTCTCTCTCTCTCTCTCTCTCTCTCTGTCTGAGACATAAGCCGTATCATGTTATTGGCTGTGATACTGGATCCACCAAGATTCTGTCAAATGCTCCCAGGATGCTCTCAGAATTTGGGAAATCCTCTCTGTTTCTTTTATGGTGCTTGGAAAAAAACTTTGACAGTAAGATAGTCCAACTCGTTTATCAGTCTAAGGTTTTTTTTTTCTTTTTCTGTTCAGATCATTAAAAAGTGTTCTTGCAGGTATTTGCGTATTAATTATTCTCTATTGTGAAATGTTGTGCAATTTTCTACCATCTTAACATTGTAATTCTTTTCTGTCACATCTGGATGTTTTTACCTTCATGACCATTTTTTTTTTTTTCACACATTTGACTGAGCTCTTATTTTGTGTTTGCTCATACAGTTTGTAGTGTTAAAGCCCTTCAATAAATGGACTTTGCTCACCATCTATTCAGCTGAGAAGATGACTGAGACTTTAAATTTAGCTAAACTTTTGATTTTTATATAACAGAGATGATCAGAACCTGCAACTCTCCTGATGCCACCAGGTTTATTTAGAAACCTGTGAAACACGTCAAGGTTTCTAAAAGTGAATGATCTCATTCCGATAGTTTATAATTCTGTAACTTTTCAATGTAACCCCTAGTTGAATCCACAGAATTTACAGAGTTAAACTGAAGTCATTCTTGTATTTTCCTGCTTTGATTATTTCTCTGCATCTCGTAGATGCAGAGAGCACAAGCAGCTTCCAGCAATCAAACATTTGGGATCTGTCTCTTTCTATAACATGAATATGTTTTGAAAAAAAAAAAAAATTTCACGATGGCCGTCTAATGCTGAGTCCAGGCAGATTTAGGAATACAGAAAAAGATTAATCAAACCTGTTTGCTGTTGTTTCTTCACTGTATCGTTTTGATTTTGTTCACCATCTGATTTATAAAGCTACAGCAGGTCTTGTGTTGTGAACCTTCATGCACAAGCAGCAGAGACGGAGCCTAGCATATCCATGAGGATTACTCTTTGGTTTAGCTTATAATTAATTTCTGAATTATAAGCGAAGAGAATGAATATCTAACATTTATCCCAGCTGAAAACAAGTAGTTCACTTCCTGCAAAGATGACTATAATGTCAGTTGAACCAGTGTGGTAGTTAAATAACCTCCTTTGCCTTTTGACTTCATTTTTTCCTCTTCAAACTTTTCATTTAAAGTAAATATCTTCTGCTTAATTCAGGGTCAGATAAAGGCAGCAGCAGCCTTAGCAGAAACCCAGGTTTCCTTCTTCCCAGCCACATGGGCCAGCTCCTCTGGGGAAATCCCAGCGTGTTCCTGTGCTGGGTCTCCTCTCGATGGGACATCCCAGGAACACCTCAGCAGGTAGGCATGCAGGAGACATTCAGACACCTGAGCCACCTCTCCGTATTTAGGATCAGCCGCTCTGCTCTGTGTCTCACCTATGTCTAAAGCAGAAACTCATTTTGGGCACTTGTCTCTACCCAGAGCTATTGACCATAGATGAGGGCAGAAACGTGGATCCAACAGGAATTCAAGAGGTTTGAGTATCAATTTTGAAAAACAAAAAAACGAAAGAGTTTTTAATTTATATTTTGTTTTAAAAAGATGGCATGTCAAAATGTTTTCATTCTATTTTCAAAAATCTGTGGAAGGACCTTATCTGGCATAATTTTTGCACCTTTCTTGTAGTTGCTGAGCAGCTTTCTGCATATTTCTACTTTAGTTTTGGCTTCCATGTTGAAATACCTCCCTTCCATCACCCTGAGCTTTGCCTTTCTCTTCAGATTCTCTATCACATGACAATCACCACTCAAGCTGAGTCACTTTTAAATATTAATTATTTCTGGTCAGAAGAAACATGTTGGTAAATTAAAAGATGAGCTTAAATCTTTATCTGTCAGGAGTATGAATTGTCTCATCTCTAGACAATTTTCTAATGATTGTTATAGAGACTTGCTGACACTTTGACCCCCTTCTCTGTTTTCTAATGATATTCACTTGGTTTCTCATCCAATCTTGTCTGTTCCAATTCTAATTTTTTATAAAAGATTTTCATTATTTTCACTAACTGACAATATAATAGACAATATAAAGTTAGCAGCTATTTTAACAGTCATGTCTGACATACGTAGCTCAACTTTTGCCTACTTTCTTTATTCATTAAGTGTAAATGCATCTTAAACATTTTAGCTTCAACTATGTTATTATTTGTTGTGGATTTAGTTAAAGTTTTTTTTTTTTATTTATGTTATATGTGATCATCTTCAGTTTTTTGTCCCCTGACAGCAGTAGTTCCAATCTGTTTGTGTTGAGATTTTTATTTTATTTAGCAGAAACCTGTGAGTGCCGTCTTGCAGCCACTGGCTCCATTTAGAGCGGCTCCTGTGGGACGTGCTCAGCTTTGAAAAGTTGTCACACCGCGCAAAACGCAATCGACATTTTTGATAAATCACCTGCGTGCTGTTAACACTCAACGGGGTATTAATAATTATTACTCTTGATCTGGTGATGGAGTTAGTGAGCCAGGGGCCTGAAGCTCCACCTTCACTTAAGAGGGGGAGGGCTGTGGAGGTTCACCATAGCGGTCCCTACCCGACACACCGGGGAAAAGCAATTTGGCACCGTTGGCGCTGCGACCCCCTGACTGAGCTGCGTACCCTGCCTCCACACCGAGCACACACACACATATTCAGACACACTGACATGCTGCATGCTGAGTGGACACATTCAAACATGCTATCACAGGAGAAAATATGCCCAAACAGCAAATCTAACCTTGTCCCATGCTTTGAAAATACAGTAAGAAACCAACAAATAAACAAACAAACAAACGAGACCGGAGGGATGATGTGCTGGAAACACTGAGGAAGAGGAGGGGTGTAAATCACAGGAAATGGCATACTTGTTACCTAAAAGTGGTAAATTAAGCATTTAAACAATGCCTCAAAGGAGGAGTTGCCTCCAGATCGCCAAGCTGAAGAGTTTGACCAGAAAAAATAGCATCACTTACTGCAACGATTTATGTTTCTGATGCCTCTGTTTTCTGGTCTTAATTTACTTCCAATAATTTCTTCAAACATAATTGCGCTTGCCTTATATTATTTTCAGTTGAGGACCAGCAGATTTACTTAGTCAAGCTTTTAAGGAGGGGTCCAGTTCCTGCTGATTCCTTCAATCTGCCACTATCACTTCCCTTCATGTTTCACTTCCTCTCTCTGTGTGTTTGTGTGAGCGCCAGTGATTCAGCAATCAGCCACTCATTGTTTCTCATTCACTTTTATAGCATCAAAAAAAGGCCACTCAGGCCTTTTTTTCTGTTTCACCAGTGGTTACGGCTGTGGTTTGTAGTATTATGAGCCACAAATGCAAATCAGCCACAACACTGATATCAACAACCAGATGTTTTACTTCTTGAGTAACCTAAAGGCACTAGGAAGCACTGACCTCTCTTGAATGCTCTCTGAGGGGGCCATGTACTGGAAATCCCCTTTCTCCTGGTTGTTTTTGTGTTGCGAAACCTTTACACTGCAATGACAGAGATGAATATAAAGTATCTTCCTAAAGTCCTCCAGGATCATTACTGTGTTATTCTTGATGGTGGAGCTGCTGCTCAGTTGTTCTCATCCTCCCTGCTTCTTCTTGCCATGAAGTCTTGCTGCAGGATTTTGAGTGAAAACTGTGTCCGTTGTTTGGAGGTTCTTTATCCTGAAATCAGAAGCAACCCATAAAAGTGGGATCAGGACACAATTTTATGTTTTGTGAAATGAGGGGGTTAAAGTCCACCTACCTCTGTTATGCCTTTGACTGCCATTTCATGAACATGGATGCAAGTTTTATCTGCTGTCAAGAGAGAGTTTCACTGGTTTATTGGTTGGAAAATACTAAGCTGAAAAGCAAAGGTCTCTTTAAAGTAAATGTTTTGGAGACATTCAGGCTCCTGCCCAGGTTACTGGAATCTCTGTGTAACATTTATCCAGCTCACCTGCTGTTCACATAAAATAATTTAGGTAGCCAATATGAAAATTTAATGTTAATGCAGTACCACTCTCTCAAAATAAAGCTATGACTCTGTAATTGAGATCTTAGTTTAATGTGGTGAAGTAAATCTTTTGTGAATTTGGATTTTAAAGGCCAGCGCAGGAGATAAAGAAACACATCAAGGTTTCACATGACAAGATGTAGAGACTTTTTTGGAGTCTCTACATCCATTATGTAACGCTATTATTTGTCGTTCTAATTTATAGCATTCGAAAAGCCTGTAGGATGTACATACCGACACACTAATGTTTCTTTTTTCAATTGATGTTTTTCACTCAGTTGAATAATTCATATTCTCATGAAGCTGCTGTTGGTCAGTCTGTGCAGTAATGCAGTGAAGAAGACTGTCCGCAGTGGCAGTGGAGGGTCAATCGGCAATCAATTATTCCACTCGGCCTGGCCTGCAGCCACACCACAGACTGGCTTCCTGCACTGAGAGCACATACACACACAGCGCAAGACACTCTACTCACATCCACTCAGTCTTGACTAGACACACAGGCCACAGAACCCACAGGTTTAATGTAATGAGGAAGCCATCTTGGAAGGAAGCTCAGAAAGGCACTTTTCAGTCCAGATTCTAAGTATTAACTATAAATGCCAGGGGAAAATGCTTATGATATGTCTAAGCCTTGTACTGTATGTGGAACTGAATGTCTATATAAGTTAAACGGCACATTTAACTTCCTTGTTTTTATTTTAGCCCCCATGGAAGAACAGTTCTTGTCATAGAACGGATATTGTCCCCTTGTAAACACAGGATATTTCTGATATTTAATCGCTTAACCAGACATTTTTTAGTTTAGTCAAAAATTTGTTACATGAATTACACTGTACTCTTTCATTTTGTCTCTTTTTATTGAAATACTGTCTATTTGAAATTTCTTAATGTTAAGACAAATTGGAACTGAAATGAAATTCTTTGTGTGCACAAACCAAAGGAAAAAAAAGCTAAATCTGATCATCATGATTTTACCTTTGAACTATTATGTATCTGTCTTTAGATGGTTACATTTCAAGCTCAATCCCTTCCATGTAAAAGTCAAGATACATTTTAGAAATATGCATTTTCACAGGTTTGTGTCTTTGAAAACAGAAATAAATGTGAGGAAGGTTGACAGTCCAAGTTGTTTTTTGCTTGTTGTCCACCGGCCACCTGAGATAGTTATGAGCTTCTCCATGAACCTCCAGCTGAGTTCAACAGCTGGTATTCTGGTTTCAGAATAGCATGTACCCAAAAACGTGCTTGCTCATCTCATTCCATTCATGTTCAACTTGGCACAGATTTCTCGTAATAGTTTGCTGGAATTCTGCTCCATTTCTCCTTATGGAACTGGTGTAACTGAATGAAACGATGACTGAAAAATGTGTAAAATATTCACTAGCAAAAACTACTCTACACAACCCCACCCCACAGCAAAGCATCCCTTACGGCTAGTAAAACAGTCAGGTTTCAGTAAAAGACAAAACAAAACCCAACGCCACTTCCTGTCGTGCGTCATGTCCACACACATAAAGGACTGGGCAGGCAGTCATGTGGCAAACACACCGCAGCTGCAAACTGAAGTGACTGAGGTGTCACTGAGCCTGACACACACAGTGAGGACACGGGCCTGGAGGCAGACACACACTGCCTGGACTGACCAACTTGCAGTGTCTGTGTACTGATTACTAACTGGGTTCTGTCATGTTTGTCTTACTGAAAGGACACACAGTCAGGTTTGTGAAGACGTGAAAATAAAAAAAAGCAACTTTATATCAAGTGAAGGTTTAACATCAGGAGATAAAGATCTGGCTGAGTCTCTTCTTATCTGATCTCGCAAGCAAGACCAAATATTATATCTAACAGAAGCCAAATTTCTGAAAAATCAACGAAATACCATTTACAATGTGCTAAAAAAGCCTTCTTGTTTACTTATGAATTTAATCAATTTGTTAGGAAATAACGGTAAACTTTAAATAGATTTTTGCTGCTCAACAGTCTTTGGTTCTTGTCAGATTTTCTTCTTCTTGATGCTCAGTGCATTTACATTCATACCTGGACTGCAGGCAGATCAGTCAAGCACAAGCACACATTGAACTTGAGGATATCTACTATACACACTACATAAACATCAGAGTTTGCACATCAAAGTTACATTAGTTGCTACTGTCTGAATGGCTGTAGAACCAGATATTGTTATTTTTCCTGATAAGCTTGGAAGTGTCCTGAAACATGTTCTACTTGGGAGAAACATTTTTTCTTTAGAATGATGGACTTGACGTTGATTAGAAATCTTCATACCACCATTCTCAGGTTAATGGGCCCCAATAGTAGGTTCTTATGTCTTTCCGTCTTGACGTTGTGCTGACGAACCACTACATGCAACACAATAGCAAAATGCTAAAAATCCTGTTTTAATAGAGGTAGTCACAACATCTATGCATAACTGATCAAGTTATGCATTGATTGGCAGAACCTGGTGGCCAGTTCCTCCTTATAAATTCATGCAATCTTTTTTTGACATATTAGGAAAGTTCGGTTGGGAAGACAACTTCATGTGCGAAATGTTGTGGTTAAAGTTTGCCAAAAGTTTTTCTCAAAGAAATAAAGAATAAGAATATTAGAGTGGGAGAAAACACGTTGTGACTGTCAGTGAAACACAAAGAAGCAGTACAATGTTGTCTTGCTTGTTTCTTGTGACTTTAACTGGGGTACATTCAAAGCTTCTGCCTTTTAAACGCTCGTCCTCATTTAGCCCGTTTAATACGGCGCACAGGAGTTCTGCAGGAATACAAGGAAGAGGAGAAGTAAAGAGAATGAAGAAGTGACTGCGGTGAAGGAGTGCAGAGTCAGCGGTGCCAACGGCAAACGGAGGAGACGGAGCGCCCAAACTGTCATGGCAGCCCCTGTTGGGTGACAGAGCCGTCACAGTTCGAGAACAGGAGGCAGAAACAGAGAAAAAGTAAAGGAAGTTAGCAGAAAAGAGAAGCTTCTTGTCTGACATGTTGGCTTTTTATTTAGAGCTATTTTTTGTGGTGAAAGATGTTGGCAGTTTGGGGCCAGCTGTGCTGTTCCTCTGACTGAGAATCCTTCTACCTTTGCTGCTACTGATGTGGTCGTCGCTGCTGTTTTTAAGAGACGTATCGTTCTTGTTCACTGTTGGTTCACGGTTTCACTCAGGTGAGAGTCACAGCTCAGATTCTCTTCCAGTTTGAGTTCGTCTCAGATCATAGCTCGTGGTGTTCACTTGCTCACAGTGAGGAGCGTTTTCTTTTTCCTGATTAAGCACTTTCAACACAGTTGTTTGAAAAGGTTTTTACTATTAAACGTTCTCCTGAGAATTGTTGTGACATTTAATATGGCATTTTGTTGCTCAAGACCCTGCAATGAAGACCTGCTCCTGGATAAAGGACCTGTTCTGACTGACAGTAAAGCTTCAGGCTGTAGAGCAATTATCCATTCTTTGCACCTGCTCTATCTCAGCAGGAGGCGCGGTGCTACCAGGACAACATGGCCAGGAATTACCACAGGGTTTTCAGCCACTGCCTGATCTAACATTCATGTTTTTGAAGCTGGAGAACCAAAGTAAGTGGAGTGTGAATGTTTACTTCCAAAATATGTTTCTTATGTATAGCTCTCCATATACAAGCAATGACACAGATGCACAATAAATTGAAACGTAAAAAAGAAACACTCAAATAATAAAATTAGCAATACAATCAATCACTGACAAAAACTCTCTAAGGCATTTACAAAACAATTCATAATTAAACAAAAATGTTCATCAGAATAAAGATAAACAATTACATTTACAAAAAATAACACGTCGTAAATGTTGTACTACTATGGAAGTTTAAAAACTACAATTCAAGTATTATGCCACAAATGAAAAACAAATAAGTCTTTAACCTGAAAACAAGATTCAAAAAGTTCACTCTAAAGTTGCTTTAGAACGGATGATAACCACACAGCTCAGGGTCCCTAATGTTGCAGGTCCCTGCAGGTTTGGGTCATATTATCACTTAGTTCCAACCCTCCAGGACTGGAGTTACCCTACGAATTGTCCTGCATCCCTTAGCAAATATTGAAGACTGTGAGGACAAGCGGCCTCTTTAGTAGCTTCATGCCACCAAAAGCATCAACACTTTTTCTAGACATTAATGTCAACTTTTTAAGTGCTTTTTTCTCTTTAAATATTTATTGATGAAATATATTTTACTGTGATGATTTTTATTTACACACATTTCTTCATCCATAATGACAACTTTAGGAACCACAGATCAATAAGACTTGGAGAAATCAGGATTAACTAATTCAGAACTACATGTTGTCCTATTGGCAAATTGTACTGTACAAAGTATGAATGACAGAACATTTTTAATCTGAGGTTTTGCAACTACAGAAGAAGATTCAGTTATTTTAAAGCTTTTTGCACAGTGTCACCAGGGGTTTTATCAACTGTGGAGGGGCGTCTGCTTCTCTTTCTCCCTTACTACATCACCTATATATTCACATCGACACCACAACCTGCTGTCCTGCTTGGTTCAGATCAGCAGCAAGGCTCAGTTCACACGGCATCAGTGTGAGCAGCAGCTGGACACATGTTGGCAGTCCTCCTTCCTCCGCCTGCAGGTGTGGGTCAGGTAGGCCTCCATGAATAAATCATTCTCTACAGTCTGCTCGGCCAGGCCTGTTTATGTCAATTAAAATTGCATGACTTTTATTAAGATTTAAGGACAAACTTTGTGTTGTGCTTCTGGTCCCTTTCAGCGAAACGCAAAGTTCTGTTATATGTCAAATTTCCGCTTATTTGTGGGATGTTATTAACAGATTTGCACCGTCAGAGCTGGAAGGATGTTTGGTTTTGAAAAAAAGAAAAGCTTTGCTGAGGCAGGCCCATAACACTGGGTGGAGGTGGGGGTCTCAAATACATGTTACACAGCAGAAAATATTTGGAAATGAGATAAAATTATTTAAATTTCCTTGTACTTTCTTGCTTTCACTTCTTGGATTGAGCCAGAAGGGGAAGTTATTAAGTAATTTTGCTCAAACAGAAAAATGGTAGTTCCTTTCCAGCACTGACCCTTCACATTTAGTTTAACTGAGTCAGCTTCAAGCATCTGCAGACTCACAATGTTTCAAAGCTTTTGTCTCCAAACTGTGATGATAAATCTTTGTTCTGGGCCAAATTAGTGTTTCTGATATGTAAGCGTGCCCAGGCCTCAGCCTCTTTTTTTCCACGGTTTCAGCTAAACTGTCTATAGAAGCAATAATTTAAACAAAACATCTCATCTTTTCATAATTTCAAATCCATCGAAAGCTTCTAAGTAGTGGAGGAAAAATGAAACTTCACACTGAAAGATGGAAAATGATTATTTAAAAAAAAAATCTGTTACACCAAATTGGTGCAGTTACATCACAAACATGCCAACATCAAACTTTCACAAAGCATGACTCAACAAAAATGACAAAAGGAAAATAATAGTAATCCCCCTTTTTTAAAATTTTTGTTGAGAAATAAGGAAAGACGTATCCCAAGGCATCAAAAATATTAAGCATTTCTTCCTATAAACAATCTATATAATAATTTATATACTATAGACTATTTACAGACAACAATTTGTTTAACATAGTTAATAAGCAGTGGGCATGCCCATCTAGCTCTATGGTTTAATAAATGGCAGAAGGGTTTGATGGTCAAGGCTCTGTGACACTTTTCAAAAACAATCTCAACCAATTAACTCAGAGAGCAGACTTTAAAAATATCAACCATTAGATTCATAATGGAGTGAGTTGATTTTAATAACCTCGAATAAACAAAAAAACTAAGAATGAAGAAAAACCAGACATTTTCTCTTGTATTTCTGGAAGGACAAGTTCAGTTTCCCAGTTTCCTATTAAAATAGGAAACTGAGATGCAATGCATGTAACAAGTCAATAACAATAAATCATTTTTGAAAATGCCTCCAGCCTTTAATGTAGCATAAGAACTGTACAATTCAAGTAAGGATAAACAAAACCTGTTAGAGGAAGACATATAAATAAATAATGCAGCCGACGCTCTTCGGAGAACCCCACAGACATTCTCACCCCACAGGCGAGGACGACTCAGAGAACTGACAGGAACGCAGGACTTGTTGTGCTGTAGTTATAATACAGAATACAGGAATTGTTGTCACATGAGCCTCATCTGGAACTTTGACTTTTGAGGTTTAATTCATATAAAATCTTTATGTTTTATGTGAGCAGTAAGTGCAGTCTCGTGTTATCGGACAGCCAATATGTATAAATATATATAGAAAAAGAGACTCAGTGCCTGCTTTTGCTTTTGGACATTGATGAGTCAGTGGTATTACTTTTTAACTTAATGCAAGGAAGACACTGACTGCTCATAATTACTCAGCCTAACCCAATTTAGAACTTAAAGGAGTATAATTTTAATCAATCAGAGATTTTGGCTTCACTTAGAATAGATTTGTTTGTGTTATTCGCAGTAAAATGATGCATTCATATTTTGCAATGAGAAGCATTGATCCTGATTCCCTTCTGATTATAATGCACTGTACATATTTACTTTTTGATTTTTTAAAATTGGTGCATGGACAATGTGCATATGTGTGTCCCAGAGTGGGTGTGTAACTTTTGTATTGATGGTTTCCTCATCCAACTCCCACCAGAACCTTTGTGATGCTTTTAATCTGGTGCGATATGTTATAGAAGCAGTTCTGATTACATATTAATAAAACATGCAGCTCCGTGTGTGTGCGTGTGTGGGGTGTGTGTGTGTGTATGTGTGTGTGTGTAAATTGATGAGATGTGAGGTGACGGTGGTGTCATTTCACCCAGCAGGAGGTCAGCTTCATATTGAGGTGGGAAGGTGATGGGTTACCAAGGAGATAGTTCTCGCTCCAGCCAGAAAGAGAAACGCCCCTAACACACAAATTTTATTTAAATCCTGTTGCAACTGTTACTTCATGAACATCAGCAATTTCACACTTATACAATAAATTAAAATATGATTGAAAAATTTATTGTTCAGTGAACTCTTTAAGTAAAACAATTATATAACTATACTGTATGTTTTCAAGCCTTTATTTAGATTTGTTGTGATTTTTTTGTATTGCATGCAGATGATCAACACACAACATTCAAGACTGGAATATTACATTAGACCAATAAAAAGAAATGCGCCAGTCATCTTTTATGTAATTCTCTGCTAAAACTGCACGATCATGCGCTCTGATATTTGGTATTTGAATGAAGCACTGCTGGTGCAATAATGTTTATTAAGTGCAGTGTAAATAAAACAACTTGATGCATGTATTAGATTGCTAAATGCATTGAGCCATTTACACACACACACACACACACACACACACACACCCACACCCCCCACACACACACACACACACACACACACCCCCACACACCCCACACACACACACACACACACACACACACACACACACATACACACATTTAACTTTAATAAGATTATATGTGATACTTGTTTGTTTCAAAAAAAAGTTGCATCAAGCTTTTCTTGATACAGATTTTGTGTTAGTACATTGTTTGTCTTTAAAACTTAATTTTTAAAATGGGTCACTTCTTGGTTTTTTTTGGGGTGAAATGTTTGCATTCCTCCTCCAGGTTAACTGGACCAAATCAATTCAATTCAATTTGTTTATAAATCACCTATTGACATCGTGTCAAGACACGTTACAAAAACAAGTCAATTTAATCCAAATGTGGAGATTCAAAGTCAATTACAGATGCTTCGATTCAGTTTCAATGTTTAAACAATGCAGTTAAGTTCAGTTTATTATTCAAACTGGTTAAAACAAAAGTAATGCAGCTAAAAGGCAACATCTTTAAAACATGAGGTTTTTTACTTTGACTCCTATTTTAGAACTTTTTATGACCCTCCGAAATGAAATTGTGTTGTTAGCTTTGAATTCAATAATGTTAAAACACAACACACTGACAATCATTTCTGAAAGCCCAAATTTATTTTAGGCTAAAACTTTAAGTTGATTCTGCATCTTCAATATTAAAGATGAGCTACAAATAACTGGTGTTGAATTCAAAACTTATATTTGTCAAATGCCTTTTTTTGCATTTGTAATGCAAATATTTTTCTTTTGCCGCAATACAAATTTCCATCTTCTGTGTGATGCTATATTTTGACGCCACCTGTGTCCCTCTTGTCCCTCATCACACGGATTCGTGTGTTAACATGCGAGGGTCATAATCAAGTCTTTCTGGAAAGGTGCGAGTCAGCGATTCCAGCATCTCATCAATATTAATCAGAGTTGGTCAGAAGCTGCATAAGCATTCATTAGAGCCTCATAAAAACTAATCATGGGCATCATCTGAGGTCAGAGGACATACAGGCCTGCATGAGAACACACTGGAAGGGACACTCAGCAACTTGTTTTTCCACAGGTCACTCCAACACCAGTGGTGTGTGTGTGTGTGTGTGTGTGTGTCCTCATCATACAGGAAACCTTACACCTTTCATCGATGTGTCTTTGGCCAAAATAGAAGACTTTCATTACTCTTGTATTTTTTCAACTATTTCATCAGGTGTGTAGTGTGCCTTTAGAATACCTTTGTATTTCAGTGAAAGAAAGCTGGAGCTTTCAATCAGACTGAATAAACTGACTAGATACCAGATCTTTGAAAAATTCATATTGTAATTTCAAAAAGTATAGTTTAATACATTTGGGGACATAGAGGAGTTTGTGAGTCGATGTAGATATTTGAGCAGCGTCACAGGTGTGCAGTTGCACCTAAAACCCTGATACCTAATCAGATTAAACAGATATAAGGCATGCTGAAGCTGCATCAAATCTCAGATTTCTGTTTCTGCACTTTCACTTTACATCAGTTAGGATGAAAAGCCTAGCCTAACTGGTGCAAAACTTCACTCACAGGTCCTGACTTTAATGTGTGTGTGCAGGCATCCAGATTTAACCCTGATGTGCAGCTGAAGTCCAGCCGGCAGCTAAAACACACACGGAGGCAATGTGTACATGCAGCTGCTTTTGTCAGTGTAAACTTTGAAGACATCGTTTCAAGTTCAGAAATGCCCTCAGAGCTGGATGTGTAAACTGGACAGACCTTCTGTCAGCAGGTTGGTTTAGGAGAAAGCGCATGCATACACACACACACACACACACCAACACACTCGCACACAGAGTGGCTGAGCAAACAACAACAACAGCACATAAACAGGTGTAATCAAACGCGCAAAGTGCTGAAGAGGGTGGAATCAGTGACGTGCATGATAAAAGGGCTCTTTGAGCAGCTGAAACGCCAACAGTGAAGACCACAGAAGAAGAACAGAGACGAGGAGGCCTTGGCCTGAGGCATGTTGGTTTGTGTCTCTAACAGCAGTTTGTTTGAACCTCTGCGTGGCCTCTTGTCTTATTGACGGTTTCTCCTTCATCACCCTAGTGGGGCCACAGGGGGCTGGGGGTGGGTGGGTAGTGGGTGTGTAGGAGTTTGGACACCTCCCCTCAGAGCTGGACGCTGGCGGTAAAGCGCTGATGGTTAGCTAGCACAGCTCCCTTTGTGCTGAAGTACGAGCTTTAAAATGCTGCGTCTGCCTCCAACACACACATACGGCGGCTCACATCTCAGCAAAAAAAAAAAAAAAAGGAGAAAGAAAAACACACACACAGCCCGTCGATATACACCCGTCACCTGGTGCTTGGAAACCAGAGGGTAAAGTGTGGAAGACACACGCGAGAGTAAACTTACACATGTGCAGCGACCGATGGCATCACCTGGGCCCAGAGGTGCCTCATTCAGCTCTTCCATATGCACTGATCCCCTTCACACACACAAGCACACACATCCACGGTCATGTTGCACCCCAGAGAGTGCCACCTGCCCCAGCAGCACTGATACGGTCATCATTGGGGTCATTCATTGTTTTGTCCCTCAGGGGGGCGGGTGAGGTAACGTTCTTGTTGAGAAAATGTTTTCTTTTTTATTTTACTATTATTATAATTATTATCTTTGTGAGGACCAGTGCGAGATCCTGGGAATCTATCAGTAAACAATGTTTGGAGGGCAATGGGAGAGAATCGCCAGCAGATGTTAAGCATACTGAAACAGAAAAAAATAAAATATTCATGAAATTATTTTCTTTTCCAGCTTTTGTCATATTACAACACTTATTTCTCAACACATTTATTTTTTTCAACTAAAAGCCTTGGTGAGGTTTTTGTACAGCTGGGAGTTTTTAGGGGTTATTGACATACAAATATTTAGCTCTAGTTCTGTCAGACTGGATTGAACGTGTTTCTGAATCATTTAAAAATGCTAGAATCATTTTTATTCAGAGGGGTCTGCACTGATGTGGCTTGGTCATTGGGCCCCAGTTAGTCTCTGTCTAGTGTCTTGAAGGGACACAGGCAGTTTAAAGCAAAGCACAATTTGCAGGGACATGCCAGAACAAAAATATGTGAGAATCATGCTTTATTTCTTTCTCTAAAGATCAGTTTCCTGAGTTTATAAGAATAAGATTTGCCCAAAGAGCTCTAGGTTTTCATAGAAAAGCATGATGGGAGAAAAGCTCTAAGAACTTTTTAAATTCAAGGCCTATTTGTTCCTCTTTAAAACATAACTATGCAGAACACATCCAAATTAGGAATACATTTAAAAACCTCAGACTACAAATAAAGCATTTACATCAGAATGTGCTGAAAGGCAGTAATTGAAGATATAAAGAAATAAGATTAAAAAGTTTGTAAATTTGGTTGGAGTTAACATTAATAGTGAAGTGAGTTCTGCATAAAGATGGTCCTATATGCGCCACAGAAATGCAAACATTTTTTCCTCTTCTATGTGTGTGTGAAGAGGTTACGGGGTCACAATGCTGCATCTGGTGTGAGGTGGACATTCTGCTGGTTTGGCACTTTAGCATGCTGCTGCTTTACTTGTGTGTGCTTGTATGTACAGATGGCACATTTGTGGACTGCATATTTTTCATAAGCCAATGTTTGAATTTCATTCTCATATGCATTTACTTGTGAAGGTATTCCTCCACAAAAGAAGTTGTGAACTGAATTAACTGACTTAAATCAGCCTCGCTTTTACCGACCAACCTTCCGTTCATGTGTGCGTACAAACCAAACACTCTGGAAGCTCCTGTCTCCAGTTTTGCTGATTGTTTTTTGTGTCTCTTGATGTGTGTGAGACAATGAAATAATGCTCATGTGTTGTGCCATAAATCCCGCTCTGTTTGTCTGCGTTCTCCCTCATTAGTGTGAGAGAGTCAACGTTAGCACAAGTGTCCTGCGCTGGACCGTGAGATTAGTAATTAACGCCGAGCCTAACGAAGGGAGGAAAAACAACACCTCGACAAAGTCCGACCATCAAGCAACCAGAGCTGCTGACGGAGACAAACCCGTCTCCTGATGCTCCCAAACTCAGCCTCCAGAGCTCACCCACTCAGGAAGCAGAACAGACAGAGATTTGTGTGTGTGTGTGTGCATGCGTGTGTGTGTGTGGGCGTGCGTGTGTGTGTTTTAATGCATCTTATTTCATCTGTGGAAATCAGAGGAAATGTGAGCAGGAAGAGTTTCTCACTGAATTTCTCAAGTCTTATTTCTAAAAAAAAAAAGAAAAAAAGAAAAAATTTAAATTAACCACAATATCAGCTTCTAGACCAATCGCCCACTTTGGGTCCCTCAATCGCTCATATTCCCCCCCAACAGAACAAATCGACTCACCCAACCCTACACCGCCTGGCTTACGGAAATCCCAGAAATCCAAGCGGACGGTTAATGATGTCACAAGCTGATCCATTCCTGTGTCCGCCACGCTCCCGCTCAAATCCCCCACAATTCCCATATGTGCTCCATGATAAGTCCCATCATGCCTTTCAGCTGACCCTTCGCGGCCCCTGTTATTCATTCTGGCCGGTCTCCTCCTGAGCCTGGATTTGGGCGGACCGGGATCCGGTTTGGAAGGGTTAATGGGAAGCTAAGAAGTTCGAAATAGAAGAGGAGGAGGAGTAGAAAAAGGTTTGCCTCACCTTGAAAAACAAGAAATGTTCAATAGGAGAGTCAGAGGAAACAGGGGACGACCGCCTCTTTACACACAGCTGGAAATCCTTTTACAGCTCCGGCTGCAACGAGGAGGAAGATAGATTTGGTGCATTTATCTCCAAAAAGTGAGGCTGACTTGATATCTAAAATGAGAACAACTTCAATTCCTGCAGCTGCTTTTGCTTAGTGAAGATTTAATTTTACATTTAGCAAAAAAACAAGCTGATTTTGTTGTTTCTATCAGAAGTAAAAGTGCCTTGAAAACTATTTTAATCTTTCAGCTTGACCAAATTTTTTCACACCATAATAGAAAATCCTTTAATTGAATAGACATAACTAGCAACCTTTTCAATCAAAAGACCAACTTTGCTTTTAGTCCTGCTAAATAAAATTTGTCCAGAGTTGCACAAAAAGATTTTGAATTTTTTTTATTTTTATTATGGAAGTTAATGAAATTGAATGAAAACAGAGCCACAACAAAACTGCATAACTAACAACTTATAAATTTAATTTATTCATTTAACTCCAAGTGATGTGTTTGAATTAAAGGCCTATTGTTATTTTTACTAAACCTTTATAATATTTAATTGTATTTTAGAAAGTTTGAATCTAACTGAATGCGTTATTTTAATAATAGATCTCTTTAAAGTCAGAGCTCTGGTGATTTACTGATGAAGACGACACTCTTTTCCTGTTCAGGTCTGTGATTTGGTCTTTGACTTTTCTAAAAGCGTTTTTTGTTAAGTAGGTTCTGCTTAGTTCAAACATGTGTCCTCGATTCCGGTTGTGTTTTTGGTTTTGTTTGTTGGCCAGGCGATTTACTTTCTGCCTCCACCAGTCGCTCTCTGGGAGGAATCAGAGGGAGAACGCGGTGTGTCCGTGAATAATTGATAATAAGTAGATTTCAATAGGCTGAACACGTCCCTCCTGATGAGCCACCTGTCCATCAGCTGGGACCTTTTTGTCATTGGACGCTTTAGGTACTGATGGATCAGAGATGGAGGTAGAGCATCAAGAAGTAGTGAAGGAGGTGAAAAAAAAAAGGATGGAGGAATAAGTGAGGTAGATTTAAGGGGCAGCTCTCCTCACACCTGGAGAAACACATTGGGAATGTTCCGCTGCAGAACTTGCGGACGTCAAGGCAACCCGAAACGTGTCTTGAGCAGAACCTGTGAAAAGGAGCTGAATTAGAGGAGGAAAGTGGCTAAAAAGCCCAGAGGAAGCTGCTGACCGAGGCACTTGTGCGGATCAGCTCTCTCAGGTGGCTGCCGCCTTTCTCCCACATTTCCTCCAGGCCTGAACCAAATGAATGAATGTGTGTGTGATGGGACGCTGGTAATGGCAGCAGCGACCAGCCGTCTCTCAGACCAAATGGACCTCAGCTGTCAGCTGCACTAGACCTAAACTGAGTTTATTAGAGATTAACACAGAGTGACATCCTGTTTCCTTTCGTCTAATCCTAATCTACTTTGACGGGGCTGCATGTGAGAAAATGTTGGGCTCACATCGTCTCCTTAAAACAACTTTCATTAAATATTCTTCCACAGTTTCAGATAACACAAGAAAGTTTGCAATGAAATTTCAGTGGTTGAGGCAACTTGAGGGAAGTTGAAATGTGCACTCGGTCCTGAAGTGCAAATAGGGATGCGCTGATAGAATTATTAATAATAAATCATATTGATTGGTAAATTAATTGAATGATAGTTATTCAGCAGTACAAAGAGGGAGAGAAAAACACCCAAAATAACAAAAATAAATGAATAAAATTATAGATTTTGTCAAATAGACAATAATGGATGAATAGTAATTTTTTTTAAAAAGTCAAATAAAAAAGTTTCAATTATAAAGAGATCAATGTATTTGTAGAGGTATAGTGTCATTATACATACTATTTATTTCTATTAATATTGGTGTAGTGTTGAGGGTAATACAATAGGCCTCTTCAATTTATTGAGTGTTAAATTTTATCTCAGATCAAAAATATTTTACTACTACCACTGAAAAATATGGAGCCTAAGCCAACGATGTCCTGAAGTCACCAAAGACTCAATAAAAACATTTTGAATCTAAATATTTAACATTTAAAAAAAATAAATGATTTTATTTCTGTTAGAATACAGTATATATAGTGTCTACAAAATAGGAAGACAAGATTGAATGCAAATATGCAGTGCAACATTTAACAAAATATCTTCATATTGACTTGAAAAATATTAATTGGCTAGCATTGTCTAACTTTAAATCGATTTAAAGTTCACAGCTTTTTTTTCCAAACATACCTTTCCCATTTTAGCTTTGATGTATTTCAATAAATAAGGGCCGTGCCGAATTTGTTGTGGGTTTTTGTACAGTGAAGACAGAATTTACGTTATTTTAGAACCTGGTAAAGACAATATCAGTTTTATTATATCCTGATATTTCAAAGCTCTGAAATGAGAGGGTGTAGTTTATTTTCCTTCACTTGTCGAGGCAGATAAGTGAGTGGATGGATCTTAAGCACTAAGGAAAACCTGAGCGGTTTTAGGTGGTGAAACTTCTCTGATTACTGCATCTGATTGGTCATTTGCATGACTTTTCCATGACAGTTGTTATGTTACTGTAGATATGCAGGAACACATGTAGCTCTCTGCTGCAGCATGTAAGAACTAAAGTGTTGCCCTCTGTTTTATCCCCCCCACACACACATGTGGGGGAAAAGGGGATGAAGGCAGTGTCAGTGATATAAATTTTTCACCATGGTGATCCCTGATGTAAGTGGCAGACCCTTGAATCTTCTCTGCTGGGAGCTCCTCCACACATGTGAAACACTGCTAACAGCTGCCTAGGGAGGAATGGCACAGTGAGGATGTGTGTGTGTGTGTGTGTGGGGGGGGGGTGTGTGTGTGTGTGTGTGTGTGTGTGTGTGCGTGTGTGTGTGTGTGTGTGTGTGTGGGGGTGTGTGTGTGTGTGTTTGTCATTTCATATGCCTTCCTCTGAGTGGATAAAACTGAATAAATAAACATACTGCTATCATCCCTTCATTTATTTAAAAACAAATCTAATATTTCTAAGGACTTTTACCAAAAATTACTCAGGAAAAACAAGAGAAAATGCTCACATTAATCTTTCTTTAGTCCCCAAACAATTTTGAAGTGTGTGGATCTGAACCAACCTTTGTGTCCTTGACAGACCTTTTGAAAAATTAAACTCCGTCTCTTCACCCCTCCTCCTCCTCCTCACTTCCTCATTTTTTCTGTGTACCCTCACTTTACTCAGAATGATGTCAGATGTTAAGCTGGTGGGGTTTCCACCTTGTATTTGTTGTTAAAGTTGTATAAGGAACAATATTGCAAAACATGTTTTAGTAACATATTCACACATAACAATTGAGCACACTTGGAAAGATGGATTATATGAAGTATCACAAAATCTTTAAAAGAAATAAAACTTGTTACATTTGCAAGGAAGCTGAGATTTGGAGAATTGTCCTTCATACAGGACAATTAGCCTAAATCTAGCTGAAAGTGCACAGTTGGTTTTCACAACATTGTTTTAAATCTGCATGTATGTTTTAATGTGTCCTGTCCCTGCAGTGTAGCAGTCAGAGTTGTTTTCTGATTGCAACAGAGAAGTCCATTAGTTTTACTTTCACAAGTGCAGCTTTTGTCACATCTGAATATTTGTTGTAGGTAAACATCTGATCAGAAGATTGAACATGGCATTGAATACTGTTTAACAAAAACAAAGTGAGATGTAAATGCCTTTTTAAATCCAAATAATAACTATGAAAGCAAATTGCACCTTGAAGTGCACTATTAATATTTGATCACTGCTTGTTATCTTATCTGCTTTGTATTGGTACAAATAATAGTGAAACACTGAGCAGAAAGCAGTAATTTTTATCCAAACTTCTTTTGTTCTTTCTCCTCAGCTCTGAAGGCTGAGTCCTGATTCTGGACTTCACACAAACTTCATGTCCTTTTCTTTCCCCTTCGGTCTTTGTGTCGTCTAAGCTCTGAGGAGTTTCTTCTTGATCCTCTGGAAGCTGTTTGTCCTATCCGACTGACTGACAGCGGCGCTCGCCTGGCCGTCGCTTGGCCTGAATCTCTCAGCTTTGGGTCTCTGCAGCCAGCGCTCATCCAGGACTGATCCTAAAGAGGAGAGCTGCACATCTGACAGGATGGAATTTAGACTCCTTCCTCCTTCCAGGGATGTCCAAAGTGCTTTAGGAGTGTGTGAATAAACAACCCCCTCTGCCTCTTTCGAAGAGCAACTGTGGGTGAAATAATGTGTTCACTTGATTTTTTATTTTATTTGCTGAATAAGATCATTTTTCTTGACGTGATGAATAAGATGAGAGAAAATGTACTCAATCATCTCCTACATTTCTGTATTTCTTTTTCGGAAAACTTTCTTTCACAAATCATGTTTTGTAAAACATACATTTTATTGACAGCAGGGCATCATCCTGCAATTTATTTTTAATGCCAAGTGATTTCTGTTTTTAGGTTTTATTTCAGAACAACAATCTAAATGCCTCAACAATGTCATAAAAATGTAGCAGTGTTCACAAAAATGTATTTACAGAGAAATATATTTTTGTTGACATAGTTTCTATTCACAACAATTAACAAACAATTTTGATTTTCCAACTTTCAAAGTTCTGGTATCTCAAGTAAATGGAGAGCAGCGTAAGGTTAAACTCAGAAATGTTTATTCTTCTATTAAAAGCCTAAAATAAATTCCTAAGTAAAACTTATATCAAGTGACATGAATTATAATTTAAACATGCTTTGAAGTTTCAAGAGCAGTAACTTTCTAACCCTCCATTTTCATGCTAAATGTGTGTCTGAGCACCGGGACACAGACAGGACATTGACTGGGTCAGGAAGTGACTGAAGACAGAGAAGTTGTATCTGAACTTCATTGATAAAACCTCCCTGGGTCCCAGACAAAGGAAGGAAGCAGTCCAGGTTACTGGAGGAAGGGACACGCTATAGATCCAGTATTGGGACAGGAGTCCAGTAGTTGCCAGCCATTGATCAAGATCGCAATCAATCAGGAAAGCATCGAACAGCCTGGCTCTAAAAATAGAGCAGAAAATACCTGAGAGCGAGCAGAGAACAGGGTCAACATGGAGTCACAGATGAAAACTCTCTGTCCTCACTCTGATTTGCAAAGGCAGGAAGTCAGCCTCAGAGTTGTCTTTCATCAAATGTTTTTTTCTTTCATGCATAAGAAGCTATAAGTGCAGCTTAAAACTTCAGGAAACATTGCAAGATTTTGTAAAAAGAAAAAAAAAGTATAATTTTCTTCAGCTTTCACAACTGTTGATGTGACAATAACTGTTATCACGGTTATAATGAAATTTTAATTATTGAGACTTTATTGTGCCACTAAAACTGAATCAAGTAGATCAAGACTTTCTAATACAGCTTCAGACAGCATCTCATCAAGATATTCTGACTAAAATCTAGGTTGTGTGAACATATTCTGCACAAAAACATGTTTATCTCTTAGATTCAGAACCTGTCTCCTACCTACATATTAATGGCTAAATATTCACAAAGTATCTTTAGTATTTAAATCTAATTTCTTAAACAGATGAAGGTGGGCGCTTTGGGCAGCTTGAAATTTGTCCTAAGGATTAATCAAATATTTCCAATAATTTTCCAGGCATTGTTTTTTTTTTTTAAATAAAAAAAAACCCCAGAAGTATTAGCAAATCTAATCAGTTTAATTAACTTTTTTTCTGTGCTCTCATCAGAAACTGCATATTTGAAGATTCCCATCAGCCTTACTCTGCAGGTTTTTATGGTTTACAGACAGCAGATATTCTTCAAAAAAATAATAAAAATACAAATTTCGCCAGGGAGAGATGGGATTTAATCACTCATGTCTTCTTTTTTTCAGCCTTTAGAAGGATAAGACAAGCCAAATGGAAGTAAAACTTGCAAAACTCCCTCCAAAGTTGCCTCATGTTAACAATATTTGTTAGTTTATATCCCAAATTTATAGACTGGAATTACATCTAAGATTTTGAAACACTTTTGACGGGGCTTCCACATACCTGTATTATAACCGGGAATATACACTTCTGCTCTGGAGTGAAATATTACCTTAAGCTTCTTCACTTGGTTTGGGAGCCAGCGAGCTGATGCTGGTGCCAACATGGAGTAAATCTTCTTGGTTTTGTGTGTTAAAGCTGCAGAGAAGGAAGGAAGAGGATGGAGGACGAGTCAGGAGGAGGCTGGCTGAGCAGGGGGCCACTGGAAGACACCTGGGTCCTGCCCACGAGAGATAAGTGTCCTACCCCTTCAACCTCATACACCTCTCCCTGAGAATATGTGCAGAATGTATGTGATATGGAGATACACACATACACTCAGGATCCAGATAATCTGCTGGAAGAGGTTTACGCAGACCTCACAGCCTTCGCTCGGTGCACACACATGCATGCAAACAGGTTTTTACACACATGGACGTATCCAAAGATAGCGCTTAATGTGCCGAGGATGCCGTGCATCCTGCGCCGGCTGTGGAGAATCGGCCTGACTAAGCTCTGAATTTACATGGCTAAGCAAAGTTGTTAACCCTGAGAGGCAGGGCCAGAGTAGTAGCTAATGGGATTTCTCTGTTAATGAAATTTATAAAAGAGAGGGAGAGAAAAGAGAGAGAAAAGGATGGACAGATACAAGCTATGGAGAGAAACAGAAAACGCCAGCCCACTTTCCTGAGGATTTTGTTTACTGTATTCTGAGTGGGATCGATGGAAAGAGTTAAAAAAAAAAAAAGACAAAAAAAGTTTTGGTTTGTCAAAGTGTAGAAAAAGTGGGCACAGGACAAACAAGCATGCAGAGATTAATTATTACCCTAACAGTCATGCTTTTGAACTATGAGAGGAATCCACATTACCTGAAAAAAAAAAAAACACAAGGAAAGGATGTGCAGAAAAGATCTCAGCGGCTTATTCAAGCGGTTTCTGGTTTTGCAACATTGGAGGAAGCCACAGTGCCAAAGAAATGTCAAATTATGAACATTAAGATCTTACAAAGATCATTCTCATTTTGTGAGTAAAAACTTTTTCAACCACTCTGCAGCTTTCTTCTGTTCTTTGTCTCACAAATGAGGGTAACGTCCCACGAACAACACAATTTTTTACCAAGTCTAAACTGCAACGCAGTTGATTTTCAGACAAATATAGTAGGAGTAGTCCATATTTTCTATTTGACAACCATGGCCTCAAACTTGATAACTAAAAATATTTTACGGAACTTGGGGGAAAAAAAATTAATTAGCTTTACAGGCCAAGTCCTTTCAAAAGAGCATGAATTGTTTAAAATGCTGAACAAAATTTGTACTTTAGATTGAACAATTAATAAAATACAGCCCCATCGAAATGAAACATTAAAAAAACAATCAAAATCCCATCACTGAGACTTGAAAATGCTAAGTTATATATATTTAACAATATGTTATTATTTGTATATTATGTAATTGGACATATCCAAAGATAGCACTTGTGTTCCAGTTTTAAATAACTTGTTGCCACTGTAAGTTATAAGTTATATAATAAGTTATAAGTCTGGATCTGAGGGTCAAAACAAAAATGTGTTCTTTCTATTTGCAACTTTTTTTCTGGTTGATCCTTGTAGCAAAAATGTCCAAGTTCATCCTGGGTACTGGCTTCTATACAGAGCTCAAAATATGAGTGTTGGGATAATTGGTCTGTCTAAAATTGCCTATGATTGAACATGTAAACGTGATTGTTTGTTTTCTGTCTCTCCTTCTTGCCCTGTCATGGACAGATCCCAACCTCAGACCCAATGAAGGCAAGAAAAACACACCTTCCTCTCATCCAGACTGTGCAAGGATAAGCGGGGATGGACAATAGATGGGTGCTGATTTCTGTTCAAGCAAAACCAGTTTGTTATTCAAACATCCCAACAGATAAAGCTGACATGTTGGATGATGTCAGTTTGTCTTTCCTTCCTGCCCTCTGGTTGTGTGCGTTGGATCTTGGCCTCTCAGCAGCCTTGATTGCCCCGGGGTGAGTGGGCAGAAGATTGTGATGAGCGGGGAAGAAGAAGAAGAAGAAGAAAGAGAAGAGGGCAAGTGTGAGGTGAGTGAGAGTGTGCTGATAGGGGAGGAAATTACCCCGGAGTCTGCACATTCTGGCCGCAAACACACACCTATGTTTTCCTGAGTTTGGTTTGCTGTTTTAGTTTGATGCTGAGGCAGATTTCTTCACACCCAGCTCCCCCCCCACACACTCATGGATCTAGCACACCCCTCTTCCACCGCCTCACCTCTTCACCTCTCTCGCCCTCCGAACCCGGCACAGTCAGCATCGGTATGGCGACGCCAATCGATGCTCCGCGCCCCGCTGAGCGTGTCCGCAAAAGGCCGAGCGGAGGGCCCCTCCGCAGGGGATTGTGGGAAATCTGATTTATGATGCCCACTGTGTTGCTGACCACCAACTTTTACTCCCTCTATTTCTCTTCCCCTTTGTCTCTCCATCTCTCTCCCTCTGCATTTTTTTCCCCTTTCTGTGACTCACCTTTTCAAATGTCTCTTTCTGCAGAATATCGTGGCTTTATGGAAATGAGAGCAACTGTCAAGGAAGCCTCTGAGGAGGCGAACCGGAGGGGAACAGTTACAGTGTGCTCCGTGACGGGGCGCTGCACAAACAGGAACAGAATGGCTTTGTTAAGGAGGACAGAAAGAGATGAAGCATCTGAGAAAGGAAAAAAATCTGCTTTGGCAAGTTAGTGACTTTATAATTATATTTAGTTTTCAAACTCATAAACTGAATATACTTGGACGTGTTAAGTAATAAATACTCCTTTAATTTATTAATAAAGAAAAGAGACTGTTGACTTTTTGACTAAATGTTCTTATGTTTCTGGAGTAATTTGGAGAACCTAACATGGAAATGCATCCTCTCAACTCTTCTGAACAGGTGCAAAAGATTCACAGGTGGACATGTCCTCACGTATCAGTCCGTCCCAGTTGTAGACAGAGTAGGAGACGCAGACTGATCCTCTAAAAGAGGCTTCACTAAGGTTACTTTTAGGCCACTTCTACTGGGTTGGAATTATGATTTTATAAGAGCATAGATGAAAGTTATTTTGTAGTTTTGCAACATATATTACACTTGCATTTTGTCTCTTCTCTCCTTCAAAGTTCTTTGCAATTACATGCACATAGCTGATTATGTAAAAAAGTTGAGGTATTTTGGGCCTTTTAGAAGAGCTGATTTCCTTACTGAGGTGTTCTGAAATATTTTGTGATTTACAAAAAAAAGTATAAATGGGAACGTTTTTCTGAAGTGTCCAAAGTAAGAAAGAAAAAGTAAAAATGTGTTTTTAATCTGTTACTTCAAGTGCTCTTCTGTTTCAGAAGTCTTATTTTACATGCCTGTTGCATAATTTGCTGACATATTTTATGTTCACGTTTGTAACATTAATTTCATAAATTGTTTTATTAAAAAAACAACAGTTTAATACATCGACAAAATAATTGTGAAATGTGTGTAAAATTGCACATGCTTTTAAAATTAAAATCAGATACAAAAATTTTTATATATGTATATATATGTATCATACGGAGCCCCCTAGGGGACATGGGGATTTTTTTTTCTTTTGCGTTCCCTCGCAAAACTTTTGCGTCCCCTCGCAATACTTTTGCGTCCCCTCGCAAAACTTTTGCGTCCCCTCGCAATACTTTTGCATTTTGCGAGGGGACGCAAAAGTATTGCGAGGGGACGCAAAAGTTTTGCGAGGGGACGCAAAAGTTTTGCGAGGGGACGCAAAAGAAAAAAAAAATCCCCATGTCCCCTACGGGGCTCCGTATAATCCTCTTCCGTAGTATCATATATTACTCCTTCAATTAAATTAGGTACAATAGTTCACTTTTATGAACTTTTTTGCATACTGTATCAAAGAAAAAAAAAATCATAAACAGAGATGATCTAATGCTTTTGGGTGTTTCTGTCTGCCTCTCTCTCTCTAAACTGTAATTCTATAATCACACTGAAAGGAAGATGTATTTTTAATATCTCATCTTGCTGTGCTGATGACATGGCATGTTTTGAAACATTGGTTTCATAACTATATCAATACCTCATCTCTTTTTCATGCCATTGATAATTGTGTCTCCTTGGAGGCGACATCCGCCTCGGAGGCAAACCAAAGCACTTCCTCGGCTCGTTTCAATACCTGATTGGAATCTGCTGCTTTGCTTTATTAACACCAGACTCATCAGGATGCCACAAAGCAGTAAAGGTATATAGAAAAGTTTGCACTCTACAAACCGAAGATATGAATGGATTTCACAGGACATAAAGTTGGCAAACACAAAGCAGGCCAGCAGAGGGGAGTTTCAGGGTTTCAGTGCAGATCACCAGGATTTCTCTCTTTTATTTGACGCTACAATTGTTTGTTTTTTAAAGATCTGCTTTTGAGATTAAGTAGTTGTGACATCTCTGCTACCCACAGTCCCACACGGGAGAAACTGGCTGTTAGCGATATTTCCCCAGCGGCAGGCCAGGCTGGGGCTTTACACCGTGTTACAGCAATTAGATCTCAATTAGCTGAGGAGTAAACACACACACTCAAGGAAAGGCGCAGAGCACTGGAAGAAAAACTGGCCCCGCTCTCTCTAGGGTCTTGTTTGAACCTCATCGTCCCACATGCATGCCTTGTAGCCCCCTGGGCCGGATTTAATCTACAGATACAGGACGTAAACACACAGAAGTGGGAACGCAGACAGGACAACCAGAACAACAAACTGAAGCCATGGTAATTCCTCATGAGGGATTCAGGTAACTTCTTAAATATGAAATTGTCTTGTCTCTTGCTCATTGCATCTTCCTTTCCCAACTCCGCCACAATCATTTTTTCCCCCATGTTTTAACCTTAACCTTTCCTTTATCTTTTTTCCTTTCCTGCTCCATCCTGACAGTCCCTCTCCTCTCTCCTCCTCTCTGCCGGGTCGCTGTGCTTGTCGCGGGTGATAATCCGTGTCACGGCGCCTGATTGGGGATTAGGACTAGCAGTTTATTCACGGCAGGGAGAATGATACAGCGCTTAGCGGCACAGGCTCCCGCGGCAGCCGCTCTCTGCTGAATTAGCAACATGTTTGAATGAGATAAAAGAGACAGCTTACCCCACCGCACTCCACCACCTAATCCCTATACAGCTGTGAAATGAGCCGGGCCGGCCACACCACACCTAGACCCACACTGGCTGTGGCTTTCTATCCCCACACCCCTCCCACCTCCACACACACCACCCACCTCCACACACACCACCCAAAACGTATACACACATCACAGCATACCTGCATGAGCGCACACACTCAGACCGAACTGTAGCACCAACCTGCACATCACAAATACTCTGAAGGTGTTTTCAGTGGCAGATAATATTCAGGTTTTTATTTCTAAAGGTGCAGCTCCATAAACAGTGATCCAGTTTTCACTTTAAAATAGCTTTTATATCCCAGAGTTACTTTAGAAAATTATTTGTGCACAATTCAATTTATTCATGTTGCATATACTATTGAAATGGAAGCAATTAGAAAAGATGCTTCAGATTCCTTTTTGTCAAGTTTTGTTCACTTTATTTTTACTTACTTCAGTTGTTTAATCTCAAATGCTAAAAGTAAGTTTACATTTAAATGCACAGATAATCTGTGAAAAGATTGAGCTCCTCTGCCTCTTCCCAGTGCTACTATTGCCTTGTGCAGAAATGCTTCTGGTCAGAAACAACCAATCAGAGCCAGGAGGACGGTCTTCACACTGTCAATCATACTAGTGTACGCACTCCTCAAGATTTCTGTCTCTCAGGATTTGGAGTTTGCTGTTCAACGTGCTAATGGCAGAGAAATAAACACACGGAAAAAACATTCATGGTAACAAGCCTGAGCATTCGAGGCAGGCTCTGTGCTGACCTACGACCTTCCTGTTTCTGTTGTTTCTGATGACAAGTGAAGTATTTCAGCACATGATAGTAGAAATAGACCTCTGAAATAAAACCATAACATAACATAACATAACATAACATAACATAACATAACATAACAACTGTACTTACACACTTTGTTGCAAGAGTGGAACCAGCTGCTTCATTGTGCAGTCTACTCTGTTTCAGTTTAATTAAAATCCACTTTACTGCAGTCAAATTCAAAATCACATCCAGTTCCACTCACCTTTATAAGATTAAATTCAACTTCATACAAAACTTAGAGTTCAACTTGGAGAACTAAAAGAGAGGTTGTCCGCCTGTCCTGTTTAAAACTTTAGGAGATATGTTTTCCACCAGACTAATTTAAAGACAGAATAAAGTCATCCATGCATAGGTCCGTGATCTATACTTGCTTTTTTCTTGCAGGGTCACAAGAAAAACAGAGACACACAGGACAGACTGCCATGCTGGAGGTAATTTAGAGAGACCAATTAACCTAACAGTCATGTTTCTGTAATGTGAGAGGAAGCACCCGAAATGAACCCACACATCCACTGGTTAATGTCGCAAACCGCTTTCATTTATTATCAACTTCTTGTTTACATTTTCATCTTCTTATTTTAATTGACAATCCCATCAGCTTTTTGTGGCCATATAATGTTTTTTTTTCATTGCTTCACATTACAAGCTGCATATAGGATCCAGTTATGGTAATTATTTTTCACACACCACCTTAGCATAAACCTCCAGACAGCTGAAAGCGTTGATTTATTGTTTATTTCTTATTTTTCACATCTGATTAAGCTCTAAAAATAGTTTCCATCCTCTCAGCACACAACAATTTGAAAACTACGAGGAGACAAAGTGTGGTCCATTCTGTTAATGGTTTTGGCCAGAAGGGATTGGCCATCTCCACCAATAAGCTCCGCCGTATATCTCACTTCATTTGGCTAGCGTTGTGTCAGCAAAATAAGGCAGGGAAGTAATAATGTGAGGCTATCTACATATGGAGAAGTAATGAAGGGAAGAGGGTTGGAGTGCAGGGGGGAAAAGTGAGGGAAATGAGTACAGGACTGAAGAATCACTGCTGATTTTAAATCTGCAGGATTTGAGTAAATCTTTTTCAAACCAAAAGTTAATTTACTTATCTTTTTATCATTCACAGCTAAAGAGATAAGTAAGAATGTGTTTGAATTTCGTTCTAGGATGGTATGTATAAAGTGCTCAGAATTGCTAATTCATCACATGCCAAAACAATCTGGTGAAAGGTTATGTTTTTGCTCTGCCTGATGTGGGTAGTTGCTGTACATTTCATCATATAAATAAACTTTAAAGTTATCTGACACCACTTTTGTCACCAGCAGAACAGGCGAGTAGGGCAGCTTTTCCCCAGGGTATGGTCTTAATGGTCTTCTGTCACTACTGCTGTCTATTTTATAATGTAAAATAAGAAAGAACTCAGATAAATTAGCTTTGACAAAGATAATCCTCGGTTGCAGCGCTATTTCATCAGAAAGTGTGAGATGATCCCTCGAACTGAAGGAGCACCTTGACACAAGTCATGCTGGGAAATCTGCCGCAGGCTGCTGTTAATAAGACTCAGGTATCACACAGCCTAATTGATTTGTTGGTGATAAACTCACAACTTTTTGGCAATATTTTCAAACCAGAAGTGGAAATGAATGATGAATTCTTTCAGAAAAAAGAAAAAAAAAATTAAAGCTAGAAGCCTGATTATTCTCCACAATGTGTGGAATCAAAACACAATTTGCTCATTTTTAGATTAGTGCATTGTGACCAGTACCCTATTTATCACCACTAAATTCTCCATAGCTGCAGGTGTAATATAATGATTTTAACAACAATGAAACTTTAAGCAGTTTTCACAATGCATTTATTTATCCTGTGAATTGTTCTAAATTAATTGCACAAAGCTTTCCCTCTTTCTGGTCCATCCCAAAGGTCTGAACTGCAGTGCAAACTTAACTTTGAGCTTAAATTAATTAAAAATATTAAAATATCCTCAGCCCCTTTCACAAAGTAAGATGTATTTTTAGTGCTGGGTAGTCAGTGTGAATGCTTGGTAGTCACAGTTTTATGTCACTTTTAAGGCTGACTAACAAGTGTTGCTTTGATTCTTTCATGCATGTTTGTTCATTTTTGAATCTCCCTTGGTAGTTCTTCACTAGTAGGTAAAAAACTTGCTTCCACAAAGCGACACCTATTTTCACAAAGCTCCTCCTGCTGAGCTTTCAACAAGGTGCAGTTTTTCTGTAATAAGGAATGTTATCCTCAATGTTTTTCAACCACTTCTTTCTTTTACCAAATGCATATTCTTAAGTAATTTTCCCTAACAACTTTCCCATGTTAAACCTTCAATGCAATAAAATCCCAATATAATCAGGTATCATGTTGTGCTTTTCGATATATAACCTCAAGGTTTCTGTTGCTATAAGGCTTGAGGTTTGGACTAGATTTGACAAAACAGAGGTTTTGATTTAGATATTGTCTTTGATGGAGTTTTCCCAGTGTGACTCTAATGCAACAGCATAAACTCCCTGGAGATCATCTCAGCTGTCTGAGGCCTTGCCAGTGTCACCTCCATGTCCCGCCAGCTCAGAGTCATCTTTGGTTACCAGTGGAATAAGCACTTTGCCCCTGATTGGTTTAGCCAGTGTCTCTTAATATCATATTGATGATAATTTCCCTGTAATGCGCCATTTGCTCTAATTGTGATGCAGAGAGTGAGTAATGGCATGTGACTGCAGCCGCTCCTCAACGCTTAATCTCCTGATTGTCCCAGAGAGACGGGACGTGACAGGATCACCATAAACAACCTTCCCCACCCCTCTGAAGGCACTACTGACCTCTGGGCTACCTGGATTATCAAACATCTTCAACTTTATCTTTTTGGGTTCCATCTGAGTTCTATAGAAATCCCACTAAGTCTAAAAGTCATACTTGCACTTCAGGTTTGCTTGGATTGGGCTTTTCCACCATTATTTATTTTATGTTGATGGAAAAATCTCAGAAAGTTGTGGCTGAGTAACTCATTTCTGGTTTCGTCTATTTAAAAGTAAACCAACAAAAGGTTCAAAATAAGGATATAAAACTCTTCCCCAAAAGGATTTTTGTTTTTCAACTTAGTCACGTTTCAGTTTGTCAGGCTCTTTATTTTTCATCAGTGAGGTGATTATTTTTACGAAGTATGTGTAGTTCTTCCTGTTGTTCATGTAAACTCATTGCAATTTCAGACAAACTCATAGTTATCCAGTAGCTTAACACTGTTGCCTCTTATTTTAGCATCCATAAACAGGGATTTGAAGCAAACCAACTAAGTTTCATCTAAATTCATATTGAACAGCTTTTAAAACCTTCCACTTCTTTGTGACTCTCTTCCCTCATGCAATCTAAATTGATCTTGATTTGTTCTTAAATAAGTTGTCATAAATAAATAATGTTGACTATAATAGATACATTAATACCACTTAAACAAATGCAATTACATAATTGGGTCCAGCAGTTTAAACTTTTGAACAATGAATTACCGTATGTGTTTACTCCATATGGAAGCTGCTGTAAAATGTGGCATAATTCAGATGGAGTCTACCTTTTCTATCTGGCTAAAGGCTCTAGCTCAGTGCAGTTGGTGTTTACACACATCAAAAGCACAGATGACAGCAGACCAGCTGATTTTCTCCTCTTTATCCAAGCTTTAGGTGTGAAATCGATGTAGGTGGCCCATCTTCTGCCCTGCAGGGAGTAAACATTAACAGACCTCACCAAAGTGACAGCAGGAAGAAGATGGAAACTTGCAGAAATTATGATAATAATCACAGAAACAGATAATTTTGTTAGTCATAGTTTGAGTCCCAGATAGAAGGAGACGACTGCAGCTCTTTAAAACCAAATATAAACTGATTTATATCTCTATGTGAGGAAAATATTCAACTATTTTCTTTCACTGGATTGGATGAGCTGCTGGATGGGGGTTTAAAATGGAGAGCTGAGGGGTCGAGTCAGGGACTGTTAACCCCAGGGGAGACTCTGGACCATCAGACCTGATTCTCAGGTCATCTCATTGTTGTCGGGCCAGCTGTAATTTAGAAGGAAAGTGGCATAAAGAGCCCATAAATCGTCCTTGTGCTGAAAGCATCCCAATCTCAATCTGTCACTGAGCCATTGGTCAGCCGGTAAATACTCATCCCTTCCTCCTCCTCCTGTGATCACACATATGGAGGCCAGTTTTACACAGAGGAAAAACTGAATAGCTGTTGTGTTTGTGTGCACGTATATATGCTTTTTAATTTCTACACGAACTGGCCACTCTTGCTGAGGTGGCACGTTTGCAAAAAGAGCTGCAAATGCACAGATGTGCAAATGCACTCACACAGCACACTGTCTTACAAACGCACAGATTTTGCAGGAACTCCTTATGGTTGCAGACTTTTACAGCAGAAACAAAGGTTAAAGAACATAAGTAAAGGAAGTTACATGCTGATTAGTAGAGCAATGGATTTAAAAGCTTTAGATTTTTCAGTAAAAAAAAGCCAAATACCCAAATAATGTACTAGCAGTGACATCAGCATAAAATTAAATATATTTATATTTTGATCTTCTTTCTTCATTAATAACATTGGAATTAATAAAGCAAGAAAAAGTATGTTTCATATAAAGCCAAACTGAATGATGAATATTTAGCTATGATTATATTGTATATTGTCCCTTTCAAAGTCTAAAGTGTTTTCCCACACGTTCCAGTCTGTGTTACTGAGAAACTTTGCTTACAAAGATTCCTATCAAAAGTCAGGAACTCAGTTCATGTAAAGTAATACTGCTTGCTGAAATAACTAGTAGTACTTCCCATGTGGTAGTAGTGTCTAGTACTAGACATTTACTGTTATTACAAGGGAGCTTTCTCTGTATCCTTCAGTAAATTCATTTGTATGTTTTCCAATCAATGTGCAGTTGAGACCAAGTAAAAACTCAAACTGCATGAGAAGATAACCATTTTTCCATTAGTTAGGATCCCACATTCTTATCTTCTGTGTTAACACGTGCAAACAAATAAACACATGCATGTCAGCTGACAACCAATGTGCATAAAGACATCCTTGCAGTCAATCAATAACCTTCATAGATTGTCAATTACTCCAGAGAAGTGGAATGAATGAGATTTGCATATATATATAGAAGCAGGTTTACCCAAGCGCTCACTGGACGTCCCAAAGCTGCTGCCTTCAGCATTCTGATTTCTCTCCACCCCCCACACAAGGTGAGGGGTGGGGAGACTCTACAGGGCAGGAACGGCCCCCCAAATATGGAACCCGACAGCTGAGAGGTTGCAGTGGAAATTTACGTCATGCATAAGATGATTAAGTTGCTTCGATCCAAGACATTATAATATGATTGCCTGGAGCGTGATGTTTAGGTGAAAGGTGAGCTTATGTGATAATGTTGAAGTTATTAATTTTGTAAAACTTTAAAACTATCTGTGGGAGCAAAATTCACTGGATAATTACCTAAAAAGATTTGCAACTCTTGGGCAATTAGATTTAAAAGACTAAGAACATTCATCAGGCATAACATTGTGACCAGTAAAAGACACTGCTTATTGCTTAATCATGACACCTGTGAGTAGGTATGATATGTTACTCACCATATGGTGAGTGATGTTGGGCTAAATCATGACAGGTAGACAACAGGGTCAGACCATCTCTGAACATGCTGCTCTTCTGGGATGTTCCCTGTTTGCAGTGGTCAGTATTTGCTTAAGGATGGAGCAGAAGTGAACTGGGAAAAAAGAACCACATGGACCAATGAACCAATGCAGTTTTTACTTTCTAGCTAACTTTAATTAGAGCAACCTTGTCATCTGGTGGTTGAATGCCCTTATAATTTAGAGTTCCTGTAATAGATTTGTATACGATTTTGTTAAGTTTTTTTTTTTGGTTGGTTCCTGCCTTTAAGAGTTCCGAATTTTGGTAAAATAAGAGGGAAAATATTTTCCCAACTTTATTGGATTTTTAACTTGCTAGTCCTAGAAGGTGTCATTTTGTGGTATTATTCTCAGGCCTGATTTTTTTTTTTTCTAATTAAATTACTTTAACTGTGTCCCTTGGACATAAACAGTGCCTCGATTTTTTTTTTTCAAAATTGTTTTGTGGGTGTAATTATTTTCGCTCAGTTTTCAGCATAGTCAACAAAAAAGGTTCCTGTAGATTTGGGGAAAATAAACGTTGGGGATTATTTTCCCCAACGTTCATTCAACATGAAACAAAGTTTCTGAAAGACTTCCCAAAACTTCCAGGAGTTAGTCATTTTACTCCCTTTGCTTTGTTAATCTTAGCTTCTGTTCAGTGTGAGAATGTGTTTCCAGGTACCTGAATCACTACAGAGGCATCAGGGGCCAATTAGCAAGGTGGATTAAGTGTCTGAACCAGGCTCCTGAGGGAGGGAACTAAGCCACACTGTAGGGAGGGGCTGTGAGGGGCCCTCACCCTATGAAGCTGTGTGAATTACAGTAACACTAGAATAAATCAGCACACCATACCAATAGCATGTTAGCTGTCATCACGGTGGGGCATGAGCCTGACTTGTGATGTCTGTCAAGTCTTCAGAGCAGAACTTGTACTTGCGCTGTAAAATGTGTATTTGTCCAAGTGGGAGATGAATAAAAAGACAAGAATATTAAAAGATTTTTTTTCCCATCAGTTAATTTTTTCATAATTAATATACTTTGGTGTATTTATTTTACAGGCTAACTGTGTATATTTATGGAAATTTGCCCATTCCTCTTGGCAGAATTGGTGGACTTTATGTAAATTGGTTGATCTCCTGGCACAGACCCTTCTTTTGAGAAGAGTTCACAAATTTTGAGGTCTTGTTTTGGGATGGAAGCCAATATTATCCTGCTTTATCCTTTCTGAAACCAACTGGAAAACTATTTGGGAACACAAATGTCTCAAACATTCAGAAGCTGTTGAATTGAGGTCAAGCTGAATACATATGAGGTTTTACTCCTCCTTTATAAACACTTTCACTCTTTTTATACTCCCATTTTGGGCTCAACTATTTCTGAACAACAGCCCAAGCACGTGAAAAAAGAAAACGAGCTGTTTTTGTTGTTGTTTTGTTGCAATAACCAAGAGTTCATGTTTTTCAGGGTCTGGAAAATGAGCCATTTCAAAAACCTCCCAGTTGTTGAGTCATATCTGAAGGGCACTGGGCCATTTCCTAGAAACTCCAGCAAAGCTCCAGCACATTTGGCCAACTGGTTTTACTTTTTCATGCACTGTACAATGGCTGCTGGAAAACACAAGAGTTTTGTTGTTGACTTATTATTTTGAAACAACTTGCTGAATTCATGTTTGTGCAGGAGGCTCTTCTGCTTTTCAAAGACACGGTTGTATATTTGCACATCTGTTTGAACATGTTTTGCCTGTAGACCCATCCTAACCTGTTTAAAGAGGCATAATATGTCACCTTTAAAGCCAAGCAGATGATTAGTCCCTATAAACAGTCAGCACTGATTTAATTCTTTAAATACCTGTAGCATCCAGTTCATTCAAATGATTTGAAACTATGTGTTGCAAGAACTGCTGTTCAGCCATGCAGGCTGAGAGTAGAAGCCACCAGGATCTCTGTGTGTGGTGCGAATCGGTCGATGGGGACATGAAGCATAAGCTCGACCACCAGCGTGTCCAATGGGATTGATCGATTTGTTGTTGATTGCCGTAGCGACTCCAAGAGAGGCTTTAATATCTTTATTCCTACTGACTCTAGAGCAAGTTTTACTTACACCACATAGCCTGGGTGATTTGAAAACATAACATTTGTTTTTTGAGAAATTTAAATGAATGAGCTGAAGACAGTATGAGAAAGTCTTTCTGGGTTGGAAAAGCTTTGTAGATGCAACACTGCATCAAGCTAATAATGTTCCCTGTTAGAGGTCCTGCAATGTTAAATCACTGAGGTGAAGGGATCAGAGGCTTGGTGTTGAAGGGGGGAGTCCTGGGTTAATATATGTGTCTGGCAGGCAGCCTTTTCATCCCCCTCCTCCATCCATCCCTCTCTCAATCTGTCCAACAAGATCTCCCTGCAGGCACAACCCTCACTTTCTATCCAATCGGAGTGTTTTTGTCACTGGTCCTGTGATCTTCAGAGATTTGGTTCACCAGAACACACACTCACACCAACACCACGGTGCATTAGAGGGGTGATTTCCACTTTTTCATGCCTATGCTATGGCCTCATTTATCATAATTCATCATTTTACCAAACCCATTTCTCCCACTATTCACTTGGGCATTATCATATTGTGTTGTGGCTGCAGGGTAAAGAGCGCAGGACATTGGTGTATCTGAATGAGACTTTATCCCTTTAAATACTCCCATTGAACATCTTCTTAAAGCTTTACAGCTGGACATGTTTTGAAGTTTAAAAGCATTTGCGCAAATCATAGCAATGGAAGGAAAACATGTTTATGAGTCTGCAATATGCAGCCCTATAAACAGATTAAACCTCAACAATGACACATTTGCTTTATTAATGTTATCAACCAAATCATGCCATTGTGTTTGTCCTCTTCCAGCCCATAGGTGATGCTGGTGTTATGTAAGTGAAATGTTAAAAAAGAGGAGTAGAACTCAGTGAGTTAAAATATCCACCTTATGATGTAAACTATACCGCAACGCTGTTGCAACGCTAATAAATCATACACTACTGGTCATTTATTGTTTCTCTCTGCAGCCTCAGCGTCGGTGCCATGTTTACCACAAAAAGCCAAATTTAACTTCTCAGGCACTGAAGGAAAACTGAAAAGTGTTTTAATGCTATCATCAGGTGACAGGAAATCATAAAATATGTTTGTTGTAAATAAAAAAAAATATTTTCTTTGCACTTCCATTTTTAACAAATTTTCCAGCCCAGTTAGAAGCCATCAGTATTTTGAATTTGGGCTTTAGCTGTATGTAAAATTAAAACAAAATTCATTTTGGTTTAATTTAAATCTGCTGAATCAGTTGATCCATTTCATTGCTGTACCACTAAAGTGCGTCGTGGAAGAATATAGATTAGATTATCAGCTCCACTTCAGTAAAAATATACTCACGCTCTGAGCTTAATATATTCCCATCCAAGCAACCACACAGACACATACAGATTCCCCTCAGCATCACTTTGCTCTCCAGATCCTAATGAGAAGAGAAAAACCTAATTTGATCCATCTCAGCCCTTCACTCACCCTCTGGCCCTCCCTCGCCGCTCCCCGGCTGATCGTGGGCTATTCCCGCTGCTCTGATTATTGTTAATCTCATCATATGTCTCTTTCTGCTCAATAAACCCCCCCTCCTCCATCAGTGCTCCCCATTTTCACTCAAATCAAATTGTTACCGAACATAACCTGCCCGAGCCCCGGCGTGCCGCAGCAGTAATGCAGTTTGTCATAATTAAGTGCCGAGCCTAATTAATTAAATGGTCGGGGGGCTAATCAGTGCATTCTGCAGCCAAACTGCTGCATGATGGGATAGGAGTAGGGATGAATAGAGACTGAGTGATGTAGATCGCTATTGACGGTTCAGCCTGAACTGGAATGACAAAGTTAATTGTGGTGGCATCCCGGTGCGTCTTCAAGGTTTAAAGCAACATTATGCAATCTCAGTGAGCCAAGTTCACTCTATGTAGCATTTCCATAGCGATGGACATGGAAACACATAAAACACAATGCATGTGAGAACATATGTGCACAAGACAAACATGCACACATACAAACCAGCAAACCTTCCCTTTAAGTCCAAACGTCACATTATGCTTTTCATTGAACTGCTTGAATACACAGTGCGTATTGATTGAGTAAATGTGCTAATGAAAGTGATGCACAAAGACAGTTCATTAAAGTTGGACTTGATTAAAAGGGAGGACTTAACTTAGCCCAAACACACACACGGATGCACTCACACACACACAAACGACCTCCTGCAACGGTCTGCTGGTTTGACTCGTTGCATTTTTTAATTTATAAACTTTTACAATTTCTCTCATGGTTTCAGAGGGCAAACCTCCTAATGCAAATGCCCATATTCATTATTCTGTATTTTCTACTTTACATGGAGCACAGAGACAAAACCTTCAATGGAGGTTTTTGCTTTACAAAGTTTTAAAGTGGGCAGTATTACATATTTTTAAACACATAAAGCCATTCTAAAGTATGATCAAGTAATTATAATATGTTCAACTGTTATAGAATGCAGTATATATCAAATATAACTTAAAAGAAATCTGACTTCACATTTTAACGACTTGAAACTGGGCCTCTAACTCTTTAAGAAGCTCCTACTCTTTCCCCTACGCCACCATTAGTGTGTCATCACAACAATGACCCTCCAGTAGGCCATTTACAACTACTACTTCTTAGAAGCGTTGGACTGAAAAGTACTTCCTGTAATATGATGAGGTCAGCAGATACTAATGCTAATTGCTGCTACTGCTAGTCTGGAGGAGCTGAGAAGGAAAAGTTAATGAAAATAACCTGCAAGTACTGGAAGCATTCCAAACATTTCCAGTGATGCCATAAAAATTCCTGAAAGTGACTTCTTAGCTCAAGAAAACAACCTTTAAAACCTGAGACACATCCTGTGTTTTAGGTAAACAGAGCATAAGATTCTGAAAAAAAACAAAAAACAACTATAGGTTCTGTGCAAGTCACCTGTAGGTTATAAAATTTTTTTTAAAAATTCTTATTTCCTCAGTAAATATGACAACGGTTTGCTGAAATGATGACAAAGACTACTTGTTCATAAGTAGTCATTTCATCTCGAGACACTGTGAATATCAGCTGTCTTCAAATTTAGTTTGACTGTATGAGTTCTCAGGTGTTCTGCTGTCCAGAATAGCCAAATGTACTTAATTACCTATTGATTATGAAGGCTTCAAATGTTTCTGAGAATTAGATCATTCATATTTTAGAAGTGTCCAGAGTTTGTGTTTGTTTAATTACTTATCAAAATCAGTTATAAACAGTAAATACCTGTAAACGTGTATTAGGAAGTATTTAAACCATTTTGATATTTGATAATATTAAAATTTGCCTATAGAATTTCAGAAGAATTCTGATTCTAGTTTACAAGATGTACTTAAATGCACCACCAGGTTTTTATCCTTGGCCATAAAAACTTTATTAATAATAATAACTGATAAACTCCAAATGTTGTCGTCGTGCCACTTCATTACCCTTACTTTCACACAATCCACTCTGGGTCACTTAAACACAATTAAATATTAAAATCAACAGCAGCAATATAAAATATTTTCCTTTTTATTTTCTAACTAAGCCTAAAATCAAAAAGATGTAAAAAGAAAATAAAAAAGTGATTAATAGGTCACTTCTTAATTTGAGAGATGAAGTGAAGAAGGAAAGAGCAATTGATCCATTGATAGGTAATTTCTCAACCTACATAAAAAGAGAACCACAGACAATGTTTCTGAGTTTTCAATCAAGTCTTTTGAAAAAGGAGATGACATAGCAAACCATTTCTTCAAGGTGTTTGCCATGCGTTCTGACTTTCTGCATCAGAACTGGTCTTTTATTACAAAGCATAGCAGGAAAGGAATGTGGAGGGAGGACAAAGGAAGATCTACACACAGGCCGTTTAAGGAGTATCCCAAGATAAGAAATAGCTGCGGCCTAACAGGGTCTAACAAGTTCCTTCTCTCTGGGATGTGAATACTAAATCTATGAATGAAAAACAAACTAGTAAAACTACAAATGTAAGAATGATAACAAAACCTAATCATTCTAACATCCATGGATCAAGATGGATCAACTTCATCCTCAAATACTTTAAGTTATATTTCATAATATTTAACTGGCTTTCTCATAAACACAGAAAAGAGAACTCACAGAGTTGGGGGGATTCTGTTGAATAGATATTAAGGAATAAACATATCTTTATTCAGACTTAGGTGTGACTTAATGTTTCTCTATTTTGCTACAACACAAGCATTCCATCTTTGGACTAACTGGTAAATCAGTCACATTACTTCCAGCAGATGCTATATATTTCTAGCAGTTTTTGATTCTCTGGGCAGAATTAGAGGAGTTGTCTGACTTTTTTAAAAAAAAAAAACCCAACTATCTCTGTTTTTGCTGCTTCTTCTTTCCTCCACCCTTTCCACAACGAGGGCACCATGGGAGCAGTACATGCTTGACCACAGAGGGGAAGTTGACTCGGAGAATAGGAAGTGCTTGCCGCAGCAAGTCGGGGACTAAAAACTTTGCTAAGTTTTTTTTTTTTTTTTCCCCTCCATCTGTGCCTCCCGCCTCGTCTCTCTGTCTCCCACCCTCTCTCACTTTCTTATTTCTTCCCTTGAAATTTCTCTTAGGAGATTATCCGCAGGTAAGCTTGTTACCTCTGCTGCCCTGCGTCAGCAGCTCTTCCCTCCACACTGACCACTGAGGGATGGAGAGTTGTAGTGGGAGAGAAGGCTGGATGGTTTGAGGAAGGGGTAGGAAGCGAACCAAGGCGCCTCACAACTCGACAGTAACACGCCGTGACCACATCATAAGGCTGAGCAAATGACTCTACTGCCTCTCCAGGGGGTTGTTGAGAGGCAAGAGGGGGAACAGGGACACAAAGCTGTCCCCTTGTGAAGAGATCTCCATTCCTGCAGCCCCCCTTCTCATTCCCACATGTCAGAAACCTCACTCCTATCCTCAGAAACACAGGCGGTCCAGCCGTGGTGACCAGGTAGCTGGACACACTGGAAATCAGCCAAAACTGATTGCATCCACTTGCTCACGGAGCACATTAATGGAGATGACAAACAGAAAAATGGATATTATGAGACCTGAGATGAGCCAGACTGCCTGTCTCTCTGTGTTTGTTCTCCCACACTCTCCACTTCCCAGTCAGTTCATTTGATTTAGTCTGAACACCTTTGCATGACGGTTTTTTATTTACAAATCCTACTTTTAAACATCGACTTTTTTAAACCTTCTAATTCATTTCTACTTGGTAATCTGAGATTTTGGGAAAATTATGACATCCTGGTCATATGACCACTATTTTGTCACATTATGTTCCAAAGCTAAAGAGCCTTCTCAGAAGCTGCACCAAGAATCCGGAATGGTCTTCGCTTCTGTTTGAGACTTTCAGACTCAGCTGAGCTTTTTAAGAGCAACTAGAAACTCGTTTTTGGAAACCATTGATTCATTGGATGTTCTGGTACGATTTTTAGAGTTTATCGTAATTTTTCTCTCTAAAGAACTTTCAAAATATTGAAATTATTGAAGTAAATTTTCTAAATGACTAAAAATTTAGTCAAATAAGTTTCATTTAATTTACTATTAAGTAAAGCTTAATAAGAAATTAAGTTTTCCAAAGGATGAATGGATAAATATACAGTCTATATAATATTTGACATTTTCCTTACCAATGGCTCTTTTATCCACACATTTGATGTTGCATATATGAACGTATATGCAACATATTCATGCAAATGGTGTAGCCTAATGATTTTAAAAGATCATAAATAGAAAATCCAAAACGTCTTCAGGTGAAGTTGTTCTTTTGTTGATTAGGATTGTTGCTCATATTTGGTATAGGAAAATAAATTCCTCCTAATCTTCAGGTTTCTTTCAGACACCTAAAGGCTTAGTTCAGATATTCCCAGTTCATCTTGAAAAGTTCCTAATTTCCATACAGACAAGAACTCCAGTTCCACCTATAGAGAACTAGCCTCATATCATGATAATCCCACCACCATGTTTCACATTGACGATGGCATTTTTTCAGTGATGCAAAGTATTGTTGTGGATTGGTGGCCAGAAGGATTTTTCAAACCACCAGTAAGGCTCAGTTTCAGTCAGGCCTGCATGTTGTTTTATTTGGAAGAAAAGCCTATTGCGATGCTGCGCTGCTCCTTTTTCTAGACAACTGGAAATATAACTAGTATACTTTGCATTTCTTGTCTCAAATACTCCATTACATAGACATTCATTTTATGAACTTGTTTTCCAATTTGTACCTTTAAAGGTCACGGATTGATTTTTATTTGAAACTTCCTTAAATGTGAGCTGAACTGTTTCATCTGATAAATCACAGAAATGCTGTAGATCTTAAATTCTAACTTTTTAATACATGAATCATGAACTCTGGTTGAGTGCAAGTTTGCAATGGTGTGAGAGTTTTTTGTTTTTTTTGTATTTGTGTTTGTAAGTGCGTTTTTGGGGGAGTGGGGGAGGCTTACGAAAACCTGCACAAACAGGGTTTCCCCCGTCTCGCAGTCTTTGGGGGAAGGGGACGGAGGGATTGGAGGAGGCCTTCAGACGAGTGGGGTGATAAACGGGAGAAGTGAGGGGGATAAAAGGGATGAATTCCTCCAGACATGGAGAGGAAATCTGCTCAAATCTCCTCTTGTTAGAGAAGAGAGAGGGATCAATCCAGCACTCTCTTCTGGCTGCAGCTTCCACTTCAGCACCAGCTGGGGAAAAAAAAAAAACTTCCAACATGATGTTTTTTTTTAAACTTCTCCTCATCCTCCTTTCTTTCCTGTTTCCCTTTCACCTTTCTGTTCTTTATACTTGTTCCCTTGATCCTTTTAAATTTGAAATACAGAATGATCTGACTGACAGAGGTAGAAACCCAAGACAGAAAAAAAAAATAAAGCAGCTAATTCTCTGAAGTTTTAATTAATAACTCGTTTTCTTTTAGTGTCACCACCAGTCCCAGAGGAGGGAGAGGGAGTGAGAAGGAGGGATAGGTGTCTGACAACAACACCATTAAAAGGGGTACAGGTCTATAAAGAGGTAAGGGGAAGTGGGACTGGATCACATGGGAGCCCCCAAGACCGGGGGGATCAGCTACCTGTCATGAATTAATCAATCTCCTACGGCTTGCTCTGGTGAATTCATTAGCAGCTCCAGCTCCCATGTCCTCACAGTATCATCCAATAATTAATTTAAAAAGGTGAGACTAAGTTTTGCTCCGAAATAAACTTTGCAGATGTAGATGACTGACGGCACAGCCATGTGAGATTTGTTTCTTTTCTTGTGATTTTCAAATGATTTCAATGATTTCTGAGAGTTTTCTGTCCTTCTGGCCTCATTTGATTCAGTTGCCCTGTAAAAGGTTGGGTAACCTGTGCAGGCTATAACTTGTCTCTCACACATAGACTACTAGACGTAGGTGTGTATGAATCGGCATGAAAAATGTATAAAAACTGTAATAATTAGTTATCACTGCACCTTGCTGAGAAAACATCATTGTGACAACCAAGAGACACTACAGAGAAGTCAGTAAGAAAGTCTGATTGATAGCGTGGTTTAAATCATCATCTTAAGCTGTAAAATTTAAACCAAACATCTGGATTATCTAAACTATTAGTTGTGTGCTTCATCTTTATGGAAGAGTAGAGAAAAGAAAGCCATCATTGAAATGAACCTATCAGAAGTCTCTTCTGATAGAGTTGTAAATTAACATAGCAGAAACAAATCGAAAACTCAACAAAAAGTGTTATTGCACAGTACTTTAAAAGGTGGCAGAGTTTTCTGTTCTCTACTGTGACACTTGCCTGCAGCAAATTCTTCACTCTTTGTGCTGCAAAGAAGTTGTGACCACATCTGATATCCCTGCAGCAACATATATGATCAAAAACAAGTGCAACGATAAATCTCCCTCTGCTGAAAACAAACAACATAAAAGTCTGTTTCGCCTGCACAGACCACTGCCATGGTCAAGCTTGCTGCCTCCAGGCAGTTGTTGCTGACTGCTTTGGATAGATTAATGAGCGTGGGATCCTAGAAATGTTAATTAATTTGATTATGCCTGAAGAGGGGAGGGGTCTATGGTTAGGTGGAGTGAGAGGTGAGCATGCCGGGGGGGTAGCAGGGCTTCCCTCAGAAGATGAATAGGTTCTGTGGCTTCGGCCAGCTTTGCCTGCCTGTAATATATAGCATGTGCTGCCACATAGTCAATGCACTTTTAATTCACTTTTTTCTGCACACACAGACATTAACAGTCCCATATGCACACACACACACACACGTTCATTATGCCGTTTACTAATGGAAATCTAATCATTACTCCACCTGCTTGTTCACACACACGTGAACACAGCCCTGTGGTTTATTTATCACTGATATCCCCTGATGTATTAATACATGACCTCAGGGGGTGTTTATATGCTTATGAAGCCACACAACAGAGTCAGACTAATTGTATTAACCAACCCAAAGAGGAGCTCATGATTCTGACCCCACGCCGTTTATGACCTAAAGATCAATTGACCTCTTCACTCTTTGTACTTCAGTTTTTCCTTCTTTTTTTTTTTTTACCTTTACGCAGTCCATCACCCACCTTCTCCACATTTTGGCTGTAACTAAATGATTCCTTTCTCCTACTTTCTAATTACCGTCATCGTTAAGATACTGTAAATGACGGACTGTAAAAGCATGTCGGTAAAACGGAGGGGCACAAACAAACGTGAGCTTTACTGCTGCGGCCTGGCGATGCTGATATGGGACAGCAGTTACGGCCATTTGGGGTCTATCCAGCTGACATTTTCATTCCAAATTTAATTGCACACTGGTGATTATGGCACTTAAGGTTTTATTTTGAATTTATCTAAAGCTGCTCTGGCAGCCAAGTGGTGACACTTTTTTATTTTATTCGGTAATCAATCAAGCTGAATTTACTGCCGCTTTGAGTCTTTCTGCCCTGCATAGTAGGCCCGATATGTACAGAGCTGTCCGAGACATGAAAGGTAGACAGGATCAAAAGAGGTGCTTTTTTTCATGCAAACCTGCCAGCTTCTACATAAAATACATTGTTCATATTTTCTTTTTCCAGTCCTCTTCACCTTACTTCTTTTGATGCAGGAAAGCAACAGCCTTGATCTAAAGCTCTCTGCATGACAGAGTTGACTACAGATTTTAGTTTGCTGAATCTAGTTAAGGGCTAGTCTTTAGACCTTATTACATTTTGGGCTCAAAAACTATGACTTTGTTCTTTTCTGAATTAAGTAGAAAGAAAAAATGAGTCATCAGGATGTTGTAAAACTCTTTAATTTGTTCTGACAGGAGCAGGTAAATAAAGGTGGTGTAAGAGTATTGCCTTGAGGAACCCCACATGTGATCTTTCATTCTTCATTCATAGTCATTTAAAACAAGTCAAAGTTTCTGCTCATTCTGCTAAAGTCCATGGGTGCAATCAAGATTTTTTTGTTGTTTTCAAATTAATAATTTAATTTTTTTTAGAAATGTTTTGTTTGATCTAAATTGTACAGAATTTTCCTCAAATCTTCCCCATGCAGCACCATTTAACAGATGTGTGTATTTTTCTCCGAACACCCCCTGACAGTCCTGTCACCATGGAGACAGCCAGTCACCACAAACAGCGAGTCACAGGGAGACGGGCCCAGGCAGGGCCGGGACAGCACTTGTCACAACGACCCAGTGTCCCAAACGAGCCGCGCTCGCAGTCAGAGCTCATTGCTTGCTGGCGTCTCCGGCAGTCAGCCGGCTGCTGTGCGAGAACAGACAGGTGGAGGAGGAAAAAGGAGAGGACAGGTGGAGGGGGGAGTTCAGCAGGGCTTTTTGTTTACTGAGAGGAGTCATTAAAGTATTTTCTTTGTCTCTTTATTGGCATTTTGTTTTCTTTGACAGTCATTTGTTAGGAGACAGGAAAGGTACGCACTGTGACAGATGCTACTGGTTTATTAATAAAACTCATGCCTTTAAAGCAGACAACATCTCAACAGGAGGCCATTACTCTTTTCTTTCATATGTTATCCTGTATCTTTGTTTTGCACAGAGGTAAACCCCTAACTCTGGCTCTCAAGGAATGAAAGGAGCCACAACTTTCAGATTTTCTGTCCTGTCTGTGGCAGAATGTTTTGGACTGGCTATAATTTTGTCCTGTTTTTTGGACTTCAGTGTTCTCTCATTTACCGCTCAAGGTCCCTGATCCCTCTGATTCCTGTATGCGATTGTTTCCTGTCATTTTTTCAGTCAGTCTCCCGCAGTTTTCTCAGACCATGTGTCCGCTGTTACACATCAATCTAATCATCTTGGGTTCTTCATGAGAGCTCAGATTTAAATCAGGTAAAAGAAAATATTTGAAGTTTATGTGTTTTATGTTCCAATTTCCTGAGAATCTGAATTTTTTTCCAGACATCAAGAGTCCTGGCTAATTGAATCCTTTACTTACGACATGTGAGCCAAATAACATCCAAAGTGAAAATGTTTTTCTGGTTATTTACCTTGACCTTTAACCCAAATGTTCACATAAGTATTGTTTGTGGGACATAATCTAACTTGGTCCCACAAATATGCATTCTTCCCTCTCTGCAAAGAATAACTGTATCTGTTTAACTATTAATCTTCCAATTTAAACCCACACAAACCGTATGAGCCTCTTGTGTTCAGCAACACAAGAGCAACAAGCTTTTATCTGTAAGACTTATTTGTAAAACTTTGATCTTTCGAATTATGCTGAGAAATTAATACAATGTACAAAAGGTTGGATCTGCAAACAATATTTCTGGCAAAAAATAATGGAAAGACCCACTAAAAAAGGTCTTTTAGAGTATTTATCGTCTTATGGGTGAGTGGTCCAAAGATACCATTATGGAAATAAAACTGGTGGTGGTAGTTTATGTGCAGGCTCACCTGCTGTGTGCTTCTAATCACTGAGATAAACCCTTTCTTATCTTGTGGGCTTGTGCCCTACATCAGCGCTCAACCGCATGTCTGCAGAACTTGCTGTAAATGCTCTGTAAGCACTTTATCAGAAACGCTTGTTCTTTTGGTCTTTTTCTGCTTCCTTGTTGTTTTTGTTTTTCTTCCCCACCCCTCATCTGTCTTATAAAAAAATAAACCTGCATTCTGACACTCATTAAAAGAGAAAAGAGGCAGAGGGAGAAGAAAAAAAAAATAACATCAAGAGACAGAAGCGAGGCACTCTCACGCTCGCCTCTCTCCATCCTGCGGTCACATACAGCCGTCACGGCGCACGGAGGTGCGCTTGTTATCTAGATCAGACTCCCTCTGTTTTTGACTCACCAGCCACCTCATATGAAGGCGATCAATTATGGATCAAATGAGGGCTTCTCTTTATTTCATCCAAGCTTCCTTCTGTGCTTTTGTCCTCCTGCACTCATTGAATGTGTGGGAATAAAACGGACACAACGTTCAACATCCGCCTCCACCTGTGTTCACTGATCATCTCTATGAGTGAACACATTGAGACTCAATCTGCATGTATTTTACAAAGTTATCTGACATTTTATCACGTTAGATGCCCCTTGTTTGTAGTTTTTAGATATTTAACAGTTTGCTTGATATTTACTTAGTGTATTTACTGTTTTGTAATTATGTTGGCTTGATCTGAACCCTAATATGTTCCCTATAAGCAAATAGAAGGAGATGTGCTTGACTGGAAAAGCTTGGTAAACAGAGCTGTGCAGAGGAAGGTTTAGATCTCAGCTGGGTTTTTTCTCTGTGGCGTTTGCATTTGTAACATTTATGCTCTGGTTTTATGCTTAAGACTGACAGGTCTGAACTGACCGTACCGATGTGTGAGCATGCAAAGTTTGCTAACTTTTCATTTTTATTATTTGTTTATTTTTTTTTTTTTTTTTTTACATGTTCTCCTCTTAAATCTATTCTTCTTTTCTTGTTCTGTAGAGTTTTATTTGTAATACATTTTACTCATTTTGGAGGCCAATCATTTTTGATTGAGCTATATGATGACTTTATTATTTGTACCAATTGCTTTATTTTAGTTTATTTAAAATAAGCAATTCAATTTGGGTAATTTTTTTGTGCTTTATATAAGTTGTCCTCTCCTCTTCTTGATGCTACATAAAGAACTGAAAGGTTTCAGGCTTAATTAAATGTCAGTGTTGCTAGTCTTGTAGGACTGACAGGAATGTGAGGCAGCGTTTAGTTTATATGCTCCAGAAAAGTACCTGAAAACCTGAGAAGTCCCGAAACTTTTTGATATTTTCAAAAATGAGCTACAACTAAAAGTACCAACGGACTGAAAACATTAGTGTTTATCATATTTTCCTAACAAAAGCCAAGGATTATTTTATCATTCATATCCTGTCAGCTGTTCCTTACTTAAAATTGTAATTTGTTTGAAACTTTTCTAGGCTTTTGCCTCATGCCTTTATGCTTGAATGTGATGCTTTATTTTGCTGTTTCTTGCGCGGGGTTTTGATTTCTGTTTTTTGCTGTTTCTGTAAAACATTTTGAACTATCCTGGTTTGAGTGGTGCTTTTCAAGTAAGTTAGCTTTTCTTTCTACATTTTCTCAGTTAAAAGTAAGTCATGATTTTGGTAGATAATATGTAAGTGTGCCACCCAAACTTCGAGCTGTAACAGAGTTTCTTTTAAACTCAGTAATGAAACTTGTTTGCTTTTCCCATTTGGTGATGGGATCGTATGGGGGAAAGAGCTTTGTATGGTATACCTGACATCATGTGTGTCACTTCTCTCCCTTTCAGCTGTTTAAGTAAAACAGTGGCTGACACCAACGTCATTCCCCCTCTTCTGTCTCCTTCCTCCTCCTTCCCCTCTTATCCTTTCCATCACTCTCATTCATAATTTATCCGGAGGCTTTTTTTTTTGTTTTTGTCGACACAATCCCAGCACAGCAGCGCAAACACACTCTCCAGTTTCCCTCGGGCTGCGTGTCCACTTCCTCCTGCAACAGGAAGCAGGTGCCGATAAGTACAGGAAGTGAAAACTGGCACCAGCCTCAGGTGAAACTACCCTCTTAGGTGTTAGATATCCCTTACCATTACTTCTTTTGATATACACACACCAACACACGCACTCACATGCACACACACTGTATACAAACACTGCTGTGTAATGTATCCCTGCTAAAGGAAATTTAATATTACACCTGACTACAGATGCACTGATCAGCCTTTACAGGCGGAAAACGACTTCCGGTTTTCCTTTCACATCTGACCTGCTGATTGTGACTATTTGAGATATTTAACGCAAATGTGTGTAAGATGTGTTTTTATTTCAGCAATTAAATACAACGAACTCTGAGAAAAAATGCAGTTGGTTCATTTGATGAAGGTGACCATTTAGAACCCAACAGAAAATAAAATGATTACCGGATTACCTCTGTTGTGGGAAAGCAAAGTCTTTTTGCAGGTCATTGATCTAATTAAGATAATCTTCGGTCTGTTGTTAGATGATGCGACTAATTGGAGACAAATGATTCGTTGTGGCGACACCTGAAGGGAGACTATAGAATGCAAATAGTTTTGCCATCAGTAATGTATCATTGAACTTTCAAATGCATTGACATGTTTTATGTATAGTCAACTAAACATTTATTCATGGATAACACAATTACAAAAGCCATTCGACTTTGAAAAAAAGTCCTGCAAGTAATTTTTTTTTTCAAAATAAGTTCAAATAATGTCACTTGAAAAACAATTTCTAGACTATCATGAACATTAGTTAGTATTTTTGACAGAATGAGTAACTCAATCCTCCCGTTCCCTAGTTTCAGGCCCATGCTTGTCTTATCTGATGCCTGAAACTTGAATCAAGTCAAGAGTTTGGATTACATTGTTACTGGTTAATAGGAAAACAACCAGTAGCAGCCATCTTTAAAATACCGTAATTTTTTATTGGTCCCAGAAAACCCCAGAAAATATCCGGAAGGCCGTTTTCTTTTTTTAAAACTAAAATTATTCATCCTTTGTCTGGCCATTACTAAGATGCCAGCTATAGTTATTACAGCTGATTAACTAAACAGTCCAAAACACATTGTCCAGTTTTCTACCGAGAGAATATCAGTACCTACACCTAAAAAATGGTGCTTGGTTTTGGTAGTTTCTTAAGTTTAACTGTCATGGTGCTTAAGTGTTTTGCCTTACATGTGAAAAAATCTTCAAAGCAAACAGTAAAAACTGTGCTTCCAACTTGAAGGAATATATACAGTGACACACAGGTGAGCATGTCTTCACCAGGTGTTGAATATCCCTTACCTGTACAATTCACTGAGTCTACAGTACACAGATCAAAGGGTTCTGTCAAAAGCTGAACCCAGAGCATCACAAAAATACCCATACAGAAAGGGATCATGGAATTTGTTAAAAATATATATTAATAAGATTTATTAAAAAATAGAAGACCATAAAATCTGATTTATATAAGTATGAGAAACAACACTCTGGTCTGAAGAAACAAAGAGTCACTCTCCTTGGTGTTAATGCCAGATGCTATGTTTTGAAGAAACTCCATTATTCCTGTAGTGAAGCACGGTGGTGGCAGAATCATGCTATGGGCATGTTCCATATCAGCAGTAACTCGAAGGCTAGTCAGAGATGAATGAATGAATGCAGTAATGTACAGATTCATGCTGTGGTAAAACTTGCTCCAGTGGGCTCCTGTCATCAGACTGGGATGATGGTTAATTTTTCAGTAGGACAACACCCAATGCACATGGTTGAAATCTCAAAGGAGCGGCTTCAGAACCACTCTGTGAATGTCCTGGAGTGACCGAGCCAGAGTCCAGATCTGACTCAGGTTGAATGTCTCTGGAGAGATCTGAAATTGGCTATACAGACGTCTGCCATCCGACCTGATGGAGCTTGGGGACTGCAAAGAAGAATGGGTGAAACTCCTTAATGATAGCTGAGCTGAACTTTATGCATCATTTTCTAAAGGAACAAAAAAAAACTGAATTGCAGTGTAATTGCAGCCAATGATTGATGAGCAAAGAATTATGCAAAACCTGGGAATAATTACATATATGTGATTTCTTAGTGTTTTATTTTTAAGAAATTTGAAAAATCCTCAAAAACATTTTTCTACATAATCAAAATGAAAAACTTTTGTGTAGAATGCTGAGGATAAAATAGGCTAATTTGATAAAATTATGAATAAGGCGTCAATATAAAAATACTGTGTAAAATGTGAAATTATGTGAATAGTTTCAGGATGCATGTCTGTGTTTTTATGTCCTGTCTAGGACAAATTAAATGATCATGTAGGAAGATGGAAAAAGACTTTATCTTTATCAACTGGTGCTTTAATTTATAGTTTTAGTTCTGCTGTTCCAGTTCACAATAAATAAATGTTGTAATATATTGGTGTGCAGTTGCTACACGGTAACTCTGTGCTCAGATACAATGACTTGCCTTTGACTGCTGCAGCCTCAGAGTCTGAACAGGACGATCTCATCCTCAGCAGTCGATTAGACAAACTCTCTTTCTACTCAACCTCCTCAAAGAGGCGTCACTGTGAGCCAGATAGACATTAGTAACTGACCCTCTGCTGAGAAAAAAAGGCCTGGATCCCTGAGAGAGTTTTCAGTGTTTTCAATTGGAGGAGACGCAAGGTATGGACAGCTGATGGCAAGCCTCCTCTTCTTCATGAGACAGAATAACTTGTACATATTTGCTACACAGTTAAGTCAATCAACGAAGTCATACAAAATCTCATGATATTACAAAATTGCAGTACTTCTGTTTGAGGTGACTGAAATCTCATGAGCAGTAGCCAATTACAGTGATTGTGGATTTGCCTGATGAAGTTGTAGTATAACATGACCCAAGAACTTTTAATCCATTTGTTTGGTAACAAATTTATGTTTTCAGTAGGAATGAGAAATGGTGACAAACAAGACACCAGCAATATGTAAGTAATGCAAGTTGTTCAGATCCTGAAGGAGGCAGAAAGCTTTGTTAAATCAGCCAATGGCTGGACCTCTGGAAAATGCTAAACGCTATAGCTGGTTTCTCAGGTCCTGTTTGCTATTGCATCATATCTGTATCTTTGCTAATGTAGCACAAATAGAATATTAAAATTTTAGAAACATTTTGGATTTAAAAACAAATTAAAACAAGCAAGAATAACTTCTTATAAATTGTAGTAATTAAAGAAATCCTCAGATTGACTTTGGCTTTCCGTCTTCTGATCAGAAGTCTGTAGGTTTGATTGAAATTCCTCAAGTCGCATGTTGATGTCGTGGGCGAGGCACTTAAGCCCAAGTCGCCTACCGATCTGCGAGTCGGTGTATAAATTTGTATGCGTTTGTGAGTGTGAATGGCTGAATGTGACTTTAGTGTAAAGCGCTTTGAGTTTTAAAAATGACTGGAAAAAGTGTTATATAAGTTCAGTCCATTTACCATTTATTTCATCAACATTTTATGAGCCTGCAACTTTCAACCGTCTTCAAAACTAAAGAAGTTTTTTGGATGAAAGTTGAAACACTTTAATGAAACAAGACAGAGAAGAGCAGTCACATACTCTGAAAGCACTTAGGTTTAGTAGGGCACACAACAAAAAATCAAGACAAATGAAAAAGAGAACTACAACACAAGTGCCTTGTTTGATATTAATTTATTGAAATCTAGCACTGAGTAACCTGCATTGTGTTTGTCTTACAGGCAGATGAAGAAGGCAATGCTTTCATATCTATGCAAAGACATTCATGTTCCTCCCACTTCATATAAACATGGTCTTATAAGCCTTTCAGTATGTTGACTTAATGCTATCCGTGATTACATTTTATAACAAAATGCAGCAGTTTCAGTTTCCTTTTTTTTTCTTATGATGCATTGCATTTAAGTGACTTTAATTTCTCAAGTTTTAACAGCATAAAAAACAGAACAATCTTATAAGACCTTATTTAAAGTGTTACAGTCATAAAAGATTGGGAATCATTTCTTTACAGGGCAAGTGTGATTTGTAGAAACCAACATCTGAGTAGATCGCATAAAAAAAAGATGTGGCTTGCAAGTTTGCAGCAAAGTAAAGGTCAGAGTGACGGAATATATCAGCTCCTGTGGGAGCACTGAAAATTCACAGCACATATTGTAGGAAAACCATATTTTTCAAGCATCTCATTTTAGACTGTGTCAGGTTAACTAACTTAGACTGGATTCCCGTGTACAAAAGAATTTGCACCTTTTGATCTTTGTCACACTAACAGCTAAGAAAAAAATATTCCTTTTTCACTTTTTGTTTATTAGACCCAATGTCCAACTTGTTTTTGCTGGGATTTAATGTAATAGACCAACAAAATAGCACATGGTGGTGGGGTGAAGCTAATACCTGGTTTTAAATTAAAGAAGAGCATAAATCAAATAATGAGTCAGAAGAACCATGCTAACTCTGGAGGGAGGAAGGGAGGGAAATGCTGTAGCCTTCTTGAGGGTGGTTCATGAAAGAAAATTGCAGTTTGGAGTTTGCCACAAGTTATAGGAATTCAGTTTTTGTCCATGGTATAGTATCAGTACACTGTACTTCACCCTGCATACACCAATTCCATATTAAAACATGGTGGTGGCTCTATAATGCTGTGGGGATGCTCTCTTAAAATAGTCAAGGAAGATGGGAGATTACTGAAGCAACTCCTCTTTCCTGTAAGACAACAATCCTCAATGCACAAACAGGGCTACAATGGAATGGTTTATATCACAGTGTATTCATGGTTTTGAATGGCCCAGTCAAAGTCCAGAACTAAATAACGCAATTTCTGACAGGGATTCCATTCAATGTGGAATGGAAAGTTTGAGCTGCTTTGCAAAGAAAATGAGGAAACATTTCAGCTTCAGGATCTATGACGCTGGTAGAGACGCATCCCAAAAATATGTAGCTTCAATGCTAAAGGTTTTCTGCAAAGTATGCAATGATGTAGGCTGAGTACAAATATGCACTACGCTTTTGAAGTTTCTACTTGCAAAAACATGTATTTTGATTTCCACTAAACAAATTTTCATCATGTTGTGTTAGCCTAACACATGAAGTCTAGAGCTATGAACATCTGACTCCGAACCTGTGATTCCCACAAAATTCCCACAGAAATCATAGTGTGAAACGCCCACTTGAAGTCTCTTATCAATAATTAAGAAATAAAGCCCTCAAACTGATGGACCCTAGATGACCTGTTCCCCACATCTAACAGCCCTCTGTCTATGCCGTTGGCTCGCCATGGAGACATTCCCAAGAGACTGTTTTCCAGACGGTTTTCCATGAACGGTATGGAATGAGCTCCACATCTCTCGCCCGTAAAGAGACGTGGGGAAAAAGCAGCTGCCTCAGCACCTGCCGGCCCCCAGCGAAAATCAAAATATCAATAAGCTCTTATAGCATTAAAGAAAATGCCTAAATCTGACACTTTCTCTCCGTCCATCCCATTCTCTTTCCCTTTGCCAATATCACTCAACCACTTACACTTGGCATGGGCCCACTGGAGAGTTTTACATGTACATTAAGAGAGGCTTTCTGCCTCTATTTGTCCTCCTCCACCTCTTCTTCCACTCCACTATATCTATTAAAGTAAATATACACTGGGTTGTGTGGTGACACATAGTCCATCCTCATTCATTTTTGAGCAGGTGATTGACAGAAGTTGAATAATAGCCCCGGTCAAGGAAGAGAACCGCAGCAGGATCGCCTGGCGAGCCCAGTAATAATCTTAATGTTTCACTGCGGTAAGAAAATCAGAGGAAAACCTCACCCCTGTTTGTTCCATTAGAATACAGCGGGAATAACTCAGGTTTAGATAATCCATCAATGTAAAAACAAAGACTGACCTCGTGAAAAAAGTGCCCTGCCAGGGGAAAGAAGGAGGAAGATATGATACATATAAAAGCTCTACAAAAGTGGGCCGAATAAGCAAAAAGAGATATCACAAAGTGAGAAGAGTTTAAGTAGGGAATAAGGTGTGGAAGGGATGAATGGCCTAGGGCAGGAAGAGGATAGAAAGAGGAAGAAAGGATTGGGGGGTCTGGGAGGAAGGAGAGTGGTGGTAAAGCTGAATGATTGCTCTGTGAGAAATATTATTGATGATTCAGGCAGTGTGAATTATTAATGGGGAGCGAAAAGCATCTTTGAACGTGTCTCTGACATTCAATACTGCCAGAGATCAATGAGCTGGCGTGGACGCAAAGAGAAGAGATGAAGGGAGGAGGAAGGAAGAGCGTTTGGAAGGGAGGGAAATAAAAAAAAGTAGCAAAGAGAGGAGTGAGGGAGGCCGTTTTTTTTTGTTTTTTTTTTCTTTGACATGTGGAGTATTTCAGATTGGGAGCTTGTCAGAAGGGGTTAGGATGGAGGAAAGCACGACGAGACGGCCAACTGCATGGAGTCATGTGACAGGGTTGAAAGTGATTGGCTGTGACATTGTCCGGAGTCTAATGCTCCTCCTCAGACATAGGAAACAGCAGAACAGTTCCTCCTCCCCCACAGACTGGACAGGGTTTTCTGTCCCGTGCGCCCCAACATTATCACTGCATGTGTGTGAGTTTAAAAATGACAGTCCAGCGTATTTTCCCACACAACACAATGCACATATAGTTAAAGATGGCTCTGCAAGCTTTTTTTCCCCAGCAATCTGATCCCTCATCACTGTCTGCACTTTTACACCGATAATAATTTCTCAACTTCAGTTGACACCACCATGACCTTCCCATCGAGTTGAAATCAGAGAGAGCAGAAGATTTATAAAAAAAAAAATCATCAACAATGCTCCCAGCATTGGTTTAAAGCATACTTAATGTGCTGCAGTATAACTTAAAAGCAGTTCCTCTTAAATTTACTTTGTGTAAAGGTTTTTGGTAACTTTTTCAACATTCATAAGGGCGAGAAAAATATGCTTAGGCTAGTTGTCTGAACAACATATTTAAAAATATTTAGAAATTATAATTTCAGCCCCAAAATCCAACTCTATCCAGTAACAAAAATAAAACTAAGCCAGGCATCAATTGTCCTTCTTCCTGCATATTCTTTGTTCTGGTTGTCCCAATAACAAAGTTTCAAACTTGATTCTAATATTAAGAAAAATGCCCAATATCGTATAGGCTCTGGGTTGATGACGATCAGGAGAAGGAGTCTATATATTGTCTTAAAGGGGCAGGATTATGTTATTCCAGGCAACATAGTGGCATGTAAGAGCATAATCAAGTATCTATATTATCTTAAGTCATTATAAAAATGCTGTACATATTAAACATGACTGAGAAGAAATTTGGCTTTACAATTTCATGTCTTGAAATTGGGCCTCTGTCCTTCTAATAAGCTACTGCTCTTTCCGCCTTCAGCACATCTTCACAAAAGATTTCAAAGAGCCAAACCAAGGGTTAGTGAAGATGTGGTTCATTTTATCTCTGAATCACTTTTAATTAATTAGATAACCAATTTCACCCTCAAAAAAGAAATTAATGCATTTTTATTTTTGAAGAATCCCGCTGTGGAATAAGATTTGTTTGGAAAAATTTGAATTGCTGTAAATTCTCTTCTTAACCTTAATAAATGCTCTTATTATTTCACAATGTTCAAAAGCTAATCTTCACAGAAAAAGCTCTAAAATTCATCACTCAGTGTTTCTAAGGATTTCAAGTTGTTCTCAACTGTTTACATTTTCTGGGCATCTTCAGAAAAACAATGTGATTTAAAAATTGCATAAGTGGAAAATATGTGCTTCGTCCTGTTTCTGTGCACCTTCTTAGCATCAGTGCGAAGTAGAAACCTGAACCTATACTGTGAGCTCAAGGGTCAGCAGACCTTGCAGAAAAAGTTGATCCTAAGGGACAGACTGTCAGGCCTACTCAGACGCTCCCCCCAAAACACAAACACACACTCACACACAAGTGCTGTTTGTTCGGACTGTCAGTCCTCGCACTCTGACATAGGCAACGTTGTGAGTGACACTAAAAGGAGACAGGGCTCAGCTCCTATCGCCACAGTAACAAGCTGATGGGGAGACAGACGAGCTCCGGCCGCCACACCTGATCACAGCGCAAGATGAGAGCTTTTTTTCTGATAGACATGCAGCAAGCCTTCGCTTTCTGGCTGTCACGTAAACAACCAAACAACCAGTGCAATGGCTCGGTGTGGATGTGATAACATGTGTCTTTACTTCTGTGTTTGCATTTCTGCATGAATGGCCACATTCAGCCATCTTTTGTGGTTTACTGAGTCCAAAACAGTTAGGATGTATAAAGCATCATAAAACATTTGACTGTGTCCTGACTGAAAATTATCTCTGTCCAGAAAAAAAAGAAATAAATAAAAGTTTTGGAGCTGGACAATTACAACAGCAGTCTTTTTTTGGTTTTTAGCACAGTTATATTTTATTGGCCTAAAGCTGTTATTGTTAGTTTATTTACTTGCTTTTCTTCAGTGTTTTTCTGACCCCAACCCCCTGCAGCCTGGCATGCGTCCAGGTTAGACACAGTTCCCATCACAAGGCAGGTCCTGAATGCTGACATACCTGTTTTTTTATGATCTGAGAGCAATGTGAGCAAAATCCAATGTTTTTGCATCTATATATTGTATGACATTTAATGCAACACTTTAAGATAAAAAAGAGCACTCTTTGACGGGAAGTGAAGACTGTACAATATTCCTCACTGATGTGTCTATTTCGAGTTTCTGAAGCCACAAAGAAAACTCTACTTCTAGCAGTTTTTTACAGCAAAGTGGATATTTACAATTGTAATAATGAACACTCTAAGGCAGTAGCACATTTTGAGTTTGCTTTTATTTTTCAAGCACTGTTGTTTGACTTAATCGGAGAGCATGGAGTTGCTGATGTGTCAACATTTCTTAATCAGGCTTGGGAAATGTAGATATTACTGACTTTAACATTAACAAAATGCCCAGTATAGAAAACAAATAGACACTAAAAAAGTTCATTCTACTTACCAAATACTGTATCGACGACTGTTATTGTTGCATAATAGTTTCTGCATGTGGAAATGTAAATTAAACGAAATAAACTAAACTTAGCCTGATATTTACAGTGCATTATGACCAGAAGGAGCCCAATCTCTACGGGATCAAAGTATGAACATAAGGCATATGATCGACATACCAAACGATCGGCAAGATAAAATGCGGTTGACCAAGTGAGACTAGAGCCTCTCAAAAGTACTTTTATAACTAAGGATGGTCTTGGCTGCTGCAACATAAACTGAATTGGAAACAGTTTTTTCATTTGTTCTAACATCCTGAGCTCCCCTCACCCAGCTTAACCTTCCGTCTTTCACCTCTGAGCTCTAATACAAAGGGACATGTACGATTGACCCACTCTAAAGCACTAACAGACTGCCTGGCCCCAGCATGGACACTAAAGAGAGACGGACTATTAACCTCCATCACCCGGCCTCCCTCGCTCTCACTGCCCTGTCATTCTCCCCTCTTCCTCAGCTTCCTCTTCAATATCACCTCCTGAAAACAGCTGCGGGTGAGTTAGTGGCTGGTTTACGGTTGGATCGGCTGGAGGCCTGTGACAGGGGTTAAGAGAGGGGTCAGTGACTTAGTCGAACACATCATGCTGGTTTGTTTTATATGCATGTATGTCATTGTCGATTATTTGTCTGAAATAACTAGACTTAGACTTAAAGGTTTTCCCTCTTGTTCCTTTAAAAGTCACAACCCAAATCACTCAAGAACTTGCTCAAAGTCATGGATTGAAGAGATTTGCTGAACCACATCATTTGGAAAAGACAAAACGTGACTCCTTCGTATCACAAACCAAGCACCCTCGTCTCCACAATTAAATTTGAAATCTGTCCATGAAAATGGTCAATGGTACTTGGTTAGAACATGGAGCAGCCTTTCAGTCCAACATCCACTGTAAACAAGCTTTATTCCCTCCCTAAACTAACTGACTGACTTTGATTAACTTCACTTCTCTGACTTGATGAAGAGTTTGCAAAAACTTCCTCAAAGCAAACCAATAGCCGTTGTAATTTCCTTTCACCTTAAAGTTTTTAACCACACATTATCTTTCCGGCTAATTCAGGAATCCCAATCAAGCCCTGAAGCATTGCCATTTCATTATATTATATTTAATATTTAATATTATATTAAAAAAGGTTCGTCTTGTTTTTTTTTCTTGATTTGGGTTTCTAATTAAGTGGCCTTTTCCTATACACAAGTGTAACTGAATTAATGAATTAATTAATGATAACTGAACTGGTGTTCTTTTCCATGCTATACAAGACACACCTGCACATAAAAAGGTTTCACTTCTTAGTTAAGCTTTACTGTGTTATACTACAGACCATTTCATGATGCTAACCAGATAAATCCAAAGATGGACCGCAGCATCTCAAAGGATCTGCAGGACGCAGACCAGAGCTTTGGAAATCCAGCTGCAGATTCAGTTTGATAAAATAAACTCTGGCCTTTTCTGCTGCCTCTACAAACACCAAATACATTAAATGAATAATGAAAAAGATTTCCAAAAAACTTCAAAGGAATGTGACCTGTCATGGATGAAAATTACAAGCAATGGGTTAAATAACCAAAAAGTGTGCCTTTAATAATAGCAGATTGACTTTGCTGAATGGGTTGATTGTTGCCACTCATTGAGGACACATTGGTGATTTTTAGTGTTAACAGATAGAAATGAAGGAATTGTTACAGAAACTACAAGAGTATTGATTCTCAAAGCTTATACAGAACTTCAAGAAGCCTTTCCATATTTTTCTTCTTTGTGATACATTTTTGGATAGTGCATGTTTAAAAGTATTTTTCTTCTTTTGGTACATTTGAGACTTTTAAGCCTGGAAACTGTCCTTTGTGTTTGACTAACTGCCCCCAGTCAAGGAGAAACAAATCACTTCTCATTTGAAAGCAATTCTCACCATGCATCATTTGCTCTTTTCATGGGACGTTTGCTAAGAGGATCCAACACACAGAAGGAGGAAAGAGTACGATCAAGAGTCAGAGAGGCAAACAGGGACCTAAGGCAGCAGTGGAGTCCCCATAAAGCCAAGGTTAATCCCTCTGCCGCTCCATCCATCACTGAGCAGCGAAGTAGAGGGGTGTCTTTGTAGGGTAAGGGACCACTTTCAAGCCACATATATGTGTGTGATGAAAGAAAAGAGAGGTGGTGTGGGGTAGAGGGGAAATACAGTTGTTGGGGAGGTGGAAGGGTCTGTATCGCCCCATTGTCTCCCCAAGCACCCATAAAGGGCGCAGGAGCAGAGGGATCATAAGCCTCGTTTGGCAGGAGTTATGGCCGCTAACACAAAGCAGGCAGACCAGAGCAATAACGGCTCGAGATGTAGTTGTCACAGTAACCAGCAGGTACTGATGCTGGCGGGCCAAGAAGGATGCTGGGTGGACAGCAGCCAGGACAACACACAGAGAGAAGTAGAGACATCACTGTCACTGGTGATCAATGGTCAGCAGGAAGACTGGGAGGCAGCAGCAGCTAGCCACCCACAGAAACAGGTAGAGTTTTATTACAGAGGTCTGGAATGATAGAGGCTCAAAATACTTTTAAAAAGTATGAATGTACAAAATTAACAACTGTAACAAGAAGCAAACTTTCACTCAACATCCTAGTCCAGGACAGAAATCCCCTCACACTGAGCCTTTGTTTCATTGTTTCAATATCATGGAGCAAGAAGATAAAGTGCTCTGATAACAGTTTTATCATATTACTACAATGTCCCTAAATTAAATACTGAAGAACTTCATTCCCTCTTCCTCAATCACAGTACAAAATTACATACTATATGTGAGACTCAAGACACACAAAAACACATACTTTTAAAAACAAAATTAAGACATCAACTTTAGCTTAAGGTTGTGTGTCCGCTTGAACAGATATAAGATGCAGTGGGGGAAGTACGACTTGGTAAAAAAAAAAACAAAAACAAAACTGCTGTTAGAATGCTGAGATGGTAAAAGGTTCTCTATTGGTGCTCATCTTCTCAGGAGGGATTTTGGACTCATTCTCTGGACGTAATCTGTTGGGTTTCTCAAATTTTCAGCTCCCTCCAAACAAGTTTTTTAGGAGATTGGACAAGCAATCCCAACTCCTTTGTTGTCTTTAATGACGTAAGTCCAGATGCTCTCATGCTGAATGAGATGTAACCCATCTTCAGGGTTCCCTATACCAGAACCTTCCTTCTGGTGGGGAAGGAATGTTCTCATCCAATGTTTCTGTTTCTGGTAAAACGTAGTGATGGCGGATATTGAACCATATTAAGGATCAGTTCATCTAAATCTGCTGTGATAAGTTGATGCCTAACAGCTTGACTTTCAGATGATGTCACCACAGGACTTCTCTCCAGCCTTCTCTGGACTACTTCAGTATTTGTCAAGAAGGCAAAGAAGGATCTCATAGTGTGCTTTCTAAAGCAAGCACACAAGATTCTAGTGTATTTACAGCATATATTAAAACTGTGGTCCTACCTGCCTTCATATAACTGACAAGCTCCTCCTGTGTATAACTAAGATGGATCAAATCTTTGCCATGATTATTCTCCCCTCATGAGACCTGAACAGGCATCCTGCCTCAAGAGCAATACTTATTTTGACTTAATAGAGCATGTTCTTTTCTTTGTAGGTGATAAGATTCTCTACTATGATTATCTTCAAGACAATCATCTTTTATGCTGCTTGTCTTGAATCTGTGAAAACCTCAGTCTGTTCTGATCTTCAGTATTTTTTGTGTTGAAGAGAAAAATTTAAATCATCCACTTATACATTTTCATTTTTCTGTAGATCTCTCGGGTATTAGGCAAGTGTGTGGTGTTAAAGCCGCAGTTTGCACACATTTTGCTCTTTCCCTCCGCCTCTCACTCCTTATGTCTCGGAGGGTCATTTGCCTGTTCAGATGAGATTATGAGCTATAATGGAGGAGGTGTGGAGTGCTGAGACAAGGAGAAATGGCCCGCCGTGTAGATAGAAGATTTGATGGTTAGTCGATAGCTCTTCTCGGTCGTCAGAGGCAGAGGAGGAGAGCACAGAGAGGGGCCACACATGGACCTTGATTCTATGGAAATGCATTATTTGTGAAGATTACCTGAAACGGTCTTGGAAAATCATTTTGGCATGAACTAACCTTGAACATTCCCATACTTATGTAAATGATCTCCATCAGTGGTAATCAATGAATGGAATAGCCTTGAGGTTCTTAAATGTTACACAGAGCGTTTTCGGTTGTTAGTTTGGTCATAACAGCCTTGTAAGACAAGATGAGGGTCACACTGTCAATTCATCTTTTTGGCCCCCTCACAAGAGCAATCAGATTGTTTTCTTCCCATTGATATTGTTGTGTAGATGGTTAAAATGTTGTGCAGTTTAAAATGTGTGAATCTGCTGCTTTTCTCTCAGTGATTTTAGAAGAAGGTTACCTGCAAGCTGTCAGTCCACTTCAAGGCTGTGTTGTCTGTCCTCGTAAGGCCGCTGTCTGAGTGGAAGAAGGACACAGTGACACAAAGCCCCTGAGGGACGAGTTCATCACCAACTCTGGCAGGAGGCATGAATGACGTCTGACATGTGGCTGGACTCTGAGTGCCGCCTGCTGCTAAATGCTGCACAGAAAAAGCCCTCTGATTGACCAGATCTGACACAAAAACAAGTGAGCACACAAGCCTGCGTTCACACAACGAAGTGTGATGACTAGACGAGGATAACAGGATTTCCCTGCTGCTGGTGTAATACTAACACCATGCCTAGAACAATTTGTTTATTGATGGATAAATATTTTCTATGTAATCAGCTTTGTGTCATTAATATTATTCAAGCAAAACAATTATTGAATGATTTTTTTTTTTCCCCCTTCTTGGTTCTTTTCAAAGCTCTAAAAAATCTAATGTTATTATTTATCTATTTTATTAAACCAGAATACAAAACCCCAAGGAAGAATTTTTACTAAACTTGCATGCTTTTTATAACTACTTTCATCTCTTTTGCTACAGTTGTCCCAAAACTAGTGGAGTTAGTTTTAAAGACTAACAGGTCTGAAGTTTAGGATTGCAGAGTTTAGTGGTGTGTGAAGCATGCGTCTTTGAAACAATTTGTTCTCCGTTTCATCAACGTTTTTTTGTTTTTTTTCTGCAGCTCACTTTATGTTGTTTTTATAATTATTGTTTACTTTGGCAGAAAAAGCTGTTTTTTTAGGTTCAGGGAAAAAAAACTAATAAGCTGGAGTACATCCCTCAACTGTCAGTAGATGAGCCCAGCTGGAAAAAAAATGGCAGTGTGAGATAATCTCCATAAAAAAAAATATATATATATATATACAATGTAGGAGCTTAATGGTCAACAACAAACCAAACAATTGTTAAATAATCGATTTAGTTGTTCAGTTTGCTGCTGTACCTTCACCTAGTCAGTCTGTGAGATTATCATCCTTCAATCACTGTTTCTGAAGAAAGTGGTTGAAGTATATACAGCTAGATCAGTCAACAAACGTTAAAAAATCTGGTGGAAATCATTCTCTCATTTTATAATCTCTGTTTTATGCTCCCTGGATTTGTACCTGATGTTTTTCCCAAAGCCCAACCTCAATCCTCTCCTGGAGAAAACCTCAAAGCCTCTTCCACACCAAACCGAGAATCACATCTCATCGACAACCATCCACTGTGGAGCTTTTACTCCTCTCACACATTTCAATGCCAACCCGGCTCTCCATCCTCTAAGCTCCCAAAATCAGCTAAACTTACAGTAATAACATGGCCATGCTTTTTTTAAAATTAGCTATCATTGGCCAGGAGGCATAAATTAAACACAGACCTTCCATTTTATCCGTTGCTGTATAATTTCATCCCATTCAGTAGTTAAATAATTAAATAATTTAAACAAAAACAAAGATTTTCAGACAATTAATTGTGGTTTACTGCCGACTTTAGGGAAATGCTGGTCTGTGTTTTTTTATGTATAAGAAAACGGTCAACATACCAACAAAACTTGGAACCTCGGCCAGTCTCTGTGACGTGCGTGCAGAGCTGTTTGTGTCTAAAATGCATGAGAATGTGTGCAGTGAGCTGGGACTATATGCATGGCCGCACCCACTTCAATGCATGAAGCCTATTTACTGCTCATTCATATTTATCTGCAGTACTGGTGTGTGTTCTGGCCCACAGCTGTTCCTGAGCAGGTAGCCGTGCACTTGCAAGTTTTGGATGTGAAGCGGCCCTCTGGTGCAGCACGTGAGCTTCACACACTTCAGGTGTTTGCAAACAGACTGACTAATCCCGATAGTTTCTGTATAAAGTCATGTTTTCTGTGTAAAACACAATGAGAAGCTATAACAGCTCTCAGTGTCAGGCTAATTCGCAAAGAACACACACACACACTCAACCAGACACACACTCAGCACCTATCAATGAGGATACTGAGTCATCGATTAAGTAGAGTCACGATTATCTTAACCTTCGCCCTGAGGCTCCTCTGCTTCTACAAACGAACAAGACGCTCCATCACAGTGAGAATAATGGTCTGTTACATCTGTTAGTCACTGACAGTAAACATTTACTTCACACAAAAATCATCCATGGGAATCTCATATTGGTCAAATTGATTTCATTTAATTGCATATTGCCTTCTAAAGATTTTATTTTCCATCCTGTTTCTGTTGACTGTAGTTTGGATTCCCATCTGGGCCAAATGGCTCCTGCCAAATATGTATGACAAGCCAGCAGAACTGAGAGTGACCTCCGACTGGGAGAAAACTATTGGAACAATTTTGCCACATTTACAGTGAAAAATGGGTTAAATAAAATGACCTAAACACTCACTTATCTAACTCAATTTGACATTCAAATTAACAAGCTCTGCTTACTTTATTAATTTACAATGTGGTTGGCAGCAAGATCGTACATTTTTAAACAACTGTAAATAAATCTCTAATTGGATTTATTTATCAACCTCAAACTTTGCTGAATCACATTTCAACTGAATTCCAGGATTCAGGCAGGAATCTACAAGCATCTCATTTCCTACACTGTATAAAAAGAAAATGTAACAAAACTCAAAGTCTTGAGGCAACAATAATTATGAACTCAAAACTTTAAGCTTTTGTAGATCCAGTAAAAGTTGTAGGGACTTAAAGTTTTACGTTTTACCAACTTTGATTTCTGAATCTTTCTTACTCTCATTTAATCAGCGACTAAAACAATATTTTAGACTAACTATGAATGATAGACATTCCATCTCTAAAATAAGCTATAAAAGAATGAATGGATTTTAGATTGTACGGAAGGAGATAAAACTAAAAGCCACTTTATGTTAGGAAGAACGCAAAATGGACAACTTAGTTTGTTAAGTTGTGTTCTGATTGAAGATTGTTTTTAAGACATTTTTTAAGTGGGCTTATTAAGCTTCATTATTGGAGAATCCCTGCATTTTTAAAACATCAAACATGTGCTTATAATGCTACCTATTTGACTTTTTCCTGACTATGATTTAGAACCAAACTCAACTATGTGTGTGACAATCTGAATGTTTGACAACTTGATTCTCTTTCCTGCTTCTCCTGTGTATTGCTTTTGACTTTTTAACGTCCCACCGTCTCTTCCTCTATCAGCATCACCCCCACCCACACACGTCTTTCTCCATCTCACTCCGCCTCTGACACCCTGATCAATTCCCCATCAAATCCTAATGCTGCGGTTTAACTCAAGTGTGGCATCTTAATTAGAACGATAACTGCACACTGTCAGGGTCATCGACTGCGCCGGACGCCAACCAATGCCTCTCATCGACAGGCTGCCAGCGCTCAGAGAGGCTCTGAAAGCGGGGGGCAGGCCCGACGGAGGGCGGGGTGGACATAGAAAACTGAACGGCCAGAGTTGAGGATGAGATAAGTGGGGTACCAGTGATGGGAGAGAACTATGTTTTACCAGAGAGGGAGGGAAATTAAGACATCTGAGGATTGTCCATTGTTTGGTCAAGTATTGCTCCAATTGGCCACAGTTAACACTCAAGAGAATTGATAGCTGCAAGGTACAGGATGGATTGAAAAGGCAGAAAATAAAAAAGAGGTCAAGTCAAATGAAACAGAAGACTGTGACAGGAAGGACAGTTTTGACAACGGTTGCAAAAATACTTTGACATATGATAAGCAGTAAAGAGAAAGATTCAATATAAAGCCATTAAAGCAAAATCTAGCAAATTTCAAATTCAAATTTCCTCCCAAATTGTATAATATAATCTTAGATATATATTTTTTGTTTTTTGATTTTTATTGCATAAAAACACATTAACTTGCATGTAATTCTGTTGGATTATATCCAAGTTAAGAGACTTGGTCAAATGTATATAATCCAGTGGGAAAAGAACCCCTAAAACAAAATTTTACAAGATGACATGAAATTAAATGGCACACTTTGTATGGCAACAGGGAATAATGTTATGTCCTTTGTGTTCTTTGTTGTGCAGGTGGAAAGTGTTTGTCTCAGGTGTTATCACAGAAGAAAAGCAAATAGGCATCACAAACAGAGAGTTACCCACCTTCACCTGTCGACACACAGTTGTCAGCCACAGCACACTCTGTGCTAAAAGAAGCATTTTTCACACCAAGCAGGGAATTCCCTCCTGTTCATCTTGTCAAGTGGCCATTTGTCCTCTTTTTTTCCCCCTTTCCTCTGAGGAGAGATGAGGAGGAGAACAGGCATGAGAACAAGAGATGAGAGACTGAGACAGCAGAAGCAAGTTTCCCTTTTTCTTGTGACAAATAAATAAATCAATAAATCATTGCAGGCCTTTGACAGTTGTGGTGAAGGGGGGGCTGCCCGTTCTTCATAGACTATTTATGAAGCTGTCGTCGCCGTCCCCCTTCCTGCGAGTGTGTGTTGGACAGCCGCTTGCGTCGCGAGTGAGAGCACTGTCTGAAATATTTAAATGTTTGCGTGCATTTCACACTGGACTTGTGGCCCCTCTCAAAGGATGCTGTGGTCTTTATGGGGGGATGGGCAGGAGGTGAGATGTGTTTGTCAACATGTCTGTTTATAACAAATCTGACCGCCAGTGGCCGGATGTAAATAAAGCAACCTTGATGCTCCTCATCTGTCACTCAAAGCTTCCTCAGTTGTTTTCTCTCTATAGTATTGTTACGCAACAAGGATTGCAACAATTTTTAGATTATGCAACTGTTATTAATAACTATTCAATAAGATCAACATTTTGTTTTTTTTGTTAAACAAGTTGAGACACAACCTGATGACCAGCAATCATTAGCCAAACACATTCAGTGTCACTGATAAACTGATCCTGTGTCACCAGATGCTACCAGCATAATGTGACCTTATGCTAACGGCTGTCGCTACTGTTAGCATACAGAATTGAGCTATGCAGTGTTATGCTAATCAATAGGCAGACATTGACATCTTAATGGCTGTTTCATATTTGGGTTTACTGTATGTACTCTGTGCACTCTTCACATGGATGGTTAAGATTTTGTAGTCGAGTGTACCTATATGCATATACTTCTTGTGACAAAGTCCTTAATTTCCCACAATCTGAAAGGACACCAGCAAGCTTGATGAGCTCGTTGTGTGCATAACTCAGTTTCCTCTCTACCAGGGCAGCTGCCGCACACCTGTTGTTGGTGCGGCACATAGCGGCAATCTGGCCAATGTGCCACCATGAAAGTTTCAAAAGTTTTCTTCTCCACCTAGCAGGTGAGAAGAGTATAATACTGTGCCTCCAATTCAGGTGTGTCTTCCTGGACTGGCTCTGAAATGCTAAACTACAGGCTTTTCATTTCCATGTTTTACTCTGTATGACGTGAAATAAGTTTAACAGCATTCTCTGTTGTAAACAACCATTCATATTGAGGCCATAACAAGAACAAAATTCTCTTTAAATGTGATTCATATGTAGAGTGTTCCTTGAAAACTTCATGACTTCTTTGAAACTGGAAGAGAAGACACTCCACTTAGATTCCTGCAAAGGACGTTTATTTCTGTCAATTCAATAGAATGTTGAGTCATGATCTATATCTTATGATATACGGACAGAATGTGGATGCACCGATCAATTTGGGGAATTGCCTTTCTATTCTACTAAACAATTTATTTACCATAACACCCTAGAGTAACGGCTTTATTACTCCAGTCAAATCCACAATTCATTCCTCTTAATCTATTCTTTTGTCTTCCCCAAATGAGCAAAATGTTTGAATTCCCCTCCCTTGATTCAAACACTCAACCCAAACCAAGAGGGAGCTCTCAACGTTTTTCAAAATGAGATTAATGAGAAAATATGGAATAACAGCAGCTTGTCTGGTATCTTTCAGAGCCCCGCTGGGTACCTCTGTGTCTGAGTGGACCTTCACTGGGCATTAGTTCTTTACTAAATTAGACTAAATTAGAGTTTAGATCCAAATGGCGCTCTGCCAAAGAGTACCACTTCTCCAACCTGCAGTAATCCAGCGTTTACAGGAAGATTATCCAGATTATTACACCTGCTCTGGGTCAACAGACCGTGAACTCAAATTACTAAAAAAAAAAAATAGAAAAAAAAAGGGCTGATTGAAAACGTTGTTAATTTTTCCTTTAGGATAATCCCCAAATGAGTATCAGTGCCTTGTACAATCTCTGAGGGAGAGCTAAAGCTGAAGTCTCTTAGACATGCAGTGAAACACATACCCAATAATTAGTTTTGTTTGGTCTCTATTCAGTGTGGTCACATGTTTTAAATTCCTTCCCAGAACTTTTATACATTTGAATCAAATGTAAATGCTGTGTGTGGTGAATACGTTTATCTTTAACTCAGTAATTCTCTTTCCAGGGATACATTTTTTACTCATTTTAGATTTATACTGTTCCCATTAAACTCATTCTGTCTATGGTTCCTTTTTACTTCATAAATTTGTGTCTTCAAGCCATGACCAATAAAGTGGATCTAACAAATCTCGTCTAAGCTTAAGGTCTTGTTGCTCATTTAGTCAAAGCAGAAGCGCTCCTTCTGGGTCGGAGGTGGAGGAGACTTGTCTGATCTGCAGGAGTTGTTTTAATCATGACTGATAGTAGAATGAAGCAGAAGATGGCTGGACATTCGTGGTTCTGCCTCAGAGACTGGAATTACAGGCCTAATTTAACAGCCAAAGTTGTTAAATTAGGAAACATTTCTCCAATTGAAGTAATCAGCAGTCAGCAAGACTCTATGAATAAGATTTATTCATTTAGTTACCTGTACTATGTGTGTATTATGTGAGTAAAGTTGAAAATGTATGCATCATGTGGGCTCCAGATGTTTCTATTACCGGTTCAAGTTTTATTATTATTATTATTATTATTATTATTATTATTATTATTATTATTATTATTATTATTACCTGCCACTGAGACAGAGTCAGTAGAAACAAAGTTTGTGTGTCAGATAGGAGATAGGGAGTAAATCTCCATTAAAGTCAAAAAGTATAGTGCATCATGAGAGTGATGATGACAGTCTGTGCTACTGTGTCAGACATGTAACTGTGCTGTAACATCATTTTACCGCAGTTTTCTATCTTCATGCACCACAGAAATGTTTGTATGCAAATGTGTGGCGACGATATTAGAAATCAGCTCAGATTTTTTCTTTTGCTTGAGAGTTTTACAGCTGACAATAATCTGTGGAATGAAACATAGAGGCTAGTTTTGTAGGCCCTCAAAAAGTTCCCTTCAAATTAACTTTTCAAAAGCTGCTACATTTTTAGCCCCCTTGGAAAATTTTCTTTTCCTTTTTCCCCACACGTTTTAAGCACACTCAAATAAACCCACATCCAACACTTACCTGTCAATGACTACGTGAAAATAAACTGAACTGAAGCTTTAAAAGGTTCTCCGTAAACTCGGTGGTAAACTTTTGACATCAGTGACACTCCCCGTTCTCACAAGGATATCTTGGTTGCCCTCCTTCATGGTGAGTGTGTGTACCTGTGCAGCATAACACTATGAGAGTGATCCAGAGAGCAAACACTAGATTAAGCACTGTGAGCGCTGGCGGCGACGCTGAGATTTAAACTCATTCTGTCTACGGCTGCTTCAGATAACGAGCTGAATCAGCATGCACCATGAACACACACACACACACACACACACACACACACCCCCCCCCCCACACACACACACACACACACACAGCGTTAAAGTGAGCATGCATCTGACATCCAGAGAGGAACGGGAGAGAGGCACGAGCTGATATAATGAGCTAAGGTCCTTTTAGAGTCACAACTGTCACTTTATCATCTCTTGTCTTCTTCTCTTTCTACACGTCTTTTTCCTCGACATTCTTGTTTCATGGAGTTTCCTTTCTCAACAGCAGCAGTTCAGAACATTTGGTTTAAGAGTCTGACAAGGTCAAAAGTTAAGTTAATATGTCAAAGTTTATTTAATATCCAGACTTGTTTGCCCTAATCTGAAGATCTCATTAACTTCTGGTGACCCAATGCAGCAGTTGCAGACGCAGCGGTTCATCGAGATCCTAAGAACAAAGCACATACCTTTGATAACAATGTGCCCCTTCTGGTCAGGAAAGACACATGGCTTGAGAAAGAGGGAAGAAGCGATCTACATTAAACATAACAAAATAACATTAAGCAGTGGAGGTGGGTTGAGGTTCAACCATTCGCATCCAAAGACATGAAGAAAGCAGCTTGTATCTTGGCTTCATTAAGCAGCATTTTACAAGTGATACTGACCCAAACGATGGACGGGTAGTTAGGCTGAGTCTTTGACTTCTGTGACTTTCTTGGCTCTGTTCATCTGATTGTTGGAACTGTAATTTATAAGCTTGATGCTCTGAGTTCATAGTCACTCCACACCAAAGAAATGCCCAATATGAAGGAATGCAGAGACTAGAAAACCCATTTGCCTTTTTCTATAAAAAAAAAAAGCAATGTGCAGAAAAGAAATTGTGAGCAAGAAATGGAGGTATGGCAAGCCCAATGGAGATATAATAGAGATTTTTTTTTTTTTAATGTGTGATCAAAATTTAAAAAACACCACTAAATATTCCACCATACAATATCAGATACTAAATGAATACAGGGAGGTACTTATATAGCACAACCTGGCTTTTAAATGGTTGTTTTATTTTGATTTTATAATATTATGGCATTGTTATTTACTTCTGTGTTGTATTTTTTTGTCATTTTTGATTGACCTCCTTAACATATTTTAATTTCAATGTGAAGTCTGTGGCAGATGAATCCTGACTTTCTATAGCAGCAATTATGCTTATTTTGCACATTTTGTCAAAATCAATATTGGCAAGTCTAAGACAATTTGTTGGTTATGCTAATGTTAAATATTTTATTTGTTAGGCACATGTGTAAAAGGAAGATTAAATTGTCCATCAGTACCATCCTGAGTCTAAAGCGTTGACATGGATAGGCAGAATGAATTAGGACAGAATCACTCTTGGAAAAAGTGGATTTGCTAATTACAAATTTTATCCAGTGAGGAACAACACGCTATAAATCCATCTTAGATAAATAGGAAAAGTAAAATTGGTTCATCAAATCATTTGTACAAATACTTTATTAACCTATTTTATCACAAGGTTCATGCTGACAGAACTGCTTTACGCATGCAAAAATAAATGTTAACATTTTAGATTCACCATTTACTCTTGATAATTTTAGAATGTTTCTTCACTATTAGATGAGAGCAGATTCAATTATATTTTAGAAAAATCATCGTTCAACACTTCTTGTTTGCCTGTTTCATATTAGCACTGCAAAACGTTGACTCTGCTTCTTCTTCCTCAACAGACGTTGGCCTCTTTGTTAGCTTCGGATCACTTTCAGAGTCCCGCTGTCACTGCTAACAGCAGCATGACCCTGATGACCCTGTCTTATATCCTCCACCTTATCTATCCCAACTCAGCAGCCTGCACCCAGGCCCTGGCACGTACCCTGCTGGTACCACTCCCCAAGAGGAGCAGAAGGTGGAGGAGGTGATGCAGAGCTTCAGGCCTGTCGCTGCTCATTTCAGGTTAGCTCTTGTGCATTAGCACCAACAGAAGTGACAGCTGTCAGCGTCACCGAGCTCACTCCGGATGCCACCCCCACCTCCCACCAACCCATCCGTCCTGAGAGCGTGGCCAGGCTGAAGAAGAAGAGACAGACGCATGTTAAACAAGGAGGGAAAACAGAAATCTGTACTTAAAGGAGAGAGAGGTGAGTAAGAAAACATTCTAAGGAAAGGAAAGAGAAAAGAAGCAATTATCGTGATACAATTTAGAAATGTTTTCTTTAAAAACAGGGAGAAAAGACTGAACCATCAAAAAACCAAACAGGTCAGGATAACTTACGGAATGGAAGACAGAGAAGAAAAATTAATAGGATAAAAAAAGAAATCACCTTTATTTGTCTCTGAGAAGGGTAATTGAGTGAATTTCCAGAAACATGAACCCACATGCTGAGTAACAGTCACTAAAAACGAATTAAAAGATTAAAAACTATGTGCAAGTATTTGATCAGTAGAGAAAACATATCCTAACTTATGCCTGTGAAGTAAATGTGACAGTTTTTTTGTTTGTTTAGTACACAATGTTTTATTGGTCCATTATGAAGTTAGCCCAAATAAAATCTGACCCTTAGCCGACTTGTGACCAGTGCAACCAAGCATCAGTAGACCACTTTCATCTGTTTTGACTTTTGTTTAAATTATTAACCACAAAGTAGATCATTTGAAAGCATTGTTCTCTGTCTTACCTGACGTTGAGATGGAAGGAAACAGCACTCTGCACACTGGTCGAAAAAAAAAAAAAGTGATTATCCAGAGTGAAAAATGTCCTGCACCAGCATGGGCTGAATGGCCACTCAGAGAGGAAGAAGCCATTAAATTAAAAGCAAGATAAAAAGTTGTTTGTTTTGTTTTTTATCAGTTGAGGCAGGAGCTATTGGCCAAACGTGGTGTAATGTTTCATATATTTATCAGAAACAGATAACTGACTGTTTCTGATATATACACACACTATAAACAATTATGTAAAACAAAGAAAAGAGAAGCCAGTAATGGGACAGGAGGAGGAAAGAGAGGAACAAGGAGAAGAAATAAGGCCAAATATTGTGTCATGGAATGATTAAACAGTGATGCAAATGACAACCGTTTTTATTAGAAATTATCCTTTCCCAGCCATTAAATCATATGAAAACGTACATTAAAGCTGCTTCAAAACCTCGCATCCCAACCTACACCCTGCTGTTGGCCTCTCTGTGGCCCCGGAGCTCCTGCGGGTCCGTGTGCGAGCAGTGCCGCCTGCCGGCCAGGGGCGGAGCCGCAGCCTGCTGCAGTCAGCGCTCTGAGTTCTGCGGAGCTTCACATCCACTCTGACAACAGCAGCTGTGGAGCTGCGGACACGGGACAATTATTCTGACGAGCACGAGAAATCCACGAGAAATTACTTGATGTAAGTATGCTTATTTTTCTTTTTAGTTTGTCATTGTGTTTTTTTATATATATATTTTTTTCTCTAGGAAGATCAAATAATAAAAATAATAATAAAAAAAAAAACAGATTTACATTTTAATGATTTCTCTACTTATGTTATTAAGAGATTTCAGGTCACGAAAAAGATGTTAATGAAAAACTAAGTGATTGTGCAGAATAAGTCTTTGTTTGTTTATTTATTCTTCACATGAACAAAGATGAATGGAAAACTGTAAACTGGTAAAAAGTATCATTCTCCAAAATGAAATGCTTCATTTTAATATATAGCATTTCTGAATCCTCTTATCCTCATGTTTTTAATCTTTACCTTATAAAATAACAAATATTAAAAGAAAGGCCGTAAGATTTTTTTAAAATATATTTTTATTTTATTTCAGCATTTTTTTTTAATTAGAATTTCCTCAATCTTTCCACTATTTTTTTTTGTAATATGCAAATTGTTATTAAAAAACAATTTAAACATCTAAGTAAACATATAAGTAAAAATCTTGCCAGTGAATAGGTCCAGGGAGTTTTATCTGGGATTCAACATGAAAATGAAGTGTTGAAGTTTCAATCCAGCAACACTAGCTCTGTCCTGTTTTTGTTGTTGACTTCATGTACCTTATGTTAAAGTAGCGCTCAGTGTCTTGTTTTCACAATGTTTGCTGCAGGGGTCAGAGGTCCCTGTAATGATTGCATGAAGACCATGGATTCCTGAGCTGCAGGCAGAACATGCACACACTGCTTTCATTGACTCCTAGCACAGAAAGCGAGTGAAGACCACCACAAGAAGCTTTAATAAATGTACACATGAATAAATAAAACACACACACGTAGAACTATCAGCACCGCGGCAGAGCGGCTGTCTTGATTCCTAGACAGACACACTCATACACTATTAATGGGATCCCTCTCTAAAACCATGGGATTCCTTTGCCAAGTGCGACCCTTTTCTTCAGTGAGTGTGAGTGTGAGTGGGTTTGTGGGTGTGGGTGTGGGTGTTTGCCGGAGGAGTGGACAGGGGGGTGGCATCCACTGGCCCAGGGGTGCGATTTCAGTTTGCCGAAGGGAGGGGAGCTGAGTGGTCCCAAGACCCCAGAAAACCCCAAGGCTTGAAATCAACCCTCACTGCGCTCATACACTCAAAACATCTCAGATCTCCCGCTGACATGCAGAAGGGTCCTTTATTTAATTTTTTTATTTTTTTTTATCCAGAAGCAGAACGATCCAGTTCACGGCTCTGGAGTTCACTTTCTGGTTCTTAAAATAAATGAAAAGCATCTTCTATCTGCAAGGAAATTGTTTAGATATTGTTGGAAAGATTCAGCAAAAGTAGATGCACAAACTCTTTCAAATAGAAGTTTGATTTAAAAAAAAAGAAAAACCATTTATTATAATAATGATAAATATTATTATTATTGTAAAAATAATAATAATTATTATTGTTATTATTATTATTCATATTGGTCTTATTGCTCCTCAGAGGAGGCGCATCAGAGAGATTGTAATGAAAAAGAACAACATTAAGTTTCCTTTTAACTTGAGATGCAGTGATCAGTCTGTCAGAGATCAGAAATAATTCAGTTTTCCTCAAACAACTTTGATTGCTGTATCGGATGATCAAGTTTTTTTATATCTTGTTATTAAATCCATCAAAACTAAGAAATTTCATTTTTTTCAGTCCATAAATTCATGAACCAACTGCATGAATTTTGATGTGCTACTTAGAGACTTTAAGCATTTGTTTTTATTCAGCATGCCAATTCTTTATAGAACAGAAAGAAAATATCAAAACTGGTCAAATTCTGAACTGGATGGTCAGAACTCAGTGGAAACCAAATAGGAGAAGACTGATCTGCATCTTACATTTGAACGCACACATTTCTGGATTTTGTCACTTGAAGCATTTTTATGCATCACATTCTGAGTTGCTTGATTTGCTTTGTCTGCACACAGCATCCACAGCTAGCTGGTTAAAAACAGACTAAATCATTCATGTGCACCTTGTGGTTTTTTATTCTTACAGTCAAAAGTTTTGAAAGAAAACAATTTTTATGTAATTTGACAAATAGCTTAATGAAATAAAAGACTTCACTGTAAAATCATTGAAAATTATTTGTGTTTTGCATAATCAGATTGAGAATTTTCAGGATTTTTTCTTTCTTTACAAACCTGGTCAATATTTTTTTTTTCCTTATATGTAGCAAATGGTTTACGTCTATGATTTTTACCAGTTTTACTTTTGATTGATTCGAAAGCTATTCACAAGCCTACATTTGACCTGTTACCAGCTTCCAGAGTACGATTTCATAGGGGAGGGAAATTAGTCACATATGTTTGAAACAATTATTTGTTTATAGCTAACAAGCAAATAATTATTTGCACAAACAACAACAATCCTCATCTGAACTAATCCTGTTAAACCATATCATCCGAATACATTGGTCATTCTTTTCCAGCTGTTGATATTCTTTAGATTTTCTTTTTATTGAGTTCCACTCACTGCTTTGTTTTCTTTCAATAGCAAGCAAATATAATTTGAAGTATATAGAATATAGACTGAGTAAATGCTTTAAATGGTAAAGAAATCTTAGCACGCAAATTAAATCAGCTTTATACAGAAAATAACTTACAACAATCAAAAGTGGATCAGTGAGAAAATAAGTAGCCAGGTGAAAATTGAATGGATCAGATAAAGGAAAAAAAAAGATGGATTTTTATAAGGTGACATATGTAGTACACCTAAGTGTCCACAGTATGAAATCGGTTTTCACTTGATTTCAGGTCCTGGCACTTTTAAAATCTCTTGCCATTTTCCAAACATAATTGCTTCTTTATTTATCAAGTCTGACTATTGGCTAAAACAAGAGCACAAGTTTTATTCTACAGACGAGTTCCCCAAATGCAACCAAATATATTCGTTGATTACCTTTTGGAAGACTTTATTGAAGAAATATTGCGGCTCCTAATTTTCTGATATTGATTAAATAAAGTAGTGTTTCAGATACTGAAAGTCACTGTCTCTTAAGCTTACTTTTTGTATATATTTGGAGAGAACTGTAAATCATTTAACATTATGCAAAATGTAACAAAATATAAGAAACTAAAACTTTGTTCAACCAGGATGTGTTAAATATAAAAATGCTTCCTTACCATATCCATGTGCTCAATGAATTCACTCAAGAGGTGAGAGAGTTTAGTTTAAATACAGCAGTCAAGTTCATTTGAAATCAAAAGATTTCTGTAAATGAATCCATCTTTAAGGGTTTCAAAGTTTGATCTCTGAGTGTTGCTGTTTCTGTGCAGGTTCTAAACACTGTATTGTTCTGAAACTACAAAGTGTATGAATTGGTGAAATACTTCAGCAGACTGAATAAAAAATTAAAGCATGAAGCAGCTGTTCCATATTTATTACACAAAAGGCACTTAGAGGCTGAAGGCTGCGGAGGAAAATCTGTATTTCGGCTGCCGTGTTACACATCTGAGAACGCAGCTGCCCTGTACCAGATGTTTGTGGTTTTTGTTTTTGCTTTATTTATTTATTCATTTATTTATTTGTTCTCTGCAGAACGGGATTTACCTCTGAATTATGGAACAGTCCCCTTTCTCTCCTTAAGTAAAAAATAACATCTGTCCGGCAAATGGAGAGCTTAGTGTTTCTCTATAATTAATGGTAAAAGCCTCCAGAGCTGCGCATGAAATATACATCCTCCACACAGCAACCCACCACAATAACAAAGAGAGCAAGAGAACACAGAGGAAGAGGAGGAGGGACAGTGGGTCAGCGAGAAGAGAGATTTAAAGAAGAGCTTAGAGTCAAACAGCACAGAAGATAAATATGTATTTGAATGAAAAAAAAGTGCAGATCTTTTACCGAATAATCTTTCAAGACAACCTGAAAAAAATGACAAATATTACAACCACACCTTCGCTTTTGGATCGACACTTTATTTTGTTGTGGGAACGAGATGCTAATGGAGTTCACTGCATAATTATTAGCAAACAAGAAGTGTGAAAACCTCTTAAATAAGTACATGTTGTTGCAGTTCTGTAAATTTACATTGAAAAAGAATAACTTTTAAAATTGTTAATCGGAACAAATTTATTAGTTGGGAGAAATTCTTTAGTAAAATTTACGTTTTTCTTTACAAAATCTTTCATACCTTTTTTTCTAAAGAAAATTATTTGATCAAAGATTTCATATTTACACTACATAATTTATACCTATTTTGTTCAAGTCCTGATTTTTTCTTTTGTAATCCATGCTGTTTAAATATGATTTGGCTTGTGTCTTTTAGTTCGTCATTGAAATGGGAAAGACAAGAGAACATGCCTTTGAAGAAAAGCAGCCGTGTGTTCATCTTTCTAAATAAAGAAAAGTTACCATAAAATACAGCCTTGCCCATATCCATACTGATAGCACGATCAAGATAAGTGGGCTGGACAAGATCCTGAGTTTCTCTTGAGAAAACAGGAGGATGACAGAAATCTCCTAAGGTCATTTTTAGAGCGTATGGTATGCTTCTGTGACCAAGTCTCCAAAACATCCACTAGTTTCTTTTGACATTCTCCCCAAATGAATGAAATGTTTATCATACAAAAGTCTCTTCTGTCTTATTGCCACATGTAAACATGGGGCATTTGACAAACCGTACCAGGACTTTATCTGGAAATCTGTGCTGTGGTAAAGATGACAGTTAGATTGAGCCTTTCAGCAACAACAACTTCAAGAAGGTCAGGTATCAAACAAAGGAGATATATTTAGAAAATGGATTCCCTACTTTGTATGAAGGAAAATCTGTGATGCTGCGGGACCTTTCAGCCCCAAACCTCCTGCTAACTTCTAGCTGCTTTCTGCCTAAGCATCCACATTGATAAAAGTGTGTTATGTTTCAGTGTGTAGTATTATTTTTGCATTATTTGTACAACCAGAAGGTGATCTGACAAACATTACAGTTAAAAATCTCTTTAGTGTGTAAATATCCTGATGTTCATGTTCAGTCAACATAAATTAGGCCATAAAAAGGATCTTGGAACTTTAAATTTGAGTGTCTATTTTGAGAAACAGTCATTTCATATTTTTCATTGCCTTCTACAAATGGCATATGATCACTTTGTTGTCACAAAGAGTTGCTGGTTTTTACAAGTTTGGACTTTGTGTAAATGTTTGTATTCAAAAACAATTTTTCATCCAGAAAAGTGAGCCTGAGCTGCAGCAGGTTCTGAAGAAGACAGGTGCAGCATTTTCATCTTTAAAAGCTCGAGCTCTATTAAAATTGATCGTCTCACTTCAAATTGACTTTCCTCTCAGGAAGTATGATAAATGCTTCTGTCTACATAAGGACTGAGACTTGAAAGAAACTTCTTAATAACTTTGACAGTATAGAACAAAGATCACTGAGGCATGTTGCCTGATCATAAAATCCACCCTTCTTTTTTCACATTTCCCTGCTGCACAGTGAATGATGTCATTTATCAAAAGACGTACTTATCTGCAAAATAATTTATTATAAAATTCCATGAGAGACAGCTGTTCATGACCAAAGTGATGTGTATTATGTACAATCAAACTGTACAGTCAACCTCGTGGTGCGGTGATGGACGCCTGAGACAATGTAAACACATCAACACAAACATTTTTGTTGTCATATGCTGGGCTCCAGAAGCACTGAACTGTTCTGGCTGCTCTGTTTATTGATCAGAAGAAACTGAAGAAATTATCATGGAGCGTAAACACTGAAGCACTCAAACCATCATGAGGGAAATGCACAGCGTCTGTGAACAATTGCACAAACACACAGAGAGAGACGAGTGTGTGTTTACATGCTGTGAGGACAGGACACAGGCTGCAACAGATTATTGCTGAGCTTTGTGATCGACAGCGATGAGGGCTTTAACTAAAGACAGAAATGGGAGCTGAGGATTGAAGCAGGGGCAAAACATAGTCTGTACTGACCTCTACAGGGTGACGGGTGTCTCAGCAATCACACGCAATCTGCAACTTCTTACTATTACAAAAACTTCAATTAGGACATGACATTTCATTTGATATTTCCATTAAGGAGTTATTACAACTTTACAGTGTTTATTAATAAGAGCATAAAAATAGAACAGGTTTGATGTAGGTGGCTGTAGGGTGTGATTTTATTTGTAATGTCCTAAAAAAAACCCTTGACAGTTTTAAGGTCAAAGTTTGAAGGCCTTTATGTTTTCAGACAGACAAACAGGCAAACAGACATAGATAGATAGATAGATAGATAGATAGATAGATAGATAGATAGATAGATAGATAGATAGATAGATAGATAGATAGATAGATAGATAGATAGATAGATAGATAGATAGATAGATAGATAGATAGATAGATAGATAGATAGATAGATAGATAGATAGATAGATAGATAGATAGATAGATAGATAGATAGATAGATAGATAGATTTTTTTCAGTCAGACATACTGCTGATTCTCAAACAGTTTACTAGCATAAATTGGAAAAAAGAGAGAGAGAAAAAAAAAATCTCTGAGAAGGCGGAACCAAAAACATGCGCCGCCACATATGTGGTCGGACTATTATAGATGCGGGACGACAGCGATGGAAAGATGTCGGCGGCGTTGATTCAGATGTCATGTCTCTATCGGGGCATGTTGGCCGTCAGGGCCACCGGCACCAGGACGCTGATCCCCGGGCTGGTCCCACAACAGTTTCGGGCCTTCTCGGTACGAAAGGATCCGGAGCTGGAGGAGAATCCCTTCTACAACAAGTACCAGGACAAGATCCAGAAGCTGCGCAGGTCAGCCAGCGGACGGAGCTAGCAGCGTCCGGAACCCTGTTATGTAGTCGGCTATTTTAAAGATTATCAGATACTACAGCACAGAGAGGAGTCAGTGGAGCCAAGGAAAGTGTGACAGAAACACTTAATATCAAATAATCATTTCGGCCCATTAGTCCATGCTGTTATTTTAAGTCTGTAAATGGTTTTAAACCTTATTTCATAAAAAGTTGTCAGACTTCACCGCAATGTTATCCTATAAAAAAAAGGCGTGAACATCTTAGACCAATTAGCAGGAGGCTTGAACCTTGTGCCGAATTTTAGCCCATGGTTAGGAAGACTGGACATGACCAAAGTAATCAAACTTTTACATGCTAACTATTAAAAATGTTTGTTAAACTGGAGGGGGGGGGGTGCATTTCCTGCGAAAATGCAGTGTGTATGCTATACATTGAATATTTTAGTGAAAATTTCAGAAGGATTTGAAATCAGTTGCAGAAGATTTGCAGAAATATAAGAAATAGGCAAAAGCAGCAGAATAAAGTAAAATCCTGGAAAGTGCAAATAGAAAAACTGTAGAAGAAAATGAATACCAGTTGTTTGAAAATGCTACAAAATGCATTGAACATATTCACTCCAATAAGTCAAATGTAATCTAAATTGACTAGCCATAGTAACACAGTAAAGCATTCAGATTTTTGTACAAAAAGCAAATGTCAACTTCCATACGAGTATAACAGTATTCATCTCCCACTGGAGTCTCACTGTTTGGCTTGGCAGATTAAGCACAGGTCCATTAAAACAGCAGGAGCCTGAAGGACATGCATTTTAAATTTAAAACAACTAAATGCCTGTGAGAATTACTGAACTACTTCTGATCAACCTAATATACTGTAGATGGAAAAAGCTCTATTTCCACTAGCAGATTATATCACTTACAACAAGACGTTTTTCCAATTTTTTAAAGTAAAATAATCTGCCGATGGAAGTTGTGTTTTTTCCATCAATATTAAGAAATGATTGACTTAAGCTCCTCCATCTTGCTGAAAAGTTAAGTTTGTCTTATTTCAAGTGTCCCAAGATATTTTCACTAGAAACTAGACCAAAAATACTTGTTAAGATTTTGTGTTTTTGCAAAGCTTTGGCAGTAAAATATGAAAAGTATTAAACTGAAGAAGCTTGTTGTGGAGCAAATAGTGATCTGTTTTCTGTCTGCTTTTAGTGCGAAACCCCAGGAATATAAGGAGCGACTGGAGAACCGGCATGAGGCCAAGAAGGATGTCCTGGGACACTCCAAGCAGGCAGAGTTCGTCCGGGTCATGGAGCAGGAGGTGATGTTTCTGCTTAGCTCCTCGTTCAGGCATTGGTTATTTTTAATCAGAAAAAAAGAAATAACTTCTTTTGTTCCTTCCTCTTTTTAGTTTGAGAAAAGAGATACGATGGCAGCTGGTGATGGGGGATCTGGAGCTTTTACAAAAAATAAGGTGAGGATCAGATCTTGAATGTGTTTAGCTTTTAGAGTCACTGTTTGAAAGGCTAAAAAATATTTTAGTTATGTTTTTTTTTTTACAAAAATACTGATCAACAATTAAATACTATTAATTTAACTTTTTTATATATAAAAGAGATAAATTAAAACCTTGCAGTAAGAGGAAGATGTGTAAAAATAATTTTGTGCTCCTTTAGACATTAGGTTCCATCCTTAATCTGGAAATGATCAAGGACAAGACTGGTGAGGAGATCTCACAGGTGAGTTTGGTCTATGAGCTTTCTGGTTAAAATAATAATAAAAAAACAACACTTCAGGCTAAACCATACTGCGTTTACTTGTAATCTTTTACTGTGGATGTGACAGTTCAAAAGTAACATTCCACGATACCAAATGTCCGAGTCAGACCAAGTTAGATTGAATTTAACATCAAGCTAGATTTGGTTTGTAAGATGAAACCACATAGGTCTAAGCAAAGTCTATGTAGGTTCCACTGTGTTCTCTCATCCTGATCAAAATAAACTAAACTAACTAAAAAACTAAAATAAAATAACAAAAAAATGTTTGCTTCTTCACTTTGGTTCAGACAATATTTTTTTGTTTTTTGTCGCTGAGGTCAAACCTTCAGATTCACTTTCACTCTATAGCGCCCTCTGGGGGGGTTTATTTGAAAATTGCAAAATAGGTCTAGACTGAACTGCTATCTTCTACTCTTCCAGCTTTGGATGCAGTTTTATTCAACCAAAGACACGATCAGCGCCGCCATTCCAGTGAGTTCATTACCGATGAATCCTCAATGTAAATAGTTTACATCTCCACTTTGAAAAGGTACAGATGATCATCTAATATGTGTCTTCTGTCTTGTTTGCAGTCCCAGATGTATGAGGTGATTTTCAGCAGATCCAAATCCTGCCCCATGGTAAGATCCGTTTCAGTTTCAGAACGGGCACCAAATCAGGGTGTGTGTGTGTGTGTGTGTGTGTGTGTGTGTGTGTGGGGGTGTGTGTGTGTGTGTGTGTGTGTGTGTGTGTGTGTGTGTGTGTGAGAGAGAGAGACTGATTGTGGACTGCAGAAGCAGAAATCATTTCAGATTTTTTATTGCTAACTGTTGTTCCATCATGGATTCCCTGCTCACCTCTGTCTGTGTGCTCTCTCCAGTTCCTTTACGCTCTGCCTCAGAAGGAGGGCTATGAGTTCTTCGTGGGTCAGTGGTCCAGACATGAGCTGCACTTCACCTCACTCATAAACATCCAGGTAAACCGATTCACATTTCATACCTCACACTTCCGACAGACAGGAAGTGAGCTCATCTTTAGTTCAAGTTGCTTCTCAAATTTTCTTACAAATGTTTTTGTTCTTTGAAAGACCTGGAAATATGAACTGTGGCAAAACAAATGTAATCAGGTCATTTGAAAGGTTAGTTGTTTGACTTAAGGTAATATCAATTGAATAAAATGTAACGATTTCAGTGAATTTTTTAGGCGTGTTGTACATGGCCAGAATGATCCACATTTAATTTCTCATATCTGTAATTTTATTTATTTCCAAAAAACAAGCTGAGCATCCTCAAACAGAACAGAAGTCAAACTCTTCATCGTTTTGTATTTTCTGTTTCGTCATTATTTTGACATAAAATTGTCAGAATAGGTTTATTCAGGTCCTTCCTGATCCAAAATTAAATTTAAAAAGGCTTTACATTGTATCTGGATTATTTCCCAACAAACATGAAATATTAAATAAAAAAAATACACCTAAAACACAATGAAATGATATGAATGGATAAAAACTTTTATGTATGAATCTCTAGGTACGTTAGAGATTAAACTGTTAAACAATCTTCAAATAAATCTAGGATTTCTGTAACGTCAGACATTGACACTATGACTTCACCTATTTACCAGCCTAATGCTGCACTTCTCCTAAAAATATCACAACACATTTATGTAAATATTTTATGCATGGACGTCTAAAATCAGCAAATCTGTGTAAAAATATGTTTGCCAGCATCCAAAGTTTTTTTTTCTGTGTTTGCACGCAGACGCTTGGCGAGAACGCCCCGAGTCAGCTGATCCTCTACCACTACCCAGAGCTGAAGGAGGAGAAGGGCGTCGTGCTCATGACTGCAGAGATGGATCCCAAGTTCATCGTAAGCCTGTTTTTAAATCTTGTTTTTTAAAATGTCTTTGGGGGATATTTAAAGCTTCTCTCTATTTCTCAGACTGTCCACCAGGCTCAGTGCTTGGCCAATCAGGTGCAGCTGTTCTACGGCACACAGAGGCAGGAGACGTACCGATTGGTGGAGATGTTTAACCACCAGCCTGAAGACTTTAAGCACATGTCGGTGATAGCAGAGCTGGAGCAGAGCGGGCTGGGGTCAGCAGGTGCCCCGGGGGGCTCCTGAGATCAGAAGATGACCAGGGACTATTTATCTGTAGAGGACTGAAGCATCATGGCTCTTCTCTCCATGTGGATCCAAACTCGTAAATGGATATTGTGAGCATAAAAGATGCAGGAACAGCATCTTATGAGCTGACATTTAGTGATTTAGAAAATAATTTGGTGGAATAAATGGAGGCATTTTCCCTAGACTGGATCCAAGAGACTTTGTAAGCACTGAAGCTAGGCTCAAAATTCTACATTTGATATTTAATTAAAAAAAAAAAAATCCCTTAACAGTTTGAGTGTTCTTCTCTTCGGTTATACAACAGTTAGACATGCATGTATTCAGCTTCTACCTCGTTACTTTTCACATTAATTGCTATATTCATTAATAACTAAAAGTGTTATATGGGGGAGCTTTGTTTCAGCTGGACCTGGCCAGCTTATCGCCATAGATTCCAACTTGACTTCTATAGAGTTTCAGAGGATATTTGAAGAAAATGTGACGTGATCCAGAACTGGAAACTACTGCATGCCATGGGCTCAAAACATACCAGTAAGTCCTCCAAGGACTGGCTGAAAACAAAAAATAAAAATCTCAGATTTTGAATTTATGGAGATTCTGATGGGTAACATGAAAGGAGCTGTCCATAAAATTAATTTTTTGAAACATTTCATAGCTGAGAGTGAGGAGTTGGTACGGCGGCGGCTAACATTTTTCTCAGAACTCACCATTTTAAAATTCTTTTAATGAGTGAAACAGGGTTCATTTTTGGTTTTCACATGTACTTAAACCACTTTCTTTAAAATAAACACAGGTGACTTTTCATTTATATAAAACAATTCAATATTGGGTTCAGTTTTCTCACAAGTAAACTATGTGTTTATCAATTTGATGGCATTTTATATACGGTATCAAAGACAGTGCACACCCCTAACTGTTAGGGACTGTCAGACATACAACATGAATTCAATTTATCATGGCTGACTTTTTTCAAACAAAACGACATACCAGATTTAAAAATAGGACACAAAACATTGAAGTGTCTGAAACAAAAAAGACTGAAATACTGTCTTCAAAGTTGCTGACAATAACACTGAATTTATCATAAAGTAAAACAGAGGCTTTTGTTTTGACACTGTTACAAATTGTTCTTTTAGAGTGAATTTTAGATTTTTATGAAACCCAAACTAAAGAAAACATACAAAACATTTGTGTGCTTCATCTGTGCATTACGAAAGACTATCGCTACAAAAAACAACTGAAGTGAAACAACACATTTTTACAGGAGGAATTTTCCTGAAACAAGCCATACTATGAGGCTGTTTTAGTTTTTAAAATTTAAAAAAACAATGAAAAATATTTTCCCATTAACATCCTCAACTAAAGAAACTAAAACAGTGACTTGACTCATATATACATTCAATAACCCACTGTTGACATTGGAATAGTTGCACCACATGAAATACTTCACCAGAAAAAGTAACAGCCTCAGTGTGAGTTTATTGTTGTAACAATAAAGCTACAAAATAAACAAAAAGAAATTTCACAGTGCATTAAAGATGTCTACACTATAAAAAATGCAAAGCAAGTGAAAATTCAAGTGCTTATGATCTAAAGAGAAATGAACTAAACAATTATTACATGGAGAGTTGAGTGTCACACCATAATCATCCAAACGTTCAGAAATTTCCCTTCTCGTCCAGTTGATTGTTAGGGCATTTTCGTGTTTTCGAGGGTACATAGGGACTGACTTTCCATCAAAACATTTAAAGCTACAGTTCCTGCCAATTTCTTCCTATTGTAAAATGAAATGGAAAAGCTACATTATGTCTTCAAGCAGGGTGAACCTTTAAATTATGTTTTATACATATGGTTTGCTCTTAAATTGTTTGGCCTGGTGCGCAAATATTACTCTTTTATGTTTTTCCTCAGTATTTGCCTTCCTCAGCAACATTTTTTTTTTGTCTGCTAAATGAGTGGATTGACAACTGCATTACAAAGATGAATTTAAATCTTCTTGAATCTCCCCAGATATTTTAATTCATTAAAACACAGTCAGCACCATTGGCTCATAATAAAACATTAAATATTTATACTGTTTCTAATTCTTAATCACAATCCCTGTAGGTTCATTCAGCAATGTAATAGATTTATCTTTTCTGGATCTGGATTTTCTTTCGTAGTAAAACCAATAAAATCAAACGGGTTTGTATATCTGCATACAAGAGGCTGATGCTGATGAAGACAAAGATTGAAAATAAAATGAAAACATCATTAAACTTTTTTAAGTAAGAAATTTTTGATTGATTTGTCTTTTGACTTAACATTTTTAAGTGAGGGTGATTTTATCCATCCTAAAGACAAGAACAAAAACTTTTTCAACTAACAACACATTTTTCAACCCTCTCACAGCGTACCTTGGTACAGTATGTACTGAAAACATAGGGCTGCAACCACTGAGGCTTTCTTAGCTGGAGAAAATAACCGATTTTTCCAATAATACTGAAACTCCCTTTAGTGCTGTTGTTACAGTCTCATCTCGTTATTGTTTCTTATGATTTCCCCAAGTGTCATTTTGTAGAAACAGTAAATTTACAGCAGAGAATATCAGGATTTTATCTGCAAGCAAATTTTTAAAAAATATGCAAGGTAAAAACAAAGCCACGATGTTTTAAAGTAGACCTTTTCATTCCATGATTATGTCACAGCTTCTTTATAGGCAGGTTTTGCCAAACCAACTCACATTTTTACTTAAAAAAATGTCCAGTTCTCCAGAGAGACTTGCCTTTCTATGCTTGAGCTCCTTTGCTCAGCACCAACCGTTGCTGCACACCGTACCTTCTCTGCTGTTGTGGGTCCCTGAGTGATTCCTCCACAGTCCCGTCTCAGTACATGGCCTCCGTGTCACGGATATTTCCAAAAGACAAACTAAAAGTGCTTCCTAGTTTCTTGGCGACACCGCTGCCTTCCCTCTTTTTCTTCCTGTTCCAGTTCAACAAGGAGCCAGAGCTCTGGCCCTTGGCCCCGCCCAGCAGCCTTTGGCGACTGTTTTCTTTGTCTCTGCTGTGGGACAACATGGCCGCCTTTCTCTCCACCTGCATGGAGAAATGTGATTTATTCAATATGATTTATCTCTCAGATCTGCATCTCCTGCACGCAAATCGTCACATTTACCTGTGTGTCATGTGAGTGTAACGTCACCACACTGATCTCTACTTCTCTGTCACTGCTGCTCGTCAGCATGAGGACCACCTCCCCGTGTTTGGCCCACTTACAGTCTTGTCCATCCACTGCTACAATGTAGTCTCCCTCTCTTAGTCCTGCCTCCTGCACATCAAACAAAATAGAGAAAAAGAACAAATATCACAACATTTAATTTTACATTCTCTGTAACAAATATTTAGTGTTTACTAGTAATTGGCTGGTTTAATTTTCAGTTGATTTGCCTTGATCAGTGACCTACAAGTAAGAAAATTTAACAATTTGATCTTTTTCCTGATGAAACAGGAAACAGGATTCTATCAAGTCATGGAAACTAAACTCGTTTATTTTGCTGAAAAACTAGATAGCATGGACAAAAATTCTGATTGGTGCATATATTTTCACATAATTTTCATCATCCTCATCTCTTACTTTTTGTTCTGAAACTTTAATCTTTATTTAATAACAGTTGAACATAGAGTGTGTTTTTACCATTTCACTAGGATTTTTCTGTGGTAAGAAGACACCAGCCAATCAAACACTTGGTTCCTTTTAGTTCCATGACCGATTGTTAAGACATTATTTAAGCTTCGAGAACTTCTTGTCAATACATTTTATGCATACAAATACTCTCCAGAGGATTTGTATGGATCTTGTTTTTATTTAGTTCTTCTTAAGGCTTGAATCCATAAAACATGCAGTTTGTCTCACCTCTCCACAGCCTCCAGGTACGACTCCAGCAACCAGGACAGGGGAGTCTCCTCGGAGTGTGAGACCCATCCCACCTTCTCTTTTTTGCAGGCAGATCACACGTTGGGGGCCCCAGCGGGCCCTTGCACAGAACACTGACAAGGGCCCCTGCAGCACAGGAAGCAGTTCTGTTTGACTGTCATGTTTTTGATTATTTCTAAATAATCACCCTGTACATATTTATATGTGTACAGGATTTATTAAAAGATCCAATTTTTGTGATGTCAGTCCCTATCAAAGAAATTTAAATGTAATGTCAATCCAAACCATCTAATGTGACATTTATTATGTCAAGTTCAACTGAAAAACAAACTAACATGTCAAAAAAGCTGAAGCATCCTTATTATTATAGGGATAAATGTTTGCCCTTATAATAATAGGTTATTGAAGCATGCCATATCTTGACATAGAAATATTTGCTCACTCTGCCTCCAAAAATATCACTGAGTTTATTTATTATCCACATTGTCTCCTTCTTCTGGCAACTTAATCAAATTTTGGTCAGACTTCATTCTAAAGTTCAATTAAACCATTTCAAAACCCTAGATTTCATCTAGTTAAGTCATTCTTTAAGCTCCATCTTCTTCTTGGGACCAAGCTGACTGATATTTTATACTAGTCTTGCAAGTCTGAATTATTACAAATTATTCAACACTTTTATTACATCTGCAGCCAAATAACAACTGCTCGATAAAAACTCTGTGGTCCCCTTGATATAGATGAAAGAAATCATTGAGGCAAATTCAGAAAAGCATCAATTTGATGTCTTCCATATCTAAAAAGAGGCTTTCTTTTCCTCACCAGTCTTTGAAAGATGTCAGAAACCTGGACTGTAGTGAAGCTTGGTGGAGTGATGTCTGGTTTCTGCTGAGTATGAGCTGCAAACATTAGAAGTCACACTTAGTTATTTATGAATTGCTTAACTGCAACACTGCATTTGTAAGAAGGTCTCACCTTGTATCTCTGGGGCTTCTGCTATTTCATCAAAGTCGTCTTCACGGTCCAGCTCCAAGTACTTCTCCAAAGAACGTTTGTGTGTTTGACATAAAACATCCTGCAGGAGGTCCATCTTCCTCAGGATCTTACACAGACTGTGGACACGCATGGCCTCCTCGTGCCTCATAACCGCACGCCGAAGGTGGGCTTTACCTTCATGTCAGCAGAAACGATTTTAAAGAAGTGAGTGATAAATCTGCACTGAGTCCATGTTGACAGTGATGTAATTCCTGCTGAGAGCAGATTTCTGAAACATGTAGCCTCACCGAGCTTTCGCCTTCTTTCAGGATCCTGTAGGATCTGACTGAGAGTTTGCCCTGAAGCAACGTTGACATAAAACTTGAGGAAGGCCTTGTCTGATTCCTTATCACACTCCTCTCCGTCAGAAGATACTAAAGGAGGAAATAATACAACAAGTTAAGTTCAGATGCGTTGTCAGAACCAGGTGTGGTGGGATTGTGAAGTGATTCACTTCAGTGACAATGTCAGAGAGGAACAAGTAAAGTTCTCTGTCTTTTCAAACAATGTTGATATCACAAAACCCATATTTCAAAAAATTCTAAACATCAGTAATATTTAAGGTTCCCATTCTACCTGAATACACTTATGCTGCTGAACATTCATTATGTTTTTGAGGTTTATAGATGGAAGGAATAAACTCCTCAGTAAAAAGTGATTTAAGTCGAGGCCAAAACAACTAAACTGAAGAACAATCTTTGTATCTCCTCACCTGTGTGGTCGCAGAGCGCAGCAGCAGCGTAATAGTGTGAAAGAGCACGGAAGTGTTCAGATTTGACCTGAACCATGGAGGCCCATGAAAATGGCACATAGTCCTTCATCAGGGGTTGCGTCATCGTCTGGTGCACCAGCGAGTAAACATCCGACACCTTTAAAACACAGTGTAAAGAAAGTGTGTGTTGCAAAGGAAACAAACTGACAAATTACATTCTTAAGCAAAAGTAGCTATATAAATCTTGATTGTGTTTTCAAATTATTGAAGACCCAAAGTCTTTTCATTACATGTAAATATTATTTCTGTTTCTTCTGGTCTGGAAATGCATCCACCAGCAGGATGTTCTCTGAAGCTCTTTGAGTTCACAAAGCAACAGGTAAAGGCTGTGAACATGTGCTTTGACACATCATTTTCTACTAAATTCAAAACACTGATGATGTTTATTGAATGATACATAAAAAGCAAAGTCAACTCACCTGTGCAGCTTCTTGCGCCAGCTGGAGTTGCGAGGTAAACTTAGCGTCCCGCGTGGTGATTGTGATGCGTTCAAACACACACTCCTGCACCTGAGCAACCATTAGGCGAACCAGCATGCTGAGAGACAGAGCGCTCATGTCCAGACTTGGAGCATTGGAGAAGTTCTCCTTAAGGTAATTAAATGCACCTAATGGACAACGAAGGCAGTATCTCAGAATTTGAAACATCAGATTAAAGATTTTGCACAACAGTGGAAAAACCAGAAAAACTCAAAGAGAAGGAACATCAAAGTCTCCCTAAAATGATCTTGACTGGGATTGTGAACGACGGCGCACAATAACACATGATAGTGTTAAATGTCTTCTTCTACAAAAACATATTTATGTCTTTTCGTGACATATATAGACGTTTTACTAACATTTCTTTTGTTTAAAAATTTGCTAAATTTAGTAAAATTTATTATAACAATGGTAACTTATAAATCAATTTTGTCAATTAAAAATTAGATCGAAGGTTAAAGAGAAAAATAAAATGTAGTTTCAGTGGAATATTACTCAGAGCAACTTCAGAGATTCTTCCATTTGCACCTCTATTACAAAAGTTTCACAAAACAACTGAATGTTTTGAGGTCTGAGGTGTTTTTGTAAATGTGAGCTCTGTCAGCACCTGCAGCTCGCTGAAAGGCGTCTACAGCCTTGTCGATGCCGTCTGTTGTGGAGCGATCCTGCCGCGCTCCGATCTGTGTGTGCAGGGCACCGATGTTGAACAGCACGCTTCCCTTTTCAAAAGCCAGCGCTCGCTGCGACGACGGGACCCCCGTCAGAGAGTCGTACCTGAAGGATTATGGGTTTGCATTAATTTAAATAAATACCTAAAGAGTCCAAAATGAAAGACATTATGTCCACTTCTAGCTGGTTCTATATGGTCATATTAATGGTAATCGCCTTAAACATGATGTATAAGTGAGGATAATTTCCCAAATTCTGAATGAGAGTGAACATGTTGTACCAGTGAAAGTGAACGCCCAGGTTCCTGTGTGAGGAGAAGAAGCGTTGGTCCAGATAGTACAGCTGATTGTAGTACTCCATCAGCAGTTCTAGTCCAGCCTGGTTTCGACTGGGTGTGCGCATCGCCTGACAATCAAAAAAATTTTTAACCGAAATACAAAATCCATGCCATCACTGTTGATCATTGAGTGTTTTTCAATTTCCTGGAAGCAAATCCAGTATTGAGCCTCTGGGAAGTCTGCTGTGTATAAAACTGTGATGGTGCTTTTATGAACCTGTCTGAGTTCAATCAGCTCTTTGATTTCCTTGTCATACAGACTGCTGTCCTCCCCGTAGTGCTCACAGATGAAATCCTACAACAGAGGAGAGATAAAAGAAACTCGTTATTTTTATGTGTTTATATACCTTCAACGAGCAAATTTCAGCTATCCTTAGGTAAAAGACACAAAAAAAGATTCTCCTTTGGCTGTACAATCTTGACTTAATATATCAAATCTGAAACAGATCTTGTTGCATTAAAGACAGTAAGAACAATCCTTCATGAAGAGAAAAAATTATACACAGGCGTATCTCAATAATTCAAAATATTCCTATTCAGCATAATATATGCTATATATAGATACTGGCTATATATAGATAATTGAGAGGAAGGAAAATGTGTTGTGCTAAACGGTGCAGTACAAACCGGCATCACTGCAGCCTTCAGAGGACTGTGAAGCAAAACCCATTTAAGGGTAGAGGTACATAAAGTGCTTCAGGAGTGAAAATCCTTTTTTGGTTTTATGTATAATTAAGATTTCTGAGACCTATTTTTTTTTTTTTAAGCTGTAAAATATTATCATTAAACTTAACAGCAAGAAATTATTCTAATATACAATAAGTCTGTGTATAAGCAAATTTTAGAAGTTTTACTATTTTAACTTAAATAATTTCAGTCTTTAATGATTTCCGATCTTATTGACAGTCACAGTTGAACTGCTTTTGCAGTTTTATGTAGAGATAAAAAAAAAAACAGCCTTCTTATGAGTAAATTAGGAAGTTAAACAAGTTTAAGCTTATTTCTTTGAGGTGAAATATTCATTTCCCAAATTAAGTTGAAAACTAATCAGTCATGTAGACTGGCTGTGATGTGCTTTGAGTGTGTTAAAACAAATTGACTGCAACTTTTAATAGCAGAAATATTAAAAAGTATTTGGTATGAAGTTATATTTATTCTCATGCAATTGACTGACTGGACACTAAACATCTGTATTTTTTAAAGTGAATCTTGACAAAATGATCAAAATTCCTCTGAATCTTTAAGAATAACAAGCAGGTTATGGGTCTATGTGTGTAGAGACTTTTCACTGTTCTGAAACCAGTTTAAACTGGAATAGGAACTGGTTAACTTGTAATGAACATTTATTTCTGTTGGATATGGAAGATCTAAAGAGGATCTAATTGAGGGTTCATCTCACCACGCTTCATGATTTTCCTTTGAGGTCTGCTGATCTGCTCAAATAACAGACACCTAAATTAGAATGTGTTCCTGTGATTCCACTTGGATAATCCAATTGTGTGACTTTCGCTCAAATGCTTCATCCATTCAGCTGTTTGGAACATCAGGTCCATAATTAGTTAAATTGAGCTCTTCTTACAAAAATATATAGTTTATCGGGCAAAATGTTTTTTCATGAACAAAAAATTGAATAATAATCACAATAATACTCGCACCTGGATGGGAACAGTAAAGTCCATTTCTTTGGTTTCTTTAAGGCCAAGGGGGATCATGGGAACACTGATGGCATCACTGTAGAGACATAAATACACATTGTGGATCTTAGACATACGTAAGCACTAAGCAGGTTTCAAACAGAAGACAAGTCCGCACTGCCATCTGCTCATCTTAAAACCCAGCAGGGGGGCTCCACTCTCTGACTGATCCAGCTCACAAACAATGTTAAAGCCAATTATTAAGCCTCACAGGCCGCTCAACCTCGAGGTAAGCCCCCACTATTAACTAGCACCGCAAACAAAGCATGCATGCATGTGATGGGGTCATTAATGACACAAATGAGGGGCTTTATCCTCGCCCTGACCTTGGACAGTGGAGGGAAGAAAACCTACTGACAGACAAAATTTGCATCTCTATAGCTGCAAATTACTGGCATAATTACTGAACAGCCAACTGTAAGAGCAATCTAAATTAGACCTAAACTTATCCCTTCAAAGGAAGAAATATATTACTTTAAAAGTTTAAAGCATAAACCATCACAAATGTAACTGTAGACAGATATGCAACCCAAACAGAGCATGACCATAAAAAAAAAAAAAAAAAAGACAATCCACTTGTTTTTGCCCATTAAAATTCATTTAATGAGTGTGGCCTAAATTGCATGCAACAAACAGACCATGAACTGCGTCTGTGTGAATACCTGTCTGTCTGGTAGACCTCCATGTTGCTGTTCAGCTCTTCCAGCTCTTCTTTGAGCAGCTGCAGGTTGGAGTTGACAAAACTGAGCTCCAGAGCCACCGTCTCCTTCACCTTGTTGTTGGTTGTTGCCCTGCAAAATAAAATTAAAAAATAAAAACAGGAACAATTATCAACAGAAAGCCCCTTGTCTGTTCCCCTACAAAAGTACTTGTGATATAATAGAAGCTGCCTGATAAATATGCACACCTTAATGTAGGGTGTTAAAAACACACTGTCTGCTTAGATCTACTAGGCATGTGCATATTTTTACAGTTTGGGGTTCAGAAATATATATGGTCATATTGCTCACTTACCTAATAATATCGGCCACAATGTAATTCAAATAAATTTTATTTTATGGACCTCTTTTTTTTCTTTTTTTTTTTTTACAGTTAAAAAACAACATATGAACTTGCTATTATTGGGTAACCCCACTGTCCTATTAGTCGATCAGAGCCTCTACTGTTCTCTAAACACAGACTTGGCACAGAGCAATGCCAGCTCACACTGTTTTCCAGGAAGTCTCAGGAATCATTGGGTTTGGCAAAGAAATCATTCCACCTCCAAAACTCAATGACTGAATAAGCACACAAGAACAGGCTGAAATAAAGCTAACTCCAATGCTAACACAGAATAGCAAACATCACCACTATATTTGGAAGACATTTTTTAAAAACATTCAGTTTGCAGATGAATAAATCAGTGTATAAGGAGCTGAAGGTGTACAATTTCACAACACTTTGATCACAAGGTCTTTCCTTGTCAGCCTTGTCTGACTTCATTCGCTTCTCCTTGTAATCCGTCAGTGAAAAAACATTTAGCAATTTTCACCTCCGCCCCCCAATTTCCTTTCATGGAAGTTATTATTAACTTCAGTCCTCATATATATAAAGTTTTAACTGTTGAATTGTGTTTTTATATTTACAAAACAAAAAGAAAATGTGGAATTGCATAATATTGGGGAACTGCATGATTTGCGATAATATTGGCACGTCTTGCAACTGTACAACTTGGAACAAACAAAAAATAAAGAGTCTTATTTTCTTTCTACTTTGGGTATAAAAAATGAAAAAAAAAAAAAAAACAACAACAAAAAACCAACAAAGGACCAGCAGGGTTAATTCAACCAGTCAGAGCTCCTAACCTTTACCAGTCTCTTTACTACTCACTCCCATCTCAAGTCTCAACATGCACACAAACATACACATTTATCTAGTCTCATGCCAAAGGCAATCTGATTATACAGCTTTACCTGGGCTGCCAAATATCCCCTTCATTTACACACACTTGCACGCACATGAGGTAAAAAAAAACCCTGACTAATTCACCTAAGAGAAAACAGAGATCCTGAAGTTTTAAGGGAAAACCTGAAAGCGTGGCATATTACTAACACCCTTCTTTGTTAAACATCAAGAATCACTGAACACCTCCCACAGGACAGCACTCCTAAAAACAAGGCAGTTTCCCAACAGTTTCAGTGAGTAAAACTGCATGGTGAATAACCAAACACACACTAACAAACTATGAAGGGGGAGGTTGCTAGCCAGATGAGTGGGGGGATGAGCTCAGTGAAACTCACTGGGAATCTCTGCATGGGAACAGGACGGGAGGCGGACACAAAGCTGGCTGATTACAGGCTGCCGGGCTGTGTGGGGGTCCTCTTTGTCTCTGTGACCAAGCGTCCAAAAAGAAGTGCTTTTTTTTGTGCTTTTTTTCATTATCTGAACAGAACTGAGTCATCACGTTTTAACACAACAGCTTAAAAAACTGCCAGCTCTAATGTGTGATTAATCATGCCAATGAAAAAAAAAAAAAAGCAGGAAATGAGGGAACAAAGAATCAAATCCAAAAGATTTCACAAATCACAAACACAGAAACAATGACATTTGTAGACTTGGCTGGACCACAATTGCTACATTTGTTACATTTTCAGCTGGTCCAGTTCACTTTCATAACTGAAACCTTTGAAAAAACTTGTTCACCACTCAGCTGTGGAGGCGCTGCACCAAAACTACTGAAAGAAGCAGCACAAAAACGCTGAAGCTCTGAAGAGGAAGACATGAGCGCAACTTTCTTCTTTGTGAAATCTAAACAAAATTGGATATTTCAGAGTTTCTCTGAGTTCTCTTTTGTCTTCGGCAAAAGACTTTATGTCATTTCTCCTGCTAGCACTAGACATGTGCGTTTGTTTTGGTTCCACTAACCCAGAATTCCCTCCGCTTCCAACTTGTGAACCGGTCTCCGATCTCCTGGGCATTCAAACTGCTTCAGACTAATCAAACACATGAGGTAGGAGATCTGCTATGCAGCTCTGGTTCTATTCTGCACTAAATTCACTTGTACTCTGATGTCTTTTACTAACTAAGCACCAGCTGAGAGAGTAAATGTGTTTATGCTTAAATCTGGCATAGCACATGTCCCCCCAGATCCCTAAGCTACTCTTGTCCTTGATGTAAATAAATGAGTTTTAGGTTTATGAAATTAATAAATCAAAATTATTAATGTTTGTTAATGTTTCAAAGCTGGATTTTTTTTAGTAAGCAAAAGACATTACAATGATTTAAAAAACAGTTCCTACATCTACGCAGAGGCGTTTTTGTTGCGATGTGCAAAGCAGAACATGGTGAAAGAAGGAGGTTTAAATGCAAATGAAAAAGAGCACTACAAGAATCCACAAGTGATCAGCAATTCAAACCAAAATGTCCTAAAGGTCCATGCTCCTGTCAGTTTTGTCTAATTTCTGCCTTGCCAGAGGATCAGCGTAGTACATTAGCAGTGCAGTTCACAGAAAGGCATCGGTGTAAGTAAGTTCATGGTGCTTACCTGAAAAGATTCTCCGCTCCTGCTCTCATGCGCATCTCCTTGTTGATCTGCTGGTTGATGCGAGCTCGTCGGTGCTGCAGTTTACTGCGCTGAGTCTGAGCGAAGGGATCACAGCCCTACAGGGGAAACATCAAACCACAGGAGGAGAAAACTTTTTTCTGATTCTTACATCCAGCATATGAGAATTTAGTTTAGGATTATTCCAGAATCTGCAAGTATTTTGCTTCGGTAGACTGCAGAGGGGTTTAGGAGCAACTTTAAGATTAATAATAATAAAAAGAGAAGAAAATTAGTTCATATCAGGCAGGAGCTGGAGTTTAAATATGCTGAATACTCCCTCTGCTTCTCCACATAACTTTTTCTAATCACCTTTTCCCTCCTGCAAGCAGGAAACATGTAACCTTTCATTTTAATGTACTCACTTCCCTGTTTCATTCCTGCTCACTCAATTAAGGTGTTTATTTAACATGCGAACGTCAAGTAATCCTCAAAGTGCCTGTGTGGATTAAGATTCTGGCTGAGCTCCCACCTCTGCTCAACCATCAGGGAGCCAGCAGGACAGAAGCTGCTCAACAACAGAGCACAAAACATCGAAAGAAGGAGACACTGGTGAATCATCACTGCACACATCCCAAAATGCTCAGTTTTGGAAAGGAAATGACAAGGTATGCACAAATATGAGCTGTCAAGTAATGCAACAGGTGAATGGTTTCAAACATGTCCACACATGATTTTGAAAATTAAAGGATTAACTGATGAAAACAAAAAACATGTTTTGTTCAGATCTGGATTTAATTCTGCAATATAATGATGTAACTTTAAAGCAAGATATATTTTATACAAAAAAAAAAAAATCCCTCCATTTAAAAGCTACTGGGAGGATTATAAAATAAAGTTAGATATTTTGCCCAAGCTACTGATTTCCCCTCATTTTTAATGAATACCTATGTTTTTTTGTGTAGTATGCAGAACAAGGGCTGGACAGCAGAATGGGTTTAAACACTAGCCGGTGTCTATACCTTTCACCTGATGTTCCCATGGGATAGTCTGGCTACCAACCATCTAAAAATTGGTGTTTTGAGTTTAAGCAAGAATCTCCAAAAATTGCTTTAATTTGAAAGAGGACCTTGGATCATTGAACAGCAGTCCAGTTTGTTTTCTCCTTACCTCTTATTCATTAGAAATTAACACAATGAACATGGCAACTTGTGTGCCTTTTTCCTACCACTCAATTTTCCCTTAATAAGAGGAAGTACTGAGAACAATAATCAGTGTCCCTTGTGCCTTATCTTCTATGTGGAGGAGTGAGTGACTATGCTGAACAAGTGTCAAGTCAGCAATCTTTGACTGTAGAATAAAGATTTGTATTATTATTATTGGTTGTAACACTGCAATAATCTGAGATGGAGAGTTGTGCGTTTTTGTCACATCAGGGTGAGTTTCTGTTGCCTCACCTTGCGGATGCTCCCGCTGTGGCTGCTGTCTGTCGGCAGCGTCATGGGCATGTCGTCGTCGTCCGAGGCGCCGTCTGACAGAGATAACTCAAAGTCTCTGAGGAGAGTAACGACATTGGATTTATTAAAGGCATTATTCACATTCACACATTGTACAGTAGTGTGCACTTCACGTTTAATTTGAACTTAAAAAACAAAAAAAAAAAAAAACAAACAAAGAAACAAAACACAAGAAGTTTTATTCACTTGAGCCACAACTTTTAACAGCTAACGGTAAACCACTTGCCTTGTGGCAGGTCCCTCCATCGTAACCCAACAACACCCGGCGGCTTAAACGGCCCCTACATCCCTTACAGCCTCATTGCCAGCTTTGTACAAACAGCAACGCGCCAAAAGTAGCAAAGTATAAGACAGGGGAACCTTTTATCTCATAGAAACAAGCCAAGCTGAACAGTTCTTTCTCTTGATGAAGCCTTGTCGTTGTTTTCAGACGGAGTTCTGAAAGAGATTACTCACCGAGGGCGGGTAAAGGAGAAGACACGTAGCCAATCAGGAAACGGCTTTTTAATGTGACAGAAGACAGAGCAAATTAAGGAGAGGAAAGAGGCAGATCGGCTACTTCAACTGACCAATCACAAGTTCCTTAGGGCCTCCCCTTTCTACTCCTCCCACTGCTCAAATCGTTGTTATGGTTACGACAGGGGCAGTGGCTTGTGTACCGACTCCAAAACGGTGGCAGCAGCAGCAACCTCCCCTCGCACATAGAAACAGCTCAAAAAATAGTGGGAGCAAATAGAAGCCTTTTGCTCCCGCTAAAAGGGGTTCTTTTCAAAATAGAATTCTAATCTTTTATTTTCTTAATTAATCGTAAATATATTTGAAGATTGACCGGTTCGTCTATGTAGTTTTTTCATCCAGTCGCAGTCATATGGAGCAAAAATCACATTCTCATTCACATCCTGTTGTGACGAATATTAAATACGTTAAAACTAGAATTAAACCTTATAATAAGAACTACAATGCATAAAATAATTGATTAATTATTTTCAGGAAAACGTGATGCCTGTTTTTCGCAAGATCAGCGCATGTTTTTATTTGGCCACCAGGTGGCAGCCGTGTCTTTCTTAAAATCCTAAATCTTTGAGGCGCCACTCGTATGAAAGATCATATATTAGGAAAGTTAAAGTATGAACTGAATTCATTTGAGCAAACTAACCCGTTTCACAGGATTTTCTAAAAAGTAACCCAATCCCTCTTGCTTCCTTTTTTTTAAAAAAAACATTTAAAAAAAACAGACCATAATAAAAAAAAATGTCATTTTTAAACTTGCTTTTTGGGTCAGAGATTAAAAACTCATTAAATCTAAGAAAGTTTTAAGTGATTTGATTCCAAAATAATTTCTAACTCCTATCTGCCAGAATAATAAGAGCGATAATGCTTTCCTCATAGTCAAATATTTCATACATTATGATTACTATGCTTCTAAGTCATTTGGTAAAATTGTCATATTATGGCTTTTTACATTTTTGATGGGATAATTTGTGATATTATTGTCCATTGAGGACACATTTGTAGATGCATTTTAAGGAAACTGCTAAAACACCCCAAGTTGTTGTGTGAAATACTTCTGAAATTAAAAATTCTGGCAAGTATGACATGGCTCACACCTTTTGGGTTTGTTTCAAATCATATAGTTTAAAAGACAATTATCTCTGATACTGACCAAATACATGTAAAGTTCAGAATTCAAGAAAATTGCTAAATAATCTCTAAAATGTTCTTGCTTTATTTATATGTTCTGGCATCTAGAACATATAAATAGTTTCGGTAATTCTAAATAATGTAAAACAAGAGAAATGTCCTTAGATTTAATGTTGGACACTGAGAAAAAAATGTGTCTTCTTATTCAATGTTTGCAATTCTGGTTTCAATGGCATGTGCCCAAACAATAGCATGCTGGCTGAAGTTGGTAAGAGAGTATCATTATGAAATGAGTCGAATACTAACATGGATTTAACAGCCACTCATTGAGGAAGAAGCCAGAAGTAATACAAAAGCATTTGCAAAGACTATACTTTGCAAATGCTTTCAGGGACAAACACCTTAATTTTTGGAGACAAGGCCGATGATCTTATGAAATTGAAACAAAAGCATTTTGCCATTAAACATTTGAAGCTTGTGATAATTTAGGTTTGGCTTTTCTCTACATAGATCCAGTTGTATTTAGAACAAACAAGAGACGTTTTTATGCTCATTATTCTTTTGTTTCTTATGCTGTGGATCTTTCTCCACCATATTGGGTTTTTTGTGTTCTGACTATTTGGTGTCTTCTGTGCTTTGTTGTGCTAACTTCTACATAGATGTTTGTTTACTATATAAACATTTCTGCTTGGGCTTGTTCGAAAAATTAGACACAGTTGACAAAGAAAAACCATTTGTCAAATTACTTTCTCTCTTGAAGCAGTTTTAAAATCTGTATCATTTTAGCTGATAGGTATTTTGTCGAGTTCGTAATAAACGCAGCTGCATCAGCTAAATGAAGCCTGCAAGATTTGATTTTGACCTGCAGACTACTAGCACCACTGTGTGATTAAAATGCAGATAGCAAGATGACTACATTTTTGTTTTCCTAAGTAATAAGGATGTAGCAACAGTGGCAATTTTGTAAAGTTTCTTTGGGTATTTTAGAAATCCAGAATGTTTAGCTCTTAAATTAGGATTTTGGTGCTTTTTATAAAAACAAAAAACTGCAGAATCTCAGAGTTGTCAGCGGTTAATTATAAGAGTAGTTGATGCACTGCAACTGCAGTGTAATAAAGGTGCATTGATTTATAGTTAATAGCAGTTCAGAAAGTTATTTCAGCCTCCCACAACTGTGATAGGATTGCTTTCATTTCTTGTAAATGAAGCTGTTCTTTTCCTGTTTAACACACAATTACATAACGTTTGCTTTTCCCCAAAATACTTTCAGTATTTGTCTGCTGACCCTCAGAGGCATTCACAAACTTCAGTGCCAATTTAGCTATACATTGGAATCATAGCATATAATTATATAAATAATCTTAAATACAACTTCACATTTTTTTTATTATAAACAAGCTAAACTAACTAAAATTAGATACGTCCAGACGTTTTTAAAACACCTACTCCTCAAAAGGCCTGTATATTTAGTTTTAAGTAACAGACATGACCTTTTTTTGTTCCAAACTCAACAGCTTTTAGTGGAAATCAACATTCTGAACATTTCACAAGCATGCACATATCCAAAATAATCTTTTAAATTTGCATTTACAGGTTACAAAATAGAAACAATAACCAAAACACTTTTACAAGAGGACTGAAACATCATGCATGTCTACAGCAACACGCTGTGATGTTAAGAAATAAAACTTTTCTGTATGTCCCGAATCAGTATTTTTTGAAAATCAAGACTATATGCAGAGAAAAATTCTGTCCTTCACATTCAATTTAATCAAGGGTTTTCTTTCAGCTTTATAAAACAAATGGTCACATAAAAGAGAATCACAGGGCAACAAATAAATACCTACAGGTCTCACTACAACTTACAGGACAACAGTGATATAATGCTATTCTCACGATAAGCTTAAAAGTGGAACATAAAACTGTTTTTCTAGAGTCTGTCATATAGATTTCATTGAAAAGTAACCCCTGGTTATTAAAGGGACATAATTTTCTGACTGAGCAGCAAAACTTGGACACATTTTCTCTTTTACAGACAAAATACATAATCCATCTCCAGTGCTCTTTGAACACAACTTGATTGTTGTGCTGCAGCGTAAGGTGAGTTTGTCTCAGACTAAAACAAGGAGTCTAAAGTAAAATTTAAGCTGTGTAGATGTAAAACAACAACAAAAAAAAAGTCAGGTAAAAACTTTCATCTTCAATTCTAACCTTGCTTTTACTCTAAAGATACATTTTGTACCTCTGAAATATAAAGTTAACAAGCTGCCAAATCTGACATCAAGTACTAGTGCTGCATTTGCTGATGACTAATGCCACACTAGTGTCTCCTGTATGAACCTACCCGCCCTGTAATGTTTCATATGTTCAGATGTGAGAAACTGAACAACCATTGCTTTACAGTCCAAGCTACTTCTGTGAAGCATTGCAACAGCATATAGTACACTACGTAACAGTTTGCGTAGATGCAAATACAAGCTGTTTGAGTGTAATGATTTTGAGATTACAAGTAAATAAGGAAGCAAGGGAAAGTCCAAGTAAGAGCTGGAACTCTCATATTTACTCCAAGGTTGTTGGTTTTTTTTTTTTGTTTTTTGTTTTTTTTAAATATTGAAACATAAAAACCGAGGTACAATAGATCACATTTATGTTTCCATTGTTCCATGTTCCCCAGCTCAATATTCTGACCAACCAGAGACAATGAGAGAATTAAATTCACCAAGTTTTATCTTAAAAGTGTAAAAATATTTAAAATCCAAACATGCCTGGTGAAAAAAGTCAAACTTTTAGTACGTCTCATCATTTTGCAGCTTTAGATTTGGTCGGCTTTTGCATCATCATATTTTTGAAGGGAAGACACAATTCCTGGAAGTTCTATCCTAATCATATATACATAGTGAAAAATCAGGTTTCCTGCATGTTTTTCAGATCAAAATGTTTAATATCAGTTAATCTTTTTTGGCTCATATTAAAACACAGAACATTGAGATACACTGTATACTTATATATTTCTACAGAGGTCAAGTTACAATATATAATCTACAAAAAGACTAACGGAGATCTGTGATGTGTAAGAAATATAGTCTCAATAGAATCTGATTTATTTTAGACACGCAATATTGTATTAAACTACAATATTCTTATTCTGTGCAATTATGCATGCGAATTTTTCTTTTACTTTATATTTGCCATAAATGTAGTGACCTTCTGGTGACCCAAGCCAAAGCAATTAACACCATCAGGTGTTGAGCAGCTTTTAGCCTATCAACATACTGGTATCATGTGATCAAATGAGCCTAACAAGTAAATTCTTAGGGTTAATTGTTACTGGTGAATTTAAAGTTAAATATAAAAATAATAATCGTATTGATAAATGAACAGAATAAAAATTCTGTTATAAATTCAATTTTCAAAAACAACGTTGGTTGATGACACTATATTTCTGTCATAAAGAAGGAAAGACAGATAGACACGCAGGAAAGACGGGACAGATAAACTTATGGCCGTATTTTGAAAGTTTTGAGATAGTTTGTAAATGCAGAAATATTTTCCCTCCAATTTATTTTTTGATCCTTTTCCAGACTGTAGGAACCCTGAAAATGCAAGAGAAGGTGCTTAATCCAAAATCTCCCTCAACAAAATCTAAGAATGAAAAGATAGTGATCAATTTCAGGTCTCCTTTCAGTTCTGTGCAATTTTAAATTTAAAGCATGTTCCTCAGCACATATTTTCACACGTCTTAGATTTAGTTTATAAAACGGGGGAACACAGAAGCACGGGAACACAAAAGCAATATCCTTCGTTCAGTTCCAACATTAGAGTGTAAGCTGCACCGGAATAAGCCCTTTCTGATTTTGCATCTTCTAAAAGTTTTAACAGCTTCAAACAAAAACAGAAAAAACAAACAGGACAAGCCAAAGTGTAGTTCCCAAAAGAAAATAGAGAATCCATCTTTTTCTTTTACATTAAAATATCTCTGCTATGAAACAGTCAGCATTCACATCGGGCTGAACAATCCCAGCTCAAACGTGAGGGAGTCACAGTTAAAGTGCGAAGCAACTAGTGGACTAAAACATTGCACAGTAACAGAAACAGTTCACTTTATCCAGCCCAGAACCAAACATGGTAGGCAACATCAGAAAACAAAAACATGTCTTAAAACACGCTCCACTTTAGCATAGCAAGATTAAGATCCAGTACATAACATGGGATAAGAACCTGCTAAATGTGTCAATCATGTCATGCAGCTGACTGCATAATGTAGATGCTTCAGAAGTCCACAAATGCAAACAATCAGAGCGCGTGCCAATCTGGAACATTTACAGGGCGGCATCTCCTATTTGTTTGAAAAAGGGTCTTTCACAATCGACTGCAGAGATGCTACAGTGTGACGAGAGAGCAGTACAAGCAACAGTCAATTTCTTCATGGGGGGAGGGGAGCCTTGACCTGCTGGGACAGAACCAAACACTCCAAACATCAGCTCATTGGGCTAAAACCACAACACTGCCACAGAAGTTACATTCTTGTATCATTCGTAAAGTAGCATCGTACAGAAATGGAGGTAACAGAGTCACTTAACAGGAGTTTACTGGTGCACAGGAAGAAACTCATAACATGCATCCCTTTAGACGGTTTGTGTTAGCATAATGTTACACAAATCAAACCTGCAGAGCTATAGAAGGCCTTCGTTTAGAGGTCTGGACTGTCCGTTTAGTCATGCATTTTGTTGCAGCTTTATGTACAAAGTCCATTTGAATGACTGCGGCAGGATGAGGGACTGGGGTGAAGCTCCAATCACTGGCATCACAACAGCAAAGTCTTATGTATGCAAACCTTTGGAAACAGAACATCTGTACAAAATGTCTACACTTAAAGAAAAAATCCAACATTGGTTATGGAGTCGTTTTTAGGTAAATAAGTGTTCTTATAGGTTATGTATAATCTTAAATAACAGCTGGCAGCTAAACTTGGATATGAGCTTACTGGGCAGAAAGAAGTGCTCTGTCCACTGAGGATGTACAATTAATTAAATTAGTAATTCAATCTTGGCTCCAAACAATCACACAAAAGATTATTTATTTTACTTTCATATATTTTAGTGTTCCTAATTTCCGAAAAAATACATTGTGAAACTGGAACATCGTGGTAGTACAACATCTCTGCAACAATGTTAGCAATTAAAGAACATGATAGAGACAGTATTGGTCACTGCAGCCACCTGTCTGTTAGTGAATAGTCAGGTTTAGCTGTTGTTCACTAAAATTTAAAGACATTTCTGATTGGGATATACATTTCCCCCATCTTATATATCAATCATTTGATTATACGTCACCTATACATGTCTTCAGTGAAAAAAAGATTAGCTACTATGCAAATTACAAAATTCAGAAAAATATATAAAACTTTTGAGCTAAAGCTTGTGCAAAAAATGTGGTCAAACTAAAATAATTGTTAAAATCTTGATTTTTTTCATAACTGAGCAACCCTACTGTCCACAAAATATAAGCATTTCGAAAAACAAGAAGACAACATTGTGCATTACTTTAAAGCTGGATTTATGCTTCAGCGTAGAAACTTTTTTCTTATGTCAACATTTCAAAACACAATTTTGGTCTTTGATTGTCATACCGCCACCAAAACATTCCCGTTCTGCACTGAAACATCAAAAGTCGTTTTTGCCATATTTTACAAACCACAACCAATAGATTTTGGCTTAAATTGGGCCAAATTAAGTTTTCAGTGAAAGCCTCTACAATTAGCTATTTTTGTTATTTCTTTTTTTACAAAAAGCAGCTCATAATGACCATGTCTGTCGAAGCTTTCAGAGGATTTTCATACACGTTTAAGTAAAAATCCCTCCAATATTCTGCTTCAGAAGAATAAATCCAGCTGAGCATATGGAGAAAGTTGGATTTTTCCTTTAAGTTCCATAGATTTTTTGTCATCTCATTTGCATAGGAGTCAGGGTGTGTTGAAGGCAAACAAAACTGCTGATGGAGCTGTCTACTAGACACAATGAATGCTTTAAACCACACAACCCGCCCAGGTGTAATTCCCATTTTGGGCGTGTTTAGACAGTCTAAAAATTTCAATACATTTACACCTGAACATTAAAGTTAGCCAAAAATGATCCCAAAAATCTACAGAAGCCTTTCAGGGAAACTCTGACAAAAAGGCTGAGGCAGACCAGTTGGCACTGAATGCAAAGGTAGTGTTGTCAACAACAGCCGTGCAACTGGAAACATTTTGGCAACAAAGGTCAGAACTCATTGCAGATGACAATGTGAACGGTTTGGCTTGAAAGACTTGAAGTGTTTGTTTTTGAAGCCATTTCTGCTGCTTCCGAGACTGAACGAACAAGGCAGATTTGAGTTTTTGAAACATTGCACATTTTACATAATTACACTTAAGAGTTCGTCTTAGAGAGTTCTTTAGCTAGCTTTTATGCACCTAATCTAAACAGAGGATATAAACATTCTTCAAGAGAAGTCTCTTAAAAATCTTAGAGTGCATCTTAAAACACTTCACTTGACTTCGGATTCCTCTCTCTGTATATAACTTCAGTTGCGTTTTTGTTAGAGACCCCCTGTGAAGGAGCATAAAGCCTCCCCATAATTGCACTCTTTACATAATTTCTTGGACCTTTGTTTTTCCCGTTTTCTTTTTGTCCCACATAAAAACAATTTGGCTATCAAGTGTACAGCTACAAAATACAGTACATCGATTTGTTTACACTCTACATAATCACAAAGATTACTGACTGACCAAAGTTTGTCTCAAATACAAGAAGAGGTCAAATATTCAGTTAGGAAAATACGTCGTCACATAAAACACTGAAGAAGAAAAGCAGAATATTACTGTAAGGCAAAATCAGGTGATTTCACAGTGACTGAAAAATATTCAGATTTGAATGTTCTCTGGTTTAAAAACAAATGTATTACTTTTCAAGTGAGCTTCTCAGCTTAAATATAAACTACATTGCCATCAGTATTTCCTTGTTTGGCTCTTAATACATATATGACCTTGAGTGACATCCTATAGTTAATTCACAGGGTTAATTTTATCAGCCTGCCTTTTGCAGCTCTACTGGCTGCGATTCTTAGGGGAAGGATTTCCACAAGGTTCAGGAGTGTGTTCATGTGAATCTATCAAAAGTCTATATGCGAGACCACATACTGTTGCTGGACGATAATGGTGTGTTACATTTGTAGTCAGAACTCAGAAATTCTGACTTCCCAGTCTGAAAAATTTATGTCAATGGCCCCTGAAGACACACTACCCACTCAAGGCTATTTGTAAAGTTGACTTTCAGTTTCAACATGGCTGTTATCAACAGTCGTGAGCTGAAGTAGAAACATTTTGATTTTACAAGACAAAACTTGAACGTGTGTGGCTAAACTCAATGTTACACGTAGTGCCCTGAACTAGAAACTAAAATTAAGAGTGGTGTTTGCTTATGGAAACTAAATCTTAAAATAAAGATCGCAAAAGGTACTGCAAGCAAGGTCTACTTGGGCATCGCCACGTCTCAAACGGGACTTCTCACACTATGTTAACTGGAACACTTGAGTGTGAGGTAAAACAAAGCTTCAAGTTCAGACTTTCAAGGTAAAAGGAACATGGCATATGCCCATGATCGCCACTCTACTTCTCCCTGACCTCCCTTTAGGATGCTAAAGGGGACGCAAAAGTATTGCGAGGTGACGCAAAAGAAAAAAATTCCCCATGTCCCCTAGAGGGCTCCATAGAGAGGAATATTTAGTGGTCAGTAAATGTCACAACTGGACATATTGTTCTGGTGATTTTCAATAAACTCACAACTCTCACCTCACTCCTGATTGTATTGTATACACACATGGCCCCAGAAGTGATTGGAACAGGTGAAATAAATTGTTTGGATTCCTAAATGAATACCTTTGGCAATATAGTGTATATAAAATGGCTTTTTTTTTCTTGCCGAGAATGAATTCTGTTGCACTTTTGGTTAAATTGAATTTCCTGATGAGTGGTAATCCCAGTAAAGTTCACCTGACGTGGTGCTTAGGACTGATTTTTAGATTTGCTTGTTGAACTGCAGCACAATATTAAATGATGGCACAACTAACACCGAAAGAGCAACTATGGGGAGGTTTTGCACTCCTTTGTTTCCCAAGTAAAACTTAAAATAATAATAAAAAAAAAAAAAACATTTGTGTTTGTAATTAATTACAGTGAAACTTTACACTCTGCCTACAGACATTTTGGCATCAAATGTAAGTTATAAAATATCAACCCTTAGACCAAATAAATAAATAAATAAAACATAAATACACAAAGCATAAAAACATTTACAAGATGAAAATAACATTTGGTTGTCAAAAATAAAGCTTTGAGTGTCAAAAAGAAAGTCATCATGCTATGGTAGGAGAACTTGTTTGAGGGGTAGTGAGTAAACCGGCTTCCTCCTCTTTTATACATAGCCAAAACAATTATTTTACCCAATAAATTAGCAGCTTCCTGCTACAAGCAAAAACGATTAAAATTAATGTGGATATGAAAAGGAAATGGCTATAATGTGCATTTTTTTAAATATATGTGGCATGTAATGGAGCACTGTAAACAAGAGTAGGCTAGCGAAAGCGCCGAGCAACCGATCTTCATCAAAACAACAGCGAGGCCATTCCCGTTGCAAGCCAATGGACGACTTTTTCCCCGTTGTGTTTTTTGGTGGCGCATCTTTCAAAGAGTCATACAGCTGGACGGCCATGCAACGAGGGAGAGGGTTCATCCTGCCCTTTGTTTCTCTTCACTCACGTTAGTGTTTTTGTTTTTTTCCTCTTTGCTCCAACACAGCCACGCTACAGCCTGTCCATCCTGAACGTGTCCTCTGTGGCAGGGTCAGCGAGCACCATGTCAGGGTCATTGAGCATGTGGAGTCCGTCCAGTGTGAGTGGGTCTATCTTCAGCTCATCCAGGGGGAACTGGGAGTCGGCATCGAAGCTGACATCACCAACACCCGCCAGAGAGTTGGTCAGCTCTTTAGAGAGGCTGGGCGGAGACTCACCTGTGACTAAGAAAGGTGACAGCAGAGAAACGCAGACAGCTTCAACACACAGCAGTCATTTAGCTACCAATGGGACGGATACATTTTATAAAACAGATGGCATCATGATCAAATGGCATCAATATTAAATATTGAAGCATCTTAACACAAATGGGTCTTCCAATTTCTATGACTGGACTCTGCACACACTGTTTGGGGACGGTTGAGATTTATTAGTCAGCCGTACCGATTGCCTATATTTCTCATGACAGATTCCTTTATTTCCCCCAATCCAAAAATCTTGAATTCTCCCACAGTAGAATTCAAGCACTTTCTAATTATTTTCAAGGTAAGTTTTTCCAGCACCACTCACCACACCAGCTAGTTGGGCACCTAGCCGTGTGTCTTCTCAATAAAAAACCCACCACATGCCTGTTGGTGGCACAAAGTGGGAGTCTGTCTGATGCGCGTCCTTGAAATTGGTTACATTGACTCTCAACCTTATCAACTTGACGTAACATACAAAACAGTTCAGTTTACTGTGCAACAAAAAGCGCATGGACGTGAAAATAAACCTTTGAGCAGAACTGTGCTCTGCATTGTAAAGTGTGCCCAGGTTTGTGGGGGCCTTAAGCTTATCACCAAAATAGCATAAATGAAACAAGCTCAATATTTGGAGGGGCCACAACAAAGCCCTGATCGATATCGCAAAGAAAATGTTTAAGAAAGAGCTGAAAAAGTATGTTTGAACAAGACAGCTCAAACTTGACTCAGTTACAAGAGTTCTGTCAAGATGAATGGACCAAAATTCCTGCAAACTGTTGTGAGAAGCTTGTAGAAAGATATGAAAGGCATTTAGAGCTTAAAAAAATCTCCTGGCTCTGGTGTGAAGCAGATATAAATAGTTTTGGTAATCCTAACTGATTCCCAACAGGCAAAGCTCAGTCTGATTTAATAATGGATAGTGGGGGAGAAATAGTTATGGTTGTATATTATAGTACATGTAAATATCTGGTCTCAACTGTATTCCCATCTTTTTGCCTGGAAATACTTTCAGATGCAATTTCTAAAAGCGCATTTCCAGAATGAGCTGCGTTTTCCTTCTGCTGCCCAGATTTGGATGGGTGAAGGACAATTTATGGATGGGTGGTCATGCAACTACCTGTTAGAATGATGTTGGGGATGTTGCCATGGTTACTGTAGTTCAGTTGCTGCGAGTCCTGTAAGCTGCTGCCAGTGAGGCCCATCATGGCTGCCTGCGTGTAGTTGAGGGTGGAGCATTGGCTGAAAAGGCTGGACGAGCTGATGGGACTTTCAATCATGTTGAACTGCTCAAGCTGAAAAGCATAGATTTGTGAGGCAGAGCAGTCAGGACAACATTCTGTCCTCGGTTACTGGTAGTCTTGGTTACCTGGTGAGAAAGGGCATTGGTCTGCCTCGATGCCAGCTGCTGATCATAGAAGGAGTCGCCAAATATACTGCCCACCACAGGAATGTGCTACAGGGGACAGGAAATATGAATTAAAATCAGAAAATAGAATGCAAGTTTCTCTAAAAAACACAAAAAAAGTTATCCAATGCAATAAGGCCATATTTCAGTAATGGAGTAATAAAGAAAACCAAGCAAGACAACACATCACACAGCTGTCCAGCAGAGCAGGAAATATAAGCAAGTGGCTCTCATAACCAGGGCTAACACAAGCCTATGAAAGAGTGAATGCTGGCTGCTGCAGCCCCGTCAGAAAAGAATCACAATTCAGTTTATAAAAGAGAGGCCTTGGTGGTGAGCCTACAACTGTATAATAAACACCAAGACAATAAACTCTGGCAATTTAGGAAGAAAAAAAACAATCAAAAATACAAAAAGGAAGAGATGAAGAGGTCAAATCCAGCATGACAGAAGTCAAATTAGATTTACAGAGGTAAAAAGAAAAACAACAAAAAAGTTGAAACTTCCCCTAAATAACCTTAAAAAACAAATGCCTGATAAAGCACATTATCAACAATGTGGGATTAGCTTTCTTAAGAGGTAGAGTCCCTGCTTAAGCATCATCTTAGCCAAAGAGAGCTCAGTCCATGAATGATTAGAATCTGAGGAATTTTGACCTGAACTTCCACTGATTTACCCACAATTAATTTACCCACAATTGTATAGGAAAAAAAAATTAAAAATGTATCTTTATGCACAGAAAAGAAGGTTTAATATTTTTCAACTGAGTTGTTAAAAAAAATCTAGCACTTTCTCCAGAAAAAATATTTATTATACAAGGAGCATCCCAGTGTGATCCACACTGAGAAAACCGACATGTTGTCATGCACACGGTGAACCGTGACAGTGGAGATGAAGAGATGAGTTATGCAGCTGCTGACACCATGAGTGGTGCAAACACACAGAATGAAAAGCAGCCTGGCTATGAACAGTTAGCTTTCCCCCAGAAGCAAAGCCCTTCCCCAGACAGCAGCGAGCTCGGAGGGTGGGCCCTTACTTGAGGCGAGCCTCCAGGGGAGAAGCCTTGATTGGAGACTGGGGAAGTTGGAGACTGAGTGGCTGGTGAGCCAGTCTGATTGCGATACTGTTGGAGGGAAGAGGGTTAGCTAACACTAAGCTTCATGTCTGGCACAAACACACACATCTTTAGCAATAAGATCAAAACGTGTACAGTCGCAGGTTAAAGTTTGGCAGTGACATATATGCTATGTTTTGTAAATGTTGCATCTTTATTATTATGGTATATTGTCTAGTGATTTGTTGGATGTTAACAAGGTATCAAAGTGTGTTACTACTGGGACTGACATCATTGTTTTCTTGTGTTACTCCAGGAGAAAAAGCTTGCACAACATTTTGTGGACCATTGAGAACTTCAAGGTAAGAAATTAAACAGGACAGAACAATTTCATGAGGTTTCAGTGACAGTTTTTCCTGATCAGTTCTACAGAATCAAGTTACCAGTGCAGAGCTTGTAACTGGTAACTTATCAGCAGCAGGTGAGTGAGAGCAGCAGGTGAGTGAGAGCATATCTGCAAGCACAAAGAGACTTGGGGGCAGAAAAGAAGATACTTATGTCTAAAAAAAGATATCAAGGAGGGAGAGTTAAGTTCTGCAGGAGGTTTAGTGATGGACAGCAGAAGGCTGCTAAAAAGGTACCTTCACTGATTAAATGTCCATCATCCTAGGAAGAGGGCTTACTCACAGCTCTGAAAAAGAACACTTCCATAAATAATGACAGGCTAAAAACAGATTCCAAAAGCTACTTCGACCAACAATGCAGGGACAATTTGGTGCTTTGAGTACATTCAAGCACAAGGAATAAATAGTTGATGGAGCGGGTTAAAAAAATCATATTGGAATTAAAAAAACTATAGTAGTTCTATAAAGTTGGCTCCTGGATAAGCCAACAAACTGTGATCAACTCCAAGCATCAATAGTCAAGATTTAACAGTGCAGAGGACACCAGGATGCCAGAATAAATTAAGTTATGAAAAGAAATCAAAACTCCACATATCAACTGTCTGCATAAATGTCATATAAATGTTTTTAGAAGACATGTTTGTAGTTGTTTTTTCAGTTGACCATAAAATGTTGAAACCACGGAATAACATCTGTGTCACTGCCAAAGCCTTTCACTGACTGTACAGTGGACAAAACAACAAGTTTTATCATCAGCCTCCACATAAGAAGTGAGAACATTTTGGTAGGGAGTTAATTTTGTCTGTCTCCACAATAGCAGCAAGTCTAAGTAAAAATTATCATGTCATGTTTTCAAAGGATTTATATATTGGGCAAAAACAACAAAGTGGTAATCATGACAATACTAGGAAACATTTCCAGAAAGCTGTGACCCTGCCTTCTTTTCCTAACTGAATTGTGTTTTTCTTACCGAGCTGATGCTCATGCTGGCGGTGGTTTGGCTGTCCGGGGAAGGGCTGCTTGCAGTGGCTGACCCGGACGAGGCCAGAGTGGGCAGAGCAATGAGCTGGATGCCCTGTGGCAGCGCCGGCTGTTTCTGGAGGTCACTGAGTAGCTGAGCCTGGGCCTGCGGCGTCAGCTGGTTGAACAGGGGGTACTGGGAAAGCTGCTGCTCCAAAGTTAATGTTTCTGTTTGCAAAGCCTAGAGACAAGAGCACACACACTTACATTACAGTGTTTCACCTTGAACACCAAGAAAAAAACCATGTGAAGCCTGACACCAGACATTCACCTGTGTAATATTAACAGGTGAGGAGAGGGTGGGTGAGAGCTGCTGTGGGGACTGTTGGAGGTGGAGGTCAGAGGTGAGAGTAAGTGGCACCACGGGTGGCTGCCTGCGCTGGCCCGTTACAGTCATGGAAGGCTGAGAGGGAGTGGTGATCCCTGGTAACAGAAGAGTCACACATGCACAAGTCACTGTTAGAGTAAAGTCAATTATTAAGCATCCAAACATGAGAATCAGCTAAGAAATCATAGACAATTGGCAACGTTTAATGTACTGCTTCTTAAAGCTTGACTTTTATTACAGGCAACACACATACAGACTGTTCTCACCACAAACCACATTCATTCACCCATGTCATGTGTCAAAAACAAGCAAGTGAATGCTGTTGCCATCCAAAGCAAAGAGGATAACGACTATGCGGGAAACAAATTTTAAATGAGAATTTCATGTAAAATTTGAACTCCCTACCAAATTTAAATGAGAACAAGATGTGAGCAACTGTTGTCTGTCCAAAATACTCATCAGCTCTGAGAGGATGAGATTTTAAGACATAATGAGAGGCAGCCAGTAGCCCACTGGCACAGGCAGCAGACCAAAACAAAAGAGAATCTAGACACAGCAGAATCTAAGTTTAATGTTTTCTGCACACAGATAGATACACAACAAAACCTATTCTAAAATCAATAGAATTTAGAATAGAGGTTAGAGATTATTTTTTTCTGTTTTTCTAAATAAAAATTTTTGTTACATAGTAAAATTATTTTGATTTAAAAAAAAAAAAAACAGGCTAAGAAAATGAAGCTCAAGATATTGGCTAAAACAACCTACTTTCTCAATTGGGAGTAAAAAATGTTTTTTCGTCTTCCTCCTCCATCGTCCTAGTTTTGGTACATCCAAGAGTTCTTACCATGACTTGCAGCACTGATGCCCAGGTGGGTGAGGTTAGTGGTCAGGCTGCCCGTGCTGTTGGCTGAGCTGAGCGAGGGGAAGGACACGGTGTCCTCGGGGTCGAGTGGTGTGGACAGCGGAGGAGGGAACTGGATGTTAGTCAGATCCGGCAGCGAACCACCAGTGTTGTGAGCAGCTGGGACCACAGACGGGCTTAATTCCTGGTCTGGTGATGGGAATATACTGGAAAAAACAACCAGTTGGTTAGTGACGTGAAGCACAAAAACAGCACCAAAAAAATGTTTTTGGATAACTTGTTTAAATAATTCTACCCGCTGATGAGTGAATTAATTATGTGACAAATATTTAGACTCTATAAAGTATTTTAGATATGCAATATAAAAACAAAGCCCTCAAATTATTATAACTCTTAATAAATCTAAAACAGTAGAAAAAGTTTATGTTTTCTATATATAATTATATGGTCAGTCTACAGCTTCATTACATTTAGCAAAGCGTTGTCCAATTAGAAATCTACTTCCACTTATGTGATGTTGGTCATTATTAAAAAAAATGAAGCATTTTTCCAGACCTCTTATTCAGAGGTTTGGAAAATCAAAATAGTGATCCTCACTTGATTCCTGGAACATCACAGGTATTAGGCTGAGATGCATCATCCTAATAAAAAACAAAACAAAAAAGAGTCATGATTAATTCACCACATGAGTTCACTTTACAATCCCTCACTGTCCCACTGGTACCTTTTTGTCATCCCACAACTGATTCTGTACATCCTTGTCTGCATCAGACTCTGAATTTTCCGTCCCAGGCACCGTCAGCAGCAGAACTATTAAAACAAAAAAAACATAACACTTTTTTTGTTGAGACAATATCCAAAAATGTAAAGCCTTACTGAAAGAAATTATCAATATCCCAAGCCACCATGCAGAAAATAGTACTGCTGTGCACCAGATTCTCACATTTCTAAAAATAGCACAGGTGACCACCAGATGCTGAGGCCAGCTAATCTTGGCTTCATTGTATTAGAGCTTTACACATAAAAAGACATGACCGATAAAGAGTCAGTTCGTGATTGATTTTGCTCTGTAGGTTGCCCTGAATCAGCTTCATTCAGAAATTTCTATAGCCAGCAGAGTACAAAGTCAGACAGAAACACTTCTCAGTAGATCAGCTTCCATTTGCACTTTAAATATTTTACCATGCATCTACATCTGCCTCTCTCTGACACCAGCTCTTTTGTGTCTTCAGAGGTTTGTAGCTTGGATTAGCACGTTGCTCATGAATAAATGAAAGATTCTCTACATCTTTGTCACTGGATCCTCCCTCACCTCGTTTAGGCTGCAGTTCCTGCGATCCTCCTGAAAACACCTCCTGAGGCTTTGGGTTCATGGCGCTCTGGTGTAAGGCCGAATCCGAATTCGTCCTGTATGTGACAGAAAGATGAGATGTCAGCAGAATCTCAACACTGGAAGAGGGCCAAATGGTAAGCACCATATCCATAAGGGGTTACAGCCCTCGTTACTGAACTTTATTTGCCACCAGGTTCCCCAGTCTGTGGTCCAACCTTGTGAGTAATTTGTATACTAAATAAAGGCATAAAAATAAATGTTTCTGACTGGGTAGTTCCAACCTCTTGCAAACAGACAAGCGAAGAAACTTACCTTCTCCAGCTTGTGTCTGGCGGTGGGGAGAGGTAAACTGAACTGTAGGGACAGCTGTCAATGTAAATATAGTCAAGGCTAATAACTGAGGAAAAATATAAGAATCAATCAAACACAGGCTTTAGTTCATCCCTTTGTGCCTAAAGCATTATGAAAAACTAAACCCAGACAAATCCTATAGGGAGATCAAATCTCTAAACTAAAAATGGAAAACATTTGTCAGAATAACTATTAAAGTGCATATACAAACATGTATAACTCATCAAAATGGTTATCAGTGGATGTACAAAAAAAATCATTAATTTACTGATCTTCAAATCAACATAAATAGGAAAACAGACTTTTAACACAAAAATGTTACTCAACTATATATACTCAACTACAGAATCAAATGGGTGCGTCTTACAGCTTTCAGTAGCATATGGAGGATTTCTCCAGAGCAGAGTTCTATGATGCAATTCCCAATTCCAGAAAAAAAAAAAATTGCAATCTGTACAGTCAGCTCCTTTAGGCACAAAGTTCTGTTGTTTTTTTAACATCTTTCTTTTGCTAAGAACGCTATATATATATATGTGTGTGTGTGTGTGTGTGTGTGTGTGTGTGTGTGTGTGTGTGTGTGTGTGTTTCAAAATGACTTTTGGGTTTTCATTAACTCTAAGCTCTAATAATGACAACAAAAAAAAACAGAACTATGATCTTTAAATAAATTCCTGTTTGTAATATACATAATAATTTAGACTTATCAAATTAATTGTTTAATTTGACATTTTCATATTCTATTTTTTGCGGTTGTACCTGCTCAAGGAAGTGAAAACTTTGGTAAACGTATTCAATCAACAAATTTTCATTGAATTCACTTCAGAAAATAAACTGAAAAAGTTTTAAAAATGAACACTGAACTTGACTGATATTCCAAATCATGGATAAATAAGACAGATTAGGAAGGTGAGACAAAGTTACTTCCAAGTCTTACTCGCACATGTGACGGTGCAATATAAAGGATATTTGGCGACCGTGTTTGTCCACTGAAAGTGGGCGACGGTGAGGAGACGTGATGCGGTTACGATCGCGGTAAACACGGTCCACAAGTCCATGGTGCCTACTTGTCCGACTGGTGTCCAGCACAGAGTTCTAAGGTGGACACACCAGGTAAATGAGATGAGAGGAGTCCTTTCAAACAGAGCACATCTTTGCATTGGAATAAATGGTGCTAAACATGTTCACTTTAAGATGGATCAAGCCAAGTTGGCAAATGTAATTAAAGATGAAAAGCCATGACAAGCAATGGTAAACTTTAAAATTTAGGAACCAATTCTCAATTATGGGGAAGAAAAAAAAAACTTTAAGACAAGCTCTTTAACTTTTGAGGTATGGTGAAACCTGGTGGAAGATGCAGCTCTAACCAGCCAATAGTTTTACAGCTGTCGCAGCCAGAGAAAAGCCAGCAGACTCTTCTACTCCTCTTTAAAAATGAATAGTCTGTAGAGAAAGTATTTTTCAACAAATCTGAAAGACAGCTGAAACCTATGTGTGTCCAACATTCACCAACAGCTGACAAGAGTACACTGATCCAGAACAAAACCATTGCTGAGAGAGGCTAGGGGCTCACCTGAAAAGGCAGGTCAATGTTGCCATTCCCAATCTGATTGACATTGGGCAGTGAGCCTCCATAGTACTGTCCACGATTCTGCCCTAGTTGCAAATACTGGGTCTTCTGTAACTGCAACTGTGCAAAGTAAAATTGCATGAAAGCATGAGTGAATGACTGATCTGATTCACAAACAAAAGAGATGCTAAAAATGGGCAATGCGTGCAAGTCTACAATGATTATATGCAAGATTAATGAGTTTGGGGCTTTTATAAACTGAAAAAAATGTAACAAGATGAAACAGGCAAATGTGGCTTTTTCATGGACAACTGACAAGCAAACAAAACGAGCTGATTTGAATGACACTGGACTGACAGCTTGAGTTGTCACAGTTGTGTATTCACTACTTGCATATATCAGTAATAAAAAAATCATGTATGCTATAACAAAAACAAAACACTGACATCCTGTACACCCAGAAGAATTGAGTCAGATGATCAGACATAATGCAGTGACAGAAAATCTAAATGGCAACACAAGGGAATCAGGCAGAGACTATACAACTGAACAGTGCTTCCCTCCTGGGAAATATCAATATGGCTTAGGGTTAGACACACGCATCATAGTAATAAGTGTCCTTAATTTCCAACAAACAGAAAAAAAATATATCTCAAACACTTCCTGACTTCCTGACGTCAGTGCAGCTTGAAGAAATGAGTCAATTGATTCATCCAATATATGCTGGTGGAGCTTCCTGGATGATTAACTCTCATCATTTGGGGCTTGGGGCAGAGAAAAACTAACTGGCTGCTGCTCATGCTGGATGTCCTCAACACTTACTACCATGGCCCCTGCCTCCCTCTTTTGATTAAAGGGACATTAAACTTTTTTATTTCAATAGATAATTCTTATTTTGAAGAGCTTCGCTCCAGAGCAAAGGAGTGGCAGTAAACAAACTCCATCTGATTTATACTTCCTTTCTTTTCAAGAAAGAATTATTTACATTTCTGAAGAAATCTTTTAAGTCAAAGAAGTATTCCAATCCAAACAGAACAATCTGAAACAAAACAGTCCTCATATTTAAAATGTAGTAAATGTGAATGTTTGCCACAAAATGCTAAAGGTTTTAAAAAAAAGTTATAGCAAGTAGTTCTAACATGTCCTTACATTCAGCATTGAGCCCCACTGACCCATTTGAAGTTAACTGCTTGTCTGAACCGATCCTTGTGACCTACTAAATATTGGAAACCTGACTGAATACCCTGGTTGTACACTGCTTATTAATATATAGGCAACATTTCTTGTGTACAGTTACATGACATTACATAATATAGCATAGTATGACAGCCTTTAAACATGATTTAAAATTAAAAAGAATTTGAAGGCACACTACTCTTTGAAGAAAAATTAAGTCACTTTTTGCTCAAGTCTCACTAGTAGAAACTTACAATTTTTTTTAATCCCACGACTGATAAGCAATCACATTTTTATCCACATTGCAGAACAAGAGCAGAAAAAAGATGCAACATTTTGAAGCCTGTAAAAAAAAATTAAATAAAATAAAAAAAACAGGTCCAGAATGTTTGCTTAATCTGTCAAGTTCACAAAAGCTCACACATTTTCAGTTAGTTCCTAAAAGGGGAGAAATAGCTATGTAATGCCAATTGCAAATATAAACATCAACAAGTAACTCCCTCTTCTGTTTTTAATAGCACAACTGGTGCAATTCAACCCTGAGTGCATGGTGCGTGCATATTTTGCTTCGCAACAGGGAGCACATTTATAGTTTTATGGTTTTCCCAAATAATGCAACTTTTCTTTTGAGTTGTACAACGTAACATCTGTATTTACCCAAGGCCGAGTCACACAAACTCAGTTGGATAAACTTTAATTTAGATCAGCAATTAAGCATGAGGAAGAGCTATAATATTTAAATCAAAGACAAAAAATGGTGGAAATAGTTTTGAATCCAACAGAAAATGAAGAGTTTAAATTTCCTTTATGCATCACTGAAAATTTTCTGACCTTTGCAGATAGACAAGCATTTCATAAGACACGTATGCTCAAAATATAATAAAAACAAAAGAAAAAAACTTTATGGAAAAAATTAAAATCTGCACTTGCAGGCATTCTATTACAATAACAGACATTTAATAAAGTTAAAAACAATTTGCACCAAGCCTTGAGGAAAGAAAAAAACAAGCCTGATAATGAGTTGTAACAAATATATGGATTTATTTGTCTTCCTTTTCAAAATCTGAGGTAAGCGAGTTGTATAGACGTTGTACCACAGCTCTCCCTTATTTAAATTTTTTTCTTTGTATCATTGTGAAGAGCCTTTCCACCACACACACTGCATGGGCCCACCATAATTGTGAGACATAATTCAATGTTTCTCAATCCTGCTCCTCCAGGCCCACTGTCCTTCATGTTTTAGATGCCTTTCTGTTCCAGCTCACCTGACTCCAATGATTAGATTACCTCCTCAACATGCTATTAAGCGTTGCAGAAACCAGTTAATCGCCCATTCATTTGAGCCAAGTGTGAAACACCTAAAACAGTCAGGACAGTGGGGCCTAAAGAGCAGGATTATTCATTATATTATCATTAGCGAGTTGATAAATCATTTCATTGTGATCCATTGCTGACTTTCAACAAATCTGTAAAAACTAGTGCAGTCAGGGGTGTGGCTGGATTAGCCGAAAACATGTAGAACATTAACTAAAGCTTCTGTTTTACATTGTGTTTTTGTTTGAATTAAAACGTGCCACGGTGGAAACAGTTGACGTGGGGGCGGGAGGGAATCCACGTCCAGTGAGTCTGATTGGCCAGTTAACGCTGCCTTAACCCTGTCAGAGATCCCCATTCGCATTTGCTCCGCTTTAATTTACCTGCCAACAGCCTCAACATGTTATTATGCGGTGATGTGTGCGTCTGGAAGCAGCCGAAACGCGTGCACTTACCGTTAAAATCATACATAGGGAACAGGTGCACGTTACACTCAAGCTGATAGCGGAGCCAATTAACGGTGCACTAAACCACGCATGTCTTATCGACAAAAATAAAAATCTGTAGCGCCCGTGAACAGACATGGGAGTGTGTTGTGATTATGATAGACCGATACAGCTAAGAAAGAAAACATGGACCTTACCCAAATAGAGAGCAGTCGCTCAAACATATCACCGCAGTGTTCGTTAACTGCCAAAAACAGCGATGCAACAAACTGGGACCAGCCTGTGAGGGGGTGGGGAGTCTTACCCGAGCGGCTCTGGTGATGTTCAAGTCCTTCATCACTTCTTCAAAAGCGGCAGTCTCCTCCGCCTGCTTTTGATTATGCAAAGCGATTTTTTCGCTAAATTTGCGCGGATTGTTAGAGGACGCCATCTTTCCCTCTTCTTCTCAATGGAATGTTACGCTACGCACGACGCTGGGCCCTCGTACTGTCGTCACGACGCACGGTCGAACGCATCTATTGATGTTACCCCTCTGCTTCAGCTGCCTGCAGAATCTGAGAGGCAGGCCGAGTTTGAGATAAAATAAGACTCACCACAGGGGGAATTGTGTGCCCTAGATGTTCGTTATTAATAGTAACATAAAGGGGGGAGAATAAACATGAATATGCACGGAAAGACAATAATATTTAGACACAGAAAAAGTGACCAGGTGAAAACTTGACTGAAATACAATGAATACATTTGTCACGTTACTAATGCAGAGTGTGATTTTATGTGATACTCATGTAAAAGAGCAAATCGCTGATGAAGAAAAATTTACACATAGGTTTTACATATTAGAATCTGACATGAAAATATATTGTCACTTATTTTGATAGCCTTTAGTAAAATCTAACGCAGCATGCTGTAATTAGAAGTAATCTAATTAGTTTGGAATCCAATCTCAGTGTAACCCAGCAGCAGTGTGAAGGCTTCAGAGGTTTGTTAGTGGGGGTGAGGGTCTTCCATTACATTAGTGAACAAACAGCATCATTGATATGATGGAATATAGTAGATTGGTCCAGGATAACCAATTTACTTATAGGAAAAATGGAAGCTCAGTGGAAATGTATAACCTCAAATCACCCTGAAAAAAGTGAAAAACATTTGACTATTTCTGTTGTTCTACCACATAAAATCTCAATTAAATACACTCAAGCGTGTGGTTGAAACTAGGTATGACATGGAAAGAAAGGGATGTAATTTATTTGCAAAGCACTGCAAATGTTTTAGTCACATTTTGCAACAAATTCTAAATTAACTTCTAGACAACTAAAAGAAATCTAACATGATGAAAAAGAATGTTAACCCTATATTCAAAATGTCATTCACAAATTTCAGATTGGTTTCTCTCTGAAACTGAGGTATAGGTGATAGTTTGTTTTTCAGGAGAAGTGTCAGAACATATTTATAAAAGCAATACAGACACAAAGGTTTATATTTTTAAAACACTATTGAGTTTAATAAAGGATTTACATGAAGCTACACAAACTTGTACATTCCCCCTGGAGTTCATCAGTTTTCACTGTATTGCACTTTGACGATATAATGTGCTTTGACGGGTACAGGCAGAAAAAGACACGCTTAGGCAAGCAGACAGCAGACATTTTTCCACAAAAAACCCTCCTCGCTGTCATGGAGGTGGTCAAGTTCAAAAGGAAAAAAACAAAAGGCTTGCTTCTTAAACTAAAAACAATATAAAGGTCATGTACAAACACAACATATCATAAATACAGCTACAAAAGTGCAAAGGATGCAGAAAAATTTAAACTGTAAAAATTAAGTGAACAAGCTTCAAGGATAGAGAAAAAAACAATGCATTAAGACACAAAACAATTATTCATGTAGCTGCCGCAAGAGGTCTGCAGTTGTGTGTAATTTTAGGTGAGAAAAACAAACATCCAAAATAGTTTCATTTCCATTAAACACATCAGAAATCAGACAGACATTCACATAAAGAGTAAGATCATGTGGAACAAATACAGTAAATCAAACTGTAAATCAACCTGTTCTTATTTTTGTGCCAGCATTATGTGCTGATATGTAGCTTGTGGTTAGGATATATCTACAGTAACTGACTTAAAGGTACATTGTTTAAAAAAATTAAACAGCATAACAAATGAAACTTCTATACAATCAAATTGTCCAACATTTTAAATGCTGATTTTCTAAGGAATGTCATATCTGATGTGCCTTTTATAATCTAAGCCCTTCATTGGTTTTTATCACTTTTACAAATTAAAGTAATATTTTCCTCTGAAAATCTACTATAATGCTACACCAGTTAACTGGGCTGTAATAATACACTTTCTAAATTGCCAAGCATTTAAGAACAGTGTCCCAACATGTATAAAGATTTCAGACTTAGTCTTATCACGATTTTAAAATATGAAATTCAAACATTCTTCATCAATTTATACCAGGATTCACATACTGTATAAAGAAATAGGATAGAAGGAAGGACTAAAGATGGGACAAAAGGAATGTAATGACAGAACAGAAAAGACACAATAAAGGAATGAACAGAACAAAGAGAGGGTGGACAACAAATGAAAGAAAGGAAGAAAAGAGACGAGAAATAAAAATGACACAAAAAAGGAAGGAAAATGGAGGAAAGACAAAAGGAAGGGAATAATAAATGGCTCAAAGTACAAAAGGAAGAATACAAGGAATGCAGAATGGGAAGTAGACAAGGAGGGAAAGAAGCATGGAAGGAAGCACACATGTAATGAACAAATGTAGGACACGAGAAATGAAAGGAGAAAAATGATAACTAAGGAAGGCAGAACTAAAAAAAGGAATAGAAGAAATCACACAGGACAAGGAAGTAAGGGTGCAAGGAACAAAGAAGGCAAAGAAGCACACACAAAAGAAATGGATGTAAGGTTGGGAGGACGAGAGAAAGGAGGAAAATATAGACAGAAGTAAGTCCAAATGGGAGGACACAAAGAAGAAACAAAGGACAGAGGTAAATGCATAAAACATTTGACAAAGGAATAAAAAATAAAGGCTGGAAAGATTTTGTCATCTTTTCCATGGTTAAATAGACCAGGGTAATCACATTCAAGCCTTTTCTGTAGGAACTCTGCAATAATTATGACTGGATTAATACATGTTCAGACCTGCATTTACTCTGATTATTAGCTTATCTAAAACCTAGCCTCTTCAATGAAACCTGATCATCAGTAGTCATAACTATAATTCCTAAAACTTAAAGAAAGTTTCTTAAATATGCTGTACTATATTAAAAAGTTAACAACTTTATGTCAACTGAAGCCTAAAGAACTAAAAAACAAACCATCAATATGTGAACAAGATGTTCACACCTTCATTTAATCCACTGGGCAGTGGAAGGGGACACAGAACAATAGTCTTCACAGTTGCAGGTCAGGAGCTCAGCGTTGTGTGGTGTTCTGAGGAAGTATAATCGGTGTACTTGCAATGCCAGCAAATGATTCTGGAAAGTGCAGATCCCTTTCCCACTCATCCGTCTCGGTGTTGTAGACTTGAACGATGCTTGTGACATTGTTCAGGTGCCAGTTATATCCCCCTATGATGTAGACCTTAGCATCCAGAAGGCAGCAGCCCGCCTCGGATTGCCCTGCTCTCATGGGACTGACGGTCGTCCACTGGTCACTTTCTGGACTGTAATACTCAACTGCCAGCACATCGAAACAGCGGTCCACATGGTCCATGCGGCCACCCAGAGCGTAAACACGTTGTTTGGTGCTGATCATGGCATGCAGCACTCTGGGTTCATTCATGGGGGCTTTGAAGTCCCACTGGTCAGATACTGGATCATAGCAGTGGAGCGTTTTCTTGTCGTCCAACGAGACACCGTAACCTCCTGAAATGTACAACCTTTCTCTACACGAAGTCCCAGCATGGCCCCAAATTCTGCGTTTCAATGGTTCCACATAAGACCACTCGTTCTTTTTTGGGCAATAACACTCCACAGAAGACAAACTCCCGGATCGATTACGGCCTCCAGTTGCATATAGTTGTCCCTGCAGGACATTGAGTTGGAACTGGATGCGAGCCTCCTGCATGGATTGGATGCGTAGCCACTGGTTAAGATGCGGGTCGTAGCGGAAACAGTTGTCCACGGCCCCTTCCCCACTGCGGTATTGTAAGTGCTGCCCACCGACAATGTACACAAAGTTGTCAAGCACTGCAACGCAGGAATGGCTGCACCCTGTCTCCATTTCCGTCAGCTCTTTGAACTGACGGGAAGCAGCATCAGGAAGGTAGTAAGACTTGGTGCTCACTGTGCGGTCGTTGTCGGTGTAGGGGGTCCCACCGAAGGTGATGAGGGACAACACGTCAGAGCGGATGAGCGTCCGTGAGGACTGCATTTCATGCTGTCGGAAGGGAAGGATCTGGTAATTGAAGGCCTCGAGGAGATACTGGCGGCACAGCACATCCTCCACCATGATGTCCACTGTCTGAACGCTATCTACTAACTCTGAGGAGAGCATGAGTGGAAAACGCACGTGGCAGAGGACGCTACTCGCCTGAGCCCGGCGGGACTCATCATGCTGGAGCCATCTTATAGCAGCGTGAAAGAGGTCGATCTCCTTGCAGTTCTTTAGCTTGTTGCTCTGTAGGAAGAAGATGAGGCGCTCCATAGGAATGTGCAGAAAGTCCTCTTCTTCAGCAATCTGGAGGAAGTGACGAAAGGTGAAGGCATCCACGGACTCTTTAAGGGAAGACAAGCTGAAAGTGGTGGCCATCTGCCCAATGTGGAGGCAGGTCTCGACGCTCATTGCAGACTTAAGAAATTCTTCACAAAGCTCCACTACGGGAGCCATCTGGAGAAACACTGCAGCCCCCAGAACGTCCTGAATACAGTCCAGGTCTAAAGTTACATCTGAACTGTAGGCAAAGTCGATGATATGTTTAAGCCCTCGGGCTGACAAACCCTTCAGCTCAATGGTGTCTTGGTTTGACTCCCTCATGCCTCCTGTAAACATAGCTCTGAAATCAAAAAGAGCACAATAAATCACGTTATTTACAAGTGTGCTTTTGTTTGAAAAAGTTGTTTGAGATCCTTCTGAGTCAAGTGTAAACAGCCAATGAATAAAAAGTAAGAATAAGGTTATCTTTTGGCTTAATTGCCTATCGAGCCTTACAAATGTATTCATACCGTTTGAACAACCACAAAGACCAAGGAGCAGTTTAAAATGGAATTGTGCTATAAAATAATATCCCAAGATTTGAACACCACATTGAGCACTGGTTAATCATCATCTGTAAGCAGAAAGAAAGTAGCACAACCACAAACCTGCAAAGACATAGCATTTCATACAAACTAACAGGCTGGGCATGGTGAATATTACTTAGAAAAACAGCCAAAATGCATATGGAAGAGTTGCAGAGATCTACACATCAGGTGTAAAAATGTGATGACAGGGAAACTATACAAAAATGCTAATTATGGACGACAACAAAAGCCGTCCAAAACGGCTTTTGTTGTCAAACCAAAGCCCAGTTTGCTGAACGCCATGTAGGAATTATAGCAAAACATGAAGAATGTGAAGTCAAAGTTTTGGCCTACTGTGTATGGACATCCACACCACACTACAGTAAAAAAATTATATAGGCACTATTCTGTAGAAAGGATATGTCTTCAGCAAGAGAAGACATAGCCTTTGTACAGACCTGACTGGAAAATGGATGTAACTAGCAACAAGACAAGGTGGAAGAAACCCTGAGAAAGGCTGCAAAAGACTTGTGACTGGGACAGAGGTTCAGCTTACAGCTTAACAATAACCATAAGAAAACATCCAAAATAGTTGAAGAGATAGAAATATTTTTGTAAGGTACTGTAGGCTTTCCTATTGAACATTTTCATTTGCCATTAACATTCACTCAATAACGTCTGATAATATATTGAAAACAACACTAGTTTACAAGTCATTATTCCCACCCTATTTTTTGCAAGCATCAGCTAAGTGCTTTCGATTGAAAATCCGAATGGACTTGGTGAAATCTCCAGACTAACCTGAAGTAATCACTACAGGCGGCCAGCACTGCTTTATGGACCTGGAAGTGCTCTTCATTCACAGCCAGCACGACATCCAGGAGCTGACCCTGAGCCCGCAAAACCGACAAGCCCTGGAGGAGAGTGGCACTGTGGCTCGGGGCGGAGAAAGTACAGCGCAGGGTACTATTCTTGTTAGCCATACTGGAAAGAGAAATACACCTTGTAACCATCAATAAGCTAGAATGCAATTCCCCCCCTTTTCAAATGCAAATGTAATATATTCCTAACAGAAATCTAAGCTGAATTGTTTCATCTAGAAGCTCTTATCTGCTGATGAAAACAGGCCAGTGTGTGGAACTGTGGTATCCAGTAGCATTCTAATGGAAACATAATGTAATTTGCTAGTCAGGCAGAGGGGAATGCATTTAGCGAAGAGCTTTTGAATGAGTGAGAATGCATGTATGAAGACAAAGACACTAAAGAGAAAGCTATTTATCTTTTCAGGAACTTTAAATCTTCACGTGCTTAAAGGAATTGGTAGGGCGACATAACAATTAGAGCATAAGGAAATATTGCTCCATCAGTTGTTTGTAAAAACAACATCTAACATTAGAAAAACAGCACTGCACAGTGTCATCTGAGAACTTTTTTCATCATCACATCAGATAGAATAAAAATATAAAAATGCATTCATTACACATGAGGCCTGAGGAAAATATATATGTTTGCAAACATTTACACAAAGTCTCCCTAACTGTATAAATCCAAAAAGAGATTTCTTTTTTTTTTCTGAGTGGAAATATCAAAAATTTAGGAAAAACGGAAAAGCAGAGGAGAATGACGATGGATGCAATAAGAAAATTAATGATATATTCAATCATCTTAACTCAGAGTGAACCAAAAAAACCTACTCCTTTCCCTTCATTTTCTACATTCTTATTTTTTAAAGTTTACACTTACACACTGCTTCATTTGAATATTTGATGTTTTGGTAACATGTAAAAATAAAATTCCATTTATACTTTATTTAAGTTAAGTTAAAGACAACTTGTAAATACTGCAAAAAGACTTTTAAAAAGCACTTACTATGAAGTGAGTTTTAATTTTATTGTTTGAGAAATATACTGATTCGCCTCTGATGGACATAGACTATCCATTAAGAAAGTCTAATTTATTTATTAAAAATAAGGTATTTGCCTTTTAAATTCTATCTGAAATCTCAAATTTTTTGTTGTATTGTGATAACTAAAGAAAAATTATTAATGTAACTTCAAAAATGTTAACTGAATTGTGTAAGGCATTATTAATGTAAACGTAATTCAACCTGCTGAAGACATGTTATAGTATCCTCATATGAAGCTACATGAGCTCCAGGGTCTGGAGGCCGAATCAGAGCCTCGGTGTTTCCTGACCCGAAGAAGCCGTGCCGCGAGTCGCTTCGGAGTACAGACGGTTCAATGGCTGTGGGGAGACACCGTGGTACCAGATAAACACCGCCAGCGTACAACACCATCAACTGCAGCTCACTCACCTGTTCTCCGACTGTTTCGGAGTAAAATCGCCACCGTCCGACTCCGCCATCTTCTAGCACATACCAACACGCATAGAGCATTTTTAGGAATGTTATCAGGAAGTCATCGGCACGAATGGATGATTCATTATTGTTTTTGTTTATTTCGTGCAAAGAGCCATTGGCGACTTCTGACAGACGTACAGTTGTCTGTTTGAGTTCCTGCGGCGCAAACAGAAGTGACCCGTCCCCTTTGGTGGCTGTTTGAAAAACGAATCTTCCCTGTACCGCCGCTACCTGACCACTAGAGGTCGACAGAGTAACGTGCTTCTTCTCCCCAACATGAAAACCCTGGCAACACATAAGAGATCTCTACTCTTGATGAAAACACAGTTTCATTATGTTCAATAAAGAAATGACTTTATTCAGTAACGGACAACTCTGTATTTGTGAAGTATCTTTTTTTTTTTCAGATCAAATTGGGTAAAAATATATTCACAAAATATGAAATTACTGTGTTGATCTAAATTTGCAATGATCAGTGGATGAATCCTCTTCTAATTGATGCTATGAAAACTACTCTCAAAACGTTTGAATATTTGTGTTTTCGGTTAAATTTATTGAAAACATAAAGAGTTACTGTTCACAGTAAAGCAGTCATCAAGATGTGGCCTAAGGGTATCCACTCAGTGACTCTTCCAGTTTCTGTATCTCAGCTATGAATTGTGATCATAGCTCAGGTGTTGTTTTGATCTTGTGATATCAAAATGTATCTCAAAAGCTCAAATAATACCTGAGCTATGATCACAATTCCCAGAGAAATTGAAAAAGGAGGCTTAATGGATGCAGAGCAGAGAGGAGCAGGAAGTTAAAACCATCCTGTCCATCGATCATAATGGGCAAGAAATATCCTCAACTAGAATGTCTCTGCTCCAGACTTTAATCAGACCATAAAAGAGAGATTTCAAAAGTGAGGTGCTTGCCAACAATATTGTCTCTGCAGCCTGAAAATCAAGCTGTTAGCATATCATGACAGTCATGAGATTGTGATACAGCAGCAAGAGGCCTTTGCAGATGAAATTTGCAGAAGTGTGCAGGTATGAAATTTGTCATTCCATTAGATATATATATATATAAATATATATATATATATAAATATATATATGTATATATATATATATATATATATATATATATATATATATATATATATATATATATATATATATATATATATATGTATGTAGGAAATATGCAGGAAATTACATCATTGTTGTTGAGCTCCCTTATATACATATGACTTGGATGCTTTATGTGGAATGAAGCAGGGGCACAATCGGGGCACAAAGCAGAACTCAAACATACAGGGCAAAATTCACTGAAACTTCACAGTTTAAAAAAACCCCAAAACATTAATTTAGCTGGAAGCAAAAGGAATGAAGCTTTACTTGAATGTTTACTACCGTAAACACTATGCTACCGTAATGACCACAAATTGTGCAATAGATACATGGCGTCCCACCTGTGGTCAAAACTGGGAAGTCTTTATCTCGATGCGGTGAAAGATAAACACTGTTAATTTCGGGTTACAGAAGATGCCCTCTGTTGGTTTTGGTCTTTCAAGCTAAGCAATAAGAGACACTAACTCAAGCTTCTTTTCAAATTCATGTACAATGCGGTGGAAAATACAAGTAGGTCAACTCTTTTGTTGTGTGTGCAAATAAACAGGACATATTCTAGTCTGAATAAGACAGATCAAAAGCTTTTGTGCCTCTTGTAATGAGTAGTTTGTCCTTGTTTGCTTATTTTTTGAAGGTCAATAATTTTCTTTTGTTGTGACCACTTCCTGTCATGTAACCTCCTCAAAAAATGCTGGAGGTTTACTTTTGAGATTCTGAGCCATCATGTGCATTTGTTTTATATTGCTGCGTGCATTTTTTTATAATAACGAATAATGAGCCAGACTATCAGACCATCAGAGTAGAAATTAAGTAAAACTTGACAGATACTTAAAATACAGTGTGATTTTAATAGAGATGAAGACATTATAGGTATATACTTAGAGTTGGTGCAAAGATGCCCCTCATGGCTGCAATAATTGTAATAATTACTATATCATGTTCAGAAATAAAATTATAAGATTTGGAAAAGTAAAACTACATACGCATTTGACAATGATGATGGAAGAGAGAAGAAAACAAAGATACTCACTACTTGAATTTTAATAGGCAGTTAAAGACATATACAATGAAGATATTAAAATGCTACAAACCACCTGAGGATTTCCTTGAAAAATGTGAAAATATTAATGTGCAAATGTGAAGAGGTAGTGAATTATTCTGCTTTCTGATATAGTACTGGCACCTTATTGAATTCATGTTGAATTAGACATCAGTAACTTCCAGAAAATACACACAAAGTAAACAAAAAAGAAATAGAAAAGTAAATTTAAAAAAAATTCACATTTGTATTTCATTTTATTTACAGGGACAAACATTTGTCAGCAACCCAGTCCAATGCTTGCACAGTCTTGTGCTGTTGAGGCAGATAAGCAGTTAAAGTGACTCAAAGTGATCCTGACTTCACATCAAACACCAAACCATTCCTGTATATCAGCATGGCCAGCTCTGTTTCCACCTGTTCCAGGTCCTTTAAGTCTGCTTTCCTCAAAGTGTCATCTCCTGAAGCAAGACTCGAGCTCTCATCATCAGATTCTCCCGAGCAGCACCCGTCTTTCTCCACCTGCCGTCCTGCCTCAACATCACATTCGCCCTTCAGGACTGTGGCCTCTGAAACGGGCTTCTGCTCTGGAACGAGCTTGTGTAGCGTGACCTCATGCACTTCCTCGTTTCTCTCCCACATCTCCTGTTATTGGGTCACATCAGCGGAGAACAGAGTCAGTGTTCTGGGGCACAGGAACAACTACAAAGTCTGACGTTAAGCTGCTTCTCAGTTACGATCACTGGCATCAAAGAAGAAAGTGATACCAGTAAATTACTCTCAGTAATTTTCATACAGAACTTTTTATCTTTATTCTTTTGGTTCTGGATGTTTTGAACAAGTTTTAAATGCCAGTCGTGGGATGTGATACACATTTCTAAATTGATGGCTCTTGTTTTGGCTATTTATTGTACTTTCATGTAAGGAAATGTGAATGTAATGGGCTGTAAGAACCTTTGACTGTATGGCTAGTTTTGGACAGAAAATTCACATTTTATTAAAATAGTTTGAAATTTGCTTATATCTGCACTATATCTTTTCTGACTGCATTCTTTTCCAAATACTTTATACAGTTTTATGATGTAACATAATTAATAACATTGCTATATGAATAAACTGAAGTATGCTATCCTTGTTTAACTCTATTTGTTTACCTTCTGCTCTGATGTATCTATGGCAAAGTTAATTTGTTTGATCCTGAAATAAAAACATGCTTCTGCTTTGCGGGGAAATAAAATGTTAGTAGTTCTTTCACATCATCTTTCTATATGCTTGATAGGGACTTTCCTTCTTGAAACCAATGTGCCCAAATTAATGCATTTTTAAAACACATTAAAGGTATATTTTAAAATGTGCCGAGACAAGATGCAGAAATGGTCAAATTTGAGGCAAACAAAGTTTTATATTATATAAAAATGTGTGGAGACACAGCTTCTTACATCGCTCTTTGGTGGACGAAGCCTGAAGTCTGGCATCACGGGTTTCGGCACAGGAGGGAACACCTTATTTTTGATTCTAAAACATTAAGACAGAACAGAAAATGTTTACACAACAGCAACTTGTGAAACCTTGTTTTTTAGAAAGCCAGCTGTGAAATAGGACACACATGATTAGAATCCAGTATAAACAAAAAAAGAACTCATAAATTCTATCTTATGATCACGTTTTATGTGAGCTATATGGAAAATACAGCTAGATTACAAAAAGACAATGAATTGTGGAGTGGAAGATTAAATAAACAATATGACAGCATATGACAAAGGAATGTAAATAATCAAAAACTGTAAATGGAGCATAACAATATATGGAAACCTTTAAAAAAATTACAAACTTGTTACATTATTTTACATCACAAAACTCAGCTTAGTTGAACTTTTTAACTTTTTTGTCCCTATACAATCTTTACTATTTTTTTTTTATTGTTTGCCTATTTCTGAAGAATTTTGACATTGACATTGATATAAATATGTTTGTCTCACAAACCTTTTCAACACAACGGTGCAAAATATTGAGAAGAGGAAAAACCCAAGCAACAATCCAAAACTTATCCACACTAAGGACAAAGAGAAAATAGCAGATTAAAAAGCAGAAGGTAAGACATTCACAACTTGAAAAGTCACTGTTGTGATTAAAGTATTCACAGCCCTTTTTTTTGACATAGTAGTTGAATTTGCAGGCTTGATACCATTGAAAGGCTTCTCTCGCAGTGTGGTAAAAGTCTGCATGGCTACCGGCCCTTCTCCTATTTGTGTCACTCCGGCCAGGGTGACGTTGTATTTGGTTGCCGATGTTAAATCTTTCAGATGGTGTTTTGTTGCTGATGCGGATATGTTGATGCACTCTGTTCAAATGAGACAAAACATAAACAAATATATTTTCTTTCTAACTACAAATTGAGAGAAACTATTAGAGAAAAGACAGTCTTTCCAACCTGGAGGCTTGCTCTGTGAATTTATTTTTACAGTACATAATTTGTAGTGTGTGAGGAAGCCATGGAGGTGCTCATATGAAATTTGTTTCCAGGTTAGATCAGCAGAGTCGTGTGTGTCAGAAACAGTCATGAAGTTCTGTGGCTCTTTGCTTGGCACTGAAACAACAAAATCAACAACAACTTGTATATCTATTATTTGTCCATTCGACTTTGATACTGTGTCAAGGGATAAAATTATAAAAACGTATTCACTGTAATAGTAACAAAACATGGAAATATGTAATTTATTCCATAACATTTCTACTAACTCTGCAAAAACAAAGGCATAAATGGAGACAATTATAGCAAAAATGTACAAAATAATCCCCTGTGAATTAAATTTGCACAAATTTTTTCATGCAAAAATCATAACTAAGGTTTTACAGACGTACAAAACCCAAACTGAATATTCCCCAAATGATTATCAAACACTAAAGCCAGTGAGAAAAGGGACACCCTATTTTCAGTATAACTGATAAAATGTCAGGCTGTTTCTGCCTCCTACTGCACATGCTGAAACGCTATCTGTTAATGATTCCCACTGAAAAAGTTGATGGAGAGATTACTGAAGAAATCCAGAATCAGAACAACTTGACAGACAGATTGTACTGGTCAAGACTGACCCACTTGATTATAATTTGATGGTGAAATAGCTCTTGTTAGTAGTGGTACTTAATTTTTAATAGAGTTAATTGCACAGTCTGTAATTAATTAATCACAATTTAATTGAAAACCATGTTATAATTTTACATATTATGTTCTTTTTTGAGATAGAATACCTATCCATCTATTTTCTTACACCGTTGTCCCTAGTGGGGTCAGGAGGTGATGGTGCCTGTCTCCAGGCGGGGTACAGGTCGCTAGTCTATCGCAGGGCTCAGATAGAATATGACTCTAAACATTTTGTTAATTTAGCTCGATCTGTCTTAATTCAATTTGCCCAAATCTGTCTTCACCTCAGTCAATGGACCGATCAGAACATGATCAGAATATGATTAGATCTGATCATATTAAATGATCAGAACTGATAAACAAATTAATAAATTACACAAGAGAGTTGAATATTTTCAGGATCATTTATTCTACTTTAGCATAAATACTTATCTACCAAGAAAAAACAACTAAGTGAAGCTCAACAGCATGGATAACAACTGGGAGTTTGAACTGGTAAAGAAGTGATCAATGGTTGAAGAGTATGATAGCATATATGAACAATAATGTTGAAAATGCAGTGTTCCACCTACATAATACTGAGGTTCGTAGTGCTGAGTGCAAACACTTACCACCCTCTTTCTTATAGTATAGGCACATTTTCACCGTCTGTGGTTTGTCATGACATTTGTGTTCAAAGTAAAGGTAGCGTGTGTAGTCCTTCATGTCTGTAATGGAAACAGAACAGGTGCTTCAGCTGTCTGAGGAGCCATTTTTGATCATTTTCATCATGGAAGAGCAAAACTACATAGATAGATGTGATATAAAAAAGTGCAGAAACCATAACATCCAACTTACAGTTTTCTATTTCCTTTGTTCTGTTTGTTCTGTTCTTTGAAGTTAAACACAAAATTCTTTCTGGTATCAAATCTGCATCTTGGAGCTCGTAAAACTCAAGGCACGTGTTCTTTAATTTCTTATCCAGCATTGTTTGGTCACAAGCTGCAAGAAAGGAAAGGTATGAAAACATTTGTGGTTGACATGAGGAAATAAACATGTTCTGACGCATACATGCACACAGTCTGTAGGACCTACTTTTTAAATCTGGGGCAGAAACAGCTGGCACATGCACGACTGCTGGAGGAGATAACCCTGCCGCGTTTTTGGCAATAACAGTGATGTTGGCAGCTGAGTATGACACATTAACGGTGTAGCTGTTCCGTTTGGTATTGTGACTATTCTTCTTCTTACAGGGACACCTTGGGGAGGATTGTGTGACGTTTACAATATAAGTCACCCCTCTTATGGCTGTTGCCTGGGGCATCTGCTGATGAGACGAACAGAGATCAAATTATATACAGAAACAAATGGAAAATCCCCACTCATATTGCACAGTAGTGCAGCATAAAAACACAAAGGAGAGCCAGTGACTTAGAAAATCTGTTGATGCTTCTGGGAAATTCTCTAAAAAGTTGCATGTAAATGTGCAGAAGGTATTTGAAAGTACTTGAATTAGACAGGTTCCTTTAAAAAAAATGTTATGCATAATAAATAAGATGCAAGCTGAAAGAGTAAGACAGACAGGATGGAGCAACAGAGCAAGGCTTCCAGACTGGTGAAGAATATGCACTGTTAATGACTCGTGGTTTACTTGTTAACTGTCTGCCACAATATTTTGCAGCTCTGAGTCAGAGTGGAAACACAGAGGACACAAATCTGTGCTGAAGTGAAAGACTGGAATCTTGATGAACTCACTACAGTTTAATAGCCTGGAGTTATTAAGAATTATATTCATATTTGGCTTTCAAGAAGCTGGAAGGACTTGCAGATGTCAAAGTTGTTATTTTAATCCCTGAATCATATGGTTCTTAAAGACCTCAGAAGTTCAAAGCATATAGCATTTTTGTTGCAATACAAAATGCACCTTATCAGAACTTAAAGTTATGCAGTAGATACACTAGTTACACATTGCTAGAACACTGGCTCTAAACTTCAATTTAAATAACTCTGTTATGACATTATGTCTTCATTCTATTTTTATTCTTTGATTTATTAATTGTCCAACTCAATTTTGTTTCAGTAAGTTTTATTATGTGACAAAAAATTCAGTACATTAAACCGACTTACCTGCCAAGTCAGGTTGACTTCTCGAGTGCCATTTAAAATTGTTGTTCTGCTCCAAACTATAGGAGGTTGTTCAAATTCTGTTGGAAACATAATTTAAAAAAACTTTTACATATTTTTGTTTTAGTCATACCAAATAAGAGTTTACAAAGAAATCTTATTTTTAAAGCACTCTGTCTTTTGTATGTACTTTCACAAATACAGACAGTCTTTCTATTGTTTACAAAGATAATATAACCATTGAAATTTTGAGGTTAGAATAATGGTTACAGCTCATTTTATTCTTACAGACAAGTTCTGTTTTTGTGGGTACAATTGCATGCACTAGTGCAGTTTCAATGATTTTTGTGTGTACCTTGTAGGATATAAAAGCTTAGATGTATGCTTATAGTTTTCAACTTTACTAAAAAGAAGCAGGGAATTAGATGGATTTACCTGCAGGAACTATCACAACTGGTGACCAGTCGCTCCACAGCGAGTTTTTAGCCTGGATGGACTTCTGTCTGATTTGAACCTGGTAAACTGTATTCTTCAGGAGATTCACAACAAGGAGTTTTTCTGTTTCAATGAAAAGAAATCAACTATTATTTGTAATCTTTTTATTTACCCATCAATTTTCTATATATGCTCCTCTGTGCATCTGATCTGCATAAATACACTGCTTGGTGCCTATCTCCATTAAATGATTAACCTAGATTCGGGTTACACCATGGACAGGTTCTCAGTCCATCACAGGGTAACACACAGTTCCCTGGGTAAAGTACAGTTCCCATTCACTCCCCAACAGTTCTTCACTGCCTATGATTACATTTTTGGTTCCTCTATCTCTCTCCACTTCTTTCTCATTGTATTCATAACTCCCTTGTCTCTTTTCCCATAGCTGATTCCTTCCATAATTTTCAGTATTTCTGGATTTGCTATACTGATGTGTTGTGTCTTTTGTGCTTTCCTCAAAGTTTTCCCATTGTGCCTCAAACCGAGTTCTGTACCTTGTTCCATTTTTATTTGTTGAACTATTCAGGGCAAACTGTCAGATTTGTGCCTTGGTCCAAGCTCAACACCACTAAGCATACCACCATAAAGAAAGAGACCAGAATGCAAACCTGAGACCTCAAGCTGCAAGGCAACAGTTCTAACATCAGAGTTTCCTCATTTGCTTTTCAGACATCTGAATTTTGCATGTAAATTATTAGTCCATATGCAACAGGAGTGTACATCAGATGAAAGATAATAACATCCCAAAGATATGAAAGATATCAACCCAGCTGAAAGGCAACTAGGTTTCTAAATGTAGAGCTTATCACACTGTAGTACCTTCAGACACACACACACACACAAACAGCAATACTGAACTTCAAAAAAAAAATACCACAAGCAAAGCAAACAAAACATGAAACCGAGACACGAAAAGAAAAACCACGCCCTGAATAGGGTCAGAACATCAACATAAACTAAAATATTAACTAATCACCATGATCTCGACACTGTAATTACTAATGACATGTATTAGTTTGCACAAATTATAGCAATTTTGATGATTAAATAATACCAAATTGATATTTCAGGAGTTTAAATAAACTATGTTGCTGTGTGAAGCTGTGAATTAAATAGGGGTCCAGCTGTAAAGGATGGTGGAATTTACAGTTGTTTTAATATTGGTGTCTATTTCAAGCAATCAGATTTGGGTTTCGATGAGTAATTGATGTTGAACTGAATTTGAGACTGTGAAGGAGAGGAGGATACTGAACAAATTGTCATCCATTATGAACAACCTGGACCAACCCTGACTCCTCCACACACAGGTGAGATACAGAACATTTTTCCTTCCACATGCAATCATCAATGATTACTGGGGACTATTATTGGTATTGTTCCACATGCACAAAAGTTTGCAAAGGAATTTTAAAAGAACACGTTTCTATTGAGGTTGTTGTCTGTTTCCTTCATGTCATGCTGCTGCAGCCAAATAGCACTATACTTTAACTTACTATAGGCTTTCTCCAGGATTGTGAAGTTTTAGATTTTGTTTGTATTGATTCGTATTTCTAAAGATATCTATATTGTTTTATGACTGGTGTTTATCTATGTTTGCTAGTTTTCCACCATTCAGCTACATTAAATCTGCAGTAGGTAACTTTTATCAAGAATATATATTTTTAAATATTTGTAAAAACTATTACTATATCATGACAGCATAGTATGAGACAGATAATCAATGAAAACGTGGAGCTCTTCTTCTGCCTCCCTATGGTCCTACAACAATCTGCAGAATCACACGACTTGGTAAGAGGCAGCCAATGAGAGCCAGGAGGAGGGTCTTAGAGCTGAAGGGCTACAGTGCTACAAACTACAATGCCCAGGCACTTTTACATTTTAATATCACACATGCAATGTTTTTGGAGCAGAAAAAGGAAACCAGAATATCAGCAGAAATCCAGGGATTCACATATAATTTGAAAGACTAACTGAAGGAATATTTGTGCACTCACGCTCAGGAGCTTCATTGGTAGTATTCATTAGTCTCTGTAAGAAAAGGTCAACATAAATTAGTAAGGAATAGGTAACTTAAAAGAAATGCAAAAACTTATAAAGAGAGAACAATGAACCTTACTTTTTCCCATGATTCTTTAGGATATATCCGGAACCAGACCTCAGCTAAAGATGGATATTTAGACTTCCAACTTAAGCTGAGATTGTTTCTCAACCAGGACACACTTATATTTTGTGGTGGTTCATATTTAACTGTTGAGAGAAACTACTGTGAAACATTTTGTGAAAACATATGCAGCATAGTACGCTATGGTTGAGCGTTGTTCGGTGCATCCAGTACCTGTGTGTTGCAATATTCCAGACCATATAGGTGAGGTGCAGATGGATTTTCCAGCACGGGCCTCCACCCACATGTCAACTCTTAAAGTGACTATCAGTCTTTCCTCACCGACCTCTATGTGGTTCTCCTTAATGTCTCCAATTTTCTCATTTGAGGCAATGTCAGAACGGTCACTACCAAAAAATGGAGATGTAAAAATAATCAAATTAAATTCATGTTTGTATCTGAGTAAATACAACTTGCCATACTAAAACCACAATTTGATCTCTATACACACTTTTTACGCTAATGAACTTTATGTTTTTACTGTAATTATCATCAACATCATATGTAGGAAACAGTTATATGTGTTAAACTTGTGCTGTTCTTGTTCATTCAAACTACACTTACTGTCAGAAACATGCCACTAGTTCTTTCGTGGTTCTCAAACCACAGTGGATTTCTGCCTGTTTATGATTCACTATTTGTTGATTTTTCTGTCTACAATAGTCCAGATTACTTGTGGAAAGCCTGCCCAACCACAATTTTTTTGTGTGTATCTACAAAGTTCTATTCTTTGTCTTTTTTTAATTAATTTATTTATTTATTGTTTCCTGGTCTATGTTTACTCTTTTTCTCCTCCTCTTGGGCCATCATTCTCTTGCCTTCATTCTCTCTGTCTGATCTGGAATCTTAGCTGAAGTCTTTTATTAATAAACCACCTGGCCCTTGTCAGCAATAAAACTTCATAGTGCTGAGGCTTCTCTCTTTCCTTAAGTCTTTGGTGTATCTGTCTGTCTGAGGACACTAGTGTAACCAGCAGTGCTCTGCATCTGTGTCCGATGAATCATACTCTCCATGTGAGGTGGATCTAGCAGATCTTTTACACCTTCTCCAAGGGATCAGGCTGAGGTCTGCACTTCTCCTCTTCTTCTGAGCTGTCATTTCTAAGATTCATAAGTAGTGTCATGTGTCAAAAACATAAAACCCATCCCAGGGCTCAGCCCAGCAGATGCTCCATCTGCAGCAGCCCCAAAGATCTCAAGGCAGCAGCAGAAGTTACTCAGCTCTCTGCTGCAGCAGCAGAAGCTGACCTTGCTGATGCTATCCTCCTCTCTGACAGCCTAGCTCTTTCTGGGCTCCTCCAAGATGTCTCTAGCTTTAGTGCCAGCCTAATGGGCTCCAAACACACAGCCTACAGAGCTCCTCCATGGGTCCCTGTCTCAAGATTCTCCTTGGGCCTCCAGTGAAGTCTACCCAAAGGTTTCTTTGCCTTCGTCGCCAGCCATCATCTGGGTTCCTCTGCCTTTAGGATCAGTCTTCAGAATCTTCCGTCATTGTCATCGACTTCTGGATTCTCCTACTCCACTATTGCTGGCCTCAAAGCTCCTGTGTTGCTAGCATTCAGTCTCCAAGCATTTGTGTAATCTCCCTCCAGTGTTACTCAGCTTCTGCTGATGGCCTCCTGATTGCTGCCCAGACAGCCTCTTTAGCACCTTCGTCACAGGCCTCTGGTCTCCTGACCTCCTGTGATAATGGTCTCAAAATTCCAAGCTTCCGCTCCACAATCTTACAGAACTCCAGAGCTATAAGGCTCCTGACTCCCAGCATTACCATGACTGACCTCCTACATATTTTTCTGTGTTCCTTCAGCAATACAGCCTACATCCAAAATATCTTTGTGGATCTTCCAGCTGAACTTTTAATTTAATTGTATGATCTTTCAATCAGCCCCCTTAAATTATTGTTTTGTGTTTTGGTTTGTCCTCTTTCCATGGTTTCGTCCATCCAATCTGTCTGGATTGTTTTTGTTTGTTTTAAGAATTGCTGCAGGTGATTGCCCAGTGTCTCGACATGGTTGTCCAGAAGGAGCGAATGTTGCAAGTCATTGATTCAATGCAATTTTTTTTTTTTTGACCAAGTTGAATAATAAACTGAACTTGATTGCTCTGTTTGATAGCTAGGATCAACTGGAAATTGTAAAGTGGCAAGAAGTCTTTTTTTATACACAGGTACTGCTGATGATCTAATCATCAAGAGTCTTTGTCAGACCCACCTTAATCCCATGGAAACGGTCCTACTTTTATGACTGTTTGTATTATTCGTATCCATTCAGTTCTGTCACATTTATCATGTAGCATTTCATTATCCTATAGTTCACCCTACAGAGAACCACTGGTTAAGATTAACTTCAGAGCTGCAACATGAAATAATAAACCAAATAGTTTTTTTAGTATAAAATGTCACACAAGAGACAAAACATCTGGACCAATTTTGCAATCATTTAGTATATTGTGATAAATAAAGCATTCAGTCTATTCATGGTAAACCCTCATGGTGACATTTAAATCTGCAGTATTACAACTTCACTTTCATACTAGAGGAAATGTTAAGCTATCTCCTGACTTTGTCATCCTTAGAGAGAACTGAAAGGAGTTTATCTGCATGCTGCTCAACTTTTCTTTCAGGAGTTCTGTTTACAAAATTGGACTCTTCAACGCCGAGCAGTACTCACTTAAAATAAAAGTCAAATGTCACTTCTGTTTCAGTGGTGTTGAAATCCCATTCACAGATGTAAACATCCTTGTCTTCATTTTGTCGGAAGCACAGAGGACTGGAAGGACCTTCACATGCTGACCCTTAAAAGAAAACAGTGTTACAAGCTATTTAATGTTTGACCTAACAGAAAAATGATCAGTTTGATTAAATGGTATGATTTTTTTATTGCTGCTGTTAAGCCAAATTATTCAATAAATGGGCTCGCTTATATTAGAGCTTGTTGTAGATTTTTGTGTAATTGCGTTTCTTTTCTCTTTTCATTTTTAGATGCATCCACTTGAACATTCACAATAAAATAGATCTTTTTTTTCCTTTTCTAAAAAGAGTTTGAAAATAACTTTAAACAAGCATCTGGACAACAGGTTAGAAATCGGTTTGAATTTGATCAGTAGGTCTTCACTGAGCTGAGACAGCGCTGAGCGGATGTCACATGCTAGTGCAAACCACATAATGCTGATAAGCTAACCAATGTTCTGCGGCTGATCTTTACTTTAGTTGATTTGTCACTTTCTTTTGAAAGATTATTATCAAGGAGTCATTTTGTTGTCAACAAAAGTTTAACAATGAGTCTTTAGAGACAATAAAATGATGAGTTTACCTTTGCTGATTGTTGCAAGGAGCAGAACTATCACATATCCAGTTAGTGAACCCAAGTGCTGAAAAGTTTCCATGAGGTAAAGTAGAAAGATGATCATAACTGAGTGTAGGAGAGTACATGAAGCCAACCTGTGTTCAAGTAACTGGTTTGTGTTTCCCAGAAACGTCACATTTTCACATCTCAACTTATATGAGTTAGACCAAAACCACAACGAGTCAGGGGCGGGGGGAGCTTGTGTTCGTCACCCTTGCAGACATCCATTGCAGTGACTCTTTGAAGTCTTTTCTTGATTTTTTGTTTACAATTACCATCAATAGTGGCGCAATAATTAGGGAAACTACAGTAAAAGATTATAGACACCTACATGTAGCTTGATGTGTCACACAGAGAGCTGCTTGAACACCTAATCGAGTTATTAAAAGGAGGGGAAAAGTACCAGGTTTTCTCAATTTGGGTAAGAATCTGAGAAACTGTATAAATCATCTAGGTCAAAGAGTGTTGGCTTCATGATTTCAGTTTATTGAACATTTACTTTCTTTATTAGACAGTGCTATCAAGGACAAGTGAACTACTTTTCCTCTTTTTTGACAAGAATCATTGAAAAAGAAATGTTCAAAACTACAACAGTAACAAAGTACACCAATTTGGAAAAGAAACAATATAGGAAAACAGTATAAAAGGGTTCTTTTATGTTTTATGTTGGGTTTTGTGGATATCTCAGTTAACTGTATAATGAGATTTGGCATAAGAGACAACAAAAGTGTTGTTTTAAACATCATTTTATGCAACACAGTTTCAGTGTCCTAAACATGGAGAAGTGTGGTCTGAGGAGATTGTGATTGTCACTTCCTTTTGCTAGAGCTGATGCATTGTGCAGACCACCACCTTTTCTCTACATCCTGTCTGACTGCTGGGTGACAGAGGCTCCCTTGCAGGGAACTGGTTGCATTGCAACAAGCCAAGAAAATCGCACAGCTTATTTGAATTAAAGCTAAAGAAAAAGCGTTTTAAATATAAGAAAATATAAAAGTAGACTCTTTACTTTTGCGGAAATTAAGCTGTGCAAAAGTGGAGGAGCAGAACCATTTTTGAGACAATATTTTGAGTTAAAATCTCTAGCAGATAATTAGTAAAATTACCTTTAGTTTTCTTTTGATTAGCTTCGAATCTGGATAGGACATATCTTCTATTTTAACAGTTTACTTCTTCATTATTCATCCAAAATGCCAGTTTTATTATCTGCCAACTTGTCATTTCATGTCAGATCATGTTTTGATGCTTGATATAAGTATCAAAACATTTATTATTAGAGGGATGCAAAGATCACTCTCATATTTGACCAGTGAAGAAAAACTTATGCTTCTTAATTTTGTCAGCATCTTAGTTTATTGAGTTGGTTTGGGTTTTTGTTACTTTCTGCGCTCCTTAGTTAATTTTCTTTGATTAAATCAATCATGTTTCTGTTAATCTTTGGTTTCTTTGGCTTAGTGTTTCTAATTATTTCTTGTGTCTTTTTATTTCTTGGTTCTCTAGTTTTATTATGTTTCTTGGGTCTAGTTATTCTTTAGTGTTTGATTCATTTCCCAAAGGCTTGTGTACTCTCACTACATTGTATGTGCCTCCATGTTTTGTTTTGTTTTTGTCTTTTTATTTTTGTAAGTTTTTGTTCTTTATTTTATGAAATTCTTCTTCATTTTTCGTATTCCCAGCTCCAATCTGCATATTGGTCCACCTACAAATGTAGGTGAACCAATTCATGACAAATTTTTATTTGTCACATACAATGTCATGGGCTTAACTTGAAATTGTTCAAACTGCAGTGTTCATGCTTCAGCCTTGTATGTTGCTGGTGTCTCTGTGCCTTTGATGTGATGTATAACCCAGATCTTTGGTGTTTGTGTGAGCTACAGCTTGACAAATGTTAAAAATATCCAGAAGCCAAAACCATCACAGTACCTCTGATCTGACTGGTCTACACCTAGAGTCTGTTTACTCAGAACACTTGTCACTTAGTGGTGGCTGACAACTAGTGAGTTTCATTTGTTGTTTCTAACTGGTCACACTGAGGCAACTTTTAGTGTTGGTTAAAATACTACACATAGAAAATCTTGCTTTTTCTCTGTGGTTTATGTGTAGCAATAGCTTCACAGTAGAACTGCTGCTATGCAGGAAGGAGGTTCTGGTTCTAATTTTTTTTTTATCCTGCATACGTATGTCTACAGCCTAAAATTAGTCCATAATGAACCCTGACTCTTGTCCTCTGGAGATAGGCACCAGTCTCTTGAACCTTGCAAGAATAAAGCAAATCTACAAACTCAATGGAGTTTGAGATTGCACCTCAAAATTTTTGAACCTCAACAAATAGTTTATACAATCAGTCTCTTACTGAAGAAAATTGCTATGTAACTTAAACTGACACAATTTTACCCTTCAAAATATCAAGAGAGTAATGAACAATTAAAACAAGCGAGCTTGTAGATTGAGGCAATGATGAAGAAAAATGAAAACTAAAATGAAAATTTAAATGATCAACTAAGCTGGGGAAAGGACAAACACGAATCTTGGAGATCTCAGAGGGTCATGATACAAAGTAAGGCAGTCTTCCCAGTTCCAGCGTTGGTGGTTCTTGTCCTGGAAGCTGACAGATCAAAGTTGGTTCTGAACCTTTTGTTTTATTCAGATCTTCTCCTTCAGATTATGTTTAGGCATGAAAATCCAAGATTTTATGTTCCAAAGCCTCTTTCCCATGATATTCTTATAGTCTTTTAGGTAGTTTAGTCATTGTTCTTAAGATCTTCCTTGGTATAAACTCAAACAATAATTAGAGTTTGTCCCATTGTCCTTTAGATTTAGAGAAAAAAATTATTGCATTGTTTGTTTATTACCAATTGAATTCTTTTAATTAAAATGACCATTAAATAAATACTAACTCAGAAAAAATACCAAAATGTCCTAAAAATATATCATAAAATGTGGACTTGACATTGGCTGGTACAAAGTAGTTTCATTCACACAGTTATCTACTGATTGCTCAAACCCTCTCCAGAAAATCCCACTTAGAAAACTAAGGACTTTAGTTTTAAGCAACTGAACATTCAACATATTGGAATTGACACGTTTAGATTATTTGTATAGGTTCAACAAGAAAATACAATAGTCTATTGTTCATGGTGTGATCTGTAAACCACAAAGTGTTTCTTTCTTACCAGAATTTGTGCTTACGGTAAGGCAGAAGCCGTTTGAGGAGCTTCTGGGACTTAACGAACGTCAGCTCACATTGTTATGTGTGAAGTATCATCTTCCTGTGACTCTTCCCCAAACTGGATCCTCATTCTGTTCCCCATTTCCCGGCCATGAAGTTTCACACCCGGTGATTCTACATGTTTGTTTTAAAAAGCTACAAAAATAGAAACCGTTTAACTGACCAGATAACCCACAGTTTCAGCGATACTTCTGAGTAACTGAAAATGTCGTGGTTAAAGTGGCACCTCACTGTGTGTATCTGGTGATGGTGGACATTACCAGATACACACAGAACATTTCAGATACACATAGAAAATTTCCAATATTAATTTCCTATATAATATTAGAAAATTTTATAGTTTCTAAAATGTAAAGGACAAACACTATTTCAACTGCTATACTAATTTACTTTGAAACAAAAACAATTTTTGGAAGGCTTTGCATATTATTGTTCTAGTTTGGCAAAACAAAACAACAACAAAAAAACAAAAACAAAACAAAATCATGTCCATATTGAATTATTAGAATAAGATTCTAATGTTGATTGAAACTTTTTCACATCTTTATTTCTGTCAGCTCTGTTCCTTAGTCCTGATCCTCAAGGCAAAATGACCTGCATGTTTTAGATGCCCCCCTGCTTCACCATGATTGGATTTCAGCAATAGCCTGTTAATCAGCCATCAACTGAAATCATGTGTGCTGAAGCATCGAAATGGCTTAAACATGCAGGGCAGAGTGCCTTGAAAACCAGGATTGAAAAACACTGCCTTAGTTTATAAATGTCCTTTTCCGTTTGATTTGATTTCACTGTGCACGCCAAGAGAGAGTTTAGATTTTGTTTTGGAAGTTAATCTTAATTCTTTACAGTGTCCTCAACAATAAAATCCTCTCAAAGCAATGATTCAATGATATATAGACTCCTCTAAAACCTGTGATGTACTGGCAACCTGTCCAGTTTGACCCCGCCTCTCGTCCGTTGACCGCTGGAGGATAGGCATCAGCAACCCTTTTGGTCTCACTGGGGATAAACCTGAAAGAAAATACATGGACTCCCCTAAAACTTCATCTCTGAAATTCATATTTTACATGACAAAATGCTTCCACCTTGTGGGGAGTGTACGGAGTGTTTTGAAAATTATTAGTAGTGTGCTTTACTGCCACCAGAGGGCAGTCTCAACTTTAGGTAAGACAAGGTGTTTAGTGAGTTGAAAACTTTCCAACGTGTGGTACATTTCCCCCAGCAATACATATTTGTTTGTTTGTTTTTTCTGTATTATGTAGGAATGTTTTCACACTATCTTACAAAATCAACATACACATCTGTATCCAAACAACATGAAATACAGATGTATAGAGGTGACAGGAAAATGGCCCATTGGAAGGTAAAAGTGAGCAACACTTTGGCAGAAATCTCACGTTATCTTATCAAAGACATTTTTTGTTTGTTTTGCTTGTTTCTTTTTATTTAAGTTATTCAAAAATTATCATTACTGTTTTATTCAATTGTGCTTTTGTACACTGTATGGAATTGTACAATGAGAATGGAGATTTTACTTACTTACAAAAAGAGCTGCAAGTGTCAATAAAATAGCAAACTGGATAAGAGTTTGCAATTGTAGAAAAATCATTATATTTTTGAGAGGTAATCATAATAGTCAACATGTTAACGTGAGGTTTTCCATGTGTCAGAAGAAATAACTTGTTATACAGAAAAATATAGAAAAAAAGTAACCTGGTTTATGTGTGCACACTGAAACACGTATTTTGGTAAATGTAGCTTTTCATTCCATTTTCAGCATCCACTTTTCTTTTGTCTGAGTCTGCAACATTTGGCTTCTCCAGACGTTTCAGATTGTGAGGATATCTCTTCTCTGTAATCTTTAGATGACTCCCCAAATTTCTGGCCTCTGACTAGACAATTTCAAAATTTTCTTTTATTGAAGCCTTTCCTTTTGTTGTCTTTGATCTATGTTAAGACTCACTGATATACGGATATTGATCCCTCTTCAGTATTAGCTTTCTAAAAGACTCTCTAAGATTTTAGGTTAAAATCTCCTAATATTTGGAGCTTCAAAAATTTCATCCATGATGGTTTTGAACTCCAGTGGTTTTGTACTTTGTATATTATGTTATGTTGCAGTTAGGAATGTCTTCAGTCTTTGAGTTTGTTGTTGGTTGTTCCATATTTTATTTTGGTTAATCTATGCCTTCCTGTCCAGTTTTATCTCTGCTTCCTGTTTTTTGTTCGTTTTGAGCTTTCTATTCTCCTGCTGGTTTTAAGTGTGTGTTGTCCCTACTTCGACTCTTTGTGTATTTACTTTTTATCAGTTTCTCGTGTCTGATTTCAGTTATTGCTCAAGGCAAATGAGTAGGTGTCTTGCAATCTGAAACTTGTGGGTTCAATTCCAGCTTTTTTCAATTACATGTTGATGAACCTCTGGGCAAGGTACTTCACCCCAAGTTACTTACCAATCCATGTATGAATAGGTGACTGCACCTCTCGTGCAAAGATCTTAGTGTGGCTGTTACGTCTGAAACAGTTTGAAGTCAAGGTGGGTTATAATATTTAAAAAAAGTTTATACCTCACTGGATGTTTGAGTTCTGTGTTATAAGACAATGGAAAGGCAGGAGAAGCTCCTTTATGTCTTTTCAAGAAGTCATAAGCCAAATGTCAATATTGCACCTTATTATAAGTTTCTCATTATATTACTGCTCCTGAATTTATTTATTAGCTCTGCAGTTAAAAGTTTTCATAGTTGATCAACTTAAATTGGCACTATTTTTTGTTATTTGTGCCTTAAATGTTTTTCCGTTAATGGGTTGTGGGAAGAATTTCAAAGGTGTGAAAAGAAACCAACTGAATCGTTCTGCTGAAAAACTGGGGAAAATATGAAAATTATGACTAAATATCTCTTCTGCAATATTCGTTAAGTTATAAGAATGAGGAATTGGCCTCAAAAAGGAAGAAAGGAAAAAAATATAACTGTAATTGACACTCATAATGCTTCATAATAACACTCAGTTAAATGAACTGGAGGGAGTAATAAATTACTATTATGTCAAGAGAAGACAATAATGACAATTTTGGCAAGAAAGCATATTTATGATGAGGGTTATGACTGAGTGAAGGGTTCACAATTAGAATCAAGGAGGTAATAAAGACAACTAAATCATAGCTGAAAGTTACAATAAAACAGAATATCTCGTTCAAACCCAATAAAATAACACATCTAATAGCTTAATCTAATATGTTACCATTGAATCAGGGGGTTCATAGCTTTTAGCTACAGCTGAAAGTTATGAACTATGAATAATTGGCACAGTATGTAATTGGTCATTCATAAAGGTTTCAACGTCAGCGGTCAGGATATATGGACAGGTAATACAGTTGAAACTACAGGTCTTTTTTTTCAAAATCCATAGCAGATTTTCATCTGAAGCATGCTGAAATAAAGAAATGTTTGAAACTGTACACAAAAATCCAAGAGAAGTTATTTTGCAGATCCCATTTATTGTGGAATTGAGCACATTCAACAATAATAACAGATATCTCTCTGGACACACCCCCGCTTTGAAATGCAAACAGATGTGCAAATGTCTATGTTTTCTTATTCTGTCTGATAAGAAGTAATATACACAACGCACAGGAGGAAGAGACAAAGGGCGAAAAATGAGTCTGAAAAGCAACATAATTACAACATAATAGGAGGCAAATTATTTATGTGTAAATGTATGTTTAGATGTTTGACTTTTGGAGTTTCATTTATGTTTGTGATCATTTGTTATTGTTCAACAGATCTTGGCACATGCGGTTCATTAGTAGTGCTTTAAAGATTTTCCCATACATATTTTATTTTGTTTCTTCATTTATTCTTATGCTCTGTTTTTATGCTTGTAAATATTATTCACTTGGATAAGTGCTACTCTTTCCTGTAAAGGTTTTAATGGGTTTTGCTGCCTTTACTTGAGAGTTAGACAGGAAAGTGTGCTGTAAGAGAGAGAGGGAAGACAAACAGCAAAGATCATCAGGCCAGCACTTGTATCTGAGATAGCCGCATTGAGGACTAAGCCTCCATATATGGGCTCTGCTTTACTCCTGAGGCCCCGAACAGACAATGACTTCATCACTGGGCAAGATAATCTGATAATATTATGCACTACGTAATTGGCTTTACTCTTTATCAGATATGAATGGAGAAATATACCCAGGAAATACTGAGACATTTAAAAAGTTGTTTTTTCATTCATCATTAGAATGAAGCCAACTAGTGCTTAAATGTAAACAAAACTAATTCTGATTTTTGCCATTTTCTATTTTTTATTGAGTAATTGCACTGCAATTCCTCAATAGGAGGATACCAAAAGGATCAGAGTTACCACAGGCATCTCACTTTAAATGAGTAACAGAACAAAAAAAGAAAAACAGAATAAGAAACAAGACAGTTTATAGAATGCTGTCGCTATTTTCCCATTTAGTACCAATAAAATAAGTTTACAAATAAATAATGGAAGAAGCCATATGGAAAACACAAGTAGAGGAGGTACATTTATAACCCAGTGAACTTTTTTCCCTTTCGGTTTCATGAATAAGTATAATTGTATTGCGGTTTAAATCATCTATGCACAGCAAAAATGTAGTCAAAAAGATCAACGCTCTGGTTTGACTGGAAACAAAGAAACTCTCCAGATGCAGGGTTTGTGCAGCCAGAGTCATCAGTCAGTCATAGTTTCAGTTCATGAGAACACGCTCTCTGGAGGAAACATATAGGTGTATCAAATATTTTGAGTTTTGTGGAGCAAATGAGTGATTTTCCCAATTGCTTTTTGAAACTTCTACATTTTTAGACTCATAACTCTTTGCACTTTCAGGACCAACAGGGAAATGAAACAGTAAGTGAGTATTTAGTCCAGATTCATATGGTCTAAACACAAATAAATGATTTGATTTCAACAGTCCACTAAAGAAAATCATGTTGATGATATTTGATACTAATGGAAACTCATTGCCTGTTAGGGTTCTAACATATGCAGATCTGTGTTCACATCTAATTTCTTGTATTCATATAATTTTATGTGTCCAGCTGCACCAGAAACATTTTGAAAATCAATGATGGTTGTTTTCCATTTCTCAAAATCTTAGCATATGTCCTAGTGGTGAACTGGAAATAAACTGCTTTAAAAATATTTCCCTTATGAAGAGTCCAAAATGTTCTCCTTGCCACCAGGACCTGATGGCATGAATAATATGACTGAGCAACTGCTCAATCATGATATCTTTAAAATTTCAAATGACAAACTAAAATGTGTTATGCAGGTATTTCTATATGACTTGGACCCATAATGAAATGACAGTCCAGGAAAGGTTGAATGGATTTTATTTCCAGCAATGAGAATGTGCAAACACCATCCTTGGGTCATCTTTCTGAACAGACTCTGTAAAAAAAAATAGATTGATGAGAATGAATGAGAAGAACTGCATAAACAATAAATTCTGGTTTAACCAACACGGATGGTTTCCCTGGACAACTTCTTCAGAGATTCGGATGATGTGGTATCTGTTTACTGGGGACTTTTTCACCCACAGGAGCATGTAGAGGGAAAACCTCTACATAATCATTCCTGGAATAAGGAATGATTATGTGATGGAGTGCAAAAACTTCAGGATCTGGCAGAGTGCGTTTATATACTTTATGATGTAAAGTCTCACCATAGGTAAAGGGAATACAAGCTTTGACCGTAAGTCAATGCTTAGTGATCAGGTAAATGATTCAGTTCCGTAACAAAGCAAGGAGATCCACAATCTCAGGTAGTCAGGTATAAAGCTAGGTTTCGAGCCAGAGGAAGAGAAACTCAAAGAGCGGTCAAAGCAGGTCACATACACAACCAGGGAGGTGGACATGAAACTACACAACAGTTGTGAGACTGGTTGATGAAAGACAATCCATCATATCCACTGATAATATAGATGGAAGCACTTGGCTATTGTACAGCCAACAAGACTAGGAGAGGCAGAGCAGGTGAGCGAGATGAACCATGGCAGGATGAGAAAAATCCTGACAAACATTTGTCCCCTTTGCAAATTTACTGCATGGAAATTGCGCAATTCTGGCGTCACATAAGGGTTTATAGAAGGTGCCTTCTTCAACTTGCTTTTTATTTTAAATATTTGCAAAGCCAGTTAAAACCAGATGTTTTATCAAAAAAGATCATTTTATTTAATTGTCTTATGCAAAACAGATACATGACCTTTTGATTTCATTGTCTGAGATTATATTCATATCACTTCCTGTTAGGGATCAGTTAAAATGATCTTCACCTTCTGACTGCGTCACAAGAGAGAGCAGTTTGTATTAGTCTTTAAATTTAAAGTTTACATATAATGACCTTACTTTGTCTTTAAACAATTTGGTAAATTCCAGATGATACTGCCATGACTTTATTAACCTGTGATTGTGTAGTTCAAAGTATTTTTGTTGAAGCAAACGATAGCTTGTTGAAGGCCAGCCACTTTTTAATGGCAATGTGACCATTATAAAGTGGCTGGCATACACGACACTAATGTCATATATGTAAAAATTCAACCATAAAATTAAAACTTTGGCAAAAAACATACTCAGCCACAAAACCATAAGCACTATAATCAATCGATGGAATGTTTTTATATGTGTTTTAACGATGGTTCTCTAGTGTGATGAAAACATTATCTTTCCATGCAACCAATAGAAGCCCCAACTAAAAGGAAAATGTCTTAAGATTTATCACCCAAAAAGAAATATTTCCTATATAAATAAAAAATGTTAGCATCCTATTCTCTTAGTTACAGCTTAAACAAGCAGCAACATGAACAGCTTGACTGAGGAAGTGTCACATATTCATCATTTGAATGCTGCTCGGCTGAGAAAATGCAGCAATTCAGTTATGGTGAAGCAAGATTGGGCTTTTTTTTTTATGAGAAACCTTGATATACAACAGAGGTGGGCGTTGTGTTGTTTGCTCAAAGTGCAGGCACATCATTTGTCTGTGTCGGTGCATAAAGTGCAGCATCTAGCATGCACACAAACAGAAAACAAAGCGTTTTTATTTCCAAGTGAAGGAAGGGCAGCAGTTGACTATCTGTAAAATCTTTCTGTCTAAACTGCTGAATAAACAAAAAGTATTTGTGCTTTGTTTCTTTAAAACTGAAGTTACTGCTTGGAGTGTTCCTCTAAACTGAATCAGCTTTGTTTGTGGCTTCATGTACAATGTCTTGCAAAATAGTTCAAACTACTTGAACTTTTTCACGTTGTGGCTACTAATCCCAGTATAATTTAAAATGATTTTACGATATAGACCAACATGAAGTGAAACAAAAATGAAATATTATTTTTGAAAAATATTTCACCAAATAAATACCTGAAGTATTTTGCAACTCATCAAAGACAGATTTTGGGGGATATATCTGTAGCAACGTTTTACATTTTTATTCATTCTCATTTGCAAAACCATTTTGGCAATAATTTTTTTTGCCACAAGTTTTAGATCATTTAGATCTTGCTAAAAATATCCAGTGATGATCTATTTTCAGTTTTCTGGCAGAGGCTACCAGATGTTTTTGTAATGTTCTGGTATTTCACAAAGTTTGCAAATGCAAGATTCCAGGGAAGAGAAACAGCTCCACATCACAACATACTTGAGAGAGGTTATGAAGTTTGCTTCAAAATCATTTATCTTATCCCCCGCTGGATTGTTTTAAAGTGCCCGATCTGAATGTCATCCTATTCAAGAGCATAGTTATCATCAGAAAGTAAAAAGTAAGCCTACTTTTCCTGTAGCAAAAAAGTCTGCAAAGTAAATTTATGCATCTTCTCCAATGATGTTAATAAGAGTGCAGGGCCTGTGTCAGGAGTCCACTTCAGAAATGAATGCTATTGCTTTATAGCAATCCAGTTTTCTGAGTTTGAATGTATGTTCTCAAAAACCAGTTTTTAAAACTGCTTAAAGGAAACATTAAAAAGTTCACTTTCTTCTGCCTTCCCCACCAAGTGTCAGGTGCTAAAGTACAGCAGAGACTAAAACACAGCAAAAACATACCTCAAACTTTTCTAAGCAGACTGGAAACTATTTTTTCTTCTCATTGACATAAAAAAAAAAATAACATTTCGGTGCTTTTTACTTATAGCTTCATGATGTTACTATTACATCAATAAAAACACTTTTACAGGTCTGACTGACACTGAAAGTTTCAGATGATTGACAACTGAAAAAGCATCTGTACCCAGAGCAATGTTTGCAGCCTCACAGGAAGCAGCATGAGGGCTTTTCACAGAAAAGCAAATCAGGTTGAAAGCATGACAACATAACTGCAAAAGGCCTATATATATATATTTTTTTTTTTTTTTAAATAAACACATTTAGACTCTTAGGTTCAGATTATTGGAAACAGCAGCTTTATTAAAGGCAGTTTGAAAAACCAAGCTTTACAAAACTAGGAATACATTCTCAGTGTCCTATTTGAGTTTATTGTAGCCGTAAGAGAAAAAAAAAAATCTCTCATGAACAAGTAGAAAAAAATAAATGCATTATTTGCAGTTCCCCTTCTGAAAAAAAACAACCAATATCCTGGATTCGTGATCAATTTACTTGATTTCCACTAATGCATAAGTATCATTACACATCCACAACAGCAGTCACTATATGACAGAGCGATTCACAAAAATGAGATAAGAAAATGAGCACCAGGGATCAGAGAACTTTCAAAACCGTCCTAGGGGAAAATGACAGTAAGATAGTGTCAGATTGTGGCTGCATATGAACAAACTGCTGTGGATACAGAGGAGCAGTGGAAACTCACACTTTTAAAGCTGACAAGGCTGATCTGTGGTTCTGCTTAATAACACTTGGATTGTGTTATTAAAATGGTTTCACTTCACCCAAGAGCACTTGAGGTGGTGAGTAAAACGGTGAAAAAACGCTGTAGATACCACTGATGAAAGAGGGATTAATTACTGACTTTTAGATCGAATGTCAACAAATCCTTAACGATGTCTTAAAATCAAAAGTATTTATAGTTTTGTATTTACATTAAGAGATTCAGTATGTTTTAGGAGAGCTGGATATCCGCATTGCTGGGTTGCCTGGTATGCTTGAATTTAAAATAATCATTTAAAATAAAGATGTGCCAACAACCAGAAAATAAATTCCCCGCTTTTTCTCATAAATGTGACTCTATGCTGAAAATGTATAAAATCTAATCATTAATTTTACACATTTATTAAAGATAGTAAGGATCCCATGCTAGGAAATATTATATATATATATATATATATATATATATATATATATATATATATGTCCAAATAACAGTGTGAAAATAAATGTAAATAAACTCAAATAGATTTTCTTATAAAACTTAATCTCTCCTCCATGTTGTCTTAGTTTTCAGGGTATGCTTATTGCACGGCCAAGAAGCTCAGCTCTTGGTGTCTCTTACAAATGCAAACAAGAGAACGTGCCATAGAAACAGTTAGCTCTTATTCCAGAGCTAACTGTTTCAGAGCTGTAGCAAAGACATCGCCCAGACAACCACAAGATTTTATCTATGTGTAATCCTGCAAGTGACGTTAGAAAACACAAACATGTTTTTGCCTAACGCAGCAGGAACTTTAATTGGAACTGTGTCAGATGATACCAAGATTGAGCCACTTCTAGCTAAGGGCTTACTGCCAATGAATACAAGGAGAAGCACAATGTATGATGTGGGATGCTTGTTTTTTCTCCAGAACCTTGGAACATGTAGCAAGAGTGCAAGACGTTATGAACACTCAGTAATAATTGCCAAAGCTGGAGACAATACAGGTCATAAACTCCAGTTCACTAGTGCTGCCGCCTTGCAATGTTTGAATGCATCCCTCCTCCAACACACTGGACTCCTGTACAAGAAGATAACAATAAATATCTGGTGGACTCTGCCAGGATGCTGAAGCAGTTCTTTTACTAGAAACATTTTCAAAAACATATGACTGCATAAAGACAGAAATGATAAACAGGCATAAAATCAACCTTCTTTCAGGGCATTTTCAGTCTTAAATTTGATTGAAAGTCTGTCTGGTGAACTAAAGATACTACTCAAGAATCTGTATTATTTAGAGACAAACTGTCCAGACGTAAGAGGTCAAATGTCCGTATCCCCGCATGTTTTTACTTTGTGAAATTTTATAGGAGAATATTAAATGCTCTCCTGTTGGTAAAAGGGGGTTGTTGTATAAAGTATCGGGGTGTCAACAATTGTGCTATTAATTTCTTAAATTGGGATCTAAACTCCTATCGAACAAAAATACTAAATGGATTTTTCTCAATAGTCATAATTTTAAGGTTTCTAATCTTTTTAAGGTTATGTTTCTGCAATAACAGCTGATTTTATAAATGTGTTGTTTTTCTTTTACTCTGTGCTCTGGATCCCAACAAATTTGTCTGTTTCCACACAGAGTGGGCAATATTTCATAAGTTATACAAGAAACACCATTTTGATGCATTAACATTATTTCAAGCATATTTCCAGTTGAGCTAGTTTCTCATAACAATAAAGTAAAGATCAAATTTTGCCAGTTTCTCAAGAAACAAAACTATTTGGTTCGAGGAAATAGTGAGTTTGATATTTGTGGTTTTTTACAGTAACTCCTGCCATTTATGTAAGCTCATCACCGCACGCACAGTGACGTCTTTCATACAAAAACTGGTTCCCCTGACAAACATTGCAAAATGTGTAAAGACAGTCAAAGCACAATTTATCATACATACAAGAAATATATTATTAGATTCTAGGGTACAAAGGTTTTTACTGAAACTGAAAAGAATCTGAAGATTTACACTCTTTCATTTATTGGTGTTGGGCCTCAGCTTCTTTTCTGAGAGGTAGCTGACTGTGGCGTACTCTGTCTCATTGGAGCCCAGCTCCACAGTTGATGGGGGTCTCTTTGGGAAGTCCAGGACGCTGTAGACCAATGACTGGTCAGTCGTACTAATTGTCACTTCAACTGTGTCCTGCAAACACAGTCACATACATAATTAGCAATTTCGGGGAAAATATGAATCGTACTTTGACCCGTGCGCTCTGAATGGTTTGAAAAGTATGTGTACCTGTGTCGTAGGAGTTGAGAATCTCTGTGGTCTTTCTTGTGTTTGGTCTGCATTATGGACACAAGAAGGAAATGTCAAAATCTACAAAGTTTCATGTTATAAGAACAATATTTTCTCTTGATTGTCTGCATAAAACGTTTAGCTTAGATCCCTGAATGGGTTCAATAGGATAATTAAACACATTTTTGTCATTTAACTGCTGGTAACAGCTGGTAGAACAAAACCCATAGACAGAAGACAAACTGATTTTGTTCTGTAAGTGCAGAAATCTAATTATAGCACGGCTGGGTTTTATAAGGGTTAAAATACACCCTTTATTTTTTGTGTTTTATTCCAATAATAAAGTTAAATATGGCATTGAAGTTATAAGTCTTTGGAGAGAATAAGCTATATTCCATTTTTCTGTTGTGTAAACATCCTTGTCCTTCCAGTTGGTACTAATTAATTGTGAACAAAACAGATTTCTTTAGGTAAGCTTAGTTATTTTTGAGAATGAAGATAGCCTTCATGAGTAACCCATTTTCAGAAGGATTTGATTATAAAAGCATGTGAAGTGTTTACAGTGTACCGTAAAATCATATGATGCTATTAGCATAAACTAGTTGGTTTGCTTAACACGATTGTATCTTTGTGATTGAATTGCTGATAATGACCCAAAACCTACTGTCTCAGAAAATAAAAAAATTGCACAACAAATTTAAAAAATGTTAGTGTTTGAATATCATCACTGACTACCAGAAGGAAGACTGCAGACAATTATGTCACCCGCCACAAGGAAAATAAGACTTCAAGTTCATTAATGTAAACTGGTCGTTTACAGAGTGCCAAACTAAATTAATGGAAGTTGAGTGGAAGAAAAAAGCAACGGTGCGTTTGGGAGAACTGCAAGCTTGTCAAATCCAGTCCTAAATTAGGGAGAGCTTCAAATGAAATGGACTGAGGCTGGAGGCTTTTCAGTTTATAAAAGACATAAAAATTATTTTTTGAACTTATAAAAGCGAACGTGGTTAAACTAAATAACCTGACTTTTTAAATTACATCAATTTTGTTTTTGTTTGGTTTTATGCACAAGTGCAGCACTTTAATGAGAAATCAGAAGGATGCTTCATTCTTAGTAAAGTTTAAAAAACACAAAAACAAAATTTATGGCCCTGAGCAAAAGTTGAACCAGTCTGCAGTGATACAGCAGAGCAAAGTCAGCAAAACTCTTGCATTTGTGAGCATGGAGGAGAAGCAATCTTCATCAGTGGTTTCTGAGGTCAAGAGACTTCAAAACTGTACTGATTCAAAGTAGGCCAATAGGGTTTGCCTCTGAAATGAAGCACACTCAAGGTCCTGATGTTTTGTTGGGTTTTTTTTTTATTTCCACCCCTCTCTCTGCTATAGTAGCTACCATTAAATTTGCATGCATTGAGGCAGAATTCCTCTTTGAAAACTATGAATCATCGCATGCATTAAGAGGATGTGAAACTGCAATCTGGTTTGCATTTTCAGCATCTAACCACACAATTGCAAATTTTTTCCACCAAATAAACATTGCCGTCTCGTAAGAGTGTTTGGGTGAAAAAAAGTCATGTATATACACATTCCAGTAATCTGTAGATATCTATACACAAGACGTGGAACACCCTGACTAAGAAACGGTCATCATACCCAGTCAAACTGTGTGTTATAAACTGGGATCCAGATGCTACAAATTTTATTAAAAACATCCATCCCCAATTCTGGACAACAAAATAGCTCATGTTTTTAGAAATTAGGAAAAATAAATCACATTTAAAACTTAAGCAAATAAAGGAAAGCCTTTTTCAACTCACCTTTTGGTTTTGGAAGACAGATGACCAAGAATGGAAGCAATGCAGCAAGCAGAAGAAATGGAGAAACCACAATAACTGTGACAATCTGAGAGGAAGAGAAACTGGAACTTCCATTGTTAGTTGTTTTGGTAAACGTGCTCGTCTCTGGAGGAACTGTGGGAGTTAAAAGAATACGAAAATATTTACTCATCTACTATGAAAGAGAAGTTTTTCATTATTGGGCTATTTTTAACAGAAAACACCAAGTAATGATTCTAGAAAAGACGCCCTGGATCTGAATTGAAACTTTGCTTTGTGACAACATTTGACTTGCAGATTAATATTGCTAAATGTTCTGTTTCATTAGTCCTAATCCTGTTAGCGTTAAGGTCCCTTTACCCAGATTAACTGGTCTGAATAAATTCTGCCTTTTTGTAAAGGTTTGCCACAAGGTTTTAACTTTGTTTAAAATCTGTAATCTTTGTTTGAATTCCAGTTTAGCTTCAAACTGATTTATTATTTCAAAAGTCTGAGTGGTGACTGGCAAACTTTACATATTTATTGGACAAAAATGCTTTTTGAAGAGTGGCTAAAGGAAATGGACCTTTGTGTCACAGCATATTTATTCCCCAGGTAATCAGAAAGCTGTTGAGTTTGGTTGTGCTTTCGTCATAAAAGTAAATAATTTTACTTTTATGACTGTGTTTGATTATTGTCTTTTTTCTTCCTTTATTATCAATATTGTATTTTAATTGGGTTTTGATATAAGCAGTTTTGATTTGTAAATGTTTGTGTGTTGCTAGCAGTCTGGGCCAGGTCTCTTTCGAAAAAGAGATTTTTAAACTCAATGAATTGCGATTACATCATAATGTTGTATAATACGATGTAAACCTCAAAATAGTTGATTTTACATAATAATCCCCTTAAAAAACTACAAGATAAAACTATTATTTTTCAATATAGATTTTTTTTCCAGCCGTAGTTTTTGTCACCGAATGCATTTGCTCAGAAGAAAGGTTGGATTTTACTTAATATGGCCGTGTAAGATAATTTCATATTTGAGGACTTATTAAAAATTTGTTTTTGTCAGTGAGAGCCAACATGCGAAAACAAGCCATAATAACCAACATTATGCCCCAGTCATACATAGATTAATTGTGCACCAATTGGTCGGAGGTTTGAGTCAGCATATTGTTGAAGTATCCATGGGAAATAAATATGGAGCACAAAGAGTGAGATGAACAACTAAACCTATAGACTAATGATATTCTAATGACATTGAACGTTGAACTGAAACCATTTGTATGAAATAGTTGTTAAAGATAATGTCTTATGTACAGGTAGAATATTTTAGTTTAAGTGTAAGAAGTGTGATCTTACCTGCGGTGGTTAGGTACTCCTCTTGAACAATCAGCTTCACTTTATCACTATGTGTTGGTTTTAAATTCATGACCAAAATGGCCCAGTAAGTTTCACTTTTGTTTAGGCTCAGATTGGCCATGTGAAACTGTATGGAAGAATCTTCAGGGTAAATACTAAATTCATTTTTGAAATTTGGATATTCAGAGATTTTTTCTTCCTTTGCTTCACATTTATAGACAACAATGTTACTCCTATATGTGATGTTAGTGTTAAATTTGAAGTGAAGTGAGATGTTTTGGCCGACAATCCCAATGACATCTGCATGGCTGGAGTCTGTAAACAGTAATTACAACATTTATGAAGTATTATGACTACATATACAGCAAAACAATGTAAGAAATATTGGAATGATTACTTATACTTTGGTATGGATTCAAAGTGGTGGCCTCTTTATTGTAAATAGTTAGTGTGTTTCATTCTTCTTTGAATAAATAATATATACATTTAGTTGACACTGATGGGATCTAATCAATCAAATTAATCTCATAGTTGGAAATATATATCTATTATCTATAAAGACAAAATAAATTTTGCATTTCAAAATTACACCAAGACTGTAACATGGTGGTTAAAACACTTCAAGAGCTGAAGGAAGAAGCTGAAAACGTCCTTCATATTTTTCTATATTAATTTCTATATTACTTTTTAAAACAAAAAAAAAACTGATGGTATGCTAGCTTTAATTGCTCGCCATTTGTTTTTGTCAGAAATATTTGACAAGGGGAATTAAAGATAGATGAAAAACAACAAACATTAATTATATATATATAATGTGTGTGTAAAATCAGTTATGAGAACTATGTCAAAATCCTCCTATAAAAAATGGTTTTCAGGCATGACCCACAAATTCATTTAGCTTTAAAAATCAAGAAAAGTAGTTAATTCATATCAGTTCAGCTCATTTTTATAGTGCCAATTCACGTGTAAATTCAAGGCATAATTAAATATTTTGTAGGTCTCCTTTTGAGTGGTTGTATAGGTGTTTGACTTGTCAACTGGGTTCGCTAGCAGTGCCTGAGTGTGGAAATATTTAAGACTGAAAATAGCAATGTAATTATTTTCTCCAAAAAAGTGATCCAGTATAGCTTTTCAGGTACGTGACAATCACAATGTCCCACTTTTAAGTCTATCTTCAGAGGTGAAAAACCGCAGTAGACGCCACAACCAAATTGTGAACACTTCCCTCAAGAACTACAATGAGGGATAAATGTGTTGCACTTAAAAAATCACTGTGTGGAATAAACAGAGAGCAAAAATACTAATTTGTCAACAAATCCCTCCTTCGCACACAATGTTAAATACATAAACAGGAGCAAAATATCAAATACGTGAGTTAAGTTGTTAATCTTTAGAGAAAAATCCTAAAAACTTATAAAACCAAAAGTCAAGCATCAATAGTTATGAATTAAATATCTTACCATAGAAAACCATGTGAGCTGTGACGATTAAAACTAACCCAAGAGGCTTTGCCAAGCCGTTTTCAACCATGATTAAAAACGCGTTCTGCTTGCAGGCCTGCCGTGATGGCCCTTCTGATTTTTGGTCCTACAGATACTTTGACTGTCGTTGTTATCGTCCAACCTTAGCTTTTCTTGTCAAGTAGTAGTAGCTTTTTTCTCCTCTACAGGGAGGAAGCAGTGGGCAGGAACTTGCACAAACACCGACGTATGTCAGCTTCAGCATCAGAGGCGCCTCCTGTTTCGAAGACTTCAAAGAGCTTCATGGACATGTGGTGTAGACTGTGTGGAGCAGGATGTCACGCGCACGATGTGAATTCAGGAGGAGCAAATACTTCTTTCATGTTTCAGAAGAGAACCACTTAAAACTGTCACATAAAAGGGACCTTTAAATGGGACTACGGAGTGATGCAGTTGCTAGTATTGTCGCTTTGCAGCAATAAGGTCTTGGGTTTGAATCCAGGCCCTTGAATCTTTATGCATGGAGTTTGCATGTTCTCCTTGTGCATGTGTGGGTTTTCTACAGGTACTCTGACTTTCTCCCACAGTCCAAAAACATGGCTTTGATGATGATTGAGCTCTCTAAATTCTCCTTAGGTGTGCGTACGATTGTTTGTCCTGACTGTCTTGGTGTTGCCCTGGCAACCTGTCCAGGGTGTAGCCCACCTCTCGCCCATTGACCACTGGAGATAGACACCAGCTCCAGTGCCCCCCTCCCACACACACACACACTTCTCGGGATAAGCATGTAAGAAAATGGATGGATGGGTTTTGAAATTAGCAGTCTGTCAACTTAATACCATTTTTTCATTTTTGATTAATACCACAGTTTATAAGCTGTGAAACAGTATTTTGACACCTGCTTCTCTCAGATCCTATAAAGTCAACCCTGGATATCTTGAATATAAGACATTCCTTCTGGAGATTATTTTTGCTTTATTTTGTCCTCCACTTGTCCAGTTTTCTTATTTGCTTATGTTGCATAATATGACATTATGGTGAAGTGAAGTTAATGATTGAAAAAGCAGCTTTCAGGACAGCACTTTTTACAGAAAACCTGGACAACGACTAAAATATTACAAGAACATTTAAGTACAAAGAGCACAAAATTAAGGAGTGGTTTAAAATCTTGTACTAGAGAGGTGTACCTAACAGAGTGACTGGTCAGTGTAGATTAGGGGAGAATGATCTCCAGGCTGAGTTCCTAGCATGTTTGAACACGGCCAAACTCTTACCAAGATCCTGCACGACTTGGCCAACAATATGAAAATAATCACAAAAGTTAAATAAGCCATTTTAAGGGATAGAAACCTCCAGACACCTTTGTGAAATAGAAGCTGCCTAATAAAAGTGATGGTAAACTTCACAAGTGAAAGTACAAATCACATTTTTCAAACTATAGTTTTTTTTTTTTTTAATTGTAAAGCATTTTCTTCTTTTAGAAAAAACATATTTTTTCTTTATTTCTTAGAATGGAAAGTTTTAATTTGGGTATTTCTTGGTTGAAACTATGACTTTCAAACCCAGTGGTTCTTTTAAAGGGCTCAAAAGGTTACTTTTGCAGATGTTTTAACCACCCAATGTGACCTTCTGGAGTATTTCTGATTATAAACCCACACATGCACCGCACTAAACTGTCTACAGTTTAGTGCGGTTAAGCAAGACATAATGCTCAATGTCTTCATATCATAGTTTTTGCTCATTTTTACGTTTACGTTTATTATGTTGTTTTTAAATATTTGTGGTCATGGTGGAAGAAAAGCTTCCTACGCACACATCCGCTTTTAAAATTAATCATGCTCATGGTATGGGCAAAAAACCTACAAGCTTCTGAGATTGACAAAAAAAACATATACTGTAATTCACACACATCACACTTAGAACACCACACAGGAAGTGGGGGGGCTTTGAAGATAAAACACTTTCAGTAGCCTGAGAGGGATTTTGTTGGTTGGATGTCTGGTTTCACAATCACCACATTGGGGGTCGTCTAAGTATGGAAGGGGAAATTGAAAATAATGATTCAGCCATTTTTTACAGCTGGGTTTAGAAATAAAAGGAGATTGGGGGAAAATTCTGTTGCAATGCTATTTAGCACAGAATAGTGTAAAAAAAAAAAAAAATACAAATGTCGCACCCCAATCTGGGAAGGGGTAGAAGGCAAACCTCTGATACAGAATCTGAAGTGACAGGGCATCCAACCTCATTCCTCAAGGACCAATGAGCAGAAGATTTTAGATGTGTCTTTTTTCCAACACGTGGCAATTCAGATACTAAAATCTGAATTGCCTCCTAAGCTTTATAAGTCTGCTAAAACATACAAGACACAGGTCCTTGAGGAATGACTTTAGATACAATTACTGTAGGGTGTCAGAGTTTTACATGTTGGCGTAACAAAAGCTTGAATGGCTTTTTTGAAAAGGTTCCCAGCCTGAGGGAGCTGATTGTCTAAAATCAATATGGCAGCAAAACTCAGCAAAATTACTAAGGCTATGTCTGAATCAAACACAGACATAGCTTGTCTGTGCTTGACAAGCTATGTCAAGCACAGACATTGTTTCTGAAACAATGTCTTTGGAACAGACGAGACCAAAGTGGGTTTGTTAGTCGTAATGTATAGTGGCCTGTTCCTAAGGAAATAACTCACCACCTACAGCATGGTGGTGGAAAGTTGCTGAGTTGGGTTTAATTTGCTGCAACAAAACCACAGCACCTTGCAGTAATTATGAAAACCCTCAAGTCCTCTGCCTAACAAAATTATCTGGGGCAAAACAAACATGTCTGCCAAGAAGCTTGGTTATGAAGCTGGACAATGACCTTTCACCTTGTTGAGTTTGATGTCAATAAATCCCATCAACTTGTCGTTTAGCAAATCTAAATCTGGAAAAAGGAATTAAGGAATCATAATCGCTGACATTTAATGGGAGAAGGCTTGGAGAATGTTCATAAATGTTCTTACAATGCAAGACTGATTCAATTCAGAGTTCTAACCTGTAATGATGCAATTGTTTTGTGTTCCCTGTGTTCACATTTTCATCTCTTCACACCAGGACCATTGTCAAGGCGGACCAGTCCAGCAAACTATCATGAAAAGGCCTGACCTCAGTGACAGTGTGAGAATGCTATATGGAAATGATGATAATAATAATAATAATAATTTCTCCTGAACTTAAGGAACATTAAATAGTAAAAAATAAATATTTTTGGTAATCAAATTTCTCTTAAAAAATAAAGTTTGTTGGCTTTTCACTGTGTGTCCCTTTAATTAAAAGAACTGATAAATTACCACATTGAATAGAGTTATGTAGTTCTTATGTTGGTTATTGAATTTACAAAACCTGTAAATACATCTTTTAGATTTTTATTCAGGGCTGGAAGTGTGGAGTCATAACATTTTCAGTCCTTGATGCACATAGTGAAAAATAAACCTTTCCGCCTGAGGGCAACATTTAGACGCACATGTTTTTAATTCTCAGTGTTGTATCCTTACGCCATCTTGTGGATTGATTTAAACCATGACGGCAATTTGCAGCAGTAGCCACCTCGTGTTGTTTTCCGTTCTCTGACACTGAACAGAAACCTTCACATTTAAAAGCATTCACTTCCTCCAAGACATTACACTTTGCATTGCATGTTACTGAAATTACTTCCATGTGCATGCTTCAAATCCTTATGTGTGCTACTGCTGTTTATAGGGTTATTATTAGAAAACACAAAACAGCTTTTTTGAGCAACTAATTGAGTTTAATTGCAGAGGCTGCATTGTTTATTGTAACTGTTTCATTCCCAAAGCTTCTCACTTCTGCACAGTGTTTTATTTGTTTTTGGCAGCATTAAGCATTGCAATCGTATCAATTCAGTTGTGTCTCAGCGTATGTACTTTGGTTGTTCTACCTCTACAAGAGCAGTCAAACGTCTTTCTTATTGTCCCTACAATGTGTTTGTGTCACTTATCTCTCCACCACAGGTAAGCTGTCTGCTTTTTTTCCCTCTTCCTGTGCAGCGGTGCTGACTGAAACCAAACCTCGCCCCTCACGTTTCACAGGTTTTGTTGCACTGTGACTCCTCTGGTACGCTTGTAGGAGTCTCAAATGTCTTTGGGTGGGATTCTGTACATGTGTAGTTAAACATGCTTTGGTTATATTGAAACCTCCACTTTCAGTGTCTGGAGAAAGGTATGTTGAAAAGTATTTTTGTATTTTCTATGCATAATGTACACTTTTACAATTCCACTGCTTAGCACCATAGTAGAAATGTTTGTGCAGTCATCCAGTGCATTTAAACCACAGTGAAACAACAACAGAGTGTTTATGTTCACACGAGTGGTTTGGCAGAGCAGACCAAACAAAGGGTGATGTAATCCCGAGGATCTGACTCGGCTGCCATTTGCTGAGAGACGTTCTTTGAGCGTTTAGCTGAGCTTTATTTTGTACAGCAGAGGTGGGAGGAAGAACACAGACTGATGGGAAGGGAAGAGCAGGAAAGCCCTTATTGCCATGGCAACTGAGAATACCAACTCTGTTGTTAAACGCTGTTTTAACAAAACAGTTGGGGAATGGGATCTCTGCACCACCACTGCATCTCACCAAGGCACACACAAACACAGACACACAGCAAGTCATCACAAAACGTGATTTAATGACCACCCACTGGGTGGGCATGCTGCTGCAGAACAGAATGGTGTTGGTGGTTAAAGATGCGGTGTGTATATTCATTTATCATTAAAACATTTACAGACTGGAGGGCAAATAACTGTAATAATTTTGAATATGCTGCTCCTGATGAATTGCTTTGATTTAGCTTCTCAGCTCGCCCACATGGTCATTTGTCTTCATGAAAACACTTCTCCATCTGCTCAGCACCAAATAGCACACATACAGACAGTGCCTTGTGAAATTATGCATACCCTTTGAACTCTGTCATATTTTACCACCATAAAAGTTAACATGTTTTATCTAGGTTTTATGGGATTGAACCTAGAAAATCATATATGTTTTTAACATGTACCATTTTCTGATGTAAGCCGTCTTCACTCTGAGACTCCTAAAGAAAGTCAACAAATGACTACGTTGAATCAGGTTCAGGAAAGCTGGTCAGACTCAATGTAAAGATGGATGGATATAAATACAGGGTACAGGCTAGTCCTAGAAGAAAACCTCATAAAAACTGCAAAAGAAATGTGACTGCATCTCTGATTGCAGTGAAAAGTGGTTCTACAAAGAATGTACATAAAATGTGTGAATGTAGAAACATTCAAATGTTTCTTCATTAAGAAATTTTCAAAAACATTCATTCTTTTCCTTTCACTACAATTATGTGCTACTTCGTGTTGCAATATGGCATTATAACAATATACTGACACCTGTGGTTGCAAATATAAAAGTTAAAGGTATATGAATACTTTTGCAACATAACATCGATTAACCAGAGCTAAAGTGTGGCTTTTAGCAGCTACAGTGTCTGTGATTTTCTTCATATGTTGGTGTCCACCGGTTGATAGTCATAAACATGAGCCTAAACTGAATATTAAAAAGATTGACGTTATCATCTGTTTATGCAGTGGAAGGCTGAAGCCCCACCTTGTGGTAGTTAAATGACACAGCAACTTTCCTCAACAGCATCTTCCAAAAGGCAGCAAAATACATGCTTGTATTTCATCTGAGAGATTTCAGACAAATATTTGAATAGTAGAGGAAGGCAGAAATTACAACGGCTACAACCAAGTCTTTACCTGGTCCTGTGAGACAATGTTAAAACTGCAGCACAGTCAGCAGCTGCAGAAAGTTAGAAAATTATGTTTTCAGCTTCCAGAGGGATCGCTTTAAAAGCTGAGAGGATGATTGCTCAGCTTGTGGGAGTAACTGTATTTAACAGTTTCAAACGAAGGTCATTCAAGTTCCTTTGACAATGACTGGTCTTCTGTGAGTGTCCACAGTGGCAGAAGTCCTTAGTCATGAATAATAGGAAAGCTAAATTTCACCACTTCTGTGTTTGGACTCAATGAGAACAGCGGACAGATGCCCAAACCAGGAAGGAATTTGTTGAAACAAACAAGTGCTTCGCCATGTCTACCATGCTGCGTAAAGCGCCCCCTGCATCTGTAGGTGTGTAGACCACAATGTGTGCACACAGCCAAAATGCACTGTAGAATAAATGTCTCTTCCTTTGTGATTAGAGAAAAGCTCAGAAAACGAATGAAGTCCCGAAAGTCGTAGATGGGCGACGGCGTGAATACACATGCAAGCAAAAGACAGATATGCGGTCACTGTTTGCTGTGTGCCTGTGCCAAGCTCATTCCTATAGCAACCAGGAGGGCACAGGTGCCGTCGGCGCATCCAAAAAAGTAAGTGGGGGAGTAAACACAGCGAATATATTATATTCCTCACGGTCTTTAAACATGCGTACTCACAGGATGTGACATAAATGTGCATTTATTAAACATCACGCAGACTCCCACCCGCAGGTTATAAATGTGCTTTTAAGCATGCATCTGCAAAAACGCATCCTACACATGCGTTAGGGGAATTACTTTTCAAGCAGGCGGTGGCTGTAGGGGCGCAACCTGCGATATCGAGCTCGCATAGATTTAACAAAGGCTCGCATCCCACAGTGAGATAGCAGGCGCTCGCACACGGACGCGCGCGCCTGCAGCGAGGAGCGCATCTGTCACGTTTTCCAGCGGTATTCCCCAGTTCCTGCATGAATAGCCAGCAGAGCGCCACGACTCGCCACTTTCATTCAGTCATTTTCAAATCAGTTGAAACTTTTAATTGCTTTCTTCTTTAAAAAAAAAAAAAAAAAAATACAATAAGAAAACAACAAACTAACCCCCCCCCCCCCAAAAAAAAAACAAAACAAAACAAAACAAAAAAAACAACAACAACAAAACAAACAAAAAAAACGCAGATATGGTTTGGTTAAAAAGAATGAATAAACACAGGAGGAATGTCTGATTAAACTGATTTAAACCGAATTTGTTTACGACGTGTCTTTAAAATGACAACATTCAGAATATGTTTGCAGTCTACATTAACGCCACCTTCTTCCTCGCCTCTGCTGAGTGTCACCCACCAGAGAAATTGATTTGCGCCCCCCTCTTCCTCCCAGCCCCCCTTCGCACCAGTCACATGGAGGTTCGCGGTGACCCGTCTCTCCCTCGATATCTGTGGCAGTCTCTCTGCGATGCGCCTCATACGCGGACACCTGGCATTAGATGCGCATTTCGCTTGTTTTTAACTACGCTCCATCCTGTCTCGTTTTTTATGTATTCATTTTGCTTCTTTTCGGAATACGCTGAAGTTGCAGTGAGACGATACCCTGTGTATTTTTAGTAAGACACGACGGCGATGAGCGGCTGGGAGCCCGCGGGGAGACCGAGCGGTGCCGGGCTGTGCGAGAACTGAAGCTCCCGCTTCTGCAAGCATGAAGTCCAGGCGAGATAAACTGAAGATCCCCTCTCTGACTTTGGAGTAAGTTCTGCTTTTTATTATTAGTATGTTTACATTTGTGGTGCAGCCGCCGAAGAGCCGTGAAACTGCGGTGTTTAAAAGTTGCTGCGAGAGGGAAACGAAAGCGTTACGTTTTGTTCAATGTCAACAGACTTTTTAATTCCTTCCGACTCTTCTCTAAACTAACAAAAACGGTAATGTTCGAAAGCGCACAAAGATACAGGTGATAACACATGTATGTATGTTTAGATTTGTATTTATATTTATATTTATAAATTAATATATCTATATTTATATATGTTTTAAACAAATTTGTATAAAATATGCGTGTGGATGTGTGGTATGCTCTGCAAAGAAGTTATTTTACCTTTTAAAAAAAAAAAAAAAATGGTTTCTGTTTTCCTAGACAGGTTGTCCGACCAGCTTCACATACTGCGGCTCTAGGAGGCGCTATTTCTAGATAGATAGATAGATAGATAGATAGATAGATAGATAGATAGATAGATAGATAGATAGATAGATAGATAGATAGATAGATAGATAGATAGATAGATAGATAGATAGATAGATAGATAGATAGATAGATAGATAGATAGATAGATAGATAGATAGATAGATAGACTTTTTTTCTTTTTACCAAATACATATTAATTAGTAATGCAACAAGGTGAAAATTTGTGATACTGTCAATATCCAGTGTAGATATTGCTGTCATAGGCAATAAGTAATATTATCAATATTGTATTATATTTCACTACCCTTTGACATAAAAGCAACCATCCTGGTGACTTCTCCACAGCTTCTTTGCTTTAGGTAAACTCCCCACAACCCAGCGCTGCATGACTGTCAATGTCAGTGGCACAAAAAAGCAGGTGTGGAAGGCAAAGGGGTTAAGGCCCTAAAGGTGGGGCAAAGTAAAAATATTTCTAGTCATCATTTTCTGTATTTAACTCATGTTTATCTGTGTGTAAGTAACGTGATCAGTGACAGGCATAGCACTGATAAGATGGAAGTTGAGCTGTGATAACATGACCAAAGAAATACCAACCAACCCCTTCAAACAACTTGCCAAGAAGCTGGAAATACTTTTCAGGTGTTAATAGCAGGTTGGTTTTATTCATCAGGCCGTCATAGCCCTAGGCCTCCTGTTGAATGGCTAAAAAAAATAAATAAATAAATAAATAAAGGTATTGAAGTGGTGTAGCGATGGTCCAGACTTAAGTCAAGACCTTATACGGATCATCACATGAATGCTGCTTTTAGGCTATTATTGTCTGATATTAACATTTGTGTGACTATTTGAACCATGTGGTGAAAGTACACAAACCAAATTTAAGAAAGTCTTTATGGTGAACATGCTGTTTCACGGAACGAGTTGGCACAAGATGAGCTGCAGGGGTGCGCCATGTTATGCTTCACTCTTTTTCTGTAATGTTATGTGTTTTATTATTTAAATATGAAAATCTAACCAAGTTTAAATATCTTCTCTTTGTTGATGTCACCATAAAGAAAATCAGCTTGCATATCAAGTCCATATTTTTTGTGTGAATCAAACAGCTACTTTTTTAATGTGTTTAATTTCTGATGAGAAAATCCAGTTGTCAAAGCACACACTGATGTTTTTTTGCGTCAGTTCAGTTTTTTAAAGTTGTATGTATGTATAAATTAAATTAGTCTAAGAAATCAAGGGCAAACAAACCTTTTCCTTCTGCTTGTCTACTAATATTTAAACTTGAGGTGTAGAAGTCAAGCTGTCAGTTTTGAAGAGGAACCATTAGCACCTCTGATGATATGGAGATCAGGCCAAAAAAATTTGCAACTCCTGACTGAATATTTTCCTAATATTATTTCTTTAAGATTTTCAGCTCAGCTGTCTTCTCACCGCATGATTTTTGAATGAATCACACACTAGCCTCCACTCCTCAGTACTTTGGGAAACTACGAGTTTTTAGACACGAAGAAAGACAGATATGTAATTTTCTTATTATCTTACGAACCTGCGATTTCCATTTTTATTAAATTATGTGAATAAGCTGCAGTTTTACGTCCACCCACTCTTCCTCCTAAGTGAATGCAGGTTTTCTTTATATAGTGAAGGGGGGGGGGGGGACACGATGGCCACAAAATGCTGATCCATAAGGCGTAGGAGCTACTTGCTCACATCCTTATTCTCTGATCCATCCATCTGCCTCCTGCATGAACCATCTCAGCTGAGCATGCGCTATTTTCATGTCATTTTCATTTTTAGGCACTCTGTAGCATCTGTTCCTGCGTACAGCGGGGATTCAGAGGAGTTACGGGTTTTTAATGACAGCTGAAGGAACGCATCTCTGAATCAAAACATCAGCATCAAACATGAACAGAAAGGCATAACACTTTTGCCTGTGCTTAACTGAGTATTTTCATATTTGCTTAATTTTATTAGAGTGCTTTTTTATGCAGGAATATTTGTATAATAAGGTTTATGTGAGAACAATAAGGCACAAAGAAGCAAATAGCTGGAAACATCTTAACTCATACTCCCATTGTGTGGTTGTAGCCCTTGTGTACATCGAAGTAAAATGATAAATTCAGTGCTAATGCCACCATTGAGTCATTCTGAGACTCTCTACTCACTTCACACTTTGGACAGAGGTGTGTTAAAAGAGAAGACATAAATGAAGGAAAATGCAGCACAGAAACACCTATAAGGACGTTGTATCTGGTAATAATCCTTGAGGGAGTTACATGCTTGTTATTTTTTGTATGATGTATTATGAGTTGAATTTAGAGAATGAGAACTCTTTGTACAAGGAGTTGTTTTTTTCACCCTCCTCCTGCATTACTATGACAACACGTTCATTAGTGCTAGTACAGCTAGTCAATGCTGTACTTTGAGAAGCTTCTGCAGCACAGAGACAATAGTTGAGCCCAGAAGGCAGAGCTTACATCTGAGCAGATAAATCAATAGGAAATAGCCTCTTTGCCCAGTCAGCGTTACGATGTACACTTTAGGGTGGCTGAGCTGGCTGAGCAGGCTGAGCTCGCATATCTTTATGCAAAAATGGTGCATCGGGGTGTAAAGTTGAGGATTACATCAATCTTACATCATAATGTATCCGCTTAAGTCTTATCAAACCCTAAGAAACTCTTTAATCCAGTTAAATATCAATTACAGATTCTTAAAGATTTTCATCCATCCATCCATTTCTGTTCTGATGAAGTTCTAATGCTGAGGCAAATGTTAATTTATGACATATTACAAGATAAAATTCCTTTTCTGGTTCACTGACACATCATTGATCCCTTTTTGCTGACATAAAATGATAAACCTGCCAGATGATGCGTCCAAGCACCCTGTCACAAATGTTTGCGACTTTGTGAGAGTCCATCATTGAAGTGACAGGCACAAACCTCTTACCCTACAGGACAACACTCTGACGTCAGTAGATGACTTGCCAAACTCCTGACTCAGCTCTCTAATCTATGCCACCATGTCTTTCCTTGCAGTTTGTCTCCCACTTGCCAGAGCCCGACTCTCCTGAGCCCATGCAGCCCCTGCAGTCCCTGCAGCCCCTTACAAACTCTACATCCATGGAGGTAAGACAATTACGTCACACAGAAAACTGTAATTATTCCAAAAGGTATTTAAGATCTGACTTCTCATATTGATATTTTGACTGGCAGAAAAGAAAATTGTTTAACTCCAGTACTGTAACAGTGTTTTATATGTATTATTTGTCTTGTTTGGAAAATATTTTTTTACAGTTCTAGCCATTTTTAAAGGTTGTATATAAATTACTGCACATTATACTAATGTTTATATCATTTTTTTAAATTTCTGATATGTGAAGCCCTCATTATTGGTTGCTTGCAATTTTTATGATTTATTTTGATTAACATTTCCTTTACCTTTATCTGACATTTTTTGGATATTAGCTGTTTTTCTTTCATTTTAATTTTTTACTTATTATTTTACCTATTTTCTGTGAAATTTGTATTTGTTTTCCGCTCTTCAGATAGAAGAGGGTAAAAAATGTTTTTTTTTTTACATTTTATTTAAACAGAAGACTAAACTCTGGTGTGACCCAGAGTTTTTTCCATAAAAGACAATGTGAAATCAGATTTAAATTTGATACTTAGGTCATTCACCAAAGTAGCCAGATACAAAGAAACAATTTTCTCCCAATTCTCTATTTGCAACTTTAAAAAAAGCTGCAGTCTATCATCCTCACAATGTGTGTAGCAATATCAAAATGTGGTGCTCCAGCTGCGATACAGCATGAAAACGATCCCTACAGAAGACAGTGAAGGAATATTAGAAAGATTATTTCAGTGTCACTACCTTCTGTCTCTTACCAGTTTCATTGCAGGAACATGGCTCTGAATGTTATCAGAGACCTCTTACCCTCACCATGAAGCTTCATAGCTGTATAAATCAGGGAAACCGAACTGCAGCATGCAAAAGGAAAACTGCCAGACTGCTGCACAGATTTTTCTCAAAAGCTAGTGAAAATGTGCTTCACATTATTGCTTTTATTCTGAACGTTTTAACTGTTTTGCATGTTTTATTATGTGTTAATTGAATACTTTTTCACACTATTCTATGTCCAAAAGAACTGCTATCTTCTTTCAACGTATGTCATTTGGGGTAAAACAAATAAAAACTGAAAAGAATAAAAATCATGAACATCAAGACAGTGTGACAGGCATTAAATACAGTGGATAGTAAACTGAAGAATTACTGTCCTGTGTAAGATCTTTGCTTAATTTTTTTTTTTTTTTTTTTAACCTGGCTTGCATCATGCTTTCACTTGTGCACAATGGACTCCAACAAAAGACGGTGAAAGCTCTTGAAAAAGGCTGGAGAGCTACTGATTAAAACAATCATCCAGTATCCATGGAAGCACTGTTAAAAGAAATTAGCTGAGGTTTAAAAGTTCTGCGCAGTAGTTCAAGAAAAAAAAGAAAAAGAAAGAAAATTACAACTTGTCTTTGTTGCTCTGGCTTCATGATTAGAACTTCACCCTTAGGTAATTAATAAAGGAGCATTTCTGTTTGTTAAAAATGACAACTATAAGACATAAACACAGGGATTGATGGATGACACAGACCAGAACAGGTTGAAACTGACTCAGATGATGGAGTACTGGTAAAAACAAGAGCTGAATAGAAGAGCTGTAGCACCAAAAAGAAATAACTGGGTAAAAATTTCTGAGTTTTGTTTTCTTTTTTCCACTGTATATTGAGGTGCTCCTATTTCGACCTATCAGTTGTGCCTCTGTGGGTTGCTTGGTAACAGTGCAGGGTGCTGTGGAGGAAGGCAGCGCCGCAAACAGAGACTGCTGCATCCAACGTGTTTCTGGATGTCTGAGCTGTGCTTGGCTGTCTCAGTACGCTCTGTACTTTAATGAATCTTATTCACTCTGTCGGGGGTAAAAAGAAGAAGAAAAAAAACCCAGCAAATTTTATTTAAGCTGCAAAAATCTGTCACAGACGCACAGTAAGTTCCCTTTCAGACAGTCGTGCCACAGCATGGCAGGAGGTGTTTGTTCTTCATTCACACTGGTTTTACATTGGAGATGGCCCCCCTTCCTTAACCCACCCATTGTTACTTCACAAATCCAGAAACATGTTCCTACCCTTGCATCAGAGTCTATCTTTGGATGTAAGCAATTTACTTCCTGACATCAGCCTTTGATTTTGGCATATTGTGTGCAGCAGCTTGGCTCAGCAATTCTGATGCAAAACAATTTCTCAAAGTAAATATCACAACAATCTGCCTCATATCTGGTGAAAGGGTTGAGATTCAGCAGATACGATGCTACAAGCCATTACTGCACACAGTGAATACATGGGCTGGAGAAACTATAGGTCATATTTTCTTAAATACTTATCATACTAAAATTATACCAAAATTGATTTTTGAACATTGAACATAGCAACATTCGAAGTTATTTTAACATTCTGATGTTTTTTTTTTTTTTTTTAAATAAGGGTTATTTTTTAATTGTTTCAAAATAAAAAAACAACCCTCAAAAAAATAACCAACCCCTTATTTAGTGGGGCAATATGTCGTACAAATCAAGACCAAAACCCAAACCTCACAATGAAGCTGGGAGCAAAGAGTTTCTGGGTCAGTTTTCATCTTTGAAAACTAGAAAAATCAGTTGTAAAATACTCATTATTTCAGTTATTATAACTGTTCACACAAAAGTACAAATTGATAGCAAACATAGCTTTAAACAGCTGAACATACAAAGTACGAAGTTTGACTCTATCTTCCCTCTACCTGGCTCCTGGTGGTATGATCCACCTTTTCAGATGCTTTCAGGTTCTGTGGGACATTTTGCATTCCCTAAAACAAAAGAAGCGTACAATGCAATTGTTGACTACACTCTACCAGAAGTTGTACAGTTTGCGCTGAATGGTGTTTTAAAATATTTTGCCTGGACTTATAAAGGGTTCACATTTCTAAATATATGGGACACTGCATTGTGTGTCATTATTTGTCAAATTAAAGATGAAATAAATACTTTTGGCAAACACAGCCAAATGACTTTAATCAACAGAAATACAGCCCTTCATAAAACTGCTTTTTAGCTTTTCAAAGACAAAATTACAGTGATAAAATGATTTAATGCATTTTATCACAACAGTCAATTTCTGCACATTAGCTGGATAGATTTTTTTTACTTATTGAATTACATCAGATTTTTTTGTAAATATTTACCACATATTTGTTCAACAATTTTCTATATCCTTTTAATCCTTGAAGGTTGCAGTGGATGCTTGTGACCTCTGTACGTTATAATAGAGGCCACACTTACTGCTAATTTAAAGTGGTCTTAAGGTAAAACCCCTGACAACAACATACCAACTATCAGTTTCTGCATTACTAATGTACAGATACTGCATATTAGTTTCTGTTTATTATAACAAGCTGCTTTGGGATGCTTCTTCTCTCTTTGTAAGATGAATTTCAATATAATCTTGCTTGAATATATATATTAAAATATATTATGTGTGTGATTAGTGGATGTAAGTTTAAAGTGTATCTATGATTTGCAAATTTCCTTATTATGTTTTGAAACGATGAAGATGAAAGTGCTATAAAAGACAAATATCTAGTTTTTAAATGATTGAGTCATAGCTACTTAACTACCAAAGAGAGAAATTCTTAAACGCTTTAAAGATTTGTATTTATTAGAAATGTGAAGGCATTTTAATCAACATGACCACTTCAGTCCATAATGTAAATGCACCCGATTCCATCACTGTATTAAGTATTATAATGTTCCTTCTCATTAATAAGAAATTTATGAAACAATATTCATATATTAAATTATTAATAATAAATAATATTTTTATTTAAACTACATTCATACTAACAGAGTCAGGTCCTACAGTACAGTGCTCAAATATCTTCTAGGCATAATAGCCCTTTTAATTCCGACTAAACTGTATTTGTGTAAGCGACACTGTACACAATGTGTTCAAACTGAATGCATCGTAAAATATTTAGTAGCAGTGTGTAACCGAGATTACCGAGCAGCGCCTGAACGCATCGACAGTCTCCAGCTTCCTCACACGGACGCACACGCAGCTAGCGGCGGCTCTGCCAAAAACTATTGTGTGTACGATTGTTGTTGTTGTCGTCAGACGGTCTTACACACGCTTGACCACCTGCCATGGAGTGGGCTCTCCGGACTGAGGGCTGCTGTGGGACAGCGGACCGGAGGACGTGAAGGGCGGAAGCTTCGCAGCCGTTGGGACCGAACAGCACGCGGCAGACAGAATGAATACAAAAGGAACCCCAGAGAAGAAAATACGATGGTGGGGAAAGCAGCAGCAGCAGCGGCAGCAGTAACGGCGGGAGGAGGAGGGGAAGAAGCGGCTTTCACATCCACCAGAGCTGCAGTTTTGTAAAAGGAAAAAAAAATATCTCTCGTTAAGTTGGAGACAGGGTTATTTCGCTTGAACATTTTTCAGAATGTCGGATCCGAGTCACTGTTCTGCGGTTCCGAGCCAGAACAAATCCCGTTTTGTTCCTGTTTCGCTGCTGAAACGATCCAAAAGGTACTTTAAATAAGGAGTTCGAATATGATGACAAGAACTGTTTTTAAAAGCTTAACGTAGCCCTTTGTTGATTTGCAGCTGCTCTTGGCGCAGGCTGACACACATTTTCTATTTGGGTATTAAAAGAGCCTCAGGATGCTGGTTTGATAATAATAATACAAAAGCATCGTTAGTCCTTTATGAACATCAGCATTTCCCAGCAGCTCTGCATGTTTCTCTGGCTGTGGCTGAACAAAAGGAGCAGTTTGCAGGCTTAAGGAAACAGATACAGTGTGTGGGTTACCATGAAACTTGGTCATCTCTGGTAACAAGGTGTCTGATTTCCACAGTGCTGATGTCATGTTTACCTGAAAACATCCTGAATCAGGGTGTCACACAGGATCCCTTGCAGGTTTCTGCATTATTTTCATCCTGCTTTTTCCTTCTGTGCTGAATTGGTTGAAATGTAAAGAGGCACAAGTGTTTTAAAAATTACAGTAATGCAACCAACAATATTGTGACGATGCCATTGGCTTTAACTAACTGGTAAGTTGTAGAGTAATAAAACAAACAAACAAACAAACGAATCAAACTTAAAGAATAGAGCCCAGAAAATAATCTTTTTAATAATTTCTCATAAAATTACAAGATGATTACAGGTTTACTAAATCGCAAGAACTAAAATGTTAATTTCCTCCTAAAATAAACAATACTTGAAACTATTTTTAGTTATTAAATAAAAAAATATGTACTTCTTGATGTGTAGAAAATCTGATAAATGTTGCTTTGATATATAAATGGTGCTAGTTTTGTAATTCCTTAGTTTTTTGGGGATTCAGAACCAACAGTATGGCAGAACCTCCATCACAGATTTTATTGTTTGGTGTGTTATGGTCCAAGAAATTAAAACTGGAATTGGTAGGCAAAATGTCAGAGAAAATTGGATTTCAGAATCGGCTGTGGATAAGCCTGATCAGTGCATTTTCTCCTTCTATTTAATGATTATTTAAAATCTGGTCAGGAGTCTATTTATTTGGCAGATTATTGAATAATAATGTTATTTTTTTTTTAATTTTTTATTGTGGACTGAGTTTATTTTCTATTATTGCTTCTCCGGTCGGATGCTCAAAAAGAAAAAAAAAGAGCACCCTGCTTCCACGGCTCCAGACATCTGTCGTTCTAGCTGGGCCTGCTGTTGCTGTTGATGCACACACAGCCCTCTCCCCCTGTAGCCTTGAGCTTGTTGACAGTCGGTTTCCTTTTTTTCAATGTTTTGGCTCTCAGATGTGTTTTCCCTCTTCATCTGATATGACCATGCTGTTTTGTCCTGCATTTGACTGTAGCTTTGTAGTTGTATAATCTTTCTCGTGGCAGAGCAGCTCTGAAGGCGGAAATAATCTCACAAGTTGAGGTAAATCTCACAGGGCAAAGATGAAGAGATTTCAGCTCCATGCGCTAAGTACAAGTCTCATCTGTATTAGACTATAAAGTGTATCTATTTTTGGTAATTAAGATCTGGAGGTGTCCCAGTTGTCCCTGCATTGTTTGTAAATCTTTGCATCTTTGAAATGAAATTGGTTCTTGAAGACATCCCTTAGCTGTGATGTGCATACATCAGTTAGTTAATAATTGATATGTGGATGCATCAACTATTTGAACTATTGCCTGGAGTCTAATAAGTTTAACTTTTTTCTATGCATTCAGGCTCTGTGATTATTTGGTAATGGTTATTGTTTAATACAGCAGAAAAAAGTTCTAGAAAGCAAGCAGATGGTCAAGTTATTAACAAACTACATCTAACTTTCTTTTATTTATTTTTTGTTGTCGTTGCCAAACTAGCAGATGACAGTCAGAAGATCTTTTTTCTAAAATTTATTGTTGATAAGATTATTGATCCTGAATTTTATTTTATTTTTTTCAATAGCTGCTGGACTGGTAGTCTATGTTTGCTATTGACCAAAAGGAGAAGAATACCTATTTTTGCAATGTACCATACGTCGTCGCATGTTTTCCTTACATGGTGCCTTCCTACTTAGGTTAAAGGCCAAGAGGAATGCTGATGTCATCTTGTAGTCTCTTCTAATTGTCTCTCTGTGACTACATTTCTGAAATATGTAAACACATCGTGTGTCTGCTGCTTCAACTTTGGATTGTATAGATTTCACGTTTTCAAGCTGTCAAACATAGTTTTTTTGAGCAAACAGAAAAAGTTGTTCATCATTCCCCAGTAAATCTTATTTGCTTATTATACATCTGAGTGACTTTGAGATAAACTCAATTTCAAATGGTGGCTTTTACACTTAACCATATTGTATGAAAGATACAACCATAAAGTGCAGTATGGTTTACACACAAACAGGTATGTTTTTGTGTCATTCAGTTCTCCACAACAGTCTGTGCTTAGAGGATAATAGTCTACTGCTTTAGAGGTCAAGTGTCTTTTAATCTGCCAACTGATGCTGTCTCAGAGCTTTTATGTCTACAAGCTGCTGCTCTGCGAACACACACACAGTCTGACTCCTGAACATAAAGACAACCTGAAGCACAGCATTTAGTCAAGTGCATGATTGTAGATGAAAACAGTCAAGGCCACTGCAATTACGCTGGGTTTCACTGAATACACTGGGGTTGTTTCTCTCCTGACTGATATTATCTTGGGTGGGGATTCAAATAAAAGACTTCAACTGTCATTGTAAGAAAATAAAGCCCAGTTATCAGCTCTCTTGAGAGCAAGATGAGAGTACACTGTTCGTATAACCCTTGCTTTGCAAATGCAGGGACCAAAAGGATAAATAAATGATTTCATTTGCATAGATTACCAGTCATTCCTGCTTCAAATTGATTCGGCTTTATTTTTCCAGTCCTCATGCTGCTTACCATGTGCATTTGAGAGCTGCAATTAATCAGGTGGTTAGACTTGATTTCTTCTATTCCCTGTTCAGCCTCTATTGCTCAGTATGCAAACTCGCTCAGAATCATTTTCATGTGAATTGTTTGCGGCGATGCAGAAAAATGACGTGTGTTGACCGTGTCTTTCTTTGTGCTTCAGCTGTCGCAGCAGCAACAGGAAGAGTCTTGGCGTCGGGACGCCCTCACCCACGCTGTCACGGCCTCTTTCCCCACTCTCACTCCACACAGGTAACTGTTTCGATGACGGTTCCTTTCTGTCGCAAAGCTTAAGACATGACAGGCATTAATCCTAGTTGAAAACTTTTGAGAGTTTGTTCTTGTGATCAACTTTAAATTCAGGTGCCACAGTAATTTGCAGACGTAACTAGTTTGATTTCAGCTACATTAAAAAAAATCTACTGGTGAAACATTGGAGGACAATTTCTGCCAAGGAGTTGTGACCTAATTTTCTCTTCACCTAAATTTGGCATTACATAAACTTAAATTAGTCATTCAGATTATGAAATAATACAAGTGCAATCACAAGAAAAACTATGTAAAGTAGGAAAATATAGTCATCTACATGGAGTTGTGTAGTGCTAATACAGTGGATTTAAAAGAGGTGGTGCAAGTTGACAATAATGAACCACAACTCTAAGTTTGTTCAAGACGGTGTCATGCATCACAGAGCTGGCACAATTCCAGATGAGGAAACAATCTTTAGAGCAGGAAATTGCTCTAAAGATCGGAATCCCTAACATGCTGGTGTTTGTCGTATGTTTCAGCATTTTATGTTTTAGAAAATAACTGGTCATTTATAGAGGGCCAAATGTAAACATAAAGTGCTGTACAAAACTTCAAACCAGCAGTTAGTCCTGAAAAACAAATTTTCTTGTGATCCTGAAAGTGGTCGTCATCAAAATGTTTGTAATACTTTGTAGACTTTGTTAGAGCAATTATCAGATGAACGTTTGCTTTGATTTTTAATCCCTTATTTGTCACCTGCAAGATGCTTACAAGTCAATGGATCCAGGAAGACACCTGTGTCGTTATGACAGTTAAGGGGTTATTAAAACATGAATTGTTTAAGCACAAATAGAGAAAATAAACATCATTGTTATTCATATTCAGAAGAAAACATGCCCAAAATCCCTCAAATATACCAACAGCAAAAATTGTATTTTGTAAACTTTAAGCAAAAACCTCATAGATTCTGGAGAAGTACTGCAACAAATCACTTACAAAAGACAAAGAAATCTGGCTTTTTGCAAGCAAAAATATAAAGAAGTGAGGGGTGACTCAACTGTTTGCTCAGTTTCACATTTCTAAATATTTGGGTGTTATCTTCCTGGTTTTTCAAACAGCAGTGTACACAGCGCACAGCCCCATAACACTATCAGGCAGCTGCACTCTATGAGAACAGTTTTGCTCAAGAGCCCTTCATAGCGGCGATATGAGGATGTGTTCCCTTTTGAACTCAATCATACTAAGGATTATCTAATCACAGAATAAAATCAAGCCCTAATTGGGCACTCTACAGGCTGGATGTAAACAAACATAGTCTCTCGTTTACCTGCATCCCCAGATACCAGCAAAACAATGCAGAAGGAGGATTTTCCCCTGGTTTTACTGTTTGCAGATTGGTGGTGTAATGTTTTGAAAAGTAATGCCATGCTCTAATGTTGGAACTTTGGCATCGTTGACTTATGTTACCCTTTTCAAAGGTTCCAGACATGACGTCACTATTTTTGGGACATTGCCCATTGCAAATAGAACCAAGGCAGTTTGCTTGTGCTATTGCCATGTGTCTGTTTTTACAGCTGTGAATTGTTCTGCTAATGATATTGAGTTTCCTTGTTTAGCTGTGAGCAGCCCTTTAGACAGCCCTCGAAATGTGTCGACCAGCGCCTGCCTCAATTTTCCATTTGCCCGAAGGTATGTCAACCACAACTGTGAAGCTTGTTCTTCCTGTTGGGCTACATTTTCGTTTGGTTGCTTCAATAGTTTTTGATTAATGTAGTTGTATTTAGCATTCTTTGTTGTTTGATATCAATTGTATTTCTCTTCATTACACACATTACTGAAGCCTGATGTTTACCTACAGACCTTTTTTTCTCACTGTCTGATATCAGATCAAGCTAAACTTTTCATGTTTTGTTCACTAAAATTATTTCTATTTATTTATGTAATGTACATTTTGTGCAGTGCACCAGTCTTTTCTGCACAAATCCCCCCTCCTTGCAACCTGATGCATCCACCCCCGTACTTCTCAGTTGAGATGCTGTCCCCAGGCTTGAAACTTTCCCCTGTTTCCCTCCAAAACTAACACTTAATGTCATCAAGACAGGTTTTGAGAAATAATTGGTCTTCCCACAGTTATATAGGTATACAGGTATGCATGAACAAGAACAAATAAAATGAAATGGATATGGACAAGTATAGACAAATGTCTGTCACATTTTCATCTGGGTGGTGAAATCATCTGTCACTGAAATCAAATGGAAAACAAGTTCAATAAGTGTTGTGGGTCTCTTTATACAGTCTTCACAAGCATCTTGTTTCAATTTACTTTGTAGTTTGCAATTTTTGGATTGTAATGTGTTTCATACAAGCGATCACCAAGATTAACTAAAAGTAGGTAAATGTTTTTGTAGCTTTTTGTAAGTTGACAATCGAAATTAACTAAACACTTATACAAAAGGTACAAGAAAGATACATGTTATTCTTGATATTGCTGTAGAGGGGTTTCTAGGGAACCCCTCTAGATCAAGAGGACAGTAGAAGAGGAAAGGAAGGAGCAGCAGCAGTATGGTGATGGAGGCTGACTCAGCCTAGAGCACTCACACCTTCCCTCCCGCTCCTCTGCTGCCAGGTCTTCTTACAGCTGAATCCCCCTCAGCAGGAGGAGAGCAAACATACCTAGGCTACCCCCTAAAGCCCACTCGCACATCATTCAATCAGGTTCCCTTGGCAACACGCTTGTCTTGCTGCAGGCGTGCGAGCCCTTCGAGTAAGGTTGCACCTCAGAGAAACTCAAGAACAGTCATTAAAAACTGATGAGAGGTTTAGGTGCTTTCCCTCTAACCCTCTGCTTAGAGACAATTTTTGCTGATTTAAGTTAAAATCTTACCAGAGATGAAAGCTAATGGATGAATATTTAATTTTAAACATTTTACCCTCAGAAATGTTACATAATAACTTGGGAGATTTCAGTCTACGCAAGTATTTCAGTAACTAATTATGTAATAAAACAGACATAATTACATTTTTTAAGGTATCTCAAGTGTGTGCAAACACATATAAATGTGTCTGTTCTTATGCTTTAAAGGTGTTGTTTCTTGTGCTTTTCACCTCTCAGATGCCATGCTTTCACTCTTTTTTTAAAAACCCATTTATAGAAACTTCAAACTTGCACAGCTCAAGAGTTCCACGTTTTCTGTTATGTAAAAAAAAGAACTTTGAAATTAATTTCTGTCCCGTCTAACTCTTTGTATCTGGACAAATGAAAACTGGCAAGGAAGGCAGTGTTGTCAGTACTAATCCCTCAGCTGAATGCCAGAGGTCACAGGATCGCTTGTGCAAGAATCCTGAAACTCACAGATTCTCTGTCTTTGCTTTTCTCTTCCCCCCTTGCTGTCCTGATCTCAGTCATTTGGCTCGTGCTGAAAGGTAGCTTCTTTTTGAATACTTCACTTCTTATTCCATGTCTTTTCTGTTTGTTTTTCACAAAATGTTCCTTCTGACATAAAGCTTAAATTTCTAAAGCATTGCCTCAGGCCAGATGAGACAGGGATGGTGTAAATGAAAAAAAAAAAAAAAGAAGCCTTGCTATATGAGCAATAATTTTATGCTCTTATAGTAACAGGATTGCCTCTCATATAGGGACCTTTATATCAAACTAACTAATGTGTTTGATGCCGAGGCTTATATAACACGATTCTGCTTGTGTGTCTCAGAGCTGAGGGCCGACGATGGTCTCTGGCTTCCCTCCCTTCATCCGGCTATGGAACCAATCCGCCGAGCTCCACCGTCTCGGTAAGTAACCCCCATAAACACGACAACATCCTCGCTGCTTGACACAAGGCAGCCAAAGCATTTTTCACACTTCTGTCAGCCCAAGTCACACATTTCGTCTGTGCAATGAGGGCCAGAAAATGCCAAGCCCAAGATGACAAACCGCTAATTGTTTATCTGCGTCGTCTGCTTCAATGAGTCACTCTCGCGCCTTTGAAACTCTACATCAGAAGGAGAACACGCAGTCTGGATGTTAATAAGGGGGGAAATAAAAGAGTCTGTGTCAAAAGATTACATTTCTGATGGCTTTTCATTAAAACTTTTTGTATTTGGGATAATACCAAATACAAAATAGCGTGCAGAAGTTTTTTTGCTGAAAGAAGAATTTTGAAAAGAAATGTCAAAATGTCTGGTGATGGTGGGAACTTTCAAATGGCAAGTTTGACGAGAGGAGGGTCTGTAATCAGAGTAGATGTGTTGTATTTAAATGAGGTAGTTAATTTGTCAGGATCAGACAGTGTAGGCCCAAAGGTCAACGAGGACCAGTTATCTCTTCAAAGATCTTAATTTGTCTCTTCAGACCTAATATTTATAAAGGTGGTTTGGTTGCTTTCATTATTGTTTGCTCTCCTTCCAAAATTACCTGAAGTGTTCAATTCCCTGTCTGTCTTAATCCCAGCTTCAGACAAGCACTTCAGTACTTGTCTGAGTTCAAGACCCATCAGAAAACCTCAGAGGGAAGGAAGTCCAACCTGTCAGATCATGTTTGTGGTTTTTCTGAATTATTAGCTCATCCCTCTTTCTCAGAATCGTGACCCTAAAAGGCAGGGTTAACTAGTAACATTAGAAGACGAAAAGGAGACATGATTTGATGAATTTGTGAAGTTGACACTGTCAAATTTCTGCACAAAGAACTTGTCGAAATAATTCGGCTTGAATCATAATTGCCCTCTTTGCAACATGACTCATTCAGTTTGAAACAGTTTCCTTTGTATTAGTGCCGATATAAACTGCTATGTGTTGCTGCATGAATATGTTTTTCTTCTGCCATTCCCTAGCTCTTCTGCTGAGTTGCAGCCTCTTCTTTTATTTTAATAATTTTTGTTTCAGAAGTTTATCACAGTTGCTTCTAGCTTCAGAACTATGATAGCCTGACAAAAACAAAATGTGAAAGTAAAACGTAAGCAAAAAGGTTAAAGTTAGTAGAATGTAATTAATGGTCTAATTTTGTCTGTGTAGTCATCCTCATCCTCCCAGGAGCGTCTTCATCAACTTCCTTACCAGCCGACCCAAGATGAGCTTCACTTTCTTTTCAAGCACTTCCGCAGCACAGACAGCATTACTGACGAGGACGGACGGCCCTCACCAGTCATACGACCTCGGTCAAGGAGCCTCAGGTAAATAATCCAAAAAAATATGTGCTTACTGTCTGTATTTGTTGGGGGCTACCTAATAAATCAGCCCCCCGTTTCCTTAATTTTGAGAGATCTGTGGTCGGCTGACACTTGCACAAGAAATCGATTTCATATGCCACTGTCCCCTTTTCCTCTTCCAGGTCATGTCTACACATGCAAGGTTATAAACAGTCATTCCACTGCTGCCAAATTAGAGTCTTTGTAGCTGTTATTAGCAACTTTTCAGAAAAAATCAAAATCTAAATCAGTATGTCAGGCTTTTTAAAGATTGGTAATGGCCAGAAAAGTGCAATCAGTGCACCAATGGAATTTGTACTTACAGAAACAATGAAATAAGTAACAGCAATGTGACATCACTTCCTGCCTTAAAACTTTTTAGATTTTTAGAATGGCCTGGAATAATTAAATGACTGAAAAATATATATATTTTTATCCATCATATTTTTGCAGGATCCATGTTTTAAACCTGGCAACAATCTGTAGTGAATCTTTGTGTTTATACTTTTAGAAATCTCTTTAAAAGGACTCCAGGAAATTAGTTTGGGAAATCTGAAAATGTGACAAAAGGAAATGTGTAACAACCCTCAATGTATATGTTGAAGAGAATGTTTTAGCTGCTCATTTTTCTGGATGGAAAATAAAAAGTCAACAAAACACTTTATATACTTAATTACTTTTGGTTAACTTTGAGTTACATAAGTGTTCATTTGTTGCACCGCTCTGTGAGAACCCCCGTTATGATCTCTTTTGTACAGATGAAGGTATTGGATTGATATTTTATGCAGATTAAAAACAGTAATCCCTTTAATGGGATTAACTCACAGTTGTTACGCAAGAAAATATTTCGGATTAATTTCAGGCAGAGATTGCAGGTTTTCATTTCTCTCAGACTACCAGATGTCATAACGACTTGGACAAACGCAATTTTTTGCGCCTCTTCTCACCTCCTAATGTCGGCACGGTCCTGTTGGTAGGCAGGCAGGTGGAGGTCTGACTACAGGCCAGTGTGATCTTGACAACTTTTGTCTGTTGGCTCTGCTCTGTGCTGTTTGTGTGCTGCCTGAGTGCTCCATGTTCTGGCACCATGGTGTGCAGTACGTGGGCGTGCTAGCTAACAGAGCGCCTCCGGGATGAAGCTGCCGAACTGTAATCGAGGGTGGTTTGGTTTTCGGGAAAAGAGGTGATTGGAGGTCTTGATCTGAGAGATGCAGCAGTTTGCGTTCGGCAACAGCCATTCAGAGCAACAGAGCTGTCTTTTTATGATAAAAAAAAATAAAGGAATGGCCTGGGGAGCCTGTTTGCATGTGATAGGTTTTCCCTCCATCTGTTCTGTTTGAAGCTGCATCAAGCAAGTATTTGCAGTTCAAATACGTTTATCTCATTGGCTTAAATGCTGAAGTGGTGTTGCAGTACATGACTAATTGATTGGTGTTGATGACTCACTCAGTTCGGCTGACGGAAGCCTCGGCTGCTGGTAAAGATATGTTTTATATAGAAACATTCAAGCCTGACAGCTAAATCCACCATAAGTGCAGCTTTTCCAGCTTAGGTGCTGTCAAATTAAAATTCTGGCTTCTCTTCAGATAGAATGAAATCACATGCGCCTTGAAGTTGACCTAGAAAAGCCTGTCCGTCACAACCATAATGAGTTTATGTGCGTTTGTTTAGATGCTGTGAAGTTAGCAGACTGCGTCTAGAAAAAGTGATGATCTGAGTGCTATGTACAGTTGAAACCTGGTTCACTTATAAAAAGATATAACCTTTCTCTTTTGACTATACATCTCATTTTACATGTGATTTAAATTCATAAAAATTATTTGCATCCCCTAAATGCCCAGATAATGACATATTATTTCTTGTTGTTTAGGAAGATTATTATAGATTACTATACTTTCACTTTAACAATTTGGGAAATCCCAGATGATGATGTCGTGGTTTTTAGGTTTACGGTTACCATTAATCCATTACTTTTAATTTAACGGAGCCACACCTTTGACAGTATCTTGTGTCAACACATTAACACTACTTCCTTGAGTGATGTCATGAAAATAAATTGAATGAAAATCAGCCAAAATATTAGGAAGAGAACAGAAACAGCATAGGAGTGTTCAGGATCATACAGGGCTGGGCAATAAAGCAATAACAATATATGTCACAATATACTATTATGTGTGTTAGAGATTAGCTTGTTTTGGTGTGAAATGTATGAATCTCAGAACAAAAGAAATTGACAATGTGAAAATGTTGTCTGAAGCTGTGAAGTGTGTCATTATCCACAGTAAAACAAGTCTTGTACTAACTTTGGCTGGAGGGAAGAAGACATTACAACAAAAGCCAGATTACAGTTTGTAGACGAACACGGGAACAAATGTCTTACATTTCTGGCAACATGTACTGTGATTTGACTAAAATTAAATTATTTGGCCATAATTTAAGAAAAAAAGGTGGTGAGTTTGCAAGCCTTAGAACACCCCCCGAACTGTGAGATATGGGCATGATAGCATCATGTTGTGTGAATATTTTGCTGTATGAAATTTCAACATCTTAAGACATTTATTAAAGCAACTCTGTCAGGAGCAATTTCAGCAAACTAAACTGGAATTACAGGGGGATGTATGTAAACCCCAGAATATGAAGTTTGATAAAATAAAATCACAGAATTCTGGCAGAAATTATTTTCAAACAGAAATCATTTTGGTTATCCTAATGAACCTAAAACGGAAAACTTTTATTACGATTTAAAATCAGAAGTGAGAAAAATAAAATACTTTCACACTGTATGTAAATATCTTAACTGTATCTACTTTCAAATCACTTTGTATTTCAGAATATATAATGATTTAATTATGTACTGATTAAAAAATATAAAGGGCAGATGTCTTGCAACCTTTAGATCTGCCTCTGCTTCGCCACACCCAAGTCAAAGAAATAGGTCATTAGTCAAACTTGAGAACTTAACTGCATCCTGAAGATGATTCAGCCATTTGATTCAGGTGTTTTGAATTAGTGACACATCTGAAAGTTGGAGGATACCGGACCGTGAGACCTGGATTTGAGGATCTGTACCTGATATTAACTTTAGTTTCTTTGTTTTTGTTGTAGTCCCGGGCGGTCCACCGTCTCCTTTGATAACGAGATAGTCATGATGAACCATGTTTACCGAGAACGTTTTCCGAGGGTGAGTATTAAAAGATACCTTACACTTTGTGCATCTGCCTTCACACGTACACATCTAAGAAAGTCTAAATTTGGGATCTTTAATCTGTATAAGACAAAAACAACTGGGGTTTCTCAAAACATACTGTTCTAAGACTTAAGACGCAGTTGCTCAGTCCTGGGCATTACAAGTCTTAACAGGTGCTAAAAGCTTGTTGAATGAATCACAGGTAAAGATATACAACCATATGAATCCACCATAGGAAATAAAGGACATTTGGTGCCAACAAGGGAGTGACAATCATATTTACTGTTCTGTTGATTATTTTAACTGTGTTTGTGTTTTTGTCCCACCTCAAGGCCACAGCCCAGATGGAGGAGCGCTTGTTGGAAATTGTCACCCATTACTCTCCAGACAGCTCCCTCCGGTTGGCTGATGGCGTGCTGGGCTTCATCCAGCACCAGTTGGTTGAGCTGGTCAGAGACTGTCTGGACAAGTCTCAGAAAGGCCTGGTTACTTCCCGCTATTTTGCCGAGCTGCAGGAGAAACTGGAAAAGCTGCTGCACGAGGTGAGAAAACAGGCAGCTGCTGAAATTATGTAAGCAATGGGCTTCCCAGATTTTACACAGGAGTTTTAAGCAAAAAATAATTGGCGGTAAAGAACTAGAAGCAGATTGATTGAGCTTGAGTGAAATGCACAGTCACACAGGTCAGTCAATAATCATCTGCTAGGCAGAGGAACTCACAATAGATCTGGCAGCTGAAATCCTGTATAAAGGCTTGAGGCACTTTAAGCCAACATGGAAGAGTTTGTGAAAATTAAGCATATTCCAAAAACATTGAATATACATAAAAAATGTAAAACCCTGTAATTTAAAGGTGACTTATATTATTAGGCTGACAAAATACCAATGGTGATAGCAACTTCTTTCCCTGCCTGAGTTTTTACGTAGTTGCAGGAATAGGGCATGGCCATATTGTTGTATATCCAGCTGAATTGATAAGTCTGTTCCCACACAGTGGTACAGATTCTCTCTTCCACAAACATGACTTGATATTTGTTGCCCACCTGTAGCTTTTTTCCATTTTCTCCCATGAAGAGAGGGGGAAAAATATCAAGAAATATGACTATTTCTGCTGCAATAGAACAGAAGCCATGGAAAAATCAAGGTTTCCATCATACATCTGGCTTAATGTCTTTTTAATGAAGTCTGTCTGAGTGACTGAAATTTTCTTCTTCTATTTTGCTGCACACTGCCACCCAGCTGACTGACAGAAAGCTCATACTCTTCCCCCTTTGATTACAACAAAGATAGATTTAGCTGCATCCAGTTGTGAAAAACATGGACTGGTGTGTGAAAACTAAACAATTATCAACTCATTATTCTAATTAAGCTAATGCTGTTTTAAAACTGCAGTTAGCAACCAACAAGCTTCATGTTGTTTAGTCAGCTGATTGCAGTAGATTATGCTACTTCAGTTAATCTAAAGAACAAATACATTGAAAAAGGATACATGTATATAATTTTGTGAAATGAGCACATTGGCTTAAAATGCTAATAACTTTAGCAAGTTTTTATTCTGAATTTGCCTTTTGCTTAAGACCATTTATTCAGTTAAATAGGCTTAAATGGCAAAATAAATGCTATTTTTAACTGCAACTGTAATAAATAATTTGTTACATTACTTTGTAACATATGAAATGTAATTAATTTCATGTTTTCTGTTAAAGCAATTCGATCATGTTATATGTATTTTTGTTATAAATGTTATAAATACTATGATGAAATCTTGAAACATATTTTCAAGATTTCATCTTACCCAGGATGTCTGGTCTAGTCAGCAACTGGGACATAACTAACAAACTCTTTCTTGACTGTGATAGCAGGAGCCTATCAGCAAAATATATTTTTCCATTTGTGTGATGTAAACATTGCTTTATGTGTTTACGTGACCCTCTCTTGTAAAACATGACTGTTTGTGTGTGTGTTTTCTACAGATTACTAAAAGAGGGCCTCATCTGAAGCTTTGGCATTTTTAGCTAAATTCTAGCTTTGCAGTTTCAGTTTTTCATAATAGTTTATATTTATTACAATTAGCACTGCATCCCTTCATTTTTGGGATAACAAGTTGAGTAAAAAAATAAAAGAGAACCGACAAATTACTTGATGCGACCCTGTGTAAAATGTTCCTCTTCCTGTTGCACACTTTCCAGGCCTTCGAACGCTCTGAAAGTGAGGAGGTAACCATCATCACCCACCTGGTGCGGAAGATCCTCATCATAATCTCTCGGCCAGCTCGTCTCCTTGAATGCCTGGTAAGCCGCAGAAGAAGAAAAGCTTTTCCTAATTGAAAATAAGATGATTAAATCTTATAGAGCTCTGGATTCCCCCTGGATGTAGGACTGAAATATTCTGGCTTTCATTTCTGTAGAAGTTCCCTAAATGAATTCATTGTTATAACTCGAGTGCAAGAAACCTGCGATCAGATCCTTAAAACAGGGCATCACTACAAACGATACAGTAGTGTAATCTAAAAACAGCTGATTTTGTCAAATGTCTGGATATGGAGTTTTATTAGAAGTAATAAATGAGTAGAAACTAGACTTGAGGTGCTGATTAAGACCTTCAAGTGTGTTACACACCATACACACTGACAGAAGCCAAGCCTCAAACTCTCCTCTTTCATTACTCTTGGATGCTGTTGACAGGAATTTGACCCAGAAGAGTTTTATCACCTGCTTGAGGCAGCAGAGGGTCACGCCAAAGTGGGCCAAGGGATCAAGACAGACATCCCACGGTACATAATCAGCCAGCTGGGTCTGACCCGAGACCTGCTGGAAGGTAAATTAAAGCTGTTTTTTACCAAGTGTGGCTCACATGCATGATTCTAGTTGCACAAAATCAACATTTTCGGATCAGTTTTGCCCTGGAAATTAGGTTTTCCATGGGAGATCTCTGATGTTATATCAGTATACATATGGGAAAGTCACAGATGCTTCATTAACAGTATCGGTTACCACAGAGCCTCTTATTTCGGTTCTCTTAACACTTTTTATGATCACTTATACATGGTAAGAAATTGATGCTTACACCACAGGTATTCCATATGGAGAAGATTATCTGATTATAAGGCTGCATAAATTTGCAGTTATATAATTCCTTAGACATTGCCGTAACTCCCTGACACTTAAAGCTAATAAGTTTCAGATATTAAGAAATGTAAAACTCATTGAGATAGATGTGTTTCTATAAAAAAAAAAAAAATGTGTGCTAATTTAATGGATAATTAGCTTAATTAGGATGAAACACCTAGTCTCCTCTGAACATATTAACTTAGCACTATGCAGAAGAGATTCAACCTCATACTTCATCCATATGGAATAGAAGATCTGATAATGGCTTCCAGTGCCTTGTTGCATACATTTGCATGTTAATGTGGTTAATTTTATGGATGGGCTTAAAGCACTGTGAGCATTTATGCTCTTATGTAATCACAGTTGTGTTGAAGTAATTAAAGGCCTTTTTTGTTGGTTAATTTCCGAAAGAATTTTGCCTCCTGAAAGAAAGATGTTTTTTTTTCCGCACAAGTTATAGTCACCTCTTTTATTGTGGTGTCATTTAATTTGACCCTGATTCTGTAGCAGTTGAAGCTCTTGAGGAAGAAAAACTCATCTTTTTAATGCAGGCTGCTCTTCAGGAAATCCCCTTAGGCTGATAAAACTTTCTAATCTGATTCTGCTGATGGCTTTAAGCATGTACAGTTAAACACAATAAAGCTAAGATAGGAGTATCAGATTCATGAGAAAACTTCTTGGGACAATGAAATAGTAGATGACGATATTTTGTGTGCTAGTAATCAATCTCATTCTGGTTTGTACAGACATGGTGCAGCTTGAACATGATGCCAGTCCTTCAGTGTCAGTCGAGCCAGAGCCTGCTGTAGAGGTAAGTTTTCAGTGTTTGATATAAGGAAGGGACTTGACTTGTCACTAAAAGTAAAAGACTCAATAAACTCTAAACATACTTCTTTTAAATTTGTTTAAACTTGTTCTGGAGAATCTTTTTCCTTCAAGCCAAAATCTCAAACTTCTTGCAGTTTTTCTTCAATATTGCAGAAAATAGCTAATATTCACTTTAAACCTCCCATTGTGGACTTTATTTCTTTTACATGCAGCCTGAATGCTACAAACATTCCTCTCCTCTTTAATTTGTCCAGAATAAAACCCCACAGACACTAACTCCAACCCGAAGAAAACCTCTAGAGAGTGATTTTGAGACCATCAAACTCATCAGTAATGGAGCTTACGGGTAAGAGGTTTGACCTGTGCAAACCGTTCCTCCACATCTTCATATCGTGGTATGATGAGCGTTATTCTTTTATTTTAACAGGGCTGTGTATTTGGTCCGCCACAAAGAGACACGGCAGCGGTTTGCCATGAAGAAGATAAACCTCCAGAACCTAGTTCTGAGGAACCAGATCCAGCAGGCGTTTGTGGAGCGGGATATCCTAACTTTTGCTGAGAACCCCTTTGTTGTTTCCATGTTCTGTTCTTTTGAGACACGGCGCCACCTCTGTATGGTCATGGAGTACGTAGAAGGTAACTTCTAACTTTGACACTTAAAAACATTTGGTTAAATCTGAACTAGGTTGGTAAAAAACATATACTTTTTTGGGGGTACCTAATATTTCCACAAAAAATGCAAAGATGAATAATGCTGTAGTGTAGGAATCAGGTTTCAACTTGTTTGAAATAGGAAATTGTTAGAGGATTGTTTTTTATTGTTTTCTGTGATATTTTTAGGTGGAGATTGTGCCAACTTGCTGAAGAATATGGGCCCCCTGCCTGTGGAAATGTCAAGAATGTACTTTGCTGAGACAGTCCTGGCACTTGAGTACCTTCACAACTATGGCATTGTGCACCGAGATCTTAAACCTGACAAGTGAGAAACATTTCGCTGTTGCTAAATTAACACTTCAATAATTGTGTACATCAGAAACCAAGATTCCCTTCCTTTTTTCTTTTATCAAATCAGAATTTGGAATAATGAATTGTTTGTGCTTTATGTTTTTTCTTTTCTTTTTTCACTTTCCAGTTTGTTGATCACATCTATGGGCCACATTAAGTTAACCGACTTTGGACTATCTAAAATCGGCTTGATGAACATGACCACCAACCTGTACGAGGGTCACATAGAAAAAGACACGAGGGAATTTGTAGACAAACAGGTAAAACATATTCAGACGGAAGACAAACAAACAGCTTAAAAAGAAAGGACAGAACTGATCCGTGTTTGTCTGCTGATGCAGGTGTGCGGCACTCCCGAGTACATCGCTCCAGAGGTGATCCTCAGACAGGGCTACGGGAAGCCGGTGGACTGGTGGGCGATGGGGATCATCCTGTACGAGTTTCTGGTTGGCTGTGTTCCATTTTTTGGAGACACACCTGAAGAGCTTTTTGGGCAGGTTGTCAGTGGTGAGTGTTGTTATGAAAACGATTCAGCACAAATTCATTCATGCATTTTCTTCTTTCCGTAACATAATTGAACGGTTGGTAATTACATTAATGTCAGAACCTGTTAGCAAACCGATGTTGTGCTCACAGAACTGGTGGCAATAAGTCTGGGTTCATCTTCAAACATAGGGTTCATGCTGGTGCTTGAAGTCCTTGAAAAGTCTCAAATTTCAATTAAATATTTTCAAGGTTCAGAAAGTCCCTGATTTCTGTATTAAGTCCTTGAAAGTACTTGATATTCAGACTGCACAATTTTCTAATAAAGTGCAATCTAACGTTTGATTAAAAACCTAAATTTGGAAACAGTTATTTACCTTTGAAATCAGATATTTTCATGGGAAAAATGTCTGAACCCTTCAGCCCTATTTAAAATGTTTGATTTCTTATGACTCACATAGAAGTCAATCAAATTTGCCCAATGCAGATAATCTGTTTCGGATAAAAACATTTTTTTTTTTATGTTAAAGATCATTTAATCAATTGGTAAAATGTGTTGTGTTTATTTAATTCTTAGATGAAATCATTTGGCCAGAAGGAGACGATGCCTTACCTGCTGATGCTCAGGATCTAATCACCCGCCTACTGTGGCAGAGCCCTTTAGAACGACTGGGAACAGGTACAGTTCATTAAAAAAACAACGAAATTAGTTGATTAACATTCACTTAGTTTGTAATTCATTTTTAAAAAAGTATTCATAGAGAGCTGGAGGAGCCCTGAACTTGCACTATTGTTTAATTGAAGCTTGAAACTGAGTGCCTTGTGGATGCAGGTGGCGCCTCAGAGGTCAAGCAGCATCCTTTCTTCGTGGGTTTGGACTGGAATGGACTCCTCAGACGAAAAGCAGAGTTTATTCCTCAACTGGAAGCAGAGGATGACACCAGCTACTTTGACAGTAAGCTCCAGTTAAGAATCTGTGCTGCAAAGCACAACATAGCAATGAACAGGGCTGTTTTCCTGACCTTGCTCCCAGAAGATTTCTGACCATTAGCATCTAAACACCCACACAGACACACACAGCCCAGTCCTGCATTGGTTTCTTCTTTTCATTAACCTGCAAATACACCAGAGAGTCACACAGTAGTTTAAAGAAACATTTTTTACATCTTAATATGTAAAACTTGTTTGTCAATAACGTACAAGTTTTTTGTCCCCATCTGAAACATACCCAGCTAGTCAGTTACAGTAAAAGTTGTTGTCTTTTGTTGTTTGTGTTTTGAACATTTGACTTTAGCCATAAGGTAAACAGCTACACAAGTGCTGAAAAACAAAAGTAACAGCTCCTTTACCAGCCTTCTACTAGACTTAATAACCAAATCTGTGAACATTTTAATTTGAAATTTGAAGATGAAAATGTCAGGTTTTTGAAATTTGTTTACAAAGAAGTACGAGTCTAAATAATTAGTTCTATATATTGTGTTTAGTATTTAGACTCCACTATACATTTTGTTTGCAGTTCATGCTCCTGTAGTTCTTAGTTTCTTCTCTTTTTGTGTGAAGCTCGTTCTGATCGCTACCATCATTTGGCGTCTGATGAAGATGAAGAAACTAATGATGAAGAGTCGTCTTTGGAAATCAGGCAGTTTTCCTCCTGGTCTCATCGTTTCAGTAAGGTAAAAACTGCTACATCCAACATCAAAAACAAACTGTTGAAAAGGTTGTTCTTTGGTTAAAAAAAATACACCTGGGTTTCAAAATAGTAAGGTTTTTGTTACTGCTGATTGTACAGTAATTCCTGATCTCACCCTCTTTCCCCCTCCCTCTCTGCTGTTTCTCCCTCAAGGTTTACAGCAGCACAGAACATCTGGCAACACCGTCCAACCTGAGCTTCTCTTCAGACCGCAGCCACAGTGAAGATAAGGAGGACCGTGGTGATGTCGGGGGGCTGAATCTGTCCCTGAGCCCAGCAGACGGCTGTTTGGATAGCAGGCACTCTGCACGCATGGCCAGGTGAGCAGCTGTGAACATTTGCGTTGTGATTAATTTTTTAGAACATCTAAGCAGATATTTGCGGAAACGAGTGGTAAACGTTGACAGTCTTGTGTGTGTTGACTTAATAGCTTGATTTTCTACCAGACGATATTTTCATAAATTCACTGTTTGTCTTTTTGCAGCCTTCGCCCTCGGGCGTCCTCCAGTTCCTCACAGTCTGAAAGGAGCGCGAGTCCCCTGGTGATGAGCAGCACCCACAGCCTGGAAACAATGCCCCGCTTCGCCCTCTCCACCGATGATGAAGGTACATCCTGACCTTACACATTTTCATTCATAATTAGGCTACATTCATAGACCAGGAAAATGTGGCCCAGATTTGTACCACTTACAAATGTACTAAATCAGATACGTATCCAATTGTTTTCAAAGCTTTTATGTCATTGATGTGAGACATGCTTTTTAATTCTGCACCAAAAGAAGCTAGAGGTTGTAAATCCAGACATAAACGAGGCCTGAAAATTATAATTTTGAAAAAATTCTGTCCGTGAAGCACATCATAATCTGACCATTCGTGGTTCGTCTCTTCAGAAGTTCCAGTTAATGCTCCACTAAAGCCTGTTATTTAGTTATTTGTTTCTATTAGTTCCCTTTGAATTTTTATGATCTTGTGATGATAATGTTGACTTCATTGCTCAGCAACTTAAAATTAATCTTTAGATAGCGGCATTCCTTTTTTACTGCTATTAACAGTTGGCTGCTGTGTGACTTCTACATTCTTCTGCATATGTGGGTCACTTTGGGGTTATAAACCGCATAGATGTGGTCGCATTACTAGTAGCATACAAGACCAATACTAAAAAAAATTGGATTTCAGCAAAAAAAAAAAAAATTACAATAAAGCATTAAGATCTGCTGTGTGAACATAGCCTTAGTTTCTTCATAAACAGTGGAAATATTATTTACCCTTTACATTTGTCATCTGCAGCTGAAGTGGTGGTGTCAAACCTCCGGAGGATCCGGATTCGCAGCAACAGCACTGGAGCCAAACACTCGTCCCCCAAGGACCCAGCCGGCCCCCGACGCTTCGGCAACCAGCTGGAGACACCGGACAGACAGAGGCTTCCCTGCGGAGGAAAGGTTCCCAAGTCAGCGTCTGTCTCAGCCCTGTCCCTCATCATCACTGCAGGTGCACAGACATCCAGCAGAGCAAAGGATGATCTCAGCAGTTTCATTTTCTGAGATTTTAAACATAATATAGCAAACAACTGAGAAGCAGAGGAGGGGATCACCAAGCTGAGATTTAGAAGTTGGAATAATAAAGTAGAGATTAATATTCTACTGTATTTTAATATGTTTGTTTCAGATGACTCACCAAGCGGCCTCCAGCCCAGTCCCATTTCTCCACGTTCGCTGTCTTCCAACCCCTCGTCTCGTGACTCGTCGCCAAACAGAGACTTCTCCTTCAGCCCCGCTAGCTTAAAGCCTCCGATTGTCATCCACACGTCGGGGAAGAAGTATGGCTTCACCCTGCAGGCCATCAGGGTCTACATGGGTGACAGTGACGTCTACACTGTCCATCATATGGTGTCGGTGGGTTCTTCTGTTTTTGCTTGTTTTGGATGATTTCAACCCTAAAGAGGTGATTATGTAATGCTGAAATGAAACTCCTCTGCTGGTTGTTTTAAAAAGAGTGTGGAGGAGGGCAGCCCGGCTCACCAGGCAGGTCTCCGCACCGGAGACCTCATCACCCACGTGAATGGAGAGTCTGTGCAGGGCCTGGTCCACCCAGAGCTGATAGAGCTGCTGCTGAAGGTACAGTCTCCTATTGGGTCGATGTGCAGTTGACCTTTCATTTTTTTATTAAAAGTTGCTTTAATACCTTTATTCTTGTGAAATGTGCAGAGTGGCAATAAAGTGGCTCTGCAGACCATAGCCTTGGAAAACACATCTATCAAAGTGGGTCCAGCCAGGAAGACCAAACACAAAGGCAAGATGGCCCGGCGCAGCAAGAAGAGCAGAAAAAGAGATAATTACGACAGGTAAAGAGCTAAGCAATCAGATGCAGCTCTGCAGCCCTAGTGATCATCATTTGTTAACTTTATCGGACTTGTAAAGGACAGCGATGTCAATGTATTTATTGAGGTTTTGTGTAACATACCTACACAAAGTATATTTTTAATTTCAAAAGTGTAAGACTCTGCATCCTTCCATTTGAAAAGTATGTACATCTTTGTTTTGGCTTCTCACATAAAATCCAAAGACAGAACCCTGAAGTATTTATTGTAACAAAATGTGAAATGGTTCCAAGAGTGTCTTTACTTCCTGTATTTTCCCACAGTATAAGTCATATTAGGCAAAAAAAAAAAAAAAGTGTCACAAAGGAAAAAAAGCATAAAGCTGGAACATTTAAACTGTGAAAAAAACTGTGTCTATTTATATACTGTATTCTCCAGACTTCAAGTATTGAAAATTGAGGAAAAGGCCAGTTGAAATCTTTGGGTAAATTTCTTCCAGTCATATTTGCTCCTGTTCTGCTTTTTAGGCGACGGACCATATTAAAGAAGCTGTCCAAGCAGAGCACGGTGATGCACAGCAGCCGCAGCTTCTCCTCAGGTCTTCATCACTCCGTTTCCTCCAGTGAGAGCCTCCCAGGCTCCCCGACACACTCCTTGTCCCCTGGCCCCTCTACACCCTGCAGGAGCCCAGCACCAGATCATCAGGGCTGTGGTGAGGCAACCATACAGACGTCCTGAAGTTCTGGTGGATTTAGGCAGAGTTGGGGAGTAAAAAGTTACATTTACTTCAGTAATATTTTTGAAAAAAGTTCACTTTTCAGAGTATTTTTACGACGTATTTTTATTTGTGTAATATTATTATGAGGTATCACAACTTTTACTTGAGTAAAATTTCTTCCCACTGTGAGTAACTTCTCTGAATGAAGACAAACTTGTTTTAACAAAATATTCATCAGACACACACACCTCCAGTTTTTGTTAGTGTCATACATTTTATATTGAAATAAACTCATTTGAATAAATGTCTTTTTGTATGTCACTTGTATGATTTATTTTTATTTTGATCTTGAAGATGTCAAAAATTTCAACATAACTTTACATTTTGGTTTGCTCGATATTATTTTCAAATATCAATTTATGTTTTGATCAGTTACTCAATACTTGAGTAAACATTTTACCAGATACATTTTTACTTGTAGTGAAAATGGACAGCTACTTTTTACTTTTACTTGAGTAAAAATATGCTGAAGTAGTTCTACTCTTACTTGAGTACAATTCTTGAATACTTTACCCACCTCTGTATTTAGGGAGCTATTATTGGTGGTTTTTGCATTATATTTTCATATATTTTTTGCTTATTTTTTGATTATTGTCTTCTTCCTTTTCAGACGTCTCTCCCCAGAGTACATCTCCTTGTTCCAGTTCTCCTAGTTCTCCTGCTACACATATTCGGCCCAACTCTCTGCACGGTCTTGGCTCCAAGCTCAACACACAGCGCTTCACCAAGGTGGGCCGTCGGAAGTCAACCAGCAACATCCCACCCTCACCTCTGGCCTGCAACTCTTCCTCGTCCTCCAACCAGCCTCTGTCCCCACAGCGCTCGCCGTCTCCTCTGCCAGGCTTTGCCAAAACTCTCCACACCTATCATGGCAAAACCTTATCGCCCCCCACCATCGTCCGGCACGTCGTCCGGCCTCGCAGCGCAGAGCCCCCTCGGTCCCCGTTACTCAAGCGGGTGCAGTCAGCGGAGAAACTGTCTGGCGTGTACCATGCCGATAAGAAGTCGTACGCCCCCCGCAGGCACACACTGGAGGTGCCGTTTTATTGTGAGGGTGACCTGCTGGGCGACTCTGAGGTAGAGGGGGCCTGTGGAAGCTTTTACATCGGAGCAGACCACAGCAGACTGGGAGCCTATGGGGGCAGTCAAAGGTCAGAGCAGTTGGTCGTGATGCGCAAACTCAACCTGTCTGAGCGACGGGACTCCTTCAAAAAACAGGAGGCGGTACAGGAGGTGAGCTTCGACGAGCCCGAGGAGAAAAGCAGCAGCAGCAGTTTGGTGACAGGAATCGCAGCATCTCCAGGACTCCAAACACGATCCGTCCTCCAGCAGAAGCACAGGAAGACGTGGACGTCAAGTCGGCCACAGAGCAGAGAGGAAGTGGAGCTGGAAGTGCCAGTGGTCAGGAGATTCACCCTGGTCCCTCAGATCGCTGTGCAGGGTTCAACAGAGAGCGAGGAGCAGGATGAGTGGGAGCCCTGCTCAGACGGAGAGGATGGAAATGAAGACCCTGAGGTGGAGATCGCTCCATCCCAGCAGCAACAATCAGAGCGTCCTGCGTCTGATCAGTCTCAGTCAGCGGGAGATGCTTCCTCAGCTCATCAGCCCCAGAACGCAGAGAGCAGCGAGGAAACCAGGCAAAAAGAAAACCCCAAAAAGTGACGCTTTTTCGCTTTATGGGGAACTTTGAAAGAAGCCGAGCTGTTTCCGCTTAAACCTACATGAACTAAACTCACGGAAGAAGCTCCTACTTGAATTTTGTATGGGAAAAATTTGCAGACTTTCTGGTTGTATTTATTATGTTTGTAAGAAGAGGGACGAGGACAGGTTCTCATCATCTGAAAAGCCAAGGTTAAAGCTTTTTGTATCCATAAAATGTGCTTTTATGTTTTTTGAATGGATTTTTGTTTTCTAAAAATGTCTATTTTTTAATGAAATTGCGGTGGAATCGAGGTAATGCTGGACAATTGTAGGACCAAATGGAGTGATGAGTCTTTATAGAAATTAGAATTAGTTTTTTCCCCTCTGAGTGTCTGGAAGGGCAGCTTTAGATGTACTGATGATTATTAGTCTTTTACTCACACTCCCAGGTACACGATTTATTCATAATTTCAGCCACATCATTCTTGGCCTTTGTTGCTTGGCCTCCTCATTTTGTGGCTTTATAGCATTTTATTTTATTTTAAAATTGATTATTTGTATTTCTTGCAAAGCTCTGTTTTTTTTTTTATTTTTATTTTTTATTTACATTCAACCAATCAGAGCAGAGCAGTGTCTCAAATCCCACTGAGACTCCATCTGGGTGAAACTTTGAAGTGCAATCTGTTAGAAAGACTAAAAGATCCGTAGAGTTAGAAGTGCCATGATATCAGAGCTACGTCCTCCTAAGCCATATCTTTGATGCTACAACCAACAACTCTACATGAAGCATTTTTTAAAGCAACTCTTCCCCACTGGCATCCCAATCTTCAAATAGGACAATCATGAAGATGTGGATATTGCGGCTTTTCCCAAGTTCGACATTGCTTTGTGTCATACTGCAACATTTTGCTCCAACTTACTGAGCGGCCAAATTGGACGAGTTTTAAAGAAAACGGGATTGTTTTTGCTTATTTAAATCCTTGTTGTGTTTATAACAGTTTTTACAGGCTATCTCAATTAAAAAAAAAACGCGTCGTTTACTGTTCTTTCTTCTGTGTCATGAGAGACCAAGCATCATTGACCTGTTCTACGTTCTTTATTGTGTAGTCGTGTTTACATCAGACAGGAGAAAGTGCACTATTTTGACGTACGTTTTGTAACTAAATGTGAAAGGCGGCTGGGAAACGGTAGAGAGACACGTTTTCAGTGAATCCAAGTCCTGGAGCTCTTTGAACTAAAGCTGTTCCGTGACTTTGTTTTGGAAAAATATTGATGTATATTTTGATATTGAAGCTTTTGTGCATCTCCAAATGTGTTAGAGGAGGTATTACTGTATGCACAGGGACAATGACAAGTTGAGGAAGCAGGATTCAATTTGTTTAGTTATATTTGACATATTTTCTGTAGAGAGTTTTGGGGTTGTCCTATTTTTCTTTCAGTGGTTCTGGTTTGTACCGATTTGTTATCTGTTGTTGATGAGTCAATCAAGCCCTCTTTGATCCCCCTTTAGGTCCTCAAATCTGATGAAAATCTTGCATATTGCTGTTGTTACTGAAGTGGAGTGATCACTTTATGGCTCAGTTCTTTCTGCAGTCCGACTGAATTGTTTACAACAAACAAACATGCGATGTACTGTATGAATACTTTATATCACATGGCTGTATTTGATGATACTATCCTCTTTGATACAATGTGAGAAAAATACAGAAGTTGCATATCTGTTTTTCTATTGAAGTCATTTGTTCCTAGGGAGTCATTTGGTACTGAACTGTTTTTGTATGTTTACATCCACATAAGTAGAAAGTTCATCAGCTTTTTTTGCTGCCTCATTTCTGAGAGTTCATATAAAAAGTACAGTGGGGGATGAAGGGAAATGTAGTTCAGACCACTAGATTTGTGCACCTTCAGAAGCCAAGTAAGCACTAAACCTGGTTTGTCACGTGATGATTATCTTGGAGGGAAAGTCATGTTTTAATCTTATAAGATAGTGTAACGTTCATCCATTTTCTGTACATCCTTGTCCCTTTTGGGGTCGGAAGGGGTGCTGGTGCCTATTTCCAGCTAACATTTCGGGCGAGAGGCAGGATAAACAACCACGCACACAAACATTCACAAAATGAGTTAATTTAAGTTCTGAAATTGTACTTATTTTTAGTAAAGCTCTCATCACATGTTTTTATATGTATCATCACTGTGCTGATCTCCACTTACTGAAGGTTTAATGCAGCTGCCTTTAAGGCCACTGAAGATCAGCAGATGCAAAGTTGGCTGCTTTTTAAAAAGTTCTCGATGAACTATCTGGCAGGTTTAATAAGCTGTTGTACATGTGCACGCGTTCTCCTGTGGTCTCCTCCGTTCAGTGCATGCTGCATGAGACAAGCACACAGCTGTAATACTTGACTGCATGGTATACCGGCGTTGCTGCCCTGTACTGTGTTTTCTTGTGCAAAGAATAAACTTTGTATTTCTCTTTGACACCTTTGTTTTCTTGACTTGATTCGTTGAAACCAGGTTTTAAGTCAAACTCTGGATGATGTTACTATAGGCTTCTGTTTATTGGGTGTTTGTATATTGCAGAGCAATAAGGTTTATAAAATTGCATTTGACAATATAAAAAACCGGATTCAAGAAATTAAAGCAAATGTTCTGTACTTTCAGATCTTAACTTTATATTCACGAATGTGATGAATGTAAAATTTGCTGAAGTGTTCTCAAAGTAAAGAAAATAACCTGTTACTTAAGTTTTAAGAAAAAGGCAAAAAAAACATACACTACTATTGTCTTTTGATCATTCTTGACTAAAGAAAGTCAACTTCTTACCAAAATGTTTGTCTCGTTCAAATGAAAAAAGAACAGTAAAGCAAGCAAAAATAATCTTAAGTGTGCAGCAAAGTTGATTTACTACAGAAATTAGAACTGTATGAATGTTAGGGAAAAGTTTGAAATTAACAGTAGGACATACTTGTATATTTTCCCTACAAATAAAAGGCTATATCCCTACAAAAATTTAACAACACTTACTGCTAGTGAATGTGGCAAAAGATAACTAAATTTTGAATTCTGGAGGAAAAAATTAAGGTTTCCACAGATTTTTAGATTACTTTTAAAACTATATCGCTGTTACTGTATCAGTTCATTTTCGGTACCAAAATAGGTAATTAGCTTAAATGGGAAAATCAGCATTATAACTCAAGTAAATTACATACTCTGTATATTATCTTTAATTATCTTTGTAGATATGGATGACTCAGATAACTCCTAACAACTGAGTCATCTGAGTGCTTCTGCAGATGATAGGATTCTGTTCTGTGACAAAAAGTGAAGTAAAACATAAATTTTAAAATTACATAAAATTGTGAGTCCTTACGCGTAAAACAGGCACTCTTATTTAAAATAAAAACCCGTTGATTAAGAGGTAAAACGTTGTATTGTGCTTCTCTTTTAAATCCAGCAGTTCTCCTATGTGACAGGTAGGTGTCACTGCTGAGCTGAGAAGCTCTGTGACACCACAGAAGAAGCTTCGTGTCCTTCATAACAACAGCTAGCATGGCTACTGCTACTAAAATTATCCAGAGGCTTCGAAATTTTCTTGCTGGGGTAAGAAGTAAAGTTATAGTCATAGAGCTAAAATAAACTTAGATAATCTGGGACTTAATTTATTAAATGGAGTCCTGGTGATGATAAATCGGGACGGTTAGCCCACCGAGGCAGCGGTTCTGTCAGCTAACTTTGAACAGTGTTAATGAGAAGCAAACTGTAGATTTGATTGAAATGCAACGTTTGCCCTCCATAAACATAAACCTTCACTTTTTTTCCCCCCAGCATGACCTACAAGCCAAGCTACAGCTGCGATACGAGGAGATAGCAAAGAGGTGATGTTTAATCCACCATGCTGTGGAATGTGGAGTTATTTTTTGCCCTCTAGAAACGCCCAATTTACTACAAAGAATACCTTAATTTTGACAACACCTGCAGCTACCATTGCATAAATGGTAGATAGCCTGTAGGAAGCTACCGTCCTGGAGGACCGGATGTCCTGTACCTTCTATGTAAACACACCTGGAATGAATAATGAAGACATTACTTCCTGGATTTTTAGGATCAAAAGCAGTTATTTGATTCAAATGTGTTGGACCAGAGACAAATCTAGAAGTATCTTTCCAGATTGGTTGTCACAGCCAGATCCTCTTTTGGCATAGATTAAAGGGTTTGTTTCCGTCTTTAAATTGAACCCAAAGTTGTTTCTGGTTCCCAAAGCATGTGCATGTTTGCCATTGTTTAAGGTTGGAATTTAATACAAAGAACATGCACAAACCACAGATCAAATTAAATGCAGCAAAATCTTTGAAGGCGCCGTTACTGATGTCTGTCCATGTTTTATAAGGACACAGCCACCACCTAAGCTGCCCGTTGGCCCGAGCCACAAGTTTGCCAACAACTATTATTTCACCCGAGACGGCCGGAGAGAGTCGGTACCCGCCACGGTCGTGATGTCTTCACAGAAGGCTCTACCTGCAGGGAGGTAAAATAAAATTTTCTGACTTTTTGAGCATGTTAAGCTCCACCAGTGCTAAAGTAAACAATTTACGATTCTTTCTTTAAGACAATAGATGTGTTCCACTTTTCAAAGAGGTAATTTACTTTTCATGTGTGAATTTCTAATGTTTTTTTTTCTTTTAACAATGTTTGATATGTTTTAGTGAGATTGGTAAGGCAAAGGCTCCCGTGACGCCTGGAACTCTGTATGAACCCCCACCACTGTCCACAGATCAGCCATACCTCTGAGCAGCAACATGAGCCTCCTGATTACTTCTGCTATTGTTGTATCTTGTACAATAGAATAAATTGTGAATAAAATGTTATTTGTTTCAAGTTTTTGTTTCTGATTTATTCATCACAACAACTATGTAAGAATATATATAAGAATAATATTATAAATTCAGACATAAGAATATATGTAGTTAAACAAAATTTCTGCCAGTCATGAGAATTAGGACAAGCTTTTTGTTACTAACTTGCGAGTCAAAAAGCTTCTTAACTGTGAACTTTACCCCATAAAGTAAAGAGGTCAAACTGATACTGAACATGTAACATATCAACATGTAACTGATATTGAAAGGTAACAGTGAGTTACATAAGCACATGTGTTTGTGATTGATGACATTTGTCAAAACAAGTGAATAAATTGATATTGGAAAACAGGGAGGGCTTTAGGTTGGAAGTAGTTTTTAATATCAGAGCACTGAGATTTGTTTCAAAAAGTGATCACACATGAATAAACTCTGGATAGTTGAGTAAAATAAACTGGATTTTGTTTGTTTTGCTTTGTGTTTTTAGTTGTTTTTGGTTGGTTTAGGATATGAGAAAATATACACAGTGAGAATTTCTTACAAAAATATGTAAGAATATTTTATTTAACACCTAATTAAAAATGACCAAATATTGCTCTAATGAAATTCTCTAAAACAGTACTTTATATAAAAGTCTGTTTAAAAGGAAAACTAAAATATATGCATACATTTGAAGTTGATCGGCCAAATAAGTAAAGAAAATGTAAAATATCAGTTGGTCATTGAAAGATTATGATAAAATAAAAAGTGTTGAGTTTTTATTTTTAATATCTTTAAAAAAAACAGAACTCTAAAGGGTGTTTAGAGTTCTGTCTGCTTTTTATTTATAAAACGTGAAAAATGTTGGATAGGACATTTTTATTCATGATTGTGGGATTTGGCGAGTAAATAATCTAAAGTAGTTCAGTAATAACCTCTGTGTCTGCTTTAGTTGTCCACTATAAAACAAAGCCAAATGGGCATTTTTTAAAAGAGAAATCATAAAACATAAAATGTTGCAGAAACTTTCATCAAAGACGAGAAAAAGACCAAATAAATATTTCTAGAAAAAAAAAAAAACAGCCCTCTTTTCATCCGTCTGCTTAAGGTCTTGGATGGAATAAAACTATGAAGTATTTTAGAGCAGATGTTAAATATTTAAAAAGCAATTATTATTTGACAGGTTAAAACGTGTAGGGCTATTGCGTCATATTTCCGCGCCATTCGGCTCTTCGCTGCTGAGGACGGATCCAGCATGGGGCACCTTGGCGGCTCATTTCTGCTCATCGCCTTGCCCATTTTGCTTCATATTCGGGGTAAGAGGCATCAGTTATACATGCACGATAACCACAATACATGTCTCCTTGTACTTGTGTTTTTGCTCTGTGGATGGCGGACTGAAATTTGTCTGCAGGCGGTCATACTGTCACTTCCCTGCTGGCTTTGCTTCACAGCTGCAGTAAACTCGTGTGGTTATTTGATCTCCAGGTATCCGCTGCAGGAAATCAGACTTTAATTTTCAGAACTTGACATGTGCATGTTAGGACTTAAATTTGCATGGAATAAGTTAGAAATTTATTTTCATTTATTTTGAATCTAAATGTTAGTGGCAGAGGCTCTGCGTGCTGCGTTCATCACAGTAACCTCCGAGTAACTCATGTTAACATCTGATAGTACAATTCAATTTAAAAAAATACTTTATTTATTCCAAATACAATATTGTGCTAATTCAAACTCATACAAGTATCTTCAAAAACTCATTGTGTGTTGTGAAGCTGTGTGTGTGTCCAGCAGCAGCCAGTCTTGGAGCAAATCTAAATCTCTGTCTGGCCATGTGAAGAGAAAGCTGAGCAGAGAAATGTTGAAGTCGGGGATCTGATCCTTGTGATAGATGGAAGAATTGTTATGAACGTCTTCCTCTATCTCTTTTTGATGTTTTGTGCTACTGCATCCTTTTCAACTCCTCTGGGATTTTGTTTAGAGTTGAAGTTTTAATGGAGCATTTAAAATGCCAATTCCTCTGAATTCAGCTGGGGAAATGCTTTTTTTAGGCTTTTACCCTTCATTTATGGGTGATGCATTAGTGACTCTTAAATATAGTTGTTGTCCAGATGGTGCATTTCTGTTATCCCTCTGGACGTTAATGAAAAAGTTAAGAGAAAGTAGATATTAAAGAACCAGTAACCTAGAATTCTTAGAATTGTATGCATGACCATTTCAGTCCAAAACCATGTTACAATAACCATGACATTGAAACTGCGTTGCATTTGTGTGTTTCAGGTGCTGCATCTCACTCTTTACCTGCCTGTGACCAGCAGCTGGAGTTTACATGCAGTGATGGATCGTGTTTATCAAAGCTGAGGTTGTGTGACGGCCACACAGACTGTGCTGATGGATCTGATGAGCACCACTGTGGTGAGTTCATGGTCTGCAGGGATTTTTAACTACGTGCAATCATGGTAAACTCAAAATACTCCTTCATTCAGTCCGAGGGTCTTATGTGTTTGGCATATAAATATTTAAATCAAATATCAAAATGCTGAAGCATAACAGATTCCAGATAGTCCATACTTGCTGAACAAAACAAAGCCAACATAAAAAAATGCATGTGTGACACACGATGTGCACCCTTCTTGTTCTTACAGGAGATAATAAGTAAGCACTTCACTTACTTATTAAGTAAAGCTTTTCAGGATGGCTTTTCTTTTCCCCCAACTTCTGTGCAACCTTTTAGTCCACTCTTCGTTGCTTATATCATCTCATTTGAGCCACGTTTCAGCTTTTGAATGAATAGCCAGACATCTGAGATTAGATTGCGGTCAATGCAATGACAACAGCAAGCCCAGATCCTGCAGAAAGAAAAAATAAGAAATAATAATATAAATGTATGCTTGAAAATACCATTTAAATGACCAAATTAACGAGCAAAATAACATAGAAATTTATCCCTCAGTCTTTCTAAGGGATAAATTTATGTGTAAAGAGATGGATTTAATACAAGCGAATTTAGTGCAAAAATCCAAACGTAGCACCAGAGTCATGAGATTCAGTCAATGCCTCGAATTCATAAAGTACAACTAATCTGCACTAAATTCAAACAAGAGTTGTCGGGGACAGATTAGATAAAAGATGAATTCCCAGAATATTCCCAGCTTCTCCAAAGTCATTAGTGACATTTTAACCAAGCCCTCAAAGTCTAGCAGGCTCAAGGCTTTATTAGATTAATCTGATTATGGTGATAGGTTCAGTCTTACTTTTTTTTTTTTTTAAATGGCTCATTATTTAAAAAACACACATAATACTTTCCAACATTTCTGCACACAATCTCTGAAAACCATTAAGCTGAACTTTTAAACCTGACATTGTGATTTTCCAGTTGCATGGCTGGCAAAGTGTTGCTCTTTCTTTTCACTACACAGATACTGTTTGGGATTATTATTTTCTAATCCCTCTGAGGTCATTTGAGCCCTCAGTGCAAAGTTTCAGAGGAATCTGATGTAAAGTTCAACCCTTCAATCCTGCAGAGCAGAGCTCAACAGGAGGGAAACTTTCTTACACCTTCCAGGTGTTAAACATAAATACTGATCTGTGTAAACCCAGCAGGTTTGAATATCTGGTCTACAGCGAGGGGCTCGAGGAGAACATAAAAACAAGCAGAATGGAAAAGTTGAGGGATATTTTCTATGCGAGAAAAAGATGGACCTATTTAGGCACAAACCGCAGGGTATGGTGGCTCCAGAGCTTAAAGGCTCTAAATAACTTTGACTAAAATTAGGAAAGAACTAATCATTTTAAATATAGGTAAAATCACAAATTTAGATTTTAGCTATGTTTTATTTTGATAAATAATTGCATTGAATTTTCACAGTGACACTAAAAGCGCAAGTAATACTATTTTAGACCCAGTTTAATTTATATTGAGAATATTTTTACAGAATCCCATTGAAGAAGATGTATAAAAAACTTTTCTAAAGTAAAAATTTATTTAAAAAAAACATTATAAGTTGGTTTTATTAAGTATGACATGTGATATTTGTTGCTCTAAATGAAATTTATTCAGCTGAACAGCTAAAAAAAAATGGCTATTTGGAATGAAAAGCCTGTAGAGATCTGCCCTAAAGGAATGTTTGGAAAGAGTCAAGACGATAAGACTGCAGTAAGAACTAACTGTTAAGCATGGTGATGGCAGCATCATGGCCAGGGCATGTTTCCCTGAAAAAGGTTTGGAGCTGTTGTTCAAAGGCCATTAGAAAGTCTGGCTTCTTCAAAACGATATATAAAGAATTGAGGTAATTCTGCTATCTGTGTGGAGAATCACACAAATAGCAGAATCTGTGTGATTTAGAGCACAGTTTCAATAAAAACCAGAACCCTTGGCGTTAAAGTTCTATACATTTTAGCTACGCCTCCAGAGACTGTATCTCCCCACCTTATACCCTGACAGGCCACAGCAGGTGTGGGAAAGAGGAGTTCACCTGCCACAGTCGACGCTGTATCTCATCAAAACTCTTCTGTAATGGTGATAACGACTGTGGCGACTGGAGCGATGAGGATTCCTGCCACAACTGCACCGCTGGGTCTTTCTCCTGCGGGCCTACCGAGGCCTGCCTGCCCAGGAACAAGCTCTGTGATGGGTGGAACGATTGCAGAGATGGACGAGATGAAGCCCAGGACCTGTGCGGTTCAGTCCAGGCCTCTCCTCAGAAGTCCTCAGCTTGTGCAGCCTCAGAGTTTCAGTGTGGAGACGGGGCGTGCATCCGGCATGCATGGAGGTGTGACCACTCCTCGGACTGCTCTGATGGCAGCGATGAGGAAAACTGTGGTAAGTGAGGGATCTGGATGTACATTGCACAGAAATTTACAAAATATTCACTTTGCAGAACCTTTTCTACTTTTTAAGTCAGAAATACAACAGCAAAATATTTTACCATTGGGAAAACATTCAAATTCAGAGAATAAAGAAAAGAAAAAAAACCCTGCATGTAAAAGTGTTGGCTCTACCATTCTGATTAATCCAAATGTTATTAATGGAGCCCTTTTAGAATTTTTAGTTGGGTTCAAATTTACCTCAAATAAAATATGTGAGGATAGGAAGAGGAGGAGAGTCTGGAAATGATGGAGACCTCAACAGTAGAATAGAAATTGGGCTTGTAAAATTCTAGCAAGTCATAAATCTTAACAACTTTAGTCTCCAAATGCTCATTAACCAACAAGCAATAACTTTGGTTAAACAAAAACTTTTTAGTTTTCAGCTCATCTTCAAAATGCCTTGTGGAAATAAGGATGTTGCTGTTTTGCTGACCACCAGCAGAGGGCAATCAAGTGATTCTTCTGATAACTGGCTTTGCAAACTTAAAGCATATTCAAATATTCAGGGTTAAACTGAGATATAATAACTAAACATTTGAGGTGTGCATTTGTAAATTAATTCTTAAAGAACTACTGACTGGCTTCTGGTAATGATTTAGAAACAGAATTGTTGCTGTCTTGTTGCTGAATTGACACCATAACTAAACAGCTTCTCAGAAAATAACTTTTGTTGTCCCAGAAAGTGTGAATCCTCTGAAACAGATCTCTGCTGTCTGCTTGACTCTCTGCAGCCTTTTAACACAGTTCTAGAGACAATAGGTTTTGGACTATATTTTTATTGTATTTTAGTCTATATGTCTATAATTATAAACAACAGAGATAACAAAAGCTAAAACTATTGCAAGTCATAGATACATCAGTATACTAGGTTTTTTTTGTTTTTGTTTTTTGAAACACGTTTAGCTCCTCTGGTACTCTTTAAAACATTGATGTCAAATGTTCATGTAACACTCTTCCACTACAGTGTGACTCTCTCAGCCACAGGCATATACAGCATAACCCTATCATGTGTGTGGCATTGGTTGTGAATTTGGATAGTTATTTATATGACAGCTTAAAGGTTGGTATGTAAAGCATGAAGATTGTTTGGTCTGTGGTTATTTTTATGTCATGTTTAAAGCTGCTGTCATGGTGTGTTTAAAAAAATTAAAGTGCTGCAGTTGTAAAATAGAAGCAAAGCATTTTAAAAAAAACACTTCATTAAAACAAAAACCCTCAGTTTCCCTCAGTTATTACAACAATATAAATATAAATGAACAATAACAACTTTAACTCATTGTTCATGAGTTTGGACAAAAATTTGTGCCAAATGGAATTTTTTTTGTCCGAATCTTAAGCTATGTGGTGAAATTGCTCATTCGTATTGGGGGAGTTGTGATTTTTACATATATTAAAGCAAACAAATAAAATCATTTGTTTGTTTGTTTGTTTGTTTGTTTTGTTGCCAAACTAAATCATTGTCTGCCAAGTTTAAAGAATAGTATAAACATATTTCCTAATGCTAAAACAGCAGACCTTTGCATCCTGTGATGCAAAAGACATCGCAGGTTTAGGGTTAGAGATACACCACAATCTATGTCAGGCACATAAATGCTGCAGGCATATCTGCTGGCTGTGCTGTTATCATTGTATAAACATTTGGTAGGAAGGGATTATGGAGGTCAAGGAGCTGTATCAGCAGAAAAACCAGTTCTTCCTTGAACGTCCTGGCCCACCCCTCTGTTATCCTTTAAATATTTTGCACATAGCATTGAAAAGAGCTGCATATTGTTGATTTCTAAGCTTGTGATTTAAAAAATATATATTTATTGTGTATGTCTACTGACGTTCCATTAAAAAATGTATTTGCCACAAATCATCAAACTTATGTATTAGAAAAAAGTCCTGATCTGTTTATAGAACACGTACAAAAACAATGTCTGCTTCTCAAAGACTTATTAAGGAGCTCAGAGATAAGAATACCTCAACCTTCATTGACAAAAAGATAAAAAAATAATCAGTGCCCGAATGAAAAATGTAAATAAAAACAAATTTGCAAATCTAGTGGAATGCAAGTTAGAAATGTTGAAGAGTATTGTTAAGAATGTTATTATCAGTGTTTGGGTCTTGCAGATATCAGCAATCAGGATGAATGTCAGGACAATAACGGCGGCTGTTCCCATTACTGTTTGGACCAGCCCTTTGGTTTCCTTTGCCGTTGCCCGGACAACATGAAGCTGGTCGAAGACAGCCATTGTGAAGGTGAACGACGGCCTCAATTTATTTTGCTGTGGACAAAACCGTAACTCTCAGCTTATGGCCAATACAGGTTCTGGACTTGTTCATTAATGTCTGCATGTTTATATCATCTGGTTTTACCATGCAGCATTCTAAGAAAAGTACAGAATACTGTATCGCTAATCAATGTCTGTTTGCCAAAAATGTGTTTGCTTGATGTTGTAGAAGTCGATGAGTGCCTGGAGAGTGACATCTGTGACCAGCTGTGTGTCCACAGAAACGGCAGCCTCACCTGTGAATGTCAAGAGGGCTACAACATGGACCCACCCACCAAAGAGTGCAAGGCCGAGGGTGAGCCCAGTCATTTCAATCAAAAACCACTGACGCCATTATAACCTGTATGTTTTTCATATACAGCTCCCACAACACTTACTGGTCTGGAAGAGGATTAGGGTTATTAAGAATAATTCTGATTTGAATCTTAAGATTTCCATAAAAGTTGTTTTTTTAGTGATAAAACAATACTTTTCTCAGATGGTACAGCTTTCCTTTCTTCTTGCCAAAGAGCGTCCTTCCTGTCAATTCTTTTGCTGTTTTTCACTTTAAGAAAATATTTCAGATTTTCTTAAAGTGGCTTAAGAACTGCTTTGATGGCAGTTTAGGGTTAACCAACAACCCGTCAGATTGACCTCTTTTCTGGATTACAGTCATAGCAGGTGAACAAAGACAAATGAGACTCATGTTAGAGCGACAATAATTTTTTACGGGGCAGTTTTATGTGATTTTCAGGATCATAATCCCATTTTATAGGACAATCAAATCATATATTCCATTTCATGGAAATGGTTTATATATTAAAAGAAGTCAGCATCTATGTACTTTCAGGATGCATTTTATTTATTTTATTTTATTTTTATTTTTTTTACTAAAAGAGGCTTTTCAATGCCATCATAATGTCATGTGTGGGATGGGAAACATTGACCAGGAGTGACATTTTTGTAGTTCTGTCTCACTGGAAATGGGTTATTAGGTCATCCTGGGGACAGATGGGTTTTCCTGATCAGCTTACCCGTCATTTCCTCTCAAGTCTTGGCAAGAGGTTCTGGCAAACCACAGCGCAGCACAGTGTTTCCCAGCCCTGGTCGTCAAGGCACACTGCCCTGCATGTTGAAGGGGTTTCTTTGCAGGTGATTTCAGTTGACAGGTATTTACTGAACTGCACTCAGCTGAATCATGGGTTGTAAAGCAGGGAAGCAGATAAAACAAACAGGGCAGTGTGCCTTGACGACCAGGGCTGGGAAACAATGGCATAGAGTTTAATCTTGCGTTAAAAAACAAGATTAAATGTAACTTTATTGTCAACTTGTTTTAGTGCCATCTTTTTCCTTATTTAGTATAACATTCATTCCTCTATCAATCTTCCAGCATGACATCATGGACAGTATCACCACAGGAAAAGCCTGGATTCTTGATGACAGGAACTCTGGGGTCTCTGCTTTAGTGTGGGAGGTTTGAGAGAGAGGCTGGGAAAGCTGGTTTTAGAGGAGGAGTCCCTGCAGTGGAGACATAAATAAAAATCTTTCCTGACACTCAGCCCTTGGTTAGCCGTGTACATCTTTGCCCTCATAGTACAGTAAAAAAAATAAATAAATAAGACAAACAATCCAAGACTTTAAGAACACAACAATTTGGATTACACCACTTGCTGAAAGTAATGGGTTTGTGATCTCATTACTAAAAAGCTTTTCCCGCCCTCTTTTTCCTCTTATCTGATTTCAGTTGTTTCTGAATTTTGTTTGTTCTAAGACTGAATTACCATGAGCATATACCAGTACAGTTCTGGTCAGGTGTTTACAGGCACTTTTGTGCTTTTTATTTTAAAGTAAAATAACAGGAAACAAACAACTTCTTTGGATCCTTCCTTCATTTTAGGTTGAGGATAGATTTTTGGAAAAACCAGTCCAGAAGCTAATTGTTTTACATTTGAAAACCTATTATGACTTTGTTTCCTGTCTTTGTCTTGTTGAAAGACCCAGTTTTTGTGCTCAGCCCTATGGTACATGGCCATATATATTTCTAACACAGCATTTCAAAAAAATTATGAAATCATGAATCAGTAAATTCAAAAATGCAGTTCAGAAAGCGAGGCTAAGTGACGGATTCATTACCCCCAGATTGTTAAAGTTGTATTTATTTTCGTTAAATTTTTTGAAACAAAATGATGTTTTGTTTTGTTTTGCTCAAATTAAATTAGAAACATTTTAATAATTCTTTACATCCTTTACATTTTCCAGGAAGTGAAGCTCAGCTGGTTTTCAGCTCTTCAAAAGGAATCCAAGTGAAAAATCTGATTAACAAGGAGCAGTCGATACTGGTGCCACATTCACTGGGACATGGTCCAATAGCAGTCCTGGCTTCCACCCATAATGCATACTGGGCGGAATGGGGACGCAACTCCATATACAGGTAACAACTGGAGCTTTGCTTGGCATCTTTAACCCTCTCAGGCTCAAATTACTTGCAAAGGCTAGCTAAGTACCATTTAGCTGTTGCAAATCTGCAACATCTGCCTGGAGAGGGTTAACTTCATCCTGAATGTTTTTCAGGTCAGATTGACATGAGAACTCCTCTTTTGTGTGTTTGATCAGAACTGTTCAACTGGATTAATAATACACTTATGGTTGATGGTGTTGAGCTATTTGAAAAAGGTTTGTATTCATGTTCATACCTCTTCAAATAAGTTAAAACAGCACCACTAAGAGAAAATTTCTGCTTTCATTCCCAATAGCATTTCACGGTTCTTAAAACGAAGTTTTCTCTGTACACAGAGGGAACATTCTTTCGTTTTGCTTATCATGCAATATGCGTCTGATGTCAAACTCTGCCCTTCACTTACAACCATCAAAGTCGATGCAAACTATTCTGTCCGTGCTTGTACAGAATAAATGAGCCTTTGCGTGCAGAATGACACAGTGTTAAGTGGTTGGAAAAAAAAAGGTTTTCCTGTGTGTGTGTGTGTTTCCTCTCAGGGTGTGAAATGTGTGTGTAAGCACATTTTGATGGCGGACAGCCCCCACATATGTTCCCTCTCTCTCTCTTTCTTCAGCCAGTTGTTCCACAGAGCTTCTGGTTAGCTTCTTAATTGTTTTTGCTTTCTATTTTGTCGAACACATAACACATAGAAAAAAACCTGTGAAATTACATTCTTGGTTGAAGCTTGCATGCTTTTCAATTCTTCCTGACAAAGTGCAACCCTGACACCTAATCTACATAATCATGTTTAGCTTTGTACGATTGGAACAAGCAAACCTTTCATTGTAATTTGTTTGTGTGTGTGTGTGTTTTTTAGGGGAGGTGGAGGGAATATATGAAAAACCAGTTAACAGAGTCAAAACAATGTCATATTATCAGCATCTCACATGACATCCTGTTTCCTGACTTTCTCTCTCTCTCTTTGGAATAACCTGAATAAGAGGAGTAAGTGTCCTTCATTCATTCTTTTCATTTCAGTGTTGAAATCTTTAAAACGTCAGATTTTCTCTTTAAGTTGAGGATAAAATCGGTGTCGGCTGTTCTTGAGGAAAAATCTAAACTGGCATAATATGTAAGCACACAGCCTAATGGACAAGATAAAAAAAATATGCACTATGAAATGAACAAATGCTTTGCAATCTCCAAAAGGAGAGTCCAGAGAAGAAAAAATTTCCATGTAAAGTAAACATTTCAAAATTTGTATTATTTTATCTTATGAAAGAGGACAAGCAAAATGAAACGAGAAATACTTCACCTTCAGTTTTTGTTCTGATTTGAATATTTTTTTGAAATTCACATCTGATGTTCGTGTTTTGGAAAAATTTTAACCATGTCGATAAAATTATAAATTGTGGAAGGAAAATATTAATGATATCAGCTAACAATTAATTCAGTGAAACATGCAAAAGAAAACAAAAGCATTGAAAAGAGTGAATATCCATAGGTTTTATTATGATGGTGGAAAGTTATGAAAGCCAAGGGAAAACGGCAAAAGACCAACATTTTAGTCGATCATCGAACAGGCAGACAGAATTCAAATTTCCTGGGAAATAGATTAACAACATAAGCAAATGCGTTTTATTTATTTATTTTTTTTTTTAAGTTTATGAGACACTACTTCCTCGTTTTGTGTCTGTTGTTTAAAGAAGGGGCTTTCCCTTTCTGATAAAAGTCTGTCAAACTAAAGGGAGTGAACAAACAAAAATGTGAGCAAACAATTTGTCTTTCAAAGTGAAACAAATGTTGGAGATATTTTCTTAAAATTTCAATCCAAGAATGCTCTTCCATGGAGCTCTACTAAGTACGGTACAAGTTCAAACAAACGCTTCATTTACTTCTGATGTGATTAATTGGGAAACTGGGAATTACATCACAGTGAACTAAGTTGTTTGATTTGCTAAGTTTAAATGAACTGGCTGATGACACAGAACAATCCAGCCACGTATTTTCCTGCATTAGATCAAATTAAACACTAAAGCAACATGCAAAAAATACCAGTTGTGCATTCATCTGTGACTTAATGAAAGCATTTACCTTTCTCACAGGTCATTCAACGTGAAGTTAGAAACATATCAACGAATCAAAAAATTATAGCCTATTTTTGCTCTGTGTTTATTTGCAGGGCTTCCTGTCTGTTGTTGCTGCATGTCTCCTCTATAAGATAAATTCATAGATATAATGGAATGAGTTGATTTACTATCCTCGTCCTTCTGGTCCTGTCGGGTCGAGATTAATGTGGAACGTTTGATCGGTCATGAACACTAACTTTTGTCACCATAAGATAATGTGGTGGATGGTACTTATCTTACTGGGTTGGTTGGATTCACTGCTCAAGGTTGAAAAGTTTTAACATCATGGTAGAAAATGTTTGAGTTTTTACAAATGAAAGAGTAAAGTTTGATTTGAATATTAAGACTCCTCTCTGTCTTGAAATTGGGTTTTGTGATGAGGATAGAGGGTGGAGAAAATGTGTTTTAATGAAATTAAAATGAGTTATTTAATTCAGGTTCATTTTTGTCTTCAGACTTTAGCCAATCTATTAGTTTTTGCTTTCATGGAGTTCTGAAGCCTGGAAGGTTTTCTAATCTTGTTTCATTGACGTCCTTTGGATTGAATTGATTGCTGGTTTCACATAATTGTACAAAATATATACTGATATCCTTCAAATGATCAAGTCACTTAGTCAACACAATGAACTCTGCTGTTTTTCCTGTATGGTTACTGGCAGAGTAATGTCTATCAGAGACATTCATGCTCACACCTGGTTTCACAAGGCTCCCTTGTGAGTTCCTTGTTATTTTCACAACACACCGTTCTGGGCAGCCCTGACGTATGACACACTATGCTCCAGGCTCTGGGCCCAATTAGCAAGTAACTAGCTCCCTGCTAAGACACCAGAACACAATCACGCCACCAGAGAATTGATTTGGTGCATGCGCTGTTAAGATGCTAACCAAGAAAGACCGAAGTGAAAATGTCCAACTGCCCAAATGAAAAATCTAAATACCTTTGGAAGAAATGTTTTATGGTCAGACAAGACAAAGGTTGAGCTATACTTGTCATGCATGGTGGTGGTAATGATATGTTCTGGGTTGTTTTGCAGCCATCTTTACAGATGGATTGTACAAAGTGGATGAGGAAAGACTGCCTCCAAATCTTTCAACTTTACCAAAGTTGAACAGCAAAAAAAGTTCAAATTTTTACATTAAAATTTTAAGTTTTATTTTGAATAAAACATTTAATCTGCCTCATGTAGCTGTTTGATATGACATTCATTCCTAAGATGAGTGTCCACAGATTTTTGATACAAGCTATATATTTTCACATTTTATCTTTCAGGATGTCGATAGATGAAAATACAAAGGAAGCAGTGCTGGTGTTGAAAGTTCAAAGTTCAGTATCTGGGCTCGCTGTGGATTGGATTCACCAGCTTCTCTACTGGACCAATGCTGAGGCAGGTTCACTCAATGTGGCGCTGCTGGACGGTTCGTTTCAACGTCAACTGATGGCCGGGCTCAACCAGCCCTCTGCGGTTGCTGTGAATCCTCTCCAAGGGTAGGATGATAAAAAATTTGAAACAAATGTTTTGTGTGATTAAAAGTAACATCAAATGGAGTCTTGTTAAAATGTGAAAGAGGCATCATAAGGGAATATGTTTTAATATTTTCTCACAATGGGTTTCCTTACTGTATGAACAGAGGTAAAACAGACCTTGTATTGAGGGTTTTAGTTGCATTTTATGTAATGTAAAGTATCTTTTAACTCTTGGCATATGTATTTTGAAATTCGAACTGTTCTTAATCGAATATATTTATGTACAGTAATGGCTGTCTAACATGTAAGTTGATACGAACGCTCCTGAGTCACTGTGGGATGGAACAACTTCAGAATGACTTATGAAAATTTTGTCTTGATAAGTCAAATTTGATTTTTGGGTGCATTTCATTTTGTTCATTTACGTTAGTCAAATTAAACGCTGGGGCTGACCTTACGAAGAACAATCGACGTGCTTTCCATAGATATTTTGCATAGATGTGGAAATGGGATTAAAAACAAGCAAATCTCTGATTTTCCCAGCTTCCTCTTCTTGGCTCAGTGTGGCAGCGCTCCAGTGATTGAGAGGGTCACTCAAGATGGACAGACTAAACTTCCTTTGGTTACTTCTTTAATCCGCCGGCCTGTTGCACTCTCTCTTGGTATGTTGGGAAATTAATCTATACAGATGAGCATGCAAATTATGTTACACAATATATTTGAAAATATAACATATTTTCAAACATATGAAAATATATTTCATAACATATTTTCAAATATATTATGATTCCATTACAAAATAATACACTTCCACCACAATCCACTCTTCTGATAAGAGCATGTAGCATTTTATATTAATAACATCACATTTTATTTTCTCCCGTTATGATTTTTTTTTTTTTCAGCAGAGTCCTCCACACCACTGCCAGTGGAGGACTCATCTAATCTGCACGTATCTATTTGCATGTATCTATTCAGGTGGACGCTTATCTATATGGATGGATTTGCATGTTAAACAATGAGCAGTGCCTTCCTTCTTTAAATTTTACATACCAATTGCGGGCACATTTTTTCAAAAAGGTTTGAAAAATAGAAATGTTTCCTCTTTTCAAAAGGAACAGCAGCAGTGTGAACAGAGGTAAAACAGACCTCTGTTTGAGGGTTTTAGTTGCATAGACCTGTTTAGTCATTCAGTCCTTCTAAATGCTGTTTTACCCTTTTGTGAAGTGAAAATTGTGTTATTTCTTTTAACAATTTTATTTTAGTCATTTAACATTAGTGTTGTTCAGTCTGATAAAGTATGTTGGCCAAGAACCAGTCAGATATGTTCCCTGCTGACCTCTGTCTACAGTAGTCGCAGCAGATTGATGAGTGGACTAATGTCTCATCACAAGTACCAACACTTTAGAATAAATGTGTTTCACTCTGTACCTGTGTTAATGGTGGTGAATAAATACATGCTTATGAATGTTTTCCCGCTTAGATTTGCCTCGACAGTTGCTCTACTGGTTTGACCAGGGATTGAGGAGCATCTCCAGGATAGATCTCGAAGGCCGCCACCGTAAAACTGTGGTAGAATCCAACGGCTACCTGGACCAGTTATTTGGACTCGCAGTATTTGAGGTACAAAAGTCAAAATTAGCATATGTTCACATTTCCATTTCAAGGCCACAGCTTTAAAATTTGCAGTATTAAACCACAAAAAATATAAGTCGTACCCTTGTCGTTAGGGCTTAAAATTATTTAATGAGTTTGAAAATTTCTCCAGTCATATGGAGTGTAACAGCAAACTCCCTCTACCTACTTGTTTTGCCAAGGCGTCAGTCAGGCATATCAATTCACCGAACAAGGGGAACTCCTGTTGTTCGTTGTCAAGTTATGATGGTTTGAAATAAACATGTGAAAAAAAATGCAAGGGTTAGCATGAATATATGTCTAGTAACCACATTAATGCCTTACAACAAAGCACAGAATGATTACAAAATGAGAAAAAACACATTTCCAATTCCGTTTCTTCCAATATGAGGCTTATGGAAGTAAAATGGGCAATCTATTTATGTGTGGGAACAGGAGAAAATACTTCCAATGTCAAAATATATCAATATCTGTTTGAGCTCCAAAGTAGCACAAAGGGCTCAGTAGGCAGGAAATAACATTAGAATAGAGCTTGAGTACAAAGAAGGAGGTTTCACTTCAACATAAACTGAAAGTTTCTGTTTGGGTCAGGCAAATTTTTGACTTAAACAAGGTTGTGTTGTGCAAATGACTCAAACAAACTACCGTAATAAGCTTAAGAAACGGGCTCGAGCATTCTGTACAATAAAAAAAACAACAACAAAAAAACATTTCTGACTTGCCAGTTGACATCCATGTCTGCTCATTTTTCGTCAGGGATTTTTATATTGGGGTGACGACGCTACACACTCCATATGTCGTGCCAACAAACACAATGGCAAAAATCTCCAGGTGATGATGTCAAACATCACCTTATCTGGCGGCTTGGTCATCGCTCATCCAGCGCTTCAACCAAAAGGTTGGACCACTTACAACCTTCTAAAGAACCTTTATGTGTCTGCTTTTTGTTGACTTTTTAAAATAAAATCTCAAAATAACCATTTGCGTCTTCTTAGGAGCGGCTGCATGTGGACGTCCCGAGATGGTGTGCCAGCACGGATGTGTTATTAATCTGACGTCAGAGAGGCAACAATTCAGCTGTGACACTCGACAAACAAGACCTAATAAAACCCAAGTTCCTTCTATCTCTCGCTCTGTTCCTGCATCAACTTTATCTGGTCCAGCATTCGCTGGATTCCTGTCTCTTATCAGTAAGTCATAATTCTTCCAAATATTTAATCACAACTTCATTATGAGGAAGGAAAGTTCACAAACATTTGATAAAGTCACCAATTGGAAAGACAAAAACAGGTGTTTTCTTTCCTGTAAGAGTGACTGAAGGTTAAATATTGTCCATGAAAGATGAGAATCAATATATTTCTTTGAATTAAAAGTACATGCCTTGAGGTGCTGCATTTCCTTGTCACGTTGACTTGTTTTTCAACCGAAATACATTTTAACATGCTCTGGCAAAGTATGCCTATTAGAACCAAACTAAAAACATTTTCACACAATCTCAAACAAATGTGTCAAAGTTGCAAATGTCATCTTTTTGACATTTGTGTTTGCTTAAAGTTGTTGTTAAAGTTGTTAAAGTTGCTTCACAACTTTAGCAAGTAGTGAAGCAACACTCACAAGTTATCCTCTAGATTTACATGGCTAAGACACGTTTCTGATGTCGTAAATGTCAATATTTGTGCGGTACAGAATACACATTCAAGAGAAATTAAAGGTAAAACTTCAACAGAAATATGAGGAGAACTCAGTGGACTAATCCGCTTGACTGGGAAAGCCTGCGTAGCTTCACCTGCACAAATCAAATTTACACAAAGATGAAATGCAGTCATGTGTTTCGGTGAAGATTTAAATAAAACAGCAAAAAGTTAAAAACCTTTACAATTCAGTATCTGATAGCTGAATTAGAAATGCTCTACATCAACGTTGATGTAGAGCATCAGCCCACTTTAATCAAATTCTGGTTTGTTTGCCTAGAAGGTCCAGCTCATTTGGGGAGATTTGAATGCGTAATAGAACTCAGCCGATCAAAAAAAGTGAACTCTAGTCTGCCTCAACACCCACGTCTCAGTTCGGTTGATGTGAACTCTGGCACAGTCCAATTCATATGAGTACCAAGAGGACCGGAAGACACACTAAAAGCACGAAGTGGACTGTTGCAGACTAGCAAAGGAAACATTCTTAGTTTGAATGTTTCTCTTTACATCAAAAAGTTCCCACATCAATGGACTTGTCTCAGATGGACATAACGAGTCTCTGTTGAGAAACATTGTATGAGAAACTTTAGATGTTACAGCTCTGATGAGTAATGTTTGTGCACTCAGAGGACGTGGATGACATCATCCAGAAACTTTACATCAGCGTCTCCAAGAGCCCTCTGCCAGGTTGGCACATCCTGCAGAGTTGATGCTTGTTTCCTGTGTGTCTCCCAGTGCTTCTCAGTATGCTGCTGGTGGGGACGACTTGGTGGTGGTGCAGGGACGAGTTTCGTCCTTCGAGGTCTTTCACATTGCAGAACTTTTCTCTGAAAGAGTCCCAGAACCCACTCATCGATCATGGGCCACCTGTGGGTCATAACACGACTTCAGTCAAGGTAAGTTCAGATGAAACACTTAGTAGTACACTGCTGTAAAAATGCATTTGCCTCAGGCAGATTTTTCTGTTTTTACTCCAAGTATTTCAGATTCCCAAAAAAATCTGACATCATTAATCTGAGGTTATGCAAAACGGAGTTGTTAAACTTTGATTCATTTATTAAGGTGTCTAAAACCTGTCAAAACTAATCTGGGCCTATGAGAAAAATTAACTCCCTCCCTAGTCCAAACAGCTGTGCCACCTTCTACCAGAAACAGCTGACGTCAATAATTGGCACTGAAACTTTTCACATCACTGGGAAAAGAAAATTTGGCTCACTGTTCTGTATGGAAAATTAATTCTTCCAAACTGCAGAGGTTTTAAGGATTAGTGGCCTCTTTAAAACATCCCACTGAACTTCAACCAGACTAAAAGCCAGACTTTAAAATGGTTTGGACACATATCTTCCAAAATGTTCTTCTTTAGCCTTCCAAGTTGGAGTGATTTTGGTCCTGATGCTTTTAAGATGGGAGCTTTAGTTGGTATTGCTTATTCAATATTTTTAGCCTACTTTATGTTGTCAGACAGGTTCACAGATGATGACTGTAGAACCAAATGATGGTTAATTCATAATTTCATAGGAGAGATTATCTGGGCTAGCGATTTCACTGAGGTTATCTTTGATGTCAAACTTAATTTGATCAGAAACAATCAAGTGTGAATGCACACAAAAACAAAGTAATATTTGTGATATTCTTCTTGCAAACAGTAATTCTATTTGAATGGGTGTGTTTACATATTTGAACAAGGTTTAGCCTTTAAAAATTGTAGGAAATATTTTATTCTCTTTTCAACTTAAAAAAAATTTAGAACATTTATACAGGTTTCTCAAAGACCACAAAGCTTTTTTATATGGTGACTTAACAATATATCAATGGTTTGCCATGAAAAATATATAAAAAACAGGCCTTAAAATGTAAAGGGAATGTTTCATAATTCTCACTCAAGTTTCTGTGTCATGGTCACCAATTGTTTGCTTCTTCAATGAGTAAAAGCTGCTTCTTCTGTAACCAATTAGGTGACAATTAGGTGGTTCCTCTTCACGAAACATCTTGAAGAGAATGTTTCGTGTAACCATGGTTGCATGGCTACATGCAATCATGTACAACACCACCAGTTGTCAGTAATAACTTGTGCAGAGCATGAGAATGCTTTGACCTTTTGCCTCTTTTATACTTTTGCTTTTCCCTTCCTGATGTTTTATGATTTATTTGTCTCAAAAGGTTCACATGGTAAAAGCATAAGCTCAAACAGTAATTAATTTAGATTTATAACATAACTTTGAATAGTAACTAAAGCTAAACCTATTAGTCTAAGTTCAAAAACGTCTGAAGATTTGATCCTTTTCATTATTCCATCTGTTATCACTCATGAATTCAGCTCTTGAGGTTGTTTCACACTTGCAGCTTCTCAGACTCATTTTGTGATTTCCAGTGTGAGTTCAGTAAATAACGTGGCTCCCATTCCAACAGGAAACTCCTCTCAGGCTGGATTTGACCTCTGACTGAAGGTGCAGCGCCTGCAGACAGCTGGCTGCGCCCCTCCTGCTGATATTTCATCATGGAAATAATGTATTGCCATGACACTCCCAGACTTTCAGGCTGTCGTTTCCCAGCATCATTTGGGTGTGAACATCGTTGAAGTAATGACATGAATGTCTGAGGTCTGACAGATGTGGTGGCCCGCCATCATTACTTTCCCTCACTTTCCCTCACTTTCCCGCCATATTTCCCTCAGTTTGAAGGGTAATAACTTTAAATTAAGTCCTTTTGGATTTCTGCTGTTGGATGTTTATGATTCACTCAGAGCCTTTGTGCACAAATGGTCAACAGAATATCAAATTATTAGCAAGGCAACACATGTATTAGGTTAAGAGTTGCAACCTGAGACTCTTTGACATGTAGTAGAAATAGGAACTCATAATTAAAGTAACTGGGTACCTGAATGTTAGAATGGACCACAGTTTTCTCAGATCAGATTTTCTAGTATATTGTCTGAAGATGCTGGGGTGTTGAATTACTGAGTGGGTTTGGTCAAGTTGTTTTTGTTTTTCAGAGGGTTAAAGAACAGTGCATGCAATATATTTAAGTGCACTTTGTCCTGGGGCACTTAATAGGATTATAAACATAAGTATTAAAGAGTAAATTGGGAGGTAATTTGATAGTTTTCTTGAGTAAAACAATTGTTCTTTTGGTTTGCTCTTATTACCATCAGCTCTGTGGATGTACTGTGACCTACCTGCTGCCCAATGAGTACTTGAATAATTTAAAATGTGCATTAATGTTTTATGTTCTGAAGACAAAATGCGTGAATTAAATCTAACTTGTCAAAAGGTAGAAAAAAGGCCCCTAAATTCATTGAGTGCAATCAAATATTGTCACATTCCTTTTTTTCCCTGTAATTGAGTTGAGTTTTTTGGTTTCTGATCACATTAAAACACTGAGCTTAAACTTCAAGTGGCCTCTTTACATAAAAAGATTTATTCAGCCTGAAGACTGAAAGGAAATATTCCTGCATTTCAGTTCAGTTTTATGTAAAACGATAGGATTTAATTTGATCTCCCTACAGTGCCTTGACTCATTTGATCCCTAAACACACAGTGCAAAAGCGTAAGGAAAAAAGAAAATGGAATGGAAAAAAGAAAATCTGAAGTGTATGACATACTTCTATATTCAACCCCTTTAGTCTGGTGCTCTTAAATACACATTAAATCCACCTGTACGTAAAATACAGCTGTTCTGTTAGACCTGAAGTTGTACCTCAAAATTTTTCCACAGATTTCCAACTGAATTTAGTTCTGGACTTTGATTAGACCATTTTGACATTTGATCTCCTCCCAGTCTGCAGTCTTCTGTAATTGTTACAGTTTTTTTTAAATAATTTCTTCAATACCAGTTATTAATTGGATAGTTTAAAAAATCTGTAGCAGTGTCAGAATACAGGGGATCAATACGAATGCTTTAAAAAAGCACTGAAAACTGCATTATATTCCTTCCTCTTCATGTAAAATCCATGTTTTTGGTTATAATGTTTGTGTTTATAATAAGATCAAATTTGAAACCTTTTAAAGGGTTTGGTTATTTGTGCAAGCAACTGTATAAGTATTATTATTAATGGGTAATTAAAGGCAGGTTCACGGTTTTGTTTTGTTTTTTTGTGCAAATGGTGTGGGTAAAGCGATGAGGGTTTCTTTGGCCTATAGTTTGCTTTCTGAGCTCTTATTGTGAAATGGGAACACGTTTTGTTTTTTAACATTTCTGTGTTTGAATTCCTGACAATTTATTTAAGTCTTTTATTTTTGTGCAAATCTTGTTGAGATATAGACACCTTCAGGTGTAACTGTGCTTTTGTGTTTTACGGTTTATATTTAAGGAAGGGTTTATGTTTTTTGGGTGGAATTTCATATGTTGCAGAAGTTTATTTGTACTTGGTACAACACTGTTGTTGCTGTATTAGATAAACTCAATAAATTCATGTTTTGGGTCTAATCAGTTATTTCACTTTGATCGTCTCCTTTCTGAGATCTCATTTCTTATGTTTATAAAAACACATATGTAATGAACTATTTCTTCCTTTGCCATGCCTGGGACATGGCAAACACTGCTTTGTGAATTTAATATCCTGGGTAAAGTGACATAACCTGCTTCAAGCCTTTTGTAAACTGACATCTACTGAACAAATTAACATTCAAGATTATTTGTTCCAGAGCATTCAGCTTCTTTTAAAACGTGCTCAATGACCCATTTTACGGTGTTCATTCAAACAAACACAGCAAGCCCTGCATCAATGTATCCCATTGTTTAATAATCTGTAATGCTCCAAAATAAAAACTACTTAAGGACTGAAATTATCCCTTTCTTCTTACATCATCTTATTTTCCATTTATGTTACTGTCATGTTAAGATTATTTTTCTGGTTCACCTTAATTTTCTAAGAAAATGTATGATTTGTTGAAATATTTGGTTTTGTAAAGAAAAAGAGAAAATAATTGTGCGTTACAGATTCCCTGAACTGTAAAGCTAAGTTTGAGGGAGTGAATGCCTGCATTCACTCCCTCTGCAATACATAAAATTATGCTCTTATGTTTTCCACTTTGTCACTAGATTTTCTAACTGTATTTTTTTGGAAAAAAAAAAAAAAAAAAAACTCAGCATAATAAAACATGAGTTTCCAGCTTCAGTCCTGCCAGTTTTAGATGTTTCTGCTCAATCACAGCTGTTTCAAATAATCCAACTCGTTAGCGTGCTATAAAGTTCTGCAGCAGCTGCTAATGACCCACCATTTGGCTCAGGTGTGTTGACTCACGGATGGAACTAAAAACGTACATGAAACCATCCCTGGAGGACTGACTTTGGACATCAAGTCAGTGTAATACTCACACTCTCTTTCTCCCATTCCACCTTCAGTTATCTTGTCCTGCTTATTTGGAATGTGATTCTTTTATACAACTTCAAACATATGTGGTCTGTGTTATTAAAGTTCTTTTGGTAGCTATACCATGTTAACTATGAAAGTCAGATGGAAGGAAAAACTGTTGGAACAAATGAAACAGGGATAACCACAACCTTGACAGAATTGTGAAACAAAGACTATTAGACATTTTGGTGATCCAGAAGGTGTGAACTATGGCTACTTCAAAAACCACCACACACAGATGTGTGTCCAGGATGTGAGCTACAACCATTGTGTTGATGTTGTAGGTCACACCTGACCTGGACTAAATACAAAATGTAGAAGAGAGTTGTCTAACATTATACTAAAAGAGTACTTTTGTCCATTTAATTTGGTTATTATGGTGTGAGAGTCTATAGAAACTGTGCAGATGCACAGAACCCAAGATGGTTGAGGTTTAATTTGATGTTTCTACAGTTCCTCAAACCATTGATGATTAGAGGAACTACATCTTGCTAGTGTTGTCCCACTTTATTCAGTCCAAAGACACATGCATTCTCATCAGGAGCTGCATGTGTACTTACAGCAGTGGTTATTTGATATTCCAGCAGTACTTTGCATCTGCCAAAGACGGCATAAGTTGTTTAACGGCAATATCAGGTGACATTGTGCTGGAATCACAACACCCGACTGAAAAACCCTAGGGAGTGTTGTCAAGAGAAAGATGAACTCTAGAGCCAGTATTGACGTAATCAGATATTTAAAACATCTGGGCTTACCGAACACGTCAGAAGAGACATCATCTCTACGCCAAACTGCATTGATATAATGATTTATACAACAGTACATGGACCTACTTCTCAATAAAACTCTGTTTAAGAATATTATAAAAATTTTTAGAGACTCTGAACTTTGGGTTTTCATTTGGCTGAAAGTCATAATCATCAAAATAATTGAAATAAAATTTTTTTGATGGGTTGTTTCTCAGCTTGTACTTTTGTTTTCACCCTGTTCATTTTATCTTTGCTTTTCTTTAGATAAATGTTTTCCTAAGTTGTTTAAATTCTCTTCAGCTTCCTTCATGTTCATGGCTCTCTTTTTCTCAGTCTGATCCAAATCAACCACCATTCTTTTGTCTGTAATCAACTTCTCTTTGCTACTTTCTCTTCATTCTCCTCCACACAACTGGGATTCTCCTGTTCTCTTTCACCTGCTGCAGTTCCCAGACTTTACCACAATGTGCCACCTGTAGGTTTTACTATTGTTTTATTGAAATCTCCCAATTAAATCTCTCCTGTTGACTCTGCCAACTATTCAGCATTCTGACAATTCTGTCTGTAATGAATCTAAATGATTTCCTTTTTATTCCTAAGAGGTTAATTAAACTCTCAAACAACCAGATTTACTCTGATGTGCCTGTTTTCCTTTGATTTAATTTTATTTCTTTTACTGTTGATTCCAACATGAAGTAATTGAACATTACCTAATGTAACCTAATCTAATGTTTGATTAGATAGATAACATTAATTAGAATGTTTAATGTTTGATGTAGTTTTTATTTAACTTTCTAATTCCAGGAATGAGTAGCTTAAGTTCCCCCACAGAGAGTTTCCTGTAAAGTTTCGATAAATCTATAATCTCCAGATAAAAGTTCAATCTATGCTTTGGTTCATGTTATCTGCAGACTAAAAGGGCAGAATGTTACCTAAATGTTTTCACTTTTACACAATTTGCGTAATTACTCACTTTTGTGTTCAACTCTCTCTGAATTTACGGCCATTGTATTGTTCCAGAAATAAAGTACTGGTCTTTGTCTCTCTCTTTTGATCATAACCTAGGAGCATTTGAAGAAGGCCTTTTCTTTTATCAAATACTTGCCATAAAACATTAATTGAATGCCTTTATCTAACACCAGAAAATCTATTATCGTGAGAGTGCTGGTGCAACTCTGTCCCTGTACAAAGCAAGATTCAGAAGAGAAGATTACATGTGGCACAATAATTTCATTGTTTCTTTCTGACCAAAAATGTATTTATTTCACATAAAAACAAAGTAAAAACAGAAAATAAACAAGACTGTGAAGTTATACTGTTTTCCTGGGCGATTTCCAGTAATGCTGTTGTAAGCTTTCCCAAAAATCTTCAGCCGTCTCTATTAGCTTCAGATAACAGAAGCACTGAAAATGCACAGAAGCCCAGAGGAAAGACGCTGGCTGTCACAATAGTTTTTTTTTAAACTTTATTTCTTGAGTAGGATTCAAACCCTTCTTAAGCAAATATGTGTGAACTGACTGAAGACAGGAAATAGAAGGCCCATATTATCTACCCCATAACCACAGCAGGAGCACCTGGTATTTATTCAAGGCCATTTCACACTAATAATTATCTTTTGAGATAAATTAATTAGATTTTTGTATGAATCTAAATACATTTTTTAAATAGATATTTTTAAACAGTGCTCTAGCAGCAGAATGCGTCTGCTGGCTTTTATTCTGCTCCTGTGTGTCAGCTGATGTAACAGCCGCTTCGCAGCCCTGGGCGCAGTCAGTGCGTTTCAGTCACCGCCCAGCGGCTCCAGAATATGGCAAGCCTGCCTCAGGAAACCGCAGCTGATTTCGCTCAAGTAAGAGAGGAGAGCGACGATCTGCATTAACAGGTAACAAAAACTTTGAAACTTTTTTTTCCTCAAATAAATAAGGCTCGTTTGTCATCCAGGGAGATTGGAGATCTGGCTGAGTTTGCGCATTAAGCCATAACGGAAAATATCATGAGGAACGTTTTATTTCCTCTCGTCCAGTTCATGTAAGAGCCTGACTACTTCGAATGTCTTTTTACTTTAATGAAGCCCCGATATAGAAACCCCCTGCGTCTCTAAAATAGGTGCATGTGTCTGCGCCAATGCGCTAAATATACTAATGTAATTGAAACTCGAGTGCTTTCAGTCGCCTGCAGTCCCTCTTCTCAAAACGCAAGAAAAAAACATGATCAACACATTTTTATATACGTGATTCATAGATAAGAGACTAAAAAGAATAAACTAGCAAATAAATACATCAAAACTACAATTGTTTAACGACTTTTTTGCTTACCAGTTAGTTTTCTTTTGATACTATGTCTCATTCACCAACGTTTACTGACCTTCAAATGTTGCCTCATTTGTCCTTAGAGTGAAAATTACCAGAAACTGATTGATAATTAATTATTGCTTTAAGGTTTTGTTACTGCTCCTCATATAATTATCTGGAACAAAATATTAAAATGTATTTGGATTGAAAAACTCATTATACGAATACAGTACTCGACTTGAATGTCCACATTTGCTGAGCTGGAGATTAATTCGGTGTCCTCATTTTAGATTTCATCAACAGCATGGGGTAAAAATTATGTCCTCAAAAAAATGTACAATTTGTGGCTATAGGAGTGAAGAGTTGTTTCTGTTTCTGTTTCTGTAGTATTCTATCACGTCAATCTGAAAGGGCTCAAACAATGAGAGAAAAAAGGAAGTTTTGTTTCAAGTTGCCTCTTTTTATTTCCTAACTTTTCTGCCGGTGGCTTTTTGAAAGTAAAAGTCACCATGTTGAAAAAACTCTTAAAGGGATAATTAGTAGTCAAGAGCTGTCAGAGTTTTTTTTGAGGATGCATCTTCAATATCTTAAAAATGATGCACATTTGATCTATTTTTGTGCACACAATTGCTTTTGTATGATGGTTATTTGATCTGTGGCAATTTTCTCAAATGAACAACCGTCACTTTGCTATGCTGAGAGGAAGATGGCTGATTTCACATCCTTCCTTCAACAGCTGAGTCTACCCTGCAGAACCGGAGCTCTTTGTAGTCCAGCTAAGACAAATCAAATAGATGCCATTTAAAGTACTAATCTACTTAATACATATTACATAAACCTGAACTGCCTTGCATAGATTGTGATAAGAATGTGATAATTCCCGATTCAGTTCCACCAGACTAGCAGCAGCAAACACCTGGTGAAAATGCATGTCTGCTGAGCTCATCATGCAAACTACTTCTCAGTCCAACTCAGTACCTAAGAGCGTTATTAAATGGCATAAAGAGGAGTATTGTCACTATGATGTGCTGATAGAATGTCAGAATGAGTAGGAGCTTCTTAAAGGGACTATATAATCGTGTTGTGTGTTAGGGCCTCTTCTGCTGACTGTGTTCAGTCAGACGGCTGTTCGAATACTTTTTTGACTTCAAATAAAGAAACTTAAAAGACTAAGTTTGGTCTGTAATTATTGAAACAGACTCTCATTCTTTGATGACAGAAATTTCCACGACAATTGCATTACATCCATTACACCACAAAGCATTAACTGTAGAAAAAAGTGTTGCAAAGGTTGCACCACTGCAAAAGTCACACTCTTCATGCCTATAAATGTAAAAACTAAGACCTGATGTTTAACAAAGTGCACCATCCTATGTGCCATCCTTATGAGTGAGTGACTTGAATATAAAACAGATGAATCTTTAAAATGGTCTGTACTCTCATTAAAGACCACAGATTAAATGTTTCCAGTTGAAACAAGACATTTCGTTCATGCATTACTTTATTATTCTATTAATGATCAGCTAATAATAAATCAATTATGGTTGGAAGAAAATTGACAGTTTTCTAATTTGTAGCTTGTGCATCTTATCCCAACATAAATGTTTTCAAGTTTTATTATGTAAATTAGCAAGACTCCAAAAAGCAGTAGTATACTAGCCTGTTTAGTTTTTAATACAATACTAAATTTATGGGGACGTGTTTGTCATGTTGCGTTAGATTATGAAAGCTAAATATGTTGCAACAACATGCTGTTACTGTCAGGCCAGATGCTTCCTTTTACTCTTTCGGAAGAGCAAAAGGAAGCTCTTGAAAATTAAAGGCCCCAAAATAATTGGCAGACTCTTATGACAAATTATGCCACAAGATAAGCTCCCTTCACCAAAGTTTGTGAATACTTGCATCCAGAAATGGGATTTGTTCGTTTTCTCTTTTTTAATAAATATATATATTTTTTTTTACTACATTGTCATAATCAAATTTCTTCTTTTTAATAAAATTAATTATAAAGTTACTTTAGTTCTTCATTGTACCCAGTTGGCAAACAATTACCAATTTCCAGAAGAAGAAAAAATGGAATGTAATACAATGGCTTTTGTAACTGTTTTGATTCTTGCATTGTGGACACCACAATGTGCAAACTTCTGCTTTAGCTTTGAGGAAGATGATTTGCTAAATGGGTTTTGTTTGTGCCCAGTTGTCTTGGTAGTAGGAACATACTTTTCATGTAATGACTTAATGTGTAACCCTGCACACTAACTTCTAACTTATTTCAACAGTTTTCAACAAATGTAAGAAGAATTGATTTGCCACACACCCAAGTACTACTTGGGTGTGTGATTTCTTTAAGCCACAGTGTGGTTTAAAGCCACACTGTGGATTTGAATGACGTTAGAGCAGAATCCAGTCTATGCAGTTTATACAACATTTTATGTTTCTATAACATAAAGGAAAAACTATAATAGTCTTAGTTTTTAAATTAGCATATAAACCCTGTTAGGTGAAGTTGTTGAATATCTAGTGCATATTTTATTGGATGAAAATATGCCAGAGTTGGAAATTTTGCCTTGAAGACAAACTGATTAAAATATTGCTTTGACTTCAGTCAATTGGTTTTTTCAGCACTTTGGGGTTCCTTAATTTTGGGTTGTGTTGTGTTAGACACAGATTGCTGTAGAAGTATTCTTTGTAGTTTTATCCTAGTTGGAGAGAAATGTTCTAGTCAATGGTCTTTTTACCGCCTGGTTGTTTGTTACTGTGGAGTGTCTTTGTATCAAATTTTTAAATGTTATTTTTGTCAATCTCATGTTGGCGTGTGATGCTTTCTGATCTCTATATGCTCCCTTCATGCTTTCACTTTGTTTAATTGGTTTTATGTGTCTTGCTACACTCATAACCACAGTGGTTCCGTGTTATTATTTTTGCCTGTTATCAACCCGTATACCTGGCCACCATTTTTCTAGACAGACTTTTTAAATATTTTTTGATTCTCTATGAAATTCATTATTCCTGCATTTGAATCATCCTCTACAACAAAACAAACACATACATTAAATTGTTTTCTTTTGATTTTTATTTCTATATTGCCAATTTTTCAAATGAAGCATTGACTATAGCTGGGGGTGAAAAAATATAATAATTGATTTTTTATATATTTTACTTAATCTTCAAAGCTTTTACAGATGTAAAATGAAACATGCATGTACATGTAATATTCCATGTACATGCAGGACATGGAATATTTATAGTACATGGAAAGATTATAGTGACCTAATGGAGAGAAATGAGGATGGAGGGGGAAAACTAAGTAAAAAGGAAATTTCATTTGAATAAATGAAATAAATTCATATCCTATTCAGATGAATAGGATTTTCATCATTTTTTAGGCTTAGATGATTTCATTTTGTTAAAATGATATAAAAGACAAGAAGGAAAAAAAATCATGAAAAATTAAAATTCTCCCAAGTTACAGAGCGTGACTAAAATGCTGCTTTGTTAGTTTCCAAACACGCCGTCTTTATAAAACACAAAGAAGAATATATCCAAAATGGGTGGGTTCTTTGTCGTGCTCTTTGAGGTTTTCTGTTAACCCTCATCCTGCTTCCTGTTACCGCCTATGGCTCAGAAATAGATAACTGGTTAGTCTTTGAGTCATTATGAACTGGCCTAAGAAAATACTGTTTGTGAACTTTTGATAGATTAGTGACTCGTTGGGGGTAAATCCTATCAATCTTCCCTAAAGACATTTTGTCATTCTGTACATTAGCAACAGCTCCAAAAGGTTAGATCTTTATACTGCTGCCTGGACATGCAAATAGTTGCATGTAAACTAATATGCACAATTACCAGCCAACATTTACAAGCAATAATGTATTCTTTAGGGTCTTATCCATGACTAAATGAAATTATTTGACCTATTTATTGCAACCTTCTGAGATTCAAAGCCTTTTTTAAGACCTGCACTCTTACTGTACAGACCAGAACATGCTAATGGCATTTTCTACTTTGAATTAGGCTACAGGAAACCTGAAAACCTCAGGTTTGTTCGCATGATTTTATCTGTTTTCTATACACTCCTTCCTGCTCAGAGCTACATTGAGTATTTAGACCCAGTCCAACAATATGAAACAAGGAGGACAACTTGACAGTCTGTCAAATCTTAATCTACAGTGATGTCCAAAGTCAGTCTTCTGGATCCAACATATTTGAGCTTGTTCCCTGGTTCAACACATTAGTAAGCCTGTGCAGAATATTGACAAGCTGCAGAGAAAGTTGGATCTTTTGAATCAACTGTTGAAGCAAAGACACATCTAAAAGGGGCAAGATACCGAGTCTTGAGGAGCTGAACACCCATGTTTTACATGAATTAAACTAGAAAATACTACGAGAGCTTTTCAAATCTGTAACATTTTAGTTGTAAGCCACAGAATAACGGTGTGACACATCAGCGAGTGAAAGGAGCCTAGCATTGTTGATGGTTCTAATACAGAAACCACTAAGGTTTTAATTTGTTCTTCTTTCTGATCAGACAGGAAATTATACTTGCTGCACATGTTGTCAATAGGCATCTAAAAATGAGCTGCAACAAGAACGATTTAACCCTTTTAACAACTTAGAATATTGATCATAATCAGAGTTTTCAGATGTTCAGAGTTTGCTGCTCGTCTTTTATGAGCAGCATTTAAATACTTTAAGGCATAGCTGCTCTTGTAATTCAACTCAAAAGCCAAACAAGTTAGTTTGCTGTATTTGACTAATGATTTTAATTTTGTGCTGCCATTGTTTTAATACAATGGCAGCAAACTATTGTATTCAATACAGCTGCCATTGTACTGAATACAATAGCAGCACATTGTATTCAATACATTGTACCAGCTGCCAATACAATGGCAGCTGGTAGAACAGCACCAGCTGATTTTCAGCCGATTTTCAGATAATTGATAAACTGATAATTAAAATAATAATAATAACTTCAGATCCTTAAAATAACGTGCTAGAATGTCGAAAAGAAATCACATCAAAGCAAGTACTGCAACAATTCCTGGCTCTTTTGTGGTGTATTCAGTTATTAAATTTGTTCATGTTCAAATGTGAAAACAAGCATTTGTATGGTGTGTTAATTTACAAGTGGGTCATTTTTATATTAGGTCATCTTAGATATAGTCAATTTACTTATTTATTTTATAGTTATATTTATTGGAAGCACCTTGAATCACAGGGCCAAAGTACATAACAGATAAAACAGTTTCTGGCTCCATGTTGTGATAAATACTCTGGTCACTCATGTGATAAAACTTTGGTTCATCATTAATTTTCAGCTTTGTAGAAATGAAACTTTGAACGCAGAAAGTGTTGACGATGATTAGGCTTCCTCCTCGCTGACCTAAAGAAGAGAGGCAAACAGTTCCTCAAGTTAGGTTTAATGTTAGTAAAGATATTTAATACAAAATCTAAACTTGGTTTTGTAAACGTTACATACTTGTGGCATTTTGACCCTTTTGACTGCGCTCATAAAAAAGAAAGTTCTTTCCCATTTGTTTGTGGTTGACAAGTAGCTTATGAAGCAGATGAAGTGAAAGTATTTCATCATTGAAATGTGAATTGTTTGTGAGAGCTTTCCAAACAAATTATTCAAAGTGGCATGAAACATGAACTCAAAATATGATGAATGTTAACAATAAAAGAAAGTAAAACTTACACTTATGAAGGTAATCATGGACAAGAATAATAAGCATGGAACTTGGAGCAGAAAGAGCAATGTAGTATAATCATGAGAGCAGAAAACAAATTAATCCAACACTGAACAATGAACTTAAATAACAAGAAAATCCCTAAATTACTGATTCAGGGTAGTAAAGTTGCACGAGAACCAATTTGATAGAGTAGAAGAAATGAGAAAGAGGTGAGGCAAGAGTAAAACAGAAGGAAGAAAACTAAGACAAAAATGCCAAAAGCAGAAATAGATAATTATAATATCATCAACATATCTGAAAATAGTCTCAAAAACAACAATTCTGTCTTTTATTGTAATAAGTTCTAGGAAATTTATCATCCAGAAAAATGTGTTATTGTGACAGTTCTGCATGAATGTCCTCTACTAAGTCAAATGAGGACAGTTTCCTCTCCGATTTCTTCAGCATCATTGCGTAACTGTAAATGTGCCTTATGTTATAACAGGAACTTTATCAATCTAATTTTGGTCTGAAGATGATGTGTCAGTCATCCTTTTGCTCACCATGTTCATACTGTGAGCGTATGGATTTCCTAACGTGCGCTCCTAGAAGAACAGCTAGATATGCTAGATCTCACTATGCCTCAGTATTTCACTTTGTCTAGTAAATGCCCCCATTTTGTCTGATATGAAGAAGCATTTTGGTATTTGATGACCTTTTTTTAATGCAGAATCTATGCTGAAGATAGCACAAAACTTTGAAAGCTTCCTGTAAAAACAACCTATTGTTCCAGAGATAGTGCAGATTTTGTACTGTAGAACTTAGGTTGGGTCTGTTTTCTTAATACTTCCTGGGCAAGTGGGAGTGCAGCACACACAGGTCAACATTCCACACAGGACAACACAGAGACAAACAACCATGCACACATTTCATACCAAAGGGAAATTTAGATTAACCCAAAAACGTCTGACTTTCAACTGTGAGAGGAAGCTGGAGAACTGATACATGCACACAGGGAGAAAATGTAATATATTTAGAAAGGCCAGGATTTGAATATAAGACTTTCTTGCTGCAAGGCAACAGTGATGATGCTGGAGATTCAGAAGCAAAGGACTCAGTGGTTTGCTATCCATGCTATATTTCTGCCCGAAGTCAAGCTTGATGTAATCTTTTCATGTTGGGGAACTTCCATGTAAAAATAAGGAAATTAGCCTATGCTCCTCTTCTCTGTTTGTTCATTGGTCTTGACAGATCTGTTGAAACGGTCAAACTTAGCACACTTTGTATCAAAAGTAAGACTCTTACTAAATAGTCTTGCTGTTATGTTTGTCTTCAGAGGAAATCTTGTTTCTACAAATCAACTCCAAAATTTAAAATGCCAGACCATTTATGATTTCAACATGCTGTTTATTATTAGCATTTGTTGTAAGCAACACAGCTCTTTTTTTTTTTTAAGCCAAAACTACATTAACAACTTATTTTATGTCAAGGTCCTGCTTTGTTCACACATTTCCTTTCTACTGTTCCCTATGTACTGCATTCCTGTTTGACATTTTACACAAAGTGGTCGAGTTGTTTATCACAATAAATAATCCCTGAGTTCACAGCCTTCTTTTCCTCCAGGGACTTCTAACATGCAACTTGAAATCAGTAACTAATTGAAAACATATTGCAACCTTGGTGATCATTCCCACTGGACACTGTTTTCTAAACCACAGCAAAATGTCTCCCTTGCAGCTGAGCCTTCATTATATCTCGCCACCAAATCCACTCCATGAGAGCTTACCTAAAATATGAATCTTTTTTTCCCCCTTTGCGTTAATTTTCCAGTCAATGTGGGATCACTGCGTCACTTAGTGCTGCAGTGGTAGAATTTTTTTATTTTACAAAAACTTGATTGGGAAATTGACAGAATAGAACTGGTGACCAAATGTTGTACTTATTCACTTGTGAAGTGAAAATAGTGTTATTATTTCTTTTAACAATTTTAGTTAATTCTTTAGTCATTTAACATTAGCATTGTTGAGTCTGATAAAGTATGTAGGCCAAGAACCAGTCAGATAGGTTTCCTGCAGTCGCAGCAGACTGATGAGTGGACAAATGTCTCTCCACAAGTACCAAAGCAAGGTGCCAAAGTTAACAGATAACAAAAGATAGTTTAGGTAAACAGTAAGATGGAATAAGCCCTGAGGTCTAACAAATTTCTCCATTGAGTGTTAGAAGATGAGAGTACCTACAAGGTCTGACAATGTTTTTGGTATGAAAAATTGTTCCATTAGCATCCTGATTTTTGGAAACTCTCATATTTTGAACAAGAAGATGTTTATCATCTAAATGATTAACTGACCTTTCAGTAAGGAAGAGGTTGCATCCTGTTCATCCTGTGGCTACATGACTTTGCAGTAAACCTGTTCAACTGGAATTGACTCTGAGCCAAGGGAATGACCACATTATGTAAAGAATCCTATATATTGTGAGATCTTGCAGCTCCAAGTCAGAACTCATTGTAGGTACAGCTGTTGTGCTGTGATTGCTGTGTGTTCTCCGTTTGCAAATGACAGAAATAAAATAATTTTGCTCTTTGCTATTTTCCAGAGTCTCGAGCCTCATATGTTCCACACAGATTCGATTTTTTTTTTCCACACACTGATAAGAGATTCAGATATCTTTGCGAGCACAAATACTTTAGAATTGTCACATCATTGCTTAAAGTTGGATCTAAAGTTGGAAATAACAACAAGAAAATGTTCAACTTAAAAATTATATTGGTAAACAAACTGAGATTAAAAATTTGACTCAAAGGAGCAGCTACAATTTCAAAATCAATCAAATTTTATTTGTATAGCACATTTCAGCAGCAAAGCATTTCAAAGTGCTTTACATAATAAACACAAAAACACAAAGTCAGGCAACATAGAATCAACAATCAAATACTACATTAAATCAAGTGCCATAAAAATGCAAATAAAACATTTTTACTATGTAACCTACAAACTCAGTTAAATGTGATATTTAACCTACTAAATTCAGCCAATTGACATTGACCTACTGGGCCCTTCAAAACCTCTGTTAATAAACATTAACCTACTTTATGCAGACAACGCCATCAGCATTAAATACTTTTGCAACAATTTTAGCCAAACTCCAGATAAATTGGAACCTAAATTTTTTTTCTGCAAACATTTCTGAAGTCAGAAAATTAATGACAAGTGGAATCCTTGTCTTTAATTTTCTATAGCGCTTGTTAAAGTATGGACAAAGTAAAAATAATTTAAAGATATGCACATTTTAATAAGAATGTCGCTTCCAACTTTGTAGTTGTCTTTGTTTATATCCAACACTAAAACCCATTAAAATACATTAAAGATCACAAATTGTAAAGGGATGACTTTTGTTAAGTTCCTGTACTTTTTACAGTGTTTGTATCTACTTTCAATCTGAGATGGAGGTTCTGAAGCAAAGAAACCCCAAACTGACACAATGTGCTTGCAATGAGTTGCTGTTTTGGGTGTGGGAGTTTATTTCTCTGCTCATGACAGCCCCAGAAAGAATGCAGCAGGATGTTTATTAGGTGATTAATGCTGACCATCCTCAGATTTCCACATACTTCTTGAAACAGCAATATGGCCGATGTGACTGTGTTATGCTTCTTGTTTTAAGACATTTTCTTTGCCTGTTTGATGCAGAACCAATTCACTTGTATTGACCAATAGCTGAGTATTTATCTTAATCTGATTAACCATGGGGAAAACCTTCACATGTTTTTTGATTCAAGTACAAGCACAGTCGACCCCCCCAACTATTTGCAGTTCAGTATTTGCAGATTTTCTGTGGAATGTGACTCTGCTAATAATCTGTCAGTTCACAGATTTTGTGGTGGACATATCTAAAATATTTTAGCCAAAATACAGCTGGAATAACTTTACACAATGTTACTTGACACCCAATTGGCTGCCATGTGTAAAGCAACCAATTGAGGAGCTCCATTTAATTCCCTTGAATCTCATTGGCTATAACCCAAGGCTGCAGATGTTAGCTGCTGTGGTATTAGGACAGCTCCCACTGTTCATATTAATGCCTATTTGGTGTAGAAATTATTAAAATATCAAGTTTACTCATTTTTAGAGAGAGCTATTCAAGGGAAAACCAGGAATCCACTGTGATGACAGCTCAACATATTATTTTTTTATATAATCCAGTATTTACCTAGATATTTTCATTACATGAATTATTTATTGTTTTTCCATATTTTGTATTTTCTCGTTCTTGTGAGTGTCATCTGTTTTAATGTAGCCTTTGTTTTGTCTCCACTTCAGAGCTTCAAAGATGAGAAAAATCAAGACAAGAATTTTATTATTCGTTGGAGCCCTTGGCCTGCTGGCTTTCCCTTTTTTTAAGTACTCTGATCATCAGAATATTTCCCAGAAGACCACTGCCGAAAATAACAGACCAAAAAAGACACTCATCAAAAACATCTCTTATGTACACTCCTGGAAAAAATGTCAGCAAAATCTGACTGCAGCCAACATCTCAGGCTTCTCAAGTCTTCCTCAGAATATCAAAGACTTTCTCTTCTATCGTCACTGTCGACATTTCCCCATGCTGCTGGACCTCCCTGATAAATGTGGAGGAGCTGAGAAATCGGGAGACGTCTTCCTTCTGCTGGTCATCAAGAGTTCCCCGGCCAACTACGAACGGCGGGAGGTGCTGCGGAAAACATGGGGTAAAGAGAGGTTATACAACGGCATGTCGATTCGAAGAATCTTCATTTCCGGAGTTTCAGGTAACAGTTTTGAAAAAGAAAGACTGAACAATCTCCTGAAGCTGGAGCAAAAGGAGCACAGAGATGTTCTCCAGTGGGACTTTAGTGACACATTTTATAACCTCACTTTGAAGCAAATACTCTTCCTGGAATGGATGGAAAGAAACTGTCCGAACGCTCGCTTCCTCCTGAATGGAGACGACGATGTGTTTGCCCACACAAACAACATGGTTGTGTACCTGCAAAGCCTGGAGGAAAATAATGGGAGCAGGCATCTCTTCACTGGTCACCTGATCCAGAATGTGGGGCCCATTAGAGAAACGGAGAGCAAATATTTTATCCCAGTTCAAGTTCAGAAATCAGACTCATACCCTCCGTACTGTGGTGGAGGGGGCTTCCTTCTGTCAGGATACACAGCAATGCTTATATATCGCATGTCCAAATCCATCCCGATTCTTCCCATAGATGATGTTTACATGGGGATGTGTCTGGCCAAAGCTGGACTTGGCCCGTCCTCACACATGGGTGTGAAGACAGCAGGACTTCACATTCCCTCCAACAAAATAGACAAATTAAGTCCGTGTTTCTATAAAGACGTGTTGCTGGTGCACAGATTCCTCCCAGCTCAGATGTACCTGATGTGGCACCGCACACAGAACCCAAAACTAAAATGTGACCACGCTTAGAAAAGACATAACACAACTGAACTATGTCTCATTTAGGAGCATGGAGCTTATTAATTGTACACCACTTCAAGTGAATAGAAATTTGGGTGGACAGAAACATTGCACTGGCACAGACTACTGGATCATTTCTATCCGTGTGTCAGGTGGATTTAAAATATTGTTTTTTTCTTCTTTTCTTATGAATGTTAGTTTAGTAATTCATTACTGAAATAATGAACTATTTTAAAACTGGACAAGTTTCTCAGGGATTGCTTTGCAGGTTCTATGCACTTGTTATTTAGATCTCATTAGCTGAGTGATACCAAAGAGATTGAGTACCAACAATAAATCTTAAAACCACAAATTCTAAATTGCTAATTGAAAAAGTTTAAAGCATAGGAATGAAGCAATAGGTGATTCTCACTAAAATGTTTTTGAATATTACAGTGTTTTTGTAATATTCAAAACACTGACCTTTGTACACCTTTAGTACAAAGGTCAGTGTTTAGTACAAACAGTGACCTTTGTACACCTTTAGTACAAAGGTCAGTGTTTTAAAGAAAACAGTTTGTTTCCTTTAACTGTTTGTAACTATGCAAGCAAGGAGATTAGACAGTAGATCACTGAGCTGATTGACAAGACTGCAGAATAATATAATATAATATATTTTTTTCTGTCTTATTGTAATCTGACAGCAGTAGCTTAACTTCTTATTTGCTTTTTTATTGATTTGTAACCATTAACATCTTAGAGGACATTTACTAGATTTAAACTTCCAAGCTTTTCACCAGGCCAGTTTTTCTACTCGCATCTTGATATTAATCTATTTATTTGTAGAGTTATCGTTAACTAACCTAACATTATTGGTAGAGTTGAAAGAATAGATAGATGCCAGCACAAGCCTTTTACCTACCTCTTTTTGAGTTCAAGGAGCAAGGGTTGAAAAGCATTTCAAAGAGCAGACTGTCAATCGCAAAATAAACATCGTGGGGGTGTGGGGGAGTGTTTGCATGTGTCAAAGATGAATCACAGCAGCAAGTTGAAGTCAGAACATGCATTTTAACACAAAGGTAAAAAAAATTTAAAAAAGAATAATAAACTGTTTTGTAAAGACAAGTGCACACCATAAGAATTACAGGTACCGCACGGTTGGCTGGTAATATGAGCTGCAATGTGCAGTGTGCATCCAAAAGTGTAAAGCTCCGGTCAGAAGATAAGTAAGCAAAACAATGTCTCAAAAAATTACTTATCCTTCAGGGAGCTAGAAAAGAAAGAGGAAGAATAGAAAAAAGCCAAGATTAAGGTATGTTTTAATGTGTCTTGGTATTGTGATATAATCTAAAAGATTTGTAAAGGTACAATCTAATTCAACGGTCAAACTATTTATGCTAGGATCTTTTTGTTTGTGTGAAACTGAATTTAAACTTTAAATGAGTTATTCTCACGGTTGGCTCTGTATATTTCTGAGGTAGTTTTGACTTCGAAACGCTGTGTTTGATAACAATAAATAAAACTTCTCAATGTTTGACATTGTCTAGCAAAATGTTTTTACATCAGGCGACATAGCTGCTACAGCATAGTGTAGCTATGCTACAGCATAGTGTAGCTATGCTACAGCATAGTGTAGCTATGCTACAGCATAGTGTAGCTATGCTACAGCATAGTGTAGCTATGCTACAGCATAGTGTAGCTATGCTACAGCATAGTGTAGCTATGCTACAGCATAGTGTAGCTATGCTACAGCATAGTGTAGCTATGCTACAGCATAGTGTAGCTATGCTACAGCATAGTGTAGCTATGCTGTAGCTGGGTATATGTTGCTTGCTGTTGAGCATAATCATTTTGTGGCTAAAACAAACATTTTCACATCAACTTCTAAGTTATGTGAAACTTCTGTTAAAATCATTTGAAGGCGCAGAATCAGTCCCTCACCAATCCACATTCTCAGGGTATAAAGACTCACCTGGTATAAATTACATTTTTAGCTATTGGAATAATGTTTAAGATGCATTTATTTAATCAAAGAATGTCATGAATATATGTTTAGGGCTGCACCGATTGCAGTTGTCTGGCCGATCCCGGGTTACTGATCTTTAAAAAAGCCTGACCTGCTGATTTTGATTTTAGTTGATATATATAAAATTAAAATTCCCTTCTCACCCACCGCGGGTGGTTGTTATCCTCTGAGCTCGGGTCCTCTACCAGAGGCCTGGGAGCTTGAGGGTCCTGCGCAGTATCTTGGCTGTGCCAAGGACTGCACATTTCTGGACTGAGATGTCTGATGTTGTTCCTGGGATCTGTTGTAGCCACTGCTCCAGTTTGGGGGTGACTGCCCCGAGGGCCCCGATGACCACAGGCACCACTGTGGTCTTCACCTTCCAGGCCTTCTCCAGTTCCTCCCTAAGGCCCTGGTATTTCTCCAGTTTCTCATGCTCCTTTTTCCTGATGTTGCAATCACTTGGTATTGCTACATCTACCACAACGGCTTTGTTGTGGTAGATGTATATATATATATATATATATATATATATATATATATATATATATATATATATATATATATATATATATATATATATATATATATATATTTGTCTGAAATATTGCTAAATGTAGCAAAAAAGTCACTGTGTTGGAAACAGTGGGGTGAATATTGTTAATTGTAAATGTGAAGACCTGACCTGGTGGGCTGGTCTGTCAGTCAAACCTCTCACTGCAGAGCAGAAGAGGACAGAGACTTATTGCTGACAAAGGTAAGATTAGGGGATAAGATGGGCTTCACATGTAAGCATCGACCAATCACAATCCCCCAAAGTTAAGGAAATCAGCACCCAGACATCAACTGGTTGACCGGCCCTGGACTAGGGAAGAAAACATAAGTGGGCTGTATATTTCTGCATGAGATTTCATGGTACAAAATATGTAATGTTTGTGCCAAGGATATTTAACTTACTATTGTGCAAGAATTGAGCAATTCTTCATGTGTGGTACAATATCTGTGTGTTAGCTGTATTTACAGTGGTTCTAAAACATGTGCCCAACACTGTAGAAATATCTGGTTCTTTAGATTTAAAAATCTGAGACAAAAATATTTTCAAACATTTTAGATTTTTAATGTGAGACATAAAAAACGTCTGATTACAACCAGTACTTCTTAAAACAATTTTATTCAATTTCACCATTCAGTCTTCAGTTAATGGTGAAATTTTTTAGCAGGTTCTTCCTGCTTTTTGCTCTTCGTTTTATCCAAGGTTACAACTTTATCACTCAGATATATTGTATATATTCTTCCAAAATGTATTTTTAGAAGACTTTTGCTTATGTAAGTTACATAAAAGTTAGAAAATCTTTTTCAATTATCGTGATTTTTTAAGTGTCAAAAATGTGAAACTTTAGCAGCAGTGTATAAGCTTTGGAAAACAAATGAATTGACTTAAATGAAAACATTTTCTTGAAAATGGTCTGCAAAAAATACAGAAAATACAATATAAAGCAGATTGATTCAATATTGAAAATACTACTACAGTAGTACATGTAGTAGTATGTAACATTTGTTACGGAGCAACAAAACCCTTTTGTATCTTGTCCTTTACTCATGTCTGTAATAATTTTCCGGAGTGAATAGATTTTAAAATGAGGGATAACTAAGGGTATCTTTTGACTGCCATAATATAAAATCCAGTTGATGTTGGTTAGTGTTGCACCACCTTACACTTCAGTCACAGTTTTTCTTCTAGACTATAAAAAATATTTCTTAATGAAAAACTGAAAAATTGATCTTGAGCTGTTGTTTTGTTCAATATTTATTGTGGAAATGATTTATGTGTTGATCCATCAAAACGACTGTGTGCATTCATGAACTATACATTCAGATAGCTGCGGTGTGTTGTTTTCTAATTACCAATCAATACGAACTGTTTTCCCTGTCTAGTTAAATTTGAATTTTCTGTGTGGGTTAAATTTCCTAATGGGCTGGGGTCTGAGGAAATATGGAGATTTTATCTGTTATATATTTTTCAGAATTAAAACTCTTTGAAATAATGTGTGGTTTGTTTATGTTAAAACATATTACTTAATACAAAGATTTCACCATTTACATTATACAGTCTTTTCCTTTCCAGAGCATGGCTAAGAAAACACTGAATGTTTACTTGAGATTGATTTTCTAGATAAACACTTCAAGTCGTCAAAGCAGAACTAAACAAACATCTATATTTTGTGACTGTTTTTTTCACAGGGCGTTATAATTGACTCTTTGTCCTTCTGTTTAATCTCTTATTACAGGACAAAAAGCCAGATGTGTTTCAATGTAAGGTATAGCAGCCAAATAAATAAAAAAGCAAAACTAGAATGTATGATCAATAATATGATTGGGTCATTAACTCTTTAGGTTTCAGGCAGCACACATATGGTTTTCAGGAAGGAAAACAACAGTCAATGTAATTTGGTCAACATTATTGGCTGTCTTGCCAAATGTCACTTAGGTTATAATTCAATTATTTAAAGTTATTGGGTACTTATAGAGAAGATTATGTAACAGCACCTTCTAGTGCATAATAAATGGTGTTACAAGCCCTTCATTCCATCCTCCATTGTCGAGACCAGCTGGTTGTGAGGTTTGCATGGGGGTCATGGAGTGAGAGGCAGAGTACACCCTGGATAAAATGACTTTTCCTGAATTTTTTGAAGTAGAAATTATACCTTTTGTGCAATAAATTTATTTTTCTTCTTACCTAGAAATGTAGGTTCTTGAATGAACACTATCCTGAGCGAGACCCTTTGTTTGTACCAAGAACATGACAGGAAATTTTATTAAGAAAACTCGCAAAACACTTGTTTAGTGTTTCAAAGAATTTTTTTCATTATGAAGTGTAAGTCAGACCAGGGTGACGTGGTTTTCAAACTTAACTCAAACTATGGTTGGCTATATGCCAAATATAAGCAGGTTTAATTGTTTTAATATTTTGAAGTGAAACCATCTGTTAATTATGAGGAACTATTGGGGTCGGAGAAATATTTTCTTGGACTTTGAGATTTTAAGATAACAGTTGAAATTATGCTTTGTGTAAGTAGCTAATACGGAAGAGGATTAGATAACAAGGCCATATCTCTATTGCACCATTTAAACACCCAGATATCGCAAACCTGCTTAGAACACAGCATTTTCAAAATCTGCCATTTTCACTTTATTCTCAATATCACTTTCATCATTAAACAAAATATCTCAATATTTCAAGTTTTTCATACAATTTGGTTTCTATTTCCAAAATCAAATTTCAAGTTTATTCTGTAATGGAAAAAATATCCAACTTAAAATCTTAAACCCTTGGGGGAAAGTAAAATTGTTTGAGAAATCATCTAGTGCATCATTAGCCAGTGTACTATCATATTTTCTTACACTTTCTTAAACAGACCAAATATTGGTCAAAGGTTTATTTGACACACACCAATTCCAATTTATAGTGTGTGAACTGGCAAATACAGGAAGAGAAACAGAGAGTATGCAAAAACGCGCTAACGTTTGTATTATGTATTCTTTTCCATTTTGATGAATAAACTACTTCACCGTCTGTTTAATGGTTAGTGCTGCACTAGTTGGACATTGTTTGTTTATGTTGTTTGTATTGTAATTTGGTTAGTTTATTCTGCTACAAAAAACCCCATTTGATCTTATCTCGTTCAGCCTCACTCAGTCATAACAGGCTGAGAAAAACACAAGGAGACACAGGTGAATTTGTATATTTTTCTCAGACTTCAGACGGCATGTTTTGAATAAGTTTGAACTATTACCTACTGAAGTAACTTTCGTTTTCCTTTGGTTCTTGCTTAATTTTATGGCTGGATGCTTCTCTTTTTATTTTTTTTTATTTTGATCAATATATTTATGTATTTTGTCACTCCTCAGTTGTGTCATTTTTATTATAATGCTGTTTTTTTGCCACATTCCTGTGTCTTATGCAGTTATTTTTTATAATATGTTATGAGTATAAGATTAATAATACTAAAATAACAAATTTTTTCTTAATTGTTTTCATTTTTCTGTGATTTACTTTTTTTCTCTCTCTCCAGCCTTTCTGTTTCCACATAGTGTTTTCTGTATAAGTTCAGTGTTTACACAACCTGTTATACACACGTCATTTCAAAACTGGAGCCTGTTCATCTTGATGTAATGTAATATTCCTTGAAAGTACCTGGAAAGGTGTGTCCATATCCAACAAAACCGAAGCAAACATGGGACAGTCCTACCTAATTGGAATTTCAAATACATTATAAACAAATGCTTATGTTTTGACTAGGAAGAAACCAGTGCACATGGAGAAATTCTCTATGAATGGAAACTGCAAATATCTTTCTACTGTGGTGCTCTTTTATTTCAAAATATTTAAAAAACTTGTATATAATACCCATGTCAATACTCTTGTGGGGAGCACTTTAGCGCATCTTAATTTAGCATGAAATTGTAAATTATTAAACATTATTAACGTTCCCTGGACTGTGAGTACAGATTGACCACCGGGTTGTAGTTGGTTTGTGATAGCCGTATTCCTCAGGCAGGTCTACCTCGTCCTTCACATTTCATTCTGCGCATGCCCAATGACAAGGAGGCAGCCTGACAGGGTAAACTCAGGGTAAAAAAAAATAATAATAATAAAAAATCCTCACCTTCATGATCAAGTACACCTCGCTGCAGCAAACAGAAAGGGGAGGGGACGGACCGCTGTCAGTCTCATACCTTATATGAAATGGGACTATTACATTCCGGGAATAAGATATGAGACTCATAGGGGACCTGTCCCCGCCCCTTTTTGTTTGCTGCAGCAAGGTGTACTTGGCTCTGAGAGCACCGCGGAAACCCGTAAGCTTCCGACGCAAGCCAGGTGGCCTCATCAGATATTTTAATTGTCATTATGAGGTAAGACTTATTTCTGTACTCATTAAGCAAAATAAATAAAAGCAGATTTACAAAACACATATTTTTAACTGGCTTTTAAGAGATTGAGTCCACTCATCTCAATTCCAAAGGAAGAGGGAGAGAGACTCGCTCACAAAAGGTTTTGTCTCTTTTCGTTTGCTACAAAGGTAACAATTTCAGTTTTGATTTCATTTAATTGAAGAAAACTGTCCACCATTTACTTTTAAGAGTACAATAGAGACTTAGCACTTTAACAAACTGGATTTTAGATATTTCACGCGGATGATATGAGGTGTGCAATTAAATAAGGTGCATCGCAGTAATAAGAGAATGACGGCTCGCGCCCAATGGGGAACAAATGCAACAAAAACAGTTGAGGCTCCAGAACAGAACCTACACTAAATTGCCTGGATTATGGCGAGATCTTTACTTAGAAGTAGATACAAAGAACAATCTGTCAGAAAAGTATGAAAAAAAAACAAAAAAACTGTCCAAAGAAGATCCTGATACACCATCCCGTCACCAGTAGTGAAAAGTCAGGGGTCAGGGTGTAGTGAAAAGTAAAATATTTTATGCATCTTTCTAATATTAAATTGGACTAGTTTTTCAGGAAAGTCTATAAAGAAAACAATAAAATATGGAGCCTTCTGCAAAAGAGGAAGTCTTTGCAAAAATTGTCTTCAGTTTCTAACAGAGATGTTGACTTGAGATTGAGACTCCTGCTCGAGTCGCACTTAAGTTGCAAAAAAAGACAATCAGTGCAGACTTGAATTGCTAACCTGAAGTTAGCAGTTCAACTTGAGGTTGAATTGCTAACTTCAACAAGTTAGCAATTGTGGTGCTGGATTACAGGTGATCTTGATGGTGTAGAGGTTTATGAAGGCTATCAGACATTGTTACAAAAATTAATATCAATGAAGGACTAAATTATGGGAGATAAGAAAAACAATTGTCTAATCCTTTAATTTTACTCGTGAAAATGTAAGTTTTTTTAGTTATTTGCACTGACCACTTGATGCTAAAATCAGTACTAAGGTATGGAAGTGCTAAGGTTAAATCAGTCAAGTTTAACCTAAGCACTTCCATTCAGAAAACAAATGAAACATTGAAATAAAAGAATGAAGTTTTCAGTTTTATTAACAATTAAAATATTTTGTGTTATTTTCTTTTGCTTTTTTCTTACAGGATTTTTAGAAAAGGAAGCATTGCAGCTGTCTTTGTGCTGGGAGCTATTTGTATGATCATTTACTTCTATCACTACAGACCTGACCTTACAAACCACAATTTCTCCAGCCGCCCACTGACTGATGTCTTTCATGATGACAATCAATCAGAAACTGTCATCAAATCATACACGCATGACCTTTTTGTTCCAAAATGTGAAGCAAACATGTCGGTAGCTGACATGAAAAACTTCAGCTCTCTTCCAGATGTTATCAAAAATTTCTTGTACTACCGTCACTGCCGTACTTTCCCCCTGCTGCTAGACCTGCTAGACAAGTGTGGAGGAGATAATGGGTACAAAGAAGTCTTCCTTCTGCTTGTCATCAAAAGCTCTCCTTTGAATTATGACCGTCGGGAAGTGCTGCGTAAAACCTGGGCCAAAGAGAGGCTCCATAATGGTGTGTGGATTCGACGGATATTCATCCTCGGAACATCAGGTTCTGGTTACGAGAAGAAAAAGTTGAACAAATTACTGGAAGCAGAACAAGAGGACTTCAATGACATCCTCCAGTGGGATTTTGATGACACGTTTCACAACCTCACACTGAAACAAATGCTATTTTATGGGTGGATGGAGAAAAACTGTCCAAATGCTCACTTCCTGCTTAACGGCGACGACGATGTGTTTGCCCACACTGACAACATGATGGAATATCTCCAACGCCTCCCTGACAATGATGGAAGCAAGCACCTGTTCACTGGCTACTTGTTTCTGGGCGAAAAGGTCGTCAGGTGGAAGGGAAGCAAATATTTCATTCCAGTCCAGATACAGGAGTCAAACACATACCTACCTTACTGTGGAGGAGGGGGATACCTTCTGTCCAGCTACACGGCTTTGGTGATATACAGGATGTCGCAGTCCATACCCATCCACCCCATTGATGATGCTTACATGGGGATGTGTCTCTCCAAAGCAGGACTTTCACCTTCTTCTCACATCGGTGTGAAAACATTAGGGCTAAATATGCCATCTAAAGGAGCAGACAATCTTGAACCTTGCTATATGAGAGAGCTTCTATTAGTACACAAATTTCTACCAGCTGATATATATTTGATGTGGAAAGAAGTTCATAATCCACATTTGAAATGTGGAAACACAAATAAGGATTCCAGTCTTAGATAAATGAACTGTAGCTTAATGATGGGGTTTTTTTTAAGCATTTGGGCTCTTTTCAGAAGCTTGAAGGTTATTTTAAAAGGGTTATTTTAATCATTCAAAGGTGAATTCATTCAACTCAAATTTCTAATTTGTTGTATATAACTGTGTAGGTTACAGGTTTTTAAGAAGAAAGGAGACCAGGGAAGCGAATGCTAGGCATGACTTGTCTAAATATTTACGTGTTTTTTCTTTTCTATTTTATGTTCATGTTTGAAACTGTGATTTTCAAACATGAAAATATGGCTGATTTTTACCATCAGTCATATTGTGAAAGTAATACAAAGTTTTGTTAAAATCTGGATAAATGAGAAGAAGTTTGTGCAAACAGACAATGAAACAGTAAACCTGTTCAACTGGAATTGACTCTTTTTTTTTTTTAATTCAAGTTTTTATTGAGGAACAACATAGAAAAAATACATCCCGTCTATTCACAAAAGATGATGTGGACCTGTACAGTCGTCCAATCAGTTCGTTATATTAATTAATAAAGTTAACCTCCTCTTGTGATTGTCCCATCTCCAGTATTTGGTGTTCCTTTTTTTTTTCTTTTTTTTTTCCCTCCCCTCCCCCCCAAACCTCTCCGGTGAATAGAGAGGAGAAAGAAAAAACAAGTTAGTATTAACATTAAAGTAACTTTTGCAACCCTTAAAACCAAGGGTTCAACAGAGTAGCTAAGGAACAATGGGTGTCACCACAGTCTCATTAGCTTCAGATCTGGTATTCATGAAAGTCCACCATGGGGTCCAACACTTTTCAAATTTGTCTTGCTCCAGTTTTAATGCAAATGTCAATTCCTCCATCTTGCAAATGTCTTGAATGATGCTTGTCCAGTCTTCCAATGTGGGTATTTTGTCCGTCATCCATTTCCGAGTAATTGCTTTTTTACTGGCAATTAGTAGTATATTGAAAATATATGTTTTACAGAATCCCTTTACACAATCTGGTCGTTTGCCTAAAAGCATAATCTCAAAGTTTAGTGTAAAATTAGCTCCTATAACAGTCTCCACATTTTGTTTAATTGTCCTCCAGTAAGAAGACAACTTAGGGCAGCTCCATAGAATATGAAAATGGCCAGCTTGTTCCGATCCGCACAACCTCCAGCACGTTTTGTCTGCGTTTCTGTCCCTTTGAGCTGGTGTTTTAAAGAAGCGTGTAACCGTTTTCCAGGCAAATTCTCTATATGTTAGTGAAGATGTACATCTCCAACAGTTATTCAAAATATCTAACCAGTCATCGATGTGAATTTGGTGGGTCCCTTCTTTGTCCCATTTCTTCTTTATATATAGTGTGTCCCCTCCCTCCAGGTTTTGTAGCTCATCATATATTTTGGATATTGATTTAGTAATGGAAGTTGATTGATACGATTTCAGAAAGATATTTAGTATTCCAACAAATGCTCTGCTTGGATCTTCCGTACTTGTTTTGTCCAAATAATGTCGGATTTGTAGATAACGGAAAAAGTCTTTGTTATCAATGTCATATTTTTGCCTAATGTCTTGAAAGGCCCTCAGACAGCCTTTATGATACAGATCATTGTATTTTACTAAACCCTTGTTAATCCATTTTTTAAAGGTATTATCTATTTTATTTGGGGTAAAATCTTGGTCATATGCTATCCATCTGATTGGTAAACAGGACTCTTTGTTTTCTTTTACTAGCTTTGACCAGGTCTTAAATGCTGTTTCAGAACAAGGATTGAGTTCCTTAAGGTTTTTTATTAAGTCAATATTCCCAATTGCTGCTTGCAGAGGGACACCGCTATTTGAGCATTCAATCTCCTTCCATCTTGCTTCGTAGGAGGGGTCACAGATCTCCACCAAGGGGTTTATTTGGGCTGCTTTGTAGTAGTTACTCATGTTCGGAAGAGAGAGGCCTCCTTTACTTTTACTCAGCTGTAAAGTTTTAAATCTTGTCCTTGGTTGTTTCCCTTGCCAAACAAATCTTGAAATCAGTTTATCAATTTCTTGGAACATAGCTTTGTCTGGTTCTGCTGGTATTGTCTGAAAAAAGTAAAGTAGTTTTGGCAGCACCATCATTTTGATAGCTTCTACTCTTTGCGTGAGGCCCAGGAAGGGCAGCAGACTCCATCTGGATATATCATTTTTAATTTTGGTCATTAGTGGATCATAGTTCGCCGAGACAATATCCTTTGGGTCTTTAGGAATGGTCACTCCTAAGTAAACCATTGACTCCATGTTCCAATTTATTTTTAAAAATATTCCTTGTCAATATTGCTGGGTGAATACTTGAAAGTTAAAACTTGCGATTTATGGGAATTCAGTTTGTACCCTGAAAATTTTCCATATTCCAACAAGACTTTATTCAATTCTGGGAGAGATTCCTGGGGTCTAGCCAGGTAGATTAAAAATATCATCCGCAAAGAGCGCTAGTTTTTGTTCATTGTGGTTGATTTTTATGCCGTGTATTTTAGTATTTTGCCTAATCCGTTGCGCTAAAGGTTCAATAAAAATGGCGAATAGCAGTGGGGACATGGAGCATCCTTGTCTGCACCCTTGCTCAATTTTTATTTCTTCTGATAACCCCCCGTTAATCTGAATCTTACCCGTGGGTTTGTTGTATAGTTCCTGAATTATCTTTATAAATCTATTAGAAAATTTGAAACGGGACAAGACTCTGTACAAGAATGACCAGTCTACGGTATCGAATGCTTTTTGTGCATCTAGTCCCAGTATCATTGTATCTTTGTCAGTCTTCTTAATGTGGTTTATCACGCTTAGAGTTCTTCTAATATTGTCTCTAGTTCGCCTGTTCTTTATGAACCCTGTCTGATCCAAGTTTATGATTTCTGGGAGGATATGTTCTAGTCTTTTAGCTAATATGGATGTGAAGATTTTATAGTCTTGGTTAAGTAGGCTAATTGGGCGGTAATTTGAACAATTCAATTTGTCTTTTCCTTCTTTTGGATAACTGTGATCAATGTTTCCCTCCAAGAGGGAGGAGTTTGCCCCCCGTTTAGAACCCAATTAAATGCTTTCAAGAGAACAGGAGACAATTCTTTTATATAGAGCTTATACCATTCAGCATTAAATCCATCAGGACCTGGTGATTTATTAAGTTTTACTCTATTTATTGCTTTTTCAATTTCTTGTGACGTTATATTTTTGGTCAGGGCATTATTTTGTTCATTTGATAATGTAGGTAGCGATAGTTCATTCAGTAATGCATTAGCTTCATCCATTGCTTCCTGTTTTTTTAAAGCGTATAGTTCTTGATAATATTTTTCAAAACATTTACTTATTTCTATGCCTTTATAGGTAACTTTTTTAGTTGTTGGGTCTCTGATTCTGTATATAGTTCTTTCCTCCTGTTGTTTTTTTAGCCGGTATGCTAAGAATTTTGAGGATTTTGGACTTACTTCATAGTAGCTCTGCCTTAGGAATAGGAGTTTTTTCTGTATGTTAGTCTGTAATTCTTGATTAATTTCATCCCTGATTTGTTTTATTTTTCGTGAGGTTTCTGAGTCCACTTTAATTTTATTTCTTTTCTCTAATTCTGCCAATTCGAGTTCCAATTTATTTAATTTTTTCTTGTCTAGTTTTTTTTAATAGAGACGATTTAGCAATTATTTTTCCTCTTAGGACAGCTTTACATGCATCCCATAAAATTGCAGGAGAGACTTCTCCATTGTCGTTGTCCTGCATATATGTCAAAATTTCTTGTCTTAATTCTTCTTTAGTTTTGCCTTTGAGTATGCTAGAGTTAAGTCTCCATTGAAACGGGGTTTTCGTTTTGTTAATATTTATTTTTATGTGAACTGGGCTATGATCCGAGAGGTCCATCCGTCCAATATGGCAATTTTCTACTCTTTCTAAGTCCTTGTTATACATGAAGAAGTAATCAATTCTAGAATATAGCTGGTGAGCGGTTGAGTAGAATGTATAGTCCCTCCTCCTAGGGTTGAGTTCACGCCAAACATCAGTTATCCCCAGCTCTTTGATCATTTTCCTGACCTTCTTAGCTACATTGCTACTAACTCTGGGTTGTTTAGAGGTATCTTCAGAAGGATTTAGTCTTATATTAAAGTCTCCACCACAGACTACTAGGCCTCGTGATTTAGTTATCATCATGTCAAAGATATGTTTGTAAAATGTCCACTCTGAGCCCGGTGGGGCATAAACATTGATAAAGGTAATCTCTTGTCCTTCGATCCTGCCCACCACCATGTTATATCTACCATCCTTATCTTTATATTCATGGACCATCTCAAATGTGATCTTCTGGGATATTAAGGTTGCTACCCCCCTTCTGTGGCCTGTTTTAAATGATGAGCCAAAAACCTGGTTGAAGCCCATTTTTTTAAGTTTAGCATGTTCTGCCCCCGAGAGATGGGTTTCCTGGAGAAACACCACTTCTGTTTTTTCTTTTCTCATTTTCCCTAATATTTTAGCCCTTTTTATTGGATTAAGAACTCCTTTTACATTATAGGTTGTAATTCGCAGAGGTGATAATGGAGTCATTGGAGTGTATATCACTGGATATTTAGGACAGATAAAGTAAGTGACAACCCTAGTCTACTCAAACAAAGAACAAAAGTGAACAATTCGAACAATTTAGCTTTATAGGTCAAGCTAGTGTGTGTCCATTTAAGGACTTCCTTACCGCTGGTCTCTTTGACAACTTTAACGGTGTTATAGTTCGTGAGCGTTTTTGAGGGAAAACCAACGCAACTCCGTGATTGCGAAGGGCCCTCCAGTGGCGATACCTGCTTAAAGTGTTCCATCTTCTGGAAAATGTGGTCCCCGACACCGAATAACATCCGAAGAGAAGAGCACTGGTGATAGGGAATAAATAAACACCGGAATACGTTTGATCCATTCGCTCCTATGGTTGTGTTTGTCCTCTTCTAAACTCGTCCAGTTTCCCTCCCGCGCTTCGTTTCGTGAGTGATCCTTGTCGTTCTTTCCCACTTTGGTCCACATCGTGTTTCTGATCTTGTCAACCCACGTTGTGGATGGCTGGATGACGGTGACTTGGAAGCCTCGGTCCGCCATGTCTTTTGAAGCTTCAGCTGCAGAATTGTAGACCCGTGTGTTGTTTTCGTAGAAAACTCTCAGCTTGGCCGGGAATGGGGTTTGGAATCTGATCTTCTTTTCTCTGAGGGCCCGTTTCACCTCCAGGTACTCACGTCGCCGTTTTAGCACGTCTGGAGCATAGTCGTGATCCACTATGACTTTTTTCCCTGCTACCATGAAGCCTTTCTTTTGCCAGGCTCTTTTCAATATTTCGTCTTTGACTTTGGATGTGGCGAACTTAACTATTATTGAGCGCGGGGGGGCCTCCGGTGGAGCCCGGGGACCCAGGGAGCGGTGAGCTCTCTCAATGTTCAGCTCGAGTGATGTCGGGATGTCCAGTTTCTCTCTAAGTAGATTCTCTATGAAGGCTGGGACAGATGGTGAACTATCCTCTGAGCCCTCTACGATGCCGTGGAGCCTCAGGTTCTCCCGTCTAGATCTCCCCTCGAGCTCCACCAGCTTAGCCTCGAACTCGTCTTGCACTTTACTTAGCTTTATAGCAACTTCTTCAAGCTGCTGAATCTTGTTCTCGGCTTCCAATATGCGTGTTTCTGCCTCGTCCAGTCTTGTGTTTATGTTCTTTACCTCCTCTTTAACCTCCCGGAAGCCATCATTATTTTCTCGACGCAATTTTCTTAACTCATCGAGAATAGTTTGTAGATTAACTGCCTCGTTAGCTAAGTCGTTAGCCGCTAATGAAGCTTCCGAGCCTGAATAGCTAGTCATGTCGTCTTCGATCGCTTCCTCTTCTCTCAACATTGACTGTCGAGACAGCAGAGTGCTCTTAGGTTTAGATTTGGGCATTCCGATGCACTATCAAGTTCGTTTTATATCCCGCACTTGCCTCAAACCTATGTTTTTTTTTTTTAATGTGTCGGGGGGCCACCTAGTTAAGCTGTCGCCATATTGCTTGCTCACCCGGAAGTCCCTGGAATTGACTCTTTACACACAATAGATAGAATTCTATCTATTGTGAGAGCTTGCACCTCGAAGCAAGAACTCATTGTAGGAACAGCTGTGATTCCTGAAGGTGTTCTCCGTTTGCAAATGACAGAAATAAAATAATTTTGCTTTTTGCTATTTGCCAGAGTCTCAAGCCTGATCTGTTCCACACAGATTCGATTTATTTTATTTATTTTTTTCCCACAGTGGCTGTGTTGTTTCACAGATAATTTACATGTTCTTGAGGAAATGTTACATGTAAAACTAGATCATTTTCATTACTGCAATACCTACATTTTTATTTTATATTGTTTAAAACTATCAGTTAATTCAGTGTTGTACAAAAAATGTGTTTCTCAACCGAAGTGGATTTGAAAGAGTTATTTTTTACACCTATGTATATCTTTGTTTTGAATGTTGAAAGATCTCGAATCTAGAAGTTCCTTTACAAATTTTTAATTTTCTAATCTTTAAAGAGAGGTGTTTTAAGTTTAAATTAGACTTAAACCAGTTTAAACTAGTTTAAATTATGTTTCAAGTATGCCTACTTGAAACATAATTTTTATGATTTAAAATCCTTTTCGGAGGATAAAATGCATTCTGTAGCTCTGTAATTGACTGGTTGAGGAAAGAATTCAATGTAAATAACTGCTTTGAAACTCATACTGGCTGATGTTACTGTTCTCTTTGTGAGGGGTTGTTCAAATCCATCCATCCATCCATCCATCCATCCATCCATCCATCCATCCATCCATCCATCCATCCATCCATCCATCCATCCATCCATCCATCCATCCATCCATCCATCCATCCATCCATTTTCCGTCACCCTTCTCCCTAACGGGGTCGGGAGGTGCTGGTGCCTATCTCCAGCTGCGTTCCGGGCGAGACGCGGGGTTCACCCTGGACAGGTCACCAGTCTGTCGCAGGGTTGTACAAATAAATTCTCTTCATGGGCAAAGCCAGACTTCAATAAAATCAACTGCAACTGTCAGGGAGTTTCTACGAAGAGGAGAGTACACAGTAGACATCAAAGTTTACAATGTCATCATAAGGAGAAGCAAAGTACATTATCATGAAAATAATAATGTAGTGGGACAAAGAGAAACATAACTGTATTGAGAGGCAAATTTCTGACTCCCAGAATGGTCGAGGGAAGCCTCAAGTTACAATTAGTTAACCTTTAGGCAGAGTTTTAAGATTGTTTAAATGACTTTGACTTAGAAGTTTCTTTTGTGTTCATGTGTGTGTTCAAGAAATAATTCTAATTTAGGTCTCATTCCTTAGGTTTGCACAAAAAAGCACATTTTTCATGTCTTTGTGACCATCAGAAAGGGTTCAAGAATTAAGAGGATTTTGTTCCTCTTCTATTCTCATCTTCACAAAAAGTTTGGTTTTGAACTTTGACTCATAAGCTCTAACTGGTATTTGGTTGCATAAAGATGTTGTGGAACATAATTGCGATTATGATATAACCGTAGACTGAAGTATAAGAAGATTACTGAAGGGTCTAAGTGGCTTTTGTTGGATTGTGGTTTCAAAACAGAAAATGCAAGGCTATTTAGCAGTAAGAAGTGATAAAGAAGGAACCACTTTTAGCCATAAGAAGGTTGTGGGAGATGAAGGTAAGTCAGTTTATTTAAAAAAAAAAAACAGAATGTAGTATTGATTTAAACCAGGAACTTGATCTGAATAGATGAAGTGATTAAGGCTCAAACTTAGAGATGAAATAAGGGTGAGAAAGTAAAACTTGAGCAGAAACGATATGTTTTTTCAAATGCATGTAATTTAGAAGAAAATTAAATGTCATTTCTCAGAGGATAAAGATTAGAAGGATAAGAAGCAAACCATTTTTTGTCAAATAACTGCAGTTTATTTTACTTGTCATGGCAAAAGAATGACACATGACATACAGTTTGTTGGTGCATTTGTGTCATTCTATGCTACATGTCATGTGTCGTCTAAACATGACATGTGGTTAATCAAAAAAGAGAAAAGTTGGCAAAACAGATCATGCAATCACAACATAGCACCTGTAAGGTTTGAAACCTGGTAGCAGACATTCAGTGTGTAAAAACAATGAATAATTTAGGCCTTGTGAATCAGTAAATCAAGAGCAGGAATAACCTATGATCATAACTATGAGACTAAATATAGAGAAAACTGGGATCGTGAATATTGCCTGAGGATTTTATACACTGTTTAAGCTTATAGTGTAACAAACTCCACTGCAATGGAAAAACACTAATGTACCAGTGTTTGAAAGCTGAGTTCATCATATTCTCCATATAATGACAATTTTATGTTATAGCAAATGTCCAGATGATTGACAGGAAACTATCTAAAATTCAATTAATTGTTTTGTTTTATTTAATTATGTTATCTAAAACTACTCTTATTTTTGAAAAATGGTGATGCGTAGGCATAGGTAAGTCACTAGGTGGCAGCAGCAATGCTAAAACTAATCAACAGGCTGCCTGTCCAACCCAGAAGAAGCATCCTGCAGAAACACTGTTGTACAAATGAAGTTTGTGACAATGGAGGCAAGTAAAGAAACATCATGCATTACCAGCAAACAGACAGAGGCAAAAGTTTGCAACAAACTTATCTTTAATTAAATTTCAAGACAAAATGTATATCAGAAGAAGGTTTATTCAAATTTGTTTTTATGAAAGAAATAAAGAATCAAGAGGACAAAATGAATATTTACGCAGCAAATCGGTTCAAACACAAGGCAACAAACAGCATAAATGAAAATCCTTGTTATCCTAAATTATATATGTGTATAAAGCAATAATATTAAATATTAATAAAACCTGAAAACTATTTCACCTGCAATCAAATCTCTGATACACCGAGATGAATTTGAACAATTTTTCTGTTCTGCAAATATATTTGCTTATTTTGAATTTAGAAATAGCCTTAAAAAGATATTCATTCATATTACTATGACAATTAGATTACACAGTGATTCTGTCATATCTTTTAAAGAAAGCAATATATATATAGATTTATATAAGCTATGATTGGATTAATTTAAACTGCATCACTGAGAGGGGATTTTACTTACTTTGAAGTTAACCATTTACAAGTAAATGTCAGAGACACTAATGGAACCTTTGAGAAACTCCACTCATAGATATATTTTAAGCCAAACTGTCAGTGGTTGTCAAATGCTCTAACTACAAAGTATCTGAAGAGATTAGAAATAATTATTTAACAAAGCACTTATATTGAAAATAAATCCATATCTATACAATTAAAGTTTTTGTTTGGTCTTATGTTAAATGCAAATGTTCTGTTTGACTCCTTTGTATGTTAAAAATAAAAAAATAAAAAAATTCCAGCAATATGATGTGAGAAGGAACATTACAAAGCCGTACATTAACTTTTGTTGCTTTCACTGAAACTAATGTATACAATCCCATTACTCATTATGAAGTATCCACATGCTTCCAAATACAGGACAGAATAAAAATAAAGGAAATACTGCTGAGGAAGACAATAAATAAAATGTATAATTCAATACTGCTGCTGTTAAACAATGTCTGTGTGGTTCAACAAGGCCTCTTTCTCAGCCTTTTGTGTTTTATCTGTCATCCTGGATCATATTTTCAACCCTTTTCGACAGGTCAGAGAAAGACGGACGCTTGTCAAAGTCATACGTCCAGCAATCGTTCATCAAACTGTAGACCTGGGATTAATATGGGAAAATGATTAGATGTAACAAATTATATTTGTAAAGATGTTTTTTTTATTCAGGTGGTGCCCAATACTGAGACAGAGCAAACATACCTGCAGAGGGCAGCTGGGAGGAGCTGGCAACCTCCAGTTGCTCGCCAGCATGTTTGCCAGATGCATTGAAAGAGATGTACCTTGGACATTTTGACCAATCTCCTGCAAACAAAGCTGAGCAGAAAAAAATATTGTAATTTAAAAATAAACATTGGACACCCGACATTCCTGAATGTAACAGAGTCCCATTTTCTTACTCTTTTGGGATTGATGCTGTTGTCACAGTAAGAGAAGAGCTCATGGAGAACGATCCCGAAACTCCAGACATCTGATTTGTGGGAAAATTTATTTTCATTAAGGCACTCTGGAGCTAACCTGCAAAACACGCAGCAACGAAGTTTCATCAGAAGATTCACACAGACTTTTATTTTACTCTGATCACAAAATGTTTGGTTGAAACTTTTACAAGAATCATGTCAGCTATAAAGTATGGTCGTCATGTCACATCTCAATATCAAAGAGAATAGCTTTAATGATACCCAAGTGCATACATCCCCATGAAGGGGAATAGGTCCTCTCAAATCCACTCTTTTTTTCTAACTTGATCTTAAATTTGTGATTTAAATGTGACCTATAAGCCAAGATCACATCAGGCAGTACAACAGAAGGAGGGAAATGTTTTCACATATTGATAGTTGGTGTTTTACATATTATAAGTGATGTTGAAATTCTTCTGGTTAAAAAATGCTGGTAGTGGTACTTTGTTGACTTGTGTATATTTCAAACAGGAGAAATCATACCAGAAGAGGGGGCTCTGTCCAGGCTGTGAGAGGCGGTAATACTCCTTATCAAAGGGAAGTACCTTCGTCAGGCCAAAATCGGCTATTTTCACCAGCGACTCATTGGCAACAAGAATATTTCTCGCTGCAAGGTCTCTGTGGACGTAACGCTGCGTCTGCAAGTACTCCATTCCCTACAAAAGTTAAAACAGGTGAGCACAAAAGAATGTGAGGCAGAAAAGAAATGTTCAAACCTGCAATTAGAGAGCTATTTTCAGTCAGACAGGATTTTTACCTCAGAGTTTTTTGTTATTGCATGTTTGGTTGGACTACTAGTCCAAAAGGCCTATCAAAATTGTTATCCTAGGGATTTGCTGCTTTACAGGTTTAGAGGAAACAGAAGTGCTTCCTCAACATGTTTACTAAATTTAAAACTGAAAAATGTCAATGTTTTTCCTACTTTAAGTTAAGATCTAAACTGATTTGAGAGAACAAGCTGACCAACATATCAGCTGGCACAGTCAGAATTTGCATGTGATGTTGCTGATAGACTAGACATTTTTTATTTGCATGTTATATATGCAATGGACATAAAAATTCAAATTACATCGGTATATTTCACACATACTTCAGCCACTATGAGCCATACTTTGTGACAGTAAAGATTTACATTTTTGTTGATCAAATATAAACCCCATTCATTTTTTATGTGTTTGGAAAAGGCTGATGTCTGTGAATTTTACCTTACAAATCTGAAAAGAAAAAAGCAGCATCCGCCTGGTGGTGATGTTATGACGGTTAGTCCACACATAGCCATTAAGGCTGCCATAAGGCAGATACTCCATCACTAAGCTCATGCTAAGGCGACCTGTGAACAATCAAGCAATTCAATAAACCAGTTTAGCCCAGCATGATGTCATATGTGCATCTATACCATGGTAAGTTTCCCTAAAAGCATGTTTTCCTGAGATAATATTAATTAAACATAAATAATAATTAATTAGACATCATCTAATAAATAACATAGGATTTGATTATTCAGCAACAATTTTATATTAAAAATTTTATTTATTTCAAGGCTTTTTTTCTGTTTCTGTTATGTTCCAGTCCATAAGTGTGTATGTCATTTTTACCCATGCTGTAGCAGACTCCTCTGTACTTGACGATGTAGTCACAATGTAAAACACTGAGCATTTTAACCTCCTTCTGGAAATCCTCTAGATTTGAGCCTTTGTTAGGCTGGAGCTTCTTCACAGCCACAAGCTCACCAGTGTTATCACCCAAAGGGTCGTAGCGACAAAGCTCAACACACCCAAAGTTTCCCTGCAGATATAACCAGATGATTCTGGGGATGACCATTCTGCAAAATGCACATATGATGCAAGATTTAGTAGATAATTTGTTGTTTCAAACTTACTTTTCCCAAAGGGGAGATGTAGCATAAGTGTCTTTCCTCAAACAGCGTTTGATCATGTGGAACAAGGTTGAGAGCTTTGGACATGGGGCTCTGTGTCACCGGTTCAGTAGCGTGAAGTATTACATAGTCTGTCACAAAACATAAATAAGGCAAAGCTGTCAACATGGCCTGATTGGAACTAACACTGCTGCCCACAGGTGGTGCTGGTTTGCAAAAATGTTTAATTTCAGTGTAAGTTACTACCTGATGTGATGAGACTGTTGAGCTGACGGATGATACTGCGACACGATGGTCTGAAGGAGGCGTCATAGTCCATGCACTGAGCGATCAGATCTGCTAACTCTGTCCACTGGGAAGGAGGCAGCTGATGCATGTTCTCATAAAAATTCCTCTTCTGCAGCAAAAACACAAACAAGCACATTTTAGAAGCGCTCGACAATTGGAAAGTTGCTGGTCCGACTATGTCAGTGTGCAAGGCATATAACCCAAAGCCGCCCACTGATCGATCTGCATGAACGTGTTCCCCTCGTGGGCAAATAAGGCTCTATTGTGAAAGTACTTTCAGTGGTTGACATTATTAGACTTTTTAAGATATTTTTTAAAAGAGAAATGCCAGCTAAAAGTTCTCAGTATACTGATATAATTCCCCTTCAGATTACAGTTTGTTCTATTGTTAACTTTACTGTACAAAGACATACAGTAAATCCACTTATCAAGAACAATTTGAGAAGACTTGATTCACAAAAATACAAAATAAGAATATAAAAAAACTCAAATATAGTTTTCTGTCCTCCAAACACATTTCTTTTGCACATGACTAAATCAAATTTACATTTCTAATAAAGCAAATCTGATTATCTGCACAAATTATTAGGGAACATTAAAAAGTGTTCCCACTCAGTCTCAACTGAATAAGAATAAGTAGTGACTTGTGACGCTGCACAGCCTCTGTGTTACACGAATGATGATACCTGATCTAAGTTCCAGCCTCTCAGTGGGGAGTTTCCATCGTTGAAGATTTCCCACACAGTGGCACCAAAGCTCCACTTATCGCACTCGAGCGTCAGGTTATCTGGGGCATCAAGCACCTCAGGAGCCACCCAGGGAATCCTGTCCAGAATAACTGAAAAAAGAAATTTCATTAATTAACTCTGATCTTTTTATTAGTTTAAGACATGATGTGAAATATATATATAAATATTTTAATGTTACCATCATTCCCCATCATGACCACACTGATGCCCGGGTCACTCAGCTTGATGAAGGGAGAGCTGCCCAGTGAGGGGTCACCTTCTCTTGCCAGCAGCAGGTTTTTAGCACAGATATTTCCATGAACAATGTTTTGCTCTTCCTGTAATGGAATTGTAATTTTATCTGAAGCACAAATATTTAAAGTTTTATTTAATTGTGTTTTGCGAGCTATTTCCAAAACCTATAAAGCTTTCACATAAACACATTTAACCTAACTTTCTCCAGACTCTATTTTCCTCTTTGTAAAATGTCTTTCTTACCAGAAAGTTGAGTGCACATGCAAGCTGTTTGGCTACACTGAGTTTCCAGCTCACTGAGACAGATGTTCCTCTTTTCAAGTACAGGTCAAGGGCTCCATACTTGACAAACTCCTGAACCATGATGTCTGTAACGGCACAGCAAGATCTGTTTCTACAGCTGGGCTTCAAATACAAATTCTCACTCAAGAGCACAATAATTGAGGAGGGTCATATGAGGACTGAGAAAGACTAAATTATCACTGGATGTGTAAAATATTGCGGCAAACGCAATGGATTTTTACTAAAAACATCAATAAAATTTTAGAAAATTAAGCTCTTTCACTAAGATTTGATGCTGTTTTTATCTCACATTCTGTTTGGATCAGTTAAAACACTTCATTTTATTATTATAATAGTAATAAAAAGGGTTGAAACAATAAGAAAATCTAGTTGGTTTGAACTTACTTTGCGATTCATGTACACTGACTCCATATACATGGAGGAGGTGTTTGTAAGAAATTTGGCTCATCAAACTGGCAGCTTCGAAGAGTGACTGAGGAAAAAAAATGTAGCAATGTTACACAAAACATACATAAAAAGGGAACTTGAATGTGCTGAATTTTTAATGACTCACATATTTTGCTTTACTTCAGAAAAACCCACCTCCCAACAGTTCTTGTAAGCAGAATCAAGCACCTTTAAGATGACTTCAGTCATGTGCTTTTCTCCATCACGGATCTCAGTTTTGTAGCCTTTAAAGATTCGGGTGAAGGTGCCCTGTCCAAGGCTGTCACCCTGACACGAAATACTAAAGTCATTGCACTAATTGCTGTGAGAGACTTAAGTAAGAACAAAAATAAAAAAATCATACAACCCAAAGATATGTTGTGCTATGTCAGCTTTGGTCCCATATCTCAATACTTACCCAGTTCAGGTCTCCAAATTTGATCATGTGGATCTGAATGTGACTGAACTTGTTTCTTTCAGAAGTTGGAGATCCTTGAGCTTCAAACAAGCTGCTGTTTCGTACAATTATGAGATTTGTGAGTTCTGCAGAGTCGGAAATAGATTTGTTCACTTCCACTTGAACACGTATATGCTGTATGAGAACATTGGCTGTAACTTTAGATCTAGTCATTATTACAAAACAGTCTTGAGGTTATATGATAAAACGGATATTGTGAAATTTATTCAACTAATTCAAAAGATAGCCTATTTATCCATAATACTGTGTCGAATAGCTGCAGACATTTCAGTTGAATCATTTGATGAAGCAGCACCTCAGCTGTCTTTTTGTCTTTCAAGCTTTACATTTACCTAAGTGTCCCTGAATTCACATAACTTTGTACCTTTGGGTCGAGGTGGACAGCAGCGAGTTAACTTGACGGGTATTTCGGCCAACAGCAGCTTGTTGTGTTGGTAATAGTTGGTGAGTTCTCTCAAGCTGGAAAATGATTTTGTGAGACCAGGAAGGCTGTAGCTCTCATTTTTAATAATGAGACAGTCCTTATAATCAAGGCCAAGAGGGGTCTGCAGAAATAGAACAAATAGATTTAATTTACAATATACAATAGGTTATAGATAAAGATGTAGTATATATAAAAACTCTTGAATCCTAAATTGTGACTCCTGTAATACTTTTCAAAGGATCTTTCAACAGTATATAAATCCAAAGGGCTCCAAAGACTTTCTCTTTTTGGTTAGGTTATTAAAATGCACAAAAGAGCTGCATAAGCCATTTGAAAATTAATGAGTGTATAATTCTTTTCGCCTGATGTCTTTACCTGAACACAAACAGTGAGGAAGAAGTTATTGTAGTTCTTTGGACTCTGCCGTATAATGAAGGTACCGCCTGTACATCCTGACCTTTTCAGCTTGTTGACTGCGAACTCTGATCTGATTCCACAAAATGTAAAAGAGGTATCTTAAGCATGTTCACGTCAAAATAATAGTCAAATTAAACATCTGCTCAAAGAGACTCACGTGATAGGGCCATGACAATAGTTTTTGAGTCCCTCCAGAAGGCTTGGTGGAGCGATGTCTTGGCAGAAGAAATGGCTTGAGTCCGTAATTAGTCTGAAATAGCCGTCAATCAGCGACATAAACGAAAGTGCCTCTTTGCGACTCTGGAAACTAGCTTCCTATAATGAGCAAATCAAACAGTGTAAGAATACAAAAGCAAAACTTTTATATAAAATATAAATTAAGAAAAATTTTTGTAAAGAAGTATTTACCAAGCATCTGTCATCCTTCCGAGTTATTGTGACCATCCTACTGTCTTGTGGGACCATCTCATTTAAGATTCTCTTAATGCTGATGTCTACAATTTCATGGAAATCACAGAAGGTCTGCCATTCCTACAAAAGCAGATGGGCTTATTTTATAGCAAAATCTCTTTCTCTACCAAGAGTATCAAAGCAACATTTGACCGCATATAGCCTAACCAATGTAGTCTACGTTATAGGGTTGACTCCTTTATTGCTAATGTTTTGAACTGCATGACTAGTTGAGACTCTTAGGCTTTGTTTGTCATTCAAGTGTGAAATGCAAATTTCTCAAAACTGAGGAACCCCTTGAAACCTAAATATCATCACCTGTAATTCTGAAATCTCACTTAACCCAAAGGTCCTATTTGACACCGGCACTGCACCAATGTTTAAAAATATAGTTTTCATACACTGAGAAATATTAACTGAAATTATAATTTCTTGATCTAAATATTGAACTCATCTGAATAACCTTCTTTGTGTACAAACTCTTTGCTCTTACCAGGGCACCATCAAGTTGAGCAGTTTGAATTCCTGTCTCCCCACTGACTCTCAGAAAGGCGAAAGTTGCTTCTGAGTGGGAGGAAGAACGATTGATACGGAAGGTCTCACTCCCAAGAGACGGCTCAATGCCAGCCAGTTCAATCAGGTATTTGAGCTTCAGGCTGTACTCGTCCACTGAGCATTTGCCAAGCTTTTTCAAGAAACGCTTAAGGGTGTTCCTGATGCGAAAGCGGTCCAGGCGGTTTCGTTTCTGGATTTCATGCCGATGTGACTTGGGGAGGCATGATTTATAGCTGAAGAAGGGCAATCCATGTAAAGAAAGAGACTTTAACAAATATAGCATATTTCTAAAGAGAAATACTATAGTGGTATTGCTGGCTGCATACAAATATGAAAAACAACCACATCAAAAACTTTAAACTGAAAAACTGAGATTTGGTGCAAACACTTTGTCATCTATTATGAAAAGTAAAATGAAGCTTTATTCAGCTGTAAATACCTGACAGTTTTGCAGAGCTCTCTTATAGTCTGGCGTCGTTCTTTAGCCATTCTCCACAAGTCCAGCACAGCAAGGCCGAGGCATTCCTCCTGGGCGCTCAAAGGTGGAACGATTCCTGCTTCACTCGCAATGAAGTCACTTCTCAACTGAACACCAAAAACAACAACAACAAAAATCAAAACGGGTACACTCTTTGATGTGCAATACATGCCTTATTTTCTGAGAAACATGCAGTGTTCAGCCTTTTGCTTTTCCTAACTACATTTTTACGCTGAAAAAGACAAAGATCTACAAAATAGGTTCTGCTCAACCTAACCATAACCCTACCCTATGTTAACTTTTTATATCAATGTCAGTGCTTTAATAAGTATTTCTTTGAGATGGAATTGAAAAGTTGAATGAGAATGTTTTTAAATTATAAGAAAGATATTGTGTTTAAGTCACTTTTTAACAGTCTGCCTTCCTTTGCAAAGGTACATTATTAATACACTGATATAAAATACGATGAAGTGAGTTATTGCCTTGAATATTAATGAGCATGATGTTCATGTACTTTACCTGAGCAAAAAGGTAATCTATGACATTGTAGTCAAGCACCAGGCTGATTCTGTCCTTTGTCAGGCTGTAGCGATATGAAGTTTTTGGTCCTTGGCCGAACCAGTTCCCAAAGAAAAACCTGAAAACACAAAAGATCCATTATTATTTCTGAGTCATAGAAAGCCTTACTTTTGAAATGTAAGCCAAGTAATTACATTTCTTTCATTTAACTCCATATTGTTGTTGGTGAGCTGCACTTATGCTATACTACTAATTTATGTCGCTTTGAGAAACTTTCCCCATATGCCATTCTGACATATATTTTTAGGTATAATAATAGACACCTCTGAATATCTGTTAACTCTAAATTTAAATCATTTCAACATTTATGCAATAAAACAAGCAACAAAACACTCCATATTTGTAAAATTTTCACTTGAAAGATTTGCATTTATCAGTAATTTTGTCTCCCTTTTAACTGATTTAGTAATAATGACACTAAAGATTACATAAAATAGTTCTAAAAGTATTCATGTGGCTTTTTAAAACTGAATTGTGAATATTAAACTTACCTCACTCTAAAATGAATGACCAAGTTTTCGTCTGAGTCAAACATGTGTGATGGCGGATACCAAAATGACAGATCTGCAGAGGCTAAACCGAAAAGGCTCAGGTACACTGGTAAGATTCCTGGATAGTAAAAAATTATATAATTACACATAACTTTATTTGGACAAACAGCACCTCAAACCAACAAAAAGTTTCTGCTCAGAGTCTTATTCATCCCTTCATTCTTACCACTTTTCTTTCCTGCTTGGATGCAAACATTTTCTGCACTTATCTGTCCAGATGAAATTTGAATCACTGTCGCATCCTTTGTGCCAGGAAAGAAGTAGATGTGTACTTGTAAGCCGGCTTCCATGCTCGAACTGGACTTCTGGCTGCCCCCCCGGTCTCTCAACACCAGGGGGGTCGACTCTTCCTCTCTGAAATTCATCGGTATGTCTGAAAATAAAATTTACAGTTGCATTCAGATATTTGCTTCAGTTTAATTATATGAGAACCCAATTTTAATGCACACTTCCTCCAGTGGGGAGAAAACCTCAGACAATTACAAATTAGCAAAAATATTATTTCAGGAAGAATTTGATGGTCAGTGGTGCTAAAATGTCAAGAATGAGAAATGAGACCTTTGTGGGGTTATTCTTTGCACTGACCTTCCAAAAAGTTATGGATCTATCTATGGATTAGGAAAACTTTGAGGCAAATGTTTCCCCTTCTCTTATGTTACTGTTCTAGGGGCGAATAGAACTGTGATTTTTCTAAATGTGAGAGAAAATGGATATCAAGCTCCATAAATAAATGTTAATATGAACATAAAACGGAGGCTTGAATGTAACATTGTCCTCATTTCATGTAAAAAGCTAGACTAAAAATCATGAAAGTGGATGAAGAAACACCATTTACTATGTAAGGTAATGTGCTAGACATTGAGACGATCACATTAGATTTCTTATTCTTTGTTTCCAATAAAGTTTTTTTTTTTTTCAAACTGTTGTATTTCCACAAACTTGCTGACAGTCATTTAAAGCTTTTTGGCACATCTTTCCATGGTCTGCTTTGTGTCTTTGAAATTATTGATGAAACTAGACAAGTAGGTGGCAAAAAGGAAAATTGGGCTAAAATATCTGTCCACCTGCATAGTATGTGAGTCATGTCTTATTGTAAATAAAATCGGACTGCCTCTGAGAGATGACAGAGATGTTTACATTTTACTTTGGCGAGGAGAGCATTTCCAATAACTGTTTTGCAATGAATATCAAAACAGGGTTAAATGAGACAAAATATGCCATTTCACTCTGTCATAACTTGTTTTGGTGACAAATGAATCTCTTAAATCATTTGGTCCCCTAAGACATTTTAGAAAACCTCAAAAGTCCCATTTACTCAAAACGACCAAACGCCTAGTTGCTATTGTTAAAAATGTGTCATCACAGAGCAATGCTTACAGCATAAGGCCAGGACCTTTTTAAACATATTCAGTTTAATGGCCTTGTTATTAAAGACATAATAAGGTTGAAGAGGCAATGTATTTTTCTCCTTCGATTATGAATTTTCCAAACTTTATTGATTGTATTGTGTCAAAAATTTGTGTCAAGGTTATGTCAAGAATACTCAATAAACTCAGTACACTTTACATGTTCAGCTCCAAGAAATTACAGATGTTCTTAGTTCTGTACTTTAATTAGAAAGCAGTTAAGACACACAGACAACTACTTAAATAATATTTCGAATACATTTAAAGCATAAGGATATGTGTAGTTTTGCAATCAACAGATCATCACACGTATGCAACTGCATATGTCTCATAGTTCCAACATCAACACATCAATAATGCTTTGGAAGACACACACCTGCTCTTGTCTAGATCAAAGAAGAAAAAAAAAACTGGCGTGAAAGTAACGGATTATTGTCAGCGCCTTTTTGTCAGATTTCTTCTTCAAATGACATCATTAGGAAGAAAATCCAGTTCTTCTAATTCTTTATGAAGTTTGTATTTAGGGCAAAACAAAACCACCGTTGGCAGCATTTTCTAATTTTAATGACCCTCTGTCTTCTCAGTCATGTCTGTTATTAGCTTTCATACTTCCTGTTGCTTGGTTTATTGCTCAAGATGCTTAATCAGCTGATAAACTTTATAAATTTGGGGCCTATTTTGAATCTGAATATAAAGTTGATTCTGTTGTCTTGCAAACAGAAAAGAGTAACTTTGAGAATCTGAAGCAATATGAAACTTCACACTAACATGGTAGCTGTCTTTACTTGTGTTGTACACTATTGTCCCACTGCCTTTTAGGTGATTACTCGTCACACATTTAATAATGTTCAAAGACCTTTGGGAATTCCCACTGGGTTTTTGTGAAACTGATTGCCATACTTTGCTACATAAGGAGGAATATAGTATGTAAACTACAGAAACTCTTTGGTAACTTATGTCACATTGTTTCATGTTTCAGAACTGGCTCTTAAATTACTTATTTGACACAGGAAATAACATTTGTATGTCACAGAATTTACACTGAAACACATCAGAGTAAAGGGAATATTGAAACATTAAAATGTTTAAAGGTAAACATTCACTGAACACACACAGCTACAGCAGGTCAAAACAGAAACATTTCAATGTCATTAGTTGAGAACAGTCAACCTTACCCAGCACATAATTTCTAACAACTGCCTGATAGTCCCAACGTCAAGCACCAAACATACACTTTATTAAAACCTAAAGTTGCTGGTCAAGCTGTTACCTTTTACATTTGATGTCCTTATTTCTTCAGTTCATCAGTTTGTTCCTGTAAGTGCGTGCTTTCCTTTCTTAAACTTCTGCGTTTCTTACTCTCTGTATGTCAGTGTCAGCGTGTCAGGGTGTTGACAGGAAGTTCTATCTGATTTCCTGATTTTTGACAAGCATACCAAAGATGTCGACAGCTTTTTATCGCTGTCAGTTTTTTTTGTTTTTTTTTTTACCTCATAGGCACAGAACATGAAGAAAACTTTACCGTCTCACACAAAATGATTTTCTGTTCAGTACTTGGACAACTTAACCATAAAATGCTGCACATTCTCCTAAAATTGGACTTCCTGAATCCTTTCCTATTGTTGCATCTTTTTGAATGAGCCTGTAGAGAACCTGACACATTTACAGCAAAATATCTGAACATTCAGCGCCTTCAAAACAGTCTAATTTTCTGTGTATCAAAAACTATTGTATTTCTTCCAAATATGAACAGTTTCCATTCACAATTTGCAGTATTCAAAAGCTTGATTGTAAAAGAGCAAAATTCTCTTTTTGCTGCTCCATAGAACAACAAATAAAGCAGCAATAAGAAAATTAGACACCATGATTATGTTATTATAGAAACTGAAACAGAACTCTTTTATCTTCTTTTAAAATATTTCTTCATGATGGAATGATCATGAGAGAAGTTTATGTTCTGTGGAAGCGAACGTCCATCTTTGAAGAAATCGATTCATCTGACATTTCAGGAAAAGAAACCCAGCTGACAACCCAGTGCGGCTTCGCTTCTCAGCAGCGCAACTTCCTGTTCTAGTTTTACCAAAACCACCTGGTCTGAACTGCATTCACATCCAGCTTGAACTATGAGTTTAATTCATGCTTATTGCACTTTTTATGTACAAATTAGCTTCTGGATTCCTTTAGTGGAGTTTGTTTCCTCATAATAAAAATACATGAATGAATACAGACTTTTCCTGCAATACAGACTTTTTATGCAATCATACGTCAATATTAGATTTCCTTGTTATTTGATCAACTCATATTAACCACCAGTTTCCTGTTAATGCTAAATAAGATAATGACATGGGCCATCCCGTCTGTTCTGATCGTCTGTGCAGTTTGATCATTTAGACATCTTTTATTGCAAGTATCCTTACATATATTTTACTGATAAAGTAAAGCAAGTGTATGCTATGTTGCAATGGATAAGAAAATATGTTCAGTGAAAAAGTGTTTGCTCCTGACAGATTTCTTCTTCTTGCTGTTAATGTTAGCCTTGTTTGAGATAATCAATAATAAATACGTACTGGATAAATATGACCTGAGTAAATACAAAAAGCGTTCAAGACTTCAAAGACCAAAGAAAATCTTGATGAATGTTAAGCCTTGTTCAAACCTCTTGCTTGTGTAACTCATTTGGGACATTTTGTCCCCAGACTTGCATGTCTGTACTTCTCCTCGTCTTTGCAGAGACAGAGTTTACTCCTGCTGTCATCAACAGAAACTGTTGTACCGGAACAGGCATAAAATGGAAAAAAAACATGAAAACTTGAGTACACATAAAAAGGGAAACAATGTTTCTTTTAAATCTAACAATAAGTGGGGTATGGAGCTGGACCACTGCTGTGTGATGTTCGCTCTATTGCATGTGGGGTGTCAGATATGTTGTTTTCTCATTGAATGTCGCTCCCATTTCTTGCTCCACAAAGGTTAGTAAGAGTCAAAAGACAAATTTTAGGCTTTTCAACGTTTTTAATGATAGTTTCATTAAAAAAAACATAATTTTCCTACTGGCCATAGCAACCTGCATTTACAAGCTGAATAGGTCTTGAATCTTCAAATGCACTGAATACTATAGCAGAAAACTGCTACTGTTTTGGAATAAAAGTAAATTAGGGAAAAGCCCTGCATAGTTTTATGTTTCTAAAATGACCTTTTTGATCATTAATCATTGTCAAAACTTATAAAAACTACACTGCTCAAAAAAATAAAGGGAACACTCAAATAACACATCCTAGATCTGAATGAATGAAATATTCTCACTGAATACTTTATCCTGCACAAAGTTGAATGTGCTGACAACAAAATCACACAAAAATCATCAATGGAAATCAAATTTATTAACAAAATATTCAATGAGAATATTTCATTCATTCAGATCTAGGATGTGTTATTTGAGTGTTCCTTTTATTTTTTTGAGCAGTATATAAAAGGTCTCATTTGGGTCAAGGTTTGCTGTAAAAGACAAAGATAGCCAGGAGTTTACCGTCAAAAGTTTAAAGCTCGTGATGAACAAAGCACCGGAAAAAAACAGTGAGTTTTATTACACTATTTAAACTTAAGATTGAACTATTCTTTGAGTTTAAGCTTCTTACAATAAAACCAGTGCTTGTAACCACAATAGAAACAATTTACAGGTACATATGGTAGTCATCTAAAAAAAAATGTTCTTTTACCGCAATTAGTGTCAGTTCAGGTAAGGATGTGTTGAAAGCCTTACAATAAATGTCTTTCACATACCATGACGTAACTATCTTTAATGTCCCAGCAAGAGCTGTCGGAAGTCATCCGTGAGTTAATCTTTAGCTGAATTGATTACTACGAGAAGGTCTTTAAAGGAATGCCTAAAAAGTCAATCACCTGCGGTTGTCATTTTCAGTTTCCTCATTATTTACCGTTTTTTTGTAAATCTCTGTTAAAATGGTCATTTCTTTTACTAGAACCAGCTCTGTTTCCCGTTTAACTGTAATACACATCCATGGACATAAACACAGCCTCTTGTAACTGAAAGGTTTCTTTTGAACAGAATGACTTTATTGCTCTTTTAAGATTGAATGAAAATAATAAATCTGAGAGAGAGCTATTGACATACAACAGTTTTGCTGAGTAGGAGTTAATGATCACTTACTGCTAGTGTAGATCTAAAGGCTTCAGAATTAAAAAGAAGATAAGATGATGTTACTGATGTTTTGTTTGCAACATTCTGTTGATATTTATGCTGTCCCATGAATATTTAAAATAGATTAATTATGCCCTCTCTGAAGCTCAGGTCCCACTGATTCCTTTATCAGCATTGATGTTTCTGTCTGGTTGTACATTGTAAATCTTCAAACCTTTATTGACCCTCTCCTCTGAGTGTCTTCCTTTAAAGAAGGTCTCAAGATGTGCTGAGGCGTAACTCACAGACAAACACAAGTGTGTCAGAGAAGGCGCATGAATATCTTCCAGCTGCTGAGGGGTGAAGTTGGCTGTCAGCACATTCTTACTTCACAGACTGGACTGAACTGACCTAGGGTGAGTCTTAAATGTGCTTTATTGCATTATTTCATAAAATGGATCTTGTCTCTTTTAGAAGCACCAAATTAGCCACCTAATTTGTAGTTAGTTGATTAAAAAAATTATTTTATGCCTACAGTGTGAGTAAAAGCAACTTTGACTTTGATTATTCAGATGGTAAAGATGTTTGATAATGCTTTGCTTTCTGAATAAATAAAAAGTGACATTAGTGTTTAAACTGCAGTGTTTAAATATGTATGCTGCAGTTTTGTTTTTTGTTTGTTTGTTGTTGTTTTTTTTAGAAATGTGCAACTAGAAACACTTTTATAGACAAACTCAATCTGAATGTGAATTTAAAAAAATGTTGCCAAAAGTATTATTTTTTGCTCCTTTCTTTTCTTGCACATTATCAAATTTTATCACAAGACATTAGCTTGGAGCAGGTGCATTTTCTGATGATGTGCTGAATTTTAGAAGAGTTCCCACTCTTATTTTGAAAAGCAAAATGCTACATACTATTGTAAATGTAAATTTTTCCATAAATTTTAAAAAATTTGAAATCAGGTATTTTTGTTTCTAACTTGTTTTTATTTACAGCTCTTCTTAATCTTTTTGTCATAGGAGATTTTTTTGTGTTCTGCTTATAAATTACTTTGGGATTTCTCCCTTTCTTTGCACATAAGAATGTTAAACGTCTCAATCAGTTTCTGTGGAGGCCTAGTTCATGTAAAAAAATATGCAGTTATAAATAAACCTTGTGGTAACACAGTTTCTTATTGGAATTGTAACTATAACCTTGTGATAAATTGTCTAAACTGAACCAGGGATATGTTGCCCTGAGTGAATACATATGTTCTTACAATAATATTTTCTGAATCATGCAAATGGAACAGTTCTTTTGCCTAAACCCAGCCAGATAGTGTAAAGGAACAGCATATATTATACTTACCTCACCAAATTGTGTTTTTATGTTCAGATTTTTCAGATTTTTCAGTCAGATTGAGAGACACTTAAACTCAACAGTAATCTTGGTATTATTATTATTATTTTAATTTTTTTCACTCATCCTTGTCCTGGTATTCTCTCATACCATGAAGACCTGAAAAACAACTGAAGTGCATGTTAAGACAACTTGAGTGTTGAAGTGAGTAATCCATATTTTAAATAAGTTACATTTGGATTCAATTCCTTCAGGACGCTCCCCAGGGAGGTTGGCGACTATTTCCAGTGGTCAACAGGAAGGAGACACCAGGCGGCTCATCAACCAGTCACATCAAAAGGCAAACTGAAGTGACCAGGTGACCTAGTTTGCAGATTTTTAGTGGAAGGAAACAAAAGTAACTGGGGAGAATCTACACATGCACACGGAGACCATCCAAACTCAAACAAAGACAAAGGCCACAGCTGAAATTCAAACCCAGATCCTTACTGCTGAAAGGCACCAATAATAACACTTGTAGTTGAATATTTTTAAACAAAATTCATACTTTATATACCACTCTCCTGAAAATAGCTTCAGTATCTGTAGCCTAAATAACCATGTATTTGGTTATATTGCAATTGGTGAACATAACTAGCACTAATTTGCGGTAACTACCTACTTATCAGATTGGAGGTAAATTTTAGGTCGAGTGAATAGATTTGTTCAGCGTGTGATCCTAATCCATCAACACAACTTACTGACATGCTTCTGTTTTTGTGTGTTTTGTGTTGATCTGACAGATCAACTGAACATCTGGATTCAGAAGAGACTTAAAGACAGAGAGATCCAAATTCAGCAATGGAGAAAAATTTTGACAGTAATCCAGGGTTTGCACTGGCTGACTACGCCGTCTTCGCTGCTATGTTGTCAGTTTCCATGGCGATTGGGCTTTTTCAGGCTCTGAAAAAACAGCGAAGGGATGCAACTGCAGAGGCCTTCTTCACCGGAGGTCGGAGCATGCCAGCTGTGCCTGTTGGTCTGTCGCTTTGTGCCAGCTTCATGTCAGCTGTGCAGGTCCTGGGTGTTCCCTCAGAGGGATTTCGCTATGGCTTCAAATTCCTCTACATGTGCCTCGGACAAAGCATCAACTCCCTGCTGACAGCTTACCTGTTCCTGCCAGTTTTCTTTCGACTGGGCATCACCAGCACCAACCAGGTCATAATGTGCCTCCACTTTTTTGCACTAGCAATTTAATAAAGTGAACAGGAATGTGCTGTAAGTTGGCCAGAGGTACAAGAACTGAATGTTAGACAAGAGGATTAACATTTTGTATGCTTTCTTTCATGTGACAATGAACCAAATCAAAGTTTATTTTGGGTTACTATTTCAAACAGCTCCCATGTATATCCCGATTTTCCAGTTTTAAATAGTATTAAATTACAGTATAGATATGATGTCTCTGATTAAAGTCCAGCTGATTAAAATTCCCCTGTTGCTCATCAACATGGCTTAATATGTGAGGTGAGGAAAGATGAAGGATGTGTGTTACCCTGTGATGTTCTGACTCCAACCATCTGCCTGTCACAGTATCTAAAGAAGAGGTTTGGCAGAGGGATGCAGCTGCTGGGAAGCGTCCAGTTTATTCTTGCAACAGTAGGGACATCAATCTCACATTTTAATGCTCCTGAGCAGAATGTTACACATTAAGAGCTTATTATCTGAGAATGCTCAGATTCAGTTTCACCCAAAGATTTGCTTGTAATGTGTTTCTTTTTTCTCAGCTGCTTTACACTGGGATTGTCATCTATGCACCAGCCTTGATCTTAAATCAAGGTAGGGGAGTGAAATTTGCTTTGCAGGGAAAAAAAGAGGGATTGTTCTCATTGATTTATTGAGAAATCCCATTATATTTTTAACATTTTTAAGATTTTTTCCATTAATCCAGAAACTTGTTGCAGTGAAGTTTTAAGTTTTTAGCCATTAATTTCATCAATTAACAGAAATTTTTGTGAATATTTGCTTACTTTTACTGTAGTGTAAAACGCTACAATTTTTTGTCATAAAATGTATTTTAAATACTACATTTACTAAGACAGTTATTACAGCTAAACAAATCACCATCTTTTATTTTGTTTTAATACCAGTTGATTTTATTTCTGTTGCTGTTGTTTTTAATGCTTTTGAAAAAGTAGCTGGATTTATAAAATGATAAGTTATTTAAATAAATAAACATTTGGTATTAATGATCAAACCCATTTGATTTTGCAGCTACTGGACTGAGTATCTGGGTGTCTCTCTTTTCCACGGGGATCATATGCACCATGTACACCACACTGGTAAGAACAATAAGGCATTCTCAAAGGTGTGTAAATACAATGCTGCCTTGCAGCAAGAAGGTCCTGGGTTCAAATCCTGGCCTGGGGTTTGTCTGAGGGGAGCATGTTCTCCCCCTGCATGTGCAGAACTGTGTTTGACATCATTCCAGGTTTCTCACTCTGTCTTTCTCCTCTAATGTTTGTGTGCAGGGCGGCATGAAGGCTGTTATTTGGACCGATGTGTTCCAGATCGTTGTCATGTTATCAGGCTTCGTGGCAATTTTCATCCAAGGGACAATTCTGGTTGGCGGTCCTGCACAAGTTCTGGAGATTGCCAGCAACGGATCACGCCTTAATTTCAATGAGTAAAAATCTTTTTGTGTTAAGATTAAAGTCACTGATTAGAAATAACATTCCATCTCATATTAGTACCTCGAGTTAAAAATAGAACGTTCAACCCAAAATGTATTTAGTTTTAGGTTTTGAATTGTGCTTTATCCACAGTTTTGATGTCGATCCACGGAAACGTTACACCTTCTGGAGCCTCACTGTTGGGGGTTCCATGGTTTGGTTGTCCATGTACGGGGTAAACCAAGCACAAGTTCAGCGCTACATTTCCTGCCGATCAGAGAAAGAAGCCCAGTGGTGAGTGTTTTTTCTAAATTACTCACATGTTCATCTATCCATTGTTGATTGCTTCCAAGTCCTCAATGGATCATGAGGAAGCTGGAGCTTATCGGTAATGGCTAATTAATAGGCAAGAGGCGTTGAACTCCCTGGACAGGTTGCTAGTCCATCATACTTGGACAAGTTAGTTGTAATTTATCTTGTACAAAAGCGTGGAACATAGTTTACAGATTCCAGAGATGAATTGAAGTTACTCAAGTGTCTGAAGAAATCTCAATTCAACTGACAGAGCTCTGTTTCCCCCCAAAAATATTGTTTTACATGTAAAATGTTTTTAAAAAAAGTAAATCTAATACACATCACCACTAAATAATAACAACTATCATTGGATAGTGTTATGTATTTGTCTTTGCGCTGTTTTGCTCTAGGTTTTTGAATTGATGAGTTTTTCTACATTTCCTGTCATGCCTTTGGTGTTTTTTTCAGTTAATCTGCTTGAACTTTGCAACTTATCATTCAATAATAGATAACTGACATTTCTTTTCCCATATTTGCCTCACTTGACTGTTTAGAATCATACTGGATTAATTGTAATAAAGAACACTTTTTATCATCTAGGGCTCTGTTTGTAAATCAGGTCGGTCTGTGCCTCATTGTGAGCAGCGCAGCAACCTGCGGTATCGTCATGTTTGCTTATTACAACCTCTGTGACCCGCTGAAATCTGGGAGGATTTCTGCGCCTGATCTGGTATGCTGATGACTCTGGGCAAAGGCAGATGAATTTGTCTTACAGTAACTCAAAAGTAGTGCAATGTTTAATCCAATTTTCAAAGTTAATTAAATTTCTGATATTACTGAAGTGGTGGTTGTGCTCCAGTCAGTCTTATCCAACCATGTTTTGTAATGCAAAATTAAGTTTAAAGTTAGTTCTGCTCTATTATACTCATGATATAATTCCTGGTAATGATACCATGCATGGGTTTATTTCCCAACTATATATGTAATATCAGGGGTGATCATGGTTTCCTATACAATGTATGAAGTGTTTCTATCAAAAGTAACACACTAACACTCTATTCTACTTCTCCTGTTCTCTTCTAATAAAGTACATGCCATTCTTCGTGTTGGACATATTCAGTAATCATCCAGGATTCCCAGGTCTTTTTCTTGCCTGTGCATACAGCGGGACTCTCAGGTATCAGTTTTTCTCAGATTTGCTGCCATATGTAAACATGTTCCTTAAACCATAAACCTGAGCTACTTGTACTTTACTTTCATGTTTCTAAAACAGAAATAAGCATGAGAGAGAGTAAAAAATACACTGAATTTTTTTTCAACTGGAGATCGGAGATATTTTTAATACAATTGCAAATTTTTGGTGGCCCCTTGCATGGTTTTCTTTTAATGTATCAGATGTCATGGTTTGACATGGTTGGTTTTAACCTCTTTATGAAACATTGTGCATAATCCAACTATTTAAGAAAAGCTAAAAGCCTTTGTATTTCTACATAAAAAAACACAATTGTTTCAGATTAGTCTTATTTATTAAACTATAATTGTACTTAAGTCCTCTTCCTATTGCTGCTGTGCAGCATAAACGTTTTTTTTTTAAAACTCTTATGACATCCAGAAGTGAAATGATTGGCATTGTTTTTAACAGCACTGCCTCCACGAGTATCAACGCCATGGCTGCAGTGACAATGGAGGATATACTGAGACCTTATCTGCTCCAGATGAAACAGAAGAAGCTGATCCTTGTTTCCAAAGGACTGTGTAGGTTAATTCTTACTAAGCAAGTGAAACAGATTTTGATTTTGGCACCACTTCTTCAAATTAGTGCAAAGACTGATTGAAAAGTCTTAAAATCTCACATACCAAAGACAGGTTTAAAGTCCAGCTGAAATCGAGCTGCTGGAAGTCTAATGCTAATTTAATTTAGTTCATGTGCAAGTGTATAGAAATATGTAAACAAATCAATTCAAATCATAAAAAAATCTAAATGATCATTCACATGAGAGTCATCGTTCATTCCACCAGGAACAAAACATCTTTTCAAGGAGAGTAAAGCCTCCTGATATCAACTCTGTAATTAACACAGAAAGTATTGAAAACAAATATTTTATTTCAAACTTCTTGATGAGTTCAAGTTGACCTTTCAGGCTGAACTTGGTCAGACTTATTTAAGCTGCAAACCACTTCTTCTATTAAACAGACAAAGTAAGTCTAGGAGAGTAAACATTTCTCCTTCTCATTCTTAAAGCATTCCTGTATGGAGCTGGATGTATCACTGTAGCAGCTCTTTCCTCCTTCTTGGACTGGGGGGTTCTTCAGGTATGTTATACAGAAATATTTGAATGCAAGACAACAAGAAGCTACTGGGTTCCAAAGGACTTCCTGTACATAGTTTATATCTTCCCTTTGTGCATGTGCACTCCAGCTTACTCCCATATTCCCCAGAAAAGGTTATCCTAGGGTAAGAATTGACCTGAGTCAATTCAATTGAATTGACCTTTGGAAATGATCCTTGGAAACAAAACTCCCACAGAATGGATGAATCAAGTAAATAAATAAAACAATTGTGAGTGTGATGCTTGCATCCAACCAATTGGTTGTATTATTGTTTGATTTGAAATAAGTTTCAATCAATTGCTTTCATCTTCACTCCTGGATTGTAATTCATTTTGTTTTGAACCCAGACTGTTGTTTGTCTTCTTTCCTCAGGGTTCGTTCACTGTCATGGGTATGGTCAGTGGTCCAGTTCTGGGCGTATTCATTTTGGGAATGTTTGTCCCAGGAACAAACAGGCTGGTGAGTGTTTGCCAACCCCTTTGAAAACTCATGATTTAAAAAATACAAACCCTGACCTTGGTGGTAGTAAAATACAATTGCTACCACTAGTCAAGGCAAGCAGAAGAAGGGCAAAGACAAATAGATCTTTATGTATGGTGCATTTAAGCCCCAGAAAAACTCAAACTTGGGTTTAAATTGCTTCCTGCAAGAAAGTTTGCTGTAAAAATCATCAAAAAAAACCCAAAACAAAACAAAATAAAAACACACTTGAAGTTTTTATTATTATCCTTATTTATTTAAATAAGCTAACCACTTAAACTACTGCTACCACTTGAACATTAACTCTGCTGCCAACTAGTGGGTAAATATGAAATTCCATGAAAAAAAATTTTTTTGTGAAGGCAGAGGCTTAGATTGAATAGGTATCGATGTATGTACAGGGATAAAATAAAACATATCATTTAATTAGTACTGATTGGGGACCCATGTGGTCGTATTACTGCAGGATGGCTGGAAATTTAAACTGTGAAGATGTGACGTGAAACAGGTGACACTTTTTAACTCAAACCTTTAAAAAAAAAAAAAACTAATGCAATTAGCAAACTACTGACTATTAAAATTTCAAATAGTTGAAGGCTTAACTGGGCCCTAGAATCCCTGCAGGGTTATATGTACAGCAAACTCTTTTATCAGAAAGATTTTCAATCGCATTTCTCTGTGTTTTAAAGTCTATTTGTTGTAAATGTCACAATTTGTCTTAGCCACTATTTATCCCACAAAGAAAGTTTTCTTGTTCATTGCCACTGTAGCATAGGAATTCCTTTTTTATGATGGTCATTCAGAGTACATCATAAAAAAGTTAATAGTTTTTGCACAAGGTTAATGTACACATGACCTTCTGCACATTGATCTCAGAAGCTGTACACAGCTGGAGTTGGACTGACTTCCTGTTACCATTTTTTTTTTTAGATTTTTATAGCTATTGAAAGAAGCATTATATTTTATAATGACTGCATTTTAGAGTACTTATTCTTCTGTTTGCTGCTGAAGTACAGTCCAATGCCTTTTTGAAATCAGGCCTTCTTTTATCCAGAGAAAAAAAACAATCAGAGCACACTGATGGGCTGAAAGGAACAAATTCATTTTTAGACACTGTTGGTATTCAATAATACTGTAGTCGATTATTAGGGTATTTTGTTCTTTATTGTAGGGGGCGTACTCTGGGATATTGGCAGGATTCTGTGTCTCTCTGTGGCTGGCTGTGGGTTCAACTCTTCACCCACCCAGTGCGGAGACCATGGGTGTCCTGCCCAGCTTCACAGACGGCTGCAGCTTTGCCAATGGCACAAGAAACAACAGCTCTAACCTGGATGAGGTTTCCATCTTGACCCCACTTCATCCGAAACACCAAGGGTTAGCAGACACAGTTTTTCAGATGTTGATCTATTTTTGATCCTATCACATTAATCTTTTCTTTTAATCTTAGCTTAACTACTCACATGAAAGGTTTATGACTGTTATGCAGACTTTGTAGAGCGATTATGATGAAAAAATATAAAATGTCTTGGCTCTTTTGTTGTTGCTTTTGTTTTTTTCTGAAAACAGTGGCCTCCTCAACTTCTATTCCATGTCTTACCTTTATTTTGGAGCCATGGCCACCAGCACAGTCATTCTGGTGGGACTGATAGTGAGCTATGCAACAGGTAAAAAGATAATCAGAGATACGCAAATTAATGTTGTGAAAACTACAAGGAGATTTTGAATCAAATCTGTTCGATTCACATTTTATTGCAAGCGACTTCAGATCCCTTGAAAATATTTGGGTAATGTTACAACCAGACAACATCTGTGTATTTTGAAGGAGTTTTATAGACAAACATAACAAACATAACAAAGCAATGCATCAGCATGTAATGAAAGAAAGTAGATTGTATTCATTATTTGTTTAGAAATAAAAATCTGACAAGTGTGTGCATTTGTAATTATCTCACTTTGTTAAGAAATTTTCTGCTTTAGAAGTAACCAAATTAGTAGACCACCTGTCTGTTGTTAGTAACGACATACCTCTTAAGATTTGCAGCTGTCAAGTCTTAAGAAGTATCCTCTCACTGCACCCCTGAAGGTGCAGGCAGTTCTACAAAATATTCACTAGTGTTGCTTAACACAAATGCATGCTGCACTTTTCAGATTTTCCTTGCAGTAAAATATTGAGAACTACATATCACTTCCTTCAATTTCGAAGTTAGGCTACATTGCTTCATTCACGTACAATGAATGAAGCACTGTATTCACTGTGCTTCTATAATGTTATAGATATCACAACTGCAACATTATAGGTATAGTTGTGACGTGACAAAATGTGAAACACAGTGGGTGTGAATATTTACAAGAAGATGTATAGTAGCTCATATCAGTCCAAATGCTAAGTCAAGGGCTTTTACACAGAGCTACTAGAACAGGATGATGTTTTTTCCTTTATGTTTTACAAACTCTCATGTTTCTATCACACACAGGGCCAACAAAGAGGAGTCAAATTAAAGAGGGGTTGTTATGGTGGGACCTGAATAAAAAGGAGAAGGAGATCTCGTCAGAAAGCAGAGTAAAAAAATTTTTTAAAACAGAAATAATTGTCTAATGAATGGAAGTGTCATAAATTATTCTCTGATTATTTATGTAACCATTTATATCTAATGGTTCCTTTATTTATGTCCTTAAAAAGTCTAGGGTGAAATTTATTTTACTAATAAACATATATGTATGTGAAATAAGCTTGACTTAATTTAGATGTTTTAGTAGCTTATATAGATCTCAGACATGCTTTACATTGATGACAAATGTCTTAAAAAAGCTTTCATTGACAGTATCTCTCTTATTATTTTTTTGTTTTAAGAACAATGTGATATCCTGGATGTTCCCCTGCTTCGTTCAGAATACATACAGGAATACCCAACAGATATCTGCGGTTCACATAGGAAATAACCAGGTAAAGAAACCAAATGTATGGCAAAACTGGTGTAGAGTTGTTGGAACTGTTTGTCAAGTTTTTAAAAATATTTGAATATTATAACCAGTCAAGTATTTCAAAGATATTTTTATCATTTCAATCTGTTTTCAGGAGGACAAATTAATAGAAAACCCACTAGCGGTGCCTTTGAGGAGCCTACCCAGAGATGATGCGCTGTAAATGGAAAAAAGAGGATGTAATTTTTAAATGGCATTAACCTCCAAATGACTCATAGCAAATCTTACTGAAATTTTCTCTGCAGTAGCAATAAAGTTTTTTTATCTTATCATTTGAAGTTTCAAAATCCTGACACACATTCAAAGTTAAGAGTCGTTGTGCTTTCAGAGCCATAAATATAGATGATATACAGTACAGTAAAATGTAATGAAAGATTTTAATTTCCTCCTGGTATGTGCCTTTTCAGGAAAGATGTACACCTGCAATGTGTCAACACAAGAATGATGGGAAGCAGAGATAACGGTTTAAATCTGTGTGTACATTTGCTGTAATTTAGTGATGGTTTCCTTATTTCATGCTCTGTTATCAGGCCTGGTTTTTTTTTTATTATTGTTATTTGAAGCAAAGTGGGTCACAGCTTCACACTCAAATGTAAACACTGAGTCAGCATGGTCAAATACAAAAGATCAGTTGATAAATCTTTATTGAAAACAGTTATGGGTTGGTTTTCAAAAAATATGAAAAGTGAACAGTAAAATTAATATTGACAAAAACACAAAGAGCAGAGATTTAAATGATTACTACATGTTTATTTTGTATGATGTTACAATTTTGAAAAATATATATTTTTCAAAATACTGTTCTGTTTTCTTCCTCTTATTTTCAATAGAGTTGTCAACCTAAACAATTTTCTATTTTGTTAAGTTTATGCTACTTGGAAAATTGTCTCATCATACAGAAGCCTCTGCTTCATTCTCAAAATCCATCCATAGGTTTCTTACACTTAGTCAAAGCAGTTAATTATTGTCTGTATACTGGAAATTATTTATGATGGTTTTGTGTTACTTTCAAAATGATGAGGTTGATAAAAGTAACAAAATAAATAAGGAAAGTGTTAGCACATGAATTTACAATTTAACTCATTCTAAAAAGTTAAAACATTGTATTGAATCATGTCTACAAAGCACTAGTGGATAAGTGGTTTCAAGGTATGGATTGTTTTACAAAAAGAAAAAAAAAACAGTTTAAAACTAAGTTTCACATTTAACCACGTTTTTAGATTCACAAGGTACCTGGGAAATTGACAAAGTGGTATAATTTTTAAGTCTTTGAAACTTCTACATTATTACAAGTGACATCTCAAATAAAAATACAATTACTTCCGGTAAGTCATTTTATTTTAAAATTACATTTATTCAGGCTTTTTTTTCTGCATTTTACATACATTTTAGTCAACCTGAATATATTTCAAAAGTTTCACGTTTCTACAGTATTTTTAAAAGTAACCTTTGGTGTATGTGAAGGAAACATAAACTATTTATGAAAGAGCTGGCATGTTAGTGTACTATGAAGAAAACTGAAACCATCATGGCTGCCAGATAGACAATGAGTACACCAAGTACAAAGGAGCTTCATTTCACATGATGTTCATTTATTGCATTTTTTCTTATATAATTCAAGCATTCAGAGAAAACATAATATCCCCAGACTCTCTAGCTCTGTAAGCGTTCATGAATCAAACTAGTATGTCAGTCTTTAATGTTGTGAAGATTGTGCTTCCGTGCACGTTGGTCCTGGATCCTCCAACCATCTCCGTGCTGCTGCGAATCGTCAGGCCGAGGCGCCTCACCAATCATCCGCGGCCCTGTTCGAATCCTCTTCGGCTACAGCACAGTCCAGGCGCTGCACGCCAGGGAGAGCCAGGTCCCTTTCGTTAAGTTTTTCCAGAAACGAAGAAAGGAGTCGTTTGTTTAAATGGTCCGTCAGCGTCCTTTCTTCTTCCACCCGCTGCTTGGCCACGTTTGTCCCCGGCTCCACTCCTTCCGCCTCCGTGTCCACGCCGAGCTGCAGAGGCGCCGAGCGCTGTTGGCTCAAGGGCAACCCGTTCGGCTGCTCACCTTGCCCGGACTCCTGTTCCGTCCAGCTCCCGGCGTCCGCCCCGGATTCTGTCTCCATTTGTGATATCAAGCTGGTCTGCAGGGCGGCATTTTCCAGTTCTTTGAGTCGTTTGCTGTGAAGGCCGCAGGCAGGCGGTTCATTACCTGCCGGGGTGTTATTGTTGTGAGGGGGCTCACCAGTTTGCTCCATCATGCTCTGCGTCAGTTGAACAGCCCATAGTTCCAACGAACTGGTCGGAAGGAGAACTTCGAGCAGGTATCGCCGTCTAGTGGATTGTAGCAGTACTGCAGCCATACAAAATTAGAAACACTAACTTTTGTATTTTTGTATCAATAAACAAAACAAATAGACATGCCGTTTTTTTTGTTGTGTTTTGGGTTTTTTTTTCTTTTGCACTTTATATTTGGAAGTATTTTTTTATTGAAGCATCCTGTGATAAAGCTCGTTTTTGCCAATATTTGAAAACACAAGGACTTGGATCTCATAATGGCTATCTCATACTTTTTACCTAGCTCTCAAAACAATAAAATACTCTTCATATATAGCTTAGTCAAAATTATATGTTTCTCCATCAGAGGGGCTGAATCAAGTTTCCACCGCCTTGGGATTTAACAAAAAATATTTGCCCCTGAAAATTTTTTCATCTTATCTTGTTATTGTCGTTTTGTCATAAATGTTTTAAATTATCAAGCCAATTTGCATCATACAAGCATAGTCATACTCAGTTTAAAAATATGTTTTAAAATTATTATTAACTAATCTAGCCCTATAGAAAAATTTAGTTTGGGCCCCATAGTTAATTCATAAAAAGGAACATAACTGCCTTTTTGGTTCAGTGTCACTGTAGAATTAAAAAATCATTAAAATGTAGCCAGTCTGACAATGAAGCAGGCAAAAAATTATTTTTTTTTTGTTTTATTTAGGAGTTTACTGAAGACCATAACACCACATCTCTCTTAAACTGATAATGCTTGAAAAGACACATCTCTAAAATTTGTAACAAATTAAAACAAAGTTAATTTGCAGGCTTAAAATTAATTAAGATATTTGTATAAGATATTTGCACAAGCTCGTTGTTTTTATTTTATACACAGCTGCCATGGGAATAAAACAGTGCTGAAAGACATTACTTGTAGGAAAATGGCAATATAATAGATTTCTGTGATTGCATCATTTGGTCTTGTAATACCTGATGAACACCAATCAATATTGCTGTTTAATATATTAGAAAGTACATATTTCAAATGTTTTATAACATTTTGAGGGGTATTTATGTTACTTCATATTAGAAACAAACTTACTTGTTAAATTAAACTACATTTTAATTTCCATTTCTCAGCGGCATGAACTGTTCTCAATTTTCGCTTCGAACATTTGACTGCTTTGACTTTCCGTAGAACAGAATGTGTTTCCATAGCGACCATTTATAGCATAGACCACGGAAGCGTCTTTGTAACGGTTCCAGGTAAATAATGATGTCTTTAAACACCCTAGGACATATTTAATATATGTGTAGTGAGTTGTAAAATATGTAATATTATAGAATAATATCTCTTTAGCAACTCAAAGCGACACAACTCGTTAGCTTACAGCTAACTTCGAGCTAATGACTAGCTATACAGGCTTAGCTAGAACAGCTGTGAAATTAAATCTACAAACTAGATATTTATTTATGCTTTCCATTCTTCCACTACTGAAAACAAGCGTTAAATGTTGCTTGTTAAGAATACAATTTTACTGGATTATTAATCAGGAAACAACCATTCTGATAAATTACAATGAAAAAAGTCCTTTCTTTTTTCTTCCTTTCGTTTTAATTTTCTTTCAGGTCAACATGTCCTTCAGAGATTTAAAAAGTAAGTGAAACCTTGTATTTCTCCACCTTTTATCTAACAAACATTATTATGCTGCAGATGTTAGAATGGAACTGAATTTGTTTGTGATTTGACAGACTTCACAGAAATGATGAGGGCGTTGGGCTACCCTCGCCTCATATCTATGGAAAATTTCATAACACCAAACTTCACCCTAGTGGCAGAAATCCTAATATGGCTTGTAAAGAGGTATGCTTCAGCTTTTAAAATTGAAATGCTTCATGTAATAACAACACTTCTGCTTCATGTGGTATTTTCACATCCCTCATTGTATCTGCCAGTAGAAGTATCTCTTCTAATCCTGATTAATAAATAAAGAGCTGTTCTAAAACACTCATTGGTTCTCAAATTCTTTTCTCTTTTTTGTAGATACGAGCCTCATGTTGATATTCCCACTGATGTGGACACAGAGTCAGACAGAATATTCTTTATTAAGGCTGTGGTTCAATTCATGGTGAAATACTATTCCGACAGATAATATGTTCTCAACCGTAGTTAACGAAAATCCACTCTGTTTTAATCATTGTATGACCTGGTTGCAGGCAACCAAGGCTCACATCAAGCTAAACACCAAGCATCTCTACCAGGCTGACGGCTATGCAGTGAAAGAGATGCTGAAGATCACATCGGTGCTGTACAATGCCATGAAAACCAAGCAGATGGCTTTGGAGGATGCTGTGGAAGAAGATAGCAACAAGTTCAAGTTTGATCTCGGCTCTAGGGTGAGGTGCAAATATCATTCAAATTATGTGTTTTGCTGATCATCCACTAACTTCATTAATTAAATGTCAGTTTTAAGAAGATTAAAGAAAAGAAAAAACACATAAAGGACATATAACTATGCTTTAGATGTTAATAAGACAGTTATTTTAATGTGCAGTCAAATTAACTTTGTCTTTCTAATTGGTAAACAGCATTCTTTCTATCTAAACCCATCCAAATACAACGAGTCTTTGAAAAGGGTTGAAATGTAGTTCATTTACATTTATTGTAAGAGCTCACAAGAACTTCATCCAAGATTCTCAAGGATTTCACGATACTTTTCATGACTGATGGAGTTGATTTCTTGTACTGGTTGTGTTTCAATGTCAGAGATTTTAAACTATTTAGACAGCAGGAAATGCTGTATCTGATATTAGTGTAAATGTATCTTTTCTTTAAATTGATTTAGTTCTTTGGTTGCACTTTATGTCCTCCTGAACAACAATTTGACACATACCTATTTGCCAAGCCTGCACACATTTTTTGTTGTTTTTTGCACATTGTCTACAATGTCTCTTCTTTTCTCATGTTTTCTTTTCCCTGAAAGAATCAGTCTTTAATTCCTTTGTCAAAGAAGAAAGAGTTAAATGTGAGTCAGCTGATCTCTCCATGTCTTTTCTGCAGATCTCTGAGCTCAAAGCAGCTCGTCAGCTGGCATCTGAAATCACATCCAGAGGAGCATCTCTTTATGACTTACTGGGGAAAGAGGCAGAGCTCAGGGTGAGGCAAAGTTGGATATTGTTTCATAAGTAATTGGTAAAAAAGTAAAGCTTGACTATTTCGAGTTTAGTATTGGAGAAGAGATTTTACCTGCATTATGGATATGTCATTCTCAAGCTTCTTCATACACAAATATGACAGAAATGGCTAGAAATGTTGTGAGTACCTTTGTTGCTCTGAAGTCGACATAACGTTAAATCTCATTCTGCAGTGCTGCAGAGATTTAAGGCAGTTTGATACATGAGCGACCATCATTAATGCTTTTATTTCGTCTTCACTTTTTTTGGTGCTCGCAGGAAATGAGAACTGCTGCTATTGCTCGGCCTCTTGAGATCAATGAGACAGAAAAGGCACTGAGAGCTGCTATCAAAGAAACTCTGGTGAGTCTTCTGGGTGTTTATCTTTATAATTCTCTTAGTGTTCATCTTCATTTGCTTAAATAGTTTAAACTGTGATTGTGCCATATTGCCATTTTTACCAGGAATTTGTCGAAAAAATCAAAGAGATGCTTAGTAATGTCGTCTCAGACGAGACCAGCCTGGACGCCAAGATAGAGAAGAAGAAACAGGATCTGGAGAGGCATCAGAAGAGGCTGCAGACTTTACAGAGTGTCAGGTGAGTTCTATTTTTTTTTTTTTTTTTTACATTTAACCATCTTAAGGTTTACAATTTCCATTTAAAATAAGTCTTGTGAAACAAAAACCCATTGAAACATTTCTCTTGAACATTGTGTTTGAATTTTTCAGGCCAGCATTCATGGATGAATATGAAAAGATAGAAGAAGAGCTGCAGAAGCAATATGAAGTCTTTGTGGAGAAATTCAGAAACCTCAGCTACCTGGAGTCACAACTGGATGAGTACCACAGGCTGGAGCAGGAAAGGTTTGAGGTGTGTGGATGGAATAGATATGCTATGTAGAATGCTTAATCCTATTGATAATCCCTCCCTTAAATATATATAATATGTAATGCAGTATTTGCATCTTTCTGCCTTCCTGTGTTTCACTTTTTCTCATTAATTTCTTTTGTTGCTTTATTGTCTGGAACTTGTATATTAACTATATAAGTTTTACATGAAATACTTGTTTTGTTTCCAAGTTTAAAAATGTTCAACTGGTTCTTCATCTAAAACAGGCTTTCTTGTGTACTTATTAGGAAACTGAAAACAGCCTGAGGATAATGCAACACAAAATAAGGGAGGAGGAGAGAGATCTGATGAAGGGCTCGTGTGCGTTAAACCAGATATAAATGCCTAAAGCAGAATTAAAACACAACTTTTTTTTTCTCCGTCTAAACATTTTTGTGTTTGTGTTTGACAGTGAAAGACTCTGATTCTGATTTGGATGTTCCAGAGGACGAAGGGTCAGATAGCGACCTTGAAGAATCTCGTCCATCTAAGCCACAGCCCTCAAGAAATGCCCCCATCGCAGGTATGCAGATGGACTGCAGCCAAGATAGTGATATGAAAAACTAGTATCTTTAAGAATTAGACAAAATTTATTTTTTTAATTCTCATTTCTCTCATCCCATGATAACCAATTTATTTAAAAAAAACTTTGAGAGTTTTTCATTTGGATTTTTTGATACCATTATACACACCATTCCTATACTTATTTTAGTCTCCAACATCAAGAAGAATAGAGGAACTTCCAGTTGTTCTCCCTAGCCTCTTACATGTTTAAATTATATTTATTTATTTATTTTGATTTTACAGATGCACCTAAAATTATATTTTTATGGAACATGTTTTTCAGAAAACTTTTCTGTCCTAAAAATTCATAATTGCTTGTGCTTTTTCCTTTCTGTTAAGGAAGAGGACCACGGTTTGTTGGTAACATGCAGGGTGGTGACAGTGATGACGTAAGTGATGCTCTTATTGTCACGCTGATACTCTTTTTACAGTGTTTCTAAAAACAGGCTGTATTGCTTCCTATTTGCCACCAATCTGTCAGCAGTGCTCCATGTGAATGATTTTCCTTTTAACCTTCATTTAAAGATTGTTCTGTTATAAACTCTGACCAGATTTACCACCTTCTTTGGTTTCCAGCTTGTCTCTTCATTTTCTGTTTCATCAGTCTGTTTCCTTTTGCTATTTTCTTGTCATTGTCACTTGGATTTTAAAGGGGGTTTTAGCAGTCTCCAGAAGGTCAGTTCCTGAATCCAAAAAACAGCGGAAAGGAAAGGTTTGTTCAGGAAAAGGATTCAGTTAATCCTCATGTCCCCGTTATGTATTAGAAGGAAACGTCCATTCTCAAATTTTCTATTTGACCCAAATGTGGAAAAAAGTGTTGTCAAAAATGCTTTATATTAATTTTTAAGCAATTGTGCTGATATTTTTAATATCAGCAGCCTGATGTAAGAATGTATTTTTCCTTCAAACGAAACAGATGCTTTTTTTTTTTTTTTTCCAAAGTTTTTTGTGATATAGGAGTAAAACCTGGCCAAGGTTCTGTGTTTAGGTAGAATAGAAACATGTTTTGTTTTGTTTTTATTTTAGTGGTTCCACAGTGTGTTTGTGTGTGTCTAGTGATCTTACTATCCTGGAAAAATATAGTTTGACATGTTATGTCATCCCACAGTCCTATCAGAGATAGACTTAAACCTTTTACCTGTGATGTAGTTATTGCTGCTTGCTTCCTGTTTCAGAGTGATGACAGTGAGGTTGATGCAGAAGAGGATGATGAGGAAGACGACGATGAAGACGAGGAAGGCGAAGAAGAAGAGAGGAGGGAGGAGGATGAAAGCTTGGAGGTCCTGTTGTTGAGTAATCGACCTCCTAGGGGAGGCATGAGACCGGCCCTGCTAGAAGAAAGTGATGACGACTTTTGAGTTGGGGACACAATCATGAGCTGTGCACCTTTTTATGTCCTAGCTGAACTCACATCTTGGAAAGCTCAATTATACATTTTATTTGCAGATATATCCTCTGTTCTTTGATATTTAAATAATCTACTGACAAAAATGAAATTAAAACTTCATTTTTAATTTTTGTTCTTCACCAAAAATGACTGTTTTATAAATAATTTATCTATGTGGCAGTTTGAACATATTTTGGCAGTTTTTTTTAATTGTTCATGTACTTTCTAAGGGAAAATATTTGTGACTATTAAAGTACACAAATGAATAATAATGTGTAATAATTGGATACACTCAGCAGTGTTTATACAATTGAAACAAAATATTTACTTATACAATTAGTAGTAGGAGTGCCTTTCAACTTTTTGAGAAAGCACTAATGGTCATGCAAGCTTCCAAAAAGATGATTTAAATAGAAGGTCCTGAACCTGCTGCTGATGACTATGTGAGATGCTGACATGTTAGTGACGGCTTCTTTGGAGGAAATTAATAAATGAGCGCTTTTAATAATAGTACTCAAATAAAAGTAAAAAACAACAAACAAACAAACAAACAAACAAAAAAATGTTTTTAAAATTAATTTTCAAAAGGTTATTCAAGGAAAATTTACTTTTACTATTCACCTCTGTTTGTGAGAATCAGCCAATAACAAAATGCGTGTAAGGCATAATGTTGAATTTTTTTATTGGTATTATTGATGACATGTTGAATAATGTTAGTCTGGTTTCTTGCATCGAAAAAAAACCCCAACAACCTAAGTCTATTATATTATGTATTCAAAAAGAAATATGAAAAACTAAACGGATTGTTGTATCTTTGTGTGTTTTGTTTTGTTTTTGGTTCATTAGAGTTGACATTTATCAAAAATAACCATAAAGATTAAGTTATCTTGCGCTAAAAAACGTATGAAGCTAATACGTTGGAAGCATAAAAATATATAAGTAAACATATAATAGATATAATCTCTCCTCAGTAAAATAAAATCGACATCAATGTTGTGTTTTGTGAAATTAAGGCATAAGTGACGCAATCATTGTGCGCGCTGCGCTAGGAGGCGGTGGCGGATGCCTCTTCGAAACAGAAAACTGTCTTTTACCTAGGACTTGGTTTTCCTTTCATCCTGGTATGAAAACGATTTGTACTTGAACAACTAAGTGGTGTGACGACTGTTAGTATACTTACATATTAGTGAAGTGGCTGAAAGAGCGGTGAGCTCCTTGATAAGTAAACAAGCCTGTTTCATCAGGGTAACAACGGCTAACTGATGCTAAGTCGCTCCTCCTGACAAACACGACGCTGACATTTTTTTTAGAATATTTGAGCTTTAATTTATGAGTTTGTAACCCATCGGTTGCATGCTTGTCTGTTTGTTAACCAGTCTATTTGTTAAGTGAGCATCACAAACTACTCATGCTTGAAATATAACAAAAATCATTTGTATCAGATTAATTATTTTTGGTCTTAAGTTTGTGAAAGAAAAAAAAAAAACTAGATTGATGCAGTTTTACGGTCGTAAACTATCGTAGATGTCGTTTAATGGAAGCCGTTGCGCATAAACTATCATGGAGATTGTTTGCAGTTATCCTCCTTTACATAAGGTTGACAGCCATTTGTTAATGCTGGAATGTGCCATCATTGTTCCATCACGCGTTGCATCACCCACAAAAGGATTTGCGTACTGTTATCTATACCACATTTACGTTATGCAGTTTTTCAAATCTGTTACATCACCGTCACAGACTGAGATGTAACAGTGATTGAGTGTCATTTTTAAATTGTGATTAGCTATGTATATTGACTTCTTCATTCAAATCATTGAATTAAGGTCTACCAACCATTTCAAAGGCCACAGAGCTTTTATAAACATTTCTCAAATAATGGGTCACTCTTACTGTTACAAGATGCACTTGTGCAATAGGTTGTATCAAGAAATCTACTGTCAGTTAGTAGGAGTATTCTGACCTGAGATGGGCAGAACACCCCAAAATTAGACTCGAGTAGAACTGCATCAACATGATTTTACTCAAGTAAAAGCAAGAAGTAGATATCCAAGAAATTATTCAAGGGTTAAAAAGTATTTACTAAAATGTACTGAGTGACAGAACATAACATTTGGTGAAATATTTATAAATGAAATTACCAGACAATGAAAAATATAAGACTGGATGGAAGTTCTGGTATTTTGAAAAGTAAAATGAAAAAAATGAAGACATTACAAAATAACAAATGCAGCCAAATTGAATTGTTTTTCTTTGTGAAATGTTATTAAACTAATTCATGCAGGAGCTTGTATGTCTGTCAGAGAGGGTTAAGGGACTTCCCGTGACAATGTATCCTGTTCACTATAGCTTCTTAATTAAACAACATAACAAAGCTGGTGTACAAACAAGAGGATTCACACTAATATAAACTGTATGACCGCGACTCATGCATGTGGGCTAAAATATTTCTGTTTGTTATTCAGTGAAGTTGCTCACAGTGAGTATAGTATGCATATGTTTTACTCAAATAAGAGTAATGACACTTCATAATAATTTTACTCAAGTAAAAGTAGTATGGTTTAGTTAAACTACTTTACATATACAAGGCTGGAAACACTTGTGACGCGGCCCATCATCAAGTTCAAGGGACATCTTGATCAGTGGAGACATATTGTGTAGATATGTCATCTAGATTTGGCTGTGGCTAGTACAATAGCTCTTCCCTGACTGAACCTTGTCAAGTGAAAAGTTGCTTTCTGATTGTGTTGGAACTGTTTGGAAAACATTACTGCACACTCGGGCACAAGCTGATACCTCATAAGATTGAATTAGAATGAAGACTGAAAGCTAGACCTTCCAACCAGTGTCTGATATCAAAAATGCTCTTTTGAAAAACTGTTTAAACATCCTCATAAATATGCCCCTGAACCTTGTGGGAAGCCCTACCTGAAGAGCTGCATGGGGTGGGCTGACATTATGTTAAACTCTATCTGAATCCTTGTAAAGTTTAAATTTTCAGTCTAATTTCACGTATATCTCTGCAGTTATCGACTTTTTTGTCTGCCTGGTTTGATGTTTGATGTTGTACCAGTTAACCCAGGATTATGTACTGAAGCGTTGTAAAACTCAGGTTCAACTTCATATTCCAGTATTGCTAACTGCTCAAGTAACAAAAATGTAAATATTCCATTTACATCTTCCATTTTTTAATCTAAACTTTGACAAAAGTTCACTACACGCAGAGTGTTTTAATGAAAACTTTTCCTATTTCTTATTTCACATCATCTCACCTCTTCCTCTCTTTCAGCTAAAAAGCAGCTGTCAGGATGCCAAAGAAGTTCCAGGGTGAGAACTCCAAAGCGGCCACTGCCAAAGCCCGCAAGGCTGAGGCCAAGGCAGTGGCAGACGCCCGTAAGAAGAAGGAAGAAGAAGACGCTCTCTGGCAAGAAACAGACAAACATGTACTTAAAAAAGAGCAGAGGAAGGTGAGCAGAGATGTCAAATCATAGTTTACACCCAAATTCATCACAGGACACATCTATAGTCTTTTGTTATTCAAATCAGCTCTTTGACTGTTGTGTTTTCTCTTGTCTGCCTTTTGTTCCCCTTTTTATTTGTTTACATGGTGTGCAAAATGACCGTTGCAGAAAATGTTAACTTGCCAAATATGAAGTGTTAAATTAGCAACCGGAAGACACAACCTCCGTTATAAAACGTGGTAGAGGCAGGAAGAGGGAAGCCACTGGAAGATGATGGGAATATAGAGGGATTCCCAGACTTCAGAAGCACAGAATCAAAGATGAGAGAGACTTGCAGCTCTGATTGCTGGGGACGATGGCTCGTCATTGTTTTGCCTCAGGAACATATAATTCCATGGTTCTCAAATCTTAATTTGTGAAAAATGTTGAAAACCATCTGTCTACTTCGTTCTACTTCACCATTATGCATTTCACTGCGTTGGTGTACCTAGTCAAATTCGAACAAAACGACCTGGGATTTGTAGTTAGTACTGTGACAAAAAGGTGAAAAGGTTCATCATGTATAAATAAAATACTTGATCAACAAACATATATAAGCAAATGACGCTCAACAGAATTGTTTTATAGGAAACATTTTAAGGATAACCATTTCACTTTATATTTAATAGAGAAGTTCTAGCTTCTTATGTTGATAAAATAAGTGGAAATACTTTCTCTTCCTCCAGGACGACAAGGAGAAGAAGCGGCTGGAGCTTCTTGAGAGGAAAAAGGAAAACCAGCGGCTCCTCGATGAGGAGAACGCCAGGATAAAAGGAAAAGCACAGAAGGAGGCAGCAGCTGGTGGAAAAGTGACTCGTGCTCAAATTCAGGAGATACTTCAAAATGACCAGCAGCAAGAACTGGAGATTAAGCCAAAAGGTAGTATTTGGTTTAGAGATCCTGGGCCACATGTGCTTGTGTAAAATAAAATTAAAACCCTTCCATCCATACAGAGAAAAGCCACCTGGAGACTCCTCTGGAGGAGAATATTAACAGAGTCATAGCTGAAGAAGGAAGTGTGGAAGCCCGAACAATCGAGGAGGCCATCTCTGTGCTCAGGTGGAAGACGTCTGGCATTATGATGTTGCTGTCATTACAGCCAAGTTGTCTGTTATAATTGACTCTTGTTGTTTTTCTGTCTCTCAGCACGGGGCCGGAAGACCTGGACCGCCATCCAGAGCGGCGGATGAAAGCAGCTTTTACTGCCTTTGAGGAAGCAAACATGCCCCGACTAAAAATGGAGAACCCCAACATGAGGTTGTCGCAGCTAAAGCAACAGCTGAAAAAAGAGTGGGCCAAATCTCCTGAGAACCCTTTGAACCAGCGTTTTGCCTCCTACAACTTGAAGTGAATTCATCTTTTTCACAATGTCACTTGGAAACTCTGCTTGCTTAGGCAAATTAGAGCCTTTGATTTCACTGAAAAAAAAGTGTGAGTGATGATGCTTCATCAGCAATCACCCGGCAACACCTTATGCTGTGCCAGAGGACTTGACTCTTTTGTTTAATTTAGTAGTAAGAGGAACTGCTTTTCATCTTCCAAAATAACAACTGTTTATCATGTTTGTGAACATGGCCTTCAATGAGCCAAACTCAGCATCTCATTAATTAAATTACTTATTTTTTAGCCCTTCTGGGAAGGTGGGAAGCCAGATGTTTTGGGAATAACTTATTAAAGTTCACGGCTGAATCATCAACATTTTGTGTTTCTTTTTTTTTATTTGTGCTACACAAACTGATATGAAACCAGTCAGGTCACTTTTGTTTTCAAAATGGAGGAATAGCATAGGTTTATGTCCAGCTTACATACGGCACACCAACCATGGAATTTTAGAAATGTATCAGATAACACTAAGTTATCTGATACATCTTAGCGTTGTATCAGAAGTACACCAGAAGTTTAGTTTGTCAAGCAGTTTGATCATTTCATTTACCGTAGTTTTTTTTAAACAGAAAAACAGAAGCTTTTGAAGCCTTTTATTAAACTATATGTACTGACAAAGATTGCTAAAAGCGTTATGGATGAATGAAGAAAAAACAGTTGCACAGAAGAGTTTGTTGTGTGTTTTGTTGCAACCTGAAGTGTAAAATAAGCTTCAGTGGAGTTTGAAAACAAAATAGGTTTGTGTCTGGTTGAACAATGTGTGAGCCCAGTTGATTTATTTATTTTTTTCTTTTTGGGGGGGATTTTATTGTAATCCAGAAAATCTTTTGAAACCACTGTGTTAAATGTTGCTAAGTTTACATTGTTGCTAATATTTTGTGCTGTTCACAAAGGTTTTATCTAATATATCAGCTGATAAATTACTGAATTACTGGCACATGAAGCCACAGACTTTACAAATCATACATGTCTGTATGATCCTAACTAAATACAAGACCATAACATTTCAAGCAGTTCAGTTTCATTTAGGGAACATAAATTTTCTACATATATGTACATCGGGGATTACAGTCTGCGTACTGATTAAAGCATTAAAGAAATAGAAATGTTTCTGCCTCACATAAAAAACCCAAATCAACAAAGATTTGGTTGAATAACCGCCACCTGAGTCAGTGTTTTTCCTTCTTTCTTATTGGTGATTTCAAACATGCTTCATTAAACACTGATTGCTATACTGGACCTGAAATTGCATTTGTTAGATCTTCTAAGGCACAGGTGATGAGGCCTTGTGCTGGATGGCATGATTCATTCAGAGCCAGGTTTAAAAATGAGCACTTTTGTGCGTCTGGCTCTTGTGGCGGAAGAGATAAGAGATGTTGCAAAAGGCCTTTGAACCACAGGCTTCAATAACATCTTCAAATGACCTTTTATTTACCACTTTGCTATGAATGCTAGCAATTGGCCTTGTTTTCCCTCCCAGTCTACCTGTCTCCTTCCAATTTATTTCCGTGTGATGTCCCGCCTTAACGCTGTGGTCTGATGTTACAGATTTTTTATTTTTCCCTCACCGTCCCCTACCTGCACCCTCTCACTCCCCTCCATTTGCATGGCAACCCTTCATCAGACAGCTGCTGCTTATTTCTTCCTTCATTTTGAATTCTAATCATTTCTTTCAAAGGAAAGCATCTTTAAAGCTGCTTCATTAAGTGTCCACACTGGGAGCAGGCAACCGGCTATCCAACACCCACTCAGGCTGCTCTTCTTCTTAACACATCACAACTGTTGATGGCGCGAATGTTTCTTTGCAAGCTGCTTCTTCAAGTTTGAATAGAATCGAAGAAAAAAGCAGGAACGAGGTAAGAATCACCTGTAGCTGTGGAGAATTCTAAGCAATTTTTATTTACAGAGAAAATGTTAAGAGAATTTTTAATAATGACTGAATTCAAGATTCAACATAGAATTTTAAGGAAAATGCCATTATTTCACTTTAGCATAATTCAAAGAAAAATAACTAACTTCAGAATTATTTTTGATTTAGTTATTTTACATCTTATGTGTTTAGTTATAATGTGTTCATTAGTTAACATTTACAGATCATAAAGTGATACTTGGAGTAACATGTCATGATTCAAATTTCTAATAAATTGGAAATGTGTTATATGGAAATTAAACTGGTGAAGCTTTTCTCAGTTTTTATGGTTGCTAAGATTGGTAAATAATGAAAACAGAGCACAGGGGGGACATCTGATTTTGACAGTTTGTTTCATATTCACAACCTCATGTAAAGACAACCTGTAATTAAATAAATGATTACTTTAACAACCATGAATACAAGCCTTGAAACTAATCCCAATCTATTAAAAGATTATAACAAATGCCTCTTGAAACATAATACTTTCTTTGAATATACATTTGGCCTCTGGATGCATAAAGATCATTGTACAGATCTGTCATTGACAAAAGTCTTTACAACTTCCTCGCGCAAAAATACTTTTATTCTGCTAATGCTTAAAATTCTTCCTTTAAACTTCTGGAATTTTTTTGAGCTTCCTTTTATTATTTGATAATAATAAATATCTTCAAATACCAGATAAATACAAACATCTTTTTGGCTAAAACAGGTCCTTTTTTTTATATTGAAAATACAAAATATGACTTCCTTTTTTCCTACAACTTGTCCAAATATAGTCTACAGCAATTTATTCAAAGTAAAACTTGACTTATTTATCAAACCTTAGCAGCTTTTCAACAACATTTAGGTATAATTAACTGTGCTTTTATAGACACATTTTCAACCTCATGTTTATGGTGTTTAGACTAAAAAACTATGTAATCTTTTTTTAATTGGTTTTCAGCATATTTATGGCTCAGGATGTAGACACTGATTCCTGATCTCAACTCCATTACTCAGTGCTGAATGTCTTTCAATAATATTTAGCAGATTACATGGTTAAAAAGTTTGGGAACATCTATGGTATTCTTATAATATAGAGATTTCTATACCTTTTGCAGTTTTTTTAGTTTCATCATAAGTGAATGTGATTTTTACTCAAATGGACATCATGTCTTTTCCGCCTTGCAGAGATAACATGAGGTTGATTCTGGTTAAACCCACCAATGCAACAAGACGTCTTGACTCAACAGGTGAAGTCTTCCAAGATGGAGAACATCAACACTCTGCTATAGGAGGTCCTGAGGAGAAGCACAATCCATGCTCTGGAAGCCCAGACAAAGCATCTTCATCTCCTCAGAAGAGTCGCTGCTGTGCTTCATCTTCCCTCCATGAGAAGTCGAATGGAATCAATCCTCCAAGAGGCTTGGCTCACAGGTCGCCTTCAAAAACACAGAACCTTTTACTGTCACAACTGAGTGACCAAGACTGGCAGCTGCTTTGTGGGGAGGATCCACCCTCGGCAGAAAGAGTGGAAGACATTGTGGGAAATCCAAACCATATGGACAGATGTGGCTGCCCCTGTCCTGATGCTCTCCAACATTCTGACATCTTAAGTTTACAGCCGCAATCAAATAAAGAAAGTGTCCCAAGAGGCAGAACTAAGAGAAGTGTTTCATCACCTCATACCGCGCCTTTCCTTGAAAGCCCATACCCGTCCACCACTTGCCAAGTTTCAGCACAGCAAACAAATCACAAAGATCTTCGCAAACCTCTTACAAACCACCCGAGGAACATCATTGTGCCTCAGTGCTCTGACCAAGATGGTGATAAAGAACAGCATTGCAATCATCCAAAAGTCAGAAACTTCAGCCAAGCAACTCATTCTAAGTTGTTCAACATTTCTTTAAACTCAGGTCAGTGTGCTATAAGAAATAAGAAACTCTCTGCACTCAGTTTAGATGTCAACTGGAGAGACCTTTTCGGCAAAGAACCACTTTTGGTGCAGGAGCATCAAAGGAAAGACTCTCACTGTTCCTCAACTGATGATCAAACATGGAAGCCATCTGGAGAGTCATCCTTTGCACTAAAGTGCCGCCATCTTCCTTACAATCGCCTAACTAGAACGCCATGGGGAAAAAGATCAGCTACACCAGCCAGTCAGAAAAGTTTCACCTCTTTCTCCACCAGCCAGTGTAGTTTGCTTGAAAACCAAGATTTTGTGGAGAGAACAAGAGAGCAAGAAAGTCAGGTATGTTATCTTTTTTCAGTGTCCTTCCTGTTAATTTAGGGTTTCTAGAATGTTTCAGTGGAAAAAAATATGATCTTCTCACATATGATTTTGGAGTTTTATGCATGCTGTCTTTGATTGCAACAATTGGAAATACAATGCTTGGTGAACAATAACGCCTTCTTTTGTAGGAACCCTCTCAGCATCTCATTGGATCCAAACAGTCACTCCCTAAACCCTGCCCTCCACTTCCTGATTCCTTAGAAAGTGGTAGTGTCCAAAACGGGGATGCAGTGCGACCACTCAGCAGCCTGGGCACTTTAAGCTCGAGTTTTGCAGATTTTCCTTCAGACCAGCAACAACTTCAGCTGCTTCACAGTGCCATTCTTGAGGACGCCTTCTCCAAGGTCATTGGAGACAACTCCAGTAAGTCCAACAGTGAGAACCTGATCACAACAGAGGGAAACAAACCACAGAAGAAGACCAAGGACATCAGCTACCGGCTGGGTCAGAGGAGAGCTCTTTTTGGGAAGCGCAAACAGTTGAGTGACTACGCATTGGTCTGTGGGATGTTTGGTATCATCGTCATGGTCATCGAGACAGAGCTTTCAAGAACTTTTTACACTAAGGTAACCTATAACTAATGAGACGTGATTGGGTCACTCTTTTAAGGACACGTTCAATGTGAAATATGTACTATTGCACACCACAAGCAAGGCTGGCCTTGTTGAAGGCTATTTTGTGGAATAAGAAATACAGTTGTCTTCTAAGGTTTCAGCTTCATGAAAACAAAGCCACTGAGGCACTCAGATATGTTAATATTCTCTCTCCATTGTGAACAGGAATCCATCTATTCTTATGTGCTGAAAGGTTTGATCAGCATTTCCACTGCAATTCTTCTTGGACTCATTCTGATGTACCACGCTAGGGAAATACAGGTATGATTGATGACTGTTCAACACTTTTAGTGTTGCTTTCAGAAAAGACTAAAAGCAAATAACTTTAAAATGAGAAACGGGCATTTATTAAGGAAAAATACATACAAATATTCAAGCATGGTTTATGTTCCCTATATTCACACATTTTATCCTTACTTTCTGCAAAATTATAGGCATAATGTTTGAATAACCTTCTTTTACGTAACTACTCTATAATATGGTTGAAAATTGGCTGTGATTACAAAACAGTTGGGCTCCAAATTTATTTTGAATTTAAAATCAATAATCTCTAAATTAAGACAACCTGCTTCAGCTTGTTGGGATGGAAAAAGAATACAGGGTCACTTTGAACATTGGGTTAATCTGCTTTTCATAATTTAATCTTCTTCAAAAGAAACAAACAAAACAATATATTCCATATGCCTATATTTTGATGTTTTAAAATGTTTTTTTTTAATAAATAATTGTCCCATGGTTTAGTGTTAAATATAAACTGATTTTAATCCAGTAATCTATTTTATTTTTGGATCAAGTAAAATAGATTAGATTAACTTTCACTGAATTAATCTCACAATTGAGGAACAATTGAGGATTTTTTTTTAAATTAATTTTGTTAATTTGTAATAGTTGTTCATGGTCGACAATGGGGCAGATGACTGGAGGATAGCAATGACCTTTGAGAGGATCCTCTTCATTGTGTTGGAGCTCCTCGTCTGTGCCATTCATCCAATCCCAGGCCAGTATGTGTTCACCTGGACTGCCCGCTTGGCCTTCAATTACACAGCATCTGTAGCAGATGCCGATGCAGACATCCTTCTTTCTGTCCCGATGTTCCTGCGTCTGTACCTGATCGGACGTGTCATGCTGCTGCACAGCAAGCTGTTCACAGATGCCTCCTCACGCAGCATTGGGGCCCTCAATAAGATTAATTTCGACACTCGTTTTGTGATGAAGACTCTGATGACCATCTGCCCCGGGACTGTCCTGCTGGTCTTTAGTGTCTCCTGCTGGATCATTGCAGCGTGGACAGTGCGTGTATGTGAGAGGTATCATCTTAGAGTTGTTATAATTTATAGTCTGACAGAGATTTTGTATATAGAACTGTTTGTTTGACTACGTTTCTAATCAGCAATAAGATAATTTAAATTGTTTGGTTTTTTGGCACAGACCTGGCTTTCAAGCTTTGCTCTTATGTTTTCAAATATTAACTTCCGAACAACAACCAGATATGGTGAAGCTTCATCAATATATTTGACTCAAAGTTGAAGAGGTTGTTCCCCATCTTAATTATTCAATCCATTTTGTGCAACAACTGAACTATTGTACAGCATGATGCTACCTTAAGAGTGTTTGAAGGTTCCAAAGCTTCACATTGGCTTACCCACAACATACTTCATATATTTATGACCAAAGAGTGTTTCTATACTCTCACCTGAGTATAGAAATTTTCCACAGGTTTGTCCATAGTTTCCAATTTGAGATGCAAAACCAGGTTCTCTGTGAAAAGTGATACAGATGTTTTTTCTTGAGCCTTGGCAGTGGCTAGGTTCTCCCTGATTATCCTAACCAATTTCTTGCCTTCTGATGGTTATACTTTGGATCAAATGATTAAAACTTGACAGTGATCCAAACACTTTTGGGAAACATGCTTATTCTTGGTCTGTGGCATGAAATTGGCTACTTTAAATAATCTCATAAGCTTTCTGAAACTCAAACATTCAGTTTTTTTCTAAAAACAATAGAGCTTCTTGTTGAATAATGCTGAAAATGTAACTATTCCAATACATATGGCACCCAGGTCTATGGTGATCAGACCTGTAGCTGTAAGACTAAATGCTACTACAGCCCCTGCTGTTCTGGCTCAGTAGGTATCATGATGCACAAGAAGTAACAAGCACCTTCCTGGGAGCAATGTGGCTGATCTCTATCACTTTCCTGTCCATTGGTTATGGAGATATGGTCCCTCACACCTACTGTGGGAAAGGAGTCTGCCTCTTGACAGGGATTATGGTGAGAATTAATACATTTTTACGAGTACTGAAATTAATATCGAAATTAATCTTTGGTTACAACTGAATGAATCTGTTGTGATGCCAACTGCAGCTCTTCCTCTCCACAGGGGGCAGGTTGTACAGCTTTGGTGGTGGCTGTTGTTGCAAGGAAGTCAGAGCTCACAAGAGCTGAAAAACATGTCCATAATTTTATGATGGATACTCAACTTTACAAAAAGGTCTGTTTGCACACAATACTGCTTATTTTTTTAAGAAAAAATTTTTTCCATCATAAATATTGTCAGTTTTTCACTTTGGATTTTAGTTACCATTTTGAAATGAACATATTTATCAAACTAGATGACACCTACAAAGTGCTAGTCATAAAGTCATAAAAAGACAATCTATGCCATTTTAAAACTGATACAGTGCTTTCTTGTTCTTGTGATTCCCCTTCTCAGATAAAAAACACAGCAGCAAATGTTTTAAGGGAGACTTGGCTCATCTACAAAAACACAAAGCTGGTCAAAAAGATTGACCACGCCCGTGTGCGGCAGCATCAGCGGAAATTTCTGCAGGCCATCCACCAGTAGGTATCATTCTTTGATTGAATTTGTTTGTTTGTCTCCCTCTTGAAGTATAATTAGGCACTTTTTAATTACAAAGTCTGTCAAGATAAACTGTACACAATCTTAAATCCATTTAAGACAAATGAATGTTATTTTCTTAATTCAGACTGAGAAGACTCAAAATGGAGCAAAGGAAACTAACTGACCAGGCAAATACTGTCGCTGATCTCGCAAAGGTTTGTGTAATCTCTTCTGAATTATGGAGAAATACACCAGAAAAATATGATCAAACTGCTGTTTTTGATGAGTGAAATACATAGTTACATACAAGTAAATATTGTGGGACATCTGTTTTGTTGCTCTGAGGGTCCATGCTTAGCTGACATTATGAAATATATTGCTAAAATGTTGGACACAATTGACATATTGCATTTTATTTATAACTTTAGAGGGGATCCACTGAGGTTCTAAAGACATAATGCTCAAATGACCAAATAACAAATACACCTAATATAATACAAGAAGACACAAGGTTTTTGAAGAATTCTAAGTTTTAGCTGTCACTAAATAATTTTTTATGAAATCCAGCATAATTTACACATAAAATAGAGCAGAATGTAAACCAAAACTTGTTTTCCTTATCTGCATAGTTTACTGAAAAGCATTCACGACTGACTACATCTATGCTGACAAAGACACAAGAAAAATATCAAAAATATTTCCAGACTGCTGTACAATCTCTTTGCTGTGTTTCAGACTCAGAACATGATGTATGATCTGGTGTTAGACCTGCAGCATCGAACTGCAGAGCTGGACAGGAGGATCGTGGCTCTGGAAGAGAAACTGGACTCCATCCTGGTCAGAGTGCAATCGCTGCCAGTTGTTCTATCTCAAGCAATAGCAAAACTACAAAAAGATTTCCTGGATGACTTAGCCTGCCGCGTTCACTTCCTGTCGTCCTCACTGAGCTCGGAGTGCTGTTCAGCAAATCCCAAGCAACTTTGTCCTGGATCAAGCACACCAGAGATGTCGTACAGCTGAGAGGACTCACTGAGTTCCCTAATTTTTCATATTGGATGGAACTGTACCAAAAACCGTGATTATTTCCCTTTAGGGTCAGAATAATAGGCCTGTTTTATTTCTGTCCATGAAGATGAAAATAAATAAATAGATACAACAAAAAAAAAAAACATTGTTCTGTAATATAGCATTTTAGAGTGTGATTAACTCAGGAAGGCTAACTTTGTAAGTCTTTTGATATTATTCAGTAACTGAAATCCTTCAGCAATTGAACCAAGACACTGCAGGTATTTAATGAAATCTTGAAAAACATTAATATTTAGAGGTCAACATTACATATATTTAAACTCAAGAAGTAAATAAAGATTTTTTTGTGTAGTAAAAGGTCAAGATGTCAAGTGTCTAATGTGGTTCTTTGTTCATTTTAGAGAAAGGTAGATATTTTCTGTAAGTATCAAGTAAGCATATTTATTTTAAGACACACAAGAAGTGCTCTTAGAAACCACACTACTCTCCCAGAACTCTATTGTTCCAACCTAAATCCAATGCCTTTGTGAATATCAGGGTATATATACGAGGGGCCCCTCATATATTTACACTACTCATGTCCATCATTCTTACCAAAGTGTTTATTAATTTCTTGTTTTGTTTCACATATAAATGGCTTTTCATAAAATGTAGCTATTTAATTTTAGTCCAGTTTGGGGAAACTTTGCAAAAATAAGTAGGATGATTGCAAGGAGTATATTTATCCATACTTTCATTATTTACTTTTCTCTCAGTTTGCTTTACTTATCAGTTTGTGCAGGGATAAAACAAGATATTGCAAAATGCTTTTCTAATTATAGGGAATTTTTGTTTTGTAAAATATAACTGAAGTGAAAATAAATATAAATATTGTACTTGAGAGTATATGGGAACCCCCCCCCCCAGAATCAGTCATGTATTAAATTCATATATTGCACATTTATGGTTGAAGTTTACTGCTCTTCTTTAAGAGAAACTGGTGGATGTATAAAATAGCCAGAGTTTTAAAATGCACCGGTACTTATTATTCTAACCTTCTATTATTTTGTTTTCAATAGAGAATATTTACATGCTGGATAGTATTGTGTCATGGTATTGCAAGCAATGATAATGTCAAATTTTTCTTTCTCTCATTAAATTGTTGGATGTCTGCTGTTGCTCTGATATCAACCTCTCCTACATATGGTGTATTTTATATATGGCTAACATCTCATTTCAGGCCTTTTTCATTAACAATTTTGTACATTTATACAAATATGATGCATTCATATCTGTTAGAATATGGCTATCATCTGTGAAGAAAGGTACAATGACTCACTTATTGGACCATTTTCTTTTCATTTCCTTACCTTTTATCTGTGCTGCCAGGGTCGTACCTCATCACCCCCATATTGATAGGCACTATCTAATACTTGTCAGGTTTCAGCACAACAAACAAGTCACAAAGACAAACGTAATAGTTGGGGGATAATAATATTTGTTTTTTGTTTGTTTGTTTTTGATATAATTATAATTACACCTAATTAATTACACCGAATAAGTCTTATGTTTTTCTGCAAGCAAATAAAAAAAACGATGGCTGGAATTTCTTTAAAACCCTATAAAGCAGACATACCGTACTTGGATAAGATATACATCTTCAATCAACGTTGTTTACCAGACCACCATATGTTTAGTCTGCGGAGGACTTTGTCTCGCGATAAAGTCCCAAAGAAGAACTGCACCCACGAGAATGTCGTTTCGCGCGCTGACACTAAGCTCCAGTCCCTCTCCAGATTGACAGCTCTATTAACCAATAAAATCTGAACAGTGTGGAAGACGCAGCCAATCAGCATGGGGAACTCCTAGAGCAGGCGGGTTAACAAAGTGTTGAAGAATAACTCATTGATCAATCTCCAACAAGAGTAGAGTTGGTCGCATAAACCCTCTGAAAGAAGTTACTTGGGGGAGAAAAACGTGCAAATTTATTGCTTAGCCGACAGTTTCCGGATTTCTAGTTTGGACGATCAAACAGGTAATTCTGGTTTTGCCACTTCTGTTAACTTTCGATATTTTGTTAATTTCGTATTCATTTGCATCTCTATTCAGTTGCTAGTACACAGGGGTTAGCTAAGTCCTGTGTTGTTCCTTTATGCGGAACCACTAAAAGGCCGCACGTCTTGTTTAGGCTTTGTCAAATTCTGTTATTAATCTTTTTCCATTGTTCTTTTTTCATATGTAATGTGGTTGTAAAAATGGCTGAAAAAAAAAAAAAGTCTTTTATTTGTAACGTGGTTTGCTGTAGGCTCTAAAATAGATTGGGAAGAAGTTTTCTTGTTTATTTGTGCTGAAACTGTAACTCTTACTACCAACGGTTAAATTTGCTAGCTGAGTAGTTTGTTGCTTTTCATGTATTTTCACGTATGCTAACATAAGACTGCCCATTTTCCTGTTTGTCTTGTTTGAAGTGAATAATTTGGTGGTTTTGTTTGCTCTTTCAAAAATAAAATGGTAAAAGAAACTAAAGTAAATTGCGAATTCTAAGTTAGTTCAGCTATTTTATTTTTCTCTTCCTTATTTTTTTTTAATGTTATGGTCATGTTTTGTTCGCTTTCGAGCGATTATTCAGGGAGCGCATAGAGCGTCTCAGTGAAGCCGAGCAGCCATAGAGCTTTCCCCTCATCACTCACTGGCATCCAAGTGCGTTATATTCGGGTAATATACCAGTGTAAAACCTCAATAATGTAACATTTTACCGTGTTTTACATTCAGAAACCGAAGGCACATTGTTTGCTAGCGCTCCCTCGCGTCCGGATGTGCTTTTAAAAGAAAATGGGAGTGGCCTGGAGCCCAGTTTCCCGCACTGTATTTAAATCAGCCTATTCCCTCCCTTTCTGATAGTTCTGATGACAGCCCACTTCTACAGCGGCACCATACTGTACTCTGAGCAGGAACATAACAGATGGCGAGATAACAGAGCAGGAGTTGGTTATTGCAGCAAGTGAAATCTAATTAAACAATGATGTTGATGGCAATGATGAAACGGGGCTAGAATAGAAATGTCCTTTATTGTCCCACAGTCAGGTAACTCTTGTGAAAAGCAGCAAGTCAAAGTAAAATGTGGGAGTGCTGATTCTCACAAGGTAAACATAAGAATAAGAGACTGTACAGTAAGGTCAAATTTACAAAAAAAGACAACAGCACTACAACTTATTAAAAATAGCATACTTGTATGAAAATAAATATGCAGCAGAGTATTGCACTTTGAAGTGGCAAAGACACAAACTGTGGATAAAAATAGTTATAATTTGAAATGAGAAAACCCCAAATAACAGCAGAGTTGGCTAGTCTTCTTGTGATTATTGAGAGCAGTGATGTTATAGAGTCTTAACAGCTGCTGGGAGGAAGGACCCGTGGTTGCGCTCCTTTTTGTACCTAAGATACAGGAATCTGTCACTGGAGGCGCTCTGTAGTTCAGCAGCAATTCATACGTGGGTGGGAGACATTGTCCAACATTGATATCATAAGTTATGCTTTGTTTCCAATAAGCGGGACAGGAAGGTGTCAACGTTGCAATCAGTTATTGAATTTAGGTGTATGAAGTCCTAATATAAAGTGGCAAGCTTTTAGAAAGTTCAGGATGCAGGTGCAGTGAAAGATCTGTGCACAGATCGGCTGCTCTGTTCACTCACCTGACCTCTACAGCAAGTGTGTAAAATTTGGGTCACATGGGTGAGAAAACGCTTACCCTTTTTGTGTTTTTTAAGAACTGAAATATCTTTTGAAGTGGGAGCCAGCACAAAGATATGAAAAAGACTAACATCGGGTGATGCTGTCAGAAATCCTCCTGCAGTATTTTGAAAAGGCTGGAAACCTCACAGGAGAAAGTAATTAATTCCAAAATATGAGGCTGTTTCAATGGTTTACTTTTTCAAAATAATGGAGGAAACACTAGTTATGATAATGGCATTTATTTGCCTTACAGGAGAAAAAAATTATATATGGATTCATATCACATATCCATAACAAAAATATCCTTTTTGTTTTCATTTCTTAAGAATATTTTCCACCAATAAAATGTATTTTGTTATTACTTACGGTAATCTTGCTATCTGTGTTGGTTGAAAGGAGTAGATGTTCTTTCACTGAATTGCTACTAGGAATCATTTTCACATGAAGATTGTTCTGCAAAGATAAATATAATTGGAGTTAGCATAACCGTGTTTTCACAAAAAAGACTTTGAGCCATGTTTGTGCAAATTGGTTGTTTCATAGGGCAGCTGCAATGTGGATTCAAGTTCGCACCATGGATGGGAAGGAGACCCATCGGGTGGATAACCTGTCTAAACTGACCAAGGTGGATGAGCTGCGTCTCAAGATCATGGAGCTGTTTAAGGTTGAGCCAGAGAGGCAGAGACTTTTCTATCGTGGCAAACAGGTGAGATGGTGTGGGTGAAATAGTTCTTTTCTCTCTTTTTTTTTTGGTCTGGTTTAACTAAAGTATAATTCTTTACTGGTGTTGGATCTCAGATGGAAGATGGCCACACCATATTTGACTACAACGTTGGCCTCAACGACATAGTGCAGCTGCTAGTTAGGCAGAAGGCCCCTGCTGCAGTTGTCGTCAAAAGCAAAAACAAAAACAAAGACAAAGAAGCCGAGCTCTCTGACTCCGATTCAGGCTGCGGCTCCACCCAGAGCGAGTCCGACAAGAACTCAACCCACAGCGAGGTCGAGGGTCAAACTGCTGGGACCTCTGCTCAGACAAACACAGTGGAGCTCATCTATCCTGGGTTTGGATTTTACAAGGTAATTTATAAAGACTATAGACTGGATTAAATCTGTTTTATGTCTATGTTATGTTGCAGAAAGTAGGGAGAAATTAACTCATAAATGTAGCTATTTAACTTAAAAAAAAAAAAAAAAATGTTGCAAACTGACTTCTAGATCTTAATTATGCATATTTACATGAGTCAGAAAGATGAGTTGGTGATTCTTCAGTCTCCAAAATCCAGTTTTAAGCTTCATGGACGTGGTCAGTCACCATCTTCTGTTTTTATCCAAAGATTAATGAGCTGGTTGATGCAAGAGACCTGAACATGGGAGCATGGTTTGAGGCCCAGATTGTGAATGTCACTAAAACAGCAAAGACGCCCAAAGAAGAGTCCAATGATGGAGAAGAAGAGATCCTGTACCACGTTAAATATGAAGAGTAAGATATTCTTTTTTTTTTGCTATTTGGAGTTTTACCAGTTATGTCCAGTTAAATGCCTTTACATTTTTAGTCAGCAATTTTGGCATGTTTTTTTTTGTATTTTTGGATGTTTATGGTTTTGCACTTAATAACAAAAACAGCATTGTACAATATTTCCTTTAAGTTCCTATATGTCCCGGCTAGATTTTCTGCTTGATAAATGTATGAAAAATTTAGAACCATGCGTGGTTACAAATCTGTGTCTGTGTGTCAGTGGGCAGTGTGGATTTTGAAGGGAGCTTCCATCAGTGCAGTGTAGCTGTTTGTGCCTGTTGGTTCTCGTCACCATTACACGCACTGCAGTGCAGCGCTGTTTGAAACACCTGAGAGGAGCATGTAACTTACACTACACTTTCACATAAACTGTTCTAGTTATCCAGAAAATGGTGTGATTCAGCTGCTGGCCAAAGATGTTCGCCCGCGGGCCCGCACCGTCTACCAGTGGCATCAGCTGGAGCCAGGAATGGTCGTTATGGTCAACTATAATCCAGATGACCCCAAGGATCGTGGCTACTGGTACGATGCTGAGATCCAGAGGAAGCGGGAGACTCGCACGATCCGTGAAATCTACGCCAAGATCATCCTTGGGTAAGGATGCAAGTTATTTTTCCAGGATGAGTTTTGCCTGGCTTTATCTGGGGAATTATTGCTGCTATCTGTGGTGACAGGTGAGCGCAGTAGCAGTATCTCCGTTAGTGTGGTTTGTGATGGCACAACGGTTTGTATGTAGAGGCGGATTTCCTGCTGTGGTCTCTGTGGATTGCTCAATACTGGTGCCAGTGTTGAGCTCCACATTTTTACCAATTTGCTTTTATGTTTGCAGGGAAGCAGGCGACTCTCTTAATGACTGCCGGATCATGTTCATAACTGAAATCTATAAGATCGAGGAGCCCGGTTCTTCAAGTGACTTGCCAGCTGGGACTGATAGCCCGTTAAAAAGTGAGTTAGAAGATCGTTCTAACTTATTCCTCAAATCAACTGTGTGGGTCTTCTGCTGACCAACCATGTTGTTGTTAATCTTGTATAAATGGTTACTGGATAATTATAATTTGTCCTTTAGGATCAAATGGACCTGAATGTAAACATTGCAAGGATGATCTGAAGAAAAACTGCCGTTGGTGCAACTGCCACATCTGTGGCATCAAGCAGGACCCAGACAAGCAGCTTCTGTGTGACGAGTGTGACATGGCCTATCACACGTACTGTCTGAATCCTCCACTCACCTCCATCCCTGAAGACGAAGATTGGTCAGTAGAACCTGAATTATGAATGTATTCATTATATCCAACACTTTCTAGAGCTATTGTTATTTTTCTCTGTAGCCCATTAGTTTCTCTTTTTCTTTAGGTTTCAATGTAATATCTGTCTTCTTTTTAAATGTTAATTCTGGGACAGAAACTTTTTCTTTTCTTACAAAGTGTAAAGTTTAGCCAATTACAAATCTCTGAATGTAGAATAATGTAGCTTAGGTTTGATCTGTTAAAGAATTAGTGATGGTCAAATGTAGTTGGCCTTTCTTACCGAAGTACTTGGATGTAGATTTGATTTTAACTTTAACATGTTTTGTCATATTAGGTATTGCCCCGGTTGCCGTAACGACACCAGTGAAGTTGTTCTGGCTGGAGAGAAGCTGAAGAAAAGCAAGAAGAAGGCGAGGATGGCTTCTGCGAGCTCATCCAGCCAGAGAGACTGGGGAAAGGTGACACAGAGCAGATCTGTTCATTGCAGCAAAGACAGTTTTGAGTAGTTATTGTCTGTGGTAGCTCACTGTGGTAACCTCTGCAGGGAATGGCTTGTGTGGGTCGAACCAAGCAGTGCACCATCGTCCCATCCAACCACCATGGTCCAATTCCAGGTGTTCCTGTGGGTTCCCTGTGGAAGTTCAGAGTGCAGGTTTGTCCAACTCTGTTGTAACTGAAATCACTTTGCTAGTTTAAGAGTATTATTTAATGAGCTGCTGAAAGGTTGACTATTACATCTGTTAATGTAGTACACGTGACTGATACTAAGATTTTTAACACAAATTGCAAGATTTTAAGTAAAGAAGGTGGGTTCAAATGATTTATCTGCATAGACTTTCAGTAATTCTTCATTTATTCCCAGGTCAGTGAAGCTGGTGTCCACAGGCCTCATGTTGCTGGGATCCACGGCAGGAGCAATGATGGAGCTTACTCTCTTGTTTTGGCAGGAGGCTATGAAGATGATGTGGTATGATGTTTTCTAAATATTTATTTACTTTGTGTACAGTTTAAAATTAACATGCCACATGTTGCTATGGAAAAAGGGTTTCAACTAAAAGGAGTAGTTAGAAGAAAGAAAGTCAACCCTGCCTCTCAAATCATTTTTTTTAATACCAAATTTGATTTCCAATTTCAGGGGATTTTTGTTTTTTCATAAAAATAACACACAATATCTTAAACTGGCTTTAATTTAAATAATTCCTTCCGTAAGTTTACCTCAGTTCACAATTGAAAGAAATAAGTTGTAAAACACTATGGTATAATTAAAGAGTTTTTGATCTAAAAATTACATTTCGTTGCTTGTACATGTGACAGTGCAATGACAATAAAGTTGAATTCTATTCTGTTCTAAAGTATTTATGTGAAGAGAATATTTGTAAATGATTTTTGACTTCGATGTTTGTGCTATCTTTTGATAAAGGATGATGGCAATGAGTTTACCTATACTGGCTCAGGGGGGCGAGATCTGTCTGGGAACAAGAGGACAGCTGAGCAGTCATGTGACCAGACTCTGACCCACATGAACCGGTAGAGTGTTCAGAAGAGAATGTACAATTTAAAACACAGTGTCTGGTTCCTTAAATTTACATAATTTTTATCGCTCATTAGGGCTTTGGCTCTCAATTGCAATGTCCCTGTGAATGAGAAAAACGGAGCCGAGTCAAAGAACTGGAAACAAGGCAAACCGGTCAGGGTTGTGCGCAGCTGCAAAGGACGCAAGCACAGCAAATTCTGCCCTGAGGAAGGAAATCGGTATGACGGGATTTACAAGGTAAGAGAAGAAAGTAGATGGGGGTGAGGTGACAGTGACAGTTTGTAGGACCAAACTTTCACCCTGAGGATCAGTTTATGATTTTCTTTGCATCTTCTACTTTGCACAGGTGGTGAAGTACTGGCCAGACAAAGGCAAGTCTGGTTTTCTGGTGTGGCGCTACCTGCTGAAGCGCGATGATGATGAGCCTGCACCATGGACCAGAGACGGGAAGGAGCGCATAAAGAAACTTGGCCTGGTCATGCAGGTGAGGGGCTTTGCATCAGAAAATTAACATCGTAACAATAAACCATTTGATTCTCATTTGCTTGATTATATCAGGCAAATGATATAATCATTTCCTTGACTATATCAAGCAAATGATTATATGTTCTGTGAACTGACTGTGATGGCTGCTGTTCCAGTATCCTGCTGGTTATCAAAAGGAGAAGGAGAACAAAAATGAAGTGGAGGAGGAAGAGACACCCAGTAAGGCGAAGAGGAAGAGAAAATCCCAGGGTAAGTTTTCTATGGGTTTAGCTGGTCGGATTGTGCGCCTATTGCTTTTGTTTCTTTGTTTTTCACTTCTGGAATTTGCAGATAGAAAATCCCTGTTTTGAAAGAGATGATCACATCCTCTGAGAAGAGCTGATGTATTATTTCAAAAATATTAAATACTTAGACAAATAAATGGGTAGAAATAAATCTGACTTATTTTCTCCAGAATCCCCTAAGACCTCGCCTGCGAAGACTCCCAAGAAGATCAAAGTGGAAGTTTACAAGCTTTCTCAAGAGCAGAAATCCCTCATTAAGAATGACCAGCCAAACAAGAAGCTGTGGGATGAAGCTATGGAGTCACTCTCTCTTGGACCGGTAATGTGGGACTTTAGAGTATCCATAGTCATGTCTCTTCACATTCCCATACAGATCTACATATGTATTTCCCTCACTGAAATGGGGTACTGGATATGTTTCTGTTAAGTAAACTGGTTCTAGTGCTGAACTGGTGCTTGGTTAACACCAGTAATATCTCTAGTCATATTAGTAGCTCTGTCTCAGCCTCAGATGTTTGCTGGGTCAGAAGAAATCAGTCTTCATCAGGTGGTCTCACTGAGCCCAATAACTGTATTAAAATCTCCAGTTAATATTGCTTTGAACTTTCCCAGTATATTTTAAAACAACTGAAACAATCAGCTTTCAGTAACATGAATTGGAATAATGGAATCATATCTGTAGGTTCCTGCTATATTTTTTTTATTAATCCAGATCTCACAGTGAATGTAAGTTGAGTCTCTGCAGAGATGATTGTAAAGCTGAAATGCATTAATCATTGCGGTACTGGTGAAAACACTTAACCATTTGCTTTCATAAGTCCATCTGACATTTTGAATCTTGTCTGCCTGCCAGCTATGTGTTTAGGTAAACTTATAGGATTGAATTAGATTATAAAAGCTGATGCCAACGACGTCTTCTTGTAAAAATCTGAAGGCTGAATGAATGAAACCCAAATTTCACCTCAGAAGAGACTTTTGGTTAAACACAACTGTGAATACTTTACTGAAAAGATTTTCTTTTGTCATCTGACATCTTCTTGTTTATATATTTTTTTTTCCCTGCAGAAATTTCTGACCAAGGTTGAAGAGGTTTTCCTTTGCATTTGCTGCCAAGAAGTGGTCTTTCAGCCTATAACTACAGAGTGCCAACACAATGTTTGCAAGGTGAGGACCCAGAAATCTTCAATGTTAACTTCACATGTGATTGATGGTTCTGTCTCATTTGTAGCCTCTGAAGTGTGTATGTGTATTCAACTCTCTTTACTCTGATGTTCCTGAGTAAAATCCAGAACCAATTGTTTTCAGACTCGCCTGATTCTCTCCTGCTTTTGATTTTAGACACTGAAAGTGTGATTGGTTAGCCCACTTTTAATTTAATTTGACTTATTTTATTATTTGTATTTTAATCTGTGCCTACCTTTTCATCTTGCATGTAAATGGCTTTTCTGGGATTAGCATTGTTAACACTGGCAAAAGATAATCTGCATAAAATCCTTGGCTACAAATCAATATCAATGTTTTTATTTGTAGGAATGCCTCCAGCGGTCTTTCAGGGCAGAAGTTTACACCTGCCCTGCCTGCAGACACGACCTGGGCAAAAACTACTCCATGTCTGTCAACAAAGATCTGCAGGACATTCTAAGTCAGCTTTTCCCAGGCTACAGCAATGGGCGATGATCATAACTCCAGTCTACTCAGCCCTCAAAGAAGCGCAATGAAATCTGTACGGAGGAATTTCCAGTTGAGGCAATAAAGAGTCCGCTTCTCTTAATATATTTTCTATGAATATAAAGCTGCAGTTTTTGTGGGCTAAAATACAACCATTTTTACTGTTGAGCTGTTATGTTTGTCTGATATTCATTGAGAATTCATTTAGAACTGGTTGTTCCGTTACCCTTTAATGGCAATTAATACTCCATATTTTGCTTAGCTACTGCTAATCCTTATTTAAATTTAACCTATCTTTTCCCCCAAATTCCTTTGTTTTGCACTCATTGAAGAAATATTTGGTCAAAAGAGGTAATCTGCTTCCCAACATTATCTAAAGATCCTAATCTCTAAGGCTATTAGTAGGTATTTGATGTGTATTGGTTTTCTAGTTAAATTAGCTGTGATTGGTTGTGTTTGAGCTCCTATGAAACATTCAGACATTTAATGATTTCAGTTCTTGAATCCTGACACGATCATTTCATGACAATGCATTGATGTGATAAATAAACTAAGAAGTTAGATTTGTAATGACTCCATAAAATGTGAACTAAACCAACCTTTTTTTTTTAAAGGACTTGAGTAAGAGGAGAGTAGTGTCTTATCTGTAAGCTGTGTCATCAAACGTCAACATGTACTGTTCACCCGAAATTGTCAAAACAGGATTTTTAGAACTGTAGGTTCACTTTCTGAAATTGATTACAATTTAAGAAAAAAAATAGCTTGAAAATATATGTATTTTTTCTTTTGACAGATGTTTTTTTATTTTAGGTTACCCTTTTCATGGTTCACTTTAAATAGTCCAAAGATATGGTTATGCTTAAAGAGTGTAAAGTGGATATCCCATCTATCTAGCTCTCTAGACTTCATCCTTAACACTCAAACCTACTTCAGCCTAGAGACTTGATTTGTATTTTTTCTAAAGTTTAAAATGTATAGATGTAATTTGAAGGTTCGGTTTTGTGTCTTCCCAGTGGTCATCTATAAAATTTGATTCCATTGTAAAAACAAGAAATGCTTAAATTTTAAAGTTAAGTAAATTTAATATTTGATGCTGGCTGTAACAATCGCTTTTGTCCGTTATGTTTTTCTGTTTGGTCAAACTCTCTCGCAATGTGCAAATTGTCCTGAATGCAAGCATTTCTTCTGCCAAAATATCTACAAATGCTGGGAAATGTATATTTTTCTGAAATTGTATAAAAATTTTTTAGTCCGTTTTAGAATTCATGCGTAGTTTTAGCATTCGCTGCACGTTTGGTGCAGAAATTGTCATTGTTCAGTAATAAAAACTTTAAAAAGATTTAAACTGAATATAGATATTTTTATTAGTACTGTGATTTAATAATCGACTCAACATGTCTATTACATTTTATCTTCGAAGTAATTGTTGGTTTAAAAAAATTCTAGCCTTAAGTTTCTACTTGGCTAGCCCAAAATTATAGGCGAAATCATTCACGATTTTGTAAAAGCTTTTAAGTTCAATAAAGAATTAAGAAAATGGGGTTTTTTTTGCGTTTCCGGACTGTATATATTTGTGTGTTTTGCCATGACTCCAGAGCGCCGCTAACCCGTGTAAGAGAATACGTGCGTGGCGTCTGGTTGGTAGGTTACAACCCTCTGATGATGAATATTACTAGGCGTAGGATTTGAGTCGCTGTTTACACTGTCACTCAAGCGATCAACCAATGAGATAACAGAAATCCTATCAGAGTCTCTGTCCTCAACGTCATTCAACCAATCAGAAGCCACTATTGTGAGGGCCTAAACCCACAAACAAGCTCGGCCACAGCTGCTTGCTAAAGCTAAAAGAAAATCGATAAACCAAGCGAAACCAATTCGTTTGAACCAAACAGAGGACGATAATCTTCTGCAGGAGGTAATGTTTCCGAAGCGTATTTCACTAAAATATAAAGTACCCAGACTTTGTAGTTTGACTGTGCTGTGGGTTGTCGTCGCGACGTTTTGTTTGTTTTTTTTTCAAATTGCAGATATGGTAGCTGTTAGCTAGAAGCTAGCTAATTTTATTACAGCTGCACTTACTATATTTGCGGTTTTGTGCATGTGTGTGTTTTTAAATGTTTTCCCGCTAGAAAGACTGAAGGGTAGCCTTAGTTTTGTTCATTGCAGTTGCCTAGTGTGGCAATATTTTAGCCGCTGTCATTTTGAATAGAATGCTAGTGGTATCAGCTGAGCAGGGCTAGCAGCAGTAACGGCATTGTAACAATAATTCACTTTGTTAATGCCACATGAGACTTTTTATTTGCATGAAGCCGATCATTTCTAACGAGCTGAAGAACAATAAATGTATTTAACGAGTGTTTGCATTTAGGACCATTTTAAGGAAGTAAACTGGATACAACATGGAAGTTTCGAGCCCAAATGGAGTTAAAGGTACCATTTAGGCCCCTTCGTGTTGTGGTTTTGAACGGCAGGAGTTCTTCTAGGCTCTTATCCAGTAAATTTTTCTTTGTGCGTTATTAAGCGTGGCTTAATCTAAATAATTTAGAAAACGGCCGTTTAATCTGTGACAAGTCATTTCCAAAAGCAATCTGTAGATGTTTTTGGCGAGTTGGTGGAAAGCATGTTTTTCTTCATAAAGTGTAGAAAGGAGCGTTTACCCGTTTTATCTCTTCAGCTTTTTGAAACCTAATGAGGAATGCTTCTCCATTTTCTGATGCAAATACCTTTGAAGTTGTAAGCCCCATTTGCGTGAGGAAGTCACTCTGCCCTACATATTTGCAAAGGGTGCTGTTGTTGCCACATTTATATTAAAAGTGAAAGTATTTTGTTGTTATTACAATGTAACATGTTTCTTACTTTACTGTGATAAGGAGCCAAAATGGGACTTTTAAAATAAATTTGGTGTTGTAAAGTTGACTACTCTGGGATTTCACTTTAAATAGATGTAATTTAATACATGCAAATATATTTGCTAGTGAAAGTCATATGTAGATGCAGTGTTCTTAAAGAGGCAGACCAGCTTTTCAACAACTGTTGAATTATCATAAAATATCTACTTGCACTGCAGAATATAAGTTTTTATACAATTTTCCGAAAGAAATACCCTAATGTTTACACATTGTATGCATCAGACTCGGATATGTAAAAAGGGTTTTCTCAGTAGTTTTCTGTCATGCTCTCCCTTTGTCGTTTTCCTGGCTTTTTTCTTCAAACTACAGTCACTTGATTACGACTTAATATTAGGACCAGACAAATAATTATTTATTTTTTTTCTACTTATTTTTAATATGAGAAAGTTGTGATAATACAAGGTTTATGTCTGAATTTAATAAAAATTCTACACCAAGCTTTGTCAAAATTCGGAATATTGAACCTCCTGTGAATTTATAGTTTAACAGTTTTACATACAAGGAAATATGTAATGTTTTAACACATCAGCAGCAAATTGTTGTCAGCAGGTCATTTCAACAATTGCCGATTTCAAAGAAAGAATGACAAACTTGCTAAGTTGGTCAAGTCAGATCTTGGTAACTGTCAGAGCTCTTTTACAACTTTCTTCTGGCATTATTGCCAATAATCTGCCAATATTACAACTATTCTAGTAATATAACCGTTTTCCCATCATGGTGTGACTTTATTCTTTTAATTACATAAAATCAGTAGAGAGGTGTTGTACATCCTGGGCTGGTAGCTAGGCCATCAAATGTTAACACAGAAGAGAGTCGTACATGACCTGCACACAGACACTCACACCTGAGGGGAATTTATGGAGACCTATTAACCAAAAGTCATGTTTTTGGGTTGTGGGAGGAAGCCAAAGTACCCAAAGAATACCCACGCATGCACAGGGAACACTTGCAAACTTCATGCAGAAAGATGCCAAGCAGGGGTTTGAATCCAGTATGTCCTTGCTGCAGCAGAGCAACAGTGTTACCAATTTATTAAAATGTTGACAAAATGACAAAATTATACACTGCCTGGACAAAAAAATGTATCTGTCCGGATGTAACTAAGAAAATGGTCACGAGCTTCCGACATGAGTGATTAACTTTCAGATGGCAACAAGTTGTTTAACCCCAACTGATGCAATGAGTTACTTCTAAAACTTGGCGAGGCAGCACTGAAACATCCACTGTGACAAAAAAATTTATTGGTGTCATTGTTTTTTCTGGCTTGTGGCTTAAAATTGTGTTTTTCAATACAAAAAAAAAAAATTCAATTGTATGAGTGTAACAAATAAATAAGCACAGATCATTAACAACATTTGACATGTAAAATAAGTCAGCTCATGTTATAAATCAGTGGAGGTAAATGAACCAAAAGCGGTGGTAAACCATATTCTCCAGCACAACTTTTGGATGGAGATTGAGGCAGAGCCATTTTATACAACTTAACAACAGTTTTAAACAACTTAATAAAAACAAAACTAGATCATATTGGAGTGCATCCAGGATAAATTTGCATTCTTTTTTCTTGTTCATACTTCCAGGTAATCATAATCATCCTATGGATGATTATCCTGTGTGGTGCATTAGCTGCACTAGTTAGTGCAGAGCTAGTGCACCACTAGCTTAGCGCTAGTGCTGCACAAATTACACTGAATATATCTCAATGTTGGTGAATGACACAGAATCAATTTATGATCAATTAACATGTTTATGCTTTGGGTTTATAGCAATAAAAGAGATGTTTATTATAGGAAGCTAGGACTTAATGCTTGATGTGATGGTTTATTTATCTTACTCAAACTGGGCTTTTACATAACATACTACTTTATTTTTACTAGTATTTTTAAAAATAGGTTACGTCTAAAGAACCAACTGTCATTGCTGTGCCCCACAGATTTACCTGCAAGCCCCGTAAGCGTCTGATGGATACCGACAAGTCCATGGAGACAGTGTCGGCTCCAAACCCTGCCCCCACTGCACCCCCTGATCCTGGACCGGTCTCTTTTCCTGCTCTCGGCTCCAGTCCAGCTCCAGATCATGTTCCCATCCAGGAGCCAGCAACAGTTGAAACGCCCAGTATCCCAGTGACCTCAGAGCCACACGCAGCTCCAGATATCACCCCAGTAATGCCTGTAGACCAAGATGGGACTTCCAAACCCATTCCAGGTTTTGAGCCATCTGCACTCCAGCAGGTCGAACCAGGTCCACCACCTCTTCCCCCAGCTGCTGCCAAGAACCCCAGCTGTAAGATTATGACTTTCAGGCCTACCATGGAGGAGTTTAAAGACTTTGCCCAATATATTGTGTACATGGAGAGTCAAGGAGCTCATCGTGCCGGCCTGGCAAAGGTAGTGCTGCCAAAAAAACATCGTCTCCACACCAAGGCTTTTTTAAAACTGCATTTCCAGTCTAAAGAATAATGTAGAAGGTTAGGTGGATATTAATTTTCTTCATATAACTACCAACCTTCCTTTTCCATGTGCAGGTTATTCCTCCAGAGGGCTGGAAACCTCGGCAATCCTATGATACTATTGAAGACATGGTGATCCCAGCCCCCATCATGCAGGTGGTAACTGGTCAGTCTGGGCTGTTTACCCAATACAACATTCAGAAGAAATCCATGACTGTGGGTGAATATCGCAAGCTGGCCAACAGCAAAAAGTGAGTTACTTTTGCTTTCGTTTTTGTAAGTCCGCTGTCATTTAAACCATTAAGGTAGCAGCATTTCTTTTTTTTTTTTTTTTACATTTTTTGAAGTTAAAAGTTTTCTCTCCTACATGTACACAAAAGTAACAAACACTGTCAAAGACCAGTGTTTGATACAATGAAATCAAGAATAATCTGTGGGATCCAATTTTGTAGAGAAAAAAACTAAAACAGAAAATGAGAAAATGTAAGATTTGTTGGAACTTAAGTTGTAGAGGTTTATATACGTTTGTAGCAAAAGGGATATCTGAACTTTCAGATATTGAGTACTTGATTATGTAAAAATGACTTCCAATCATTTATGTCAACTATATATTATTGAATATTCATAGATTGGTTAAAAAATGGCAATACAATTAGGAAATGACTGTACTATATTTATTGCAATTGAAGATAAAAAGCAGTGAATTCCCTTACATCTTTGCATAAAATAATCTTTCATTAAATGACTAGACATATGTATTCAAATGTAGAATACAAACAGAAATTAAATCAGCAAGTTGGTGCCCTTGAACATTCTGGAAATCAAAATCATAAATGTTTTGGGCAAAAAAAGTTTATAAATTTTTCTTTTTCAATTAGAATTGAAAAAATAAAATAAAATAGGTTTTTCTGACCAGAAAATTTGGATTTTACAAGGTAATCTATAAAAACATTAGACTGGATTAAATCTACAGTCTTCAGTGAAAAGACCCAGTACTGAAAGTTTTTCTTGTCAATAGCATTTTTATTTATTCTTTTGTTTTAGAGACCAATAAATTTAATTTATTTTGACTGACTTTTTACTTTTTTATCAACGGTCTACTTGTTGAAGGTTGAAAATATGTCAATAGCACCTTCTGGTGGTTCAAAGTAAGTATCATAAATTAAAATATTCAATTATTTTAGTCAGATATGGTTTATTGCTGGCATGTGTATTAATGAATTTGTAAAGTGTTACTGTTAAAGGACGACCAATGCACTCAGATTAAAAAAGAGCAGTTTTTTAGCTGAACTTGTCCTTCTCAGAAATAAGAAGGCTTATTTGACTAAATTTGTCCTGCAGCTCTTGTTTGGAAGTCATATTTAAAATACCCCAAAATATAACCTATATCTAATACAACTGTTAGGCAGAGTGAAAAAGCTCAGATCAAAAATTCACAAGAGATTTAGAAAACATTTGTACAATTTTTTTTGTTTCTCTGTTTTTCTCAGATATTGCACCCCACGCCACAAAGACTTTGATGACCTGGAGAGGAAGTACTGGAAGAACCTCACGTTTGTGTCACCCATTTATGGAGCTGATGTCAGTGGCTCAATCTACGATGAGGTGAGGAGTAGTTTTGTCACTGCAATGTTCAAGAAGCAGATAGTTTCAATGGGAAAGGTGAATAAGATGAACCTAAATGTGCCATTTAGTGTATTTTATAAACAGACCTGCAGATAATGATAATGTACCTTGTCTTAAATGTAAGAAGTTGTTTTCAGAATGTTTTTTTTTATACTAACTATTGATAAGTAGTTCACTGACTCCCACTCACTCAAAAATGCAGAGAAATGCTCTTAAGTTTAGAGTTTTTTCCCACCACTGCTGAGTTCTTAATATACAGTACAATGACCAGAGTATGACAACAAATGCATGACTGACACACATCTAATCATTAAAAACTAATAATGAAATGCATCCATTATTGTCCAGGGCATTCATGAGTGGAACATTGGCCACCTCAACACTCTGCTGGACATGGTGGAGCAGGAGTGCGGTATTGTCATTGAAGGAGTCAACACACCGTACCTTTATTTTGGCATGTGGAAGACCACCTTTGCCTGGCACACTGAGGACATGGACCTCTACAGCATCAACTACCTTCACTTTGGGCAGCCAAAGTCCTGGTCAGTCTTTTTTGTTTTTAACCACACACATCTTCAGAGTTGTTTTTGTTTTTAGGATAATAATGGTAATTAAGAAAAGAAAAAGCTTAATTTTTTTTTTCTTTTAATAAGCCGGACTGCAAGCGTCTCTGTTGCTCTGAGCGTTTCACTGGCGGAGCAGAATTATTCCTAAAAAAGATGGGTTTATAGTCGATTAACAGACCACAAAGCCAGTCACGTCGCAGGGGCGTTGCATCGCACACTGTCACTGCTTGATGTCTGAAGTTTACTTCAACGTGGATCATGTGCGCCTCCTTTCACTCAAATTGGACACAGGCTGATCTGTATGGATATTTACATCTCAACACGGTGCTCAGCGCGAGGCTCTGTGTCTGCTCAGATGAAGTTTATGTATGTGGCCCCCAATGGTGCGTTAGTGGTTAAGCAGTTTAGCTTGTGGAGGAGTTTTCGTGCACGCCTCGTCACGCATCACGCTGGTTTTATTTTTATTTTATTATTATTTTTATTACTAGTTTTATGGTTACATGATGCATCAAACCATATCAAATGCTTTGACCACTTTGTCAGAGTTAATGCATTTGGCTGCGTCCCATAAAGCTCAGGCAACCAAAACAGTTTCTTATTAAAAACTCAACAAACACGAAATGAAAAAAACATAAACCACATTAACATCATTAAATTCAATATCCCGTTTGTTGCACATCTCTGCACCTCTGTGCAGTGCAGCGGATTTAACTCATCATGAAGGGCCGGGCCAAGTTTGTATGAGACCTTGAGCAGAATTTAGGGGCCCCTCTTCCTGCCAAAGAACATGAGAACCACTAACAGCTTTTCAACAAAGATTTAGCAAATTCTGGGAGAAGGGGGTAGTTCAGTTGGCCGATCTAAAAAGCAATCGATGATAATTGTAGTTTAGTGAGATGTGCTTGTGAACAAGCAGAGCTCAAACTCAAAAGATTAAACTCAGTGTCACATTGTAGCTATGGTAACAAAACAATCTAATTATGAAAATTGTTCTTTGAACTTTTACAAAGTGAATTTGACAACTCTTTAAAATCTTAAATTTAAATGTTATCCTTTAAAATGTCAAATTAAACCATTAAATCAAATTTAGTTGCTCTTTTAATGCAAAACACAGTGGGACACCGGTGGTGTTCCTTGGCACTCTCACAACTGGGCTTTGCTAGTTTTGTGGGGATAAGACCTGATCTTCACTGTTCTTCGTAAACTATTTTGTACAGGAAGTTTGTTGCTTTTGTATAACTTCTCATTTCTGATTGTATGGAAAAGCTTACCTTATTTTACCTGGCTAAGCCTACAAAATATATTGACTGTTTTTGTCCCAAAAGGTTATTGAAATCAAAAGGAACAACTACCTTTTCTAGTCAGTTTTTGTTGCTAGACCTACAGACTTTGTGATAGATGAAATCTCATAGTAAAAAACTGCACCACCTAGTGTTCATAATGTGCATTTCTTTTCTTTTTCATTTTATTTCTGTTCCGTTCACTCAGTAATGCGTATGAAGAGTTCACGCAACACGTAAAAGAAATCATGAATGAAAAGCAGCAGAAATAAGTATATAATTAGAAAACATCCTTGTCAGACTCCAAACATTGTGACTTTCAAAATTCTGTATTCAGTCTGCAGTTATATCAGAAATGTCCCCATTGTGGAACATTAAAGGATATTTATTTTCTATTCCATATTAAATTATGAAAGTAATTTATGCAAGTAACACAGAAACAAGCTTAGAAGGAAGTACTTCTGTGTCAAATGGTGTGTCTTGTTGGTTGTGTGTAAATCGGATAGGAAAGAAGAGATTCTGCTAAACAATTACTTATTAAAGTTAAATGTAATTATAGTTTTATTTAAAGTGTGATCAAATTAGAAACAGCCAAATAATTATTTTCATGGCTTAGGTTGCGTTTGAAAGTAGAATTGTAGTTTTTGTTTTTTATTAACATAAACGCATGAGTTTACTTTTTAAATTTGCTTCCTTACTTTTTCTTTTTTTTAACTATGTGCAAATCACTGAGTTTATTAGACCAAAACAATTTTTTTTGTGAGTTTCTAATTACTTTTCACAACCCATTAGGCAATCTGTAATCAAACTACACTCTCTATAAATTTAAAATCTACAAATAGCTGAAATTAATCTTTGCAGTACTATGAAATGGGTCACTTTTTCATGATATAAATTTTTCAAAAGGCAGAGTTCTGTGGCTTGCTGATGCAGAGCACCTGACAGGTTGGTGCAGGTGCCAAAGAGGAACTCCTGGGAAATATGAGGGAAATTTCAAGTATTTGTTTTTACTCTTAACTATTAATCTCTGCATAGAAACTAGTTGATTTGGATGCTTTTTCATGGCTCTGTTAATCCGTTTGATATAACATCACCCTAGAGCAGTAAACTTTTAAAACTATATAGAAAGATAATTGAACCATCTGTAAAGTGCACTAAACTTTTGACATGCCAACCCCTGTTTATAGATCGGGTAGTTGCTGTGATGTTTGTGCTTGTATATTGCTTTCTGTTCTGTGCATCGTTTTTATATTTGGCTCAGGCTTTCTCAGACACATGAATGCCCCGGTTTTTTCACTAAAATAGCTTCTCTCTTTAGATTGTTTGTGTGTGTTTTTAAATCGTTTCCTTCCCCCCATGATGTTTTCCATCCTTGGCACTGCAGGAGGGAAACGGGGACGATCCAGCTTTCTGAATTACGGTGTTATCTGTGCGTGCATTTGTGCTCGTCTCCTGGCTTTCCTCCTCTGCCTTCTCTTTCCTCACAGTATGCTCTCCCCTTCCACACTGTCACCTCCTCCTATTTCTCCTGTCCTCGCCATCTCTTGTCCCCCTCCTGGTGTGTTGTAGGATGTCTGTTACAGTTTCCGCTGTGATGAGATCTCATTAAAATCATCGATTTCCATTTTCACAGCTCTCACTGTGCGTTTGCTATAGCTTGCTGTCAAGGTCTAAGCAAATGTGTGTGATTAAAACAAGGTTCATGACGTGACTAAGAAGAAACTTTGACCTGATGCTAAGAGTTTTACCAGATTCAGATTTCTCTTTAAAAAGTTTATAGGAAGCTATATACACAGTATTCATTATTTCTCATCCTCCCTGCTGTGACCAGTCATTAATTATTATTAGGGGTGGAGGGCTGACTGTGAGAGTCAGAATAAAAATATAACTTTGCTTTTTTTTCTGTTGTCAAACACAGACAAAATTATGGTTTCTCCAGCCTTAAAGACTACCAAAGTATGTTTATTTGCCCATTTTTCATGTTTGGAGAGGTATGTGGTTTAAAGACATTGAAGACAAAAATCAAACAAAGATTTTGGATTTTTTTTGTTTATTTATTTTTTATTTTTTACAAACAAACTAAAGAAACTGAAGTTCACAAAGTGTACTTTGAAGAATATGTATTAGAGGATACGCCAAGTCTTATTCAGCAAGCATAAAAGTTAGGTTTGGCAATGGAGATTATCTAATTCAGCTTAGATGGCAAAAAATGCAATGTGTACAATAGATTAAGTGCTTTTTAGTGATTTGTAGAACCAACACAAAAGATTACTATTTAAACAGTTCAAGATGAAGATTTTATACTTTTAAAGTACAAAATTTCCATTGCTGTGCTTCCTCTGGCTTTATTTCAACCACCTTACTTACCCTCAAAAATAGTTAACCTTAGTTTTTCTTCACTTTGCTGCAACTTCCACACTGAAAAGTGTTGCCAAGTTGACATTACATATAATTCTTTGACTCTGAAAAAAATGTGAATTTTTTTTTTTTGGTTTTGCAGATCACAAATCACAGAACAGTGCTTAGAGCAAGTACCTTCTAAATATTTATTTTTGTGATGTATATTAAAATGAATTTCGCACTGCCGTGGCACAATGGTAAACCACAAGACCCAGAGTAAGCAATTACTGTTAGTTGCAGCCCTGTAAAAGATATTCTATACAAAACCAATCTTATCTGTCTTGAAACAAATATCTGCTTCTCAGTTTTGAGTTATGTCTCAGTTTACTTCATTTTAATCTTATTTCGTCTTTACATTACCCATGTCATTTCTAAAAGTCAATTAGCTCCCAGATTGATGGACCTTTCGTTCACTATGAGCGCTTTTAAACAGCTCTGCTCTCTGCTCCGCCTTCTACTTTTGTTCATTTCTGTCTGATGTCTCTCTTTCACTCTGTCTTGAGTTCTTACCAAGCACTCCCACATCCTTTTTTTTCCCCGACACTGAAACTGAATCAATTTCACTTCCATACTTGTGTGTGATGGGATAATTACAGCCAGTTAAACAGAGCACAGTCCCTTAAAACACATTTATACACCTTCTTTGTCTTTTTCTTCCTTTCCTCTCATAGTGCAACGGTTTGTGAAATTAAGTCTATTCCCCCAGCAACTCTGCTCCCATCAAAGTCAGTGCTCATCATAACTGCTGCTTCAACATGCGCACACACTAAGATGGACAAGCACAGGATCTCAGCCTTGACTGGCAGTCGTATTTGTCCCCATCTTTACTCCATCAATTTATCTTCTTCTTTTCAATGTTGAATGCTTCTCTGTCAGCCCTGTTACTCCAATACACACACACATACTCGCGCGCACAGAGGTCTGCTGTCAGATGAGGGATTATCCTTCGAGCATGTGAGTGGAAGGCAGGGAATAGCTGACGTAAGTGAAATATTTTTTTTTAAGTGTTCCTCAGGAAGTCCATTATGTCTCCATCAGTTTTCATTCCCCCCTGTGTAGTCCACCATTATCATTTCTGAACTCAGAGGATAGGAAGGGTAATAATAGTCCTTATTCTCAGTTTGGAGTCTGGGTGTGGCATTTTGGAGATGAAGTTAATGTTTTGTTCAGGAAAGGACCACTATGACTGTCGTAGTCAGTTATTTAACCACATTCCTCCAGTATCACATTATTACATGATATTGCTGGATTCTTTTTGTTGTGCTCTTGTGATATGAAGGCAAAACTACACATTTTTGGTGCAATAGCACAGCTTAATGTTCGTGTTTGAGAGCTCAGTGATATTTCACTGTATGCTTACAAATGGCAAGCAGGTGTAGAGAGACAAAGAGTAACAAAGCGCTGCTGGTTGGTGTGCTTCACAATGCTTGCTCTCCCATAAATGCATGTTTTGGCTCTGTGACCGCCTCCACAGTCAACTTCCCATTCCCATTTACGTGCTAAACACACAACATATGATCCACAGACCTGCTAATATTTCCTTGACTGTTTGTGATTCAAATTAAATTGTTTACATGGAAAAAAAAGAAATGACCCTGAATGTAATGGATGGATTTAAGGGGTACATAAAGCAAATGGACTGTAAAGAAAGAGAATCCCATGTTCCAGAAACACGCCTACTCCCCTTTTATGAGTCACCCCTATGTGATTGACTTTAAAGTCACATGTGAATGGTTATCAGGGAAGTCATTACATTTGAATCTAAGAGAACAAAAAAGCAATGCCTACATTCACAACAAGGCCTCTTTCATTCATTAATTCAGAAAGACATTTGGAGGAGTTCATTCAGATGTTTTGTTGAAGCAACTTTCTTGCAGTCACAATTTGTGGCTGACGTCATTCATTGGTTTTGAATGACAACAAATTAGGATTTTTACCCATTATTCTTTTCAAAATGCCCCAAACTAGGGGTGGGCCATGTGCACTTAAAATTCTATCATGATGTAAATGGGGAAGTTGATTTACAGCTTGTTTACTGAATCCTAAAAAAAAATAAGTGCAAATGTATCCCAATTGTGTGGGAATCACCGCATGAGCCATGCAGCTTCTCAACCTGTGATGACTCCTAATTCCACCTGCCAGGAACACTGGCCCAACATAGATTAATCATACTCCTCCCCAAGAGAGGGGGGGGATAAGTTAAAGCCTTCATTTTCTCTGTATTATGTGTGGGGTTTTTTTTGTTTTTTTTTTCTTGACTGCCTCTGGAGTCACATACATGTTGCTGCCATGGTAACAGTGGTGGATGGGATTTGGTGGACTCATGCTGCACTGCTGTTTTTTGTTTTTTTTTTCAGATTTTTTTTGTTGTTGCTGCTTGTATGAAACAGTCCGACTGGTGTCTTAAAATGTGTGTATATTGACATAACAGTCTATCTTTACTGTTGGACAAGTCTTAAGCATTTCAAGAAATTTCTTATTTAATGCGTAGTTTTATGCAAGGATAAGCCATCCATTTAACCTTGTTATTTCCATCTAGTTGAACAGAGCTGCAGTTTGGAAAATGCACCAGCTTACAGTGCATTTTGTGTGAAGTGAGGTTGGCATGAAAAGGTCAACCAGGCAAAATGATCCCCTGTCTACGTATCAGTGCTTCATGGATTCTCATTTTGTCGCTTCATGAGAATGCCTGCTGGGCACATGCAAAGTGCAGCTGCTAATGAAAAATCATAGCCTGAAGTCAGGCGGGATTTGGAATGGATGCAAAGTTTCCAATTGTCACTAGAGGATGATGGGATATGGCAGCAGTTGGAAGTTATTACTTTTTATTGTCTTTGTTACACAGCCACAGGACAAGGTAATACTCTGATCCTAAACATTTGTCTTTTTTCCTCATTGTGTATTTTATATAGGTGCAAAGATTATGGCAAAGTTGTCTTAAGTTTCAGCTGCTCTAAAAATGAACATAACTATGATCAATAATTCTTTTTTAAAAGCTTTTAATATTTCTTAGACAGAACAGATAAGCACTCTTGTTGGTGTAGGAAAAATCCTGGAGCAGAGTGTGACTATGTGAAGGTCTGTGCTTTAGTCTGCAGGTGGCAGTGTGGCTCCATTCCTTTTACTTTGTCTGTTCAATTGTATTTTTCTTTATTTTTATCTCTCCTTTTTGTCCCACGGTTCTCCTCATTCCTCTTGTCTCTCATTAAGTGTTGTTGCCTCTCACCATATCTGTCTTTCTTTCTCCTTTTTCCATTTCTCAGTTTGTTTCATGCACCCATACGGGTTGAGCGAGGAAGAATAGACGAGGTGTTTTATCCAGGCTCTGTTTATAGCCTAGTCTCTGGAGAGTTGCACGAACTAGTGGAAAAAATTACAGGATATTATTATAATATTGTTTTTTCTTTTTTTTTTAAACAAATGAACAGATTAGAGTTTCACTTACTAATTCCTACTTTGTTTTCAAATACATTTAGTTTCTAAATGCGGCATCTGACATTTGGACTAATGTTTTATGACTTTTCAGTGCCTACCTGCTGTTATTTTGTATAAACACATTCATAATGGTAATGCAGTTTTCCCCTGTAACAGAGGTTAGTTTATTTTTACAGTAATAGCTCTGATAAAATTCCTAGAAGGAATAATCGCACATTTAAAGATTTTAAACCAAAAATAGCGAATAGTAGAATGCAGATGCATTTCAGTAAATTAGAAAATATTGAAAACCTATTTTAATTCAGAAACTCGAGTTGTATTTAGATTTACACACAGTGATTCATTTAAATTATTTCTTTTTGAATTTCAGTAAAAAGCTTCTAGCTAAAGAAAACCCAATATCAAGTTATTAGACAACAATAGTTTAACATACGGTAAGAACAATAAAAATAGATCATCATAGAAATGTTGTCCTTGTTATAGCCTACACAATTATGGGGAGGGGTTCTCATTTTGCTGTTGTCCAGCACAGACATTGTCCTCCTCTTTAGGTGAGAAAGCCATGAAAGGTCATTGCTAAAGAACATGGCTGTTCACTCAGGGCTGCATCCAAGCATGTCAATGTAAGGATGAGTGGAAAGAAAACATTTGGCAGAAAAAGAGGCAAAGACAGAGAGCCTATTGGAAGAATGAAATGGCATAGAATCCAAATTTATGGAGGACCAAGCAGACATTTATACAGTCAATTAATTTCTCTTCTGCCAAGAGGACCTTTCTGTAACATGAATTGCTTTTTTATACTTTTGAAAATTGTCAGATGTGTTACTGAATAAACAAAAACAATCTCAAACATTATTAAACATAGACATATTTATGAAATACAAGAAAACAGAAACCTATTAGTTTGCTGAATAGAAAAAAGGTAAAAAGAACAGTGTGAAACAACAGATTAATATTTAAAGATTAAGCTCTGCTGGAGCTTAATCTATTGTCCTTGTCGTAGCATACACAATTATGAGATTAAGCTTTGTTAGAGCTTAATCTGATGCTCTCACCAATTAATGGTGCGAGTAAGACTTTGTGCAATTAGTAATGTTTCCAATTCAGCTTCCTTCTTGTTGCAGTGTCCATCTAAATGGCAGGTAATGGTTGCTCTTGAAAAAATGTTAAAACTTTGCTCCATGAAGTACACTCATCACAACATCCCTCAAAATCAGTCGTACTTAGGGGTATCATGTCTTTTTTTTTCATCATGTTGCAATTTTTCTGTGTTATGCTCTCCGCTTTTCTGAAATCACGTCCTTGCCTTCGGAGCATATCAATTTTGGGCTGAGAAATAGTTCTATGATCTACATGTGTGTTTTTTTTTTTTTTACACTTCACGATGAGCAGACCGGTCCTGACATGGAATGGGGGGTTAATGTTGAAAAACCAGTTTGAACTAGAGCTATGGAACCAGTTTGAAGAACAATACGATGCAAAGCAAAGAGATTCTCATCAGACATAAAGGTCTATTGGTGCATAAAGAGCAGATAGACTGATTAATCTTCCTCTGACTGAGAAATGTTGAAAGGCAGAATATAATACACATCTATATAATGGGTAAAAAACAAGTTTGGGGGTCTGCAGGTTTTTTTTTATACTAGAAATATATGGTAATCTAAAAGTTGCATGTGTGGCGAATGTATACTTTCTAATTGAAATAGGGAAAATAACTTTTCATTGACTTTATAATCTGATAGGGATGTGTAAGCTTATTTAAAGCAGGAGTTGCACCTGTTAAATATTAAATAAAACAGTAACACAAATCTTACATCAGTGCAGAAAAAATTTAACACCCTGGACAATTTGTTTTCTGAATCTGCTCAGAGCTGAGGGCTAAAACCCCCCAACACTCTCAAAACAGTCATTTCTCTTCTTTTTTTCTTCACCAGATTTTTTTTTAATCTCTTCTATTATCAGCTCCCCTTTCCCCCCTTCTTTTCTCCTTTCAAAGATTTTATGATATTCATCAATGCAAAAAGATTTAGCTCTCAATTTTTTCTGAGACTGATGCTGTTATGTTGGCATTAATTCTTAAAGTAGTTTCACAGTCATGTCCTCATATATTTTTCACAAATGTCATCACTGAAGGGATTTTTTTTGTGCATTTATTTTTTAACAAACAATCAAAGAAACTGCTTTGTAGACATGAAGTGCATCTAGCCAGCAATATTCAAACAATACAGATTGGTTCTGAGTGGAGTGTGTTGATGTGCCAAAGCTCTGAGCTTCTATTTGTTTCCTCTGTTTTTTTCCACTAGAATCACAATGCTTTGTTTTATTTTTCTAATATTGCTATATTTTTAGTTTGATTGCATTACTATTCAGATATTTGCCTCCTTTTGCAAACAAAGCATAATTGCTATTTACTTGCGACATAAAAGCACCACCGTGAATATTGTTTTTGCTTGACAAGGTCTGTGGAGCAGAAGTCAATAATTTGCAACTTGTTCAAATTAGATTGTAGAAAACAGTGGGCATTAAGTTGCTGAAAAGTCAGGCTTGTGATCATCCACCTTTACAGTAAAAGACATAACTGAGCACCTCATTGCCTCTCTTTGCAGGTACAGTGTTCCTCCTGAGCATGGCAAAAGACTGGAGAGGCTTGCACAAGGTAAGCCAGAAGAACCAACTTTAAATTTCATATATTATGCATGAGTTTTTTTTCTTTACCACATTTAGATGCTGTTCAGGCTTTACTCAGTAAGAACATATAAGCCATGTTGTTTAGTGCATAAAAGATGAAGAAATGTTATGATCATGCTTATTGTGTTTCCTTATTTCTAAGACAAGCTGTGTTAATTAGCTTTAGGCTGCCCATGTAGGTTTGGTTTCTTATTGGCTATTACTGTTTCTCTGATTATTCCTGGAAATTGTCAGTAAACTGTATTTCTCACTGCTTCACCACTTGGTCCCGATTTCTCACATGCAGCCTGCGTGTAAAGCTTTGGTTATTTTTGTTGTTCTTTAGATTGTCTTCTCTTCATTGTGTTGTTGCAACCTGACTAGAGTAAAGATCTGAAGTTTTATTTTTTTTTACTTTTTTTGTCTTTTGGCGGTCTCACTGTCTCAGTTTTTATTAATATAGGCTCTGGCATCATACCAGTCTGTTTGCCTGGATGTCTATATTTTGATCTTTTGTTTACAACCAAGCCTGCTATGATTAGAGGTTTTTTTTTTTTGTTATTATTCTGATGCAAACTCAAATTTATTTGGCCTTCAGCTTCAGCCTGCAGCAGCGCTTTTCACAAGTAGATCATATAGGAGGAGAATTTTAACAAGCTCCAAACATTCTGTTTCATCTTCCATGGGGGTCAAGGTGAGCACTTTCTGGCAGACCTGACTTGCTTTCAAAATGCTTCACACTTTAGCTTCACCTGTCCCTCAGCTTCAGCCCCAGTCCATCTCCGATCATCAGTTCCACAGCCGAAATCAGACTGCTTCCAGCTTCATGTGACACTCCATGAAGATGGAGTGTTTCCACTATGCAGCTTTCCATTATCCAGGCTGTTATATTTTTCAGCCTGAGTTCACCATGCTTAATGCCATCTACTCAGTCTTAGTTTAGGTTCATTCTTCAGCCTTAGCTTAATTCCTATATGTCAATCGGGAGCTTCTCCTCCACGGCACTAATGTAAGCTGGGAAATCCAGCTAACCTTTGGAGAGATCAGTGCTCCATTTCTGACAACATAACATCCAACAACAGTTCCTCCTTGTCTGAGAAATATATTTCTACTGAATACAGTCACATACTCTGGGGCTCTGCCCTACAAAAACCTTTTGACATGCATTCTGTGGGAGTATGCTACTTTCTTGGGATTTCTTTTGTCACTTTGCTGAGGGGAGAAGTGCAGCTTGAAAAATGTCTGTGCTAAATATCTTAACAGATTAGGAGGGTAGTGGAATGGTAAATGAAAAAAAATGTTTTGATAGGAATTGAATGGATTTATCTTTTTTCAAACTTTCAGAAAACATTTTGTACAGGTTCATGAAAATTGCTCAAACTTCTAAATTGTGGTGGATAGAGAAACTACCCACCACTGAAACCAAATGGGTATTCTACTTCTGATACCTTCCCAAAATGTTATGGATAAATATGCACCACACAAAAACTTTGTGCTTTTAACTGAAATCACAAAATTGAGCTGAAACAGGTGGTCTACTCTTACGCAAGTCAGCTGCCTCACACCTGAGGCTGTCTTGCTTGGCAGGTTGGCAGCATAACAGTGTTGGGTTGTCTGCAACAGCCTAGCCAAAGTATGTTTCAGTCCCATAGATATAATGGATAATCTACTGTGTAGCTGCCTTCCTTTGCACACGTTCCTGCATTGGTCAAATGATTGGTCACCTTCTCATTTGCTAACACTCAATCACCATTCACCAATCCCAGCTTTTCATTGTCCAAGCTATCTGCTGGCTTTTGGAAAGTATGTCACCCCTGGCAGCACTTGTATATTGGGTTTATTGAGTTGGCCTTCTCAGTGAAATTATAATCTGAATTATATTCTTCTTTGTACCATATTTGCTGTCAAAGTAAGAAGCATTATCTGAGGTGGATAAATGAGACACAGTGAAGTGAACCCATTCTGTCTTCTTTCTGTGACACATGACGTCTGCTTTCATCCCCTACTTTCTTTTTAAGATCTTGCGTGCCCGTCTTTCTCTTATTTTGATCAATGGGGATTAGCTTTAGTAGTGCACGTTAGTCAGAGAGGGAGAGGGGGATCTGGGATCTGATGAAGAGTGGGTTAATCCGAAGTGCATGACAGTCTGTGATGTTGCGACATGCTCAAAACAAGCCAGTGATGAATGTCGTCCTTTAAGGATAGAATAGATGGGAAATCTCACACATTACTTGGAATATAAGAAACAAGTAGTTGCTGAAAAATAGATCTGCCACAATAACACATTTTTCTGGATGACCAAGAAATTATTGCAATAAGACCATTTTCACATAATAGATGACGTTATATTAAAGAGTTTGTACTATTAAAGAGTAATAAACTTTAATTTATTACAGAACACAACACTGGAACTGGAAGACATTTTAAATATCTAAAATAAAACATAACAATCAAAAACAACAAATTAATAGGAGATGAAAGTCACACAAGCTAATATAAATAAAATGGATTATAAAGTCTGTCAGCAACACAGCCCTTCAAAATTAATTATCATATTTGAAATGATCAAAGTCATTTTAATTTATCAAGTGATTGATTAATTGCTTATTGCAACAGGGTTAGATAAGCCCCATTTTTCCCAATGAAGTTGGTTGAAAAGTACAATTCTATACATTCTGTGGTTTGATTTGCTCAAATAAAATTAAACTACGGAATTTCACATCATATAAAACAATTCTTATTTCTATATTAGTCCTCAAATCATACCTTAGCAGCTGTCGGTTTGGATGGAAGCAGCTGTTAAATGGTCAACGCATGACCCATTAAAGCCACTGTTGGCACACATGGCCATAATGTTTATGGAGGTCCCAATCTGACACCTTTGGTTTTTGCAGAAATGTTCAAAAGTTCAGAGACTGTAGTCAAGAAAAAACTCCAATCAGGTTTTGGGTTCAAATTCACCTGTAACTTGTATTACTTAGTTTATAGTTTCTCCCAAAATGTTGGACTTTGTATACAAGCAGGGAAAAGGCAGAGAAAAGCGAGAGAGAGCTGCCTAATTCTGAAATTCAAAAGGACGGAGTGAAACCTTTAAGTTAATATTACCCTGTGGAGATCTCGGAGAGCCAGCTGCATTTTAATGGGGATTAATACCCAGGCTCTGTCAGCACATTATTCACCTTTTTATCAGCTCCAACAAGCACGAGGGCAGCAAGAGCGTGGAGCCACTCTCTCCCACTTTTGCTTTGTAGGGAGGAACAGAGGCTGAAACAATGTGGTGAAAATGAAGGATGAAATGTGTGGCGATTATACTGTCAGTCACTTTAAAGTTTAACTGGTGGGAGGCTTAGATGGAGCCCCTCCTCTGAAGTAAAGGCGAGTATAGACTATAAAGAATGGGAGCGTTGTCAACGGGGGAAAAGTTCTTTCTTTCGATTATGCACAGACTGTCTGAGGCCGTCTAGGAGCATAAACGAGCCTTTGTTTTAGAGGGCGAGCGCGGGTTTTAAACCTCCAAAATGTCAGCACATCCTGATCTCAAGACAGTATGCGCCATTAAGGAAATTGATTTATCTTCCAAAAACCAGGCAGCATCAGAAGTTGAAGCAGCTAAACAATTTCTGGTTTGCTTATTAAAAGATTAGTATGTTTTTTTTTTTTTTTTGTATATTTGCACATCACATAGTTTAACAGGTCTTAGAAAATACTGCCACTGCAAGGGTTTTTAGTTAGGACCTTTGGGACTTAGGATCAGCAGTTTTAGTACAGCAATAGAAAAAAAAGTTATATTATTTTGCATTAATTATTTTGCATAAAGTATAGAGAGTAGCCAGGACATTGCTAAAACATGTCCTCTTCCTATAAAGGGAACTTATAATGCACAATTCACATTTTGCAGGTTTATGTGCTTTTCTTTTACTTTTCAGAGGATGAGCAGTTATATAATTGCACATCATGTGTGTTTGTAAAAGCTGAGTTGGAGGGTGTGGCCATCAGCATCTTACTTGGATTTAAAATGATGACATTTTAAATGTCATCGTTTTAGACACATCGACATCTATGTCAGATTGGTGATGCACAAAATACCTCCACTGATCAGGATAAATTATTTCAAATGTATACTCAATTTTTTTTGACATTTTAAATCCAAATAGCTCAATCTGAAAGGGATTCAAAATAGGCAGAACTGACCAGATTAACATCTCTTTATCTAAGAATAATTTTGTGCTAAAAAGGTAAGGCTGTGTTTTGTATGGCACATAGACATATCCTAACCTGTTGCAGGAAGCATATTAGGTCACCTTTGATATTTTCCTGTAAAATTGTTAGCTTGCATTAATTTTACTCCACAGATCTCCAGGCAAAGATTTTCCTCTTTGTTTGGCTTGAGTAGCGCCACAGTTTTGAGGTGATGGAACCTAGTTTTAGTTTAGTTCTGCAGTCCATCGGATTTCTCCTGAAATCCAACTTGAATCCTCAAAATCGATGCATTTACATGGTCTTTGCTAATGCGATTATAACACACTCAAGGTAGCAAATTAATTTGTTTCTGTGTCACGGGGGAAACTGGATTTCCCTTTCCAGGTTATGGGATTATAACAGTAATGTGATAAACGCTGCTATTTTTCACATGTTGAAAGCTCTTTAATTGTGGGTGTCAAAATACATTTGGATTATCTAAGTGTTGTTTGGAAATCTATGTTAATTTTTTTTAGATGATAATCATACTTTTTCTTTTAACACAAAATAGCTTAGGATGTTTAGGAACACCACAAAACCCACTCAGGCCCAGTTCTGTCCCACACTGGTAGATGCCTGAACATCAGTTTTACTGCTCATGGCCGTCAACCTAATCTGACCCAGCCAGGGTGCATGTTAGTAGCAGATCTAAACATTGCTTCCTTCACCTTCTTGAAGTGTAACATGCTCTCTGTCAACCCTTTCAGGTTTCTTCCCTGGCAGCTCCCAAGGCTGCGATGCCTTCCTCCGTCACAAGATGACACTGATATCTCCATCCATCCTGAAGAAATATGGCATTCCCTTTGACAGGGTGAGTGGTGCATACACGACATAAGCTGACATTTTATTGACCAGCATGATCAATTTGTTTATCTAGAATCATTTGTGGCTTTATTCAGCCAGTAAGTTGCGTCAAAAGACAGGCACTTAAAGATGCATTGATTGGCACCCTCTATTGATGGTCATTAATTCATTTTTGGCCTGGCTCTAGTGGTTGGCACAAGAGAATTAATTAAGTTTGAAATATCAAAATTAAGAGAGTGTCAGTAAAGTTATCTTTTCTCACTCGCTCTCCCGTTCCTGGGTCATCCATAAATTACAGAGGAGGTTGGGCTTGTTTCAAATGACTCAGCGTTGATGTAGCCATGAGTAAAGATCGTCATCGGTGCCTGTCACAGAAAATGAATTGCCATCTTTTCACCTTTCTGTGGCAGCACAAACCTCCACAGTGCAAAAATTAATGAGAAACTGAAGGGGGGGGTTGCAGGGCTGACATCCAAAGTTCCCCACAGCCAGCATAAGACCCCCTCCACTTAACTTCTCCCAGCACTCCCCCTCAGGATGTCATTATCACAGTGAACATGTTGCATTCTGCACACCTGCCGGTGAACTTTTCCCGATTCATGTGTAAAAATAAAACTCTCCTCTGTTCTTGCCGGAGTGAAGAGGGATTTGTTGGTTTGATATGTGAACCATTACTGTTAGGTGAGGAAGTTAATGTCTCGCTTTCAGCCTCCCTACCCATGCCTGTATTTTCGTCTGGCTTGATGTGTCTCTTGATTACAGGCAGGCAAGTTTCTCAAAGATGATGGGATTCGCAGTTGCACATTTCAAGGCAATATGCAAAGAAAGAATGAAATTAAGGTGTTCACATATTTTTAAGCAATGTCAGAGTAACATGGAACTTGTAGGAAGATGTTAAATTCTGGGAGATGCAGCTAGGTTTGACTGGAGGAAGAAATGTTTTTCAGGACCCAAACTCCTTTATTGCCTCTAAAACGCTGACTGTTTTTCACTGAGAATGATGGGTAATAATCAAATGTTTCACACTTTTTGGTTATCTAATAAATTTTAACCTTAAATATTAACTGTTATAAATTATGGATTAGATAGTAATCACTAGCCAGTGACGAAAATGGCCCAATTTTCTACTGTTTGACCCAGCGAATGATAGATCAACTGTTCAAAAAGCCAGGCTTTCCACACCTTTTAAATGCATAAAATTTAAATATTCCACTTTTTCTTTTTTATATCCACAGAAAACTCTTTACCTCAGTGCATTTTTATAATTTTGTACATATCAGATAAAGCATAGGAGTATATGTTTCAATGGAGAAATTGTAATAGTCCGTCATTTGGTTCAAAAGTACCTCTTCTACAAGGAACTGTGAACAGTTTGTAGCTATCAGTTATTTTGTTTCAACAGTTGTAACAAATGGCTTAAACAGTTGGATGGTAAAGGTCTGGTAAATGGGCATATTTGGCCTTTCCAAGAATTTATTTGACTTCTACATTTGAACTGCATATCCTTTCTTGTTTGTATTTTGCATTTCAACAGATAACTCAGAATGAAGGGGAGTTTATGATTACATTCCCCTACGGCTACCACGCTGGCTTCAACCACGGCTTCAATTGTGCTGAGTCCACAAACTTTGCAACTCTGCGTTGGGTCGACTATGGAAAGAATGCCACACTGGTAAGACGAGACAGACCAAATATTTACTCTTTCAAGTTATGTTCAAAGTGTCTTTGTTCATGGGAGGCTTTGTATTTTCAGAGTTTTGATAACAGTCATGTAATTGCAAGAAATTAAGGTTGACATGTTTGAGGAATAGATTGACCCTTTGAATGCTCATGTCTTAATCATAACACTCTCTCTAGACAAATGAAGACTTGAAATAAAATAGATTTTGATGTGATTCAGCAGCTATCTTTCTCCTTAAAGGATAGAGACATAGATTACATCGATATATAAAAGTAGAGTCTAGTTCTTTGCTGCACACCATCTGTTCTTGACACCGACTGTACACTTGAATCCTCGCGCTGACGCAAACTGCCTCTTTGCCTGTGGGCTGTTGAGCATGAAATTGACAGGGCATGGGTAGGTTTGTGAAAGGGAGTCCGACTACAATGTCCTGTGGAATAAAGTCCCTCTGCACTCATCTCTTTTCTATACATTTCATTTTGCTGTTCACTCCTCCCTCTCTTTCTCTTTGGATGTGTGTGTGGTTTTCCTCGCTGTCTTTCGCTCTACTTGGCTGCATGTCAGATTTATGAGGTGCCAGTTTGCAGAAGTACATCTCCCTCCCTTCCTACTCCTTCTCATTTCCAGCCTTCCTACTTTACCCATGTGACCGCTTGTAATTTAAGAACCAGTAGCCCAGGCTCCAGTGCTCAGGGGAGCATCTCCAGCTCACTTTGTCAGTTTGATCAAGAAGAAGGGTCTTTTCTGCTCTGCTAAACTAGGCTTACAAATTTACAGTGCAGCACATGGAGCTAGAGAAATGTTGAAATGCAGCCTGAGCAAAAGTCTCCCTGAAAGTTCAGTTTATTTCCGTCCTAAGAAAAGTTAGCATCAATATTCTCATTGAGGTTCCTGTTGACGAAATAGAATATTATGAGTAAACGGCTTGACTACAGCAGGAAAGTTGTACACAGTACTCAGCTGTTTTAAATGTGCTATATAAATAAACTTGAACTTTAAATAAGTGTTATATTGTTAGATGTACGGAGCTGTGTTCAGTTCACCCACACTACTGAGTAGTTAAAAACTGAGCCTCTCATTCTCCCTTTCTCTGAATGCCTCCACCGTTTTTTCTTTGATTCAGCCAGTCATCTAACAACTTGTTTGGCTGACTTGGCCTCTCACCCTTTTATTTTTTATTTTTTTCAAACTGAGCCCTATTCTGTCAGCAGTGAACAGGACAGTGAACGATGGATCGCAGTATGAAATTTGTCACCGTTTTGGGTCTGCCAGCAAACCACAGAGAAGAGAAAAATGGGGAGCCAGGCCGTGCTTCATGTCCCACTCTTATTAAATACAGCCTCCTCAACTGCTGATCCATCTGCTTGACTTACTGAGAGAAGACACACACACACCTGCGGTCAAAGCGGGAATGCTGTCAGCAGTTTTCGCATGCTGCGTTTGCATGTACCTCTGTTCTTTAGGAGACAGTGCAGTTTTAATTAACTGTCCTCTCAACCTTCCAATCTGCGCATTAGCCAACAACTATTTTATTAATTTTTGGGGGGGAATTTGACAGTTATTTCACTGCTTGTCAGATCAACATGAATGTACAAGTATAAATAGCATAAATTAGCTTTTGTGATTTCACCATAGTTTAAAAAATCTTCTTCAAAACTTTTAAAATGTTCCTTATAGGTTGCATAAGAAATAAAGACGAATAGCTTTAGGTTTTATAAACTGTGGAAGTTCATTAGTGAGATTGGTTGACAGCAGCGAAGCACAGCTGGTTAAAATAATCCTTAAGATTATGGCGGTCATCTGTCACATGCTGCCGAGTATAAACACTTTGTCTTCTGAGTTGGCTAGATTTTTAGTGAAAGCCTCTTTTCTGTTCGTTTGGTGCTCGGTCACTGTTTGCTGCCGCTCCTCAAAGAAGTCATGGTAATTATTTTTCTTTCCTGTCTTGAGAGAGGAGCTGAAATCATTCTCCAGAAGAAATTGCTGGCCTTTTTTCTTTGGAGAGTGAACCTCAGTTTATTAGCGAGTTTAGTTGCAAAGATATCTTGGTCTGACAAGAATTTCTTTTTTTCCTGTCTTTCAGTTTTTCTTGAGATATGTTGGCAAAAACATTCATGCAACTTAAAGTTTTCTACTTGAACGTTTTTGTCACGTTGCAACCACAAACTTTGGAGTATTTTATTAAGATCTTTTTTTTTCTTTTTGATAAACCAACAGAATTTACTGAATAGTAGTGAAGTGGAATGAAAGTGGCACATTGGTTTTTGAAAAGATTTTGCAAGATAAAAGATATGGCATTCAGATGTGCCTTAACCCCTCAAGTGGGTGTTTTTTATTTTCTTTCTAAACTTATCTTTCAGCATTTACAGCTGCAACTTTGTATATTTGTATTCAGTCAAGTGGATTCAGGTCTGGACTTTGATTAGACTATTTTGACATGTACTAGTGTCATCATCTTGTTTGAAAATGGACTTCAGCCTTTAACAAGTCGTCTTCTAAGATTACCCTGTATCTATCGCCCCATGAATTCTGACCTGCTTACTTAAGCATCCCCACATCATCTACCCCCTGCACTGAGCTCTGACTCACCTGAAGAAGCCTGGAAGCTCTGTGAGGATCTTGTTACTGTATTTCTCCAGTGCTTTTAATTCCATCCAGCTGATACTTCTGAGGGACAAGCTGGAGCTGTCAGAAATGGACGACCACATGTCCACTGGACTACATCATTCTCAGAATGTGAAGATTCAGGATTGTGTCTCTGACAGGCTGGTCTGCAGTACAAGGGTCCCATAGGGAATTGCAGTGACCTGGTTCCTCTTCACCCTCTGCACTGCAGACTTCGATCAACTCCCCATTCTGCCATCTGCAGAAATTCTCAGATGACTGTCATAGTCTGTCTCATCTTAGGCAAGGACCCCTGGTTGACTAGTGTGATTAAAACTATAGTTCCTTGATGAAAACCAGGGAATTGGTGGTGGATTTCCACCAGACAGATGAACATCCAGGGAGCTGACATAGAGATAGTAGACTCTTACCACAGATTTACACCGTATGCTTCTCTTCTTGGCTGTCCACTTTGCCAGCAGACCGGAGATGTTTTAAACCAGTCAGATTTACGCTGCATATACCTCTGCCATTCTGTGAACTTCAGACCCATATCAATGAACATATCCGTATATTACTAGTAATTTGTGAAAATGTATTCTGTTGTGCTCATGTATTTTACTGTTGGAGTAAAATACAAATATAAAGATTGTAAAATGTAGAACTATTGGAATAAAGCATAGCAGCTTGAAAATGAATGTCACTTTTTATATTTGTAAAAGCATTTACAACTTTCTACTATTTCACTGCACCACTTTGTGTTGGTCGTAATACCCAATGAAATAGATAGATGTTTGTGATTGTAGTATGAAATATGGAAAAAAAATCAAGACCTGTGAATACTTTTTCAGTTTATTCATATGAGGTTCTCCTTCATATAATACTGAATTAGATAATCTTAGTTTTGTGGCCTCAGTGGGTCACAGCAGACAAATCAAAGTTTATTGCACTATCATTGAGTTCAAGGGTTCATTAAAAGGCCTCAGGCTTCCTGTTTGCTTTTGAGTAAACAATTTAGCTCCATTAGGAGTGAAGTGGTTCATTGACTGTCTGCCTTGGCATGTTTGTAATCTCAAGTGTTGGGCATCTTGAAATGTGTTTAGTACTCATATGAATAAAATGAAATGTATTTTTCTTGTGTACAACTTGCTGTACATAAAGAAAAGTAGCACATTTTGGTACACTCCTTTGCATGTTTCATGATGGCTACAGTCAGATGGACTAATCCCTCACAGCACCTTCCCCCCCTTCCAATCCTGTGCTCTCCACCCAATACCATATTTTAATGTTTCCGCCTGTCAAGTGGTGCCAAGATGAGATGTTGGCTGGATATTGTTTTGCTGTGGCTGTTTGAGCTGTTGTGTTTTCCCATAATTGAACATAAGGCTCTGAGTACAGCTCACAGGCTGATGGTGGGCCAGAATGTAATACAGCAAGCAAAGCAAAAAAGAAAACATTTCACCCTCCCACCATCTATCCTACCTTTTATTTCACGTCTTTCTGGACTTTTTCTTCTTTTTTTCTGCCAGTTTGTTTTGTAATTTCTGTGCTTTTGCTACATTACACAGCTGCTGCCTTCTTCACTCAGCAGAATAATTCACAGAGTTCAATGTTGTCATTGACAGATGTGGAGACATTTTGAAGTGTGAACAGATGCGTCTGTCACACTTTTTCTTTGTACTGAAATACAAGTGCCTTACAAACATATTCATATCTCATAAACCTTTTTACATTGCGTCATGTTGCACTCTCAATTCTCAATATAATTAAGTAGTGGTGCATAATTGGAAGAGTAACTGAAAAGAAAACAAGGTTTTCAAAAACTTTTGTCATGCATTGGTATTCAGCCCCCATAACTCTGGTACCCCTAGTTAAATTACAGTGCAATCAATTGACTTAACAAGTTTGAAATTTGCAAATGGAGTCCATCTCAATGTAATAAATGTTTTAAAAATAATCCAAACAACATCATGAACACCAAAAAAATGTCAGACAAGTGAAGGAGAAAGTAGCAGAGAAGATGGGGTGAAATTTCAAAGCAGCATTTCTAGTTTTCAGCATGTTGTTCCATCATCCCAAAATGAATATAAGGGTATGGCATGAGTGCAAATCTACCAGGACCTGGGGCAAGGAGAGCATTAATCAGAAGAAACGCATTGTAACTGAAGCAGCTGTGGAGATTTACAGCGCAGGTGGGAGAATCTTGATGGCACAAGCATTAGTCACGCCAGAACTGGCCTTAATGGAAGAGTGGCGAGACAAAAGCTTGAAGAAGACTAGTTTGCCACAAGTTATTCAAGGGAAACCGCAAATATGAAATTCTGCCTCATCTCTGGTCAGATAATACGGCATGTTTTTCTGGACACAATTCTAGCAAAATACATTGGAGTCCTAGAAAATAACCTGTTAGAAGATGAAAAACTCTTGGTTTTTGGCAAAGTCCCAATCTATTTCGAAATCACGGAAAAACTGAAATTTATGTCCAGATGCTCTCTTCCAAGACTGCCAATAAAAAAGATTGAAGTTGGTGGTTGGAATGTGACAAAATGCGAAAGTTCAAGAGGTGTGAATACTTTTGCAAGGCACTGGATGTTTACTGATTTACCATCCTGATATTTTAAATCCCTCTTTTTAAATCCTATATGCAGTGTCTTTTTGACCTTTAAAATGATAAATTGCTCTCTGAAATCATTCTGACTATAAATCTGTTAAAGCTTTATTACCTTTTTAGGCTTAAGGCAAGATGCATCAATTGCACCATAATTAATCTGATGGAAAGAGAGAAAAGAAGACTTCTGCATAATTTGTGCCCCAACACATTTGTAATCTTGCTGCTCTGGGATTTCAGTCAAACATCTGTAGTTTGACTGAAAACACCAGAGTGACATTTATTCACAGGTTCGAAGCTTTTTAAACATTTATTAAAGAGAGTTTGCATCATTTTTTACCTGCAGCATTTCTCTGCTCTAACAAAGTACTCTCTGTGCATTTGTGTTCATTTTTGTCTTGTTTTTTCTTTCCCTGCAGTGTTCCTGCCGGAAGGACATGGTGAAAATCTCAATGGATGTGTTTGTTCGCTGCCTGCAACCGAGTCGCTACGAGCTATGGAAACAAGGCAGAGACATCACAGTGTTGGATCATCTGAAGGCTACAGAGTTGTCCTGTCCTGAACTGGAAAGCTGGAGGCAGCACAGGATCACCTACCGACAAAACCTCCTGCAGAAGTAAGAGAACCAAAATGTATCTTTTATGAGACTTCACATACAAAGATCTGCTTATTATTACCCAATATTCATAATTACTTGTGTTCTCTGCACATCAGAGCAATGCACAAGATGAAGCAGGTTCGGCGCCTTAAGCTTGAGGAGGTGAAGGTGCTGGCGGAAGAGGGAATTGAGCTGAATGCAGCTGAGTATCAGCGTCAGGTGGAGGAGCGCGAGGCTCAGCGCAAACAGGAGAGGGAAGAGCGTTTAGCTAGGGAAGCCATGTTGGCCTTGGAGGCCATGGAACGTGAGGAACAGAAAGCTGCCGAGGCTGCTGCAAAGGCAGCAGACAGTCCCGTGAAAGCATCGCACACCCCATCAGCAGAAGGTTAGTGGGAGCCTGCAGATGAGACTATCATATTCCAAACTAGAATTATAATAAAAAATGATTTCATTAAAACTAACAGTGGTTTTAAATCCCCAACATTACCTTAAGCATGCACCTTTCTTAATTGTCTTTGTTAGAGCAAGAACCTGATATCAAGCCATCAAACTTCATGGAGGACATTGAGAAGAAGAAGCTGAAAAAGCAGCAGAGGATGTCAAACATTCAAGGGCCCATATCTGGATTTGAAGAAGCATTTGAGCAGTTTGCTAAATCTGCCAATAGGAACGTGGATATGTCGATTAAGAACGAAGACATGAGCATGGAAATAAACACTGCTCAGGTAAAAACAGTCATGCATGAAACTGTAATGTCTAAATAAATATTTATTTTGCATGATCTGAAATGATACACAAAAGCCATTTGTTACAAGAACGGAATCCTGGAACAACCTTTGAATAGTTAATTTTTTTAAAAATATGTTTCATTCACTAGTGGCCTTTATTTAGCAGTGACTTGACAGGAAATGGAATAGAGAGAGGGGAAAGACATGCAGCAAATGACCCAGGACAACTGTGTTGTTAAATTCAACAATTCTGAAAACTTAAAGAATGTGTTATTATTATTACTTTAGCAGCTGACCTTCACTAAGATGAAAATGCCAAAGGAGGTGAAGAAAAGTCGGCGTCATCCTCTTAGTAAACCACCCATGCGCTCGCCTCTGTCCATCGTCAAACAAGACCCAACCACTGAGAAAGGTGTGTGATTTTGTTTTTATTTATTTTTTCTTCATCTGTGCTGTCAGAAGACTGCACAGATGAAATCAGGGACTATTTAAGTAAACAGATGGTTTAGAGATGAGGATGGAGCGTTGCATTTTCATCTAAATTTGAACAGGGTTAAAATACAATGAGCTTCACATAAGTCTTAACTACAGCTGCAAAAGGCAAAGTCAATACTTTTTTTTCAGATCATACAAACAGTTAAAAGAAGCAGACTTGTTATAAATTTGTGCTCCCTATAAACTGCCATTTTAAATTTGTTCTTAAAGGGATCTTATAAAAAAGCCGCAATAAAATAACATTGGAAAAATTACTTATGACCTAAAACAAACATCATTTTCCAATCCCTCCTGTTATTCATCCCTGTAGTTGTTCTCGCCATCAAAGTGCTCAAAGTGAAGAGGACACCATTTTTATTTGTTTTATTGATCTGAGGAAAGAAAAACAAGCTGGACTAAAGTTCCCTGTTGGAATAAATGAAATCAAGACAGCAAGGCTTTTTTTTCCTATTCGCTCCCATTTTTTTTTCTTTTCATTTTCTGACTGACACTTATTGATCCAGGGATCATGACTTCCAATTACCTGCTTTCAAAGTCACTTTAGCTTGTGTGGCCGGGGACTACAAGTCTGTCCTTCAGAGGACTGGATGGTGGGAAAGAATGAGGACGAGGAGAAGCAGTGGTGGGAAAATAGACAACAGTTTAACGGGAAATCTTGTGAAAAGATCTGCCTGACTTCTGTCCAGGCCTAACAAAACAAAGTGGATCAGTAGCTCAAAGGCTACGCCGCGAAATTGATTCTGACCCGGAGTGGCAAATTATTGATGCTTGTGCTGTTTGTGTTCATCACCAATTATATAAGGACTGGCTACAGTGTTGCCTTCGAGCTTATTGCTGTTTCTTTTCAAGACATCCCTCCAGGTATCCTTTAAAATGCTTTATATTGGTAGTTTTTAAAAAGGGGTCTTTCCACAGTTGGGATTGTCAAAAATAGGTGAGACCATCCTTTTGTTTCCATGCATAACATGATTAAAAAAATAAAGTATAAGCACTTTGGAAAAAAGACAAAAAGCAGATATTTTATGAATATAATTTCAACTGGCAAAAAATATTCTTGCTTTCTTTTAAATAAATACCCTTGTATTAAATCAAGCTGGTTTCAATATGAGGCATTTTTACTTGTTAAATCAGATTAACATTCTAATGATTATATATTTTAGTTAAATAAGTTGTGATTTTTGATGATGAATTTGAAGGAATTATAAATTCTGAAGGAATAGAGATTTTGTTCACTTTTGTTGACTGCTAGCATGGAGGCAGTCAAAACAGATAAGGAGCTGCCCTTAGTAAGGGGAGGTGTCCACAGATGGTCTAAGTGCGTGAAAGGCATAATAAGATCATGCACTTTCTTTGTACACACAATGCTGGCATCATTATTTACCCAAGACAGTCTGGCAACAGAACTAACCAATGAAGCATTTCTGTATGGTGGAAAACCCCATAAAACACCATGCGGAAGGAGGAAAGTCAATTGTAATCTTCAGGCAGGAAGTCCAATAAAGATCAAAAAGGACAATGAACCCTACAATAGAAGAAGGCCAGGTGCCATCGTTAGGTTAAGAACTTTGCCTTGTGAAAAGCATTCAACCCCTGAGCTCCCAACGCTGTGGCTCCAGATCAGACATCCCTTATCAGATAAGGCTCAAAACTTGACATCAAAAGTAAAAAAAAAAATTGGTCAGTGAGAAACTTGCTATCCACTCAGAGGAAAAGAAGATGGCCTGTCGGCTGTCCCAGAAACCATCTAATAATTTTCCAGAACATCTGATCTGTCTAGAATCGGAAAGCCATTCCATCTGGCAAAGCCTCCACTTAGAATCCTCCAGTTTCATAGTTGGGGAAAGTCAGGTTTGATTAAATTGATTTTTTTTTTTTTTTTTTTTTATATTCTAGGCTGCAAACCATTACTAATTAAAGAACCATATAAAGTCTTGGAGTAGTTGTGGGCCTTCAATTATTTAAGTCACCTTTAATCCTAAGTTTTTCAGTAGCAGTAAATCGCCTTGGTGCCCAGTTCGTAAACCTATGGAAGGTTTTTAAAGGTTGCCTTAAGCCTAAAATTAGTAAAACAACACACTGGGGCTCCATATGAATCATTAAATAATACCTGGCTCAGAGTCAAGAGCAAGTTGCAAAATAGAGAGTGACCGACCGCTATTGTGTGTGGTCCGTCAATCCTAGTTAACTGTTGACTCAGTCTCATTAATTTATGAAAGGAAGAGGAGTTTGAGGGAGAGCTGGGTTAGGAAGAAGCTTAACCCATCAGACGACAAAAGAGTGATTTACTGAATAATACGAGTTTTTACTCATGCTTTTTTGTGTCTTTGTCCACAGAGCTGTCCTCTCAAATGCCGATGGATAGCAGCATGAAGAAACAGGAACATTTATGGCGGAATCACTCCCCGAACTTTTTGGCTGAGAAGTCCTTCAATGCTGCCGTGGCCGGACTTGAACCATACTGTGCTGTCTGTTCACTTTTCTGTTCCTACGTGAAGGTAGAAACACGAGCTGCTGCATACACACTTTTTTGGAGGATACACATGATTACTCAGAAATTTAATATCTCATTTCCCTTCCATTCAAGCCAAACAGAGATGCTATCAATTTGAGCCCCGAAACCTCCCTACCTCGACATGGTATTTCAACTCGACCACTGGTCCCAGAGATGTGCTTCAGTGTAGGAGCAGTCAACACAGAACCACCACCCACAAATTACCACATTGGGGAAGATGGAACCAGTCTTTTGATCCAGTGTAAATGTTGCGCCATGCAAGTTCATGCCAGTAAGTACTAATTAATAAACAGTATACAACTAAGTATGTTAAAATATTATGAAAGGAGCTTCCTTCACCCTAACCAGCTAATATGATTTAGGATTTAAATGAAATGCTGTTGACATTTTTCAGATCCTTCATTTCTGTGCCTTAATAAATCATGTAAGCATTTAAAACTGAGTTCTATTTAGTTAGATAATTTTGTACTGAATGGTTAATTTAAAATAATATTGCAATAAAGCTTTCTATCCAAGGAAAAAGGTTGTTTGCTACCTTTTTGTATTACATTTTGTAACTGTAAATGTGCTAATTTAAAATTGATACTTATTGTGTAATAATACATATTTTAAAAAAATCTCCTCCTAGTATGGAAAAAATAGATTACAAATGAATAATGTGAGTTTCTTGAAATGCCTCATGGACTTTGTTTGTATCAATCCAAACTAACAAACTCATAAATCACATCACTAACACATATACACAAAGTCCACAACACACACATTAACCCTCCTGGGTTCTTATTATCCCTAAACCTGGAACACACCTTCAAGGCCAGTTCGTTAGTCATCCTGGGAAGAGCTGCTGAAACAGCGCTGCTATTGATGGGAATACATGAAGCAGAAAGAGCTCCTGTCAAAAATGCCAGTTGTGCATTCCCATTCTTTTTGTTCCTCAGTGTTCTGGGCTGAACAGTCAACTAAAAATCTTTTAAACATGTCCTGGTGTCTTTTTTTTTAAATCTGCTGGTCTGTTTGCTGGTAACCTCAAATTGGGAATTGGAGTGAGAAAATTGGGCTATTTATTAACAAGAAAAGCAATTGCTTAGCAAGTTGGTTTGGTGTACAAATGTGTTATAGCAGAGAACAGAAGGAAAGGTGGCCCTGTAGGCCGTTCTGTGTTGTACACTTCCACTTATACAAAATTCAAAATATGTCATAAGGGAACTGGTTATAATAATCATCATCTCCTCTCTTACAGGTTGTTACGGTTTGAAGCCAGAGTCTGTCAGGAATTCCTGGACCTGCACCAGGTGTTCAGCAGAAGCCTGGGTAGTGGTGAGTGAACACTTAGACGATGTTCACACAAAGATGGAGAATAATGGCTAATTTACTTCACTAATGTGTTACGTCATCATGCATGTTCAAGAAATATCCAGAGAAGTGTGAGGTGTTCTAAAAGAATCAGGATTTTTCAGCTCAAACCTTTGATTTTAAAGAATACATCTGTTGTTCTAGGAATGCTGCCTCTGTAACCTGCGTGGAGGAGCACTGAAGATGACAACAGACAACAGGTGAGTGCTTGCAGACCTTTTGTAAGTTTATATATTTGAAATTTTAAATTAATCAGAAAGATGCATTTATAGCAAAAGAGTCCGACATTTTGTTCTTAGAAGATCAAGGTTTTTTTGTTTAAAAATTTCTTTCCTGTCTGATTATAACTTCAGATGGGCCCACGTCATCTGTGCCATCGGTGTGCCAGAAGCTCGCTTTATCAACGCCATCGACAGGGAGCCGGTGGATGTCAGTGCTGTCCCAGAAACCCGCAAGAGTTTGGTAAGTGCAGATGGAGACAAATACGAAGTGTGCACAAGTCTCATTCCATAGTTTATTATTAAACAGGCAGAGTTCAACTTTCTTTATATTACCAGCCGTCTCTGGGGAAAGTAAAAACTTTTCTGTATTGGTGCTCGCCATGATGATTTTCCTGTACGCTTATAAAGTCTCCAGGGCCTCCTGCGCTCCTCCAGTCTTTTCCTACTCTGAAGCGGATTGCTTTCTTTCCTGTTCATTGCCTTTGTGTCTGTCACTTTCTCTGTTGCCCTGCTTCCTTTCCTGGTGGATTGATAGATTCTAGTTTTTTTTTTTTTTTTTTTTTTTTGAGAAGTGGGGTAAAACAGACATGCTGAGGGGAATGGCTGAATAATCAGCTGTCATTTCTCACTGCGCCAAATGAACTGCATCGATCCCATGGGTTGGAGGCAATTTCCCCATTGCTGCCTCATCTTTAAACACAACTTATTTTGTTCTTTCCTTTTGCTGTTTTTGTTTTATTACAGTCCCTCTTTTGTAGTCTCTGCTCTGTGGCGAGTGATCGTAGCGCTTGCTGCTACATTACCACAAGCGCACAAATAATGCCACCTCTCAGCCTCATCTTCTCCCTGAATAATCTATCAAAGACAAGCTGGGTGACATTTGCATTGATGCGCTGTCAGAGAAGGTTTCTTCCGTCTCTACTTAAAAAGCTTTGAGAAGAAGCTGTGCGCTCTAATGATTCGGATGACTGGTCTGATCAAATGTGAGCACGTACCCATGGAACCAGTTTATATTGCGCTGTGTTCTCCAGTCACCGTGTCACCCTTCTACTCTTAAACATTTGCCTCTCAGGAAACTTGTCATTGTTGTGATGGATTTCATAGGCCATCGTTGGATGGTAAAAATCCTAAAAAGATGTGATTTTAGCCAAAATTAGATTACATTTTTCACATTCTACAGCAGTGTATTTATAGTTAAGAAGTTGTAAATTATAATCAACAAATCATAATTTCGCTTCAGTTGCAGAATCCAGAAGTATGAAAAGATTTAACATCAACTTGTCTTTATATTAATTATCCCTTTAATTAGTTTAATCCAAAAGGACTTTAAATTTAGCAATGGCATGCTGGTAAAAACTGGGTAATTCAACTTGGAAGTTTAGATCATGCAAGAATTGGAATAAGCTGTTTATATCATATTTGTGTTCACTTTTACTTTTACAATATTAATTAAGTTTCCAGATCTGTAGAGATTTTGAAGATGAAAATGGAAAATACATATTAATAAAGGCAAAACTGATGTAAATATTGATTTGTTCTTCATTCTGACAATGGCAAATGTCAGAAACACCTTCAAGCTGATGCAGGAATATATTTTCATTGTAAAAGAGCTGTTCCAAATGGTTAGGATGAAAACTGTAATGAAGTTCTGCGTCTTAACCAGCATTGAAGCATGACATAAAGTCTTGACGCTGGTACCCTTTGGGATTGCTGAAGGTCTTATGTAAATAAATGGATGCCTTTACCAAATAATAATAAGATTCCAGTGGAGCCAAGGGTCTGTTTTAAAGTGATTGTGGCGTATATTTCCTAACAAAAGTATGATTACATTTTGACAAAGTTGTTAGTGAAAACTTAAAACACAAAACTCACACAGTCAACAAAATGCACACTTTAAATGTATTTTTGTATAGGTATTGCATTGCCTTGTTTGTAGCCAAAGTCAGCAGTTTACGTTTAAAGAGATGTATAGTGAACTGTCTTATTTGCTGACTTAATATGAACATTCAGCAGCGAGCTGCAACACAATTAATGTTGCTGCTGAGTTTTGCTGTTTGCTTTTATATCACCGTCTTCATGATGTTTCAAAACTGCTAGCTGGTAGCAATCATAAGAGGCAAACTGACCTGCACAGGAACAAAAATGAAATATTGACATGACGATAAAATAAATGTATTCTTTCATTGATTGATTGCTCAGCTGCTCAGTCATTCTAATTTTCATTCATTTTTTGAGGAGGGGCTGTATAAAACAGGGAAAGAGAAGGGAATTTAAAAGACAGAATGTTTCTGATTGTAGATGTTTTCAACTGATCTAAGTTAGTGTTGGTGTTTAATTAACATTTGTCTAAACAGATGATGGGATGTTTCTTCTCTTTGGAAACTACCAAGTTAGTCAGCACCACAAGTAACTGGCAGTAAACAACCCAACTCATAAATTCAACAACATTTTTGAGTTGAATTGATGTTATTTTTGAATTAGAGATACTAATTCAAAAAGCCTTTAGTCCTTTGCTCATAATTTTCTTTGTTTGTAATTGTAGTTCTGCAGATTACTCCAAGACATTTTGTATGCAATGCACACGGAAATGGAGGTTTGGCAAGAGAGCTTCAAGTGACTGGTCATCCTGCTGTTATGCAGTCCCTTGCCAGAGTGTCCAGTCATTTCGACTAATCCTAAATACTAATTTCATTGTCACTGATTCATGATGAATCATGTTGGATAGGGGGAATAGTGGTTTTTCAATCACACAAAACTTAAATCCTAACATGTCAAATATTTTTTAATACGTTAGGATTTAAAGTTTCAAACAAGTGTTTAGTCTTAAATATAGAGTATTCCAATAGCTGCAAATGAAGTATAAGTGGAGAGTAGTAAGAGAAAGTGATAGGAAAGAGGAAAATCGGTCAATATGGGTGGTAGAATTTGAGTTTCCAGCATTGAAAAGAGTATGTCTCTATGCTTAAAGATGAACTGAAGTTTCAGTGTGTGCTTTTTGTCTTTACAGAAATGTGTATTCTGCCACACAACAAACCCCAGTCCTAACCGCGGCGCCTGCATCCAGTGCACACATGAGAACTGCGCCACCTCTTTCCATGTCACATGCGCCCAGATTGCTGGAGTTGTGATGAAGCCCGCAGACTGGCCCTACGTGGTGTCAGTCACCTGCCACAAACATAAAAAGGGCATCCAGATGGTGAATAAGGTGATTAAGGTGAGTGTGTTTGCATTTTTTGCTTTTTCTGCTACGTTGGTGTAAATCAGGAATGTTCAAAGTGTGACCCGGGGGCCATTTATGGCCCTTGGAATTATTTTGTGTGGACTCTGACTGCAGTTCAGTAATGGTACAAATCTGGCAGCTCTACTTCCGCAAGGGGCCAGTGTCATGTCAATTGGATAAACCCATCTCAAACTCCTTTTAAAAAATAATATTGAAATACTTGCATGTACTTCTAATTGAGGATACTCATATTTGGTTTCATATGCCAGACGGAGCATGATTAATAATTATAGAATAACCCAGACATTGCTCTTGGTGAGTCCCAGTCCTGACTCTTATCTTGTTTTTGTCTGAAGCCTCGGACAGCCCCTAAACCTGCTGCTCAGGGTCTATACCTGGGTCTCAAGGTGATTGGGCGTAAATCCGACAGTTGGTACTACCACTGCACCATCATTGGCATTGCAACGCAGACGTTCTACGAGGTCAACTTTGAAGAAGGCTCATACTGTGACAACGTGCACCCAGAGAATATAGTGGTAAGTGTTTACACCAACAGGGTTGTAATGCAATCTGGAATTTGATCTCAATATTTACTAGGTCTGAATAAGTATAGAGAAAAAAGGGTGTTAAAAAATGTTTGCATTTGCAAACTTTTATTCCCCATCTCATTTTTTCTTTGTGTTCTTGTGATGTAGAAACCGCTTGGTATAGGCAATGGAAGGTAGACTGACTCAAGAAAGTTTTGTCTGGAATATTTATTTGAAAAATTTGGAGGACCTCTCCTCCATTAATCCAAGCAGCTATTCTTATGATTATAGTCTGTATGGTATTTTCATTTCAAAGCCTACAAATATATCCTAGCGACTGAACCATGGCTGAAGGTATAGAAAATGTATTCCGCTATACAAATATAGATAACCTTTAATATTTGCTATTTAAAGATGGCAAGAAACAAAATAAAATTATTAAAACTTGCTTCTAGGGAGGTTGAATTTATAACGTAGCTATACAAGTAATCTAATTTAAATACTTGCCCTGAATTTCAGAAGTTCAAACTTTTTACTAAGCTGTAAGTAGCTGAAAATAAGAATATCCCTTGTAGATGTAAAACTAGAACTGTGACTGAAATTGTGCAGAATTCTATAATTCTATAATAGTGCTTTTCTCTTATATTTGTCCTCCAGTTCTCTCATCTTTGTCCTTCCTCTTTCAGAGTCATGACTGTCTGCATAACGGTCCTCCTGATGCAGGGGAGCTGATTGTGGTCAGTACACCAGATGGTGAAAACCTGAATGCTTCCTTTGTCAAAGAGCATGTCCACAAATTCTACCAGGTGAGCGGAAATCTGTTAACCTGAATCATCTGTTCAGGCACAGACAAATCGCAGTTTAAGTGAGACAAAAAGTTTTGTAGGTGACAATAGGCTAATATATTGCTTTTTGAACAGAGGAACAAGGGGTAACGCAGAATTTTAATAACAAAAAATGCTTGCACGAGAATTGTTGCACAATCACATTTAGAAATAAAGTGAAGGATAAAGTCGCACAGATGCACTTTGGAGAATTTATAGGTCAAATTTGGAGATTGACCCATTGCTGTGTGATGCCGTAAGTGCCAACTCCACACGTCCTCTGGTTGGCAGATGAGACACTGATCTAGTAAAAGGGAAAAAAACCCAAAAAAACTTGAATATATTACACAAAAAAGTACGCGTTCATCTGTTTGGAAACTAGATTGTCTTTCGGCTTTTGAATAGGAAATGTGGAAACCAATAAGGTCTATTGAAATTCTAAAGGACAAAATCATTCATCATTTCCATTTCAAGTCCATTTTAATGAATTTAATGATTGTGTCTGACTTGACGTGATGTTTGGCTTGGCCTTCTCAAACATTTTATGCATCATTAAAATGTCTCCAAACATATTAAGGACACAGCTTGCTATTTAGTAACCATTTATTCAGACACTAACTTACTGCACTCGAGGTCATTCTTTGCAAACAGTGATACTGCAGTAACAACAAATTTAAGATGTGATGTGGAACATGCAATGGCTCTATAAAATGGGGAAACGTGGAAGCGACCTAATTTCTAGGACTTTTACAAACAAAGGGACATCCACAAATTAACTTAGATATTTAGCAGGAAAATGTAAAGATTCTTCTCCAGATCTTGCCTTGATTCTTGTTTCTGCATCCAATTTGTTGTTGTGGATGTCTCCAGCTGCTTATTTTTTATTTTTTTCCATTGGTCACTTGCATAATTTCTAAAATATCTCTTGTGATTTCACCTATGCTATTTTTAAAATGTTGTCACTTTACACTCATGTGACACTGTGACATTTTCACATAATAGTGAAAATGATGAGTGGCAATTTTAATTTTCTTTCCATAAATCTGAAAAGCGACTTGCATATGCATTCCCCCCAAGACAATATTTGCCCAACCTCCTTACCTTGCAATTACAGCTTAAAGTCTTTTGAGTTATCATAATGCTTCCACATTAATTAATCTCCTCTTTGTGATGGGATGTAAAAAGGTTCACAAAGGTGTGAATACTTTTTCATAGGTGTTTTATTACTGTTAGTATTGCTGTTGCAGTTTTCTAAATGACCTCCACAAGAGTCATTTTTGTATCATTAAGTTTTTTATTCAGTATTTTTGACACGCTTTAGCGCTGATCTAAAACAAAACAAAAAAAAAGGAAGAAAAACAAGCCTCCAGCTGTTCAAGCAACCAGAGTCAGAACCCTGACCTTTTTCCTCTGTTGCAGAATATTGTTAAAATCTACATTTATATTTAAGGAGCTTAAGTGAGGCTCTGATCCAGTCAGTGAGCAGCTTTGGTTCAATGCCATGGTCAAGGATAATTTGACAGCAGCACATGTTGGTTGATGGTTCCATTGTTGTGGCGCTGACTGAGACGGGCCCAGGTTGGGTTCCCTGGCTTACCTTTGAATTTTTACTCAGAACGAATCTGATTTCCCTCTGTCATTTATTCCCCGCTGTGTTCCCCTTTGTTGTGCAATGAAGGCAGTTTCTTTCCAGTTTAACCTCTCATGATTACCAGTTTTCCCAACTTCAAAATGATGCCAAATATTTTCTGTTTTACAAAAGCAAAAACGATTGAAATTTCCAACTAATTCATTGTTTAATACTTTCATTTAGGTGGAGTTTCAGGATCAAAGTCAGTTGATGCTCAAACAGTCAGAGATCTTCCAGCTGGATCATGAATTACCTAAAAGAGTTAGAGCTCGACTGGTGAGTATTTTACTCAAACTTTACTTTCTGTTGCCCTCGAACTCCACTTTTGTCTAATTAAAGTCCATTTAGAGCAAATGAGACACCAAACAGGGAATGCATTCATGTGTGGCTCCCTTGTTCTTAAGAAGTCATTACCATGTTGGAGTTCAAATGTCCTGTGGTTCTCATACCTCACTTCTAATGTCTATTTTTTTACTTAACCAAGCTTGTGATGGCCAGAAAGCAAAACAAACCTGCATTACTGCCTTTCACAGATGACTAGGTGATGTCGCAGGCTGCACCACAGTCACTCAAATGAGTGTTAAACTCTGATTTTCCTGTTCATGAATTAAAAAGGAAGTTTGAGGCAGTATTTCTATTGCAAATTCTACTTTATTTGATAGTTCCCCAACAGATAAATTATAGCAAACAGCATTAAACAGGCCTGACTACGTTGATTTTAGCATTTCAGCATAAACACTGGAAAACAATCTGATGCTAACATTTGTTTGGTAAATGAATGCTTTGTTTGGCCGCTAGAGGTTTTCGACATAAAAGTGTTGATAAAATGGTGGCGATACTCAGCATTACAGAAATCATATTGAGATTCTTTTTAAATGATTGGTTTTAAAATCAAAAACAGTTAAAGCTCTGCATATTGAACTCAGTTGCTTTTGTTGTACAAACCACCCAGATTGCTTAGATTTTCAGAAAACCGTCTTCTGATTATATGCAAAGTACTTGACATTGTCAGCGTCAGGCATTTAAATCTAAATGGATGTGAAAGCCAAGGATGTGAAACTCATATCAAATTCCTTGCTGTGTGCACAAGCAATAAAATGCACAGCAAGATATAATTTTATTATTATGGCCTGTAGAGCGGCCTTCTTGAAGACTTCAGGGCACCACAGACTATTAATGTTTTTAAATTCAAACTTCAGGTGTCTTTTGGGCTACTGAACTTTAGCAATTATGTTTTATGAAATTTTAGCTTTGATTAACACTTAACGCTTTGATTAACACTTAACACACATTTTGTCAGTGAGATCTGGATTGTCTTTTCTTATATTTTCCATAGCAGTTTCAATGTGAGTGCTGAGTCCTAAAACAATTGCATCTGCAGAAACTCCTCCCACTTCATCAGCTTTGACCTCTGTCACTAAGTCACTGTTTGTGTAAAAACTTCCTGGGATCGAGCGCACGTGAATGATGGAAGGGATATAAAAATGTGGTTAAGATGTCTTATTTCAACCTGTTGAAGTTTTCTATTTGTTTTTTCTGTCTGCTTCCAGGCTTTACCTACCCCACAGGAGGAAGTTCGCCCAGTTGATGAAGCTCAAGCAGCAAAGCGCCGCCGGTTGCCCTCCAGCTCAGTTGGGCCTAACACCCCGGTTCCACTTTCAGCACCCGCGCAGCAGAATCACAGTATTACCACTCAACCAACCGTGGAGCCTCCCTCCATGACTCCTACTACCATTCAGGAAGCCCCCACTCCCGTCAGCAGCGTTCAGATGGACGCAGAGACCCCAATGGACACAGGCGACAACCTCGCTCAGCCCCCTCCGGTCTCCAAGCCTCCGCCGACTCATCAGCCCACCCCTTTTCAGGCCACGTTGAACTCTGACCCCTTCCTGTCTGCTCCGTCCTCTTCCTCACCACCGCCACCACCACCACCACCGCAGCACATGGCCGACAGTTACACACCAAGCAGCGGCTACGTTTCCTACATGGAGACACTCCTCCACTCACGTTTTCCTCAGGACGAAGCCCCAGGCCCAGTGTATTAGAAATCACCTCCACCATGTTATTAGTCAGCTGACAGTGGCTGAGCCAACAGGAAGTAAGCTAACGGAGAGGAACTCTGAGTGCTGTTTCGATAGACACTTGTTTCCTAGGTGAGAGGAGAAGGAGGAAACAGGAAATAAAAGCACTCTTTTAATGCATGGTCTTTTTTATATTTTTCAGCAGTCGTGTCTGCAGTGGTGCTTCGGCTTGCTCTGGGGCAGCACCATAGCAGCAACTTGTTTTTTATTTTTGTTTGTTTTCTTTTTCCAACATTAGAAATTTCTTTCCTTTCTTAGACTTTTTTTTTGGCAGCTGCTATGCTTTCTTCCGTGTTGATATAAATAATTCTCCAGGTTGGCGTCTGTTCCATACTTTGTTGCATCTGTTCAATTATGGCACACTCCCATGTTCTTCCCACAGAAACTAAAGCATTATGGCAGCCTCTCAGCAGTGAGGCAGTGGACATAAGCTCTTCTTACTCAAGTGACCAGCAACATCCGTTTTTAAATTCAGCTAGTGGTAGCCTGGATATCATCAGGTGGACCTGCGTCATCCAGCTGCAGGCTCTCCTTTTGGTCGAGGTGTGTTCTTGTCATATTTCCAGTCATAAACTGGGGAAACCGGGTTAAAAGAGAAATGTATTGTAGCGGGAACTCAGTATTTAAATGTCTTTGTTAAATATTGAAAGAATTATTTGTAATAGAGCAAACATGTTGAATGCAAACACTAGTAGATTTGTCTGGAGGATGCATTGAAGTTTAGTGACGTAGTTATCAGAGGACATTTTGTGTTAACATCATGTGGTGGCTCCCCGTTAAATTTGTTGGTTTTTTTTTTCCTCACACCAACGCAATCTCAGGGTTCCTACAAGCAGAGGCCAAGTTTGACGACCCAGAAATTTTCCATGCTCACAATCGGCATGTTCACAATTACGTTCCTGATATTATCAATTAGTCCCTGGTGTTCTGCTGTTTGTCAGTGTTGTGGTTTAATATCACGAAGCTCCTAATTGCACTTAAACCTGCCAAAACATAGGAAGTTCAGCAACTGGAAACATCTGTAGGAACCAAAACAAAAAAAACAAAAAAATCAAAAAAAAAAAAACAAAAACATATATTGCACCGTATTTGAGTTTCAATTGTAAGTAAAAAACTATATTGTAATTTGTTGTATGTCTGTTTTTCTATTACTCTACTCTTTCTATGTCAATTTTCTGAAGTGAATTCACAAACTTGGCTCATCATTAATATTAATACCTTGATTTTTGGTTAGGTTTTACAAGCCCATTACTCAATTTGTACTGCTGACCACAAATCCTGTTTCCTGTTTTTCCTGCACATGTTCATTCTGTGCTACAGAAATGCATAAACTACTGATGAACAGATTTCTTTAACACAGACCACAGGCCTTGTGTTGTGATTCACATTTGTAAATGTCACATTATTTCTCCCTATATTCTGTCACAACTTAAACATTTGAGCAGAGGTGCGTTTTAACTGAGATCCATTCAAAGAAAAATTAACTCATGGGGATTAAAATGGGCTGCTTTTGGCCAACTCATTTGTGTTTTGTGTTATTCAATGAACTTTTTTATTCTTTCTTGGTCAAATAATTGGAATGCAGAGGTACTAACACCTGATATTTATTAGTTGTTATAATTAAAGCTTGTCGCTGTAAATGTAATTAAATTATTTTTGTTTTTTTGGGGTGGTTTTTCTGAAAACTAAAGTCATGATCATATATGCAACTTACATGTTAGTAAAATAAATAACTCATAAACCTCTTTCTAAGTTTGGCAACTGTCACTTTATATCTATTAGCTCATTACTGCAAAGCTCCAGCGCCGATCTTAAAACAATAAAAATAAAAAAAATCTATAGCCCATATATTTTTCTTTAACCGTTCTTTAATTAGTCTATGCTGAACAATGCCAATTCAAAATTCTGTTTTCAGTGATGATTGGTGTCTCATCACTTGAAACAATTTAAATTTTTTAATATAATTTTGACATGCAAGGAAAATTACTAAGGTCTTTACCTGTGTTTCTAAATCTAATCTAAAGAGCCAACAGATTCCAACTTGGTATTTCTTTTATTTTACAAGAAGTGTTAAAGCGGTCACCATATACCAGTATGAGACCACTAATGGGTAACAAAAATTAATCTCCCAGTGCAGAAATACAAAGGCAACCAATCAGAGCCAGGAGAAGAGTCTTACGTTGTCAATCATCCTCTTTTATGCACTTTTGAATGTGTTGATGGCAGACAAAAATCTTGCCATTACAGAAAAATTTGCTACCATTGTTGGCAATGCTTAGCATTCATGGCAGGTTCTGCTGTGGTGAACCAGCTTTAGCGTAGCAGAAGGAGGCAGCATACAGGGGGATGATTGACAGCATGAAGACCCTCCTCCTGACTCAGATTGGTTGCTTCCGAACAAGCTGTGTATTTCTGTAGTTATTGCGAGAAGACAGGAGCTCAGTTTTTTTTTTTTTTTCCACAGATTTTAACATGTTAAAAAAAAAAACTTTTCTTAAAAATAAAAATGATTGCATCTGACTTGCATTTCATATGGAGTGTGGGCTGACTGGAAGCTAGAGGTAGCCATTTGGACATCAGTTGATTTTTATTCACAACCACTGATGCTTACACACCTTTTGACGACTTTTCAATTGAGTAATATCTGATTTCTTATAACTCAGATCCTGTAGTGCACACTGTACGACAAAATGCATAAACTGGCGTAACGTTTTGGTTCAGCCTTCTTCTCCCCTGTAGAAATGAGAAACCTTAATGTTCCAGAATAGCAGAGTTTAGTGCAGCGCATTAATATTCTGTGTGAGTTCAGCTGTAAAGCATATTTTGTTTGGTGCAGGTGGATATTGCTTACTGCAAATATTTGCGGTACAAATTATGTAAACGTATTAAAGAGCTGATTACTTATTGGGATGTGCTAACTTTTCTCCTTCCTACTTTTTCCATAATTCTGATTTTTATCACTTGTGGAAAACACTAAAATCGACATCTTTCTCCAAAAGCAAAGTTCTTCTGCACAATTGCATATCTGTCCTTAACTCTGCCTGCTCTCAATTGCCCGTCTGTATTAAATTTTCAAGTTTTTTTTTTTCTCCAGTGGCCCTGAAAATGAGTGAGCTCATTTAATGTTGCAAAAATGTATCACTTTGATAAGTTTGCTTGCTTGTTACAGAACTAAAACCATTATTACTATTATTATTTTTTTTTTTTACATTAAATCGTTTTCTGAGTAAAACTCAGGGTTATATACGCTGATGGCATCAATCTACAAGAATAAAAATGCATCACAGCCTGATTTTTGCCCATGAGTGTTTTCCCTCATGTCCCCACACATGACCAAAATTCTCTCATGCTTTGCACCTCTGAAATTTTAAGGAGCTATTGAGAAGTGGGTGGAAGTTAAAGGCAAGGTCACTAAATAAACAAGACCTCTTTATCTTGTAGACAAATTGCAGAGATGTTAGCTCTCTTTCTCTCTCTGCTCCATGCACACAATGACGACTGGCTGAGCATATGCCAGGAATGCACTGCCCTAGTTGGAAAAGGGCGACCATTAACATTCTGAAGTGTCCCTGGTCTCTTTGCTGAGGAGCTTGGGACGTGCCAGCTTGGCAATTACTTTAACAACTCAAGAGTTTGATTTCTTTATTCAGTTGAGCTGGGGAACAACTGAGCAGAAACAAACTGAAAAGGACATTAGAGGACAAAAGTTTATGCTGACCCATCTGTGGTTCATTTGAACAAAGGAGAGGGAAACTATTTTGTGCTTTTAGGCAATAAAGCCAGAAGGGTTTAGGGAACAGAATATGTTCCTGCCACTAAAGAAACAACCCATCCCTGGAAGTTCAAGGTAGGTGGGCACAAGTGTCAGAGTGACCATCAAAATGTCCTTCAGGATGACATTTAAATCTTAAACCTAATGGTTGACTATCTCACAGCTGAATAGCTCATGTGGAAATGGAAATCATGAATGCAATTGAATCTAATTGCAGATGAAAGTGGCAATTATGTTGACAAGCTGGTTGATATGACAGGCTCCATTATAGCCTTAAGCTTTTATTACATTTCTGCCTCGTAAATCACATCACCGAAGCTGTATCAGACCATAATGACTCAGTCGAGCTCAATCTGTCAGCACTGTCTTTCGTTAAAATGGGGATAAGACTGAATTATTAGTGGTTGCTCTTCTGTATGAACTCCACCAAATATCAAAGTCTTAGCAGAGACATGACTGTGGGTGCTGTGAATCTACAACAATCCACAGAGGCATCCTCCAGGGGGCCGCGCTGGATCACAAGCTGTTTGACAAAACAAGCTGTAGAAAGCCTAAATAAATAGAATACTCCCCTGATGTCTTTGTCTAAGCAGTTCATTTGTTCCTCTGTTTCAGATAATTTCTCTTCATCAAAAAGAAAGGCCAGAAAAGCTCATTTTCATATCTGACAGTGATCACCTTAATAAATACAACATGACATTAAATGGTGATTTAAATTACGAGAAGGAAAAAGCGGTCCAATCCAACCTGGGTCTATATCAAAATGAAGTTGCCCTCTAAACCTAATAACTGGTTGAACCAAGAACTGTCATCAATTTTTATGATAGCTGACAATTAATCTTTTACACAGAGGGAATTTGGGTTCACTCTCCTTTGCAGAATAGTTTTAATTTAGTCACATTGGAGAGTTTTTGAGCTTGGACAGCCTGTGCAATGTCAACTCAGCCAGGGGGGGTTCCAACTTCCCACTGACAGCACATGCATAAAAGCAAAAGAAAACTTGCCCATAGAACTGACAAATTAGTTTACTTTTTTTTTTTTTTTCATCTGGGGTTTACTGCCCTCTTGGGTAGCTGCCTGTACAGCTTATCAAAAGCCAATACTGGTACAGACAGAACATTTTAATAAATCCTCCTATTTCTTGAATGCAGAAGATGTACTTTTGTTCCAGAAGGAAAAATAAATGTTTAAATAATATGTTCCCAAACACAATTACATAAAGAAAGAGATCCAGTGTTGCTCGAGAGGTACACACACATACAATGGTGGTAAGTGCCAGCCCATATTAATGAAGTGAATCTTCATCCAGTCACACACAACAAATAAATAGCCACCCCCTTGGAGCTCTTAATCGGCCCATTAGTCTTTGAGCGACCACAGCCTCGTCTTTTTCTCCCCTCAGTGGCTCGCTCCCTTTAGACTCGACCACATACATCCATCACCCTGTATTTGCATGCCGACCACACGTACTGACAGAGCTGAGTGCACAGCTGGAGATGCTACATCATATTTACTCCTTTACTGGAGCAATAAACACTGTTCCTCACATCTTGATCCTGTCTCTTGTCCCTCTCTTTATCATTTAAATGCTCAAATTAATCGTACTTTCTGCAGCCGAACTTGGGAAAAGCCATCCATTCATGAGACTGGTGTTACACTTTCTCATTTGTTGGTCTTATTTGCAAATGCAGGGGGGATTTGTTACTCTGTTCCAAGTCACTGCAGAGGAGGGTGTACAAATATCTCAACAACAAAAAAAAAAAAGAGCCCATACCAGCTTATGGTTTGGTTTGCACCTCTAAGTCAACTCTAATTAATCACCAGACAGCGTCCTGCATGGCTTTCAGAGCTGCATAAACAGAGACGGGCTCTGTGAGAGCTGACATGCTGATTCCTGTGACCTGCTCCTATACCCCCCATTTTCCTTCCCTGTCTGCGTGCTCTAGCCTCTGTTAATTCAAACGCTTAAAATCTCATTTCAGACACAATTAGCCTTTAGCCCATCCGAGTACCATCGGCATAGGCAGGGTTTTTTTTTCTCTTCCACCCGTTATGAACCTTTTCTTGTCGACTCCTTGATAAAGATCATTACTGGGGTTACCTAAAAAGGAGTTGTCATCATTTATGGGAGAAAACATATTAAAGGTCCTTTTAGTAGGCTTATTAGAAGCCAGTTGAAAGCCCTGCCAGTTGCCATGCCAAGGTATTTGGAACCGAAGGGAGCCTTTAACTCATTCCTCTGCAAGAAGGTTTTTAATTACATTTGTATGTAGAGACTTTGACCACAGCAGAGCTGCTTCTGGTATTTACTTACTGCACAAAGCCCTAAACTGGAGTTTTGTTAAGTCAAGCTTTACTCTGGTTGATTCTTCAGCTGCATCTAAATAAGTTTGTTTTTCAAATGCATAAAAGGTCATTTTTGTAAGCACACAATCATCACTTTTAGATTTGTTTCAGAGACGAAACCTCTTGGTTTACAACCTTATTCATATACTTTTCCCACATTTTGTCGTAATAGGAACAACCACAAATATATGTATTTTATTTGGCCCACAGAGTACCACATAACTGCACAGTTGAAGGAAAAAGAATGCTTCTTAAAAAGTTTTGGTAATACATTTTGTGTGATGGGCATTTGAAATAAGAAAAGATCACAATTTAATCTTAACAAAAATGTGAAATACAAATCATGAAAGGTCAGTAATAAAGTTGTGGGGAAGCTTAAATCAGAGTTAAGTTACAAAGCTACATCCCTGACTTTGAAGAAGAATGGGCAAAAATATCTGGTACCTCCTGATTAGCAATTATGATTAATTTTATTTAAAAGCACTTTGTATCGTCTTGTTGCTATAAATGTGCTACATTAATAAAATTACCTTCACCTTTAGAAGAGCAAAGCTGCTAGAGATACACTCCAAAAGAGCTGCACCTTTATCTCTATTGGGGTTGATAAAACAACATCCCAAACTCAGAACATTTCACAGAGCATTGTGAAATACACAACCCAAAAATGGAAATGTTGCATCCTGCTTTTCTTAGTGTTAGGGGTAAACTTGAAAGGAAGATGTAAGGGATAAATACCGAGCAGTCTTTCAAGAAAACCTGTTAAAAGCTGTAAAAAAAACCCTTTTGAGACTGATGTGATGTTTCACTTTCCAACAGCATAACAGACACAAAAAACAGAGGTACAATAAATGTTTTCAATCAAATCACATATGTGTCGGAATAATCCACTTAAAGTTTATACCTAAATCTAATTGAGAATCTGTAGTAAAACTTAAAAATCACAGTTTGCCGACTTTGCACATCAAGCATAATTTGTTGCGAAGTAGAATGATCACCATAGAGTCTCGAGACGTGCAAAGATAATTGAAACATTGAACAAAGTACTGATTCAGGGGTGCAGACTACAAATACACTAAATGCACTGGTTTTTGGATTTTAATTTGTAAAACGGTTTAAAAATTGTGCGACAGACTCGTGACCTGTCCAGGGTGTATCCTGCTGCAGATAGACACCGGTCTCTCCACAAGGATGAGCGAGTAGAAAAGACAGATGGTTTGAAAATCATCCAGTACTGTAACTTTGGGAGGGATTAAACTCAACATTATTAAAATTACCACAGTTAATGCACAGTTTTAGCATTGTTCTTTGAGAAAAGGTCCGCGAAATACTAATCATCGGCAAGCAAAAAAAAAAAATCACTTAAAAAGGAAACAATATGTGTATACCAAAAGTATGAAGTTTCGCAAAGATGTGTCTCCTGATTAGCAATTATGATTAATTTCATTTAAAATGTTGATAACTATATTATTGAAATAAGTTAACATTAAACCTGTCAGAAACTCTTTGATGTATTAAAGAAGCTTTTTTCCCCCCCATTTCTGCAGTGAATGCCAGATATCCTGTAAATCAAATCTTCTAAAGCAGCAAAACTTAATGATGTTGTCAATCATTTTCTAATTTCAGGTCTGAGAGACAGAGGCTGAAAAATACATGAAACAACAATCAAAATTCAGTTTTAGTGCTTTCCGCCCCCCAAAGTTATATTTTTAGATTTGCAAATTTTGTCCATGCAGAGACAGAATGAAATGAGATTCTTTCTGGAAGAAATAAAACTGTCTCATTTTAAGGTCAAAGCTGCAGCAGGGTGTTATATGTAAGCACCCTGCAGGTTGAACTATGCATCCCTGCACCTTATGTTCCTGTTTCTCTCTCACCTGTCTGAGGTTTGCTTTATTTCCTGTTGCGACCTGCAGTGTAAGGTGTTGATTAAGATGTGAGCATCTCTGTGCATTCATGGAGGCTGTGAGGAAAATTATTGCAGTGCTCAGGGTAATTATAGACTGAGAGCTGCGCGTCCTGAAGTTTAGACATCAGTGTGACAGTAAAGTTGGAAGAAAAGAAAGGGGAAGTGTGGAAGACTGTATAAAGGCTGGAAGAACAAAAGCTTTGTTGCAGTTGGTTTGTACCTGTGGTGGCTGCGCTAAATTAGGTAGATTCAACTTTTCTCATCAATGTTTATGTTTTACATCACCCCGGCACACTCTGAGACTACAATAATGAAGCCTAGGCGTAAATTCAATCTGGAAGACTCGTTAACCACACCCACAGCTCAATCAGCACACATCATGCAGCACCTGTGACCAATCAACGCAGTCCAAGCCGCGTCTCATCTGGTCATCATTCAAGCCCCAGCTGAAAAGGATCTCCTGTCTAGGATTCCTCCGTTTGTCAGCCGAGCTCATCCGTTCATCTCGCACGCCCCAGCTCCTCAGCCAGCGTATCCCGGATCTTTGTCTTCGTGATTCCTCGTCCTTACTTCTATAACTTTCGTTGTGTAGCCGCGTCCTCGGCCCTTCCTTCCTCCATCAGACGCTCCCGAGTTGCTGGGGATTTCGCCTAGCCTCGATCATTCCAAGCAGCCGCCCTGCCGCTCTCGGCCTGACGGGGATCCTCCGCCTCCCACTCCACGTCTATCTCTGGCAAGCGAACATAATCCCACCGTCTGATTCCTGGACTGTCTTTCTTCACCTCAGGCCCTGGCGGGTCTCGCAAAGATTCTGCCGCACCGATCCACGTTGCCGTTCCCTCCCGGCCCATCGTTCATCATCGCTCCATTTCACCACCGCTGTTCATCGCATCGCCATTCCACCGGTTCCCCGCTCTGGTTCAGCCTCGTCAGCGCTTCTCCCACCGCCTGTGGCCGCCGTCAGCCGCTCAGCCCCTATCCCTCGGATTCCTCACGCGCGCCCGTCGGGGCTCCCGGAAAGTAAGACGTATCTTCACATGACTCATGTTTCGCACGTCGGGAAACGCAGAGTCGTTCCTTTAGTCCATCCCTTCCCAAACTAGCGGGTTTATTCCCTGCACCCCAGGCTACGTTTCGATGCTTCAGAGCTTTTGCCGCTCGAACGCTTAAATATCGTAATAATAGTAGCATCCCTCCTTGCATGAGCTAGGTGGACCATCTATTCATTTTTCACAGCGTAACACGCTCAGTAGTAGCCTTCATCCCCTTCCGCTGTCAAACCTCATATGTTACCTTGAACCTTATTCCGCCCCACATCGGATCTCCTGCTCCTTTTTCTCTGTCAAGCGGCCACGTCGATTCAGGCTTATCCGCTCATTGGGATCACTCAAAAAGGCTGGCTTTCATCTACCAGCATCCCTCACCCTGCCATGTCCCCGGCTGGCCATCATCTACCAGCGTTTTGAAGAAAGGCAAACCGTGAAGCTAATAATTCCTTCCTGGCTCATGGGTGCTTTCATCAATCGTTCAAGCCACAATTGTCGCTCGTCAGGGCCATTATTCACATGTCATTCCTCAAATTGTGTTTCAGTCCTATTTGCCACTTATCATGGCATCTTTAACGAAGGTGCCTTAGCCCCAATATAAAAAGGTTTCTATTTGGCTAATAGAATGTTCCCAGATTCTAATGCATCTGGGAACATGCATTCCCAGATGCATGTTCCCAGTGGCCGATCGCTGCTTTTTCATGCTTCTTCCCTGTGTGCAGTACTGAGCAAACTGAAGTCCTGATCGTTCTGGCTTTGCTAATTTACCCGGTATTCATGAAACATCTCCCTCTTCTTTGCCTACACACTGTCAACACCCCGTTCGTCCGACATTCATTTGACGCTATATGGGCTCCCGCTCTTCACATATTCGTGTCCTTCGTCACTTGTGGCAGGTAATCTCTTCATCGTTGTTGGGTAATTGCAGCTGTTCTTTTCCAAGCTGCCTTTAGCATCATGAACACCGCAACGCTTGCTTTATGTCCACCGTGCGGCAGCGATGGAGATACGCTGCCGACGTGCGAGCTGTGCAGCCGGGCGCTAGAATTATAGCATCACGGCAAGCTATGAACTTGCGCAGTCATTTCCTCGTCCTCCCCTCCCAACCCTCCGACTGAGTCGAGTAGGTCGGATACAGGCAACGTTAGCTGATTGTGTCTGGGTCTGCACGTTAATCTCATACCGAGTTTCATGTTGGCTACCGATGTTTCATGTCCAGCTACGTAGATTCATTGTCCCCGTTGTCTGTCCGGAGACAGGTCCATTCTCTGCCGGCAAACATCGTCTCGTATTCTGATATTTCAAGCCCACATCCTACCTGGTGCTCTTAAGTCCGATCTCTCATCCAAGATAGTCCAAATCAGCATGAAAGCATTCCAGTCCATCACCTCTTTTCCTGCCATAGTTTAGTCCACATGTTTCGCTTTGTATTGATATTTCATCGCCGCAACTCTTAGTCTGGGAAGATTAAGAAAGGAAGTGGAATCCAGTAGGTCGCTAAGTAACCAGAAACGCTCGTGATATGACAGCATCGCTTCGGCAAGTAAATGTAGGAAGATGATTTAAGTTTTTATTTAATGACCTCATTTTACTTCTAGGGAAGAGTCGGCCAGTGAGGTACGTTTGTCTTATGTCATTTTCATGTCTATTGTATTCTTGACATCATCTCTCTGGAGTTTACGTCGTTTTGTAGTTCGACGATGGTGTCGGTGTCAGGGAAACTGAAGCTACAACAAAGAACACTTTAAAGAGTTTCTATAAAGCCGACTGCACACCGCAGTGGAACAAACTCTTAATCGCCATTAAGAGAAGAGGTGGAAGTGATATCGTCATTTCCAGGTCTACGCAGCTTATTCCGTAGCTCGCTCGTGTTTTACAAATCTGTTCCCTGCTGTTTCTTTTTTTTTTTTCCTGAGGGACAATTTCGGCAAGCATCCCTCATAGTCGCTCTTCACAATAGCTGTATGCCTGAACCATCTCGCCGAATCTCTTCATCCACCCCATGTCACGAATTGGCATTCATCATTCCATCATCTTTACCCGCTCTGGCCCCAGTTGTTATATGTTCTGCTGATAAGATTTCTCTTCGTTCAGTCCATTCCAACTATTGGTCTACACCTTCTTCATCCCTTGTCATGCATTGTAATTGTATTCCCTATTTCTTAGTTTCTTATTCATTTTTTGCCTTTATTTCTTCTGATCTGTATCGTTCTGATCAGTAACTTCATTCCTGCTACCTGAAGTTAGAATTTATCTGTCGTCTCTCAACCTTTAGATCATGTTCACCCAGTCGTCGCTTCCCTCAGTGCCTGATAGGCACTGCGCATTTCCTGGTGGTGGTTGGTCAACCTCATGCAAATGCATGCACTCTTCTGCCTATGTTATACATGTGTATATATTCTTCCCCCTTCGTGTCCTTCATACCCCTTTTTTGTCGAGCTCCATGCCAGAATGGTCCCATCTCTCACCCACTTACTCCATCATCACCCCGTGAGTCTAACCCCAGCGCTAATACCTCATCTCCAGTAGCAGGCAACCCTCTTTTTAGGCCGTTGCCTCTGGTATCCTTTTTGCTTTCTTAGAATCGCTCACCTGGCGTCTTTCCTCCAGCTAAAACGTCTTTTAGCCTTTACACTCCTCAGTTAGCCTTTTCCTTCCAGCTTCTCATCACTTTCCCCTATCACTTTATTCCTGTTTCCCCCCTGTTTTTTTTTTCAATTCCCACCTTCTCCCCGACTTCAGCTGCCACTTTTGGGGGGAGACATTCCCTATTACCGATACTATTTCATACCGTCACCACATCCCCAGCCGGGCTTCTTCTACCAGCATTCTATCATCCCTCGCTCCGCTGCGTTCTTGGCTGGCCTTCACCTACCAGCAATCTTTGCCTGTCATGTCCCCAGCTGGCCTTCTTGTACCAGCAACCTTCGCCTACCTTTTTCCTAGCTATCCTGCGTAGCAACTTCGCCTACCTTGTTCCTAGCTATCCTTCGTCTGGCAGCAACCCGTGCCTGCCATGTTCCTAGCTATCTTTCATCCACCGGCATCCTGTCATCCCTCACCCTGCAGTGTTCTCGGCTGGCCTTCATCTACCAGAAACCTTCTCCTGCCTTGTTCCTAGCTATCCTTTATTTAGCAGCAACCTTTGCCTGCCTCGTTCCTAGCTTTCCTTCGTCTAGCAGCAAACTTCGCCTGCCTTGTTCCTAGCTATCCTTCGTCTAGCAGCAACCCGTGCCTGCTTTTTTCCTAGCTATTCTTCATGCAGCAGCAAACTTCACCTGCCTTGCTCCTAGCTATCCTTCAACGAATTGCTATTTTATCATCCCTCGCGCTGCCATGTCCCCAGCTGGCCTTCTCGTACCAGCAACCTTCGCCTACCTTTTCCTAGCTATCCTGCATAGCGCAACCTTCATCTGCTTTGTTCCTAGCTATCCTTCATCTACCAGCAACCCTCGCCTGCCTTGTTCCTAGCTGGCTTTCATCCACCGGCATCCTGTCATCCCTCACTCCGCGTGTTCTCAGCTGGCCGTCATCTACCAGCATCCCATCATCCCACGTTCTGCTGTGTTCTCAGCTGGCCTTCATCTACCAGCATCCTGTCTTCCTTCGCACGTAATGTCGCCAGCTGGCTTTCATCTACCAGCCATGTCATCCCTCGCCATGCCACGCCCCTACTCGCATTCGCTACCAGCATTCATCATCTCACTACACAACATCCCCAGCTGGCCTTCATCTTCCAGCATTCTATCATCCCTTGCACGCTACGTCCCTGTCTGGCCTCATCATCAGCTTTTATCATCTCTCGCTACGCATCTTCCCTAGCAGGCCTTCATCTACCAGCATTTCACCATCGCTTGCACATAACATCCCTAGCCGGCCTTCGTCTCTTGTCATCTCTCTCACAAACATCTCTAGCTAGCCCTCATTCACCAGTATCTCTTTTCATCCCTCACTTCTAACGTACAAGCTGGCTGTCCGTTGCCAGCCTCACTCATCATCAATCGTACGCACCACGAGTCAATCCCAGGCCTCAGCCCCGGCTTCAGCCTTCCTTTTGGGGGGATGACGTTCCTATCAGCGGCAGGAACGCTAATCCGAGCATATCGCAATCTCAGCCCGATTTCCTCAACCGGGGCCCGAGCGCCAAAGACTCCAATTCATACATGATAAGTAGACCCTCTAATCGCTTCTCCTCTTCATTGAGTCTCTCCAGATTGAAATGAAGCCTAGGCGTAAATTCAATCTGGAAGACTCGTTAACCACACCCACAGCTCAATCAGCACACATCATGCAGCACCTGTGACCAATCAACGCAGTCCAAGCCGCGTCTCATCTGGTCATCATTCAAGCCCCAGCTGAAAAGGATCTCCTGTCTAGGATTCCTCCGTTTGTCAGCCGAGCTCATCCCACCTCCACCCCATCTCCACCTCCACTTTGCTAGCTCTTCTAAGATGCATCCTTCATCGACCTCCACCACCAGTGTCGGGTCCCGGGGGGATGACGTTCCTATCAGCGGCAGGAACGCTAATCCGAGCATATCGCAATCTCAGCCCGATTTCCTCAACCGGGGCCCGAGCGCCAAAGACTCCAATTCATACATGATAAGTAGACCCTCTAATCGCTTCTCCTCTTCATTGAGTCTCTCCAGATTGAATTACTAATGGTGTTCGTAAATAAAGAAGGAAGTATTTTAGATGCACATACATCAGTTTGAGGATGAATGTCTGTATAAACCAAGATATAAAATAGAAAATTTATCAGTAAAATACAAATTTAAACAAAACATATTGATCCTCAAAGAGGAGGAAAACAAAAAATATTACAGCTTCAAATCCATCTGAAATTATTATTTTGTTTGTCATTTTGTGCTCTGCCAAAATTATTTCAGGTAAAGTGCTTTTAAAAATATCTTCATCTATGCCAAAACAATGAAGGCAAAAGAACACTTTCTTTTGCCTTCATTGCAAAAGAATGAGGTCGTCAAAGCAGGACATTCAACGGTCCCTCCCTGTCGCTACAATCCTGTGACTGGATGAGAAAATGTTTTCAGATTCATTAGAATTTCATGAAAACAATGCAAAGTGACTTCTACAGGGAAACAAATGCTTGTGTGACTGTAAAAGAAGACTCCCATCCTGTGTCTGTGTGGGAAATGTGCAACTCCATATCACAGTTGTGAGTTTGCATGCATTTACTGGGTGTGAATGAGCGTGTGCTCTACACTCAAATTATTATCAGCATGCTCACAAACGCTGCCAGTGTAATAGAGGAATATTATTTTCAAAGAATCCAGAGTTAAAACCATTAATTCAGTCATTTATCAGCGATTTATTCAATAAAATTTCAAAGGAGCTGATTTCTGGGGATTTTTCACTTCAAAGTTTGTTTACACATTTTAAGTAACACTTGCTGAGTGGGGTATAAAACAAATCCTAGGAAGCCTTGTGCAGAATTAATTAAAATTTCTTGACATGAATGCTACTGAAAAAGAAAAGCATAAAACGAAATCGAGCTCCACTAACTCCTGCAGCCTTTTGCTCGTTTCTGCTGAATATAAGCTGCATAAAGCAACGGGGGCCATTTGTTCTACAGCACAGGGTGTTATTTGACTGAACCTGCTGTCAGTCAACATGCATTATGGTCTCTGGGTGCTTACGAAAAAGAGAAATGACTGTTGTACAGACATGGTGGAATAATTAGGGAAATGTGACAGTTGTGTGAGAAATGTTTTCATCCATTCAGCACAAAACAATCATTTGCCCTATTTACTGATCTATTCAGTGCAGTTTTGTTAGAAACCTGAAAAGGAAGACGTCACTGAAAATCATTATTCTTTACAGAAGCTCGTCCTCTCATCATGTATGAAGATCTACCACCTCCCCCGATGATAGCTAGCACCTCTAACTCCACCTCCTTCAGACTGCAACCATTAGTTGTTCTTGTTGATTGAAAGTAACAAGAACATTTCCTCATCCCTGCTGTAACTTTACTTCACACTCTGAGTGCCAGGGGTTTTACAAATCAAACTTAGAAGATATTTTTGTCTTTTCTTCCACTGAGGAAGTCCCTTTTTCTGTTCTATGGTTCCTACAGTTTAAAATCCTTTTAATGGGAGATCAGAGAATGTGTGAGGGTGACTTTTTGCCCCTCCCATGCCTGTTGCTGAACCACCGCTTATTAATTGGCAAAAAATATGGGTACTTTTTAACATTACAGTTTATACCATTACATCTGTAATGGTCAATGGAATAGAGTATATTAGCAGCAGATGGGATTTTTTTCTGAAGGTTGTCGTAACATGAGAATCTCATGTCGCCACATTGTCTTGCAGGCATTTTGCTACTTTACAATCAGAAACTTCAATTTATTTCTGTTGGATTTTACACAACAGAGTCCATAATTGTGAAGTGGTCACAAACGTTCTTCACAGATCAGCACAGCATCTGTACCACTGATTGGAAAAGTAAATTACAGAGGTGGACAGCTGTAACTCACCAAGGTATTTTAAAGGATAAAGGTTGCACTGGGATGTTTTTTTAAGGGTTGTCAAAGTAAGGGAGGGTTGAAGAAATATCCATATCACACTTTATCCACATCAACATTTAGTACAACTTTGTATTGAAAGTGTCATGATTTGTTTTTGGTGCAGGAAACAACATTAAAAAAGAGGACTACTTACAGTTTGTTACTCCAATTTTTGCATGAATCAGTGGGCTAAGGCTAAGAGTAGGTGTTGAATAAAATCAGCGCTCTCATGTCGACCAACAGCTGATTTGAGTGTGCTTTATAAGAGGTGCACCTTTTAACAGCAGCCAAAGAACTAAGACTCCACTGGAAGACACAGAAATGTCATCAGCTCCTCTGAATACCGGCTCTTATCCACCCTCTTCAAAGCGAAATTCTTTGTGAAGAAAAAGAGGCAGTGATGAACATCCTGCTCACAACAACCCTTTCATCATCCTGATAGAATCACAGCTGCTAATGTCAACGAATTCAAGTCTTGCTCATTGATCCATATTCAACTTTGGCCTCACCAGGTGACAAACATTCTTCACATCTCCTTTGCTCTTCAGAGTAAGGCGCTGCCACTTGAAGGCTCCGGCCTGTGTTCCTTCATCATTAAAACTAAATTCATTACTTCAGTTAAAAGGCCACCGCCTGTTTTCCCTCCACGCCTTTTCCCGCAGTGGCTGCTGCTGTGGCTACTGCTGTGCATCACCCAACAGTTACTTTACAAATGGTGCCAGGCATTCACATAATTAAAACCAAGATGCTAGGACATAATTCTTAATTAAGCACTAATGTGATAAAGTGTGATGGCAGGACAAAACTCTCCTTTAAGGGAAGAGAGGCCTTTGTAATAAGGTGATTAATGGACTTAAGAGGGGAAGAAGATGTAATTGGCTGGTCGTCCCTCCCAGCTGAAAAGCAGGATAAGAGCCCGCCGTCTGCTGCAGAGAGCTCATCGGTGAAAACAGAGTGATGCTGTCTGGCTGCGAAGAAAGGGCTTATTCCAAAGAGATGGGTCTGCAAAAGACATAACTTTAATTTCTAAACAGATAATGGTCCTTTCAACCATCTTATGTTCAGTCTAATCAGATTATTATTGCAGGAGCTCGCCTGAGCTCAGATGCTTGTGTGAGGACACATTGTCCTTCTCGGGGAATAAGTTTGGTCAAGGTTGGTACCCAAGACTTAAGTATTAAAAAGATGCAAGTTTGTTGAAGAATTCTATAGCAAATATGAGCTAACATCTGACAATGTTAGAACAGAACATTGTTACTGAATAAATTGAATAAATGTTTCTTAGCCGAACTTGTTTGCCTTTCTACACTTAAGTTGTTTAGATGAAGGATGCTGGCTGTATTAATCTGCAGATCAACGACTCACCAATTGGCTCTCAGTTTGGCAAGAAGGGAGTAAATCTTTGGATACTGTATGACATGCTCACAGACTGATTTTATGATAGACTGATTTGTAAACAGCACAGAAGACAGCATGTTCTTGTTCTAATCTGCCTGATCAGTTGGGAGTCGATTAAGACTTGGAAAACACAGCTTTTCACAGTGCAGTTACGAAATATTCATGCTCATGGCAGATTTATAGATAAAATTTATTTCTTTCAAATAATATAAAATTGACTACTGTATGCATAAAATATGCATAAAATGCATAAAAATGCATATTTTAGTAAACTTCTTACTTCTTAGAACTCAATTTTTTTCAGTTTCCCATTGTTATTACAGGAGTTCTCTTATGAGATGAGCCCTGTCTTTGAGGTTGAAAGGCCCAAGTGCATCACCCTAATCTTTAGGGTCAGCTCTATAACTTATTGAATAAATGTCATCATCTTCTTGCACTTGTGCCTGGATTTTGACATCGGCAGCACACATTAAAAATTCTCAAGTTGGTACAGATCAGCTTTTAGACCGAACCCCATCTGTCCTCAGTGAGTCAAGTCTCTGTTGAAAGGCATTAACTGCACATAAGCTGGTCGAATTTGAGAGCTGCAACAAGTATTTAGGTGAAAATTTAATTGAAAAATAACCTTGATACTTTTATTTTGACCATTAAGCTGTGAAATACCAACAGCTTGACTTTCAAAGCAAGGTTCTTTTATGATTGGCTTATACAATAATGATTTGAATACAGTATATGCAAAGAAATTTGACTCAAAGGCAGGTTAATTGCACTGAAGGTGTCAAAGAAAAGGAATGCTGTCATCATTTAGGTCTCTGACCCCTAGCTTTCCTCTGAATGTGGAGGGGACCTCACTGCTATTGGTTTATTAGGGCATTGGACAACTTCTACACACTGTCCATATCACTGACAGCTGCCTGTTTAAAAACTCTTAACATGCAGTGGAACGCCCACAAGCTGTTTTCTTTATTGTATTTTCTAGGAGTGAGGGTTACTGGGTTAAGGTTTAATTATCAAGATTTCAAAAAGTCCTCATTTTGCTGTACCTGTACCTTTTTCAATACATCTCATCAGAATCCATTCTCAATGCAAAGGTTGCTCCTATTTCTAGAGTTGTTGCAGTAGTTGGTCAGTGTTCATTTTGCAGATGTAGCTTTTACTTTCTGTATATCTGAATTTTCTCTTCAGTGTTTGGCTGCCAGAACGATCTTGTTAGTAAGTTGAAAAAGAGACTCCTTGGAAAAGCTTCTGTTTGTTCAAGTCTTGTTTGAGAATGGTCCAGGTCTCAGATCCATGGAGAGAATTGTATAATATTTGTCATGATTCCTGGAGCTTTCTCAAACAAGACTGCTGCATCATCTTGGTAGAGTTTATTTTCCCCAGTTGCCATGTTCACTGCTTTAGTCATTACTGTTCACCTTTAGCTGTAATTCATCCAATATTTGGACTTAATCTGTTTTGCATTCACAAATCACAGACAAATAGTCACCTGAAGTTCAGGTGACTATTTGAACTACGAAGCGGCTTTTGCATCACCAGAAGAAGATGGTTCCGTCGTCATGGCGGAGCTACGCCTGTTGCTAATCACTGATGTCACTACGGATGCCTCACATGTGACTCATATCATACAATGCCTTTTTTTTTTTTTTTGTTCAGGTGCAAGTAGTTCAGGTGACTATTTGCACCTGAACTTCAGTTTTCCATTTAGCAAGTTGGTCACCATTGGTTTACCTTCCCTGTTACCTCCAATTTTGACCTATAAGTTACTATTTTCTTTTTCATTAAACTCTTTTCTAAATTATTCTGCCTGTGTTCAGTTAAAACACCACATTTTCTGCCAATACCAGGCTGCAGAAGACACACATATTGGTCTTTAATGGGATTCATATATAATTGACTTTCTTGTGAAATAATATTAATCATTTAAGGTTAATCCTTATTTATTCTCAAAAATATCAAGAAGCCTCAGTTAAATAATTTGTATTTTCTAGTATTTTATCACCAAGTCGAATGCATAATAGATCATAAAAGTTTCATAACACTATAACACTGCATCTTTTAAATAGCCTCCAGACTTAGTTTCTACAAATTAAAGTTGCTGTGTGATCTATGTTATCAGTGAATGAGAAGAAGAAGATTGCTGCTTTATTTTGTTGACTGGGCATGTAATCATAATACGTTCAGCCTTAAGATATATATGTTTAATGCTGTTTTTTTAACCACAGTCTGGTCCTTTTTTAAGACTTTGTTCTCAAGCATATAGCTACCACCTTTGAAGAAGAAGAGTACCTGGCTGTGTTTGAGTGCAGGAGAAGGGCACCTGTTTTCTTTTACAAGTCAGAGCAAGCATTTTTTTTTGGCTTTTGCAGAAGTACTAAACATAAGAGAAGCCAAAGAAGCTCTGCTTACCATTTCAAACAGTTCAGAAATGCCACTCACGGTTCGCAGCCTCTCTGCTCTAATGAAAATGTTAACGTCCCCACTCGATGGGGCTTTTGTGGAAAATCCAGCTCCAACCCTCCCAAATCCAGTCTTATGAAAGAACAAAGCAGCTTAATAGTACTGCTGTTTCTTCCAGAATATTTCGCCCTTTAAAGGAAAATAAAGAAAAAAAGCTGCAGTCTTAGAAACAACAGCCACGATAATCTATGGGATTTGCAGAATTTTGCTCACCATCAGATTACCTTTGATAGATTTGTCGTGAAAGATATCGTACCTTTCTTCAAAGCCTACTAGGAGTGCCCAGGAAACCTGCTGCATGTTTATTCATTTATTTCTACAACAGCTTTCTTTTCTTGCCAGCTGTTTTGATTCAAAACCTATTCTACCATTAGATTTTGAAAGAAATTGTTGATAAATCACTAAACTAATGCATTTCATTTTATTAAGCATCATTTGCAAGAGGGTTCATCACTGAAACAAATTAAGAGATCAGAAGTTATGCATAGAATGAATACGTACTAATTATAATACGGTTAGAAAATGTATCGCATTAATTAGTGATTAATTTGTAATTCATCTTGTTTTCAAACAGCATTTAACTCAATAATCAAAGTTTTTAAAGTTAAATAGAAATTTGTTTGAATATATGAACAGACATATATTATAAAGGTGTACAGCAATGTCTTTCATGATGCTCCTGTTTGTTGGGAAGAAAGTTCAGTATCACTATATTTCACAGAACCCAGTTTCTGCTATGTGAGCTCTTCTATGAAGAAGTCATGAATCTCTTTCTGTCTCACTTTTGGATTCTGACACATATTGTACAGTAGGACTCTGCTGCTGTAATGTCCTCCTATTTCTAATATAAATTCTTGTTGGTGTTTTATAGAAATTTGAGTCCTACATAAAATAACTGAAATGCAGAAATCTTCAAACGTATCAGACAATGACAACCAGATTAAATGCAAAATGCAGTTTTATTATGACCGTTTTCATTCTTAATTGAAGAATCCATCCAAATCAAATACACCCTATGATAAAGATCAAATAGTATGAGAGTTAATTATGCGGTACATGTCATTAACAAAAATTTGGGGTTCAGTTTTCAATCTGCAGAATCAAGAAATTTCTTAAACAGAATGGTCATGACACTGTAAAGCAGGCTAAAAGCATGACATCATGTGCCAAATCTATGGAAATTCTGAAAAATATAGATGAGAAACAATATCTTGACATCTATCAGTTTGGAAATGGTTGAAAATTCATTTCTAAGCATTTGGGTCTCAAGTGAGTAATTGTCCACAAATGAAGAAAAGATGGAACAATAGTGAATCTTCCCAGGAGTGAGTGGCTTAACAAATTTACTCCAGGAGAGAACTGCTGACCCCCACGGGAAGTCACAAAAAACCCCCAAAACTGTTCACTCCAGCTATGGCCAACGTTCATTATTCAACAATAGAAAAACCATTACGCAATTTTTTTCCTCAATCGTACGTTCTTAGAAGATATTTTATTATCTTAAAACTGGCTCATTGGGGAAAGGTATATCCTAATGGAAATGTTTTCTCAAAGTTTTGATCAGAGCTCAGACAGAATGAAGTCTAAATAGTTTAGTGACTAGTCAGAGCTTTGAGGCAGGAAAGACTCGCCTCCCTGTGGGCAGTAATTTTGTTTCCATGTTGGAATGATGAGTGGGGTGTGGAGGATAAAAAGCATAAAAATAACATTCAAAGAAAAATGTGGGTGTGTTTAATACAATTATCATCAATTGCTATGCTCCTTGTCCTTACTAAAACTAATAAACTTTCCTGACAAAACAGCTCATGCTGTTCAGTTACTTACTGTTTCATTGTTAAACTTTTCTGCTAGCTGGCAGCGTTTCAGTGCAAAAGAGTCCTTTGTATAGGTTTAGCACTTTCTGTAGGAATTAAGGACAACATTGACTTGCTATGAGGAACACTGCAGTTTTGACACTGGGGGTTATTATGACTATACTGCCTAGAGCTTGCATATCAATATGACTCACATTTGCCAAAATTATCCTCCATTAATTCTTAAAGAAAAAAATTGGATCACAAGTATGGGCAGGCATTAGATTCTTACAATGTGATAGTCTGGATACAAATTAAGTAAAGGAGCAGCTATTCATTCAGCTGCTAAAATGAGGCACAATGTTATCTGCAGAACTCAATTATTACTTAGATTGTGATGCATGGACTTACACAAAATGCACAAGCAAATTTGATGAATTTATAAGTGCCTTTTGTGTAGAATATCATACTTTTTCCCATCCTGAGTTTAATAGAGTTTGATAATTTCTGGTTAATTACTTCAACTACCTGCCCAGGGAGCTGAAGATAAACAGTGTTCATGTTGTAAGGTTGATACGTGCCGTTCCTTTACTTCCCACCTTATCACTGTCTTTTACACAATTACAAAGGTTTACAAAAATTAAACTTGTCGTTCTTGTAACTGAGACCACGGTGAAACAGTGGGAATGCATTATGAAGCAATGTGCAGAGGAGGTGCTATGCTACTTTATTCTCCATGCAGCTGGTAGGAGACTTGTCTGGTCTCGTATGGGTGTAGTCAGAGAGATGCTTTTTTTCCTTCTGCCCGCATGTGCCTCACTGGTGCCAACTGTTGGTTTTGATCTCAGGTTGAACATGGCATGCCATAAGCTTACATCAGTCCAGTGGACACTCACTGCTGTATCTGTGTAATTGGTGCAGACTCTCCAATTTGCATAAAAATGAGTTCAGCTCCTCTTCTGGCACCTTGCCACCTCACTCAGAATATTTTGACCCTCTCTTCAGCTTTGTATAAACCTCTTCATAATGTTTGCATATGCTTTTTTTGTTGTTGTTGTTGTGGTTTATGTCTGTGAACATCAGTCCTCAGTGGATCTCATTCAAAAATGAGCAGCAGAATAAATACATAAATAAGTGAATTACATTTGTGTTTGTGGAGGGTCCCTCATGCTAACATCTGTGCCTCGTGTCCCACATCTGCTGCTCAGACTCACACAGTTAAAGGGTCAGCGCTAGTGTTTATTAATCAAAAATACAAAATTTGAATCCTATCATTGTCCATCTGTTCTCTGCTCGCTCATTTTATGCAATAAATCATGTTTGTTTTATGGGACAATTTCAAATATTTATATTAATTCTCTAATATTACATCTGAATATAGTGTGTCTCAATAGTCTATAACTCATAGATTAGCTTTTTTGACTTACCTATTCTCTGTCTCTGCCCTTATTTCTACAGTGCAGTCAGATACATTGTACCTGCACTATGAAGAAATAAAAGTAAGCTGCAAATAAATAAGACCTGGGAGATTTCCCTTTGAACAGGGAAAGGAATCAGTCCTGAATACAAGCTCCTGCTCACCATGTCTGAAAATAAATGCCAACATTCACTATTTCTGTCTGACGGAAATGGTGCAGAACATATTCAGACACTGTGAACCACCTGAGCTCTGTCAGTATATTTCTGCATTTCCTCTCAAACAAAACTCACATACACGGTTCACTCCAAATCCTAAAACTTCTAGATTTCTGTCAATGCAGTCACCAGGGGGCAGTAAAACTCCACACCTTCACAACTGGAAATACACCATTCACACATCTGTTGTCTCAGCAACACACACGAACAGGCACACCGAGAATGCAAAGACCAAACTTTAAATTAATAAGAAAGAGTCATAATTTGCATACTTTAGGAAGTGGAAGTGTTCCCTGTTAAAGTGACAGTGATTGATTCACTGACTTTAATCATGCTTATCAATCACTGTGAGAGATTTGTGATTGATAACGCTGCTTTCTCTTGTTTGAAATGGTTGTGGATGAGTTCACCTCACAGTGATTGAGTCCATGTGACAATTAGGAAAAAAGTGTAATCTCTTTTTGTAAGCCAAATCTATTTTTCTAGACTTTTGATCAAATTAAAATTAAAAACAATAAACTTAAACAGACATGTTTATCTTTTGATATATTGTTGGATTTTTTTTTAACCTATATTTTTTTTGAGTTTTCACACTCGTTTGTCCTTTAGTTGGGTTGTTTATTGCCAAAAGCCAGGTACATGTGTTATTTTTAAACAACAGCACTCAGACAGTATGTCTTCCACCAAGGCCAGTCCTGCATGTCAGCCAGTTCTGACAAGAGTAATTGCATTTTTCTTCATCTGACTCTTCCACCACTCGTAGTTCAGAAGCTTTTATGTCATCTCAATAACAAAACAATATGATCACAACATACCTCAACTCTTCTTCATCCTCATCTCTCTCCATATCTCTGCTGTTTGTTGTCTCCCCACAACAAACAGCAGTTATATATTTCTATGTTTGCCTTTCCCATGGATTTTTTTTTTTTGTTAAAATCTTACATATAAACAGTCAGAGGATTCTTGGACTTGTGTGTGTGTACATATAAAGGCTGTAAGCAGCCTTCTCTTTGGCTACAGGATGGACCTCATTTCACAAGATGGAATTAAAGCCGGCTGAGACCTAATCCCACTGTAATACCACCACGCTCCTGCCCTGTTTTATGAAGCTGCAAAAGAGGCTATGGGGGGAACCAAATTAGAAAAGGGAAAAGGTGATTCTTTGTATGGGGGGTTGGAATAAGCCAGGAAGCATGGGGGGATGGGTGGATGAGGGGTGGGGAGGCCTGTAGAGGTTGAGATAAATTGGGTGAATGAAGTGGGCTAAAGGTGAATAGCAGCTGAAAAAGATCGTACAATGTAGTGCTATTAGAGTCATTGTGTATGTTAATTTAACAGTTTCAAGTATCATGAAATATGATTTTCTAATTTTATTTTAGTATCTTTTTACTTCAGTTATCAGCTTATCAAAGAGTTAGATATGATTTCATTGTTCATTTTAGCCATAGCCATTTTTTTTATATTTGAATACCTGTGTTAAAATTCAGATTTGCAGTTTGTTTAAACAGTGATGTCTTAAATTATTCAGGAACCACTGAAAAAATACAAAATGCACAAATGTCCTTTGCAAGTCTTAAACAAGTTAAGTTGAAGTCAAAAATGTTAAAAATGTCCTTATTAACATCTGCAATCCAAGTTTAAAATATGGCAAATTATACGACAAACCTTACCTTGAATAATTGTTGTACTTTTTCTGTGTGGGGTGTGTAGCATACCTCAGAGCCTTCACTGATGTTCTGTGCAATTGCTCCCAGCAGTAGTTTCAAATTTCCAGGATGCTTTTTGCTTAATATTCTACAATTATTATATGCACACTTTCAATTTTAGATTAACTTGGCTTTATCCCAAGTGGACTCAGTGTGATTGACAACACAACCACGAGAAAATGCTGTGCATCCCAATCCTCTGACCTGCTGCCATAGTCGGAAGGAAACAACTCCTCACCTGCAGAAAATGCAATGCAGATACTCACTCAAGGCACAACTGAGAGGGGGAAAAGCTATTTTTAAAAAACTATTATTAGCACCACATTTCCCCTTCTATTGCAGCCCTGGGTAATTGTCCATACTGCCCATCAAAACCCATCAGGACCTCTTTGCTGTCACCATAATCTTTAGCTCCCTCCAAAGATTATTTGACAAATTGAATTACTGGAGTGACCTTATTAATTTAGCTCAATCCAAAATGTTAACATTGCTTCCAGTTAGAAGAAAAAAGGTCGCAAGAATTAAAAGATTACTTTAAACCCACACAATTGTGGGATTCAAAACCAGTTGCAGTGCTCAAAAATGCTCCACTTGTTATTAACATCCTGTTTCTCACTAAATTTTAGCAAATAAGAAAAATATTTTAAAATCAGCATTGTTTTATCTTTTATCATAGTCCAACTTTCTCATAGTCACACCTTCTTAGGGCAGTAGGTCATTTTGTTTGGGTCAGATTTCTTGCTGATACTCTATCTTCCCATTTTTGTGCTACAAGAATTTACGTTAAAGTCACTGTGATTCAACAGTTATAAGGTCTCAACACAAAAATCTTATAAACAAAGCACTAAAGGTCCTTCAGTGTGCTGAAGGCTTTATAAACTACAATAGCTGATGTCATAAATTGTTTTAATATGTTTTTGTTGTAAGTTGTTTACATGTGCCTACCTGAGAGAAAAGAGATATATGGCGCCTTCGAAGAGGGAACAGGTTGGATAATCACAACTGAACTGCGTGCAGCGCTCTATGCAATTTAATCTACTTGTAATGTGTTCTAGCCTCTTTACGATTTCACATTGCTGCACTTTTTCTTGCCAATAACAGTACAGTATTTTGCAAAGCTGTTTCCACTATCAACTCTGCCCAAAAACAATAGAGCAAAAATTAATTTGGAGACAAAGATACCATCTGATATGGATCAGGGTTTTGTCTGGAACTAGTCTAAGCAAATTGATCCAAAATATGTTACCTCATCCAAACAGAAAGAACAAAGCAGCATAGCAACTGAATGATGCCCCACCGATCACCATAATGAGCAGCTGTAGTGGAATAATAGCAACACTTATTTATGCCAGAAAGACTTTTTTTTTTCATTTTATGAAGACTATGCACAGCTTATTATCACATATGAATTTGAATTTGCATTTGGAAATTGAAAATATTGTTATGAGACCTTCAGAACCACAACGAGAGCAAACCAAGGCCCAGTTATTTTGAAATTAGTTTTGGATACAGTCCTGTAAAACATTTACGCAACAGAAAATCACAGCATCACTGAGTTTTTGGTTTAGTGTGCTTATCATTTGAGTGGAAAATCAACCCACATGCCAAATTTCATCTGAATACTGAGCAGTTAGTGTGATTCTCAGTGGATGAGGAAATGGAGACTAAATGAAAATGATTGTGTTGGAACTGACTGTTGGAAATGTTTCTTTTATTCTTTTTCAATATTTGAAAAAGCTGTGCTTCAGAAGAGACTTGTATTTTTGCAAAGTTTAGCCTATCAGCAAGATTATATTTTCGAATATGCCAAGACCCATACTAAAGAAATGAGACTTCAGCAATCATATATTTCTATATGTCATATATTTTATATTCAACTGAATTCATAGTTCCACTATGAAAGATCAGCTCATTTGTTTTATTTATTTATAGATACCTTTTACTTTCCAATTCACCATCTTCTTCATATGCCTGATCAATATTTAAGAGTCAATGTTTGTGATAAGCTAACTAGATTGTCATTTAGACTAAAAAACATTTTAGTTTCAGGAACTTCATCTTGTAAGATGAAGATCCAGGCTTAGGTTATTTGATTTGTTGTGCACAGTTACAAGCTCCCAGCTGACATTTTTCTAACCTAACATGCCAGTTTGTCCATAATGATTTTCTGATGCTTGTGATCTTATTCTAATCAGTGATTATGTTCAGTGTGAATGCTGTTGCAATCTGAAATATCAGTGTTCTGTAGATGTGGGTTGATATGAGTTTCTCATGGTATGGTAACCTTGAGAAAATGGGTATTTATATTGGTTCAATTCAATTCTAAAATACTTTATTAATCCCAGAAGAAAATGTAATGTTGTTGTAACTCATACAAGTTTCTTCAAAGAGCCATAGAGGCAGATTATTTTACAGAAAGAAATCAAACAGCAATGTTTCATAGGATCTAAATGCATTTATTTGAAGCAGAAAATTGAAAAAAATATATACTTCAACTGCCATATTGAAGTAATCATAGTCATGTTCATTATTATTTTTATAAATATGTTATTTAGATTTTAATAAACCTTAATTTCGACACTTACTGTCCAAATTTTGTTACAATACTATAAAAACAATATTGCTGAAAATTTAATCAACAAACCTATTTTTCATGGGTTTTCTCCTTCTTAAAGAGTAACTAAACCTTTATGGTTGTGCTGCGTTTCATTCTCTATCTGGGGCTATTTGGTGCATATTTTCTCCCCGTCTCTTGCCTATTTTCTGTCAATTTATTGTTCAATATAGGCCACCACTGCCAAAAGTCGTAGCAGAATAAGTCATCAGAGGTGTGTGAAAAGTTTCAAAATAAAGTGACAAAGTCATAAAATTGGCAGCAATGCTTTTCCTTGTCCTGATCACATCCTGACCCCTTCCTCTCCTTTCCCACACTCGGCCACGACCCCCTGCGTGTCTTGGCTCCGCCCACTTTGGTGACATTTTTCAAGATGTTTCTGGATTTGGGGTTATGCTTTCACAGGATGTTTAGGTACACCTTAATATTTTTCTTCTGCAAATATGTATACTGTTCATCTGTGTACATTGTTACATCAGAAATGGTCAAATATGATGTCCATTGAATAATATGCGATCTGATGAATTTAACACACCATTACTTTTAATGCTTCTTTCCCAAAACTACGACTCAGGTTACGACTGGGAGGCCTTCCATCTGCCTCAGAATAACATTTCCAAGGACAGCAAGGGCTGAATTGACAAGTTGGTGTAAAGTAGGCATCTCCAACATGGCTTCTTTTTTAACATCAAATCTGCTGTTGCAAAGGTGGATTGATTTGGAAATCACAATGACTTGCCATCTTACTGAAGAACTAAACATTTCGCCTGCATGTTTATGATCACAAATTCTGTTTTTCTTGACCAATCTTTACAGTCCTAGCTTGTAATACTTTAACCTAATCAAATTGCTTTGGTGTGTTTCTGATGTAAAAGTTAACAAGCCAATGTTTCACGATCCATTTCACCCACTTTGGGTGTTGAACCATTATCCCCAGAACAAAACTTTATTTTTTATTTTTTGCTGAAACACATAAGGTGTCTGAGCATGTATTGTTGCACTTACTTGTTTCCTTTTGATTATGTCATATGAACATATAAAAAGAAAACAGAGAAAGAAAAAGCAAGGTGAGAGGGAATCATTTGTCTCTGTGGGGATTGTGGATAAAAGAGGTGATTTGTGAAGGTCACTAATGTTGCGCTCTTCTCATATTCAGACTTTCAGGGCTGAGATCCAATCAGATCGCTCTAAAGCTGTATTTCTGAAATCCTCATCACATTATGTTGCTGCATAAGCCCTGTTGAATCAGCGGCTATTGGACTAGGAGTAATCAGCTTAGCTTAGCCCCACTGTAAATATGCAAATAGTATTTGATGATTAATTGACCCCAGTTGGCAGTGCAACCAAGCAGATGGAGGAAGGGAGGGGAGGGGAAGGACAAGAGGGGGGAAAAGAGACAGACAGGACAGCATAAGAGAAATATTTGAGGTGTGACACAGAGGGGTCTTAGAAAATCACATAAGTTAATTGATTTGAACTTATTTATGAAAAAGCCCTCAATAACAATTTATCAATATAATAGTCAGTTTACTTTTGGATTATGAGACCATATGGTGTTACCATTAAATTCAAATATATAACATTCATTTGAGAAATATTGTGTCCAAGTTTGCATCTGCAACTCTTGTTTTTTTTTTCCTTCCATACAATTTTTATTGATTGTATCAAAAGAAATAAGAATGAATTTTAAAGGAGGTCTATATGCAGTTGGCTACGAAACAGGAGCTGGACGGTCGGCTGTACCGCAGAAAGCGGTGTGCTTGAAGTTGGAGGGTGAACACCAGACTTAGTGGAACAAGGACTTGAGCTGACCTGCATGAAGCAATGGCTTTATTTCTTTTCTCACAAATTCAAGTTCTTACCAATAGCAGTTTGGTAGGTGAGTCTCCAATGTGGTAATTGAAGTAGAGAGCACTACTTTCATAATCAAATAACAAATACCATTGTGTGTTGTCATGGATACTCTGCATGCTGGCTGGTGGAGGAACACTGCTGCTGATTCTGTGGGCAAGTCCTCCTGTTGCATGGGAACCAAGAAATGTCGAACATCTTCTGCTCTCCAAAGTGCTGCCTGATTTATGCTGAACAGAGTTTGTAATTCATGAGCTCTAATTTCAAAAGTCCTTTCTATATGTTGGAGCAATAGCAGTAGCCTGTAACAGCACGCTATAACAAAATGCAAAAAATAGATTATTTGTGAAACAAAATTCAGTACATCAGCCTGTTCCTACATTTTTGTTTTCAATCAAAGATCAATATATGGAAATATATGGAAAGATAAGCTCTGGTTTGATTTATATTTCCCATGTCTGTAGATGTCTGCCCATATTTTTGTTCTTTTCATCTTTTCAAAAGCAAGATTTATTTTCTAAGTGTAAAACTGAGTTTTCTTTCTGGATTAAATAGTGTTTTCTTATTTGTTTTACATTACTTGTCGTTGATATGGGAATTGTAGAGTGACAATTATATGCTGTGACACTCTGTTTCTCACACAGATGAATGAAATCGACAAAAAGATTAAAATTAAAGAAGAAAAGAAACTGAAGAAAGAATATCGCAGCTATCACTTTCACACACACACAAACAAGCAAACAGTGCCCCCGCCCTTGCAGCTCAAATGTCAACAAGGAAAATTGGAAATGAGTAATTCTTTCAGAGTGTGAAATAGATTGCTTCTCATATACGTACATTCCTGAATATGACAAATTGATTCTTGGGGAAAGGCGAGCAACAAATCCGCCAGACAACTTTTATTGTATTCTGGTTTTTTGAATTATGATTATGATTATTTATTTATTTCGTTTTAGCCTAACATGGCTCTCCATTGTAATTGAAGTCCCCTCTCGCCCAGAGGGGAAGTGTTCCTTTTCCATCCCTCTAATTTGTTCTTTTAGCAGCCTTGATTTTTATTCCGTCAATATATCGGGGAGTTGGAGAGAGAGAGAGAGAGAGAAATGAGGGAGTGATTATTCAATATTAACATGCTGGAGCAGTCTGAGATGTTTCCTTCGATTACAGTATTCATAATGTACCCCGCTGTCATTCCCATGGTGTGTGTGTGCAAGAATCTGTGCACACGTGCGCGTGTGCGTGTGTGTGTGCATGGGCGTCTGCGTGTGTGTGTGCGTGTGTGTGCATTCCCAACTGGGAATGAGGAAAGTCAAATTGATTAGACATCAGTACCAACCTCCAAAACTGTCTGCTTTGTTATGTGTGTGTTTGATTGTCCAATTTTCCACCTTCTCATTTTCTGTTGTGTTTCCATATATCCAATCCCCTGCTGAACAAACGATCAATTTTTTTTCTTTTTTTTTTTTCCCTTCTGCTGTCTGCTTCCACCTTTCCAATGCACTCTGTGAATGCCTCTCTGGAGAAACCCTCTTTTATGAAGTTTGTTGCTCTGTTGATGGATAAAATCAGTTGGCAAAAACAACTCTAAATGACTGATTTTCTGGTTTTTAGAATTATTTTTTTTTGTGGTTGTTATTGCTTGAAGCCAGTAAACAAAAAAGTTTCCTCAAGTTCTGCACATCAAAACTTGGAGTATCAGGCAAAACACGAGGCACCTGAGCGGCTCGGTCTAAAGTTGGCTAATTTCAAATAAGTCTGAGCCTTAAATAATAAAACATTCCATATCCTGCATTCATGCTTGTCTCAATCCAAAATTCCTAAAGTTGAAAGAGAGGTCTTTTAATACACCTCTAAAAAATAAAAGTGGAGTGCATACCCAGAAAGTCACAACATTAAAAGAAGAAAAGTGTTACCCTTCACACTTACTGCACATGCAAACGTGGTATGTGAAATATTTGTAAAAATAGAAAATGCCACAATCTATTATGCAGTGGCATAATATCATGTTAAACATTTGGTGCAGTTTGGTGCTTTCCCTCCTGGAACTTCCCCATCACAGTTGTCAGTATGTCAGTATAAAACAAACTTTGTTTATTCTTGTACAGTTTCAGTTATTTGAAAATGTTAAACCTTCGCTCTGACTGTAGTTATGTCAAGTTTAGGGAAGGGTGTTTTTTTCTGTTGCCTCTTCCTGACATTTAAAAACCAACAAACATTTAAATATTTCTATCAAGCTTTAGATGGCCACAGTTTTTTTTCCCCACCAGAAGATGGATTTCTGCAATTTAATGACTCAATACAATCCATGTTAAAATGGCACACACTTCCAAATGGAGGTTCATTCTGCACAAATGAAATCGACTGATAAATAAATATTTTATAAGAAATGTAAAAAAATTCCCACTGTTGTTCACTGCAGAACAATAAATATGTTCAATAAATCTGCACATATTTCAGATACGTTGTGATGAATGTTCTATTTAGATCAGCTAAATAAAACCACAAATGATTGAACAATAATCTCCAAATGAAGTTTAGCTCCAACAACAGTTTATTTAGGTTAATCCGAAACTAAAAGAACCAAAACACCAACACAATAAACACGATATGGCACAGAAACATGCTTTCAATTTACATAAAGCTGTTCAGAAACACAGTGAGACCTACAAGACAACAAAGCAGATGCAGTTAAAAGATTAATCACAAAGACTTAAAAAATGAATGGATGTTTGAAAGTTTTATCAGGTTCCGAAGAATCTGGTAGAGATAAAATGAGAACTGTAGAACAGGAAGCAGCTGAATTTCTGTGATAAAAGCCAAGAACAGTTTCCATTCACGATCAAAATTTGAATCTTTCAGATAGAGATATACATTTATACAAGGGACACTAACAAAGTTTTGCATAAGAATTTTGATTTTATAGTTTTGACTTACAGTAAGCTCTTTCAAATTTTTATCTAAAGTTAAAAAATGGTCATACAATTCTACTTTTTCAGATTATATGAACCAATGCATGACAAGTCACCAGGATTACTAACATGGTCATTATTAATGAATGAAAACCCAAAATATTATATATTCAATAAATATGTCCTCAAAAACCACATATATTTAAAAGAGTAAAGAGAGAAAACAACACTTTAGATTCTGAGAGCCTCACTGGTATTCATCAATAAACTTTGTATTTTCCATACTTACATTTAGCATTTATACTAATGTCTCACAATCATCCAAGGTGATTACAAGTGAAGAACAAGTACTGTATGAAGCACAAATCATGTCAGATCTGTGAGGATTCTGTTATTTATGATCTGTATTTGTTTCATGTATTGTATCTTTATCTGCATGGTAAATATACAAACAATTTTAGGATGAATGTGCAATATTCTTTAAACATAAGTACCTCAGAGTGATTAAACTTGGAGGTTGAGCCAACTGTAATATTCCTGGTGTAAGTGGGATTGATAACGTTATCTCATCTCAAGTACACAAGTTCATAATTAAGTATTACATTAAAAAAAAATAAAAAATCAAACATATACATACATATGTTTTTCAAACTCTACCTACCAGGTATTTTATATTTCAGAGAAAAGAACAGAACTCCAGGGACAGCAATTACTAAAATTTGAAACAGAAGTACAGAAGACTTCTGTACAAAATCAGAATTAAACAGCTTCTGACTGGAAGGTATGAAACAATTATGTAAATATATGTTATGAAAGTCCAAAGTGTTGATCTATTTACAAATTGCTTGGTGAAGTTGATGATCTCCCAAACTTCATTTGCTGCAAATTAAATTAAAACAATGATGAAAACTAGGTGCAGAAGGTACATTGATCTTGTTCTCATTCTGGGAAATAGATTATTACCAAAATGAATATCAAATGATGATATGTATTTCCTTAACATGTATTTGTTTGAAATAATGTCTTTATGTTAGGTATGGTGGCCTAAATATGGAACTGCCAAATCACCGCTGTTGCTATCAGCGGTGATTCTATATTATAGAAACAGTTTCATATGTTTATTTAAGATTTGGGGGTAGCCTTTGCTAAAGTAGTGCAATGCAATGTCAGGGTGTGGAAGGAAAGACTATTATTACTGCAGCTGAGTCTTCAAACAGCTAAAAACTTCTTTGTGAATCAGTACAAGAGAACCCTTTCCTCCCTCCTTGCTGTATTTGCACACATTTATTTTTTTTCCATAGTGAGCCAGACAAAGCTGGGATTTATGTCACAGTTGCAAAGCCTCCGTTTTTGACCGAACAAAGCTAATAAATGCCCAGATACAACATTTCAGCAGCTCCGAATAAAGGCCAACAATGAAACAAATGTTTGGGAACATAATTTCCAACTGTGTTTGCAACAGCAGGTGCAATAAAAACAGAATATGTTGTATTGTTGGAGCCTGGCTATCTGAGAGGCCACATGCCAGTTGGTGGACATGACTGCAGCTAACTGGATGTGCAGAAACATAATAGAGTAAATATATAAAGCAGCACCAGTTCCAGCCTGACATATTGAAAGGTGCAAACACATTATCTTTGTCATCTTTGTTACAAGGTTTGTTTTGTGAAAGTCTATCGGTCCCTCGTGTCCAAACACTTTCTCACTGAAAACTGAAACTTGAAGTGTTTATACCTGAAGCTATAGTGATGTCAGACTCAACTTTGCTTTACGATTGAACCTGTTTTGAAAATGCTCAGCTTTCTTCATCTGTGAAGAAAGCAGTTAAGTTGTCTTAACTATGAAATAAGTTGAATCAAATCTGTTTACTACTGAACAAACTCACCAAATCCCCAATCATCACTGTCATGCATTGCACTCCAGCCATAATCCTTCTTGCTAGGGCTGCCGATGGTGACAGGGTCATGTTTGAAGCTAAAACATTATCTTTCTGCTCATTAACCTTCGACAGGGCTTCCATTCCGCCTGGTTGATTCCCCTCCTCAGCCAACTCTGTCTTCACCTTCATCTCTTTCCACCATCGTTCCTCTCCCTCTTATTTGTCGAGGCGTTCACCCGGATGAGAGAGGAGCCTTTTAAAATGTCTGATGCTTCACGGTATCTCTCCTCGGTACTAGCAATCGACTTATCTGGACAATTTGTCCCACAAGTTGGTAAGACACTAACGAGATCGTTCGCAGTAAAGTTTTCGGGCCAGAAGTTATAGACAGAAAAAAGACTTCTTTATCCGCTGCTTCTCTGCTCTTCACCCGGGCTTAACTTTTCTTAAAAAAAATAAAATAAAAAAAACATGCTGAAAACCAAACAACTCACAAAAAGTCTAAAGATTTAGATAACCAAATGGAAAATTTAATTCTCAACTCCAAAAAAGTACATTTGTGAGTTGGGTTCACAGGAAGGACTGGTCCTTAACAGGAAAACTGACTGGAAGCCAATGGCAAAATCTGTCAACATTATCCATTAGTTATTCCAAGCCATTCAGAACAGAAAGTTCACCATCTCTCAACATAAAATCCAGGGTAAGGCAAGGCTGAATGATGTTACCAACATTTTTATGTCTTGTAATGACCTGGATGAGATGAGAACAGCAGCCATGGACAGCAGCACACACACCCAGTGTGTGACTCTCACACATCTGTAGGATCTTTACTTTGCAGATGACATTTGCCTGCTAACCCTCAAGAGGCATCGTCTTCACAGAGAGTCACTCAACTCTTTGAGCAGGCAGCAATGACTGGCCTGAAGATCAAGGGCAATAAGACAGCGATAATGAATATTAATACCAAACTGCATCTCTCACTAAAACTGAAAGGAGAGAGTCTTAGACAAATTACATGAAACAATGCCACATGAATCTTGCTGCCTCCCTTGGATCACATTCAGCAATAATAATAATTAAAAAAAAACAAGCAATAAGCCTCATTAAACATTTCAGTATAGTCCCAGGGAACCACATTATCTTCACAAGTGATACTTTTCTTTTGGATTGTAATGAACACATTTTTGGATTCAGTCATCTCTTTTGTGGAAGCGCTGACATTTTGTTTCACATACAAGAATTTGCCTAAGTGTCATTTTCATTTCATGCAGTCATGAAATGTTTTATTTTTCAAACAATGACACTGATTTCCTGCAAAATAGATGATAAAATAGGATTTGTCACTTTTAGCTGGTCATTCAAGTACTGGGCATTCAAGTATTTAATTTTTTAAGCAATCATCAGCTTTTAAACAAACGTCTTAGTTTGATAAAACATGGTTCAGTGCGGTAGAAAATGTAACTCCAGCTAACATAAAAACTCTGTCAAGAGCTTTGAATTATGTGTGCTGTTGCACTGATACAGAGATCTTTATTGCCCTGTGAGGACTAACAGGCAAACGCATAAAATAAAAAATAAACACTTGTAACACAAACACAATATATAGACGGAAATAGCTGAGGAGATTAAACCTGCATGATGAGAAACTCAGACACATATAGCGAGGAAACAACATTAATGGCTTTCCTTGCTGCGGTGGCATGATGTTGGCACCATCTTCGTTCTACCTTGTACTAAATGTGTTTGTGTCACCACAGGTTTATTTTCATCTTTGTCTCCTGCAAGCAACACAGCAGCAGGGACTGGCTTTCTTACCCTCTGAAAACATCTTTGCACTAAGAGCATTATTTGTGCTCCAATGGTTTACATCAGTAGCTGAGGGTGATCTGATGTAGTTCCCCCTGGCTGAGAGGCTGGGTCAAACGGGGCCTATGCTGTGGAAAAAATGCTTCCTTTAAGCCTAACAAGCTATATTTGGATAATGAAATTTTTGTCTTTGAAAGAGTTCAGTGAATATTGCTGGAACATGAGAGCATGAGGAAGTATGAAGTAAAGCCCATGCCTCAGATAGATTTAAGTTTAAATTAATCTTTTAATTTGACCAACATGCCTTTTCTGACTCTAAGTCACATTAACCTGTTTGAGTGTCCCAGCCAGAGAGTTGTAACTTTAATCTGACAGAGAATCTATTTAGGGAGTTAAAGATTAGGGTGATAGCAAGGAGGGCTTTCTATCACAAAGACTTGGAACTCATCGCCAAAGATAAATCATATTTACCAGTGGAAAAATGCTAAAATATTTCACTGCTGTAATATTAAAATATCGTTTTTAAAAAAAATATTTTCCAAAGTGTATATTTAGAAATTATTTTAGAAAAAACAAGAATTTCACACAAAGGGTGTTTTTGTTTGCAGTATGTTTTACGTTTTTGTAAGAACATGTTGAGTTGTGGTTCGCTCTGGCAGTAAAATCCCTGTCTTCACCATGGGCACTATCTTCTGAATGTCCTCACAAAATAAGGATCAATGTCATGCAAGGGATTTAACATTCTACATGAAAGTTTGTTTTCTGCACTTTTAGGCAGGTCGGGTTTTTTGTTAAACCTTGCTTTAACACACGCCACTGCTACTTTTCCCTGTGATAACAAGTGAGGTGATTTCTTGTGCATCTAATAACGTGTATGAAATTTTACATTTAAGCTTGTTTTTCATGCAATCAAAAAATTCAGCTTTTTTCGTGCCCCCAACTGTGTGCATGCATCTTTTTAACCACTTAAACAAGTAGCACCTAGTAGCAAAGACACGACTGTTGGTTTACAGATTTATCTGTTTTTATGGAGGCTAAAAACTAAACAGTGGAGAAAAGCAATAGAGTCATGATTAAAAATTACGGCAAAAAGAACATTTTCAAGACTGTCAATACAGAGACTGCTTAAACGAGGTACTTTGTCAGCATTCACAACATGCGATTGACATTTAGAAAATTATTCATTTGGGGGAATTACAAATTATTTTATTATATACCAGTTATTATTATGATGAGAACATCCATATAAGCATCCATGTTCTAGACATACTTAACCTCACAGGGTCACTGGGGGCTGTTGCAGATCTTTACCAGGCATTAGGAGGGAAATGGGGTACATCCTAGACTGGTTGCTAATCCATCACAAGGCAACACAAGATACACAGGAAAAACTACGAGGCATGATCACATTTATTCCTAAGAGGAATCCAGAGCACACAATTAACCCCACAGTCATGTTTTAGGACACTGGGTAAAAGCATACAGAGGAATGGCTCAAAGCAATAGTACTACCAATTGCAACAATGTGCAGTTTTCAGTTTCAAATAGGATTTCTGTTTTCAAACTCAGAAAAAATACCAAGTACAATGAGCCTTAAATAGGGGTTTGTTTACCAAATATATCTTCAATTGAATATGTAACGGTAATGAAATTGAGAGGTGACTATGATAAAAGCAGGAATAAAAGGGTGAAAAAAAACGATAAAAAATTAAATCAGAGAATTTATGGCTTAATTAAAGCCTTTGTGATATAATGAAGACGATTAAACCCGTTGGAGATATAGCTTAAAGGAATTTAATGACCCAAGAGTTTAATAAAAAACTAGAAAATTCCTGAAGAAATTTAACCAGGGTCCTGTCAAAGTGTGTCCGTCGGTTTGGACCCAGCGTTCTGATGCTAAGCATTAGCATCAATGCTAAAGAAAGCTGCAATGTAATCAATAGCATCTGGAGAGTCAGAGCCCTCAGAACCGCAATCCAAGCCACTATGCAGTGCGCCATCCGAGCATTTACCCTTCTGTTCGCTCGAACTTCTACAACTACCTCAAAGTCAGTCTTCCGGGGAAGTTTTTTCATGCAAAGCTGACTTGGAGGTACTTGTAGAACTTCAAGGAAACAGAAGGGGTAGGTGTATGGTTGGCGCAGTGGATAAAGGCAAGGTTTACGGTTCCGATGGGTCTGAGTTCAATGCTGGCGTGAGGAATGTCAGAAGCGGAGTCTGTGTCAGGGTCTGTGTCGGCTAGAGTACCATCTCACTGACATGTGCATTTCAGCACATGTCGGGGAGTTTTTTTTAAAAAAGGTGGATCTACCTACTCCTTCCACCTCTCTAGGTGAAAACTCCCTGACATGTCAGTTATACACACTGCACTTCTGACATCGCTCAAGCGGGTCTTGAACTCAGACCCTTCGGAACCGCAACCCAAGTCTCTATGCAAAGCTGACTTGGAGTGTTCGCTCGAACTTGTACAAGTACCTCAAAGTCAGTCTTCCATGTTAAAGTTTAAAACTCTAGCTGTCACTCTGGATAAAGAGTGTTTTTCAGACCATTCCACAAGCTGATCTTGAACTAAGAAACCCTCGGAACCCCAATCCAAGTCTCCATGCAGTGCGCCAACTGAGCACACCTCTATTCGCTCGAACTTATACAAGTACCTCCAAGTCAGTTTTGCGGGGCTCGTTTTTTTAAAGAATTAAAAAAACGACCCCAAGCCACAACCCCAGCCCCAGCCCCAACACAAACCCAACCCCAACCCCAGCACCAATGCCAACCCCAACCCCAACCCCAGCCCCAACCCCAACCCCATTCCCAGACCCAACAGTCCCAAGGTGCCTGCCATACATTTCTATGGCAGGCCCCAATAAAGACGGACACAGTTACCTGCATCACAGCTTGCATCCGATATGACCTCAACTGCAGACGGATCTCATATAGATCTTTGAATTGTCTCAATAAGGCAATGAATGAAGCAATATTGGAACTTTTTCTTAAGGCTATCGCTCATCAGCTCCAGCTTTTCTAGTGGAATACCAAACAGCCTGGATGCCTGCCAGTCTCAAACACCATTCGCAGGACAGATTAGCTGTAGCCAGATTAGCTATAGTCCACTGTTATGAACTGATTGTGCCAAAATGACTTGTTGTATAGTTCTGTTTCAAACTATACAACAGTTTGAAACAGCAGTATATGACAGCAGTACTGTCATATAAGTAATGCTTATGATGTCTTAGTGTTAAAAGGTCACAAGCTAACCATTCATCAGAGCTTGAAAGAGCTTGAATGTCAGACACTGTATTTGCTTGCTTTCCCTTATGGTAATTTCACCTTGAGATTAATTTATGTGACACTTCATTTTCTAGAAACTAGAACAGCTCATTCAGCAACTTGTACAAAAGAAAGCTTCTTTATGCATTAAACCTAGGACTTCAAAGCAAATTAACCAGCTGATTAATGAATTAATGTTTTCCTTCTTGCTGAAGAGTAGTTTTGCTTGTTTTACTCAAGCTGGAAATAGTAGAAGAAGAGAAGTATATTGACAACCAGGGGAACATGGTATTGACGTGTGATCACTCTCACTTAGTAAGGGGAGCCATGAGGTGTGACTGTGAATAATCAGCCCCAGCACCACACCACTACACTTTCCACCAGTGGGGATTTCACACGGCCTCTGGGATAATTGAAGGAAAACAGGAAACAGATTTGTTTGCTACAATGACAATTTAAGTTAAAACTTGTGACATTGCACCGAACAGACAACAATAGAAGGTGGCATTTCATTTATAAGGATATTTTACTTGGAGTAATTATCATGACCAACAAAATCTGTTTAAATATTAGATACATTCAGAAGTGTCAATAAAAATGTCATTAAGCATTTGTTTTAAATTCTCTCTAAGTCTTCAAATTATTATGTGAAATAAAGTTTTTGCTGACAGAATATTTTTGTTGTATAGATTTTATTGAACTTTATCCTTTTACTCCTCATGAACACAGAGAAAGCATCTGCATAACTCCAAAATGTATTACCATCAGTTGTATTTTGGTTCTCATCGACTCTTAGCTCAGTTTCTCCACTTGTCCCCATGTTGCATTTAATGAGAAGATTGCAAGACTCAAACTGTTGAATCTCTTGTAACTCCAACATAATTGCTGCTGGCTAAATAAAGAGAACGCTGCTGGAGTCGACTCACATTCCAAGTGTTTCTCCTGTTGTGAGGTGAGGGCTGCAATATTGGAAAGCAAGAGCTCGATCAGTGCATACTTGTTATAATGAGTTGTAATTCTCCTGTCAGCGGGGATCTCTCTTTACTGTTTGGATCATTATTTTCCTCATAAGTGTTTGCATTATGCCGATTCCCCGCTATCACTGCTCTTGGTTCTAGATGTCAAGCGACAGTTTGCTCTGCAGTTACATCAGCTGGAAGATGACTGAGGAATTTCAGATACTTGCGCTGATAGGTTACTGAAGAGAAGACACTTCTTAGAGCAGGATTTTTAAAAATGCCTGACTGTCATGTGTGAATATAAAAAAAAATGGACCCTTACCTTTCTGACCTTAGCAGAGTATTAGCATATTTGAATGCTAATTGTCAAACTATTATCTGTATTTCTGCAGAAATTAAGGAGTTTCCCCCCAGGTTTCTATGCAATGTACAGCTATTGGGAAAACTCCATTTTCTATTTGATCCTGTGGTTTTCTATCAATGAATGAAATGGACGTGAGAGAGTTTAGAAATCTTTTCATGTAGGGTAGTACCTCTTCTGTATCAATTATTTCAAATATGTCTTTATTTTTCTTGATAAATCCCTTTGTTTTACTTTCATGTTGTTTGAACAGGACTCACCATAATGGGTCTCATCAAGTTATGATAAAAGAAACAGATACTACACCTGTAATAAACCAAAAAGCTTTTTTTTTTTTGACAGTACTTAAACTTGGTCACAAAAGTGACATTACTTTGCAATGTATTTTTGTCAATTAACCCACCTGCACTGTTTTTAATTAATTTCTAAAAAGTAAGTGCTACCAGTGCACAGAACGAAATGTTTTTCAGTCACACAAATGAAGGCATAGATAAAAGCACAGAGTCTAGACTCAACTTCCTCTTTAGGCTACAGACTGCTACAGTGACTCACTTTTGTAAAAAGAAATAAATAAATGACTCGGTAATCGTGAGTTTATAAAAGTTTAAAATAAATTGAAGAGCTCACTCTTTATTTTATTTTATAGATAGAAGCACATTAAGATTTAAAATAAAATTTAAGCAAACAAGCAGAATGAAGCTGTTTCCAACATGAATCATATTTAATTCCATCCCTCTCCATTAAGTATCAATATTGTGAAGTGGAAGAAATATGCACATTTGAATTTCTGTAGAAATATACTAAAAGAAGTATTCTCGGTTGTCCGTCTGTAGATGTCTTAATTGTCCAGCTGATTCTGGGAACAACCCTCCATTAGTTAAGTGTATTCTTATAAGATTAAACTTGTGGAAAACATATCTTACCCTGTCATTTCAGTCTGTCTGTGATTGAGGGGATTGAAAAATTCATAGTTCTGAATCAAGCAAGAAGATACAAACTCTCTCAACGTTTTTGTTGTTTCTTTTCCCAGCTGGTTAGCAGGAAACTTTAGGCTTATTTTTTAGCAAGGCAGTTTGATAAAAACAACAATCAAGAGAAATCCTGTGTATTTTGATGATTTTAAAAACTAGAAGAAATTGATGACAACATACCTACAAATTCCAGTACAAATAACAGAGGCACTTTTTGATGTGTGACTGAACACTGTGGCTAATTGTTGGAACAATGAGTGTTTAAAATTAGGTCTTATGCAGTGATCTCAAATAGTCTATTTCACAGAGTATTTTTCAAACCACTATAGAAGATGATAGGAGTTGCTGTCTCTCTCAATGTTTTGGCAGTTGAACTCATTGCAGAAAACTTTCTCACGTCACAGCAAGGATGTATAATGCATACTTGTGCAAAATAACATTGTCAGAGAGGAATCATAAAAGATTGTAACTTTAGTTTACCACCCAGCCCTGTATGTCAGCATGTCCGATACTTAGAATGTGGGCCTAAAATGAAGCTGAAGAGCTCACTTAATTTGTAGGTGAGCTTATTTCTTTCACAAATCTGCATCTTTTTAATGATTGTAAAATAAATCAAACTGTTGATGAGTTACACTGGTGACCTTTTAGGTAACATTACTGCAAACTTTCACAGGATGAAGTGAGACTTACTTAAAAGTTACATAATGGTTTTGACCAATGGGTGATTCTAAAAGTATGATTTTAAAGTGACTTGGCACAAGTAAAACAAAACTAAACTGAACTAAAATAAATTCAAAAATGTTTCTACCATTTGTCCTCCTTGTTTTTATAAAGGTGAAGCTGCACATTTGAAAGTTGATGGCAGAGAGCTGCTATGGAAGGTTTAAATGTGCAAGTAGTCACTAAATAGGAAAAAAGTGAATTTGGTGTGATGCCCAGGAACAGTGTGAACAGGCTCGCCAAACTCTCCCAAAATAACAAAACCCCACGAGGGTTTAGTCTTTACTTTTAATGTGAACTATCTTAACTCAGAGGCATCACTGCAACATGGTTCAGTATATGTCTGAATTCAAGGAAAAAAATAGAATAAATAAAGGAACAGGGAGACTGAGGTAGATATATTTACTGATTGTGATTCTGCTTTCTTTGTTGCACGTTAGATGTGCAACAAAGAAAGCAGAATGTAACCAGAATAACTTAGGAGCAGGATAACTATGCAGAACAATCTAAAGTCAATAAAACTGGACCAAAAGGAGCTCTATATTCAGATACTATTCATAAAGGGGGATGAAAATTTGTCCATGAACAACAAGCGATACGCTTCACTGCCCTGACATGCACTGCTGGGTTTCTCTGACCTTTGTAAACTTATTTTCTGTGTAATTATTAAGTAAATTTCATTACATTTTAATAAAGGTTATATTTTAATATCAGAAGTAGGTTTCAGAACCCCCCCCCCACCCCCCCCCAAAAAAACCCCAAACATTTCCATCAAATGTCTGATAGAGCCACACACCTAAATTTAATGTAATTGATTTTCCTCTAATGTTACGGACACCCAATTTCAGGACGTTGCAAGTGCCAAATAATTGAGTTCTACTAAATATAAAATTTTTACCCCACTAGTTATTTCAAAAGTATGTTGTGGGAGGCTGTTAATCTCCAGAATCATTGGAGAAAAATGCAATTAAAACTGGCTTTGATGGAAACTGTGGCCTTGTATCTTTTTTTTTTTTAAATATAATTTTTCATTTTTTTATATGTTTTTCTAATGAATTTATCTTTTTCTACTTTTGAATATTTAGTTTTTCTTCCAGGAAAAAGAAATGTCCATAGTTGAGAACACAGTTTCCCAGAAGGAAACTGTTTCAATTTCTATTACTGGAAACCCAGTAATGAAGATATAATTCTTACTGTTGTTCATTTTAGTTAACATAAACTTCTTAAATGAATATGCTCCTAAGTTACAGTACATTCATGATTTACTCTAAAAAAGGTGAGTTAAGAGGAGAATGAAAGAAGGAAGACAGCACGTGTTACATTATCTTAACTTGAAGGTTTATAAATGCTCTGAGCAGCATGTAGTTTTCAAATAGTGTAGCATGGACAATAACAAATAATAAAAAAAGGGAATACAGGAAAGCATTTTGATAAGATTCCCAAGTCCCTTAAAAGAACCTCAGAGGTTTAGCAGGCTAAACTAATATTGCCTTTGCATCTTCTAATAGCTGTTTTGGCTCAGCTGAATGTTTACAACCAGTATCACATTGGTCTTGCTTGAAAAATGAATAAAAACTTTCCATTTGTAGTGGTTGTAAAAAGTCATTTTCTGCACTGATGAGGTTTTGTTTGTGAGCCGTCTCTGAAATTGATTTCCCTGCTGTCTCTGCATCTAAGGTTCAGTGTGTCAGCGGTTTTGCCACCTCAGCAAGGGATAGAAAAGATGCCTTTACTATTTCACTGTGTTCAGATTTGGTTCTAATGCTAAAAGTTTAGTAGTTTGAAATGTTTGAGATTTAGATAATCTGCATGCTAATTGAAGTTGTTCAGTTTAATTTTAGTCTGTGCTGTTTTTTCAAAAGTCACAAGTTTTGAACAAATTCTTTAAAAACCCAAAAGATTCATCTACTACAGCAATACATGGCGACACTGCAAACTATCATATTTAAAAAGACATATTACCTTCTAACCTAAGTCAGACATTCAAAAGAACACCAAATTACAGTTTTCCATTTTTTCTGTGGCTTTCATCAACGTATTCCACTCATCAGTTAGACATTGTTCCAAGAAAAAAAAATGGTTCTGCATATTTCTCTTCAGAGTTCTGGCTTTTTATTCAGTGAAAGAAATTCTTTAAATTGATAAAAGTAAAAATACATGGATTTGTAATTTGGGGTCAAAGAATCCAATCACCGCCTGTTTTTATTCTTCAAAGTTTAAAATAAAATATTGACAGCAATAGCATTAGGATTTAATTTTCATTTAAATTTTTGAACTTTGCTTCAGTCAAACTCATGTTACTGGTGTTGAAGAAAATCACTAATTCTGGCCGAAGTTTTTGTCCAATTTTCCTGCTTATTGGTACGGCACAGGCCTTTTACTGGTTATGTTATTATATGTGTTTCTGACTTAGATGGAAATACATTTACTAAGAAGGAAACGTTCCAACACATTCACAATTTCAACTTTAGTAAGTTTTTTTTTTTTGGACATCTTGACCATTCCTTGGATTATACACAAAACGTATCTAAAAACCTCAAAGTGTGGGGCAGCATATATTTAGCTCGACTTCCTAAGGTGATTTATCTTTTCTGATTAAAATGTACTCACTCTAGCTCTTTTATAATATTGTAATGTGTCAAATATGTTCTAAATAATGTCAAATTTTGAGTCAGCTTCAAACACCAAATGCAAATAATAAACATTCTAAAAAAGTTATTTTTAACATTGACATTAGAGTCAAAAGGCTCAAACGTTCAGCAATAAGGTTGATAAATTTTCTAGAAGCTCAAACTCATGCTTCCGTGGTACATTTTGGATTAAATTGCATGGCACGTGGCAGCCCCAGCAGTGCAGTGTGGCCTGTCATTGGAGACAGATACCACACAACATAATGAAGTCTAAATGTAATGAGCGGATGAGAGGGAACATTTTTTAAATGGAACCAACATGCATAATTAACACTAGATGGTCTGAAATCCATTTTGTTGTCTCAGTGAAATTAGCCAAGTTTAGAAGAAACAACTTTTTTTTTTCTCTGTGGCGCCGACTTTAGACAATTTTATCCTCGGTTAGCTCTCCACCAAAAACATCATAAGTTGAGGGCACTCTTGTGTAGATGCATATGTTCTTACTTAGTCTTCAACTAATACTGATTTCCCTATAATCATAACACTTTTGAAATAAGAGTAAAACATTTGATAAGGTTGACCACACTGATAAACGACAGACCAGTTGAGTTATATATGACTCCACCGCTTGCTTGTAAAACAATTACTATTCGTTTCAGAAAATTATGTGTGAAATCACTGCAAACTCCCTGCACAATATGCTCAAAGAGTAGAAAACAGAAGCCGCCTTTGGTATTTTTCTACATATATTAGTGATGTGGACCAGGATTGCCTATTCCTATTAGTTCCATTCATTACCCACTGGAAGGAGGCCTAATGTATCTTCTCCCCTGCTACCGTCATAAGCTGCAGATTGGTTCTAGGTGGTTGATGGACTGCAGCCTGCTGCAGAGGAAACATATTCAGCTTCTCCACAACTTTACTCGGGGTCATTTCATCAAAGGAGGGCCCTTCTGATTAACTTTCTCTCAGCCTCATTGCTCTGAGTTCCCAGAAGATAGTTTTCATGGAGGCTCTACTGTCCTCTGATTCTGTACATTAACATTTCTCTGCTTGATGAGACGTTCGATAAAATTTCAGCGAAAGCAAATTATGTTAACAGTCATTATGGAGATTTTTTTTAAACAAAAAGTTGGTTACCCAAAAATGCTTCATAAATCAGAACTAAAGTCTGTGCAGGCTGTGCAACATTTATACACAATGAAAAAAAAATAGCTTGGTTTTCCTTTATATTTTCTGATTATCTAAACTTCCAAAATGCAAAGTTTTTTTTTTGAGAAACTGCAATTGCTATCTATGTCAATGAAAAGTAATAGATTATAGCATTTTACAGTTATGTGTGACTTTGTGTTGGAATAACATATGAAATCTTAAAATTAATGACGATTGAGTTTGTCTCCTGGTAAAGGCTGAAAAAGCTTAGGGGCTATGAATATCTATCAAAGGAATTATACAGAGAAAGCCATTGATAAACTATTCAGACTCCGAATATTGATTTTTCTAAAATGACAGCTCCATGTTTCAATGCATGATCTCTTTTTCAACCACGCTTTGAAAAAAGAGAGACTGGAGCTCCAACCTAAAAAAAATATATATTTTTAAATTGTTGCATGTCATCAAATTGAGTTTATCAAACTTACTTTGTTTAGACAGCTTAGTAAACTTTATAGATTTACTTGGACAAATCTAATTTCATTACTTGTAACCAGTTATAGCAAAATGTTTAAGTTGGATCACCTTTTTTTTTTTCAGTCTGGTTATGGCTGGAACTCTCTGCCAACATGATGAGCAATATTATGCATCCATGGATGAAAACCCAGAATAAGGAAAACACAATTTTTAAAGCCTTTTCATTTCCCTTGCTTATGAACAACTTTAACATAAGGTTGAAGTTTTGCAAAATAACATTACATGAAAAAAAAAGCCTTCTAAATATATGAAGCACATTCTCTTTCAGTGCATTTCTTTGTTTGACTTTTCAGCTCAGATGGAGCCCAGCGTGTTTGACCTGAATCCAGTTAATAAATAAGCTCCCTGGTTCTAATCTCAGCAGGAGTATTTCTTTGTGGATGCTGTCTGTACTCCTTTCACGTATTTTTATTTTCTCTACACAAAAATGTATGCTCGGGTTAATGGTAAATCTAAACTGTCTCTTGAAAAATACTACCTTGTGATGGTGTAGTACATAAAATCCTAACAAAATATATTAACTTTTGCAGCTGCAAAGTGACACAATGCGGAAATATTTAAGTCATTGTAGTTGATGATAATCTTTCACACTGCAGAAATTACAAATGGATTTTTAAAGATGAATGAATTCTGTACGAAGAATCAGATGGGTAAGATAATTTCAGCTTAGTAAAGCAAAAACATCCCTAATTTGGTTGTAGAGATAATATTTAATTGGTAAAAGATTCTAGTGGCTAAGAGAAACAAATCTCTACAGATCAGACTGAAAAATATGCTTGTTTTGTTGACTGTCTGCATTTCCAAACCATTAAAATTCATTTAGGTTGCCTGTTTACTTTTTGATACGCTTCATAGATTTCAGAGGTTAGCCTACAAATACATCAGCATATTTGTAATCTAAAACTAGAAAATTCCTGAAGAAATTTAACCGGGGCCCTGCCAAAGTGTGCCCGTCGGTTTGGAGCCAGCGTTCTGATGCTAAATGATAACCTTGGCTGACAAAAGTGACAAATGTACCATGTGGAGAATCACAACAATGTTCCCTAACATGGACTTGCACTATTCAGTATGTTGAAATAAGTGTATAAGCTAAAATTAGCCAAAATGCTAATTTTAGCATGAATACTATCAGTAGCATGTGGCACATCACTAGCATGTTTTCTGTAATTGACTTACTCTGTTCACTATACCAAACATGTGTAATAAGTCAGACAAATAGCTAATACCTCATTTAAGGTAAAGGCTAAAGCTAACGCACTGTCTTGCTATGCAAGACCCTGCATTAGCCGCAGACTGATCTTAAGGCTTTTATTTTTAAATTTTCAGTAAGCTTCATTTCAAATGTCTAAACTAATACCATGATTAACATTGATTTGATTAAATCAGTTATTTAATGCTCAAAAAAGCAATAACCTGATCTAAAGATTTTTAGGGCTTTTTATTTTGAAATTTTCAGTCAACTTGATTTTAAATGGCCAATCTAATTCCATGTGTAACAGTGGTTTTGTTGAAAAAGTCACATAATGCCAAAGAAGGCAATTACGTCATATAAAAGAATGTCAGGGCTTTTATTTTGAAATTTTCATTAAGCTTAATTTATAATTCTCACATTAATCATGTGTGTAACAATGCTTGGTTAAAATCAGTCATAAAATGCCCAAAACACAAGTAGTTTTAAAGGCCAGCTCATTCCTCCTCAGTAGTAACTGACAGTTCCGCCATGTTGTAGTTCTGAGAATCAGCTCTGACCTCTTTTGTAGGCACTGAGTCTTCCGCCATGTTGTAGTCCTAACCTGCAGTCATTGTAGTTCTAAAGAGGAGGTCAACTGTCATGTCAGTGTGACACACAAGGAGAGACTTAATTACATGCCTGAATCAATTTTTCTGAAAGGCCTCAGAGAAATATTCAGGCTTTTATTTTGAAATTTTCATTAAGGTTAATTTAAAATTGACATACTAATTCCATGTTTAACAACGGTTGGTTAAAATTAGTTATAAAATGCCCAAAACACAAGTAGTTTTAAAGGCCAGCTCATTCCTACTCAGTAGTAACTGACAGTTCCGCCATGTTGTAGTTCTGAGAATCAGCTCTGACCTCTTTTGTAGGCACTGAGTGTTCCGCCATGTTGTATTCTTAACCTTCAGTAATTGTAGTTCTAAAGAGGAAGTCAACTGTTATGTCAGTTTCACACACAAGGAGAGACTTAATTAAATGCTTAAATCAGTGAGTTTTTTCTGAAAGGCCTGAGAGAAATATTCAAGCTTTTATTTTGAAATTTTGATCAAGCTTAATTTAAAATTGTCACATTAATCATGTGTGTAACAATGGTTTGTTAAAATCAGTTATAAAATGCCCAATCACAATGTAATTCTAAAGGCCAGCTCATTCCTCCTCAGTAGTAACTGAGTTCCGCCATGTTGTAGTTCTTACAATCAGCTCTTACCTCTTTTGTAGGCACTGAGTGTTCTGCCATGTTGTATATCTGACAATCAGTAATTGTAGTTCTAAAGAGGAGGTCCTTGTGTGTCACAAGTCTCTCCCTTAAGTCTCTCCACACAAGGAGAGACTTAAATGCTTGAATCAGTTAGTTTTTTCTGAAAGGCCTGAAACATTCAAGTTTTTATTTTGAAATTTTCATTAAGGTTAATTTAAAATTGACATACTAATTCCATTTGTAACAATGGTTGGTTAAAATCAGTTATAAAATGCCCAAAACACAAGTAGTTTTAAAGGCCAGCTCATTCCTCCTCAGTAGTAACTGACAGTTACGCCATGTTGTAGTTCTTACAATCAGCTCTGACCTCTTTTGTAGGCACTGAATGTTCTGCCATGTTGTATATCTGACAATCAGTAATTGTAGTTCTAAAGAGGAGGTCCTTAGGGAAATCACAAGTCTCTCCTTGTGACACACAAGGAGAGACTTAAATGCTTGAATCAGTTAGTTTTTCTGAAAGACCTGAAATATTCAAGCTTTTATTTTGAAATTTTCATTAAGTTTAATTTAAAATTGACATACTAATTCCATGTTTAACAACGGTTGGTTAAAATCAGTGATAAAATGCCCAAAACACAAGTAGTTCTAAAGGCCAACTCCTTCCTCAGAGCTCTGCCACAGTAAAAACTACAGTGATGCGTTTTTGTAGTTCCTATTAGCTGCTCGGCCCTGGTGTGTTCCGTTGCTATGGTCATGGATTCTCTGCCAGCTGTGAGTCAGACAGAGGGAGACATAATTCTATCAGTTAGATGCAGCAACTTTCAGTGAAATACGCATGAGCCAGAAAGGAATCTTAAGGCTTTTATTTTGAAATTTTCATTAAGCTTAATTTATTTATTTATTAATTCATTTATTTGCCATACTAATTCCGTTTCTAACAATGGTTGGTTTAAATCAGTTATAAAATGCCCAAAACACAAGTAGTTCTAAAGGCCAACGACTTCCTCAGAGCTCTGCCACAGTAAAAACTACAGTGATGCGTTTCTGTAGTTCTAATTAGCTGCTGGGCCCTGGTGTGTTCCGTTGCTATGGTCATGGATTCTCTGCCAGCTGTGGAGTGTGAGACATAATGGTGGAGAAAGAATTCTATCTTTGTGAGACACCTCAGTCAGTTTGAATGAAAAAAGCAGTCCGAACAGCTCCTTCCCATTCGGAAACCGTGATACGTATCGGAAAACCGTTTGAAGCGTTTGAGAGGCCTATCTTTCGTCTCCGATAATCCCGAGATTCAGATCTGTACATCACTCACAGTATTAACAGCGACGAGATAAAAATGGTGTGCGCTGGGGGTCTGACATTTTTTCAGAAATACATGGAAATGATCCTGGCAGAGCGTGTGAAAATCCTGTCGCATGACTTCGCTCTGAAGCACCTTGACAGAAAACCATAAGCCCTAGGAAAATTTTGAAAACATTTTACCGGAGCAGGCATGCGTATCAATGTCATGACCGAAGCTTTGATACCGCTCGGGCGCTGATATTTGTGGGCGTGACGGCGATTTAAAAATTTATTTGGGGTCAGAATCGCACCGCTTCCCACACTCTAACGAATCGTCAGTTACACTCTAGTTTGGGCAGTTTCCAACTGACCAAAATTTTTGATCGTTTTTCGCTTCTTTTTCATCGTAACTCGAATCCCACCACAAGTAATAGCACCCTCTCCCGGCGCCGAGCCGGACGTTCTTTGATACCACTTTTGTGGGTGGGCTGCAGCGGCAGCGAGCCGCATTCCGGCTGACGGAAGAAAAATAAATAATAAACTAGAAAATTCCTGAAGAAATTTAATTGCCCTGCCAAAGTGTGCCCGCTCGGTTTGGAGCCAGCGTTCTGATGCTAAATGATAACCTTGGCTGACAAAAGTGACAAACGCACCATGTGGAGAATCACAAGAATGTTCCCCTAACATGGACTTGCACTATTCAGTACGTTAAAATAAGTGTATAATCTAAAATTAGCCAAAATGCTAATTTTAGCATGAATACTATCAGTAGCATGTGGCGCATCACTAGCATGTTGTCTGTAGTTGACTTACTCTGTTCACTATACCAAACATGTGTAATAAGTCAGACAAATAGCTAATAGCTCATTTAAGGTAAGGCTAAAGCTAATGCACTGTCTTGCTATGCAAGACCCTGCATTAGCCACAGACTGATCTTAAGGCTTTTATTTTGAAATTTTCAGTAAGCTTCATTTCAAATGTCTAAACTAATACCATGATTAACATTGATTGGATTAAATCAGTTATTTAATGCTCAAAAAAGCAATAACCTGATCTAAAGATTTTTAAGGCTTTTATTTTGAAATTTTCAGTCAGCTTGATTTTAAATGGCCAATCTAATTCCATGTGTAACAGTGGTTTTGTTGAAAAAAGTCACATAATGCCAAAGAAGGCAATTACGTCATATAAAAAGAATGTCAGGGCTTTTATTTTGAAATTTTCATTAAGCTTAATTTATAATTCTCACATTAATCATGTGTGTAACAATGCTTGGTTAAAATCAGTCATAAAATGCCCAAACACAATGTTATTTTAAAGGCCAGCTCATTCCTCCTCTGTAGTAACTGACAGTTCCACCATGTTGTAGTTCTGAGAATCAGCTCTGACCTCTTTTGTAGGCACTGAGTGTTCCGCCATGTTGTAGTCCTAACCTTCAGTCATTGTAGTTCTAAAGAGGAGGTCAACTGTCATGTCAGTGTGACACACAAGGAGATACTTAATTACATGCCTGAATCAATTTTTTCTGAAAGGCCTCAGAGAAATATTCAGGCTTTTATTTTGAAATTTTCATTAAGGTTAATTTAAAATTGACATACTAATTCCATGTTTAACAACGGTTGGTTAAAATCAGTTATAAAATGCCCAAAACACAAGTAGTTTTAAAGGCCAGCTCATTCCTCCTCAGTAGTAACTGACAGTTCCACCATGTTGTAGTTCTGAGAATCAGCTCTGACCTCTTTTTGTAGGCACTGAGTGTTCCGCCATGTTGTAGTCCTGACCTTCAGTAATTGTAGTTCTAAAGAGGAAGTCAACTGTCATGTCAGTGTGACACACAAGGAGAGACTTAATTAAATGCTTGAATCAGTTAGTTTTTTCTGAAAGACCTGAGAGAAATATTCAAGCTTTTATTTTGAAATGTTCATCAAGCTTAATTTAAAATTGTCACATTAATCATGTGTGTAACAATGGTTGGTTAAAATCAGTTATAAAATGCCCAATCACAATGTAATTCTAAAGGCCAGCTCATTCCTCCTCAGTAATAACTGACAGGTCCGCCATGTTGTAGTTCTTACAATCAGCTCTGACCTCTTTTTGTAGGCACTGAGTGTTCTGCCATGTTGTATATCTGACAATCAGTAATTGCAGTTCTAAAGAGGAGGTCCTTAGGTAAACATAAGTCTCTCCTTGTGACACACAAGGAGAGACTTAAATGCTTGAATCAGTTTTTCTGAAAGGCCTGAAATATTCAAATTTTTTATTTTGAAATTTTCATCAAGCTTAATTTAAAATTGACATACTAATTCCATTTGTAACAATGGTTGGTTAAAATCAGTTATAAAATGCCCAAAACACAAGTAGTTCTAAAGGCCAACGACTTCCTCAGAGCTGTGCCACAGTAAAAACTACAGTGATGCGTTTTCGTAGTTCTAATTAGCTGCTCGGCCCTGGTGTGTTCCGTTGCTATGGTCATGGATTCTCTGCCAGCTGTGGAGTGTGAGACATAATGGTGGAGAAAGAATTCTATCTTTGTGAGACACCTCAGTCAGTTTGAATGAAAAAGCAGTCCGAACAGCTCCTTCCCATTCGGAAACCGTGATACGTATCGGAAAAACCGCTTTGAAGCGTTTAAGAGCCCTATTTTCCGTCTCCAATAGTCCCGCGATTCATATTTGTACATCACTCACAGTAATAACAGCGACAAGATAAAAATGGTGTGCGCTGGGATCTGACATTTTTCAGAAATACATGGAAGTGATCCTGGCAGAGCGTGTGAAAATCCTGTCGCATGACTTTGCTCTGAAGCACCTTGACAGAAAACCGTAAGCCCTAGGAAAATTTTGAAAACATTTTACCGGAGCAGGCATGCGTATCAATGTCATGACCGAGTTTGATACCGATCGGGCGATATTTGTGGGCGTGACGGCGATATCAAAATTAATTTGGGGTCAGAATCGCACTGCTTCCCACACTCTAACGAATCGTCAGTTACACTCTAATTTTTCCAAAAATTGAAAACTTTGGTGCGCTTAGAGAGAAATTGTGGACAAACCGTAATTCATATCCTCTTGTTGTCTAGACTTTAGAAAAGATCACGGGCGTATTTACAAACTGAAATTTCAATGGCATTTCTACGTGAATCCATGACGACACAGGAAATTCTCAAAAATTGGGTATTTTAGTATGTTTTGGTTTCCTCTCTCCATTCATTTCTATGGGGGCTTTGGGGGTCTTTTTTCGCTTATTACGTCGCTATGGTAACTCCGAATCCCACCACCAGTAATAGCTCCAATGCCGGGAACGAGCCGCACGTTTTGATACCACATTTGTGGGTGGGCACGCAGCGGTATCGAGCCGCATTCCGGCTCACAGTGAAGAAAAATAAAGAATAACTAGAAAATTCCTGAAGAAATTTAACCGGGCCCTGCCAAAGTGTGCCCGTCGGTTTGGAGCCAGCGTTCTGATGCTAAATGATAACCTTGGCTGACAAAAGTGACAAACGTACCATGTGGAGAATCACAAGAATGTTCCCTAACATGGACTTGCACTATTCAGTATGTTAAAATAAGTGTATAATCTAAAATTAGCCAAAATGCTAATTTTAGCATGAATACTATCAGTAGCATGTGGCGCATCACTAGCATGTTGTCTGTAGTTGACTTACTCTGTTCACTATACCAAACATGTGTAATAAGTCAGACAAATAGCTAATAGCTCATTTAAGGTAAAACGGCTAAAGTTAATGCACTGTCTTGCTATGCAAGACCCTGCATTAGCCACAGACTGATCTTAAGGCTTTTATTTTGAAATTTTCAGTAAGCTTCATTTCAAATGTCTAAACTAATACCATGATTAACATTGATTGGATTAAATCAGTTATTTAATGCTCAAAAAGCAATAACCTGATCTAAAGATTTTTAAGGCTTTTATTTTGAAATTTTCAGTCAGCTTGATTTTAAATGGCCAATCTAATTCCATGTGTAACAGTGGTTTTGTTGAAAAAGTCACATAATGCCAAAGAAGGCAATTACGTCATATAAAAGAATGTCAGGGCTTTTATTTTGAAATTTTCATTAAGCTTAATTTATAATTCTCACATTAATCATGTGTGTAACAATGCTTGGTTAAAATCAGTCATAAAATGCCCAAACACAATGTTATTTTAAAGGCCAGCTCATTCCTCCTCTGTAGTAACTGACAGTTCCACCATGTTGTAGTTCTGAGAATCAGCTCTGACCTCTTTTGTAGGCACTGAGTGTTCCGCCATGTTGTAGTCCTAACCTTCAGTCATTGTAGTTCTAAAGAGGAGGTCAACTGTCATGTCAGTGTGACACACAAGGAGATACTTAATTACATGCCTGAATCAATTTTTTCTGAAAGGCCTCAGAGAAATATTCAGGCTTTTATTTTGAAATTTTCATTAAGGTTAATTTAAAATTGACATACTAATTCCATGTTTAACAACGGTTGGTTAAAATCAGTTATAAAATGCCCAAAACACAAGTAGTTTTAAAGGCCAGCTCATTCCTCCTCAGTAGTAACTGACAGTTCCACCATGTTGTAGTTCTGAGAATCAGCTCTGACCTCTTTTTGTAGGCACTGAGTGTTCCACCATGTTGTAGTCCTGACCTTCAGTAATTGTAGTTCTAAAGAGGAAGTCAACTGTCATGTCAGTGTGACACACAAGGAGAGACTTAATTAAATGCTTGAATCAGTTAGTTTTTTCTGAAAGACCTGAGAGAAATATTCAAGCTTTTATTTTGAAATGTTCATCAAGCTTAATTTAAAATTGTCACATTAATCATGTGTGTAACAATGGTTGGTTAAAATCAGTTATAAAATGCCCAATCACAATGTAATTCTAAAGGCCAGCTCATTCCTCCTCAGTAATAACTGACAGGTCCGCCATGTTGTAGTTCTTACAATCAGCTCTGACCTCTTTTGTAGGCACTGAGTGTTCTGCCATGTTGTATATCTGACAATCAGTAATTGCAGTTCTAAAGAGGAGGTCCTTAGTGAAACATAAGTCTCTCCTTGTGACACAAGGAGAGACTTAAATGCTTGAATCAGTTTTTCTGAAAGGCCTGAAATATTCAAATTTTTTATTT